>CM037594.1:45036143-47664751 GCA_021018995.1 Chloranthus sessilifolius | reverse complement strand
ATATGAAATGTAATTAAGAACTTCAAAATTTGAATCGGTATAGAGGGTCATCCGTGTATTTGAACCGACACGGTGGTGAATCCGTGTATTTATACTGACACGACGGTGGATCCATATATGTACCGACACTTTGAAATATGAACGTGTGATGTCGACACGACGGTGAATCGTATTTGAACCTGGCGGTGAATCCGTGTATTTGGGCCGACACGACAAAATTGTTTATTCAAATAATGAACTCGAACGCTAATTTTAGAAAGCTAAATCATGAATGAATGATGAATACGTAGATGAGCCGACAGCAGTATTTGAAATATAAACTCCGAAAGATGATCTTTGAATTTTGAATCGTGAAACTCTGAATCCTGAAAACGATGAACTATGAGTATTGAGCTGTGAACTACGAGCTTCGAATAACAAGGATATGATTTACAGATGCTGAACTCTGATTTATTAACAATACGTCCGAACTCTGAAATTTGAACATGAATAGCAAATTGAATCTTCAATCCAGTCAATTCAAATTCAGAATCCAAAACATGAATTAGAGCTTAAATTTTTGGTCCGAAAGTTGGATGAACTCGGAATTTGAATATTTATTTATAAAACCTGTCAATTTTAAACTAATATGAAAATGTTTCGACTTTGTTTATTGTATTTATGCTTCTGTCACTGAATTTATCCATATATTTGGATAAAATTTAGTTAGTATTGATCTTCTCCTACTGAGCATAGACTGTTAGCTCACTTCTCGACTATACGTCACAAGTACAAGTGTAGGTCTTGAGTGAGATCCAAAGTTTGAGGCGACTCCGTTACCATAGACTGGTGGAATTTTTTTTATTTTAGTTGTGGATCTTGAGATTTGGACTTGGTACGTCCAATAATCTTGTCTACAAGTAGAATTAGATTTTTGAGGTACATCCTTGAGTAGACATTTTGTACACCACTGTTTAGGTGATGGTCGGCTAACACCGGTGGTTTATATTGTTAGACCATGTTCTGTATAGTGATAAAATTTTCTACTTCTACCATATGTACTATTGCTTTGAATTTCGCACTAAGTAGATGTACCAAATATATATTCTTTATTTGGATCGTGATCTGTGACCCGACGGTCCAGGTTTTTCCTATTGGTTCAAAAAAAAAAAAAACATGTCGGGAAAATTCGGGTTGTCACAATTGGTATCAAAGCTAGGCTTTAGGTCTTCAAGGGATCTGGAGCTATGGCAGTAAATTCTATAAAGAAATAGGGAACCCAATCGTGAGTCCGTCACAGGTGGTATCTAAAATCTAGGATGAACGCCCATGGGACTAGGGCTTGAGTTCATAGCTATGACTTAGGTTTGAAGCAACGACTTTAGCCTTTAGTCGTTCCTTAGACTAGGGCTTTAGGATCAATCTGACTTAGCATTTGGTTGGTCTTGACAGGTCAATATGCCTCCACAGCGGGGAAGTCCAAGGACCGTAAATATTGGTGACACCACAAATGGTGGGGGATTATCCTCGGGATCAAATGCAATCCCTATAAACATGGCGATACTGGCTAAGAGAGGACAACCATCAAATTTTTAGGAGTATAGAAGGATGAGACCCCTGAGTTTCTATGATCAAAGTGAACCGATCGAGGCTGAGCATTGGCTAAACAAAATTGAGAAGGTGCTTCAGAGAATCTGCTGCACGAAGGAAGAGAAGGTAAGTTGGGCTTCGTTCCAACTCGAGGGTGAAGCGGATCATTGGTGGAAATCTGTTGAGAGAACCCGAGCACCAAGGACACCTTGCACTTAGGCCAAATTCACCGAAGCCTTCTACAAGAAGTATATCTCAGCACCGAAGAAATGGCAATTGGAGATACAGTTGGCAAATTTGGTGCAAGGATCCATGAGTGTGTGAGAGTACGAGACTGAGTTCACTCGCTTGTCCCATTTTGCACCCGGTCTAGTGGGCACTGAGTTGATGAAAACACAGAAATTTGAGTATGGCCTGAAGCCAGTCATTAAAGAGAGGATATCTCTATTGGAAGCAACGACATACGAGCGAGTGGTCAGATTAGCTCTCATTGCTGAGAGAGATGTTCATAGTATGTTGAAGAGACAAGAAGAGAAAAATATAAGCAAAAATAGTCAGCCTCAAGTCGTGAGCTCAGAGCGGGCCAACAAAACTCCTAAGTTCTTACTGCCACGAGTCCCACAACCTGCTCAGACCAACCATTCCAGACCCCCGGTCTCTACACCTACTAGACTCTTTTGACTTTCACACCCCGCTACGATCGAAGTGTCAATGATGCAACAAACATCAAGCACTGCCCCGCCCTTATCGATTTAGTCGTGCTCAAGATGCGGACTACAACATAAGACAGAAAAGTGCCGGTGGGCAATGGGTGCATGCTTCAAGTGCCACCAAGACATCGGACACGGGATTGTATTGATGGAAAGAAATGGCAAATGCCATTGGCAATTCCTCGGGAGGACCCATGGTATAACTTTGTTAGTTATTTCAAGTTTTCATTTAATCTTACATGGTGAATACTTTTGGAAGGTATGACAGTATTTTTATTACATGAATGTTTTGACATTAATACCTATGCACTTAACTAAGTCCTACATATAACACTTAGGTACCTTGTGCTTTAATGAGCATAAATCTCTTTAGGATAGAAGTGAGGTTAGGTAGGTATTCGACCCATTGAGTCAGTTAGACCGCCATGGGTCCCATGATGAATTTTCGAGGATGAAATTTCTTTGAAGGAGGGGAGAATGTAATGACCCGCTTATCTCAATTGAGTGAGTACGCCCAAACGCAAACCTGGAATCAATTCCTGACACAAACTGACTTTTGAGACTCGAACCCTCTAGTGATGTGTGTATGTTGGACACGACTCAAACCCGAGATCAAGCAAGTTCAATCTTATTGACCCAAACCGATGTTGGTTTAGGCGTATAGCCTAACACTAACACATTGACTGTGTGCACGAGCGTAATAAGGCATACGTCGTATTTTTAGAATGTTCTAACTAAGATGGATGTCACCCCACTAGTCAATACCTTGTTCTTTAACCAAGAGGTCTAGGTATCGGAACACCCCAATGACATATGACCTTAGTTGGTCTTTGTATTTTTATTCCCCTGATTAGTTAAGCCAGTACACTGAAAGTGGTGTATTGACCATTCATGGTATCAAGACCCATGTATAGCACCCTGATATGGGTTGATGTAGATAACAACCCAAGAATTACGAACTGTTAGTTAATCAATCCCATGAATCCATACCCAGTAGTTAATAACCTGAGAAAACAAGACCCATTTATCCGCAAGGTTAATAACTAGGGTCCATTATTAAAGGCCAAGGCTTAGACCTTCTAGTTAAAAATCCAAAGTTTGAAGTGAATCAGGCCCATGGTTTGGACCAATTAGTAATCTGATCCATGGTTTAAAACTCAAATATGTGGTCTATGATAGTCCCGTACACCAGGCGGGGTGTACCCACTCCACAATGGATCAGACACCCCCCATATAATAAATCCCAAATTCTCATGCATGGAATACATGCATTTCAGTTTAGGGTTATGTGAGAGAGCCCCTTACAGCCTCCTCTATCGATTTTTCTCTTGAGGAAGCCTTCCAAGCCATACAAATTCTCCAAACAAATCGTTCGATCGCTATCCTGACTAGTCATTTATCTCGGAGAATTACCACGATCCAGATCATCACAACAATCTGTCGAATCTTGAAGCTCCTACGATCGAGAATCCAGATGATAGAGCTCTAAACCACGAGACACCTAAAAACCGAACACTGGAACCCCCACATGCGCGATTCCAGAAGGAAATTACATATTTGAATCCACGCGAGAGTAGGCGCCAATAATCTCGACGCCGATATCCATCGATTTCGACGATCGTGGGTTTCGCATGGATGATTTAGGATGGTAAATTTCAAAACTTTTTTCATGCGTGCCTAGATCATAGGATGATTGTGGGTTTTGAGCTTGATTAGTGTGTATTTTTTTATTTGCGTGTAAGGTTTGGGGAAATCCGAGCTCGGATGAGAGGTAGAGAGCTTTGATGTTGATCTCTGTCGATTCGACCATCATAGACCCTACATGCATGCTTTAAAAGGTTAGATTTATTACTTTTTTTATAGGGTATGCTTAGATTTAAATCGTATGTGATTAGAACATCGCATACCTTTGATTTTGGGATATTTTGAACCCAAAAAGGGTCGCAAATGGTCGCCCACAGTCACCGCGGTGAGTGGAAACCTCACTGCGGTGAGACCCTACCTAAAGAACTCACCGTGGTGAGTGATACATGGAAAAATAGGCAAAAAATGGCACTGTTCGTTCTCACCGCGGTGAGCTATGGGTGCCTGAAGGCCTCGCCGCAGCGAGATACAGTTTCACTATGCCAACACCTGTTCAGTAATTCGGTCATAACTTTTGATCCCGAACTCCGATTGGTGCGATTCCTGATGCATTGGAAAGAGGACAATGAGCCCTACAATGTTCATGAATTAACAAATTCATGAATTAATAGGTTAAAGGTCAAATGTGGATGGAAAATCGGGTCAAGTTCAAAGGTTAACACGAATTTGCCCATTTCCACCTCTGTGTTGGGAAAATACTTTTGTGCATCAAAGCTAGTAGCATTTAGGATAAATCTTTAATATGTTGTTTTAAGTTGTCACGTTGATTGAGGGCTGGAGATCACTAATAGTACCTTCGCCTTGCTTCCGTTTCGCGTGACTTCGAGCTCAAGGTAGGAGAACTCAATGTTTAAGTGCATTTTATTTTTGATTCATAGATTTTCATGATAGATTGAATAATGGAATGATGATTAGAATTAGATTTGAAAACTTGTGTTTGTCTAGCATGGAAGGTTTGAAATTTTGATTTGATTATCGATGCATTTTTTAAAGTTTGAGCGAATTGGACCTTTGACTGTTGTATTCGATTATGCACTTGATTTTGTTGATGTCGAACGTGTGAATTTTTAAACGTTAGAATCATTGAATCTTGAAATTGTTAGTCTCTGAATTATGAATTTTGTAAGTTTGAATCACTGAAATCTTTGCACCAAAAGTATTGAATAATTGATTCGCATTGAACATCCTGATATATGAAATCCTTAGGATCTAATCGTATTTAATATTTTACGTCATAGAATCACCGAAATACAATGAACTATGTAATCGAACTCAGAAACTAGAAACCGGGATTTGCAGCATTTGAACCTTGAATATGAATTTTGATCTCTGAATACGAACTTCAACACGAAATTTGAATATGAACTTAGACTATAAGTTTGACCATGAACTTCGAATGTTAACGATTTCGTATATGAAATGTGAGTAAGAACTTTGAAATTTGAACCGGTACAGAGGGTCATCCGTGTATTTAAACCGACACGGTGGTGAATTCGTGTATTTCAACCGACACGGCAGTGGATCTATATCTTTACCGACACTTTGAAATATTAATGTGTGATGCCGACATAGTGGTGAATCTGTGTATTTGTACCGACACGGTGGTGAATCCATGTATTTGGGCCGACACAGCGGCAAAACCATGTATTTGACTAATGAAGTCCGAACGCTAATTTTAGAAAGTTGAATCATGAACTGTGAATGGTGAATATGTATATGTGAGCCGACACGGCGGCGAAACCGTGTATTTGAAATATGAACTCCGAAAGATGATTTTTGAACTCTGAATCGTGAAACTCTGAATCTTGAAAAGGATGAACTCTGAGTAATGAGTTGTGAACTATGAGCTTTGAATCACGAGCTTTGAATAACAAGATATATTTACGATTGCTAAAGTCTGATTTATGAACAATACGCCCGAACTCTGAAATTTGAACATGAATAGAAAATTGAATCTTGAATCCAATCAATTTGAATTCAGAATCCAAAACATGAATTAGAGCTTGAATTTTTGGTCTGAAACTCCGATGAACTAGGAATTTGAATATTTACTTATAAAACCTATCAATTTTAAACTAATATGAAAATGTTTCGACTTTGTTTATTATATTTATGCTTCGGTCACTGAATTTATGTATATGTTTGGATAAAATATAGTTAGTATTGATCTTCTCCTACTGAGCTTAGACTATTAGCTCACTCCTGGACTATACGTCATAGGTACAAGTGTAGGTCTTGAGTAAGATCCAAAGTTTGAGGCGACTCCGTTACCATAGACCGGTGGATTTGTTTTCATTTTAGTTGTGGATCTTGAGATTTGGACTTGGTACGTCCAATCATCTTGTATACTAGTGGAATTAGATTTCTGAGGTACATCTCTTGAGTAGACATTTTGTACACCACTATTTAGGTAATGGTCGACCGTCACCGGTGGTTTATATTGTTAGACCATGTTCTGTATAATGATAAATTTTTCTACTTCTACCATATGTACTATTGCATTGAATTCTGCACTATGTGGATGTACCAAATATATATTCTGTATTCAAATCGTGATTTGCGACCCGACGGTCCAGGTTTTTACTAGTTGTTCAAAAAAAAAAAAAAGAAATGTTGGAGAAATCCCGGCTGTCACACACGTGAAACTAAAAACATTATTTGGGTGCACGTGGAACGTGTGTATGTCATTTAGGTCAATTTAAAAAAATTAATTTCAAAAATTTTTTTTAAAACATAAGTCAAACTTTGACTAATTTCAATGGTCCAAATTTTATGGCTAAAAAAATACATGGTGAAGATGAGTTTTTTAGTATTTTTTTCAAAGATCTAGACAATGCACTCGTGCTCTATATGACATCAAAATAATGTCTACACATGTAATCTTTGAGGACGAAACTTTTTCTTATATATATATATAGGGCTGGGGATATGTGCTCCGATGTAGAGATATCTATGCGCCTATTGATAGGAGCTCGACATATAGCACCTCTTTTGTTGATGCGACATTCCAACATTTTCCTCATTTAACCCCTCTTTAACCATAGTTACTACCGACATAATTAGAAAGGCAAAGCGTGGCGAGGCGCAAGGGGTACGTTCCTAACATCGTGATTTGGGCATGATTACATTCGAAAAGAGATTCGAAGAGACCACCTTCTTCGAAACACTTACGCTTCTATGAAGGAAGTGATTGCTCTTATATACGCCGCGCTATCGTGAATATCAAGAAGCGTAGCGCTTCGTACAACGCCCAATAAATGACACGAAGCGACATCAGACGTAATATCATTTATTACCGTCGTTAGAACATTAAATGAGAAGTAGCGCATGATATTATTGTTTTCAATGGTTATCATTATAATTCAAAATGACTATTTAAGGCACCTCTTTGGGAAGATCGCTTGCACTTCTTGTGCTTACACCTCGGTACGGAACATTTGCGCTTTGTACAAGACGAAGAAACGCTTCTTCATCTGGTGCTAGCACAACTATGTCGAAGTGTTAGCGCTTTATCAGGGAATGGAAGACACCTTCCATATGACATGTAGCGCGTTTAAGTTGACACGTAGCACTTTTTTGTGTGAAGCGACATCCGACCTTACTTCATTTATTACCATTGTTAAAGCATTAAATGAGAAGCGGGGCATGACTTCATGATTTTCAATTGTAATCATTACCATTTGAAATGACAGTTTGAGGCACTCCTTTAGGGAACCATTTATTGGCCGAATGCTTAGCATTTCTTGCTTGAATGTTTAACATTAATTGCGCTTCTATCTGAGGAAGTTTGGTTCCCCATGAGAAGCGCTAGTTCTCTGGTAAGAAGCACCGACGCTTTCTTCTATTTGTGCTTGCTTGGATCGACAGAGCGTTAGCGCCCGTATATGACATCAAATGTTGACATGTAGCACCATTTTGTGCGAAGCGGCGCCTGACTATATGTAATTTATTACCATTTTCAGAAAATTAAATGAGGATCGGGGCGAGGCGTATGGGATTACGGCGCGTGACATCGTGTTGTACAATGGCTATCATTTCCATTCGAAATAGTTATTTAAGCTGGCAAATTTGTGAATTACAAATTCACAAATTACTTTTCACCTTTGCCCTTCAAATTTTCATCTTCTTAGATCGTAGTAAGAAATATCAAAGCGGCGAAACCATATTCCTGCATCTAATAACAAGGTGAATATCCTTTTATTTTCATTTCCCTTTAAAAATGTCAAATAGAAGCGTCATCCCTTCAAAAGATGAAGTGTTTGCGCCTCATATAGGAGCGCAAAAGCCTCAATGCACAAGCATTTGGAGCGTCGGCGCTCCAACATTTAAGGCACTAGCGCTTCAAATGAAAGCGACGCTGCTCCTATTCTTACTACCTTCTTCTCTAAACTTCTCATATTTTTGTTTCACATATTTTGAAGATGGTTCTCAAAACTTCAGTGTAACACATGCCCCTAGATCTCGGTATTGGTCAAAAGGTTGATTGGATACTAGTGTGACCTGACTGTGCCAGGTGACTATCTGAGGTCAGGTCCAACAAAAATTCTAGAAGCACCTACTTTAAATAAATAGGGAATTGGCTATTACCCGTGGCACCCACCTTAGACTAATAAGAATTTGATTCGATAGTGGCACCACCTTAAATAAATAAGAATTTGACTACTGACAATGACACCCACCTCAAAACAATAAAAAATCGATTATTGGTATGGCACCCGTAGGGCGCCCCATTAAATTAAATGGGTGTATTAGAAAAAGTGGTGAAACACACACTACATCTCATACCTTAAATTTCCTGGATTATTGCATGAATATATGTTTGACCTGAGGTTTGACCCAAAATGAGCCAGTACCTTACAGGTGAGAAGGGGATCATCACCATTGGTTTGGATTTTTGAAAATTTGTAACAAGATTCTTAGATGCATGATTCAAAGATTGACCCATGGAATGAAAATTTGAAGATGTACTAACACTAAAGATTGAGTGTTAGTGTTTTCCATATAAGGGTGGCAATTCTTGTAAATTTCTTAGAAGCCTAAGGGCAATTTTAATAAATTTCTCCAAATTTTAAAATTAGAAAATATAATTTTAATAAATTTCTAATACACCCATTAAATTAAATAGGTGTATTAGAAAAAGTGGTCAAACACATACTACATCTCATACCTTAAATTGCCTGGATTATTGCATGAATATAGGTTTGACCCGAGGTTTGACCCGAAATGGGCCAATGCCTTGCGGGTGAGAACGGGATCATCATCATTGGTTTGTATTTTTGAAAATTTGTAATAAGATGCTTAGATGCATGGGTCAAAGATTTACCCATGGGATGAAAGTTTGAAGATGTACTAACACTAAAGATTGAGTGTTAGTGTTTTCCATACAAGGGTGGCAATTCTTGTAAATTTCCTAGAAGCCCAAGGGAAATTTTAATAAATTTCTCCAAATTTTAAAATTAGAAAATATAATTTTACAATTCTATAGTCAATCCCTACCATTCTTCTTGTTGGCTAGAGTTTGACTCATCTTACACCACCCAATTTGCATTGGGGAAATCTAGAGTGTAAGATGCACAAAAGAACATGCACCACAAGATTGTTTAGAAAGTGGGTTCTCACAAGAATTAAGAACCTTAAACACCATAAAAGACAAGTATTCATGAGATGAGTGGTGTGATGGATGGGTCAAATAGGGTCAAAGTTGTGGGGCGTGTAGGACAAAGAGAGAGAGAGAGTGAAATTCAAATTATGGGAATACTTGGGAAATTGGAGCAATAAGATTTGGGGAAGTGAGGGTGTCTCATGTGGCACAAATTTTCTGCCCATGTCCCGTCTTCCCTTGCAAAAATCGAATTCCCCATGAGGGGCTCCCATTTTCTATCAACCTTCTTCTTCCTCCTCTCTTCTCCACTCCATGAGAGCTCCTTAGGATCCTAGCTAGAAGAAAATTTCCTCCTTCCAACCCAACCCTTAGATTTTAAATCTAAAACTACCAATCTCTTCCCACTCTATCCACACCAACATACATCATTTTGAGCCCCATATCAGTCCTCTTCCTCACACATTTGGAGAAAAATCAGCAAGAAGAATGAAGCTTGCAAAGGTAAAATCTTGGTTAGATGTTTGTTTAGCATTTTAGTCTTTTTGCATAGAGATTTTTGCCAAAGCTCTTGATTTTCTTAGCTTTGGAAGTTTATAATTCTGGGAGGAACATATTATTATATGATACCAGAACATTGGAGGCCATGCATGTGATCTACATGATCATGCAAGGCTATCCAATGGTCTTGATTAGCCATTTACACTAAGGCCAATATAGTTTGGTGATTTCTTTAATTTTTATTTGAATTTTGTGTATTGGATGGATTTTTGTATAAAATTCTAGAACACTATGAGATCATAGATATTGGAGGCCATGCATGTGATCTACATGATCATGCAAGGCCATCCAATGGTCTAGATTGGTCTATTGTGTCAAGATCAAAAAAATGTTAAAATTTTCTTGAGATTTCCTATACTTCTGCAAATTAAATTTGGAGTTTTAATTTAGAAATTTTATAAGCTCTGGTACATGTTTATATCAGTTTTATTGGATGCCATATATGTGATCTACATGATCATACAAAACCATCCAATGGTCTAAATTGACCAAATGAGTCAAAACCTAAAAAATTTGATTTTTCCTTAGATTTTCCTTGGGATTTTGTGAAATAAAAAGATGTTCTGTTTTAAAAACTTTGGAAATTCTGTAAGATATGTTATACCTGTGACTTGAGATGTCATGCATGTGATCTATATAATCATGCAAGGCCATCCAATAGTCAAGATTTGGACAAACATGACCATTATGCACTAAAGTGTAGAAATCTTAAATCTTTGACTTTGAATATTCATACCATGTGAAATAGATTAAAGAATCCTTATAGTTGGGAAACACATGATATGTAGATGATATAATTTGATTTTTGACCTTTGGAAACTACTATTCTGATCACGGATTTCTAGGTAAAATAGTGGTTATAGATGTGTGTTGATTTTATGCATAGTCTAGCATTGAATAATTTATTTTCCTCGCATAGAATTTAAGGATTTGTGACCTGATGTTACATGCATGTTTTTGATGATTTTTTTATGTGAAATAACATAATTTCATATAATAAAATTATGGTTAATTCTGAGCACAATGTGTGGTGCTAGATCACTAGAGTGCTAGATAGACTACATGTGACATAGTCTTGGAAGTTGTTTGATTTCCATATAATTAGATCAAATTTTTTAACATAACTAGTGATTGAGATATGATGAGTTTTATGTAAATTCATCTAATAAAATCTTGGTCAAAATTATGGTCTTGATGGTCGACTAATCGGATGGTTATGATTGGCTCACTTGCAATGCTTGATCTATTTGAATGATGTTTAAATGACTAGTCCTCTTGTGTGATTTTGATCTAGGAAATAGTTCATTAGTAAACATGAATAAATTATACAACTTTGGGCTTAGATGATAGATTCCCAAAATTTTGATCATAGAATTGAATGGTGATAGATGCATGGATAGGAATAGATTCGATGTATAGGCTTTGAAATGTATATCGATTAGAGTTTAAAAACATGATTGAAACCATTTTTAGATAACGTGATTCCTATAAAAAAATGTTTTTTAAAAAGAAAAGGATTTGAAAAACATAATCGTGCCCGATATTTTGGGCTCGATCGGATGACTTTTACGGCCCAATTCGATATCATTAAGTAAATCGATACCGGTGACTATGAAAGTACCGACAATTTATTACTATGTAATTAAACCTGAAACTTGATCCCGTTGGACTCGGAATTAATTGGGAATGTTCCGGACCAAGATCCGATAATGTGTGGCATTAGATGGACCACTAGGCAGACCCCATCTAAGGCCCAAAACTGTGGACTTTACAGCCCACGGAAAATAAATGTTAGAAAAATCCCTAAATATTCTGGGATACACTTGAATGAGCTCCCGATGCTCGGTAAAAATTTTAGACCCAAATCCCATATGGTTTGAAAGTTACGGCACCCAGAATGCGATGCAACGAATCATCGTTGGACGTAAAAATAAGGTCAGAATGATCTCTAATTTCCGTGTCTGAAATATTAGCGGAAAAATAAAAAATAAATGAAACATATACTTTAGTACATATTTAAGGTCCAAGAAAATTTTCATGCCTCAATTCTATCAGACTTGACGGAAAGATATTCGGCAAATTACAGCTCGGAATATAGGTAAATGGACCAAAAATCAGACTGGACCTTTGATCGGATGGACCCTATTACATCCAGATATGTTGACTTTTGACCTAAATAATATAAATGGAAAAGAAGGACGACTCACGAATCTTTCCATAGAGCCAATTCTCACCTGATTCCATTGTTGAAATTGAAAGATATGGACCCGACATTGAGGCCTAACAATTTTGACCCGAAACCCAAATAGAACAGAACAAATCTCGGTGATTTGTCTCCTTTGATCAGACCTGATCGTATTTTTGGATTCCACCACTTGGGAAAGATACTCTCATTAGTCATCTTGGCCCCAATTTTAGAAGCATGCAAAAAATTTGATCGAAGTAAAAAATAGTGATAGATTTACTATAAATTGTCCGTCATCTTTTGAGAATTCTGAATGTATATAGGATGAAAACTTAGAATTCAGACCTTCGCCCAAGGCCTGCGACTAATTGGACAGACCCAAATACATGATCCCATGATGCTAATATATGATAAAACCCATGTGAAATAGGTCAATTTAGTCAAAGGACCCAATTGATTTCTTTGACGGCCCGATGAGGCCCAAAATTGTGATAGCCCAGATTTCCTAATCGTGAAATCCGGACAATCGGATCGACACTAAGGCCGATCCCTGAAAGGAATACTTGGTATATCCACACACACAAAGCGAAAATAAAGCAGAAAATCTAGCTAAACAGATAGATCATCATAGGCAAAAAGGAAATCTCTAATTCTATATCTCAAAAAGATAAAATAACGGTTCTAATCCCATGTAAAAACTCATGGGCAGAAGAACCGAAAAGAACCACCGGTGATGGCCGACCATCACCGAAACATGATTCGCAAAAGAATAATACAATTATAATCCAAAAGTTTATGTTAATTATAATACAACTATACCATAACCACCCATTCCAAAGCCGGACCTAGCCGTGCTTTGAGCAGATAAAACAATTCTCAGGATGAGGCTCTGAGTCCTCCTCTCTAGTAGAGAAATTAGGATCCTCCACCAATGTGAGATCCTCTAAGTCAACCTCAGCTCCTGTACCTGTGACGTATAGTTAAAGGATGAGCTAACAACATAAGCTCAGTAGGGAAATACTAATAGCATGCAGATTCTTAACATCACACATATATCTTATGACATAATGAAACATGAATTTTCTCATAAAGATGCACAATTCGATGATAGCTAAATGAAACAAAAACATTCTTCTTAATTTGGAAAAACTTATCTCATGCTCTTTAACTAATTCACATAAGAAAAAGAACTTAAAATGCTTCATGTAAATAGTCTCTCGAGCATATATAGCATCGAGCCCCCGATGGAATACCCACTATCGTCGTTCACATGAACCATTTACACGAAATGCCCAAAGTCCCAAAAATGAAGCGCACTTGTGCCGAACACAGTTATCGTTGGCCGGTAGAATTCACAAGATTATACAAAAGAGTTGTACGGATATCCCACCGTACCGGTCACGGATATCCTGCCGCGTCGGTCACGATTATACTGCCGCGTCGGTCGGGTATTCACATATTCAACTTTAAATCATAGTACGTATATATAGCTTATCACCGTATAATGTGATAATTATATCTAATTTAGAAAGTTAAAAACACCTTCTTTCGCACACATTTCTCAGAATGAATCTTGAAAGATTCTCACATCATAATACGAATTCCAAACACACATACATGCTTACACATTCACATTTCTAAAAGCTTATGCAAAACTCAAGAGTAATTGATGGTAAAACACATCATATCATAATTCACATGCTAGTCGTATCAAATGCACATGGTATAGAGATTTCCCTACCTCACGCGAAGTCACACTAAATCTTCTTAGCTGAAGTTGGCGCTTCTAGCCTCAAGGCTCAAGCTCACACCTAATATATATAAATTTATAACTATGACAACCCGACGTTTCCCTTCATAGTATATTGGAACCGTCGCATTGTTGGATCACCTAATATGATCCTTTCATATAAGGGGCCATTATTTGTACAAAGTGTTGCAAATGCAAAAGCACTGTACTTACTCTAATAGGAAATAGCATGGCAAAATAAACTGACTTTGACTCATCTAAGCAGGAACTAACAAATACTATATACAAGGATAACTGATCTGATATATAGCTTTCCACCGATGATGGCGACCCGTCATCTAAACAACGGAAAGAAACCTATACATCCTATAACAAAATATCTCGAAATATCATATGTAATTCATACAAGTTTATCCAACACCTCTATTTCTACCTCTCTCTCTTAAGCCACAAACCTATTTCGGGAAGAAGTCTTCTGCAAATTCGTCCTCTTTGTCTTCTTTGTCGTCGTCTCCTTCCTCCTCGTTCGGCAAGTAAGTAGGGAAAACTGCGTGCTCGGGATTTGGATCTGCAGCTAAGACATTTAAGTCATAGAATGAGTTATCATCAAAGCTCAGTAGAGAATATTACATTGCTACTATATATTGTAGAGTTCCATATTCCATTTTAGATGCATTTCTAGATACAGATAATATAACGATTACAAATGTATTATCATGCAAACGCTATCATATCTGACATGCTGAATAAACTCGTGATGTAACAGATACAAGAAAATAATGTTGAAACAAGCTATACATGCAAAAATGAAAGAATCAAGCTCCTGAGTTAGCGAGATCACTTGTCAAGCTCCCGAATTAGTGGAATCACTTGAATCAAGATACATCAAGGTCCCGAGTTAGCAGGATCACTTGGACCAAGAAACATTAAGCTCCCGAGTTAGCAGGATCACTTGTTACAAGTACACAGTCAAGTACACCGTTAAGCTTCTGAGAAAGCGGGATCACTTGACTCAAATTGAAGCAATCAATGTGTAAAGGTAGCAAGGATAGCAAATCTGAACAAAGCACTATGAACTATGCATGGATCTCAATGAACTTGCATGCTCAAACTGAGTTGAATATATTAGCTTGAACAACTGCTTCGTTACATGTATGAGATATAGATATAGCTGATGTCATTTGTTATGGTTTTATGGTTTTATAGATGCAAATATGTTCTATCGTTATCTGTTATATCGCTATCATTGACATGTTTTTATCATCAACAAAACTGATACTTCTTTCAACTTACCTTAATTCATTCAGAACTGCTAAGGTTTATCCTATAACTCAGGTCTACATGCTACATGTAATATATTCATCATGGGAGTTATTTCAGCACTATATCAATATAGGTCCATCTATCTAGTCATGCATTATGTAATCTCGATGGGAATAAGGAAACCAAATATCTCTTAACAAAGTAATTTTCCTACTTGTTCACACATTTATTGGGATCTGTTTGTGCGTGCCTTCATGCATCGAAGCTCATCGCATACCCTAGTGCACCAAGTTGCACCTAGATAAGATATAAATGGCATGGATCTTAAGATAACCAATGGTTAACGGGTCATCTGAGACCCGAAATATTGGTTTTATAATGTTAACAGGTCGTAGCATCAATGCATCGACTCATGTATCAATCAAACAAGCAGCACCCAAAATGCCTTGGACAAAGATCTGCTTACCTCGGCAAGCCACAAGGGTTGCCGCGGCAAGCCTTGCTTGCCGTGGTGACTTTTACTTCAAGCTACCCATTTCTGAATTGTTAGCATTTACTCACATAGTCTTATCTATATGTGTTATGTATAGCATAGAGACTCTATTGAGTTTTGTATGTACATTTTGGAGTGCCATTTAAAGAGGTGTCCTCCTACATCCGATATATATAAACTTTGTTTGCGGAGTAGGGCACATGGATGCCATTATAATTATCTCGCTTCACTGTTTAACACACGCGCATGATTACAAGTGTATTTCTTAATTCGTTTGTGGCATACCTGTTTGTTTTTTATGAACACGTGGTTAGGTTGATATTGGATTAATACCGAGTTCGCATGCGCCGAGCTCACAACTACACTCCCGGAATGCAAGATGCATGTTGAGATCACAAACTATCTTTGAAATCTCTATCGCATTTATGCTGTCAGGATTTTTAATTCACAGATGTCGATGAGTAATGGACATGGCTTTGTGTTCAAACCTAGTAGAAGGTACTGTAATGGCAGCTATATTGGGTTATTATGTCCACCAAGTCTGTTTGCTATGGTTTGAAACCGAAAAGGACTATTTTATAGAGGATGGCTACCATGCGTGCATGGAGCTGATCGATGACTCACCCCATCGTGTAGTCAAATGAACTGCAAAGCAGCTTATGAGCGTAATAAGGCTCGGCTTTTATAGAAGGCTAGCATTTGCCTCATAAGTGTATCTCCCTAAATGACAATTCAGGCAGAAATTGGGTATAAGTCTGGTACACCCTTTCACTGTATAAGCCACCACTAAAGTTAATTGAAATACCAAGTTAATATACTCATGGTTTTAATGTTGTGAATCGACAGATAAGGCCCATCAGTGTTTTGCTTAGGTGTAAACCTCTTACACTACCTTAGCCTATACTTCAGCTAATTTATTCCATATCTAGTGTTTGACATATGCACACTTAAAGTTCTATTTGTGTCTCGTGTGTACACGCCTTGTCCGGGACTCATAGTCATACTCTGACATGTAGGTTTCAAATAGGGCGTCTGTTACATTCTCCCCTATTTAAGGAATTTTCATCCTCGAAAATAAACCTAGATGTAAATCAGGTCATGGTGGTTAGATGTAAGAAGTAAAATCAATGGTGTATCCAATTATTATATAATGGTCCTGATGCTTTAATAGCAACATCCCTAGGCCAGGTTATATGACATGTGGTGTATGATTATAGCCCATATATACGAAGAACCAGAATTAATAAAAATCAAAACATATATAAAAGCAGATATATAAACCACAAACATATATTATATACATGCATGAGATACATAGGACTTAAACAGACAATATCATTCCAACTCAGTTAAATTTGATATGAGATAGTAATTCAATTTAGTCAAGTCTTGAATTGAAATGACATAAGAAAACTGCTAACATGTGAGTTTATGACTCACCGTGTCAGGACTCGATTTGTGACCACTTTTCCAATCCCTAAGGTATAAGAAATGCCGGTTCATCAACTTATTGATCACTCAATAAGCCGTAACAAATGTAAGCAACATAAACAAAGGTCTAAAGACAGAGGCAACATTGTTAATCCAAAAACAAAAGCTTCATATAACAAAATTAGATATATCACTGTGAGGAACCAAAAAGAACCACCGGTGATGGCCAATCCGATCACCTAAAATAGAGGTTCACCATAATGGTTCCTCAAGTGATATCAAAAGAACAAATTAATAGCCTAAGGCTCAACATTACAAAATAATATCCGCATAAAATACCAAAAATACGTAATCTAAGATCACGGAAGAACTCCTCACCGGTATGTCCAAATCCTCCTCGAATATAATCGAGTCCTCCGGATCCTCGACCCAAGGTCGGCCTCAAAGACTGGACGATAGTCGAGGGTGAGCTAACACCCAAGCTCAATAGAGGAAGACAGATCTATTTGCATTTCTTTATAAGTAAATGTTTTCAAAAGACGGAATCGGATAAAATATGGTTTTTCAATGATGCTTTTCAAATTAAATCTCCAGTTCTAATCCTGAGTCAAACCGATAATGTAATCTAAAGTGTTCAAAATGTTCGATTTAGCATGCTTCTTGTCTTAAATTTATAACTTAATTTTTATCTCCCAAATTTCCTATAGCATGAGAGCAGATCACGGACCGATGGGAAGACCCTACCGACCATCGCCGCTCATGAACCCATTTCAAAAATGCAACAAGCCCCTACACTATGAGGGAAACTTGCGAAAAGTTTTACTCACAACACGGTTGGTAGAATCTAGGGCATCGTACTTATGAACCCAAAATCAAATGCAAATGCTAACACATATCCAAGCTTATTATTCATATCATATACTGATTTTTCAAAGTTCTGATTTGAAGTTCTGATTCAAAATTTAACTGAGGTTCTGATTCAAAATTTAGCTGAGGTTCTGATTCAAAATTTAGCTGAGGTTCTGATTTCCAAGGATTCTTATTTATGACAAGGTTTACAAATTTTCGGATTGTGTCATATGTTCAAAGTTTTAATTACCCGAAATTTCCAAATTTTATGCTTCTAACAGAAATGGTCTATAACTGTTTATGCTTATAAATTCATGCAAATAATAATTAGGATTCCCCTACCTTAACCAAGAAATTTCAAAGGCAAGAACAAACAGTCCTCTTCAAGGACTCCCCATAGTCAAAACCTACATATATTAACACTCTCAGTGTTAATATAGAACCCAAAAATCAACCCAAAGGCTTACAAAATAAAAATCCAACCAAACTCTTAAAAGCCAAAAGCTGGACAGAATTCGACCATCGATTTCAAATTCGATGGTCGATTTTAAATTCGACCATCGAATTTCAGAACTCTGTCTCAGGCTAAAATTCTCATTTCGACTGTCGATTTCCAATTCGACAGTCGATTTCCATTTTCGACAGTCGATTTTCAAATCGACAGTCGAATTCTCCAGGCTCTGTGGCTGTTAACTCAACATGCCCGGATTCTTTTTCTTCATTTCCAATACAACCTTATATCTCCTTTAAACATACCATATACTATTCTAAACCTAAATTGAATTCAAAAGATAAAAGGATGTTTTAAAGGTCTACCTCTTGTAGTTTAAGTCGTTGCTTTCTTTGAACCGATTCACGTCCGGAAAAGATCTCCAAGCTCAAGGGTTTTAGATCTTCAAATCAGTCCAGAAAAAGGGGTGGCTACAGCCACATCACTCAACAAGATCACACAGATTTCCACCCTCTCCACATCACTCTTCTTTTTCAATAATGCATACTAATCAGAATTCAGGCACTACTCTAATCAATGGTTGAGATGGAGAGAGGAACTCTAAAACTTCTAAGATCTGGGATCCAATGAGGCAAAACCTTAGAGATTTGATTTCCAACGAGAGGGAGAAGCTAACTTCTCTTGCACCCTCTCTCTTCTTATAAAATAAAATTTCTAAACAAAAATCTAGATACTTTTATTTACAACTTATCCTCTAACTTTGCAAAATATTTCATGTTGAACACATACGCCTATCGTAGTGTGTAAGTTATCGTTTTCATGACTTACACACATCTATTGACAATACTATTTTACCATCATTCACATCAAATACAAAGCTAACCCATAGTCTAACAAAACTCGTAAAATTTTCTGGACACGCTTATCGAGGTAAATGAAATTAGGTCAAAATATTAGGGATATTACATTCACCCCTCCTTAGGAATTTTCGTCCGTGAAAATTGAACATAACACACACCAGACAACAAAATAATAGAAAACAGGGACACCGTATTTCGATCCCACAGGGCACGCAAGCCAAGGGATGGGATCCATAGTAACATGGATGTACTGCATGTGGCAATAAAAGGCCATAGTGGATTGCATCCGTACATGGATGCCCACACCCCAAGTGTCATGTGTCGGGAGACCGATGCACAGTGATGCATGAAAGCCATAAAGAGAATAAAAATCTATCAAGGAAACAGAAAGTACAAAAGTGACATAGAGAGCAAATCCAAACAAGCATCGAATGGAATCATATACCAAAAATAACAGCAAAAGCAACGCACATAGAGATCCAAAACGCATATCAAAAGATGAAAACAAGTATCGAACTGAACTATATACAAACAAAGATAAGCAGAGTATCCAAAGCATAGCAAAAGACAGAAAAGATAAAAGATAACAAAAGAAGGACCACCAGGTCCTAAATAATCTAGGCTGTAAAATAAATACAGACCATAACCACCATAAATAAACCAGGACCCCCCCCCAAGCATGCTAACAATCCCCGATAGAAGATGGACCCGCCCGATCCGAAGTACCATCGCCCGTAGCAGCATCATCATCACCCGTATCTGCTCTGGCCGCAGAAGGCATGCTAGTACCAGCGCTCGATGTCGAAGGGCGATATACTGAAGCACGAATAGCGGCCATATAGGTCGTGTAATCATCGGGAAACGCGTGCTGCATCAGATAAGAGAGAGCGCCGCCATGGACATCCAACTCCTGACGCATAGAGCTGGTGTGGTGGGTGAGCTCTTGAATCTGATGGCTCATGGCGGTCATCTGTCGGGTGAACTCGGAGAGTGTAAGGATGTCACTCTGTGGGGGCTGAGGAGGTGCAGTGGTAGCAGTGTCAGGGATAGAATGAGTAGGGTCATCATCATCCTCACTAGCTATATCAGGTGCCTCTGCATCCTTTGGAGTCTTTACCAGCCTACTGTAGGTTTGACCCCAATTGACCAAGTTATAAATCTTTCGACCCGCTGTGGATTTGGGTTCAGTAGGAGGGATATCATAAGCAGGGCCCGCTCGGTAGTTCTCAATCATCACTGAAATTAAGCGAGCATAGGGCATAGTCTTCAACGGTTTCTTCACATGTTTACCCATTTTCTCTCGGGCTTTGATAATTCCTTTGAAAAGGACGTCAGGAGCACTAAACCATCGCTCCTTATAGGCCTCAAATAGAATTTGTTAGAGGGGACCGGTGCGCTCAGATTGATGACCAAAAGGGTAAAGGGTGGCCTTTAAAATTTTATCCAAGATCCACATGGTCTCCGGCATATGGACCGTGACGATGGATTTACCGGACCCATGACGACCTTGCATCATTTGCGTAATTACATCCTCAAAACGGACCAGTTTGGGGAAGGGAGGACCTAAACCCATGGTTTGGGAGTGATTTAAAGGGCATCACAATGCCACAACCATGTCCTCTAGATCAAAAGTATAATCTCGGCCATCAATCTCCGTATATATTCTTTTCCCGTCTTCGCGGCTCATGTGCTGATAAAATAGGCGCACGAGTCGGGGATAGAAATGGTCACTAAAAGATGTGCACAGGGAAGTTAATTTGGCCTTTTCAAGGTATTCACCCGCCCATTGTGTGGTTGTTTGCTGGTCAAACAACTCCGGGTGAAACAAATATTCCGTAGTGAAGCCTTTAATGCTCCAAAATTCATTGGGCTGCTTAGGCATTGGAGAAACAATGGGTGGTGGAACCGATTGTGGTGGTTCTGTGGGCTGTTTTGAGCAGCTTATAGACGCAGCTTTAGAAGCTGGTCTCTTGGAGGTGGGATTTCGAATGGGGGTCTGCTTCTTAGGCCCCATTGAACAAAAATATACTGAAAAGAAAAACAACAAACAAAGAGGATGAAAAATCCCCTAATAATGTAACTGTGGGAGGAGATTACCTATATAAAGCACAAATCTGGTTTCCACAAGGTAAAATCGAAGCCCGTTGTCCAATTTGCAATGGATCTCTCCCCCAAATTCGGCCGAAATGGATGTTACACCCCAAAATCGCCAAAACCCCTCAAAACCCTAAGCTCAAAACCCCCAAATTTGGAACCCGAAATGCCAAAAGAGTTTTAGTCCCCAAACTTAAATCGATAAATTCGATCATCGATTTCAAATTCGATGGTCGATTTTCCAATTCGATGGTCGATTTTGAAATCGACAGTCGATTTCCTCGGGATTTCTCAGGTCCTGTTTTGGCTGAAAATGGCTTGAAAGCTCATATAAATTCGATGGTCGATTTTGCATTTCGACAGTCGAATTTGTGTTACACTGTTGTCTTTAAAATTTTTCAAAATTTTTGGAATTCCAACCATGCCATTGGGTCTAAATGGACCGTCTTTGATCCCTTTTTATTCCCATCACCTTTTCGGACCTGGACTGTATTATCACAGCCAAAATTGGCATAGAAAATTTAAGAATAGGCTAAGAAATCTTTTGGCCAATTTATTTCATATAACCTTTCAGGAAAATAATAAGTCCGGGTTTGGTCGGACTCGCAAAATTTTCAGGATTTCCACAACATAACTCAAATAAAAGCTGTAAAATATGGGCAAAATAATTGGTATATGTATAGGGCCATAATACCAGTATCAAGGCCAAAATTGCTTATGGACATAGAAGTGAGTAGTTGACCATAGATCAAAAAGGTGTCACTGCGGACCAATAAGGAGTAACACACCAGGATTTGTCTAAGGCCCAAAAATTGTTTGATAAACAAGCACAATTTAATGTATATCGGACCAAAAAAAAAAAATCTCGCCAAAAGTATTTATATAACCAGTAAATACATAAAAATTTCAAGGATCATCTCACACACACAATTTCTCAAAATTTAAACAAAGAGGCTTGAAATTGGTCTCGAGCTCACTTCACGCTCCCAAGTGGCTTCCTCCTGTATGATTCCGCCATTGCACGAGGACCAAAGGAATATTTTTAGTGCGTGAGGATCCGCTCCTTGCGATCCAAAATGCTCAATAGGGTCTTCACCACCTTCAAACCATCCTGAAGCTCGATGGGTTGGTAATCAAGCACGTGAGTCGGGTCATGGATGTATCGACGCAACATCGACACATGTAAGACATTGTACATGCTAGATAATTGCGGTGGTAACGCCACACGATATGCAACCTCTCCGACTCAAATTTAATATCTCAAAAGGCCCAACGACGAGGACTCCGCTTCTCATTTTCCGAACCGCATAACGCTTTGGTAGGTGAAATTTCGAACAAAGACATTCTCACGACCAAAAATCAAGTATTAGTTCCAATTTCACATGGAATGTATACCAAATGAAAAAATACCCATTGACATATCGAAACTACCGAAAATCCACGTGTCTCCGCTTGAGATCGAGCTCTTCTGACGACTCTTAGCTACTCGTAGTCACTCGCGTATCAACCGTACCGTCTCGGTAGTGCGCACAACTATCTCAGGTCCAATAATGAGCTTCTCACCCACTTCCTCACAATTCAACGGTGATCGACACCGCCGTCCATATAAAGCCTCGAACGGAGCCATACCAATGCTAGCCTGAAAGCTATTATTGTAGGCGAACTCTATCAGAGGCAAGTGTTGGTCCCATGACCCGTGAAAATCCAACATACATGCTCTCAACATGTCCTCAATGATCCGTTCACGCACGCTCGGTCCGCCATCCGTCGTGGGTGAAACGCCGAACTAAAGTCAAGACGAGAACCCATGCCTCCTCAAATCTCTCGCCAAAATGTGAAGTAAGCACGGTCTCGATCGGACACAATACTAGCAGTATTCCATGCAGTCTAACAATCTCCTTCAGGTATAACTCTGCAAGTCTACTGGCTGTATAGGTGGTATTATATGGCAAGAAATGAGCAGACTTGGTTAGTCGATCTACAATGACCCAGATGGCATTGTTCTTCCTCAGTGTCTTCGATAACCCGAGTATGAAATCCATCGAAATGGCTTCCCATTTCCACTCAGGCATAGGTAAAAAGGCAATAGACCTGCAAGATTCTGATGATCAACCTTAACCTGTTGACAAACCAAGCACCGCGATACATACTCAGCGATGTCGCGTTTCAAACCTCGCCACCAGAAACTCTTCATCAAGTCCTGATACATCTTGGTGCTACCAAGATGTATGGCATACATGGATTTGTGAGCCTTTTCCAGAATGGTGTCCCGAAGCTCGGTACTCGACGGTATGCATACCCGATCGTGAAATAGCAAGGTCCCATCTGCTCGAATGGAGAAATCCTTCTTACTGCCATTCTCGACATCTCGTCTGATTGCCATTAACTCATCATCGGTCATCTGAAGCTTCCGAATGTTCTCGAAGAGCGTAGGACGGAATACAAGTGTAGCCATCAATGCTCCCGAGCCTTTTACATCGAACCGTGAGCTGCCCAAAGCCATATCCTCCAAAAGCTTCCATCTCTGAATCCGGCTAACAAGATGTGACAACTGTGCTGAAGACCTCCTACTAAGTGCATCAGCAACGACATTTGCCTTTCCCGAATGGTATTGAATTGAGCAATCGTAGTCCTTCAAGAACTCCATCCATCGTCGCTGCCGCATATTCAAGTCCTTTTGAGTGAAGAGGGTACTTGAGACTCTTGTGATCGGTGAATATATCAAAGATTTCACCGTAAAGGTAATGTCGCCAGATCTTCAAGGCGAATATAATCTAACTAGCTCTAAGTCATGCGTCAGATAGTTTCTTTCATGGTCCTTCAACTGCCTAGAACCATACGCAATGACCCGCTCGTGTTGATTAAGCACACAGCCTAATCCGCCATAAGAAGCATCACTATATACTGTGAAACCTCCACTGTTAGAAGGTATAGCAAGCACTGGTGCTGTAGTCAAGCGACGCTTTAACTCCCGAAGCTCGCCACTTCGCAAATCGAACTTAGCATTCTTTCTTGTGAGTGTAAGTGGACCCGATATCTTTGAGAAACCCTCGACAAATCGCCGATAGTACCGCCAAACCAAGGAAACTTGACCTCTGAATCGCCGAGGTTGTTCCCATGTCACCACGTAATCTATCTTTGTAGGATCCACCGAGATACCCGCTTGAGACTACGGCCCAAGAAATACTGCCAAGCCAAAACTCACACTTACTGAGTTTGGCATACAACTGATGGTCCCTGAGTGTTTGAAGAGCAATCTTCAGATGTTGCACATGATCCTCTCTGGTTTTCGAATAGATGAGGATGTCATCTATGAAAACTACCACAGATTTATCAAGATGTGGTTTGAACACCCTGTTCATCAGGTCCATGAAAGATGCAGGCGTATTTGTCAATCCAAATGGCATCACTAGAAACTCATAGTGGCCATAACGCGTCCGAAACGCAGTCTTGGATATATCTTCTGCCTTGATCTTGAGCTGGTGATAGCCTGACCTCAGATCAATCTTCAAAAAGAACCTTACACCCTGCAATTGATCAAACAAGTCGTCTATCCGCGGAAGAGGATAACGATTCTTAATCATCATCTTGTTGAGCTACCTATAATCGATACACAGACGCATCGATCCATCCTTCTTTTTCACAAATAGAACCGATGCACCCCAAGGAGAGACACTCGGTCGTATAAAGCCTTTGTCTAACAACTCCTGAAGCTGTTCCTTGAGCTCTTTCAACTCAGCAGGCGCCATCCGATATGGAGCTTTTGATAACGGTTCTGTACCCGGCGCTAGCTCAATTGCGAACTCAATGTCTCGGTCAAGTGGAAATCCAGGTAAGTCCTCTAGAAAGACATCAGGATAATCGCAGACCACCTTGATAAGAGCCAAGTCGTTCTTCTTCTTGGTAGAATCTTGCAAATAGGCCAGATACCCACTACAACCATTCTTCATCATACGCTCAGCTTTAATGGCTGAAACCAACGGCGCAACCTTGGATTTGACTCCACAGAATCGGAAGGATTTTCGCTTTGGCGGTCGGAAGGTCACTATCTTCCGAAGACAGTCCACGCTCGCGTGATAAGCTACCAACCAATCCATTCCGAGAATGACGTCGAACCCTTCCATGCTCAACATAATCATGTCGGTCAATGTCTCGTGCTCATAAATCATCACGATGACTGACTGACATGCTGTATCAGTGCATACCGAACTCCCCGTAGGAATCTTGACATCTAGAATGAAAGCAAGGGGTTCGGGAGTAATACCCAACTTCTCTGAGAAGGAAGGAGTAATAAACGAGTGTGTAGACCCAGGGTCTATAAGTACTCGTGCTTCAATTTTATCCACGTCGTCTCGACTACTCATCATAAGTGTACCTTTAGTTAAAAAGTTTGTTAATTATATGCAATGATTCCTATGTGTTTTAACATAATTGACTTGTATTTAGATTTAAACAATAATTGAATCAATGCATAATTGACGCCTCAACTTTAATGATACCTTGGATGACGCTATTCGACATTTGGGCATCCTGCAGCCACCGCATAAGCCCGACCTTGAACAGAGGTCGTGGCTTCTACGTAGAGACCGTAGTCCGTCCTTTCTCAACAGATAATCCTTGATCATGTGACCAACTTTGTCCACACAAAGCATCCTCCAGTGTTCCGTCTGCAATCCTCTGTCTTATGTGGTTTCCCACATCTTGCACACACTAGGGTAGAAACAGGAGTAACAGCTGATCCTCTCGTCAACCTCGAGCCACGTAAGCTCCACTCGCGGAGTGCTCCCGGCTCGAAAGGTCGCCCCGTGACGAACTCGAGGTCTCGATAGGAAGACGCCATCGGTCCCAAGCAACAACCGGTCTAGAATATGATGGCTGACTAGGTAGGGAGGAGGTTTAGAGAACCTCGGCTTTTGTTCACCGCTCAAGCACTCTGCTGTCTGACCAAACCTATTTTATTACCCTCTCGCCTCAAGTACTGTTTTTGAATATCTTCCTCTGCAATGAGGGCCTTGGACATCACGCCAGCATACGTCTCCATTTCCCACATCGACACCCTCTCCTGAATGTTCGGCCTCAAACCTCTCTGAAATTTTTGAGCTCTCATCAGCTCAGTGGCCACATGCAAGGGTGCAAATCGGGAAAGTCTATCAAATTCTGCGCCATACTCGCGCACCGACATCTCATTCTGTTTCAATTCGATAAATTGGACCTCCCACTGATTACGTACGATCTTCGGGAAGTACTGATCGTTGAACGTCTCCACGAACTCTGCCCAAGTCCATGGAGTATTGGGGTAGTCCTGCTCTCTCATCCTAGAAACAGACTTCCACCACGGGTTGGCCTCGCCCAAAAGTTTGAAAGATGCCCAGCGTACTTTCTCGACATCGGTACACTGCAACACTTCAAATATTTTCTCTATCTCATCCAGCCATGCCTCGGCTTCCATAGGATCTGTCTACCCTAAGAATGTAGGAGGTCTCATCCTCCTAAACTCTGCGAATCCTCCTGGCTGATGTCTCACAAGATCTCGATCTGTCGGCCAATGGGCTGCATCATTGGGCCATATTAGTAGCCAAGGCTGCCAACACCTCGTCCACATTCCCTCTGTCTTGCCTAGCAGCTCCCAAAGGCTCTGCATTAGGCCCAGAATCAACTCGCCCTTTCCCATATGAGGTGCCTATCTATCTCCTCAATGCGAGCTGTACGAGGTCCCTCTATACCTCGGCCTCTGCCTCTAAACCGTGGAGGCATGCTGATCTGTCATTGTTAAACAAACAATAACAATTAGATCAGAAATTTATTGTTAGAAATAATCTAACCCCTAGTCCTAAGACTATGAACCTAGAGCCGCGCTCTGATACCAACTCTGACGACCCGACTTTTCCAATCCCTAAGGTATAAGAAAGATCGGTTCATCAACTTATTGATTTCTCAATAAGCCGTAACAAACAGAAGCCGGCAACATAAACAAAGGTCTAAAGACAGAGGCAACATTGTTAATCCAAAAATAAAAGCTTCATATAACAAAATTAGATATATCACTGTGAGGAACCAAAAAGAACCACCGGTGATGGCCAATCCGATCACCTAAAATAGAGGTTCACCATAATGGTTCCTCAAGTGATATCAAAAGAACAAAATTAATAGCCTAAGGCTCAACATTACAAAATAATATCCGCATAAAATACCAAAAATACGAATCTAAGATCACGGAAGAACTCCTCAGGTATGTCCAAATCCTCCTCGAATATAATCGAGTCCTCCGGATCCTCGACCCAAGGTCGGCCTCAAAGACTGGACGTAGTCGAGGGTGAGCTAACACCCAAGCTCAATAGAGGAAGATGATCTATTTGCATTTCTTTATAAGTAAATGTTTTCAAAAGACGAATCGGATAAAATAGGGTTTTCAATGATGCTTTTCAAATTAAATCTCCGCCTAATCCCGAGTCAAAATAATGTAATCTAAAGTGTTCAAAATGTTCGATTTAGCATGCTTCTTGTCTTAAATTTATAACTTAATTTTTATCTCCCAAATTTCCTATAGCATGAGAGCAGATACGGGACCGATGGGAAGACCCTACCACCATCGCCGTTCATGAACCCATTTCAAAAATGCAACAAGCCCCTACGCTATGAGGGAAACTTGCTAAAGTTTTACCCAACACGGTTGGTAGAATCTAGGGCATCGTATTTATGAACCCAAAATCAAATGAAAATGCTAACACATATCCAAGCTTATTATTCATATCATATACTGATTTTTCAGAGTTCTGATTCAAAATTTAACTGAGGTTCTGATTCAAAATTTAGCTGAGGTTCTAATTCAAAATTTAGCTGAGGTTCTGATTTCCAAGGATTCTTATTTATGACAAGGTTTACAAATTTTTGGATTGTATCATATGTTCAAAGTTTTAATTACACGTGTGTGAAATTTCCAAATTTTATGCTTCTAAAAGAAATGGTCTATAACGGTTTATGCTTATAAATTCATGCAAATAATAATTAGGATTCCCTACCTTAACCAAGAAGTTTCAAAGGTAAGAACAAATAGTCCTCTTCAAGGACTCCCATAATCAAAACCTACATATATTAAACACTCAAAGGTTAATATAGAACCCAAAAATCAACCCAAAGGCTTACAAAATAAAAATCCAACCAAACTCTTAAAAGCCAAAAATCGATGTAATTCCATCGATTTCAAATTCGATGGTCGAATTTCAAACTGCTCTCAGGCTAAAATTCTCATTTCGATTTCCAATTCGACAAGATTTATTTTCAATGATTTCCAAATCGACGATAATTCTCCAGGCTCTGTTAACTCAACATGCCCGGATCCTTTTTCTTCATTTCCAATACAGCCTTATATCTCCTTTAAACATACCATATCGCTCTAAACCTAAATTGAATTCAAAAGATAAAAGGATGTTTTAAAGGTCTACCTCTTGTAGTTTAAGCTTGTCTTTGAACCGATTCACTCAAAAAGATCTCCAAGCTCAAGGGTTTTAGATCTTCAAATCAGTCCAAAAAAAGGGGTGGCTACAGCCACATCACTCAACAAGATCACACAGATTTCCACCCTCTCCACATCACTCTTCTTTTTCAATAATGCATACTAATAAGAATTCAGGCACTACTCTAATCAATGGTTGAGATGGAGAGAGGAACTCTAAAACTTCCAAGATCTGGGATCCAATGAGGCAAAACCTTAGAGATTTGATTTCCAACGAGAGGGAGAAGCTAACTTCTCTTGCACCCTCTCTCTTCTTATAAAATAAAATTTCTAAACAAAAATCTAGATACTTTTATTTACAACTTATCCTCTAACTTTGTAAAATATTTCATGTTGAACACATATGCCTATCGTAGTCTGTAAGTTATCATTTTCATGACTTACACACATCTATTGACAATACTATTTTACCATCATTCACATCAAATACAAAGCTAACCCATAGTCTAACAAAACTCGTAAAAATTTTCGGACACGCTTATCGAGGTAAATGAAATTAGGTCAAAATATCAGGGATATTACACGATTGCTGCTGACCTGCTGATGATGGATCAGAATCCTGTTGCTGAAATTCTTGTTGAAATTCTGACACGAGTAATGCTGCATTTCGAGTGTACGTCGAGACAAAGTTTTGTGCCAGTCTAAGATATGGACTTGCAGCTGTCTGAAAAGTATGCTCCATCATGATATTTGCGGCCTCCTCGATATAATCTACTCGTTGATGGAGCATGTCATGATTGCAATATAAATTATCGAACTGTTGAAGAGTCTGCTCATGGTTTTCACGCATGAGCCGTGCAAGATCGAAAATGGTGTAGGCCTCACTGGAAGGGGGAACTGGATCAGTTTGGGGTTGAGAGGGGATATCTTGTGTAGGGGTTGAGGGTGTAGCTTGTGATGGTGGTGGAGGAACACGTATCTGTTGGGCTTGGGGGTTTCATACCACTTGGTGTGATCTTTGATATATATTTTTTCATATAGCAGGCCTAAAGACTCACATATTATCGGTGTGGACTTCTTCACTCTGAGGGATTTGGTAAGGAATTTGATTTACAATATCGTGGTGACCTTCTAAGAGGCGGGTGATCAGTCGGGGATATGGGCATGCTGGCATGGGACTAGAAACAGTACTTTGTAAATGAATATTGGCATATTGTATGCTTTCCCATACCACTTTTGGGGCATTCACCCATATATTCTCATGAACGGCAGAGAGCATCACGACGCTCTCTTTCATGACGCATTAGGTATAGATTATATCGAAAAATACAATCAAGAAACCACATCTTCTGTGGTAACTGACTATGTCAGACTGAAAGACCTTGGGCAGAAGAGGTCTGCCCATCAGTCATTTTTGTTGTGATGTGATGTAATTTCACATCCCTTAAATGTGGAGTTCTTAGTCCAAGACTCACATCGTAAGTTGCGCTACAGTCCATAGCCTGAGTTATGTCCTGTAAGTTAAAATAGAATTTGCAATTATCAATTTCTATTTCCAATTGGCCAACAACTAGTGAAACTTTTAGATTTTGATAAAAAAGACGGAAAAGGCGTGGGTAGAAATGGGTATGTAAAGGTTGATATAAGGCGTCTAAGCGTGCCTGATCAATGTACCAAATTGACGATGCGGTCAAGTCGTTCAGTGTAAGCAGTGAATCATCAATAATCCACTCGGGTTCCATGGCTTTAACGTCCCACCATGGGACGGGCTGTTCACAAACCATAGGTGGATCGATTTGCTCATGGGAGGTTGAAGGGGCATGGCCCTTTGCTTCAGCTGAAGCTTTTGGGGGCTTAGATACTACGATCTTTTTAGGAGGCATACTGATTGAATCAAAATGAGAATAACTAATACTAAAACCAGAAATTAGGGTATGGGTTTACCTCATAAGAACCCAAAAATGTGGACGAAATGACCGAAATGGAAGAGCATGGAGGCTGCTAAGGTGGAATCCGTCACATGCAACAACTTTGCGGCTCGATTTTTGGAGTGGGTCTTGTTTGCATGAAGGTAGTAAGGCTCGGGAGCTAGAAGAACTAAGGAACCCCACAACAAAAATAACAGAAAATAGAATAAAGGGGTGTTTTCGGACCCCCTTATGCTCAACAGGGTTGCCGTGGCAACCAACTATACTTGTCGTGGCAAGTTGCTTGCCGCAGCTAGCTATTCCTTCCCGCAGCAATGTGTTTTGACTTGGACCTGCCTAGATTTCGAGGCCAGGCAGGCTTGGGTTGCAATGGACTGGTATCCATGTGTACCTTGCAATTATATCCAAAAGATGCTTATTTATGTTATGATGCACGAGTTTGATAGATCCTGGATCTACACATTCGCTTGTTGCCACTCAATTTGCTGAAAAGTTGAGAAAATTATGAGGCATTCTAGAACCTCTTGATTTTATTTTAGATGTAACACTTCCAACTGGACAGTCTCTCACGACTGATATGGTGTATCGCGCGATTCTCATCTTGATCAAAGACTGCTGGCACTACCAAGCGGTAGCCGACTTGATCTTACTTTCGATGCAAGGATACGACGTAATCCTTGGCATGGATTGGTTGTTCAACCACCATGTGAATGTTGACTATAGAAAGAAGTTTGTCTCTTTCTGCCCCCAAAAGAAGACATCAGCTAAATTTTATGGAGTACCGTCAACTAATCTTTCTTTGATATCCGTGATTCGAGCATGACAATTACTTGATGATGGTGCTCAAGGGTATATTGCTTTTATACAAAGTATATAGCAGGAAGCAAAGAAATTTTCACTTTCAGAGGTACCAATTACCTATGAATTCCCTGATGTTTTCCCTGATGAGTTGCCAGGATAACCGCCTGACAGGAAAGTGGAATTTTCTATTGAGTTAGCTCTGGGTACCGAGCCAGTATCAAAAGCGCCGTATAGAATGGCACCGACAGAGTAGAAAGAACTCAAGGAGCAATTGCAAGAGCTTCTTGATAAAGGCTTTATCAGACTGAGTGTGTCTCAGTGGGGCGCACCGGTATTATTCATAAAGAAGAAAGACGGTTCAATGCGTCTTTGCATTGATCACCGTCAACTCAATAAGCTGACAATTAAAAATCGTTATCCGCTCTCCTGAATCGATGATCTCTTTGATCTGCTATAAGGAGTGTGGTTCCTTTCAAAGATTGATTTATGATCTAGGTATCACCAGATGAAGGTAAAAACTAAAGATATTTTGAAGACAACTTTCCGAACGCGCTACGGTCACTACGAGTTTCAAGTTATGCTCTTCGGGTTGACCAATGCACCTGCCGCATATATGGACTTGATGAATCAAGTTTTCAAACCATATCTCGATTAGTGTATTGTGGTGTTTATCGACGATATACTCATCTACTCAAAGACAAAGGCAGAGCATGAAGATCATCTATGTTTGGCATTGCAAACATTGAGAGATTTGCGGTTGTATGCCAAGTTCAGTAAATGCGACTTCTGGCTGAATCAAGTCAATTTTCTTGGTCATATTATCTCAGAAGTAGGTATTACTGTTGATCCTGCAAAGATTGAGGTTGTAGTGCAATGAAAGTAGCCACAGACAGTAACCGAGATCCGAAGCTTTTTAGGTCTCGCAGGCTATTACCTACATTTTGTTGAAGGATTTTCACGACTTGTTGAACCATTCATGCAGCTCACTCGAAAGAATGTTAAATTCGAGTGGACTAAGACATGCGAACAGGGTTTTCAAGAGTTAAAAAAGAGACTCACTTCGGCACTCGTTTTAGTATTACCATCCGGCAATGGTGGATTTGTTGTCTTCAGCGATGCTTCATATAGTGGGTTAGGGTGTGTCTTAAATCAATGGAAACATGTAATTGCATATGGTTCCCGTTAGTTGAAAGACCATGAGAAGAACTATCCCACTCACGACCTGGAACTAGCAGTTGTCATCTTCGCGTTAAAAATTTTGAGACACTACCGGTATGGTGAAACCTTTGAGATTTTTACCGATCATAAGAGTATCAAATATCTCTTTACCTAGAAAGAGTTGAATTTGAGGCAGAGAAGGTGGATGGAGTTCTTTAAAGACTATGACTGTTCTATTCAGTACCATCTCGGCAAATCCAATGTAGTAGCTGATGTGCTCAGTCGCAAATCCTCCGCTCAGTTATCCCATCTAGTGACACGGCTACAAAGATGGAAATTGCTCAATGACATTGTATCATCGAGTGCCACTCTTTGAGCAATGTCAACTAGAGGTTTACTTGCTACAGTAATGATCTAAGCTCCACTCTTCGATAGGATCAGAGAGCTCCAGATGCAGGATGCAGAGCTTATTTCCATCAGACAGGGAATACAAAATGGGTTACAGCCAAAATTCTCAATCAAGGACGATGGGTCCTTATTATTTCGAGGTTGAGTATGAGTACCTGATGATAGTGGCCTACGTCAGGAAATTCTTGAGGAAGCTAACAAGTCAGCATATGCTATTCATCCTGGCAGCATGAAGATCTACCAGGATCTAAAGAAGACGTTTTGGTGGAACGGCTTAAAACGCGATGTAGCAAAATATGTTGGGAAGTGTTTAACCTGTCAGCAAGTAAAGGTTCAGCACAAGCACCCTGCAGGTCTGTTACAATTTCTGCCTATTCTAGAGTGGAAATGGGAAAATATTTCCATGGATTTCATTCTCGGTTTACCCCGTTCTCAGAAGGGGTATAATGTGATTTGGATGATTATTGATCATCTCACAAAATTGGCGCATTTCTTACCTTATAGTACACGATATACAGCATCAAAATTGGCTGAAATTTATCTGAGGAAGATTATACGATTACATGGGATACCCGTGAATATTGTGTCAGATCGCGATCCTTTATATACTTTGCAATTTTGGCAGAGTTTCCTAGAAGGTATGGGTTCCAAGTTATACTTCAGTACTGCATTTCATCCTCATACCGACGGGCAAATGGAGAGGGTGAATCAGGTGATCGAGGATATGTTACGGGCTTGTATGCTAGATTTTAAAGGATCATGGGATAAACATTTACCCTTGATCAAATTCGCATACAATAACAACTTCCAATCAAGCATCGACATGGCACCATTCGAGGCATTATATGGACACCGATGTAAATCTCTAATTAACTGGGAAGAAGCTGGAGAGCGTTTGATTTTGGGCCCTGAGGTGATAGCAAATACCAATGCAATTGCTCATGTTATTCGGGAATGATTGAAGAGTGCGCCGAGTCGGCAGAAAAGTTACGTTGATCTCAAAAAAACAAGTGTTGATTTTTAGGTAAGACCCTACACTGATAAGTCTTTAAAATTTGTAAATTCACTTAAATATGTAAACATTCTGATGAATGGTATACAGATTGGCCAGCATGTCTTTATCAAAATCTCTCCGACAAAAGGTGTGATGCGATTTGGGAAATGAGGCAAGTTAAGTCCTTGTTATGTTGGGCCATTCCCAGTTCTGGGCACAGTAGGTGAAGTCACATATCGACTTGCATTACCTTCGCATTTATCTAGCATTCATGACGTATTCCATGTGTCTATGCTGCGGAAGTACGTCAGCGATCCAACACATGTGTTGGATTATCAACTGTTAGATATTCAAGAAGATTTAATGGTGACCGAGGAACCAGGTCAGATTTTGGACCACAGAGATAAAATCTTACGAACGAAATGAAGCCCACTTGTTTTGATCCAATGGAAGAATCATGGATCGCATGAGGCTACCTGGGAACACGAAACCGATATTCGTGCTCAGTACCCTCATTTATTTACATAAGGTACGTTAATTCTTGTATTTAAGAAATTACTATTTGTTGCTTATGATATGAATATGCTTGTTTAAAATAATATATAATTCTCACCAATTTGGATATAAATTATATATTTTGATCTGATAAATAATAGACTCATAAATGATATAAATGGCATTGATTACTTGAAAATAGTTCAAGATAACTTAGATCCAAAGGCAATTTAAACCTTCCCTATGCTATATCTAAACCTTATTTTATGCACAAGAAGGCAAGAGGACACATAAACTATAGTAAACTAACTATGCCCTCGGTGAATCATAGACATCACATGGGTTATAATAGCTATATCCATTCAATATATCAGCAAATATTTTACCATATTATCTCTATACATACGTATGTTATATTCCTTTATTGATCCACTTAGAATTCTCTATTTTTTCAAAATAAAATTAGTTGGAGGAGAAATAAACCTCAAACCTTAGATCACATATTTTTCATAGATACCCAGTAGGAGTGACACGTCCTAGTACAACTCCTCCACTTATAGTTAAGGATACTCGACCCATAGAGGGCTGACAAGACTACCATAAGGTATGGGTATCATTTTCATCGAAATTAAATATTTTAATAGATATACACATGTCAAAAAGATCAACAAATATTTTTAACGTAGGAAATAATGGACAAACACACCTTGAATGATATCATTGCTAGTTCCTGCATCCTGTGCAGTGATAGCATAAGCTCGGCCTTGTACCGTAGGCCGTGCAGATCGTTACACTGGTTCCACCTTTACTGCTATTCTGACCATTTCCGAGCACTCTTTGATCTGGTGTCCCATTTTCCCACAACAAAAGCATGTCCCAAATGCTTTTCGACATTCATTTGTCTTATGTGCCTTTCCACATTTCCCACAGATCTCTGTTGAAGCGACCGATGAAGCCATATAGGATCCCGTAAGAGAAACTGTCGGCCGTGCTTGCGAAAAATTGGATGCACTTCTGGCCGCCGTTGGAAAAGACTGGTTTTTAACACATGGAATCCTCGGTCGTAATGGGAACGTCGGTGAACTGTAAGGTCGTGCATAGGCTCCTACAGTCGGTTGAAATGCGGCCTGTCCTTAGAATCGTGGTCGCTTACTGATTTGATCGACATTATAGGGCTGGGATGGAGCTTTTCTGGCTTTCTATTTTTCATCTCCTTTTGAACATTGTATCAACATTTGTTTCTGCCATCAAGGCCAATTTCATCACATTGGCATAAGTCATTGCTTGAAACAACGAAATTCGTTCCTTGATCAGGGGTTTCAAACCCCGCTCAAACTTTTGTGTCTTCATCAACTCTGTGGCTACAAGTAAGGGTGTAAAGCGAGAGAGAGATCAATGAACTCTACTTCATACTCTCTAACCGTCATCTGACCCTGTACTAAAGTCGCAAACTGCACCTCCATCTTGTATCTCTCAGGTGCTGGGAAATATTTTTCATTGAATGCCTTTGTGAACTCTGCCCAGGTCCATTGTACTCCAGGCATTCTCGTTCGTTCTACAAAGTGCCACCATGGCTCTGCCTCACTTTCTAATTTATATGCCGCAAAACTCACTTTTTCTTCCTCGGTGCAAGTAACTCTTTGCAGCACCTTTTCAATTTGTGTCAACCACTTCTCGGCCTCCATTGGGTCATGCTGACCACGGAAACTTGGCGGTCGATGTCGAACAAACTCTGTAAAACCCTCAGGCGTTGAACAGCAAGCATGGCTACGGTGTTGACCATAGTATCCAACAACTGCGGATTGTGTCCCTCATTTTGCTCAACTCTAAGAACATTTCCCATCTGAGGAGTATCTACAACTGACAAAGTCTGCACTGGCGGGGTATGGACAACAACATTCTCTATCGTCATTCAGCTTTCTGCTATCTGCACATTCTCACCACTTCTCGAGGCGGTGTCATGCTCATAACATCGAATCGCATTCGTCCAAAGGTCGGCGATGAATAGCAGTGGTCTACCCCGACCTCTTCCCCGTCGTGGAGGCATCTTAACCTATTTTGATCAGGTAACAACTTGATCATAAACTCAATCTAAATCCTAACACTGAACAATTATCAGACACTTTGCCATATTTTATGCCGAGTTAAGTCTCAAAATGACTTAACGCTCGAGCTTTGATACCACCACGTGACAACCCGATGTTTCCGTAATAGTATATTGGAACCGTCGCATCGTCGAATCACCTAATATGATCCTTTCATATAAGGGGCCATTATTTGTACAAAGTGTTGCAAATGCGAAAGCACTGTACTTACTCTGACAAGCAATAATATGACAAAATAAACTAACTTTGACTCATCTAAGCAGGAACTAGCAAACACTATATACAAGGATAACTGATCTGATGTATAGCTTTCCACCGATGAAAGGATCGGGTTGTCAATGGAAAGAAACCTATACATCCTATAACAAAATATCTCAAAATATCATCCTATAAACAATGGAAAGAAACCTATACATCCTATAACAAAATATCTCAACATATCATATGTAATTTATACAAGTTTATCCAACACCTCTATTTCTACCTCTCTCCCTCTCAAGCCACAATAAGTCTTCCGCAAAATCATCCTCTTCGTCTTCTTCGTCGTCGTCTCCTTCCTCCTCGTTCGGCACATAAGTAGGGTCAGCTGCGTGCTTGGGATCTAGATCTGCGGCTAAGACATTTAAGTCATAGAATGAGCTACCATCAAAGCTCAGCAGAGAATATTACTTTGCTACTATATATTGTAGAGTTCCATATTCCATTTTAGATGCATTTCTAGATATAGATAATATAACGATTACAAATGTATTATCATGCAAACGTTATCATATGCGAACATGCTGAATAACCTCGTGATGTAATAGATATAAGAAAACAATGTTGAAACAAGCTATACGTGCAAAAATGAAAGAATCAAGCTCCCGAGTTAGCGAGATCACTTGAATCAAGATACATCAAGCTCCCGAGTTAGTGGGATCACTTGGACCAAGAAAAATCAAGCTCTCGAGTTAGCGGGATCACTTGTCACAGCCAAGTACACCGTTAAGCTCCCGAGAAAGCGGGATCACTTGACTCAAAATGAAGCAATCAACGTGTAAAGGTAGCAAGAAAAGCAAATCTTAACAATGCACTATGAACTATGCAAGGACTATGCATGAATCTCAATGAACTTGCATGCTCATACTGAATTGCATATATTAGCATGAACAACTGCTTCGTTACATGTATGAGATATAGATATAACTGATGTCATTTGTTATGGTTTTATGGTTTTATAGATGCAAATCTGTTCTATCATTATCATTGACATGCTTTTATCATCAACAAAACTGATACTTCTTTCAACTTACCTTACTTAATTTAGTCAGAACTACTAAGGTTTATCCTATAACTCAGGTCTACATGCTACATGTAATATATTCACCATGGGAGTTATTCCAGCACTATATCAATATAGGTCTATTTGTCTAGTCATGCATGATGTAATCTCGAAGGGAATAAGAAAACCAAATATATGTTAACAAAGTAATTTCCCTACCTGTTCACACGTTTATGGGGATCTACTTGTACATGCCTTCATGCATTGAAGCTTATCGCATAACCTAGTGCACCAAGTTGCACTTAGATAAGATATAAATGGAATGGATCTAAAGATAACCAATGGTTAAGAGGTCATCTGAGACCGAAATATTGGTTTTATAATGTTAACAGGTCATAGCATCAATGCATCGACTCATGTATCAATCAAACAAGCAACACCCAAAATGCCTTGGACAAAGATCTGCTTGCCTCGGCAAGCCACAAGGGTTGTCGCGGCAAGCAGTCCAGCTGAATCTCTTGCCGTGGCAACCTTGTGAGGTTGCCGCAGCAAGCCTTGCTTGCCGTGGCAACCTTGTGAGGTTGCCGCAGCAAGCCTTGCTTGCCGTGGTGACTTTTACTTCAAGCTGCCCATTTCTGATTTGTTAGCATTTACTCACACAGTCTTGTCTGAATGTGTTATGTATAGCATAGAGACTATTGAGTTTTGTATGTACATTTTGGAGTGCCATTTAAAGAGGTGTCCTCCTACATCCGATATATATAAACTTTGTTTGCGGAGTAGAGCACATGGAAGCAATTATAATTATCTCGCTTCACTATGTAACACACGCACATGATTACAAGTGTATTTCTTAATTCGTTTACGGCATACCTGTTTGTTTTTTATGAACACATGGTTAGGTTGATATCGGATTAATACCGAGTTCGCATGCGCTGAGCTCACAACTACTCCAGGAATGCAAGAAGTTTGTTGAGATCACAAACTATCTTTGACATCTCTATCGCATTTATGCTGTCAGGATTTTTAATCACAGATGTCGATGAGTAATACTGGACATGGCTTTGTGTTCAAACCTAGTAGAAGGTACTGTAATGGCGGCTATATTGGGTTATTATGTCCACCAAGTTTGTTTGCTATGGTTTGAAACCTAAAAGGACTATATTTTATAGAGGATGGCTACCTTGCGTGGTGGAGCTGATCGATGACTCACCCCATCGTGTAGTCAAATGAACTGCAAAGCAGGTTATGAGTGTAATAAGGCTGGGCTTTTATACAAAGCCAGCATTTGCCTCATAAGTGTATCTCCCTAAACGGCAATTCAGGTAGAAATTGGGTATAAGTCTGTTACACCCTTTTACTGTATAAGCCCCCACTAAAGTTAATCGAAATACCAAGTTAATATACTCATGATTTAATGTTGTGTACCGACAGATAAGGCCCATCAGGGTTTTGCTTAGGTGTAAACCTCTTACACTACCTCAGCCTTTACTTAAGCTAATTTATTCTATATCTAGTGTTTGACATATGCACAGTTCAACTTCTATTTGTGTCTTATGTGTGGCACACGTCTTGTCTGACTGGACTCATAGTCATAATACAGCATGTAGGTTTCAAATAGGGCGTCTATTACAATAACAAATGTCAAAAATGATGTAAAACAAGAAGATACAATGTCTTCCAAAAGATCACACTTCAAACCAAACCAACCTCTGAAGCAGCCAAAATTGACCAGTCGATTCCCAAATCGACCAGTCTGTTTTTGAAATCGACCGGTCGAATTAATTTCGACTGATCGGTTTTCCTTTAGAAAACCAGACCCTTTCCTTTCACACGAAAACCGATAAGTTGATTTCTCAAATCGACTGGTCGGTTTCCAAAATCGATCGGTCGATCTAAAATTGACAGGTCGAATTCCCCAGAACTAATTTTTTATATTATCTACTTTGTGGGAATCAACTGGTCGGTTTCATTTTGATCGATCGGTTTTCAAAGTTGACCGGTCGGTTTTCATTAGACCGGTCGGTTTCGTTCTGACACCCACAAACTCCTCAATCTTAACAAAATCGATCGGTCAATTTGAAAATCGACCGGTCGGTTTTGTCAGTTTTCACCCAACTCTGGTTTAGCTTTTCCAAGTCATTTTTCCTTCATTTCTTAATCTTTCTTCTTCAATTTTCCCACTCACAATAATAACTAATTCACTCATTTAATTCTTACAACATTTATATAAAATCTTACCTTTTAATCGATCGATTCCTCGAACTCGGTTCTCATGCACGACTAGGGCTTCGTAGCTTGAAGCTTCTAACTCTTCACAATCCCAAGTCCGTAATTTATGAAAATCTTTAATTCCTCACACGCGCTAACACCCACATTCAAACATCTTCCTTTCTCTCTCTTAATAACTCTCTCAACAACTATATCATAAAAGAAATAACTTCTCTTAAGGTTTACATCTTTATATCTAACCTTAGGCTTAGGTGTTAGGCACATATACCATACCTGACATCCAAAACTTCACACAAGTATAATTTCAGCTCAACTCTCCTCAAACAAGTGAGGGTATTGCTCCTTAATTTTCGCCTCACGCTCCCAAGTAATCTCTTCGGTTGGATGATTTCTCCATTTGACAAGCACTAATGGAATGCTCTTCGTACGTAAAATTTGCTCGTTCCGATCAAGTAGTTGCACTGGCTCTTCCTTGACGGTTAAATCTTCCTATATTTCAATTAGCTGATATTCTAGCACGTGCGTTGGGTCCTTGACGTACCGTTATAGCATTAAGATGTGAAAGACATCATGCACTCTATCAAGTTGCGGGGGTAAAGTGACCCTATATGCAACTTCGCCAACTCTTCCTAATACTTCAAAAGGTTCAATGTAGCGGGGACTTAGCTTCCCACGCTTTCCGAAGCACATTACACCTTTGATTGGTGAAATCTTCATGAATACATGGTCTCCAACTTGGAAATCCATGCTGGTTCTCTTGATATCGACTTAACTCTTCTGCTGACTCTGAGTTATCTTCATCCTTTCCCGAATCATACGAACGACTTCCATATTTTTCTCTACCACTGTCGAACCCGATGAAAACTTCTCGCCGGTCTCTTCCCAATTGATCGGAGATCTACATCTCCATCCATACAACGCTCCATGTGGAGCAATTCCAATGCTTTACTAAAAACTGTTACTGTACGCAAACTCAATCAACGGTAAATGTTGATCCCACGATCCCTGAAAGTCGATCATACGGGCTTTAAGCATAACTTCAATGATTTGATTGACTCTCTCAGTCTAGCCATCTGTTGGATGGAACACCGAACTAAAATCCATCCTCGTGCCCATGTCTCCCTAGAATCTTTGCCAAATTATTGAGGTATATAATGGGCCACGATCCAAAACAATGCTCGTCGGAATACCATATAATCGGACGATCTCTTTCATATACAAATTTGCTAATCTGCTTGCTGTATATGTTGTGTTGTAGGGTAGGAAATGTGTTGATTTTGTTAGGCGATCTATGACCATGCAAATAGGATTATAACACTTCGCCGTCCTTGGTAATCCTATAATGAAATCCACGGAGATTGACTCCCATTTCTACTCGAGTATTGGTAGTGATTGCACTAGACCTACTGGGTGTCTATGATCTACCTTTACTTGGTAACACCAAGCATTTATATATGTACTCGACAACATCTTTCTTCAATCCTCTCCACCAATAGTTCTTCCTCAAATCCTGGTACATCTTGGTACCACCAGGATGAATAGTATACTTGGACTTATGAGCTTCGTCTAATATAGTTTGCCGCAGATTGGCATCAATCGGTATGCATAGGCGTCCTCTGAATAGTAATGATCCATCTTCCTTAATAGAAAAATCGATTCTGGTGCAGTTTGTCACACCTTGTCTAATCTTTAAGAGCTTTGCATCTTTCATCTGAAGTTCATAAATGCAGTAAAAAAGTGTTGTTTTGATTGTGATGTTAGCCAACAAGGCACCTGAAAGTCTGACCTCAATATTCTTATCATACAAAGAAAGGTCTTCAAATAATTTTCATCGACGAAGTCCCATAACAAGACTAGCTAACTAAGCCGAATTCTTTCGACTCAACACATTTGCCAAGATGTTTGCTTTACCAGGGTGATACTGAATAGAGCAATCGTTGTCCTTAAGAAATTCAATCCATCTATATTGCCTCATATTCAATTCCATCTACGTAAATAAGTACTTGAGGCTTTTATGGTCTGTGAAGATCTCGAAGGTCTCACCATATAGATAATGTCTCCAGATCTTAAGTGCAAATATCACTGCGACTAACTCAAGATCATGCGTCGGATAGTTCTTTTCATGGTCCTTAAGTTGTCTCGACCCGTCAGCAATAACCTTCCTATTTTGATTGAGTACACAGCCTAAGACATTGTGCGAAGCATCGCTATATACAGCGAATCCTCCACTGCCTGATGGAATAGCTAATACTGGTGCAGAGGTAAGCGGTTTCTTAAGTTCCAGAAAACTCTCTTCACATTCACTAGTCCACTGAAACTTAATAACTTTTCTTGTAAGTCGTGTGAGTGGTCCTGAAATCTTGGAAAATCCCTCTACAAATCTTCTGTAGTACCCAGCCAGACCGAGGAAAATACGAATCTCAATCACAGTCTTTGGTTGTTCCCAGTCTACTACTACCTCAATCTTTGCTGGATCAACTATCACACCTGCTTCTGAGACTATGTGGCTCAGAAAGCTCACTTGCTCTAACCAGAACTCACACTTGTTGAGTTTGGCATATAACTGATGCTCACATAACATCTATAATTCAATGCATAAGTGTTGCTCGTGTTCTTCCCTGGATTTCGAATAAATGAGAATGTCGTCCATGAATACAACCATGCACGTATCAAGATGTGGTTTAAATACTCTGTTCATGAGATTCATAAATGAAGTTGGTGCATTAGTCAATCCGAAAGGCATCACCAAGAATTCATAATGCTCATATTTGGTTCTGAATGCAGTCTTCTAAACATCTTCGGCCTTCACTTTCAGTTGATGATACCCCAATCTCAAGTCAATCTTTGTAAAGAACTTCGCCCCTTGCAACTGATCAAAGAGGCCATCAATTTTAGGTAGGGGGTACTTATTTTTTATCGTCAGCTTGTTCAATTGACGATAGTTGATGCAGAGTCTCATCAACCCATCCTTCTTCTTGACAAACAAGACCGATGCTCCCCAAGGAGACACTAGGTCTTATGAAGCCTTTGCTCAAAAACTCTTATAACTGCGCCTTCAATTCTTTCAACTCGATAAGAGCCATTCGGTAAGGCACTTTAGATACAGGCTCTGTGCCTGGTGCTAAGTCGATTGTGAATTCATTCTCTCGATCTGGTGGTAACCCTGGTAAGTCATCGGGAAACACGTTTGTAAACTTGCAAGGAATCAGAACATCGGTGATGACATTCTTCACTTCTCGTTGCACTTGTAGAAATGCTAGGTATCCACTGCATCCATTCCTCATCATCCACTCAGCTCGTACTACAGAGATGATTGGTATAATTTAACCCTTGTCACCGATAAATCGAAAATAATTTTGCTTCGATGGATGGAATGTGATGACTTTTCGTAGGTAGTCAATGCTCGCATGATAAGCGGATAGCCAATTCATACCAAGGAGTATATTGAATCCTTTCATCTTCAACAAAATGAGATCCGTCATTGTCTCTCGATCTTCAACTCATACGATAATAGATTGGCAACACGTGTCTATAGTCACTGAACCTCCCATAGGAACTGACACGTCCAAAATGAACTCCAATGCTTCGGGAATGACCTTCAATCTTCCCGCAAACTCTGGAGTCACAAATGAGTGGGTAAACCCTGGGTCTATCAGAACTCCTGCATCACAATGATCTCCGTCGTTTTCTTTATGTAGTTGTAAGGTACATATGTTAATACATATACTAGATAATTAGGTATGCATGGCAAAGTTAAACACTCACAAATAGAAACCTAGTAGATCATTTTTATTTATGCACCTTCTTCATCTAAAATGCAATTAAATTAAATTAAGCATACATAGATGATTATACCTTGGATCATGTCATTACTTGCCCGAGCATCTTCGGCGGTCACTACAAAAGCATGACCCTGTATGGTAGGTCTCGTAGGTTGCATAGGCCTTTGCATGGTAGTAGATGAAATTGTACATTCTTTTCTTAGTTCTAGGCAATCTCTGATCATATGGACAATCTTTCTGCATTTAAAATGTCCACCTGTGCCAAATCAACAATCAGAAGTTTTATGAGATTTGCCACAATGGGCACACGTGATCTGGGGACTCGACGGTGCTGCTCTCAAGAATCCCTGAATAACCGTCACTCCTTTAGACTGATTCTGAGCAGGGCCCTCTATACGAAAAGGTGTCATAGGAGTAAATACTGGTGGCCTGGGATAATTTGTGTAGGCAAGTTGTCTCGAAATTGGAGCTGGTGCTGTAAATCTTATCTTTTTATTCCTCGAGTCATAGTCACTTACTCTCCCTTGGCTCGCCTTATTCTTGTTCTGTTGATCCCGCCTTTTATACATAGTATCTATATCTCTCTCGGCCACAATTTCTTTTCCTATCACTTTCGCATAGGTCTCGAGCTCCAACACCGAAATCCTATCTCGCACATTTGGCCTTAGGCCTTCTTCAAATTTATTGGCCTTCATCAATTCAGTGGCCACTAGTTTTGGTGCGAACCTCGATAACCTTGTAAACTCAATGCCATACTCTCATACGGTCATACTACCTTGCTCCAAATTAACAAAATCTTTCTTCATCTGATTCCTCACTTGCTTGGGAAAGTATTCTTTGTTGAACACTTCAACAAACTCCGCCCAAGTCCATGGATCGTGAGGATTTTCAATCTCTCTCTTTCTCAGTACCGATTTCCACCACGGATCGACATCATCCTCAAGCTGGAAGGAAGCCCAGCCAATCTTCTCATCCTCCGTACTTTGAAGTCTCTGTAAAAAATTTTTAATTTGATTTAACCATTTTTCTACCTCAAGTGGATCCATCTGCCCATAGAAACTAGGAGGTCTCAATCTCCTAAAGTCAACAAATGATTAGGGCAGTAGTGCTGGAGGAGATGGTGGCTGTGGCTGCTGATGGTTCACATTATTGGCAGTCAATAGTGTTGTTTGTTGAGCCATGGTGGTAGCCTGTTGAGCCATGCCGACAGCCATAATTTCCATGGCCTGTGCCGTCCTAACAGCCACCTCCTCCCTCTGATCTCTCTCATCAGGAGGGTTTCTCTTATCTCTACTAGAACCCACAGGGATCTCATTCCCACTCCCTAAACTTCTTCCACCACCACTTCTAGGTTGTCCTCTACCTCTTGGATACATCTGAATCTATTACAATGAAACAACAGTTTAATTAAGAGAAGGTCCCTATACTTTCAATAAATTCCTAAACATCTAGTCTAATCTAAGACTTGTCAAATTTTTTCTAAAGCCTATGCTTTGATACCAACTGTGACAGCCCGAATTTCCTAACCATGAAACTCGAACTGTCGGATCGACACTGAGGGTAATCCCTAAATGGAACACTTGACACATCCACACAAAAAGCAAAAACAAAGTTGGGAATCTAGCTAAAGAGATGGATCATCATAGGTAAAAAGGAAATCTCTAATTCTATATCTCAAAAAGATAAAATAACGGTTTTAATCCCATGTAAAAACTCATGGGCATAATAACCAAAAAGAACCATCGGTGATGGCCGACCATCACTAAAACATGATTTGCAAAAGAATAATACAATCATAATCCAAAATTTTATGTTCTTTACATCACAAAACTATACCATAACCCCTCATTCTAAAGCTGAACCTACCCGTGCTTTAAGCAGATAAAACAATTCTCAGGATGAGGCTCTGAGTCCTCCTCCCCAGGAGAGAAATTTGGATCCTCCACCAATGCAAGATCCTCCAAGTCAACCTCAACTCCTATACCTATGACGTATAGTCGAGGGATGAGTTAACAACATATGCTCAGTAGGGAAATACTAATAGTATGCAGATTCATAACATCACATATATCTTATGACATAATGAAACATGATTTTTCTCATAAAGATGCACAATTTGATGATAGCTAAATGAAACAAAAACATTCTCCTTAATTTGGAAAAACTTATCTCATGCTCTTTGACTGAATCACATAACACAAGAAAGAGAACTTAAAGTGCTTCACTTAAATAGTCCCTCAAGCATATATAGCATCGAGCCCTCAATGGAATACCCACCATCATCGTTCACATGAACCATTTACACGAAATGCTCAAGGTCCCAAAAATGGACACTTGTGCCGAACACAGTAACCGTTGGCCAGTAGAATTCACAAGATCACACAAAATGGTTGTACGGATATCCCGCCGTACCGGTCACAGATATCCCGCCGCGTCGATCACGGTTATACCACCGTGTTGGTCGGGTATTCACATATTCAACCTTAAATCATAGTGTGTACATATAGCTTATCCAGATAATGTGATAATTATATCTAATTTAGAAAGTTATAAACACCTTCTTTCACATACATTTGTTGGAATGAATCTTGAAAGATTCTCACATCATAATATAATTCCAAACACACGCGTACACATTCACATTTCCAAAGGCTTATGCAAAACTCAAGAGTAATTGACGGCAAAACACATCATATCATAATTCACATGCTAGTCGTATCAAATGCACATGGTATAGAGATTTCCGTACCTCACGCGAAGTCACACTAAATCTTCTTAGCTAAAGTTGGCGCTTCTAGCCTCAAGGCTCAAGCTCACACCTAATATACATAAATTTATAACAAAAGTTAAAAATGACGTAAAACAGGAAGATATAATGTCTCCCAAAAGATCCCACTTCAAACCAAACTAACCTCTGAAGAAACCAAAATCAACCGGTCGATTTTCAATTCGATCGGTCAGATTTCCTTAAGAAATCCGCATCTTTCCTTTCATAAGAAAACCAATAACTTGATTTCTCAAATCGACGGTTTCCAAGGTTTCCAAAATTGATCGGTTGATCTAAAATCGATATCGAATTCCCCAGAACTAATTTTTCATATTCTCTATTTCGTGGGTATCGACCGATCGGTTTCATTTCGATCGGTCGGTTTTTATTAGACTGGTCGATTTTTATTTGACTGGTCGATTTCGTTCAGACACCCACAAACTCATCAATCTTGACAAACTCGATCGGTCGATTTGAAAATTGACCAGTTGATTTTGTCAGTTTTCACCCAACTCTGGTTTAGCTTTTCCAAGTCATTTTTCCTTCAATTCTTATCCTTTCTTCTTCAATTTTCCCACTCACACACATAACTAATTCACTCTTTTATTTCTTACAACATCTAGGGCTTCGTAGCTTGAAGCTTCGGACTCTTCACGATCCCAAGTCCGCAATTTATAAAAAATCTTTAATTCCTCACACGCACTAACACCCACATTCAAAGCTTCTTCCTTTCTCTCTCTTAATAACTCTCTCAACAACTAAATCATAAAAGAAATAACTTCTCTTAAGGTTTACATCTTTATATCTAACCTTAGGCTTAGGTGTTAGACACATATACCATACCTGACATCCAAAGCTTCACACGCAATCTAAATCAGTCCTTATTCATTTAACACATAACCTTACATAACTTACCTAATTATTTTCACAAGGTCAGGTACGTGACCTATAGGGCATGCACACCAAGGCGTACTGTTCAAAGGTCAAAATTTTTCAGGACGTTACAACAATCCTGAACTTTAAAGTAAATAGGATTGACAAGAGTCTAGTTAATGGACCCACCCATGACATTGGTAAATTGGATTGCGAGTCCGCCCATGGCATATTGATTAAAGCTCGAGAAGACTGAAGCACATGTGGCTCGGACCTCGGAAAGGACCATACCTCTAGAATTAAATCTAGTAAAGGCCCAAATTACCTAGGGAATGGCCCATTGGACCCGTTAGACTTAAAATCCATTAGACTTATATTCGATAGAACCCATTGAACCTAAAATCTATTGAACCCAGATTGTATCGGACCTATTGAACCATTCGAACCTAAAATCCATCGGACGCATATTGTATGAAACCCGTTGGACCTAAAATCCATTAGACCCATATTGTATTAAACCCTTTGAACCCATGAACCAACGGGCCCATAACTCATTGCACCCGTAGCCCATGCCCAACTTTAAACATAAGTAGAATGATTGCCTTCGATTAAATAACTAGAGTTTATGTGATATGATAAGCACTTGATAAGTTTATAAGATGTATCTGATAAGTATATGATAAGTTTATGACATATATCTGATAAGTATACGATAAGCACATGATAAGTTCATGTAAGGTATCTGATAAGTACCTGATAAGTATCTGGTAATTATCTGATAAGTACATGATAAGTTCCTGTTAATTATCTGGTGAGTATATGATACGTTTATGATAAGTAAAATGGTCGGATAAGATGGTATATGATTCTATATGATTTGATATGATAAGATATGATATGATTTGATCTGATGAGATAGTATATGATATGATATGATATGATATGATCTGATCTGTTGAGATAGTATATTATATGACATGACCTAAAATTGTCTGACAAGAGAGTAAATGTGATATGAATGTGATATGGAGCTGAAATGCTTGCAATGAAACGTCTGATAATGACATGAACTATTTGTTCAACATACTTGAACTCTGAATATGAAAGAATTCTAAATCTGAAAAGAATATTTGTATACTCAAACTCTGAATATGAAAAGAACATTTGTGATCGTTTTATTTCAGAACCTTGCAAGTGCACAAGTTTGAATGTACTAGGGCAAGTACAAGGGTGTCGAACCACAAGGATTTGTCGTTTATCTCTTATTTAACTTCTATTTTTATGAAATATTTTATAGCATTAAATTTCCTAATTTATTTAAAATAAAATAAAAGAAAAGCTAAATAGTTAGAAATTGAAAAAGAGAAGGCAGTCAGGATTCTCTCTTGGATTTCAGATTAGCAACTAATAAAACCTACTACTTTCCTATAATAAATCCTTGGTACCCCAGCTCCTGGCTACAAGCTCAGTTGCATCGTTTATGACTTAGCGAGATCTATTCGTGAGTTAGATAACCTAATCATTAAGCATCATTGCATGTAACTGTTGGTTTATTTATTCTTGCTGCTTCTTATTATAAAGATGATAAAGATAAAATAAAGGAAGTAAAACAAAACAAAATAAAATGGGGAATAAATACATGACAAAACCAAATCACAGACCTGCAAGATACAGAGCTATTATATCAAGTTTTAAGTAAGTAAGAGTTTGTCCCATAAAGAAATTGATCTAGAACCCAAAATGGGTTATAATTGTAGGGCTCCAGATTTGACTACAGATCTAACAATCCTAAAGAAAGGGAGTTGGGTGTCACAACTACACTAAATTAACAGTAAAAGAAGAGAAATAAAATACATCTATCCTAAAGAAAGGGGGTTGAAGAAAGTGGTGATGGTGTATATTAAAATAAGGATAAAAGGATGGGAAGTAAGCAGTTTAAGCTAAAGTTAATTCAGTTATATAACTCAAATTTAGGGTTGTCTCTACAGCAAATCCTTGCAAGGAAGAAGAATCCACTTAACCCATGCCATTTGGACTACTCTTAAGGCTATACTCAGTCCACTTAAATGGTCATAGACTATCCAATTGAGTTTGTCAAATCTCATTGATTAAATTAGAAAGCTAACCTAATCCAAAGGAGTGGGCTAATCTTAAGGCTATAATCTGTCTACTTAAATGGTCACAGACTATCCAATAGATTTCCTCCAACCAATGAATTAAATCAGGTAATAGATACCATTACAGACACTATGTTTGCCAGGCTACAAGCTCCCCAAATTTGTTACAGATCTGGCAGGCATTCATAGGAGCAAACATGCCTTGAAAATAAGGTGGAAACCATAAGGTATCTCAGGTTGAATGAGGATTTAGATTGGTTTCTGAGTAAACCAATCGGTCGATTTGGGAATCAATCGATCGATTTACAAACCGATCGATCAGTTTTGGGAATCGATCGATTGATTTAGATAGATTCATGATTTTGTTTTGTATTGTTAAGAGGACTTGGGGGAGACCTTATATCTTCCCGTTTTACGTCATTTTTGACCTGTGAGCTATGACTTGATGTGATTAGGTATGAGCGTGTGTATGTAAGTGAGGGACTAGCTCGAAGTAAGAAGCTTTTGTTTAGCTTTTTATTGAGGTAGGGAAAACTCTGTAACATATGCCATTTGATTACAACTAGCATGGATTTAGTGATATGATAATAGTATGTGTGTGTGCAACCGCGCGATTGTTTAGAGTCGCCACTTGGAGCTTTCGGTGTCCCGAGAATCCTAAATCAATATTAAAAGCATAGAAGAGCAAAAATATGACTCTGATTCACTGGTCTAAGCCAAAGGCTTTTGCGTAGGGGTTTTGGTTATTGATCGGGAAGGTGTTAGGCTCCAGATCAACCCGCTCAAATGCGGTCTCTACTTGTGGCCAAAATAAAGAAATGAAAAGAGTATTTCCTCTTGCCCGAAGGCACTTGGATCCTATTTGTGCCCCTCCACAATTACCGAGATTTCGACGGCATAACGGCACAAATTCAAGGATAAAGGAAAAGCCAAGAAGGTAGAGGAGTAGAGGGGAGAGCAGAAGCTCTCAGTCCCTTGTAGCACAGCTATGGATCTTCGCGTAGGTGCACTTGACGAGCTTCCGGTAGCTTGAGTGGTAGAAGAACAGATTCTAACCTTTAAGGCTTGTTAGCTAAGGGATAGAGGAAGAAGGCTAAGGGGTAGTTCTCTCCTAAGCTCAAGGGTTTTTGATGGAGGGTAAGGTTTCTAAAGTGATTTAGAATTCTAGAATTTGTATGGGTATTTGGTGCACCAAAGGAAAGGAGCGGATTGCTTGACCTTTTTCTCTCTCTTGGAAAAATTTCAAGCCATTTGCAAGGGGGTGCCTCTCTATTTATAGAAAAAGAGAGGGCTAGGGGGGTGCTTAGAGGCTAATTAGGATTAGCAATTAGGTAATCCTAACATCTAAGGTTTCTTAGGATTTTAGGGTCATGGATATCTGTGAGGATAGGATCAATGGTAGATGATAAGGTAAGGTTTCAAATGACTAGAGGGTTGCAAATAAGGTAAACAAGGGTGCATCAGTCCTAATGAAACCCACCCTAAATGTTGGGGTGGTCAATAAGTGAAACCCTAAAAGTGAAATTCGAGCAAAAACTAGAGGTTACTGTAGCTAAGCATGGCATGTGTATTACCCACGCCAAGCATAGCTACAGTGTCCTGGAAGTCAGAGCCCACAGGGGACCCCACCTATACTTGGAATGCGTAATAGACATGCCAACCCATTCCTAGGAAAAAGTGGCTTGGCATGTGTAATATACATGCCATGCATGCCTTTGCTAGGTGCACTTTTGATCACTTTTCATATTGCCATAACTTTTGAAGTACACCTCCGATTGAGGTGATTTTTAGCTTGTTGGAAAGCTGGGAACCTCTACTTTTCAATGGTAAAAGATTTGGTCTTAGTAGAGATCCCTACTAGCCCTGGTACATCTCACTCTAACCATGGCTTGAGAGGGTTAACAAAGGGTTCGAAGAGGTTTCTAAGGGTTGGAGGTAATTCCTAAGGGTTTGGGTAAGTTCCTAAGGGTTTGGGAAGACTCCTAAGGATACAGGAGTTGCTATCAGACGCTCGGGGGTGCGCCTCTTTCAAAGTATGTCTCAATCGGGCCTTAGGCCAAATTTGGGTGTCTACAGATGCCACTCTTTGGTATCTAATCACTAATGATAGAATGCCAAAGACAAGAGGCATCTGAAGAGGCCCAAGGCATCACTGACGGGTCCGTTGTACTCAAAATGAACCTTAAACATCAGGTGGGTAACATGGTGAGTAAACAAAAGCCTTGTATGTTGGAAAAATATCCGTTCCTCGAGGTTATCGGTCCCTAAGCGCTTAGTGACATTACTGGGCATAACCGAGGTGGAGCGAGTTACGAAAGCCCAATATACTAGGAAAAATATCCGCTTCTCAAGATGATTGAAGATGTTTGATGTTCAAGTTTTATTCTGAATAAAATAGCTCCGTAAATGAGGGGGTGATCAACCCATACTCAAAGATAGGCGCGAAGTAAATACGCGAAGATCCATAGCTTGTGTCCAATCATATGAGGGATCGATTGCCCCATTTGACCGGGCACAGGTGCCCCTACGCGCAGTAGGGTTCGAGGTCTTTGGGCAAACCCATTGATCTCAAAATTAATTTAACATGGCTACCTGAGAGGAGAGAACTAATGTCGCGACGCTTTTCGGGAGTACATGCCTATATTCTGAAGGACTCATGCATATGTTTATTTATTTTATGTGGATCTTTTGTTATTTTATGTGAGTTTTTTTTTGTCATTTTATGTAAGTTCTTTTGTTATTTTTATGTGGATTTATGTGGGATGTTTTGTTATTTTATGTGGGTTTTTTGTGATTTTATGTGAGTTTTATGTGGGATGTATGTTCGGGATTTTGAGCGATGCTCATCTATCCTGAGCCATTTATTCTATTACAGCCTCCCAAGAAGATCAAATGGAGATTGATGCACTGTCCCGGGGGCATGTGCACCATTTTGGGTCCGAGGGGGATCGAACTCGGTGTGTAAGAACTCATGTAAAGCCAAAATTGGCCATGAAGAGCCTGGCGTGTGTATTAACATGCCAAGCTAAATGGGAAGTTTTGCTTGGCGTGTGTATTACACACACCATGCCACATTAGGGTCCAAACTTGCCTGGCATGTATTTTATACATGCCAAGCCAAACTGGGGAGGGGTTTTAAACCGTCGAGCCCAAGCTAAAAGGAGCCATTTTCAAAATCTATTCCTCTCCCCCTCTCCAAACAGAAAAGGAACCTCCTCCTAGAGTTCATTTGAGTTGTTTTGATCCTTGCTTTATTGCCGGAGTTTGCTCCCACCGTTCAAATAGACGCTCTATGCCGGATCAAGGGTCCATTTTTCTTAAAGGTAATCGAAGTTTCCTCATTCTTTCTTTGATTTTTCTAGAATAATTTGCAATGTGGTTAGGATTTTTGTTTTTTGGGTGATGAATGAGTGATTTTTCTTGCAAGTATGATTATCTATAACTTTTTTGATTTTTCATTTGCATTGGCCTTGATTTTGGGCAAAATATGACTTTTTATGATGCCCTACTCTTTTCCGTCACTTGTTAATGTGATTAGGAGCCTCTCCCTCTTTTTTCTTTCTTGCGTGGATCTAGATGGCCTTTTTTGTGTGCAATACAAGATGATTTATTATTATTTATTTTGCTTTTGCATGCTTATTTTCTATGCCTATATATATTTTTTTGATTTTTGTTTGTTTGGAAGAGAAAGACTCGCTTTTTGTGTATGTTTGTACATGTTTTTTTTTTCTCTTTTTTTCGTTTGATTTTTTCATATGCATATATATATATATATATATATATATATATATATATTTGATTTGTTTGTTGAGAAAAAAAAGAAAGACTCTCTTTTTTCAATTTTTTGTTACATAACTGTATACACATTCCTCTTCTTTCTTCGTTTTCTTCTTTGGATTTTTTTTGGGTTACCTAAATGGACACACATTTTTTGTTTGTTTTCTTCTTTGGATTTTTTTTTTTGGGTTGCATAAATGTACACACATTTTTTTGTTTGTTTTTATCATTGTTATATATATATATATATTTATTTATTTATTTATTTTTTGCTTTCTCTGTTTTGATTTTTTTGGGTTGCATAAATGTACACACACACACATTTTTTGTTTGTTTTTATCATTGCTATATGTATATATATATTGTTATATATATATATTTTATTTCTTTTTTGAAATGTGGAGGGTTTTGGGCCTCCCCCTCTTCTGATGCATTTCTTTAGAAGTGATGACAGTTTAAGATTGATGGAAAAAGTTAGAGGGGAATACTTACCTTCTTTTTGGCTTGCGGCAATCAATTTCTTGCTACTGACGTGCTTTGATATTGTTGCTTGTTTCCATCTCAAGATGTTGAGTGAGGAAGAGCATGGGCCAGAGGAAGGGCAAGAGGACGGACCAAAGGTGGTCTACGGTCCACGGGGGGAGCAGCTTTTGGGGGTACAACGCTTTTCCCAGCCTTGGTATGAAATGCAGGGTGAGGCAGCCCATATTGGTATGCTCAATCAACAGTACGTCCATATTTCCAATTTTGGGATTGTTGGCAAGGTAATGAAAAAAGTTTTATTTTGCCGCTCGGTCCTTTCTTTGTGCAAGCTTGCTTTACCTGTAGGATTAGACACCTCTTCATCTTGATGCAGGACTTCCCACCCATTATGTTTTAGGGAGGTTGGCTTGACCTCCAACGCCTTTACTATTATCTCCCTCCAGTGGTGAAGTTTCTCCTTACCCAAGCTTGCTTTGGAGATTTCCTTTCATCCCCTACCATGAGGGTCGACTCGGCCTATGTGAAGGCCCTGATTGAACGTTTCTGGCCTGAGACCATGACCTTTCACATGGTGATGGCTGAGATGGCTATTACCCTCATCGATTGGTTGATGATTACGAGGATAAGGATTGGGGTACGTTGGTGAACAACCTTCGTGTACCAGGCAGGGATGAGGTGGTGCAATTAATTGGGGATTACCCCTCCACCCAGAACAAGCATGGCTCTGATGTTAAATTATCATGGCTGGCTGAGTTGTTTGGTGAGCACGAGTTGGTGGATCTGGGCCAGCCAGATGCAGATATCTTCCTTGAGCCAAAGCGTGAACTGATGTTGGCTCGCATCTCTCTCCTCTTCATTTTAGGCAAGATCCTTTTTGCAAATGCCAGCAGAGGCCGAGTTTCGATGTCCTTGCTCAACCTAATGGGAAATTAGGACAATGTGCATCGATATAATTGGGGTGGGGCTGGATATGTCATGCTGATGTCTAGCCTGGCCTGTGCCTCAGTTGGGAGTACGACTGTTGTCGTCAGTTTCTGGCTTGTGATTGGGGTAACCCCTGACTTTCCCACTATCTTTAATTCATTGGCTAGTCATTTATCTTGCATTTAACACATCTTCTACCTTGACTGCTGCTTTTGTTTTCAGATTTAGTGGTACTTGCACTTTCAGCTTGGCCACCCACTCCTTTTCTCGAATGTCGATACATATTCACTCATGAGTAATTGGCACAAGAACCGTCGTCGGGATGTCGGGATGAAGCATTTGGAGATGGGCCTGAGGTTCCAATTTGACTTGCTGATCTCAGAGCAGGTATGGCCATTTCTCTCTTTTCTTTCTCAGTATTTCATTTTATGCTACCTGTTTGGCTGATGAGATATTTTCCTATCTGGGTACTTACCTTTGTTCTCCCCTTCTGGGGTCAAGCTGTCGTGGATCCATCGCTTCTTTGTTGACCGTCGTGTCATCTTCTTCTACGGGGCTTGGGCCAGGGCGTATTACCTGAGAGAGAGAGAGTGGTACATCAATATCGAGACCACTTTTTCATGCCGCAAGCTCCTCCGACGGACGTTATGGGTCCTGTGGGTACTATTGAGGAGTTTTCTGCCAGGTTTCTCCATCGTGGGGTCCCCATTGACAATCTTCTCATGCCCAGGTGTACCAGCTGTGGTATGAGTCCCTACCCTATTGGTCCATTCTGCCACATTTTGTGCCTGGTGCCAACTTCCTGGCCTTTGGTTGCCCACGAGCTCAGGTAGTTCTCCCTTTTAAGCAAGTTCCCAATGGTTCTGATTCAGTTTTTATTCCTACTGACTGAGGCCCTACTTCTTTTCATAGTTTGAGTAGGAAGATGATTCTGATGATGATGATGCGACAGGGGTAGGTTCTGCTGAGGCTACGGGTGCTAGTCCTTCAACCCCCTCTGGCGCGAGTGCTTCAGGCAGTTCTATAGCTAAGGTTTAGGGGACATTTAGATGCCTTGACAATGCTTTTCTATCAAGCTTGTGTGTAGATGTAGATGAGTGGGCCCACCTATCGATCAAAGTGGTCCAGGACCCCCCTCCTGAGTTGGTTCCTGCGATAAGTTTTTCCTTTTTGTACTTTTGCTTTCTAGGGGAATGCCTATGTTTACGCTTGTGGCTCTTGTGACTAAGATCTCTCTTTTCTTTTGTGTAGAACTATGAATCGGCTGTGAATCAGGCCAAGTACTACTGCAATATTGTCGGAATTCAGGACGTGGAGATGGTGAGTGTCATACTGACTTGTTCCGATCATTGCCCTGTTATTTTTTCTTTTCAATCGATCTTGATGGCTTTGGATATGACTTGTAGCGTGCTTCTAAAAAGGAATCGTGCTCCCTACTTAGCCGGCTTTCTCAGGTGTGGTTCCGGGTGGGGGAGGTTTGGACGTACCATAGCACCTATTGCAGGATTCTTTTCTCTAGTGTGCTGATTATTGTGTGCTGAAAACAAATTAAAATCAAAGTAAAATAAAAGAATGGATTCAGCACAACTAAAATAATCCTAGACCTGTAAGATATAGGGTCCATTATAGCAATTTTTGATGAGTAAGAGTTTATCCCATAGAGAAATTGATCAAGAACCAAAAATGGGCTATAATAGTAGGCCTCCAAATCTAGCTGCAGATCTGACAATCCTAAAGAAAGGGAGTTGGGTGTCACGACTACACTAAATTAACCCTAACAAAAGAGAAATAAAATGTAGCCCTATCCTAAATAAAGGTTTAAGAAGAAGATGGTGATAGTGTGTGCCAAAATAAAATATAATAATGGTAAAAAGTAAGCAGGTTAAACCAGAGTTAAAGCAATCATGTAACTCAGATTTAGTCTGTCTCTGCAATGTTCCTTGTTGAGACGCTATCAAAAGCCTCAACAAGGTAGAAGTATCCAACTTAACCCATGCCATTTGGGGTGCTCTTAATGCTATAGGTTGTCCACTCGAACGGCCCCAACCTAGCGAATGGAGTCTGCCAAATTCCATTGATCAAGCCAGAAATTGCCAATCTAATCCAGAGGAGTGGACTACTCATTTCCCCAACCACTGGACCAGATCAGGCCAGGAATACTATTGCAGCACTATGTAATGCCAGTGCTACAAGCTCCCTAGATCTACGCACACATCTGACTGACATCCATAGGTATTCCAACCCATAAACTTCTAAGTGCTTTGCCAAGGCCAACGGCTCACTGTGCCCATAAAACAGACCATGTAACAGGTTGAATAAGGCACTAGATTTAGCTGGTCATTGCTATAAAAGGCCTGCAATGACTCCGCCTCAACCTCTAATTACTACAGAGAAATTAGATCTAACATCTGATATTGGTTAGGTAAAATAGAGGGAAGCCAGTTCCTATACAAACCTCCTCACAAGGCTCTAGAAGCTCATGTGCAGGGAAGAAGAATCCTTCTCAAACATATGGTTGGACACCACCTTAGGGCTATACTCTGTCCACTCAAATGGTCACAGGGTACCCCATTGGTCTGTCCATACCACAGAGGTCTGAGTAAGAGTATTTAAACTGCTACAATCACCATGGCCCATAGGCCTTCGAGCTCCCCAGATCTCACTACAGATCCAACATTTCATTCCATGGGGCTATCAAACCAAGGGAAATCAGATGGTAAACAATAGATCTACTGGAAACTAAAAGGGCTAGTCCCAAATACATGGATCCTATAGACATCTAAGGAAACGATAAGATCTTTAGATTCAATTAGTCATTAAAACAGCAATCCATTAATAAAAGCAAAGCTTACAATGAACTGCCTCCAAGCTACAGCCTGTACACAACTGCTCATCAAAAATCCTAATATATACAAAACCTAATACAAAACTAAAATAAAAATAAGCCTAGCTACTTCAAAGAGGATTAGTTAGCAAATGCTGGGCTAAGAGAAGAAAAATAAGAAAAAGATATGATCAAACACTAACCCTAGCCCTAGCCTGCTGGAGCTCTCACTCGACAGAGGATGCAGGAAGGATTGATGATTAAAACTAAACTCTAAGTATAGTTTATATACTTTGTCCATAAGGCCTTAGCTCTGAAGAGATTAACCCTAATTTTTCCAACAGATGTGGTACTATTATGACACTTGAATTCCTTGAGATGTGCACCTCAAGATTCGTGCCTTGAGAAGTGTGCCCTAGCCTTGGGAAATTCTTAAAAGGTCCTTCTGTGAAAATTGAGAAGTGGGGAGCCCATGCTTCGCGGGGTTGGCATATGCATTAATTCATTCGCACAGTTGCAGAGCCTTCGTAGAGTAGCCTTTAGCTGGTAGGAAGTGCTCACTTGCGCAGTAATCTTCAGTTAATCGTGCAGTTCCTTTACGCTGCGAAGCTGTCGCGAAGATGATCTGGAGCACCTAGATTTCTTACATAGTAGAGCTTCAGAAGCTCTCACTCACTGAGTACTCGCGCACGTATGATCCTATGCTCGCGTAGTAACTGGTAAGGCTTCAAAGTGTCCAAGATCTGTGCGAGGAGAATTCTGGGCATCTCTCTCTTCTAGGGCTATGCAAGAACTCCGCAAGGTAACATTTTATTCAGTATACATATGGACTCACTATGTTTCGCGCATGGCTTCTTTAAGGCTTGATCTCCGTGAGAACTTCGCTATCACAAATTTTGAGGATTTTAAACTGCGAGATCTTCGCGATGTCTTTACAGCTCTCCTCATGATTGCGCACCCGATCTGCGCGAGTGCATCTTCCATTGCATCCTTAGCTTCGCGAGGAAGCTCCTCAACTTTGCGTGTGATAGCCCGATTCTCGTTACTCAAAAATCTGCCATCAGCACGACCTTCTAGGTCATGCACCTTAAATCTAAGCGAAACATCACATAACGATTAAAAGTCAACAATTTAAATTACCAAGTTTCAAATTAATTTAGTCTCCATATTTCAATAAGGTCTAGCAACTAACAGACTGTTCCAGTCTCATTCCAATTCAAGAGCAGAGGAACTACCTTGACCCATAAATGATAATCTTATCACCTTTGATAGTTTGCCAAAATAAAAGTATAGTTTTTAATTACCTTTAAAAGAAAGGACTTGACATGCCAAGCCACGAGTACTCTCTACTCACCACTTCTAAACGTAAAGCACTTCTAAAAGAATTCCTCGGGAGGAGGTTCTAACTCTTCTCCGTCTGTGAACCCCAAACCCTTAGGATCAACGTCTCTCGAAACCTGTGTTGCTGCGACTGTTGCACCTGCGACGTATAGTCTAAGGGATGAGCTACATCCGAGCTCAATAGGGAAACGTAAAGAACATATAGATTAATTCTGACATATATGTTGTGCAGTAAAACAAAAGTATAGTTTATCTGCTATCACTATCTGGGAGGCAATCGAAATAACTGAAGGAAAAGGTGAACACCACTACTTACTTTACGTAGTTTTATTCTTTCTCATCTTACTCGTTTAGTTGTGATTCCGGCCTAATAACTTAACTCTTTAACTTAAATAGTCCCCGAGCAATATAGCATCGAGCCCCGATGGAATACCCACCATCGTCGTCTAACTAGACAGTTATCAATTTTTGCATTCCCTGGGAATACTGCCCCAAGCCCCTTTCTCCTAGGTGGCGGGGTCTACTGTTAAATCTACATCCCTAGGATGTGCTACTGTATACGGATTAACCGCCGTACCGGTCACGGATATCCTGCCGAGTCAGTCGTGGGTATCCCGCCATGTCGGTGGGGTATTCTAAACAAACCTTAAATAACAAAAATATCAAGTGTGCCTTACATGTAGTTATTCACCGTGATTGTGCTAATTTTTAATATATTAGGCCTTATCACTTTACTTTCTTTTCCCCACTGATTCTCATCTGCACTCCTGGAATGCTACTGATATGTTGTATCATGTAGGTATTCATCTTGTAGTTCTTGCGTCCCCTTGGGACCTCTGGCTTCATTTTCTGAAGTCAACACACGCACGCTCTATTTATGTGGCATTATGAGATACTTAGTTTAGCAATTAAATCTGTACTACACATATGCAGAACTGAACAATGTACATGTTTCGATAAGGTTCCCTACCTCAGGGCAAAACCCAGTGGTCCCTTCTCGTAGTGATGACACGTACCGATCTTACGTCAATCTACATTTCATGCGAAAAGACATGCCTTAGAATGGTCATTAGTGGTCACTAGCACTCCTTGAGCGCATAGTTCACATGAGGTATATTTGTATACATAAATGAACTAAATTTTAGTTTTGGTGTATCGCTCGAGCGGTTGCTTAGCCTCGCTCGAGCGACCTCTTAACCTCGCTCGAGCGGTTGCGAAGCCTCGCTCGAGCGGCCTCTTATCCTCGCCGGGTTAAAACGAGGTGTCGGATTACCTGCGCCATGAGCCTACTCTTTCAATATGGGTCTCGCTCGAGCGAGCCCGGAACGCACTATTCCCAAGTTATATATTCTGTCCTCGCTCGAGCGAGACGTTTAGATCACTCGAGCGAGGGCGGAAACCTTTACTTCATGATTTTATTCAAGAAATCTATTCTATTTATTTAAACCTTAAATAAAATTAATCGGCCATTGCCCCTAAACATTGTAGGTTATCATTAAGACATACCTAAGCACTTCTCAAGCATTATCTCTTACCTAAATCGGTGGATTTCGTAGTCGGCTCGATCCAACATTCGAATCCTGTTAGAAACGAAGAGATCTCTACGGTTCTGGTTCGACCTTCTCTCCGGGTCTTCCACCGGTTTACACTCCAACAAGGCCTTAGCCTTTCCTTCCTACAAGTCTCTCTTTTCTCTTTCTCTATTTTCCTCCTCTCTATTTAGGTTAACATGATGTTATGTAGGGGAGATACTTCTCTCCAATTTCACTTATATAGTGAAAGGAAAGGAAAAATATAATATGTTATAGACATATACACACCGTGTGTATATGTTGACCCAGGTTTCCTTATGAACCACACATACACATGCGTGGCATGTGGCTTATATGGTTCCGAAAATCTGGGGTTGTTACATTCTCCCCACCTTATAAGATTTTTGCCCTCGAAAATCGATCATGACCTAAGGTAATGTGACTGCATATTTTATGGTTGTGTCCTTGATTAACTCATTACTCATTTATTAGATAGTCGTATGGTCCAATGACCCGAAAAGATCTATTTAACGCTTACAAGTGTTTGTACAATCAATAATACAATCACCTGAAACGGCCTGAGGGGTTTAGAACATGATGATGATCATTATTAGAATTTAAAAGATGTTCATATCACACTACGCATGAAAACTTTCGTCATGTTCTACAGTCATTCTATCAGCTCATCTAATCAAAACATGTATATATATAACAAAGATTTAGTGCCCACTAATTATAATTGGTGACAATCATGTCACAGCAGTATCAACCATTCACCATACAACAAAAATTTTTAGTTTTACAATATCAAAAAATATCCATAGCGACCTAGTCGTCACCCTCCTCGTACTCATCGTCGTCATCGTCGGTGTCCCATTCCTCATCACTCTCTGCATCGTCTCCCTCGCCCTCGCCAACGGTCTCACCAGCATGGGTGGCACCCTCTGTAGTGGTCCTAGCCGCCTGGGCCGAACTAGATGTCCCAAAAATGGCATCCCTCATCGCCGCAACCCAGCTTGTGCGTGCGGATAAGCTTGACCCATGAGGTCAATAAGAAGCGCCTCCTGGAACCGCTGATGTAGTCGGGTCTCCCGTACCTGTTGGAGAATCTCTCCTAACACATCGGAGTTGGTGGAATGCAGATGTGGTGGAGGCACAGTGGAGGGAGTAGCCGGTCCAGTCGATGGTGGCTGTGGTGCTTGCCTTGCAGCCTGACGATCTCTTTTCTTGTTCACACTGTTTTGAAGCCCCTTTAGGTTTCGGCTGAGGTCCTGGGCTATGTAGGGTACAATGTTATCGGTAAGTGATTACTCATTGGTGTTGATCTTGAATCCATCCCTCCCATTACGCGTATCGAGGAGTCGGGAGATAAGACGTGCGTATGGGAGGCAGTTTATTGGCGGAGGAATAACGCCCCTAACATTTCACCTATAGGCATGCACCATGCCTTTAATGATGACCATTGGGGCGCTAAACCACCTATTGTGGAAAGCGGAGTGCAAGGCCCGTAAAAAGGTGTCACGCTGCTCTTGGTCATGACTGGTAGGGTGTAAATTTTTCTTGAAAATGATGTCCAAAAACCACATGTGTGGTGGTAGCTGGGATCGGGTGATGGATTGACCCGATGCTGACGCGCCGCCAGTAATATCATCAATGATTGTCGGAAACCCAACGTTTCCAACAAGTGGAGGTTGTGTGTTTGGTGTTGGGGTGTAGGTGAGAGGGCAGTTCATGACAGCGGATACGTCGCCGCCTCCAAAAGACAGATCCTTCCAGTCAATTGTGTCGAGGATGGTGTCTTCATTTACATTTGTTTTGAGGGTCTGATAAAATAACCGGACTAATCTCGGATAGTACCGAGGTCCAAATGGTGTAAGTAAAGGTCGGAGTTGGTGATTGGTCAGGAAATCCGATGTCCATTTCATGGATGTCGGATCAATAAAGCACGAGGGATGGATTTCCCAATCAGGGTTCCATTTCTTTCGTGCCCCAGCAATCATCAAGTTGGATCGGGATGGGTGCCGGTGGTGGAGGTGGTTGTTGTTGTGGTGCTTTGTTTCGCGATGGTGGCGATCGGGTCGCCATTCGCTTCCTTGGTTGGGGATTAGGGCTTGAAGAAGCCATTAGTATTGATAGATAAAAAAAATGAAAGGAGTATGGGGAAGGTAGAAATTTTTACCTAGGGAGTGGTTTGGACGGTTTGGATTTTTCAAATCCGGCTTGGATTAGACGGAAATTACTTGAGGGTGAAAACCCTAGCTCTTCGGTCGGCAGCAACTCCTCGCGTGAAGAAGAAATGTGTGTTCAGCAATCTGTCCCATATATATAGTCTGTCCTCGCTCGAGCGGTCATTAGTTATCGCTCGAGCGATCACAGAACGTTTACTGGCATATAATTTGGCCTCGCTCGAGCGGCTTGGAGTCCTCGCTCGAGCGACCAATACACCTCGCTCGAGCGATCACTATTGATCGCTCGTGCGAGCCCTAAACACGTGATGCTTGTTATTTTATGTAGATCGCGCTTGAGGGATTGTGAAGTCTCGCTCGAGCGAGCCCATCAGCTGATTTGATCATCCATAAGCTCGTACCTTGTTTTCTTCCGTCCTTACGTTCGCATGAGTGGTCCGTCATAACAAACAGTTTAGGCTAGAAAAATATTGAAATTTATACTTGAAATTAAAGTGTTATGTGACGTCACCATTTACAAACAATTCTAATCGTCCCTCTCAAACAACTTGGGGTATTGTTCTTTGACATCATCCTCCTGTTCCCATGTTGCTTCTTCGGTCAGATGATTCTTCCATCGAACAAGTACTAAGGGAATGATTTTGGTGCGTAGTACTTGGTCCTTTCTATCCAGCACCTCTGCCGGCTCTTCTATCATACTCATGTCTTCACACATCTCTAGTGATTGACCCTCCAAAATGTGGGAAGGATCATTCACATATTTCCTGAGCATAGAAACGTGAAAAATGTTATGTACTCGATCGAACACCGGAGGTAAGCCAATGCGATATGCAACTTCGCCAACTCGGCCCAAAACTTTTAATGGTCCAAGATATCGTGGACTCAATTTCCCCCTCTTTCCAAATCTCATCACGCCCTTCATAGGCTATACCTTGACAAACACGTGTTCTCCCACCTTATAATCGACGCTGGTCCGCTTGATATCAGCATAGCTTTTCTGTCTGCTTTGAGCCGACTTAAGCTTCTCCCTAATGATTCGGATGATCAGCATTCTCTTTTCAAAGAACTCAGGCCCTAAGACAAATTTTTCACCGGTTTCCTCCCAATTGATGGGCCATTTACACCGCCTTCCGTATAATGCTTCATATGGTGCCATTCCGATGCTTGTTTGGAAACTGTTATTATATGCAAATTCGATTAACGGTAAGTATTGATCCCACGATTCTTGCATTTCCAACATACAAGCTCTGAGCATGTCTTCTATTACTTGATTCACCTGCTCTGTTTGTCCGTCTAATTGCGGATGGAAAGCTGAACTGAAATCTAATCGTGTCCCCATCCCTTCCTGAAACTTCTTCCAAAATTTTGATGTATATAACGGATCTCGATCGGAGACAATGCTACTTGGGATTCCGTGTAGGCGTACTATTTCCTTCATATAGAGTTCCGCTAGCTTTCCTGTTGTATACATCGTGTTGTAAGGTAGGAAGTGTGCTGACTTGGTTAGTCGGTCCACGATTACCCAGATGGCATTATATTTCCTTGCCGTACGCGGTAGTCCAACGATGAAATCCATAGATATTGATTCCCATTTCCATTCTGGTATTGGCAGAGGTTGCAACAATCCTGCGGGGTGTCTATGATCAATCTTCACTTGTTGACACGTCAAACATCGTGAAAAGTATTCCGCTACATCTTGTTTTTAACCTCTCCACCAGTAATTCCTTTTCAGATCTTGGTACATTCTTGTGCTGCCTGGGTGTATCGCGTAACTTGATTTGTGTGACTCGTCAAGGATAGTTCGCTTTAGCTCAACATTGTCCGGAATACAGAGTCGACCCTTGAACAACAAAGAACCATCCTCCTTGATTGAGAAATCTGATCTGATGCCCTCGGTTACATCTTGGCGACTCTTCATTAACACTGGGTCCCTCATCTGTAGCTCATGGATGTGCTCGAATATTACTGGTCTCACTGATATGTTAGCCAAAAAGGCCCCTGTGGCGCGTGGCTCAATATTTGCATCATACATCGAAAGATCTTCAAACAACTTCCATCTATGCATACCCCGAACCAAACTGGCCAACAGAGCTAGACCCTTTCGACTTAGGGCATCGGCTACTATGTTAGCCTTACCTGGATGATACTGTATGGAACAGTCATAGTCCTTAAGAAACTCCATCCATCTGCGTTGTCTCATATTTAGTTCCTTCTGTGTGAACAAGTATCTGAGGCTTTTATGATCGGTAAAAATCTCGAAGGTCTCACCGTACAAATAGTGTCGCCAAATCTTCAACGCAAATATGACTACTGCTAACTCTAGGTCATGTGTCGGATAGTTCTTCTCATGTTCTTTCAACTGTCTTGACCCGTAAGTTATCACTTTCTTGTGTTGGTTGAGCACGCAACCCAAACCATTGTACGAAGCATCACTGTACACTGCGAATCCCCCACTGCCTGAAGGAATTGCTATTACTGGGGCTGAAGTGAGTCTCGTTTTGAGTTCTTGAAAACTCTTCTCGCACGCCTCACTCCATTCGAATCTCACATCCTTCCTTGTCAGTCTCTTGAGAGGTCCCGCTATTTTTGAAAACCCCTCAACAAAACGTCGATAGTAACCTGCCAGTCCAAGGAAACTACGGATATTGGTCACTGTCTTAGGCTATTCCCAATTCACTACTGCTTCGATTTTGGACGGATCCACTGTGACACCATGCTTGGAGACGACATGTCCCAAAAAGCTAACCTCTTCTAACCAAAACTCGCATTTGTTGAGTTTGGCATAAAGTTTGTGCTGACGCAAAGTTTGTAGAGCGAGTCTTAGATGCTTCTCATGTTCTTCTTCTAACTTGGAATATATCAAAATGTCATCGACAAACAATACAATGCAAGAATCCAGATGTGGTTTAAACACCCGGTTCATTAAATCCATGAACGATGCCGGTGCGTTTGTCAACCCAAACGGCATCACTAAAAATTCGTAGTGTCCATACCTTGTTCTGAATGCAGTTTTCTGAATATCTTCGGCCCTAACTCTCAACTGATGGTATCCCGACCTGAGGTCGATCTTAGAGAAATACCTTGCTCCTTGCAGTTGATCGAACAAATCATCTATTCTCGGCAACGGGTATCGGTTCTTCATAGTTATTTTGTTCAACTGTCGATAGTCAATGCATAAGCGCATTGACCCATCTTTCTTCTTTACAAATAAGACAGGTGCTCCCCAAGGAGACACACTTGGTCTTACAAACCCTTTATCCATAAGTTCACGTGAATCGTTCCTTCAATTCCTTCAACTCAGTAGGAGCCATTCGGTATGGTGCCTTTGAGACTGGTTCCGTTCCTGGCGGTAAGTCGATAGCGAATTCCACCTCCCTCTCTGGAGGTAACCCTGGCAATTCATCTGGGAACACATCTTGAAACTCTCGCACCACTGCGATTTCCGAAATGACATTCTTCTCTTCCTTATCAGCCTTCAAGAATGCCAAGTAACCGCCTCCTTTCTGATCATTTTCTCAGCCCTTACTGCTGAAATCAGTGGCATAGATGACGACCTCACTCCTTGAAACCGAAATGATCTTCTTGTGTTGGGTCTGAAAATGACGACCTTGTTCTTGCAGTCATTTGTTGCCGGATCACATCAAACCCCTGCATGTTCAGCAGCATCAATTTTGCTACCAATTCATGCACCTCTAGGTCTCGAACTGCTATAATGACGGATTTGCAAGCTAACTCCGCGTTTATAAATTCTCCAGTCGGAATAGACACGGATAGGACGAAGTCCAACACCTCTGGAACAATCTTCATCCTCTTGGCAAATCGTGAGGTGACGAATGAGTGGGTAGACCCTGGGTCTATCAACACTCTAGTGTCATATCTAAAGACACATCCTTTCTCATACATGGTTAAAGTACCTATAGTACACATACATACATACAAAAATTTACACATCCTTTCACATCCCTAGTTCACGAATAACTTTAGTGTTTAGCAAAGAAACTACACTATTTCTATTGAATGCACCCCCTCTATCTAAAGGAATGAAATTTCTTAAATTTAAAAAAAATTCTCACCTTGGATGACGTCATGCACGTTCCACAGCTTCTGACGGTATTGCATAGCTCTCCCTTGTTTCCTTGCTTGAATTGGTCGTGACATCGAAGCTGAAGTTGTCTTCTCCTTGTTTGCCTCAGGACAGTCCTTAATCATGTGGCCCATCTTGCCACATTTAAAACAACCTCGCATCCCTTGTCTGCAATCAGCTGTTTTGTGGGACTTGCAACACTTGGCACAAGTATCCCTTAATGTTGAAGATGCAGCTCGTGAGAAACTTGTGTTATCGCAGCTCCATTAGAAATGGCAGGGTTCTCATATCTCATCGGTCTCCCTGATGCCGGAAATGGAAACTTTTGATATGTGCTCTGTTGTGTCAGTCTCCCATATCCTGCTTGAAACGGTTGTTTCTGATTTTGTACTATGAATCTTGGCTTTTTGTTTATTGGCTCGTAGTCCCCAGTTCTGTTCTGATCCACGTTTGTTCTTCCCTGTTGTTCCCTTTGACGGTAGCGGTTGTTGTTCTCTTCTTCCACTACTAGCGTCTTACTCATAACCTCTCCGTAAGTTTTCAGCTGAAATGGAGCAACTCCTCCTCGAATATCTAGCTTCAAACCCTGTTGAAACCTCTTTGTTTTCATCACTTCTGTAACCACATAGTCAGAAGCGAAACGAGCAAGTCTCATGAACTCCACTCTGTATTCCCTTACTGTCATGTTTCTCTGTTGGAGTTGTAAAAACTGTACTTCCATCTGATTTCTCACCACTTCGGGGAAATATTGTTTATTGAATTCTTCCACGAATTCATTCCACGTCCATGGCGTATTTGGGGTCTCCTGAGCCCTAGTTCGCGACACAGACTTCCACCAAGGTCCAGCCTCCCCATCTAACATGTACGCCGCCCAATGGACGCTCTCATCTTCCGTGCAAGTGAGTACGTTGAAAAGCTTTTCCATCTCACTTAGCCAATTTTCAGCAGCCATAGTGTCTGCTTGCCCTGAAAAGTTTGGAGGTCTCATCCTCCGGAATTCCGTAAATGCCGAAGCTGCTGGGGGTGTTGGCACTACCGGTGATGTAGGTGGTTGATGTTGATTACCAGTATTTTGGGCTGACAAGGATGCTGCCATGGCAGCCGCCATGGTTTCCATAGTGTGCATCATCCTCTGATGCTCCTCTCTCTTCATTTCTCTCCCTGATCCTATCTTGTTCTCTCTGATCTTGACCTTGACGGTCTCGATCGTGAATTTCGGTCTGTTCTTTGTTCCCTTGACTACTACTCTCGAGAATTTCTCTTTCTCCCAATGGTACTGTGTTCGTTGGCGAGATGAACTCACCTCTACTGCGTAAGTTCCTATCATGACCACCCCTTGGTCGAACTCTCCTTCCCGAAGACATCACGACCTGCATATGAAATGAACTTTCGTCAGCAGAAGTCCCTATGCTCTAACAAAAGAATGATTGTCAGAATTTCTAGAAGAAACAGCTCTGATACCAACTGTGATAGCCCGATTCTCGTTACACAAAAATCTGCCATCAGCACGACCTTCGAGGCCAAGCACCTTAAATCTAAGCGGAACATCACATAACGATTAAAAGTCAACAATTTAAATTACCAAGCTTCAAATTAATTTAGTCTCCATATTTCAATAAGGTCTAGCAACTAACAGACTGTTCCAGTCTCATGCCAATTCAAGAGCAGAGGAACTACCTTGACCCATAAATGATAATCTTATCACCTTTGATAGTTTGCCAAAATAAAAGTATAGTATTTAATTACATTTAAAAGAAAGGACTTGACATGCCAAGCCACGAGTACTCTCTACTCACCACTTCTAAACGTAAAGCACTTCTAAAAGAATTCCTCGGGAGGAGGTTCTAACTCTTCTCCGTCTGCGAAATCCAAACCCTTAGGATCAACGTCTCTCGAAACCTGTGTTGCTACGACTGTTGCACCTGCGACGTATAGTCTAAGGGATGAGCTACATCCTAGCTCAATAGGGAAACGTAAAGAACATATAGATTAATTTTGACATATATGTTGTGCAGTAAAAGAAAAGTATAGTTTATCTGCTATCACTATCTGGGAGGCAATCGAAATAACTGAAGGAAAAGGTGAACACCACTACTTACTTTATGTAGTTTTATTCTTTCTCATCTTACTCGTTTAGTTGTGATTCCGATCTAATAACTTAACTCTTTAACTTAAATAGTCCCCGAGCAATATAGCATCGAGCCCCGATGGAATACCCACCATCGTTGTCTAACTAGACAGTTATCAATTTTTGCATTCCCTGGGAATACTGCCCCAAGCCCCTTTCTCCTAGGTGGCGGGTCTCATTAAATCTACATCCCTCGATGTGCTATCAGATACGGATTAACCGCCGCATCGTCACGGATATCCCGCCGAGTCGTCAGGTATCCCGCCACGCTTGGTGGGTATTCTAAACAAACCTTAAATAACAAAAATATCAAGTGTGCCTTACATGTAGTTATTCACCGTGATTGTGCTAATTTTTAATATATTAGGCCTTATCACTTTACTTTCTTTTCCCCACTGATTCTCATCTGCACCCCTGGGATGCTACTGATATGTTGTATCATGTAGGTATTCATCTTGTAGTTCTTGCGTCCCCTTGGGACCTCTGGCTTCATTTTCTGAAGTCAACACACACACGCTCTATTTATGTGGCATGATGAGATACTTAGTTTAGCAATTAAATCTGTACTACACATATGCGAAACTGAACAATGTACATGTTTCGATAAGGTTCCCTACCTCAAGGCAAAACCCAGTGGTCCCTTCTCGTAGTGATGACACGTACCGATCTTACGTCAATCTACATTTCATGCGAAAAGACATGCCTTAGAATGGTCATTAGTGGTCACTAGCACTCCTTGAGCGCATAGTTCACATGAGGTATATTTGTATACATAAAAGAACTAAATTTTAGTTTTGGTGTATCGCTCGAGCGGTTGCTTAGCCTCGCTCGAGCGACCTCTTAACCTCGCTCGAGCGGTTGCGAAGCCTCGCTCGAGCGGCCTCTTATCCTCGCTCGAGCGGTTAAAACGAGGTGTCGGATTACCTCGCTCGCGCGAGCCTACTCTTTCAATATGGGTCTCGCTCGAGCGAGCCCGGAACGCACTATTCCCAGGTTATATATTCTGTCCTCGCTCGAGCGAGACGTTTAGATCGCTCGAGCGAGGGCGGAAACCTTTACTTCGTGATTTTATTCAAGAAATCTATTCTATTTATTTAAACCTTAAATAAAATTAATCGGCCATTGCCCCTAAACATTGTAGGTTATCATTAAGACATACCTAAGCACTTCTCAAGCATTATCTCTTACCTAAATCGGCGGATTTCGTAGTCGGCTCGATCCAACGTTCGAATCCTGTTAGAAACGAAGAGATCTCTACGGTTCTGGTTCGACCTTCTCTCCGGGTCTTCCACCGGTTTACACTCCAACAAGGCCTTAGCCTTTCCTCCCTACAAGTCTCTCTTTTCTCTTTCTCTATTTTCCTCCTCTCTATTTAGATTAACATGATGTTACGTAGGGTAGATACTTCTCTCCACTTTCACTTATATAGTGAAAGGAAAGGAAAAATATAATATGTTATACACATATACACACCGTGTGTATATGTTGACCCAGGTTTCCTTATGAACCACACATACACGTGCGTGGCATGTGGCTTATATGGTTCCGAAAATCTGGGGTTGTTACATTGCGAGATCTGTCTTTTGATACACTGATGCATTGCACTTGCTGTTGTTGCAGTTTCCTCCATTCTCAGCTAACTTCATCTATCTGCTAGACTCTAGTCAATGATGATCAGCAAGTGAGTCACCATGGTGAGCACTACCAAGGTATTCCATTAGGCTTTGGCTTAGCTGTCATCTTTGCCTATATTCTCTCTCTTCTTTGGACCAAAAAGTATGGATTTTGTATTAAGCTGCACAGATTATTGCTAACTACAAAACACACTTAACACATAATTATTAGTGAGATTCAAGGCCCAGCAAAGGCTAGGTTAAGAGGTGAAAAGTGGTACTTTTCAATGAATAACAACACCTCGCCGTCACAAGAAATCAAAGGGTGCTGCCAAGGATTAAGCCCTTGCGCTGATTTGATTTAGACACATTTGAACTGTCAGAATCTTCCTATTTTTATTTTGGGATGATGTTATCGGAGAACATATTTTTAGACAACTTTTATTATTTTAGATGAATGCCATTATTTTTCCCTCTTTATTGCTTGTTCCATTTCTTTCTTCTTTCTCTTTTGGTGGTATGTTGGCTATCTTATGCAAGATGGGCCAATTTAGAAAAGAATAGCCCTGGGGTCATGCCCTTGGTTGACATTTGGCTGCCATTTTAATGTCTGTGTGGATTTTTCCTGCATAGAAAATCATGTGTTAGTTGGATGTGACCCAAAAAAATTTGTATCTTTGAACATGGGCTAGTGCTTTTTAAGCAAATGATAGGAAACGCAGGTGGGCTGCCTAGGGGATCAGCCAAATGTCCTCCCCTATACTCAGTTTTCCTCCTTTGGATGGCAGTAATGGTCTGGCGTGTGTAATACACACGCCAGAGCAATTCTTGGAGAAAGTGGCTTGGCGTGTGTAATACACATGCCAAAGCAAATCTGGGAAAAAGGTGGCTTGGCGTGTGTGATACACACGCCAAAGAAATTTTGGGAAAATTTGTTCTAGCATGTTTATTACACATGCCAGGTTCCATCAGGGGGAAGTGGGGCCTTTTAAGCTCGAGAATGCATTCTTTTCTCCCTCTTTTGATTTTGACTTGGTATATTTTTGCTCCCATTTTTTCTTTTTTTGACCAAAGGTAGGTCCATCATCCTACATTGAATTGTATCTTGGGAACATCTTTGTACGACCATGGACCCGCTTTATGGCCCCACCTCTCGTGGAGAGTCCGAGACCACGATACTTCCCTCTTTGGGCGTGGGGCCCAGTTTTCTAGGAAAGTGGCTTGAGAGCATGAATGAGAGCGAGGTCACGAGTTTGGATTGGCTCGGCTTGGCCCTTCTCTCATCTATCCTTGAAGTTCCTCCACTTTGGGATTTCATTTATGTGGCGACTTCATCTTGGGAAGTTAACACCCATGTCTTCCGTTTTGGGAATTGCGAGCTAACTCCTCTCAAGGAGCTTTCCAATATATCGAGTCTAAAGTTGCATAAAGACCTTGCCAGAGTACTACCAAAATTGGGTTATGCTAAAGCCACCCAGATCACCTTGGGCTTGAAGAAAAATGATTATGAGAAAAGTTTCATCGGCGGCCCCACCAAGTGTTCGATGAACTTCTTGAGAGAACTTTTCGGAGAGGAAAGCCAGGGAAAATTGCTAATAAAAAATCCTCATAATGTGAAGGGCTTTGCCCTTTACCTCATCTCCGAGGTTCTCTTCTATATTGGGGGAGAGAGTTTCTCGCCCGCACTCAGCAACCTCTTGATGGAATTAGAGGGAGACCGCTCTGTGATGCATATGGTGTTGGCGAAGCTTTACCGTTGCCTTGATGCCTTTGCTCTAGGCTAGGTGGAGGGCCTCTAAGGATGTCCCATCTTGCTCCAAATTTGGCTTGGGGAGCATCTTGCTATCTTGGGACTCGTGCCCTGCTTCTATGTTGCTCGTGGTGAGGTGGCCTGCTGCTTTTTAGGGAGGTGCCTCTTGCTTCCGTGAGGGGATCTACAAAGATTGAAGCTTTGGTTGGCTGAAATCGAGTTGGTGTGGAGGCTTCCTTGGCTAGATAGGACTTTCCCAGTGGTTCGCTCCAGAGATCATGAGGGCATCACCCTCCTTGGTTTGATCGGTAGCACATACTATTTTCCATTTCGGGTGCTGCATCAGTCTGGATACCCTCAGCAGGTGCCTTGTGTGACAAAGCTGCCGCTGTGTGACTTAGTTTTCTCTCGGGGGTCTTTCAGGGATATGGATAGGATATCTCTCCTCTGGGAGACGTGTCAGTCGACACTTATGTGTGATCTAGAGTAGGGAAATTTGGTCATGTCCTCCCCTGAGTACAAGGCTTGGCTATGGTCTGAGATGTCTCCTGCTGGTCACCTAGATCAGAGAGAGAGCAGTGATGTAGGGGGGCCTTGGCCGAGGAAGGAGTCGATGCTTTAGAGCCATGTTGAGCTACTAATGGACGAGAAGTGAATCCTGCATGAGAATTTAGAGAAACAGACAGTTAGAGCAGAGGTGGCAAAAGCTAGAGCCGATGTAGCTGAGTGTGAGGTCCTTCGTCTGGAAGGATCATTGAGTGATGCTCTTGGTGCTAGTGATGCTTCCCGGAAGCAGTGTAGGAGCCTTCATGGCTGGCAGAGGACAGAGCAGGATGTACGGGAGGATGCTTTATGTGCAGAGATCCGTGCCCTAAGGCACGAGTTGGGTCGTTGATTCCCTCCTGCACATATTTTTTGCATAGATTATATTACCACATGAAGGGGCATAAGAACCCCTGCCAGATTTTTTTGGTATACACACTTTCTTTATGTTTCAGTTTTTTGCTTTTTGTAAAAGAAAGGGAAGGGAGCAAGACATCACCCCAATTATTTGTGGGAGGTGTGGTGTAAGCAAAGTACAGACTTGTAAATGAAAAAGGGAAACCTATTATCTTACAAAATTTTTATCTTTTCTCTGTTTTTATAAAACGGGAGAATTGTGCCGATTATTCCTTTGGAGATGTGGTGCACACAGTGTTGGCCTGAAATGGGAAAGGAAAATTTATTATCTTTTGCAAACGTGATCATTCCGGTCATCGAACCAATCATCCTAGAGTGGTAGGTGCACAGTGTTGGCCTGAGAATGGGAAAGGAAAATTTATTATCTTTTGCAAATGTGGTCTTTCCGATCATCAAACCAATCATCCCGGAGTGGTGGGTGCACAGTGCTGGCCTAAAAATGGGAGAGGAAAATTTATTATATTTTGCAAATGTGGTCTTTCCGGTCGTCAAACCAATCATCCCGGAGTAGTGGGTGCACAGTGCTAGTCTGAAAATGGGAATGGAAAATTTATTATATTTTGCAAATGTGCTCTTTTCTTCTTTTTTTTGTTGTTGTTTAGTTTTTTACTTTTTTTTGGGTTGATTCAATCCAAGGAGATGGGTGCCTTAGGCACGATGGGAAGTAGAGGGTCTAAATTTGAGCATAGTTGAACCTGTTCACGGTCGGGCCTGGGTGTGGTCCAGAACGCCCATCTCCTTGGATTGAATCAACCTTTTATCTTTGCCTCGGGTCATTCGTTTAATGGTGCGATCGTTACGATATGCTTGGCCCAAACTCGTTGTGAGTAAACATGAGCGGCCCAAGGGGATAGGATGGATCATGGTTGTAACCAGGGGAGTAACTGAATGATTTTCTCCTTCTGCCTTTCAACAACATTTTTACTCACAGTGCCCGAGAGGGGTTCTTGTTGGGCCCATTGTTTCTCTCTTTTTTACCCATAGTGTCCTTTCGGGTTCCCACTACGTCCATGGGTATGCATTTTTACCCCAGGCGCCCTTTCGAGTTTTCACCTAGTCAGCACAAGCTCGTTGTTTTTACCTATGGCGCCCTCTCGGGTTTTCACCAGGTCCTTTTTGCTTTGAGCTTGTATTTTTTTTCTTTTCTTTTCTTCTTTATTCAAAGGCCACGACATGGAGGTCAGTTCCGTCGTAGCCGGCTGGATGGAGCTCTCTTGTCGTCTCTCAGCTCGGCTTGCGCTGACTCAATGGATACTATGATTGCTTATAGACCTTAAAGAGGGCTTTTTCTTAGAATGTATCATGACCATGGGATAGGTTAGGAATTTTGAAGTTATCCTGGATTTAAAAAGGCTTCCTTGATTGGGTTCCAGCTACCATAATACACTTCTTCCTTGGAGGATTTTGACTGTACATGCGCCATTTTTCCTTTTTCTATTTTTTATTCTTTTTGCTTATCCTTTTTGGGATTTTGCTTTTTTGATTTTTTTTTTTATTTGATGGTAACTCTTTTTTTTTTCTCTTATTTTGATTGGTATATATACATTTCCTCTTTTTCTGTGGAGGGGTAATGAAAGAAAGGTCATTGGCTCAAGATGGGGTAGCAAAGGGTATAAGTGTTCATGTATATTTTTTGGCTACTGGGGTTTGAAATGATGGCCTCTTTTTAAAGTATCCTTAAGCAGTCATGCATCCATTTTTATCAGTACTTACCTTGCCGCAGGAATAGAATCATTGGACATACCCAGCATTGATTAGCTCAAGAATGTGATCTCCGTCCATGGTGGCGAGGCAGAGCACGTATCCCGAGAGTACTTCTTGGATGGCGTAAGGTCCCTCCCAGTTAGGCTTGAATTTCCCTCTCGGATCGGCATGAAGAGACAAGAAGATTTTCTTAAGTACAATATCACCCACCTTCAAATCTCGAACATGAACACGTTTGTTGTAGGCACGTGCGATTCGCCCTTGGTAAACCTGGGTGTGACACAAGGCCAGGAGCCTTTTCTTGTCCAACAAGTTTAGCTACTCAAAGCGGGACCTCTCCTTTTCTGCTTCGGGTAGATTAGACTCCATGAGAATGCGTAGTGAGGGTTCTTCGACTTCAATTGGCAACACGGCCTCAGTTCCATACACAAGGGAAAAAGGTGTTGCCCCTGAAGTGGTACGGATCGACATTCGATAGACCCATAGTGCAAAGGATAGCATTTCACTCCAATCTCGGTACGTGACAACCATCTTCTCAAGGATGCGGATGATCGGTTTGTTAGCAACTTCGACGACTCTGTTTATTTGCGGCCGACATGGGGACGAGCGATGATGTTTGATTTTGTACTGCTCGCAGAAGGCCCTGATGCACTTGTTCACAAAGTTAGTGCCATTATCTGTAATGATGTCCTTGGGTAAACCGAATCAGCAAATGATGTTATTCTTGATGAACTTCTCAACATGAATGGCCGTGATATTTGTATAGGATGCTGCCTCTACCCATTTGATGAAGTATTCAATGGCAACGAGGATGAATTGATGCCTGTTCGAAGCTTTCGGATTTACTTTTCTGACGACGTCGAGGCCCATATTGCGAATGGCCAAGGTGTGGTCATGCTGTGTAGATCTATGGTTGGAGCATGTATCAAACTGGAGTGTTCTTGGCATTTGTAGTACTTCTGAATGTGCTTATAACAATCAGATTCCATGGTAGTCCAAAAATATCCTTACCGTTGGATCTTTTTAGCGAGCATGTGGCCATTGACGTGGGCCCCACATACTCCCTCATGGATCTCTTTCATAATGCTGGCTACCACACCCTCAGTTAGGCATCAGAGATGGATGTTATTAGATGACCACCTATAGAGGCATTCACCGTAGATGACGTAGTTGGCCGCTAAACGTTGGATGGTCCGCCAGTCCGTCTTGGACGTACCTTCAGGGAAAGCTCGAGTTTCAAGGAAATTCTTGATAATTGAGAATCATGGAGGATCATCATCTAATCCAATGGGTCCCTCAATTCGGAGGTAGAAAGCCGGTTCACTCCTCTGCTCAATCATGATCGGCTTCATCTCGACACCATATGGAATTTCGACCATTGATGCCAACGTTGCTAGTGCATCGGCAAAGCAATTTCTTGCTTACAAGACATAAGAGAAAATAATATCATCGAAACATGCTATCAAATCCTCAAGGTGCTCATGGTACAGGATCAACTTCTCATCCTTTGTCTTCCAATCTCCATTTGTCTAACATATGATCAATTGCGAGTCGCCGAACACCATGAGATGGGTTAACTTCAGGTTAAGTGCTGCTTGTAGTCCTGCTGCGCATGCCTCATACTTGGTCATGTTCTTCATGCACGGGAAGTTGAGCTTGATGGATACTGGTACGTGAGATCCTTATGGTGAAATCAAAATAGCATCGACTCCTTGACCCTCGGCATTCGCTACCTGTTAAGTGGTGAAAAATGCCGCTTTTCACCCTTTAACCTGACCATTGATAGACCTATGAGCACACTAATAAGCTTCTGTCAAGTGCATTTTGTAGACATCAATGAAAAAGGACACTAATGCAGAAAACCACTCAAGAATGCCTAAAAAGGGGTTATCTCTCAGCACAGGACAAACCCATCAACAACACACCAGAGGGTAGCACATCACTGGACCCTTGGAGCACGTGGCTGCAGCAGGGCAAGGCGAAGGAAGTGAAAATAGGCTGAAAATATCCTATCGATTGGTCACCTAAAGACTTTGACAGGAGCTGAAAGCAAAGAAAGGAAGAATTTGTGTAGCGGAAGAGGTTTTCGATAGGACCTCAAGGCAGAAGAAGAATGGATTTGTGTGGATTAAGGAGTTCGATAGGATCCAAGAACCTATCGAGCAGCTGAAAGGAAGGAAGAAATCATTCCATTGAAAACCTGCCTGAGGCGTCAAAGGAACCTATCGAATGGTTTCTTCAAACCTATCGAGATGAAGGCGCTCGAACAGAACCTATCGAAGGGAACTTGAGCCTTTCGATAGGAGTGAGAGCAACCCTATCAAAATGGTGGCATGCAGAGCGGAGCCTGTTGAAATGATTCCCCAACCTGTCGAACAACCCCTCCAACCTATCGAATACTCCAGGCCAAGCGCTGAGAATGCTGAAACTCTAAGAGAAGGCTCATCCCATCGGAACCTATGGAAGAGATCTAAAAACCTAGCGAAAGGACCAAAATGCTCTATTTTAACCTATCAAAAGCTTCCTGAACCTATCAAAATCGGGTGTAGAACTTCTCAGAAATTCAGTTGTGCACACATTGTTATTCGATAACCTACTGTATGCAACCTGAGGCACTTGGTGACCGGCACGACGATTCCAGAAGATGCCGTAGGAAACCCTAACCGACCCACATGCTCTAACAGAACTCTAACAAACTTTGAGGACCTTCTAGAAGAGATTTTTGGCGGGAAAATAGAGGAGAAAGCTATATATAGAGACCCCCAATTGCAATTAGGGGAGATCGAGATCTGAGCCAAATTCTGAAGATTAGAGCTTGCAGAGAAATTCTATTTTCCCTCCCTTAGCCCAACCATGGTTGGCTAATCCCCTTGGAGTAGCGAGGAGAGAAGTTAGATCTATAATTGGGTAAGGTTAAGAGTGCTATTAATGGTTCCTAACTGCACAGACTATAGATCTGAGAGTATTTCCATTATAGAGTGACGTTGATTGCAATGTTAATGTTGTTTTTAATGCTTTAATTAGATCTAAAGTTCCTTTGGTTCCATTTGGTGATCGATCAGATTTGTGTAGAGGAGTCTGTAGATCAACTCACCCACTTAACTAGTAGGCCTCTTGGATACCACCCGATCTCCCTGGATCTTATACTCCTGTGATTCCTTGAGTCTGTGACCTGGGAAATACAGCATCTATAGTGGTTTTAATTATTCTAATTGAGGCCTTAGCTTTGAAGGAGATCCCTAGGATGGTCTATGGCCATTAAAGTGGATAGATCATAACCTTAAGATTAGTCCAAGGGCAGGCTCCAATTGGATTCGTCTACTGCAAATCCATGGATTCGATAAAGTCTATAGGATGGCCTGTGATCATTAATGTGGATAGATCATAGCCTTAAGACCAGGTGGATCCTGTGATTCGAAGTGGAGTTTATACCCTGTAGATGTGCTTATAGCCAGTTGAGGGAATTGTGTGCTCTGAACCTCTGTAGCATAATTAATTGAATCTGATTTCAGTGAAAACAAATCTCCAAGCTACTCTTCTCCATTTTCTATTTTTTACCTCTTTCCCCTACAATATCTACGATCCTAAACTCGATCAAAGTTAGTCTATGTTTAATTTTAGCTTAGCTTAAGTGACAATCCAGTTTAAACCTATCCCCTGTCTTTTAGCTAACGTAACATTAGTTTGGGTGCTAGATCTAATATAGATCTGGAGATTTATCATATTTTTAAACCAACCTCCTTGTGGACATTCCCATATTCACCATCTTTGTAAAACTTGCTACAACAAACCCTAATTATTTGCAGGTCTGTGTGAGTGTGTTCTGCCTAATTTTATTGATGATTTTAGACCCTCATTTGAGGGAAGGCAAACACTCCAACAAGTTTTTGGTGCCGTTGCCAGGGAGGTGTGTTTAGAAATTGATAGATCTAAGTTTTGATCATAGATCTATAGTTTTTGTTTGATTTTTACAAATTGCGTTTGTAAGTTTTGTTATTTTTTAGTAGTTTGTGTGCATTTCATCAAATCTAAGGCTACCAGTGAGAGGAGAATCATGCTGGAGACTGCTTTGTAGTTTACATCCCTATACTCCCCTGTTATTTTTCAGATCTGTTGATAATTTTTGTTAGAGTAGTTAGAAAATTTGGTTGATTCTGCTTGTTGTGTTGAGGATCTGTTCTGTATTCAGATTTTAAGTGTTGTATGTTTGGTAGGAGAACCCTCCAACCTCAGATTATTCCACTAAATCCAGGGGTTGAAAGACTTCTTAGATCTAGACCAACTACACCCACATCTATTGCATTTGATTCTGTAGAAATGGGGGAGCAACAGCAGCCGAGAACCCTTAAGGAGTTTAATGAACCAGGGGTCTATAATTCCCCCTTCTGCATTCAATTCCCAGCTGCTAAGGGAAACTATGAGATAAAATCATCCATCATTCAAATGTTGCCCTCATTTCATGTCTTGACCAAAGAAGACCCCTACAAGCACATTGATGAGTTCTTGGGACTGTGCACTACATTTAATATCACAGGTTTGGGAGAGGAGGCCACCAGGATGAGACTCTTTCCTTTTTCATTAAAGGACAGAGACAGGACCTGGTTGTCCTTGCTTCCACCAAACAGCATTCAGTTTTGGAGTGATCTCCAATGTCAATTTTTGGCCAAGTTCTTCCCTATGTTAAAAACCAGCCAGTTGAGGAAGGGAATCATCACTTTTACCCAAGATCCAACTGAAGATTTTCATCAATCCTGGGAGAGATTTAAGGAACTCCTAAAGAAATGCCCCCACCATCAAATCACTGAATAGCAATTGGTTCAAAGCTTTTATCAAGGAATTGATGCTAAAAGCAGAGATATGATATATGCTTCCTGTAGTGGCACCTATCTCCATAAAACTGCTGAGGAGGCATGGGAGCTCTTTGATATTATTAGTGAGAACTCTATGCACAGGGAAACCTTAGCAAGAGATCTAAAGCCTCCTAAATTGGTGAAGGAGAACACCTCAAGAGGGAAGATATATGACGTGAGTGTGCCAAGTGAGTTGGAAAGGAAAGTGGACAGCCTAGCTCCTGAAATTTGATAGGCTGATGGGAACAATGCAGTCACCTGTGGCTGCTAGGGTGGAGGAGGCATGTGCCATATGCCAGTCCCCTACTCATCCCCATGAAGAGAGCATGTGGCTCTGTCAGTCTTATGGCATGTGACTCTTCTTGAGGTGTCAATGGAGGAACCACCCCAATCTGAGGTGGCCATAAGATGCATACCCCAGCCAGCAGCAACAGCCCCAACAGCCCATGCCCTACATAAATACTTAGCCCTATCGAGAAAGTTATGTCCCAAGGCGTCAGTATCAGCAATCCATAGCCCAACCTATAGCTCCTCTTGTGCAGTAATCTGTACCCCCTTCAGCTGTGAGAGCACCATCCTTTGAGGAACAAGTTCTATCTTCACTGCAGAGCTTGAACACCTTATCCCAAGCTGTGCACTCTCACAACCAGAGCATCAAAAAGATAGAGGACCAATTAGGTCAACTATCTGATGTTCTAACTAAGAGAGAGGGAGGAAGGTTGCCTAGCCAACCACAGGACAATCCACGAAGGCAGGTTGTAGTGGGTGAAGTTTCCTCCACCTATGAGGAAGCCAAATCTGTTACAACTTTGAGAAGTGGTAAGCTAGTGGACAACCAAGTGGTCTATGAGCCTATGAGGAACTTGGAGGAAGAAAATGAAGTGATTTCTACCAGCACACAACAAAGACCACCAGTGGTGAACTTGAAGGAATAATCAGCTGTGAATAAAGAGGATAATGAAGTTTCCTCAAGAAAAGAAAAAAAATAAAAAAGAAAGAGACCCCATTGGCTAAGGCTGCAAGTGAGGGAGTAATCCCACATTTGCCATTTCCTAGGCACTACAAGCACCTTCCCCTTTTGATAAAGGACAAGGAAAAATTGAGGAAATAATGGAGACTTTCAAGCAAGTAAAGATCAATTTGCCTTTACTTGATGCCATTAAACAAGTCTCAGCCTATGCCAAGTTTTTAAAAGAACTATGCATCCATAAAAGACAATCCAGGATACACTTATCCAAGAAAGTCTTTTCTGTAGAGAAAGTGAAACAAATTTTGTCGATTGCAACCCCAACCAAATTCCAAGACGCTGGAACCCCCACAATCCCCTGCATCATTGGGGATCACATCATTGACAAAGCCTTATTTGATCTAAGAGCCAGTGTAAATTTGCTTTCATATTCAGTATATGAGAAGCTGGGCTTAGGAAAATTAAAGCCCACACATGTGGTCCTTCAGCTGGTTAACAGATCTGAAAGGAAACCTGTGGGGATAATTGAGGCTGTTTTGGTTGGAGTTGACAAATTCTTCTATCCTGCTGACTTTTTGGTATTGGACATGGAACCAAGTAAATGTGCTTCTTCCATACCTGTGATTCTAGGCAGGCCCTTTTTGGCCACTGCCAATGCTCACATACAATGCAGGTATGGGATCATGGAAGTGTCATTTGAAAACATGAAGGTTCAGCTTAATGTGTATAACACTAGCTATCAACCATCTCCTGAAGAGGTTTGCTTTTCCATTAATGCCCAAAAGAAAGTGATGCATGATAATCCACATTGGCAGGTGCAGGACAATGCTTGGTTCACAGATGGAAAATTGCACTCAGGGAATGGACACTGGCTGAGGAAAAGATCTATGAAAGGTGTCAAGTTTGATGAGCTTGAGGAGACTATGGACCTTCCAGACCCTCCAGATTAGCCCCTAAAGCTAGTATGTATCATATGTACCATACTTTGTTTTTAGGTATTTACTTAGTTGTTAATTGATTCTTTTTATTTCCTTGCAATAACAAAAGAAAAAACAAAACTGCCATGCTCAGTACTAGACCGTCATTCCCAGTTGTCCTGAGGTTATGGGAGCCATTCATAAGAGAATCAAATCATGGGGCACCACATCAACAGAGCCTGCTGAGAACTAAGACTGTAAGTGCCCAAAAATACGGCCTTATTTGGTTTTTTAGAAGTCTTCAACAGGTCAAGTTCACCTTTTGATAGGTCACATGGTGATTTCAGCAGGATGTTCGATGGTTTCGATAGGCACTGAACTTCTCGACAGGCAAAATTAACTTCTCGATCGGTTAAAAAGAGTAAAATAGAGATTTCGATAGGTTCTAGATACTAATCGAAAACCTATCGAAATGATGACTCAGCTGTCATTTAAATTGATCGAAAGGATAGTTCCACCTATCGAGATCCTATCGAATCATCCCCTTTTAAGGTTTTATCTGCTATGCTTTCGACGGGATGCATGAACCTATCGAGACCATCCAGTTCATCCTATCAAAATTGTATTCCACCCCTTATATACCTGTCGATAGGTCATTTATGCCTCATTCCATACCTTCTGCAAAACCCTAGCTCTTCTCCTCTCTCTTTCGCCTCCCTCTTTCTCCACTAAATCGTCACAGAACCTTCACCTGTTCAATTTGCCATTTTGTCAGTACATTCAGCTTACACAGAGGAGCATTTTACCCCTGACTTTGGGAAAATTAAAGCTATGTATTGCGATTTCTGTTAAACCCTAGGGATTTCGAGGTCGGTTGCCTTCCCACCATCAATTTGTCGTTCCTCTATTTTTTTTAACCTTCAAACTCCACTCCAAGTTGGTGAGTGACTAATCTCTACGAGTAAAATGGATGAGCCGGACGAAACTCTAGCAAACATACGTCAGAGAATAACTGCTTCCACCCCCAAATCCTCCACGAGGTTGAAGCTAGCTGACAAACTACCTGTTAAGAGGAAGCTCACTGAGATGACACCCAAAAAGGCTCCTAAAGCTAAGAAAGCCAAAGTTGTTGATATTCAGGAGCCTATGGTGGAAGAAACTTTAGTGCGAGCTACTCCTCCGGTAGAGCTGGCAGCTGGGTTAACTAACCCCAATGAGTTTATAGAAAAATTGAGTCTTGTCCCTGAGACGGATTTTGATCTAATATATTTTGCCAACATTGGGGAGTGCCAGGGGACATTGGAATATTTGAAGAAAGAAGTTCTACTACCCCTGCTTTCACCCTTGAAGGAAAATGTCTAGCCCAGGTTGGTGAAATTTTGGTACTAGAACCTTACAAAGAAGGTGGTACCTGGGGCTGAGGATATACTAGAAATCTTGATTGATGACTGGCAGCTGACTGTCGACTGTAGAGATATTGGGATGGCTTTGGGAGTCCCATATCAATTTGACTCCACTAGAGCTGAGGGAGCACCTACAGGGGCTACATTTCAGGAAATGGCTAAATAGCTTACTAACAGAATAGTGGGCTCCGGTGAATCCTTGATGACTCATTGATACCATTCTGAGGAAAAATGTCTGTCTCTGGCCATTTGCAAGAGAGAAGGACCCCATTAGTGGATGCCTTATACTTCTGTTCAAAGGGGCAATTTGTGAATGCACCTAAGCTGATTTTTGAAACAATGGTGGACATCAATGACAAGGTGCTGAAGAGGCAAGTTTTTACTAAAGGAGGAGGTCTGCCTTTCTGCAGACTCATCACATGTCTACTCAAGACTAGAAAGTATGCGATCAAGCAAAATGAGCCAATGGAGAAGCTGACCATCAAATTGTATGGAAAAAGGGAATGGTCGACCAGCCTCACCTTAATTAAGAAGAGTCAGCCAGTTGGAAGGGAGAGGCGGCTGAGAAGGCACCCACTATCGTGGCAGCAAAGACTCCTGCAGAGATACCCTTATCCACCCCTCCACCTACCATACCTGTCCCATTACCCACACCACCACCCACTTTGCTTTTTTCACTTCTATCAGTCCCTCTTCCAACAGACTCCTCTCCACCCACCTATGTACCTGCTCTCCCTTCACCCACCTCCTAGGTTTTCCAACCTGCCATCCTTGAACCCCCCACATTTTCCGAGCTTACCTCTACCATTTCTTCTCCACCCATTGCCCAACCCATTTCTAATTTCCCCCCTTCACAAACCCCCCTGCATCCACAGGGTGTGGACCTATTCACCACTACTGGGTTCACGACCCTCATGACCTCAATTGTGGAGGATGTGGCTCATAAGTACACTCCACTTCCTAACTCCCCACGTCCCACTCCTCCTCATTTTAACCATGCACCCTCTTCCCCCTTACATCATGTCCAAACACCGGCCCCTTCTACCCCCACCATGCCTCACACCCTCACTCAAATTCTATCACTCCTGCAAACCCGTTAGTCCCAATTAACCATCAACACCGACAACTAGACCCTCATGAGCTCATGTCTCCAATCAATTCAATCCACCCTTACCCCATCCTTTTTCGCTCCTCAACCCCCTCACATATCCCCTCCTGCTTCACCTATACTGACCCCACACCATGCTGTTGCACAGCCTGAGGAAATAGCCGCACCAGCCCTCCCCATACTTTCCTCACCACCGACCACTTTACCCTCATCACCAGATTTACTGACCTCTGCAGTAGCTAAATCCCCTCTACCTTTCACCACCCCCCACCTATTTTCTAGGATGCCTCTACCCAAACTGATCCATGGGAGGATCTGGTTCTTTCCACCCCCTCTTCTTCATCCACTACACCCTTGTCCTTGTCCATTGTCCTTAGACAATCCATGTACATACCCCCTTACCACACCCTGTTGTATGCCATGAGGGACAATCCTTACATCCACAGGGATGTCCTGAGAGGTATGGCTACACTCCGAGCTTCCATTGAGGCCCCTTCTGAGGAGAGGATTGCCCACATCGAATTGGAACACCGAATTCAACTCCGCGATATCTCTCAAGGGTGGTCTGAAATCTAGACTTGTTATGAGTCAGCAAAACAATTGGCAGCTGCTAAGAGTCTCATTGCCAAATATGAGAAGAAGAATTCTGAGCTTCTCAAGAAAAAATTAGCCAATACTCAGGAGATACTCAAGGCCACCAAGGAACTCTCTGATGCCAACCTACTCTATGCCGCAAAACAAATTGACATATTGGAGAAAAAGGTTGCTTCCCTTACCTCTCAGCCATTTTAACCTACCCCTCTTGCCACTGCACCTCCTTCCACTCACTCCTGTCCCCCTTCTATAACTCAACCCCTCCTACCCTCCCTGTGGATTTGCACCCTCCTCCAGCCCAGGAACTCTACCCTACTCAACCTGCCCCTCCGAAATCTAAAAGGGCTCCCCCCAAAAAGAAAGTTACTGTAAAAAATATGCTCCCTCTGTTGCCTCTGCCAAGAAAGGAAAGAGGCCTGTTGCCCAGTCTAAAGCCACCCCTCCCACCCAGCCCCCAACCCAACCTGATACCTCTTTCACCTTACTATCAAAGGAGGAAAGACGGAAGGCTGTTGTGGCTCTCGGATTTGACCCCACTGCCCTTTTTTTGTCTGATTCAGAATTCGATTTTGTTGCTGCTGTTGATCCCAAAGGAAAACAACCCACTGCCCAGTCTGAGGAGGCAGCAAAGAAGCCGCAACCGAAGGCTAAATCTAAAGGAAAAGCTCCCTTATCTAAGGATGAGCTGAAAAACCTGGCTAACCTCTATGATTGGCCAGATGAGGCCTGTAAATAGCTATGGCAGCTTGTTATTTTAGTTTCTTCCTCACTTGTCTCATGCATATATTTGGCATTTTAATATATTTTGTCTTCATGTAGTTTTTCTGTATCTCTCTTTTTCCCCCATGCCTCTCCCCTGATTTCATGCTGTCAACAGTGAGGACACTGTTTAGTTTAGGTTTGGGGGTAGGGTATGTAGGTATGCCAATAAATTAGTTAATTTTAGTACAGCTAGGCTAAAAAGAAGTGTTTGAAATTAATTAGAGTAAATTCTCACTGGAATTTTTATAAAAAGAGGAAATTAAGAAAACAACTATTTGAAACTGAAATAAGTCGTAGTCCAACAGGCTTCATGAGGCAAATGTCAACAAGTTGTGAAAAATAATTTTGATGTGTAGTAAACCTGAAATAAGAGAAGATTATGAAGATACACCCCTGAAAAAAAAATTAATGGAAGGTTATACCCAGTGAGATTTGGGTCTTAAAAAGTTTCTTTGAAGAGTGCCTTGGCAATTTTGCTGCTCTAAGGACTGATGTGATCTAATTTTGATCACTAGAAGTTAAGCAAATCCAAATTGAAACAGCTTGACAGCATTCATGACATTGAGGACATGAAGTAAGGTCATCCCTTGGTCAGTTTAAGCTTAAAATGTCCCACCTTTGAACTGCCCTTGATGCACACCACTTGAGCCTTAAAAGTCTCAATTTTCTTTGATAAAAACTAGAAAATTTGAACCCAAAACCTTAGGACCTGATACAGATTGACCCTCACTTTGATATTTTAGAAGGACAAGGTGAAGGAAGGAAAGAAGGTAGAGCTGGTTTGAGAAGTGGTTGAAAGAGAAGAAAAACACAGTTGGTGGTATTTGTGGTATTCCGACCCATAAAAATAAAAAATAAAAATAAATAAAAAAAAAGAGCAAAAGAATGAGAAAGAGAAGTAATTTCATTGAAAGAATGAAAGGAAGAGAAGAAGCTGGCCACCTTGGCCCTAAAAATTCAAGAAGTAGATGGAATTGTGTTGAAATGAAGAAGCTGAAGCCATGAATCATCTCCTTACCTTTACTGATTTCTCAATTTGAATCCCTTTTACCCTTTCATTCATTTACAAACCTCATCCATAAGCCACATTACAACCCAATGAAAAGACCTTACTGATATGAAATAGATTGAGCTGTCATGTGGAGATAAGTATCTGTCTAATCTATGGTGAAAAGAGGTAGAAAATTTTAGAAATTATAGCAATGCCTATGTGCATGCATACATCCCTATTTGAGGACTGTAACTGCTCTTGAGCTATGTGAAATTCTACACCCTTCATTTTTTTTATTGTGAGTTAACAGCCCTGGTGAGACTTGGGCCTGAAATCTAATTTGATGGGGGTAGTATAAAAAAAGAATTCTCAAGTGAAAGGTGAGCCATGCATCAATCTTCAGACATAATTCCCTGACACGAACCGATTGATGATGAAGGAATTATTGTAAAACTTCATGTTTTAAGTTGGTGATTTTTCTGCTGAAAACCATCTAGAACTGAAAAGACATGATGAGAATTTATTCTAGTTCACTGAAACTCTGTTTAGCAGGATGCACTACTATTAACTAACCTTATTGGTGAAGTTTGTGGGTACCTTCACTGAAAACCCTCAGGAGACTTCACTCCTCCACTAGGGATCACCTAGGGGTTTAAAAGGCTTGGTGCATATGCTAAATGCATCCGTGCTCCCTACGAAAGTGGCATTGTAATTCTTTTTTTTTATTATTCTCCTTTGCTCAGGGACTAGCAAAGCTTAGGTTTTGGGGGTACGTTAAATGGTGAAAAATGCTACTTTTCACCCTTTAACCTGACCATTGATAGACCTGTGAGCACGCTAATAAGCTTCTGTCAAGTGCATTTTGTGGACAGCAATGAAAAAGGACACTAATGTAGAAAACCACTCAAGAATGCCCAAAAAGGGGCTATCTCTCAGCACAGGACAAACTCATCAACAACACACTAGATGGCAAGGCGAAGGAAGTGAAAACAGGTTGAAAACATCCTATCGATTGGTAACCTGAAGACTTCGACAGGAGCTGAAAGCAAAGAAAGGAAGAATTCGTGCAGTGGAAGAGGTTTTTGATAGGACCTGAAGGCAGAAGAAGAATAGATTCATGTGGATTGAGGAGTTCGATAGGATCCAAGAACCTATCGAGTAGCTGAAAGGAAGGAAGAAATCATCCCATCAAAAACCTGCCTGAGGCGTCAAAGGACACCTATCGAATGGTTTCTTCAAACCTATCGAGATGAAGGCGCTGGAATAGAACCTATCGAAGGGAACTTGAGCCTTTCGATGGGAGTGAGAGCAACCCTATCGAAATGGTGGCATGCAGAGTGGAGCCTGTCGAAATGATTCCCCAACCTGTCGAAGAGCCCCTCCAACCTATCGAATACTCTAGGCCAAGGGCTGAGAATGCTGAAACTCTAAGAGAAGGCTCATCCAATCGGAACCTATCGAAGAGATCTGAGAACCTAGCGAAAGGACCAAAATTCTCTAATTAAACCTATCGAAAGCTTCTTGAACCTATTGAAATCGTGTGGAGAACTTCTCAAAAATTCAGCGGTGCACACATTATGATTCGATGACTTGCTGCACGCAACCCGAGGCACTTGGTGATGGGCACGACGATTTCAGAAGATGCCCTAGGAAACCCTAACCGACCCACGGGCTCTAACAGAACTCTAACAAACTCTGAAGATATTCTAGAAGGGATTTTTGGCTTGAAAAATAGAGGAGAAAGCTATATATAGAGACCCCTAATTGAAATTAGGGGAGATCGAGATCTGAGCCAAATTATGGAGATTAGAGCTTGCAAAGAAATTCTATTTTCCCTCCTTTAGCCCAACCATGGTTGGCTAATTCCCTTGGAGTAGCGAGGAGAGAAGTTAGATCTGTAATTGGGTAAGGTTAGGAGTGCTATTGAAGGTTCCTAGCTGCACAGACTACAGATCTGAGAGTATTTCCATTGTAGAGTAATGTTGATTGTAATGTTAATGTTGTTTTTAATGCTTTAATTAGATCTAAAGTTCCTTTGGTTCCATTTGGTGATCGATCGAATTTGTGTAGAGGAGTCTGTAGATCAGCTCACTCACTTAACTAGTAGGCCTCTTGGATACCACCCGATCTCCCTGGATCTGATACTCCTGTGATTCCTTGAGTCTGTGACCTGGGAATTACAACATCTATAGTGGTTTTAATTGTTCTAATTGAGGCCTTAGCTTTGGAGGAGATCCCTAGGATGGTCTGTGACCATTAAAGTGGACAGATCATAACCTTAAGATTAGTCCAAGTGCAGGCTCCAATAGGATTCGTCTACTGCAAATCCATGGATTCGATAAAGTCTATAGGTTGGTCTGTGACCATTAAAGTGGACTGATCATAGCCTTAAGGCCAGGTGGATCCTGCGATTTGAAGTGGAGTTTATACCCTGTAGCTGTGCTTATAGCCAGTTGAGGGAATTGTGTGCTCTGAACCTCTGTAGCATAATTAATTGAATCTGATTTCAGTGAAAACCAATCTCCAAGCTACTCTTCTCCATTTTCTATTTTTTACCTCTTCCCCCTACAATATCTAAGATCCTAAATTCGATCCAAGTTAGTCTATGTTTAATTTTAGCTTAGCTTAAGTGCTAATCCAGTTTAAACCTTTCCCCTTTCTTTTAGCTAACGTAGCATTAGTTAGGGTGCTAGATCTAATACAGATCTGGAGATTTATCATATTTTTAAACCAACCTCCCTGTGGACATTCCCTTATTGACCATCTTTGTCAAACTTGCTACAACAAACCCTGATTACTTGCAGGTCTGTGTGAGTGTGTTCTGCCTAATTTTATTGATGATTTTAGACCCTCATTTTAGGGAACGCAAACACTATCCCGTCAAAGTGCATTACCCACGATTCCTCTATTTCTGCCGTATCATCCTTTGTCATGAACAAGATGTCCTCATTTGGGAATTCAATTCTCAAAGGCTTATAATCAGGTAAAGGGTTCTCGACTAGATGATCGGCGAGTGCCTACCCTTTGATCAACTTCTGTGTGACGTATGTGATGTAAAATTCGGATAGGAGAAGTTGGCAGCGTGCACTTCAGCCAGTGAGAGTTGGCTTCTCAAATAGGTACTTTAATGGATCCATTCGCGCTAGGAGTAGAATAGATTGAGATACCAAGTAGTGGTGGAGCCTCTAGGTAGCCCATACAAGAGCCAGGCATGCTTTTTTTAGATGAGAATAGTGTGTCGCGTAATCAATAAATTTCTTGCTCAAGTAATAAATTGTCTGCTCTCTTCTTCCGATTTCATCATGCTGCTGGAGAACACATCCCATCTATACTTCCATCGTGTAGAGATACATTAAGAGTGCTCTCTTGGGCTCGAGCGACACCAAAACTGATGGGTTAAGGAGGTAACCTTTAATTCTGTCAAATGCTACTTAATAGTCATCATTCCATTTGAATGGCGAATCTTTCTCATTAGTTTGAAGATCGATGTCCAGATAGGAGTCAGTTGCACAATGAATCGACTGATGTATTGTATTCTGCCCAAGAAACCTCTAACTTCGTTCTCCGTAGATGGGGGCGGCATTTCGATGATGGCTTTTATGTTGATTGGGTCAACCTCGATGCCTCTCATATTGACAATGAAGCCCAATAGTTTTCTTGACACAACACCAAATGCGCACTTCTGAGGGTTCAGGCGCAACCTGTATTTTCTCAGCCTCTCAAATATCCTTTGGATATTTACCAAATTGTCACTTCATTCTGGTGATTTGGTGATCATGTCATCGACGTACACCTCAATTTCTTGGTGCATCATGCCATGGAATAGTTCTGTCATTGTCCTCTGATATGTGGCCCCAAGATCCTTTAACCCGAATGGCATGACTCGGTAGCAGAAAGTTTCCCATGGAGTGATGAATATTGTTTTCTCACGGTCCGCTTCTGCCATCTTGATGTGATTGTGTCTAAAAAATCCATCCATAAACAAGTTCATTTCATGCCTGGCAGTGTTATCCACCAAGATATCGATGTGTGGCAATGAGAAATCATCCTTCGGGCTTACCTTGTTCACATTTTTAAAGTCGATGCACATGCAAACCTTTCCATCTTTCTTTGGTGCAGGGACGATATTGGTTAGCCACTACGGCTACTTAGAGACCATGAGAAATCCCACATCGTACTGCTTGATGACCTCAGCTTTCACCTTCAACATCCATTCTGGTCTGAGGTGCCTCAACTTCTGCTTGACTGGCTTAACATCGGGATACAATGGTAACTCATGCTTGACAAAATCAGTATCCAAACCAGACATATCCTTATACGACCATGCAAAGACGTCTTGGTATGACTGAAGGAAATCAATCATGCTTCTTCTTTCCTCGGGAGATGGCGATGTTCTTATTTTGGTGATCTTGGGAACCTCCTTTGTACCCAAGTTGACATCCTCTATTTCTTCAATGATCGGGGTAGGACGATTCTCACAGTCAGTAAATCGCTGAAGGAGTTCATTGGGAAGCTCCTTAGTAGGGATTTCCTTATCCAGACTCGTGACTCCTACCTCTTCTTGTATTTCTACAAGAAAGGGGTCGATTTCATGTGGGACAGGATTTTTAATTAAGGAATCCTTTTCTTTGATTTTCTTGGGAATTTTAAAAGATAATATTTTTAGATTATTTTATGCTTTTTTCATGTTTTTGACTTTTTCTTTTTCTATTTTTTCAATTTTTTCTTTTTCTTCAGGGATCGGCCCTTGGCGGGGTGGGTCTCTATACATGCATGGTGTTGCCTGCCAAAGGTTAAACTCACTTTTTATAGGTTGTTTTCTTTAGAAACGGGTGTCAAATTTTAGGCCACTTGTCGGTTCTAGAGTTTGGGGCATGGATGGCCAATGTCTTACCTACCGTGCTTCACCTTTACCTGTTTTGATGGAGGAGGTTGGCTGATATGGTTCCTTAGAGCCAGGCTCCATCATGTTTATCTCGAGTTTGTCTGAGATTCTATTGTCAAGCATTGGCAAGGTCCTGTGGTGGTTTACCACAGGGGGAGATTGTGCAGGTAGGGAAAACTCTTCATTGAAAAGGGATAAAGCGGCCAGGTCTATTTTCAAGTTGGGAGGGATAATTTGGGAATTGGTGGGGTGGACAGGAGCAGTCAGTTTGTGTGGGGTTAACTTCGTTTCCCCATTCTGATCAATCTTTACGATCCATGCGCTCACCAAGGTATTTTGGATGTGAGGTCTACAATGGGGTTTCTCTTCCAGGTTTATTCCCTTGGCTCTTGCTGCGGCAATGGTTTGGGCCTTTTCCTTAGCTTCTCACACCTCTTCTTCTATGGGCTTATAGCCTAACCCAAATCTAATCTGCTGCCGGCCTTAGCCTTGACTGGCTCTCTCCTTCCTTGTAATCGGGGTCTTAATCCCTTTCCTTTTTGATAGCCCCATTTCTGGAGCATGGCTACAGCTGCCACCATCCCGCCGCCGGTTTTCAAGGTGATGCCTTTTGGGGGCTATGGGACTACCGCCGATATCTCATATTCAAAACTGTGGAGGTCCGTATCTTCGGTGGTGTGCGACACATCTAGTACTTTGGGGTTCTCAATGCTGTGGATGGTTTTTTCTCTTTTGTCATGCCCTTTCCCTATGATGGAGATTACCTTCTATCCAGACATAAATTTAAGCTTTTAATGCAGTGTCGACGGGATCGCCCCAAATTCATGTAACTAAGGGCGCCTTAATAACAGGTTGAAGGAGGATTTGATGTCCATTACTTGGAACAGTATGGAAAAGGTCAATGGCTCAATTACGAGCTCAAGGTCAACTTCGCCCATTATCTCTCATCTAGTGTTATCAAAGCCTCTGGTGCTAGTTTTTGTCAGTCTCAGCATATACACAGATCTACCCCTATTTTGGTAGTGAATCTCAAAGGGCACACCTCAAAGCATACCCATTTTCAATCAACACTAATGGGATTATCATATTTCCAGTCTATACAATAATATTGAGGGATTTAAAATGATTATTTTCCTCTGGTAAATCACCATCCAAAAAAAAGATGGCATTAGGAGCCATCACCTACTCGATTATCTGCCCGACCTCATCTGGGCTCACTTGGAGAGATACATGTGCATTTTTTAATGCCCCCATCAAAGCTTGGAAATGAAGTGGGGACGTCATTAATAGATCCCAAACTATGATATGGGTCGGCATTCTCCTGAATTGGGTTTCAAGTATGTGCTCTCGGCTCATTTTCTCAAATGGGTTTACCACAGTGGTATCCTTATTTCCCTCTGGTTGGGTTGGCATTGGTACTGGTGCGTCCGGTTGCTTGGAAATTTTTCCTAACCTGGTGATGAAGTCTACTGACCCCTCCTTATTGCAGCCAGCATTAATATCTGTTTGATTATAACTAAGTGGGACTTGATGGGGATCGCAAGTCAGCCCCGGGATCTGGAACAGGGCACAAGGGGGTACCTGAGATGCTTGTGCCAATGGATTGGGATGGGTGGGGATCACGTGGTGAACTTTTGGAAGGGTGGGGAAGGTGGGCCAAATAGGGTTGGCGAAGATCACGGATGACTGGATTGGGGGTGATGTGACGGGGGTGGGCCATTAATAACTAATGGGTGATGGAGGGGGGATGGGGGATGGGGGACACAATTGGTCAGTGGATAGTTGGCGGGTGTGGTGGTGTATGGTTGGTAGGAATTGATTTGGACATAGTTGATGGGAGTTGGAAATGGAAAATATACCCTAAGATCTAAGGGTTCCGCTTGTGGTGTGGGGTTTGGGAAGTAATCAACCAGATTCAAGGGTTCAATTACCCTAATACTTCTATCTTCTCAACCTCTCTGTCGTGGTGCTATGAAATCTTCCTAGACATGAATGTAATTCGACGAATCAAACTCCTTGTCATCCTCCTCTTCCATGTTGACAGTTGGTCTCGGGCCTGCCCCACCAGGTGGGTGTGGGGGTAGCGGTACCTGGTGAATGTAGGCATGTTGGTTGGCTTGGGGAAGTGTGGGAGGGATGATTTTATAAGCCTCTATCAAGTATTGTATTGCGTGTTTCAAAGGGAAACAATGATCAGTTGGGTGGCCCGGTCCCTAATGGAAGTTACAATGGGTGGTAAGGTCATAATTTCTTGGGATCAAATTCGGCGGTGGTCATGGCTGAAGTGTTGTGACTAGGCCCTTTTAAATTAACAATGGCAAAAGAATGTTCAACGACTGCCCCAAGGGTGTGAAGACTCGATCAAAATGGGCTTTTCTTTGTTCTGGGGTCATCTGTGCTCCCTGGCTATTTTCGATTCCTGCATCGACTCACTTCTGGATGGGGTTGGTTAACCTGCCCTAAATTGGAAAGGGGGTGTGCTGATAATGGGTCACATGTTGCAAACTGTCTACACATCTGCCCCGATTCTTCTTTCATTTCTCTGACAGACTCGTTGTTTGTATTTTTATTGAAACACCCTTCTCTTATCGCATCCTCACAATGATTGGCATTTCTAACCAAATTAGCAAAACTAGATTGTTATTGGTATACCAAAAAGTTCGAGATGACTGGCAAGGTGTTCTTTGATATAATTTCAATCTGCTTATCATCAAGTATTTTATTTCTGACCTGAGAGGCTAGCACCCTCCATCACCCAAGGTAATCACTAAATGCTTTGTCAGGCATCTGCTTTAATCAGGCTAGATCAGACTTGCATGGTTCTATGTCGATGTTATAGACATATTATTCTTGAAATAGATGGGTCGGGTCTTTCCACATTTTGATCATGGAAGGTTCAAGTGATGTGAGCAATCTTAAAGTTGGACTCGTAAGGCTCTTTTGAAAAACCTTTATGAGCAGCTGCTCATCTCCCCCGTATTGGCACATGTTCTCGCGGTAGGACTTGAGATGTGTGATGGGGTTACTCATGCCATTATACTTGTCAAAAGTCAACACTTTGAATTTTGGGGGTAAGGGGACTTCAGAGAGCAAGCATAAATTAGAGAAGATTGTGGCGTAGATCTCAATTCCACCCATTTTCATCAACTATTTTTGGATCTTGTCCAGTCGTTCTTTCAACTACTTGAATTCTTTGGACAGGGAAGCTCCCTTTTCAACGGTCGGTCTCCATTCACTTTGTGCTACCTAGGGGTTAATGTTTGTGGATGGGGGATTGATGTTGGCGAGTGCCCCAGCATAAGCTCCGCTATTCCTGATCTCGTCCTTCTCATACTGCGGGTCTACATATGGTGGGGTGGGGGGTGAGATTTTCCTATTGGTGCGGAACAAGCTGAATGGGTGCTGGGTGGGACCACTATATGTAAGGGGAGTTCTGTGGGGTGATAGGATGAGTGGAACTTGGATTTTGGGTTAAGACCTGATGAAGCCATAGGGTTTGGGGGAATGCTTGAGGATGACCTTGAGGTGAATGAGGATGGGTGAATTGGGGTTGGTGAAGGGTATGTGTCGGGTTCCCGCCTGGGGCCGGGTATGAGGGTTGTGGGTGAGTGAGATATTGAGGGAATTGTAGAGGGTATGGGTACGAGGATCCAAGGCTTGGGCCTTGTTAGGCTTGGGTATAGGGTAAGGAGCTTGGATGGGTTTGGGGGATCCAGATGGGTTAGGATCATGGTGTTTTGAGGGGTTTGGCCCATTGGGCCTTGCTGCCCATTCAACGGGTCTCCTGGTATATGGGGGGCTTGAAGGTTATGGATGATGGGGGGTTGATGGGGGTCATGGGGAAAAGAGGCATGGAGACTTGCTAGTGTATGGGATGGGTTGATGAGGGTGCATGAGGGAGGCTATCTTGGGAGGCCTTCCATATGGTGTAGGCCTTCCACATCTCGTCCATCATGGCCATCGGATTGGGTGGTGGGATGGATGCAAAGGGTACATCCGATGGAGGGGGCATGTGGCATAGATGGGGTGGGTATGTGGGGAGAGTTGTGCATGACTCGGGTAAAATTGGGCATGACCTGGGTTGATGAGGGGATGTATGATGGATTTGGATTGGGGGAAGAATGTTGGGTGGATATGGGAGGATTACTCATGGCTTGGATGTATGCGATGTAATGTGTCATGTTTGGGTTAGATGGGGATGATGGGGGTATGTTGGAGGTGGTAGAAAGATGGGGTGAGTTTTGGTTTGAGGTAGGGAGAGAGTGTGATGACACATAGGGTCGATTTTGGGTGATGGGTGAGGGGGGAAGATTAGGGTTGTTTGGATTCGAGGGGAAATGGGGTGAAAAACGGAGTGTATGCGGGGTGGATGTGGATGGATTTGGAGTGGATGTGGGTGGGGAGAGGGATAAATTTTGGATGGGTGCGGATGGGAAGATGGGTGCATCGAAGGGTCCAGTGACGGTAAATAGTGGTTGGGTGAGTGGGATGGAGGTAAAAGTCTCTCCCAAATGGGAATGAGTTGGGGAGTGTGGTGGGGATGAGTCGGGATTGGCGTATGCTAGATCCACTACCCACGACATGGCTTGGTGACAGGTTGAGTATGGGTGCCTCGGATGGGGCCCCTAAAGTTTCCTCCTCCCCCTGCGAGACGACGAGGAGGAAGGTGATGTCGTTGTGCCGACACCACAAAGTTTTTCCTTTTCTTTTTTGATTTTTATGTTTTTTATCTTCTGATTTATTTTTATTTTTGAAAATGGCAAGTAGATACCTTATGATGAAGGGTTCCGGGGTCTTCGAATTCCCCTTTTGAGTGGTGTTTGTACCCTAAATATCCCCTGCGGCGAGATCTCGACACACTTCGGAAGAATCGAAGGAAAACCCTTTGATCTATTGAAGGCATAAGAATCAACGCAAACAATCCGATCCCCCGGAGCGAAATAATAAGAAGTTACCCTCTTTTGATCGGCAGGGGTGTGTTGGGTGTTGAAGAGTGCAAGATTTATCTGGGGTGCTAAACCACTAAGTGGGGAACTCGAGGAGGTGAAGATTGGCCTCAGATTCGGGCTGCCTAACCCAGGGCAGACTTGGCATGAGTATTACATGCGCCAGGCCAAATTCTGGAGAATATGGTTTGGCATGTCTATTAGACACGCCAGGCTAATTCTTTTCAGTTTTGGCTTGGCGTGTGTAATATACACACTAGAGCAATTATGGGTAGAAATGGCTTGGCGAGGATTTTACACATGCCAGGATAAAATAGAATATATACTATAGTGACAGCAAAACAGCAAGCCCGGAATTGGTCTTTTTTGGTGGTTCTCGGGAAGCGATGCTTCTGGGGACTAACTTTCTCGTTATAACAGTCCCTCCCCTCCGATCCTAGGGATACAAGGTTTGATTCGGGGCAACTAACGCACTCGCCATGGTTTTAAGCTTTGTTACTGGCTCGGTCACCCACCCGATATACCTCCAGCGCAAGCGCCTTCTCAGATACTGGACGGGGTAGTTCTTTTCGGGATCATCACCACTAGGGGCTGCCGCCATACTAAGAATCGGGACGTTTATATCTTTACCTAAATTCTCACCCTTTTGTAAAATCTACCTAATGTAAAAATTCAATTAAGTCCCCCTCTTGGTTCAATTTTAATTTAATTTTAAGGGAGTTTGCTTAATGTCCAAAAATCAGAGATGATGGTCCCGTGCTGCCTCTACGGGCTGGTGTCCATTGTTAGGATTTGATTGCAAAAAGTAAAATCTCATGTAGGCCCACCAAATGGCCAAGGTGTGTAAATGCACAAGTAGGCCCACAAATCGGCTAAGGCTTGTAAATGACGGAAAAGTAAAGAAAAGTAAAGACGATGCACAAGTAGGCCCGCCAATCGGCGAAGGCACGTAAATGACAAAAAAGTAGGGGTGAGTAAAAATGAACATAATGTAGGAGTGAGTAAAACCAAGAGAAAAAACAGCCAAGTGTTAGTAAAATAAAGCAAAATGCAAACTTTCAAGGGGACGCTCTACTAGCTAGTCCCCAGCGGAGTCGTCGTCTGCGAAACCGTGGATTTTCGAGGATCTTGTTGCGACGATGCACACTCACGCAATGTTTAGAGTCGCCATCCGGAGCTTTCAGTGTCCTAGGAAACCTAAATCAATATTAAAAGCACCGAATCTAAAAATATGACTCTAATTCACCGATCTACCCCAAAGGCTCTTGGTAGGGACTTCGGTTATTGATCGGGAAGGTGTTAGGCACCTGATCAACCCGCTCAAATATGGTCTCTACTTGTGGCCAAAATAAAGAAAAATAAGAATGAAAAGAGCACTTTCTCTTGCTCGAAGGCACTTGGATCCTATTTGTGCCCCTTCACAATTACCGAGATTTTGACGGCATAATGGCACAAATTCAAGGATAAAGGAAAAGCCAAGAAGGTAGAGGAGTAGAGGGGAGAGTTGGAGCTCTTGGGCCCTTGTAGCACAATTATGGACCTTCACATAGGTGCACTTGATGAGCTTTCGATAGCATGAGTGGTTGAAGAACGGGTTCTAACCTCTAAGTCTTGATAGCTAAGGGATAGAGGAAGAAGGCTAAGGGGTAGTTCTCTCCTAAGCTCAAGGGTTTTTGATGGAGGGTAAGGTTTCTAAAGTGGTTTAGAATTCTTGAATTTGTATGGGTATTTGGTGCACCAAAGGGGAGGAGGGGATTGCTTAATCTCTTTCTCTCTCTTGAGAAAATTTCAAGCCATGTGTAAGGGGGGGTGCCTCTATTTATAGAAAAAGAGAGGGTTAGGGGGGTGCTTAGAGGCTAATTAGGATTAGCAATTAGGTAATCCTAACATCTAAGGTTTCCTAGGATTTTAGGGTCATTGATATGTGTGAAGATAGGATCAATGGTAGATGATAAGGTGAGGTTTCAAATGACTAGAGAGTTGCAAATAGGGTAAACAAGGGTGCAACAGTTCTAATGAAACCCACCCTAAACATTGGGGTGGTCAACAAGTCAAACCCTAAAAACGAAATTCGAGCAAAAACCATAGGTTACTGTAGCTAAGCTTGGCATGTGTATTACCCATGCCTAGCATAGCTATAGTGTCCTGGAAGTCAAAGCCTACAGGGGGGCCCACCTATACTTGGTGGGTGTAATAGACACACCAAGTCATTTTTGGAAAAAAATGGCTTGGCGTGTGTAATATGCACGCCATGCATGCCTTTGCTAGGTTCACTTTTGGTCACTTTTTGGATCGCCATAAATTTTGAAGTACAACTCGGATTGACGTGATTTTTGGCTTGTCGGAAAGTTGGGAACCTCTACTTTTCAATGGTATAAGATTTTGTCTCAGTAGAGGTCCTTGCCAGCCCTGTACATCTCACTCTAACCCTGGCCTGGGAGAGTTAACTAAGGATTTGGGTAAGTTTAAGGGTTTGGGAAGACTCCTAAGGATACGGGAGGTGCTATTGGAAGCTCGGGGGTGCGCCTCTTTCGAAGTATGTCTCGATCGGGCCTTAGGCCAAATTTAGGTGTCTATAGTGTGTTTGTGTGATTTTTGTCATTGATTTTGCATGAATTTCATTCATGATCATAAATAAGGATAGTGTGTATTTATGTGTTAAAGAAAATACGTGTGTGTGTGTGTGTGACATCAGATTCGTGTGTGTTAGAAAATAGCCATGTGTTTGTGTGTGACATCAGAAGGATGTGAATATGTGTGTGTGTGCAAACTTGAACCTTCAAATTATTCTAAATTACCACAATTCATGGTGATAAATTATATGTTAGATTTAACACTTTGATTTAAGGTTCATTTGTGTGGATACCCTACCGACGCGGCGGTATATCCGTGACTGATATGGCGGGATATCCGTAAGTGAGCTCTGGTACGGTGGGATATCTGTTCTTTGATTATCATTCTTTGGAATAATTCATGCTGCTCAAGTCACCTCATTCTAAGGGGCTTAGAAATTTTGAAAAATTGTTCATTGAACAGCGATGGTTGGGGTTTCCCATCAGTATATATGTGGCTCTCGATGCTATATATGCTCGCGAGAATATTTAAGTGATTCATTTAAGTTTCTGTGTAATAAGAACAAGTTTTTGAAATCATGATAAGTGTGATTTGAAATATGCATCTGATATTCATTTTCATCTTGTTAAATGCTTTTAAATGTAACTCTCAGTAAGAAAATTGTGTTTTGAATTATATGATGAGATGTATGTGTGATGTGAAAAATATTCATGTTAGTTATGTTTCCCTATTGAGCTCAGACTATTAGCTCATCCCTCGACTATTCGTCACAGGTACAGGAATGATCTGCGTACTGAGGACCCTGAGTATGTGCCTGAAGAGGAGACTGGGACCCCTTCGGACAATTTCTTCTAGTAGACAAAGTTACGTTTATTTTGAGATTTTTTTTGTAAAGCTTGGTACATCCAGCCAGTATAAGTTAGGATTTATGTAATTAGTTGTATAATATTTTTGTGAACCATATTTTGGTTACCATGGTATGTCAGTGGTGGCTCGGTTCGGTTCTTTCGTGCATGTGATTAGCATGGGATTAAAATCATCTTTTGTCATCCTTTAGACATTGCCAATTAATAGAATTAGAGATTTATTTTCCTCATGATGACTCTATTTGCTTAGTTATAATGCATTCTTTGTTTTCGCTTTGTGTGTGGATGTACCAGGTATTCGGTGTGTTTCGAGATTGCTTTGTGGGTGATATGACGGCACATGTTTTTCTGTGTAGAAATTCGGTCTATCACAGTTGGTATTAAAGTATTTGCTTTTGAGATTTCTGACAAGCCTTAGATATGATTTATGTGTTTAAGATTGTGTCAGAATATAGGAACCTTCTGCTAATGAAACTTTTGGTTTCATGTTGCAAAACGTCATGTCTATTAGGGGTCGAGAACGACCGAGAGGCAGTTACAGAGGGAACCTGAGACGTGGGGATGACATTCCCACCATTTTCGATAGAGTTCCTTTGATAGAAAGAGAGGTTCCTAAAGAGAGAAGTGAAGAAAGGGGTGGAGAAAGAAATGAAGAGAGAGAAGACAGGCAGAGAATGTCACAAGTCATGGAGGTTGTGGCTAATGCCATGGCACAACAAACAATGTTGATGGCTACTAACAATGCCAACAATCATTAGTTTCAGCCACCGCAACCACCAACACACTCAACATTTATAGAATTTTGGAGGATGTGTCCTCCGAATTTCTTAGGACAAGCAGACCCAATGGAAGCTTAGAACTGGCTCTGTGAGATGGAAAAGATATTTAGTGTACTTCCACGCAGTGAAGATGAGAGCGTCAAAATGGGAAGCATTCATGTTGGATGGAGAAGCAAGCTCATGGTAGAAGTCCGTCTGGAGGACAAGGGAAAAAGTGACTCCATGAATGTTGTGGACGTGGGAGGAGTTTGTTGAGGAGTTCAACAAATAGAATTTTCTAAAGGTAGTAAGAAATCAGATGGAAGTGAAGTTCCTTCAGTTGGAACAAGGGAAGATCTCTATGAGAGAGTATGGAGTAGAATTTATGAGACTCGCTAGGTTTGCTCCAGAGTATGTGGCCTCAAATATGATGAAGGCCAAAAAGTTACAACGTGGCTTAAGGCCGAATATACATGATAGGATTTCAGCGTTTGAGCAGAAAACTTATGGTGAAGTGATGATCAATGCTCTAGTGGTAGAGGACATCGAGGAGATGTATAAGAGAAGAGGCAACAAATTAAAGGAAAGACAAGTCAGGGAAGGTCTGGTAACTACGAGCCGGCAAACAAAAAGCTGTAATTTATAGCACCAGTCCCAAGGCTATCTGTACAGACAAAGTTCTCTAGGCCGCCTATGCCTACATCGGTGAGACCTTTCCATTATGAGGGCCCTGTGACGACTACGAGAGCATCAGTTACCTAGGGTTTCTCTAGAGCAACATCATCTACCCCAACTGAGACCTGTGCCAGGTGTGGCAAGTCTCACAATACCTCAGATTATTGAAGGGGTACAGGTGGATGTTTTAAGTACGGAAAGATGGGGCATATGATTTGGGATTTCCCAGAGTTGAGGAAGGAAAAGACAGCATTAGCTGTGACACCGAGCCCTTTCAGGACATTGAGGCCTACAGTGCAAGGGTGCCGTTACAGCTCAGGATGCCCTGAATAATAACGATATCATTCAAGGTGAAAATTCTAATTAAATTCGATATAGATATCATTGATTGAAATTTTAGATAGAGAAGGAGCATCAATTTTAAAAGTAGTCTTTAAATTGCAATGTCTACATATTTCACTTTGATGCATATGTAATTGGTTAAATACGCGTATGAATTAGGTACGTTACAACTGTATAGTAAGGATGATTACCTTTGTTAAGCAAGAGTGTTGGTAGACCCAGGGTCTACTCACTTGCTTGTGATGCCTCAATTTGTGAAGCAAGTGTAGGTCATTTCCGAGACCTTGAACTTTATTTTGGAAGTGTCAGTTTCAATAGGAAATGCGGCTAGTACTGATACAATGTGTCGGTCTGTTATTGTTGCCATCAGGATTATGAAAGTCTGAGTAGAATGTTTGATAAAGAGAGGATGCAGTGGATACTTTGCCTTTCTGAAGGGGCAACGAGAAGAGAAGAATGTGATATCAGAAATTTCGATTGCTCGTGAGTTTCAAGACGCGTTTCCAAATGAATTGTCGGGATTGCCACCAGATAGAGAAGTGGAGTTCATCATCGACTTAGCACGGGGTAGGAAGTTAGTTTCTAAAGCACCATATCGAATGGCTCCAGTTGAGTTGAAGGACTAATTACAAGAACTCTTAGATAAAGGATTCGTAAGACCTCGTGTATCTCCTTGGGGAGTATCGGTCATATTTGTGAAGAAGAAGGATGGGTTGATGAGATTGTGCATCGACTATTGTTAGTTGAATAAGTTGACCATAAAGAATCGATATACTTTGTCAAGGATCGATGATCAGTTTGATCAATTACAAGGTGCAAGATTCTTTTTCAAGATCGAATTGAGATTTGGATACCATCAGTTGCGAGTTAAAGCATAAGATATTCAGAAGATGGAATTCAGAACCAGATATGGCCACTATGAGTTCTTGGTGATGTCGCTTGAATTGACTAATGCACCAGCTTCATTCATGGATCTAATGAATCAATTATTTAAACCACATCTCGATACTTGTGTGGTTGTGTTCGTAGATGACATCCTCATCTACTCGAAAACAAAGAAGGAATATGAACAACATCTGAGGATTTCTCTACAGATGCTGCGTGAACACCAACTGTATGCAAAACTCAGTAAGTGTGAGTTTTGGTTAGAGAAAGTAAGCTTCTTAGGACATGTTGTCTCAGAAGAAGGTGTTATAGTAGATCCAACAAAGATTGAGGCAGTAGTAGAATGGGAACAACCAAAGATTGTGACTGTGATTCGCAGTTTCCTTGGTCTGGCTAGGTATTACAGAAGGTTTGTGGAGGGATTTTCAAAGATCTCAGGACCGCTCAATAAACTTTCAAGAAAGGATGTGAAGTTTGAGTGGACTGAAGAGTGTGAGAAGAGTTTTCAAGAACTCAGGAAGAGACTAACTTCAGTACCAGTGTTGGCTATTCCTTCAGGCAGTGGAGGGTTTATTGTGTACAGTGATGCTTCACATAGTGGTTTAGGATGTGTGCTCAACAAGAATAAGAAGGTTATTGCTTATGGGTCGAGACAGCTTAAGGACCACGAGAGGAATTACCCAACACATGATTTGAAACTAGCAGTACTGATCTTCGCATTGAAGATATGGAGACATTACTTGTATGGAGAGACCTTTGAGATCTTCACGGATCATAAAAGCCTCAGATATCTGTTTACACAGAAGGAACTGAATATAAGGCAAAGAAGATGGACGGAATTTCTCAAAGACTATGATTGCTCCATTCAGTATCATTCAGGCAAGGCGAATGTTATAGCAGATGCTTTGAGTCGAAAGAGTTTAACTCTATTGTCTAGCCTTGTTATGGGGATCCGTAGATGGAAACTAGTAGAGGACCTTTCTTTGTATGACATGAAGAATGAGGTACAACTCTCAGGAGCATTGTTGGCTAACATCACTATTTGACTGACGATCTTCGATCACATTTGTGATTTATAGATGAAAGATGTGGAGTTAGTAAAGATCAAGCAAGGTGTGAGTGATGGTAGTAGACCAGATTTCTCCATCAAGGAGGATGGATCACTTTTATTCAGGGGATGTCTATGTATACCGATCGATGCCGACCTGCGGCAAACTATCTTAGATGAAGCTCATAAGTCTAAGTATGCTATTTGTCCTAGTGGTGCCAAGATGTATCATGATTTGAAGAAGAACTACTGGTGGGGAGGTTTAAAATAGGATGTTGCTGAGTACGTTTCAAAGTGTTTGGTATGTCAGCAAGTGAAGGTGGATCACAGACATCCGACAGGTTTATTGCAACCTCTGCGAATACCAGAGTGGAAGTGGGAAGTCAATTTCTATGGACTTCATATTAGGATTACCACGGATAGTAAAGAAGCACAATGCCATTTCGATGGTCATTGATTGACTCACTAAATCAGCTCATTTCTTATTGTACAATACTATGTATACAACAAGGAGGCTAGCAGAGATGTATATGAAGGAGATAGTCTGATTGCATGGTATTCCAACCAACATTGTTTCAGATCGTGACCAGTTGTATACTTCAAAGTTTTGGAAAAATTTTTAAGAAGGAATGGGTACACAATTAGATTTTAATTCGACATTTCTCCCAAAGACGGATGGACAAACTGAGCGCGTGAATTAGATAATAGAAGATATGCTTAGAGCATGCATGCTTTATTTTAGAGGATCGTGGGATCAACACTTACCGTTGATCGAGTTTGCATACAATAGTAGTTTTCAAACGAGTATCGGTATGGAACCTTATGATGCATTATATGGACGTCGATGTAGATCATCGATCAACTGGGAATAGACCAGAGAAAAGTTTATATTAGGTTCGAAAGTTATTAAGAGCAATGCCGAGGCCACTCATTTGATTCATGATAGAATCAAGACAACTCAGAGCAAACATAAGAGTTATGCCGATATTAAAAGGATAAACGTCAATTTTCATGTTGGTGATCTTGTGTTTGTCAAGATCTCACCAAGGAAGGGTGTGATGTGTTTTGAAAAGTGGGGAAAGGTAAGCCCACGCTACATAAGGCCTTTTGAAATATTGGGTCAGGTTGGTGAAGTAGCATACATAATTGCTTTACCCCCACAACTTGATAGGGTATACAATGTATGTCACGTATCTATGTTAAGGAAATACGTGAAGGCCCCTACACATATCTTTGATGATCAACCGATCAAGATTTATGGAGATTTGACTGTGAGAGAGAAGCCGGTTCAGATACTTGATTGGAAAGAACAGGTATTGCGAATGAAACACATTCTGTTAGTGCTTATTAAGTGGCAGAATCATTTAGTGGAGGAGGCCACTTGGGAGCGCGAGATGAAGATCCGCGATCAATACCCTCAGTTGTTCAATGAGAGTTCAAAAGTGTTGTGAGAATTGTAAATGTCCTTTGAGTTATAAACATGATGTTTTAATGTGTAACTATAACTTGATGGAATCATAAAGAACAATATTTTTGAAAGTTTAGAAGTTTCAAACAGTTTAGAAGTGAAAATTTTAATTTTTGAAGTTTTCTGTCAAAATCGACCGATCGAAACCTAAATCGATCGATCGATTTGACAGAAATGAGACACATGCTTTGTCTGTGAAAACCGATCGATTGAAATTAAAATCGATTGATCGATTTTGAAACTGATCTATCGAATTGCTCATTGATCGATCGAAATCACTAAAACAGAGGGCAAATTCTAAATTGATAAGGATTTATGAAAACCGATCGATCGAAATGGACATTTGACCGATCCATTTGAGAAATCATTCGATGGAAATAAGTAACCGATCGATCGAATTTTTGAAACCGACCGAACGAATTGGATTCAACCGATCGAAATGGTCGACCAGTGCATTTATGAGGGAAATCGATCGATCGATTTGAAAAACAATCGATCAATTTCGGAAATTATATAAGGGGTCATGCGTTTTAGTTTAAAAAAACTTAGAAACTTTGTTTTTCTTTTGGGTTTTTTTTCTTGTGCTCTTCCTTGGAGATTCCAACCTTTAATTGGCACCATTAGGCGCTTGATTTTTCGTTAGAACGAGATCAAATCACTTCCAAAAGGTAAATCCTAACTTTTGAGAGATTAGAAATTGTCATTTCTATATTCTTCTCTAGTTACTTTTAATTTCTAGAAAACCCTAGTTTCTTTTTGGTTTGTTGTCGATTGTATGGCTCCCAAAAATGCGACAGGCATCGAAGCAACCCACATCACAAGCGGGTTCTTCGCAATATCCACCACCACCACGACAACCACCACAACAACCACCACCACATGAGCAGCCCAATGAGTGGTGGGCATTGAAGGGTTTTGAATCGAAGTGGACTTTTAATCCAAAGCTTTTCCAAGAGCGGGGTGAGACTAATTGGGCCTTTCAATACATCGACAAGGCCAGATTAGAGAGTTTACTCAAACCTTTTCAAGAGTATTATTATCCTCGTTTGGTGAGATTATTCTACCAGAATATATATGTCGGTAATAGACCGATGATAGTTTGTACCAAAATAGATAATTGAATGTATGAGTTTATTTATGACGATGTTGCCGACGCGATAGAGTGCTATGTGAAGTATGATGAAGGGATTGATTTACTAGAACCTTACCCAGACACCGTGGATATTGATAGTGTGAAAGAACAAATGACCCAGGGCAGGCAGGGGTCCAATTCGACTATCAAGAGGGTAGATTTACTCAGTCATCTTGGATGCTTGATACCATTTTTAAGTGCAATCTGTATCCGTTGAGACATAAGAGAGAGAGAGTCGAGGAAATACATCAAGCGTTCTTTCCAACATTTAGGGGTCGATGGTTTAGTGCTCTTACAGTTGTTTTGGAGGGTTTGAAATATGCCAGGGGAAAGATGCTTGAAGGGGCAGCAAAACCCATTGATGAGATGGCATACACCCGTCTTCGTTCTGTTATGATAGAGGATTATGCCGGAAGTAGTGAATATACGATTTCAAAGGATGAGCCGCGATGGCCGGAAAATGTCAAGCTTTACTCTCTCAAAGAGTGGAAGAAAACTTATAACCGATTGAAGAAAGACCCGAGTGAGGAAGAACAAGTGCCACCTGAACCTATTGTGGGCCCTGATGCTCCTCAAGACCAAGAACAACCAGAACATGACGCAGCAGCTCAGGATCAACCACCAGCTGCAGCTCCACCGCAGCGGTGTGCTCCGATTCGTGTGCCTCCACCACCTCAGCATTCCCCTACTGCTACAATTGATGACGTTCTCACACGCACGGCTGAGAACAATCATCAGATGAGCCGACATTTGGACTATCACGAGTCTTTGCTTGCAGAGACGATGCACTACATGTACCCGTTAGACTATCTACAGTGCATGGCAGCGGTACGAGCTTGGATTCCTGTGGCATCGAGTTCTAGAGCGGGCAGGCTAGATGGCGAGGACAATGAGCAGCCGGGTGATGTGGCAGTTTGAGCAGCAGTTCAAGGGGTATAGGCATATATTTTTGATATATTAAAAGAATGTTTTTGGAATTACATGTAATTAAAATATGGAATTTAGAAAGTAAGTTTTTAAACTATTGTGGCATGGTTGCCACTTTTGGATGGTATGTATATTTTGAATGTGGATGGATGGTAAAATTTAAATTTCTTACTGCATGTTCATTTTACATATGAATTTCTTTTGATTATGTGCAATTGTAGATGGGTTGATTAGTTTTTTAATACATGTGATTAGATATATGGTTTGAATGGGTAATTTATGGATGTGTAATCATTGTGCTATCGTCTAGATTGTAGTTCATGCAGGGTGTGGAGATTGTTTGGAATGAGTGTGATTAGACGTGAATGGATTAGTTTTGAATGTGTGTGGTAATTTATGTATGTATATGGTCTTATTATGTGTAAGCAGGTACGATGGCGTACACTTTTGAGTCGCGTTTAGTGACTACTTTCCTTAGGTTCATTTTTGGGGACGAAAATTCCTAAGGAGGGGAGAATGTAAAGTCCCAAAAAATTTTGACCTTTGAATAGTTCGTTCGGTGTGCGTTCCCGACGGGTCATGCACCTGATGCAATAAAAATATTTAAAGTGAGTTAAGTTAGATTAGGTTTTTAGTGAGAAAGAATGATGTTAGAAAGTATATGGACCATTAGAGGGAGTAATGTACATCGAAGTACAGTGTATTTGCTTAACACCCAAACTCATTGTTCTTAAGTATAAGAGTTAAATGATAAGAGAAATTAATTCCCTTGCTTAGGTTGTTAAGATGAAGTTATTGAGAAGAGAGAGAAGCAAGGTGAGCTTTGAATTCATGTGTATGCGTGCAAGATTTGAACTTGTGCATGAAATTAAGGATATGGGATCGAAGAGAATCCCCAAATTCAACCTTTGAAACCCTAGCTTGATGCATGAGCTCGTGGATTGAAGAATTGATCACTCAAAGGAAAGAAGAATTATGTGAACTTATGACTTATGGTTGTGTTAGTTTTGGTTATGATATGAATGAAAAAAATTAGAAGAATATGAGTTAAGAGATAAGAAAAATAAGTTTGGAAAGTTGAAAATCGAGATGTGAGAAATTTGACAAAACCGATCGATTGAAATAAGTATCTGATCGATCGATTTCGGTCAGAAAGAAAGTATGAAGGTTTCTGGGGAAACCGATCGATCGAAATAAAATTCGATTGATCAATTTGTGAAACCGATCGATCAGTTTGAACACTGATCGATCAATTTATGAAAAATAGTGTGCATGTTAAGGGAAACCGATTGATCGAAATGGAATTCGATCGATCAAAATTTACTCGACAGGATCTTGTAAGGGTTGACAGGTTCCTGTTAAGGTTGACAGGATGGATGTGAAATTGAGATTGGTTTCTGAGTAAACCGATCGGTCGATTTGGGAATTGATAGATCGATTTAGAAACCGATTGATCGGTTTGGGGAATCAATCGATCAATTTAGACAGATTCAGGATTTTGTTTTGTGTTGTTAAGAGGACATGGGGGAGACCTTATATCTTCCCATTTTACGTCATTTCTGATATGTGGACTATGACTTGAAGTGTTTTACATATGAGCGTGAGTATGTAAGCGAGGGACTAGCTTGAAGTAAGAAGCCTTCGTTTAGCTTTTTGTTGAGGTAGGAAAAACACCGTAACATGTACATTTTGATTATATCTAGCATGAATTTAGTGATATGATAATAGTATGTGTGCTTGTGTGATTTTTATCATTGATTTAGCATAAATTTCATTCATGATCATAAATAAGAAAAGTGTGTGTTTATGTGCATAGTTGAAGAAAATACATGTGTGTGTGATATCAGATTCGTGTGTATGTGTGAGAAAACAACCATGTGTGTTTGTGAAATCAGAAGGATGTGAATATGTGTGTGTGCAAACTTTGAATCTTCAAATGATTATAAATTACCACAATTCATGGTGATAAACTATATGTTAGATTTAGCACTTTGATTTAAGGTTTATGTGTGTGGATACCCTACCGATGCGACGGCATATTTGTGACCGGTACGGCGGGAGATCCGTAAGTGTGCTCCAGTATGGCGGGATATCCGTTCTTTGATTACCATTCTACGTAATGCATCATGTGGCCCAAGTCACCTCATTCTAAGGGGTTTGGGAGTTGTGTAAAATTGTTCATTGAATGAAGATGGTTGGGGTTTCCCATCGGTAAATGTGTGGCTCTCGATGCTATATATGCTCGAGAGAATGTTTAAGTGATTGATTTAAGTTTCTATATAGTAAGAATAAGTTTTAGAAATCATGATAAGTGTGATTTGAAATATGCATCTGATATTCATTGTCGTCTAGTTAAATGCTTTTAAATTATAACTCTTAGTAAGAAAAGTGTGTTTTGAATTATGTGATGAGATGTATGTGTGATGTGAAAAATATACATGTTAGTTATATTTCCTTATTGAGCTTCGACTGTTAGCTCATCCCTCGACTATTCGTCACAGGTATAAGTATTGATGCAAGTATTGAGGACGTAGATCCCGAAGACCCTGAGTACGTGCCAGAGGAGGAGACTGAGCTCCCTCCGGACGAGTTCTTCTAGTAGACAAAGCAGCGTTTATTTTGAGATTTGTTTTGTAAGGCATGGTACATCCAGCTAGTATAAGTTAGGATTTATGTAATTATGTCATACAGTATTTTTGCGAACCATATTTTGGTGACCGTGGTTTGTAACTGGTGGTTCGGTTTAGTTTTTTTATCCATGTGATTGGCATGGGATTAGAACTATCATTTGTCATCCTTTAGACATTGTCAATATATAGAATTGGAGATTTATTTTTCTTAGGATGACTCTATCTGCTTAGTTAGAATGCGTGCTTTGTTTATGCTTTGTGTGTGGGTGTACCAGGTGTTCGGTGTGTTCCGAGATTTTCTTATGGGTGGACGGCACGGGTTTTCAGGTGTGAAAATTTGACATCACATTCGATTAATTTCTTGGTTTGTACTATTTTTCGGCATTCCCCTTATCTGTTTTTGCTTTTACTCCTTCCACTCCCTCTTTTTCCCTTCCTTTACATTCTAAAACTCCCAGAAATTGTAAGGTTTAAAGGTTGGAAGCTTTGGGTTGTACATATGGTTAAGGGTTTTCAATATTTTGGTACAAAGAAATTCAGTTTAGGATTCTAATATGGGTTCAAAGGGTAAATTATTTTATGGGATTTTGGCTTTTTAGCTCTATTTAACAAAAGATGGCCTTAAATCATCTTTACAATTTACTAGGATAGATGACTTATTGTTTTGATATTTCTAACAAATAGTTCTAGACAAAAAATCAGGTTATCATAGTCATAGAATATTTTGATTCTAAATTCAGCAATATGAGATTTCATAACAGCATAGAGGTTCAAAGAAATTTTTGACTTGAATAGAAGCAGTCTTTCTCTCAAAGAAAGGAAAATTTGGCTTTAATGCTCTCTGGTTTATATAATTTTGAAACTATAGTCTAAAATATTGTAGTTTAGATCAATCTGTTGTTTCAAACATTCAATCTAATACAGTGTTCAATGAGCTAAATATGAAATGTACTATTCTATATTCTAATTATTGAACTGCTACTATGATGGATCGTAAGTTTTCAAGATTTGTAATTTTTTTCTATCATAATTCACATATAATGATCAATTAAAAAATTTAGAAAATTTTTTACACAAAAACAAAATAAAGGTAACTAATATACTTATATGTTAATCAACTACTACTATACATAGAAGTTGTGTATCCCCCCAAACTTAAGTCGGACAATGCCCTCATTGGCACAAAAACCAGGGGATACTTAAAATTTTTACCTTTGAATTATTGATAATACCGATTGTGGACCGGAAAAAAAATTTGTCAGCAGATATATACTCTCCCCCCAACTTGAGAGAAAATATCTGTGGCTTATTGTCGGAGCATCAATAAAAAAAATGGAAAAAGAAAAGTAGGAACAATTACATAGTTAGTCAAAAGAAAATTTCATATATTATCTTAATATTTACAATGAACGTGACAAAGAAAATCTAAAGTACTAAAATAAAAATTAATTACATAAAAGTATAAACGTAGGAAAAATCTAGACACACACTATGATAGTGGTAGCAACATCCGAGAAGATGTCTTCGATAAAGATTGGTTCCCGGTTTCTAACCACAATTTTATTAGAGTCTCTCATTCCTTCCTACCAAAAGAGTATCCACACCATGGCAGGGCCGCTACTCCAAGAGCTATTTGAACACTTCCCACTGCCCTTCAAAATCCCTCCCCCAAACTGAGCACATCACAGGTCTTCCTTAGAAGAATTGCACTGCCACAGTGGTGCTTCTATGAAGCATGGGGAAGTGAATACATCTTCAAATTACCCTTCACCTAAACTGCTCCCCTGCGAAGATTCTACCTGGAGTTTGTAATGCAGGCATGGGGAGAAGAAGAGCAATGGAGAAGGGTGGCGAGGGATGGCACAACCCACTATCATCATATAGGAGCTCGCATTCTGGGTGGGTTGTGATGGGATAAAGGCCAGGAAGTGAGGGAAAATCGGTTCTTCAAATGTGATGTTAGATTTGTGTTAGGTTTAGGATAAATGGTAGTTTCAGTTGACGATTCAGTGTCTGGTACAGGTCGCTAGCGCTTCAGATTTTCTACTCTCTGTATTACAGCCAAGAGCTCAGCCTTGTGTATTTCAAGGATTTTATCAAGCCTCTTACTGAAATCTCTTTGGTCTGGTTCTTTCGCCATAAGGATTAGGGTATGAAAGAAAGACGGAAGAGATGAGTTGTTGGGAAGGTGAGGACTGGCTTTATAGCGAAGGGAAGGGTTCACGTGTCAAGGTATAGGCTCATAGGATTGGGTAGTTGGCAAGTGGAGATATTGAATGCGATGCATGTCCGCTTCCTCTATGAATTAAATGGGTTTGAGTTTCCACATAACCAATAAGATCGATCACTGGAATCGCCTGTTCCCTAAAATTGTCGTTTGCAATTATGTAGAACGAAAGTGAAACTCTATGACTCTTCAAATCGTACTCGCTACAATTTGACTCTACGAATCACAGGAAATCGTAAATCCATACGCTTAAAGTGATTGTAACCAGACAAGAGAGTCTTTACGATTGCCTGTACTTTCGCACACTATAGATCATAGAACACTCTTCAATATTAAATTATATACATATGTTACAGATGTTTCCATGGGTGAGTCGGTAGTTCGATAGGTGCTAGAGGAATTCAATTTAAATCAGTGGGAGTTGATGTGCCTCTCATATATATGTCCTCTAGATGTATTGTTTGTCTTGCCTGCCTCACAATTATTAAGGGGTTTAAACAGTGAACTACATCAAAAAATGGTTTCAAGGAAAACAGGTAGTCCTGCAAGAATCAGGGCTGTTACAGCAAGTTTTGATAGGTAAGTAAGGGAATGTCCACAGGGAAATGTTTTCTAAAGGATGGTAAATCTCCAGATCTATGGTAGATCTGGCACTCTATCCTAAATTAAGCTAAACTCAAAGCAGGAAGGAGGAGAGGTTTCTAGGATTTGTCACTTTCCTACAGCTACAAAAATTAAATGCTATTGATACAGACTTTATTAAACACAGAGGTGAGAAAACAAAAATAAAGTGAAACTCAAAAGATGGATAACAGTAGCCAAGGGTTTTAATCTTTTACTGAAAATCAAAGGAATAAAAGGCAGTGCATAGGATAGATTTGCTACAATCCTCCATCTGGCTACAAGCTCCCCATTTCAGGCAGATGCAAGGCACAAGAATCCAATCTCGACCAGAGAATTGAACCAATCCTAAGGCTATGATCTATCCACTTTAATGGTCACAGACCATCCCAAAATCTTGATTAGAACAGAAAAGCTATTGCAGATGCTGCGAATGCCAGGCTACCAGCTCCCCATTTCTAGATGGCATCCATAGGAATATCTGACCCAGGAAAATCAAATACGAAAAAGTGAAATATAGATCAGAATCACCTTTAAAATCCACAATTACATTACAATCATAAAACTTATAATCCTATTGTGCTCAGATCTGTAATCTGTGCAACATGCAATCCTTTACAAGCCTCTAAAACTCTTAATTTATAGCTCTAAACCTCACCCTAACTACTAAAAAGAGTTTAGCCAACCATGATTGGCTAAAGAGAGAATGGGATAAGAAGGAAGAGAGAGGGAGTTTGGAGAAGATGGATATGGAATTAGGCTCTGGTTCTCTCGAATTCTGGATGGTTGTTCTGTATTTTCTTCAATCTTTTATACTCTCCTCTGTCCTCAAATCCATTTCAGCCAATCAGAGCTCAAGGGAATAATTCTGTTATTCTGGGCTGCTGGTGTGGCTAATTTCTCTTCTAAAAGCTCTTCTCCCATTGGTTCTCAACTGGCAAGAATATGTGGTGCAGTTAGGATTTCCATTCGTGCTCAGTTGAATACCAAAAATACCCCCAGGGGTCGCTGACGTGCTTTGAAACTCATGCATAAAACTCTGGAATTGGCAGTTGGTAAGCAAAGAAAGCTTAGAAGTTACCAGTTCGATTGTTGAGATGTTTAGAGAACCTCTTGACAGGTTCTCTGTCTGCTTTATATTCACATCGATAGGTTACATTGGCTTTCGACAGCTTCATAGATTTCTCGACAGGATTGAAGAAGCTAGACGACAAGTTTGGCAGCATCTTGATAGGACTGGGAGTAGCTCTCGATAGGATTGGAAACTAAATTAATCCTGGTGTTCAGTTCTGCATTCATCCTGTCGACAGTTTATAATCAACTTGTCGACTTGTTGTACATTCTCCAGTGAAGTGCTCAACAGGTTGGCTCAATCCTCATGAGAATGAGCATTGATTCAGGTAAGTTGTCAACAGGTTATCTTGCACTACTCGACAGGTTTAGTTGAACCTCGCGATAAGTATGTAGAACCTCTCGACTTCATCTGCACCTTGAAGTATCCTCTCGACAGGTTCCACGTCTGTACTTCCAACCTCTCGGTAGGTGCTAGAACCTCTCGATATCTTTATCTTTCAACTCAGTACCTCTCGACAACTTCTTATACACATGTTTAACCTCTCGACAACTCTGCGTTGTGCTTCCATAGATGGCACACATCTTTAGTGTGTTGTTCTTCCTTTGTTCAACACTCAACAACCCCTTAGTAGGTTCAATCTTTATTCCTTGTAGTTGGACTTGGTCTCAGGCATTTCCAGTTGGGTAGCACAGTGCTTCTTGAGCTCTTTTAAGTGAATATCTGCACTAAGCTGCAATTTATTGCTTATCTACAAAACACACTTAAAACACATTATTAGTCAACTCAAGGGTGGTCCACCAAAGGTTAGGTTAGGAGGTGAAAAATGGTATTTTTCACTACTTAACACATACCAACTGCATGTGAAGGTAGTATGTTACTCTCTCTTTCAAAAGAGTTAGCTGCTCAATTTGAGTTTCTAACCTTACAACAGATTGCAAAAGGTGATTGAGTAACTGTGTCTGGATACAGCTATGTTGCACCCAGCTGCCAGCTATTTACAACAAGGCATCCCCTATAGCAGTGTGGTTTTGGGCTTCTGTGGGGTAAGAAGAAACAATTGGAGGTTGGGAAACTATTTTAGTTAGGCCATGGTTAGGACCACAGGCTGCTCCTTTTTGAGATGTTGCATACGATTTTCTACCCACCAGAGATTGAATTTTTGCTTTCCAAAGCTTCAGCCTTGGAAAACCTTTTATCATTGGACTTAATTTATATAATCCTCCTTGCTTAGGACGTATAATTGTTAAAGCTCCGAATCAATCTCACCTGATGTGTGGTGTTGCACCGGTTCCTCGCTAAGGGTCTCAAATAGTTCCCGAGCATCCTCTACTGTCAATGTGTGAAACATTCCATCACAGGCCACATCAATCATATGTCAGGTTGCATCTTCAAGGCCTTTATAAAAAGTGAGCACAAGTTGCCAGCGTGTAATCTCATGGTGAGGGCACTCGTGCAGAAGATCCTTAAGACGGTTCCAACATTTCTGCAGAGATTCATCTGGGAATTGGTGAGATATTATGACAAGATGCTGAATTTTATTAATTTTGTAGATTGGAAAGAATTTTGTAAGAAACATACGTTCCAGACCTTCCCAATTAGCAATCGAATTATGAGGCAAAGAGTTTATCCACTGCTTTGCTTCATCTCTGAGGGAATATGCAAACAGTCTTATCCGTATGGATACTTCTGTCAAGTTCTTAATTCAAATAATGTTGCACACTTCTTTGAACATACTTAAATGCAAATAGGGATCTTCATCCATTAGCCCATGAAAAGTAGGAAGTATTTGAAGCACATGGGGCGTAATTTCAAAAGTCCTATTACCAGCAGTAGGGTGTATTTGAATATACGGGGAAGGTGTAAGAGGTGTGAATTCATAGTATTCCCCCATCATCTTAGCCGCATATTGGTCTTTTCCTGCCATAATGAAGTTAGGACAGAGCAAGGTGGCTAAAACAGTTATTGTAAATGTCTATTTTATTTTAGTTTTATCTAACTTTTATTCTAGAAAGCAGGGAGAGAAAAAAATCTTAGCCTCTAGCTCCTCTGATCAGGGGAAGTTGAAACCTTAATTCGTTACTCGGAATAAACCTGTAAAAGATTAAGAAGTGATCAAAGAAAATTAAAAATATAAAGAAATATAAACAGAGAAAGATAAATACTTATTTTCTTAAATTAATATAAATACAACCTTGCATCATGACATGGCGTATTTTAAGATGTTTTCAAGTTTTTGTTTTTGCTAATATGATTCGACACACATGAAATTGCCAGATTTAGTCTATTTGTGCATCTATGCATGAATGAGAATGATTATGTATTATTTTGCACTGTTATTATATCCCTACTGAGCTTAGACTATAGCTTATTCCCCAACTATACGTCACAGCTACAGTAGTTGACACTGAGAAGGATCCGTAGTAGGAAGAGGATCTATATTACACTCCCGGGGACGAGGAGGAATTACCTGAGGACTACAATTGGTAGCTGGCTTGGGTTGAGCTTGAGCATGTGATAGTTTTTTTGGAATTTTTGTCATACAGTACAGTACTTTGATAAACGAGAATACAATGATGTATATTTTTGGCTCCACTGTTTAGGTAAAGGACAACCTTCACCGTTGGATGCTTTGTATAGTCTTGGATAGCTATGGATAGTTAGTTTTTGGATGCTCATGTGCTATTTACATTACTTGTTTCGCTATGCTATCCACTTGCATACTTTGTTTCAGCATGAATGTATGCTAACCAAAATAATAGATGGCGCGGTCCTTCCAAGCATTTAATTTGGAAGATCGAGCTGTTATGAAGTGAAGTAAAGACTTTGCTACCCTTGTAAACTATGATTCAGATGTCGCAATTTGGTCTGACGGCTCGAGTTTTAGGGTAAGGAAACTCGGTCTTTCATAGGTGGTATCAAAGCCTAAGTGCTAGATTAAATGCACTATGACAGAGTAGATCCAATGTCACACCGAGTGTCACTTGGAGTAACAGAGACCTAGTCTGAATACCTATAGGACTAAGGTTCTATATACAGAACTATGATCTAAGGATAAGTAAGGGTCTTAGGATCAAAGCTGAGATTCAAAGCTTTAGAATCTATCTAACTTAGAGTGTATTGGCCGTGACAGGTCAATATGCCTCCACGACGGGGAAGACCTAGGACCGTCAATATAGAAGACACCACAAACGGTGAGGGAATTGCCTCTGGAGCAAATGAAATCCCCCAAAATAGCAACAATGCATCTGGAATGGGGAACGACACTTATAATGCTCCAAGAGATAATAACAACCAATAATTGTTAGAGACTGTGGTAAATGCAGTGGCATTGCTTACGGAGAGACGTCACCCACCGAGTTTTCAAGAGTTCAGGAGGATGAGGCCTCCAAGTTTCTATCAGCAGACAGATCCGATGGAAGCAGAATAGTGGTTGATTCAAATAAAGAAGATCCTACAAAGAATCTGGTGCACGGAAGAAGAAAAGGTGGATTGGGCCTCATTCCAACTCGAGGGTGAAGCAGACCCTTGGTGGAAGTCTATAGAGAGGACACGAACACTAGGGACACCCTGGACTTGGGAAAAATTGTTAATTAGTGAAAAATACCATTTTTCACCTCCTAACCTGACCTTTGATGGACCTTTGAGTTGACTAATAATGTGTCTCGAGAATTTCCTGACGTAGGGCACTATCATCAGGTACTCATACTCAACCTCGAAATAATAAGGACCCATCGTCCTTGATTGAGAATTCTGGCTGTAACCCATTTTGTATTCCCTGTTTGATGGAAATAAGCTCTGCATCCTGCATCTGGAGCTCTCTGATCCTATCGAAGAGTGGAGCTTAGATCATTACTGTAGCAAGTAAACCTCCAGTTGACATTGCTCAAAGAGGGGCACTAGATGATACAATGTCATTGAGCAATTTCCATCTTTGTAGCCGTGTCACTAGATGGGATAACTGAGCGGAGGATTTGCGACTAAGCGCATCAGCTACTACATTGGCTTTGCCGAGATGGTACTGAATAGAACAATCATAGTCTTTAAAGAACTCCATCCACCTTCTCTGCCTCAAATTCAACTCTTTCTAGGTAAAGAGATATTTGATACTCTTATGATCGGTAAAAATCTCAAAGGTTTCACCATACAGGTAGTGTCTCCAAATTTTTAACGCGAAGATGACAGCTGCTAGTTTCAGGTCGTGAGTGGGATAGTTCTTCTCATGATCTTTCAACTAACGGGAACCATATGCAATTACACGTTTCCATTGATTTAAGACACACCCTAACCCACTATATGAAGCATTGCTGAAGGCAAAAAATCCCCCATCGCCGGATGGTAATGCTAAAACGAGTGCCGAAGTGAGTCTCTTTTTTAACTCTTGGAAACCCTGTTCGCATGTCTTAGTCCACTCGAATTTAACATTCTTTCGAGTGAGCTGCATGAGTGGTTCAACAAGTCGTGAAAATCCTTCAACAAAATGTCTGTAATAGCCTGCGAGACCTAAAAAGCTTCGAATCTCGGTTACTGTTTATGGCTACTTTCATTGCACTACAACCTCAATCTTTGCAGGATCAACGGTAATACCTGCTTCTGAGATAATATGACCAAGAAAATTGACTTTATTCAGCTAGAAGTCGCATTTACTGAACTTGGCATATAATTGCAAATCTCTCAATGTTTACAATGCCAAACGTAGATGATCTTCATGCTCTGCCTTTGTCTTTGAGTAGATGAGTATATCATCGATAAACACCACAATACACTGATCGAGATATGGTTTGAAAACTCGATTCATCAAGTCCATATATGCGGCAGGTGCATTGGTCAACCCGAAGCGCATAACTAGAAACTCGTAGTGACCGTAGCGCGTTCGGAAAGTTGTCTTCAAAATATCTTCAGTTTTTACCTTCATCTAGTGATACCCAGATCATAAATCAATCTTTGAAAAGAACCACACTCCTTATAGCTGATCAAAGAGATCATCGATTCTGGGGAGCGGATAACAATTTTTAATTGTCAGCTTATTGAGTTGACGGTGATCAATGCAAAGACGCATTGAACCGTCTTTCTTCTTTATGAATAATACTGGTGTGCCCCACTGAGACACACTCGGTCTGATAAAGCCTTTATCAAGAAACTCTTGCAACTGCTCCTTGAGTTCTTTCAACTCTGCCAGTGCCATTCTATACGGCGCTTTTGATACTGGCTCGGTACCCAGAGCTAACTCAATAGAAAATTCCACTTTCCTGTCAGGCGGTAATCCTGACAACTCATCAGGGAAAACATCAGGGAATTCACAGGTAATTGGTACCTCTAAAAGTGAAAATTTCTTTGCTTCCTGATATTTACTTTGTATAAAAGCAATATACCCTTGAGCACCATCATCAAGTAATTGTCATGCTCGAATCACGGATATCAAAGAAAGATTAGTTGACGGTACTCAATAAAATTTAGCTGATGTCTTCTTTTGGGGGCAGAAAGAGACAAACTTCTTTCTACAGTCAACGTTCACATGGTGGTTGAACAACCAATCCATGCCAAGGATTACGTCGTATCCTTCCATCGAAAGTAAGATCAAGTCGGCTACCGCTTGGTAGTGCCAGCAGTCTTTGATCAAGATGAGAATCGTGCGATACACCATATCAGTCGTGAGAGACTGTCCAGTTGGAAGTGTTACATCTAAAATAAAATCAAGAGGTTCTAGAATGCCTCATAATTTTCTCAACTTTTCAGCAAATTGAGTGGTGACAAACGAATGTGTAGATCCAGGATCTATCAAACTCGTGCGTCATAGCATAAATAAGCATCTTTTGGATATAATTGCAAGGTACACATGGATACTAGTCCATTGCAACCCAAGCCTGCCTAGCCTCGAAATCTGGGCAGGTCCAAGTCAAAACCCATTGCTGCGGGAAGGAATAGCTGGCCGCGGCAAGCAACTTGCCACGGCAAGTATAGTTGGTTGCCACGGCAACCCTGTTGAGCATAAGGGGGTCCGAAAACACCCCTTTATTCTATTTTCTATTATTTTTGCTGTGGGGTTCCTTAGTTCTTCTAGCTCCCGAGCCTTACTACCTTCATTCAAACAGGACCCACTCCAAAAATCGAGCCGCAAAGTTGTTGCATGTGACGGATTCCACCTTAGCAGCCTCCATGCTCTTCCATTTCGGTCATTTCGTCCACATTTTTGGATTCTTATGAGGTAAACCCATACCCTAATTTCTGGTTTTAGTATTAGTTATTCTCATTTTGATTCAATCAGTATGCCTCATAAAAAGATCGTAGTATCTAAGCCCCCAAAAGCTTCAGCTGAAGCAAAGGGCTAAGCCCTTTCAACCTCCCATGAGCAAATCGATCCACCTATGGTTCGTGAACAGCCCGTCCCATGGTGGGACGTTAAAGCCATGGAACCCGAGTGGATTATTGATGATTCACTGCTTACACTGAACGACTTGACCGCATGGTCAATTTGGTACATGGATCAGGCGCGCTTAGACGCCTTATATCAACCTTTACATACCCATTTCTACCCACGCCTTGTCCGTCTTTTTTATCAAAATCTAAAAGTTTCACCAGTTGTTGGCCAATTGGAAATAGAAATTGATAATTGCAAATTCTATTTTAACCTACAGGACATAACTCAGGCTATGGACTGTAGCGCAACTTACGATGTGAGTCTTGGACTAAGAACTCCACATTTAAGGGATGTGAAATTACATCACATCACAACAAAAATGATTGATGGGCAGAGACCTCTTCTGCCCAAGGTCTTTCAACCTGACATAGTCAGTTACCACAGAAGATGTGGTTTCTTGATTGTGTTTTTCAATATAATTTATACCTAATGCATCATGAAAGAGAGCGCCGTGATGCTCTCTGCCGTTCATGAGAATATATGGGTGAATGCCCCAAAAGTGGTATGGGAAAGCATACAATATGCCAATATTTATTTACAAAGTACTGTTTCTAATCCCATGCCAGCATGCCCATATCCCCGACTGATCACCTGCCTCTTAGAAGGTCACCACGATATTGTAAGTCAAATTCCGTACCAAATCCCTCAGGGTGAAGAAGTCCACACCGATAATATGTGAGTCTTTAGCCCTGCTACATGGAAAAATATATATCAAAGATCACACCGAGTGGTATGAAACCCCCAAGCCCAACAGATACGTGTTCCTCCACCACCATCACAAGCTACACCCTCAACCCCTACACAATATATCCCCTCTCAACCCCAAACTGATCCAGTTCCCCCTTCCAGTGAGGCCTACACCATTTCCGATCTTGCACGGCTCATGCGTGAAAACCATGAGCAGACTCTTCAACAGTTCGATAATTTATATTGAAATCATGACATGCTCCATCAACGAGTAGATTATATCGAGGAGGCCACAAATATCATGATGGAGCATACTTTTCAGACAACTGCAAGTCCTTATCTTAGACTGGCATGAAACTTTGTCTCGACGTACACTCGAAATGCAGCATTACTCGTGAAAGAATTTCAGCAATAATTTCAGCAACAGGATTTTGATCCATCATCAGCAGGTCAGCAGCAACCGAGTCCACAGCCTGGTGAGTCATAAACTCACATGTTAGCAGTTTTGTTATGTCATTTCAATTCGAGACCTGACTAAATTGAATTACTATCTCATATCAAATTTAACTGAGCTGGAATGATATTGTCTGTTTAGGTCCTATGTATCTCATGCATGTATATAATATATGTTTGTGGTTTATATATCTGCTTTTATATCCGTTTTGATTTTTATTAATTCTGGTTCTTCGTATATATGGGTTGTAATCATACACCACATGTCGTATAACCTGGCCTAGGGATGTTGCTATTAAAGCATCAGGACAATTATATAATAATTGGATACACCATTGATTTTACTTCTTACATCTAACCACCATGACCTGATTTACATCTAGGTTTATTTTCGAGGATGAAAATTCCTTAAATAGGGGAGAATGTAACAGACGCCCTATTTGAAACCTACACGTTGTAGTATGACTATGAGTCCAGTCGGACAAGACGTGTGCCACACACGAGACACAAATAGAAGTTGAACTGTGCATATGTCAAAGACTAGATATGGAATAAATTAGCTAAAGTATAGGCTAAGGTAGTGTAAGAGGTTTACACCTAAGAAAAACGCTGATGGGCCTTATCTGTCGATTCACAACATTAAAACCATGAGTATATTAACTTGGTATTTCGATTAACTTTAGTGGTGGCTTATACAGTGAAAGGGTGTACCAGACTTATACCCAATTTCTGCCTGAATTGTCATTTAGGGAGATACACTTATGAGGCAAATGCTAGCCTTGTATAAAAGCCGAGCCTTATTACGCTCATAAGCTGCTTTGCATTTCATTTGACTACACGATGGGGTGAGTCATCGATCAGCTCCATGCACGCGTGCTAGCCATCCTCTATAAAATAGTCCTTTTCGGTTTCAAACCATAGCAAACAGACTTGGTGGACATAATAACCCAATATAGCCGCCATTACAGTACCTTCTACTAGGTTTGAACACAAAGCCATGTCCATTACTCATCGACATCTGTGAATTAAAAATCCTGACAGCATAAATGCGATAGAGATGTCAATGATAGTTTGTGATCTCAGCATGCTTCTTGCATTAAGGGAGTGTAGTTGTGAGCTCGGCGCATGCGAACTCGGTATTAATCCAATATCAACCTAACCACGTGTTCATAAAAAACAAACAGGTATGCCGCAAACGAATTAAGAAATACACTTGTAATCATGCGCGTGTGTTAAACAGTGAAGCGAGATAATTATAATCGCATCCATGTTCTCTACTCCGCAAACAAAGTTTATATATATCGGATGTAGGAGGACACCTCTTTAAATGGCACTCTAAAATGTACATACAAAACTCAATAGAGTCTCTATGCTATACATAACACATATAGATAAGACTATGTGAGTAAATGCTAACAAATCAGAAATGGGTAGCTTGAAGTAAAAGTCACCACGACAAGCAAGGCTTGCCGCGGCAACCCTTGTGGCTTGCCGAGGCAAGCAGATCTTTGTCCAAGGCATTTTGGGTGCTGCTTGTTTGATTGATACATGAGTCGATGCATTGATGCTACAACCTTTTAACATTATAAAACCAATATTTCGGGTCTCAGATGACCCCTTAACCATTGGTTATCTTAAGATCCATGCCATTTATATCTTATCTAGGTGCAACTTGGTGCACTAGGGTATGCGATGAGCTTTAATGCATGAAGGCACGCACAAACAGACCCCAATAAACGTGTGAACAAGTAGGAAAATTACTTTGTTAACAAATATTTGGTTTCCTTATTCCCATCGAGATTACATCATGCATGACTAGATAGCTAGACCTATATTGATATAGTGTTGAAATAACTTCCATGATGAATATATTACATGTAGCATGTAGACCTGAGTTATAGGATAAACCTTAGCAGTTCTGAATGAATTAAGGTAAGTTGAAAGAAGTATCAGTTTTGTTGATGATAAAAACATGTCAATGATAACGATATAACAGATAACGATAGAACATATTTGCATCTATAAAACCATAAAACCATAACAAATGACATCGGTTATATCTATATCTCATACATGTAACGAAGCAGTTGTTCAAGCTAATATATGCAACCCAGTTTGAGCATGCAAGTTCATTGAGATCCATGCATAGTTCATAGTGCATTGTTCAGATTTGCTATCCTTGCTACCTTTACACATTGATTGCTTCAATTTGAGTCAAGTGATCCCGCTTTCTCGGAAGCTTAACAGTGTACTTGATTGTGTACTTGTAACAAGTAATCCTGCTAACTCGGGAGAGCTTGATGTTTCTTGGTCCAAGTGATCCTGCTAACTCGGGAGCTTGATGTATCTTGATTCAAGTGATTCCACTAATTCGGGAGCTTGACAAGTGATCTCGCTAACTCGGGAGCTTGATTCTTTCATTTTTGCATGTATAGCTTGTTTCAACATTGTTTTCTTGTATCTGTTACATCACGAGTTTATTCAGCATGTCAGCATATGATAGCGTTTGCATGATAATACATTCGTAATCGTTATATTATCTGTATCTAGAAATGCATCTAAAATGGAATATGGAACTCTACAATATATAGTAGCAATGTAATATTCTCTACTGAGCTTTGATGATAACTCATTCTATGACTTAAATGTCTTAGCTGCAGATCCAAATCCTGAGCACGCAGTTGTCCCTACTTACTTGCCGAACGAGGAGGAAGGAGACGACGACAAAGAAGACAAAGAGGACAATTTTGCAGAAGACTTCTTCCCGAAATAGGTTTGTGGCTTGAGAGAGAGAGGTAGAAATAGAGGTGTTGGATAAACTTGTATGAATTAGATATGATATTTCGAGATATTTTGTTATAGGATGTATAGGTTTCTTTCCATTGTTTAGATGACGGGTCGCCATCATCGGTGGAAAGCTATATATATCAGATCAGTTATCCTTGTATATAGTATTTGCTAGTTCCTGCTTAGATGAGTCAAAGTCAGTTTATTTTGCCATGTTATGGCCTATCAGAGTAAGTACAGTGCTTTCGCATTTGCAACACTTTGTACAAATAATGGCCCCTTATATGAAAGGATCATATTAGGTGATCCAACGATGCGACGGTTCCAATATACTATGAAGGGAAACGTCGGGTTGTCATAGTTATAAATTTATATATATTAGGTGTGAGCTTGAGCCTTGAGGCTAGAAGCGCCAACTTCAGCTAAGAAGATTTAGTGTGACTTCGCGTGAGATAGGGAAATCTCTATACCATGTGCATTTGATACGACTAGCATGTGAATTATGATATGATGTATTTTACCATCAATTACTCTTGAGTTTTGCATAAGCTTTTAGAAATGTGAATGTGTAAGCATGTGCGTGTGTTTAGAATTTGTATTATGATGTGAGAATCTTTCAAGATTCATTCTGAGAAATGTGTGTGAAAGAAGGTGTTTTTAACTTTCTAAATGAGATATAATTATCACATTATATGGTGATAAGCTATATGTACGCACTATGATTTAAAGTTGGATATGTGAATACCCGACCAACACGGCAGTATAATCGTGACCGACGCGGCAGGATATCCGTGACCGGTACGGTGGGATATCCGTACAACTCTTTTGTGTAATCTTGTGAATTCTATTGGCCAACGATAACTGTGTTCGGCACAAGCGCGCTTCATTTTTGGGACTTTGGGCATTTCGTGTAAATGGTTCATGTGAACGATGATAGTGGGTATTCCATCGGGGGCTCGATGCTATATATGCTCGAGAGACTATTTACATGAAGCATTTTAAGTTCTTTTTCTTATGTGAATTAGTCAAAGAGCATGAGATAAGTTTTTCCAAATTAAGAAGAATGTTTTTGTTTCATTTAGCTATCATCGAATTGTGCATCTTTATGAGAAAATTCATGTTTCATTATGTCATAAGATATATGTGTGATGTTAAGAATCTGCATGCTATTAGTATTTCCCTACTGAACTTATTTTGTTAGCTCATCCCTTGACTATACGTCACAGGTACAGGAGCTGAGGTTGACTTAGAGGATCTCACATTGGTGGAGGATCCTAATTTCTCTCCTAGGGAGGAGGACTCAGAGCCTTATCCTGAGAATTGTTTTATCTGCTCAAAGCACGGCTAGGTCCGGCTTTGGAATGGGGGGTTATGGTATAGTTTTGTGATGTAAAGAACATACACTTTTGGATTATAATTGTATTATTCTTTTGCGAATCATGTTTCGGTGATGGTCGGCTATCACCGGTGGTTCTTTTCGGTTCTTCTGCCCATGAGTTTTTACATGGGATTAGAACCATTATTTTATCTTTTTGAGATATAGAATTAGAGATTTCCTTTTTACCTATGATGATCTATCTGTTTAGCTAGATTTTCTGCTTTATTTTCGCTTTGTGTGTGGATGTACCAAGTATTCCTTTAAGGGATCGGCCTTAGTGTCGATCCGATTGTCCGGATTTCGCGATTAGGAAATCTGGGCTGTCACAATTTTGGGCCTCATCGGGCCGTCAAAGAATTCAATTGGGTCCTTTGACTAAATTGACCTATTTCACATGGGTTTTATCATATATTAGCATCATGGGACCATGTATTTGGGTCTGTCCAATTAGTCGTAGGTCTTGAGCGAAGGTCTGAATTCTAAGTTTTCATCCTATATACATTCAGAATTCTCAAAAGATGACGGACAACTTATAGTAAATCTGTCGCTATTTTTTACTTCGATCAAATTTTTTGCATGCTTCTAAAATTGGGGCCAAGATGACTAATGAGAGTATCTTTCCCAAGTGGTGGAATCCAAAAATATGATCAGGTCTGATCAAAGGAGACAAATCACCGAGATCTGTTTCGTTCTATTTGGGTTTCGAGTCAAAATCGTTAGGCCTCAATGTCGGGTCCATGTCTTTCAATTTCAACAATGGAATCAGGTGAGAAATGGCTCTATGGAAAGATTCGTGAGTCATCCTTCTTTTCCATTTATATTATTTAGGTCAAAAGTCAACATATCTAGATGTAATAGGGTCCATCCGATCAAAGGTCCAGTCTGGTTTTTGGTCCATTTACCTATATTCCGAGCTGTAATTTGCCGAATTTCTTTCCGTCAAGTCTGATAGAATTGAGGCATGAAATTTTTCTTGAACCTTAAATATGTACTAAAGTATATGTTCCATTTATTTTTTATTTTTCCGCTAATATTTTAGACACGGAAATTAGAGATCATTACAACCTTATTTTTGTGTCCAACGGGATAGATTCGTTGCATCGCATTCTAGGTGCCGTAACTTTCAAACCATATGGGATTTGGGTCTAAACTTTTTACCGAGCATCGGGAGCTCATTCAAGTGTATCCCAGAATATTTAGGGATTTTTCAAACATTTATTTTCCGTGGGTTGCAAAGTCCACAGTTTTGGGCCTTAGATGGGGTCTGCCTAGTGGTCCATCTAATGCCACACATTATCGGATCTTGGTCCGGAACATTCCCAATTAATTCCGAGTCCAACGGGATCAGGTTTCAGGTTTAATTACATAGTAAAAAATTGTCGGTACTTTCCTAGTCACCGGTATCGATTTACTTAGTGATATCGAATTGGGCCGTAAAAGTCATCCGATCGAGCCCAAAATATCGGGCACGATTATGTTTTTCAAATCCTTTTCTTTTTCAAAAACATTTTTTTATAGGAATCACGTTATCTAAAACCCGTTTCAATCATGTTTTTAAACTCTAATCGATATACATTTCAAAGCCTATACATCGAATCTATTCCTATCCATGCATCTATCACCATTCAATTCTATGATCAAAATTTTGGGAATCTATCATCTAAGCCCAAAGTTGTATAATTTATTCATGTTTACTAATGAACTATTTCCTAGATCAAAATCACACAAGAGGACTAGTCATTTAAACATCATTCAAATAGATCAAGCATTGCAAGTGAGCCAATCATAACCATCCGATTAGTCGACCATCAAGACCATAATTTTGACCAAGATTTTATTAGATGAATTTACATAAAACTCATCATATCTCAATCACTAGTTATGTTAAAAAATTTGATCTAATCATATGGAAACCAAACAACTTCCAAGACTATGCCACATGTAGTCTATCTAGCACTCTAGTGATCTAGCACCACACATTGTGCTCAGAATTAACCATTATTTTATGAAATGAAATTCTGTTATTTCACATAAAAAAATCATCAAAAACATGCATGTAACATCAGGTCACAAATCCTTAAATTCTATGCGAGGAAAATAAATTATTCAATGCTAGACTATGCATAAAATCAACACACATCTATAACCACTATTTGACCTAGAAATCCGTGATCAGGATAGTAGTTTCCAAGGGTCAAAAATCAAATTATATCATCTACATATCATGTGTTTTCCAACTATAAGGATTCTTTAATCTATTTCACATGGTATGAATATTCAAAGTCAAAGGCTTAAGATTTCTACACTTTAGTGCATAATGGTCATGTTTGTCCAAATCTTGACTATTGGATGGCCTTGCATGATTATATAGATCACATGCATGACATCTCAAGTCACAGGTCTAACATATATTACAGAATTTCCAAAGTTTTTAAAACAGAACCTCTTTTTATTTCACAAAATCCCAAGGAAAATCTAAGGAAAAATCAAATTTTTTAGGTTTTGACCCATTTGGTCAATTTAGACCATTGGACGGTTTTGCATGATCATGTAGATCACCTATATGGCATCCAATAAAACTGATATAAACATGTACCAGAGCTTATAAAATTTCTAAATTAAAAATCCAAATTTAATTTGCAGAAGTCTAGGAAATCTCAAGAAAATTTTAACATTTTATTGATCTTGACACAATAGACCAATCTAGTCCATTGGATGGCCTTGCATGATCATGTAGATCACATGCATGGCCTCCAATATCTATGATCTCATAGTGTTCTAGAATTTTATACAAAAATCCATCAAATACACAAAATTCAAATAAAAATTAAAGAAATCACCAAACTATATTGGCCTTAGTGTAAATGGCCAATCAAGACCATTGGATAGCCTTGCATGATCATGTAGATCACATGCATGGCCTCCAATGTTCTGGTCTCATATAATAATATGTTCCTCCCAGAATTATAAACTTCAAAAGCTAAGAAAATCAAGAGCTTTGGCAAAAATCTCTATGCAAAAAGACTAATATGCTAAACAAACATCTAACCAAGATTTTACCTTTGCAAGCTTCATTCTTCTTGCTGATTTTTCTCCAAATGTGAGGAAGAGGACTGATATGGGGCTCAAAATGATGTATGCTGGTATGGATAGAGTGGGAAGAGATTGGTAGTTTTAGATTTAAAATCTAAGGGTTGGGTTGGAAGGAGGAAATTTTCTTCTAGCTAGGATCCTAAGGAGCTCTCATGGAGTGGAGAAGAGAGGAGGAAGAAGAATGTTGATAGAAAATGGGAGCCCCTCATGGGGAATTCGATTTTTGCAAGGGAAGACGGGACATGGGCTGAAAATTGTGCCACATGAGACACCCTCACTTCCCCAAGTCTTATTGCTCCAATTTCCCAAGTATTCCCATAATTTGAATTTCACTCTCTCTCTCTCTCTTTGTCCTACACGCCCGACAACTTTGACCCTACTTGACCCATCCATTACACCACTCATCTCATGAAGACTTGTCTTTTATGGTGTTTAAGGTCCTTAATTCTTGTAAGAACCCACTTACTAAATAATCTTGTGGTGCATGCTCTTTTGTGCATCTTACACCCTAGATTTCCCCAATGCAAATTGGGTGGTGTAAGATGAGTCAAACTCTAGCCAACAAGAAGAATGGTAGGGATTAACTATAGAATTGTAAAATTATATTTTCTAATTTTAAAATTTGGAGAAATTTATTAAAATTTCCCTTGGGCTTCTAGGAAATTTACAAGAATTGCCACCCTTGTATGGAAAACACTAACACTCAATCTTTAGTGTTAGTACATCTTCAAACTTTCATCCCATGGGTAAATCTTTGACCCATGCATCTAAGCATCTTATTACAAATTTTCAAAAATACAAACCAATGGTGATGATCCTGTTCTCACCCGCAAGGCATTGGCCCATTTCGGGTCAAACCTCGGGTCAAACATATATTCATGCTATAATCCAGGCAATTTAAGGTATGAGATGTAGTATGTGTTTCACCACTTTTTCTAATACACCTATTTAATTTAATGGGTGTATTAGAAATTTATTAAAATTATATTTTCTAATTTTAAAATTTGGAGAAATTTATTAAAATTGCCCTTAGGCTTCTAAGAAATTTACAAGAATTACCACCCTTATATGGAAAACACTAACACTCAATCTTTAGTGTTAGTACATCTTCAAATTTTCATTCCATGGGTCAAACTTTGAACCATGCATCTAAGAATCTTATTACAAATTTTCAAAAATCTAAACCAATGGTGATGATCCCCTTCTCACCCGCAAGGTACTGGCCCATTTCGGGTCAAACCTCAGGTCAAACATATATTCATGCAATAATCCAGGAAATTTAAGGTATGAGATGTAGTGTGTGTTTCACCACTTTTTCTAATACACCCATTTAATTTAATGGGGCCCTACATGGTGCCATACCAATAATCGATTTTTTATTGTTTTGAGGTGGGTGTCACTGTCAGTAGTCAAATTCTTATTTATTTAAGGTGGGTGCCACTATCAGTAATCAAATTCTTATTGGTCTAAGGTGGGTGCCACGGGTAATAGCCAATTCCCTATTTATTTAAAGTAGGTGCTTCTGAATTTTTGTTGGACCTGACCTCAGGTAGTCACCTGGCACAGTCAGGTCACACTAGTATTCAATCAACCTTTTGACCAATACCGAGATCTAGGAGCAGGTGTTACACTGAAGTTTTGAGAACCGTCTTCAAAATATGTGAAACAAAAAAATGAGAAATTTAGAGAAGAAGGTAGTAAGAATAGGAGCAGCGTCGCTTTCATTTGAAGCGCTAGTGCCTTAAATGTTGGAGCGCCGATGCTCCAAATGCTTACGCATTGAGGCTTTTGCACTCCTATATGAGGCGCAAACGCTTCATCTTTTGAAGGGATGACGCTTCTATTTGACATTTTTAAAGCGAAATGAAAATAAAAGGATATTCACCTTGTTATTAGATGCAGGAATATGGTTTCGCCGCTTTGATATTTCTTACTACGATCTAAGAAGATGAAAATTTGAAGGGCAAAGGTGAAAAGTAATTTGTGAATTTGTAATTCACAAATTTGCCAGCTTAAATAACTATTTCGAATGGAAATGATAGCCATTGTATACCACGATGTCACGCGCCGTAATCCCATACGCCTCGCCCCGCTCCTCATTTAATTTTCTGAAAATGGTAATAAATTACATATAGTCAGGCGCCGCTTCGCACAAAATGGGGCTACGTGTCAACATTTTGGGGCACTTCGTGTCATATATGGAGCGCTAACGCTTCCTGTCAGTCAAGCAAGCATAAATAGAAGAAAGCGTCGGTGCTTCTTACCAGAGAACTAGCGCTTCTCATGGGGAACCAAACTTCCTCAGATAGAAGCACCATTAATGTTAAACATTCAAGCAAGAAATGCTAAGCATTCGGCCAATAAATGGTTCCCTAAAGGAGTGCCTCAAACTGTCATTTCAAATGATAATGATTACCATTGAAAATCATGAAGTCATGCCTCGCTTCTCATTTAATGCTTTAACAATGGTAATAAATGAAGTAAGGTCGGATGTCGCTTCACACAAAAAAGTGCTACGTGTCCACTTAAACGCGTTACATGTCATATGGAAGGTGTCTTCCATTCCCTGATAAAGTGCTAACACTTCGACATAGTCGTGCTAGCACTAGATGAAGAAGCGTTTCTTCGTCTTGTACAAAGCGCAAATGTTTCGTACCGAGGTGTAAGCACAAGAAGTTCAAGCAATCTTCCCGAAGAGGTGCCTTAAATAGTCATTTTGAATTATAATGATAACCATTGAAAACAATAATGTCATGCGCTACTTCTCATTTAATGTTCTAACAACGGTAATAAATGATATTACGTCTGATGTCGCTTCGTGTCATTTATTGGGCGTTATCCGAAGCGCTACGCTTCTTGATATTCACGATAGCGCGGCGTATATAAGAGCAATCGCCTCCTTCATAGAAGCGTAAGTGTTTCGAAGAAGGTGGTCTCTTCGAATCTCTTTTCGAATGTAATCATGCCCAAATCACGATGTTAGGAACGTACCCCCTACGCCTCGCCACGCTTTGCCTTTCTAATTATGTCGGTAGTAACTATGGTTAAAGAGGGGTTAAATGAGGAAAATGTTGGAATGTCGCATCAACAAAAGAGGCGCTATATGTTGAGCTCCTATCAATAGGCGCATAGATATCTCTACGTCGGAGCACATATCCCCAGCCCTATATATACATATATATATATATATATATATATATATATATATATATATATATATATATATAAGAAAGAGTTTCGTCCTCCAAGATTACATGTGTAAACATTATTTTGATGTCATATAGAGCACGAGTGCATTGTCTAGATCTTTGAAAAAAACACTAAAAAACTCATCTTCACCATGTATTTATTTAGCCGTAAAATTTGGACCATTGAAATTAGTCAAAGTTTGACTTATGTTTTAAAAAAAAAATTTGAAATTAATTTTTTTAAATTGACCTAAATGACATACACATGTTCCACGTGCACCCAAACAATGTTTTTAGTTTCACGTGTGTGACAGCCTGGATTTCCCCAACATTTCTTTTTTTTTTTTTGAACTAGTAAAAACCTGGACCGTCGGGTCGCAAATCACGATTCGAATACAGAATATATATTTGGTACATCCACATAGTGCAGAATTCAATGCAATAGTACATATGGTAGAAGTAGAAAAATTTATCATTATACAGAACATGGTCTAACAATATAAACAACCGGTGACGGCTGACCATTACCTAAATAGTGGTGTACAAAATGTCTACTCAAGAGGTGTACCTCAGAAATCTAATTCTACTAGTATACAAGATGATTGGACGTACCAAGTCCAAATCTCAAGATCCACAACTAAAATGAAAACAAATCCACCGGTCTATGGTAACGGAGTCGCCTCAAACTTTGGATCTCACTCAAGACCTACACTTGTACCTATGACGTATAGTCGAGGAGTGAGCTAACAGTCTAAGCTCAGTAGGAGAAGATCAATACTAACTATATTTTATCCAAACATATATATAAATTCAGTGACGGAAGCATAAATATAATAAACAAAGTCGAAACATTTTCATATTAGTTTAAAATTGATAGGTTTTATAAGTAAATATTCAAATTCCGAGTTCATCGGAGTTTTAGACCAAAAATTCAAGCTCTAATTCATGTTTTGGATTCTGAATTCGAATTGATTGGATTCAAGATTCAATTTTCTATTCATGTTCAAATTTCAGAGTTCGGGCGTATTGTTCATAAATCAGACTTTAGCAATCGTAAATATATCTTGTTATTCAAAGCTCGTGATTCAAAGCTCATAGTTCACAACTCATTACTCAGAGTTCATCTGTAGACACCCAAATTCGGCCCAAGGCCCGATCAATCTGTACTTCGGGAGAGATGTACCCCTGTGCTTTCGATGGCACCCCCCCGAACCCTTAGGAACCTACCTAGACTAGTAGGAATCACCCTAAGGCCTTTAGAGCCATTCCCCCAATCCTTAGAAGTCACCCCTACACCCTAGAATCCCTTCCCAGACCTAACTTAAACCCTTCTGGCGGTTGATGGGAGGAGAGCTACAAAATTTCACATAGACTATTACCAAGGACGCGCTATATATCATTGGAAAGAGGACTTCTCCAGCTTTCCAACAAGCCAAATATCAGCCAATTTGGAGCTACGGTTCAAAAGTTATGGTCGTTTTAAGTTTCACATAAAATCATAAATTTTACTCAGGCGTAGATATTACATACGCCTAGCCATTTTACCCAGTTACTCGGTATATATTATATCGCCTATTGCCTAAGGAAAATTTGGCGGTATATAATATATCGCCCTATAAATGGGACCCACCATGGGCTTCATCTACCCAAAACTCCCCTGATTTTCGTAAAATTTACTGTTCCTAAACTGGGCGTATATAATATATACTCGACTTAGCTCGATAGCTCATCGATGCTCAAGTTTCCTCCATCTAGTTTGACCCTTTGACCATCCACAGGTTGAGGTGGGTGTCTTGAGATTGGTTGCACCCCCTTTGAGCTTATTGGCAACCCTTAAGTCACCCATGGTCTCACCCCATCATCCGCCATTGAAACTAGTTTCCCAAAACCCTAGGACCTTGAAAACCCAAAAAACCTTAGATGGGGGATTACCTAGTTGCCAAACCAATTAGCTCTTAAGTAAGCCCCTAACCCATCCCTTCTCTATAAATAGAGAGGCCCCCCTCTTCCTTAAGGGTTGAATTTTTGTTGAAGGATTAGAGAAGTGCTTAAGAGAGAACCCTAAGTGAGAGAAAATGCCAATATTTTCCAGAATTCCAGCATGCATACTTCACCTATTTCAACCCATTTCCACCATTAGATCACTCCCTTTTGCTAAAGTCTAGCCTCTAGCTTCACTCTACACCCCCTACTTTATTGAGTCCTAGCATTAGAACCCATTTTCACACCATTTAAGCCATCGGAAGCACGCCAAAGCGAAGATCTTCCACGATGCAACAAGGGCCCATGAGCTCCGGCTCACCCCTCTCTTCCTCTACCTTCTTGGTGTCTCCTCCATCCAAGGATTCAAGCCGTTACGCCGCCGAAATTTCAGTTTGGCTCAAAGCTTGATAGGACCGTATTGCCTTCGGGCAAGGGGAAACTCCGCCCTTTTTTATTTTTATTTTGGCCATAGATAGAGACCACTACGTGCGGGTTGATCGGGTGCCTAAACCCTTCCCGATCAATAACCGAAGCCCCTACCTTAGAGCCTTTGGCAAAGACCGGTAAATCAGAGTCATATTTAGCACTTCGGTGCTCAAAATATCGATTTGAATGTTTCCCGGGTCACCAAAAGCTCCGGGTGGCGACTCTATATTTTATTCAAGGCGAGCGCATCGCCGTGATGGGTTCGAGAGGATCCACGGTCGCACATCATCGTTTTCAAGATTCAGAGTTTCACGATTCAGAGTTCAAAAATCATCTTTCGGAGTTCATATTTCAAATACACGGTTTCGCTGCCGTGTCGGCTCACATATACATATTCACCATTCACAGTTCATGATTCAACTTTCTAAAATTAGCGTTCGGACTTCATTATTCAAGTACATGGTTTTGCCACTGTGTCGGCCCAAATACATGGATTCACCGCCATGTCGGTACAAATACACAGATTCACCACTGTGTCGGCATCACACATTAATATTTCAAAGTGTTGGTAAAGATATAGATCCACCGCCGTGTCGGTTGAAATACACAGATTCACCGCCGTGTCGGTTTAAATACACGGATGACCCTCTGTACCGGTTCAAATTTCAAAGTTCTTACTCACATTTCATATACGAAATCGTTAACATTCGAAGTTCATGGTCAAACTCATAGTCTAAGTTCATATTCGAATTTCGTGTTGAAGTTCGTATTCGGAGATCAAAATTCATATTCAAGGTTCAAAGGCTGCAAATCCAGGTTTCTAGTTTCTGAGTTCAATTACATAGTTCATTGTATTTCGGTGATTTTATGACGTACAATATTCAATACGATCAGATCCTAAGGATTTCATATATCAGGATGTTCAATGCGAATCAATTATTCAATACTTTTGGTGTGAAGATTTCAGTGATTCAAACTTACAAAATTCATAATTCGGAGACTCACAATTTCAAGATTCAATGATTCTAACTTTTCAAAATTTACACGTTCGACATCAACAAAATCAAGTGCATAATCGAATACAACAGTCAAAGGTCCAATTCGCTCAAACTTTCAAAAATGCATCGATAATCAAATCAAAATTTCAAACCATCCATGCTAGACAAACACAAGTTTTCAAATCCTATTCTAATCATCATTCCAATATTCAATCTATCATGAAAATCTATGAATCCAAAATAAAATGCACTTAAACATTGAGTTCTCCTACCTTGAGCTCGAAGTCACGCGAAACGGAAGCAAGGCGAAGGTCCTATTAGTGATCTCCAGCCCTCAATCAACGTGACAACATATTAAAGATTTATTAAAGATTTATCCTAAATGCTACTAGCTTTGACGCACAAAAGTATTTTCCCAACACCGAGGTGAAAATGGGAAAATTCGTGTTAACCTTTGAACTTGACCCAATTTCCCATCCACATTTGACCTTTAACCTATTAATTCATGAATTTTCTAATTCATGAACATTGTAGGGCTCATTGTCCTCTTTCCAATGCATCAGGAATCGCACCAGTCGGAGTTCGGGATCAAAAGTTATGACTGAATTACTGAATAGGTGTTGGCATAGTGAAACAGAAACTCGCTGCGGCAAGGCTTCAGGCACCCATAGCTCACCGCGGTGAGAACGAACAGTGCCATTTTTTGCCTATTTTTCCATGTATCACTCACCACGGTGACTTCTTTAGGTAGGGTCTCACCACAGTGAGGTTTCCACTCACCGCGGTGACTATGGGCGACCATTTGCGACCCTTTTTGGGTTCAAAATATCCCAAAATCAAAGGTATGCGATGTTCTAATCACATACGATTTAAATCTAAGCATACCCTATAAAAAAAGTAACAAATCTTACCTTTTAAAGCTTGCATGTAGGGTCTATGATGGTCGAATCGACAGAGATCAACATCAAAGCTCTCTACCTCTCATTCGACCTCGGATTTCCCCAAACCTTACACGCAAATAAAAAAATACACACTAATCAAGCTCAAAACCCACAATCATCCTATGATCTAGGCACGCATGAAAAAAGTTTTGAAATTTACCTTCCTAAATCATCCATGCGAAACCCACGATCGTCGAAATCGATGGATATCGGCGTCGAGATTATAGGCGCCTACTCTTGCGTGCATTCAAATATGTAATTTCCTTCTAGAATTGCGCATGTGGGGGTTCCAATGTTCGGTTTTCAGGTGTCTCATGGTTTAGAGCTCTATCATCTGGATTCTCGATCGTAGGAGCTTCAAGATTTGACATATCATTGTGATGGTCTGGATCATGGTAATTCTCCGAGATAAATGACTAGTGAGGATAGCGATCGAATGATTTGTTTGGAGAATTTGTATGGCTTGGAAGGCTTCCTCAAGAGAAAAATCGATAGAGGAGGTTGTAAGGGGCTCTCTCACATAACCCTAAACTGAAATGCATGTATTCCATGCGTGAGAATTTGGGATTTATTATATGGGGGGTGTCTGATCCATTGTGGAGTGGGTACACACTGCCTGGTGTACGGGACTATCATAGACCACATATTTGAGTTTTAAACCATGGACCAGATTATTAATTGGTCCAAACCATGGGCCTGATTCACTTCTGGGTTCGAAACTTTGGATTCTTAACTAGAAGGTCTAAGCCTTGGCCTTTAATAATAGACCCTAGTTATTGAGCTTGCGGATAAATGGGTCTTGTTTTCTCAGATTATTAACTACTGGGTATGGATTCATGGGATTGATTAACTAACAGTTCGTAATTCTTGGGTTGTTATCTACATCAACCCATATCTGGGTGCTATATGTGGGTCTTGATACCATGAATGGTCAATACACCACTTTCAGTGTACTGGCTTAACTAATCAGGGGAATAAAAATACAAAGACCAACTAAGGTCAGATGTCATTGGGGTGTTCAGATACCTAGACCTCTTGGTTAAAGAACAAGGCATTGACTAGTGGAGTGACTTCCATCTTAGTTAGAACATTCTAAAAATACGACGTATGCCTTATTACGCTCGTGCACACAGTCAATGTGTTAGTGTTAGGCTATACGCCTAAACCAACATCGGTTTGGGTCAATGAGATTGAACTTGCTCGATCTCGGGTTTGAGTCGTGTGCAACATACACACATCACTAGAGGGTTCGAGTCTCGAAAGTCAGTTTGCATCAGGAATTGATTCCAGGTTTGTGTTTGGGCGTACTCACACAATTGAGATAAGCGGGTCAGTACATTCTCCCCTCCTTCAAAGAAATTTCATCCTCGAAAATTCATCATGGGACCCATGGCGGTCTAACTGACTCAATGGGTCGAATACCTACCTAACCTCCCTTCTATCCTAAAGAGATTTATGCTCATTAAAGCACAAGGTACCTAAGTGTTATATGTAGGACTTAGTTAAGCGCATAGGTATTAATGTCAAAACATTCATGTAATAAAAATACTGTCATACCTTCCAAAAGTATTCACCATGTAAGATTAAATGAAAAGTTGAAATAACTAACAAAGTTATACCATGGGTCCTCCCAAGGAATTGCCAATGGCATTTGCCGTTTCTTTCCATCAATTCAATCCCGTGTCCGATGTCTTGGTGGCACTTGAAGCATGCACCCATTGCCCACCGGCACTTTTCTATCTTATGTTGTAGTCTACATCTTGAGCACGACAAAATCGATAAGGGCGGGGCAGTGCTTGACGTTTGTTGCATCATTGACACTTCGATCGTAGCGGGGTGTGAAAGGCAAAAGAGTCTAGTAGGTGTAGAGACAGGGAGTCTGGAATGGTTAGTCTGAGCAAGTTGTGGGACTCGTGGCAGTAAGAACTTACGTGTTTTGTTGGCCCGCTCTGAGCTCACGGCTTGAGGCTGACTATTTCTGCTTATATTTTTCTCGTCTTGTCTCTTCAACATACTATCAACATCTCTCTCAGCAATGAGAGTTAATCTGACCACTCGCTCGTATGTTGTTGCTTCAAATAGAGATATCCTCTCTTTAATGACTGGCTTCAGGCCATACTCAAATTTCTGTGTTTTCATCAACTCAGTGGCCACTAGACCGGGTGCAAAATGGGACAAGCGAGAGAACTCAGTCTCGTACTCTCACACACTCATGGATCCTTGCACAAAATTTTCCAACTGTATGTCCAATTGGCATTTCTTCGGTGCTAAGATATACTTCTTGTAGAAGGCTTTGGTGAATTTGGCCTAAGTGCAAGGTTTCCTTGGTGCTCGGGTTCTCTCAGCAGATTTCCACCAATGGTCCGCTTCACCCTCGAGTTGGAACGAAGCCCAACTTATCTTCTCTTCCTTCGTGCAGCAGATTCTCTGAAGCACCTTCTCAATTTTGTTTAGCCAATGCTCAGCCTCCATCGGATCACTCTGATCATAGAAACTCGGGGGTCTCATCCTTCTATACTCCTAAAAATTTGATGGTTGTCCTCTCTTAGCCAGTATCGCCATGTTTATAGGGATTGCATTTAATCCCAAGGATAATCCCCCACCATTTGTGGTGTCACCAATATTTACGGTCCTTGGACTTCCCCGCCGTGGAGGCATATTGACCTATCATGACCAAGAAAATGCTAAGTCAGATTGATCCTAAAGCCCTAGTCTATGGAACGACTAAAGGCTAAAGTCATTGCTTCAAACCTAAGTCATAGCTATGAACTCAAGCCCTAGTCCCATGGGCGTTCATCCTAGATTTCAGATACCAACTGTGACAGACTCACGATTGGGTTCCCTATTTCTTTATAGAATTTACTGCCATAGCTCCAGATCCCTTGAAGACCAAAAGCCTAAGCTTTGATACCAATTGTGACAGCCCAAATATTCCTGACATATATTTTTTTTTTGAACCAATAGGAAAAACCCGGACCGTCGGGTCGCAGATCACGATCCAAATAAAGAATATATATTTGGTACATCTACTTAGTGCAAAATTCAAAGCAATAGTACATATGGTAGAAGTAGAAAAATTTATCACTATACAGAACATGGTCTAACAATATAAACCACCGGTGTTAGCTGACCATCACCTAAAAAGTGGTGTACAAAATGTCTACTCAAGGATGTACCTCAAAAATCTAATTCTACTAGTAGACAAGATTATTGGACGTACCAAGTCCAAATCTCAAGATCCACAACTAAAATGAAAAAAATTCCACCAGTCTATGGTAACGGAGTCGCCTCAAACTTTGGATCTCACTCAAGACCTACACTTGTACCTGTGACGTATAGTCGAGGAGTGAGCAAACAGTCTATGCTCAGTAGGAGAAGATCAATACTAACTAAATTTTATCCAAATATATGCATAAATTCAGTGACAGAAGCATAAATACAATAAACAAAGTCGAAACATTTTCATATTAGTTTAAAATTGATAGGTTTTATAAATAAATATTCAAATTCCGAGTTCATCCAACTTTCGGACCAAAAATTTAAGCTCTAATTCATGTTTTGGATTCTGAATTTGAATTGACTGGATTGAAGATTCAATTTGCTATTCATGTTCAAATTTCAGAGTTCGGATGTATTGTTAATAAATCAGAGTTCAACATTTGTAAATCATATCCTTGTTATTCAAAGCTCGTAGTTCACAACTCAATACTCATAGTTCATCATTTTCAGGATTCAGAGTTTCACGATTCAAAATTCAAAGATCATCTTTCGGAGTTTACATTTCAAATACACAGTTTCGCTACCGTGTCGGCTCCCATCTACGTATTCACCATTCACAGTTCATGATTTAGCTTTCTAAAATTAGCGTTCGGAGTTCATTATTTGAATAAACAATTTTGCCGTCGTGTCGGCCCAAATACATGGATTCACCGCCGTGTCGGTTCAAATACACGGATTCACAGTCGTGTCGACATCACACGTTCATATTTCAAAGTGTCGGTACATATATGGATCCACCGTCGTGTCAGTATAAATACACGGATTCACCACTGTGTCGGTTAAAATACACGGATGACCCTCTATACCGATTCAAATTTCGAAGTTCTTACTCACATTTCATATACGAAATCGTTCATATTCAAAGTTCATGGTCAAACTCATAGTCTAAGTTCATATTCGAATTTCATGTTTAAGTTCGTATTCGGAGATCAAAATTCATATTCAAGGTTCAAAGGCTTCAAATCAAGGTTTCTAATTTATGAGTTCAATTACATGGTTCAATGTATTTCAGTGATTCTAAGATGTAAAATATTCAATACCATCAGATCTTATGGATTTCATCTATAAGGATGTTCAATATGAATCAAATATTCAATACTTTTTGTGCAAAGATTTTAGTGTTTCAAACTTACAAAATTCATAATTCGGAGACTTACAATTTCAAGATTCAATGATTCTAACTTTTCAAAATTCACACGTCCGATATCAACAAAATCAAGTGCATAATCGAATACAACATTCAAAGGACCAATTCGCTCAAACTTTCAAAAACGCATCGATAGTCAAATCAAATCAAAATTTCAAACCTTCCATAGCAGACAAACATAAGTTTTCAAATCCAATTCTAATCATCATTCCATTATTCAATCTATCATGAAAATCTATGAATCCAAACCAAAATGCACTTAAACATTTAGTTCTCCTACCTTGGACTCGAAGTCGTGCGAAACGACAGCGAGGCGAAGGTCCGATTAGGGATCTCCAACCCTCAATCTACATCACAACATATGACAACATATTAAATATTTTTCGTAAATGCTACTGGTTTCGACGCACAAAAGTGTTTTCCCAACACCAAGGTAGAAATGGGTAAATTCGTGTTAACCTTTAAACTTGACCCAAAATTTCATCCAAATTTGACCTTTAAACCTTTTGGTTCATGAATTTTTCAAGTCATGTGCAACATACACACATCACCAGAGGGTTCGAGTCTCAAAAGTCAATTCGCGTTAGGAATTGGTTCCAGGTTTGCGTTTGGGCGTACTCACTCAATTGAGATAAGTGGGTGAAAGGCTACGTTACATATGTGAGAAGTTTGACCAAGGTCAAACCGATCAAAGAAAATCGCATCATCGTCGAAAGTCAACGATTCTACATTAGCGAAAATTCGGGGTGTTACATCAAGAAAGGTCAAGGTCATTACATTCTCCCCTCCGTCAAAGAATTTTCATCCTTGAAAATTCATCATGGGACCCATGGTGGTCTAACTGACTCAATTGTCAAATGGGTCGAATGCCTACCTAACCTAACTTGTATCCTAAAGAGATTTAAATTTCTCATTAAAGCACAAGTACCTAAGTGTTATATGTAGGACTTAGTTAAGCGTATAGGTATTAGTGTTAAAACATTCATGTAATAAAAATACTATCATACCTTCCAAAAGTATTCACCATGTAAGATTAAAAGAAAAGATAAAATAACTAATGAAGTTATACCTTGGGTCCCTCGAGGAATTGCCAATGGCTTTTGCCGTTTCTTTCACTCAGTACAATCCTGTATTCGATGTCCAAGCCGCACTCGAAGCATGCACCCATTGCCCACCGGAACTTTTTTGTCTTATGTTGTATTCCGTATCTTGAGCACGACTGAATCGATACGGGTGGGGTAGTGCTTGACGTTTGTTGCATCATTGACGCTTCGATCGTAGCGAGGTGAGAAAGGCAAAAGGGTCTAGTAGGTGTAGAGACAGGGGTTCTTGAATGGTTGGTCTGAGCATGTTGTGGGATTGGTGGCAGTAAGAACTTAGGTCCTTTGTTGGCCCGCTCTGAGCTCACGGTTTTAGGCTGACTATTTCTATTTATATTTTGCTCATCTCATCTCTTGAACATACTATCAACATCTCTCTCAGCAATGAGATCCAATCTGACATCTCGCTTGTATGTCGTTGCTTCAAAGAGAGATATCTTCTCTTTAATGACTGGCTTCAGGCCATACTCAAATTTTTGTGTTTTCATCAACTCAGTGGCTACTAGACCGGGTGCAAAATGGGACAAGCGAGTGAACTCACTTTCGTACTCTTGCACACTCATGGATCCTTACACCAAATTTGCAAACTGTATCTCTAATTGGCGTTTGTCTGATGCCAAGATATACTTCTCATAGAACGCTTTGGGGAATTCGGCCTAAGTCGAAGGTGTCTCTGGCACTCGGGTTCTCTCAACAGATTTCCACCAATGGTTTGCTTCACCCTCGAGTTGAAATGAAGCCCAACTTACCTTCTCTTCCTCCGTGCACCGGATTCTCTGAAGCACCTTCACAATTTCGTTTAGCCATTGCACTACCTCCATCGGATCAGTCTGACCATAGAAACATAGGGGTCTCATCCTTCTAAACTCCTGAAAACCAGATGGTTGTCCTCTCTTAGCTAGTATCACCCAGATGTTCACTATGGTTTCAAGGAGTTGCTAGTTATTGTTGTTTATAGGGCTTGCGTTTGATCCAGAGGTTAATCCCCCACCATTTGTGGTGTCACCAATATTTACGGTCCTTTGTCTTCCCCGTCGTGGAGGCAAATTAACCTGTCATGACCAAGAAAATGCTAAGTCAGATCGATCCTAAAGTCCTAGTCAAAGGAATGACTGAAGGCTAATGTCGTTGCCTCAAACCTAAGTCATAGCTATGAACTGAAGCCCTAGTCCTATGGGCGTTCAGCCTAGATGTTAGATACTAACTGTGACAGAGTCACAGTTGCCCCTATGTCGTTATAGAACCTACTGCCATAGCTCCGGGTCCTCAGAAGACCTAAAGCCTAAGCTTTGATACCAACTGTGATAGCACGGATTTCCCCAACATTTTTTTTTTTTTTTTTTTGAATAACTAGGAAAAACTCAGACCGTCGAGTCGCAAATCATGATCCGAATACAGAATATATATTTGGTACATCCACACAGTGCGAAATTCAAAGCAATAGTACATATGGTAGAAGTAAAAAAAATTATCGCTATAAAGAACATGGTCTAACAATATAAACTATAGGTGATGGCCGAGCATCACCTAAACAGTGGTGTACAAAATGTCTACACAAGAGATGTACCTCAAAAATCTAATTCTACCAGTATACAAGATGATTGGACATACCAAGTCCAAATCTGAAGATCCACAACTAAAATGAAAACAAATACACCAGTCTATGGTAACGGAGTTGCCTCAAACTTCGGATCTCACTCAAGACCTACACTTGTACCTGTGACGTATAGTCGAGGAGTGAGCTAACTGTCTAAGCTCAGTAGGATAAGATCAATACTAACTACATTTTATCCAAACAGATGCATAAATTTAGTGATGGAAGAATAAATGCAATAACCAAAGTCGAATCATTTTCATAGTAGTTTAAAATTGACAGGCTTTATAGATAAATATTCAAATTCCGAGTTCATCAGAGTTTTGGACAAAAAATTCAAGCTCTAATTCATGTTTTGGATTTTGAATTCGAATTGATTGGATTCAAGACTCAATTTGCTATTCATGTTCAAATTTCAGAGTTTGGACGTGTTGTTCATAAATTAGAGTTCAGCATTCGTAAATCATATCCTTGTTATTCAAAGCTTGTGATTCAAAGCTCATAGTTCACAACTCATTACTCAGAGTTCATCGTTTTCAGGATTTAGAGTTCGAAGATCATCTTTTGGAGTTCATATTTCAAATACAAGGTTTTGCCACTGTGTCAGCTCATAAATAAGTATTCACCATTCACAGTTCATGATTCAACTTTCTAAAATTAGCGTCGAATTCTGTCGTGTCGGTTCAAATACTGGATTCACCGTGGTTCAAATACCGGTTTTCAAATACTGCTGATTCACCGCCGTTTCGGAATCACACATTCATATTTCAAAGTGTTGGTACAGATATGGGTCCACCGCTATGTCAGTTCAAATACATTGATTTACCACCGTGTTGGTTCAAATACATGGATGACCCTCTGTACCGGTTGAAATTTCGAAGATCTTACTCACATTTCATATACGAAATCGTTCACATTCGAAGTTCATGGTCAAACTCATAGTCTAAGTTCATATTCGAATTTCGTGTTCAAGTTCGTATTCGTAGATCAAAATTTATATTCAAGGTTCAAAGGCTTAAAATCAAGGTTTCTAATTTATGACTTCAATTACATAGTTCAATATATTTCGGTGATTTTAAGATGTACAATATTCAATATGATCAGATCCTAAGGATTTCATATATCAGGATGTTCAATGTGAATCAATTATTCAATAATTTTGGTGCAAAGATTTTAGTGATTCAAACTTACAAAATTCATAATTCGGAGACTCTCAATTTCAAGATTCAATGATTCTAGCTTTTCCAAATTCACACGTTTGATATTAAAAAATCAAGTGCATAATCGAATACAACATTCAAAGGTCCAATTCACCTAAACTTTCAAAAACGCATCAATAGTCAAATCAAATCAAAATTACAAACCTTCCATGGTAGACAAACACAAGTTTTCAGATCCAATTCTAATCATCATTCCATTATTCAATCTATCACGAAAATCTATGAATCCAAAACACAATGCACTTAAACATTGAGTTCTGCTACCTTGAACTCAAAGTCGTGCGAAACGGAAGCAAGGCGATGGTCCTATTAGTGATCTCCAACCCTCAATCTATATCCCAATATATGACAACATATTAAATATTTATCCTAAATGCTACTGGCTTTGACACACAAAAGTGTTTTCCCAACACCAAGGTGGAAATGGACAAATTCGTGTTAACCTTTAAACTTGACCCAAATTACCGTCCAAATTTGACCTTTAAACCTTTTGGTTCACAAATATGTTAATTCATTAAAGTTATAGGGCTCGTTTTCCCCTTTCCAACGCATTTATAATTGCACCAATCGGACTTCGGGGTCAAAAGTTATGACCAAAATACCGAACAGGTGCTGACCCAGTGAAACAGTATCTCGCCACGCTGTGCCCTTCAGGCACCCATAGCTCATCGCGGTGAGAACGAACAATGCCGTTATTTGCCTATTTTTCCATGTATCACTCGCCGTGGTTAGTTCTTCAGATAGGGTCTCCCTGCAGCGAGGTTTCCATTTGCCGCGACGACTGTGGGCGACCATTTGCGACCCTTTTTGGGTTCGAAAAATCTTAAAATCAAAGGTATGCAATGTTCTAATCACATACGATCTAAATCTAAGCATACCCTATAACAAAAGTAATAAATCTTACCTTTTAAAGCGTGCATACAGGGTCTACGATGGTCGAATCGATAGAGATTGACGTCGAAGCTCTCCACCTCTCATCCGACCTCGAATTTCCCCAAACCTTGCACGCAAATTGGAAAATACACACTAATCAAACTCAAAACCCACAATCATCCTATGATCTAGGCATGCATGCAAAAGGTTTCAGAATTTACCTACCTAAATCATGCATGCGAAACCTACAATCTTCAAAATCGATGGATATCGGCGTCGAGATTATCGATGCCTACTCTCGCGTGCGTTCAAATATGCAATTTCCTTCTTGAATCGCGCATGCGGGGGTTCTGGTGTTCGGTGATGAGGTGTCTCATGGTTTAGAGCTCTATCGTCCGGATTCTCAATCATAGGAGCTTCAATATTCGAAAGATCACTGTGGTGATCTGGGTCATGGTGATTCTCCAAGATCAATGACTAGTTGGTATAGCAATCAAACGATTTGTTTGGAGAATTTGTATGGCTTGGAAAGCTTCTTCAAGAGAAAAATCGATAGAGGAGGTTGCAAGGGGCTCTCTCACATAACCTCAATTGAAATGCATGTATTCCATTCATGAGAATTTGGGTTTTATAATATGGAGGGTGTCTGATCCAGTGTGGAGTGGGTATACACCGCCCGGTGTACGTGATTATCATAGACCACATATTTGAATTTTAAACCATGGACCAGATTACTAATGGGTCCAAACCATGGGCCTGATTCACTTCTGGGTCCGGAACATTGGATTTTTAACTAGCAAGTCTAAGCCTTGGTCTTTAATAATGGACCCTAGTTATTGAGCTGGCTAACAAATGGGTCTTGTTTTACCCGAGTTATTAACTACTGGGTATGGATTCATGGGCTTGATTAACTAAAAGTTCATGATTCTTGGGTTGTAATCTACATCAACCCATATTAGGGTGCTATACATGGGTCTTGATACCCTGAACTATCAATACACTACTTTCAGTGTACTGGCTTAACTAATCAAGGGAATAAAAATAGAAAGATCAACTAAGGTTAGATGTCATTGCGGTGTTCAGATACCTAAACCTCTTGGTTACACACCAAGGCTTTGACTAGTGGGGTGACAAAAATGTCCATCTTAGTTATAATATTCTAAAAATACGGCGTATGCCTTATTAGGCTAGTGCACATAGTTAGTGTGTTAGTGTTAGGCTATCTATGTTGTAGGTCTATACGCCTATACCAGCATCGGTTTGGGTCAATGAGATTTAACTTGCTTGATCTCGGGGTTTGAGTCTTGTGCAATATACACACATCACCAGAGGGTTTGAGTCTCAAAAGTCAGTTCGCGTCAAGAATTGGTTCTAGGTTTGCATTTGGGCGTACTCACTCAATTGAGAAAAGTGAGTCAAAGGCCACGTTACATACGTGAGAAGTTTGACCAAGGTCAAATCAGTCAAAGCAAATCACATCATTGTCGAAAGTCAACAATTCAAATTTACGAAAATTCTGGGTGTTACATCCTTCCCTCCTTAAAGAATTTTCATCCTCAAAAATTGACGTGTCTTATTCGAAGATGTATGGACACTTGGTTGTTTCCGAATGAGAGCAGTCATGTGCTCCTCAAGAGTTAGTGACTCAACATCCAAGCAAGGTCAGGGTCATTACAACGTGTACCTTGGATGACAAAACCGGATCCCATATACTCATGGGTTCAAATGCATGGTAGTAGCATGAGTTTGAACCATGTAGGGCCCACTTGGTGGCCATCCAGGGGATCAGGTGTCAAAGCAACTTCGGCAAGGATGATCCGGTCCATCTACAGAAAATAAAGATTGAATCAGATCTATATCCACAATTCAAAATGAGATCAAAGTTTTTAAAATTTAATGCACTAGATTTTACCAAGCGGTAGACAAACTTTTGGCCACGCTTCTGGATGGCAAAGAAATCAAGAAATTGAGTTTTTTTCTCTTAGATTACATGCCATTTGGCATGTCAACTCAAAACGGGTGTTGTTTTGGGATCACATGCCACATAGCATGTGATCTTGTGTTCGAATGCATGGGTTCATTCATGCGTTGAAACCCACAAACCCTCTTCCCTACACAAACACAAACCAACATAGCAAGAGAGAGGCCCCTCAATATGCATGGTTGTGCCGTGCATTCGACCTTTTTGGGTGCCACATGGCACCCACTCGAGGATTGGGTGCCACGACAACCTGCCTAACGTCGCGGGTACCCTCTAATTTTTTTTGAAAAAAGAGCATTTTTCTGCCGTTAAATCTTTTATCAAAGGTTTGAAATTTCAATGCACCATATTTAGGTAGGGAACCATAAAATTTGACCAGTGATTTGATGGGTAAAAAAGATTCCAAAAACCTAAAGGACGGGCTGAAAGAAAACAAATGATTTATGATTCCATCAAAGGATGTAAGATTCCACAAAATTCCACTGCTCCACCATAAGACGATAGTAACTCACAAGAGATTGACGATTTTTTTGAAAGCACGGATTTTATTGTTGAATCAAAGTAATCGTATATCCACCGAGGGTTTGTTGCAGGACTCGAGTTTGGTCACCAATGTCAAAATGTTTGAAATTATCCATCCGCCAATCGACACCCATAAGCAGATTCTATTATTTAATAAAAACAAATTAGTATTAGGTGCATAGACCCTCACACCAATGATGGTGCAAGAGCCTTTGCAACATTTTGGAGTGATGAACGTAGATGCCAACTGGATAATGAGACCGCTCCCTTTACAGACTGGGGCATGATCACCCCACCGTTAGGGCCATGTGGCACGCTTTATGAGCAATCCAAAGTGGAAACTCATATTTCAGCTATCACGGCCCTGAGGTTTTCAACCATCTTATCTATGCACTCTAATATGGACTCTTTTGCATCAAAATTAAAATACACATATCAGCTAGTGTCACTCCTCTTATAGGTGGAAAATGTTGGTTGAGACAAGTGCCGATTAATCATAGAAGCATGTGTGGTGTAAAATGGGCAAGCATGGCCAAGGTATCAACTCAGGTAACGATACTGCATATTGTTCTATGAAGGATCGATATGTATCGACCGATATTGACACCGATACACTTTTTATTTTTAAAAAAAATCAAATACATGATGTATTAGCCGGTACCTCATCCGTATTAGCCAATACAGTCCCACATCGGCCGATACTGATACCAATACTGAGACGGCCCCGATACTGTATTTGGAGGGCCGTATCATTATCAGTTGGCCAAGATACCGACACGTTTCTATACTGATACTTGATACCATGATCATGACCCTATCTATTTACATGCAGTCATTAGAGTCTGTATCAATCCAATTGTATGATACATAAGACCAAGGTAACAAAATTTGTATCCGACTTGGGTATCGGTCCTCCCAGGACCGATACAACTCGGCCGATACTGATACGTATCGACCTTTTTTTCTCTTTAAAAAAAAAAACTGAAAATATAGGTATTGGCTAAAACTGATACCATATCGGCCGATACCGAGTTGGGATACTGATACGCATCGGTGCTGATACGTATCGGTTTGCCGAGCAACTAATATGTATCACCGATATGTATCGGTATCGGCCCATTTTTGATACCATGCATAAGACACAAGCAGTTAATACCAACTCTTACCATTAAAAAAGGGAAAATTTCAAAATAACCCCTCATCTTTGACCCCGATATCAATAATGCACCCAAACTATTGCTCCTATCAAATAGGCATCCAAAGTTGACATAAATTCATCAACTAAACCCCTGCCATCACCTTCTGTTAATATGCGAACGAAAAACGCTGAGTAAGCATATAGCTAGAACAGACTTGCCAACGTGGAAAGTTTTGCATATGCTGAGTTGGTCCCTGCACACGTTAACCTCACGTGACTACATTAAAGTTCCCCCCAAAATAAATAATATACTAAATAGAGAAAAGAGGGAAATTAGAGAAACTCGTTGGGTCTTCCTCTCCGCCTGGTTTCTAGAGGTTTTTTTCTCCAGCGCTTAGGGCTTCCAAATAGAGGTGCAAATCATTTTCAACATTTCTCATTTCAAATCGAAAACAATTGATTGATTATCCCAACTATGAAAATGGTTTGGAGTAAGAGAGCGATCCCATTTAGGTTTCCTATCTATGATAAGTCCTCTGACACTAAACTAGGGTTTATTTGTATAATTTTGAGCATATCTTGTCTTTGCTGAAACTCTTTGTGGCATAATGCTTGTTTATAATGCAAGTTCATGTTGATTAGACTTCACATCTTCAATTTCCACAAAAAACTAAAGCATTTGTTGTTTCAATATGAGTTTTTGTACCCAGATTGATCGAAAGCAGAGGTAAGGCATATAATTTTATAGCCGATTAGTTGAACCTTTTTTTATAAATCAAGATTTCTGATAGAAGAACTCCTAATTTGATCAATGTTCTTATATACAATCCCCAATTTCATCCTAAATTTTCATTGGTTAAAATTTTAATATGCATTACTGTAGACATCCAAATTTGACCCAAGGCCCGATCGACCCGTACTTCGAGAAAGGCGTGCTCCCAAGCTTCCGAAAGCACCTCCTAAACCCTTAGAACTTAATCCAAATCTTTGGAACCATTCCCAAACCCTTAGGAATCAACCCTAACCTTCTCAAACCCTTAAAAAGCCTAAAATGAACCCATAAAACCCGTTTCGAACAAGCCAAAATAGCTAATGAAAAGAGGAGTGCCTAAGTTGGCATAGACAGTTGTCCAACCTGAGGCCTATTGCGACAGCCCAGGTTTTCCTTATCTCAAAAACCCGTACCATTGGATCACACACAAGATCCGAATCATGGTAATGCTATGGTATCGTTGTGCAAGCACCACTTCCTGACAGCTCGATCTTTCCTCAAAATAAGCAATAGGAAGGATTAGGTCGTCATAGAATAATAAGCTTACAAAAGTGGAAGTAAAGTGCGCAAAGCGGAAAACATATAGAGCTATAGTAAATAACAAATTGACAAAATAAACCCACATAGTTATCTACCATATGCACAAGTCCAAAAGAAACTATATATCCACTGATGAAGGCCTATCTCTATCTAAACAGTGGATCAAAACATATCATTGTATTTAATTACACATTTCATTTACTGTTTATCAAAAACCCAAAAAGAACTATCCAAGTTCCACTCCAAGCAGCTAGGGGAAATGCTCCTCGGGCAGTTTCTCCTCTTCCTCCGGGATGTAATCCGAATCGTCCTCCCGCTTCGGATCAAGTTAGAAATCAGCTCCTACAACTATGACGTATAGTCAAGGAGTGATCTTAATCCAAGCTCAATAGGGAATAACAAATATTGAATTTCAATTTATCATTCTCATTCACAAATCTGGATGCATAGTTAAAATCATACGGTCAAGCAAGGACTTCTTTAACTAAAAGTAATCAAGCTTTCATAAATGCATGTAATCAAGTTTCAAAATAATGCATATAAGATCAAGCGAGCGTATCAGAGGCATGGAAACATATCAAACAGAAACATCACTAGAATGTGTAGCATAATTTACAAACAAGATTCGAGTATTAAGCTGTCAAGCCCCTGAGCTACGTTAACAGGATCACTTGAACCAAAACATCGAGCCCTTGAGCTACGTTAACAAGGTCACTCAATTCAAGGAGGCCAAGCCCCTGAGCTATGTTAACAGGGTCACTTGGGTCGAGACGGATTGCCAAGCCCCTGAGCAAGTTAACAAGGTCACTTGAGCCGGATTTCCAAGCCCCTAAGCAAGTTAGCAGGGTGACTTGAGCCATTACCAAGCCCCTGAGCAAGTTAGCAGGGCCACTTGAACCAGATCTTCAAATCACAGTGACACGAAATCATGACACGAATCACATAGCATATACACGATTCAAACAATCAAGTATTAAACTGATCAGGATGAGTACATGATATATATATATATATATCCGATATGAGATACACAAGCTGACAACAATGATATAAGTCACACATAGAATCTAGAATGCGCATCGTAGTCATGTAATATCATATCGAGATGCATGTACAAAAGCATGCAAATCAAGTGCGTAAATCCACGAATTATATTCTTCAAAACATGTCAATATTCTTGTTTAAGATTCATAGAAAATATCATTTTAATACTTGCATCAATAACATGAACTTCAAGAAAAACACAGATTCGGCAAGGTGTTCTTCCCTACCTTAAATCGGAAACTCTTGAACAAACGTGTGCAAATCGGAGCTAAACACTTCTCAATCGTCCCTCATATATCGCCTAGAATGCACATTGCACATACTTTATGTGTTAATAAACCATGCCAGCCATAAGTCACGGCCTCGTAAGGCACAAAAGATCACAAACCCAAGCCCTATTAAAATAGAGGATCTCGACGTGACGAGATATAGGGTCGTCGCGGTGAGCTGTTCAAATGCCACATGACTTAATGATTCTCGCCGCGACAAGATTTTCCCGAGGCAATTTAGCCTTGAATTCTTGTCACGACAAGGGCTTCAAGTCATTTATCTTCGCGGCGATGCTCCATGTCACCGCGGCGAGCCTAACAGACTCGCCAGCTCTATTTTTCTTTCTTATTTGTTTCTCACTTTCAAAAGTGCCCTTCCTTGAGCTAAATCCACACCCTATAGATGTGACAAGGCCACATCATACATGTTGCACGATTCATGATCCGAAACTTTAGAAATCGAAGGATTCAATTTCCAACTTTGTCATTCATCTGATTTATGATGTCTCGAGGCATGCATTGCTAAAACGCGACCAAATCGGGTCAGCTTTATGCAAATTAAACCTCTAGACACTAGTGTGATTATGCATGCATGCAGACCGAGGCCTCAGACCTCAAGATTTTGGCTACAAAGCCTCTCGTATGTCCGATTCCCAAAATCCATCACATGGACTTCTAATTTTCCATGAGAGTAAATATTAAAGCTAAGAAAACAGATCTAAAATTAAGGATTCGAGTTTATCGAAATGAAATCTTTGCATGTGGGGCTTTCGAGCTTTCCCCGTATGATTCCTCTTGTGAGAAGTGCTCGATCGATTTTGATTCCCGCCCAAAAGATTTCACGGTTTAAAGGTTAGTTGATGCAGAGATAATGTCTCCGCTGCAATGGTCGGTTTGCTGACTAAGTTGGCGAAACCGGATGGTGAATGGAGTTCCTTTAATATGGAGAGGAGATGAGAGGAACCTTTCCTTTCTGGTCTTGCTCGACACCCAAATTCCATGTACGAGATATGCGTGCATGGGAGTTTTATATCGTAAGGCTGGTTCAAGTGTGGAACCAAAAACAGATAATTTTGGTGTATGAGTTAGACTAGAGGCCATAGATTGGGGGTTTATTTCGTGGGCCAGATTTTCTACCGGGTTCAACCCATGGGCTAGATCAGATTCATGGGTCTAACATCTTGGTGCTGACAGTAGGCCCGATCTAAGGTCTAATGCTATTGGGTCACCCTAGTTGGGTTGTTTGTTGATGGGCCAAGGATCTTGGCTCTAACTAATGGGTTCTCACGCTAGGAGTCTGGTTATCCATTGGACCTTGTTCTAAAGTGACCCAATCAATATATGTGGACTGTCAAACTTGTTTTATCAAGTGTCTTACTAGTCGGATGGTTATAAACCGGAAATGGGCGGGTGTTACATCCGCCCCCCTTAAATGAATTTTCGTCCTAAAAAATTCACGATTGTATAAGGGGATGGAGAGCAAGTGATTGGGCCGTGCTCTAACAGATGAAGTTGATTGTGACACTATAGTCTCGATATATATGACAGTGTGCGAGGTAGTGCAGTCAGGGTTCCTAGGAGGGATGTGAATGTATTCTTCATTAGGATAATTAGCATGGAATAACTGCCCTCTGACAATTGTCGTCGAGCAAGCTAGCTAATTGTTAACAGGAATTTACATGCCCTCAATGAGCGCTTAATGGATACCCTTTTATATTAAGAATGTTGTAATGCTCAAAGGGTTTTGACTACTAAAATTTGGCTATACCATACAAATAGGGGTGGGAGTGTTCAAATTCCAAAATCTGGGAGGGTTTTGACTACTTTCATTAATAATGTCATGCCCAATCCAATTTTGTAATCATAATTGACTTAGCTAAGTTCAAGTGTAAATAGGGCTATGATTTAGTTGTTACTAGCATTGGTTCAATAAGAGATTAGTTGCTACTAGCATTGGTTCAATAAGAGATTTAGTTGTTACTAGCATTGGTTCGATAATAGGTTAGGGCATTTTAATGATACAGAAGATTATTATTGAGCAAAGTTTTACATGCCAATGCAATTGTCTATTTCATTCATTCTGCGTGATCAACAGTAATTTCTTAGGCAATGAAACTTTCAAAATTTCTACAATTATAACTTATACATTACTGATTTCAAACTTAAAAATTGTTCACCTGGTTGTTCCGCCGATTGTGCAGGTGGTTGCTCATCATGGCTTGAGCTCCAGTCTCCGAGGGACCAGCTCTTTGATGAGCTGCGCTCTTCATGTACTCGGAGACGAACCCGCGTGCTTTAGCTAAAATCGGGGCGTGGGCAGTCCGATACGTGTTCGCCACCCAATGAGTTAGGATTTCATCATGGAAATCCAATCTCTGATGCATCAAATAATTGTTTTGATGGAGGATTTCGAACTAATTCAGGTTTCATCTATTTTGGGCTTCAAGAAGTTGAGAAATTTGCAATTGTTGCAACTCCATTTGGAGAGAGAACTCAGCCACTATAAGGAATTCACCTTGTTGTCCTTGTGGCTGAGGGGGTTGAGCAGGTATAGGTTGTGTGGGTTCGGGTGTGGCTTGTTCGGGTGCTTCTTGAGATCCAGTCGGTTGTCGCAAAGCTCTATTTCTCACACTCAAATGACACCTCTTTAAGATCATATTCCATTATTTCCTTGAAAATTTCTCCACATTATCCATCCTAGTTTCCTCACCTGCCGGTATCTCATATGGTTCTTCATTGTCATCATCTTCATGACTATCAAGGAGTGGAGATATTATTTTGGCATAGCGCAAGGCAGTCAAGGGTTTATTAATAGAGCTCAGTGACTCCTTGTTTGCGTACTTTATAACCTCGTACACTACTTCAGGCGCAGAAAACCACCTATCTTCATGTACTGTGAATAGTGCTTGAAGTAACGAGTCCCGTCTCTCTCTCTCTGTCATGCATAAGGGTGTACAAATTATTACAGAACACGACATCCAAAAACCACATTCGGTCAGGCAGTTGGGTTCGGGTCATGGATTGGCCAGAGGCCTAAAGACCACCAGTCATTCCAACTGTAATTTTATGAAATCTTGGCTCCTTGGGTCGAGGAACTTGTAAACCCTGTGTGTTATCATACTTTGGACTGTAGCGCATGGCTGCGGCAATGTATACAGGCCTATGTGAAACTTACGCCCGTCAATTTTCGTGGTGAAATTTCCATAGGTGTAACCGCCTTTGAAATTCTAGTGAAACAGTTTAACCAGACGTGGGTGATAATGGGGCTGGACGGGTTGAAGTAGGGGTTCAAGGTTAGCACGTCTGATGTCGGCTATCGACTAGACTATCATATCATCAGTAAATAATTCTAGGTTAAACAACTATTTAGGTTCAAAGGTCTTATTAGCCCACCATGTCGCCGGTTGTTCTTGGCTTGGAGGCAGAGGTTTCGAGCTAGCCGGGGCCTTACCCTTGGTGCTAACAGAGAGTTTTGGTCGAGAGACCTGGATTTTGGTCGTGGCCTTCTTCCTAGTTCCCATGCGAAAGAAAATGGATAGGAAAAAGAGGGTTGCGTGTGGTTTACCTCGCAAGATAGGTTAAATCCGAGGGAAATCAGACTCGACAAAGCTCGTGCATGTCAATCCTTGAGCTTGGAAAGTTTCGGTGCGAAAGATCGAACGAGTCGAATGCAAACAGGCCTTGGTTCACGCAGGAGGGAAAATGAGAGAGGGGCCTAGGCTTAAAAATCCCAAAAATGACAAATGAGGGTTTCTAGGGCCCCTTATAAAAGTTCACAGTCACCGCGATGACTTTAAGTCCTCGCAGCGACAAGCCCAATTCTAAAGATGTCGTCGCAGCGAGCTTCAATCTCACTGCGGTGAGCAACACAGAAACAGAGTAGGATCTGCTTTGGGTTTTGTTTTGGCTCGTAATACACGGGAGATCTAGATATCTATATAGTAGACTTTTACTAACTACATGCAGGTGCGCTGAGACTTGTTTATACGGAGTTTTGGTATCCATCGACATATGTGAAAGGAGATATTGTAACCATTTGGTGAAAATTTCGAAGTTGCGCACTAGTCTTAATAGGTGGGCACTAGTTAGACACATTAGGCATAGCTATTTAGACTCGTTGATCAGTATACATGCAACAAGTTGTTAAATACATGCAATAGCGACGTATGAACTATAGGCCAAATATAAAGATTCCCATTGACTACACATACTTGAAATATTTATTTAACTTTTCAATACGGCATCATATAGTGAGTGACTCACCCCAATGAAATAGTAACAAGTATTGTTCTCTGATTTTGGCTTCACATTCCCATGTCACTTCAGCATCAGAATGGTTGGGCCATTAGACTAGGACAAGTGGGATACGTTTTGTCCGTAGAATCTGCTCCTTGCGGTCCAAGACTTTGATTGGTTGTTCAAATAGCGTTAAGTCTTCTTGGACTTCTATTGGCTAGTAGTCCAATACGTGTGAAGCGTCTCTCACATATTTTCTCATCATTGACACGTGGAACACTTTGTGGATGTTGGACAACTGCGGTGGTAGAGCAATGTGATAGCCCACACATTGTGGATGCTGGACAGCACGACATCCACTAATGAGGCTGTGCAGATCGTTACACTGGTTCAACCTTTGCTGATCTTCTGACCATTTCCGAGCACTCTTTGATCTGGTGTCCCATTTTCCCACAATGTGTTCCACGTGTCAACTGCGGCCGTGCAGGCCGTGCCAGGGGACATTAGAATATTTGAAGAAAGAAGGTCTAGTACCCCTGCTTTCACCCTTGAAGGAAAATGTCTAGCCCAGGTTGGTGAAATTTTGGTACTAGAACCTGACAAAGAAGGTGGTACCTGGGGCTGAGGATATATTAGAAATCTTGATTGATGACTGGCAGCTGACTGTCGACTGTAGAGATATTGGGATGGCTTTGGGAGTCCCATATCAATTTGACTCCACTAGAGCTGAGGGAGCACCTACAGGGGCTACATTGCAGGAAATGGCTAAACAGCTTACTAACAGAATAGTGGGCTCCGGTGAATCCTTGATGAGAAGAGACCTCCATCCTACCCTTAGATTCATTGATACCATTATGAGGAAAAATATCTGTCTCTGGCCATTTGCAAGAGAGAAGGACCCCATTAGTGGATGCCTTATACTTCTGTTCAAAGGGGCAATTTGTGAATGCACCTAAGCTGATTTTTGAAACAATGGTGGACATCAATGACAAGGTGCTGAAGAGGCAAGTTTTTGCTAAAGGAGGAGGTCTGCCTTTCTGCAGACTCATCACATGTCTACTCAAGACTGGAAAGTATGCGATCAAGCGAAATGAGCCAATGGAGAAGCTAACTATCAAATTGTATGGAAAAAGGGAATGGTCGACCAGCCTCACCTTAATTAAGAAGAGTCAGCTAGCTGGAAGGGAGAGGCGGCTGAGAAGGCACCCACTATCGTGGTAGCAGAGACTCCTACAGAGATACCCTTATCCACCCCTCCACCTACCATACCTATCCCATTACCCACACCACCACCCACTTTGCTTTTTTCACTTGTATCAGTCCCTCTTCCAACAGACTCCTCTCCACCCACCTCTGTACTTGCTCTCCCTTCACCCACCTCCCAGGTTTTCCAATGTGCCATCCTTGAACCCCCCACATTTTCCGAGCTTACCTCTACCATTTCTTCTCCACCCATTACCCAACCCATTTCTAATTTCCCCCCTTCACAAACCCCCCGGCATCCACAGGGTGTGGACCTATTCACCACTACTGGGTTCATGGCCCTCATGACCTCTATTGTGGAGGATGTGGCTCATAAGTACACTCCACTTCCTAACTCCCCACGTCCCACTCCTCCTCATTTTAACCATGTACCCTCTTCCCCCTTCCATCATGTCCAAACACCGGCCCCTTCTACCCCCACCATGCCTCACACCCTCACTCAAATTCTATCACTCCTACAAACCAGTTAGTCCCAATTAACCATCAACACTGACAACCAGACCCTCATGAGCTCATGTCTCCAATCAATTCAATCCACCCTTACCCCATCCTTTTCCGCTCCTCAACCCCCTCACATATCCCCTCCTGCTTCACCTATACTGACCCCACACCATGCTGCTGCCCAGCCTGAGGAAATAGCCACACTAGCCCTCCCCATACTTTCCTCACCACTGGCCACTTTACCTTCACCACCAGATTTACTGACCTCTGTAGTAGCTGAATCCCCTCTACCTTTCACCACCCCTCACCAGTTTTCCAGGATGCCTCTACCCAAACTGATCCATGGGAGGATCTGGTTCTTTCCACCCCCTCTTCTTCATCCACTACACCCTTGTCCTTGCCCATTGTCCTTAGACAATCCATGTACCTACCCCCTTACTACACCCTGCTGTTTGCCATGAGGGACAATCCTTACATCCACAGGGATGTCCTGAGAGGTATGGCTACACTCCGAGCTTCCATTGAGGCCCCTTTTGAGGAGAGGATTGCCCACATCGAATTGGAACACCGAATTCAACTTCGTGATATCTCTCAAGGGTGGTCTGAATTCCAGACTCGTTATGAGTCAGCAAAACAATTGGCCGCTGCTGAGAGTCTCATTGCCAAATATGAGAAGAAGAATTTTGAGCTTCTCAAGAAAAAATTAGCCAATACTCAGGAGATACTCAAGGCCACCAAGGAACTCTCTGATGCCAACCTACTCTATGCCGCAAAACAAATTGACATATTGGAGAAAAAGGTTGCTTCCCTTACCTCTCAGCCATTTCAACCTACCCCTCTCGCCACTGCACCTCCTTCCACTCACTCCTGTCCCCCTTCTACAACTCAATCCCTCCCACCCCCCCTGTGGATGTGCACCCTCCTCCAGCCCAGGAACAGGAACTCTACCCTACTCAACCTGCCCCTCCGAAATCTAAAAGGGCTCCCCCCAAGAAGAAAGTTACTGTAAAAAAATCTGCTCCCTCTGCTACCTCTGCCAAGAAAGGAAAGATGCATGTTGCCCAGTCTAGCCACCCCTCCCACCCAGCCCCCAACCCAACCTGATACCTCTTTCACCTTACTATCAAAGGAGGAAAGACGGAAGGCTGCTGTGGCTCTCGGATTGGACCCACTGCCCTTTTTCCGTCCGATTTAGAATTTGATTTTGTTGCTGCTGTTGATCCCAAAGGAAAACAACCTTGCCCGATCGAGGAGGCTGACAAAGAAGAAGCAAGGAAAAGCTCCCTTATCTAACGATGAGCTGAAAAACCTGGCTGACCTCTATGATTGGCCAGATGAGGCCTGTAAATAGCTATGGCAGCTTGTTATTTTAGTTTCTTTCTCACTTGTCTCATGTATATATTTGGCATTTTAATATATTTTGTCTTCATGTAGTTTTTCTGTATCTCTCTTTTTCCCCCATGCCTCTCCCCTGATTTCATGCTGTCAACAGTGAGGACACTGTTTAGTTTAGGTTTGGGGGTATGGTATGTAGGTATGCCAACAAATTAGTTAATTTTAGTACAGCTAGGCTAAAAAGAAGTGTTTGAAATTAGTTAGAGTAAATTCTCACTGGAATTTTTATAAAAAGAGGAAATTAAGAAAACAACTATTTGAAACTGAAATAAGCCCTAGTCTAACAGACTTCATGAGGCAAATGTCAACAAGTTGTGAAAAATAATTTTGATGTGTAGTAAACCTGAAATAAGAGAAGATTATGAAGATACACCCCTGAAAAAAAATTTAATGGAAGGTTATACCGAGTGAGATTTGGGTCTTAAAAAGTTTCTTTGAAGAGTGCCTTCGCAATTTTGCTGCTCTAAGGACTGATGGGATCTAATTCTGATCACTAGAAGTTAGGCAAATCCAAATTGAAATAGCTTGACAGCATTCATGACATTGAGGACATGAAGTAAGGTCATCCCTTGGTCAGTTTAAGCTTAAAATGTCCCACCTTAGAACTGCCCTTGATGCACACCACTTGAGCCTTAAAAGTCCCAATTTTCTTCGATAAAAATTAGAAAATTTGAACCCAAAACCTCAGTGACCTGATACAGATTGACCTCACTCTGAGATTTCAGAAGGACAAGGTGAAGGAAGGAAAGAAGGTAGAGCTGGTTTGAGAAGTGGTTGAAAGAGAAGAAAAACACAGTTGGTGGTATTTGTGGTATTCCGACCCATAAAAATAAAAAATAAAAAAAAATAAAAAAAAAAGAGCAAAAGAATGAGAAAGAGAAGTAATTTCATTGAAAGAATGAAAGGAAGAGAAGAAGCTGGCCACCTTGGCCCTGAAAATTCAAGAAGTAGATGGAATTGTGTTGAAATGAAGAAGGTGAAGCCATGAATCATCTCCTTACCTTTACTGATTTCTCAAATTGAATCCCTTTTACCCTTTCATTCTTTTGCAAACCTCATCCATAAGCCACATTACAACCCAATGAAAAGACCTTACTGATATGAAATAGATTGAGCTGTCATGTGGAGATAAGGATCTGTCTAATCTATGATGAAAAGAGGTAGAAAATTTTAGAAATTAGAGCAATGCCTATGCGCATGCATACAGCCCTATTTGAGGACTGTAACTGCTCTTGAGCTGTGTGAAATTCTACACCCTTCATTTTTTTTGTTGTGAGTTAACAGCCCTGGTGAGACTTGGGCCTGAAATCCAATTTGATGGGGGTAGTATAAAAACATAATTCTCAAGTGAAAGGTGAGCCATGCATCAATCTTTAGACATAATGCCGAGACATGAACCGATTGATGATGAAGGAATTATTGCAAAACTTCATGTTTTAAGTTGGTGATTTTTCTGCTGAAAACTCTCTAGAACTGAAAAGACATGATGAGAATTTATTCTAGTTCACTGAAACTCTGTTTAGCAGGATGCACTACTATTAACTAACCTTATTGGAGAAGCTTGTGGGTACCTTCACTGAAAACCCTCAGGAGACTTCACTCCTCCACTAGGGATCACCTAGGGGTTTAAAAGGCTTGGTGCATATGCTAAATGCATCCGTGCTCCCTACGAAAGTGGCATTTTAATTATTTTTTTTATTATTCTCCTTTGCTCAGGGACTAGCAAAGCTTAGGTTTTGGGGGTATGTTAAGTGGTGAAAAATGCTACTTTTCACCCTTTAACCTGACCATTGATATACCTGTGAGCACGCTAATAAGCTTCTGTCAAGTGCATTTTGTAGACAGCAATGAAAAAGGACACTAATGCAGAAAACCACTCCAGAATGCCCAAAAACGGGCTATCTCTCAGCACAGGACAAACTCATCAACAACACACTAGATGGCAAGGCGAAGGAAGTGAAAACAGGCTGAAAACATCCTATCGATTAGTAACCTGAAGACTTCGATAGGAGCTGAAAGCAAAGAAAGGAAGAATTTGTGCAGTGGAAGAGGTTTGCGATAGGACCTGAAGGCAGAAGAAGAATAGATTCGTGTGGATTGAGGAGTTCGATAGGATCGAAGAACCTATCGAGTAGCTGAAAGGAAGGAAGAAATCATCCCATCAAAAACCTGCCTGAGGCGTCAAAGGACACCTATCGAATGGTTTCTTCAAACCTATCGAGATGAAGGCGCTGGAATAGAACCTATCGAAGGGAACTTGAGCCTTTCGATAGGAGTGAGAGCAACCCTATCAAAATGGTGGCATGTAGAGCGGAGCCTGTCAAAATAATTCCCCAACCTATCGAAGAGCCCCTCTAACCTATCGAATACTCTAGGCCAAGGGCTGGGAATGCTGAAACTCTAAGAGAAGGCTCATCCAATCGGAACCTATCTAAGAGATCTGAGAACCTAGCGAAAGGACTAAAATTCTCTATTTAAACCTATCGCAAGCTTCCTGAACCTATCGAAATTGTGTGCAAAACTTCTCAGAAATTCAGTTGTGCACACATTAGGATTCGGTGACTTGCTGCACACAACTCGAGGCACTTGGTGACCAGCATGACAGTTCTAGAAGATGCCCTAGGAAACCCTAACCGACCCGCGTGCTCTAATAGAACTCTAACAAACTCTGAGGACCTTCTAGAAGGGATTTTTGGCAGGAAAAATAAAGGAGAAAGCTATATATAGAGACCCCTAATTGCAATTGGGGGAGATCGAGATCTGAGCTAAATTTTGGAGATTAGAGCTTGCAAAGAAATTCTATTTTCCCTCCTTTAGCCCAACCATGGTTGGCTAATTCCCTTAGAGTAGCGATGAGAGAAGTTAGATCTGTAATTGGGTAAGGTTAAGAGTGCTATTGAAGGTTCCTAGCTGCACAGACTACAGATCTAAGAGTATTTTCATTATAGAGTGACGTTGATTATAATGTTAATGTTATTTTTAATGCTTTAATTAGATCTAAGGTTCCTTTAGTTCCATTTGGTGATCGATCGGATTTGTGTAGAGGAGTCTATAAATCAACTCACCCACTTAACTAGTAGGCCTCTTGGATACCACCCGATCTCCCTGGATCTGATACTCCTGTGATTCCTTGAGTCTGTGACCTAGGAATTGCAACATCTATAGTGGTTTTAATTGTTCTAATTGAGGCCTTAGCTTTGGAGGAGATCCCTAGGATGGTCTGTGACCATTAAAGTGGACAGATCATAACCTTAAGATTAGTCCAAGTACAGGCTCCAATAGGATTCGTCTACTGAAAATCCATGGATTCAATAAAGTCTATAGGTTGGTCTGTGACCATTAAAGTGGACTGATCATAGCCTTAAGACCAGGTGGATCTTGCGATTCGAAGTGGAGTTTATACCCTGTAGCTGTGCTTATAGCCAGTTGAGGGAATTGTGTACTCTGAACCTCTGCAGCATAATTAATTGAATCTGATTTCAGTGAAAACCAATCTCCAAGCTACTCTTCTCCATTTTTTATTTTTTACCTCTTCCCCCTCCAGTATCTAAGATCCTAAATTCGATCCAAGTTAGTCTATGTTTAATTTTAGCCTAGCTTAAGTGACAATCCAGTTTAAACCTTTCCCCTTTCTTTTAGCTAACGTAGCATTAGTTAGGGTGCCAGATCTAATACAGATCTGGAGATTTATCATATTTTTAAACCAACCTCCCTGTGGACATTCCCTTATTCACCATCTTTGTAAAACTTACTACAACAGACCCTGATTACTTGCAGGTCTGCGTGAGTGTGTTCTGCCTAATTTTATTGATGATTTTAGACCCTAATTTTAGGGAAGGCAAACACTACCCCGTCAAAGTGCATTACCCACAATTCCTCTATTTCTGTCATATCATCCTTTGTCATGAACAAGATGTTCTCATCTGGGAATTTAGTTCTCAAAGGCTCATAATCAGGTAAAGGGTTCTCGGCAAGATGATCGGCGAGTGCCTACCCTTTGATCAACTTCTGTGTGACGTATGTGATGTCAAATTCAGATAGGAGAAGTTGGCAGCGTGCAGTTCAGCCAGTGAGAGTTGGCTTCTCAAATAGGTACTTTAATGGATCCATTCACGCTAGGAGTAGAATAGGTTGGGATACCAAGTAGTGGTGGAGCCTCTAGGTAGCCCATACAAGAGCTAGGCATGCTTTTTTTATATGAGAATAGTGTGTCGCGTAATCAATAAATTTCTTGCTCAAGTAATAAATTGCCTACTCTCTTCTTCCGATTTCATCATGCTGCTTGAGAACACATCCCATCTATACTTTCGTCGTGTAGAGATACATTAAGGGTGCTCTCTTGGGCTCGAGCGACACCAAAACTGGTGGGTTGAGGAGGTAACCTTTAATTCTGTCAAATGCTGCTTGATAGTCATCATTCCATTTGAATGGCGAATCTTTCTCAGTAGTTTGAAGATCGGTGTCCAGATAGGAGTTAGTTGCACAATGAATCGACTGATGTATTGTATTCTGACCAAGAAACCTCTGACTTCTTTCTCCGTAGATGGGGACGACATTTTGATGATGGCTTTTACCTTGATTGGGTCAACCTCGATGCCTCTCCTATTGACAATGAAGCCCAATAGTTTTCTTGACACAACACCAAATGCGCACTTCTGAGGGTTCAGGCGCAACCTGTATTTTCTCAGCCTCTCAAATATCCTTTGGAGATTTACCAAATGGTCACTTCATTCTGGTGATTTGGTGATCATGTCATCGACGTACAACTCAATTTCTTGGTGCTTCATGCCATGGAATAGTTCTGTCATTGTCCTTTGATATGTCGCCCCAAGATTCTTCAACCCGAATGGCATGACTCGGTAGCAGAAAGTTTCCCTTGGAGTGATGAATATTGTTTTCTCACGGTCCGCTTCTGCCATCTTGATCTGATTGTGTCTAAAAAATCCATCCATAAACAAGAGCATTCCATGCCTGGCAGTGCTATCCACCAAGATATCGATGTGTGGCAATGAGAAATCGTCCTTCGGGCTTGCCTTGTTCACATTTTTAAAGTCGATGCACATGCAAACCTTTTCATCTTTCTTTGGTGCAGGGACGATATTGGTTAGCCACTATGGCTACTTAGAGACCATGAGAAATCCCACATCATATTGTTTAATGACCTCAGCTTTCACCTTCAACATCCATTCTGGTCTGAGGTGCCTCAACTTCTGCTTGACTGGCTTAACATCGGGATACAATGGTAACTCATGCTTGACAAAATCAGTATCCAAACCAGACATATCCTTATACGACCATGCAATGACGTCTTGGTATGACCAAAGGAAATCAATCATGCTTCTTCTTTTCTCGGGAGATAGCGATGTTCTGATTTTGGTGATCTTGGGAACCTCCTTTGTACCCAGGTTGGCATCCTCTGTTTCTTCAATGATCGGGGTAGGACCATTCTCATAGTCAGTAAATCGCTGAAGGAGTTCATTGGGAAGCTCCTTAGTAGGGATTTCCTTATCCAGACTCGTGACTCATACCTCTTCTTGTATTTCTACAGGAAAGGGGTCGATTTCATGTGGGACGGGATTTTTAATTAAGGCATCCTTTTCTTTGATTTTCTTGGGAATTTTAAAAGATAATATTTTTAGATTATTTTATGCTTTTTTCATGTTTTTGACTTTTTCTTTTTCTATTTTTTCTATTTTTTCTTTTTCTTCACGGATTGGCCCTTGGCGGGGCGGGACTCTATACATGCATGGTGTTGCCTGCCAAAGGTTAAACTCACTTTTTATAGGTTGTTTTCTTTAGAAACGGGTGTCGAATTTTAGGCCACTTGCCACTTCTAGAGTTTGGGGCATGGATGGCCAATGTCTTACCTACCGTGCTTCACCTTTACCTGTTCTGATGGAGGAGGTTGGCTGATATGGTTCCTTAGAGTCAGGCTCCATCATGTTGATCTCGAGTATGTCTGAGATTCTATTGTCAAGCATTGGCAAGGTCCTGTGGTGGTTTACCACAAGGGGAGATTGTGCGGGTAGGGAAAACTCTTCATTGAAAAGGGATAAAGCAGCCAGGTCTATTTTCAAGTTGGGAGGGATAATTTGGGAATTGGTGGGGTGGACAGGAGCGGTCAGTTTGTGTGGGGTTAACTGCGTTTCCCCATTCTGATCAATCTTTACGATCCCTGCGCTCACCAAGGTATTTTAGATGTGAGGTCTACGATGGGGTTTCTCTTCCAGGTTTATTCCCTTGGCTCTTGCTGCGGCAATGGTTTGGGCCTTTTCCTTAGCTTCTCGCACCTCTTCTTCTATGGGCTTATAGCCTAACCCAAATCTAATCTGCTGCCGGCCTTAGCCTTGACTGGCTCTCTCCTTCCTTGTAATCGGGGTCTTAATCCCTTTCATTTTTGATAGCCCCATTTCTGGAGCATGGCTACAGCTGCCACCATTCCGCCGCCGGTTTTCAAGGTGATGCTTTTTGGGGGCCATGGGACTACCGCCGATATCTCATATTCAAAACTGTGGAGGTTCGTATCTTCGGTGGTGTGCGACACATCTAGTACTTTGGGGTTCTCAATGCTATGGTTGGTTTTTTCTCTTTTGTCATGCCCTTTCCCTATGATGGTGATTACCTTCTACCCAGACATAAATTTAAGCTTTTGATGCAGTGTCGACGGGATCGCCCCAAATTCATGTAACTAAGGGCGCCCTAATAACAGGTTGAAGGAGGATTTGATGTCCATTACTTGGAACAGTATGGAAAAGGTCAATGGCTCAATTACGAGCTCAAGGTCAACTTCGCCCATTATCTCTCATCCAGTGTTATCAAAGCCTCTAGCGCTAGTTTTTGTCAGTCTCAACATATACACAGATCTACCCCTATTTTGGTAGTGAATCTCAAAGGGCACACCTCAAAGCAGACCCATTTTCAATCAACACTAATGGGATTATCATATTTCTAGTCTATACAATAATATTGAGGGATTTAAAATGATTATTTTTCTCCTCTGGTAAATCAGCATCCAAAAAAGAGATGGCAGTAGGAGCCATCACTTGCTCAGTTATCTGCCCGGCCTCATCTGGGCTCACTTGGAGAGATACATGTGCATTTTTTAATACCCCCATCAAAGCTTGGAAATGAAGTGGGGACGTCATTAATAGATCCCAGACTATGATATGGGTCGGCATTCTCCTGAATTGGGTTTCAAGTATGTGCTCTCGGCTCATTTTCTCAAGTGGGTTTACCACAGTGGTATCCTTCTTTCCCTCTGGTTGGGCTGGCATTGGTACTGGTGCGTCCGGTTGCTTGGAAAATTTTCCTGACCTGGTGATGAAGTCTACTAACCCCTCCTTACTGCAGCCAGCATTAATATCTGTTTGATTATAACTAAGTGGGACTTGATGGGGATCGTAAGGCAGCCCCGGAATCTAGAACGGGGCACAAGGGGGTACCTGAGATGCTTGTGCCAATGGATTGGGATGGGTGGGGATCACGTGGTGAACTTCTGGAAGGGTGGGGAAGGTGAGCCAAACAGGGTTGGCGAAGATCGCGGATGACTAGATTGGGAGTGATTGGATTGAAAATTGAGAATTAAAAGATTGAAAATTAGAAATTTTGAGGGTTTATAACTAAAGATCATAACTAAATTAAGGGAACTAGAACTGAACTTATGAACTAGAACCGAAATTAAGAACTATAACTAGAAACTAGAAAGAGAATTAAAATTTTGAACTAGAACTAGAAACTAGAAAGAGAACTAGAATTTAGAACTAGAACTAGAAACTAGAACTAGAATTTAGAACTAGAATTAAGAACTAGAATTAGAATTTTGAACTAGAAACTAGAACTAGAATTTTTTAAAAGGAAGAAGCTTAAAAGAGAGAATTATGTAGAGGAGAATTGTGTAGAAGAGAATTGTGTAAAAGTGAATTGTGCAAAAGAGAATTGTGTAGAATGGCTAGGGTGGTAGGGATCTATTTATAGGCTTTTACTAGAAGTCCTAGAGTAACTCTAATTCGTAATTCTTCTAAAACAATAAAGTCAAGTCCTAGAATGATAGGGAAACTGGTCCTATTTATAATCAAAGAAATGAATCATATAAAATAACAAAGAGACTAATCCTAATTCTATTAGGAGTTTTGAAATTCATCACTTTTTATGCAACTTCTAAAAATTGACCATAACTTCTTCAATACTTGTCGGAATTGCACATTTTTTTGGTTCGTTGGAAAGCTACTTCGATAAGCTTTCAAACGTGACCAATTTCGCATCAAACTGACTTCGTTTGATACTTCAAAATTGGCCAAATATAAAACTGATAGGATTGACAATTGGGAAAGGTTGGGGAGACCTAATTGGTTCTAGACGGGGTGCTTCCTCCTTTAATATTACTTTTAGAATTGAGACTAATGGGCTGGTGCCACTAGGTTGACTACCTGGGGCTCCCGGGGAAGGGTCTGCAATTCTAGAAGTGTAGAAGGCAGCTCGACCTGTTTTGGAAGCCCCAGAGAGAACCTCAAATTTTCTCAATGGGAGAAATCTCGAAGAGAGAAAAATAATAAATTGGTTTTTTATGGCTAAAAGTAATTTTAAAAAGACTGAGTTTGAATTGATGATTAAAATCTTAGAAAATTTAGGATTTAAAATTTTAGAAATTAGAGATTAAGAACTAAGGACTGGAATCTAGAACTTAAGAATTAAGAACTAGAATTAGAAACTAGAATCAGAAGTAAGAACTACAATAAATATTAGGGACTAGGATGAAAATTAAGAACCAGAATCAGAAATAAGAATTAGAACCTAGAAGCTAAGAACTAGAACCTAAAAATTAATAACTAGAAACTAGAAATAAAAAGCTAGAGCCTAGAACATAAAAGATTATCTAAAGTCAAGCACTTCTTCCTCCCTGCTGCAGAGAGAACTTTGAAACTCCTACGAAGGCCTAAGCTCGAAAGGAGAGAGATTCCTATCAAAGTTGGTGTATTTTGGGCGAGGTAGAGGGGTCTATTTATAGGTATATGGGAAATTACGCACCCTGTGGGAGGTGTGTAATTAGCTGGTCAAATCCAATTATGTGCCCTATCAGGTGCGCTTAATTGGATTATGCGCCCTATCCTAGACGCTTAATCACTCTGAGTCGGTGACTGACTCAGAGAGTGATCGATGGACTGGCTCAGTCGGGTGTTCAAGTTTTAATCTAATTAGAACTAATTATGCACCCTATTTGGAGCATGCAATTCGATTAAACATCAGATCAGGTGCGCTTAATCGAAGAATTCAAGCGGTCTAGGGAACTAGAGGCCAGGCTCACTTGGGAACCAATTGCGTGCCGATGATGGGACGTGCAATCGGGTCTCAAGGCGGTTTCTAGAAGGTTAAGGACCTGTCCAAATGGGACCAATTGTGCGTCGGTGATGGAGAGTGCAATATGATTGAGCTCGCTGAATAGGGCACAGAATCAGCTCCTAAGCAAGCCCAGAGGGATAACTGGCCTGGTCCAAATGGGACCAATTGTGCGCCAGCTATCGGGCATACAATCAAATTGCGCACATTTGTATGGGTGCGTAGTTTGTGACTCTCCTAGGGCTAAGTTGGGTCTGAACCACAAGGTTATCATTTCAACCTGTGCTTCGATTATATACTATTGTTTCAGTATATAGTCCCTGTATTAGGGTTGTGGGGTTTGAGCCCCAGAACTATTGTTTCAGCTTGTGTTCAGCCATATACTAGTGTTTCAATATATGGTCCCCATATTAGGGTTTTAAAGCTTTCAGAGATGGTATGTCCCTTTAGAAAGTCATGGGCAAGGTCAAGGTTGACCAAACAAGTTTGTATACTCTGAGAGGGCAAAATTGGGGTGTCTACACTTACCACCTGATGTGCCTTCGATACGGGCGGTCCTTGGTCTACTGCGAGGGGCCATGAGGATCTACCACGATTGAACGAAAATGTAACTAGGAGTGATCGTGAAAGTCTAGTCTATGTTCTGACAGAATCTAAAACCATGACTCTGATACCAACTATAACGACCCGATTTCCTCACACAGAATTCTAGGAACACCGAGTTATTAGATACTTGGTACATTAACACATATGCTAAAAATCAACAGAGATATAATAATGGCAGCAATAACGATCCCATTGCCATGATGAACATAAAATTGAAACTAAACAAAACCACCAGTGACGGTTGTTCGTCACACAAAAAGTGGTGTGCAAGTTGTATTTGGAAAGAACTAATCCATTTAGTCTACTAAATTCTTAAATGTACAAAGTCTAAAATCAACTCGTCTACGAATAAAAATCTTCGGGTTGAAGATCCCCTTCTTCTTCTGGCATGATATCTAGATCTTCCTCAAGTTCTGGATCCTGATCAATATCTAAACCTGTGACAAATAGTGTCGGGGTGAGCTAACAATCTAAGCTTAGTAGAGAAAGCTCAATACCAATTGCATTTCATTCAATCAATGCATAGAATTCAATGACCAAACAATAAGGCATTTTAATTTCAAAACTAAATTCAAAGCACCTTGGTTTCAAAATCACATAGTTTGAGATTGAGTCTTATATGAGATTTGGTAATGTCATTTCTTAAGTTTCATGTTTTATATGCAACTTCTTAATTTATGTATGACTTAAATATCTCCAATGCAAATGTAGTGTTTAGAGTCTTCGATAACCGATGGGAATCTCCCCATAACCATCGTCGTTCACTAAACAATTTTTCTAAATGGCCAAGCCCCTGCATTGTGAGGGATACTTGTGCGTTTCAAAGGCCGTCGAAACGGTTCAAAAGTGCTGAAGCAAAGGATTCGTTCACATCAACCTCAAATCAAATGCAAGTTCTAATACGTAATAAAGTGTTATTCATTAATAGATAATTTTCATTCTATTCCAAATTCAAAGTTCATAGGGTTCAATGTTCATATCAGTGTTCGATCCAAAAGGTTTGATATTTCAAAAGATTCAAATGCGAATTAATAGTCAAAAGATTTCACATACACAAATGCAAGCAGCTTTAACAAGTTCTAACTCAGTTCATTTATATCATTAAATTATGAGTCAAAGACTAAAACGTAATTATGTATTGAAATTCCCCTACCTTGGTTTTAATGTCGTGAGATGGAAATGAGGTGCTCCTTATTAATGGCTTATGGTTCTCCTTCTACATCACATTCACAAGTGATGTGCTAATGATTGAAATGAATTCGAAGTTTCTTTAAGTTCTACGAAAAAAAGGGTTGGGCTAGCCAAATGTGTTGTAATTCGCTCGACCAACAGTCTGTGTTCGCTCGAGCGACTTATCACAAAAAAATTTGTGTCGTATTCATTACCTCGCTTGAGTGACAGTCTATGTTCTCTCAAGGTACTTATCACAGAAGAATTTCAGTGTCGTATTCAATTTCTTGCTCGAGCGACAACCAAAATCGTTTGAGTGAGTTTCGTCAAAATTTTGTACCTCATTTATGAGGTGATCTCACTCGAGCAAAATGTAAATCTCGCTCGAGCAAAATAGTGTGAGTATGCATTTGGGTCCCCTATTTACCAGAACTAAAAATCTCTAAATTTTTTAATGCAATCCGATTACCATGAACTAAGTCTGAAATTCTCAAAAATGAAATCCATACTACTAAGCTATGCCATTTACCTTCATAAGTTGTGAATGATGAGTCTATGATGGTAGATGTCAAAGGAGATTGACGCCTAAACTTCTTATTTGTCCGATGCTTTGATTTCACTCTCTCTCTTCGATCTTAATAGTGGTAGAGATCGAAGGTTTCTTGAGGCCGAATCAAACTAAAGATTTTCTTTGGACGGAGAAGGGGTTGAGGGGGAAATATGATGGCTAGGGTTTTTGGAATGGGAAAAATAGAGAAGGTGGACGCGGTTAGGGTTCTCCTCACGGCTCTTTTCTTAAGAAGAATTCTTAAGTTGTGATTTAAGGTTCTCCGTAACCTATCTTCTTATAACTTAATGGGGTTTATCAGCTGTTGGGCTGACACACCAAGGTGAGGTGTGTAGGCTTTTATTTTAAAGTTCAAAAATAATGGTTTTAAAGCCTATACCAAGGTTTGATCCTTGGACCTCTGGTCTATAGTTCAATTCTCTAATCGTCCTGCTATCATGTACCTAGTGTATTTATTTACACAATTATATATGTGAGCCTTTTGCACCAAGGAGTATATCTTTGGGATAAAATGTTTTAAAAATGTATAGCATGGGGGTATGCCTTGTTAAGCACGTATACTTAGTTGGGTATATTAATGTTTGGAAAATTCAAGATGTCACACTAATAGAAAAAGACAATCAATTCTACTTCATATGTTTCTTGGTTCTTCATACTATTTATTATATACATCTCTACTAGGCTCATACTTTTAATAAACCGTGAATCAAAAAGGATTTTATTCAGCTTGTAATGGGGCTATGAGTTAAAGGATCCAAAGAGAGGTAAAGGGGTTCAAAAAAATTCTGAGAATTCAACTTCTCTCTCACCTATTCTTCTTCATCTTTTCTTCTTTTTCTCCTTCAGTAAGTAGCCAAAAAGTTGGGTAACTTCTTCCCATATACATATTTTTTCAGTAAATCCCTTTTTCTTTAGCTTCTTTTTCAGATATCTCTTGAAAAAAATTTCTCAATTTTGGAAGCTTCTTTGCTTTTCTTTTTCATTTCTTTTTTTTCATTTTCTTTTTCTCCCATATTTTTCAAACATCTAATTTCTTTCTCAGTTTGTACCCATTTTCAGCATTTCCCTTATCTGTTTGGTGACCGGCTACTTATATGTGTTTCTAATTAAGTCTTAACCTATTGCAACGCACAATGGAAATTGTAGAGCTAGTATAGGATCGTTCCCACGAGGAAGTATTTATAACATCCCCAAAATTTGGGCTTTAAATAGTGTCATCAGGATGCGTGCCCGACTATCCATAAACTTGACCAAGTGGATGTCAACCTAATGACTTAGATTAAATTAAGTTTGATGTGAATGTGCTTGTGAGTGTGGTTTTAGACCAAGTGGATGTCAACCTAATGACTTAGATTAAATTAAGTTTCATGTGAATGTGCTTGTGAGTGTGGTTTTAGACCAAGTGGATGTCAACCTCATGACTTAGATTAAATTAAGTTTGATGTGAATGTGCTTGTGAGTGTGATTTTAGATTTAATTGTGAAGGTTACATACACCTGTTATTGGTGTATGTGGTTTACATCAAAAACATGGACTAAGTTAAATAGCTAAGGAGCTAAAGAGAAGTAATTGCTCTTTAAGGTTGGTGCGGGGAGAGTTATGAAGAGAGAGAGAGTTTAGAGAGTAAGAGAGAGTAAATGCTAGGGAGCCTTGTGGAATGGTGAATTGATGGAGCATGAGAATCTTAAATTATGGTGATAAAGTGTGGGTGAATTCGTTGGAGTCGGAGCTGAGTGCCCTAGCCATTGACCCAAGCCATTGTATCAATCAAGAGATTGATTTGAGGTGAGTTTTATTATATTTTAATGCATGTGTTGTTGTGCATTAGTTCTGTCCTTAATTGGTTAAATGTTGAATTAAAGATGTAGAAAAGAAAGGGAAATAGAGAGAGATGAAATAAGGAAGAAATGCCTGAAAAGGGTTGGGTTTCAGAGAAAATCGATTTTGAAAATCGATCAATCAATTTTGATTTGTCTTAGAAGTAAGCCTGGGCACTAACGCCCAAAACTGATTGATCAAAATAAAATCGATTAATCGATTTTTAGATTTCGATTAATCGATTTGAAATCGATTAATCATCTTAGCACTCCTAGTGGCTGGAAAATGAGGAGCCAGGGCAAATCGATTGATTGATTTGTAAATCGATGAACCGATTTTGGATTTTCGATTAATCAATTTGGGATCGATTAATCGATTTTGGAAATCGATTAATCGATTTTGGAAATCGATTAATCGATTTTGTCAGTTTCTGTTGACTTTTGTTTTGGACTTTAGGGTTCTGGGAGGGTCTTGTACCTCCTTTTATGCATCGTTCTTAATGCATTGCTTATGCTATGATTTAACTTAGGTTATGCAAGTGAGTGCGAGCATGGGGAACCTTAATGGACCTTGACGCTTAAGAATTTATACGCGTGAGGTATGGAACGCCTTGAACATTACTTTAATTGTAAGAGCATGTATGTAGTGATATAGAAATGGGTAATTATGCCTTGAAAATATGAATCTCAAGCGTGTGTGTATGTGAACCCTAATTAAGGAAATGAATTATAATATGAGTATGTGACGACCCCAGAGGATGTAAATGTTATATGGACATCTGTGTGATGCATTAAGCTATTCACATCCCAGGGATGTATTGAAAAATGTAAAGTAAATGAGAATTGATTAGGCCTAATATACTATAATTAGCACAATCACACGGTGAATAACTATATGTAGTGCACTTTGGATTTAATGTTTGGAGAATACCCCACCGACTCGGCAGGATAACCTCGACTGACTCGGCAGAATATCCGTGACCGGTACGACTGCTAATCCGTACACCAGTTGGACATCCTAGGGATGTATATGAGATTTGTACCCCGTTGCCTATGAGGAAGGGACCTGGGTAGTATTAAATAAATGAAAAAAGAAATGAAAATGGTTTGATTAGACGACGATGGAGGGTATTCCATCGGGGCTCGAGGCTATAGTAAATCGAGGATTATTTAAGTTTTTAGGCCAATCGTTGTCTTTTGTGAGCAAGTTGAGAATAAGTAAACACATGTAAAGTAATAGTTACAATCAGTTCATCTTTTCAGTCATTTAAATTGTTTTCTAGCTATTTCAGTGATAAATCATTTCTAAATGTCATGGAATATATGTGAGGGATTAATTTATATGTTCATTTAGTTGTTTCCCTATTTAACTATGATGTAGCTCACCCTTTAGACTATGCATCGCAGGTCTGGTGCTTGCAACTGTTACTGCTTCGAGAGGCGTAGATCCGAAGGATTCGAATTACATGCCTAGGGAGGATTTAGAGCCTCCTCCCGAGGACTTCTTCTAAAGGACCCCTGCGTACTGTGAGATAGTTTTGAGAGAGTACTGTACTGCTTGGTATGTCAAGCCCTATTTTGAGAAAATGTAATATATACCGAGATATTCTTTTGGCGTACCATCCAGGGTGACTGTTATGTCGTCACTAATGGTTCAGGTGAGTTCTTTTGCTCATGCAGTGGCATGAGATCAAAACCATCTGTTGGGCTATGTATTTTGACTTTACTTTATAGAAATAGAGATTTAGTTTGTTATCAGTTCTGATGCTTTTATTTTGCTTTATTATTTCTTGGGCATACCAATGTTCTGTGCAAGCTTATGGGGCATGACCTCGAGGGTCGTACTGATGGCATGAGTTTTAGGGTGTCAAAATTCGGGCTATCACAGTTGGTATCAGAACCATTTTTTTAGAATTTTTGACAAGTCTTGATTTTGTCAGAGCATAGGACCTTCTGCTAATAAAACTATGGTTTCATGTGTAGACCGTAATGTCTTCTAGATAAAGAGGACGGCCTCAGGGTAGCCATGAGAGAAACTGGCGGAGCAGAGATGATTTTGTCTCGGCTATGAATAGAGTACCAATGGGGAATAGAGAGGCCCCAGGGAGTAGTGGCCAACAGAATCGAGACCAGGCAGAGAATTAGGATAGAGATCATCATGATAGAGATCAGTGAGAACAGGAAAGAGTAAGGGAAAGAAACGAAGAGAGAGAAGAGTGTCAGAGGATGATGCATACTATGAAAACCATTGCAAATGCCATGGCTCAACAAGCAGCATCCTTGTCAGCTCATAATGTCAATGACCAGTATCATCCACCTACACCTCCAGTAGGTCCTACACTGCCATTGCGCTCTATATTCATAGAGTTTAGGAGGATGCGTCCTCCGAGCTTTTCAGGGCAAGCAGAGCCAATAGATTCAAAAAATTGGCTGAGTGACATGGAGAAGGTATTTAGCGTGCTTACGTGCACGGAAGATGAAAGTGTCCATTGGGCAGCGTATATGCTTGATGGGGAGGTAGGCCCATGGTGGAAGTCCGTCTCAAGGACTAGGGTTTAAGAGACCCCAGGATTGCCCCAGACATGGGAGTAGTTTGTGGAAGAATTTAACAATCAGTACTTCCTTGAAGTAGTAAGCAATCAAATGGAAGTCAAATTTCTACAACTCGAGCAAGGAAGGATGTCAGTGAGAGAGTATGGCATAGATTTCATGAGGCTTGCTCACTTTGCTCCTGATTTTGTAGTCATGGATTTGATGAAAGCGAAAAGACTACAACGTGGCCTGTGGCCGGACATCAGAGGAAAGGTAGCGGCATTTGAGCTAAATACCTATGCAGAGGTCATGAGTAAAGCCTTGGCGATCGAAGAGGACAATGAAGATAGATACAGAAGAAGAGATCAGCAACGGAGAGGAAGAACTGATCAGAGTAAGGTTGGGAACTCCAAGCCGGTGAACAAAAAGTCAAGATTCGTAGCACCCATTCAGAGGCAACCATTCCAAACAAGTTATATTAGATCGACGCAGCAGATAAACTATCAGAGATTACCTGTGCTTACATCAGGGAGGCCGATCAGATATGAGAACCCTCCTACCACCACTGGAGCAGCAGTTACCCTAGGTTTATCATGGGCAGCATCTACTACGATTGAGACTTGTGCCAAGTGTAGCAAGTTTCATAAAATAGTAGAGCATAGAAGGGGTACTCGGGGTTGCTACAAATGTGGAAAGGTGGGCCACATAATCCAAGATTGCCCAGAGATGAGTAAAGAAAGGATAGCTTCTGCTTCAATGCCATGACCGATACAAGTAAGGAAGCCGGTCGTACAAGGAAGAGCCTACGTTGTTACTGCCCAAGAAGCACATAATACAAACGACGTGATCCATGGTGAGATTTTGTTTTAAATAAAGAATTTCCATTTCGTAAAGTTTTTAGATAGAGAAGGTGCATTCATGTAAGAAGTAGAGTAGACTGATTCTTGTCCATAAATTTTGATGTATATGGTGTGCTATATATATATGTATGTGTGATATAGGTAACTTAGACTTGTACGGAAAGGGAGGTTATGTAGCTTGTGAGGTTAGAGTGTTGATAGACCCGGGGTTTACCCACTCATTTACTAGTCCTCGATTTGCAAACAAAATGAAGGTCAACCCGGAGACGTTGGACTTTGTTTTAGCGATATCTATCTCGATTGGGGAATCAGTCGATACGGAATGGGTTTGTAAATCGGTGATAGTGACCATCAGAGATGGAGACGTCTTTAAACTACAGGCAAATTTAGTTCTATTGGACATGCAAGGATTTGGCGTGATCCGTGGCATGGACTGGTTGTCACAACATTGTACAATGGTAGATTACAAGAACAAAGTCATCATCTTCAGACCTAATACAAGGATATCGTTCCGATTTTGAGGAATGAGATCGATGTTTATGCCACTTATCTCTGCAGTCAGGGCCGAGCGCTTAATCAGAAAGGGGTGCAGTGGTTACTTGGCATTCTTAAAGGAAGATAAGGAAGGGAAGAACGTCATTTCAGAGATCGTAGTTGAGTGTGAATTTGAGGATGTATTTCCGAAGGAATTACCAGGATTACCTCCTGATAGAGAGGTGGAATTCACTATCGACTTAACACCTAGAACGAAGCCTGTTTCCAAAGCACCATATAGAATGACTCCTACTGAGTTGAAGGAGTTGAAAGAGCAGTTGTAAGAGCTCATGGATTAGGAGTTTGTAAGACCTAGCGTGTCTCCGTGTGGAGCACCAGTCTTATTTGTAAAAAAAGAAAGATGGGTCAATGCAATTGTGCATTGACTATCGCCAGTTAAACAAACTAATCATCATGAATCGATATCCATTGCCTAGGATTGATGATTTATTTGATCAGCTGCAAGGAGCGACGTATTTTTCTAAGATCGATTTGAGATCTAGATACCATCAGCTGAGAGTAAAGGCAGAGGACATCAAGAAGATAGCATTTAGGATACGGTACGGACACTATGAGTTCTTAGTGACGTCGTTTGGGTTAACAAATGCACCAGTGTCGTTTATGAATTTAATGAGTCGAGTGTTTAAACAACAACTGAACACTTACGTCATAGTATTTATCGATGATATCTTGATATATTCCAAGTCAAAGAAAGAGCACGAAGAACATTTAAGAGTTACTCTACAAACTCTGCGTGAACACCAACTATACGCCAAACTCAGTAAATGCGAGTTTTTATTAGAGAGAGTTAGCTTTTTGGGACATGTCATCTTAAAGGATAGTTTCACAGTTAATCCGGCTAAGATCGAAGCAGTGGTAAAATGGGAATAACCAAAGATTGTAATCGACGTCCGTAGTTTCCTTGGTCTAGCTGGCTACTATCGACATTTTGTAGAGGAATTTTTTAAAATATCGGGACCACTTACGAGACTTACAAGGATGGATGCGAGATTCGAGTGGAGTGAAGCGTGAGAAAATAGTTTTCAAGAACTCAAGAAGAGACTCACTTCAGCCCCAGTGCTAGCAATTCCTTCAGGCAGTGAAGGGTTCACGGTATATAGTGATGCTTCACATAATGGTTTGAGTTGCGTGCTCAACCAATACAAGAAAGTGATTGCTTACGAGTTGTGACAGCTGAAGGATCATGAGAAGAACTATCTGACACATGACCTAGAACTAGCAGTTGTCATATTTGCATTGATGATTTGAAGACATTACTTGTGCGGTGAGACCTTTTAGATCTTCACCGACCATAAGAGCCTCAAGTACCTGTTTACATAGAAAGAGTTAAACATGAGGCAGCGCAGATGGATGGAGTTTCTCAAAGACTCTGACTGCTCCATATAGTATCATCCAGGCAAGGCTAATGTAGTAACTGATGCCTTGAGTAGGATGGGTTCAACTCAGTTGGCTAATCTGATTATGGGAATGCACAGATGGAAGTTGTTTGAAGATCTTTCGCTGTATGATGCAAATATTGAGGTGCAAACTACAAGAGCCTTCTTGGCCAACATCATAGTGAGACCGATGATCTTTGAGCATATTCATGAGCTACAGATGAAAGACCCAGAGTTAACCATGATTCGCCAAGATGTGATTGAAGGCATCGGGCCAGAGTTCTCAGTGAAAGGGGATGGTTCCTTACTATTCAAGGGACGCCTTTGTATTCCAGTCGATGCCGAGTTGCGATAAACTATCCTTGATGAGGCTCTCAAGTCGAAATATGCTATCCACCACGATAGCAAAAAAATGTATCAAGACTTGAAGAAGAGTTATTGGTGGAGAGGTTTGAAGCAAGATGTGGCCAAGTAAGTGTCACAGTATTCGACATGTCAGTAGGTGAAAGTGGACCACATACATCCTACTGGATTATTACAGCCTCTACCCATACCAGAGTTGAAAGAGGAATCAATCTCCATGGATTTTATTGTTGGACTATCGTGTATATCAAAGAGATACAATGCCATTTGGGAAGTTGTAGATCGATTAACCAAGTCAGTTCACTTCTTGCCCTACAACACGATGTACATAGCAGGAGGACTCGCGGAGTTGTATATGAAGATCGTATGTTTGCATGGGATTCCTAGTAGCATTGTCTCTGATCGTGACCTGTTATATGCTTCAAAGTTTTGGAATAAGTTTCAGGAAGACATGGGTATGCGATTGGATTTTAGTTAAGTGTTCTATCCACAGTCCGATGGGCAAACAGAGCGGGTGAATCAAGTAATAGAAGACATGCTCAGAGCGTGTATGCTTGAACTACAAGGATCATGGGATCAACACCTACCGTTGATCAAATTTTCTTACAATAATAGCTTCCAAGCGAGCATTGGGATGGTGCCGTATGAAGCTCTATATGGGAGGCGATGTAGACCGCCTATCAATTGGGAAGTGATTGGTAAAAAGTTTGTTTTGGGGTCGGAGTTGCTTGAAGATAATGTCATTGTCATTCATATGATCAGAGAGAGAATTAAGTCAGCTCAGAGCAGACAGAAAAGCTACATCGAACATGTGTTTGTGAAGGTATCGCCTATGAAAGGTGTTATGAGATTTGGAAAGAAAGGTTAGTTGAGTCCCTGTTACCTTGGACCCTTTGAGGTTTTGGGTCGTGTAGGCGAGGTCACATATCGCATTAGATTTCCACCATTATTTGATCGGGTACACAACGTCTTCCATGTCTCTATGCTCATAAAGTATGTGAATGACCCACCCCATATCTTGGGAGGTCAGCCGTTGGAAATGCACGAAGATATGACCATGATCAAGGAACCGGCTCAGATATTGGATAGAAAGGAGCAAATGTTATGCACCAAAGTGATTCCTTTAGTGCTTGTTCGATGGAAGAATCATCCGACCGAAGAAGCTACATGGGAACGTGAGATGGATGTAAGAGAGTAGTATCCGGACTTGTTTACCAAGAGTTGAGTGCCTAATCGTATCTTCTCATGTATGCTTGTAAGTTTGGCACGTAATCAAAAGTTGCATGTTTATGCCAACTTATTCGAGGAATGAAAAGAACGAATGTGGGTTGTAAATGGACCATTTGTGAACATAAAAATGTATGGCTTGATGGTAATTGCATCATGAAAAAGGATGGCCAATGTGTACTCCTAAAAGCCATAGAAAAACTGGCAAATGACAAAGACAAAGGAAGAAAAGTAAAGTATAAATTTTTTTTAAAATTCTGTCAAAATCGATTAATCGATTTTGGATTTCGATTAATCGAAATCGTTCGATTGAACGACTGGCATGCGCCAGTGAGGTGAGAAGTCTGGAATGTTAATAGCAATAAATTTCGATTAATCGAGTTAAATTTGATTAGTCGATTTTGAAAATCGATCAATCGATTTCGCGCATCTGGGTTTAAGTTAAAAAAAACCGATCAATCAATTTTTGAAATCGATTAATCGATATTTGGCCTACATATAACAGTTTTGGGATTTTTGTCCCATTCGAAATTCAAGCTATTCTTTTTTTCATTTAGGCACCATTTTTCTTCCTCCTTTAGCTAGCAAAACAGTAAGGGTTTAGAGGCTTTGGGGGATCGTATTTGAATCAAATCGCACCCATTCAGATCGAACACGCACGGTAAGCCCTAGTTTTTCAAATTCCACTTTTTTTACATAGTTTACAGCTCTAGGTTTTGGAAATGATCATTTTTAAACCTAAAATGCCGCCTAAGACACGGTTAGCTACGAAGCAATCGGCTTCTAAACTTTCGGTATGGCGTAAGAACACCGTGCCACCACCGCCAGCACCTTCACCATCATCTTCATCATCATCATCATCATCATCATCATCATCGTCTTATTCGACGGATATGTTATCACGCAAATCTTCGCCACCACCACCACCACCACCCGGACAATTTCCCCAACCAAATGACTGGTGGGCTGCAAAGGAGTTTTAATATGAATACATCATTGACGAGGCTTTGTTTACCGATTCTGAGGCTGAGGGCGAAACCAAATGGGCCCGACAATACCTCTTTAATGCGAGCCTCGGTAACCTTTTGAAACCATTACACGGTTATTTCTATCCTCGACTTGTTAGGTTATTTTATCAAAAACCTAAAGGCGGATCGCATGAATGACACCGTTATGACCGAGATTGAAGGTCATAACTATCTTTTTACCCTGCGCCATGTTCACGAGTCCTTAGAGTGTTTTCTGATACACGTACCCGAAATAAATCTTTTCCCACAACCCGTCAATTTTGAGGAAATCCGAACCAAAATGACTTGGGGAAATAAAGGATCCAACATATCCATATGGAGGGTAGACTTACCCCTTTATATGTGGATGTTTGATTCAATAATCAAGTGAAATCTCTACCCCATGCGCCATGACACTAAGAGGGTGGAGTTGGTCAAACAGGCCTTATACGCGGCATACTGCGGCCGTTGGTTTGACGCTACCAACTTAGTAATTGAGGGTATGATTTACATCAAGGGAAAAATGATGAAGGGCCCTTTGAGACCCAAGGAGTGTATGCCTTACGCTTGGCTCATCTCGAGCATGTTAGAGTGCTACTCTGCAGCCCCAGAGTACGCTATTTCTCCCACCAAGAAGAGGGCTACAAACCATGTTAAATACTATTCTATCGCTTCGTGGGGCCGCAGCTATAGGCTGTTGAAGAAGGTTCTACCACTTGAGGAGCCAGCAGCACCACAGCAGGACCCACCAGCAGAGGGGGAGTAGCTTGTTATACCACCACAGGACCACACAGCGGGGGAGTAGCCTCCTGGACCCGGTACCACCTGAGGAGCATCCTTTAGTATCACCTCCTGCTCCTATGTAGTCCTCTCCTACTGCTTATGCACGATCTCACAAAAGACGAGCATCTCAGGCCCCTACGCCTAGTACCATTGATGATGTTCTTGACCTCATGGCGGAGAACAATCACCAGATGCTGGGGCAACATCGGCGTATGGAGGAGAGCAGCACCCGGATGGAACACAGGTTGAATTTTCACAAGGTGCTACTCCATCAGACCAAGCAGTTCATTTATCCCACCGATTACCAGCAACGCATCTCGGCGGCGCGGACATGGGCTCTTGATGCATCGGGTTCTGGTACTCGCGAGTAGGACAAGGCAGATCAGCCCAGGGATGGGACTGCATGATTGTTAGCTTGTGGCATTTCTTTTTGTGTTGTAATTACTTTTTGGGATTGTAATTATTTTGAAAATATTATGTATGGAACTATGTGGCATGGTTGCGATTTCTTTTGGGCTTGTAATTAATTTTCAATCTTGGTTAATTACTTTTGGCTTGTAATTAATTACTCGAAATAGTGGCCAATGTAATTGGTCTTCATGCAGTATGTGTTGTGATTGCTATTGAATAAAAACCACATGTGTCTTTGTATGGGGGTCTTCCAAAGGGAAGCCCTTGGGTACATTTTCAAGGATGAAAATTCCCAAGGTGGAGAGAATGTAACATCCCCGAAATTTGGGCTTTAAATAGTGTCCTTGGGATGCATGCCTGACTGGTCATAAGCTTGACCAAGTGGATGTCAACCTAATGACTTAGATTGAATTATGTTTGATGTGAATGTGCTTGTGAGTGTGGTTTTAGATTTAATTGTGAAGGTCGCATACACTTGTTATTGGTGTATGTGTTTTACATAAAAAACATGAACTAAGTTAAATATCTAAGGAGCTAAAGAGAAGTAATTGCTCTTTAAGGATGGTGTGGGGAGAGTTATGAAGAGAGAGAGAGAGCTTAGAGAGTAAGAGAGAGAGTAAATACTAGGGAGCCCTGTGGAATGGTGAGTTGATGGAGCATGAGAATCTTAAATTACGATGATAAAGCATGGGTGAATTTATTGGAGTTGGAGCTGAGAGCCCTAGCCATTGACCCAAGCCATTGAATCAATCAAGAGATTGATTTGAGGTGAGTTTTATTAGATTTTAATGCATGTGTTGTTATGCATTAGTTCTATGCTTAATTGGTTAAATGTTAAATTAAAGATATAGAAAAAAAAGGGAAATAGAGAGAGTTGAAAGCTGGAAGAGATGCCCAAAAAGGGTTGGGTTTATGACAAAATCGATTAATCGATTTTGAAAATTGATCAATCGATTTTGTCTTAGAAGTAAGCCTGGGTACTAATGCCCGAAACCGATTGATCGAAATAAAATCGATCAATCGATTTTTGGAATTCGATTAATCGATTTAAAATCGATTAATCGTCTGAGCACTCTCAGTGGCTGGAAAATGAGGAGCCTGAGAAAACCGATTGATCAATTTGTAAATCAATAAATCGATTTTGGATTTTCAATTAATCGATTTGGGATTGATTAATCGATTTTGTCAGTTTCTGTTGAGTTTGTTTTGGACTTTAGGATTCTGGGAGGGTCTTGTACCTCCTTTTATGCATCGTTCTTGATGCTTTGCTTATGCTATGATGTAACTTAGGTTACGCAAGTGAGTGCGAGCATGGGGAACCGCAGTGGACCTTGACGCTTGAGAATTTATACGCGTGAGGTAGGGAACGCCTTGAACATATACTTTAATTGCAAGAGCATGTATGTAGTGATATAGAAATGAGTAATTATGCCTTGAAAATATAAATTTCAAGCGCGTGTGTGTCTGAACACTAAGGAAATGAATTATAATATGAGTATGTGACGTCCCCAGGGGATGTGAATGTTATATGGGTATCTGTGTGATCTATTGAAATAGTCACATCCCAGGGATGTATGGAAAAATATAAAGTAAATGAGAATTGATCAGGCCTAATATACTATAATTAGCACAATCACACGGTGAATAACTATATGTAGTGCACTTTTGATTTATGGTTTGAAAAATACCCCACTAATGCGGCGGGATACCAGCGACTAACTCGGCAGAATATCCGTGACCGGTATGGCGGCCAATCCATACACCAGTTGGACATCCCAGAGATGTTTATGAGATTTGTACTCTGTCGCCTATGAGGAAGGGACCTGATTAGTATTAAATGAATTAAAAAGGAAATGAAAATGGTCTGATTAGATGACGATGGAGGGTATTCCATCGGGGCTCGAGGCTATAGTAAATCGAGGATTATTTAAGTTATGATTTAAGTTTTTAGGCCAATCATTGTCTTTTGTGAGCAAGTTGAGAACAAGTAAACACATGTAAAGTATCAGTAATATTCAGTTCATCCTTTCACTCATTTAAATTATTTTCCAGCTATTTCATTGATAAATCATGCTTCTAAATGTCATGGAATATATGTGAGGGATTAATTTATATGTTCATTCACCCATTTCCCTATTGAGCTATGATGTTGCTCACCCTTTAGACTATACATCGCAAGTCCGATGCTTTCGGTTGTTACTGCTTCGAGAGGCGTAGATCCGGAGGAGTCGGATTATGTGCCTAGGGAGGATTCAGAGCTCCCTCCTGAGGACTTCTTCTAGAGGACCCCTGCATACTTTGAGACAGTTTGAGAGAGTACTGTACGGCTTGGTATGTCAAGCCCTAGTTTGAGAAAATGTAATATATACCGAGATATTCTTTTGGCGAACCATCCATGGTGACTGTTATGTCAACACTAATAGTTTGGATGGGTTATTCTGCTCATGCAGTGGCATGAGATCAGAACCATCTTTCGGGCTATGTATTTTGACTTTAATTTATAGAACTGGAGATTTAGTTCGTTATTAGTTCTGATGTATTTATTTTGCTTTATTGTTGCTTTGGTATACTAATATTCTGTGCAGGCTTATGAGGCACGACCTCGAGGGTCATGCTGATGGCACGAGTTTCGGGCTGCTAAAATCTGGGTTATCACAGTATTTATCTTATCTTTATTTCTACTTCTACTTCAAAGTTTATATTTATCTTTTAAGGTTCTAAACTACTTGAGAAATATGAATAAAAGAATGGTTTATTAATCTAAAGTACATAAAATAAATCATAATCCTCCTTCAAATTGAGGTCATCAATCCCAATCTTCAGCCATCGGATATTTATAAAAATAAATAGTACCGTTACACTATATTATAGTCTTCTAGAATTTGGGCGTCAATCAAAACTAAAATTCTTTAACACAGATATCATCTAATCAACGATCTCCTAAAATCTGGGCGTCAATCAAATTCAAGAAAATTAAACATTAAAAAGTAAAAACTATTAACTAATCTACAAATTCCAACCTTAATCATCAATTTAAATTAAAACTTGAAGATATTTACAAAGCAGTAAATAAAGCAAATAAAATCTAAACTAGAAAGCCAATAAATATACCTTTCACCCCTCAGCCAGTCGTCAATTGCTTCTGAGAAACTAGGATATCTACACTAATCTTTAGTACCCAATAGCAGTCGTCAATTGCTCTTGAGAAACCTCTGATATCTAATCTACTCTAACTATTTTATACTACTGATCGAAAGAAAATCTAACCTCAGTCGTCAATTGTTGCTGAAATTCTTCGATCGTTTATTCCTATACCGGGCTTTTTTATTTATAGATCATAAGGAGTCGATTTACAAAGTTCTAATTCTAATAAAAGAAACTACTAAAGTAAAAGTATCCTAATATAACTCTCATTCCTAATTTTATTCTTCCTTGCTTTCAAACCGTAGATGTGGTTTTGGATTGTTCTTGGTAACAGCAATAAAGATCTTCAAAATTTATCTTCATCAATCTTCTCAGATCTGTGATTCACCAAACTTCTAATTTCAGAAATCTTCTAATTTGGTGCATGGCGGTGATAGTCTTCACTCACGTGGCCAGCAGCAGCAGATGTAGCAGAGGGACAGTTTATCTTTTATACAATCATAAATTACGATTGTTCTTTTTCTGGAGAATCATAAATCACGATTTCTCATTTTCACACAACTTTCTTACTGAACGATTTTTAATTTCGAACGATCGCTTTTCTTGTATCACTTTTTACTCCTCTGTCGCTTTCTGAAGAATCATCTTTTGAAGAATTGTTCATTACGATTTCTTAGCTTTACCTTTCTTTCTTCTTCAACTTTAGCGCATAATCGTAAATTTTGATTTCTTGACTTTCAGCAACGGTAAATCGTCTTCTTTCACTCAATTGTCTTTTAATTACTTTTTGAGTTTATTTTGACAAAGATTAATACGTTAGCTCTATTTTACTATTGTTTTTTAATATTTGCACATTGTTAACTTGTTAGTAGAAAACTAAGTCTGAGCATCACTAAGTTAAGGGTGACAAAATGATAAATTATGTGACTGATCACACCCCCAAACTTAAGCTTTGCTAGTCCCTAGCAAACAAGGAAAAATAAACTATCCTAAACTAAGAATTTAAATGCCACTTTTGTAGGGAGAACGATTGCATTTAGTAGATGCAACAAGCCTTTAAACCCCTAGGTGATCCCTAGTGGAGGAGTTATAGTCTCCTGAAGGTTTTCAGTAGAGTTACCTACAAACTTTAAAATATATTTTTTTATTTATATTTTTCAGAACTTTTCAAAATATTTATCAGAAATTAATCATCATATGTTTAGTATGATTTTCAAAAACTCCAAATCTTTCACCTTTTCTTTCCATCATAGTAATTATCATTGATCAGAACTCAACAATTTCATTTCTATACAGCGTGGAGTGTGTGCGTAACAGTAAAAAGTTTATTTATCATAGATTTTTCTAAACTACAGATTTAGAAAATATTTTCATCCAAACTCTCACTGTTGGTATACTCTCAAAAGGATATCAAAATTTTGGGTTCTCACATATGATATGTACATGATAAATTCAATGGATCATAAAAAGGTTAATCTCATGGAATGGATAACCAATTCTGATCATATGACTTTATTGTTTATTCATAGTATCTATTTCATATATTTCTACTAGACTCATACTTTTGCAAATCGTAAGACACAAAGGTCTTTCCTTTGGCTTGTAATGGGGCTTTAGGTTAAAAGGGTTTCAAAGAAAGGTAGATAGGGTTTAAAAGTTTATGAGAATTTAGTTCTTTCTTCTCTATCTTACTTTCCTTCTTTTCAATTTTAGTAAGTATCCAAAAAGTTGGATGACTTCTCCCCATTTTTCTTTTGTTTTTTGTGTAAATCCCATTTTTCTTTTTGTTCTTCAGTCAGAAGCTTTTCGCTTCTCTTTTCATGAAATCGTCTTTTACGATTTTTCTTTTCTTTTCCCACATTTTTCTTATATTTCTTCTCAGTTGTACCCTTTTTAGCAGATCCTTTATATGTTAAGCGTATACTCCTTTCACTTCACCTTCTTCCCTTCTTTTATATTCTAAACTCTCAAAAATTATAAGGGTTAAAGGTAGAAAGCTTTGGGTAGTATATATGGTTAAAGGTATATAAAATTTTGGTACAAAGAAATTTGGTTTTAGGCTTCTAATATGGGTTCAAAGGATAAAATTTTTTTTTAGGATTTTGGCTTTTTGGTTGTAGTGTAACAAAAGAGGGCCCTTGATCATTTTCACGATTTACTAGTATAAATGTCTTCTTGTTTTGATGTATTTAACAGATAGTTCTAAAGAAACAAATCATCATAATCACAGAATATCTTGATTCTAGGTTCAGCAATAAGAGATTTCTCAGTAAAAGTTCAAGGAAAATTTTAAAGCTTGAAAATAAAGGCAGCCTCTCTCAGAATATAAAGAGAATGTATTCGCTCAAGATCTCACTGATTTTATAATTTTGAAACTATAATCAAAATTTTACAGTTTAAATTAATCGTATAGTTTCAAACATTCATCAGATACAGTGTTCGAAGGTGTTATTCATGAATTCAACTGTTTTATTTTGATTGTTGAACTTTTGCTACGATGGATTGTAAAGTTTAATAGATTCAAAATAAAATTCTTGTCATACTTTGCATATAATGATTAACTATAAACTAAAATTACTATTTTCCTAACTAAAAGCAGAGAAACTAAAAAAAAATTATAATAATAAAAGTAAAAATAAAAAGTGTTACCTACTAATATATACAGATTTGTATATCCCCCCAAACATAAACAAGACAATGCCCTCATTGTGCAAAATAAGGGACGCAACAAAAATTTATTACCTTAATGGTGTTGTTTCATTACTGGGTCTATGATCTGCATTAGGATTCCACAATGATCCCCCAAACTTGGTTGAAACTACTATCGATATTATGGAAACTAAAAGTGCTCCAAAAAAATGATTAGAACAAAAGAACTTTTCATATATAAATGAAATATATAAAGAAACTTAGAAAGAAAACTAGTTACATTAAAAGAGAAACCTAGGAAAAATCTAAACACACACTAAACTAAGACACCGACAGCAACGTCCGAAAAGAAATCTTCGATAGAGATTGGTCCTTGGCTTTTGTTGTCGCCCACATTAAAAAAAATAAAAGAATCACCGTTTGGAAGTGAGTGCATCCAATAGAAAAGGGACAAGGGCGGTTTAAGAGGATAAAGGAGGTGTACAAGGTGAAGATGAAGTGGGGGGTGGAGGTAGTGTTTTCACCGTTTGTTTTGGAAAAGGGAGGGAAAAGAAGTGAGCGACGATTTCATTTATTATCCGCCCCCATTATTCTAAGATCGCGGCGAGCTCCTCCTCATGGCATTGGAGAAGGCGGTTAAAGGCCTCTGAGATTTCAGACCAATTTGATGGATTTTCCATGGCAAGGATGTTGGTAGTGAAAATAGAAGCAGAAAGAATGTAATGCAGTGACGGATGGTAAGAATGGTTATTTATAAGCAATCTAAGATAGGGAATACGAAGGGGTGTCATAAATGGGGGTTATGGCTAGCATTGAAGAATGCAAACCAGTTGGTACATCTATTAATACTGGGAGACGTGGCTGTGCAGCGTGAAATGAGGCGATGCCATTGATATCGAAAGTCATGCCCTTTTGATAGCAGTGTATATAGCCTGAATAAATCGTATTCCCTGCAATCGTAGGGTCTACGATTGTATATGGGAGAACCTGTATGCTACAAGGAATTGTAATCACTATGTTATCTTGTATCGGTGGAGTTTATAAAATGACACCTAATATTGTACATCTAAAATGAGGAAAATAATTTATATAAAAAAATACTATGGGTGAGTCGATTGTGCAACGGTTGCCCAAATATCAGATATACTCCGGGTCTTTTAATGACATAGTGGTCATTATCCCTTTTTCTTTTAAAGATACCATAGGTTTAAGTCTCTGACCATTAACCTTGAATGTACGATTATCCTTGGGGTCCTGAATAGTGACAGTCCCGTGAGGGAATGTTTCGACCACATTGTAAGGTCCGTCCCAATGACTTCGTAGTTTTCCTAGGAATAGCTTTAACCTAGAATTATACAACCAACCTTGTTAGCCTGGCTCAAAACTCTTTCTCAAAATATGTTTATCATGAAATACTTTAGTTTTGGCCTTACAAATTCGAGCATTTTGATAGGCATCATTGCGAATTTCTTCTAGTTCAATAAGCTCAAGCTTTCATTGTTCTCCGAATGCGTCTAGTTCGAAATTCCATGCTTTGATATCCCATAGGGCTCTATGCTCTAATTCCACAGGTAGATGGCATGCCTTACCATACACCAGTCAGAAAGGAGACATGCCAATAGGTGTTTTATAAGCTATTCTATATGCCCATAAGGCATCATTTAGTCTCAGGGACCAATCTTTTCTGTCAGGTCGGACAGTTCTTTCCAATACTTTCTTTATTTCTCGATTGGAAGCCTCAACTTGCCCACTTGTTTGCGAGTGGTAGGGGGTTGCGATTTTATGAGTGACACCGTATTTCTTGAGTAAACTACTTATAATGGTGCGTGGGGGTTCCAAACCGCGAAAATATGTTTTCCCTGATAAAAGAGACTACCACCTTATGATCATTCGTTCTTGTAGCTATTGCTTGTACCAATTTTCATATGTAGTCAATGGATACAAGTATTTAAAATATATGAATCCGAATGAAGGTCGGAAGGGGCCCATAAAGTCTATGCCCCATACGTCAAAGGGTTCTGTGACTAAAATTTGTTGGAGGGGCATCATGTTCCTTCCGGACATGGCTCCTGAATTCTGGCATCGATCGCAGGCTTGACAAAAATTTTGGGCATCCTTAAATAATGATGGCTAATAAAATACTAATTGCACTACTTTGGCAGCAGTTTTCCTGCCTCCGAAGTGGCCCCAGCAAGCATATGCGTGACAAAATTGTAAAATATTGTGGGTGTTACTATCGGGTACACATTTTAAAATTATTTGGTCCGGGCATATTTTGAATAGGTCAGGATCCTCCCAAATATAATATTTGACATTATCAAAGAAAATATACCTATCCTGATTAGACCAGGTCAGGGGAATCTTACATGTTGCCAAATAATTAACGATATTGGCAAACCATGGTACTGTCGCTTGGATGGAAAAAAGATGCTCCTCTGGGAAGGTATCGCGCAAAGACTCTCTATTGATGGTTCCACGCAATTTGATTCTAGACAAGTGATCAGCTACCACATTTTCAATGCCCTTCTTGTCCTTGATTTTGAAACTGAATTCCTGCAAAAGTAGGATCCACCGAATTAATCTTGGCTTTGCATCCTTTTTAGATAATAAATATTTTAGTGCAGATGATCAGAAAAAATGACGATCTTTGATCCCAATAGGTACTGTCAAAATTTATCCAATGCAAACATGACAACAAGAAGCTCCTTCTCAGTGGTAGTATAGTTAACCTGAGCTTCGATCAACGTACAACTCGCATAATAAGTTATGTGAGGAATCTTTTTTTTCCATTGTCCTAGACGACACCTATTGCGTAATAAGAAGCATCGCACATTACTTCAAAAGACAAGTAGTAGTCAGGTGATTGAATAATTGGTGCTGGTGAGAGAAGGGCTTTAAGCTTATTAAATGTGTCAAGGCAGGTATTGTCAAAGTTAAAAGGTACATCGTTTGCTAATAAATGGCAAGGTGGCCTCGAGATTTTTGCGAAATCCTTAATAAAGTGATGATAGTAGCCGACATGGCCAAGGAAAGATCGAATCTGCCATACCGAAGTTGGTTGTGGTAGATTTGATATTACGTCAATTTTAGCCTTGTCAACTTCTATTCTCCTTTTTGAGATAATACGACCTAAGACTATGCCTTCTTGAACCATGAAATGGTTCTTCTCCTAGCTTAGTACCAAGTTCATCTCCTCACATCTTTTTAGAACGAGGGCAAGGTGATCAAGGCAGGAATCGAAGGTTTGGCTGAATACCGAGAAATTGTCCATGAATACTTCTAGAAACCTATCTATCATATCCGAAAAGATGGCCATCATGCATCTCTGAAAGGTTGCCGGCGCATTGCATAGCCCAAAGGGCATGCGACGATAGCCAAACGTTCCAATGGGACACATAAAGGTGGTCTTTTCTTGGTCTTCAGATTAACCGGGACCTGCTTATACTGTGAGTAACCGTCTAGAAAACAAAAATATTCCTTAACCACAAGTTTTTCCAAAATTTGGTCGGTGAAGGATAGTGGAAAATGATCCTTGTGAGTCATTGAGTTGAGCTTTCGGTAGTTAATGCATACACGCCATCCCATGGTTTCGCGTAATGGAACTTGCTCACTAGTTTCATTTTCTTTTACTGTAATCCCAGACTTCTTTGGGACTACTTGAATGGGGCTTACCCACTTACTATCAGAAATCGGATAAATAATACCTGCGTCTAGTAGTTTCACAATTTCCTTCTGGACTACTTCCCTCATATTTGGATTCAATCGTCGTTGACTTTCTCGTGAAGTTTTAGCATTGTCCTCTAGATGAATTTGATGCATACAGATTGATGGATCAAGCCCTTTAAGGTTAGTGACTGTAATAGCCCGAAAAATCACACTAAACTATGACCTCGGGATCCGTGCCCGATGTTGTCGCTCCAAGTGTGCCATAATTGTGTGCATTATGAATCAAAAATTAAAGAATTAAAGAATGCTAGGTTATATGGATGTTAACTTATGAAAGGGATATCAGCACATTGGGGCTAACACTGGCCTGCAAGATCAAGGCCAATTGTAGCAAGTTTTAAAAGTAAGTATTTCAAGATCGTCCACAGAGAAGTTTGTCTAAACTGAGAGATAAACCTCCAGATCTGTGCTACCAGATCTGGCTCTATAATTATCTGTAAAAAAGAATAGATAAAAGAGAGTGTTGGATTGTGTCACATTTAACTATAAGCAAATAAAGAAAAGAACTAACTACATGATCCAGATCCGAGTTGGGGAGGTGTTTAAAATAAGACAAATGCAGAAATAATAGCTTCATGTACTTTAGCCTCTGAATTTTAATGGAGAATCTGTAGTTCAACAGAGCAGATTCAATCTTCATCTGGCTACCAACACAGATGTAAGAGAAATAAATCCGAATTAAGGAATAGGTTTAGACTTATAGCTGTGATCTGTCCACTTAAATGGTCACAGATCCATCATTATTGTGGCCTATTCTTTAGTTGAACATGAACATCCTTTATAAATCTTTGCTTGAATTAGGTTACCAACGCTAATTCGCATACGAGGATGATGAATTAAGGGAAGTTGGATGCGGATAAGTGAATCTAAAGAAGTCTAATGCACTAAGGTGATCATTGGAACCCTCGACATGACTCCAATGGAGAAGACACAAATTCTGACAACCTTTTAAAATCCAACGTTACAATTACAGAAAGCACTTCTTAGAGAGCCCTCGGACTTCTGATCGAGCTTCTCGAAGAGCCCTCAGTTCTGATCTTGAATTCGAACTTGGAAGTACAAATCACTCACAATGGCTCTCAAAGGTAAACTACAAGAAGGGATTACAGGGGGTTCAGATAAGCTATCTGACCGAAATGAGGGAAACAGAGATGAAAACTCTAAAATCTGGATGCCCCAATTGGGCAAATGTCTTCTCAATTTATAGCTTTCCCTCTATCACGCACAAAATTTGAGTTGACCAATCGAAGTGCTCGGATCTGGATTGCCCAATGGCCGTTGAGCACGGGGATCCGGATCTATTACGCCAATGAAAATGCTCTGATCTGGTTCAGCCAATCAGGCGTTAGAAGCATCAATTCTGTTATGGGAATTCAAAAGTCTGTTTGAGCTTCTAGAAGTTCCCGCCAAGTGATTTCATCTTTGGGTTTTCACGTGGGGCGGAATATGCCTTTGGTTTGTGCTTGGAATCTTCCGGAATGTCTCTGGGCTTTTAATTACATTGGGGCGTCTGAGTTTCTTGAAATGCCCTTCAAAGTGGTAGTAAATCCCGGTATGCCATTTCATGAGTTTAAGGGTCTTTTCCAAAGTAATTTGGCTCGAAGCTCTCTTCGTAAAGCATTTTAGCTTCAGAGATCTTTTCATAAAGCATTTTGGCTTCGGAGATCTTTTCGCAAGAGTCATTCTTCTTTTCGAGGAGTGTTTTCTTCTTTTCGCAAAGGTCAAGGTTCTTTGCGAATAGTAGAAAGTTCTTCTTGAATTGAACTCTAGGCTCCCATTCTTCTTCTTCTTTGCGAATTGAGCTTTAGCTTCCATTCTTCTTCTTGAGTCTTTTCTTGCTCTTTTAGGACCTTTTTAGCCATTCTTTGAGGCTATTTCTTCACGCCGTCTTTGGGCTTGACATGCGTTGTCAGCTTTTTGATCATTTTAGGATGGTTTTCGGATTTGGACCTGTCTTTTTGGTTAGCTACAATATGAACACTAAAGCACTTATTTAGTCCTCTCAAGGGTCTTTCAAGGCTCATGTTTAGGGGTGAAAAATGGTATTTTTCACTACTTATCACACCCCCAAACCTAAGCTTTGCTAGTCCATGAGCAAAGAAACATAAAAAACAAAGTAAAGAGCCACTTTTGTAGGAAGCACAGTGCATTTAGCATATGCAACAAGCCTTTTCAACCCTAGGTGATCCCTAGAGGAGGTAGAAGTCTCTGAGGGTTTTGATGAAGGTACCCACAAACTTCTCCATGAAACAGTTAACATCAGTGCAATATTATCAAATGAGCAATCAAGGAGCAGGGTTAGTTACTCTTGAATCAATGATGAAACAGAAAATTTGATTATTGTTTGCACAGGAATTTAAACATTTATAAACCTCATGAATGTTTCAATATTTCCAATCTGTGAACAGTCATAGAAAATCATACAAATGTGCCAGCAGTAAGCTCATCCTATGGATAAAAATTAGGTTATAAGTCATACTTAAGGTGCTCAAGTTCCAACCCAAATACTCACCAGGGTATACTCTCATCAGTGTTTTTGTTGAGGGGTTCATTTTCACTCAAGCACAAGAGCAGTTACATCTCCCAAATGGATCTGTAAGCATGAGCATAGGCATGATTCTTAGGCAATGGCATCATTGACATCTCCTCACCATAGATTGGGTCACTTCTTATCACCACATGACAGCTCACTCAACTTTGGATCACAAGGGCTTTTAATCTAGGTTTGTTTGTATGGCTTATGGAGTGAAGTTTCAAGGAAAGGCATGTTTGAACAGAGGTTTGAATTTGAGAACTCAGGAAGTGCAGGAGATGGTTCATGACTCCACCTTTTTGAGTTTAGCTTCTTTCTTCTTCTTTTCGAGTTTCTCACATTCACAGTGATCAGTTGTTTCTTTGATCTTGCATTTTTCAACATAAGGTCCCTTTTTGCCTTTTTGCTTGCAACTTTTTCACATTGTTTGTCTCTTCTTTTCTCACCATATTGCCTGCTTTTGAGGTATTTTCTCTTCATTTTCTTGATGTTGCCCGAAATGGTCCATCTTGATTCTTTCTCCTTTACCTCTGAATTCTCAGAGTGAGGGAAGGCTGAATTAGTTCCATAGGTTCAAGTACTTTTGAGTATTTTGATGAAGAATTGTAGGATTCTGACTCAAATGGGGTACAAACAGGGCAAATTTTTCTTGGTTGGTTACATTAGGTTCAATTTGTCCAAAGAAGGCCTTGATCTTTTCCTCAATTTCATGAGTCTGTTACTTGTTTTAATTTGGAGTTTCCTAACTTCTAGTGGATCTAATGCCTCACCAATCCTTTGAATCGAAAAAATTGCCTCACCACTCTTCAACAGGAGATGGAAAATATATGGGCTCAATTCTCACTTTGGTTATGGTTTTCCTTGAGTTTTTAAGTATATCTTTACCTTTTCTCTTCCTTTTGACTTACTACGTCTTTGATACGGTATGTTTTTATGGTGTAATCATCATGGAAATGTAGAATATCGCAAGGTTTAGAATGTCTAAATTTGGCAAAGGAATTTTTAATTTTCTAGTTGTCATGATTCTTAAGTAAATTAATACATTTCCTAATTACTTAGGTGATTCTGCCCTTTATGTTAACTATTCCTAAGCGGACTTGTCCGCCATACCCCCAAACCTAAGATGAACATTGTCCTCAATGTTCTAGACAATGAGAGACTAGGGAAGCGAGGTAAAAGAAGAAAGAAAAACTAAGAACGGAAAAAATCTAAACTATATGCGGAAAATAAAAATGTAAAACTGAAGATATGAGCAAGGAAAAAACATGATATACAAATGCAAGAAAAATCAACAAAACAACGCTAGAACTGCTAAATAAAATCTAACAAATAGAAGGATTACTATGCAAATGGAAGGAAACTAATGCTAATAACAGAGAAACAGTAAAAACAAGGTAAGGGACTGAATACAAAGTTGAAAAAAATAGAAAAGTGTTGATACAAAAACAGAATTTGTTAATGCAAAATAGGAAAACAAAGATAGAAACCAAACTCACGTAAAAATGACGAAAATCGAAAAAGCGAGGACACATTAACCTAAGAAAGAAAACAAAATCAGCGATCTAAAAACAGAATTTGAAACTAAAATTCCTAAAACAGAAAATCTAATGCCAAATGATATATCCTAAGCCCAAAGAAACAAACCCAAAAGCCTGAGATACTTATGAATCTAAGTGATTATAAAAATGATTAGCAGGAATACAGTGAAAAGCAAGATTCATAAGATTGACCCCTTTGTTGATGATGTGTATGAAAAAAAAATAATGAAGCATGGGAGCACATATTAAAAACAGGGTTCACACACAGCTGAGACCCCTTTATGATGAAGAAATCTCGAAGAAAAATAAAATTAGTGGGTCCATTGAATATTCAAAACAGCCTATGAGTCACTACTCATTATCCTACATGATTCCTAAAAAAGAAAAATGATCTCAGCAGGTCCAGATGGGAAAAGTGGATGCAAATGGAGAAAAACAGCATGCCTAAAAGGCTGAGAGAATTATAACCATACCTTGGACCCCGGTATGAACTCTTTTCTCATGAGGCTCCTATCATGGAATGATTTCACCTTTTTGAGTTGAAGCTTCCTTGGTAACTTGTGGAAGAGGGAGAGAAGCAGGTCTCCAAGAGAGAGAACTTGATGACTGTTGGTGAGTGCCTTGCACAAAGCAGACTCCCTTTGAATTTGATCTCCCTTTTCCTTCTTTCTCAGTGGATCCCCAATCATTTTTAAATTCTGTGGTGGAGTCTTTACCTTGCAGATATGTTTGTAAAGACTCCTCCACCAGCTCATCAATGATGTCAACATGGAAACATTCCTCAGCCGAGAATTGAGGTTGAGTAACAGCATTATACACATTCAATTTAACTTTCATATTTCCAAAAGACACCTCCATGATGCCAGACCTGCATTGAATGCATGCATTAGTCAGAGCTGTGAATGGTCTTCCCAGAATGACAGGGATGGCAGTGGTACTTTTGGTTGGTTCCATGTCCAACACCAAAAAGTCAGCAGGGTAGAAAAACTTGTCTACTCCTACCAAAACATCTTCAATCAACCCCATAGGTTTCCTTTCAGATCATTCCTTTGTAACACCACTTGAGTGGGTTTCAATTCTCCCAAACCTAGCTTCTCATAGGCAGAATAGGGAAGCGTTGACACTAACACCAGATCTAGCAAGGCTTTCTCAATGGTGTGCTCCCCAATGATGCAGGGATTGTGGGGATTCGGTCTTGCATCTTAGGTGGTGTTGCAATTGATAGCACTTGGTTGATTTTCCACAAAGGCCTTCTTGGATAAATGTATCCTAGATTGCCTTTTGTGGGTGCACACCTCTTTGAGAAATTTTGCATAGCGAGGGACTGTTTGATTGCATCAAGCAGAGGTAGATTAATTTTAACTTGCTTGAATGTCTCCATCATTTCCTCAATTTTTGTGTTTCCTTTGTCAAAAGGAGAAATTGACTTCATTGCATGGGGAAATGGGAGGTGAGGAACAAATTTCTCCTCCTCTTTTTCAACAATTTTGTTATTTTCTGTTTTTTCATTTTTTTGAATTTTCTGATGTAAATCAAAACAGACATTAAACACAGCAGAATTGCTGGTTCTCAAGAATTTAAAAATAGAAAATGAATACAAAGGAGAAGGGGATGCAAACTCAAGCAGATCTGCTCCAGCTTTAGTCCAGATGCTCCTTGTTGGACGGCTGCTTCAGATCTGCAAAAATCCAAAAATTGCAGCAGTACCTTATTCAAGTATATTGACAAAAATAAAAAGAAAAACTCAGGCTACTGCCCAAATTTGACAAAAAGATAAAAGAGTGGCAGCAGCATTTATTCAAATAACTAGAAGGCAAAGAATAAAACTCGTAAAAAATAAAAAATAAAATTTCATAAAGAAATGAGTTTTCTATACAAAGCTCAGAGACATTTAATCAAGCACTTGGAATGCAAAGTGAGGTTTAAAGCAAAAATTAAAATAAATGAAAATAAACATAGGTTTATCTATTTTAGAACAAACTTCCCGACAGGCGCCAAAAACTTGTTGTCGCTCCAAGTGTGCCATAATTGTGTGCATTATGAATCAAAATTAAAGAATTAAAGAATGCTAGGTTATATGGATGTTAACTTATGAAAGGGATATCAAGACATTGGGCTAACACCGCCTGCAAGATCAGCCAATTGTAGCAAGTTTTAAAAGTAAGTATTTCAAGATCGTCCCACAGAGAAGTTTGTCTAAACCGAGAGATAAACCTCCAGATCTGCTACCAGATCTCGGCTCTATAATTATCTATAAAAAGAATAGATAAAAGAGAGTGTTGGATTGTGTCACATTTAACTATAAGCAAATAAAGAAAAGAACTAACTACATGATCCAGATCCGAGTTGGGGAGATGTTTAAAATAAGACAAATGCAGAAATAATAGCTTCATGTACTTTAGCCTCTGAATTTTAATGGAGGATCTGTAGTTCAACAGAGCAGATTCAATCTTCCTCTGGCTACCAGCACAGATCTAAGAGAAATAAATCCGAATTAAGGAATAGGTTTAGAGTGATGGCTGTGATCATCCCACTTAAATGGTCACAGATCTGTATAGTCATGGCCTATTCTTTAGTTGAACATGAACATCACTGTAAATCTTTGCTTGAATTAGGTTACCAATGCTAATTCACAGGGGATGATGAATTAAGGGAAGTTGGATGCGGATAAGTGAATCTAAAGAAGTCTAATGCACTAAGGTGATCATTCAGAACCCTCGACATGACTCCAATGGAGAAGACACAAATTACAGCAACCTTTTAAAATCCAACGTTACAATTACAGAGCACGGCTTCTTAGAGGGCCCTCGGACTTCTGATCGAGCTTCTCGAAGAGCCCTCGATTTCTGATCTTGAATCCGAACTTGGAAGTACAAATCACTCACAATGGCTCTCAAAGGTAAACTACAAGAAGGGATTACGGGGGGTTCGGATAAGCTATCGGCGGAATGAGAAACAGAGATGAAAACTCTAAAATCTGGATGCCCCAATTGGGCAAATGTCTTCTTAATTTATAGCTTTCCCTCTATCCTGCACAAGGCTGAGTTGACCAATCAGAAGTGCTCAGATCTGGATTGCCCAATGGCCGTTGAGCACGGGGATCCAGATCTTCGCCAATGAAAATGCTCCGATCTGGTTCAGCCAATGAGGCGTTAGAAGCATCAATTCTGTTATGGGAATTCAAAAGTCTGTTTGAGCTTCTAGAAGTTCCCGCCAAGTGATTTCATCTTTGGGTTTTCACGTGGGAATATGCCTTTGGTTTGTGCTTGGAATCTTCCAAAAATGTCTACGGGCTTTTAATTACATTAGGCGTGAGTTCTTGAAATGCCCTTCAAAGTGGCATAAATCCCAGTATGCCATTTCGCGAGTTTAAGGGTCTTTTCAAAGTAATTTGGCTCGAAGCTCTCTTAAAAGCATTTTGGCTTGGGAGATCTTTTCGCAAAGCATTTTGGCTTGGAGATCTTTTATAAGCATTTTGGCTTCAGGAGATCTTTTCGCAAAGGACTTCTCTTCTTTTCGCAGAGTGTTTTCTTCTTTTCGCAAAGGTCAAGGTTCTTTGCAAATAGTAGAAGTTCTTTGCGAATTGAACTCTAGGCTCCCATTCTTCTTTGCGAATAGTAGAAGTTCTTTGCGAATTGAGCTTTAGCTTCCATTCTTCTTCTTCAGGTCTTTTCTTGCTCTTTTAGGACCTTTTTAGCCATTGCTGAGGCTATTTCTTCACTCCCTCTTTGAGATTGACATGCGTTGTCAGCTTTTTGATCATTTTAGGATGGTTTTCGGATTTGGACCTGTCTTTTTGGTTAGCTGCAATATGAACACTAAAGCACTTATTTAGTCCTCTCAAGGGTCTTTCAAGGCTCATGTTTAGGGGTGAAAAATGGTATTTTTCACTACTTATCACCCGATCGGCCATAGGTTTGACCAAATGGAAGTCCAACAGTTAGTATGTGGTGTAATGAATGGACGAGATGTAATAAATAGGATGCCTATGTGGTGTGTGTTGTGAAGATGTAGTCGTATACACCTACCGCGGTGTATGTGCTCAACACACAACTGAGAAAGAGGATAAAAGGGTTTAATAGCCCTAAAAGCAAGGGTTTGATGTTGTTGAGAGAGGAGTAAAGAAGAGAGAGAGAGAGTGAAGAGAGTGATTAATGCAAGGAGTGAATGCTAGTTGAGGAAGGGAGACTCAAGCAAATAAACGCCGGATTCGACGCGAGGGATCCGTTAGAACCAAAGCTGGAACCCTAGCCTTCCAACCATTTGATTTGAAATCAACTTGAGATCTATTCAAGGTAAAATTTTTGTAAATAAAATGCATAGATTATAGGGGTTAAGTTGTGGTTGAAAGTGGGCTAAATTATAGGATAATGGTCTAGAAAAATAGAACAAAAAGTGTGGAAAAAGATAGGGAAGAACAGCTCGAAAGGGGCTGAATCTGACAATTTCGATTAATCGAAATTGGGTTTCGATTAATCGAAATTGGCCAGGAAGTTGAAAGGTCAGAGGACCCCGATTTCGATTAATCGAATTTGATTTCGATTAATCAACTTTGGTTTTCGATTAATCGATTTGGGGATCGATTAATCGACTGAGAACCTCCAGTGGACCCCAGGGGTTGGAGGAAATGACTTGAGGAAAAATCGACTAATCGAAATGGGATTTCGATTAATCGATTTTAGTTTTTCGATTTATCGATTTGGAATCGAATAATCAACTTGTGAAACTCGACTGTTCGAACTGAGAGTCGACTTTGCGAAAAGAAGAATTTCGATTAATCGAAATTGGATTCGATTAATCGAATGAAAACTCGACTGTTTGAACTGTGAGTCTACTTTGCGAAAAGAAGAATTTCGATTAATCGAAATTGGATTCGATTAATCGAATGAAAACTAGACTGTTCGAACTGGGGATCGACTTTGCGAAAAGGAGAATTTCGATTAATCGAAATTACTTCGATTAATCGATATTGACCTTCGATTAATCGATTTTGGAAATCGATTAATCGAATCAGGTTCGATTAATCGATTTTGGAGTTCGATTAATCGACTGAGATAGATTATGTCGACTTTTGGGTTTTGACTTTAAGATTCTTGGAGGGTCTTATACCTCCTTTATTACATCCTTTGTGATGTGTTTCAACCGTTATGTGGTACCATAGGTGGTACGTGTGGACTAGTGCACAAGGAGCCACGTGGGACCTTGGTGCATTGATCAAATGAAGACTTGAGGTAGGGAACACCTTGAACATGTACTTTATTTTACAAGAGCATGTATGTAGTGATATAGATTTCCATTCAAATGTTTAATTGCTTAAGAATTGTGAAAAGTGTGTGTGCGTATGACATCCATAAGAGAAATTCTAATAAGCCATCCCCAGGGGATGAAGAAGTAAAGAGAGGAGAGCATCAGGTGTGATGCAAGTAAGTAAATGGATACATCCCAGGGATGTATCCAAGGATTGAATCATGTTTGATAGGGCCTAACTGATATAAGATAGCACATTTACACGGTGAATAACTATATGTAAGGCACCGATATTTTTGTTATTTGATGTTTGAGATATCCGTGATGATCTGGCACGGCCGATATCAATCAAACCGTAGCGGAGAGGCTTATCCGTACATAGTAAGCACACCCCAAGGGTGTTGATTGAGACAAGTGAAACCCCGCCACCAATCCCCAGGGGAAAGGGGCTTGGGTACTATTTTTATTCCCAGGGAATACGGTTAAAACTGTCTATATAGATGATGATGATGGGTATCTCATCGGGGCTCGATGCTATATTGCTCGGGGATTACTTAAGTTGAAAGTTTAAGTTTTGCTTTAGGCCTTTTCAGCATCATTCATGAGTAAATGAAAACATATGTAATCAACAGTAAAACGAAATGCTTTCTAACTGTTTCATCAATGATTGCATAGACACATCATGCATGGCATATCATGGAATATATGTGAGTCATAATTTATATGTTCAACTGTGTTTGTTCCCTATTGAGCTAGGATGTAGCTCACCCTATAGACTATACGTCGCAGGTCCACTACTAGCAGCTGCCGAGGCTTTAGGAGACGCTGATCCCGGCGAGTCGGACCTTGCGGCCGGCGAAGAATTGGAGCCACCTCTTGAGGACTTCTTCTAGAGGACTCCGTTGTGCTGCTTTGAGGGCTTTTAGAGAGATTTTGTACGGCTTGGTATGTCAAGCCTTGATTTTGTTTAAAACCATGTATATATATATAGATGGGATTATTCTTTTGGGGCGAACCATCCGTGATGATTGCTATCATCGATGGTTCGGATCGGTTCTCCATTCATGTAGAGGCATGAGGGTAGAACTGTCTTTTGGAGAGTTAATTAATATAGATTCAAATTCTGCAATTTCGTTTATTATTTTATTGCAATGCTTGATATACCAGTGTTCCGTGCTTAGCTAAGGGGCACGGTCAAGATGATCGTGCTGATGGCACGGGTTTCGGGGTGCCGAAATCCGGGCTGTCACAGTTGGTATCAAAGCTATTTTCTTTTAGCAATTCTGACAAGGGTTCTTTCGTCAGAACATAGGGGCTTCTGCTAACGAAACTTTAGTTTCAAATGCAGCCGCAAAATGTCGTCTAGAGGAAGAGGCCGACCAAGGGGAGGCCATCAGAGGAGTCTACGTAGTGGAGATGATTACATCTCTCCTACAAATAGAGTGCCTTTAGGAGGTACTGAGGCCCCAGGGGGCAGTAGTAGTAGACAATGGGATGAAGAAGATCGAGATCATCAAGATCAAGATCTAAGAGAACAAGAAAGATTGAGAGAAAGGCAAGAGGACAGAGAAGAGCGACAAAGGATGATGCACACTATGGAGACTATGGTAGCTGCCATGGCACAAAAAGCCGCATCCTTTGCAGCTCATGCGTCAAGAGAACAGCAGCCACCTACACCACCTGTAGGACCTGCGTTGCCTGTGCCCTCATCATTTACAGAGTTTAGGAGGATGAGACCTCCTTCATTTTCTGGGCAGGCAGACACAATGGCCGCTGAGAACTGGTTGATGGAGATGGAGAAAGTCTTTAGCGTGCTAACTTGCACGGAAGATGAGAGTGTAAGATGGGCAGCTTACATGTTGGATGGGGAGGCTGGGCCTTGGTGGGAGTCCGTGATACAGACTCGGGCTCAGGAGACCCCAGAGTTGCCTTGGACTTGGGAGGACTTTGTCGAGGAGTTCAACAAACAATATTTTCCGGAAGTGGTGAGGAACCAGCTTGAAATACAATTCCTACAGTTAGTACAAGGGAGGATGACAGTGAGAGAATATGGGGTAGAGTTTCTACGACTTGCCCGTTTTGCTCCGGATTACGTCGCTACTGAAGTGATGAAGTCCAAGAGGTTTCAGCAAGGTTTGAAGCCTGAGGTTAGGGGAGGCGTAGCTCCATTTCAACTAAGGACCTATGAAGAGGTCATGAGTAAAGCACTGGTGGTTGAAGAGGAGAATACAAATAGATATAGACAGAGAGAGCAGCAGAGAGGAGGAAATGAACAAGGAAGATCGGGGCACTACGAACCGGTGAACAAAAAGCCGAGGTTCATGGCCCAGAATCAGAGACCACAGTTTCAAGGGGGTTTTGGAAGACCAACGCAACAGCAACAACAACACCAACAGAGATTTCCATTACTTGCGTCGGGGAGACCTATTCGCTATGAGAGCCCTGCCATGTCTACTGGCGCCACTATCACACAAGGTTGTCGTACTGTTTCTTCTGCACCTCGGGAGACTTGCGCAATGTGTGGCAAGCCTCATAGGACGGTGGACTGTAGATCGGGAACTAGGGGTTGTTTCCGATGTGGCAAGGTGGGCCACTTGATCAAGGATTGCCCCGAGACGGATAAGAGAAAGACGGTTTCAGTTACAGCACCACGACCAATTCAAGCAAGGAAACCAATCGTTCAGGGGAGAGCCTATGCAGTCACTGGTCAGGAAGTGGGGAACGTGCATGACGTCATCCAAGGTGAGACCCTTTTAAAATTACAGAAAATTTTCATTTCATTAAAATTTTAGATAGAGAAGGAGCATGCATTAGAAATTGTATAGATTCTTTTCTCAATACAAAAAGCTGTATGTGAATTAAGAGTATAAATTGATGTGTAAATTATTGTATGTATGTATGTATACTATAGGTACTCTAAATATATATGAAAAAGGATGCTTCGGTGGATATGACGCTCGAGTGTTGATAGACCCCGGGTCTACCCACTCATTCGTTACTCCACGTTTCGCCAAGAAGATGAAGATTGTTCCAGAGACGTTGGATTTCGTCCTATCTGTGTCTATTCCGACTGGAGAGTTAGTAGACACGGAGTTAGCATGCAAATCTATCATTGTAGTAGTTCGAGACTTAGAGGTGCATGAACTAGAAGCAAAGTTGATACTGTTAGACATGCAAGGGTTTGATGTGATCCTTGGCATGGACTGGTTGGCGCAGCATTGTGCAACCGTCGATTGCAAGAACAAGGTAGTTATTTTCAGACCCAACACAAGAAGATCATTTCGGTTTCAAGGAGTGAGGTCGTCATCTGTACTTGATCTCGTGATGAGGGCCGAGAAAATGATTAGAAAGGGTTGTAGTGGATACTTAGCTTTCTTAAAGGAGGACAAGGAAGAAAAGAATGTCATTTCTGAGATAGCAGTTGTGCGAGACTTCGCTGACGTGTTTCCAGAGGAATTGCCTGGATTACCTCCAGAAAGAGAAGTAGAATTCGCCATTGACTTAGCACCAGGAACGGAGCCTATTTCAAAAGCACCTTATAGAATGGCTCCCGCTGAGTTAAAGGAGTTGAAAGAACAACTACAAGAACTTATGGATAAGGGGTTCGTTAGACCGAGCGTGTCTCCATGGGGAGCACCGGTCTTGTTTGTCAAGAAGAAGGATGGGTCAATGCGGCTATGCATTGACTATCGACAATTGAACAAACTCACTGTGAAGAACCGCTACCCTCTACCTAGAATTGACGATCTATTCGACCAACTGCAAGGAGCAAAGTATTTTTCCAAGATCGACCTGAGATCTGGGTACCATCAGTTGCGAGTCAAAGATGAGGACATTCAGAAGACAACTTTTCGGACACGATATGGACACTATGAATTCCTTGTGATGCCATTTAGATTCACGAATGCTCCGGCGTCGTTTATGGATCTGATGAACCGAGTGTTTAAACCACACTTGGACTCCTGCGTCGTAGTGTTTGTTGATGATATACTGATATACTCCAAATCCAAGACGGAACACGAAGAACATTTGAGGATTGCTCTATAGACGCTACGTGAACACCAATTGTACGCCAAACTCAGCAAGTGTGAGTTTTGGTTGGAAGAAGTTAGCTTTCTGGGACACGTTGTCTCAAAGCATGGTGTCACTGTGGATCCAGCAAAGATAGAAGCAGTAGTTAAATGGGAGCAACCAAAAATAGTGACCGATGTCCGAAGTTTTCTGGGCTTAGCAGGCTATTATCGACGTTTCATCGAGGGGTTTTCAAAGATATCGGGACCTCTCACAAAGCTGACACGAAAAGATTCAAGGTTTGAGTGGAGTGAGGCATGCGAGAAGAGCTTTCAAGAACTCAAAACGAGACTCACTTCGGCTCCAGTATTAGCGATTCCTTGAGCGATGGAGGATACGTGTCTGACGCATCATACAATGGCCTTGGTTGTGTGCTCAACCAACACAAGAAGGTGATAGCTTACGGATCAAGACAAAGAACATGAGAAAATTACCCGACTCATGACTTGAACGCGGCGGCCATTTTCTTGGCTGAAGATTTGGAGACATTACTTGTATGGTGAGACTTTTGAAATTTTCACCGATCATAAGAGCCTCCGATATCTCTTTACACAGAAGGAGCTCAACATGAGACAGCGCAGGTGGATGGAATTCCTCAAGGATTATGATTGCTCCATACAATACCATCCTGGCAAGGCGAATGTAGTAGCCGATGCACTGAGTCGGAAGGGTTCAGCTCAGTTAGCTTCTTTGATTTTGGGTATGCACCGATGGAAATTATTGGAAGACCTGGCACTCTATGATGCGAACATTGAGTCAAAGGACACCGGATCCTTTTTGGCTAACATATCAGTAAAGCCAGTAATATTTGAGCATATCCACGATCTACAAATGAAAGATTCGGCATTAACAAAGATTCATCAAGACGTGAGTGAAGGCATCAGGTCGGACTTCTCAGTAAAAGAAGATGGTTCCTTATTGTTTAAAGGCCGTCTATGCATTAGGACAATCTTTGACCTAAGACGAGCGATTCTTGATGAGGCCCATAAGTCAAATTATGCTATCCACCGGTAGCACCAAAATGTACCAAGATTTGAAAAAGAACTCGGTGGAGAGGATGAAACAAGGCGTGGCGAGTCGTGTCACGGTGTTTGACTTGTCAGCAGGTGAAGGTTGATCATAGACATCCTGCTGGACTATTGCAACCTTTACCAATACCAGTATGGAAGTGGGAATCGATCTCAATGGATTTCATTGTTGGATTACCCGTCGCCAAGAGACACAATGCCATTTGGGTTCAGAGATGGTGATTGACCAAATCAGCACTTTTTGCCGTACAATACTACATATCGTGAAGGCTGGCGGACTTATACATGAAGGAGATTGTAGATTACATGGGATTCCAAGATAGTTTTATCGTGATCCACTATATACATCCAAGTTTTGGAAGAAATTTCAAGAAGGAATGAGAAAATGACTAGACTTTAGTTCAGCTTTCCATCCTCAAACTGATGGGCAGACAGAGCGTGTGAACCAAGTAATAGAAGACATGCTCAGAGCGTGCATGCTTGATATGCAAGGATACTGGGATGAGTATCTACCGATGCTCGAGTTCGCATATAATAACAGTTTTCAAACGAGCATTGGCATGGCACCGTATGAAGCTCTGTATGGACGACGATGCAAGTCACCCCTCAATTGGGAGGAAACAGGTGAGAAATTTGTGTTAGGACCAAAACTACTTGAAGATAACGCTACCGTCGTTCGAATTATCAGAGAAAGGTTGAAGACAGCACAGAGTAGACAGAAAAGTTACGCCGATATGAAGCGGACTAGTGTTGACTATAAAGTGGGCGAGCATGTGTTTGTGAAGGTGTCACCTATGAAAGGTGTAATGAGATTTGGCAAGAGAGGGAAGTTAAGTCCACGTTATGTTGGACCATTTGAAATTTTGGGACGAGTAGGTGAAGTTGCATATCGCATTGGTTTACCACCGCTATTTGATCGAGTACATAATGTTTTCCACATATCGATGCTCAGAAAGTATGTGAACGATCCGTCTCATGTATTAGGAAAGCAACCTATAGAGATGTGTGAGGACATGAGCCTGATAGAGGAACCAGTGGAAATCTTGGATCGAAAGGAACAAGTACTGCGCACTAAAGTAATTCCCTTAGTGCTTGTTTGGTGGAATAATCATCCAAAAGAAGAGGCTACTTGGGAACGAGAGGCCGATGTGAAAGAACAATATCCAGCCTTGTTTCCAACGACGTGAGAACGTAGTGTAAACCACAAACATGTTTGTGAAATCTCCACTATACGTGTAATTCAATGGAAAATTTGATCCAATCTGATTTGAGGAACAGAATTATACGTACATGATCAAGTATATACAACTGTATGGATGAACCACTTGATGTCAAAAACTACCAAAAGAAATCAAAGAACCAAAGAAATTGAAATTTTGAAGAAATTGGGCAAAACCGATTAATCGAATTTCAAATCGATTAATCGATTTGGAATTTCGATTAATCGATTTTGTTCGATTAGTCGACTGGCATGTGTCAGTGACTGGAAATTGAAAGGAGAGTTAGAATATACATAGAAGACAAATTTCGATTGATCGAATTGGATCGACATATCGATTTTGAAATTTTGATCAATCGATTTACTAAAGGGACTTACGAGAATTTGAAATGAAATGGACGATTTCGATTAATCGAAGTGAATTTCGATTAATCGATTTCGAAATTTCGATTAATCGAAATGGATTCGATTAATCGAATAATTTAAGAAATTCTGGAAAAATTAGAAGTTACAGCACGATTTTGATTAATCGAAATTAAATTCGATTAATCGATTTTGGAATTTCGATTAATCGAAATGGATTTCGATTAATCGACTGGCTCGCACCAGTGAGCTTAAAAATTTAAAATTTTAAATAGATACGATTTCGATTAATCGAAATGGTTTCGATTAATCGAATTTGACTTTCGATTAATCGATTTGGGAAATCGATTAATCGAGCCGCGGGCTATATATATAAGATTGGGGATTTTATTCCCCATTCAAAAATTTTCTTGCTTGGGGTTGTTGGGCGTTTCATCTTCTTCTTCTTCTCCAACCAACCGAGTACTCAAGGGTTTGGATTTTCCGACGATTCACACCCATTTTCGCATCGACACCTAAGGTAAACCCTAGATTTGTGTTTTTCCCTTCAAGTTGAACTAGAAAACCCTAGATTTTCCCAATATGCCGCCCAAAACCCGTCTATCTTCAAAGAAGGCGACTTCTATGTTGCCGGTTAGGCGTAAGAACGCCGCACCACCACCACCTACCCCATCGCCGGTGAGGACTCCATCACCGTCGGAATCGGAGACCACCTCCGGTTCGACGAGCGCGTCTACGCGCGAGTCTTCCCGCGAATCCACCCCCATGCCACCACCACCCACCAATGTCGAACAACCAAATGAATGGTGGACAGCAAAGACCTTTGAGGTCGAATATATCATAGACCCTACCCTTTTCACCAATCTCGATTTACCGGGCGAGACCCAATGGGCTCGAAATTACCTCACCAACGCCGGACTCGGCAACCTTCTCAAACCAATCCGGGGTTCTTACTACCCTAGATTGGTTAGACTCTTTTACCAAGGGCTAACCGATGGCCCTACCGACGATTGTATTATAACCAAGATTGAGGGTCGTCTCTATACGATCACTCGTCGCCACATCCATGAGGTAATCGAGTGTTACCTCGATTTCACCCCAGAGACCACTCTTTTCCCACCCTTTGAGGAGGAACCCCGTTTTGAGGAGGTCATGACCCGCATGACAAACGGCAAGAAGGGGTCGGGCTCCTCCATTAAGAGGGTTGACCTTCCGCCCTACATGTGGATGCTTGATTCCATAATCAAGTGCAACCTCTACCCGATGCGCCACGACACCGAGCGCGTGGACAAAGTGCAACATGCACTTTATGCGGCCTTCTGTGGCCGGTGGTTCGACGCCACGATGGTCATCCTAAAGGGGATGAAATACATCAAGGGGAAGTTGATGAAGGGCAACATGAGGCCCAAAGAAAAAATGCCCTATGCTCGTCTTATATCGAGCATGTTGGAGTGCTACTCCGACGAGCCCTCCTACACCATCTCACCTCATGAGGTGAGGGCTACAGATCGCGTGAAGACATTTACAAAGTCTTCATGGACCCGTAGCTACAACCTTCTCAAGCGGACCCTACCAGCTCCGGGTCCCGCTCCCGCCCCAGCAGCAGCAGCAGCAGTAGCACCGCCACCACCCCCACCACCTCAGCAGGACCCACCCGTGGGTGGGGCACACCCTATTCCCGCAGAGCCATCTGTGGAGAGGATCCCTCCCACACCCTCACCACACCACCACTCCTCGCGCCGCGACACCCACCTCATCCTACCGCCACACGGCCCACCCACGCCATCGAGGACGTGTTGGCTCGCATGGAGGCCAACAACGAGAGGATGAACCAGAGGATAGACTTCCTCCTATTCCACACCCTCCGCCACATCTACCCTACCGACTACCGCCGCTACCTCGCCCAGGAGGAGGAGTGGACGGTCGGACGCACCGCCTTCCATCGAGGACCCGTCTTCCATCCCACCACTACAGACGCGGCTCCTTCCACATCTGCCTCTGCTCCGCCGACTGAGACGCCTCCACCGCCGCCAGAGCCAACTCCTCTGAGACACTGCGCACCCATAGTTCCTCCATTTCGGAGGAGCAGCCGCTCCGACCAGGACACTGCCTAACGGGGGGACTGCATGAGTTTTATTTTTTTATATATTATTAGTCATGATTGTATCGATGTATATTTTGTATGCCACTTTATTGGCACCTTGTAAAACTTTTGATCTTAATAGAAATCCCCATTTTTGTGTTCATTGTCTTCTTTCGTCAAAAATTTAAATTCCATGCTTGTGTTGAGAATACAAATACGTCTGAGTCAACTGGACCACCTCACCTGAGAGTGTGGGGGGGAGTGACCCAGACAGACAAAGCTTGGGTTATTTTCGAGGACGAAAATTCCCAAGGTGGGGAGGATGTAATAGCCCGAAAAATCACACTAAATTATGACCTCGAGATCCGTGCCCGATCGGTCATAGGTTTGACCAAATGGAAGTCCAACAGTTAGTATGTGGTGTAATGAACGGACGAGATGTAATAAATAGGATGCCTATGTGGTGTGTGTTGTGAAGATGTAGTCGCATACACCTACCGCGGTGTATGTGCTCAACACACAAGTGAGAAAGAGGATAAAAGGGTTTAATAGCCCTAAAAGCAAGGGTTTGATGTTGTTGAGAGAGGAGTAAAGAAGAGAGAGAGAGAGTGAAGAGAGTGATTAATGCAAGGAGTGAATGCTAGTTGAGGAAGGGAGACTCAAGCAAATAAACGCCGGATTCGACGCGAGGGATCCGTTAGAACCAAAGCTGGAACCCTAGCCTTCCAACCATTTGATTTGAAATCAACTTGAGATCTATTCAAGGTAAAATTTTTGTAAATAAAATGCATAGATTATAGGGGTTAAGTTGTGGTTGAAAGTGGGCTAAATTATAGGATAATGGTCTAGAAAATAGAACAAAAAGTGTGGAAAAAGATAGGGAAGAACAGCTCGAAAAAGGGTTGAATCTGACAATTTCGATTAATCGAAATTGGGTTTCGATTAATCGAAATTGGCCAGGAAGTTGAAAGGTCAGAGGACCCCGATTTCGATTAATCAAATTTGATTTCGATTAATCAACTTTGGTTTTCGATTAATCGATTTGGGGATCGATTAATCGACTGAGAACCTCCAGTGGACCCCAGGGGTTGGAGGAAATGACTTGAGGAAAAATCGACTAATCGAAATGGGATTTCGATTAATCGATTTTAGTTTTTCGATTAATCGATTTGGAATCGAATAATCAACTTGTGAAACTTGACTGTTCGAACTGAGAGTCGACTTTGCGAAAAGAAGAATTTCGATTAATCGAAATTGGATTCGATTAATCGAATGAAAACTCGACTGTTCGAACTGTGAGTCTACTTTGCGAAAAGAAGAATTTCGATTAATCGAAATTGGATTCGATTAATCGAATGAAAACTAGACTGTTCGAACTGGGGATCGACTTTGCGAAAAGGAGAATTTCGATTAATCGAAATTACTTCGATTAATCGATATTGACCTTCGATTAATCGATTTTGGAAATCGATTAATTGAATCAGGTTCGATTAATCGATTTTGGAGTTCGATTAATCGACTGAGATAGATTATGTCGACTTTTGGGTTTTGACTTTAAGATTCTTGGAGGGTCTTATACCTCCTTTATTACATCCTTTGTGATGTGTTTCAACCGTTATGTGGTACCATAGGTGGTACGTGTGGACTAGTGCACAAGGAGCCACGTGGGACCTTGGTGCATTGATCAAATGAAGACTTGAGGTAGGGAACACCTTGAACATGCACTTTATTTTACAAGAGCATGTATGTAGTGATATAGATTTCCATTCAAATGTTTAATTGCTTAAGAATTGTGAAAAGTGTGTGTGCGTATGACATCCATAAGAGAAATTCTAATAAGCCATCCCCAGGGGATGAAGAAGTAAAGAGAGGAGAGCATCAGGTGTGATGCAAGTAAGTAAATGGATACATCCCAGGGATGTATCCAAGGATTGAATCATGTTTGATAGGGCCTAACTGATATAAGATAGCACATTTACACGGTGAATAACTATATGTAAGGCACCGATATTTTTGTTATTTGAGGTTTGGTACCCCACCGGCGTGGCGGGATATCCATGGCCCGACACGGCGGGATATCCGTGATCGTCTGACGCGTGAAACCGTAGGCCGGTCACGGAGGCTTATCCGACATAGTAAGCACACCCAGTGGGTGTTGATTGAGACAAGTGAAACCCGCCACCAATCCCGGGAAAGGGCTTGGGTACTATTTTTATTCCCAGGGAGTACGGTTAAAACTGTCTATATAGATGACGATGATGGGTATCTCATCGGGGCTCGATGCTATATTGCTCGGGGATTACTTAAGTTGAAAGTTTAAGTTTTGCTTTAGGCCTTTTCAGCATCATTCATGAGTAAATGAAAACATATGTAATCAACAGTAAAACGAAATGCTTTCTAACTGTTTCATCAATAATTGCATAGACACATCATGCATGGCATATCATGGAATATATGTGAGTCATAATTTATATGTTCAACTGTGTTTGTTCCCTATTGAGCTAGGATGTAGCTCACCCTATAGACTATACGTCGCAGGTCCACTACTAGCAGCTGCCGAGGCTTTAGGAGACGCTGATCCCAGCGAGTCGGACCTTGCGGCCGGCGAAGAATTGGAGCCAGCTCCTGAGGACTTCTTCTAGAGGACTCCGTTGTGCTGCTTTGAGGGCTTTTAGAGAGATTTTGTACGGCTTGGTATGTCAAGCCTTGATTTTGTTTAAAACCATGTATATATATATAGATGGGATTATTCTTTTGGGGTGAACCATCCGTGATGATTGCTATCAACGATGGTTCGGATCGGTTCTCCATTCATGTAGAGGCATGAGGGTAGAACTGTCTTTTGGAGAGTTAATTAATATAGATTCAAATTCCGCAATTTCGTTTATTATTTTATTGAAATGCTTGATATACCAGTGTTCCGTGCTTAGCTAAGGGGCACGGTCAAGATGATCGTGCTGATGGCACGGGTTTCAAGGTGCCGAAATCTGGGCTGTCACTGTGACAATCCACGCTATTGTACGTTTATACTTTATAAGTATGGTTAGGAACTTGCTCTCATGTTCCCTGTTAAGAGAAGATGAAATGATCACTGGGAGAGTGTCATTTGGCCCAAGAAAAGCGTACTGAAGGGTGTTGGGAAGTGGTTTCAGGTCTAGGGATGGTGCTTTTTCGATGGAAGGTTGTAACGGTTCATTGGAAGTAGTGGGTAAAGGTTCTATCCATGGCTTCCATGTTTTAGACTGGAGTTCGTAGGCAGAAGTGTCCAACACAGAAATCACCTCCCTTAGTTGATAGTCTAATTCTTCCGAGTCCATATACCATAACGCGGTTTGAAGCACATCCTTAGATAGTACTAGAGGTAATGCTTCTTCCACCAATTCTTCAATTTTATCTACGCTGAAACATTCCTCGTCGTCAATTGAAGCCATTTAGTTGGCTGCCAAGAAAACATTTAACTGGATTCATATATCTCCCAAAGAAATTTCCATTACTCCGATTTTATAGCTGATGCATGCGTTGGCCGTGGCCAAGAATGGTCTACCGAGTATAACAGGGATTTGTGTTGGAGATGTCGAACTGGGTTCCATGTCTAGTACTAAGAAGTCGACAGGGAAAACAAATTTGTCGACCCCAACCATAACATCTTCAATGATTTCTATTGGCCTTCTTTCTGATCTATCGACTAACTGAAGAGTTATCGAAGTGACCTCATATCTCTTAGTCCCAACTTTTCGTAGATGGAGTATGGTAGCAGATTTACGCTAGCTCTCAGATCAAGAAGTGCTTTATTTATAGCATGATTGCCTATGATACAGGAAATTGTAGGCACTCCAGGATCTTTAAGCTTAGGTGACGTATTGGCTTACAAGACAGAACTTACTTGTTCCGTCAGGAACAATTTTTACGAGATATTTTTTCGCCTTTTCCTTTTCTGCGTACACATCTCCTTCAGAAATCGTGCTTAAGTTGGGACCTATTTGATTGCTTCTAAGAGAGGCAAATTAATCTTCACTTCCTTGAAGATTTCAGTAATTTCTTCTAATTTTTTTGGGTTATCATAAGGAGATGGTGCGCCAAAGGCATTTGGAAAAGGTAACTTCGGTACGTAAGGTACTTCAGCCACAAATATTGGTGTACCGTCGTTACTACTATTTTTTTTATTTTTTTATCTACTTTTTGTTTTTCTGGTAAGGGGACCTCTTCTAGGGTTTGCTTCTCTTTGGTATGGGTTTCAGGGGTGACTAATGGTGTAGGTATTTATACCTTATTGTCAATAGTTTTCTCACTTCGTAGAGTTTGAACAGCCTGAATGTGAGGTGTAGGAGTTGGTGTAAATCCCGTGTTCTCCCATTGCATGGCTATTTGTTCAACTTTGGTTCCTAAATTTGCAATGGATTGAGAGCAGGACTGTAGGTTTTGGGAAATTTGGGTCAATTGAGATAGTTCCTTAGATCATCGATGTGCTTATTACTGCAGGTCTTGAATGATCTGAACAATAGTAGCATCGTCATTCCTAATGGACTGTTGGTCAAACTATTGGTTTTTAACATAAGGCTATTGAAAACCCTGGGTCTTGCGGGTATGCATACGAGAAATCATAATGGTTTCCCCACTAAGGGTTGTAGGTACTCTCGTAATTTCTCCAATGAAAAGCGAAAACCTGTTCGGTTTCTGCCATAGATGGATAGTAAGGGGTAACTGAATATTCCACCGGGGAACAGGTTGGTTTGTAGATTGACCAAGTTGAATTGTCGTGGCCTCGCATGATAAATTTTTTATTTTTTTTTAAGAAATGCAGGGAGAGAGACAAATTTGAGCCTCTAGTTTATATGGCTAGCAGGAGTGTTGAATTCTTAGTTATCGCTTCGAATAAACCTGCAAAAGCTTAAGAAGTGATAAAAGAAGTTAAAAATTTAAAGAAATATAAAAAGAGAAAGACAAATATTTATTTTTAAAATAGAAATATAAACAAATAAGATAAATCACTTCCCCGGCAACAGTGCCAAAAACTTGACTGGCTACTTATATGTGTATCTAATTAAGTCTTAACCTATTACAAGCATACAAAGGAAATTGTAGAGCTAGTATAGGATCGTTCCCACGAGGAAGTATTTATCTTATCTTTATTTCTACTTTTAGTTCAAATTTTATATTTATCTTTTAAGGTTCTAAACTACTTGAAAAATATGAATAAAAGAATGTTTTATTAATCTAAAGTGCATAAAATAAATTCTAATCCTCCTTCCGATTGAGGTCGTCAATCCCAACCTTCTGCCATCGGATATTGATAAATATAAATATTATCATTACACCATATTACAGTCTTCTATAATTTGGGCGTCTATCAAAAACTAAAATTCTTTAATACGGATTTAATCTAATCAACAATCTCCTAAAATTTGGGCGTCAATCAAATACGAGAAAATTGAAGATGGACATGTAAAAGCCGTTACAGTAAACTACAAATTCCAACCTGAGTCATCAATTTAAATTAAAACTTGAAGATGTTTATGAAATAGTAAATAAAGAAAATAAAATCTAAACTAGAAAGCAAACACCCATCAACCGCATTCTTCAATTGCTTATGAGAAACTAGGATATCTACACTAATCTTCAGTGCCCAAAAGCAGTCATCAATTGCTCTTGAGAAACCTATGATATATAATCTACTCTAACTATTTTATACTACTGATCGAAAGAAAATCCAACCTCGATCGTCAATTGATGCTGAAATTCTTCGATCGTTTCTTCCCATACCGGGCTCTCTTATTTATAGATCATAAGGAGTCGGTTTAGAAAGTTCTAATTCTAATAAAAGAAACAACTAAAGTAAAAGTATCCTAATATAACTCTAATTCCTAATTTTATTCTTCCTTTCTTTCAATTCGTAGATGTGCTTCTGGATTGTTCATGGCAACAATAGCAAAGATCTTCAGAATTTATCTTCATCATTCTTCTCAGATTCGTGATTCACCAAACTTCTAATTTTGGAGATCTTCTAATTCAGTGCATGACGGTGATAGTCTTCACTCACGTGACTAGCAATAGCAGATGTAGCAGAAGGAAAGCTTTTCTTTTATGTAATCGTAAATTACAATTGTTCTTCTTTTTCTGGAGAATCGTAAATCATGATTTCTCATTTTCACACAGTTTTCTTACTGGACAATTTTCTATTTCGAGCGATCGCTTTTTACTCCTTTGTCGCTTTCTGAAGAATCCTCTTTTGAAGAATCGTACTTTACGATTTCTTAGCTTTCTCTTTCTTTCGTCTTCATCTTTAGCGCATAATCATAAATTTTCAATTTCTTGACTTTCAGCAGCAGCGAATCGTCTTCTTTCGCTCAATCGTCTTTTTACTACTTTTTGAGTTTATTTTGACAAAGATGAACACTTTAGCTCTATTTTACTATTTTTCCTTAATATCTGCACATCATTAATTTATTAGTAAAAAACTAAGTCCTAGTATCACTAAGTTAAGGGTGATAAAATGGTAAATTATGTGACTGATCATTATGGGTTTATAAAATTTTGGTACAAGAAATTCAGTTTAGGCTCTAATATAAGTTCAAGGGATAAATATTTTTGAGATTTTGACTTTTTGGCTCAAATGAATCAAAGGAAGGCCTTTAATCATTTTCAAGATTCACTAGCAAAAATACCATACTGTATTGATGCATACAATAAATAGGTCTAGAAAAATAGTTAGCATAATCATAGAATATTTGATTGAAAGGAAAACAAAAAAATGAGATTTTATTTAAGCATAGTCAAGAAGTTCAAGAAATTTTGAATTCGGATAAAATAACAGTCTCTCTCAAAGAAAGAAAATAAGTCCAAATGATCACTGGGTATACAATTTTGAAACTATTTTCTAAATTCTGCAATTCAATGCACAGAATAGTTTCAAACATTCTATTTTGATGCAGTGTACAAAATGAACTAAACATTAATTGTAACAACTTCTATTTTTGTATGTTTGAACTTCTATTAAGATGATGGTTACGCATATGGAATCCTATCTTATCTAATCGTAACTCACATGTGATGGTTAACAAAAAAACTAAAATTTAAAAACAAAAACAACAAAATCTAAGAGTAAAACCAAAAAATAATTAAAACTACACTATTCTAAACAGAAAATGCAAAAATTAAAAAAAAAATTATTTCTTTATTTTTTTTCAAAAATAATATACTACAGAAAGTGTCTACTCCTAAACTTAAATAGGAGAATGTCCTTATTGTTCACAGTAACAGGGGATACTCAACTAATTTATCATAAGTGCCAATAGTACCGTGTTCAAGATCTACAAGAATAAGCAAAAATATCCCTAAAATTGGAAGAAATTACATCGAACATATAATCTACACAGAAACGAAACCACCAAGAAACGATTAAATAAAATAATATAAACACAAAAAGAAAATTTCTATTGATAAGGAACATAAATATTTACAAGGATTTCCAGAAAACAAACTACTTACATAAACACAAAACCTAGGAAAAATCTTGACATGGACTGACACTACGTCAGCAATGACCACATGAGGCGCTAAAGTTTGCAATGGAGATAGGCCTCTGGGTCTTCAAAATTTTCCCCTCTGTGGGAGCCCTCCCTCCTTCACGAATTGCACCCCTTGTCTTCAAAAAGCCTCCACTGCTCCCTTGCGAGACTCTGTGTAACACCCCAAATTTTCACGAGCGTTGCATTGTTAATTTTTGACGATGATGCAATTTGCCTTGACCGGTTTGACCTTAGCCAAAATTTTCACATCTGTGCTGTGGCGATTAAGCTACTTATCTCAATCGGGTGAGTACACCCAAACGCAAGCCTAGGACCAATTCCTGACGTGAACTGATCTTTGAAAACTCAAACCCCGAGATGGAGCCAAGTTCAATCTCAATGACCCAAACTGATGATAGTTTAAGGGTATAGACCTACAACATAGATAGCCTAACAGTAACACATCGACATTGTGTGCGAGCCTAACAAGGCGTATGCCATATTTTTAGACTATTATAGTTAACATGGACCTTTTAGTCATCCCACTGGTCAATGCCTTAGTGTGTAACGTAGAGGTCTAGGTATCTGAGCACCCCAAAGACAACAAACCTTAGTTGGTCTTTCTATTTTATTCCCATGATTAGTCATGCCATTACACTGAAAGTGGTGTATTAACAGTACACTATATCAAGACCTATTATAAACACTGATACTCAAATATTAATATTGCCTTAGGCACCTTAGGTTCATTTTGCATTAGGAGCCAATACACAAAACTCCATGTATAGGCTACACACCCTAGCATGTCTAGCTGATGTATCTATATATAAAGATGCTATCCACGGGCTCAAGCCCTTGCAAATTAGTAGAGGGAAAGTGGAGAGCCGGCTGGTATAGAGAGAATGAGGTGTAGACCCTCTTCCCTCCTTGATTCGTTCTTGATCTTGCCTCCCATGATCACAACCATTCAATCCTCCCCGTAGATCCCTCTTTTCACATTGTGGAAAAACTACCTCCATTACAGCCATCGAAGCCTCGATCTTGACTCCATCGAGAGTGAAGTAAAAAGGTTAGAGCAATGACCTCATCGTGATCAAGGAAAAGAAGCTAGAGCAATCAATCAGGAGGATCGCATAAACAATGATAATTTCATCACCGATGATCGCAATTTTTGCATGCGCACTTAAAGAAGGTAATTTTGGAAACCCACCGTGTGCATGCATCAATTTTAGGATGAATTGTGAGATTAGATTTTTATTAGTGTTGTGCATTGGATTTCATGCAAGGGATTTTTCGAAGATCAGACATGTGAGAAACGTGAGCACCAATGTCCCCGCTTGCCGATCTTTGAAAATCATTGTTTGCACTTGGATTTTAGGTAGGAATCCATGCTTTAATTTTTTTGCATGAAACTAGCATATATTAGATGCTTGGGATGGGAATTTTATATAAAGAAATTAAGAAATTTCAGATTTGGGAAAGAACAAGAAGGCGAAGTATGAAACACAGTCGCTGCGGCGAGTGAAAGCCTTGCTGCGGCAAGACCATGCCTGAAGCACTCGCTGCGGTGAGTGCTACATGTAAGGTCAGGAAAAAATGGTACTATTCATTCTTCTCGCGCCGAGCTATAAGTGCCTGAAGACTTCGCCGCACTAAGCTACAGTAATTCGCTACGGCGTGCTATTGTTCACTACCCCGAACTCTGATTGGTGAGATTCTCATGGCGTTGGAAAGAGGAAAATGAGCCCTACAACTTTCATAAATTAATAAATTCATTTATCAAAAGTTTTAAGAGTAAAATTTGGATGGGAAGTTGGGTCAAGCTCAAAGGTTAACTCGAATTTGCCAATTTCCGCCTCGGTGTTGGGAAAACAATTACGTGCATTGAAGCTAGTAGCATTTAGGATAAATCCTTAATATATTATTGTATATTTTAATGTAGATTGAGGGTTGGAGATCATTAATGGGACCTTCGCCTTGCTCCGTTTCGCACAACTTCGAGTTTAAGGTAGGACAACTCAATGCTTAATTGCATCTTGTTTTGATTCATAGATTTTCATGATCGATTGATTAAAGTTATGAGGATTAGAATTTGATATGAAAAACTGTATTTGACTGCCATGGAAGGTTTGAAATTTTAATTTGATTTGTCTATCGATGCATTTCAAAACTTTGAACGAATTTAACCTTTGATTGTCGAATTCGATTATGAGTTTGATTTTTTTGCTTGCCATCAAACGTCTAAATTTTGAAAAGATAGAATTATCAAATCTGGAAATTGCGAGTCTCTGAGTTATCGAATCTTGAAATTGTGGGTCTCCAAATGATGAAATTGTTCAAATCATGGAAATCTATGCATAGAATGTATTTAAATTATTGAATAATTGAATCGCATTGAACTGCCTGATGTATATTTAATATTGCACATCCTAGAATCACCGAAATGTATTGAACTTTGAAATTGAACTTAGCATTTAAGAAACTTGATTTTGAAGCCAATGAACTTTGAACCTGAACTTGATCTCTGAATACGAACTTGAACACGAATTTCGAATATGAGCTTAGAAGGTGAGCTAGACCATGAACTTGAATCTTCAAGAGTCTGAACTACGAACTTGAAAGTAAGATTTAAATGTGAATGATTTCATTATGAAATGTGAATAAGAACTGGAATATGAACCCTCGACCTTAGAATAGGTACTCTGAAATTAGAACTGGTACAAAGGGTCATCCGTGTATTTGGACCGACACGGTGGTGGATCCATACCTGTACCGACACTTAGAAATATGAATGTGTGATACTGACACAATGGTGAATCTGTATATTTGAACTGACATAGCAGTGAATCCATGTATTTGGACCGACTCGATGGTGAAACCGTGTATTTGAAGAAGAAACTCTTAACACTAGTCTAAATCCGTGCATATGGACCGACATGGCGGGGAAACCGTGCATTCGAATACTGAACTCCAAATGCCGATCTTTGAACTCTGAATCATGAAAATATGAACTATGAATGCTGAACTGTGAATTATGAGCAACAAATCTGAACTCTGGAATTTGAGCAGGAACATCAATTTGAACTTCAAATCCAAACAATGTCTATTCTGAATCCGAACCATGAATTAGAACATGAATTCAGTCTAAAACTCTGATGAACTCTGAATTTGAATAATTAATATAAAGCATGTCAACTTTATGCTAATATGAAAATGCTTCGAATTTGATCATTGTGTTTATGCTTCTGTCGCTGCATCTATGCATCTGCTTGGATAAAATGCAGTTAGTGTTGATCTTCTCCTACCGAGCTTAGACTGTTAGCTCACTCCTCAACTATATACGTCACGGGTACAGGTGCATGCCTTGAGTAATATCCTAAGCTTGAGGCACTCCTTTACCATAGACCGGTGGATTTGTTTTCATTTTAGTTATGGATTTCGAGATTTGGACTTGGTATGTCCAATCATCTTGTAGACTAGTAAAATTAGATTTTTGAGGTACATATCTCGGGTAGAAATCTTGTACACCACTATTTAGGTGATGGTCGGCCATCACCGGTGGTTTTATTGTTAACTTGTGTTCTGTATAAGTATAGAATCTTCTATTTCTACTATATCTTATTTGTTTTGAATTTCGTATTTTGTGGATGTACGAATTACGTTGTAATTCAGATTGTGATCTACGATCTGACGGTCTGAGTTTTTTCCTAGTTGTTCAAAAATAAAAATATATTCGAAAAAGTACGAGTTGTCACAGTTGGTATCAGAGCTTAGGCTTTAGGTCTTCTGGGGTCCCGAAGCTATGACATTATATTCTATCAGGGCATAGGAGACCCAATTGTGATTCTGTCACAGTTGGTATCAAAGCCCTAGGCTGTAGTCTTTATGGGGACTCTGTTCTCTTGAGTTATGGCTTAGGTTTATAGCTATGGCAAGAGATTCCTTTGGAACATAAGAGATTCAGTCTATGTTATATTAGGACCTTAGAACCTTATGATTAGAACTATGGCCTTAGATGGCTTTAGATGTCGTAGTACCTTGAGTTAGATTTTCCATATCACCATCAATTGAACCTTTGTACGATCGTGACAGGTCGGTATGCGTCCAAGAGGTAGGCCCAAAACTATCCACACTCGAAGAATGCCTAGTAGTGAAGGAATCGCTACTGGTTTGAACGCGATCCCTCTGAGCAACAACAACAACAAGACCTTAGGAGTGGAGAATAATGTTGGAAGTGAGCGAGAATTATTGGAAACCATAGTGAATACCATAGCGTTACTTGTTGAGCGAAGACAACCATCTAGTTTCCTAGATTTCTGAAGGTTGAGGCCTCCGAGCTTTTATGGTCAGACTGATCCGATGGAGGCCGAACGGTGGTTAAACCAGATTGAAAAGGTGGTTCAGAGAGTCCATGGCACGAAAGAAGAGAAGGTGAGTTGGGCCTTGTTCCAACTAGAGGGTGAAACAGATCTGTGGTGGAAGTTCGTTGAAAGAACTTGAGCACCAGGGACATCTTGGACATGGGCCGAATTCACGGAGGCATTTTATGAGAAATATTTCTCGGCACCGAAGATATGTCAATTAGAAATTCAGTTTGTAAATCTAGTGCAAGGACAAATGAACATGCAAGAATATGAGGTTGATTTCACTCGCCTATCATGATTCACACCAGCTCTAGTGGCCACTGAACTTATGAAGACACAAAAATTTGAGTATTGCCTGAAGCCAGCAATCAAAGAGATGTTATCTCTATTCGTAGCAATGACATACGAGCGAGTGGTGAGATTAGCTCTCATTACTGAGAGAGATTTTTATAGTATGTTGAAGAGACGAGATGAGCAAAATAGAGGCAGGAAGAGTAAGTCCCAACCTTAGGATTCGGAGCAGGCTAACAAAAGACATAAGTTCTTACTACAACCAGCCCCACAACTAGCTCAAACCACCCATTCAAGACCACCTGTCTCTACACCTACTAGGCCCTTTCGCCTTTCATACCCCGCTACTACCGGAGCATTAATGATGCAACAAACGTCAAGCATTGCTCTGCCCGCATTGATTCAGTGGTGCTCAAGGTGCGGGCTACAACATAAGACATAAAAGTGTCGGTGGGCAGCGGGCGCATGCTTGAAATTTGGCCGGGTAGGGCATCACATAAGGGATTGTACTGAAGGAATGAAATGGCAGATGCCATTGGTATTTCCTCTGGGGACCCAAGGTATAAATTCGCTAGTTACTTTCAAGTTTTCCTTTAATTTTAGATGGTGAATACTTTTGCAATGTATGATAGTATATTATTACATGGATGCCTCGACGCTAATACCTATACACTTAACTAGGTCCTACACATAACAGTTAGGTACCTTGTACTTTAATGGGCAATTTAAGTCTCTTTAAGATACAAGTCAGGTTAGGTAAGTATTCAACCCATCTGAACATTGAGTCAGTTAGACTGCCATAAGTCCCATGATGAATTTTCGAGGACAAAAATTCTTTAAGGTGGGAAGGATATAGCACCCTAATTTTTTGCTAGCGTTGAATCGTTGACTTTCGACTATGACGCAATTTGCCTTGACCGGTTTGACCTTGGCCAAAATTTTCATGTCTGTCATGTGGCCGTTAACCTAGTTCTCTCAAAAGAGTAGGACCAATTCCTGACATGAACTGATCTTTGAAAACTCGAACCCCGAGATCGGGCCAAGTTCAATCTCAATGACCCAAACCGATGCTGGTTTAGGCATATAGACCTACAACATAGATAACCTAACACTAACAAACTAACATTGTGCGCGAGCCTAACAAGGCATACACGATACTTTTAGAATGTTATAATTAAGATGGACCTTTTAGTCATCCCACTGGTCAATGCCTTGGTGTGTAACCAAGAGTTCTAGGTATCTGAGCACCCCAAAGACAGCAAACCTTAGTTGGTCTTTCTATTTTATTCCCATGATTAGTCAAGCCAGTACACTGAAAGTGGTGTACTAACGGTACACTATATCAAGACCTATTATAAACACTGATACTCAAATATTAATATTGCCTTTGGCACTTTAGGTTCATTTTGTATTAGGAGCCCAAACACCAAACTCCATGTATAGGCTACACACCCTAGAATAGAGCCCATACACCAAACTCCATGTATAGGCTACACACCCTAGAATAGAGCCCATACACCAAACTCCATGTATAGGCTACACACCCTAGAATGTCTAGCTGATGCATCTATGTATACATATGCTATCCACGGGCTCAAACCTTGCAAATTAGTAGAGGGAAAGTGGAGAGCCGGCTGGTATAGAGAGAATGAGGTGAACACCCTCATGATTCGTTCTTGATCTTGCCTCCCGAGATCACAACCATTCAATCCTCCTCATAGATCCCTCTTTCCACATTGGGGAAAAACTACCTCCATTATGGCCACCAAAGTCTTGATTTTGACCCCATCGAGATCGAAGTAAAAAGGTTAGAGCAATCACCTCATCGTGATCAAGGAAGAGAAGCTCGAGAAATCAAGCGGGAGGATCGCGTAAACAATGATAATTTCGTCATTGATGATCGCAATTTTTGCATGCGCAGTTAATGAAGGTAATCTTCGAAACCCACTATGTGCATGCATTGATTTTAGGATGAATTGTGAGATTAGATTTTTATTAGTGTTGTGAGTTGGATTTCATGCAGGGGATTTTTCAAAGATTGGACGCGTGAGAAATGTGGGCACCAATGTCACCGCTTGCCGATCCCTGAAAATTGTTGCATGCGCTTGGATTTAAGGTAGGAATCCACACTTTAATTTTTTTGCATGAAACTAGGATAGATTAGATGCTTGGGATGGAAATTTTATATACAGAAATTTAGAAATTTTGGATTTGGGAAAGATGAAGAAGGTGAAGTATGAAGCATAGTCACCGCGGTGAGTGAAAGCCTGGCTATGGTGAGACCCTGCCATAAGAACTCGTTGTGGCAAGTGCTACATGTAAGCTCAGGTCAAAATGACACTATTCATTCGCATCACAGAGAGCTATAAGTGCCTGAAGACCTCGTCGCAACGAGCTACTATTAATTGCAACGACATTGTGTGGTATTTTTGTCATAACGTTTGGCCCCGAACTCCGATTGGTGCGATTCGTATGGCATTGGAAATAGGACAGCGAGTCCTACAACTTTCCTATATTAAAAAATTCGTGAATCAAATGTTTTAAAGGTAAAATTTGGATGAAAAGTTGGGTCAAGTCCAGAGGTTAACACGAATTTGTTCCGCCTCAGTGTTGGTAAAACACTTAGGTGCGTCGAAGCCAGTAGAATTTAGGATAAATCCTTAATATATTGTTGTATGTTGTAATGCAGATTGAGGGTTGGAGATAATTAATGGGCCCTTCGCCTTGCTTCTGTTTTGCACGACTTCGAGTTTAAGGTTGGAGAAATTAATGCTTCATTGCATCTTGTTTTGATTCATAGATTTTCGTGATCGATTGTATAAAGTTATGATGATTAGAATTTGAGATGAAAACTTGTATTTGAATTCCATGGAAGGTTTGAAATTTTGATTTGATTTGTCTATTGATTCATTTTCGAAAGTTTGAATGAATTGAACCCTTGACTGTCGAATTCGATTATGAGTCTGTTTTTTTTTTGTCATCGAACATCTAAAAGTTGAAAAGTTAGAATTATCAAATCTGGATAGTGAGAGTCTCCCAATTATCAAATCTTGAAATTGTGGGTCTTCAAATGATGAAATTGTTAAGTTCGAATCATGGAAATAAGCGCACTGACTGTATTGAAATTATTGAATAATTGAATCGCATTGAACACCCTGATGTATATTGAATATTGCACACCCTAGAATCAACCAAATGTATTGAACTTCGAAGTTGAACTTAGCATTTACAAACCTTCATTTTGAAGCCATTGAAGTTTGAATATGAACTTGATCTCTGAATACGAACTTCAACATGAATTTTGAATATGAACTTAGAAGGTGAGCTTGACCATGAACTTGAATCATCGAGAGTCTGAACTACGAACTTGAAAGTAAGATTTATATGTGAATGATTTCATTTATGAAATGTGAATAAAAACTCTGAATCTGAACCGCCGACCTTCGAATATGAACTTCAAAATTTCAACCAGTACAGAGGGGCATCCGTGTATTTGAACCGACACGGCGGTACATCCACACCTGTACTGGCACTTTGAAATTTGAATGTAAAATTTGAATGTGTGATACCGACACGGCGGTGAATCTATGTATTTATACCGACACGACGGTGAATCTGTGTATTTGGACCAACACGGTGGTGAAACCGTGTATTTGAGATCTAAATCCGTGCATATGGACCGACATGGTGGTGAAACCGTGTATTTGAATACTAAACTCCGAACGCCGATCTTTGAACTCTAAATCATGAAAATATGAACTATGAATGCTGAACTGTGAATTATGAACAATACATCCGAACTCTGGAATTTGAACTTCAAATCCAAACAATGTGTATTCTGAATCGCAACCATGAATTAGTACTTGAATCCATTCTGAAACTTTGATGAACTCTGAATTTTAATAATTAATATTAAAATTGTCAAATTTAAGCTAATATGAAAATGCTTTGAATTTGGTCATTGTATTTATGCTTCTGTTACTGCATCTATGCATCTCCTTGGTTAAAATGTAGTTAGTATTGATCTTCTCCTACTGAGCTTAGACTATTATCTCACTCCTAGACTATACGTCATAGGTACAGGTGCAGGCCTTGAGTGAGATCCGGAGTTTTAGGCGACTCCTTACCATAGACCGGTGGATTTGTTTTCATTTTAGTTATGGATTTTGAGATTTGGACTTGGTAGGTCCATTCATCTTGTAGACTGGTAGAATTAGATTTTTGACGTACATCTCTTGTGTAGACATCTTGTAGACCACTGTTTAGGTGATGGTTGGCCATCACTGGTGGTTTTTATTGTTAGTCTGTGTTCTGTATAAATATATAATCTTCTATTTCTACTATATGACTTATTTGCTTTGAATTCCGCATTGTGTGGATGTACCAATTACGCTGTAAATTAGATTGTGATCTACAATCTATTGGTTCAAGTTTTTTCCTAGTTGTTAAAAAATATTTTAAAAATAAAAAAATTCAGAAAAATCTGGGCTCTCACACTCTGTGAAGAGAATGCAATGCGGTTAGATGGAAAACAAGGAGGAGATGGAAGGAGATGACACTGGAAATTCCAGCCCATGGTCTTCATAGAGGAACTCGCACGTAGGGTTTTGTGATGGAGAGATTATGAAGAAGTTGGGGAAGATGGGGTGTAGGAAAAAGGTTTTGGATTTGGGTTAGGTTTAAGGTGAAGGGGGGTTTTAGTAGACGATTCATCGTCTAGTATGGGCCGCTGACATTCCAACTTTTCTACTCTCTTGGTTACTGCCAGAAGTTTGCCCATCGGTATCTCAAGAAATTAGTCAAGTCTTCTACTAAACTCATCATGGTCTGATTCTTCCATAATGGGGTTAGGGTTTGAAAGCGAAAGGTTAAAGAGATGTATTTAGAATGGGAAGGGCTTATGTATGGTCATGGTTTTTATAGGGAATAGGGCTCTGAACTGTCAGTTCAAAATAAATTTTGAGGTATAGGCATTTAAGCTTTGGTCGGTGGCATGTGGCGGTATTGAATACAATGCGTGTCCTCATCCTCTACGATTTAAATGGACTCGAATTCCAAGGTAATCGATAAGACTGATCACCAAACTTGCCTATTCCCTAGAACTATAGATTACAATTCTAGATAATAGTTCTCCAGCGGGACATACTCTCACACAAATCAAATCGTAATCACTATGATTTGATCGTTTGTAATATTATACAAAGAAACAAAAATGACGAGCACTCGTAAGTCCATACGACTAGTAAAAACTGAATATAATACATCAAAGGAGGGACCTTACATTCGATTGTGTTTCAGCATGATGGAGATCATAGTGCTCTCCTGAAAATTCCCTACGTTAAACAAAAGAAGTAATGCACATATATTATAATATTTTGCTAGGGATGAGTCGGTGGATCGACGAGTTTGAGGGGGACTCAACTTTGGTCAGGGGAGGTTGATGCTTCCCCCATAAATGCATGTCCACTCAATATAGTTTGAACTTGTAGGGGGTATAAAGAAACAACAGGACACCAGGAAACCATTCGAGCCGGGTCATGGTAGATGCCACAAGCTTCTCCTCTTTGAGATATTGGGTGCAATTTTATACCCAACTGGGATTGAATTTTTTGTTTTCCAAAACATCAAATTCAGAAGATAATTCGCCATCGGTATTAGTTCATATGGTTCTCCTTGCTTAGGAGATGTATTCCTTAAAGCCTCCGAATTAGTCCAACTTGATGCATGGTGTGGTACCGAGTCCTTACTGAGGGTCTCAAAAAGTTCCCAAGCATCCTCTACAATCCATTCAAGGAACATTCCCCCACAAGTAACATAAATTATGCGTCGGGTTTGTTCATTCCAACCTTCATAGAAATCTAGCACTATTTGCCAGTGCGGGGCCTCATGACGGAGGCACTTGCGTAGAAGTTTGTTATGACACTTCCAACTTTCATAAAAAGATTCATCCAAAAATTGATGGAACAATGTAATAACCTTCCGGAATCTATTCAATGTGCATGTTAGGAAGTACTCAGTGAGAAACTTAATTTGTAACTCTCCCCAACTTGAAATCGAATTACAGGGCAAAGAGTTTAACCACTGTTTCGTCCTATTTTTAAGAGAAAATGGAAACAGCCTCAAAGAAGTTGCCTCTTCATATAAGTTTTTTATCCTAAAGGTTGTGCAGATTTTGAGAAAGACTGTTAGTTGCATATGGGAATCCTCATCACCAATCCCATTAAAAATAGGAAGTAATTGCATTAAACTAGGCTTCATCTCAAAGATCCCACTACCGGCTATTGCAGGTAAAAGAATACACAAGGGAGGTGTAAGAGTAGATGGTACATAATACTCCCTCAACGTTTTAGCCATTTGATATGTTTCCCCCACCATGTTGAATTGAATTGGAAGTAGGGCGGGGTGGCTAGAATATTTTATATTATAATTGGGTTTTTTATTTTATTTGATTTTTATTTTCGAAAGTAGGGAGAGAAAACAAATTTGGGCCTCTAGCTTCTATTGTTAGAAGAAGGTTCAAAACTTTCGATCCACTGCTCCGAATAAACCTGCAAAAGAATAAGAAGTGAACAAAGATAAATAAAAATAGAAAAGAAAAGAGGTTTTAAAAGACAAATTTGGCTTTCAGATTTTTCGCTTCCCCGACAGCGACGCCCAAAACATGACACAACACTATGAATTATTCCCTGTCATAACCTATTGCAAGCGTGCAATGGAAATTGTAGCACTAGTATAAGATCGTTCCCACGAGGAAGGTCGAAATCTAGAAAACTTTTATTTGCCTTTAAAAAATAAGGAATGGTTTGATTAAACTAAAATGCAGAAAAAAAATCTAAATCCTCAAACTTTCAGATTCTGGTCGCCAATAAGTCTCCTTCAGTTCTCAGATATTTACAAAAATTAAAATACTGTTACACTATATTTAAGTCTCCCAAAGTTTGGGCGTCAATCAAAATCTGAAATTCTTTCAATATAGATCTATACTAATCTAAAACCTTCTAGAATTTAGGAGTCAATTAAAAACCAAAAAATTTTAGATGAAAAAGAAAATACCATTACACTAATCTTTCAAATTCTTAACTTTAATCATCAATTAAAATCAAGAACTATTAGATGTTTACAAATGTGACAGTCCAGATTTCGGCACCCCGAAACCCATGCCATCGGCATGACCCTTGAGGTCGTGCCCCATAAGCTTGCTTGGAACATTGGCATACCCAAGCAACAGTAAAGTAAAACCTAGACAAAAGAACTAACACAGAACTAATTCTCCAATTCTACTATATAACAAAAAAAAAAATGTAACCCAAAAGCTTGTTCTAATCTTATGCCTTTGCATGGGCAAAAGAACTAACCCGAACCATCAGTGCCATCCCTACGGCCACCCTAGATGGTTCAATAAAAGAATATTACATAATACATCATCCTTATAAAATAGGTTGGACATACCAAGCCGTATAGTTCTCTCTCTCAAAATCTATCAAAGTACGCAGGGGTCCTCTAGAAGAAGTCCTCAGGAGGGGGCTCTAACTCCTCCCTAGGTAAAAATTTGAATCCTCTGGATCAACGTCCCCCGAAATAGTAGTAGCAGCAAGCATCGAACCTGCGACGTATAGTCTAAAGGGGTGAGCTACATCATAGCCCAATAGGAAAACAACAGAATGAACATATAAATCAATCTTTCTCACATCTATTCCATGATATTAGAAGCATGATTCATCAATAAAAATGATTGGAAAAATAGTTTTAAACCACTAAAAGCATGACCTGAATATATCTGTTACTTTACATGTGTTTACTTGTTCTCAACTTGTTCACAAAAGATAAAGATAAGCCTCAAAACTTAAATCATAACTTAAATAATCCTCGATGCACTATAGCCTTGATCCCTGATGGAATACCCACCATCGTCGTCTAATCTGACTATTTTTTTTTCATTTATCATTCATGTAAATACTACCTAGGTCCCTTCTTCATAGGCGACGGGATACAAATCTCACATAAATCTCTGTGATGTCAAACTGGTGTACGGACTGGCCACGTACTAATCACGAATATCCTGCAGAGTCAGTCACGGATATATCGCCGTGTCGGTGGGGTATTCTCCAAACCTTAAATCAATGTGCAAATACATATAGTTATTAACCATGTATTGTTCTAAACATAGTAATTTAGGTCTGATCAATTCTCATTTCATTAACTTCACATTACTTTGATGTTCACAATTTTCCATACATCCCTGGGATGTAACAAGTTCACATGCATCATTCAGATGCCCTTATAACATTCACATCCCCTGGGGATGTCACATACTCATATCGTAAACTTATTTCCTTAGTGTTCACAGACACACACACACTTAAGTTTCACATGTTCAACGTATAATTATTTATTTTCATATCACTAGATACATCCTCTTGCAATTAAATTACATGTTCAAAGTGTTCCCTACCTCACGCGTATAAATTCTCAAGCGTGAAGGTCCATTGTGTTTCACCATACTTGCATTCAATTGTTTAACCTAAGTTACATCATAACATAAGCAAAACATTAAGAATGATGCATAAAAGAAGGTACAAGACCCCCTCAAAACTACAAAGTCCAAAACAAAAGTCAAACAGAAACTGCCAAAATTGATTAATCGATAACCATATTGATTAATCAAAATGCCCAAAATCGATTAATCGATCCCAAATTGATTAATCGAAATTTCAAAATCGATTAATCGATCCACAATTTGATTAATCGGTTTTCCCAGACTCCTCATTTTCCAACCACTGGGAGTGCATAGACGATTAATCGATTAATCGAAATCAAAAATTGATTAATCGAAATTCAATTCGATTAATCGGTTTCATGCTTCTGTGTCTAGATTTACTTTCAGGTCAAAATCGATTGATCGATTTTCAAAATCGATTAATCAATTTTGACAGGAACTCTGCCATTTTCGGGTATTTCTTCCAGCTTTCTTTCCTTCGATTTTCCTTTCTTTTCTTCATCTATAATTTACCAGTTAATCACTAAACCAATGCACAACAACATACACTTCATAATTTAAAGAAATCTTATCTCAAATCAATCTCATGATTGATTTAATGGCTTAGGTCATTGGCTAGGGTTCTCAGCTACGATTCCACAAATCCCCACGCGATATTGTCGCGATTAATGGTTCTCGTGCTCCATAAATTCACAATTCCACATAAAGCTTCTAGCATTTACTCTCTCTTACTCTCTAAACTCTCTCTCTCTCTTCATAACTATTTCCTTACCAACCAATCCCAAGAGAAACAACTTCTCTTAAGTTATTTAGGCCTTTTAACCCAATTTATGTTTTGGTGCAAAACGTATACACCCATGACAGGTGTATGTGGATCTCGTAACAAGGTCCAACACTATGCACACATGCAAATTCACATCAAACCTAATTAAACCATAGTCATCGAGTTGACTTTCACTTAGTCCAACTTACGACCAGTCGAGCACGCATCCTGAGGACACTATTCAAAGCATAAATTTCAGGGATGTTACAACAAAGCAATAAAATAAAGCAGTAAATTGCATAAAAGTATGTTTAAACTAATTTGTTCTTCATCCTTCCAATCCCAGTTGTCAATTGTGATTGAGATTTCGCAGAAATAAAAATACACTACTTTGATCTTCAGGAATCCTAACCTTAGTTGTCAAATTGTGTTGATAAAACTTGGATGATTATTCTGGGTGTCGAGCCCTCTTATTTATAGCTCATAAGGGGTCGGTTTACATTATTCAAATCCTAATAAAAGTAAAATACTAAAATAGAAGTTTCCTAATAAACCTAAACTTTCTAATCTTCATCTTCCTTGCTTTCTATAACAGATGCGTGCATATTTTTCCTTAATTTCAGCAGCAGAGATCTTTGGGATTCTTATCACCAATCTGCTTAGATCCGTATATTTCATGACTTTTATATTAAGAGTTCTTTTTATTCTATGCATGGTGGTGCAACTCTTCACGTGATCTTCACCAGCAGTACTCATATTTTATTGATACAAAATCATAAATATGATTTGTCACTCTGTCTTTAGTACGATTTCATGATTTTGATTGATCATAAGTCAACACATTCTCTCTAGTCTGAAGTTTTCTTCTGTAGAATCGTGGATATGATTCTTCTTTTCTTCTTTGGTTTCGCTCTCTCAAGATTACGATTTAGATCATAAGCACTGTTTCATCTTATTGACTAGTGACTTTGGTTCGATTTGTATCGCATTCACGTGCGATCTTCTTTCTATTGCTTTTTGAGTTTATTTTTGCAATTATTAACACTTTCGTTCTTTTCTGCTTACTGTTCTAAATATTTACACATTAGCATCTCATTAGTAGTAAACTGGGGTCTAGCATAACTAAGTTAAGGCTGATAAAATAGTAAATTATGTGACTAATCACTTGACTATGATTTGAGCATACGGTTTAGAATTCTGTATCATTCCCCCTACTTTAAAAAAGTTTGACTTCGAACTTTGGCCAAAATTAATCTTCTTCACGGAGGCAAAGAAAATATTTGGAGAACCTTGATCAAAAGCGTTTTGGACAAGTAAACCGAATTTGACTGAGACAAGATCCGATTTGAATTTGCTACTTTGATCTTAATTTGTGTCGACACACAACCAATATGATCATGGGACTTGTGAGCCATGGGATCGATAGGCTTCATCGAAGATACAGGCTCTTCGTCGATCTCGGGTCAACGGTTTCGCGATCGGTAGGGCTTATTGTGAATACTTACTCTTCAACGATCTCGGGCTCTTCAATGGTTTCGGAATCAGGAAAGAGAATGATGGTTAAAGTGTTTTCATGAACCGGTATGAAATTTTTGATCAGTCTTGGTGTTACCACTGGCTCATGTAGAGGATCAATAATAACTGCGGCTAATATGGGTTCAGTAGGAGAACTACGGTTATTGGCTTGGGATTAAAAATAATGGGTGGCGATGGTATAGGATTTATGGGAACATGATCAATTATCCTTGACTCCGACGTTTTAATCTTCCTCGATCCACCGAAGTTTTCTTATAAGGTTTCTTCAACCTCACAAAATTTCTTGTCAAATCTATCAAATTGTTCTTGATGTTTGTAGACGAGCACGAAAATTTCTTCATTACTCATGATGTAGCCTCTCAACTTGTCGAGGTTGGACTTCGCTCTGATATAAATTTGATGCCAGACAAACGCAAAAACCCTTATTATGCGCATTTGAGATTAGTTTATGATTAAATTGAACAACGCAAATAATCAAATTACCCAATCACATAAAATAATTTAATAATTTTAATAAACACAATTAGGCAAACTCAATATTAATGCTCACACATATTAAAAAGTTTTATCTAGAAAAATGGCTCTGATGAGGGAACGTGAGTTTCATTCTAGTTTAGGGAACTCAGTGACCATTTTGGTATCATCAGCATTTTGGGGTGAATCACAACTTTAGAATTCGTTTAAGGCGTACCGAGCCATGGGCCGGGTTGTCGGGTCTTTATAAATTTTACAAATGATTAGTATTTGGCCTTTTGGGCCATCAAAAGGTCCAGTCCAATAACTTAGTTGACCAAGTCAACTCAAGTCTCATTACAAAATATCTTGACAATAGTCACTGTGATCTGGTATTGACCAGAGGGGCACGAGTCTCAGGGAAAAGTCACGATTTTGACCACATTCCTTTAATTGCAGATTTTTCCACAAGTGTATCAGACATTTTATGGTTAATAGCTCGCCATTTTCAACTTCGATCTAATTTTTGAATTCTATGAGAACTGAGCAATAGAGTTGTGATAGCTACATCGATCGTAGGTAGTGGCACTCAAAAATATGATCAGGCTTGATCACGGTCGATAGATTGCCAAGATCTGTTCTCCTTTATCAGGTTATCAGGCCAGATTTATTGGTCCTCCAAGCCGGGTCCGTAACTCTTAGTGTTGATATTGAAATAGTGCACTCAGCGGTTTTCTGGAAAGCTCAAAGAATTATCTTTGATATCTTTTTATTTTTTATGGGTTAAAAGTCTAAAGATCCTAATGGAATCAAGTTCAGTTGATCAGAGGTAAGTTCTGATTGATAGCTGGGTGCCACGCGACACAGTTTTGGGTCACAAGGTTCCAGTTTTTCTAGTCAACAATTCATCTGAAACCATCACATAAAATATCAACCAAGTCTTGGGGAGTGGTCAAGGTTGGAACTTGATTTATCCCAGATTTTTCTATAGGGGTCTTAGGCATGGAAATTTTAGTTCTCCAGGGGCTCAGATTTCTGGTGCAACAAGGCAAATCTATTGCCTTGTGCTCCATATTCCGTAAAATTCACAATACGAGGAGTCGGGATCCAAATTTTTAATTGGGTGCCAGGAACTCATTAATTTATTTAACTTAATTTTTCAAGAAATTTTCAAAGATTATTTCAAGCCATTTCACTCTCGGGTCTGAGGGTATCCTTCTGTGGGTTGCAAGGCCTACAGGCTTGGGCCATCGATGGGGTCCACTTAGTGGTTCATCTCATGTGACAACTTTTCGGGTTTCAAACTGGGATGGCTCTAGATTGATCCCAGATGAACCGTGATCCCTTTTTTGGGTCCGTCCTATAGATTTAATGACATGAATCATTGCCAGTACTACCCTATTTGTTGGGTACTACTCTAAGCTTATATCGGGCAAATTCGGGCTAGCTTCGCAAGCCATCCGATCGATTCTAATTTTTCAGGTATGATTCAATTTTTCAAATCATCATTTTATCAGAGATTTATTTTCAAAAAAATCATGTTTTCCAAATCGCATTTTGATTAAATTTCAAAACTAATTTACCAATATTTTTATGGCCTAAGTTACCCGAATCTTTGGGATTTCATCGATAAGCAATCGATCACCATTGATCATTCATGATAAACAATGGTCATGAGCTCCCATGGGCTGGGATCTCATCAGGCAATAAGTCAATCAAAATACTCAAACTTTAGCCATTAGACCATCTAATGGTCCCAATCAATGTTATACTATAGAGGAGTCATACATCAAAATTCCTATACAAGCATCTATCACCATTTAAATTTTCTATGATCAATCTCACAATTCAAATACCTATATTATGAAAGTTAGTGATCTAAACTAATCATATTATTAAATCTAACTCACATGATCAAAATCATATGATTCGTAAATTCTAGGAAACTATACTAAGCATAGTAAGTAATTCTATCAAATCTAAGTTTAAGTAATCTTAGCCATTCGAACGCATCAGCATCCAAGTAAATTTTTCCGAGAAACTCATTCAATTACAGCCACTAATATGCACAGATTGTTATATTATTTTTATGGAAAATATGCAAAATTCCAATCTCCACTAGATTTAGCCTAAATTCCTATCATGCATCGATGACCATTCAATTTCATCATCATCAAAACAATAATAACAGGTAAATTTTTCTGGGAATTTACACCAGAATCTCATCTATACTCAGTCAATATCTTGCTGTTTTCATTGTTAGTCTATGGAAAAGAAACGACAAAATTTAAGACTATACTACACATAGTCCTAAACTATCATCATGCATCTATAACCATTCATTGGCATCTATAAATCAGTGATAGAAAATATAATATTTTGGAATCTAAACCATGCTCTTTAATCATCATAACCAATAGATGTCCTATACACCATCTATTTCATCTAAATAATATAGAATAAAGATTCAAAGCTAGTTTTTCAAAAACAATGACAAGTTGTAACATCTTGAATTTCCAAACATTGAGACACCCAACTAAGTATAGGTGCTTAACAAGGCATACCCCACTTGCTATCAATTTTTGAAACATTTAATCCCAAAGATATACCCTAGTGTAAAAAGCTCACATATATAATTGTGAGAATAATTACACAACCTATGTGATGGCACAATGGTCAGAGGCTTGAGTTGTAAACAAGAAGTCTAGGGATCAAACCTTGGTATAGGCTTTAAAACCGTTATTTTTGGACTTTGGAACAAGAGCCTATACATCTCACCTTGGTGTGTCAGCTAAACACCTGATAAACCCCATTAAGTTATAAGAAGAAAGGTTACGGAGAATCTTAAATCACAACCTAAGAATTCTTCATTTCTTCTTGAGAAAAGAGCCGTGAAGAAAACCCTAACCGCCTCCTTCTTGTTTTATTTCTCCCTTCCCACTCCTAAATCCCTAGCCATCACATCACTCCTTCTCAATCTTTTCTTCACTGTAAAGCCTTTCGAGACGTTCCGTTCTCAAGAAAACCTTTCGATCTTCTTCACCTTTAAAACCAAGAAGAGAAATCGAGATATTGGATGGGCGAAACTTAGACGCCAATCTCCTCAAATGCCGGCCATCATCGATATATAGTTCACACCTCAGAAAATGTGGAAATCGTAGTTCATTTGCATTAAATTGATTGTCTTAAGGATTTGGAAGTCATTTATTTGTTTTGGAGATCGGGGGACTTTGAAGCCCAAGGAAGGGAAATTCGTGCAGAGTCGCTCGAGCGAGATTTTCATTTCGCTCGAACAAGATAGCCTCAAGAACGTGGCCAAACTTTCTGGTATAGGAAATTTTTTGTGCTTAACCGCTCGAGCGAACACAGTTGTTGCTCAAGCTAGTTAACACAGATTGGTCTGTCTTAACCTATTTAGGAATAACTTGAACACCTTGAATAGTTGTAATTAAGGACAATCCTTGACACGCTACTATGTATATGATGTAGAAAGAGAGCCAGAAATCACTGAAAATGACCACTTCAACTCCTTCTCACGACATTAGGACTGGGGTAGGGGAATTTCAATGCACAATTATGTTTTAGACTTTGATTCATAGACTTTAATGATATAATTGAACTCAATTGTGATCAATAGAGCTTGAGTGAGAACTTGTTAAATCTGGTTGCATTTGAATATTTGAAATCCTTGAATATAAATTCACATTTGAATCTTTTGAAATACCAAACTTTTCAGATTGAATACTGATATGAACATTGAACCCCTTTTAATTTTGAGTTTGGAATGGAATGAGAATTACCTATAAATGAATAACACCTTATTACTTATTAGAACTTGCATTTGATTTGAGGTTGATGTGAATGAATCCTACGCTTCGGTACTTTTGTACTGTTTCGACGACCCCCTTTGAATCGCACAAGTATCCCTCACAACGTAGGGGCTTGGGCACTTAGAAATTTTTTTCATTGAATGAGGATGGTAAGGAAGGGATTCCCATTGATTATCGGAGACTCTAAACACTATATTTGCATTGGAGTTATTTAAGTTATGGATTCAAGTCATACATGAACTAAGAGGTTGCATATAAAATGTGAAACTTAAGAAATGACTTTACCAAGTCTCGTATAAAACTCAATCTAAAATTATATGATTTTGAACCCAAGACTCTACCAATCTTGTTTCAATATTAAAATGCTTTATTATTTGGTCATTAAATTATATGCATTGATTGGATGAAATGTAGTTGGTATTGAACTTTCTCTACTGAGCTAGACTGTTAGTTCACCACGACACTATGTGTCACAGATGCAGATATAGGTTAAGATCTCAACCATGAGGAAGATCCGAATTTCGTGTAAGAAGAAGAGGATCAACAACCTGAAGATTTTTATCAGTAGACGAGTGTATTTTAGACTTGGTATATTAAGAATTTAGCAGACTAAATGGATTAGTTCTTTTTATATACAACTTGCACACCACTGTTTGCGTGACGAACGACAGTCACCGGTGGTTTACTTTAGTTTGAACATATATGTCAAGATGTGTTAAATTTGTGTAAATATTATATTTATATGGGCTGCTGTGATAATTTTGACTAAAATGTGTGCATAACTGCTAATGTATTGTTGTGAAATGAGTTGATCTATTAAGCATAAGCTCAGTGAGTTGTATTTGATCTCGGTGCTAACCATTCAAACTCAATCACCTCACACCTAGCATCCAATAACTATGCTATTAATTTAGATTCATATGCAGACCATGTCTAGGAATTTCAGTTTTAGGATTTTTACTGATTTAGGAGTTTAGTATAGTTGTTTTTAGCATACTTACTGTCATTGCTGTGTCCTTGTGTATAAATTCACTTTTTCTCTTTCTTAGTGTAATTTTCTGCAATCTTTTAGTTTATTTTCTCTTAATGTGCTATTTTTCTTTTTCCAATTGTGCAACCGTGGGAATCGGGACGATCCTGTCGCGACGATGTGCTCTCTAACGAAAAATATCGAGTCGCCACCCGGAGCTTTCGGTGTCCCGGGAAACCTAGTTCATTTTTATGAGCACCGAAGTGCTAAAAATATGACTCTGAATTCGGTCCACACCAAAGGCTTTTGGGTAGGGGCTTCGGTTATCAATCGGGAAGGTGTTAGGTACCCGATCAACCCGCTTAGCGCGGTCTCTACTAATGGCCAAAAATAAAATGAAGTAAAAGAAAAGAAAATAGCTTTCTCTTACCCAAAAGGGCTTAGAATCCTATTTATGCCCCTCCGTTCCTACCAAAAAGTCGACGGCATAACAGCACAAATGGGAGGATGGAGGGAGCAAGAAAGAGATAGAAGAAAGGGGAGAGCAGGAGCCCTCGGGCCTTTGTAGCACCGTAGAGGAGCCTTGCTTGGCTTGCTTTTGATGAGCTTTTGGAGGCTTGAATGGTGGGAAAAAAAGGTTCTAACCACTAAGGCCTACTAGCTAGGAGATGGAGAAGAGAGGCTAGGGGATCACACACACCTAGGCTAAGGGTTTTGGGTGTAAGAGCAAGCTTGGGAAGGGGTTTTTGAGTTTTGGATTCTAGGTGAAAATAGTGCACCAAAGGGAGGAAGAACTTCTCACTTGGAGCTCTTTCTCTCTTAAGCAAAATTCTCAACCCTTAAGCAAGAGGGGTGGCTCTCTATTTATAGAGGAAGGGAGGATCAGGAGGCTACTTAAGAGCTAAATGAGTTTAGCAATTAGGTAATCTCTCATCTAAGGATTCCTAGGGTTTTTAGAGCCTTGAGATGTGTGGGAAGGTCCTCCAATGGTGGATAATGGGGTGAGGCCTTAAGCCACTTAAAGAGGTGCAAATAGGCTTCAAAAGGGTGCAACAGAACTAGCAAAACACACCCCAAGGGTCAAGGTGGTCAACAAGTCCAACCCTAATCATGATTTTTGGGGCAAAATCCAATAGTTGCACCAGGCAAATGTACAGTAAAATAGTAATGAACAGTACTGAAAGTTGCCTCGCGAGGGTGGGCCCAACTTTTAAATCTGGCGCAACTATTAGTTGCGCCAAGCTTAAAATGAGGTAGGATTGGCCTGGCGCAACTATTAGTTGCTCCAGGCAAAGTTTATTACTGGTGCAACTATTAGTTGTGCTAAGTCCTTAAGGGGCCCCCATGCATTTAAATTTATGCCCTACGGGCCCGGTTTGCTATATCTTTTGATTTAGACCTCCGATTGGGGCGATTCTTGGATCGTCGGAAAGCTGATGACTTCTTCTTCTTAATGGTATGGGACTTGATCATCGTAGAGTGCTATAGCTGGTTCTGGTGCATGCCTCCTCATCCATTATCCGAGAAGGTTAGGTTTAGGGTTTGGAATGAGTTCTAAGGGTCGGGACTGGTTTCTGAAGGTTCGGGATAGGTTCCTAAGGGATCTAGGGTGATTCCTAAGGGTTTAAGGTTTTCATACGTGCCATCAAAAGCTCAATAATGCACCTCTCTCAAAATGTGTTTCAATCGGGCCTTGGGCCAAATTAGGGTGTCTACAGATGCCCCTCTTTGGTATCCGATCACTAGTGATCGTATGCCAAAGAAAAGAGACATCCGAAGAGGCCCAAGGCATTATTGACTGGTCCGTTGTATTCAAAATGAACTTCAAACATCGGGTGAGTAACACGATGAGAAAACGAATGCCCTGGGGTGTCAGGCTAATCATTCGTTTCTCGAGGTAATCGGTTCCCAAGCGCTTAGCGATATTACTGGGCATAATCGAGGTGGAATGAGTTGCAAAAGCTTAATAGCTGGGAAAAATGTTCGCCTCTCGAGTTGTGAAAGCCCGTTAGTCGGGAAAAATGTCCGCTTATCGAGAGGATTTGAAGGTGATTGATGTTCAAGATTCATTCTGAATGCAAGAGCTTCATGAGTAAGAGGGGTGATCAACCCACATTCAAAGATATGAGCAAAATAAACATACGCAAGGCTCCATAATTTACGTCCAATCCTACGAGGCATTCGATGGCCCCATCGGACTATTCGCGAGTGCCCCTGCTGAAAGCAGGGTTTGAGATCTTTTGGGTGAACCCATCGATCCCAAAGTTTATTTAGCATGACCACCCGAGCGAAGTGAATAGATGTCACAACACTTTTTGGGAGTACGTGCTATTTTTGAAAATATGCCCTAGATCAACATAAGCTAGAGGATTCAGCTTCAACTACCTTGAACAGATCCAACCAAACATTGGGTGCCTCCCAAGAAAGGGCATCAAATCCTGGCTTTCGCCGATGATGATCATAAACATCAATTAACTATGCACAATCATGCGCCCATTAGGGGTAATAAGCAACAAAAAAGGCGATGGAAGCCCTGACTCGGACCCGCTCGGGTATAATTTACGGGGACAAACGACAAGCATACGGATACTCAGACGCATGGCGTACACTTTATAGGGATATCGCTGCCCATACAGGTTTTAAGCCTACAAAAGATAAAAGGGAAATGAACCCTTTTGAATGCATGGTTGCACATAGTTTGATTGATATGTAATCTCATTCTCGATAGGTTGGTCTCAACTAATGATTGACCTTTTTCAACAGAGAATCTGAAGCTTAAGACACTTAAGTTCACATGAATCCAAAATAGAGCGCTCATCACAAAGATTTAGCAGTGGAGTTGACTTGATCGAAACATTGACTGTTTGACCAGGACCGACATCGTTGCTCTTTCCTTGAAGTAGGATCCAGAATCCAAGGCGTGCCTTAGACTTAGGACGTTATTATAGCACAGTGGTGCTGCTGATAAAATATTAACATTTTACCGCATCAGAACACGCATGTGCGTAACTGTGGGGAAAACAGATCTGTTTCTGATATATATATTTTTTGGATTTTCAAACCATTTTATGTCATTTTTTTTGGAAATTTGAAGTTATTATTTCATGTGATTTTTTGGTTTTTAAAATTAATATTTTATGTGATTTTTTTTTGGATTTTTTTTTTAAGCTAATATTTTATGTGATTTTTTTAGACTTTTTGAAGCTTTTATTTTATGTGATTTTTTTGGATTTTTTTTTTTTCAAGTTTTTATTTTAAGTGATTATTATTTTATTTTAAAAAAAAAAATTTCCGGCTTCTCTGTGGGGATTTGTTTATTTTTTATTTATTTATTTCTTTTATTTTCTTTTATCTTTTGTTGGGTTTTCCCTCATATTTTCTTGTGTAGGCCAGGAGTGCTTATTAGCCTCGGTCCGCCTTTATTTAGCACGGCTTCCTCGGCAAGTCGACAAATGATCGAAATGCCATCTCGGGGCGCGTGCATCTGCCCGGAGTGATAAAACTAACAAAAATAGTGGGGGGGGGGGGGTGAACCGGCTTTCCAATCTGACCCGTAGCAGGCCCAAGACCTGGCCTACAACTAATAGTTGTGCCAGGCCACCAGGGGCCTCAAAATAGCTTGACACAACTATTAGTTGCGCCAAGCAAAAGGAGGGCGACATTTTGCCTAGTGCAACTAATAGTTGCGCCAGGCTTGGCTGGGGGAATTTAAGCAGCCCGAGTTCGGGCTGGGGGGCTTTGTTTCAAAATTTTTCTCCCCCCCTTACCTTTGAAACTGAAAACCACCTCTTCCTAGGGTTTTCTTTCATTGCCTCTTTGCGTGCCTCATTGCCGTTGCCCTGCTTGTGTGGATCGAGTGCCGGCTTATGCTAGATCTGAGACCCATCTTCTTTCAAAAGGTAACCATTAAAACATACTTCCTTTGATTTCTCTTGCTTTTTCTTGTTATGATCTTGCATTCTTTGATGAATAATGGTTTATCTTCATTGTATGTTTGTTTATTGATGATATATTGGCAATTTTTCATGAATGGTACCCTATTTTTGTTATTTTGTGGAATTTGTTGGTGCCGAATGTATATTTTTTGTTTATTTTTATTTGTGTATATAGAATGGACTTTTATTTTTGTTACTATATTTTTTTCTCTTTTATTTATATGTTTTTATTTTGCATATATTGGATTTTTGGTCTTTTTTTTTTCTTTTTTTTTGAACACTAAATTAGAAGGAAGAAGGGATTTTCGGTCTCTTTTTTTTTTTGAAAATTAAGGAAATGATTTTTGACTTCTCTTGAAATTAAGAGATTTTATTTGTTTGGGAAAAACAACTAAGGCATTTTTATTATTTTTTGTTGTTTTGTTTTATTTTATTTTCTAATAGTAAGGATTTTTTGTGGTTTTGTTTGTAAAAGAAAGGCTTCTTTTTTGTTTTTTTTTTTTTGATTTTTTTAGGATCATAAAAGAAAGGGATTTTTTTTGTTTTGAAGCATAAGGGGTTTTTTTTTTGGTTTTCTTATTTCTTCTTCCCATTTTTGTTTGAGCAAAGTAAGAAGTTTTTTTTTTGTTTGTTTTTGAAAGAACAAAGCAAAGTAAAAGGGTTTCTTTTTTGTTGTTTATGAAAGAACAAAGCAAAGTGAAAAAGCTTCTTCTTTTTTTTTTTTTTGAAAGAACAAAGCAAAGTAAAAGGGTTTCTTTTATTATTGTTTTTGAAAGAACAAAGTTGTACGTGTATCTCTATACTTGACCAGCTGTGATTGCCTTGTTGCCCCAGTATGTCAGGTTGCGATGAGCATATTCCCTAGGAGGGATCCGAGATCATTCGTGGTCCGCAGGGGGAGGAGTTTGTCTGGGTGGAACGGAGAGCGAGCCCATGGCTCGAGATGAAGGGTGAGTTCGCCCGGGTCTGACTCCTTCACCAGCAACATACCCATATTTCAAACTTCGGGATAGCTGACAAGGTAAATGAAAGGTTTAATTTATTTCCGTTATGCACTGTCTCTTTTTGCCTCTGGATCTGATGTGCATTTCCTTTGGGTGCAGGACCTGCCCAATATTGTGTTCCGCAGGGGGTGGCTCGACTTTCACGAGTTCTACCTCTACGTCCCCCCCGTAGTGAAGGTCTTGTTGGAGTAAGTGGACTTTGGGGAGTTCCTGTCTTATCCCGCCATGAGGGCTAACGCACCCTACTTGAAGGCCCTGATTGAGAGGTTTCGCCCTGAGACCATGGCATTCCATATGTCGTATTCTGAGATGACGTTGACGCCCGTCGATTGGGCCATGATTACCGGTATCAGGATTGGGGGGATACCGATATCTGATCTCGCGGTACCGAGCCGAGAGGACATTATTCGACTGATTGGGGCCTATCCTCCTCGTAGGCAGACCCATGGCACAAAGGTCAAGATGTCTTGGCTGACCTCCCTTTTTCCTGCTGATGAGTTGGTGGACTTGGGCCAGTCAGATAGGGTGCTCTACATCGCGCCAGAGCGGGCGATCGTCTTAGCGCGCATCATGCTCCTACTTCTGCTGGGCAAGACCCTTTGCATAAATGCCAACGGGGGCCGAGTCAGTCTGGCCCTATTGAGCGTGATGGACAATTGGGGTGATGTTCCCAGGCACGACTGGGGAGGAGCGGGGTATGCGTGGTTGATGTACAATTTTTCTTGGGTTACGACCGGGGATTTGAAGTCTGTCGTGGGTTTTTGGGCCGCCCTAGAGGTAATTCTGCATCCCTTTTCCTTGTCAAATTTTTTTTTATATGACTTTTATGTGCTATTGACCTGCTCTTATGTGTTGTCTCCTCTTTTTCTTTCTTTAGGTATGGGGATACCACCACTTCCACCTCAAGCACCCGCTCCTTTTCTCGGAGGCGCTCACCTATCCTCTACTCAGCAACTGACATCAAGCCCAACCCCGTGACATGGGCTTAAAGCACCTGGAAATTGGCCTAAGGTCCCAACTAGAGTTGATGGTCCCCGAGCAGGTAACAACTCTCCTTTCCTCTTTCAACCTTTGATTTTATTTTTAGCTTGGAATTTTTCTTTGACTGAGGTGTTACTTGCTTGGTTTCTCTTTTTTGTTTGACTTGAGCAGATCCTCCCTGATCCGTACCTTGCATCCCCGTTCTGGAACCGAGCAGCTGTAGGTGCCTCTCGCTTATTCAATAACCGCCGCGTCGTGTTCTTCTATGGAGCGTGGGCTAAATTTTATTATTTGGGAGAGCGAGTGGTGCACCAATTTCAGGGCTATTATGCCATACCCGTGGACCCTCTGGCAGATGTCTGGTATCCTATTGGCAGTATCGAGGAGCTCACTGCGGCCTTCTTCAATAATGGGCTCCCTATCCATGCCCTTCACATGCCCGGGGACTATCACCTTTTGTACGAGTGCTTGCCCCATCGGTTTATCTTGCCGCGCTTTGTTCCCAGCGCCAATTTTCTGGCAATTGGCGGCCCGCTTGGTCAGGTAATTTGTTTTGGCTTGGATTAGTTCCTTTTCTACTTTTATTTGGCTTTTGCCCCCCTCTAAGTGGATCTTTATCCTATTCACAGTTCGCCACAGGCGATGATTTGGATGGTGCAGATGAACCCAGTGCGGCTGATATGTCGGGGGTGGATCCCTCTGGTGTTGGTCCCTCTGGTGCGGGTCCCTCGGGTGAGGGCTAGTCGGCTGCTGGTCCGTCGGGGACTTCTCACGCTGGTATCCCTACTGGTGATCCATCTGTAGTCTATGGGACCTTTCGGCGCCTTGATGATAGCTTCCTTTCGAGCCTCTGCATTGATGTAGATCGACAGGCACGACTCTCTGACTGAACGAAATGTCTGGGAAGATGACCTTCATGCTGAGATTAGCGCTTTGAAGTGTGAGCTGGGTCGCTAACTCCTTCCTGCACACAGAATTTTTTACACAGATCAGATACACAGAAATGGGGTGTAAAAAACTCCTTTACAAATAGATACACACATTTTTTTGGTATATATATTTTCTTTATGTTTTGGTTGTTTTTGTTTTATACTTGTAAAACGGAAAACACGTTAGTCATTACAGCGACAGTTTCTTTTTTTGGGACATGGTGTAAGTGGTGCAATAGGCAGTTTATTATATACATCTGTACAAATCAATTTTTGGTTTATATATTTTTTTGGTGCCTTAATCATTGGGTGATACTTTGGGAAACCCTGGGTCGACCTTTGAGCATGGTCGAACCCTGAAGTCGGACCTGAGTGAGTCTCCGGATTTTACCAAGGCCGAAACATTGATTCTTTTGGATTGAGTTAGACCTTTCTTGCCTCGGGTCATACGTTTGATAGTGCGGGTTTCACAAAGACAATTCTTGTTGGGACCTGATTCGAACTAGCATGAGCGGCCCCTAAAAGGGGATCAGGGAGAGTAACCAAGAGGGCTCCTTAATCATTTCAATCAATCATTCCAACCTTTTCTTTTTCAAACTCTTTTTATTTATTTATTATCATCTCCCCTTTTTTTACCCGTGGCGCCCTTTCGGGTTTTCACCACGTCCATGGGTTTAGCTCTCTTACCCCAAGCACCCTTTCGGGTTTTTACCTGGTCCGCACAAGCTCGCTGTTTTTACCCGTAGCACCCTTTCGGGTTTTCACCACGTCTATCTGGCTTTGAGCTAAAATTTTTATTTTATTTTATTTTATTTCTTTTCTTTTCTTTTCTTTTCTCAAAAGCCATGACATAGACGTCAATTCCGTCATAGCCGGCTCAATGGGATTCTAGTGTCGTCACACGAATTGGCTCATGTTTGACTTAACAGATATTACGACTGCTTGTGAACCTACAAAGAGGGCTTCCTTCAGGGTGTAGCTCGGCCATGGGTTAGGTTAGGATTTGAAGGTATGCTGGGCTAAAAGGGTTTACTTGACACGACTTTAGTTTTTCTCAACATACTTTCTTCTTTGAGGGTTTCGCTGTACATGCCCCGTGATTCCTCTATACACATTTTTTATTATTCTTTTTGCTCCATATCAGGCAATCTCTTTTTGAGGTTTTGCTTTTTCAATTTTTTTTTTTGGATTTGATAGTAACTTTACACACATGCATCTTTTCTCTCTTTTTTGGTATATGTACACGTATTTTTTTTGGGGAAGGGGTTTATTGAAAGAAAGGCCTAGGCTTAATTGGGGTAGCAAAGGATATTATGATTTTTAGGGATGCCTTTTTTAGCTACTGTGCTTGGAATGATGGCCTCTTTTGGGTGGTTCTTAAGCAGTCACGTATCTGTTTTATCAACACTTACCTTGTCGTCATGGACTAAGAGTAGAACCGTCGGACATATCCAGCGTTGATGGGCTCAGGAAGATGATATCCATCCATGGTGGCAAGGCGGATAGCGTATCCCGACAGCACTTCTCGGATGACGTAGGGTCCTTCCCAGTTTGGCTTAAACTTTCCTCTCAGATCGGCGTGGAGGGATGGGAAGATCTTCAGCACAGTGTCTCCTACCTTCAAATCTTGACTGCGGACACGTTTATTATAAGCGCGTGCAATTCATCCCTGGTACACTTGGGTATGGCATACGGCTAGGAGTCTCTTCTCGTCCAATAAGTTTAATTGTTCAAAGCGGGATCTCTCTTTCTCTGCTTCGGGTAAGCCTAATTCTATGAGGATTTAGAGCGAGGGTACTACAACCTCCACCGGGAGGACGGCCTCGGATCCATGCACAAGGGAGAATGGTGTTACCCCTTAGCGTTACAAATCGACGTTCGGTAGGCTCACAAAGCAAATGGCAGCATTTCACTCCAATCTCGATAAGTGACAACCATTTTCTTAAGGATGAGGACGACTGTCTTGTTCGCGGCTTCCACAGCTCCATTACTTTGAGGCTGATAAGGGGATGAGCGATGGTGCTTGATCTTGTATTGCTCGTAGAAGTCCCAGATGCGCTTATTCATAAAGTTTGTGCCGTTGTCCGTGATGATATCTTTGGGTACTCCAAATCGGCACACAATATTATTCTTGAGAAACTTCTCAACATGACTAGCCGTGATATTGGCATATGATGCTGCTTCTACCCACTTAGTGAAGTATTCAATGGCAATGAGGATGAGCAGATGTCCGTTTGATGCTTTCAGATTAATCATTCCGACAACGTCAAGGCCCTAGGTAGTAAATGGCCAAGGAGTGGTCATGCAGTGAAGATCAATGGCAGGAGTGTGTATCAGACTGGAGTGTTCTTGATACTTATAGCATTTTTGAACATGTTTGCAACAATCCGATTCCATGGTGGTTCAAAAGTATCCCTGTCATAGGATTTTCATAACGAGCATGTGACCGCTCAAGTGAGCTCTGCATACTCCCTCATGGATTTCTTTCATAATATTGACTGCTTCTCTTTCAATGAGGCACCTAAGTAAGATGTTATTGTATGATCGCTTGTAGAGGCATTCCCTGCAAATGACGTAACCTGCCGTTAAACATTGAATGGTTCATCGGTCGGTCTTGGACGTACCCTTAGGGAAGGTTAATGTCTCGAGGAAATTCTTGATATCTGCGAACCAAGGTGGCTCATCAACAGGCTTTGTAGGTTCCTCAATCTGGAGGCAGAAGGCCGGCTCATTCCTCTGCTCGATCTTGATCGGCTTCATCTCAACACCATAGGGGATTTCAATCATTGATGCCAAAGTTGCTAATGCATCGACAAAGCGATTCCTTATCTGGGGGACGTATGAGAAAGTCACATCTTGGAAGCAAGCTATCAGATCCTCGAGGTGTTCATGATAGGGGATCAGTTTCTTGTCTTTCATCTTCCAGTCACCATTCATCTGGCATATGATTAACTGTGAATCACCAAATACTCGAAGGTGAGTTACATTCAGATCGAGAGTCGCCTACAGACCAGCGATGCAAGCTTCGTACTCAGCCATATTGTTAGTGCAAGGGAAGTTGTTCCTGATAGGGACCGGTACATGGGATCCTTTCGGTGAAATCAGGATGGCACCAACTCCTTGGCCCTCGACATATGCTGCCCCATCAAAGTGTATTACCCATGATTCTTCTGCTTCTTCTGTATCATCTTCTGTCATGAACAGGATGTCCTCATCGGGGAACTCAGTTCTCAAAGGCTCATAATCAGGTAAAGGATTATCGATAAGTTGATCAGCAAGCGCTTGCCCCTTGATCAACTTCTGAGTGATGTATGTGATGTTGACTTCAGATAATAAAAGTTGCCATCGTGCGGTTCGTCCAGTGAGAGCTGGCTTTTCCAATAGGTACTTCAATGGGTCCATTCGGGCCAAGAGAAGAACCGCCTGAGATAGCAAGTAGTGGCGGAGCCTTTGAGTAGCCCATAGAAGAGCCAGGCATGCTTTCTCCAGATGTGAGTAGCACGCTTCATAATCAATAAACTTCTTGCTCAAATAGTAAATGGCCTGCTCTCTTCTTCCTGTTTCATCGTGCTGCCCTACAACACATCCCATCGGAACTTCTGTCATTGAGAGATACATCAAGAGTAGTCTCCCTGGCTCAGGTGGTACCAAAACAGGTGGATTAAGGAGGTAGCTTTTGATTTTTTCGAACGCTGCTTGACAATCGTCGTTCCATTCAACGGGCAAATTCTTCCTTAGTAACTTGCAGATCGGCTTGCAGATTGGAGTTAGCTATGCAATGAACTAACTGATATACTATATTCTGCCCAGAAACCCTCTAACCTCTTTCTCGATAGACGGCGGTGGCATTTCAGTGATGGCTTTGACTTTGATTGGGTCGACCTCGATCCCCCTCCTGCTGATGATGAACCCTAGAAGTGTCCCTGACATAGCATCAAATGCGCACTTTTGTGGATTCAGACATAGTCGATACTTCCTCAGCCTTTCAAACAGCTTCAAAAGGTTTACCAGATGGTCTCTTCGCTCCGGTGACTTGGCTATCATGTCACCGACATACACTTCAATCTCTCGATGCATCATGTCATGAAATAGTGCAGTCATAGCTCTCTAGTATGTGGCACCGGCATTCTTCAGCCCGAATAGCACGACTCGATAGTAAAAGGTTCCCTAATGGGTAATGAACGCTGTCGTCTCACGATCAACCTCTGCCATCTTGATCTGATTATATCCTGAGAATCCATCCATAAAAGAAAGCATCCCATGCTTAGTTGTGTTATCGACCAAGATGTCGATGTGTGGCAATGGGAAATCGTCCTTTGGGCTCGCTTTGTTCAAATTGTGGAAATCGATGCACATGCATACATTTCTGTCTCTCTTCAGTACAGGCACGATATTGGCTAGCCATTGCGGGTATTTGGATACCATGAGAAACCATGTGTCATACTTCTTAATGACCTCGTCTTTGACTTTTAACATCCACTCGGGTCGAAGACGTCTCAGCTTCTGCTTGACTGGCTTCACATCAGGGTAGAGGGGCAACTCATGCTCGACCAAATCAGTATCCAGTCCGGGCATGTCCTTGTACGACCAGGCAAAAACTTCTTAGTATGACCGAAGGAAGTCGATCATGCTTTTTCTTTCCTCAGGAGACAATGACATTCCGATTTTGGTCCTAGATTGACGTCTTCTGTCTCTTCGACAATGGGGGTAGGGCCATACTCAAAGTCGACAAATCGGTCAAGGAGCTCATTGGGGAGCTCCTTGAAGGGATCATCCTTGTCCAGACTCGTGATCCCTACTTCTTCTTGTATTTCTATGGGGAAGGAATCGACTTCACGTGGGACGGACATTTTGATTAAGGCATCCCTTTGTGGGGCATTTTCTGGAATTATAAATGACAATATTTTTGGACTTTAGATTTTTTCAATGTTTTTCGGATTTTGTATTTTTTTCATGTTTTTGAGATTTTGTATTTTTTTTCATGTTTTAGTAATTTTTGTTCTTTTTGGAGACAGACCATTGGCAAGGCGGGTTGCTATATACACAAGGTATTGTTCGCCAAGGGCTTCTCTCACTTTTTATAGGTTGTTTTTTTTTAAGAAACGGGTTCCAAATGTTAGGCCACTCCCCGCTTCCAAGGTTTGGGGCAAAGATGCCCAGTTGCGTACCTGAGGGGCCGCTTCTTTACTTGTTGGGATGGAGGGTGCTGACTGATATGGCTCATTGGAGTTAGCCTCCATCATATTGATCCCCATTTTGTCTGAGATCATGTCCTCAAACGATAACTCAGTTTTATGGTGATTCACCACAAGGGGGGTTTGTTCAGGTACCGACCGTCGTTCCTCGAAAACGGACAATGCGGCTAAATCTATCTCCAAGCTGGGAAGGGAGATCTGGGGATTGGTGGGATGGACTGGGGCTGTGGGTTTGTGTGGGGTCAAATGGATTACCCCATTTCGATCGATCTTTACGACCCCCGCACTGACAAATGAATCCCTGATGTGCGGCCTAGGGCGAGGTTTCTCTTCTATGTTGATTCCTCGTGCTCTTACAGTCGCGACGACCCTGACTTTCACTTTGGCCTTTCAGACCTCTTCTTCTGTGGGCTTGTATCCTAACCCGAATCAGACCTTCTGCCCCTTGGCGACAACTGGCTCTTTTCTTCCTTATAATCTGAGCCTAACTCCTCAGCCTTTCTGGTAGCCCCATCTTTGGAGGATAGCCACCGCTGCTACCATACTGCCTCCTGTTTTAGGCATGATGCCCTCGATGGGCTCCGGGAGTATTGTTGATACCTCATACTAGAAACTGTGGAGGTCGACGTCCTCAACAGTGTATGGTACATCCAACATATTGGGTTTTTCAATGCTATTGGCGGCCTTTTCTTTCTCACTGTGCCCCTCTCCGATGATTGTGATAATTTTATGCCCCGATGTAAATTTGAGTTTCTTGTGTAATGTGGAAGGTATGGCTTCGACTTCATGTAGCCACGGGCACCCTAACAGCAGATTAAACCAGGATTTGATATCCATGATTTGAAATAAGATGAAAAATGTCATTGGCCCTATCAACAGCTCAAGATTAACTTCTCCCATTATTTCTTTCCTGGTATTGTCAAACCCTCTAGCACTGGTTCTGGTGGGCCTTAACATGCACGGATCACCCCGATCTTGGTGGCGGTTCTTAACGGGCATATATTTAATGCAAACCCATTATCAATTAGTACCAAGGGGATAATCATGTTTCCAGACTCAACGGTTATATTCAAAGATTTTCAGTGACTACCACCTTCCTCAGGTAAATCGACATCAGAAAATGAAATGGCATTTGGAGCCATCACTTAACCAATTATACTTGAGCTTCATCGGGCTAACTTGAAGTGATACATGTGCATTTTAATACCCCCATTAATGCTTGGAAATGGAGTGGGGCGTCATCAATAGATCCACTCTGATGATATGGGAGACATTCTTCAATTTGAGTCTAGGTATATATTCACCTTCTCGAAGGGGTTCACCGTGCTGTCTTTCTTTCCATCGGGTTGAGCCTGTGCTGCTGGTGGTGCTTTTGGCTGCTTTTATATCCTCCCTGACCTGGTAACAAAATCTACTGCCCCTTCTCTGCTGTTGCTGTTGGCACTGAGATCTATTTGTTCGTAGTTTAGCGGGACCTGATGAGGATCATATGTGGGTCCCATGAGCTGGAAAGGTATGACTGCTGGTACTTGAAGCACATGTACTGTGGGCTCAGAGGGTGTTGGCAACATTTGATTCACCTCAGTGGTAGCGGGTTGGGTGGAAAGATTGGGCCAAATGGGGGTGGTGAAGCTTGAAGGTGGTGGCATTGGAGGGAAGGAGGTAAAAGTAGGCCATTGATAGATGGTGGGAGCTGGCGGCAGATGGGGGGTCTGATGGGCCGTTAGGTGATTGACCGGGGTGGTGGGGTTTGCCGGTGGCTAAATTGGGGGTGATGGGGTAGGAGCAAGCCATTGGTAATTTATTGGAGGTGGAGGATTGGGGGCTTGTTGGTTTACTAGGTAATTGCTGAGAGTGGTGGTGTATGGTTGATGTGTATTTATGTGCACATAATTGACGGGTGTGGGTGATGGAAAGTATGCCCTGAGATCCAAGGGTTCAATTTGTGGAGTCGGGTTGGGGAAATAATCAGACAAATTTAGGGGTTCAATTACCCCAACATTCCTTTCTTCATCATTCCTCGGCAATGGTGCCACATAATTCTCCCAATCACTGATGTAATCAGACGGATCGAATTCAAATTCCACCTCACTTTCTTCTACCATTCTGATGGTGGGTCTGGGACCTGCTCCTTCGGTAGGATGTGGGGGTAGCGGCACTTGTTGGATATTAGCATGCTGAGAGGGTGCAGGGGGAATGATTTTCTCGGCATCGATCAAATCCTGGATGGCATGCTTCAATGGGAAGCAGCGATCAGTAGGGTGACCCAGACCCTGATGGAAATTGCAATGAGTATTGGAGTCAAAATTATATGGAATTGGATTGGAAGGAGGTCGTGGTTGGAGAACAGTTATTAAACCATTTTCAATTAATAATGGCAAAAGTACACTCAAGGATTGCCCCAAGGGCGTAAAGACTCGATCATAGCAGGCTCTCCTCTCTGGGGTCATTTGCATTCCCTGCCCATTCCCTGCTCTCTGTATCGGCTCAGTTCTGACAGGTGCTGGCTATGCGGTTTGAAATTGAAATGGGGTTATATTATTATTATGGGGCTTGCTGTTGGCAATGTTCTGAACATCGACCGCTGTTCTCTTCTCATTCCTTTGTTTCGAAAACCTTTTAACCCCATTGGTTCCAGTTGGTACATTTTTATTCAGGCGGCCTTCCCTGATAGCATCCTCGCATCGATTAGCATTCCTCACCAGATCAACAAAGCTGGACTGCTGCTGGTATACCAAAAAGTTCGAGATCACTAGCAAATTATTCTTTGAAATCATTTCGATCTGCTCATCATTAGGTATCCTTTTTCTGACCTGAGCTGCTAGTGCTTTCCATCGCCCCAAATAGTCACTGAAAGTCTCATTCGGGTTCTGTTTTAGACGGGCTAAGTTTGACTTACGCGGCTCAATGTCTATATTGTAGACATATTATTGTTCGAATAGGTGTGTTAAGTCCTTCCATGTCTTCATCATAGATGGTTCTAAAGATTTGAACCACCTCAAAGCCTGATCGGTTAAACTCTTTTGAAATACTTTTATCAGTAGTCTTTCATCCCCTCCATACTGGCACATGTCCCCACATTAGGACTTCAGGTGAGCGATAGGATTGCTAGTGCCATTATATTTGTCGAAGGCTGACATTTTAAATTTAGGGGGCAGGGGGACCTCAGCGAACAGACATAAGTCTGTTAAGTCCGTGGCATGGATTTCAGCACCACCCATTTTCATTAACTGCTTCTGTATTTTGTCCAACTGTTCTTTCAGCTGCTCTGATTCTTTGGACACGGGAGCTGCTTTCTCGGCAGTTGATTGGGCTTCACTTTGGGCTATTAGGGGGTGGGCAATTAAAGGAGGAGGATTTAGGCTGGTCAATGCCCCAATATAGGCTCCATTGTTCCTAATCTCATCCTCTTCATACTGCTGGTCAACATATTGTGCAATGAGGGTGAGATTCTCATGCTGGTGTTGCACGGATTGGATGGGAATGACATGAGTTGGGGTTGGGTGAGCTCATTGGGGGTGAGGAAAGATTTGTTGGGTGATGGGAATTTGGTTTTGAGGTGGGGCATGATAGGGCCATTGGATGTGGGGGAAGGTTTGGAGATGGCCTTGGAATGTGGGGCCATGGGAGAATTGGGTTTGAGGTATGGCATGGGTTTGACCCGGCTATGAAGGTTGGTGTTGGGGGTATTGTGGATGGTATGAGTGTGCGGTTTGGGTTTGGTCCATGAACCCTTGGTCATTTTGGGTCATGGGCCATGGATCCTTGGTGGGTGTGGGCTAGTAGGCCTGGGTAGGTTTAGGCCAAGTGCCCTTGAGGGGTTTGGCCTAATGGGCCTTGATGGGTCTGAGCCATGGGCCCTTGGTGTGTCTGGCCCAATGGGCCTTGATGGGTCTGGGCCACAGGCTCTTGGTGTGTCTGGCACAATGGGCCTTGATGGGTCTGGGCTATGGGCCGTTGATGGATCTGGCCGAGTGGGCCTTGATGGGTTTGGGCCATGGGCCGTAGGTGGGTCTGGCCTAATGGGCCTTGATGGGGCTGGGCCATGGGTCCTTGGTGGGTTTGGGCCATGGTCCCTGGGTAGGTTTGGGTGATGGGGTATTGGGCCATGGGCCCCTGGGATATGTGAGAAAAAGGGATTTGGGCCAATGGGCCTTAAGTGGGTAATGGGAGTTTAGGTGGTATGGATTATGGGGGTTTGATGGGGGTCATGGCGGAGTGAGGCATGGAGATTGGCTAGGGTGTGAGACGGATTTAGGGACATTGGGTGTGAAAGAGGGGGGGTGTTTTGAGAAGCCTTCGACATGGAATAGGCGTGGAACATCTCCTCCATTATGGTCGTGGCGGGAGGGTTGGATAGAGATGGGGGATTTAAGGGATGAAGGGGTATAGATGGGATGGAGGTGGTGGAAAAATTTGGCATGGCCCCGGTATAATCGGGGATGACCATGGTAGGTGGGGGGGTATGGGGTGGATGAGGGGATGTATTGGGTATGTTTTGGGATGATGAGGGGCATGATGAGGAGGGATGAGGAAAGTTGGGCGTGGCCCCGGTAAAAATGGGCATGACCCGGATGGATGGGGGATTTTGTGGGGGGGCGGGTAGGGTGAAAGTCGTGTATGTGAATGTGGGTGGATCGGGTCTATAGGGGGATGATGGGAATTGGGGCATGGATGTGGATTGGGAAAATGGGTTTGGGTTTTGTAGGGATGTGGATGGGAGATGAGTTGGACTTGGCATGGGCATGGCTTGGGCAAAAGATGGAGAATGGGGGGTTGGACTTTTGATATTTTGGGGGGTAGTGGTTGGGAAAATGGGGGCGCCAAATGGGCCGGTAACGGTAAAGGGGGGTTGGGTGAGGGGGATGGTGGAAAATACTTCTCCCGAATGGGAGTGGGTTGGAGAATGTGGTGGGGATGAGTCGGGATTGGCGTAAGCCGGGTCCACTACCCATGACATGTCTCGGTATCGGGTTGGGTGCGGGTGCCTTGGATAAGGCCCAAAAATCCTCCTCCTTCTTCCCCTACAGGACAGCGGAGGGCAAGGGGATGCCGTTGTGCCGGCACCACAAACTATATATTTTTTGGGTTTTTGATTTATTATATATATATATATATATTTGAATTTTTCGAAAGAGTTTTTGGAAAACAAAGGTTTCGAGGCCTTGGAAATTCCTTTTTGGGTGGCCCTCATACTTTAATTGAAGATCCCCGGTGACGATTCCGACGCACTTCCGAAGAATCGAAGGAGAAACTTTGATCTATTAAGGCACGAAAATCAAGAGAAATAACTCGATCCCCCGAGATGAGCCAAAAAGAAGTTGCCTTCTCTTGACCGACAGGGGCGTATTGGGTGTCGGAGATCGCGGGGCCAAAACAAGGCACTAAGCACAGTAATCGGGGAACTCGGGATGTGAAGAAGGCCATAGAGTCGGGCTGATGTGGTGCAAAACAAACCTGGCGCAACTAATACATGCGCCCAGGTTGCAGGGGACCGATTTTACACTGGCGCAACTATTAGTTGCGCCAAGGTAAACCTTTGGTTTTAAAGCTGGCGTAACTATTAGTTGCGCCAGTTATAAATTCTAGTGTTTTTACACAGGCACAACTAATACTTGCGCCAGGCAAAACCTGGTCCTCTAGAAAAGATGACAGCAACCACTGATGCCCGAAATGAGTCTCTTTTTTTTATTTTTGTGGAAGCTAGGCTTCCGAGAACTGAGCAGTTTTTTGATGATTGATTCTCTCCTCACCACACCTAAAGGGTTTGAGTCCAGTATAACTCGCTAGCGCCTTCTCAGATACTAGGTGGGCTGGGACTTTTCTGGATCATCACCACTAGGGGTTGTCGCCATACTAAGACCCGGGTGTTTGTATGTGTGCCTAAATCCAACCCTTTTAAAAAATCTACCCCGTAAAAACAGATTAATTAAGCTCCCTAGCTTGGTTCAATTTTAATTATTTTTTTTCAAAGCTTTTCTCTTTTTTTTTTCGAAGTTTTCTTTAGTTCAAAGACCGGGGGTGATTATCCCATGCCGCCAGTACGGGTCGGCGTCCACTGATAGAATATGAGTGCACAAGTAGGCCCGCCAATCGGCTAAGGCACTTTAAATTATGGAAATTTAAAGGAATTGAAAGACAAAGCTCAAGTAGGCCCGCCAATCAGCTAAGGCACTAAAATGATGAAAAAGTAAGGAAAATAAAGGACTAATGCGCAAGTAGGCCCACCAATTGGCTAAGGCTCGTAAATGACATAAAAGTAGGGGTAAGTAAAGTGACTTAATCGGAAGGGTGAGTGAAAAAAAATAGCAAAAATAAAATAAAAAATAGTAATAAAATGTTAGAAAAATAAAAAAAGGCCTAGTTCAAGGGGAATCTCTACTAGCTAGTCCCCAGATGAGTCGCCATCTGTGCAACCGTGGGAATCGAGATGATCCGTCGTGACGATGCGCTCTCTAACGAAAAATATAAAGTCGCCACCCGGAGCTTTCGGTGTCCCGGGAAACCTAGTTTATTTTTATGAGCACCGAAGTGTTAAAAATATGACTCTGAATCCGGTCCACACCAAAGGCTCTTGGGTAGGGGCTTCGGTTATCGATCAGGAAGGTGTTAGGCACCCGATCAACCCGCTTAACGCGGTCTCTACTAATGGCCAAAAATAAAATGAAGTAAAAGAAAAGAAAATAGGTTCCTTTTGCCCAAAAGGGCTTAGAATCCTATTTATGCCCCTCCGTTCCTACCGAAAAGTCGACGGCGTAACGGTACAAATTGGAGGATGGAGGGAGTTAGAAAGAGATAGAAGAAGAAAGGGGAGAGCCGGAGCTCTCGGGCCCTTGTAGCACCGTAGAGGAGCCTTACTTGGCTTGCTTTCGATGAGCTTTTGGAGGCTTGAATGGTGGGAAAATGGGGTTCTAACCACTAAGGCCTACTAGCTAGGAGATGGAGAAGAGAGGCTAGGGGATGACACACACCTAGGCTAAGGGTTTTGGGTATAAGAGCAAGCTTGGAAAGGGGTTTTTGAGTTCTAGATTTTAGGTGAAAATAGTGCACCAAAGGGAGGAAGAACTTCTCACTTGGAGCTCTTTCTCTCTTAAGCAAAATTCTCAACCCTTAAGGAAGAGGGGTGGCTTTCTATTTATAGAGGAAGGGAGGATTAGGAGGCTACTTAAGAGCTAAATGAGTTTAGCAATTAGGTAATCTCTCATCTAAGGATTCCTAGGGTTTTTGGAGCCTTGAGATGTTTGGGAGGTCCTCTATTGGTGGATGATGGGGTGAGGCCTTAAGCCAATTATAGGGGTGCAAATAGGCTTCAAAAGGGTGCAACAGAACTAGCAAAACACACCCCAAGGGTTAAGGTGGTCAACAAGTCAAACCCCAATCACGATTTTCAGGGCAAAATCCAATAGTTACTGTTCATATGCCTGGCACAACTAATAGTTGCGCAAGACAAATGTACAGTAAAACAGTAATGAACAGTGCTAGAAGTAGCCTCGCGGGGGTGGGCCCCACTTTTAAATCTGGCGTAACTATTAGTTACGCCAGGCTTAAAATGAGGGAGGATGGCCTGGCGTAACTATTAGTTGAGCCAGGCAAAGTTTATTGCATGGCGCAACTATTAGTTGTGCCATGCATTTACATTTATGCCCTTCGGGCCCGGTTTGCTATATCTTTTGATGTAGACCTCCGATTGAGGCAATTCTTGGACCGTCGAAAACCTAACAACTTCAACTTCTTAATGGTATAAGACTTGATCATCGTAGAGGGCCGTAGACAATTCTAGTGCACCCCTCCTCATCCATTGTCCGGGAAGGTTAGGTTTAGGGCTTGGAATGGGTTCTAAGGGTCGGGACTGGTTTCTGAAGGTTCCGGATAGGTTCTTAAGGGATCTAGGGTGATTCCTAAGGGTTTAAGGTTTCCATACATGCAATCAAATGCTTGAAAATGTGCCTCTCTCAAAATATATTTCGATCGGGCCTTCGGCCAAATTGGGGTGTCTATACAAACCCTGCTGCCCCTATACATGTCTATTGAAACAGTGAGGACACTGTTTATCTTAGGTTTGGGGGTATGGCAGGGTGGTAGGCTAATAAAAACTTTTGCAGACATTTTAAAACTAACCATGGTAGAAAGAGGAAATTAAAACTTTTGCAGACATTTTAAAACTAAAATTTTTAAACATTTAACACCTCCATGAGGCTAACATCAAGAAATTTTTCACAATCAATACTTAGTAAACCAGAGAAGAGAGAAAAAGGTGAGAGTATACCCCATGAGTTCAATTTAAGACCATAACTAGTGAGATTTGGGCTTATCAATTTCTTTTTAAGGGTGCTTTTTACAATTTTTCTACTCTAAGGGATGATTGACTCAACATCCTTTCACTAGAAGTTAGACACCCCAAATTGAAATTGTTGGACAGTACTCATGACACTGAGGAGATGATTTAAGACCTTCATTTGGACAGTTTGAGTAAAAAATTTCTACCCTTTGAAACTGCCCTTTGCATACACTCTTTGAGCCTAAAAGATCCATTTTTCTTTGACAAACACCAGAGTACTTGAACTTAAACCTCATGAACTGATTCAATCTTATATCACTCTGAGATTTCAGAAGGTAAAGGAGAAGATGTTGAAGATAGGTGAGCTAGGTTCAACATTTCGTAGAAGGATAAGGGAAGAATGCTATAAATAGTTGTGTATCAGTTGTATAGTTGTGGAATGAAGCTTTATTGCTGGCATTATGTTGGGATATTTTAAGTGCTAGCTACTGACTTTATTAGAGACAGTGATAAGAATGTGTTAGTGAAAATGAATCAAAGGTGGATTGAAAACTAAAGAGCAGCAAGCCTAAAAATACACAGACCTGCAAGATACAGGGCCTATTGTAGCAAGTTTTAATAAATAAGAGTTTGTCCCACAGGGAAAGTTGATCTAAAGCTCCAAGGGAGCTATCTTTAGTAGGCCCTCCAGATCTGGCTATAGATCTGGCAATCCTAAATGGAAGGGGATTTAAGGTCTCTATTATCTAAATCCAAAGGTAACCTAATGCCTAAACTACAAAAATGGTTGATAAGAATGATGGAGTGTGAGAAAATAAATATAAAAGGGTGAGAAGTAGGCTATTAGGTACAGATCTGATGGGTCTTATAACTCGGACTCAAATCTGCTGCTATAGAAATCCTATCTAATGGCTACATTATCACCAAAGAGGAGAAAGGATCCAACTCACCCCTGTGCCATGATCCAATCCCTAATGGCTATAACCAGTCCACTTAAATGGTCACAGACTATCCAATAGGGGAACCACAGTCCAGAGATGGGTCAGAACAAGTTGATCATTATAGGCACTACTTCTTCCAGGCTACCAACTCAAGAATCCATAGGAACCTCAACCTCTAAAGTTCTGTGTGTGGGGCTAGGCTTGCAATGTGCACTAGCCTGGACACATAGAACCACCAAGAGTTTGAGTACTAGCATTAGGTCTAGCTATTCACTGCTTTAGAAGGACAACAATGATCCAGTCACAAGCCTATAATCTCTATAGCCAGATCAGATCTGCCATCCGATGGTGGGTCTATACAAATACAGGGGAGTATGTCTCTACACAATCCCTCACAAGGCTACAAGCACAAGTGCAGAGAAGAAGAATCTGTCTTAGATCTTTGGATTGGCCTCACCCTAGGGCTATAACCTGTCCACTTGAATGGTCACAGACTATCCACATAGGCTATCCTCCTCACAGAGGTCTAAGAGAGAACAAGAAAATTGCTGCCACCACCATATTCATAAGGCTACCGGCACAAGCTCCCATGGGGATTTAGATTTAGTGGATCCTGTGGTGGGGCATAGGCCTGCAATGTACCTAACCTGGACACACAGGTCACTTGGATCTAAATAACTCCTTAACAATAATCCTCCATTGCTTATAATACAACTTAGCAATGGAGGATCTCAAGGCAGCAGCCTTGTACAGAACAACTCTCAAACTTCAATCCCATACGTGTATAAGATCCTATTATAAAATTCTATTAAAACTATTCAAAATAGACATACAAAGGCATAGCCAGCAAGTGCTAGACTATGGAGAGAAGAAAAAGGGAAAAAGAAGCTGCCTAAACCCTAACCTTAGCCTGCGGCAATTCTACAGTTGGTTCAAAAAGAAGGAGTACAAAAGTCCCCCAAACCTGAACTAGGCTTAGGCTTATATAGCAGTCAGCTGTGTGTCCATTAGGGTTAGGAAAACCCTAATTTTATCAATGCAATTGTGGCCCATTTCTATTCCTTGGATGCCTCGGGGCGTGTGCATAGAGATTGGAGCATTGGAGTGCCTACCCTTGTTGTTGGAAGTTCCCAGATTGCCCCTACAGAAGTGGGGAGAAGTTAAGAACTCGAGCCTCGCTAGGTAGCAAGGATTTCCAAGTCTCGTTGTGTGATAGAATTGGCATCGCGGGATTGAATTGACTTGAAGCTCTTACAGTCACGAGATTGATACTTTGGTCATCGCAAGAATGAGATTTCTATTTGAATGGCACGACAAGTATGCACGTGGTTCGTTCCTTGATGAATCTTGCGGAGACTCTCGTGAAGAAGCCATGTGCATGGGCTTCTAGATCGTGCAAGTAGTTCCCTGATGGTTTATATCTTGCGGCCACTGCGCGACAGCTGCGCGCAGGAATGCCTGGAGCTCCCTCTCCTCAGTGAATCGCGTGAAGATTAAAGGTGCCTTTCTTGAGCTGCGTGATGTCTGAGAGCTTATGTCTGAGCTTTGTGAGAACTGTGTGAAGTCTACTTTCTGGGCTCTTCTGTCATTCATCTGTGCGAGAACAACTAGAGAAATTGGCGTGCTGCCTTCAGAAACCCGCGACAGCTGTGCGAAGCATTCTCTCTTATTCAATTTGAACCTTGTGACATCTGCGCGAGGCTCATTTCTTAGCTTGTTGCTACTTTACTGTGCCTAGGCTGCAGCCAATTCTCTGTCTGGGTCCAACCTCCTTTCTTCTGAGGAACTTCCGGGACAACAGTAGGCTTCTTGGCATGGTTAGGGCCTTATCTGTAGCTGCTGCTTATTACCTATAAAATTTGCTTAACACACATATATGGCATGACTAAGGGTCTAACAGAGATTAAGTTAAGGGGTGAAAAGTGGTACTTTTCAGATCTTAACACACCCCCAAACCTAATCTTTGTTAGTCCCTTAGGAAAGCATTAACTAATTAATTACCACTTTCGTAGGGATCACAGGTATATTTAGCGTATGTACCAAGCCTTTTAAACCCCTAGGTGATCCCTAGTGGAGGAGTGAAGTCTCCTGAGGGTTTTCAGTGAAGATACCCACAAACTTCTCCATTAGAACAGTTAAGTATAGTGCAGTTAATGACAACACAGATTTCAATGTATAAAGCTTCATTCCACACCCATTCTTTAACACTTAGAGAAAACTGCAGCAGTAATGCAGGCCATTTAAAACTCAAAATTAGCATGTGTTTGGATCACCACCATTCATTTTACATTAGAAATTCAATGTGTAAAAATCAGTACCCAGCTTGCCTTTAATTCAAAATTCAGGTTAGATACAACCCCAATTCTCACCAGGGCTATCTCTCAACATTGACAATCGGAGGGTGTTCACATTCAAAATAGCTCAAGAGCATTTGCAGACCCCGAATGGGCCTGCAAGCATGAGCATAGGCAAGGCTTCTAATTTTTGACATCCTCATGACTTTTCACCATAGATTGGACAACTCCTCATCTCCACATGACAGCTCATTTCACTTTGGATCTACAAGGTCTTTTTAAATGGGTTGTAATGTGGCTTATGGGTGAGGGATATAAAGAATCAAGGGGTAAAAAGGAAATCAAAATTAAGAAATCAGCAAGGTAAGGGGTGATTCATGACTTCACAACCTTCATTTTAGCAAAACTTCATCTTACTTGATATATTCCAGAATCAAAGTGGCCAGCTTCTCCTCTTCTTTTCAATTTTCAAATGATGTTCTTCTCTAGACTTCTCTTTCTCTTTCTCTTTTTATTTTTATTCGATATTTTTATGATTTTTATGATGTACTATCAGACAAATACCATTGATACACTGCAGTTCATAAGTTGCTTTTCTTCACCTTCCACAGAATGTTGGACCACTCTCACTATCTTTAACTCCTTCTCCTTTACCTTCTGAATTCTCAGAGTGAGGGTGAGGTTGAATCAGGTCATGAGGTTGAGGTGCAAGTATTCTGGTATTTGTCAAAGAAATGTAGGATTTTTAAGGCTCAACTAGTTTATGCAAAAGGATAACTTTTAAAAGGTTGGATTTTCAGGCTCAAACTATCCAAATGAAGGCCTTGGATCATTTCCTTAGTGTCATGAGTGCTGTCAATCAGTTTTGATTTTGAGGTGCCCAACTTCTAGTGAAAAAGTCTTGACTCACTCAGTCCTTAGAGCGTAAAAAATATCAAAAACACTCTTCAAAAGAAAATGGTGGGCCCAAATCTCTCTAAGTACGGTCCTCAAATTAACCCATGGGGTGTATTTTTATCTGTTTCTCTCCTCTTAGGTTCACTGAGTACTAACTGAAAAATTTTCTGATGTTAGGTTCATGGTGGTGTCAAGATTTTAACATTTTCAGTTTCGAAAAGTCTGCAAAAATATTTTAATTTTTCACAAATTTCCTCGTTGCAGCAAGTTAGGTGAAAATTGATTTTATTCATCCCAGTTACACCACCATTACTGTACTAAAATTAACTATTCTATTGGCAGGCCTACCCTGCTACACCCCTAAACCATGAGTAGTAGTGTCCTCACTGGTTCAAAAGGTGAGAAAGTGCAGGGTAATAGTGAGGAACGAAAAAGTTAACACACACAAATAATGCATACAAATCACTATACAAAAATAAAAAATTCTATTAACTGAGAAGACATGTACAAATGCAATTACAATGGGAAGAAAAGAAGTGAAAGGAAGGAAAAACCTAAGTACAATCTATGTTAAGAGGAGGACGAATTAGAATCAAAATCTGTAAACCAGTCCTAGCCCATCTTTTGGGCATGTTTCCTAAGTGCAGCTTTATCCTCTTTCTTCCTTGCTTACTTCTCAGTTGGACTCTTTTTCTTCTTTGATTTGCTCACAACAGGAGTCTTTTTCTTTGGCTGCCTTGGTTTCTTAGGTTGAGCTGGTGGTTTCTTGGCGGTAGGAGCTTTTGGTGCCCTCACCCTCATCTTTTTTTTTTGGGTTCAGGAGGGACCAAAGGGGATTTTCCTTTGTCTTGCTCAGTGGGGGCTACTAGGGACTTCCCTTTTGCTTTGGGCTCAGGCTGGCCAGAGGGTTTTGCCTCCTCAGACTTGGCAGTTGGCTCTTTGCCAATTTTAATAGAGGTTGCAGTATAAGCAATCCTCTTAGCAGTGACCTTCCTCTGTTTAGGATAAGTTTGCTCATTTGGAGGTGCAGCAGGGGTTTGGGTAGGTGGGGGCTGCTCTGTAGGAGGTGAGGAAGGAGGGGCAGCAGGGGCCTTCCCATTATCTGGTTAGGTAATTGGTTGTGCCTCCTCAGACTGGGCAGCTAGGGGTGGGGTAACTTTAGGCTCAAGTTCTAGCTTGCAGATAGAGAGTGGGGTGGCCTGCTGAGCTGCATTTCTGGCAGCAGCCAATGCAGCTTCCAATGAGGCTATCTGGATTTTGGCATTGAGGAGGTCAGTTTCTTGTATTTCCTTTTGGAGTCTGAAGATCTCCGGGGCATTGTTGAGCCTCTTTTCAAACATCCTGGCCCTCATCCTCTCTACATTGGTGTTGGCCTTCTCCAGCTCCAAATTCAGCAGATGATAAGTAGCCAAAGATTTGGCCTTCTCATAGGCCTCTAAGATGTTAGTCCACCCTAGGGAGATACCCAGTAATTCCTTTCTGTGGGCTTCCTCCAGTTCAGAAATCTGCTGCAGCAATGGGGTCTCAATGGACTGACGAAGTTCAGCCATGCCCCTCAGGACATCCCTCCTAAGGTAGGGATTGGCCCTCATGGCATGGAAGATGGTGAGGTAGGGAGGGATGTAAAAGGAGTGTTTGGGTGCGATAGGAAGAGAGGAAGTGGAGGGAGCAAAATGGGATTAGTCCTGGGTGGGGGAAGTGGAGATATCAGTGGGTAAGTCTAGTTGTTGGGGGAGGGTAACAGGTTATGGGTCTGTTTGTGTCTGCTTGTTAGTGAATGTTGGAGGGGATAGGATAAGAGGTGGGATTGAAGGCATGGGGGGGGGAAAGAAAATGAGGTAGGCTCACTTGGAGTAGGGGGTGATGAGGAAGGGAAAATAGGAATGGGGAAAGGTATGAAAGAGAATGGTTGGGTTGTGGGGACAGGGCTGGGAGGGGAAAGGACCAGGGGGGTTGGAGTGGATTGTTGAGAGATGGGTGGGTTGGTCAATGTGTGTAGGGTGGATTTGATGGATGTGACTTCACTCTGCATCTGGTCCTGGGTGTGTGTAGTGGTGGATAGTTGGGATTGGATGTCTTGGATGAGGGAGAGGATGAGGGTCAGTGTGTCTGGGATGGGAGGTTGAGTTTGTGTAGAAGATGGCACAAGTTGAAAGGGTGAGGAAGGTGCATGATGGAAAGTGAAAGGAGGGGGAGATTGGAGTTCTGGTGAGTGATGTTGTGATGTAATTGGGTAGTCCGGGAGGGGGGTGTAGTGGGTGGGCATAGTGTCAAGGAAACTAGCCATGAAGGCTTGGAATCCTATGGGTGTGTTGAGGTTATGGTCCATGTCTATGAATGGGGATGTAGTAGGTATGGCAGGGGTGGTGTCTTGGTCAATGTGAGGTGTGTCAGTGGGGACAAAAGGAATTATAGGTGGTGTCTAGGAGATGGTGGGGGTTGTCTCAGTGGTTTTCCTTTTTTTGTAGGAAATGAGTGGAGGGCTGTCAAGTTTATGGAAAAATGATGGGGGTATTGGGGCTGTGTATTCAGGTAGGATAGGGGATGGTGAGGGGGCTGACATGGGGGGTGGTGTCCTCCCAGGTACCAATCACAGGAGAGAGGGGTGTAGGGGAGGAAGGGAGAGATGTTGATGGTTGAATGGGAGGGGATGTTGTCAGGGTAGGGGGTGCTGGAGTAAAAGGTGGGGGGAAGTGGGGGCTGCTGCAGCAGTGGTGGTGACAGGTTCTGGAGTCTCCTCTGTAGTGACAGGGGTGGGCCTTGTAACAACTATCTCTTCAGATTGCTTGGGAAGGGCATGAGTTTCAGCCTTCTTCTTCTTCTTCTGTGCTTCCATCAGGCTCCTGCTGATTCCCCATTGCCTCTTGGCAAAAGTTGTCGGGGCAAGGGTTGTAGTCTTCTCAGTTTTTGCTATCTTGTACTCCCCCTTTATTAGCAGCTTGGTGATGACTCTGGCATAGGAGAGTGTGTGTGGCTTCTTGTTCTATCCCAATTTTTCCACCAGGTCCTTCATTGCCTCAAAGATTAACCAGGCTACATGGAAGCCATGGCCTAGAGAGAACGAGTAGACAACATCAGCAATAGGAGCTCTCCTCTCCAGCTGATGGCTTGAACAATAGATGCTCTTTCTCAGGACCTGGTCAATGAAAAGGAGTCTAGGCTCTAACTCTCTTCTTCTAATTGAATCCCCTGAGGCCTTTAATCCTCTAATCAGAGCACTTACAATCGTATCAATTGAGGCACTCAGGGGGGGCATATCCACTGCTAGGGTCGAATGCGGCTGGGATGCCCAATACATCTGCAATCACTTTGGGGCTAACCAACATTTCAAAGTCATAAATCAGCACCAGGAGACCTGCTTGTCCATCTTTATCCTTGGTGACCATGATGTGCTGATAAAAGAGCTATACTAGCCTAGGGTAGGCTAGTACTGGTATTCCTCTCATCAATGGTGTCAGGCCAGCCTTGCTCATAAATTGAATGGTAGGGGCAAAGAGAGGCTCCTTCTCGAAGAAGGGTAGGTCGAAAGCTATCTCAGGCTCCAAGGGGATTGAATCCATGAGCTCAGAGGGTGTAGAAAACTCAGGGGTTGGCTCTTCCACCTCCTCAACCGCTTCCTTCCCTTTTTTCGGTGTGTTTGAAGTTTTTACCTTCTTAGGAGTGGTCTCAACAGGGGCCTTATCCTTGCCCCTTTTCTTTTGTGCACTCTTAGTGGCCATTCCAAACTCTACTTTCAAAAATAAAAATTGGGGACTATGATTTGAGTGCTTACCCTAAAATTGTAGGGTTAGGATCGATTTGATGCACAGTGCACTGCGAGATCTCTGAGCAGAGGGCAACTGATGGGGACGACGTTAGGAACAAATCTATAGATTCCTGGTGTGAATTATGGGTTGTAGGATGGATGCTAAAGGAGAGAGGTAGAAGAGCGGCGGAAGCTAGGGTTTCGTTGGATGAAGAAGAGAGTACTAGAAAGGGAGACACGCGCTGGGTTAAAATACTTGTCGCTAAGCTTGGCGCGCTTTGGAAATATCTGGTCGCGAGATTGGAAATGAAACCTAGAGAAGGTGTCATTCAACTTGGAGTGCGCGATAATCTCCCAAGTTTACCTTAGAGCGCGCGATAGCTTGTGAAGAATTCCATGTGAATTGCACGAGAGGCTCCCAGGTTCACTTTGAATCGTGCGACAACCTTTGAATCTCGCGACAACTAATGAAGTATTCTATTTTAATTGCACGAGAGTCTCCCAGGCTTCCTTTGAATCTCGCGACAGCCTTTGCAGGGTAAAAAGGAATTGCGCGTGAGTCTCCCAGGCCTCCATTTGGATCCCGCGACAGCAAAGTATTAAACATAGAGCATGTGCTCTTCATTCTGTCATTTCCATTTGTGTTGTGGTTAGATCCTAGGCATCACTCACCACCAGCGGTATCCCCAGAGACATTAGAATCAACCATTCAAGCAAAGACAGTAAAAATCACCATCCAACATTGTGCATTCAAGCAAAAACCATCAATTCAAGAGTAGTAATCATCAAACCAAATATAAAGAAATCAAACCAGACAGGTTCAGATTCAAATGGGGCCACTAAAATTTCCTTGAGAATTTGAACAAAAGAAAGTAAGACAAATCTAACAAAACCAAAGTACATATGATACAATATTGACACACCTGTGGATCAGTTTAATGAAGGATCCCCTTGAAAGTGAATGGTGTCCATCGATTCAGCAGATTTTTCAAAACAAGGCTTAAGCCTCTGACCATTCACCTGAAAGGTTTTCCCTGACTTGGGATCCTTGATTTCCATAGCACCAGATGGGGACACACTCGTGACAATGTAGGGACCTTCCCATCTAGATTTCAGTTTGCCAGGAAAAAATTTAAGTTTGGAGTTAAACAACCAAACCTTGTCACCAGCCATGAAGCTCTTTCTCAACAGACCCTTATCAAAGAAAGCCTTGAACCTTTCCTTGTAGATCCGGGCATTGGCATATGCATCCATCCTCAGCACATCCAGTTTTGATAGCTGCAGCAACCTGTGATGACCAACAGAAGTTAGGTCTAGATTTAAATGTTTGACGGCCCAATAGGCCCTGTGTTCTAACTCTACTGGGAGATGACAGGCCTTGCCATAAACCAATCTGAATGGGGACATCCCAATGGGTGTCTTATAGGCAATCATATAAGCCCACAGTGCATCATTTAGCTTTTCAGCCCAGTCCTTCCTGTCTGTCCTCACAGTCTTCTCAAGGATGTGCTTGATCTCCCTATTTGAACTTTCAACTTGCCCACTGGTTTGTGGGTGGTAGGGAGTAGCAATCCTATGGTTGACAGAATATTTCTTGAGCAAGCTCTCAAAATTTATGTTGCAGAAATGGCTACCCCCATCACTAATAATGGCTCTAGGGGTGCCAAATCTTGAGAAGATATTCTACTTTATAAACTTGAGGACAACCTGATTATCATTGGTTCTTATGCCAATAGCTTCTACCCATTTGGAAACATAATCCACTGCGACTAAGATGAAAGGATAACCATTTGAAGGAGGAAAGAGGCCCATGAAGTCAATACCCCAGACATCAAACAGTTCCACAACAAGGATGGGCTGCAAAGGCATTGAGTTTATTTTGGATAGCCCTCCTAATTTTTGACATCTTTCACAGGTCCTGCAATGTGTATTGGCATCTCTGAATAAAGAAGGAAAATAGAATCCACACTGTAAGATTTTGTCAGCTATTTTTCTTCCACTAAAGTGGCCTCCACAGGCATTTTCATGGCACATGGCCAGAATATTGGGGACATCACTTTCTGGAACACAGTTTTGGATGATTTGGTCTGCACAATACTTGTATAAGCAAGGTTCCTCTCAGAAAAAGAATTTGACCTGTGAGAAAAATAGGTCTTTGTCCATTTTGGTTCAATGGGCAGGAATCTTGCCTATAACTCGATAATTTACAATGTGTGCATTCCAAGGAACCAAGGATTGGATGGCAAACAGTTGCTCATCCGGGAAAATATCAGTTGCAAGGTCATCAACACATTTCTCCAACACAATTCTGGACAAGTGCTCAGCCACCATGTTTTCCACACCCTTTTTGTCCTTGATTTCAATGTCAAACTCCTGCAACAGGAGTATCTATCTTATCAGCTTGGGCTTAGCATCCTTCCTGGACAATAGGTACTTCAATGCTGAGTGGTCTGTGAAAATTACAGTTTTAGACCAAGTAGGTAAGGTCTAAATTTGTCCATAGCAAAAACCACTGCCAGAAGCTCTTTCTCAGTTATTGTGTAATTCAGCTGAGCTTCAACAAGTGATTTGCTGAGATAGGCAATGACCACTGACAACTTATCTTTTCTCTGACCCAAAACAGCACCTATTGCCAAGTCGGATGCATCACACATCAAGTCAAAGGGGAGTGCATAGTCAGGCGCTTGGAGTACAGGGGCAGAGGTGAGGCAAATCTTCAAAGTTTCAAAAGCCTCAAGACATTCAGCAGAAGAGTCAATGGGCACATCCTGGCAGAGCAGGTGGCACAATGGTTTAGCAATTTTGCTGAAGTCTTTAATGAACCTCCTATAGAATCCAGCATGTCCAAGGAAAGACCTGATTTGTTTGACTGTTCTTGGAGGGGACAAATTTGTAATGAGGTCATCTTTGGCCTTATCTACCTCAATCCCATCTTTAGAGACTACATGGCCCAACACAATACCTTATGTCACCATGAAGTGGCTTTTTTTCTAACTTAAGACCAGATTGGTCTCCTCACATCTTTGCAAGACCAGGTGTAGGTGATGCAGACATTGGCGAAAACTGTCCCCATATACAGAGAAATCATCCATAAAAATTTCTAAGAATTTGTCAATCATATAAGAGAATATGACATACATACACCTCTGAAAGGTGGCTAGGGCAATACATAGCCCAAAAGGCATCCTTCGGTAAGCAAAGGTGCCAAAAGGGCAAGTAAATGTAGTTTTCTCTTGGTCATGAGGGTGCACAGGGATCTGGTTGTACCATGAGTACCCATCAAGAAACCAGTAAAAGCTTTTCCAGCCACCTTATCCAGAATTTGATCAATGAAGGGGAGAGGGAAGTGGTCTTTTCTAGTCTTAGAGTTGAGCTTCCTATAGTCTATGCAGACCCTCCAGCCAGTGGTCTCCCTGGCTAGTCTCAGCTCTCCAGACTCAGTTGTGATGGCTGTTATGCAAGATTTCTTAGGCACCACTTGGATAAGTGCCACCCATTCAGAATCAGAAATGGGGTAAATTACCCCAGCATCTAGCAATTTAATGATTTCTTTTAGGACCACTTCCTGCATGTGAGGATTCAATTTCCTCTGTATTTCCCTGGAGGGTGTTGAGCCATCCTCTAGATGGATCCTGTGCATACAGATTGATGCATCTATCCCTCCTAGATCTGCAATGGTCCAGCCAATTGCCTTTTTATACTTCCTCAAGACTGTTAGTAATTCTTCCTCTTACTCATTGCTAAGGGAGGAGGAGATAATTACAGGAAGTTTTTCATCTTTCTCAAGGAAAGCATATTTCAATATTTCTGAAAGCTTCTTGAGATCCAGATCAGGGGCTTATTTGATGGATGGCAGGATTGGTGCTTTGTTGGTTTGAGGAAGAGGCAGCAATGTAGGTTTCCAAATGGAATGCTGCACTAAGCCGACAAAAGACATCAATGTGGTCATGTCTTCAGGCATAACAGTTGGGCTTCCTTCCTCTACCATGTTCAAAACTTCAGTTAAACTTGTGACAATATTGCCCCACTCCAGCAGAGTGTGCAGTTCTTCTTCAACAACTTCCTCTAGTATATCCACTACAAAGCTTTCCTGATTGTCTAGCTGATGGTGCTTTGCACTGTTGTATATATTAAGCTTAACCTTCAGATGTCCGAAAGTTACCTCCATGATCCCTGACCTGCATTGAATGCATGCATTGGCTGTGGCCAAGAATGGCCTGCCCAAAATGACAGGTATAGGAGATGTACTCTTGTTGCAGCCCATGTCCAAAACAAGGAAGTCTGCAGGGTAAAAGAACTTGTCCACCCCCACTAAGACATCCTCAACCACTCCCATAGGTCTCCTTTTAGACCTATCAGCCATTAACAGCATAATGGGGGTGGGTTTTAGCTCCCCCAAACCTAGTCATTGATACACCTATGTAATGAGATAACATACCGACTCCAAGGTCTAGAAGGGCCCTTCCAACTGTGTGGTCTCCAATTATGCAGGGAATAGTGGGTATCCCTGAGTCTTGCAACTTCTCTGGCATTGTCATGTTTAATGCAGAATTAACTTTATTAGTTGCAAAGGCCTTTTTGGACAAATGGCCTCTAGCTTTTCTTTTCTAGGTACAAAGGTTTTTCAGAAATTTGGCATAGGCTGGGACCTGCCTAATTGCATCAAGCAGGGGTAAATTGATTTTTACCTGCTTAAAGGTCTCCATCATTTCCTCTATCTATGCATTCCCCTTACCGAAAGGGGTAGGGCCACTTAAAGCCTGAGGAAATGGCAACTAAGGTACTGCTGGTTCCTCAGCTGCAAGCCTATGACTAAACTTTTATTTTTTTCTGTTTTCATCTTTTATTTCCTGCTGAGGCTCAACTACAGCCTCTTTATTTTTCCCTTGTTGCAGGGTAGTAGGCAACTCTCGGCTCTATGCTCTAATAAAGTCTCTTTCACTTTCATTCGAAAGTTCTTTAGAAATGACCTTTCCTTATTCCTTTCCCACCTGGTTGTCTACCAGCCCACTAGAACTCAGGGTTGTGATGGCATTAGCTCCCTCAAAACTTGAGGAACCTTCTCCAATCGAATATTGGCCCTTAGGGTTGGCCACTGGATGGCTTGGCAACCTGCCCTCTTCTCTTTTGGCCAAGGCATTGGATATTTGCCTTAGCTGCTCCTCAATTTTCTTTGTGCTTTGACTGTGCGAAGTCACAGTCTGAGTCAAGACTCCAAGGCTTTGCAATGAGGTCAAAACTTGGTCCTCGAAAGAAGCATTTCGAGGCTGAGGTGGGGGAACTACCAACTGATTTTGCTATTGAGGCAGCTGCTGATGCTGGAAATTTAACCTTGGGGCATATCCCTGGTTAAATTGCTGCTGTGGTCTTTGAGGTAAGGCCAACATTTGTTGGGGCTGCATGTAATTTTCTTGTCTCCACCTCAAATTTGGGTGGTCTTTCCACTGGTAACTAGTATTTTGGTGCTGGTATCTAAATGGCTATTTATTTTAGCCAACAGATTATTGCTGGCCAAATGATTGGGCAGCAGCAGCTTGTTCCATCACATACTGAGGATATTGCCCTGCAGATGGACACTCTTCCACTGTGTTGTGGAGATTGACATATCAGACATGCCTCCATCACTTGTGCAGCCAATCTGGGCTACACCACAGTTAATAGTTTATCAAACTTATGAGAAAGATTGGCCATCTGCATTCTCAGGTCATTGCTTCCACTAACTTCATACATCTTTCCTTTCGAAGTTTCAGTCAGCCCCAGCTTAGGACAAGGCTCTTGAACAATCCTAGACAAGGACATCTTCTAGAAAGCATTTTCACTGATGACCTCGAACAAGTCCCATGCCTCATCAGTTGTTTTGTGCATGTAAGTTCCACCACAAGAGGCATCTACCATGTCTCTACTTTTCTCATCATTCGCATTATAGAAGCTCTGGACAAGCTGACAGTCAGGGATCTTGTGGTGGGGACATTGTTTGAGCATCTCCTTAAATATGCCCCATGATAAATTAAAATCCTCAGTTTGGGATTGGGCAAAAGCAAGTATTGCTTTCCTCAACTGGTTGGTTTTTGTCTCTGGGAAGAATTTAGTCAAAAATCTTGTCTGGAGGTCTTTCCAAGAAGTGATGTTGTTGTTTGGGAGAGTAGCTAACCGGGTGCTGGCCCTGTCCTTTAGGGAGAAAGAAAATAGCCTTAATCTAGTGGCTTTTGGTCGCAAACCAATAATGGAGAATGTTGTGCATAGGGCTAAGAATTGGTAAATGTGCTTGTAAGGGTCTTCCTTGCTAAGCCCATGAAAAGAGGGAAGCATTTGGATGATGGAGGTTTTAATCTCATTGTTTCCCTAAACATCTGAGAATTGAATGCTGAATGGGGAATTATAATTATCAGGAGCATTCAATTCCTTCAATGTTCTGGGTTTCTCTTCACCCATGACTGTTGTCTCAGTTTCAGTAAGGGGCTCAACTGTGGTGTGTCTGGGCCTTCTTGGTCTTCTACCCCTTTCTATCTCAGGTCTAGGAGGCTCTAATGTGAGACTGAGGGATCTCCTTCCTAACATGCACACACACCAACAGCAGGGAAGACTACTTGCAGACACATTGCAATTAACAAAATTACTACTATCCTAATCAACTGTTATGGAATTTTCAAAGGAGTAGACTGAGTTTTTGAAGGTTAGAGAAGTGCAAACAGAGGTAGCTAGACTCCCAGTGCAGTTCAACTTTCCTTCTCTGCTACTGTCCAGATCTGTAAGAAAATTTTCAAATGTAAATCAGCAGTATCAATTATTCACAAGCACAACTACCAAAGAATAAAAAATACAAAAATCTAGGGTCTACTAATAGATCAAGATTGCCTGACAGCGGCGCCAAAAACTTGTTGAGATATTTTAAGTACTTGCTACTGACTTTATTGGAGATAGTGATAAGAATGTGTTGGTGAAAATGAATCAAAGGTGGATTGAAAACTACAGAGCAGCAAGCCTAAAAATACACAAACCTGCAAGATACAGGGGCTGTTGTAGCAAGTTTTAATAAATAAGAGTTTGTCCCACAGGGAAAGTTGATCTAAAGCTCCAAGGGAGCTATCTTTACTAGGCCCTCCAGATCTTGCTACAGATCTGGTAATCCTAAATGGAAGGGGATTTAAGGTCACTATTATCTAAATCCTAAGGTAACCTAATGCCTAAACTACAGAAATGGCTGAGAAGAATGAAGGAGTGTGAGAAAATAAATATAAAAGGCTGAGAAGTAGGCTATTAGGTACAGATCTGATGGGTCTTATAACTCATACTCAGATCTGCTGCTATAGAAATCCTGTCCAATGGCTACATTATCACCAAAGAGGAGAAAGGATCCAACTCACCCTTGTGCCATGATCCAATCACTTATGGCTATAACCTGTCCACTTAAATGGTCACAGACTATCGAATAGGGGAACCACAGTCTAGAGATGGTCAGAACAAGTTGATCATTGTAGGCACTACTTCTTCCAGGCTACCAGCTCAAGAATCCATAAGAACCTCAACCTCTAATGTTCTGTGTGTGGGGCTAGGCCTGCAATGTACACTAGCCTAGACACACAGAACTAGCAAGAGTTTGAGTACTAGCTTTAGGTCTAGCTGTTCACTGCTTTAGAAGGAAAGCAGTGATCCAGTCACAAGCGTACAATCTCTACAGCCAGGTCAGATCTGCCATCCAATGGTGGGTCTATATAAATATAGGGGAGTCTGTCTCTGCACAATCCCTCACAAGGCTACAAGCACAAGTGCAGAGAAGAAGAATCTGTCTTAGATCAGTGGATTGGCCTCCCCCTAGGTCTATAACCTGTCCACTTGAATGGTCACGGACTATCCATGGAGGCTATCCTCCTCACAGAGGTCTAAGACAGAACAAGAAAATTATTGCCACCACCATGTTCACAAGGTTACCAACACAAGCTCCCATAGGGATTTAGATTTAGTGAATCCTGTGGTGGGGCATAGGCCGACAATGTGCTTAACTTGGACACATGGGTCACTTGGATCTAAATAACTCCTTAACAATAATCCTCCATTGCTTACAATACAACTTAGCAATGGAGGATCTCAAGGCAGCAACCTTGTACAGAACAACTCTCAAACTTCAATCCCATACATGCATAAGATCCTATTATAAAATTCCATTAAAACTATTCCAAATAGACATACAAAGGCATAGCCAACAAGTGCTGGACTATGGAGAGAAGAAAAAGGGAAAAAGAAGCTACCTAAACCCTAACCTTAGCCTACTGCAATTCTACAGTTGGTTCGAGAAGAAGGAGTACATAAGTCCCCTAAACCTAAACTAGGCTTAGGCTTATATAGCAGTCAGCTATGTGTCCATTAGGGTTAGGAAAACCCTAATTTTATCAATGCAATCATTGCCCATTTCTGTTTCTTAGATGTCTCGGGGCGTGTGTACAGAGATTGAAGCATTAGAGTGTGTGCCCTAGTTGCTGGAAGTTCCCAGATTGCCCCTATAAAAGTGGGGAGAAGTTAAGAACCCGAGCCTCGCTAGGTAGCAAGGATTTCCAGGTCTCGTCGTGTGATAGAATTGGCATCGCAGGATTGAATTGACTTGAAGCTCTTGCAATCACGGGATTGATACTTTGGTCATCGCGGGAATGAGCTTTCTATTTGAATGGCGCGGGAATTACGCATGTGGTTCGTTCCTTGATGAATCTCACTGAGATCCTCGCGAAGAAGCCATGTGCATGGGCTTCTGGATCACGCAAGCAGTTTCCTGAAGGTTTGTATCTCGCGGCCACTGCGCGACAGCTGCGGGCAGGAATGCCTGGAGCACTCTCCCCTTAGTGAATCGTGCGAAGATTAAAGGCGCCTTTCTTGAGCTGTGCGAGACTGCGCGAGAGCTTATGTCTGAGCTTCATGAGAATTGCGTGAAGTCTACTTTATGGGCTCTTCTGTCATTCATCTGTGTGAGAATAGCGCGAGCTGTTGGCGTGCTGCCTTTAGAAACCTACGACAGCTGTGCGAAGCATTCTCTCTGATTCAATTTGAACCTTGTGACATCTGCGCGAGGGTCATTTCTTAGCTTGTTGCTGCTTTGTTGTGCCTAGGCTGTAGCCAATTCTCTGTTTGGGTCCAACCTCCTTTCTTCTGAGGAACTTCTGGGGCAACAGTAGGCTTCTTGGCATGGTTAGGGCCTTATCTGCAGCTGCTGCTTATTACCTACAAATTTAGCTTAACACACATTTATTACATGACTAAGGGTCTAACAGAGATTAAGTTAAGGGGTGAAAAGTGGTACTTTTCAGGTCTTAACACATTACTGTTTTAAATTCTCTGAATTTTAAAGAATAGGTGTGAAATGAAGCTTTATTTATTAAAATATGTTTTATCATTGGCTGCACTTTAATTAACTATTTTATTGCGAAGTTTGTTGGTATCTTCACTTAAAAACCTCAGGAGACTTCACTCCTCCACTAGGGATCACCTAAGGGTTTAAAAGGCTTGATGCATAAGCTAAATGCATCTGTGCTCCCTACGAAAGTGGCATTTTACTTTTTATATTAACCATTTTATTTCCCATTTGCTTGAGGACTAGTAAAGATTAGGTTTAGGGGTGTGTTTATCATTGATTTATGCCACTTTCCACCTAACCTAGCCTTTAATGAACCTTTGATCTGATTAATAATGAATTTTTAAGTATGTTTTTGTAGATGACAATAACTTATAGCTTAGTGCAGCAATCCATCATTTATGAGCCATGAAGAAAGAATTTTGTGACAAACAGTAGAACTGATGGGAATTACAGTGAATGCACCATGCTAGTTCACACCATAGGGGCTGTTTAGCATGCCTTGGGGCCTTAGAAGTCCTACAGGGAGAGGAAAAGTGGATCCAAGCACAATGGAGTGCTATAGCCGATTATATAGACAGCTGAGCAAGCAACTGACATCAGCATTTGAATCTCGAGCCCTCTATAGCTGTTGCACTACACCATTTGAGCAGATCTATACAATCTGAGCAGCAAACTTGCAGCTCAAGCTTTTTATATATACATCAAACTAGCAGCTAAAGTGGCACATGACAGCAAACAACACCTTCAGCACACTCAAGTTAAGTAGCGATCAAGAAGAACTGCAATCTGTAGACATGAAGAGTGAAGCATCAATGTACCTATCGAGCTATAGTTTAACACTTTAACTCCAACCTCGAGCAAGCCAACAACTGCTATCACTGATGCCATGTCAAGCTGCAGTTTATAGCTGTTGCATTCCATTTGTCGAGAAGCTGAAAGCTTACTGAAGTATAAACCATACAAGCTACATAACTGTTGCTTTGGAGCACTCGAGCAACTGTAGTAAAAGCCTCACATTTATCTACTTGAGTAACTCAAGCAAACTGTAGCTACATCATTTCAATGACAAGCACCCTCGAGTGGATCTCGAGTACTTCAGTAGCTGAAATAGCAGTTACTCGAGTGCTTTAAATGCCTTAAAACCAACCACTCAAGCAGTTACTTTTATTGGAAACTAAATCGCACGAGCAGCACATCTGCTGCCTTGAAGCACTCGAGCAACTGTAGCTTTAAAAGCATTCACTCGAGCATATAAATGCTAATTTATCAACCTGTCAAGTTGAATTGCTGAATGCCTAAAGCAAATGCACACTCGAGCAGTCCATAGAGTGCAACACTGAACCTGTTGACTTGTAGAGTGGAGTTGCATGTAGTTGTCGAGAAACTGCCTGAAGCCAGCCATCCTCACGAGTTGCAATTGCTGAAGATCTAACCCACTCGAGCAGTTTGCTGGTGTATTACAACCTGTTGAGCAAATGAAAACAACTTCACACTTCATCTACTCGAGTTGCATTACTGAGGAAACCATCTACTCGAGTTGCTGGCTGAAGCATTACATGCTGTCGAGTAGTACATAACCCAGGAATATCCTTAGCCTGTGCTCATTTTAGGAATAGGGTTAGGGTTTAGTTTCCTCCCTTTTTCATCTTCCTTTTCTTCTCTTAGCTCAGCATTTGCTGGCTAAATCTTTGTAGCAAATAGGGTTTAGTTTAAGCTGTAATGTGTATTGTAATGACATTGTTAGCAGTTTTGGAGTTCTGCAGAGACTGTTGCCTTGAGGGCAAGTCATTGTAAGTTCTTTTCATGCAATGCAGTGCCATTTTTAATGATTCTTTCAATATATATTCATCTTATGTTTTTCATTTAGATTTTTATGGGTTGTTTGCACCTATGGATGCATGAGCTCGTAACCTTGCAAACATAGTGTTTGTAATGGCTTTCTTGTTTCAAATTTAACCCCTTGATTGAATAAAGTCCCTGGGATATTATGTGACCATTTAAGTGGACATAATATAGCCCTAAGATCAGTTCATATCTTTGGGTTAGGCTAGATTCTTCTACCTTGCGCTTGTGCTTATAGCCAAGTGAAGGACAGCTGCAGATTCAGCCCATAGATGCCTACTTCTCCACATTATTTTTTTACTTTTTCCAACCACCTTCAGTCTTCTTTACTCCGTTTCTTTAGGTCTAGTCTTTATTCCTATTTTTGTTTAGTTTGTGACACCAAAAAACACCCTCTCCTTACCTTGCTTTCTAGTTTAGGTTTAGAGCTGTCATATCTATAGCAGATCTGGAGGTTCACTATTCCCCATTGTGTTTAGATCATCACTCCTTGTGGGACAAACTCTTACTTATGAAAACTTGCTACAACAGCCCTAGATCATGCAGGACTGTGTGTTTATTTCAGTTTTTGTGTTCTATCCCATATTCTTAATCCGCTCTATTTCTGCCTTTACCATTCTTTATTTCTGCCATAATTGTATAATAAAAAGAACACAACCAATCTCAAACGAACCTACCCTATCACGCTCCTACACTAGGGCATTCTTTTTAGTTTTAGAAATTTTTACTTTGCTTTCCCTGTTGCATTATTTTCCTTTCCTTGTAATGACAAAAAAGAAGAGAAAAAAAGAAAAAAAATGATACAATAATCCTACTTTTGTTACCAGACCCCGCGGTCTGAGATACCTCCCCCCTTGACAAATAGTAAGGGAGAAAATAAAATTACTGATAAACTTTGTTTTCCATGGGCAGATATAAGTAAACTTAAACTATTACTGGGCCAACCCGAGGAGCATCCAAGTCCCAATAATAGACAGCAGCGCCTCGAAGCAGACAACTAAAGAATGGAAGGTAAAGGTAAAGTGAAAAGAGGTACACCTGAACCAAAATTTTCTTTATATAGATCAACCTCTTTTACATAAGTCACCAGGGGCATACCCCCTGTGTATATAACGAATACAATGCCCTACTCCCTCCGCTGTCTCTAGGGTGGCCGCTCGCCACTATCCCCAGTATCATCAAATCAGGGATCAAGTGCCTGATCTATCGAAACCTCCATCCAAGCCCTAGGAGTAGGTGGGCATGTCCTTGCAGGGGAGGGCTTGAAAATAGAACCTCCCTCGCTCATCTGACTGACGACCCGCCTAGACCGTGAACGTGAATGACCCTCGATAACCAGCTCCCGAATAATCGAGTCCTCATGAACGTAATCCCTGACACGCTCAGGTGTCATATAACGGGGCTAACCAGCTAGAGAACCAATAGCCACTGACCTCGACTAGGCGAGATGACCAACCATCCCGGGCACCTCCTGCTCACTCCTCGATAACCAGTACCACAACCGGTCTATTATATCCTGCATTTCTTCTCGCACTGTCTGACGGGTAGCCTCTACAACCGCTGTCTGGGTTCCCTGGGCGATAACCATGCCAACGAGCAAGTCCTCGTGGCATGTGTATCTGAGAGAACCCGCCTCACCTGTGGAACGACATGTACTTGTGCTCTCTCCAGACATAACTCCTCGAGCTGACGAGTCTGCATGACAATACAAAATAAAGAACCAAGCATACCCATAAAGGAAGGAAAGGCCAAGAAGAGAAGATAACGTACAAGGTCTGCCCCCTCCCGAAGTAGGCGCTTGACGGTGGGGGCAGTCATCGAGTCAGCTGGTGGTGTCGGCTGAGGCAAAACAACGGATGCAAGCCCTTACAACACAAGCGAAAATGCATCAGAAAACCCCACATACAAGAAAACTAAGAACAAAGCTACATTAACCCGATATACCTAAATGGGAGGAGTAAACTCCTGGGGCGGAGCCTCAGGACTAGAGTCAGGAATGACCTGCACGAAATAAAACAAGCAAACACATACTCGTCAGACAAAACCAACCAAATAAATAATCAACATGCAAACTAAAGCACATACACTTACTCTACCTGACTCTCTAGGCATAAAGAGGCAGCTATGACCTCCTGCGTGTTGAGATCCTTAGCAAGCGTGCACTGAAAAATGTTCCAACACAATATCAAGTCACTAAATTCAGAATAACCGAATATGATAAAATGAAGTTACTCAAGGAAAAGAACTTACCCAACGCTCTAACATAGCTCGAAGTTGAGTAATCACTTGATCCTCCCAACAGGAGGATGCCACCAAAGTCAGATCAAACATTGGAGCAAATACCCAGTAGTGGAAAACTCCGCCCTCTGTAAATATAACAAAAAACAAACACCTCAGAAACCACAAAATCAGCAACGCTAATGATTAGCAAAACCCACACAACACTCACCAGTGTATCAATCTCCGAGCGCAAGCTGGCCTCCACCTCGTGACTAGCCAGCTGCGCCAAGCGAGACACCTCATCCTGTCTCATTGCCTGAGAAATATATGAATACATCAACAAGACAAGTAAAACCAAATACAACTAAAACACAAGAAACTCAGCACAATACGACGGGTCTCCTCCAGCTGAACCCTCAAACCATCTTCCGCGGCTCTAGCAACATGTCCTCATCAGGATGGGGGGCACTCCCCATCCGCTCCTGTGCAAGAGGGAGGGCCTCTAATGCCCCACAAACTCCTCGATTTAGCTAACCACTCTCCAGCTTTGCCACTCTCTCCCTCAAAGCTCCAGTGGAATCAGGCCCACCAATACTGAAGCAACTCTTCCCTTGAAAGGGTAACTGATTGAAAAGCCGGCCACCAAGATACTCAAACCATCTCATATAGGCTCAAGCGTCTACCTCATCCCGAGCTTTAGTAACCTCAGTCCCCCCATACCTAAAATCTAAGTACTGATCTGACATCTTCTCAAAGAAGCCGTCAGGGGGACAAGTCTTCTTCTTCGACACTCACGAACGAAGCTCTGGAGGGACTCCTTGGGGGAGTCCCAGCTATCGAGCCACTCTAGAGAGGTGAATTCGCTCTACCACCTCGAAGCAGGGGACCCACATCTCTTACCTTAAAAGGAGCTAGCTAGACTGTATAACAGCCTAATTAGCACCCTCCCCATCCTCAAAGGGTGTCCAAATAACTTGTAACCTCAAAACAAGCTAGATGAAAGTGTCAGTAAGAGCCAAACTACACAATAAGACAACACTAACCAAAAGCAAAGTGCACACAATCACCTAATCGAGGTGCATATCCTTGAACCACACCTCACAGTCTGGAGAGCCGTTGGCCTCCGGCGATCTCCCATGAACACCCACCACAGGTAGATATGCGAGAATATAACTGCCATCCCTGGAGGGACGCTAGGGCAAAGAAATAGGAAATGCTCGTATGCCCAAAACTATAGGAAACCACATAAAATGACATAAATAAAACCCCTAAAGAAGGACGTACAATCCTAAGGACTTATAAAATGAAAAGAAAATTGAAACCTCACCTGAAGAAAGGGAATGAAGCTGCCAATGGTCGCGACTCCCCTCGCCCGATGAAACAACAGACCGTAAAGGTGGGCTAGCACCGCTGCACCCCATGCATATGAGGACACCCGCTCCAAGTCCACAAGCAACAATAGAAATAATCTGGTACACCCTCGGGTAGAGGGCAAAAATAGAACTCCTCCAAAGAAATGCATCAGGAAAGTCCTGATGACATAGTCTTATTAAGACCTGAAAAGTACCACTTTTCACCCCTTACCTTAACCTTTGATTAGACCCAAAGCCACCTAATAAGTTCTTGTAAAGTGTTTTATGTAGGTAATAACCAGCAGTGAAATAAGGTTAGGAATCCCGCTAAGGAGCCGGTTTTAGCACCAGAAGTCCCTCAGAAGGATGAACTCTGAATCCAAACCTGAAATGAGACTCGTGCAGCTGACCCAAGCTTTAGTGGATTTAGGAGAAATACACATTGTGCAGTCTCACGTAGTTCAAAGCAGACCTCTCTCAACCTCACGCAGTCCGCTCAGAACGGCTGAGAAGAGAGAGCTTCAGAAGACTCCCCGCACAGCTGTCGCACAGTCGCCGTGGGATGCAATTATCAGAAGAGAACTCCTCGCGCAGTTCTCGTGCCATTTAAGAAGAAAGCATCCTTGCGAAGGCAAAGCCATCCTCGTGAAGATCAATTAAGACATGGAACCTCACGCAGTTTAAAACTCATTAAAGCCTCGCGAGGTAACTCGTGAAGTCCAGTGAAGAGAAGAGCTTACGAAGTTCTCGCGCTATTCAAATCTCTCCTCACGAAGATCAACCCAGTGATCGTGTAGCAACATCATGACTGCTTGAACTCCAACCCCATGACATCTGAGGCTTTGATGTCTACTCAACCTCGCGACTGCCTGAAGAGCAAACCAAGCCAACCTCGCGACAGTTGAAGTTTCAATATCAAATCATCCTAGCGAAGAGCACAAGCTACCACTGCACAAGTCTGGAAAATAATGGCTACCTAGCGAAGCTCTGAACCTCAACTTCCATCTCTTCAGCAGAGGACCTTCTGGGAATTTCCAGCGATTAGGGCACGCACTCCCATGCTCAAATCTCCATGCATGCACCCCAAGGCATCGAAGGATCACTATTCAGTCATGTGGCATCATTAAAATTAGGGTTTCCTAACCCTAATGCGCCGCCACACCACTGCTATAAATCTCTAAGAGGGCGTTGACCATAAAGAGGGATCTATAACCTAGAATAGCGGGGAACACATCTCATTTCTTGGAGACTTGATCTAAGATCATTTTTCTTTTCTTTTTATAACTGTAAGTAGTTTTCTTTTTCTTTTTTTTCTTCTCTCGATAGTCCAACACTTGCTGGCTATGTCTTTGTATGCTTTTTGAACTAGATCAATGGAAGTTTTGTAATAGGATTTGTACTCTGTAGGATTTATGTTTGAATGTGAGATGCTCTCTGCAAGGTTGCTGCCTTTTGATCCGCCATTACTTTGGTTGTGTTTCAAAGCAATGGAGGACTGATTCTAAGGGCCATTCAGATCCAAGTGACCTGTGTGTCTGGGTTACCATGGTCCTATACAGCCTTAGCCCCACCACAGGACCCACTAGATCTGAAATCCCCATGGGAGCTTGAGCTGGTAGCCTGGTGCCCATGGTGGTGGTAGCGATATTCTTGTTTTATCTTGGGCTCCGTGAGGAGGATAGCCTCTAGGATAGTCTGTGACCATTTGAGTGGACAGGTTATAGCCTTAGGGTGATTCTAATCTATCGATCCAAGATGGATCTTTCTTCTTTACACCTGAGCTTATAGGAGCCTGATGTGAGATTGTACGGAGGCAGACTGTTAAGACCTGAAAAGTACCACTTTTCACCTCTTAACTTAACCTTTGATTAGACCCTTAGCCTCCTAATAAGTTCTTGTTAAGTGTTTTATGTAGGTAATAATCAGCAGCAAAATAAGGCTAGGAATCCTGTTAAGGAGCCTGCTTTGGCACCAGAAATCCCTCAGAAGAATGAACTTTGAATCCAGACCTGAAATGAGCCTCACACAGCTGACCCAAGCTTTAGAGGATTCAGGAGAAATATGCCTCGCGCAGTTCAACTAAGCTTCCCAAGACTTTACAGCAACCTCTTGCGCAGATGAGTGACTGAAGAGCTTCAGAAACTCAAACTTGCGTAGCTCTCGCGAAGCTCAGGAGTAGAACACATAGCGCAGTGTCTTGCACTTCAAAGCAAACCTCTCTCAATCTCGCATAGTTCGCTCAGAATGGTTAAGGAGAGAGAGCTTCAGAAGACTCCTCGCGCAGCTGTCGTGCAGTTGTCGCGGGATGCAACTATCAGAAGAAAAACTCCTCGCACAGTTCTCACGTCATTCAAGAAGAAAACATCCTGGCAAAGGCAAAGCCATCCTCACGAAGATCAATTAAGACATGGAACCTCGCGCAGTTTAGAAATCATTAAAGCCTCGTGAGGTAACTCGCAAAGTCCAGTAAAGAGAAGTGCTCGTGAAGTTCTCGCGTTGTTAAAATTCACTCTGACGAAGATCAGCCCAGCAAAGACCGAGCAACCTCGCGACTGCTTGAACTTCAACCCCGCGACATCTGAGACTGTGTTTTCTACTCAACCTCGCGAAGCCTAATCCAACGAAGAGCGCAATTCTCTACCGCGCGACTGCTTGAAGAGCAAACCAAGGCAACCTCGTGACGGCTGAAGCTTTAATGTCAAATCATCCTAGCGAAGAGCAAAGAGCTACCACGCGACAAGTCTGAGAAACTACAGCTACCTACCGAAGCTCTGAACCTAAACTTCCATCTCTTCAACAAAGGACCTTCTAGGAATTTCCAAGGGATTAGGGCACACACTCCCATGCTTAAATCTCTATGCACGTGCCTCGAGGCATCTAAGGATCATTGTTAGGCCTTGTGGCATCGTTAAAATTAGGGTTTCCTAACCCTAATGCGCCTCCACCCCACTGCTATATAAACCCATACCTAGCTTAGGTTTAGGTATCTGGGAACACATCTCAGATCATTTTTCTTTTCTCTTTCTTTTTAGCTGTAAGAAATTTTCTTTTTCTCTTTCCTTCTCTTCATAGTCCAGCACTTGCTGGCTATGCCTTTATATGTGTTTTTGAATTACATTAATGAAAGTTCTGTAATAGGATCTGTACTTTGTGGGACTGGTGTTTATGTGTGAGATGCTCTGTGCAAGGCTGCTGCCTTGTGATCCGCCGTTGCTTTGGATGTATTTCAAAGCAATGGATGATTGATTCTAAGGGCCATTCAGATCCAAGTGACCTGTGTGTCTGGGCTATCATGGTCCTACAGCCTTAGCCCCACCACAGGACCCACTAGATCTAAAATCCCCATGGGAGGTTGAGCTGGTAGCCTTGTGAACATGGTGGTACCAGTGATATTCTTGTTTTATTTTGGACTCTGTGAGGAGGATAACCTCTGGGATAGTCTGTGACCAATTAAGTGGACAGATTATAGCCTTAGGGTGATTCTAATCCACCGATCAAAGATGGATCCTTCTTCTTAACACCTAAGCTTGTAGAAGCCTGGTGAGAGATTGTACAGAGGCAGACTCCCCTATATTTGTATAGATCCACCATCAGATGTTGGATCTGATCTGGTTATAGAGATTGTAGGCTGGTGACTGGACCATCGCAGCCTCCCTCAAGCAATGGACAGCTAGATCGAAGGTTGTACTCAATCTCTTACTGGTTCTATGTGTCTGGGCTATCATGGTCCTATACAGCCTTAGCCCCACATATAGAGCTTTAGAGATTGAGGTTTCCTATAGATTCTTGAGTTGGTAGCCTGGATGAAATAGTGCCTGCAATGATTTACTTGTTGTGTTTTGACCATCCTTGGATAGTGGCTCCCCTATGGGATAATCTGTGACCATTTGAGTGGACAGGGTATAGCCTTAATGGTGGAATCATGGCAGAGTGATGGGTTGGATCCTTTCTCCTTAGTGGTGATAATATAGCCATTGGACAAGACTTCTATAACATCAGATCTGAATCTGAGTTACAAAACTTCTCAGATCTTGGCTCCATAAAATACTTCTCACCCTTTTATATTTATTTTCCACACTCCATCCATCCTCTCAAACCTTTATGTACTTTAGACATTAGAATACTTAGAATAAGTGACCTTAAACTCTCCTCCTTTTAGGACTGCCAGATCTATAGTCAGATCTGGAGGGCCTACTAGAGATGGCTCCTTTAGAGCTGTAGATCACCTTTCCCTGTGGGACAAACTCTTATCAAAACTTGCTACAAAGGACCCTGTATCTTGCAGGTCTAGGATTTCTGAGTTGTGCTTATTCCATTCACTGTTTTACTGTTTCTTTGATTTTTAAATGACTTTCACCACCAACCAATAATTTAAGCACACCAGACTCTGCCAACAAGTTTTTGGCGCCGTTGCCGGGGATTGATGATTTATTAGTAGACCCTTAGTTTTTGTATTCTTAGTATTCTTTGCACATGTGAATAATTAATACTGCTGACATAATTTTGAACCTTTCTTGCAGATCTAGACAGCAGCAGTGAAGGATTGTTGGACTGCAATTGGAGCTTAGCTACCTCTGTTTGCAAACTCTCTAACTTTTAAAGCTTTGTCTACCATTCTAAATTTTTTTTTATTTTTAGCAATATCTAGGATAGTTTAAATGCATTCGTTGAATAGCTGTAAACTAGTTAGATAAATTTGTTAGTGTACAATTATTCGTTTGCAATGTGCTTGCAAGAAGCTTTCCTTGCTGTTGGTGTGCTTGTATGCTAGGGAGGAGATCCCTCAGCCCTTCTTTAGAGCCTCTTAACGCTGAGTTAGAAAGGGGAAGAAGAGTTAGGAGAGACAGGCACACCACAGGAGAGCCCCCAAGTGAATCTGTGATAGAAATTATGGGTGAAGAACAACCCAGAACCCTCAAGGAGTTGAATACTCCGGATGACTATAACTCCCCTTTTAGCATTCAATTCCCTGATGTTCAGGGCAACTACGATATAAAAACTTCGATCATCCAAATGTTGCCTGCTTTCTATGGGGACCCTGCCAATGGAATAGTTAACATAAGTGCAGCAGACTCATCTGAGAAATATGGAAATGGACCTCTGTTCACTTAAGAATCATGAAATTAAGAAGTTTAAAATTTATGCCAACCTTGGACATTATAAACTTCTAATACTCCATATTTCCATGATAATATCACCAAGGAAACTCACTTGTATCAACACTCAGGGAATCAGTAGAGAGAGAAAAAGGGGAGGACATACTTAAAAGTTCAAAGGAAGACCATATCCAGTGAGAATTGGGCCTATAAAATTTTTTCCATCTTTTGAGGAGTAACCAAGGCATTATTTTTAGTTCTAAGGACTGGCTGAGTCACTGTGCTCACTAGAAGTTAGGTAACTCCAAGTTGAAACAACTGACAGTACTCATGAGACTGAGGAAAGGATCAAGGCCTTCTCTTGGATAGTTTGAGCCTAAAAAGACCAATCCTAAAGCAACTGCCCTTGTCCATACCCCCCTTTGAGCTTTAAGTCCTAAATTTCTTCAAAATACACCTGAGTACTTGAACCTGAACTTATGAACCTGAATCAACCTACCCTCACTCTGAGAATTCAGAAGGTAAAAGAGAAAGAGTTTAAGATGGACTAGCTATGGTCAACATTAGGTGAATGTAGAAGAAGGATTTCAAAAATCTGGCAGTATGGTAACTGAGAACATGGTGGCATTTCTGAAAAGCAAAAATAAAATAAAAAGGAGGAATAAGAGAGAAGTCAAGAGGAACTTTCATTGGAAAATCAAAATCAAGAAGAGAAACTAATCACTTCAAATCAGAAAATCTCAAGGAAGATGAAGGGAGCTGAATTATGGAAGGTGAAGTCATGAACCACCTCTGTGACCTCCTGAATTCTCAAATTGGAACCCCTTTTCAACCTTCCATTCTTTTTAACCCTACTCCATAAGCCACATTACAGCCCAGTTAAAAGCCCTTGTGATCCAAAGTTGAGTGAGCTATCATGTGAAGATAAGGAATCATCCAATCTATGGTGAGGAACTGCCAATGATGTCAGCACTTAAGAACTCTGCCTATGATCATGCTTACAAACCCATTTGGAGGATGTAACTGCTCTTGAGCCTGTGAGAAAATGAACCCCTCAACAAAACCTTTATGGGAGTATGCCTTGTAAAGTTTTAGGGTCTGAACTTGAATGCATTATGTATGACCTTAACCTAATTTTTGACCTAATGATAAGCTCACTGCTGGCACACACTAGTGTAGTTTTTCTGTGATTGTAAACTATTTGGAAATGTTGTGCAATCATGAAGAGTTAATGCTATCTAAATCTTTGTGCAATCAATGGATTAAAATTCTTTTATGTGTACTGATTCAAGAGTAAACTAAATCTGATTCCCTGATTGCTCATTTAATGATACTGCATTCTTGTTGGTAGTTTCACTGAGAAGTTTGTGGGTGTCTTCACTGAAAACCCTCAGGATACTTCACTCCTCCACTAGGGATCACCTAGGGGTTTAAAAGGCTTTGTACATATGCTAAATGTATCCTTGCTCCCTACGAAAGTGGCATTTAATTTTTAAGAGTAGATTAGATGTAGCTTTGCTAAGGGACTAGCAAAGATTAGGTTTGAGGGTGTGTTAAGACCTAAAAAGTACCACTTTTCACCCCTTAACCTTTGATTAGACCCTTAGCCTCCTAATAAGTTCTTGTTAAGTGTTTTGTGTAGGTAATAATCAGCAGCGAAATAAGGCTAGGAATCCTATTAAGGAGCCTGCTTTGGCCCCAGAAATCCCTCAGAAGAATGAACTTTGAATCCAGACCTGAAATGAGCCTCGCGCAGCTGACCTAAGCTTTAGAGGATTCAGGAGAAATATGCCTCGCACAATTCAACTAAGCTTCCCAAGACTTTACAGCAACCTCTCACGCAGATGAGTGACTAAAGAGCTTCAGAAACTCAAACTCGCGCAGCTCAAGAGTAGAACACATCGCGCAGTGTCACATAGTTCAAAAAAGACCTCTCTCAATCTCGTGCAGTTCACTTAGAACGGCTGAGGAGAGAGAGCTTCAGAAGACTGCTCATGCAGCTATCGTGCAGTAGCCGCGGGATGCAACTATCAGAAGAAAAACTTCTCGTGCAATTCTCGTGCCATTCAAGAAGAAAACATCCTGGCAAAGGCAAAGCCAACCTCGTGAAGATCACTTAACACATGGAACCTCGCGCAGTTTAGAACTCATTAAAGCCTCGCGAGGTAACTCGCGAAGTCCAGTAAAGAGAAGTGCTCGCGAAGTTCTCGCGTTGTTCAAATTCACTCTCGCGAAGATTAGCCCAGCGAAGACCGAGCAACCTCGTGACTGCTTGAACTTCAACCCCGCAACATCTGAGACTATGTTTTCTACTCAACCTCGCGAAGCCCAATCCAGCGAAGAGCGCAATTCTCTACCGCGCGACTGCCTGAATAGCAAACCAAGGCAACCTCGCTACGGCTGAAGCTTCAATGTCAAATCATCCTAGCGAAGAGCAAAGAGCTACCAGGCAACAAGTCTCGGAAACTACAGCTACCTAGAGAAGCTCTGAACCTAAACTTCCATCTCTTCAGCAAAGGACCTGAGAATTTCCAAGCGATTAGGGCACGCACTCCCACGCTCAAATCTCCGTGCACGTGCCCCGAGGCATCCAAGGATCACTGTTAGGCCATGTGGCATCATTAAAATTAGGGTTTCCTAACCCTAATGTGCCGCCACCCCACTGCTGTATAAACCCATACCTAGCTTAGGTTTAAGTATCTGGAAACACATCTCAGATCATTTTTCTTTTCTCTTTCTTTTTAACTGTAAGTAATTTTCTTTTTCTCTTTCCTTCTCTCCATAGTCCAGCACTTGCTGGCTATGCCTTTGCATGTATTTTTGAATTAGATTAATGGAAGTCCTATAATAGGATCTGTACTTTATGGGATTGGTGTTTATGTGTGAGATGCTCTGTGTAAGGCTGCTGCGTTGTGATCTGCCATTGCTTTGGCTATGTTTTGAAGCAATGGAGGACTGATTTTAAGGGCCATTCAGATCCAAGTGACCTGTGTGTCTGGGCTATCATGGTCGTACAACCTTAGCCCCACCACAAGACCCACTAGATCTGAAATCCCCATGGGAGCTTGAGCTGGTAGCCTTGTGAACATGGTGGTAGCAGCGATATTCTTGTTTTGTTTTGGGCTCTGTGAGGAGGATAACCTCTGGGATAGTCTGTGACCATTTAAGTGGTCAGATTATAGCCTTAGGGTGATTCTAATCCACTGATCCAAGATGGATCCTTCTCCTTTACACCTAAGCTTGTAGAAGCCTGGTGAGAGATTGTACAGAGGCAGACTCCCCTAAATTTATATAGATCCGCCATTAGATGTTGGATCTGATCTGGTTATAGAGATTATAGGCTGGTGATTGGACCATTGCAGCCTCCCTAAAGCAATGGACAGCTAGATCGAATGTTGTACTCAATCTCTTGCTGGTTCTATGTGTCTGGGCTATCATGGTCCTATACAGCCTTAGCCCCACATATAGAGCTTTAGAGATTGAGGTTTCCTATAGATTCTTGAGCTGGTAGCCTGGATAAAATAGTGCCTGCAATGATTTACTTGTTGTGTTTTGACCCATCCCTGGATAGTGGCTCCCCTATGGGATAATCTGTGACCATTTGAGTGGACAGGTTATAGCCTTAAGGGTGGAATCATGACAGAGTGATGGGTTGGATCCTTTCTCCTCAGTGGTGATAATGTAGCCATTGGACATGACTTCTATAACATCAGATCTGAATCTGAGTTATAAAATTTCTCTGATCTTGGCTCCATAACATACTTCTCACCCTTTTATATTTATTTTCCACACTCCATCCATCCTCTCAACCCTTTCTGTAGTTTAAACATTAGAATACTTAGAATAAGTGACCTTAAACTCCCCTCCTTTTAGGACTGCCAGATCTGTAGTCAGATCTGGCCTACTAGAGATGGCTCCTTTGGAGCTGTAGATCACCTTTCCCTGTGGGACAAACTCTTACTTATCAAAACTTGCTACAAAGGACCCTGTATCTTGCAGGTCTAGGATTTTTGAGTTGTGCTGATTCCATTCCTTGTTTTACTCTTTCTTTGATTTTTAAATGACTTTCACCACCAACCAATAATGTAAGCACACCAGACTCTGCCAACACAGACTCCCCTATATTTGTATAGATCCGCCATCAGATGTTGGATCTGATCTGGTTATAGAGATTGTACGCATGTGACTGGACCATTGTAGCCTCACTCAAGCAATGGATAGCTAAATCGAAGGTTGTACTTAATCTCTTATTGGTTCTATGTGTCTGGGCTATCATGGTCCTATACAGCCTTAGCCCCACACATAGAGCTTTAGAGGTTGAGGTTCCCTTTGGATTCTTGAGCTGGTAGCCTGGATTAAATAGTGCCTACAATGATTAACCTGTATTGTTTTGACCCATCCCTAGATTGTGGTTCCCCTATGGGATAGTCTGTAACCATTTGAGTGGATAGGTTATAACCTTAAGGGATTGAATCATGGCAGAGAGATGGGTTGGATCCCTTCTCCTCAGTGGTGATAACGTAGCCATTAGACAGGATTTCTATAACATCAGATCTGAATCTGAGTTACAAAGCTCCTCTGATCTAGGCTCAATAACTTACTTCTCACCCTTTTATATTTATTTTCCACACTCCATCCATCCTCTCACCCCTTTCTGTAGTGTAGACATTAGGTTACCTTAGAATACCTAGAATAAGTGACCTTAAACTCCCCTCCTTTTTAGGACTGCCAAATCTGTAGTCAGATCTGGAGGGACTACTAGTGACGGCTCCTTTGGAGCTGTAGATCACCTTTCCCTGTGGGACAAACTCTTACTTATCAAAACTTGCCACAATGGACCCTGTATCTTGCAGGTCTAGGACTTCTTAGTTGTGCTAATTACATTCCCTGTTTTACTCTTTCTTTGATTTTTAAATTACTTTTACCACTAACCAATAAAGCAAGCACACACTCAGAATTCCAAACCAACATGTTTTTGGCGCCACTACCAGGGAAAGATGATCTATTAGTAGACCCTTAGTTTTTGTATTCTTAGTATTCTTTGCAAATATGAATAATTGATACTGCTGACATAATTTTGAACCTTTCTTGCAGATCTAGGACAAAGAATAAATGAAGGGCAATTGGAGCTTAGCTACCTTTGTTTGCAAACTCTCTGACTTTTAAAACTTTGTCTATCTTTCTTAAAAAATTTCTAGCAGTATCTAGGATAGTTTTAAATTTATTCTTTGAATAGCTGTAAACAAGTTAGATAAATTTGTTAATTGTACAGATATTCTTTTGTAATGTGCCTGCAAGAAGCTCTCCTTCCTGTTGGTGTGCTTGTATGCTAGGGAGGAGATCTCTCAGCCCTACTTTAGAGCCTCTTAACCCTGAGTTAGAAAGGGGAAGGAGACTTAGAAGAGACAGGCACACCACAGGAGAGCCCCCAATTGAATCTGGGACAACAATTATGGGTGAAGAATAACCCAGAACTCTCAAGGAGTTGAATGCTCTGGATGACTATAACTCCCCTTTTAGCATTCAATTCCCTGATGTTCAGGGGAATTATGAAATAAAAACTTCAATCATCCAGATGCTACCCTCTTTCCATGGGCTCAGCAAGGAGGACTCGTAAGGGCATATTGACCAGTTCCTGGCCTTGTACACCACTTTTAATATCACTGGTTTGGGACCTGAGGCTACTAGGCTCAAACTCTTTCCCTTCTCTCTGAAGGATAGGGGCAGTACCTGGTTGACCACTCTTCCCAACAATAGCATTGCTTCATGGAAAGACCTGTAGACCAAGTTCCTGACCAAGTTCTTCCCTGAGACCAAAACTAGCCAGTTGAGGAAAGAGATTCTTGCTTTTGCTCAATCCCCAACTGAGGATTTTAACTAGTCCTGGGATAGGTTTAAAGAAATGCTCAAACAATGCCCCCACCACAAGATCCCAGAGTGGCAGCTTGTACAAAGCTTCTACAATGGGGTTGATGAGAAAAATAGAGATATGGTCGATGCCTCTTGTGGTGGATCCTACATGCACAAGACTGCTGAGGAGGCATGGGAATTATTTGAGGTGATTAGTGAGAATGCTTTTCAAAAGTCATCCCTGACAAGAACTGGTCAGGAAACTGAGTCAAAGGTGGGACCTGCTGCTAGATCAAGAGGAAAAGTTTATGAGGTGTTTTGGAACAATGACCTGCAGCTGCAGATGGCAAACCTCTCTATGAAGTTTGACAAATTATTGACTGTGATGCAACCCAGAAGGGCTGCTCATGTGGTGGAGGCATGCCTGATATGCCAGTCCCCACAACACACAGTGGAGGAATGTCCATCTGCAGGGCAATTCCCTGAATTGGTTTTGGAACATGCTGCTGCTGCTCAATCTTATGGCCAACAACAATCTGGGGGCTACAATAGATAGCCATATGGATACCAGCACCAAAATACTGGTTCCCAATGGAGAGACCACCCTAATCTGAGGTGGATGCAAGACAACTACATGCAGCCCCACCAGATGTTGGCCTTAGCACAAAGGCCACAACAACATTTCAATCAAGGGAATGCCCCTAGGTCTAATTTCCAGCACCATCAACAGCCCCATCAGCAACAAAATCAATTGGTCGTACTCCCATCTCAACCTAGAAATACTTCTTTCGAGGACCAGGTCTTGACCTCACTGTAAAACCTGGGTTCCTTGGCTCAGACTGTGAATTCTCATGGTCAGAGCATCAAGAAGTTGGAAGAGCAGATTGGTCAACTAGTGAATACCTTAGCCAAAAGAGAAGAGGGAAGGTTGCCCAGTCAACCAGTGGTTAACCCCAAGGGCCAATTTTTGATTGGTGAAGGATCCTCAAACCCTGAAGGGGATCTTTCATTGAATTGATGTTAAGAACTGTGCACCTTTGTATGATATGTACTTTACAGTTTAGAGGAATTTGCAGTGATCTTGTTGGAGTCTGAGTTTAGTGCTTTATGCCTACTTTTATTCATGTTCCCTATGTTTGACAATTTCAAGTGATTGAATGATGATGGTATTGTTTTAATGCTTTTCATGATGTGTAAAGTTAATGCGTTGAGAGTATGGGAATTTTTGAATGTTTTATAATGCTTATGGGTGTCCCTGGAAGCGAGCCTGTGAGAGAATCCACCCACAAAATAATGGTCAAAAGGCTGACTAGTGGGTGTGTGAATTCTAACTCTATTAAGCCATCGCGGGGTTTTAAAAATTTGGTTTGGTTTCCTCTCGTACAGTTCATAAAGAATTACGTTGCTTTGTTGTCATGAGTTTGAGATATAGTTTGTGTTTGCCTCATGTGTTTAAATGAACATCCAATCTCGCGACCCATTCATGCCTATCCAGCGAGCGGATATTTTCAAAGCGCACCGAGCCTCGCAATATTTAAAAATCCCACCCCGCGCTGCTTTTCTTTACTGCTTTCCCTTTCTTCTCCTACCAGCGAAATCCTATCTCCCACTCCTCTCAATCTCTCTCCTCCAGCATCCTGTCTACAATTCATCACTCACTTTAAAATTTTGGCATTTTGTTCTCAAAGCTTCCATCAACAGTGGCCCCCTGCTAGGAGCTCCTGCGGTCTACCGTGCATCAAATTAAACGGAACCCTAACTTTTAGGGTAAGACTCAGCTCTTGATTGTTTTCTTTCAAAATTCCATCATGCCCCCACTTCCCCTTTCCAACCTGTTCCCTCCTATCCTCATACTCCACCCCAACCAACCTCAGATACCCTTACCCATATCCTTTCCCTCATATATGACATCTAGACCCAGCTATCCACCACAACACAAACCCAAGTCCAAATGCCGACTGACATCACCAACATACAATCCACCCTTCAAACATTGAAAAACCCAACCATCTCTACACAACCTCCTACCACCCCATTGATCCAACCCCCTTCCACCTCTGACTCCACAGTTCCACCAGACCTCACCCAATTTGACTTAACTACACCCTTCACCCTCCAAGACACCATACCCCACCACTCCTTCCCCACTCTACCTATCATTCCCCCACTAATATTACCTCCACCACAATTTACCAACACTTCTACCCAAACAGACCCCATTCCCTTTCCATCCACCTTTCCCATTCAACCCCACCTATTTCCAACCCCACCACTTCCATTTCGACCCTTCAGCATTCCATTCTTTCCTTACCCAGAACCATCCACATCCACTGACCTTCCTTCATTTCACTCTCCACCCATACCTTCCATTCCACCTCTTCTCCCACCCCCTCCTCAATTCATTGACCATTCAACACAGACTACCCCAGCCACTTCCACTCCTCTCGACTTCCTTACTACAGCCCCCACTTTTCTCCCCCAGGATCAATCACCTTCTACTTCTTCCACTCTATTTCTACCAATCTTACCTAGACACTCCTATTACACCCCTCCCTACTTCACCCTCCTCCATGCCATGAGGGACAATGCCTATATCAAGAGGGATGCTCTCAATGGCATGGCCCAACTCCGACAAGCCATCGAATACCCCTTGCTGCAGAAAATGAGTGACTTGAAGCTTGCTCACAGAGAGCAGCTAAGAGATATTTCTAAGGGGTGGGAGGCAATTTTGGAGACACTCAATGCGAACCAGGCTGCGACAACTTATTACAGAATGACTACAGAGATATAAAAAGCTAATGTAGAAAGGGCGAAAAAGCAAGCTAGGTTGTTAGAAAGGAAACTGAACAATGCTCAGAAGATCAACAAACTCAGTCTTGCATATACCAATCTCCTGTGGGCTACCCAGAAAATTGAGATTTTGGAACAGAGGGTTGCCTTCCTACTATCCCAACCAATTAGCCACCTTCGGCACAAAGACTTCGAGGCCCCATCCTCTTCCACACAATCAGGCCCATCTTCTTCCACTCCCCCTGCCCCTACACCTACACAACCTGTTCCCCCACCTCCTACAGCCCCAACTCCGGTACCTCCTCCTGCTCCTACTCAAGTTCCTGCTCCTGTATCAGTGCCTCCCCTTGTTCCCTCTCCTGCCCCCAAAAGAAAATGGACCCCTTCAAAGAAACCTCCCACTTCCAAAAGAGCCACTGTAGCCCAAAAAGGAAAAAGGCCAGCCCCTCCATCCCCGCCTCCAAAGGTCACCAGAGCTTTTACTCAGGATGATCCCCATGGTCGCCTACTTTCCAAAGAGGAACGCAGACAGGCTATTGTTGCCCTTGGATTGGATCCCACTGAGCTTTTTCCTTCTAACTCAGACTCTGATTTCTCACTACCTAGGGATCCCAGTGCCCAGACTACTGTTGTTACTCCTTCATCAATCCCTGCTGAACAAACTTATCCTCAGTGAAGGAAGGTTGCTGCCAAGAGGACTACTCCCCCAACTGCCTCTTTGAAAATTGGAAAAGACAAATCTGCCCAGTCTGAGGAGGCACCACCAATAAGCCAGCCAGTGAAAGGGAAGAGCCCTGCCATTCCTGCAGTAAAAGAACAAGACAAATCTTCTGTGGCTCCCCCTAAGCTTGCAAAAGGGAAAAGTCCTCCCCTGCCTCAGGTGAAAGCAAAAGATAAAGCCCCTGTTGTCCCTCCTGAGCCAGCACAAGCCCAATGCCCTCTTATTCCCCCTCCGACTCAGCAAGGGCAAGCCTCCAAAGGGATGAGCTCCAAAGGTAAGAGCCCCAAAGGAAAATATCCCACCAAACCCCCTGAGCCAACCACTGATAAATCTTCCGAGATCCCTCCTGAACCAAAGAGGAGAAAAATGAGGGTCAGGGCTTCAACCATACCCAAAACTGCAGACCAAAAAAAGGAAGAGAGGGAACAAAAGAAGAAAGAGGAGGAGGCTTACCTTCAAGAACATGCCAAGAAGATGGGTTGGGACAAGTTTTGAGCCAGATTCTGACTAGATTGTACCTAGGATTTTATCTATTTCTGCACTCTTTTGCTTCTGTTTCCTTATAGTTTGTATATTTCTCATTTTTAATAGACTTTATTCCCCTGTCATTACTATCTTGCTTTGTCTGTTGTGTGTTTTGTTCCTTGTTCTTTCCTTTTCTTTTCTCATCAATAAATCTGCTGCACAGACACCTTTGAATCAGTGAGGACACTGCTCCTCATAGGTTTGGAGGTGTGGCAGGTAGACCCTGCCAATGGAATAGTTAACCTAAGTGCAGCAGACTCTTCTGAGTAATATGGAAATGGATCTATGTTCACTTAAGAATCATGAAAATAAGAAATTTAAAATTTTTGCAAACTTTTGACATTATAAACTTTTAATATTCCACATTTCCATGATAATATCACAAAGGAAACATACTTGTATCAACACTTAGTGAATCATTAGAGAGAGAAAAAGGTGAGGGCATACTTAAAAGTTCAAAGGAAGACCATAACCAGTGAGAATTGGGCCTATAAAAAATTTTCCATCCTTTGAGGAGTAACCAAGGCAATCTCTTCTAGTTCTAAGGGCTGGCTGAGTTACTATGCTCACTAGAAGTTAGGTAACTCCAAGTTGAAACAACTGACAGTACTCATGAGACTTAGGAAAGGATCAAGGCCCTCTCTTGGATAGTTTGAGCCTAAAAGGACCAACCCTAAAGCAACTGCCCTTGTCCATACCCCCCTTTGAGCTTTAAATCTTAAATTTCTTCAAAATACACCTGAGTACTTGAACCTAAACCTATGAACCTGCTTCAGCCTACCCTCACTCAGATAATTCAGAAGGTAAAGGAGAAAAGATTGGAAATGGACTAGCTATGGTCAACATTAAGTGAATGGAGAAGAAGCATCTCAGAAACTCTGGCAGTATGGTAACTGAGAACATGGTGGCATTTCTGAAAAGCAAAAACAAAAATAAAAAGAAGAAAATTCCATCAAAAGGAAACAAAAATAATAATGAAGAGGAGTAAGGGAGGAGTCAAGAGGAACTTTCATTGGAGAATCAAAATCAAGAAGAGAAACTGATCACTTCAAATCTGGAAATGTCAAAGAAGATGAAGGGAGATGAATTCAAGAAGGTGAAGTCATGAATCACCTCTGTCACCTACTGATTTCTCAATTTGGAACCCCTTTTCAACCTTCCATTCATTTTAACCCCACTCCATAAGCCACATTACAGCCCAGTTAAAAGCCCTTGTGATCCAAAGTTGAGTGAGTTGTCATGTGAAGATAAAGAGTTATCCAATCTATGGTGAGGAACTGCCAATGATGTCAGCACTTAAGAACTCTGCCTATGCTCATGATTATAGACCCATTTGGGGGATGTAACTACTCTTGAGCCTGTGAGAAAATGAACCCCTCAACAAAACCTTTATGAGAGTATGCCCTGCAAAGTTTTTGGGTCTGAACTTGAATGCATTATGTATGACCTATAACCTAATTTTTGACCTGAGGATGGGCTCAGTCTTTGGCACACTTATGCGATTTTACGTGGTTGTAAACTGATTGGAAGTGCTGTGCATTCATGAAATGTTTATGCTGTTCTGTGCAACCAATGGATTAAATTTCTTTTATGATTACTGATTCATGAGTAAACTAAGTCTGTCCCTTGACTGCTCACTGGATGATATTACACTTTTGTTAACTGTTTCATTGAAGAAGTTTGTGGGTGTCTTCACTGAAAACCCTCAGGAGACTTCACTCCTCCACTAGGGATCACCTAGGGGTTTAAAAGGCTTGGTACATTTGCTAAATGTATCCGTGCTCCCTACGAAAGTGGCATTTAATTTTTATAGTAGGTTTAATGTAGCTTTGCTAAGGGACTAGCAAAGATTAGGTTTGGGGGTGTGTTAAGACTTGAAAAGTACCACTTTTCACCCCTTAACTTAACCTTTGATTAGACCCATAGCCACCTAATAAGTTCTTGTAAAGTGTTTTATGTAGGTAATAACCAGAAGTGAAATAAGGCCAGGAATCCTGCTAAGGAGCTGGTTTTAGCACTAGAAGTACCTCAGAAGGATGAACTCTAAATCCAGACCTGAAATGAGCCTCGCACAGCTGACCCAAGCTTTAGAGGATTCAGGAGAAATACACATCGCGCAGTCTCGTACAGTTCAAAGAAAACCCCTCTCAACCTCGCGCAGTCCGCTCAAAACGGCTGAGAAGAGAGAGCTTCAGAAGACTCCCCGTGCAGCTATCGCGCAGTCGTCGCGGGATGCAATTATCAGAAGAGTACTCCTCGCACAGTTCTCGCACCATTCAAGAAGAAAGCATCCTTGGGAAGGCAAAGCCATCCTTGCGAAGATCAATTAAGACATGGAACCTTGCGTAGTTCAGAACTCATTAAAGCCTCGCGAGGTAACTCGCGAAGTCCAGTGAAGAGAAGTGCTCGTGATGTTCTCGCGCTATTCAAATCTGTCCTCGCAAAGATCAACCCAGCGATCGTGCAGCTACCTCGCGACTACTTGAACTCCAACCCTGCGACATCTGAGGCTTTGATGTCTACTCAACCTCGCGACTGCCTGAAGAGCAAACCAAGCCAACCTCGCGACGGTTGAAGTTTCAATATCAAATCATCCTAGCGAAGAGCAAAAGCTACCACATGACAAGTCTGGGAAATAATGGCTACCTAGCGAAGCTCTGAACCTCAACTTCCATCTCTTCAGTAGAGGACCTTCTGGGAATTTCCAGCGATTAGGGCATGAACTCCCATGCTTAAATCTCTGTGCACACTCCCCAAGGCATCGAAGGATCACTATTCGGCCACGTGGCATCATTAAAATTAGGGTTTCCTAATCCTAATGCGCCACCACACCACTGCTATAAATCCCAAGAGGGCTTGGTCCATAAAGAGGGATCTACAACCTGGAATAGCGGGGAACACATCCCATTTCTTGGAGACTTGAACTGAGATCATTTTGCTTTTCTTTTTGTAACTGTAAGTAGTTTTCTTTTTCTTTTTTCTCTTCTCTCCATAGTTCAACACTTGCTGGCTATGTCTTTGTATGCTTTTTGAACTAGATCAATGAAAGTTTTGTAATAGGATTTGTACTCTGTAGGATTTATGTTTGAATGTGAGATGCTCTGTGCAAGGCTGCTGCCTTGTGATCCGCCATTGCTTTGGCTGTGTTTCAAAGCAATAGAGGACTGATTCTAAGGGACATTCAGATCCAAGTGACCTGTGTATCTGGGCTATCATGGTCCTATACAGCCTTAGCCCCACCACAAGACCCACTAGATCTGAAATCCCCCCATGGGAGCTTGAGCTGGTAGCCTGGTGACCATGGTGGTGGCAGCGATATTCTTGTTTTATCTTGGGCTCCGTGAGGAGGATAGTCTGTGACCATTTGAGTGGACAGGTTATAGCCTTAGGGTGATTCTAATCCACCGATCCAAGATGGATCTTTCTTCTTTACACCTGAGCTTGTAGAAGTTTGGTGGGAGATTGTATGGAGGCAGACTCCCCTATATTTGTATAGATCCGCCATCAAATGTTGGATCTGATCTAGTTATATAGATTGTAGGCTTGTGACTGGACCATTGTAGCCTCACTGAAGCAATGGACAGCTAGATCGAAGGTTGTACTCAATCTCTTGTTGGTTCTGTGTTTGGGCTATCATGGTCCTATACAGCCTTAGCCTGACACATAGAGCTTTAGAGGTTGAGGTTCCCTATGGATTATTGAGCTGGTAGCCTGGATGAAATAGTGCCTACAATGATTAACTTGTTTTATTTTGACCCATTCCTGGATTGTGGTTCCCCTATGGGATAGTCTGTGACCATTTGAGTGGACAGGTAATAACTTTAAGGGATTGAATCATGGCAGAGAGATGGGTTGGATCCCTTCTCCTCAGTGGTGATAATGTTGCCATTGGACAGGATTTCTATAGCATCAGATCTGAATCTGAGTTACAAAGCTCCTCTGATCTAGGCTCAATAACTTACTTCTCACCCTTTTATATTTATTTTCCACACTCCATCCATTCTCTCACCCCTTTCTGTAGTGTAGACATTAGGTTACCTTAGAATACCTAGAATAAGTGACCTTAAACTGCCCTACTTTTTAGGACTGCTAGATCTGTAGTCAGATCTGGAGGGACTACTAGTGACGGCTCCTTTGGAGTTGTAGATCACCTTTCTCTGTGGGACAAACTCTTACTGATCAAAACTTGCCACAATGGACCCTGTATCTTGTAGGTCTAGGATTTCTTAGTTGTGCTGATTCCATCCCCTGTTTTACTCTTTCTTTGATTTTTAAATTACTTTTACCACCAACCAATAAAGCAAGCACATACTCAGATTCCACCAACAAGTCTGCCTCCAGCCCTGCCTCCAATATGGGAGCCCGAGCCTCTATCACCCTGTAGCGCCTCTCATACACCTCTGCAAACTTAGAATGACGCCTCGTAGGAGTGAACCCTACTCCTAAAGTATTAAGAAACCAAGTGGTCTGAATTAACCCTGGCCCGATCGTGCTAGAATCATACTTGACCCTAAAACACGCTCGCCACCTGATAATCAGATGGCATATGTCCGGTCATAGGCTTAACCTCGAATCGCACTCCAATGATACGGACCCAGTCTTCAGGGGTCAACAACATCATCCCCATATGGATGAGCAATGCCTGATGCTCCTATCTCCACCTCTTGACTATTGCCCTGACTAGACCAACATCGGGATGGAAAGGTTTGAGCCCTAGAATGGACCCGAAACTAAACCTGCAAGTCTCTTCTGCTGGAATGAGGGGAGAGATCGATACCATGCATGGGTCTCGCCCAACTTAGAATTGATGCACAGAGATATGAGCTCCTAAATGTATGACAAACAAAAATAAAATAAACGTAAGAAAAATGATACAAAAGATAACGACTTACTACGTTTAGGACAAAACATACATGAAAACAGAATCTACGCTGACTAATAAACATGACATGCAAAACATGAGAGAAAAAAAATGTAACCTAAAACTATATGCAAACATTATGCTGGTTCAGCGTAAAAGTAAAAAAGGTTTCCATGCCCTAGAAATTTAAGTTATAATTAGAAAGAGCGGAACACTTACCTGATTCGATGCGAAGGCATCGGCTAATGGGATCCATATCGGACGCTCGGCCTGAGGCAGATCGGCGCCCTTAGCAATAGGATGGATCACACCCTCATCACCATGAGGAACATCATCCCCCTCGACACTCGACACCACCTCGATAGCACCCTCTTCTGCAACCGCCACTCCCTCTCTGACACAAATCTCCAGAGTACCCTCACCCTCCAGCATCCACTCCAACTCTGAGATAGTAATACTACTCCCAGACTCCATCTCATAAGAAAGCACTCCAAAAAGGGAAAAGAAGGTAAGAAACTGCGTTGAAATTTGATGAATAGATCACAAAATATCAAGAAATCACATAAACTAGAACACTCAAGAGCAAGAAGCACAGAAATCAAGGAAAGTCAAAATGCACAGGCGAAATGAGAAAGAATTCTTACTTTTATAGACATTGGCCAATCCCGGGGTAACCCCACAGTGCAGAATTGAATCAAGTGTTGTGCACCATGTGCGAATTCTGAGTCCCACACCAATCCTCATGCATAGAATTATCCTCCTATCAAGCTGCGCGGGCGACAAATTGAAATCACACATCAACACTTGTGCGAGACCAGAATTCCTTGCACTCACCACCACGCGGAATTCAAAAGTCAGACAGCTAGTAAACCACTGACCTTTTGATCTCTCACATTTCATTCAAGAGCAATCTAATTAAACGCAGAAGCCCCTGCGCATAATTAACCGACCAACCTTTGGATCCCGCACTTCAGCATATGCACGAAATTATATTCAACGGAAATGAATATGCATGGAATTACCAAATCCGAACAAAAAATATACCGAGGCCGGAAGGCCTCTAAACGCGAATACAGGTGAAGAAGGCCCTTAGATGCACGCACACACACACATAAACGAGTTTCATGCATGTATTAGACGAAATAAAAGACGAAGAAAATATTATAAATAAAATATCATTTTTTTAAAAATTATTATAATTTCCACTAGGGGCATACCCCCTGAGTTTACAACCCAAAACAAAAACCTAAAAACTTGACTTACCACCCAAAATGAAAATTGGGGATTCGAAATTAACACTATGCAGAGGAGCATCCAATCAGAAGCAACAAAAAAGGGTGGATTGGTTGGGTAACACCTTCCCTCCATTTGTTACACCCTTTCCACTCATTTGGAGGACTTCCCTTTCGCCATCTTCACGTCCTCTGCCGCCGCCTTCAACGCTGCCTTCACTGCCTCATGCCAATAGCGACGGAGAGGCACCCACTCGCTAGCTGATCACCTCAACTACGACGGTGCTTCTAATAACACCTCCCTCGACTACAGTGATACTTCCAAGTGGCTTCATCACCAAATATCACCCTAGGAAGAATATCGTATGAAATCACAAAGAAAGGAAGGAGAGGCATTAGGCCTTAGATAAACAGAGAGAAGAAGGAAGAGAATGAAGAAATTCGGAAGAGCCCCACCGTATATATAAACACCCAGTGAATTACGTGATAAAACCTTCACGCGAAATCCAATTAAGCTCTGTGAGACTGCAGATTTACAATCTCACACAAACCGCAACGCGCGCAATCCATCCCCTAATAAATCTTGCATGCGACGAATCAATCTCGCACCTATACTATCACGTGGAATCCCAGACACGCAAAAAAATCATTGTGCGAAATTCGAGTCGATGCCTCAAAGTCAATGTAAAGTAATGCCTGACCCCTTGATCTCACCCATACAGTCCAACGCGAAATCCAATTAAATGTAGGTACCAACACACGGAATAATCCCACTGACTCTTCAATCAGTAACTGAACTTGCGTAGAATTAATCTCATGCCACCAAATTTGTGTGTAATTAGCCCCTTGCCCCTTCAATCTCTTGTGAGTAAATAGACGCAGAATTTAATTCCACACACATAAGTTTGCGTGGAATTCCCCAGTTATAGCAAAAAATATAGATACATGAAACAGCAAGACGAGAGACTAAAACTAGGATGCCCAAATACATAAATAGTAGCTTACCCACCCGATCCACACCTATGCTCAGACTATCCAAAGAACACCTCAAACCTAAAGAATATACACCCCAAAAAATTAGGATCAACACTTCACATCCAAATGCTCCAGACTCAACCATTAAGAGTTAAATAATACCTAATTAAAATTACACTCAAGCAAATAAAGTAGACCAAGCTAACCAAAATTGGCTAAACCAAACAAAAATTCACCACAATTTAGGTAACCGTAATAAAAAATTTCTTCATAAATATGATAAAATTGATACAAGTTACAGCAAGGGCATACCCTTTGAATATATAAAAACAATTATAACTCTGAAATAAGAGGACCCGCCAAACGAAAGGCGAATTTAAAATCCAAATAGGCACCCCTAAGGAAAAACGCCCGAATAATAACACATAAAAAAGTGAGAAATGACGAAGAAGCCTGGGAAGGAAGCACACACTAAACGAACTCTAACAAGAATCTCATCTTCACCTCCTTTTCCCCCTGAGATGCTGCTTATGATACAACCTTCTATATCACACAATAAAATGACATCATCACAGAGCCCCGAGCCAGTAGAGAAGAAAGCGTCACTCAAAGAAGGCCACTCAGGATCTGAGGCATACACCTATGGAAGGCCGATCTTGGAAACCCCAAGGGTGGGCCAACCACAGGTCAATCCACAGAACCTACCAAGGACTAATTGGCATCGATCATGAGAAATCTGACGCCGTTCTTTTCCTTGTTTTTCTTTCCTCCACCTTTAAACTCTTCCATCTCCTTCCCCAATAGGGTGGCATATCGGGTCGGATTAACATCATCGACCCTAGCACCACCCCATATTCCAACAACCCCGATACCATAACAAGCAGATCACCATCATAAATCCCTTCAGGATGCAATACCCAAGAAATAAAGTAAAAGGGAAGAAAATACATTAATTCCAATAAAATTTCACAGTTAAAATTACAAACTCAAAACAAATAATAATGCAAAAAACCCAAAACCCTTAAGCCCTCATTTAAAACACCCCTCATATAGTTAGATCAAAATAAGGCACTTTCCCTCCTTAGAGAACACTAATCTACCTACCCCAATCTTAGATAAACCAATACGCATGAAACACTTACCCCCTAAAAAGAAACAACAATCCATGACAAACAAAGATAAACCAATGGCCACAAAACATTTACGCTTAAAAGAAAATCAATCCATGATAAAATGGATAAGCCAATGACATTAAAACACCCAACACATTAATCTAGAAACCTAAAATCATGCTTTTCTAACAAGTGTCACTCCAAACTAAACATAAGATCAAAACAAAAAAAAACATACCTTAAAATAAAAGCCCAAAATTTCCCTTTTGCCATAAAACCCCATAAAATACAATCCTAGCCCATTTAGACCATAAAAATAAGCAAAATTACTTAATAAAATGCAAAATAAAATAAGACTTTAAAAAAAATATAAAATAAAATCAAACGGAAAACTGCTCCCTACAAGCCCATCGCAACCAAGTCACCACCTGACAGTCGCTCCGCTATGGCAAATAATCCGACAAATAATAATAATAAAAATAAACAATAAAAATTTCATCGCGTCATAAAAGCGAAACCTAAAAGATGACAAAGTAGTCGAAAAATAAGTCGTCATTGTGCAACCGCAGATTTTTAGGATCCCGTCTCGATGATGCGCACTCACAAAAAATTTAGAGTCGCCACTCGGAGCTTTCGGTGTCCCAGGAAACCTAAATCAATTTTGTAAGTACCGAAGTGTCAAAAATGTGACTCTGATTCACCGGTCTATGCCAAAGGCTCTTGGGTAGGGGCTTCGGTTATCAATCGGAAAGGTATTAGGCACTGATCAACCTGCTCAAAAACGGTCTCTGTTGTTGGCCTTACCAGTGTGTTGATTTTATTGTGTCGTGAAAACAAATGAAAAATTAAAGTAAAATAAAAGATGGAAACAACACAACTAAAGTAATCCTAAGCTTGCATGAAACAGGGCTATTGTAGCAAGTTTTGATAAATAAGAGTTTGTCCCACATAGAAGTTGATCTAGAACTAAAATCGGCTATAATAGTAGGCCAGATCTGACAAACTTAACGAAAGGGAGTTGGGTGTCACAACTATGCTAAATTACCTACTAAAAAAAAGAAAAGAAATAAAGTGCAGTCCTATCCGAAGAAAGGGTTATGAAGAAGATGGTGATGGTGTGTTAAAATAAAGATAAAAGGGTGAGAAGTAAGCAGTTTAGGTTAAAGTTCATTTAGTTATGTAACTCAGATTTAGGGCTCTCTCTGCAGCAAATCCTTACTAAAGTGCTATCACTAACCTCAGCAAGGTAGAAGAATCCAACTTAACCCATTCCATTTGGGGAGCTCTTAAGGTTATAGTCTGTCCACTCCAATGGCCACAATCTATCTAATAGAGTCTGTCAAATCCTATTGATCAAGCAAGAAAAGCTAACCTAATCAAAAGGAGTGTGTTAATCAAACCTAATCCAATGAATCAAATCAGGCCGTGAATACCATTGCAAATACGATGTCTGCCAGTGCTCTAAGCTCCCCAGATCTGGGCACATATCAGATTGACATTCATAGGGGTATTAAACCTAGGAAGATCAGATGGCAATCAAAAGATCTAAAGGTTAAGCGAATGGGCAAATCCCAAATACACAAATCCAATCGAGAATCTAATGGAACCAGAAGACTTATAGGTTTAAATAGACTTTAAATCAATAATTATTACTTAAACGTAGCTTGTAATACAATGCCCTCACAGCTGCAATCACTAGAGAGAAGCCAGATGTAACATCTAATAGCGGTCAAGTAAGACAAAGGGGAGCCTGTTCTTGCACAATATCTTACCAGGCTATAAGTTCAAGTGTAGAGAAAAATAATCCAACTCAGATCTGTGACCAAGATTGCCCTAGGGTTATAGTCTGTCCACTCTAATGGTCACAGGCTATCCACAGAGGCTCCCTTACCCACAAATGATAAGACGGAATATGTAAACTGCTGCTACCACCATGGTCCCTAGGCTACAAGCTCAAGCTTCCATGGGACTTTCAATAAGCTCAAATCTTAAATGTATGCTATAGCCTGAACAGAACTACGGACATATAGGAAAATAATAGATTGAGTAAGCATTTAAACACAAATTTCATTGATCTAATGTTACTAACAGTGAAATCTCTGAAGGCAGCAGCCTTGTACACAATAGTTTAATACAAAATCCCAATGTTTAAATAACCTATTATAAAACTTAAATGAAACTACACCTAAGTGTTTTCCAAAGATTTAGCCTGTAAGTGCTTGGCTAAGAGAGAAGAAAAAATGGAAAAAGAGGTGATCAAACCTTAACCCTAACCTTAGTCTGCTTAAGCTCTCAGCCGATAGAGGTTGAAGGAAAGAGTGAATGATAGTTTCTAAGTTACAAGCGTAGCTTATATACTTTGTCCTAATACTGTGACTGAGAGAAGAGTAAACCCTAAGTTTTCAAGCAGATGTGGCACTGTTACAACCCTTGGATGTCTTGGGATGCATGCAACGAAATTTGTGCCTTAGGATGTGTGCCCTAGACCTGGGGAAATCCCCAAAAGGTCCTTAAGTTAAGGTTGAGAAGTGGCTTCTATATATCACTTCTATCGCACAGCTGCAGAGTGTTCACGGGGTAGAGCTTGACTTTGAATACTACTGTCTCACGCAGAAGGATTGTGGATGATTGCGCAACAGCTTCAGCTCTGTGTGCACTCACACAGAAGGATGTTCAATGTTTAGCTTGCTAGCGCAGTAGAGCTTCAGACATTTTCTTTCGTGAGGTACTCGGGCAGATGCCTTTGCGTCTCACTCGGTTTAGGGTTGAGCTTCTAGGCGAGTGAGAGCTGCACGAGAGAGCTTCTGGGCATCTCTCTCCTCCAAAGCCGCACGAGAACTTCACGAGATCTTTATTGTTATTCACGCCAATTGGTCTTGCGAGGTACTATGCGCAGCTGCGTTAAGGTATGATCCTCGTAAGAACTTCATGAGCTATATTTTTGAAGGCTTAGTGAGCGAGATCTTCGCGAGTTTCTTCACATTTGCTTGCAATTGAACTGCACGATTGCTGTGCGAGAGGACTTCTTTATGACAACCCCGTCATTGAGCTGTATGACTTCTTCACGAGCTCTAATATGCTGCACATCTTAGCTACGCGAAGGTGCTTTGCCAATGAATTGAATAGCGTGAGGCTGCACCTCAGTTGTGCGAGATAGGTCCTTGGCTCCTCTGCTGCTATGCACATGTTTCTGTTGCCGCCTCCTCCACTCTCACCTAAACTTCTTTCATTTGATGGACTTCCTTGGTCCATTGTGACATGTAAAATAGTCACCATGGTGTATACCACCATGGTGTTTCATCACTTTCTAGTTTAGCTGTCATCCTTTGCTTGAATTCTCTCTCTTCTTAGCACAAGTTATTCCTAACTATAAAACAAGCTAAAAAGGAGTTATTAGTTAGATTCAAGGTCCATCAAAGGCTAGGTTAAAAGGTGAAAAGTGGTACTTTTCAGTGAATAACACACCCCAAACCTAATCTTTGCTAGTCCATGAGCAAAATAAAATTTAAACAGTTACTCTAAGAATGTAAATGCCACTTTCATAGGGAACACGGATGCATTTAGCTTATGCATCAAGCCTTTTAAACCCCTAGGTGATCCCTAGTGGAGGATTGAAGTCTCCTGAGGGTTTTCAGCGAAGGTACCCATAAACTTCTCAATGAAAAATTTAACAAAAGTGCACATAGTGGTAAATCAGTTTGAAATAAATATAGTTCATTTCACCCTTGCTCTGTTAAAATTAAAGGAGTTCCAAAGTAGTATATGCAAACAATTTAACACCTCAGTCATGCATGCATGCTCATCACATCCAATCGGCTGACGCTAAGAAAAATAAAATGTGCAAAATAGTACTAAGCTTACCAGTACATCAAAATTCAGGTTCAAATAATGCCCCAATGATTTCAATCTCAGACCCAATGCTTACCAGGGTTGTCTCTCATGAATGAAATTAAGGGTCTATCATTTCCCATAAGCTCAAGAGTAGTTACACACTCCAAATGGGTTTGTAAGCATGATCATAGGCATTGCTTTTAATTTCTGACATCATAAAGTACTCTCACCATAGATTAGGTATTCCTTCATCTTCACAAGACAGTTCATTTGACTTTGGATCAACAAGGGCTTTTCATGGCTTGTAATGTGGGTTATTGGTGAGGATTGTAAAGAATAAAAGGGGTGAAGGGTGGTTCAAAATTGAGAAATCAACACAGGTAGGAGATGATTCATGATTTCACCTTCTTTATTTCAGCACAACTCCATCTTCTTTTGTAATTTCAGAGCTAAAGTGGCCAACTTCTTCTCTATTTTTCAACATTTCCAATGGAATTCTTATTTTGACTTCTCTCTTTTTTTTACTTTTTTTCTTTCTTTTTGTTTCTTTGATTTATATTTTATTTTATTTTATTTTATTTTTATGATGATTGCTGCCACACATCTAAAAATGCTACACTGTTATTTACAGATCTCCTTCTCTCTTCTTCTCCTTTCACCAAATGCTAAACTTTACTCACCTATCTTCAACATCCTCTCCTTTACCTTCTGAATTCTCAGAGTGAGGGTAGGGCTAAATCAAGTTAACAGGTACGGGTTCAAGTACTTTGGTGTTTGTTGAAGAAAAATGGGGCTTTAAGGCTCAAAAACTGTATGCACAAGGGTAGTTTTACAGGTTTAATCTTTTAGGCTCAAACTATCCAAATGAAGGCCTTGATCCTTTCCTTGGTGTCATGATTACTGTCAAACGGCTTCAACTTGGGGTGTCTAACTTCTAGTGAAAAGGGCTTCGCGCAGTCAGTCCTTAGAACAGAAAAAATTGCCATAGACACTCCTAAAAAAAATAAAAAATTTATAGGCTTAAAGCTCACTGGGTATGGTCTTCAATTGAACTCAAAGGGGTACGCTTTCACCTATTTCTCTCCTTACTGGTTTACTAACTACTGTTTATATAAAAATTTCCTGATGTTCACCTCATAGAAGTATTAATTTTCAAATAATTTCAGTGTTAAAAAGGTCTGCACAGTTTTTAAATCTCTTCACTTTCAATATTGCTTTGGTGAAATTCATTCTATTTATTCCTCACTTAGTCAAGCCTACTGCACTTAGATTAACTAGATCATTGGCAATCCTTACCACACCCCTGAACCTATGAGGAGCAATGTCCTCACTGATTCAAAGAGAAGAGGGCAAGTGCAACAAGGAACAAAGACACATAGACAAAATTAATATTAAATAAGGGAAGTGAAAGCAAGAAACAAAGCCCCACAAAAACATCTAAAACAAACAACTAGTTATGAAGCAAAAATGGAACTCAAGCAAAACAAAACATAACAAAAAGTAATTTCATTAATGCAGCAAAGTTGGTATAATGTATGGCAAAGGAACTATAGAAAAATAAAAGAAACTTACTGCTTCAGGAAGAGGAACTGTAAGCTAGAAAGGAGGGGATAACAGGGACTAGGGAGAAGGATGCTGAGCAGGTGGTGGATGGGGTAAAGAGGAAGGGGCAGAAGATCCAGATGGTTCTATCTTCTGCTTCTTCTTCTTTCTCCGATTCTTTTTCTTTTCCTCCTTGGCCAAAATCTTTTGTACTTCCTCATACTCATCCCACAGGAATTGTAGTGGGTCAAGTTCTTTTGGTGGTGGCGGGTCCTCCCAAACTAGGTCAAATTTTATTGGCAGCTCAATGGGTTTGTCATTCGCCATAGTTGTGGGTGGGGACGGACTTATGCAGTCAAAAGAGATCGAATGTGATGGAGGTGAACTAGCCTTATATTTAAAATGTATGGGTGGTGGAATGTGCGTCGGTGTAATAAATTTTCTCCTCCTTCCAAGGTTCATTGCTATAATGATATTAAATAAGGTTAGTTAGCAATAAATACGTCGGTTGGGAGAAATATAAAACATCGTGTGATTTATTATGGTGAATGATCCTGTATAGTGCATGTTGGCCTATTATTAGCAATTGGAGTGAAGGCAAAAAGATATGAAATGAAGATTTAACAAAAAATTGCCAGGGTTTAAAGGGCAAACCAATGCCTCACACAGATGTTAACATTTGCTCACGGGGCACATTTCTCGCGTAGTGTACATTCTGTCCAACGAGGAGTTCAGTCGCATAGGAGAGAAAAAAAAATGCTTCATAATGTATTTCACGGAGCTAAGACTTGGCCTTGGTGTGCGAGTTGAATTGTTCCTTTTCGCGCAACTGCATTGTCTAACTTCGCGAGACTTCAAAATGTAGAGCATCACGTGCCTCGTGAGGTTAAATGAGCGGAGACAGTTATTTGTGCAGTTCCAAATTTCTGCCAAGATCTAGTCTCGCGGGGCTCGAATTGTCATCAGAGATCCGTGACATTAAAATTTATGCCTGTTAGCATCGCGAGAACCCATTTTTAACCATTTGCTCAGTTTTGTATATTGGCCAGTGCCTCTATAATGTCATGCACCTATCCATTGTGCATCAGCATCAACCCTTTCACATATACTCCATTTCATCATCACAATTATGTGCCTGTTATCAACAACTAGTCAGCACAATTGCAGAATTCTAAAGATAGTTTTTCAGATCAAATTTATGCCATTTATCATGAAAGCACCTCAACCTTGTACAATAAATTTAGATGACAGACATACACATCTATTCAAAATAAAAAATGAACAAAATAAAATCAAGCACACAAGCAAATCATTATTCTAAAGCAGTAAATGAAAATTTTTTAACTCAAAGCAAAACACATAGTCAATACATATGGTACACACATTCTTTTAGTTCTTCACCACTCACCTTCACTTTTCATGACCTCCTTAGTTGCCTTGCCCTACTAAATTATCATCCACATGGATAGAGGATGCTTCATCAATCATGTACTACCCCTTGGGGTTGGCTAAGGGTTGACAAGGCAGTCTACCCTCCTCTCTTTCATTCAAGGCATTGTAGATTTGACCGAGTTGGTCCTATTTTCTTAATGCTTTGCCCATGAGAGTTCACAGTTTGGACTAGGCTTCCCAAATTCTGCATGGATGCCATCATTTGATCTTCAAAAGAGGAGGATCTGGGTTGTTGTGGGGGCAAGGCCAACTGGTTGGGTTGTGGGGCAGATAATAGAAAATTTTGTCAAGGTGGGTATCCTTGGTTAAACTGGTGTTGAGGTCTATATGGAGCTATCAACTACTGCTGCTGGGGTTGAGGGTAATTCTCTTGTCTCCACCTCAAATTTGGGTGGTTCCTCCATGAGTACCCAGCAGGTTGCTGCCCAAATGTTTGGGCAGCATTGGCTTTCTCCAAAACAAAATCAGGGAATTGGTTGGCTGATGGACAATCATGTAGTGAATGTGTGGGAGATTGGCATATCCGACATGCCTCCTCTACTTGTGCAAACATTCTAGGCTACATAACATTCATCAATTTGTCAAACTTCAAGCTCAAATTGTCCACCTTCTTCTCCAACTCACTTTGCACCTTTACCTCATATATTCCACCTCTAGGGGTGAACTCAACTTAGCAGGGGTCTGGCTGTCATTGCGAGACAGTGACTCCTTCTACATGGAATTTTCCCCTATAATGTCAAACAGATCCTAAGCCTCATCAACTGTCTTGTGGAGGTAACTACCACCACAAGAGGCATCCACCATATCCCTTCCCTTAGGATTAATTCCTTAGTAAAATACTTGCACTAATTGCCACATAGGAATTTGGTGGTGGGGGCATTGTTTTAACATCTCCTGAAATCTCTCCTATGCTTCATAAAAATCCTCAGTTGAGGACTGAGTAAATGACAAAATACTTGTCCTCATCTAGCTGGTCTTGTTCATGGGAAAGAATTTAGCCAGAAATTGGATTTGGAGGCCACTCCATGTTTGTATGCTGTTGGCTGGGAGCTTAGAGAGCCATGTACTGGCTTTGTCCTTTTTGGAAAAAGGAAAAAGCTTCAGTTTGGTGGCTTTAGGTCCCAAGCCAGCAATATTGAAACTGGTGCAAAGTGCCAAAAATTGGTCAATGTGCTTGTAAGGATCTTCCTTACTAAGCCCATGGAAGGATGGCAACATATTAATGGTGGAGGACTTGATTTCATTGTTTCCTTCGACTGAAGGGAATTGTATGCAGAAGGGAGAAGTGTAATCCCTTGGTGCATTATACTCCTTTAAGGTTCTTGGCCTCTCAGCCACGTTAGCTTGCTCAGTTTTAACTCAGCAAGTAAGGAAAATGCTTACAGCACTCAAAGAATTTCAAAACTAAAATAACAACTAACCAAATTTACACTTAATTAATTATAGGAAATTCAACATTAAAGGACTAGGTTTCAGAGTAAAAGAAGTGCAAACAGAGCTAGCTAGACTCCGGCTGCAGCTCTAGCTTTTCCCTTCTGCTGTTGTCTAATTCTGCAAGATTCCAAAAAGAATTAGTAGTACTTCCATTCTACTATGGCACAACTACAAAGAATTTTCTAAAATACAATATAATACAACTTAGGTTTACTAAAAAGATCAATATTCCCGGGCAGCGATGCCAAAAACTTATAGTTGGCCTTAGAAGTGTGCTGATTTTATTGTGTGGTGAGAACAAATTAAAAATCGAAGTAAAATACAAGACGGAAATAGCACAACTAAAATAATCCTAAGCCTGCAAGATATAGGGCTATTGTAGCAAGTTTTGATAAGTAAGAGTTTATTCCATAGAGAAATTGATCTAGAACTCAAAATGGGCTATAATAGTAGGCCTCTAGATCTGGCTATAGATTTGACAATCCTAAAGAAAGAGAGTTGGGTGTCACAACTAGACTAAATTACCTATTAAAAAAAAAGAAAAGAAATAAAGTGCAGTCCTATCCTAAGAAAGGGTTATGAAGAAGATGGTGATGGTGTGTTAAAATAAAGATAAAAGGGTGAGAAGTAAGCAGTTTAGGTTAAACTTCATTCAGTTATGTAACTTAAATTTAGGGCTATCTATAGCAAATCCTTACTGAAGTGCTATACTAACCTCAGCAAGGTAGAAGAATCCAACTTAACCCATGCCATTTAGGGTGCTCTTAAGGCTATAGTCTATCCACTCAAATGGCCACAGTCTATCTAATAGAGTATGTCAAATATCATTGATCAAGCCGGAAAAGTTAACCTAATCCAAAGGAGAGGGTGTTGATCAAACCTAATCCAATGAATCAAATCAGGCCATGAATACCATTACAGACACTATGTCTTCCAGTGCTCCGAGCTCCCCAAATTTGTGCACAAATCTGGTTCACATTCATAAGGGTATTAAACCTAGGAATATCAGATGGCAATCAAAAGATCTAAAGGTTAAGCGAATGGGCAAATCCCAAATACACAAATCTGATCGAGAATCTAATAGAACGAATAGACCTATAGGTTTAAATAGACTTTAAAGCAACAATTTATTACATAAAAATAGTTTGCAATACAATGCCCGCACAACTACAATCACTACAGAGAAGCCAGATCTAACATTTGATAGCGGCCAAGTAAGACAAAGGAGAGCCTGTTCCTGCACAATCTCTCACTACGCTACAAGCTCAAGTTCAGAGAAAAAGAATCCATCTCAGATATGTGACCAAGATTGCCCTAGGGCTATAGTCTGTCCACTCTAATGGTCACAGGCTATCCACAGAGGCTCCCTTACACACATATGATGAAACAAAGCATGTAAACTGCTGCTACCACCATGGTCCCCAGGCTATAAGCTCAATCTTTCATGGGCCTTTTAATAAGGTCAAATCCTAAATGCATGTTATAGCCTAAATAGAACTACGAACAAATAGGAAAATAACAAATTGAGTAAGCATTCAAACATAAATTCCATTGATCTGATATTACTAGTAATGAAATCTCTCAAGGCAACAGCCTTGTGCATAATAGCTCAACATAAAATCCCAATGTTTAAATGACCTATTATAAAACTTAAATGAAACTACACCTAAGTGCTTACCAAAGATTTAGCCATCAAGTGTTGGGCTAAGAGAGAAGAAAAAATAGAATTAGTGGTGATCAAACCCTAACCCTAGCCCTGGTCTTCTTGAGCTCTCAGCCGATAGAGGTTGAAGGAAAGAGTGAATGATAGTTTCTAAGTTACAAGCGCAACTTATATACTTTGTCCTAATATTGTAGCTGAGAGAAGAGTATACCCTAAATTTTCAAGCAGATGTGGCACTGTTACTACTCTTTGATGTCTTGAGATGCATGCATTGGAATTTGTGCCTCGAGATGTGTGCCCTAGACCTGGGGAAATCTTCAAAAGGTCCTTAAGTTAAGATTGAGAAGTGGAGAGCCTGAGCTTTGCGAGGCTAGCTTCTATATATCACTTCTATCACGCAGCTATAGATTGTTTGTAGGGTAGAGCTTGGCTTTGAATATTGCTGCATCGCGTAAAAGGACTATGGATGATCGCACAGCTGCTTCAGCTTTATGTGCACTCAGGCAGAAGGATGTTCAGTGTTTAGCTTGCTCGCGCAGTAGAGCTTCAGATATTTTCTTTTGCGAGGTACTCGTGCAGATGCCTTTGCATCTCACTCGGTTCAGGGTTGAGCTCTAGGCACATGAGAGCTGCGCGAGAGAACTTCGGGGTGTCTCTCTCCTCCAAAGCCACGTGATAGCTTCGAGAGATTTTTGCTATTATTCACGTCAATTGGTCTTGCGGGGTAGTGCGCGTGACTGCATTAAGGTATAATCCTTGTGAGAACTTCGTGAGCTATATTCCTGAAGGCTTAATGCGCGAGATCTCCATGAGTTTCTTCACATTTGCTTGTAACTGAACTGCACGAGAGGACTTCTTTGTGACAATCCCGTCATTGAGTTGCGCAATTTCTTTGTGAGCTTTAATATGCTACATGTCTTAGCTATGCGAGGGAGCTTTGCCAGTGAATTGAACAACTCGAGGTTGCACCTCAGCTGTATGAGATAAGTCATTGGCTCTTTTGCTGCTATGCACTTGCTTTTATTGCAGCCTCCTCCACTCTCACCTAAATCTCTTTCATTTGCTAGACTTCCTTGGTCCATTGTGACATGCAAAATAGTCACCATGGTGTGTACCACCATGGTGTTCCATCACTTTATGGTTTAGCTGTCATCCTCTGCTTGAATTCTCTCTCTTCTTGGCACCAAAAGCATAGACTTAGTGTTAAGCTGCACAAGTTATTCCTAACTACAAAATAAGCTAAAAAGGAGTTATTAGTAAGCTTCAAGGTCTAGCAAAGGCTAGGTTAAAAGGTGAAAAGTGATGCTTTTCAGTGAATAATAGTCTCTACTTATGGCTAAAATAAAAAGGAAAATAAAAAGAAATGAGCACTTCCTCTTGCCCGACGGCACTAGGATCCTATTTGTGTCCCGCCACAATTACTGAGATTTTGATGGCGTAACAACAAAAATTCAAGGATAAAGGAAAAGCCGAGAAGGTAGAGGAGTAGAGGAGAGAGTCGGAGCTCTTGGGCCCTTGTAGCACAGCTGTGGACCTTCGCATAGGTGCACTTGACGAGCTTCAGATAGCTTAAGTGGTTGAAAAAAGGGTTTTAACCTCTTAGGCTTGATAGCTAAGGGGTAGAAGAAGAAGGCTAGGGTGTAGCTCTCTCCTAAACTCAAAGGTATTTGAATTCTGAAAATTCAAGCCATTTGCAAGGGGGGGTGCTTCTCTATTTATAGAAAAAGAGAGGGTTAGGGGGGTGCTTAGAGGCTAATTAGGATTAGCAATTAGGTAATCCTAACATCTACGGTTTCCTAGGATTTTAGGGTCATGGATATGTGTGAGGATAGGATCAATGGTAGATGATAGGGTGAGGTTTCAATTGACTAGAGGGATGCGAATAGGGTAAACAAGGGTGCAACAGTCCTAATGAAACTCACCCTAAACATTGAGGTAATCAACAAGTCAAACCCTAAAAGTAAAATTCGAGCAAAAACTAGAGGTTACTGTAGCTAAGCTTGGTGTGTGCATTACCCACGCCAAGCATAGCTACAGTGTTCTGAAAGTCAGAGCCCGTAGGGGGTCCCACCTATACTTGGCGTGTGTAATAGACATGCCAAGCCATTTCTAGGAAAAAATGGCTTGGCATGTGTAATGTACATGCCATGATGCCTTTGCTAGGTGCATTTGTGGTTGCTTTTTTGGATCACCGTAACTTTTGAAGTTCAATTCTAATTGAGGTGATTTTTCTTATTGAAAAGCTGCGAACCTCTACTTTTCAATAGTATAAGATTTGGTCTCAATAGAAGTCCCTGCCAGCCCTGGTTCATCTCACTCTATCCACGGCTCGGGTGGGTTAGATAATCAGAGGGGTTTCTAAGGGTTAGGGGTCCTACAAGTTTGGGTAAGTTTCTGAGGGTTTGTGAGGACTCCTAAGGATACGGGAGGTGCTATCAGAAGCTCGAGGGTGTGCCTCTCTCAGAGTATGCCTCTATCGGGCCGTGGGCCAAATTTGGGTGTCTACAGATGCCCCTCTTTGGTATCCGATCACTATTGATCGAATTCCAAAGACAAGAGACATCCGAAGAGGCCCAAGGCATCATTTACGGGTCCACCATATTCAGAGTAAACCTCAAACATCAGGTGGGTAACATGTTGAATAAACGGAAGCACTGTATGTCGGGAAAATGTCTGTTCCTCGAGGTTATCGGTCCCCAAGCGCTTAGCGACCTTACTAGGCCTAACCGAGGGGGAGCGAGTTATAAATGCCTAATATGCTAGGAAAAATGTTCGCTTCTCGAGATGATTGAAGATGATTAATGTTCAAGTTTCAGTCTAAGCAAAAAAACTCCCTATGTGAGGGGGTGATCGACCTATACTCAAAGATAGGCGCGAAGTAAATAAGCGAAGATCCACAACTTGTGTCTAATAACGCGAGGCATTGATTGCCCCATTTAACCGGCCATGGGTGCCCCTGCGTGAAGTAGGGTTCGAGGTCTTTGGGCAAACCCATAGATCTCAAAAATCATTTAGCATGACTACCTGAGCGGAGCGAACTGATGTCGGAACGCTTTTTGGGAGTACGTGCCGATATTTCGAAGGACTAATGCATATGCTATTTATTTCATGCGGATGTTATTTATGTGAGTTTTTTGTTATTTTATGTGGGATATTTGTTGATTTTATGTGAGTTTCTTTTTGTGATTTTATGTGAGTTTTTTTTTTGTGATTTTATGTGAGTTTTTTGTTATTTTATGTGAGGTTTTTTTGTATGTTCGGGATTTTGAGCATGCTCAATGATCCTAAGCCATTTTATTCTAGCACAACCTCCTAAGTAGTTCAAATGGAGATTGACGCATTGTTACGGGGGATGTGCACCATTTTGAGTTCGAGTGAGATCAAACTCGGTGTGTATAATACACACGCAACGCCAAACTTGGCTAGGAAGGGCTTCGCATGTGTATTATACACGCCAAGCGAAATCAGGCCAGGTTTGGCTTGGCGTGTGTATTACACAAGGGCAGACCACATTGGGGTCAAAATATGCCTAGCTTGTATTTTATACACGCCAAGCCAAAACTTTGGGGGGGTTTAAAGCTATCGAACCCGAGTCCAAAAGGGCTATTTTAAAAATCCATTCCTTCCCCCCTCTCCAAACCAAAATGGAGCCTCTTCCTAAGGTTCCTTGGAGTTGCCTTGATCTTCGTTCTATCGTTGGAGTTTGATCCCAGCGTTCAACTACACGCTCTATGCTGGATCAAGGATCCATTTTTCTTGAAGGTAATCAATGCTTCCTCATTCCTTTTTTTGATTTTTCTTGAATAATTTGCAATGTGGTTAGGATTTTTGCTTTTTTGGATGATGAATGGGTGATTTTCTTGCAAGCATGATTATTTATGACTCATTTGATTTCTTCCATGTGCATTGGCCTTGACTTTGGGATGCCCAATTCTTTTTCTTCACTTGTTAATGTGATTAGGGTCCTCCCCCGCTTTTTTCTTTCTTGTGTGGATCTAGATCGCTTTTTTTTTTTTCGTGCAATACAAGATGATTTATTATTATTATTATTAGTTTTTGCTTTTGCATATTTATGCATGCATATATATATATAGTTTTTTTTTTTTGATTTTTTTTTGCTTGCTTGGAAAAGAAAGACTCTTTTTTGTATGTTTATACATGTTTTTTTGTTTTTTGTGGTTTTTGGTTTTTTTTTTCTTCTTTTTTGATTTTTTTTTATGTTTACTGTGTACGCATATATATATATATATATATATATATTGATTTGTTTGTTGGAAAAAAGAAAGATTCTCTCTCTTCTTTTTTTTTGGATTTTTGTTACATAAATGTACACACCCTCTTTGGTTACATAGATGCACACACACACATTTTTTTGTTTTCTTTCTTTTTATTGGATTTTGGTTACATAAATGTACACACACACATTTTGTTTGTTTTTTTTCCTTTTTTGGATTTTTTGGTTACATAAATGTACACATAGACACATTTCTTGTTTGTTTTTTTTGGATTTTTGGTTTACATAAATGTACATACACACACATTTCTTGATTGTTTTTTTTTTTATTTTTGGTTACATAAATGTACACACACACATTTTTTTGTTTGCTTTTGTCATTGTTATATATATTTTTTGCTTTTTCTTTTTGAAATGTGGGGTGGTTTTGGGCTTCACCCTCTTTTTATATATATATATATTATTTTAGAAGTGATGACGGTTTAAGATTGATGGAAAGGCTGAGAGGGGAATACCTACCTTCTTTTGGCTTGCGGCCATCAGTTTCTTTCTACTGACATGTCTTGATACTGTCGCTTATTTTGATCTTAGGATGTCGAGTGAGCAAGAGCACGGGCAAGAGGAAGGACCGGAGATGGTCTACGGTCCATGGGAGGAGTAGCTTTTGGGGGTACAACGCTTTTCCCAACCTTGGTACAAAATGCAGGGCGAGGCAGCCCATACTAGTCTGCTTAATCAATAGTACATTCACATCTCAAATTTTGGGATTGCTGGCAAGGTAATCAAATAAGTTTTATTTCGCCGCCTGGTCCTTTCTTTGTGCAAGCTCGCTTTACCTGCAGGATTTGACACCTCTTCATCTTGATGAAGGACTTGCCACCCATTATGTTCCAGGGAGGTTGACTTGACCTCCAGCGCCTTTACCGCTATATCCCTCAAGTGGGGAAGTTTCACCTTACCCAGGTCGGCTTCAAAAATTTCCTTTCGTCCCCTACCATTAGGGGCGACTCGACCTATGTGAAGGCCCTGATTGAGCATTTCCGACCTAAGACCATGACCTTCTACATGGCGATGGCTGAGATGGCTATTACCCTCGTCGATGATTATGGGGATAAGGATTGGGGGCATGCCGGTGACCAACCTCAACGTACCACGTTAGGATGAGGTGGTGCAATTAATCGGGGAATACCCCTCCACCCAGAACAAGCATGGCTCCGAGGTTAAATTACCCTGGCTGATTGATTTGTTTGGTGAGCTGGTGGATCTGGGTCAGTCGAATGCAGTTAACTTCCTTGAGCCAGAGCATGCCTTGATGTTAGCCCGCATCTTGCTCCTCTTCATCTTAGGGAAGACCCTCTTTGCAAATGCCAGCGGAGGTCGGGTTTCAATGCCCTTGCTTAGCCTTATGGGAAATTGGGACGGCGTGCATCGGTATGACTGGGGTGGGGCTGGATATGCTATTCTGATGTCTAGTCGGGGCTACGCCTCAGTTGGAACTACGACTTCTGTTGTGGGTTTCTGGCCTGTGATCGAGGTAACCCCTGACTTCCTACTTTCTTTAGTTCATTGGCTAGTCATCCATCCTGCACTTCCAGCCTGACTGCCCACTTCTTTTCTCCGATGTCTATACGTACCCGCTCATGAGTAATTGGCACAAGAACCACCGTCGAGACGTTGGGATGAAGCATTTGGAGATGGTCCTGAGGTGCCAATTTGACTTGCTTATCCCGGAGCAGGTATGGCTATTTCTCTCTTTTCTTTCTCAGCATTCTTTTTCATGCTACTTGTTTGGCTGATGGGACATTTTTCTATCTGGACAGGTCATTTATGACCCTTACGTTGGTTCTCCCTTTTGGGATTGAGCCGCTATGGGTCTGTCTCGCTTCTTTGTTGACCGTCGCGTCACCTTCTTCTATGGGGAGTGGGCCAGGGCGTATTACTTGGGAGAGAGAGTGGTACATCAGTACCAAGACCACTTTGCCATGCTACGGGCTCCTCCGATAGACGTTATGGCTCTAGAGGGTACTAATGAGGAGCTTTCTGCTAGGTTTCTCCACCATGGGGTCCCCATTGGTGATCTTCTCATGCCCGGGGATACTAGCTGTGGTATGAGTCCTTGCTCTATCAGTCCATCCTGCAACATTTTATGCCTGATGTCAACTTCCTAACCTTTCGCGGCCCACGATATCAAGTAGTTCTTGTTTTTAGGCAAGTTTCTAATGGTTCTGACTCAGTTTTTACTTCTACTGACTAAGACCCTACTTCTTTTCACAGTTTGAGCAGGAAGACGATTCTAACGATGAGGATCAGTGGACTTTTAGATGTCTTAACGATGCCTTCCTTTCGAGCTTATATGCCGATGTATACGAGCAGGCCCATCTATCTGCCAAAGATGTCCGGGTACCCCCTCCTGAGCTGATCCCTGGGGTAAGTTTTTCTGTTTTGGTACTTTTGCTTTCTAGAGAAATGCCTTTGTTCACGCCTGTGGCTCTTATGACTGATATCTCCCTTTTCTTTCGTGTAGAACTATGAATCGGCTATGAATCAGGTTGAGTACTATAGAAACATTGCCGGCCTTTGGGACATGGAGATGGTGAGTGTCATACTGATTGATTTCGATCATTGCCTTGATATTTTTCTTTCAATCGATCTTGACTGATGGCTTTGGATATGACTTGTAGCGTGCTCGTGAAAAGGAATCGCTCTCCCTGCTTAGCCGGCTCTCTCAGGCATGGTCCCGGGTGGGGGATGTTCGGACGTACAATAGTACCTCCCGCCGTCACAAGAAATCGAAGGGTGCTCCCAAGGATTAAGATCTTGCTCTGATTTTGATTTAGACACTTTTGAACTCTTGGGATTTTGTTGTTGTTGTTTCTTCTTCTATTGTTTATTTTTTTTTGGGAAGATGTATTGGAGAATATGCTTTTAGACTGCTTTTATTATCTTGAATGGATGTCATTGCTTTTCCCTCTTCGTTGCCTGCTCCACCTCTTTCTCCTTTCTCTTTTTGTTGTGGTATGTTGTCTCTCTTCTACAGGATGGACCTTTAAAAGAAAAGAATGGCCTTAGGGCCATGCACTTGGTTAACATTTGGCTACCATTTTCATGCCTATGCGGATTTTTCCTGCATAAAAAATCATGTGTTAGTTGGATGTGTCCTAAAAATTTTGTATCTCTGAATGTGGGCTAGTGCTTTTTAAGCAAATGACAAGAAGTACAGGTGGGCTAACTAAGGGGATTGGCGAAATGACCTCCCCTATACTCACTTTTCCTCCTTCTGATGGCAGCAATGGTCTGGCGTGTCTAATAGACCCGTTAGAGCAAACCTGGGAGAAAGTGGGATGGCGTGTGTATTACACACACCAGAGCAAATCTGGGAAAAGGGTGGCTTGGCGTGTGTAATACACATGCCAAAGCAATTCTGGAAAAATTTGCTCTAGCGTGTTTAATACACACACCAGGTGCCATTAAGGGAAAGTGGGGCCTTTTAAGCCCGAGAATGCATTGTTTACTCCTTTTAATTTTGACTTGATATTTTTTGCTCCCATTTTTTTCTTTTCTTGCCCCAAGCAGGGTCCATCATCCTACATTGAATTGTATCTTTGAGACATCTTTGTACGACCATGGACCCGCTTTTCAGCCCCTCCTCTCATGGAGGGTCCGGGACAATAATACTTCCCTCTTGGGCGTGGGGCCCAGTTTTCTAAGAAAGTGGCTTGAGAGCATGAATGAGACCGAGCTCGTGGGTTTGGATTGGCTTGTCTTGGCTCATATCTTATCTTTCCTTGAAGTTCCTCTGCTTTGGGATTTCATTTATGCCGCAGCTTCATCTTGGGAAGTTGACACCCATGTCTTCCGTTTTGGGAATCGTGAGTTAACTCATACTCTCTCGGTGCTCTCCAACCGATCGGGTTTGAAGTTGCATAGAGACCTTGCCAGAGTACTACTAAAACTGGGTTATGACAAAGCCACCCAGGTCACCTTGGGCTTGAATAAAAATTGATTATGAGAAAAGTCTCACCGGCGGGCCCATCAGGTGTTCAGTGAAATTCCTGAGATAACTTTTTAAAGAGAAAAGCTTGAGAAAATTGCCGATAAAAAATCCTCATAATGTGAAGGCCTTTGCCCTTTACCTCATCCCTGATGTTCTCTTCTACACTGGGGGAGAGAGTTTCTCACTCGTACTCTGCGACCTCTTGGAAAAATTAGAGGGAGGCCGCTCTGCGATGCATATGGTGTTGGCAGAGCTTTATCACTACCTAGATGCGTTCACTCTGGGCAAGGTGGAGGGCCTTCGGGGATGCCCCATATGACTCCAAATTTGTCTTGGGGAGCATCTTGCTATCTTGGGACCCGTGTCGCATTTCTATGCTGCTCGTGGTGAGGTGGCCTATTACTTTTTGGGTAGATGCCCCATGCTTCCGCGAGGGGATATACAAGGGCTCAAGCTTTGGCTGGCTGAAGTTGAGTTGGTGTGGAGGTTTCCTTCGTTAGATAGGACTTTCCTAGTGGTTCGCTCCAGAGATCATGAGGGCATCACCCTCCTTGGTTTGACCGGCAGCACTTACTATTTCCCATTTCGGGTGTTGCGCCAGTTTGGTTGGTATCAATAGCTGTCTTGTGTAACATAGCCACTCCTGTGTGACTTAATTTTCTCTCGGGGGTCTTTCGAGGATTTGGATAGGATAGCTACCCTCTGGGAAATGCGTCAGTCAATGATCATGTGTGATCTAGAGCAAGGTAATTTGGTCTTATCCTTCCTAGAGTATGATGCCTGGCTACGGTCTTAGATGTCTTCTACTTGTCACCTGGAGCAGGCAAAGAGTAGTGATTTAGGGGGGCCTTGGCCGAGGAAGGAGTCCATGCTTTGGAACCATATTGAGATATTGACGGACGAGAACTAAATCCTGCATGAGCATTTACAGAAACAGACGGTTAGAGCAAAGGCGATAGAAGCTAGAGCCGATGTAGCTGAGTGTGAGGTCCTTCGTTTGGAAGGATCATTGAGTGAAGCTCTCGGTGCGACTGATGCTTCTCGGAAGCGGTATAGGAGTCTTCATGGCTGCTAGATCAGTGTGGGATGTACGGGAGGATGCTTTAGGTGCAGAGATCCGTGCCCTAAAGCACGAGTTGGTTCGTTGATTCCCTCCTGCACATACTTTTTGCATAGATCATATTATCATATGAAGGGGTATAAGAACCCCTCCCAGATTTTTTTTGGGTATATATACATTCTTTATGTTGTTTTTTATTGTTTTTGCTTTTTGTAAAAAGAAAAGGGAGTGAGACATCACACCGATTATTTTTTGAGAGATGTGGTGCAAGCAAAGTACAGACTTGTAAATGAAAAAGGGAAACCAACTATCATACAAATTTTTTTATCTTTTCTCTATTTTTGTAAAAAGGGGAGATTGTGCTGATTATTCCTTTGGAGATGTGGCACACCCAGTGCTGGCCTGAAATGGGAAAGGAAAATTTATTATCTTTTGCAAATGTGGTCTTTCCGGTCCTCAAACCAATCATCCCGGAGTGGTAAGTGCATAGTACTAGCTTGAAAATTGGAAAGGAAAATTTATTATCTATTGCAAATGTGGTCTTTCCGGTCATCAAACCAATAATCCCGGAGTGGTGGGTGCACAGTATTGGCCTTAAAATGGGAAAGGAAAATTTATTATCTTTTGCAAATGACTTCTTTCCGATCACCAAACCAATCATCCCGGAGTGGTGGGTGCATAGTGTTGCCCTAAAACTGAGAAAGGAAAATTTATTATCTTTTTCAAATGACTTCTAATGGTTTTTTTTTTTTTTTTTTTTTCTTTGATGCCATAGGCGTGAGGGGAAGTAGCGAGTCTAAATTTGAGCATAATCAAACCCGTTCATGGTCGGACCTAGGTGTGGTCCAACACGCCCATCTCCTTGGATTGAATCAACCTTTTATCTTTGCCTCGGGTCATGCGTTTGACAGTGCGATCGTGATGATATGCTTGGCCCAGACTCATTTTGAGTAACCATGAGCGGCCCAGGGGGATCAAATGGGTCAGGGTCGTAACCAAGGGAGTAACTAATGACTCTCTCTCTCCACATCATTTTTCTCTAACAACGCCCAAGACGGGTTCTCGCCATGCCTATTGTTTTCCTCTTTTTTACCCGTAGCACCCTTTCGGGTTCCTTACATCCATGGGTATGTATTTTTATACCTAGTGCCTTTTCAGGTTTTCACCTAGTCCACACAAGCTCGCTTTCTTTACCTGTGGCACCCTTGCAAATTTTCACCACATCCATTTTGCTTGGAGCTTGTATATTCTTATTTATTTTCTCAAAGGCCATGACATGGGCATCGACTCCATCATAGCCTACTGGATGGAGTTCTTTTATTGTCTCACAGCTTGGCTCATGCTGACTCAACAGATACTGTGACAGCTCGTAGAACTTGAAGAGGGCTTTCTCTCAGGAAGAATCGTGGCCATGGGTAAGGTTAGGAATTTTGAAGGTATTCTAGGGTTAAAAGGTTTCCTTGATTGGGTTCCAGCTGTCGTAATACACTTCTTCCTTGGGGGGTTTTTACTTTACATGCCCCATGATTTTTCTATCTCTTTTATTTTTTATTTTTTGTTCTTTTTACTTTTTTTTTCGAACAATCTCTTTTTGAGATTTTACTTTTTCAACTTTTTTGGATTTTGAGGGTCTCTTTCCTCTTCTCTCTAGTATAAACACACATTTTTCCTTTTTTTGGGAGGGGGTATGGAAGAAAGGCCAATGGCCTAAATTGGGTAGCAAAAGGGTATGCGCATTTAGGGACGCTTTTTGGCTACTTGGTTTTTAAATGATGGCCTCTTTTAAGGGGCCCTTTAGTAGTTAGGTATCCATCTTATCAATACTCACCTTATCATAGGAGACTTAGGAATAAAATTATCATACGTATCCAGCATTGATGGGCTCAGGAAAGTAATCTCCGTCCATGGTAGCAAGGCAAAACGCGTATCGCGGGAGCACTTCTCAGATGACGTAAGGTCCCTCTTAGTTGGGCTTGAATTTACCTCTCGGATCGGCGTGAAGAGACTGGAAGATTTTCTTAAGCATAGTATCACCCACCTTCAAATTCCGAGTGCGAACACACTTGTTTCTCTAATAGGCCTTGGTGTGACACAAAGCTAAGAGCCTTTTCTCGTCCAGCAAGTTCAGCTACTCAAAGCGGGACCTCTCCTTTCCTGCTTTAGGTAGATAAGACTCCATGAGAATACTGAGCGAAGGTACTTCAACTTCTGCTGGCAACACGGCCTCAGTTTCATACACGAGAGAAAATGGCATTGCCCCTTAGTGGTATGGATCAACGTTCGATAGGCCCATAGGGCAAAGGGGAGCATTTCTTGTTAGCAACTTCGATGGCTCCATTGGTTTACGGCCGATAAGGGGATGAGCGATGATGCTTGATTTTGTACTACTCACAGAAGGCTTTGATGCGCTTGTTCTCAAAGTTAGTGCCATTATCCATGATGATGTCCTTGGGTACACCGAACCGACAAATGATGTTATTCTCGATGAACTTCTCGACATGACCAGCTGTGATATTCGTATAGGATGCCGCCTCTACCCATTTGGTAAAGTATTCAATTGTGACAAGGATGAACTAATGCCCATTTGAAGGTTTTGGAGTTACTTTTCCGACAACGTCAAGGACCCATGTAGCGAATAGCCAAGGAGTTGTCATGATGTGTAGATCTATGGTCGAAGCATGTATCAAATTGGACTATTCTCTACATTTGTAGCCCTTCTACACGTTCCTGCAATAGTCAGATTCCCTGGTAGTCCAGATATATCCTTGTCGTAGGATATTTTTAGCGAGCATATGGCCATTGATGTGGGCCCCGCATACTCCCTCATGGATCTCTTTCATAATGACGGCTGCCTTGCCCTCAATTAGACATCAGAGCAAGATATTATTATATGACTGCCTATAGAGGCATTCACCGCAGATGACATAGTTCATAGCTAAATGCAGGATGGTTCACCTGTCCGTCTTAGATGTACCCTCAGGGAAGGCTCGAGTCTCAAGGAAAGTCCTGATGTCTGAGAACCATGGAGGCCCGTCATCTAACCTTGGGGTTTCCTCAATCTGGAGGCAAAAGGCTGGCTCACACCTCTGCTCAATCATGATCGGATTCACCTCGACACCATATGGAATTTCAACCATCGATGTCAACATTGCTAGTACATCAGCAAAGCGATTTCTCGCTCGCAGGACATAAGAGAAAGTAATATCATCGAAACATGCTATCAGATCCTCGAGGTGCATGTTGGCCACTTACCTTATGTTCAAAAAGGGGTTTAAAATCACACAGTTAAAGAATCTATTGGTTGGACCCACCAAGGCAAGCAGACATACAGACCTGCAAGTATTCAGGGCTTGTTGTAGCAAATTTTAAAGAATGATAAGTAAGGGTATGTCCACAGGAAAATGTGGCTGAAAATTAGGCAAGTATCTAGATCTAAAGTAGATATGGCACCCTTCCTAATGCTAAAACAACAAAAGAAAGAGGAGAGGTCTAAGGGTTTGTCACTTTTAAACTAAACTATAAAAAAACAATTAAAATTGCAGAAGTGGATCCAGAGTACAACTCTTGCAGTGAAGGAAAATTTAAAATAAAAAATGGGAAGAAGCAGCTTGGAGTTTGGTCTTACTGCAATTGGGTTGAGCCGAGAGTTCTGAGAAGTGCATTAATCCTCATCTAGTCGTGAGGCAGTACTGCGAGGTAGAAGAATTTGATCTAGGCTAGAGATTTGGTTTGATCTTAAGGCTATGATCTGTCCACTTCAATTGTCACAGATCATCCAATAGATTCACTCCATTGTAATGCTTCCATCAGAACATTATAACCACTACAAATGCTGCAGTCGCCAGGCCATAAACATAGACAATTACAGGAATATTAGATCTAAGGAGATCAAATGGCATCCAAGAGGTCTGCTAGTTAAGTGGGTGAGCTATTCTCATCTACACAAAGCCGATCGAGCACCAATAAGAAACTATAGATCTAATTACACTAGTTACACCAACAATACATTGAATTAAACTAACTATACAATGAAATGCCCTCAGATTTCCAATCTATGCAACATCCAACACTCAATAACACTCTCAGCTTTCCCCAATTACAGATTAAACCTCCCTCTTTGCTACTCCAAAGAAATTAGCCAACCATGGTTGGGCTAAAGGGAAGAATAGAGAATTTCGATGCAAGCCCTGATCTCCAGAATTGATCCCCTTTTTTGGCGGCTTCCCTTCCTTTTATAGCTTTCCTCCTCTGCCTCAGATCCATTTTTCCCGCCAATTACAACTTCTAAAATAACCCTGTTATTCCCTCCTTTATTCCCCTTCTAGAAGGCTCTTTCAGTTAGTTAGAGTTGGGGGAGAGCACGTGGTCCGTTAGGGTTTCCCAGGGCACTTTTAGAGACTTTGTGCCGGTCACCAGAGTGCCTCGAATTGCGTGCAACAAGTCACCAACTTGTAGCGTGTGCAGAACAGGTTTTCTAAGAAGTCCTTCAGTAGATTTTTATAGATTCCAGAGGCTTTTGACAGGTTCCAAACAGGCCTTCGATTCCTTTCGCTAGGATTCAAGATCCTTTCGATAGGTTCCGATAGGTTGGGCTGAGAATAAAGCTCTAACATCCGTAGCCTTCATCTGGGGTGTTCGACAGGTTGGGGGGTCCTTTCGACAAGTTTAGCTTCTGCCTACTTCATTTCAACAGGTTGATCTATGCACAATGAGTTTCGATAGGTTTGCTTCTAGTTCCTGTCTACGGGTTCCATCAGCTTTCGATAGGTTCACCAACTGAGATGAAAAAGCCCTTCGATAGGTGGCATTTGTGCGATAGGTTGTAGGATCCTTTCGACAGGATCTCTTTAAGCTCCATGGGACCTTTGGATAGGATGCTTCCTGCATGCTTTCAACTGTCTGATAGGTTCCAGATCCTATTGAATACTCTGATCTCCACGACTTCTTCTTTTTCAGCCTTCAGATCCTATCGATAGGTTGCAATAACCTATCGACAGGTTGTTTTAAGCCTGTTTTCCCTTCTTCACCGTTGCTTTGCTATTGCTGCATGTCCCAAGTGGGCATTGGAGTGGAGCCTTCTTGTGTGCCATAGTTGGGCAAGAGCTATAGTGAGAAATGGACTTTCTTATGGAACATTTTTGGGTGGATTTCTGCACTATGACTACTTTTTATTGCTATTTGCAAAATATGCTCATCATGCACTTATTAGTCTACTCATAGGTCTATCAAAGCACATGTTAAAGGGTGAAAAGTGGTACTTTTCACTAATTAACAGACCCCCAAACCGAAGCTTTGCTAGTCCCTGAGCAAAGGAAAAATAAAGAAACATAAATTGCCACTTTTGTAAGGAGCATAGATGCATTTTGCATATGCATCAAACCTTTTAAACCCCTAGGTGATCCCTAGTGGAGTAGTGAAGTCTCCTTTTCAGTGAAGGTACCCACAAACTTCTCCAATCAAATCAGTTAGTCCTAGTGCAACATGCTAAAACAGAGTTTAAATTCAAATAAAATAAATTCCACACCAAGTGTATTTAAGTCTAAAGGATTTTCAGAAATTAATTCATCAGTTTAAGACCTAAAATTCTGCTGTAATTCTTTCATTGTCAATTAATCCATGATAAGGCACTGTGTTTGAAAATTGATGCAGAGTCCACCTTTAATTTAATAATTATGTTTTTGATAATCCCCAAAACAACCATATTTTAGACCCAACTCTTACCAGGGCTGTTCACTCACAACAAAATTGAAGAGTGCATCATTTCACATAGCTCAAGAGCAGTTACAGCCCTCAAATAGGATTGTAAGCATGAGCATAGGCATTGCTCTAATTCCTGAAATTTTCTAACTCTTTTCACTATACATTAAACAAATCCTCATCTCCACATGACAGCTCAATCCAATTTCAGATCAGTAAGGACTTTTTATTGGGTTGTAATGTGGCTTATGGGTAAAATTTGTAAAAGAATAAAGGGTATAATAGGATTCAAAATTGAGAAATCAGTAAAAGTGAGGAGGTGGTCAGGACAACACCTTCTTCATTTAAGCACAATTCCATCTACTTCTTGAATTTTTAGATTTGAAGTGATCAGTTTATAATCCTCATTTCAATCTTTCAATGAAATGACTTCTCTTTCTCATTCTTTTTCTTTGATTTTTTATTTATTTATTTTTATTATTTATTAATTTATTTTTATTTTTATATAGGCTGGAATGCCACAATACCATCAAATGTGCTTCCTGGTCTTTCAAACAAATTTTAAACCTTGCTCCTCTGACCTCACTTCTCCTCCTACTTCCCGATTTTTCAGATTAAGGGTGAGCTGAAATAGGTCAAAAGGTTTTGGGGTTTCCATTCTTCTAGTTTTCATGAAGGAAAACTGGGATTGTTAGGCTCAAAAGGTGTGTATCGAGGGCAGTTTAAAGGTGGGGCATTTTAGCTCAAACTGTCGAAGGAATGGCCTTACTTTGTGTCCTCAATGTCATGAATGCTGTCACGTTGTTTTAACTTGGATTTGCCTAACTTCTAGTGAGCAGAACTAGATCCAATCAGTCCATAGAGCAGAAAAATTGCCAAGGCACTCCTCAAAGAAAACGCTTTAGGCCCAAATCTCACTAGGTATGGGCTTTCATAAAATTTTTTCGAGGGTATCCTCACAATTTTCTCACTTCAGGTTCACTTAACATCAATTTCTAAAAATTCTTGACATTTGCTTCATGAGAAATGTTAAAACTACAGCTCATTTCAGTTTTAAAAAGTTTTAATTTCCTCTCTTTTTTTGTTTTTTTTTTTAATCAGGTGGGAAATTACTTTATTTTCACAAACTTTTATTATTTTATATATATTTTCTTATTTTTATTTTTTTGTTTCTTATTATTTTTTTTCAACATTGCTGCACTATCATTAACTCAGTTTATTGGCACACCTGCCACACCCGCAAACCTAAGCTAAACAGTGTCCTCACTGTTGAGAGGGGATGGCAACAATGAACAGGCAAGACATAATATTAGAAAGCGAAGAGAAACAGAAATTGAAAGCACACAATCACAGATGACATCAAAAAGACATTCCATTAAAAATGAAGCTCCACTACAAATCTGAGAATAATCTCTACATATTAACAAAATACGTTGTCAACAGCAAAAGTCTTCTTCTCCCTGGCGCAGGGATATCCTCACCCTACTTCAGGTGGAAGAGGAACTGCAAGCTAGGGGGGGTGGGAAAATGAAAGATCAGGGAGATGTAAGCTGAGCAGGTGGTGGGGGGGTTGAAGACGATGGGGGTGGAGGTGGTTCGGTCTTTTGCTTCTTCTTTCTCTTTTCCTTTTTCTTTTCCTCCTTGACCAGGATTCTCTGCACCTCTTCGTATTCATCCCAGAGAAATTAGAGAGGATCTGGCTCTTTAGGAGGCGTCAGTTCCAACCACATGGGGTCAAATTTGATTGGGAAGTTGGCAAGTTTGTCATCCGCCATGGTTATGAGTCGGGGTGAACTGTTGAGGTTAGAGGAGGGTGAATGAAATGAAGATGAGCCATTCTTCCATTTAAAGTGGATGGATGCTAGAATATGAATCGGCATATTAAATTTTTGCCTCCTTCCAAAGTTAGGAATAAATGATCATTCGCATGGGGCATGGTTAAGTGCACAATTCATTATGGGGAACGAAATAGCACAATAAATGGCGGTCTAATTATAGCGTCGGGAGTTGGGTGGTGAAAAGTCCTTAGAGGATTTAGCAGAAAATGAGGGTAGCGAAAAATGAGGAAGAGAGAGCTAGGGTTAGCAGCAGGTGTCGAATGACCTAACGATAGGTTTATAAAGAGGGAAAATCGATTTCGATAAGATGAATTGAATGAATTCGATAGGTCAACGCGTCCTGTCGAATGCTATAGGCTAGAGATTTGGTTTGATCTTAAGGCTATGATCTGTCCACTTCAATTGTCACAGATCATCCAATAGATTCACTCCATTGTAATGCTTCCATCAGAACATTATAACCACTACAAATGCTGCAGTCGCCAGGCCACAAACATAGACAATTACAGGAATATTAGATCTAGGGAGATCAAATGGCATCCAAGAGGTCTGCTAGTTAAGTGGGTGAGCTATTCTCATCTACACAAAGCCGATCGAGCACCAATAAGAAACTATAGATCTAATTACACTAGTTACACCAACAATACATTGAATTAAACTAACTATACAATGAAATGCCCTCAGATTTGCAATCTATGCAACATCCAACACTCAATAACTATCTCAGCTTTCCCCAATTACAGATTAAACCTCCCTCTTTGCTACTCCAAAGAAATTAGCCAACCATGGTTGGGCTAAAGGGAAGAATAGAGAATTTCGATGCAAGCCCTGATCTCCAGAATTGATCCCCTTTTTTGGCAGCTTCCCTTCCTTTTATAGCTTTCCTCCTCTGCCTCAAATCCATTTTTCCCGCCAATTACAACTTCTAAAATAACCCTGTTATTCCCTCCTTTATTCCCCTTCTAGAAGGCTCTTTCAGTTAGTTAGAGTTGGGGGAGAGCACGTGGTCCGTTAGGGTTTCCCAGGGCACTTTTAGAGACTTTGTGCCGGTCACCAGAGTGCCTCGGATTGCGTGCAATAGGTCACCAACTTGTAGCGTGTGCACAACAGGTTTTCTGAGAAGTCCTTCAGTAGATTTTTATAGGTTCCTGAGGCTTTTGACAGGTTCCAAACAGGCCTTCTATTCCTTTCGCTAGGATTCAAGATCCTTTCGATAGGTTCCGATAGGTTGGGCTGAGAATAAAGCTCCAACATCCGTAGCCTTCATCTGGGGTGTTCGACAGGTTGGGGGGTCCTTTCGACAAGTTTAGCTTCTGCTTACTTCATTTCAACAGGGTGATCTATGCACAATGAGTTTCGATAGGTTTGCTTCTAGTTCCTGTCTACGGGTTCCATCAGCTTTCGATAGGTTCACCAACTGAGATGAAAAAGCCCTTCGATAGGTGGCATTTGTGCGATAGGTTGTAGGATCCTTTCGACAGGATCTCTTTAAGCTCCATGGGACCTTTGGATAGGATGCTTCCTGCATGCTTTCAACTGTCTGATAGGTTCCAGATCCTATTGAATACTCTGATCTCCACGACTTCTTCTTTTTCAGCCTTCAGATCCTATCGATAGGTTGCAATAACCTATCGACAGGTTGTTTTAAGCCTGTTTTTCCTTCTTCACCGTTGCTTTGCTATTGCTGCATGTCCCAAGTGGGCATTGGAGTGGAGCCTTCTTGTGTGCCATAGTTGGGCAAGAGCTATAGTGAGAAATGGACTTTCTTATGGAACATTTTTGGGTGGATTTCTGCACTATGACTACTTTTTATTGCTATTTGCAAAATATGCTCATCATGCACTTATTAGTCTACTCATAGGTCTATCAAAGCACATGTTAAAGGGTGAAAAGTGGTACTTTTCACTAATTAACAGACCCCCAAACCGAAGCTTTGCTAGTCCCTGAGCAAAGGAAAAATAAAGAACCATAAATTGCCACTTTTGTAGGGAGCATAGATGCATTTTGCATATGCATCAAGCCTTTTAAACCCCTAGGTGATCCCTAGTGGAGTAGTGAAGTCTCCTTTTCAGTGAAGGTACCCACAAACTTCTCCAATCAAATCAGTTAGTCCTAGTGCAACATGCTAAAACAGAGTTTAAATTCAAATAAAATAAATTCCACACCAAGTGTATTTAAGTCTAAAGGATTTTCAAAAATTAATTCATCAGTTTAAGACCTAAAATTCTGCTGTAATTCTTTCATTGTCAATTAATCCATGTTAAGGCATTGTGTTTGAAAATTGATGCAGAGTCCACCTTTAATTTAATAATTATGTTTTTGATAATCCCCAAAACAACCATATTTTAGACCCAACTCTTACCAGGGCTGTTCACTCACAACAAAATTGAAGAGTGCATCATTTCACATAGCTCAAGAGCAGTTATAGCCCTCAAATAGGATTGTAAGCATGAGCATAGGCATTGCTCTAATTCCTGAAATTTTCTAACTCTTTTCACTATAGATTAAACAAATCCTCATCTCCACATGACAGCTCAATCCAATTTCAGATCAGTAAGGACTTTTTATTGGGTTGTAATGTGGCTTATGGGTAAAATTTGTAAAAGAATAAAGGGTATAATAGGATTCAAAATTGAGAAATCAGTAAAAGTGAGGAGGTGGTCAAGACAACACCTTCTTCATTTAAGCACAATTCCATCTACTTCTTGAATTTTTAGATTTGAAGTGATCAGTTTATAATCCTCATTTCAATCTTTCAATGAAATGACTTCTCTTTCTCATTCTTTTTCTTTGATTTTTATTTATTTATTTTTATTATTTATTAATTTATTTTTATTTTTATATAGGCTGGAATGCCACAATACCATCAAATGTGCTTCCTGGTCTTTCAAACAAATTTTAAACCTTGCTCCTCTGACCTCACTTCTCCTCCTACTTCCCGATTTTTCAGATTAAGGGTGAGCTGAAATAGGTCAAAAGGTTTTGGGGTTTCCATTCTTCTAGTTTTCATGAAGGAAAACTGGGATTGTTAGGCTCAAAAGGTGTGTATCGAGGGCAGTTTAAAGGTGGGGCATTTTAGCTCAAACTGTCGAAGGAATGGCCTTACTTTGTGTCCTCAATGTCATGAATGCTGTCACGTTGTTTTAACTTGGATTTGCCTAACTTCTAGTGAGCAGAACTAGATCCAATCCGTCCATAGAGCAGAAAAATTGCCAAGGCACTCCTCAAAGAAAACGCTTTAGGCCCAAATCTCACTAGGTATGGGCTTTAATAAAATTTTTTCGAGGGTATCCTCACAATTTTCTCACTTCAGGTTCACTTAACATCAATTTCTAAAAATTCTTGACATTTGCTTCATGAGAAATGTTAAAACTACAGCTCATTTCAGTTTTAAAAAGTTTTAATTTCCTCTCTTTTTTTATTTTTTTTTTAAATCAGGTGGGAAATTACTTTATTTTCACAAACTTTTATTATTTTATATATTTTTTTTTATTTTTATTTTTTTGTTTCTTATTATTTTTTTTCAACATTGCTGCACTATCATTAACTCATTTTATTGGCACACCTGCCACACCCGCAAACCTAAGCTAAACAGTGTCCTCACTGTTGAGAGGGGATGGCAACAATGAACAGGCAAGACATAATATTAGAAAGCGAAGAGAAACAGAAATTGAAAGCACACAATCACAGATGACATCAAAAAGACATTCCATTAAAAATGAAGCTCCACTACAAATCTGAGAATAATCTCTACATATTAACAAAATACGTTGTCAACAGCAAAAGTCTTCTTCTCCCTGGCGCAGGGATATCCTCACCCTACTTCAGGTGGAAGAGGAACTGCAAGCTAGGGGGGTGGGAAAATGAAAGATCAGGGAGATGTAAGCTGAGCAGTTGGTGGGGGGGTTGAAGACGATGGGGGTGGAGGTGGTTCGGTCTTTTGCTTCTTCTTTCTCTTTTCCTTTTTCTTTTCCTCCTTGACCAGGATTCTCTGCACCTCTTCGTATTCATCCCAGAGAAATTAGAGAGGATCTGGCTCTTTAGGAGGCGTCAGTTCCAACCACATGGGGTCGAATTTGATTGGGAAGTTGGCAGGTTTGTCATCCGCCATGGTTATGAGTCGGGGTGAACTGTTGAGGTTAGAGGAAGGTGAATGAAATGAAGATGAGCCATTCTTCCATTTAAAGTGGATGGATGCTAGAATATGAATCGGCATATTAAATTTTTGCCTCCTTCCAAAGTTAGGAATAAATGATCATTCGCATGGGGCATGGTTAAGTGCACAATTCATTATGGGGAACGAAATAGCACAATAAATGGCGGTCTAATTATAGCGTCGGGAGTTGGGTGGTGAAAAGTCCTTAGAGGATTTAGCAGAAAATGAGGGTAGCGAAAAATGAGGAAGAGAGAGCTAGGGTTAGCAGCAGGTGTCGAATGACCTAACGATAGGTTTATAAAGAGGGAAAATCGATTTCGATAGGATGAATTGAATGAATTCGATAGGTCAACGCGTCCTGTCGAATGCTATAAAAGTACAGCGTGTGGATGAAATGCTTCGATAGGTCAAACCCTTCCTATGGATAGGTTCATGTAGCGCATGATTTGTCCTTTTGATAGGTTTCCGGTAAGTATCTAGAACCTATCAAAAACTTCTTATCGACCTTTAGAACCTATCGAAAAGCTATTTTCACCTATCGACAAGGCAAGCAGACATACAGACTTGCAAGTATTCAGGGCTTGTTGTAGCAAATTTTAAAGAATGATAAGTAAGGGTATGTCCACAGGAAAATGTGGCTGAAAATTAGGCAAGTATCTAGATCTAAAGCAGATCTGGCACCCTTCCTAATGCTAAAACAACAAAAGAAAGAGGAGAGGTCTAAGGGTTTGTCACTTTTAAACTAAACTATAAAAAAACAATTAAAATTGCAGAAGTGGATCCAGAGTACAACTCCTGCAGTGAAGGAAAATTTAAAATAAAAAATGGGAAGAAGCAGCTTGGAGTTTGGTCTTACTGCAATTGGGTTGAGCTGCCAGGGTTACAGAGAGTTTAGAGTGCATTAATCCCTCATCTGGTCGTAGGCACAGCTGCAGGGTAGAAGAATTTGATCTAGGCTAGAGATTTGGTTTGATCTTAAGGCTATGATCTGTCCACTTCAATTGTCACAGATCATCCAATAGATTCACTCCATTGTAATGCTTCCATCAGAACATTATAACCACTACAAATGCTGCAGTCGCTAGGCCACAAACATAGACAATTACAGGAATATTAGATCTAGGGAGATCAAATGGCATCCAAGAGGTCTGCTAGTTAAGTGGGTGAGCTATTCTCATCTACACAAAGCCGATCGAGCACCAATAAGAAACTATAGATCTAATTACACTAGTTACACCAACAATACATTGAATTAAACTAACTATACAATGAAATGCCCTCAGATTTGCAATCTATGCAACATCCAACACTCAATAACACTCTCAGCTTTCCCCAATTACAGATTAAACCTCCCTCTTTGCTACTCCAAAGAAATTAGCCAACCATGGTTGGCCTAAAGGGAAGAATAGAGAATTTTGATGCAAGCCCTGATCTCCAGAATTGATCCCCTTTTTTGGCGGCTTCCCTTCCTTTTATAGCTTTCCTCCTCTGCCTCAGATCCATTTTTCCCGCCAATTACAACTTCTAAAATAACCCTGTTATTCCCTCCTTTATTCACCTTCTAGAAGGCTCTTTCAGTTAGTTAGAGTTGGGGGAGAGCACGTGGTCCGTTAGGGTTTCCCAGGGCACTTTTAGAGACTTTGTGTCGATCACCAGAGTGCCTCGGATTGCGTGCAACAGGTCACCAACTTGTAGCGTGTGCACAACAGGTTTTCTGAGAAGTCCTTCAGTAGATTTTTATAGGTTCCTGAGGCTTTTGACAGGTTCCAAACAAGCCTTCTATTCCTTTCGCTAGGATTCAAGATCCTTTCGATAGGTTCCGATAGGTTGGGCTGAGAATAAAGCTCCAACATCCGTAGCCTTCATCTGGGGTGTTCGACAGGTTGGGGGGTCCTTTCGACAAGTTTAGCTTCTGCTTACTTCATTTCAACAGGTTGATCTATGCACAATGAGTTTCGATAGGTTTGCTTCTAGTTCCTGTCTACGGGTTCCATCAGCTTTCGATAGGTTCACAAACTGAGATGAAAAAGCCCTTCGATAGGTGGCATTTGTGCGATAGGTTGTAGGATCCTTTCGACAGGATCTCTTTAAGCTCCATGGGACCTTTGGATAGGATGCTTCCTGCGTGCTTTCAACTGTCTGATAGGTTCCAGATCCTATTGAATACTCTGATCTCCACGACTTCTTCTTTTTCAGCCTTCAGATCCTATCGATAGGTTGCAATAACCTATCGACAGGTTGTTTTAAGCCTGTTTTTCCTTCTTCACCGTTGCTTTGCTATTGCTGCATGTCCCAAGTGGGCATTGGAGTGGAGCCTTCTTGTGTGCCATAGTTGGGCAAGAGCTATAGTGAGAAATGGACTTTCTTATGGAACATTTTTGGGTGGATTTCTGCACTATGACTACTTTTTATTGCTATTTGCAAAATATGCTCATCATGCACTTATTAGTCTACTCATAGGTCTATCAAAGCACATGTTAAAGGGTGAAAAGTGGTACTTTTCACTAATTAACAGACCCCCAAACCGAAGCTTTGCTAGTCCCTGAGCAAAGGAAAAATAAAGAACCATAAATTGCCACTTTTGTAGGGAGCATAGATGCATTTTGCATATGCATCAAGCCTTTTAAACCCCTAGGTGATCCCTAGTGGAGTAGTGATGTCTCCTTTTCAGTGAAGGTACCCACAAACTTCTCCAATCAAATCAGTTAGTCCTAGTGCAACATGCTAAAACAGAGTTTAAATTCAAATAAAATAAATTCCACACCAAGTGTATTTAAGTCTAAAGGATTTTCAAAAATTAATTCATCAGTTTAAGACCTAAAATTCTGCTGTAATTCTTTCATTGTCAATTAATCCATGTTAAGGCATTGTGTTTGAAAATTGATGCAGAGTCCACCTTTAATTTAATAATTATGTTTTTGATAATCCCCAAAACAACCATATTTTAGACCCAACTCTTACCAGGGCTGTTCACTCACAACAAAATTGAAGAGTGCATCATTTCACATAGCTCAAGAGCAGTTACAGCCCTCAAATAGGATTGTAAGCATGAGCATAGGCATTGCTCTAATTCCTGAAATTTTCTAACTCTTTTCACTATAGATTAAACAAATCCTCATCTCCACATAACAGCTCAATCCAATTTCAGATCAGTAAGGACTTTTTATTGGGTTGTAATGTGGCTTATGGGTAAAATTTGTAAAAGAATAAAGGGTATAATAGGATTCAAAATTGAGAAATCAGTAAAAGTGAGGAGGTGGTCAAGACAACACCTTCTTCATTTAAGCACAATTCCATCTACTTCTCGAATTTTTAGATTTGAAGTGATCAGTTTATAATCCTCATTTCAATCTTTCAATGAAATGACTTCTCTTTCTCATTCTTTTTCTTTGATTATTTATTTATTTATTTTTATTATTTATTTATTTATTTATTTTTTTATATAGGCTGGAATGCCACAATACCATCAAATGTGCTTCCTGGTCTTTCAAACAAATTTTAAACCTTGCTCCTCTGACCTCACTTCTCCTCCTACTTCCCGATTTTTCAGATTAAGGGTGAGCTGAAATAGGTCAAAAGGTTTTGGGGTTTCCATTCTTGTAGTTTTCATGAAGGAAAACTGGGATTTTTAGGCTCAAAAGGTGTGTATCGAGGGCAGTTTAAAGGTGGGGCATTTTAGCTCAAACTGTCGAAGGAATGGCCTTACTTTGTGTCCTCAATGTCATGAATGCTGTCACATTGTTTTAACTTGGATTTGCCTAACTTCTAGTGAGCAGAACTAGATCCAATCAGTCCATAGAGCAGAAAAATTGCCAAGGCACTCCTCAAAGAAAACGCTTTAGGCCCAAATCTCACTAGGTATGGGCTTTCATAAAAAAATTTCGAGGGTATCCTCACAATTTTCTCACTTCAGGTTCACTTAACATCAATTTCTAAAAATTCTTGACATTTGCTTCATGAGAAATGTTAAAACTACAGCTCATTTCAGTTTTAAAAAGTTTTAATTTCCTCTCTTTTTTTGTTTTTTTTTTAAATCAGGTGGGAAATTACTTTATTTTCACAAACTTTTATTATTTTATATATATTTTTTATTTTTTATTTTTTTGTTTCTTATTATTTTTTTTCAACATTGCTGCACTATCATTAACTCATTTTATTGGCACACCTGCCACACCCGCAAACCTAAGCTAAACAGTGTCCTCACTGTTGAGAGGGGATGGCAACAATGAACAGGGAAGACATAATATTAGAAAGCGAAGAGAAACAGAAATTGTAAGCACACAATCACAGATGACATCAAAAAGACATTCCATTAAAAATGAAGCTCCACTACAAATCTGAGAATAATCTCTACATATTAACAAAATACGTTGTCAACAGCAAAAGTCTTCTTCCCCCTTGCGCAGGGATATCTTCACCCTACTTCAGGTGGAAGAGGAACTGCAAGCTAGGGTGGGTGGGAAAATGAAAGATCAGGGAGATGTAAGCTGAGCAGGTGGTGGGGGGGTTGAAGACGATGGGGGTGGAGGTGGTTCGGTCTTTTGCTTCTTCTTTCTCTTTTCCTTTTTCTTTTCCTCCTTGACCAGGATTCTCTGCACCTCTTCGTATTCATCCCAGAGAAATTAGAGAGGATCTGGCTCTTTAGGAGGCGTCAGTTCAAACCACATGGGGTCAAATTTGATTGGGAAGTTGGCAGGTTTGTCATCTGCCATGGTTATGAGTCAGGGTGAACTGTTGAGGTTAGAGGAGGGTGAATGAAATGAAGATGAGCCATTCTTCCATTTAAAGTGGATGGATGCTAGAATATGAATCGGCATATTAAATTTTTGCCTCCTTCCAAAGTTAGGAATAAATGATCATTCGCATGGGGCATGGTTAAGTGCCCAATTCATTACGGGGAACGAAATAGCACAATAAATGGCGGTCTAATTATAGCGTCGGGAGTTGGGTGGTGAAAAGTCCTTAGAGGATTTAGCAGAAAATGAGGGTAGCGAAAAATGAGGAAGAGAGAGCTAGGGTTAGCAGCAGGTGTCGAATGACCTAACGATAGGTTTATAAAGAGGGAAAATCGATTTCGATAGGATGAATTGAATGAATTCGATAGGTCAACGCGTCCTGTCGAATGCTATAAAAGTACAGCGTGTGGATGAAATGCTTCGATAGGTCAAACCCTTCCGATGGATAGGTTCATGTAGCGCATGATTTGTCCTTTTGATAGGTTTCCGATAAGTATCTAGAACCTATCAAAAACTTCTTGTCGACCTTTAGAACCTATCGAAAAGCTATTTTCACCTATCGACAAGTCTCAGCGCCTATCGAAATCATCTAAGGACCTATCGAAATCGTCAAATGACATATCGAAAGGTCAAATGACCTTTCAAAATGTCTCATATGGCCATAGAAACAACATTTTTATGCTATCATCAGCCTCAGCACCTAGTAAACTCTTTTGCTGTGCTTCCATTCAACCTGTACTCATTATGTACACACTCCCATGTTCCCTGGATTGCTGACATGATATACATGATGAATAAAATAGAATAGAACAAAACAAAATAAAATAGAACAAGATCAAACAATAGTACATATGATACACACTGAAATCATGTATTATTTGGAGGGTTTTGAAGATCAATGGTCTCCTCAGGTTCACAGATTTTTTCAACACAAATTTTTAACCTCTGTCCATTGACTTTCATAACACTACCATCCTTAGGGTCCCTGATTTCTATAGTTCTAGATGGGGAAATTTGTAAAACTGTGTAAGGCCCATCCCATCTGGACTGTAATTTGCTTGGAAAGAGTTTCAATCTTGAATTTAATAACCATACCTTATCACCTATTTTGAATTCTTCCCGCAGCAAGTGCCTGTCATGAAAGGATTTACGTTTTTCCTTGTAAATTCGGGCATGTGAATATGCTTCCATCCTCAGCTCATGAAGCTCAAATAATTGTAATTTTTTTGTCACACTTGCTCGTCTCCATATCCAGCACCAGAAAATCAGCAGGATAAAAGAATTTGTCAACTCCAACCAAAATATCTTCAATGATCCCAACAGGCTTCCTTTCAGATCTGTCAGCTAGTTGTAAGACCACATGTGTGGGCTTCAACTCTCCTAAGCCTAGCTTCTCATATACTGAATATGAAAGCAAATTCACACTAGCTCCCAGATCTAACAAGGCTTTTTCAATGGTATGATCCCCAATGATGCAGGGGATAGTGGGGACTCCAGGGTCTTGGAGTTTTGTTGGGGTTGCAATAGTCAGTATTTATTTATGACACTTTTTCTGCTGAAAAGACTTTCTTGGACAGATGTATCCGTGATTGTCTTTTGTGGGTGCAAAGGTCGTTTAAAAACTTGGCATAGGCTGGAACCTGTTTGATTGCATCAAGCAGAGGTAGGTTGATCTTCACTTACTTAAAGATTTCCATCATTTCCTCCATTTTGGCATGCCCTTTATCAAAAGGGGAAGGTGCTTGCATTGCCTTAGGAAATGGCAAATGTGAGACTACTCCCCCATTTGCAGCCTTAGCCAACTCATCATCTCTTTTTTTTATTTTATTGTTTTCTTGAGAATCATCATTATCCTTCTTATTCAACATGGGTTGCTCCTATTGTTCCTTCTCCATGACTCCTTTTTCTTTTTCTAAATTTTTTAAAGGCCCACAGCCTACTTGATTGTCCACCAACCTTCCACTTCTTAATGTGGTCATAGATTTGGCTTCCTCATGCCAAGAAGAAACCTCACCTACCACATATTGTCTCCTTGGGTTATCCATGGGTTGGCTAGGCAGCCTCCCTTCCTCTCTCTTGGTCAAAGCATTAAACAGCTGACCAAGATGGTCTTCTATCTTTTTAATACTTTGGCTATGAGAGTGCACAATTTGAGACAAGGGTCCTAAGTTTTATAATGAAGCTAGAACTTATTCCTCAAAAGAAAGTGATCTAGCAGTTGGAGGGGGTGCATCTTGCTGCACAGGCTGAGCCATAGGTTGAGTCATGGGTTATTGGTAGTGGGGCCTTGGAAAGTAATTTTGGTGGTATGGCTGAGCATTTTTGTAAGCCATGGGCTGTTGTGGCTGCTGCTGCTAGTTTGGAAAAGTATCTTGTCTCCACCTCAAGTTGGGGTGGTTTCTCCATTGGTAACCATCAGTAGGCTGTTGCCCAAAGGACTGAGTGGTAGCCACATGCTCCATCACTAAATCTGGAAATTGAATAGCTGAGGGGCATTCATCAAGGGAGTGAGTGGGGGACTGGCATATAACACATGCCTCCTCCACTTTAGCAGCCATGGGTAACTGCATTGCTCTCATGAGCTTATCAAACTTCTGGGTCAAACTGTCCACTCTTCTTTTCAAATCATTGTGCCCACTCACCTCATACATCTTTTCTCTTGTGAAATTTTCTTTCACCATTCTAGGAATGTCATAGTCTCTGGACAATGTCTCTCTCTACATGGAGTTCTCACTGATAATATCAAACAACTCCCAAGCCTTCTCAGTGGTTTTGTGGAGGTAAGTACCACCACAAGAAGCATTTACCATATCTTTGCTTTTAGAATCAATTCCCTGATAGAAACTTTGAACAAGCTGTCATTTAGGGATTTGATGATGGGGACACTTCTTTAGCAGTTCTTTGAATCTCTCCCAAGCTTGGTGAAAGTCCTCAGTTGGATCTTGAGCAAATGAGATAATGCCCTTCATCAACTGGCTTGTCTTGGATATGGGGAAAAACTTAACCAAAAACTGTTTGAAGATCACTCTAGGACTGAATACTATTGGGTGGAAGCATTGAAAACTAGGTCTTGGCTCTATCTTTTAATGAAAAAAGAAAGAGTCTCATCCTGGTTGCTTCCTAACCCAAACCTACAATATTGAATGTAGTGCATAGTCCTAGAAATTCATCAATGTGCTTATATTGGTCTTCTTTGGTCAGGTGTTGGTTTGGAATTCTGAGTGTGTGCTTGCTTTATTGGTTGGTGGTAAAGGTAATTTAAAAATCAAAGAAAGAGTAAAACAGGGAATGGAATCAACACAACTAAGAAATCCTAGACCTGCAAGATACAAGGTCCATTGTGGCAAGTTTTGATAAGTAAGAGTTTGTCCCACAGGGAAAGGTGATCTACAGCTCCAAGGGAGCCATCTCTAGTAGTCCCTCCAGATCTGACTACAGATCTGGCAGTCCTAAAAAGGAGGGGAGTTTAAGGTCACTTATTCTAGGTATTCTACGGTAACCTAATGTCTAAACTACAGAAAGGGTTGAGAGGATGGATGGAGTGTGGAAAATAAATATAAAAGGGTGAGAAGTATGTTATTGAGCCTAGATCAGAGGAGCTTTGTAACTCAGATTCAGATCTAATGTTATAGAAATCCTGTCCAATGGCTACGTTATCACCACTGAGGAGAAAAGATCCTAGCCATTTCTCTGCCATGATTCAATCCCTTAAGGTTATAACCTGTCCACTCAAATGGTCACAGACTATCCCATAGGGGAACCACAATCCAGGGATGGGTCAAAACAAGTTAATCATTGTAGGCACTATTTCATCCAGGCTACCAACTCAAGAATCCATAGGGAACCTCAACCTCTAAAGCTCTATGTGTGGGGTTTAAGGCTGTATAGGACCATAATAGCCCAGACACATAGAACCAATAAGAGATTGAGTACAACCTTCGATCTAGCTATCCATTGCTTGAGTGAGGCTACAATGGTCCAATCACAAGCCTACAATCTCTATAACCATATCAGATCTAACATCTGATAGCGGATCTATATAATTATAGGGGAGTCTGCCTCTGTACAATCTCCCACCAGGCTTATACAAGCTCAAGTGTAAAGAAGAAAGATCCATCTTGGATCGGTGGATTAGAATCACCCTAAGGCTATAACCTGTCCACTTGAATGGTCACAGACTATCCCAGAGGTTATCCTCCTCACGGAGCCCAAGACAAAACAAGAATATCACTGCCACCACCATGGTCACAAGGCTACCAGCTCAAGCTCCCATGGGGATTTCAGATCTAGTGGGTCCTGTGGTGGGGCTAAGGCTGTATAGGACCATGATAGCCCAGACACATAGGTCACTTGGATCTGAGTGGCCCTTTGAATCAATCCTCCATTGCTTTGAATCACAGCCAAAGCAATGGCAGATCACAAGGCAGCAGCCTTGCACAGAGCATCTCACATTCCAACACAAATCCTACAGAGTACAAATCCTATTACAAAACTTCCATTGATCTAGTTCAAAAAGCATACAAAGACATAGCCAGCAAGTGCTGGACTATGGAGAGAAGGAAAAAGATAAATAACACTACTTACAACTACAAAAAGAAAAGAAAAACAATCTCAGATCAAGTCTCCAAGAAATGAGATGTGTTCCTAGCTATTCCAAGATGTCTAAACCTAAGCTAAGTATTAGTTTATATAGCAGTGGTGTGGCGGCGCATTAGGGTTAGGAAACCCTAATTTTAACGATGCCACGTGGCCGAATAGCGATCCTTGGATGCCTTGGGGCGCGTACACAGAGATTTAAGCATGGGAGTGCGCGCCCTAATCATTGGAAATTCCCAAAAGGTCCTCTGCTGAAGAGATGGAAGTTGAAGTTCAGAGCTTCGCTAGGTAGCCATTATTTCCCAGACTTGTCGTGTGGTAGCTCTTGCTCTTCACGAGGATGATTTGTTATTGAAGCTTCAACCGTTGTGAGGCTACCTTGGTTTGCTCTTCAGGCAGTCGCGAGGTTGAGTAGACATCAAAGCCTCAGATGTCGCGGGGTTGGAGTTCAAGCAGCCGCGAGGTAGCTGCGCGATCGCTGGGTTGATCTTTGCGAGGACAGATTTGAATAGCGCGAGAACTTCACGAGCACTTCTCTTCAATGAACTTCACGAGTTTCCTCCTGAGGCTTTAATGAGTTCTAAACTGCACAACATTTCATGTCTTGATTGATCTTTGCGAGGATGCTTTCTTCTTAAATGGCACGAGAACTGCGTGAGGAGTTCTCTTCTGATAATTGCATCCTGCTGCCACTGCACGACAGCTGTGCGAGGAGCCTCTTGAAGCTCTCTCTCCTCTGCCATTCTGAGTGAACTACGCGAGGTTGAGAGAGGTCTGCTTTGAACTGTGCGAGACTGCGTGATGTGTTCTACTCTTGAGCTTCGCGAGAGCTATGCGAGTAGTTGTTGTAAAGTCTTGGGAAGCTCAGTTGGACTACGCGATGCTCATTCCAGGTCTAGATTCAGAGTCCATCCTTCTGAGGGACTTCTGGTGTCAAAACAGGCTCCTTACCAGGATTCCTGACCTTGTTTCACTGCTGATTATTACCTACATAAAACACTTAACAAGAACTTATTAGATGGCTAAGGGTGTAATCAAAGGTTAAGTTAAGGGGTGAAAAGTGGTACTTTTCAGGTCTTAACACACCCCCAAACCTAATTTTTGCTAGTCCCTTAGCAAAGCTACATTAAATCTACTACAAAAACTTAAATGCCACTTTCGTAGGGAGCACGGATACATTTGGCATATGTACCTGGCCCTTTAAACCCCTAGGTGATCCCTAGTGGAGGAGTGATGTCTCCTGAGGGTTTTCAGTGAAGACACCCACAAACTTCTCAATGAAACAGTTAACAAAAATGCAATATCATCAAGTGAGCAGTCAAGGAGCAGACTTAGTTTACTCTTGAATTAGTAAACATAAAAGAAATTTAATCCATTGGTTGCACAGTAATTTAAACAGCATAAACTTCTCATGAATGCACAACATTTCCAATCAGTGTACAACCACAGAAAACTGCACAAGTGTGTGCCAGCACTGAGCTCATCATCAAATTAAAAATTAGGTTATAGGTCATACATAATGAATTCAAGTTCAGACCCAAAAACTTTCCAGGGCATACTCTCATAAGGGTCTTGTTGAGGGGTTCATTTTCTCTCAGGCTTAAGAGCAATTACATCCCCCAAATGGGTCTGTAAGCATGAGCATAGGCATAGCTCTTAGGTGCTGACATCATTGACACATCCTCACCATAGATTAGGTCACTCTTTATCTCCACATGACAGCTCACTCAACTTTGGATCACATGGGCTTTTAACTGGGCTGTAATGTGGCTTATGGAGTGGGTTTAAAAAGAATGGAAGGTTGAAAAGGGGTTCAAAATTAAGAAATCAGTAGGTGAAAGAGGTGATTCATGACTTCACCTTCTTGATTTTAGCTCCTTTCCTCTTCTTTGAGATTTTCAGATTTGAAGTGATCAGTTTCTCTTCTTGATTTTGATTTTCCAAAAGAAAGTTCCTCTTGACTCCTCTCATACTCCTCTTCATTATTATTTTTGTTTCTTTTTTATGGAATTTTCTTCTTTTTATTTTCATTTTTGCTTTTTTGAAATGCCACCATGTTCTCAGTTACCATACTGCCAAAATTTTGAGATACTTCTTCTCCATTTACCTAATGTTGACCATAGCTAGCCCATCTTCAACTTTTTCTTTACCTTCTGAATTCATAGAGTGAGGGTAGGCTGAATCAGGTTCATAGGTTCAGGTACAAGTACTTGAGTGCATATTGAAAAAATTTAGGATTTAAAGCTCAAAGGGGCTATGGACAAGGGCAGTTGCTTTAGGGTCAGCCTTATTAGACTCAAACTGTCCAAGAGAAGGCCTTGATCCTTTCCTAAGTTTCATGAGTGCTGTCAGTTGTTTCAACTTGGAGTTGCCTAACTTCTAGTGAGCCCAGTGACTCAGCCAGTCCTTAGAACTAGAAGAAATTTCCTTAGTCACTCCTCAAAGGATGGAGATAAAATAAAATAAAATTATAGGCCCAATTCTCACTGGTTATGGTCTTCCTTTGAACTTTTAAGTATGTCCTCACCTTTTTCTCTCTCTACTGATTCACTAAGTGCTGATACAAGTGAGTTTCCTTGGTGCTATCATCATTGAAATGTGAAATATTAAAAGTTTACAATGTCCAAAGTTTGCAAAAATTTTAAATTTCTTATTTGTCATGATTCTTAAGTGAACATAAATCCATTTCCATATTACTCCGATGACTCTGCTGCACTTAGGTTAACTATTCCATGGGCAGGGTCTGCCTGCCACACCCCCAAACCTATGAGGAGCAGTCTCCTCACTGAGTCAAAGGTGTGGGTGCAGCAGATTTATTAAGGGCATAATAAAAGGAAATAGCAAGAAAGAAAACAACCTAAAACAGAGAACTGTACAGAATAACAAGAAAAGAAAATTTCATTAAAACGAAAAAAGAAAATTACAAAAAGGGGGAAGAAGGGAGAAAAGGATCAAGGGTGAGGGGGTTGAGAAGGTGGGGGAGGGGGTGGAGTGGAGGGGGCAGGGGATGGTTCTATCTTTTTCTTTTTCTGCTGTGGCTGGAGCTTTTCCTCCTCCTTAGCCAGGAGCTGTTGAACCGCCTCGTACTCATCCCAGAGGGGTTGTAGGGGATCCGAATCTTTAGGTGGTGGCGGGTCCAACCACATCAAGTAAAACTTGTTAGGCAGCGTATTAGGCTTGACATCTGCCATTGTTAGGAGTAGGGAAGGACTGCTAGGGTGAGAGGAGAAAGGATGCGATGAATATGAAAGGGGCTCCCTGTGTATTTAAAGATGAGGATGGTGGAAGATGAAATGGTGGAATAACATCCAAGTCGCGCAATTAATTAAGAGTGAGTTGGGAAACGTCAAGTCCCAGCAATCAGCATGGGAAATGACAAATGCATTTGACTCACGCAGCTGAGTAAGGGGATCACGAGATAACTGAATCTCGCGATGATGGATGTTGGGGATTGAAGTGCAGGAGAGGTTCCCAAATCTTCATTTATAATGCGCGAGGGCTTAATACCAAACAGGGGCAATACAGGTAGTGCAGCATACTCATCAAAAATATTCAAACAAAAGGCATTCAATTCAAAAATCAGCAATTCGCAGCAGAAGAAGAAGAAATCATACCAATCCCACATAAACTCTATCAAGCTCAACATATTCAGACTCCACATAAACACTACAATTTCTTAAAAATTATCGAAGAAACAAAAGTAGTATAGTATAACATGGACACAACTGTGGGTCAGGTAGAGGTAGGGGTCCCATGAAAATGAATAGTGGTCATAGGGTCAGCAGGTTTTTCGATACAAGGCTTAAGCCTCTGACCATTCACTTTGAAGGATCTCCTAGATTTGGGATCCTGGACTTCCATAGCACCAGATGGGGAAACATTTAAGACAATATAGGGACCTTCCCATCTGGATTTTTATTTGCCAGGAAAGAATTTTAGTTTGGAGTTGAATAACCAAACCTTACCACCAGGTATGAGGCTTTTTCTCAGCAAGCCCTTGTCAAAGAAAGCTTTGGACCGTTCCCTGTAGATCCTAGCATTGGTGTAAGCATCCATCCTCAGCTCATCCAATTCAGACAGCTGCAATGACCTGTGAAGACCAACAGAAGTTAGGTTCATATTTAAACTCTTAATGGCCCAATAGGCCTTGTGTTCTAACTCTACTGGGAGATGGCACGCCTTGCCATAGACCAGTCTGAATGGGGACATTCCAATGGGAGTCTTATAGGCAGTCCTATAAGCCCACAGTGCATCATTCAGTTTATCGGCCCAATCTCTCCTGTCAGTCGTTATTGTTTTCTCAAGGATGTGCTTGATCTCCCTATTGGAAATTTCAATTTGCCCACTTGTCTGTGGGTGGTAGGGAGTAGCAATCCTATGGGTCACAGAATATTTCTTGAGCAAGCTCTCGAAATTTCTATTGCAGAAATGACTACCCCCATCACTGATAATAGCTCTAGGGGTTCCAAATCTGGAGAAAATGTGCTGCCTTACGAATTTGAGGACCACTTGGTTGCCATTGGTTCTAGTGGCAATGGCTTCTACCCATTTGGAAACACAGTCCACTGCCACTAAGATGAACTGATAACCATTAGAAGGAGGAAAGGGGCCCATGAAGTCTATACCCCATACATCAAACAGTTCTACAACAAGGATGGGCTGTAAAGGCATGGAATTTCCTCTGGACAGCCCTCTGAATTTTTGACATCTCGCACATGCCTTATAGTGTGTATATGCATCTTTGAATAAAGAAGGCCAGCAAAACCCACATTGCAGGACCTTATCAGCTATTTTTCTCCCACTGAAGTGGCCTCCACAGGCATTTTCATGGCACATGGCCAGAATACTGGTGACATCACTCTCGAGAACACATCTTCGGATGATTTGGTCTACATAGTACTTGTATAGGCAAGGTTCCTCCCAAAAAAAATATTTGACCTTTGAGAAAAATAGGTCTTTGTCCATTTTGGTCCAGTGGTCAGGAATCTTTCCTATAACTAGATAATTAACAATGTGTGCAAACCAAGGGACCAAGGATTGGATGGCAAATAATTGCTCATCCAGGAAGGCATCATTTGTAGAACCATCAAGGCATTTCTCCAAGATAATTCTGGATAAGTGGTCAGCCACCACATTCTCCACACCCTTTTTGTCCTTGATTTCAATGTCAAACTCCTACAGCAGGAGTATCCATCTAATCAGCCTAGGCTTAGCATCTCTCTTGGACAATAGGTACTTCAATGCTGAATGGTCAGTGAAGATTATAATTTTAGATCCTAGTAGATAGGCTCTAAATTTGTCAACAGCATAAACCACTGCCAGAAGCTCTTTCTCAGTTGTGGTATAGTTCAGCTGAGCTTCAGCATGTGATTTGCTGACATAAGCAATGACCACAGGCAGCTTATCCTTTCTTTGGCCCAAAACAGCACCTATTGCCAACTCTGATGCATCACACATCAACTCAAAAGGTAGGGTATAGTCTGGTGTTTGGAGTACAGGGGCAGAGGTGAGGCATATTTTCAATGTTTCAAAAGCTTTAAGACATCCAGCAGAAAAGTCAAAGGGCACATCTTGGCAGAGCAGGTGGCCCAATGGCTTAGCAATTTTGCTGAAGTCCTTGATGAACCTCCTATAAAATCCTGCATGCCCAAGGAAAGATCTGATTTGTTTGACTATTTTTGGAGGGGGCAAATTGGCAATGAGGTCAACTTTGGCCTTGTTACCTCAAGCCCTTCTTTAGAGACTACATGGCCTAACACAATGCCTTGTGTTACCATGACGTGGCTCTTTTCTCAGCTTTAGACCAGATTGGTCTCCTCACATCTTTGCAAAACTAGGCTGAGGTGTTGTAGACACTGGCCAAAACTGTCCCCATAGACAGAAAAATCATCCATAAAAATCTCTAAAAATTTGTCAATCATATCAGAGAATATGGCATACATACACCTCTGAAAAGTGGCTAGCGCATTACATAGTCCAAAAGGCATCCTTCTGTAAGCAAAGGTGCCAAAAGGACAGGTGAAGGTGGTTTTCTCTTGGTCTTGAGGATGCACAGGGATCTGGTTGTACCCTGAGTACCCATCAAGAAAATAGTAAAAAGCTTTTCCAGCCAATTTGTCCAAAATTTGATCAATGAATGGGAAAGGGAAGTGGTCCTTTCTGGTCTTAGAGTTGAGCTTCCTATAATCAATGCATACTATCCAGCCAGTGGTCTCCCTGGCTGGTCTCAACTCTCCTGTTTTAGTTTTGATCACTATTATGCCAGATTTCTTGGGCACCACTTGGATAGGTGCCACCCAGTTAGAATCAGAGATGGGGTAAATCACCCCTGCATCTAGCAATTTGATGAGCTCCTTGAGGACCACTTCCTACATGTGAGGATTTAACTTCCTCTGCATTTCCCTGGAGGGTAGTGCTCCCTCCTCAAGATGAATCCTGTGCATGTAGATTGATGCATCTATTCCTCCCAGATCGGCAATGGTCCAACCAATTGCCTTCATGTGCTTCCTCAAAACTGTTAGTAATTCCTCTTCCTACTCATTGGTAAGAGAGGAAGAGATAATCACTGGAAGCTTATCACCTTTCTCAAGGAAGGCATATTTCAATGTTTCTGGAAGCTGCTTGAGTTCCACATCAGGGGCTTGTAGGGTGGATGGCAAAATTGGTGCATTGGAGGTTGGAGGAAGAGGCAGCAATGTCGGTTTCCAACTGGAATGCTGCACTGAGCCCACAGAGGACTTCAATGTGGTCAGGTCTTTTGGTATCACATTTGGGCTCTCTTCCTCCACCATGTCCCAAATTTTAACTAAATTCCTGACAACGTTGCCCCACTCCAGCAGAGTGGGCAATTCTTCTTCTACAATTTCCTCTAGTACATCCACTGCAAAGCTCTCCTCATTGTCCACCTGAGGGTACTTTGCACAGTTGTACACATTTAGCTCAATTTTCATATGTCAGAAAAGTTACCTCCATTACCCTAGACTTGCATTGAATGCATGCATTGGCAGTGGCCAAGAAAGGCCTGCCCAATATAACAGGTATGGGATCTGGGCTATTACTGCAGCCCATGTCCAAAACTAAGAAGTCAGCAGGGTAGAAAAACTTATCCTCCCCCACTAAGACATCCTCAATCATTCCCAGAGGTCTCCTCTCATACCTATCAGCCATCATTAGCACAATGGGGTCGCTTTCAGCTCCCCCAAACCTAGCTGCAGATATACACTGTATGGCAACAGGTTAATGCTGGCTCCAAGGTCTAAAAGGGCTTTTCCAATTGTATGGTCTCCAATTACGCAGGGAATAGTGGCTATCCCTAGATCTTACAACTTCTCAGGCATTGATATGTTAAATACAAAATTCACTGTATCAGTTGCAAAGACCTTTTTGGACACATGGCCTCTAGCTTTTCTCTTTTGGGTGCAGAGGTCTTTCAGGAACTTTGCATAGGCTGGGACCTGTTTAATTGCCTCAAGCAGGGGCAAATTGATTTTTACCTGCCTAAAGGTCAGCTTCATTTCCTCCATCTGGGCATTCCCTTTATCAAAAGGGACAGGGCTATCCAAAACTTGAGGAAATGGCAGCTGAGGTTCTGCTGGTTCCTCAGCTGCTAGCCCATGACTAAACTTTTGTTTCTTTCTTTTTCAACTAAACTTTTGTTTCTTTCTTTTTCATGTTTTCTCCTCAAGGCTCAACTACAGCCTCTTTATTTTTCTCTTGCTGTAGGGTGGCAGGCAATTCTTGGCTTTGTGTTCCAACAACATCTCTATCCTGATCATTTACATCATCTGTGGGAATGACCTCTGTTCGTCTGTTACCCACCTGGTTGTCTATCAGCCTATCAGACTTAGGGTAGTCACAGCATTGGTTCCCTCAAAACTTGAGGAAGCTTCTTCAATTAAAAATTGACCCGTGGGGTTAGCAACTGGCTGGCAGGGCAACCTCCTTTCATCTCTCCTAGCCAAGGCATTTGAAATTTGGCTTATCATTCTTCCGAGGCTCTGACCATGAGAGTCCACAGTCTGAGCCAAGGATCCCAGGTTTTGCAATGAAGTCAAGACCTGGTCCTCAAAGGAAACATTTCTTAGCTGAGAGTGGGGTACAACCAACTGATTTTGTTGCTGATGGGGCTGTTGATGGTGCTGGAAGTTAGACCTAAGGGCATTCCCTTGATTGAGCTGTTGTTGTGGCCTTTGTGGTAAGGCCAACATCTGCTGGGGCTGCATGTAGTTGTCTTGCCTCCACCTCAGACTTGGGTGGTCTCTCCATTGGTAACCAGTATTTTGGTGCTGGTATCCATATGGCTGTCTGTTGTAGCCCCCAGATTTGTGTTGGCCATAATATTGAGCAGCAGCAGCATGTTCCAAAACCAATTCAGGAAATTTCCCTGCAGATGGACATTCCTCCACTGTGTGCTGTGGGGACTGGCATATCAGACATGCCTCCACCACACGAGCAGCCCTTCTGGGTTGCATCACAGTCAGTAATTTGTCAAACTTCATAGAAAGGTTTTCCATCTGCAGCTGCAGGTCATTGTTCCCAGACACCTCATAAATTTTTCCTCTTGATCCAGCAGCAAGCCCCACCTTTGACTCAGATTCCTGACTAGTTCTTGCCAGGGATGGCTTTTGAAAAGCATTCTCACTAATCACCTTAAACAATTCCCATGCCTCCTCAGCAGTCTTGTGCATGTAGGATCCACCACAAGAGGCATCGACCATATCTCTATTTTTCTCATCAATCCCATTGTAGAAGCTTTGTACAAGCTGCCACTCTGGGATCTTGTGGTGGGGGCATTGTTTGAGCATTTCTTTAAACCTATCCCAGGCTTGGTTAAAATCCTCAGTTGGGGATTGAGCAAAAGCAAGAATCTCTTTCCTCAACTGGCTAGTTTTGGTCTCAGGGAAGAACTTGGTCAGGAACTTGGTCTGGAGGTCTTTCCATGAAGCAATGCTATTGTTGGGAAGAGTGGTCAACCAGGTACTGGCCCTATCCTTCAGAGAGAAAGGAAAGAGTCTGTAGCCTAGTAGCCTCAGGTCCCAAACTAGTGATATTAAAAGTGGTGCAGAAGGCCAAGAACTGGTCAATATGCTTGTAAGGGTCCTCCTTGCTAAGACCATAGAAAGAGGGCAGCATCTGGATGATTGAAGTTTTTATTTCATGATTCCCCTGAACATCAGGGAATTGAATGCTAAAAGGGGAGTTATAGTCATCCGGAGCATTCAACTCCTTGAGAGTTCTGGGTTGTTCTTCACCCATATTTGCTGTCACAGGCTCACTTGGGGGCTCTCCTGTGGTGTGCCTGTCTCTTCTAAGTCTCCTTCCCCTTTCTAACTCAGGGTTAAGAGGCTCTAAAGTAGGGCTGAGAGATCTCCTCCCTAGCATACAAACACACCAACAACAAGGAGAGCTTCTTACAGGCACATTGCAAATGAATAACTTTACAATTAACAAATTTATCTAACTAATTTACAGCTATTTAAAGAATACATTTACAACTATCCTAGATACTACTAGAGAATTTTCAAGAAAGATAGACAGAGTTTTAAAAGTTAAAGAGTTTGCAAACAGAGGTAGCTAAGCTCCAATTGCAGTCCAACTGTCCTTCACTGCTGCTGTCTAGATCTGCAAGAAAGGTTTAAAATTATATCAGCAGTATCAATTATTCACATTTGCAAAAAATACTAAGAATACAAAAACTAAGGGTCTACTAATAGATCATCTTTCCCTGGTAGTGGCGCCAAAAACATGTTGGTTTGGAATTCTGAGTGTGTGCTTGCTTTATTGGTTAGTGGTAAAAGTAATTTAAAAATCAAAGAAAGAGTAAAACAGGGAATGTAATTAGCACAACTAAGAAGTCCTAGACCTGCAAGATACAGGGTCCATTGTGGCAAGTTTTGATAAGTAAGAGTTTGTCCCACAGGGAAAGGTGATCTACAGCTCCAAGGGAGCCATCTCTAGTAGTCCCTCCAGACCTGACTACAGATCTGGCAGTCCTAAAAAGGAGGGGAGTTTAAGGTCACTTATTCCAAGTATTTTAAGGTAACCTAATGTCTAAACTACAGAAATGGTTGAGAGGATGGATGGAGTGTGGAAAATAAATATAAAAGGGTGAGAAGTATGTTATTGAGCCTAGATCAGAGGAGCTTTGTAACTCAGATTCAGATCTGATGTTATAGAAATCCTGTCCAATGGCTACGTTATCACCACTGAGGAGAAAAGATCCAACCCATCTCTCTGCCATGATTCAATCCCTTAAGGTTATAACCTGTCCACTCAAATGGTCCCAGACTATCTCATAGGGGAACCACAATCCAGGGATGGGTAAAAATAAGTTAATCATTGTAGGCACTATTTCATCCAGGCTACCAGCTCAAGAATCCATAGGGAACCTCAACCTCTAAAGCTCTATGTGTGGGGCTAAGGCTGTATAGGACCATGATAGCCCAGACACATAGAACCAATAAGAGATTGAGTACAACCTTCGATCTAGTTGTCCATTGCTTGAGTGAGGCTACAATGGTCCAGTCACAAGCCTACAATCTCTACAACCAGATCAGATCTAACATCTGATAGCAGATCTATACAATTATAGGGGGGTCTGCTTCTGTATAATCTCCCACCAGGCTTATACAAGCTCAGGTATAAAAAAGAAAGATCCATCTTTGATCGGTGGATTAGAATCACCCTAAGGCTATAACCTGTCCACTTGAATGGTCAAAGACTATCCCAGAGGCTATCCTCGTCACGGAGCCCAAGACAAAACAAGAATATCGCTGCCACCGCCATGGTCACAAGGCTACCAGCTCAAGCTCCCATGGAGATTTCAGATCTAGTGGGTCCTGTGGTCGGGCTAAGGCTGTATTAGACCATGATAGCCCCAACACATAGGTCACTTGGATCTGAGTGGCCCTTAGAATCCGTCCTCCATTGCTTTGAATCACAGCCAAAGCAATGGCGAATCACAAGGTAGCAACCTTGCACAGAGCATCTCACATTCCAACACAAATCTTATAGAGTACAAATCCTATTACAAAACTTCCATTGATCTAGTTCAAAAAGCATACAAAGACATAGCCAGCAAGTGCTGGACTATGGAGAGAAGGAAAAAGAAAAAGAAAACTACTTACAGCTACAAAAAGAAAAGAAAAACGATCTCAGATCAACTCTCCAAGAAATGAGATGTGTTCCCAGCTATTCCAGGATGTCTAAACCTAAGCTAAGTATGGGTTTATATAGCAGTGGTGTGGCGGCACATTAGGGTTAGGAAACCCTAATTTTAATGATGCCACATGGCTGAATAGTGATCCTTGGATGCCTTGGGGCGCGTACATGGAGATTTTAGCGTGAGAGTGTGTGCCCTAATCACTGGAAATTCCCAGAAGGTCCACTACTGAAGAGATGGAAGTTAAAGTTTAGAGCTTCGCTAGGTAGCCATTATTTCCCAGACTTGTCGCGTGGTAGCTCTTGCTCTTCGTGAGGATGATTTGTTATTGAAGCTTCAACCGTCGTGAGGCTGCCTTGGTTTGCTCTTCAGGCAGTCGCGAGGTTGAGTAGACATCAAAGCCTCAGATGTCGCGGGGTTGGAGTTCAAGCAGTCGCGAGGTAGCTGCGCGATCGTTGGGTTGATCTTCGCGAGGATAGATTTGAATAGCGCGAGAACTTTGCGAGCACTTCTCTTCAATGGACTTCGCGAGTTTCCTCGCGTGGCTTTAATGAGTTCTGAATTGTGTGAGGTTTCATGTCTTGATTGATCTTCACGAGGATGGCTCCGTCTTCGTGAGGATGCTTTCTTCTTGAATGGTGTGAGAACTGTGCGAGGAGTTCTCTTCTAATAATTGCATCCTGTGGCCACTGCACGACAACTGTGCGAGGAGCCTCCTGAAGCTCTCTCTCCTCAGCCATTTTGAGCGAACTACACGAGGTTGAGAGAGGTTTGCTTTGAACTACGCGAGACTGCGTGATGTGTTCTACTCTTGAGCTTCACAAGAGCTGTGCAAGTAGTTGTTGTAAAGTCTTGGGAAGCTCAGTTGGACTGCGCGAGGCTCATTCCAGGTCTGGATTCGGAGTCCATCCTTCTGAGGGACTTCTGGTGCTAAAACAGGCTCCTTAGCAGGATTCCTGGCCTTGTTTCACTGCTGATTATTTCCTACATAAAACACTTAACAAGAACTTATTAGATGGCTAAGGGTCTAATCAAAGGTTAAGTTAAGGGGTGAAAAGTGGTACTTTTCAGGTCTTAACATCAGGCCATGGAATGAGGGTAGAATTTGGATTATGGAAGACTTGATCTCATAGTTCACTTGAACAATAGGGAATTGAATGTAGAAGGGATAATTATAAACTTACATTGAATTCCTTCAAGGTTCTAGGTTGTTGTTGCTCACCCATTTCAGCAAATCCAAATGCAGCTGATGTGGGTGAGATTTGTTTAGTCCTAAGGAGTCTTTCAACCTTTGGATTTAATGTATCAATCTGAGGATTGAGAGTTCTCCTTCCAAACATACACCACTCACACTCTGAATGCACACACAATGCAGAGCCAATTTAACACAACAATCAGGAACAAGCACAATTAACTAGTAAATCTACAAATCCATAGATTAGAAAAATAAAAGGAGTAGAGGGATTCAAACTTTAGCACAACCTCTAGCAAAATGCTTCTCGTTAGCAACAGCTTCTGATCTGAGGAAATAATAAAAACTACTACAACACAGCAAAAACTTTCAAAAGTAGTTAGAAAAAAAACTAAACAGTCTATTAAGGATCTACAATCTATACAAAAACAAACTTAGATCTACCAATTTTAAGCACACAGATCCCCGGCAGCGGTGCCAAAAACTTGTTGGCCACTTACCTTGTATTCAAAAAGGGGTTTAAAATCACATAATTAAAGGATCTATTGGTTGCAAACACCAAGGCAAGTAGACATACAGACCAACAAGTATTCAGGGCCTGTTGTAGCAAGTTTTAAAGAAGGGTAAGTAAGGGTATGTCCATAGGGAAATGTGGCTGAAAATTAGGCAAATCTCCATATCTAAAGCAGATCTGACACCCTTCCTAAGGGCTTGTCACTTTTAAACTAAACTAAAAAAAAAAAAAATTAAAATTGCAGAAGTGGATCCAGAGTACAACTCTTGAAGTGAAGGGAAATTTAAAACAAAAAATGGAAAGAAGGAGCTTGGAGTTTGGTCTTACTGTAATTGGGTTGAGCTGTTAGGGTTACAGAGAGTTTAGAGTGCATTAATCCCTCATCTGGCAGTAGGCACAGCTGCAGGGTAGAAGAATCTGATCTAGGCGAGAGATTTGGTTTGATCTTAAGGCTATGATCTATCCACTTCAATGGTCACAGATCATCTACTAGATTCACTCCATTCTCATGCTTCCATCAAAATATTATAACCACTATAAATGCTGCAATTGCAAGGTCACAGGCACAAGCAATTACAGGAATATCAAATCTAGGGAGATCAAATGGCATCCAAGAGGTCTACCAGTTAAGTGGGTGAGCTATTCTCATCTACACGAAGCCGATCGAGCACCAAATGAAACCAGAGGAACTATAGATCTAATTACAGCAGTTAAACCAACATTACATTGAATTAAACTAACCATACAATGAAATGCCCTCAGATTTGTAGTCTATGCAACATCCAACCCTCAATAACACTCCCAGCTTTCCCTAATTACAAACTAAACCTCCCTCTTTGTTGCTACAAAGAAATTAGCCAACCATGGTTGGGCTACAAGGAAGAAGAGAGAATTTTGATGCAAGCCCTGATCCCCAAAAGACATTGAACTCATGGGCATGTCCTTACCTTTTTCCCTCCTTAATGGTTCACTAAGTGCTGACACAAATGAGTTTTCTTAGTGTTCACCTCATGGAAATGTTAAATTTTAAATCTCCTCATTTTAAAAGTTTCTTAGGTGAACTTAGCTCTATTTCTATCTCACTCACTTAGTTCTGCTACACTTAGGTTAACTACATCACTGGCATACCTTGGCACACTCCCAAACCTATGAGGAACAGTGTCCTTCCTGGTTCAAAGATAAATAGAACTTGTGCAGCAGGGTATATCGATAAAAAGAACACACAAAATAAGACAAGTAAAATTAATAAACAACAAAAGTAAACAAGCCAGACAAGATTCAAACAAAATATAACTAAAAGAACTTTTATTTATAAAATAGAAAAATGTACAATACAGGTAAAAAGAAATATAAAAGCTTCTACAAAAACATCCTAACTAAGTACATGCACATGGCCTAATCATCTAAATTTTTATCTATAGGTTCTTGGACATCTTTTCCTTTCTCTTTATTGAGAGTAGCAGCAGTGGACTGGGATCTCTTGGAAGTAGTCTTTCTCTACCTAGTTCTGCTTCTCTTTTTGGGAGTGGGTTCAGGATTTGGAGCAAGTTCTTTGATGTTGATTCCAAGCTTTATTTTTTTGGGGTCTTTTGGTTGAGGAGCAGTTGCCATTGGAGGTGTTACTGTAGTGAAGAGAGAGGCAGCAGCAGCTACTAAATCTTTGCCACCATTCTCAGATAAGGTCCTCTGCAATGCCGCAACAGTCCTAGCATAGTCACTAGCCCTTTCTTCTACCAATCTCAGTGCCAGCTGCAAGTTCTTTATCACATCCTCCATCCCATCAGCTCTATTTTTCTCTTCATTATATTTTAGCAATGTCTCCCTCCATCCATGTTTGATCCACTTTCTCTCCATCTTGTGAGTTAGCTTTAAAAACATGATTTGATCGAGGAGGGGCTGCTTCACTGTAGTTCTGAGGTCAGCCATGCCTCGTATTACATCCCTCTTGATGTAGGCATTTTCCTTCATGGCTCTAAGGAGGGTGGAGAATGGGGGCATGGGGTTTGAAGAGGTAGGTAGGATGGTGCTACCAGCAGTGTAAGAAGGGCCAGCTAGCAAATGGGTTGGGGTGGATGAAGATGAAGGAATATATGATGGAATGGGTCGGGTGGAAGTAGAGGGTAATGCCTGGGGGATTTCAGGTTCAAATTGGTTAAGGTCCATGACTTTAGGGTCTGTTTAGGAGGATTTTGAGGAGGTGGGGATTAGGTTATCCACATCTGTAGTAGCATCATTTGTTGCTACTGCAAGTGGGGTTGGAGATTGGGTAAGCGCCAGAGATGGGGCAATAATGGGCCATATAGGGTCAAGTTGAGGTTCGGGTTCAGGGTCAGTTTGGGTTCAGGCAGTGGTAAATGTAATTGGAGGGGCTTCCTAAACAGGTTCAATGGGTGTAACAGGAACTGTTGTTACTACTAAGGTTAAGGGTTGGGGAGATGGGGGTGGTGTAGGTTTATGGGTAGGAGGACGTACAAATGGTTGTTGGGAAGATTGGATTAAGGTTGACAATATGGATTGGATGGCTTGTAAACTGAATTGAATGGAGGCCTTGTTTTAGAGGGTGGAGTGCATGGCCTGATGGTTTGCCTCTATGGATGTTTGGTTTGGCAGTTGGCAATCATTTGGGTTTGAAGGGAGATGAGGAGGTTGAGGATTTGGGTTAGGAGATTAGGTATGATAGGTGTTGTTGGTTGGGTGGTTGGAATTGGTTTAAATGGTGAAGTGGGGGCATGATGGAAGTTAGTTGGCTGTGGTGAAGTAGGGGTAGGGGTAAAGTGATGTGATTTTGGTGAATCCAGGAGAGGGGTGAAATCATAATTGATGTCCCCTATAATAGAGTCAATCATAGCTGAGTATCACTTTGATGGGAAGGGGTCTTGGTCCTGAAAAGGAAAAAAGGAATGGCTTGGCCCAAGGGTTCAGGTTTAGTGTCTGTAAAGTTGTCAATGGGCTGAGGTGAGGCTACAAGGGGGCTATGTGGGATGTCATGGATTTGAGGCTCAGGTGCTGGTGAGGATGGTTGGATATGAATAGTTGGGGCTGTTGAGGTACTTGTTCAGGGGCAGGGATAGGTTGGGATATATAGGTGGGTTGGGGCTCCGTGGGGGCTTTGGTTGCTTTCCTTTTTCTATAAGTAACCTTGACAGGGGGGCTGGGGTGGGTTATGGATGTAGGCAGAGGTTGGGTAGGGATGGTTGTGAGGTTGTTGTGATGCTGGTAAGTGTAGATATTGGTATGGTCACAACAGGTATGGTGGGTGTAGGTGAGGTTGTGGTGGCTGTGGTAGTGGGTAAAGGTACAGGTATAGAAGGTATAACTGTACAGGGTTGTGGGATTAGGGTGATTGTAGTGGTTGTCGTAGTATGTAAGGTAGGGATGGCTGGCACAACAGGTGGCATGGGGATGGAGTTGGGTGTGGAGGTAGTGTTGACAATTGATTATGGTGGAATGGGGAGTGATGGGAATGGGATGGTGGGGATAGCTGGGCTGACAACTACAGGACCTGAAGTAGTAACTACTACAAAGGTGGCCACAGAAGCAGCATCAGCTCCCTCTTGAATTGTGGGTGCTGCTTAAGCAAGCAACTCCTCCTTTTTCTTCTTCTCAATCAATGTTCCACTAATTCCCCACTACTTCTTTCCACATTTGATGGGGGCCAAATTTAAAGTTTCTACATTCATTTGGAATTGGTAACACCACAGCTTCAGCAGGGCTGTGATGAGACTCCAATACGGCAAGGCATGGGGGTTTCTACACCCACTTCACCTTCTCATGTATATCCTTCATCCCTTAAAAGATTAGTTTTGCAACATCAAAATAGTGGTTGCAGTGGAAGGAGTAGAGGGCATCAGCAATTGGGGACCTCCTCTCTTGCTGGTGCCTAGAGTAATATATATTCTTTCTCAGTACCCCATCCATAAATCTCAGGCCTAGATGTAGGTCTCTCTTCCTAATTGACACCCCAGAGGCTATGATCCCTCCAGTGAGCTCCTTGGTAATTTCAGGGATGGTGGCTGTCAAAGGAGCACCCAAGCCACAATTTGGGCTGTAAGTGGCTGGTACCCCAAGTATTTCAGCAATTGCTGCTTGGTTAAACAACATCTCAAAATCATCAATCAAAACCAGCAATGCAGGGTTTCCATCATCCCCAATCTTCAGCCTCATGTTCTGCTTCAATAACTAAACTAGTCTAGGGAAGACTAGCTACAATGGGGGCCTGAGCAGGGGTAGGAATGAGGCTTTGGTGAGGTATTCTATTGATGCAGTAGTCTCAGGCTGTTCCTCAAAGAATGCCTTATCAAAGGCAGTTTCAGCTTCAAGCTTAATTGTAGCCACAAACTCAGAGGGGGTTTTGAGGGACTCATCCTCTTCCTCTTCCTCAGGGGCAACCTCAGGGACCTTAGGGACCACTCCCTTACCCTTTTTATGCTTTTTCTTGGATTTCTCAAGGCTCTTACCAAGTGGGTGGTCTCTGGCTCTTTTCTTAGGGGTTGCCTTCTTCTTGACAATAGGGGCATCAGAGGCCACAACCTTGGCCTTCTTCACAGGGGCAACCCTCTTCTTAATTTGTTCCACTTGGGGCTTAATTGGTTGTGTAGGTATCTCAGAGGTCTCTACAGTGGAAGCCTCTGCAATCCTCACAGATTTTCGTGCAGCCACAGGGCTGCCACTAGGGGGACAGTTCAGCATGGCAGTCAAGGTATCAACAAATTTAAAACCCGTGGCCATGACTACTCCAATTCTTAAAATTAGGTCTGAAACACACCAACTGTGTAGTTCCCAAAAATATGCTCCCTACTTAACACAAAAATCATAGCCTACTCAATCCAAATGAGAAAGTGAGAACACTTATCGTAAATAGCTAGGGTTCACTTTCCAATCTTACACAGTGGATCAAATTTCCCCGAATCAAGTATAAAATGACCGGGAGTTGTTGGGGAACACAATGGTAGGAGAAGAGTAGCTGAATTGTAGTGGTTTAGGTAGTAGAGAAGAAAGAAGGGAGAAGGAAAATCATAGGTGTGCAATGGAGCTAGGGCAAAGAAGAAACTAGATGAAGAAATGAGGATTCCACAGGGTATAAGTGTATGACCCTGTGCTTCGCGCGGTTCTCACCAAGTACTTGCGAGGCACATTCTTCTCGTGCAGCTAAAAAGGGATCTCACGAAAAATGCAGTTATTGAGAAGAACAAAACCTCGTGAGGTATTTGCGAGGTTGGTTTAAATCTAAGTCGCACGAGAGGACATGCATATTCCTCGTGTAGCTGGAGCACAGGTCTTCGTGAAAAGCATATTTACAGAGAATAACGGTCCTCGCACAGTAATTACAAGTGTATGTTTTAGAAATTTGCTCGTGAGGCTCTCGCGAGGTAGAAAATGCAGGATCACCACTTCTCATGTAGCTCAATATCACAGAGAAGATAAAGCCTCACGAGGCTCACTTTTAAGTTTCTTCAGGTGATCTACACAATGCTTGTAAAGGTATGGGTCCTATCACAGAAAATATTTGACCTGAGAGAAAAATAGGTCTTTTCCCATCTTGGACCAATGAGGGGGGATCCTACCAACAGTAAGAAAATTCACAATGTGTGCAAACCAGGGCACGCTAGACTGCATAGCAAACAACTGCTTATCAGGGAATAATTCATTGATAGGTGCTGCTACACATTCATCCAACACAATTCTAGAGAGGTGATTAGCCACCACATTCTCCATTCCTTTCTTATCCTTGATCTCAAGATCAAACTCCTATAACAGGAGCATCCATTTGATCAGCATTGGTTTAGCATCCTTCTTAGCCAACAGGTATTTCAGGGCTCAGTGATCAGCAAAAAAAAAAATTTTAGACCCAAGGAAGTAGGGTCTAAACTTATCCACAATAAACACAACAGCTAGTAACTCCTCAGTTGTAGTATTATTGAGCCGAGCCTCTGCTAGTATTTTTCTTGCATAATAAATCACTACAGACAACTTATCTTTCCTCTGTCCTAAGACAACACCTATGGCCAAGTCTGATGCATCACACATCAGTTCAAAGGGTAGTGAGTAATCTAGGGCCTGGATTACAGGAGCAGTGGTAACGCACGTTTTTAAGACCTCAAAGGCCTCAAGGTATTCTGCAGAAAATTCAAATTGCCAATTCTGGGGGAAAAGTGGCTTGGCGCATCTAATAGATGTGCCAGGCCAAACCTGGGGGTAGTGGGGCCTTTATAGCCTGAGACTACACCATTTTCCTTCTCTTTTCATTTTGGCTTGACTTTTTCTACTGCCTTTTTTCTCTCCTTGTTTTCCCAAGGGTGAGTCCATCACCCTACATCGAATTTTTACATCTTTGAAAAATCCTTTTATGTCAATGGACCAACTTCCCAACCCTCTCTTACATGCAGGACTCTGAACCAATTTACTCCCCTCTTTTGGCGTAGGGCCCAGTTTTCTTAAAAGTTGGCTTAGGAGTTTGAATGAGAGTGAGCTCATTGGATTAGATTGGCTCGGATTGTCGCACCTCTCATCCTTCCTTGAGGTTTCTCCACGGTGGGACCTACTTCATGCAGCAACCTCCTTTTGGGATGTGAATGCCCATGTGTTTCATTTTGGGAAGCGGAAACTATCTCCCACACTTGAAGAGTTCTCCAATCAGTCAGGCTTAAAGCTCCACAGAGGCCTTTCAAGAGTTATGCCGAAGTCGGGCTACGCTAAAGCTGTCCACCTCACTTTGAGTTTGAAGAAATCTGAATATGAGAAAAGTCTCATTGGAGGGCCCACCAGATATCCGATAAAATTCCTAAAAGAGCTTTTTGGGGATGAAAGCCTTCAAAAATTAACGGTTCAAAATGTTTTCAATGTGAAGGCCTTTGCTCTTGGTCTCATCTCTGAAGTCCTTTTCTTTATTGGCGGAGAGAGCTTTTCTCTTACTCTTTATGACATTTTGACAGAATTAGAGGAGGCCGATCGGTGATGCATATGGTCTTGGCTGAACTCCATCATTGCCATGATGCTTTTTCTTTGGGCAAGGTGGGGTGCCTTAGGGGATGTCCGCTTCTGCTCCAGGTCTAGCTAGGAGAGCATCTTGCCATTTTGGGACCAGTGCCTGCTTCTATATTGCTTGTGTTGAAGTGGCCTGATGCTTTTTGGGTAGGTGGCACATGCTTCCACAGGGAGATATGTTAGAGTTGAAGCTTTGGTTGACCGATGCAGAGCTAGTATGGAGAGTTCCTTCATTAGATCGAACCTTCCCAGTGGTTCGCTCTAGAGACCATGAGGGCATCACCCTTCCTGGATTGACTGCCAGTACCTTCTACTTCCCATTTTGGGTGCTGTGTCAGTTCGGCTGCTCTCAGCAGGTGCCTTGTGGGACGAAACCCCCTTTATATGATTTGATCTTTTCTTGGGGGTCATCTGGGGACATGGATCAGATTGCTGCTCTCTGGAACATGCGTCAGTCGACGCTTATGTGTGGCTTGAAGCAAGGGAGTTTAGTTCTATCCTCCCCAGAGTACGAGGCCTGGCTGTTATCTGAGCAGCCTACTGTTGATCATCTGGATCAAGTAGAGAGCGATGATGTGGGAGGGCCTTGGCCGAAGGAGTCGATGCTTTAAACCTGTATTGAGCTGCTAGTGGATGAGAAACGCATTTTGTATGAACATTCAGAAAAATAAAAGGTTAGAGTAGAGACGGCAGAGGCCAGAGCTGATGCAGCCGAGTGCGAGGTCCTACCTCTAAGAGAAGCCTTCAATGATACTCTTGGTGCTACCGATGCATCCTAAAAGTTGTATAGGAGCCTTCACGGTTGCTGGATGACTGAGCAGGACATACAGGATGATGCTCTACATGCAGAGATTTGCACCTTAAAGCGTGAGCTGGGTCGTTGACTCCATCCTGCACATATCTTTTTGCATAGATCAGACTCAGAGAAAAGGGCTTAAGAAACCCCTATTCAAATATATATTTTATTTTTTGTTGGTATTATATACACATTTTTCTTTTGGGAGTAGTTATGAAGGAATGGCTCATGGATCAAAAGGTGTAGCAAAGAATATATTTATTCAAAGATGCTTTTTGGCTACTTGGCTTTGAAATGATGGCCTCTTTTACTGGGCCCTTAAGTAGTCACGTATCCATTTCTGTCAATACGCACCTTGCAGCGGAGACCTAGGAAAGTGATCTCCATCTATGGTGGTGAGGCGGATGGCATCCTGAGAGCACTTTTCAAATGATGTAAGGTCCTTCCTAGTTAGGCGTGAATTTCCCTCTCAGATCGGCGTAGAGGGACGGGAAGATCCTCTTGAGTATCGTGTCTCCCACCTTCAGATCTCGACCATGAACACGTTTGTGGTAAGCGCGTGCGATTCGCCTTTAATAGACTAGGGTATGACACAAGGCCAATAGCCTTTTCTCGCCTAGAAGATTCAGCTACTCAAAGCGGGATCTCTCTCTCTTAGCTTCAGATAAGCCTGATTCCATGAGGATGCAGAGTGAAGCTACTTCAACCTCTATCAGTAAGATGGCCTCAGTTCCATACACAAGGGAGAATGGTGTTGCCCCTATAGCAGTACGGATAGACATTTTATAGGCCCATAATGCAAACGACAACATCTCGCTCCAATCTCGATAGGTGATGACCATTTTCTCGAGGATGCAGATGATAGTTTTGTTAGCAGCCTCTATGGCCCCATTGGTTTGTGGCTAATAAGGCAATGAGCGATGGTGCTTAATTTTATACTGCTCACAGAAGGCCTTGATGCACTTATTCGTGAAGTTTGTGCCATTATCGGTGATGATATCCTTGGGTACGCCAAATAGGCAAACAATGTTGCTCTTGATGAATTTCTTGACGCGCCAGACCATGACATTTGTATATGATGCTGGCTCTACCCATTTGGTGAAGTATTCAATTGCAACCAGGATGAATCAATGTCCGTTTGAGGCTTTTGGATTAATCATTCCGATGACGTCGAGGCCCCAGGTGGGGAAGGGCCAAGGAGTGGTCATGCAATGGAGATCAATGGCAAGAGCGTGTATCAAACTGGAGTGTTCCTGACACTTATAGCATTTTTGAATGTGTCTATAGCAATTAGATTCTATAGTGGTTCAAAAGTATCCTTGTCATAGGATTTTCTTAGCGAGTATATGACCATTGATGTGGGCACCGCATACTCCCTCGGGGATCTCCTTCATGATATTGACTACTTCATCCTCTATAAGGCATATGAGCAAAATATTATTAAAAGATCATTTGTAAAGGCAGTGGCCACAGATGACCTAGCCAGCCGCTAGACGTTGGATGGTCTGTCGGTCCATCTTGGACATATCCTCAGGGAAGGTATGAATCTCAAGGAAAATCATGATAACTGAGAACCATGGTGGCTCATCATCCATGTTTAGGTGTTCCTTAATCTGTAGGCAGAAGGTCGGCTCATTCCTCTATTCGATGATGATTGGCTTCATCTCGATACCATAGGGGATCTATATCATTGATGCCAAAGTCGCTAACGTGACATCCTCGAAGTAAGCTATCAGATCCTCAAGGTGCTCATGGTAATGGATCTTTTTCTTATCCTAAGTCTTCCAATCTCCATTCGTCTAGCATATGATCAATTACGAATCGCCAAATAGCCTGAGGTGAGTTACCTTCAAATCAATTGCTGATTGCAGTCCTGCTACGCAAGCCTCATACTCAGCCATGTTATTTATGTATGAGAAGTTGAGCTTGATAGAAACTGGTATGTGCGACCCTTTTGGTGAAATCAGAATAGTGCCAACTCCCTGGCCATCGACATTCACTACCCTGTCAAAATGCATTACCCAGGATTCCTCTGCTTCTTTTATATCGTCCTCCATCATGTATAGGATGTCCTCATCAGGGATTCGGTTCTCAAAGGCTCATAATCTAGCAATGGATTGTTGGTAAGATGATCGGCGAGTGCTTGCCCTTTGATTGACTTATGAGTGACATAGGTGATGTCAAACTTGGATAAGAGAAGTTGCCAGCGTGCAGTTCACCCAGTAAGAGCTGGCTTTTAAAACAGGTACTTCAACGGATCCATGCGTGCTAAATATAGAACGGCCTGAGATAACAAGTAGTGGTGAAGCCTCTGTGTAGCCCATACGAGAGCCAGACATGCTTTCTCTAAATGAGAATAGCACATCTCGTAATCAGTAAATTTCTTGCTCAGGTAGTAGATGGCCCGTTCCCTTCTCCCTGTCTCATTATGTTGCCCTAGGACACATCCCATCGAGACTTTTGTCATGGAGAGATACATTAAGAGTGGTCTCCCTGGCTCAGGCAGTATTAAAACTGGCGGGTTGAGTAGGTAGCCCTTGATCTTATCGAAAGCAGCCTGACAATCATCATTCCATTCAACGAAAGAGTCCTTTCTCAGTAACTTAAAGATCAATGTGTAGATACGAGTGAGTTGTACAATGAACCGACTAATATACTGTATCCAGCCCAAGAACCCTCTAACCTCTTTCTTTATAGATGGTGGCAGCATTTCTGTGATAGCTTTCACTTTGACTGGGTCGAGCTCGATACCTCTTCTGCTGACAATGAAGCCCAATAGTTTTCTTGACATAGCGCCGAATACACATTTCTGAGGATTTAGATGTAGCTTGTATTTTCTTAGCCTCTCAAACAGCTTTTGGAGATTTATCAGATGATCACTTCTCTCTGGTGACTTAGCGATCATGTCATTGATGTATACCTAGATTTGTCAGTGCATCATGTCATAGAATAGTACCGTCATGGCTCTCTAGTATGTTGCACTGACATTTTTCAACCTGAATGGCATGACACGATAGTAGAAAGTTCCCAAGGGAGTGATGAATGTTGTCTTCTCTTGGTCTGCCTCTGACATCTTGATTTGATTGTATCCTGAGAATCCATCCATGAATGATAGCATCCTGTGCCTAGCAGTGGTATCGACCAAGATGTCAATGTGTGGTAACGAGAAATCGTCCTTTTGGGCTCGCCCTATTAAAGTTTTTGAAATCAATGCACATACGACCTTTCCATCCTTCTTCGATACTAGAACGATATTGGCTAGCCACTGGGGTTATTTGGAGACCATGAGGAACCCCACGTCATATTGCTTGATAACCTCGTCCTTAACCTTTAACATCCACCCGGGTCGGAGTCGTCTCAACTTCTGCTTAACCGGCTTGATATCAAGGTACAGTGGCAACTCGTGCTTGAGCAAATTGGTGTCCAAACTAGGCATGCCCTTGTATGACCATGTGAAGACATCTTTATATGACCGAAGGAAATTGATCATGCTTTTTCTTTCCTCGAGAGACAGCGATATTCTGATCACGGTGATTCTTGAAATCTTCTCAGTACCCAGATTGACATCCTTGGTTTCTTTAACAATAGGGGTTGGATCGTGCTCAAAGTCGGCAAACCGTTCAAGGAGTTCCTTAGGAAGCTCCTCAGTAGGGATTTCCTCATCTAGACCCGTGACTCCTACCTCTTCTTGTATTTCTACAGGAAAGGGGTCGACTTCACGTGGGATGGGATTTTCGATTAAAGCATCTTCTTTTTTTTTTATTCAAAATTTTAAAAGATAATCTTTTTGGGTTTTGTATTTTTTCTATGTTTTTGGTATTTTTATTTTCTTTGTAAATGGGCTCTTGGAAAAGTGAGTCCCTATAAATGCACGGTATTGCCTGCCAATGGCTCATCTCAATTTTTATAGGTTATTATTTTTTAGGAAACCAGTGTCAAATTTCAAGCCACCTTTCGCTTACAGAGTTTGGGGGACAGATGCCCAATTACATACCTGTGATGCTACTCCTTTACCTATTTGGATTTTGATGGAGGGTGCTAATTGATATGGTTCTTTGGAGTCAACATCCATCATGTTGATCCTAGGTTCGTCTAAGACTCTATCCTCAAATGTCAACAAGGTCCTGTGATGGTTTACCATAGGGGGATATTGTACAGGTATGGAACACCATTCCTCAAAGAGAGACAATGTGGCTAGGTCTATTTCAAGGCTGGGAGGGATGATATGGGGATTAGTGGGGTGAACAGGTGCCACAGGTTTACATGGGGTTAATTGAGTTACCCCATTCTGATTAATTTTTACAACCCCCCGACGCTCACAAATGAAGCTCTGATGTGAGGCCTAGGACAGGGCTTCTCCTCTAGGTTTATCCCCCTGACTCTTACAACTGCTATGGCTCGAGCTTTCTCTTTGGCCCCTCGGCCCTCTTCTTCTGTGGGCTTGCAACCTAGCCAAATCTGACCTGCTGGCCTCCCTTGGCCTTGACCAGTTCTCTCCTGCCTTACAGTCGGGGCCCTAGTCCTTTACCCTTTTGATAGCCCCATTTCTAGAGCATGGCCATTGTCGCTACCATTCCACCTCCGATTCTTGAAGTGATGCTTTCTAGGGGATCTGAGACTACAGCAGATACCTCGTATCCGAAACTATGGAGGTCAGTATCTTGTACCGTATGTGGAACATCCAACACTTTTTGGTTCTTAATGTTGTGCGTGGCCTTTTCCTTCTCATCTTGCCTCTCACCTATGATGTGATAACCATCTGCCTGAATGCGAACTTCAGCTTCTGGTGCAGCGTCGATGGTATCGCTCTAACTTCGTGTAACCAAGGGCGCCCCAATAACAAATTAGAAGAGGACTTGATATCCATTACTTGAAATAGTATGGAGAAGGTCATTGGCCCAATCACCAGGTCAAGGTCAACTTATCCTATTATCTCCCTTCTCGTGTTATCAAAACCTCTGGCACTAGTTCTCATATGTCTCAACATGCACATATCTACTCTAATCTTCGTAGTTGTTCTTAGAGGGCATATATTCAAAGTAGACCCATTATCAATTAATACCAAAGGGATTATCATGTTTCTAGATTCTACAGTGATATTGAGGGATTTTGAGTGGCCATTTCACTCTTTCGACAAATTAGCATCAGAAAATGAAATGGCATTGGGAGCCGTCACCTGTCTAATTATCTGCCCGACTTCATCTGGGCTCACCTGAAGAGATACGTGCACATTCTTTAACGCCCCCATTAAGGCTTGAAAATTAAGTGGGGACATCATCAATAGGTCCCAGACCGTGATATGAGCCTAGATTCTTAATTGAGTCTCTAGTATATGTTCGTGGCTCATTTTCTTGAATGGATTTATTATACTATCTTTCTTCCCCTCTGATTGGGCTAGTGCTACTGCTGGTGTTTTTAGCTTCTTAGAGATATTCTCGAATCTGATAACAAAGTCCACTGCCTCTTCTCTGTTGTTTCCAGCATTGATGTTTGTCTGCTCGTAATTGAGTAGGACCTGATGAGGGTTGTAAGTTGGTCTCGAAATCTGAAATTGAGTGGTTGCTGATATCTGATGCGCTGGTACTGATGGCTCAAGAAGGGTAGGCGATGCCTGGTTTACCTTGGTGATGGATGGATAGGTGGCAGAAGTAGGCCAAGTGGGGGTGATGAGGTTTACTGGTGGTAGTGTCGGCGGTAATGGGGTAGGTGGGGTAGGGGTGGACCACTAATAATTAATAGGTGGTGGTGGGATCTGGGGGACATGATGGCCTATTGGGTAATTGGTGGGGGCGGTAGTGTACGACTAATAGACATTAATTTGTACCTAATTCACAAGAGTGGGTAATGGGAAGTAAGCCTTAAGATCTAAGGGTTCAATTTGGGGTGCAGGGTTGGGGAAATAATCTAAGAAATTCAAGGGTTCAATCACCCCAATACCTCTTTCTTCTTGATCTTTGCCTTGGTGCTACAAAACTTTCTCAATCACTGATGTAATTTGATGGGTCAAATTCAAACTCCTCATCATCATCTTTGATCATACCGACAATGGGTCTCGGACCTACCCCACCGGGACGGTGTGGGGGCAGCGGTGTTTGATGTATGTTCTTGTGCTGGTTCACTTGGGAAGGTATAGGTGGAATGATTTTCCCAGCCTCAATTAAATCTTATATTGCGTGCTTTAATGGGAAGTAGCGATCAGTTGGGTGACCCGGACCCTGGAAAAATTACAGTGACTACTGGGGTCATAGTTCCACGGGATGGGATTTGGAGGGGGTTACAGTTGGAGGGTCATGACTAATCCCTTTTCTATTAATGAAGGTAGAAGTACATTCAATGATTGCCTCAAGGGTCTAAAAACTCGATCATAACGAGCCCTTCTCTGCTCTGTAGTCATCTGCTCTCCTTGCCCATTTCGGGTTCTTTGCATCGGCTCGCTTCTGAGTGGAGCTGACTGGGTGACTTTGAATTAGAACAGGATTATATTAGTGTAAGGTCGGATGCTGGCAATATTCTGAAGATCTGCTCCTGCTCTTTTCTCATTTCTTTGCTCAGAAAACCTTCTGACCTCGCTGGCTCCACCAGGCACGTTCTTGCTTAGACAACCTTCCCTGATAGCATTCTTGCAACGATTGGCGTTTCTTACCAAATCAGCAAAGCTGGAGTGCTATTGGTAAACAGGAAAGTCTGAGATCACTGGCAGGATTTTCTTTATAATCATCTCAATTTGTTCGTGATCAGGTATCCTGTTTCTCACCTGAGCTGCCAGTGCTCTCCAACGCCCTAAGTAATCGCTGAAAGTTTCATTAGGGTTTTGCTTCAATCGGGTCAAGTTTGACTTGTGAGGTTCAATGCCTATATTGTAGACATATTGCTCTTGGAACAAGTGAATCAGATCTTTCCATGTCTTTATCACAGACGGTTCTAAGGATGTGAACCATCTCAAAGTTGGACCAGTTACACTTCTCTAAAAGACCTTTATCAGTAGTCTCTCATCCCCCCATGCTGGCACATGTCCCCATAATAAGACTTGAGGTGTGTAATGGGATTGCTAGTGCCATTGTACTAATAAAAAACCAGCATTTTAAACTTTGGGGTAGGGGGACCTCAGCGAATAAACACAAGTCTGAAAAATTAGTGGCATGGATTTCAGCTCCACCCATTTTCAATAGTTGCTTCTAAATTTTCTCTAGCTGCTCTTTCAACTACTCTGATTCGTTAGACATGGGGGCCATCTTCTCGGCAGTAGGTCTTGCTTCACTCTGTGCTACTAGGGGGTTGGTGATCATGGGTGGAGGATTAATGTTGGCCAATGCCCTGGTATAAGCCCCACTATTCCTAATCTCGTCCTCTTCATACTGCTAGTCTATATATGGTGCAGTGAGAGCAGGATTCTCATGTTGGTGTTGTATAGACTGAATGGGGGTCGGGTGTGATCGTTATATGTGAGGAAAATTTTGTTGGGTGATGGGGGTGGAAGTTTAATTTTGGGCATGATGGGGTCATTGGGTATGGGGAAAAGCTTGGAGATGGCTTTGAGGTGTAGGGACGGGGTAAATTGGGATTGATGCATGGCATGGGTTTGAGGGTTGTGTGTAATTGAAATTTCGGACTTGTGAAGGGTATAGGTGTGAGGCTTCATGGTTTGGGCCTTGCTAGGCTTGGGGGTAGGGAAAAGAGCATTGATGGGTTTGGGCCATGAGGCCTTGGGAAGGTTAGGCCATAAAGCTTTGGGAGGGTTGGGCCATGAGGCTTTGGCATGTTGGGTCCGTCCCATTGGGCCTTGGTGGGTCTAGCCCATTGGGTCTTGGTGGGTCTAGCCTAGTGGGCCTTGGGATATGTGGGTCATGGGCCCCTGATGGATCTGGGTGATGGGGGTTTGGCCCATGGGGCCTTGGTGGGTATGGATGATGGGGGGTTGATGAGGGTCTGGGGGGAATGTTAAGTGGTGAAAAATGCCACTTTTCACCCTCTAACCTGACCATTGATAGACCTGTGAGCCCACTAATAATCTTCTGTTAAGAGCATTTTGTAGATAGCAATAAAAAAAGACATTAATGCAGAAAACCACTCAAGAATGCTCAAAAAGGGGTTATCTCTCAGCACAGGACAAACCCGGCAATAGCACACCAGAGGGTAGCACATCACTAGACCCTTGGAGCGGTGGCTACAGCAGGGCAAGGCAAAGGAAGTGAAAACAGGTTGAAAATGTCCTATCGATAGGTCACCTGAAGATTTCGATAGGAGCTGAAAGCAAAGAAAGGAAGAATCCGTGTAATTGAAGAGGTTTTCGATAGGATCTGGAGGCAGGAGAAGGATGAATTTGTGTGGACAGAGGAGTTCGATAGGATCCAAGAACCTATCGAGTAGCTGAAAGGAAGGAAGAAATCATCATATCGCAAACCTGCCTGAATCGACAAAGGAACCTATTGAATGGTTTCTTGAACCTATCGAAGGGTGATTGAGCCTTTTAATATGACTGAAAACCTATCGAAATGGTGGAATGCAAAGCGAAACCTATCGAAATGGTTCTCCAACTTATCGAAGAGCCCTTCCAACCTGTCAAATACTCCAAGCCAAGGGCAGAGAATGCTGAAACTCTAATAGAAGGCTCATCCAAGCGGAACCTATCGAAGAGATCTGAGAACCTAGCGAAAGGACGAAAATGCTCTATTCCAACCCGTCGAAAGCTTCCTGAACTTGTCGAAATCATGTGCAGAACTTCTCAGAAATTCAGTTGTGCACACATTGTGATTCAGTGACTTATTGCATGCAACCAGAGGCACTTGGTGACCGACACGACCGTTCTAGAAGATGCCCTAGGAAAAAGCTATATATAGAGACCCCCAATTGCCGTTGAAGGGGGGATCGAGATCTGAGCTAAATTATGGAGATTAGAGCTTGCAGAGAAACTTCATTTCCCTCCTTTAGCCTAACCATGGTTGGCTAATTCCCTTGGAGTAGCAAGGAGAGAAGTTATCTCTGTAATTGGGTAAGGTTAAGAGTGCTATTGTAGGTTCCTAGCGGCACAGACTACATATCTGAGAGTATTTCCATTGAAGAGTGACCTTGTTTGCAATGTCAATGCTGATTTTAATGCTTTAATTAAATCTAAAGTTCCTTTAATTCCATTTGGTGATCGATCGGATCTATGTAGAGGAGTTTGTATATCAGCTCACCCACTTAACTGGTAGACCTCTTGGATACCACCTGATCTCTCTGGATCTGACGCTCCTGTGATTCCTTGAGCCTGCGACTTAGGAATTGCAGCATCTGTAGTGATTTTAATTGTTGTAATTGATGCTCTGGCTTTGGAGGAGATCCCTAGGATGGTCTACGACCATTAAAGTGGACAGATCATAACCTTAAGATGAATCTAAGCTCAGGCTCTAATTGGATTCATCTGCTACAATCCATGGATTCGATAAAGTCTATAGGATGGTCTGTGACCATTAAAGTGGATAGATCATAGCCTTAAGACCAGGTGGATCCTATTATTTGGAGTGGAATTTATACCCTATAGCTGTGCTTATAGCTAGTGAGGGATTTGTTTGCTCTGAACCTTTGTAGCATGACTAATTGAATCTGATTTCAGTGAAGACCAATCTCTAAGATACTCTTCTCCATTTTCTACTTTTTCCTCTCTTCCCCTGCAAGATCTAAGTTCCTAAACTTGATCCAATTTAGTCTATGTTCAATTTTAGCGTGGCTTAAGTGACATTCCATTTTGAACCTCTCCCCTGCCTTGTAGCTAAATTAGCCATAGTTAGGGTGCCAGATCTAATACAGATCTGGAGATTTATCATATTTTTAAACTAACCTCCCTGTGGACATTCCCTTACTCAGCATTTGTGTAAAACTTGCTACAACAGACCATGATTACTTGCAGGTATGTATGAGTGTGTTCTACCTAATTTTAGATGATTTTAGACCTCATTTGAGGGTAGGCAAACATAGCCAACAAGTTTTTGGCACCGCTGTCGGGGAGGTATGCTTAGAAATTGATAGATCTAAGTTTTGATCATAGATCTGTAGTTTTTGTTCGATTTTTACTAACTGCATCCAGCACACACTGGTAGCCTTAGATCTGATGAAATGCACACAAATAGAGAAAAACAACACAACTTATAAATGCAGTTAGTAAAAATCAAACAAAAACTACAGATCTATGATAAAAAGGCAATGAAGCATGGAGGCTTGATAGTGTATGGGAGACATTCATGGATGTGTGGTGTGGATGAGAGGGGTTGTTTTGGGAGGCCTTCCAACTGGTGTAGGCCCGAACCATCTCCTCCATCATGGCCATTGGAGAGAGATCGGATGGAGATGGTGCATTTGAGGGTATTTGGGGTGTGGGAAAATTTGGGCATGGCCCTGGAAAAATTGGGCATGACCTGAGTAGATGAGGGGATATGGGGTAGGTTGGAGAAATTAGGTGGGGCATTGGTGAATGTGGGTGGATCGGGTATATAATGGGATGATGAGGGATGCGGCATGGATGTGAGGGATGAGAGGGAAAAGCTGGTCATGGCCTCGATAAAAATGGGCATGACCTAGGTAGATGGAGGGATATATGGGGTTTTGAGAAAATTGGATGTGGCATGGGTAGACGTGGGTGGATTGGGTATGCGAAATAGGGTATATTGGGGAAGGTGGAGGATTGGTCGGGTTTTGAATGGGTGTGGATGGAAAGTGAGATGGATTGGGAATGGCCATGGACGAGGGAATGGGCATGGCATGGGAAAATGATGTGGAATGGGGGGTTGGATTTTGAGCATTTTGGGAGGTGGTGGATGGGAAAATGGGGGTGCCAAATGGGCCGGTAACGGTGAATGGTGATTGGGTGAAGGGGATGGAAGTAAACATTTCTTCCTTGTGGGAGTGAGTTGGGGAATGTGGCGGGGATGAGTCAGGATTGGCATATGCCAGATCCACTGCCCACGACATCGCTCGGTGATGGGTAGGGTGCGGGTGCCTTGGATGGGGCCCGTAAAGCTTTCTCCTTCTGCGCCTATGGGGTGACGGAGGGTAAGGCGATGTCGTTGTGCTGACACCACAAATCTACTTTTCTTTTTTTTGGTTTTTGGTTTATTAATTTTTTTGAATTTTTGGAAAATGAAATGATTTCAAGGATTTCAGGGCCTTTGAATTCTCGTCTCGGGTGGCTTTCGTACCCTAAATAAGTCCCATGGCAAAACCTCGATGCACTTTCGAAGAATCAAAGGGAAGCCCTTTGATCTATTAAAGGCATGGAAATCAATGCAAACAACCCGATCCCCCGGAATGGGTCAAAAAGAAGTCACCCTCTTTTGATCGGCGGGGGCGTATTGGGTGTCAGAAATCATGGGGCCAAAACAAAGGCACTAAAATCACTAATTGGGGAGTTTGGGAGAGTGAGATAGGCCACAGGCTCGAGTTGCACTGCCTAAAACAGGATTGGCGCAAGTAATAGATGCGCTAGGTCAAAAATACTCTATAATAGATGCCCTATTTAAAACCTACATTAGTTGGTATAGACACGGGTCAGGTCAGGCGTCTGCCTAACACGGGCCACAAGTGGAAGTAGAGTAGTTTGATGTTCCCTTCATAGTCGTACTCATTGTTAATCAAACTCGGTTATGCATACATGAAAAGCTAATGTCTTAAAAATACACTTGAAAGTATAAACTCGATATCTAAAACATTGACTAAGTGTAAAGGACTTACACTTGAATTAAAGCCATACCTAAGACCCCTATATAGATATATTATATATTATATATATATATTTCTATAAATCTGTACATGGTATACTTTCCTTATACTACAACCAAACCATAAGGCTAATCCATTCCTTTATGCATTCACTTTTGTAGACACCCAAATTCGGCCCAAGGCCCGATCAATCTGTACTTCGGGAGAGGTGTACCCCTGTGCTTCCGATGGCACCCCCTAAACCCTTAAGAACCTACCTAGACCATTAGGAATCATCGTAAAACCTTTAGAGCCATTCCCCCAATCCTTAGAAGTCACCCTTAAACCCTAGAATCCCTTCCCAGACCTAACTTAAACCCTTCTGAGCGGTTGATGGGATGATAGCTATAGAATTTCACACAGACCATTACCAAGGATGAGCCATATACCATTGGAAAGAGGACTTCTCCAACTTTCCAGCGAACCAAAGATTACCCAATTTGGAGCTACGGTTCAAAAGTTATGACCGATTGAAGTTTCATATAAAATCATAAAAATTTTGCTCAGGCGTGTATAATACATACGCCCAGCCAATTTAGCCCCAGATTAGTCAGGCGTATATACTATATACGCCTACCTTTTTTGGGGCAAATTTGGCCGGGCGTATATAATATATATGCCCAGCATAGGTGGGACCCACCACGGGCTTCAGCTTCCCAAAGCTCCCCTATTTTTGGTGAACTTTACTGTTCTTAAACTGGGCGTATATAATATATACGCCCAGCTTAGCTACAGTAACTGTCATCAGTTGCTCGAATTTCCTTCATCTAGTTTGACCCTTTGACCATCCACTTTGTTGGGGTGGGTGTCTTGAGGTTGGTTGCACCCCCTTTGAGCTTATTGGAAACCCTTAAGTCACCCATGGTCTCACCCCATCATCCGCCATTAAAATCAATTTCCCAAAACCCTAGAACCTTGAAAACCTAGAAAACCTTAGATGGGGGATTACCTAATTGCTAAAACAGTTAGCTCTTAAGTAATCTCCTAATCTATCCCTTCTCTATAAATAGAGAGGCCCCCCTCTTCCCAAGGGGTTGATGTTTTGTTGAGAATTTGGTTGATTAGAGAGCTTAAGAGAGAGAAAGTCCTAGTGAGAGAAAATGCCATTTATTTTCCAAAATTCTAGCAAGCTTTGATCACCTATTCCACTCTATTTCAATCATGAGATCGCCTTCTTTTAGCCAAAATCTATTCCCTAGCTTCACTCTACACTCCCTATCTATCAAATCTTTGCATTAGAGTCCGTTTCCAAACCGTTTAAGCCATCGAAAGCACGCCAAAGCGAAGATCTTCCACGGTGCAACAGGGGCCCGTGAGCTCCGGCTCACCCCTCTCCTCCTCTACCTTCTTGGTGTCTCCTCCGTCCAAGGATTCAAGCCGTTACGTCGCCGAAATTTTGGTTTTGCTTAAAGCTTGATAGGACCGTATTGCCTTTGGGCAAGGGGAAACTCCGCCCTTTTTATTTTCATTTTTGGCCATAGATAGAGACCGCTACATGCGGGTTGATCGGGTGCCTAAACCCTTCCCGATCAATAACCGAAGCCCCTACCCTAGAGCCTTTGGTAGAGACCAGTAAATCAGAGTCATATTTAGCACTTCGGTGCTCAAAATATTGATTTGAAGGTTTCCCGGGTCACCAAAAGCTCCGGGTAGCAATGCTACATTTTCATTAAAAGCGAGCGCATCGCCGCGACGGGTTCGAGAGGATCCACGATCGCACAGATGGCGACTCTGCTGGGGATATCACCCTAGCGCTTCCCCTCTTGTTGGCCTTGTTTGTTTTTTTTTGTTACTAACCATTGTTGTTTCCTTCTTATTTTCTGCTATTTTTTATATATTTTTGTTGTTTTTACTAACGTACTCACCCCTACGATTCAGTCCTTTAAGTGCCTTAGCCGTTTGGCGGGCCTACGTGCGCCTCTAAATTTCTGTTTTTACAATTCTTGTCATTTAAGCCGCCTTAGCCTTTTGGCGGGCCCGCTCGCATTTACTTTTACGTCATTTAAATTTCAGTCATTTACGAGCCTTAGCCGTTTGGCGGGCCTACGTGCGCTTTTCATTTCAGTCATCATATCTCACCATTGAACGCCGGCCCATTGAGGCGGCACTGGCTTGTCATCCCCGACCCAATTTTTGGACTTAATTTCACTCCCCTTTAAAAATCTGTAATTATAAGTGGACCAACAGTGTGGAGACATAATTAAATTTATTTTTGCATTTTTTGGTAGTTTTTGGGGGGTTTAGGCACAGATACAATTTACCCGGTTCCCAGTGAGGTGGCAGCCCTAGTGGTGATGATCCTGAAAAGAACCACCCCTTCCAGTACCTGAGAAGGCGCTTGCGCCGGAGGTATATCGGTTGGGTTGCCAAATTCGATCAAGCCGTAAAACCCGCATTGGTGAGAGCGTAGAAAACTCAAAATTCAGCCATGTATCCCTAGGAAACGGAAAGGAGGGACCTGATAACATACTCAGCAGTCCCCAAGAGCATTTCTCCCAAGAAACCAGTTCAAAGACCCACATCCGGCTATTGCTCAACACAAAGCGAGAAGTGTTTTTTTGACGATATATATATATCGCCCAAAATCGAGAAAATAGCCAGCATATATAATATATCGTGACCAAAATGCTCGATTTAAGCGGTATATAATATATCGCCCTTAAAATGCTCGATTTAAGCGTAGATATAATATATGACCAAAATCTATATTTTTTGGTCGGGCGTGCATAATATATACGCCCAGTCTATACTAGGCCACAACAACCCGACCTGAGGCCCAATCCATCACCCCAAGTCCCTGATTAGCGGTATCAGTGCCTGTTGTAGCCTCCCACATCTTCTAACACCCAACATGCCCCCGCCCAGTCAAAAGAAGGCGACTTCTCATTGATTTGCTCCGGGGGATCGGGTCGTTTGCGTGGATTCCCTCACCTTCAATAGAATGAAAGGGTTCCCTTTCGCCTCTTCCGAAGTGTGTCGGATCCCGCCGTGGGACCGACTAAAGGTACATATATCGCCCGAGACGGGAGTTGACCCTGGGCACTAGGTCATTGTTCATCTAAGCAAAGGGGAGTTAATCTCCATCTAAAAAAAAAACCAAAAGAAATCTCTCTTCAAAAAAATCATTTTCCAAAAAGAGAAAAAAACCAAACAAAAACAAACACAAAAAAGAAAAGAAAACAAAAACAAGAAAAAAAAGTATATCTTGGTGTGACCGTCACTACGGCAACCTCAAACTCGTCCCGTAGAAGGAAGGTATTCGGCCCTTATCCACAACATCAATACAACACTCGTCAGCGGATCATGTCCAGAGCCGATACACCCCCACCGTCATCCCCATCCCATTATCATATTGGAGAAGACCCGATCTCCAACACCTTCACCCAAACCAGGTTCGATATCACAGGTCCATTTGGGGCACACGTGTTCACCTCCACCCCATCCCCCTCCCTCACATTCTCCCAACATACCCCCTTATCATCCCCTACTGAAACCCCTCATTTCCTAACTGACCCATACATCCCCATCTCCCATCCAAACACCCTTACCGCATCGCCATATTTCCAAAGACCCCTAGGGAGTCCCATCCCCCGCCTACTTCCCACGTTCCATCCCTCTCATCATCCATGCCCCCAACATCCTACATCCCATCCACCTCATCTCTCATACCATTCCCACCACATGGCCCATCCACATCCCAACATATCCCCCCATTTACCCGGGTCATGTCCAATTTCTACCAACCCCCTCCATCCTTAAGTGAGCCATCAACCCCCAATCTCACACCTGAATCCATGCCCTCGATGGAGGACATGAGAACGATGTATGCCCTGTGGGTTGCTTCTCGTAACCCTACATCTCAAACCCCGCATCCAAATCTCCAAAACCTCCATACCCCGTTCCCTCCTAACCATGCCCAACCACCCATGGTCCATACCTCCCAAAATCCCCCACCTCAATTCCAGACCCAAACCCATACAAATCCATGGGCCCCAGCCCAAACACCTCTAGAGCCAGGGGCTCAAGCCCAAGCCCATCAGACTGAGACCCAGGCCCAAGACCCTCAAAACCCATGGGCCCAAGCCCAAGCCCATCAGACCTAGGCCCAGGCCTAGAATCCTCAAGGCCCATGGACCAAGCCCATCAGGCTCAGGTCTAGGCCCAAAACCCTCAAAACCCATGGGCCCAAGCCAAAGCCCATTAGACCCAGGCACATAATCCTCAAGGCCATGGACCCAAGCCCATCAAGCTCAGGTCCAGGCTTAAAACCCTCAAAACCCATGAGCCCAAGCCTAAACCCATCAGACCCAGGCCCAAGTCCATGCCCCTCAGGGCCTTTGGACCCAAACCTACCAAGCCCAAGCCCAGGGCCCATGAACCCAAACCCAACCCCCTCATGGCCCATTAGCCTAAACCCAACAACGCCCATTGGCCCAAAGTCATATTAACCCCGACACCCAGGCCCAAGGCCCATCAATCCAAGCCTTCCAAAACCATCAAACCCAAATCCCTCAAACCCAAGCCCATCCACCAACGCTCATCAAGGCCCATCCACTAACCCCATACCCCCCTACCAGTACCCTTCATTCACCTATACCCCTTACGCCCCCATCCCGCCTCCAACGGGAAATCCAATCCATCCCATTCCTGAAACCCACAACATCCCGCCACCTCAACCACACCCCCCTCACCCCCAGAATGTACACCCAACTCAGCACATCACTTACCCATAAATTGCTCACCCATTTATCCCTTCTCATCCCCTACAAACCATATGTCCCCACCAGGTCCTCCAGCCCCTCAGCCCCCAAGTCCAAATAGCAAAACCTGCCCCTCACCAATACCATGACCAATAGTATGAGGAGGATGAAATCCGCAATAGTGGAGGAGGATGAAATCCGCAATAGTGGAGGAGGATGAAATCCGCAATAATGGAGGAGTTGCCAGCTTCAACCCTCCCGGGCCCACCATCATCACACCTTGGGTCGTACAAAATCAGGGGGAAGCAATCCCCACTACAGCCTCAAAGGAACCAGAGCAGCTAAAAGAATAGATAGACAAAATACAGAAGCAGCTGATGAAGATGGGAGGAATAGAACTACACTAAACAGACTTTTCAGACTTATGTCTGTTCTCTGATGTCCCCCTACCACAGAAATTCAAGATGCCATCATTTGATAAGTATAACGGCATTGGCAACCCCATCGCCCACTTAAAATCTTACTGTGGGGATATGTGCCAGTATGGCGGAAATGAACGACTCCTCATCAAAGTGTTCCAGAAGACTTTAACGAGCCTAGCACTGAGATGGTTCACATCCCTGAAACTGTCCATGATAAAAAATTGGAAAGATCTGACAATTATTTCAAGAGCAGTATGTCTATAACATGGACATAGAGCCAAGGAAGTCAGATTTTGCCCGTCTAAAGTAAAGACATGATGAAACATTCAGTGCTTACTTGGGAAGGTGGAGGGCATTGGCCGCTCAGGTAACTCATCGGATTCCCGATGATGAGCAGATTGAATTAATAACCAAGGGAGCCCTCCCAGTCATCGCAGATTTTTTAGTATATCAGCAGCAGTCTAGTTTTGCTGATCTGGTTCGAAATGCCAATCATTGCGAAGACGCCATTAGAGAAGGCAGGTTAGGAACGAATGTGGCCAACGGGGCCACCAGGGTTCGAAAAGCTGTCGAACCAAGAATTGAAAGCAGACCAGGAACAGAGGTACAGAACATTGTTTATCCCCAGGCTAATACCAATGCCCCCCATATACAGCTTTAGGTTACACAACCACCCCCGGCCCGTTTCGAGCAAGTACCAAGGCCATGAAATGGACCTAGAGCCCCGTTTACCCAGGAGCAGATGAAAGCACATTTTGAACGAGTGCTCACACCGTTGGGGCAATCCTTGAGTGTCTTATTGCTGGTATTGCTACAGAAAGGCCTGGTCAATTTACTCCAACCCCGTCCGCCACCCCACCCAATATCAAGGAACTATGATCCGAATCTGCATTGCAATTTCCACCAGGGACCGGGTCACCCTACGGACCGGTGCTTCCCGTTAAAGCACGCGGTCCAAGATCTGATAGAGGCAGGAAAAATATTCCCCCGCCACTTCCTCAAGGTCAGAACCAGAATATCCATCAAGCCCCTCTACCACCACACCCAGGAGGCCCCAGGCCTAATACATTGGATAGAGGAGGAAGATGAAGAGTTTGACCCTTCAGATTATATCAGCAATCAGGAGGAGTTTTCACTCCCCATGTTGAACGAAGATGAACTATTTGTTGGGGTGATCGAGCCATTGTATCTAGCCGATTATTTTCCCACACCGGCATACCAAGAGGAGCCCTTAGATTTAGGGCAGTACTTTTCCACCCCTGCTCCCGCCTACCAAATCCAAATGGGCACAGCCCCGCTGCAATCATACGCATATCCACCCCATGCCCAATTTACCCCATACACCCCTCCGTCACACCCAAATCACCCCACGCCATACACAACTCCACCATCCCCGCATTATCCTACCCCATACACACCCTCAAATCTCTCCACCTAATACACTACTCCGTCATCCCCAAGTTACCCCATTCCATACACACCTTCAAACCCCACCGCCCAATTTACCCCACACACCCCTCTGTCACCCCCAAATTACCCCACTCCATGCATAACTCCATCATCCCTAATTTATCCCAATTCATCCACGAACCCATCATCATCCCACCATGCCACAAACCCTTCATATCCCCCTATTCCACCCACTACCCCGCCATGTCCCAATCATCCCACTCCATGCACCACTCCATCACGCCTAATTTACCATATGAATCCGTCATCATCCCACCATGCCACCCCATATACAAACCCTTCATATCCCTATCACCCCGCTCCTTAGATGACTCCCCATTCCTCCATCCCAGTCACACTCCCGCCATCCCTTCGTTATTTTGGCCCCAACCCAACTCCACCGCCACCCAAGTAAGCAACCCCTCACCCAATCCCCTTATCACCTGCTCCCAATCACCACTGGTCTTACCAAGCCCAGGCAATACCTGTACAAGCCCCCCTGCACCCACAAGTTCAACCCCGCCAATTCCCGCCACTACCATTCTGCCCCCCACTGGAGTCAACCTGGTGGGACCCGAGAAACTGGCGTGCCCAACCCAATCTTCCCCAGAATTACCATGCACTCCTTTCCTTATCCCAAAACTTGCCTATGACCCACATCAAGTACCATTAAGCTATGAACAGACAGACATGAATGTCGGGTGCAACTAGGAGGAGGCTGTTGGATTTATTACCCGGTCAGGCCAGATTTCTACACAGCCGGAAGTATCAGGGGCCGTTAGAGGAGAAGAGAAGAAGAAAGAACAGGCCGCAGGGAATCCCTTTGAAAAAATGGCCAGAGAGCACATACTAGAGACGCAGCTCAAAAGAACACCTGCACATATTACTGTGTGGGATTTGTTAATCATGTCTCCGCTCCACTTCCAAGCCCTAATGGGAGCACTCAAGGACGCGCATGTTTCCACCCATGTAACTCCAGATGAAGTAGGACAAATAATAGGGCAGGTGTTGGCCCCAAATGCCATCTCCTTTACTGATGCGGACCTACCAATTAAGGGGAATGACCACTCTAAGCCACTGAATATAACAGTGGAAGTAGGAAACTTGGTGGTGCCATTGGTCCTGATCGACAACGGGTCATCACTGAACGTATGCCCTCTAAGGATGGCAATCAAGATTGGGGCAAACCCCGACACCTTCCGGCCATCCATATCGAGCACCCGAGGGTTCAACAACACCCGAAGAGAAATCATAGGAGAAGTAGACCTCGACCTGATCCTCGGGCCACAAACCTTCACCACCCCCTTTCAGGTGATGGACATCAAGTCTACTTTCAATCTGTTATTGAGCCGGCCATGGATACATAAGCTCGGAGCAATACCATCTACTTTGCACCAAAAGCTCCGATTCATCTCGGATGGTAAAATTATCACCATCTTGGGCGAGAGCAGAGAAGACAGGGAAAGAAGCACCCTGCACATTGAGAATCCAAAAGTGCTGAACATACTGCACACAGTTGAGGATGCCGACCTTCACCGATTCGAGTATGACTTTTTAGCCGTCTCCCTCGGACCAACTGAAAAGTCACCGAATAAAACTTGAGGAGGAATGGACGCAACTGTGTTCATGCTCCACAGATGGGGCCATCAAAAAGGGAAAGGGCTGGGCCCACGCCTCCAAGGAAGAAGAAACCTCGTCAAGGCCAAGGGGCAACAAACTAAATTTGGCTTAGGCTACAGGCCCAAAGAAGAGGAAGTCAGAGAGGCTAAGGAAAAGATGAGAGCCGCAACAGTCCCCAAGGCCAGAGGAATCATCTTGGAAGAGGAACCTCACGCTCTCCCCCACATCCGTGAAACCTTTGTGAGCGCCGGGGTAGTAAAAATTGATTTAAATGGGGAGACGAGGGTCACCCCACATAAGCTTGCTTCTGTCCACCCCACAAATCCCCACATCATCCCCTCAGACTTTGAAATGGACTTAACCTCCCTTTCCTTATTCGAGGAAGAAGTTCCCCGGTCCACCCATCGCTTCAACACCGGCCACTCTGGGCACATCTTAACCATAGAGGACGGGGTCCCAGAGGATCCCTCTATAAATATGTTGAGGGAGGAACTGCAAGAGCCTACCGATGTAACTCCCAATCAAAGAGGTAAAGGCCAAGCCTCGCAGGTGTGTAACTGGGCATCCTTGCCCCAACTCCTGGGAGCCGCCAAATACTGTGAAAACGGCACTAACTCTCCAAAAAAAAACAACCTGTAAAATGTGAGGTTAGCCTCTAGACCACTCTACCTTGTATATATAGAGATCCACCTCGCCAGGGGCTGACCTCCGAAAAATGCAAAAAACCATAAAAATAGAAAAAATACCAATTCCAAAAATATTATCCTTTAAAATTCCCAATACAATTAAAATTGATGTCGTGATACCCCTCCCACGTGAAGCCGACCCCTTTCCTCTAGAAATGCAAGAAGAGGTAGGAGCCACGAGTCCGGACGAGGAAGGTCAAACCGATGAGCTCCTGTTGACAAGTGAAAAATACCATTTTTCACCCCTAAACTTAAGTCTTGATAGACCTTTGAGAGAACTAAATAAGTGTTTTAAGTGCCTATGTTGCAGCTAACAATAAAGACAGGCTTAACCATAAAAGCAGCTTAAAAGTGCCAAAAAGATGACAATCCATGTCAATCCAAAGGAAGGAAGTGAAGAAACAACCTCATCAGCTGTTGAAAGGCCTAAATGGAAGAGGCAAAGACCTGTAAGAGAAGCAGGGAACAATTCGAACAGAGAAATGCACTACAGAGTTCTTTTCGCAAAGAACCTGCACTTTTCGTATAGAACCTGGAACTCTTTGAAAAGGACTAAAACTCCAGGCTTAGTTTTCGAAGAGCATATGAACTCTTCGAAGAGAAGATTGAACTTTGCGAAAAGGAGAAAACACAATTCGAAGAGAGATTGAACATTGCGAAAAGAGCTTCAGAAGTCACAGCACTTTGCGAAAAGGCCCCTAAGTTCTGCGAAAAGGTATTCTAGAGATTCGTAGCTTTAACAAGGGCAATTTAGTAATCTATTGCATGTGTCCCAATGCATTTTAAAACCTAGGGACATTCTAGAGGGTTCTAATCATAAAGCGAAGGAATATTCCACCCCACGTGAGCACCTAGAGAGGGAATAACTTGGCGAGAACTTCTAGAAACTCTAACAAACTTTCAAAATGCATAACAAAATTGATGCCTTTTTCACTTGATTGGCTGAAACAGATCAAGGAATTCTGATTGGCCAGAATAGATCTCGATCCTCATGCTCGACTACCATTGGTCAATACAGATCTGAGAACCTTTGATTGGTTGATACACATCTGAGCTGGACCTGGGGAAAGCTATAAATTGACAAAGCATTTACCCAATTGGGGGATCCAGATTTTGAGTTTCATTTCTAATCCCCCATTTCCCAGCCAGACAGCTTGTCTGTAATCCTTGTAATAGCCTACTTTGTACTTGCATTTGGGAGCTGTGAGATACTGTTGTAACTCAAAGGAGAGTTTACATCCAAGACTGCAAATCCGAGAGTTGTTAAGCCGTGCTCTGTAAATTGTAAGGATGAATTGTAAAAGGTTGCTGTAAACTATGCATTCTCCAATGGACTCATGTCAAGGGTTCCCTCTTATCTCCTCAGTACATTAGACTCCTTTAGATTCATTGTTGTGCATGCAATTTCCCTTGATTCATTAATCCTATAAGAATTAGTGTTGGTAACCTAGTCTCTTACAGCATTTGTAGTGACGTTTATTGTTCTGAATTGAGGATTTGGATTAAAGACTATTGGATGGTTTGTGGCCATTAAAGTGGACAGACCATAGCCATAAGTGTAAGCCTAATCCTTGAATTAGATTTATCTCTCTTACATCTGTGCTTGTAGCTAGATGATGATTGGATCACCTCTGTTGAGCTGCAGTTATTCTCATTAGATTTCAAAGACCAAATCAGATTTAGATATTACTTCTCCATCTTTGTTTCAATCACTCCCCCAACTCGGATCTGGATCATTTAGTTTAAATTTTTCTTTATTTTTAGTTAGTTAAACGTGACAAATTCAAACCTCTCATCTTATCAGTTTTCTAGATAGGATAAGAAGCCAGATCTGGTAGCTCAGATCTGGAGGTTTATCTTACATTTTAGAAAAATTCTCTGTGGACGATGTTTCACTCACTTACTTTTAAACTTGCTACAATTGGCCCTGATCTTGCAGGCTAGTTCTCTTCTAACTGTGCTGATATTTCTTTATTTGTTTATATAGTCTAGAGCCACTGTAATTTAGCAGCTATAAATCTATTTTCAAAACTCACATAAATCAAGCACACTAAGAAGAAACAAGTTTTTGGCGCCGCTACCGGGGAATTTGTTCTAAAATAGATAGACCTAAGTTTTCATTTTAATTTTTATCAGTACTAAACTATTCTATTGTTTATACTTGTGCAGTTATTCATATTCAGGTTTTTGAAGAAGGGAAATTACTGAAAAGAATTCTGACGGTTTGCTATGAATAATCAGATTTTTTTGTTCTGAGTTGTATGTTTGGTAGGAGGACTCTCAGCCCTGAGATTCTCCCATTGAATTTTGAAGTTGAAAGGCTACTACGAACCAAACAAACAACACAGAATTCTGCTACTATGGGTGAAGAACCTCGACTTTTGAGGGATTACTTTGCACCTGGTGCTTATAATTCTCCCTTTTGCATTCAATTTCCTACTGTTGAAGGAAATTATGAGATCAAGTCATCAACTATCCAAATGTTTCCTTCCTTCCATGGGTTGAGTAAGGAAGATCCATACAAACATGTGGATGAAATCTTGGCTCTTTGTACCACATTCAACATAGCTGGACTGGGTCCAGAAGCAACCAAGCTTAGGCTCTTTCCTTTTTCATTAAAGGATAAAGCTAGAGCATGGTTATCTATGTTAGCACCAAACAGTATCACTTCTTGGAATGATTTGCAGTGTCAATTCTTAGCCAAATATTTCCCAATGTCTAAAACAAGCCAATTGAGACAAAGTATCATTTCATTCTCCCAAAACTCAACTGAAACTTTCCATGAAGCATGGGAAAGATTTAAGGAACTGTTAAGGCAATGTCCTCATCATCAAATTCCTAGGTGGCAGCTGGTTCAAAGCTTATATCAAGGAATTGATCAAAAAGGCAAAAATATGGTGGATGCCTCATGTGGAGGCACTTACTTGCAAAAAATAGTTGAAGAGGTTTGGGACTTATTTGAAGTGATTGGTGAAAACTCAACTCAGCAGGAATCTCTGTCAAGGGAAATTGAAAATCCTGCTAGGTTGAACAACCACCAACCCACCAAAGGGAAGATCTATGAGGTGAATGAGTTGGAAAGAAAGATGGACAATCTAACCACAAAGTTTGATAGATTGATGGACTCACTTAAAACTCCAAATATTTCAAGAGTAGAGGAGGCATGTCTGATATGCCTGTCCCCTACTCATTCAATTGACCAATGTCCTGCTGCATCACAGTTCCCAGATTTAATGGTGGAACAAGCTCGCACAATCATTTGGACAGATGCAGTCAAATGAATATCCATGGGGGGCACACCCCAATTTGAGGTGGAACCAAGGGAATTACCAATCCCAACAACAGCAACAACCAAAGAATCAACTGCCTATCAAAACTGCATAGTCGTATCAGCAGAATTTTTATGTCAAACCAAACTTTCTTGACCCATTCCACAACAACTGCGATGCGCATTCAAAACCCTTACAGGTCCCTTTCTTTTGAAGATCAAATCTTAAATTCACTTCAGAATTTAGGATCTTTAACTCGACCGTGAAGTTTCACGGAGCATAAAGAAGATTGAAGAAACATTGGGATAGCTTTCAAATACCTTGGCACAAAGAGAGGAAGGAAATTTCCCCAGCCAACCTTTGAACAATCCCAAAGGTCAGTTCATGGTTGGAGAAGCTTCTAATACACATGAAGAAGTAAAAGCTGTCTCCACTTTGAGAAGTGGAAAATGATAGATAACAAAGTGGGTACCAAGAAGAAAGAGATGAGGAAGAGGATAAAGATATGCAAAGAAGAGCAAAGATAGTGATAGCAAGAATTCGATGTACCGAAAAACCAAAAAAATAAAAAACAGAAAATTAAAAAAATTTCTTAAAACACTTCTAAAGCTGTAGATGAAAGATTAGTTCCTCATTTACCATTTCCTCATGCAATGAAATTTGTATCCCCTTTTGATAAAGGGAACACAAAAATAGATGAGATGATGGAGACTTTCAAGCAAGTCAAGATAAATTTACCTTTGCTTGAGGCAATCAAATAAATTCCAGCATATGCAAAATTTTTGAAAGATGTTTGCACTCACAAAAAGGCAGGTCTATGTCCAAAAGGTCTTTGCTGTGGAAAGAATTAACCAGGTGTTATCCATTGCTACACCTCCTAAACTTCAAGATCCTGGAATCCCCACAATCCCTTGCATTATTGGGGAGCACACCATTGAAAAGGCTTTATTAGATCTGGGTGCTAGTGTCAACCTACTTCCATATTCTGTATATGAGAAACTAGGTTTGGGAGAATTAAAACCCACTCATGTGGTGTTACAACTAGCAGATAGATCTGAAAGAAAGCCAGTAGGGATGATTGAAGATGTATTGGTGGGAGTAGATAAATTCTTCTATCCTGCTGATTTTCTAGTTTTGGATATGGAACCAACCAAAAGCAAAACTTCCATCCCTGTCATTTTGGGAAGACCATTCTTGGCTACAGCAAATGCTCATTCAATGCAGGTTTGGTATTATGGAAGTCTCATTTGGAAACATGAAGGTAAAATTAAATGTTTATAACGCAGTCACACAGCCTCAATTCAGCTCTGAAGAATGTTTTCATGTTGATCTATTGGATGAACTTGTGGAAGGGACTTTACAACAATTTCTGCAGGGTGAAGACTTCACCACAGATGTTAAAGATGCTTGGGGATATGCTGAAAAAGAAGCAAGTTGTATCTCAAATTCTGAGGAAATAAATGTTGTGCAAGGAACGCTTAATCAATCAGCAAGTTTCTCTTCTTGGAAAACTGTTACTCTCCCCCTTCCACAAACATCTAAGGTACCTTTGTTACCTTCTTTTCTCACCCACGATTTAGAACTAAGCGGTATGCCGGAAAATTTGAAGTATGTATTCTTAGGTAATCATAAATCATTGCCTGCCATTATTTCTTCCTCTCTCACAAAGGAGCAAGAGGAAGAGCTGTTGATAGTCTTGAAAGAACATAAAAGAGCAATTGGCTGGACTATTGCTGATTTAGGATGAATCAGTCCAGCTGTTTACATGCACAAAATCCACTTGGAAGAAGATGCAAAGCCTTCTAGAGAAATGCAAAGGAGGTTGAACCCTCATATGCAAGAAGTGGTCATGAAAGAGGTTGTTAAGTTGTTGGATGCAGGGGTCATTTACCCCATTTCAGATTCAGCTTGGGTAGCACCTACATAGGTGGTACCTAAGAAATCTGGAATCACTGTTGTAACCTCAGATTCTTGTGAGCTTATGTCAACCAGACAAACAACTGGATGGAGAGTCTGTATTGATTACAGAAAATTAAATGCAATGACCAGAAAAGACCATTTCCCCCTCCCATTCATTGATCAGATCTTAGATAAGCTAGCAGGAAAAGCTTATTACTGTTTTCTTGATGGTTACTCTGGTTACAACCAGATTCCGATCAGGAAAAGACCACATTCACGTGCCCTTTTAGCACTTTTGCCTATAGGAGAATGCCTTTTGGTCTTTGTTATGCTCCTGCTACCTTCCAAAGATGCATGTATGCAATTTTTTCTGATATGATTGACCAATTTATGGAGATTTTTATGGATGATTTCTCAATATATGGCAATAGTTTTTCCCAGTGTTTACACCATCTCAAATTGGTACTACAAAGATGCGAAGAAACCAATCTGGTTTTGAGCTGGGAAAAGAGCCATTTCATGGTCACCCAGGGCATTGTCCTTGTCCATGTTGTTTCCCACAAGGGCATTGAGGTGGACAAAGCAAAAATTGAGTTAATTGCACATTTACCACCCCCCAAAACTGTTAAACAAACTAGAAGTTTTTTAGGACATGCTGAATTTTACAGAAGGTTCATCAAGGACTTTAGTAAAATAACTAAACCTCTTTGTCATTTGCTGTGCCAAGATGTCCCTTTTGTTTTCAATAATGAATGCATGAAGGCTTTTGAATTCCTAAAAAACTGTCTGATTTCAGCTCCAATATTGCAGTCTCCAGATTATTCATTACCTTTTGAACTGATGTGTGATGCATAGATTATGCTTTGGGAGCTGTCCTTGGACAGAGAAAAGATAAGCTGCCTCATGTCATAGCTTATGCCAGTAGATCAATGATTGATGCACAGCTCAATTACACAACAACTGAGAAGGAGCTGTTGGCAATTATTTTTGCTTTAGAAAAATTCAGATCATATGTCTTGGGTTCACAAATAGTGGTGTTCACTGACCACTCTGCCTTGAAATACCTTCTGTCTAAGAAGGACACCAAACCAAGATTAATCAGGTGGATTCTCCTATTACAAGAATTTGATCTACAGATTAAAGATAAAAAAGGGGTGGAGAATGTGGTGGCTGATCACCTCTCCAGAATTTTAACTGCTGAGATTGATAGGTTGCCTATCAATGAATCTTTCCCTGATGAGCAACTTTTTGCCATTAGTGTACACACTCCTTGGTTTGCCAACATAGTCAACTTTTTGGCTATTAGAAGAATTCCTCACCATTGGAATAGAATGGACAAAGATCTTTTCTTCTCAAAGGTTAAACACTTCATCTGGGAGGATCCTTATCTGTTTAAGAGTTGTGCAGATCAAATAATAAGGAAATGTGCCCCTGACCAAGAATTTCATAGAATACTTTCTATGTGTCATGAACAGGCCTGTGGAGGTCATTTTAGTGGGAACAAAACTGTTGCAAAGGTTTTGTAGTGTGGATTTTATTGGCCTACACTTTTCAAGGATGCCCTGCAGCATTGTAAGTCCTGCCAGAACTGTCAGAAATTAGGCAACATTTCCAAGAGAAACTCAATGCCTTTACAGCCTATTTTAGTAGTTGAGTTGTTTGATGTTTGGGGGATAGCCTTTATGGGTCCCTTTCCTCCTTCCAATGGGAATAACTTCATTTTAGTAGCTGTGGATTATGTATCCAAATGGATTGAAGCCACAGCTACTAAAACAAATGATCACAAAGTGGTTTTGAAATTTCTTAAGGATCACATTTTTTCCAGGTTTGGTTTTCCCAGAGCCATTATCAGTGATGGGGGAAGCCATTTTTGTAATAGACATTTTGAAACATTGTTGAAGAAATACTCTGTGACTCATAGAGTAGCCACTCCATATCATCCACAAACCAGTGGACAAGTGGAGATTTCCAATAGAGAAATCAAACATATTTTGGAAAAGACTGTGAAGAAGGACAGAAAGGATTGGTCCTTTAAGCTGAATGATGCATTGTGGGCATATAGGACAGCCTATAAAACCCCAATTGGTATGTCCCCATTTAGGTTGGTCTATGGCAAAGCATGCCATTTACCAGTAGAGTTAGAATATAAAGCTTTTTGGGCCATTAAAACATTGAACATATAAAGGAAAGTCAAAACTTTTCATGATAAAATTTATTGAGAAAAGAGTTCACCGGTTCTAAGGTATGGTTATTTAACTCAAAGCTCAAGTTTTTCCTGTGAAAACCGAGATCCGTATGGAAGGGCCATACATCGTTATTCGCCAGCTTTCCGGAGTTGACATCCTTGATCCAAGTAATGGAAGAATCATAAAGGTCAATGGTCAGAGGCTCAAACCATGCATTGAAAATACCCAGGAGCCTGTGCTGCCCATCTATCATCACGAATCTCCAAAAATTTGATGGTAGAAAACTGTACATTATGTTTGTATATCATAGTTTTTGCTTATTTTCTCTGTTTCTGCTTTTATCTCTTTTCGCATAGTTTAAACATGCTTAAAGTTCAGTCGCAAAGTCATAATTCGCTTTTCGCAAAGTCCAAATTGCTTTTCGAATAGACTTGGAGTTGTAATGAACTGCTCGAAAGCAAAGATGTGCTTTTCGAATAGATGGTGCTGAAGCCATTTTCTTTTCGAAAAGATAGTTCTGAAGCTAATTCCTTTGCGAAATGATGTTTCTGAAGCTGTTAACTTGTCGAATGGTACTGATGCCATTCACAATTGTAAAAAGGTCTCTTTTGGAACTTTTCGAAAACTTAAAGGCACTTTGCGATATTAACTTTGAATATATTTAAACCCTTTCGACGGTGGGGTTTCATTTCAAACTCTTTCTGCAGAGCGACTCTTCACTGCTACCCTACTTCGCTCTCTCCTTGCACGAGTTAACAAGTTTACTACCCTTTTGTAACTGATTGTGTAGATCATTTGCATTTTCAGAGAAGGATTTCAGCTTATAATCTGGGGGATTTCTGCAAAGCAAACAAACTCGTTCAAACATAAACCCTAGATCTCGGTATTTCTCTACCCATTCTCTCTGGTTATCAATTAGTAATTTGATTCTGTGTCAGCATCTCTTTTGGGCATTTTTTTTACATCAATCTAGAATGGGAAAAGCAGAGAAATCATTGGCCGCAATGTTCTCCAAATCCTCTGCTAAGAAAGTGAGCAAACCGACCCCAAAAGCAAAAGGAAAAGCCAAAACTTCAGCTAAACGGAAACTTTCAATGGATAAGGCAGACAGGGTGGAGAAAGGAAAGAAAATTAGACATGAGGAACCCACCCCTGCTGCTGCTAGCCCTGAGCCTGAGCTTACTCCTCTACCCATTCATTTGGTCCTACCAAATCCCTTCATTGAAGCTCAGAAGCTAATACCCGAGCTGATGGTAAACGAAACTTTTTTCGTCACCAAACCAGAGTGCTTGCCATCCTTAAGATACCTTAAAGAGGCTTCACTAAGCAATATCCTTACCCCCTTGTCAGAAAAAATTTACCCAAGAATGGTGAAGTTATGGTACCAAAACCTAGTCAAGGTCACTGAAAAAGATGCTGATGTCCCTACCCTTGTCATTTTCATTGATGATTGCGATCTTACTGTGACATTTGAAGACATAGGGAACGCTTTAGGGATACCATTCCAATTTGATCCCTCTGGTCCTTTGGCTGCTCCAGAAACTGCCTCTTTTAGAGAGATGGCTGCCCATTTAACCCAAGGTATTGTGGGCACTGGGCAGTCCATCATGAGAAGAGACCTTGCCCCCCAATTTCTATTAATGGATTCCATTTTAAGGGGTAGCTTTTATGTCACTGGGCACAGCCAAGAGAGGAGATCACCAATTGTAGAGGCCCTCTTTCATTTCTCCAAGGGGCAGTTTTTCAATGCCCCTATGTTAATTTTTGAAGCCATGGCTGATGTCAGTACCAAGCTGAAGAAAGAGCAGAAGATAGCTGGCCTACCATTTGGCAGATTGATCACAGCCCTCCTCAGAGCCAAATTTGACATTGATAGTGAGGAGCCATTTGAAGTCATTACCCCTCACAATTTTGGGAAAAAGGCTTGGACTACAAGCCAGGCTATGCTGAGAAGGATGAGAGAGGCGGTGAACCGCACATGCCCCTCACAGACTCGAACCCACAGCCAGAGTGAGCTCGAACCCACCTCGCAGGTGAGCTTGTAATCGAAACCAGCCTCAGCTTGTGAGTGAGGAGCTGTAACCCACCCTGCAGCTGAATTTGAGCCTACAACTGAGCCTGCCCCTGCCATGTTGCTAGATCCAAATTTGTCCGAATCAACTGTGCCAGATCTAGTTTTGCCAACTCCTGTGGTGACCAGCTCTTTAGCTGCACCACTTCTTGAACCAACTCTGCCAGTTCCTGTGGTGACCAGCTCTTTAGCTGCATCCATTATAGATAAAACCTCCTCCTTTGGTGACCAGCTCTTCACCACACATACTGGAAGAAGTTGGCCTTGCACCCTTTTCCCCTACTCAAGCCCCTGCACTTTCACCAATCCCAGCTGTCCCATCTCCCACACCTTCCATCATTCCAATTGTGGACTCCCCCTCTACACCAACCACTCCAACCATTCTCACACCAATTTCACCTCCAATGCCTAGGCTTTAGAGGAGTTAGTCAGAGATTTTATTGCCCCATCCCCCCGCACTGCCTACTCCAAAGCCCCTCAAATTCCCCCGCCCATCACCACACACACGATACCTCCCTACACCAACCTGAGCCCTTCACTACAGAGGCCTACTCTTCTTTAATGGGTTCTATTTTTGAAACCATGGAACTAGACCCCACCCCTATACCTGCTCCTCCTCCCTTCACCCACTTTCCAACCTCGCCCTTTACAGCCATTGCACCTCCTCCCTCCACCTCAGTTGTCCCAGTCTCTACTATGCCCACCTCTCCCACACCTGCATCCATTACCCAAATCCTTACCTACCTCCAATCCATCCAAGCCCAACTTCAAATCAACACAGACAATCAGTCTGTAACCATGGAACTGCTCCATACCTTAGCTTCCACAACCCAAACAACCACCATTACCCCTAGACCTATTTTTTCTTCCCAGGCCACCCAAATGGATCCAGAGGTATTGGTTGATCTTCCATCCCCTCCACCACTCCCCATTTTCTCTAAGCAAGCCACTCAGATAGACCCTGCTGTCCCCCTTCTAGCCACTTCTTCCCCCCCTCCCACAGCTGGGCCACCTTTAGTCCCCTACCATTCCATTCCCCTCCCCCGATATGCCACCCTCATCAAAGCCATGGAAACTAACCCTTATATCCGCAGAGATGTTCAAAAGGGGCTAGCTGATTTGCAAGCTTACATCCGTACCCCTTATGAAAACCAGATTCGGAAGTTAGAGATCTTTATGAAATTTGAAAGAGATAAAATGAGGGACCTGCTGGGCCAAACATTTCAGCTGGTGAGGACTGAGCAACACAAGGTGTCCATGTTGCAAGCTCAACTGGATCAAGAAAAATTGAAGACCACTAGCCTCAGCAAACACCTTGACCTCACCAAAAAGATCAAATCTGAGGAGTATACTGAGCTGAAAAACACTATTTCGGAGAAAGCTCAATCAAGTTCGGACTCCAACACTGACTCTAGCTCTGATTCTGACAGTGACTCCAGTTCGGAGCCACTTGAACCAACCTATGATACAGATTTTGACCCCAGTTATTAGCTCTCATTGTACTTTTTGTGTTATACAGTGTAATAGAAAATTTTGTTTTGTGTCTACTACTGTGCATTTCTGTCTGTCTTCTTGCCATCATTACTTTTGTTGTTTTTCTTTCTTGCATATATTTTTCCTCCTGCTTTTGGACGGTGGACCATGCTTCCCTTTGGTTTGGGGGTATGACAGAAATAGCAATAATCAATTAAGGAGTTAACATCAGTACAGTTTTGGATCAGCAATTTTTATATATTTTTTTCACACCTGTTGTTTTGAAATATATTAAGAAGTTAAAAAAAAAACTCTTTAAAATTACTTTCTTATGTAATTCTAAAAAACTTTCATGAAGTAAATGTCAGGAAATTTCCAAAAGAAAATTGATGTTTTAGTAAACCTAAAATGAAGGAAAATAAAGGAAGATATACCTCAAGAAGTTGATAAAAACCACACCCAGTGATGTTTGGGCCTGAAATATATTCTTTGGAGGTATGTTGTGGCAATCTTTTCTGCTTTTGAGACTGTGTGAATCTACGTACTGGCACTAGAAGTTACACATATCCAAATTGAAATATTTTGAGGGCACTCATGATATTAAAGACATGATGTAAGGCCTCCTTTTAAACAGTTTGAACCTTACAAAGCCCCACCTTTGAAATCGCCTTGATACACACCAGTTGAGCTGTATAAATCGATGAATCCTTTGAAATCTCATCCACTAAACCTCATCAGTTTCATTTAGCCTAACCCTACCTCGAGAAGTCAGAAGAGAAAGGGAAGAAAGCTGAGGGAAGGAGAATTGAGTAATAATTTAATAGCAAAAGAAGGGTAAAAGTTGAAGGCAATGATGAAACAGCAGAGGGAATGTGGCATGCAATGCTAATTCAAAAAGAAAAGAAAATATTTGAGCAAAACAAAAGAAAGAAGGCATTTTCATTGGAAGTTTGAAAAGAAAGAGAAAAGATGGCCACTTTGGCTCGAAATTCAAAAGAAGAAGATGAAACTATGTCAAGAAAAGTGGGTTTGCATATAACCTCCTGACCTTGACTGACTTCTCAAATATGAACACCTTTCCAACCCTTTTTAGAGATTTCACCCATCAGCCGCAATCAAACCCAAGTAAAATTCCTTATTGATCATTGATGGATTGAGCTATCAGATGGAGATAAGAATTTGTGTAGTCTCTGGTGAAAGGAGCAGTGAATTTTTAACTAAAAGCAATGCCTATGCTCCATAAATCCTATTTGAGGGTAATTGCTCTTGAATTTGTGTGAAATAGTATAACCCTCTCATTTGTTTTTGAGTGAAAATCTCGTGAGAATTGGGTTTAAAATCAACTTATTAGGGCAACATCAAAGGATCCTAAATCAAAGGCTTGCCGTTTGTTAATTTCCCTTGTGAATGGCCTCTGACATAATTCGACTGAATAAGTAACAAAAAATACTGCAGAATTTTAGTTTTATACTGATATCTTTCTTGAAAACCGTCTTACAAAATAACTGATGCGTGTGAATAATCAATTGAGGAAAGTGGTCATTGTAATCAGCTAGTGATCTTAACTAACGTATTGAAGAAGTTTGTGGCTACCTTCACTGAAAACCCTCAGGAGACTTCACTCCTCCACTAGGGATCACCTAGGGGTTTAAAAGGCTTGTTGCATATGCTAAATGCAACTGTGCTCCCTACAAAAGTGGCTCTTTACTTTGTTTTTTTTATTTTTTTTATTTTCTTTGCTCAGGGACTAGCAAAGCTTAGGTTTGGGGGTGTGTTGACAAGTGAAAAATACCATTTTTCACCCCTAAACTTAAGTCTTGATAGACCTTTGAGAGAACTAAATAAGTGTTTTAAGTGCCTATGTTGCAGCTAACAATAAAGACAGGCTTAACCATAAAAGCAGCTTAAAAGTGCTAAAAAGATGACAATCTATGTCAATCCAAAGGAAGGAAGTGAAGAAACAACCTCGTCAACTGTTGAAAGGCCTAAATGGAAGAGACAAAGACCTGTAAGAGAAGCAGGGAACAATTCGAACAAAGAAATGCACTTGTAGTTCTTTTCAAGAAAGAACCCGCACTTTCAGAAAGAACTTAGAACTCTGCGAAAAGGACTAAAACTCCAGGCTTAGTTTTTGAAGAGCATCTAAACTCTTCGAAGAGAAGATTGAACTTTGCGAAAAGGAGAAAACACAATTCGAAGAGAGATTGAACATTGCGAAAAGAGCTTCAGAAGTCACAGCACTTTGCGAAAAGGCCCCTAAGCTCTGCGAAAAGGTATTCTGGAGATTCGCAACTTTAACAAGGGCACCAAGAATCATCCGCCCCCAGCATTTTAAAACCTAGGGACATTCCAGAGGGTTCTAAGCATAAAGCAAAGGAATATTCCACCCCACATGAGCACCTAGAGAGGGAATAACTTGGCGGGAACTTCTAGAAACTCTAACAAACTTTCAAATTGCATAACAGAATTGATGCCTTTTTCACCTGATTGGCTGAAATAGATCGAGGAATTCTGATTGGCCAGAATAGATCTCGATCCCCGTGCTCGACTACCATTGGTCAATACAGATCTGAGAACCTCTGATTGGTTGATAAACATCTGAGCTGGACCTAGGGAAAGCTATAAATTGACGAAGCATTTGCCCAATTGGGGCATCCAGATTTTGAGTTTCATTTCTAATCCCTCATTTCCCAGCATCCTTTGTCTGCAATCCTTGTAATAGCCTACTTTGTACTTGCATTTGAGAGTCGTGAGATACCGTCAGAACTCAAAGGAGAGTTTGCATCCAAGACCGCAAATCCGAGAGTCATTAAGCCGTGCTTTGTAAATTGTAAGGATGAATTGTAAAAGGTTGTCAGAACTATGCATTCTCCATTGGACTCATGTCAAGGGTTCCTCCGATCTCCTCAAGACATTAGACTCCTTTAGATTCATTGTTGTGCATGCAATTTCTTGATTCATTAATCAGTAAGAATTAGTGTTGGTAACCTAGTCTCTTACAAGATTTGTAGTGACGTTTATTGTTAATTGAGGATTTGAATTAAAGACTATTGGATGGTTTGTGGCCATTAAAGTGATGTACTATAGCCATAAGCGTAAGCCTAATCCTTGAATTAGATTTATCTCTCTTACATCTGTGCTTGTAGCCAGATGAAGATTGGATCACCTCTGTTGAGCTGTAGTTATTCTCATTAGATTTCAAAGACCAAATCAGATTTAGATATTACTTCTCCATCGTTGTTTCAATCACTCCCCCAACTCGGATCTGGATCATTTAGTTTAAATTTTTCTTTGTTTTTAGTTAGTTAAACGTGACAAATTCAAACCTCTCATCTTATCAGTTTTCTAGATAGGATAAGAAGCCAGATCTGGTAGCTCAGATCTGGAGGTTTATCTTACATTTTAGACAAATTCTCTGTGGATGATCTTTCACTCACTTACTTTTAAAACTTGCTACAATTGGCCCTGATCTTGCAGGCTAATTCTCTTCTAACTGTGCTGATATTTCTTTATTTGTTTATGTAGTCTAGAGCCACTGTAATTTAGCAGCTATAAATCTATTTTCAAAACTCACATAAATCAAGCACACTAAGAAGAAACAACAACTCCCCAATGAGCTCCTCAAATAATTTGCCAATTTTGAGCATGGCCCTACCCCGATCGTCAAAGAAACGGAGGATGTCAATTTGGGCATCAAAGAGGCCCCTAGAATCACCAAAATCGGAACATCGTTGTCCCCTGTGGAGAGGGAAGGTATGATAGACTTCCTTCGGTCATACCACGATGTCTTCGCATGGTCGTATGAAGACATGCCTGGTTTGGATACCAATCTGGTTGAGCATGAGTTGCCACTCTACCCCGATGTTAAGCCGGTTAAACAGAAGCTGAGATTCCTCCGACTAGAATGGATGTTGAAGGTGAAGGACGAGATCATTAAGCATATGACGCAGGGTTTCTCATGGTATCCAAGTACCCCCAATGGCTAGCCAATATCGTCCCTGTATCGAAGAAGGATGGAAAGGTTCGAATGTGCATTGACTTCTGAAATCTCAACAAGGCAAGTCCTAAGGACGACTTCCTGCTACCCCATATCGATATCTTGGTCGATAACACTGCAAAGCATGGAATGCTCTCATTTATGGATGGATTCTCAGGATACAATCAGATAAAGATGGCAGAGGTTGATCGCGAATAGGCAGTGTTCATTACCCCCTGGGAAACCTTCTACTAGAAAGTAATTCCATTCGGGCTGAAGAATGCTGGGGCAACCTATCAAAAGGCAATGACGACCCTGTTCCACGACATGATGCACCGAGAGATCGAAGTGTACGTCGATGACATGATTGCCAAATCACTAGAAAGGGAGGACCACTTGATAAACCTTCAGAAGTTGTTTGAGAAGTTGAGAAAGTACAGGTTACGGTTGAACCCCTAGAAGTGCGCCTTCGACGCTATGTCAGGAAAATTGTTGGGCTTTATTGTCAGTAGGAGAGGGATCGAGGTCGATCCAACCAAGATCAAGGCCATCACTGAAATGCCACCACCATCTATAGAGAAGGAAGTCAGAGGCTTTTTAGGCATAATCTAATACATCAGCCGATTCATCACACAGTTAACTCTGATATGCGCACCAATCTTCAAATTACTGAGAAAGGACTCACTCGTTGAATAGAATGATGACTGCCAGGCTGCATTCGACAAGATTAAAGGTTACCTCCTGAAACCTCCGATATTTGTACCACTCGTACCTGATAGACCCCTGATAATGTACCTGTCCACGACAGAGTTTTCCATGGGCTGTTGTTGTTGCTTCTTAGTGTGCTTGATTTATGTGAGTTTTGAAAACAGTTTTATAGCTGCCAAATTACAGTGGCTCTAGAATATTAAAAAGAGTAAAGAAATATCAGCACAGTTAGAAGAGAATTAGCCTGCAAGATCAGGGCCAATTGTAGCAAGTTTTAAACGTAAGTGAGTAAAAGATCGTCCACAAGGAATTCATTTAAAATTTAAGATAAACCTCCAGATCTGAGCTACCAGATCTGGCCTCTGATCCTATCAACAAAGCACATAAGATGGGAGGTTGAATTTGTCACGTTAACTAAATGATAAAAGTAAAGATTTAAACTAAATGATCCAGATCCGAGTTGGGGAAACGTTTGAGGTAAACTTATACAAAAGATGGAGAAGTAATATCTAACTTTGATTTGTTCCTTGAAATCTAATGAGAAAAACTGAAGCTCAGCAGAGGTGATCCAATCTTCATCTGGCTACAAGCACAGATGTAAGAGAGATAAATCTAATTCAAGGATTAGGCTTACACTTATGGCTATGGTCTGTCCACTTTAATGGCCCCAAACCATCCAATAGTCTTTAATACAAATCGATTCGTAACAAGAAACATCATCGCAAATGTCAGAAGAGACTAGGTTACCAACACTAATTCTTACAGGATTAATGAATCAAGGAAATTGCATGCAAAACAATGAATCTAAAGGAGTCTAATGTAATCGAGGAGATCGAGAGAACCCTTGACATGAGTCCAATGGAGAATGCATAGTTTACAAAGAACCTTTAAAATCCACCATTACAATTATAGAGCATGCCTTAAATTTCGATTTGCGCCTTTGAATACAACTCTCTTTGAATTATAGAAATTTCACGCCTCTCAATTGCTAGTCAAAGTGAAGCTATTACAGGATTACGCATGTCAGTCTGGCCGGGAAATGGGGGTTTAGAAATGAAACTCAAAACTGGATACCCAAATTGGGCAAATAGTTCATCTATTTATAATTTTCCTAAGCCACTCAAATGTGTATCAACCAATCTAATTGGATATATCCAGATCAACCAATAGGAGTCGAGCACCGTGATCCAGATCTGTTTCGCCAATCGAATCGCTTGATCTGGTTCAGCCAATCAGGAAACAGAGGCATCAATTCTGTTATGCATTTTGAAAGTTTGTTAGAGTTTCTAGAAGTTCCCGCCAAGTAATCTCATCTTTGGGTGTTCACCTGGGGTGGAATATGCCTTTGGTCTGTTCGTAATCTTCCGTAATGTCTCGGGCTTTTCAATGCATTGGGGCACGTGAGACATCGAATTGCCCTTGTTAAAGCCGTGAATCTCGTAATACCTTTTCGCAGAGTTTAGGGCCTTTTCAAAAGTTCAATGACTTCAAGCTCGTTCGCAAAGTTCAAACTTCTTTTCGAGGAGTTCGGATGCTCTTCAAAGCTACACCGAGTTTTAGTCCTTTTCGCAGAAGTTTAGGGCCTTTTCGCAAAGTTCAATGACTCAAGCCTCGCTCGCAAAGTTCAATCTTCTTTTCGAGGAGTGTTTTCTTCTTTTCGCAAAGTTCAAGGTTCTTACGAAAAGTGCAAGTTCTTTGCAAAAGAACTCAGAGTGCATTTCTCGCTGAAATGTTCCTCGCTTCTCATGTGTCTTTGCCTCTTCTATTTAGACCTTTCCACAAATTGATGAGGTTGTTTCTTCACTTCCTTCCTTTGACCCATATGGATTGTCATCTTTTTGGCACTTTTGAGCTGCTTTTATGGTTAAGCGTGTCTTTATTGTTAGCTGCAACATAGGCACTTAAAATACTTATTTAGTTCTCTCAAGGGTCTATCAAGGCCCAGATTAAGGGGTGAAAAATGGTATTTTCCAGTTCTCAACACACCCCCAAACCTAAGCTTTGCTAGTCCCTGAGCAACGACAAAATTTAAAAATAGAATGAAAAGCCATTTTTCTAGGGAGCGCAGTTGCATTTAGCATATGCAACAAGCCTTTTAAACCCCTAGGTGATCCCTAGTGGAGGAGTGAAGTCTCCTGAGGGTTTCCAGTGAAGGTACCCACAAACTTCTCCAATAAATCAGTTAAGATCAATGCAGTTCTGTTAAAGTAAACTTTTATCCAATCAGATTATTCACATCTGCATCAGTCAGGTTGTAAGAAGTTTTTTAAGAAAACATCAGTTCAAAACTAAAATTCTGCTGTAATTCCTTTACCATTCACTGTTTTCTATCAAATTCTTGAGGTATATCATCACTGTTTTCTCTCTTTTTAGGTTTACTAAAACATCAATTTTTATTTTGGAAATTTTCTGACATTCACTTCATGAAAGTATTATAATTATACTAGAAATTAATTTTAAAAAGTTTTAACTTCCTCATTTTTTAAAAAAAAAAAACAGGTGTGAGATTACTTCATTTTCAAAAATTCTGCTGATCATAAGCTGCATCAAGCATTAACTTATTTTATTGGTATACCTGCCATACCCCCAAACCTAAGATGAACATTGTCCTCAATGTTCTAGACAATGAGAGACTAGGGGCAGCAGGGTAAAAGAAGAAAGAAAAACTAAGAACAGAAAAAATCTAAACTATATGCAGCAGAAAATAAAAATGTAAAACTGAAGATATGAGCAAGGAAATGGAAAACATGATATATAAATGCAAGAAAAATCAACAAACCAATGCTAGAACTGCTAAATAAAATCTAAAAAATAGAAGGATTACTATGCAAATGGAAGGAAACTAATGCTAATAACAGAGAAACAGTAAAAATAAGGTAAGGGACTGAATATAAAGTTAAAAAAAATAGAAAAGTGTTGATACAAAAACAGAATTTCTGAATGCAAAATAGGAAAACAAAGTTAGAAACTAACTGTACTCACCGAAAAATGACGAAAATCAGTAAAACGAGGACACATTAACCTAAGAAAGAAAAGAATCAGCGATATAAAAACAGAATTTGAAACTAAAATTCCTAAAACAGAAAATCTAATGCCAAATGATACATCCTAAGCCCAAAGAAAAACCCCAAAAACCTGAGATACTTATGAATCTAAGTGATTATAAAAATGATTAGCAGGAATAATATATAGTGAAAAGCAAGATTCATAAGATTGACCCCTTTGTTGATGATGTGTATGAATAAAAAAAAATAATGAAGCGTGGGATCACACATTAAAAACAGGGTTCACACGCAGTTGAGACCCATTTATGATGAAGAAATCTCGAAGGAAAATAAAATCAGTGGGTCCATTGAATATTCAAAACAGCCTATGATTCAATACTCATTATCCTACATCATTCCAAAAAAGGAAACAAATGATCTCAGCGGGTCCAGATGGGAAAAGTGGATGCAAATGGAGAAAAACAGCCCATCCGGAAGATATCTATATATATATATATATATATTTTGTTTTTATAATTTTCTATATATATATATTTTTTACTTGTTTTGGATCAGCCCCGGGCTCAACAAGAGCCCTTATTTACTACTGCTGAAAATAATGAGAAACAACTCAGAGATTTTCTATTTGTGTTTTCATCTTCTTTTATTTTGTATTTGGTTTTGTAAAAGAGAAAAAAAAAAAAAAAAAAAAAATCAGCATGCCTAAAAGACAGCAGAAATTATAATCAAAACAAACATTAAACACAGCAGAACTGCTGGTTCTCAAGAATTTAAAAATAGAAAAAGAATGCAAAGGAGAAGGATGCAAACTCAAGCAGATCTGCTCCAAATTTTAGTCCAGATGCCCCTTGTTGACGGCCGCTCCAGATCTGCAAAAATCCAAAAAGCTGACGATACCTTATTCAAGTATTGACAAAAATAAAAAGAAAATCTCAAAGCACGCCCAAATTTGACAAAAAGACAAAAGAGTGGCAGCAACATTTATTCAAATAACTAGAAGGCAAAGAATAAAAACTTAGAAAAATAAAAAAAATTCTGCTGCAGTAAAACAGGTTTTCAATACAAAACAGCAGTAGACATTTAATCAAGCACTTGGAATGCAAAGTGCAGGTTTATAGCAAAAATAAAAATCAAATCTACAAAATAGAAAAACTTAGGTCTACCAATTTTAAAGAATCGCGCCAAAAAACTTGTTGTTGCTTCTTAGTGTGCTTGATTTATTTGTGTTTTGAAAACAGGTTTGCAACTGCTAAGTTATAATGAATCTAGAATATTAAAAAAAATAAAGAAATATCAGCACAGTTAGAAGAGAATTAGCCTGCAAGATCAGGGCCAATTGTAGCAAGTTTTAAATGTAAGTGAGTAAAAGATCGTCCACAGGGAATTGATTTAAAATTTAAGATAAACCTCCAGATCTGAGCTACCAGATCTGGCCTCTGATCCTATCTACAAAGCACATAAGATGGGAGGTTGAATTTGTCACGTTAACTAAATGATAAAAGTAAAGATTTAAACTAAATGATCCAGATCCGAGTTGGGGAAACATTTCAGGTAAACTTATACAAAAAATGGAGAAGTAATATCTAACTTTGATTTGTTCCTTGAAATCTAATGAGAAAAACTGAAGCTCAGCAGAGGTGATCCAATCTTCATCTGGCTACAAGCACAAATGTAAGAGAGATAAATCTAATTCAAGGATTAGGCTTACACTTATGGCTATGGTCTGTCCACTTTAATGGCCCCACACCATCCAATAGTCTTTAATCCAAATCCTCGATTCAAAACAAGAAACATCACTGCAAATGCTGTAAGAGACTAGGTTACCAACACTAATTCTTACAGGATTAATGAATCAAGGGAAATTGCATGCAAAACAATGAATCTAAAGGAGTCTAATGTACTGAGGAGATCAGAGAGAACCCTTGACATGAGTCCAATGGAGAATGCATAGTTTACAGCAACCTTTTAAAATTCACCATTACAATTATAGAGCACAGCTTAAACAACTCTCAGATTTGCAGTCTTGAATACAACTCTCTTTTGAATTACAAAAATATCTCACAGCTCTCAATTGCTAGTCAAAGTGAAGCTATTACAGGGATTACAGACAAGCTGTCTGGCTGGGAAATGGGGGGTTTAGAAATGAAACTCAAAATCTGGATACCCAAATTGGGCAAATAGTTCATCTATTTATAATTTTCCCTAAGCCAGCTCAAATGTGTATCAACCAATCAGAATTGGATAGATCTGTATCAACCAATAGGAGTCGAGCACCAGGATCCAGATGCTCGCCAATCGTAATCGCTTGATCCGTTCACCAATCAGGAAACAGAGGCATCAATTCTGTTATGCATTTTGAAAGTTTGTTAGAGTTTCTAAAAGTTCCCGCCAAGTAATTTCACCTTTGGGTGTTCACATGGGGTGGAATATGCCTTCGGTTCATGCCCAGAATCTTTCGGAATGTCTCTGGGATTTTCAATGCATTGGGGCGCGTTAGACATCGAATTGCCCTTGTTAAAGCCGCGAATCTCCGTAATACATTTTCGCAGAGTTCGTGGGCCTTTCGAAAAGTTCAATGACTTCAAGCTCGGTCAGAAAGTTTAATCTTCTTTCGAGGAGTTCGATGCTCTTCAAAGCTACACCGAGTTTTAGTCCGCTTCACGAGTTTAGGGGCCTTTTCGCAAAGTTCAATGACTTCAAGCTCGCTCGCAAAGTTCAATCTTCTTCTCGAGGAGTGTTTTCTTCTTTCGCAAAGTTCAAGGTTCTTACGAAAAGTGCAAGTTCTTTTAAAAAGAACTCAGAGTGCATTTCTGCTCGAAAAGTTCCTTGCTTCTCTTATGTGTCTTTGCCTCTTCTATTTAGACCTTTCCAGGTGATGAGGTTGTTTCTTCACTTCCTTCCTTTGACCGACATGGATTGTCATCTCTTTGGCACTTTTGAGTCGCTTTTATGGTTAAGCGTGTCTTTATTGTTAGTAAACATAGGCACTTAAAATACTTATTTAGTTCTCTCAAGGGTCTATCAAGGCCAGTTAAGGGTGAAAATGGTATTTTCAGCTTCAACACACCTTAAACCTAAGCTTTGCTAGTCCCCGAGCAAAGACAAAATTTAAAAATAGAATGAAAAGCCATTTTGTAGGGAGCACATTGCATTTAGCATATGCAATAAGCCTTTAAACCCCTAGGTGATCCCTAGTGGAGGAGTGAAGTCTCCGAGGGTTTTCAAAGTGAAGGTACCCACAAACTTCTCCAATAAATCGCTTAAGATCAATGCGTTAAAAGCAAACTTTATCCAATCGATTATTCACATCTCGATCAACAGTTGTAAGAAGTTTTTAAGAAAACATCGTTCAAAACTAAAATTCTCTGTAGAATTCCTTTACCATTCACTCTTGGTGTCAAAAGTTTTACAAGAAAAATTAATGAAAAGCTTGCCTTCTATTTGAAAATTCAGTTTTGATGTTACCCCAAATAATTTGATTTCAAACTCAACTCTCACTGTGGTTTTCACTCACCATGCAAATATGAGGGTTGCACTATTTCACACAGCTCAAGAGCAATTATAGTCCTCAAATAGGAATGTAAGGTGCATAGGCATTGCTTTTCGCTCAATTTACTACTTTTTTCACCATAGATTACACAAATCCTTATCTCCATGTGACATCAATCCATCATTGATCAAGAAGGACTTTAACTTGGGTTGTAATCGCTTATGGGTGAAATTTATCAAGAATAAAGGTGGAATGGAGTTCAAAATTGAGAAGTCAAGGTAAGGAGGTGATAGACACACCTTCTTCAATTCAAAGACAATTTCATCTTCTTCTTTGAATTTTGAGCCAAAGTGGCCATCTTTTTCTCTTTCTTTTCAAACTTCCAATGAAATGCCTTCTCCTTTTTTTTTTTTCAAATCAACAAAGGATCGAATGCCACATTTCTTCACGATACATCATTGCCTTCAATTATTTTTCTTTTTCTTTTACCAAACTGTTACCCAACTCACCTTTCTTCAGCTTTCTTTCCTTTACCTTCTGAATTCTCAGAGTGAGGATTAGGCTAAATGAGGTTGGTGAGGTTTCAAAGAAATCTTGGATTTATAAAGCTCAATTGGTGTGTATCAAGGGCAGGTTTAAAAGGTTGGGCTTTTTTAAGTTCAAATTGTCCAAAAGGAGGCCTTACATCATGTCTTTAATATCATGATTGCTGTCAAGATATTTTAATTTGGACATGTGTAACTTCTAGTGAAAACAAGGTGTTCAAACAAATTCCCTAGAGCGTAAAAAATTGCCAATTCATACCTCCAAAGAATACATTTCAAAGAGCCCAAATCTCACTGGGTGTGGTTTTCTATCAAATTCTTGAGGTATATCATCACTGTTTTCTCTCTTTTTAGGTTTACTAAAACATCAATTTTTATTTTGGAAATTTTCTGACATTCACTTCATGAAAGTATTAGAATTATACTAGAAATTAATTTTAAAAAGTTTTAACTTCCTCATTTTTTTAAAAAAAAAAACAGGTGTGAGATTTCTTCATTTTCAAAAATTCTACTGATCATAAGCTGCATCAAGCATTAACTTATTTTATTGACATACCTGCCATACCCCCAAACCTAAGATGAACATTGTCCTCAATGTTCTAGACAATGAGAGACTAGGGGCAGCAGGGTAAAAGAAGAAAGAAAAACTAAGAACAGAAAAAATCTAAACTATATGCAGCAGAAAATAAAAATGTAAAACTGAAGATATGAGCAAGGAAATGGAAAACATGATATACAAATGCAAGAAAAATCAACAAACCAATGCTAGAACTGCTAAATAAAATCTAAAAAATAGAAGGATTACTATGCAAATGGAAGGAAACTAATGCTAATAACAGAGAAACAGTAAAAACAAGGTAAGGGACTGAATATAAAGTTAAAAAAAATAGAAAAGTGTTGATACAAAAACAGAATTTCTGAATGCAAATAGGAAAACAAAGTTAGAAACTAACTGTACTCACAGAAAAATGACGAAAATCAGTAAAACGAGGACACATTAACCTAAGAAAGAAAAAAATCAGCGATCTAAAAACAGAATTTGAAACTAAAATTCCTAAAACAGAAAATCTAATGCCAAATGATACATCCTAAGCCCAAAGAAAAACCCCAAAAACTTGAGATACTTATGAATCTAAGTGATTATAAAAATGATTAGCAGGAATAATATATAGTGAAAAGCAAGATTCATAAGACTGACCCCTTTGTTGATGATGTGTATGAATAAAAAAAAATAATGAAGCATGGGAGCACATATTAAAAATAGGGTTCACACACAGCTGAGACCCATTTATGATGAAGAAATCTCGAAGGAAAATAAAATCAGTGGGTCCATTTAATATTCAAAACTGCCTATGATTCAATACTCATTATGCTACATGATTCCTAAAAAAGAAACAAATGATCTCAGCGGGTCCAGATGGGAAAAGTGGATGCAAATGGAGAAAAACAGCCCATCCGAAAGATATCTATATATATATATTTTTTTTTTGTTTTTATAATTTTCTATATATATATTTTTTTTACTTGTTTTGGATCAGCCCGGGCTCAACAAGAGCCCTTATTTACTACTGCTGAAAATAATGAGAAACAACTCAGAGATTTTCTATTTGTGTTTTCATCTTCTTTTATTTTGTATTTGGTTTTGTAAAAGAGAAAATCAAAGATGCCTAAAAGACAGATGAAATTATAATCAAAACAAACATTAAACACAAGCAGAATCCCGTTCTCAAGAATTTAAAAATAGAAAATGAATGCAAAGGAGAAGGGGATGCAAACTCAAGCCGATCTGCTCCAGCTTTAGTCCAGATGCTCCTTGTTGGACGGCTGCTCCAGATCTGCAAAAATCCAAAAACTGCAGCAGTACCTTATTCAAGTATTGATAAAAATAAAAAGAAAAACTCAGGCTACAGCCCAAATTTGACAAAAAGACAAAAGAGTGGCAGCAGCATTTATTCAAATAACTAGAAGGCAAAGAATAAAAACTTAGAAAAATAAAAAAAATTCTGCTGCAGTAAAACAGGTTTTCTATACAAAACAGCAGTAGACATTTAATCAAGCACTTGGAATGCAAAGTGCAGGTTTATAGCAAAAATAAAAATCAAATCTACAAAATAGAAAAACCTAGGTCTACCAATTTTAAAATCTATTCCCCGGCAACGGCGCCAAAAAACTTGTTGTTGCTTCTTAGTGTGCTTGATTTATTTGTGTTTTGAAAACAGGTTTGCAACTGCTAAGTTATAATGAATCTAGAATATTAAAAAGAATAAAGAAATATCAGCACAGTTAGAAGAGAATTAGCCTGCAAGATCAGGGCCAATTGTAGCAAGTTTTAAATGTAAGTGAGTAAAAGATCGTCCACAGGGAATTGATTTAAAATTTAAGATAAACTTCCAGATCTGAGCTACCAGATCTGGCCTCTGATCCTATCTACAAAGCACATAAGATGGGAGGTTGAATTTGTCACGTTAACTAAATAATAAAAGTAAAGATTTAAACTAAATGATCCAGATCCGAGTTGGGGAAACGTTTGAGGTAAACTTATACAAAAAATGGAGAAGTAATATCTAACTTTGATTTGTTCCTTGAAATCTAATGAGAAAAACTAAAGCTCAGCAGAGGTGATACAATCTTCATCTGGCTACAAGCACAGATGTAAGAGAGATAAATCTAATTTAAGGATTAGGCTTACACTTATGGCTATGGTCTGTCCACTTTAATGGCCCCAAACCATCCAATAGTCTTTAATCCAAATCCTCGATTCAGAACAAGAAACATCACTGCAAATGCTGTAAGAGACTAGGTTACCAACACTAATTCTTACAGGATTAATGAATCAAGGGAAATTGCATGCAAAACAATGAATCTAAAGGAGTCTAATGTCGAGGGAGATCGAGAGAACCCTTGACATGAGTCCAATGGAGAATGCATAGTTTACAAAGAACCTTTTAAAATCCACCATTACAATTTTAAACAAATTTCCTCGATTTGCTCCTTGAATACAACTCTCTTTGAATTACAAATATCTCACGACTCTCAATTGCTAGTCAAAGTGAAGCTATTACAGGGATTACAGACAAGCTGTCTGGCTGGGAAATGGGGGGTTTAGAAATGAAACTCAAAATCTGGATACCCAAATTGGTCAAATAGTTCATCTATTAATAATTTTCCTAAGCCGCTCAAATGTGTATCAACCAATCGAATTGGATAGATCTGTATCAACCAATAGGAGTTGAGCACCGTGATCCAGATCTGCTCGCCAATCGAATCGCTTGATCCGTTCAAATCGTGAAAGAGGCATCAATTCTGTTATGCATTTTGAAAGTTTGTTAGAGTTTCTAGAAGTTCCCGCCAAGTAATTTCATCTTTGGGTGTTCACATGGGGTGGAATATGCCTTTGTCTGTTCGTCGTAATCTTCCTAATGTCTCGGGCTTTTCAATGCATTGGGGCGCATGTAGCAGACATCGAATTGCCCTTGTTAAAGCCGCGAATCTCCGTAATACCTTTTCGCAGAGTTCAGTGGGCCTTTTCACAAAGTTCAATGACTTCTAAAGCTCGCTCGCAAAGTTTAATCTTCTTTTCGAGGAGTTCGATGCTCTTCAAAGCTACACCGAGTTTTAGTCCTTTTCGCAGAGTTTAGGGCCTTTTCGAAAGTTCAATGACTTCAAGCTCGTCGCAAAGTTCAATCTTCTTTTCGAGGAGTATTTTCTTCTTTTCGCAGTTGTTCAAGGTTCTTTACGAAGTGCAAGTTCTTTCTAAAAGAACTCAGTGCATCAAAATGTTCCCTGCTTCTCTTACAGGTCTTTGCCTCTTCTATTTAGACCTTTCCACAGTTGATGAGGTTGTTTCTTCACTTCCTTCCTTTGGACTGACATGGATTGTCATCTTTTTGGCACTTTTGAGCTGCTTTTATGGTTAAGCGTGTCTTTATTGTTAGCTGCAACATAGGCACTTAAAATACTTATTTAGTTCTCTCAAGGGTCTATCAAGGCCCAGATTAAGGGGTGAAAAATGGTATTTTCCAGTTCTCAACAGCTGTGTGTTAGGGCAGCATGATGAGACAGGAAGAAGAGAGCAGGCCATCTATTATCTAAGCAAGAAATTCACTGATTACGAGACACGCTATTCTCATCTGGAGAAAGCATGCTTGGCGCTCGTTTGGGCTACTCAAAGACTTCGGCACTACCTGTTATCTCAAGCCATCCTACTTCTAGCACGGATGGATCCGCTAAAGTACCTATTCAAGAAACCTGCACTCACTGGCCGAACTGTAAGATGGCAACTACTCCTATCTTAATTTGACATTACTTATGTCACCCAGAAGTCGATCAAGGGGCAGGCACTCGCTGATCATCTTGCTGAGAACCCTCTGTCAGACTATGAGCCACTAAGGACCGAATTCCCCAATGAGGACATTCTGTTCATGACTGACGAGGATACTGAGGAAACAAAGGAGTCCTGGGTAATGCACTTTGATGAAGCATCGCATGTTGAGGGCCAAGGAGTTGGCGCCATTCTAATCTCACCCAGAGGATCACATATACCCATCTCAATCAAATTGAACTTCCCATGCACCAACAATATAGCCAAGTATGAGGCCTGTACAGCTGGTTTACAGGCGGCTCTTAATTTGAATATAACTCACCTCAGGGTCTTTGGAGATTCGCAGTTAATTATATGCCAAACCAACAGAGATTGGAAGACCAAGGATGAGAAACTAATCCCATACCATGAACATCTTGAGCTTCTAATAACCTGCTTTGAGGAGGTCACCTTCTCCTATGTACCATGAGCAGGGAATCGGTTTGCTGACGCCTTGGCCACCCTGGCCTCTATGGTTGAGATTCCATACGGAGTTATGATGAAGCTGATCATGATAGAGCAGAGGAGCGTGCCAGCTTTCTGTCACCTAATCGAGGGACCTACAGAGTTAGATGATGAGCCACCCTGGTTCTCAGACATCAAGAATTTCCTTGAGACCCGAACTGTCCCGGAAGGAACATCAAAGGTAGACAAATGCACCATCCAGCGATTAGCAACGAACTATGTTGTCTCAAGTATCATCTCCTCAGATATTTGGTCTCATCCATAATAAAGTGGGTGAGATCATGAAGGAGAGATCAAGGAGTCCCCAAGGAGTACACATGCAAGAAAATTCTAAGGGAAGGATACTTTTGGACCACTTTGAGACCGATTATGCTTAAGTGCTACAAATGCCAAGAGCACTCCAGTCTAATACATGCTTCGGCCATTGACTTACATAGCATGGCCACTCCTTGGCCGTTCGCCACTTGGGGTCTCGACGTCATCGGCAAAATCAATCCTAAAGCCTCCAACAGGCATCAGTTCATCCTCGTTGTTGTGGAATACTTCACAAAATGGGTAGAGGCAGCCTCCTATACGAGCATTAAGGCCAGTCATGTCGAGAAATTCATCAAGAACAACATCATTTGCAGATTCGGCGTACCCAAGGATATCATCACTGATAATGGCATTAATTTCGCCAATAGGCGCATCCGGGCCTTGTGTGAGCGGTTCAAGATCAAGCATCATCAATCATCCCCATACAGGCCACAGACAAATGGAGCTATAGAGGTAGCCAACAAAACTCTGATCCGCATCCTGGAGAAGATGGTAGTTACTTATAGAGATTGGAGTGAGTAGTTACCCTTCGCACTTTGGGCCTATAGAACGTCTATCCGTACCGCAACAGGGGCAACACCATTCTCCCTTGTGTATGGAACCGAGGCCGTGCTACCCGTGGAGGTCAATCACTCCAGATCCTTTGGAATCCCATCTACCGTCGAGAGGAAAGAGCCCTGCTTTGAGCTACACTTGATCGACAAGAAAAGACTCCTAGCCTTGTGCTACACTCAGGTCTATCAGAGGAGAATTGCACGTGCTTACAGGCGTCTGGCCGAGATCTCAAGGTAGGAGACATCAGACAAGAAAATTTTCCTGCCTCCCACCCAAGAGGGAAGTTTAGGCCAAATTGGGAAGGACCCTACGTCGTCCGAGAAGTTCTGCCAGGATACTGTCACCTGCTGCCACCATGGACGGAGACCACTTTCCTGAGCCCATCAATGCTGGATACCTCCGTAAGTTCTACTCATAGGTCTTGGGACAAGGTAAGTTTTGATAAAAGTAGATGCGTGACAGCCTAAGGACCCCATAGAAGAGGCCATCATTTCAAAGGCAAGTAGCCCCAAAAGGAATATTCCCTGAAAACCTTCACCCTTTTTCCTACACACGTCGGGCCAATAACCATTTCTTTCATATACCCCTCCCAAAATTCCAAGAAAAAAGAGAAAAGAGAAAAGAGGAAAAATCCAAACCAAACAAAAAAGAGAAAGAAGAAGAAGAAAACGAACCCCCCCCAAAAAAAGAGGGGTACTAAGAAAAAAGAAATGACTGGGGCATAAAAAGCCTTTGGAAAAAAAGAGGAGTCCCCGAATCTAGAAATCACTCAAAACTTTGATCCAAATCCCCAGAAAAACCCAACCCGTTTGAACCCCGGCCACATTACAACCCGGAAGAAAGCCCTCTTTAAGGTCCACAAGCGGTCATAACATCTACGCATCGTAACTAATGTTAATAAACCACGTAACTTCATTCACCATATGACGATTAAATCGACGCCCATGTCGTAGCTTTCCGTTCTAAAAAGAAAAAAAGAGAAAAAAAAAAGAAAAAAGAAAATTAATTTGGGTTCAAAGCAAGACGGACATGGTGAAAACCCGAAAGGGCGCCACGAGTAAAAACAGCGAACTCACGCGGACCAGGTGAAAACCTCAAAGGGCACCTGGGGTAAGAAAGCGAACCCATGGACGTAGTGAAAACCCGAAAGGGCGCTACGGGTAAAAACGGGGATGATGGACATGGCGAAAACCCGTCTTGGGCGCTATGAGCCAAAATGTCAAGAAAAGAGAGATTAGGAGAAGACCTATTCTGGCCCGCCCATTTCAGTTTGAACCCCTTTTCCCCTTTATTTGAGGGGCCACTCATGTGAAAATTGGATCAGATCCCGATCAAGCGTGTCCTCTCTACTGCAGCGTCTGACACATGACCAAAGGGAAAGACAAAAGAGTAGACCAATCCTTGGGAAGCTGACCTTCCCACGTTTAAAGGAAAAACCTGTATCTCATGCACAGGGTTTGACCATGCTCAAAAAAGGACCCATTGGTTTGGCCTTGTAATTACCGGCATCACAAAAGATCCAAAAGAAAAGAAAAAAAAAAAATACAATTTCAAAAAAGATAATAGATTTCCCTTTCCCATAAAAAGCCCCACACTGTGGAGGAGAAAAATTTCAAAAAAGATAATAGATTTCCCTTTCCCATAAAAAGCCCCACACTGTGGAGGAGAAAATTTCAAAAAAGATAATAGATTTCCCTTTCTCATAAAAAGCCCCACACTGTGGAAGAGAAAATTTTAAAAGAGATAATAGATTTCCCTGTCCCACAAAAAACCCCACTTTGTGGAAGCGAAAATCTCCATAAAAAGCCTTACACTACGAAACGTACAAAGGAAAAGTCAAAAAATGAAAAAATATATGTATGAGATTTCATTCCATTTCTTACAGTATTACGTGCGGAGTATCACGTCCCAAAAAGATAACGACATGACACACTTTCTATTTTGCTGCTTTCTTTACAGATAAAAAAAAATAAATTTAAAAACCAAAAAATATATATATCTATATATATATGACAAAAAAAAGAAGAAAAATAACCTAAAAAGAGATCTCTGTTAGGGGGCATTCCTCCCCTCCGTGTTTATGATCTATGATATGTGCAGGAACGGGTCAAGGGCAGGGAGCACGCTTCAAATCGCTAATCTCGGCAAGCAGAGAGTCCTCGCGAGCATTTTGATCAGACATCCACCTACCATGAAGACTCTTCTGCCTTCTCCGTGAAGCTTCAGCCATGAGACTTAGTCAAAAGCCCGTCAATCAAGAACCTCACTCGACCGTGGTGTCTCGCCTGCCTCACTCGACCTTTCTTTCTCCAAAGCCTCGGCCAAAGCCCTCTACTGAAAGAGACTCGATCCTAGTCCAGAGTCATCTTTACATGGCCAAGGCCCGCCTCTATCACACCTACAACCGGGCTAGGGGCATTCCTCGATGCCACCAAACCTCAGAATCGAGAGAGACGACGGCCCCCTGAACCAAGCTGCACATGTGCACCGATTGGCGGGTCTCCCAGAGGGCGGCTATGCCATCGAGATCACTGAGAGAACCCTGAGAAAACATCAGAGAGGACAAAGGTGGCCTCACAGTGCATGGCACATGTTGAGTATACCCAAACTGACGAAGCACCCGAGATGGGAAATAATATGTGCTACCAGTCAACCCCAATAGTGTGATACCCTCACAACCTCGAGAGCAGACAATCAGAAACGTACCGTCCAACCAGGGAAGCTGCCAGATCAGCTCCACCTCTGATATCCATGTACTCAATTCCTCGGCACTCCCATGAGGCAACCTCGAGCACCGGATCAGAAAGCCCCGAGCTACATCTCCTCTTATCAAGCACAATCTCGGCACAGGCCCCATGATAGCCAAATGCTCTCCTAGCCAAATCTGAACAAGGAGCGGGCTCCCACTGAGAATCCCAACCCGGCCCGAGGCCGAGGCATCCAGGCCCCAATACATCTCAGCCAAGACTAGGTGCACCAATGAGCGGCCTCCCTCCAACTCAGTCAGGACGTCGCACAACCCAAGGGAAAAGGTCTCGCCCCCAGTAAAGAAGAGAACTTTCGACAGCAACTAAAGGGCAAAGGCCTTTACATTGAAGGGATCTCGAATGGGCAACTTTCGAAGACTCGGGTCACCGAAAAGTTCTCTCAGGAATTTCACCGAACACCTACTGGGCCCTCCGGCGAAACATTTCTCATACCCACCCTTTTTAAATCGAGAACCGCATGGACCGCCTTTGCATACCCTGGTTTGGGCCCCACTTTTGCAAGGCCTCAGTGCATCTTCAAGCCAGTAAGAGAGGCCAGCTCTTCCAAGGTTGGGGTCAGCTCCCTAGACCCAAATCTAAAGACATGGGCCTTATGGTCCCACGACGCCAAAGCCGCTTGTAGTAGGTTGGGCAACAGAGGGATAGCAAGGAGAGAGGAAAGGCCGACAGCCCGAGGCAATTCAGAACAGCAAACTCGCACTCAGCCAAGCTATCATGCAATTTTTGCAAATAACTGGGCCCCGGGTCCAAACAGGGAAGTATACCAGCCCCGAGAGATAAGAGCTTTAGGGGTCCATCGACGTACAAAGATGTTCTCTATAAAATCAGTCAATGTACGAAGATGGACCCGTTAGAAAAAAAAACAAGGGAAAGGAAAAGATGAAAGGAAGGACAAAAAGGCCAAACCAGGATAGAGAAGGAGGCAAAGGGGGACCAGGCTCGGGTTATAAAGAGCCCGCTGAGCCCAAATTATAGCGGGCGTATATAGTATATACGCCAAGGCAAAAGTTTGCAGAATTTTGCCAGGCGTATATAATATATACGCCCGACCATTTTTACCATGGATTTGCCAGGCGTATATATTATATACGCCGGGCCATTATTGCTGAACATTTGTCGGGCGTATATAATATATACGCCAAGTTTAAGGCCAGGGCTAGCAAGGCCCCCTCTCACAGTGGTCCATTTTTGTTCCCCAAGGAGGAACTTATTTTGGTTGGCCCACTTTTTCATCTCGGGGCAGCCCACAAGCGGGCATGCTCACACCCCCATGGGGGGAGGGAGGCCTCGGATGACGTACTATCCATAGGTGATATACGGAATCACCTACGGGATCACCCCCATCATCGGATGGGTGCCAGCTTGCCTTAGACCAAAGAAAAAAAAACCATCAAAGCAAGGAGATGAAACATTCATATAAAGCATAAAATTATAAACCATCCAAAAAAAAATTGTTGTTTAAAAGTTATTACATATCCCCAAGAAAGCCAAGTCTAAATTGTTTCATTGTTTCAAATTTTCAGAGAATGAACTAATCCTGGGGAGCCCCCTTCGACTTCTTCCGACGCCGGCCCGTTCTTTGAAAAGTACGAGTCTCCCCCACCCGAGTCCACGCCTGAGAAATACGGCATAGAAGAGAACGCGACTCCTTTTCACGAGCACGCTGTAGGAACACACCAAAAGTCATCAGGTAGAGAAATAGGCAGAAAGTAAATAAGGAAAATAATTAGGTTGGGCCAACATTCACTCACCACTTCGGTCTCCCTAAGCCCAACAAGGTTATGATAATATTCTGCTTGACTCACTGCCGACTCATAATCCTGGCCAGTAAGAAAAAGGAGGTGTTACTCACACAGGCCACCAACATATTTCGAAGGGAAGGAGAACAAAGCAACAAGATAGAGATTACCCCAGGAATCAACTCAAGAGGTGGGACCTGGATCGCTTCAGCAGAGATACGTGCCTTCTCGACCACATCGACACACACACGCGACAAGAAAGCATCGTCCAAACGCCTGAAAGTCCCCTGGACCTCGACGGGTGAACTACTAGAAGCACCAAAGACCAAAGGTCGATGGTCCAAGAGACCGAGGCCACGCCAAGCACCAACCTTAGAAGTATCGAGGGTCCAACACCAGAAGATATCATAAGGAGCACCATCCTCCTCATCTCGAAGTCACCGCTCAAACCAAATCAGAGAGAAATATTTTATCATTAAAGGTGGTAGGTCAATCAAAGTAATCACAAGGAAGCTGCTAAATAATAAGAGAAAAGGGGCATTACCGCGCGCCAAAAGCTAAAGAAAAAGTTAGCCTAAGCGGCAAGAAGAAATGATAGGGTTGGGAATCGACCACTAAGAAGCCTCAGAGAAGGTCATCGATAGGAACCCCATGGTGAAGAAAGTGAGCAGTAAGCTCATCAATGGAGCCTTTTGGAGCCAACACATCGGCGGGAGGAGCTTGGAGCACGGCAAAGAGAGGTGATACTGATGAACCACTCTCTCCCCTAAATAGTAGGCCCTAGTCTAGGACCCGTAGAGGAAGATGATGCGACGGTCCAGCAAAAAGTGAGAAGGACCCACCGAGGCCAAGTTCCAGAAGGGAGATCCTATGTAAGGGTCGAGGATGACCTACAAAAGAAGAGAAAACAGGGAGGGGATACACACATTTGGTCAGAACCCCTAGCACACAAGAGCTGAGCTATCAAATTTATAAAAAGGGAATTGTTTTACCTGCTCTGAGATCAACAGGTCGAACTAAGAGCGCAGCCCTAACTCCAAATACTTCAAACCTACGTCCCGACGGCGACCCACATGCCAGTTACTCATGAGGGGGAATGTAGCAATTTCAGACTGAAGCAGAGGGCGACCCGATTGGAAGTGAAGATACCCCCAAATCTAAGAAAGCAAGCAGATAAAGACAGGTATGCTATAAAAGAAAATTGGACAAACTAACACCAGAGGATAAAATACCTCAATTGCAAGGCAGAAATCCACAATATAGCTAGACTCCTGTTGTTTGATTCTAAGTGTGCATGATTTATTTGTGTTTTGAAAACAGGTTTGCAACTGCTAAGTTATAATGAATCTAGAATATTAAAAAGAGTAAAGAAATATCAGCACAGAGAGAAGTGAATTAGCCTGCAAGATCAGGGCCAATTGTAGCAAGTTTTAAATGTAAGTGAGAAAAAGATCGTCCACAGAGAATTTGTTTAAAATGCAAGATAAACATCCAGATCTGAGCTACGAGATCTGGCCTCTTATCCTATCTAGAAAGCACATAAGATGGGAGGTTGAATTTGTCACATTAACTAAATGATAAAAGTAAAAGTTAAACTAAATGATCCAGATCTGAGTTGCGGAATTTTGATGTAAACTTATAAAAAATGGAGAAATAATATCTAACTTTGATTTGGTCCTTGAAATACAATGAGAATGACTGCAAATCAATTAAGAGATGATCCAATCTTCATCTGGCTACAAGCACAGATGTAAGAGAAATAAATCTAACTCAAGGATTAGGTTTAGGCTTATGGCTATGGTCTGTCCACTTCAATGGCCACAGACCATCCAATAGTCTTAAATCCAAAGCCTTAATTTAGAACGGGAAGCATCACTACAAATGCCGTGAGAGACTAGGTTACAAACACTAATTCTCACAGGATTAATGAATCAAGGGAAATTGCATGAAAAATAGTAAATCTAAAGGAGTCTAAAGCAATAAAGAGATCAGAGGGAACCCTTAACATGAGTCCAATTGAGAATGTACGGTTTACAGCAGCCTTTTCAAATTCACCATTACAATTACAGAGCACAGCTTAAATAGCTCTCAGATTTGTAGTCTTGAATACAACTCTCTTTTGAATTACAAAAGTATCTCACAGCTCTCAATTGCAAGTAAAAGTGAGGCTATTACAGCGATTTCAGACACTATCTGGTTTGGAAATGGGGGAATAGGAATGAAACTCAAAATCTGGATGCCCAAATTGGGCAAATGGTTCGTCTATTTATAGTTTTCCCTACGTCCTGCTCAGATGTGTATCAACCAATCAGAAGTGCTCAGATCTGTATCGACCAATGGTAGTCGAGCACAAGGATCCAGATCTGTTCTGGCCAATCACAATTGCTCGATTTGGTTCAGCCAATCAGGCAATAAAAGCATCAATTCTGTTATACATTTTGAAAGTTTGTTAGAGTTTCTAGAAGTTCCCGCCAAGTTATTTCATCTCTGGGTGCTCACATGGGGTGGAATATGCCTTCGCTTCATGCTTAGAATCTTTTGGAATGTCCCTAGGTTTTTAAATGCATTGGGACGCGTGAAAAAGATTACTGAATTGCCTTGCAAAAGCCGGAATCTCCGTAATACCTTTTCGCATAGTTTAGGGACTTTTCGCAAGGTGTTGTAACTCTCAAGCTCTTTTCGCATAACATTCGGTTCTGCTCGAATGGAGTTCTTCTTTCGAAATGGTCAATCATCTCTTCAAGAGTTGGTGCTCTTCAAAAGCTAAGCCCGAGTTTTAGTTCTTTCGCAGTTCAGTTCTTTTCAATGTTCAGTTCTTTGTAAAAGTACTCAGAGTGCATTTTTCGCTTGAATTGGTCCATACTTCTTATCTGGGTTGAGACCAGGTCTTTGCCTCTTCGCCTGCATCTTTTAACATAGTGAGGTTGTCCTTCTCTTTCTTCCTTTGCATCGACATGGATTATCATCTTTTTGGCACTTTTAAGTTGCTTTTATGGTTAAGCCTGTCTTTATTGTTAGCTGAAACACAAGCACTTAGAACACTTATTTAGTTCTCTCAAAGGTCTATCAGGACTCAGGTTGAGGGGTGAAAAATGGTATTTTCCAGTTCTCAACACACCCCCAAACCTAAGCTTTGCTAGTCCCTGAGCACAGACAAAATTAAAAACAAAGTAAACAACCACTTTTGTAGGGAGCACAGTTGCATTTAGCAAATGCAACATGCTTTTTAAACCCCAAGGTTATCCCTAGTGGAGGAGTGAAGTCTCCTGAGGGTTTTCAGTGAAGGTACCCACAAACTTCTTCAATAAATCAGTTAAGATCACTGCAGTTCTGTTACAACAAACTTTCATCCAATCAGATTTTTCACACCTGCATCAATCATGTTGTAAGAAGATTTTCAAGAAAAACATCAGTTCAAAACTAACATTCTGCTGTAATTCTTATTACCATTCAGTCAATTTATGTCAAAAGTTATTTACAAGAAAAATGAATGAACAGCTTGCCCTCTATTTAAGAATCCAGCTTTGATGTTACCCCAATGAATTGATTTCAAACCCAACTTTCTCCAGGATTTTCACTCAACATGCAAGTAAGAGGGTTGTACTATTTCACACGGCTCAAGAGCAGTTACAGCCCTCAAATAGGACTGTAAGCATGAGCATAGGCATTGCTTTTTTGTTCTGAAATCACTGCTCTTTTCACCATAGATTACACAAATTCTCATCTCCATGTGACAGCTCAATCCATCATTGATCAGTAAGGACTTTACTTGGGTTGTAATGTGGCTTATGGGTGAAATTTATCAAGAATAAAGGGGTGGAATGGTGTTCAAAAATTGAGAAGTCAGTCAAGGTAAGGAGGTGATACACAAACCTTCTTTAATTTAGCATATTTTCATCTTCTTCTTTGAATTTCCAGAGCCAAAGTGGCCATCTTTTTCTCTTTTTTTTTTTTTTTTTTCAAATTAGCATTGACTGGAATGCCACATTTCTTCTGCTGGTACAACATTGCCTTCAATTTTTATTCTTCTTTTGTTGTCAAACTGTTACTCAATTCTCCTTTCTTCAGCTTCCTTCCCTTTATCTTCTGACTTCTCAGAGTGAGGATTAGGCTAAATGAAGTTGATGAGGTTATTAGATGAGGTTTCAAAGAAATCTTAGATTTGTAAAGCTCAAATGGTGTGTGTCAAGGGCAGTTTCAAAAAGTGGGGCTTTGTAAGGTTCAAACTGTCCAAAAGGAGGCCTTACATCATGTCTTTAATATCACGAGTCTGTCAAATTATTTCAATTTGGATATGTGTAACTTCTAGTGCAAGTAAGCAGGTTCAATCAGTCCCAAAAGCAGAAAAAATTATCAATTCATACCTCCAAAGAATACATTTCAGGCCCAAACCTCACTGGGTGTGGTTTTTTATCAAATTCCTGAGGTGTATCATTACTGTTTTCCCTCTTTTTAGGTTTACTAAAACATCAATTTTCTTTTGGAAATTTCCTGACATTCACTTCATGAAAGTATTAGAATTACACTAGAAATTAATTTCAAAAAGTTTTTAACTTCTTCATTTTTTTCAAAACAGTAGGTGTGAAATTACTTCATTTTCAAAAATTCCACTGATCATAAGTTGTACTGATGTTAACTCAATTATTGATTATTGACATTTCTGTCACACTCCCAAACCAAAGGGGAGCAGGGTCCACACAGGTCCAAAGCAAAGAAAAGAACAATCAGGAAAAAAATATCATAATGACAAGAAGAAAGAACAGAAATGCACAGTAATTTCACAAGAAAAACCAGAATTTTATATTACAAACTCATAACACAGATAAGTACAAAGCGATTTAATAACTGGGGTCAAAATCTATATCATAAGTTGGTTCAATGGGATCAGAACTGGAGTCACTATCAGAGTCAAAACTAGAATCAGTATTGGAGTCTGAACTTGATTTAGCTTTCTCATGGATTGTGTTTTGCAGCTCAGTGTATTCCTCTGATTTGATCTTTTTGGTGAGGCCAATGTACTTTCCAAGTCTAGTGGTCTTCAGTTTTTCCTGGTCAAGTTGTGCTTGCAACATGGTCACCTTATGCTGCTCACTCCGAACCATCTGAAAAGTTTGACCCAGCAGGTCCTTCATTTTCTCTCTCTCAAATTTCATGAATAACTCCAATTTCCGAATCTGGTTTTCATAAGGGGTTCTAATGTAGGCTTATAAATCAGCTAACCCCTTGAGAACATCTCTACAGATATATGGATTTTCTTCCATGGCTCTTCTGAGGGTGGCAAATCTGGGAAGGGGAATGGAATGGTAGGGGACCAAAGGTATCCCAAATTGTGGAGTGGGAGAAGAAGTCCAAGGATGACTTGTGGTCTGAGTGGCTTGATCAGAGAAAGTGAGGAGTGGTGAAGGGGACTCAACCAGAGGTACTTCAAGTTTAGTTTGGGTAGCATGGGCAGTGGTGGTGGGGGTGGGCAGATCAACCAATACTACCTCTGTTCGCTTTGGGTAGCATGGTCATCAACGAGGTACAGTGGCTAATGGTAGTGTGTGGGATGTGGAGGCTAAGGTTTGGAGAAGGTCATTGGTCACAGACTGCATTGATTATCTGTGTTGATTTATAGTTGGGCTTGATGGATTGGAGGAAGGCAAGTATTTGGTTAATAGATCTGTGTGGGAGGTGTGCATAGGGCTGGTAAAACTCAAGTGGATGGTGGAGGTGCAATGGGTGAAATGGTCAGAAGGGAGAAGTAGGTAAGTGAGTGAAATGAGGAGGGTAAGGTATAGGGATGTTCAAGCCCAACGCTTTCAAAATAGATCCCCATTAATGAGGAATAAGCCTCAGAGTGAAAGGCCTGTGTCTGTGTATGGGATACTTGTGTGTGTGGGGTCAAGGAGCAGTGAACTTGAGAGGCTTTGGAGAAGAGGAGTGCAGGAGATTGTTCAACCAAAACTTGGGCATTGGTGGGAGAAATTGGTGTGAGTATGGTTGGAGTGGTTGGTGTAGGGGGATTCTGCAATTGGGATAATGGTGGGTATGGGAGATGGGACAGCTGGGATAGGTGAAGTGGCAGGAGCTGGACTAGGTGAGGAGGTAAAAGGCCAACTTCCTCAAGAATTGGTGCAGCTGAAGAGCTGGTCACCATGGGAAGGATAGTTTCTTCAAGAATGGGTGCAGCTAAAGAGCTGGTCACCATGTGGTCAGCATGCTTCAAAAATTGGTGCTAAGAGCTGGTCACCTGTGATGCAAAACCGGTTCTAAGTGGAGGTAGGTTCATTAACAGTAAGTGCATGTAGGTTCACCTTCCTCTCTCAGTCTTTTCAGCATGGCTTGCTTTGTAGTCCAAGCCCTTTTCCCAAAATTGTGAGGGGCTATGACTTCAAATGGCTCCTGGTCATCAATGTCAAACTTGCCTCTGAGGAGGGCTGTGATCAATCTACCAAATGGGAGTCCAGCTAATTTCTGCTCCTTTTTCAACTTGGCACTAATATCAGCCATGGCTTCAAAAATTAACATAGGGGCATTGAAAATTTTAGAAAAAAGAAAGAGAGCCTCTAAATTGGTGTTCTCCTCTCTTGGTCGTGCTGTGACATAAAAACTTCCCCTCAAAATGGAATCCATCAATAAAAATTGAGGTGCTAGGTCTCTCCTCATTATGGACTGTCCAGTGCCAACAATTCCTTGGGTTAAATGTGCAGCCATTTCTCTAAAGGAGGTTGCTTCCGTGCGACCAATGAACCAAGAGGATCAAATTGGAAGGTATCCCCAAAGCATTCCCTATGTCTTCATATGTGATGCTTAGATCACAATCATCAATAAAGATAACAAGAGTAGGGACATCAACATCTTTTCTGACTTTTACGTGTTTTGGTACCATAATTTCACCATTCATGGGTAAATTTTCTCTCGGCAGAGGGGTAAGGATATTGCTTAGTGAGGCATCTCATGTATCTTAAAGATAGCAGATCTGGTTTTGTTGAAAAAAAAAGTTTCATCCACAATACACCTGTGAATTAGTTTCTGAGCTTCAATGAATAGATTTGGCAGTACCAAATGTATAGGCAGAGGAGGAAGCTCAGGCTTAGGACTAGCAGCAACAGGGATGGGTTCCTCATGTCTCACTTTCTTCCCTTTCTCAATCCTATCCGCTTTATCCATTGATAGTTTTCTTTTGGCTGAAGTTTTGGTTTTTCCTTTTGGGGTAGGTTTTCTAGCTTTCTTAGCAGAGGATTTTGGGAACATGGCAGCCAATGATTTTTCAGCTTTTCCCATTCTCAATTTATGTATGTAAATGCCCACAACAGATGCTGACACTAAATAAAAATTTTCAAATGATAAATAGAGAGAATGCACAAAGAAATACCGAGATCTAGGGTTTTTGATTGAACGTGTTGCTTGCTTGCTGAAATCCCCTAGACCAAAAGCTAAAATCCTTCTCTGAAAGCTCAAATGATCGAACAAAGGTGAAGAGAAGTGTAGCTAGATTCTCAAATCACGCAAGGAAAGAGTGAAATAGGGTTTCAGGAAATGTCGCTCGTAAAGCTGAATATGAAACCCTTACTTCGAAAGGGTTTAAATATGCCCAGAGTTAATTTCGCAAAGTCCTTTTTAAGTTTTCGAAAAGTTCCAAAATAGACCTTATTACAACTGTGAATGGCATCAGTACCATTCAAAAAGTTAATAGCTTCAGAAACATCTTTTCGAAAAGAAAATGGCTTCAGAAACATCATTTCAAAAAGAAAATAGCTTCAGAACCAACTATTCGAAAAGCAAATCCTTGCTTTAGAGCAGTTCGTTACAAATCCAGATTCTTTTTGAAAAGTAAATTGAACTTTACGAAAAGATAATTTTTACTTTGCGACTTAACTTTTCACATATTTAAACCATGCGAAAAGAGATAAATCATGAATGAAAATAGAGAAAAAGAAACTAAGCAAAAACTATGAAATAAAAGCATATTGTATAGTTGTATACCATCAGATTTGGGGAGGCTCTTCATGATAGATGGGCAGCACAGGCTCCTGGGTATTTTCAATGCATGGTTTGAGCCTCTGACCATTTACTTTCAAGATTCTTCCATTACTTGGATCTAGGATGTCAAGCTCAAGGAGCCGATGAATGATGATATGGTCCTTCCCATCCGGATCTCATTCCGGAAAAACTTAAGTTTTGAGTTAAATAACCATACCTTAGAGCCAGTGAACTCTTTTCTCAACAAATTTTTATCATGGAAGGCTTTGACTTTCTTTGTAAGATCTTGAATTTGTGTATGCATCCATTCTCGGCTCCTCCAACTCAAATAAGTTGCGCTTCTCGTGATTACCAAAGCAGTAGTTAGATCCATGTTCAATGTTTTAATGGCCCAAAAGGCTTTATATTCTAACTCCACTGGTAAATGGCATGCTTTGCCATAGACCAACCTGAATGGGGACATGCCAATTGGGGTTTTATAGGCTGTCCTATATTGCCACAATGCATCATTCAGCTTAAAGGACCAATCCTTTCTGTCCTTCTTCACAGTCTTTTCCAGTATATGTTTGATTTCTCTATTGGAAATCTCCACTTGTCCACTAGTTTGTGGATGATATGGAGTGGCTACTCTATGAGTCACAGAGTATTTTTTCAATAAAGTTTCAAAATGTTTATTACAAAAATGGCTTCCCCCATCACTGATAATAGCTCTGGGAAAATCAAACCTGGAAAAAATGTGATCCTTTAGAAATTTAAGAACCACTTTGTGGTCACTGGTTTTAGTGGCTATGGCTTCAATCCATTTGGATACATAATCCACAGCTACTAAAATGAAATTATACCCATTGGAAGGAGGAAAGGGACCCATGAAGTCTATCCCCCAAACATCAAACAACTCAACTACCAAAATAGGTTGTAAAGGCATTGAGTTTCTCTTGGAAATGCTGCCCAATTTCTGACAGTTCTGGCAAGACTTACAGTGCTGCTAAGCATCTTTGAAATGTGTAGGCCAATAAAATCCACACTGCAAAACCTTTGTAGCAATTTTGTTTCCACTAAAATGACCTCCACAGGTCTGTTCATGACACATAGAAAGTATTCTATGAAATTCTTGGTCAGGGACACATCTTCTTATTATTTGGTCGGCACAACTCTTAAACAGATAAGGATCTTCCCAGATGAAATGTTTAACCTTTGCGAAGAAAAGATCTTTATCCATTTTATTCCAATGTTGAGGAATTCTTCCAATAGCCAAAAAGTTGACTATGTTTGCAAACCAAGGAGTGTGTACACTAATAGCAAAAAGTTGCTCATCAGGGAAAGATTCATTGATAGGCAGCCTATCAATCTCAGCAGTTAAAATTCTAGATAGGTGATCAGCCACCACATTCTCCACCCCCTTTTTATCTTTGATCTCAGAATCAAATTCTGTAATAGGAGAATCCACTGATTAATCTTGGTTTGGTGTCCTTCTTAGAGTAAGGTATTTCAAGAGTGGTGGGTGAACACCACTATTTGTGAACCCAAGACATATGACCGAATTTCTCTAAAGCAAAAAACAATTGCCAGCTCCTTCTCGCTTATTGTGTAATTGAGTTGTGCATCAATCATTGATCTATCGGCATAAGCTATGACATGAGGCAGCTTTTCCTTTCTCGCCCAAGGACAGCTCCCAAAGCATAACTGATGCATCACACATCGCTCAAAAGGTAGTGAATAATCTGGCGCAATATTGGAGCTGAAATCAAACAGCTTTTTTAAGAATTCAAATGCCTTCATGCATTCATTATTGAAAACAAAAGGGACATCTTGGCACAACAAATGACAAAGAGGTTGGTTATTTTATCAAGTCCTTAATGAACCTTCAGAAATCCAAAGATGTCCCGTAAAACTTCGATTTTAACAGCTTTGGGAGGTGGTAAAATGTGCAATTAAATCAATTTTTGCTCTCACCTCAATGCCCTTGTGGAAACAACATGGCCAAGGACAATGCCTTGGGTGACCATGAAATGGCTCTTTTCGACTCAAAACTAGATTGGTTTCTTCACATCTCTGTAATACCAATTTGAGATGATGTAAACACGGAAAACTGCTCTCCATAGATTGAAAAATCATCCATAAAAAATTTCATAAATTGGTCGATCATATCGGAGAAAATGGAATACATGCATCTTTGAAAGGTAGCAGGGCATTACAAAGACCAAAAGGCATTCTCCTATAGGCAAAACCGCCAAAAGGGCAAGTGAATGTGGTCTTTTCACGATCTTGTGGGTACAGAATGTTGTAACCGGAGTAACCATCAAGAAAACAGTCATAAGATTTTCTTGCTAGCTTATCTAAAATCTGATCAATGCATGGGAGAGGGAAATGGTCTCTTCTTGTCATTGAATTTAATTTTCTGTAATCAATAAAGACCCTCCACCCAGCTTGTTTGTCTCGGTTGACATAAGCTCACCGAATCTCGAGGTTACAATGATGATCCCAGATTTCTTAGGTACCACTGTAGGTGCCACCCAAGTTTGAATCTGAAATGGGGTAAATGACCCTGCATCCAACAACTTAACAACCTCTTTCATGACCACTTCTTGCATATGAGGGTTCGACCTCCTTTGCATTTCCTAGAAGGCTTTGCATCTTCTTCCAAATGAATTTTGTGCATGCAAACAATTTGGATGATTCCTCCCAAATCAGCAATAGTCCGATAATTGCCCTTCTATGTTCTTTCAAAACAATCAACAACTCTTCCTCCCCGCTCCTTGAGGGAGGAAGAAATAATTCTGTGTAATGATTTATGATCTCCTAAAACACATATTTCAAATTTTCTCGCTTGCTTCAGTTCCTAAATCGTGGGTGAGAAAAGAAGGTAACAAAGGTACCTTAGCTGTTTGTGGAAGGGGAAGAGTAGCAGGTTTCCAAGAAGAGAAACCTGCTGATTGATTATGAGTTCCTTGCACAACATTTACTTCCTCAGACTTTGAGATACAAACTGTTTCTTCATCAGAATTTCCCCAAGCATCTTTAGCATTTGTGGTGAAATCTTCACACTGCAGAAACTGTTGTAAAGTCCCTTCTACCAATTCATCCAATAGATCAACATGAAAACATTCCTCAGAGCTGAATTGAGGCTGTGTGACTGCATTATAAACATTTAATTTTACCTTCATGTTTCCAAAAGAGACTTCCATAATACCAGACCTACATTGAATGCAAGCATTTGCTGTAGCCAGGAATGGTCTTCCCAAAATTACAGGTATGGAAGTTTTGCTTTTGGTAGGTTCCATGTCCAAAACTAGAAAATCAGCAGGATAGAAAAATTTATCTACTCCCACCAATACATCTTCAATCATCCCAACTGGCTTCCTTTCAGATCTGTCTGCTAGTTGTAACACCACATGAGTGGGTTTTAATTCTCCCAAACCTAGTTTCTCATATACAGAATATGGAAGTAGGTTGACACTACCACCCAAATCTAATAAAGCCTTTTCAATGGTATGTTCCCCAATAATGCAAGGGATTGTGGGGATTCCAGGATCTTAAAGTTTAGGAGGTGTGGCAATGGACAACACCTGATTAACTCTTTCCACAGCAAAGACCTTCTTGGATAACTGTATCCTAGACTGTCTTTTGTGAGTGCAAACATCTTTCAAAAATTTTGCATATGCTGGAATTTGTTTGATTGCCTCAAGCAAAGGTAGATTTATCTTGACTTGCTTGAAAGTCTCCATCATTTCATCTATTTTTGTGTTCCCTTTATCAAAAGGGGATACAGATTTCATTGCATGAGGAAATGGAAAATGAGGAACTAGTCCTTCATCTACAGCTTCGGAAGCATTATCAGAATTTTTTTTAATTTTTTGTTTTTCATTTGTTTGATTTTTCTGAGGTACATCAGCACCCCCACTGCTATCATTATGCTACTCTTGCTGCATATCTTTATCATTTTCCTTATTTTTTACTTCTTCAGTACCCACTTTGTTATTTATAATTCTTCCACTTCTCAAAGTTGTGACAATTTTTACTTCTTCATGTGAAATAGGAGCTTCTCCAACCATGAACTGTCCTTTGGGATTGTTCAAAGGTTGGCTGGGTAACTTTCCTTCCTCTCTTTTGGCCAAAGTATTTGAAAGCTGTCATAATGTTTCTTCAATCTTCTTTATGCTCTAGCTGTGAAAGTTCACAGTCTGAGTTAAAGATCCTAAATTCTGGAGTGAATTTAGGACTTGATCTTCAAAAGAAGGGGACCTGGAAGGGATTTGAATCAAAGCGATTGTCAAGCAGTTGTTGTGGAATGGGCTGCTGAAAATTTGGCTTGGCATAAAAATTCTGCTGATAAGGCTGTGCAGTTTTGAAAGGCATTTGGTTCTTTGGTTGCTGCTGCTGTTGTGATTGATAATTCCCTTGGCTCCACCTCAAATTGGGGTGCCCTCTCCATGGATATTCATTTGACTGCATCTGTCCAAATGATTGAGCAGCATGAGCTTGTTCCACCACTAAATCTGGGAACTGTGGTGCAGCTGGACATTGGTCAATTGAATGAGTAGGGGACTGGCATTTCAGGCATGCCTCCTCTACTCTTGCAACCATTGGATTTTTAAGTGAGTCCATCAATCTATCAAACTTTGTGGTTAAATTGTCCATCTTTCTTTCCAACTCATTCACCTCATAAATCTTTCCTTTGGTGGTTTGCTGATTGTTCAACCTAGCAGGATTTTCAATATCTCTTGACAGAGATTCCTGTTGAGTTGAGTTTTCACCAATTACTTCAAATAAGTCCCAAATCTCCTCAACTGTTTTTCGCAAGTAAGTGCCTCCACAGGAGGCATCCACCATATTTTTGCCTTTTTGATCAATTCCTTGATAGAAGCTTTGAACCAGCTGCCATATGGGAATTTGATGATGAGGACATTGCCTTAAAAGTTCCTTAAATCTTTCCCATGCTTCATGGAAAGTTTCAGTTGAGTTTTGTGAGAAAGAAATGATACTTTGTCTCAATTGCCTTGCTTTAGACATTGGGAAGTATTTGACTAAAAATTGACACTGCAAATCATTCCAAGAAGTGATACTATTTGGTGCTGACATAGATAACCATGCTCTAGCTTTGTCCATTAATGAAAAAGGAAAGAGCCTAAGCTTGGTTGCTTCTGGACCAAGTCCAGCTATGTTGAATGTGGTGCAAAGAGCCAAGAATTCATCCACATGTTTGTATGGATCTTCCTTACTCAACCCATGGAAGGAAGGAAGCATTTGGATGGTCGATGATTTGATCTCATAATTTCCTTCAATAGTAGGGAATTGAATGCAAAAGGGAGAATTATAAGCACCAGGTGCGAAGTAATCCCTCAAAAGTCGAGGTTCTTCACCCATAGTAGCAGAATTCTGTGTTGTTTGTTTAGTTCGTAGTAGCCTTTCAACTTCTAAATTTAGTGGGACAATCTCAGGGCTGAGAGTCCTCCTACCAAACATACAACTCAGAACAAAAAAATCTAATTATTCACAGCAAACCTTCAGAATTCCTTTTTAAGTAGTTTCCCTTCTTCAAAAATTGGATATGAATAATTACACAGGTATAAACAATAGAATAGTTTAGTACTGATATAAAAATAAAAGTGAAAACTTAGGTCTACCTATTTTAGAACAAATTCCCCGGCAACGACGCCAAAAACTTGTTGTTTGATTCTAACTGTGCTTGATTTATTTGTGTTTTGAAAACAGGTTTGCAACTGCTAAGTTATAATGAATCTAGAATATTAAAAAGAGTAAAGAAATATCAGCACAGAGAGAAGTGAATTAGCCTGCAAGATCAGGGCCAATTGTAGCAAGTTTTAAATGTAAGTGAGTAAAAGATCGTCCACAGAGAATTTGTTTAAAATGCAAGATAAACCTCCATATCTAAGCTACGAGATCTAGCCTCTTAAAATGCAAGAGAGTCTTTTTCATCTTCCTATTTTACATTCCTTTGTGAACCGACCATGCAGAGGCATGAAATCACAACTGTGACAGCCCAGATTTCGACACCCCGAAACCTGTGCCATTAGCACGATCACCTTGACCGTGCCCCTTAGCTATACACGGAACATTGGTATATCAAGCAATGAACTGCACTAAAATAATAAATGAAGCTGCGAAATTAAATTATCATATAAATATTTCCCAAAAGACAGTTCTACCTTCATGCCTCTGCATAAATGGAGAACCGATCCAACCATCGATGATAGCTAATCATCACAGATGGTTCGCCCAAAAGAATAATCCCAAACTTTAATTACGTTGTTTAACCAAAAAAAAGGCTTGACATACCAAGTCGTACCAATAATCTCACAAAACTCTCAAAGCTGGACAACGGAGTCCTCTAGAAGAAGCCCTCAGGAGGTGGCTCCAACTCGTCTCCAAGTTCCGGGTCTGACTCACCAGGGTCAACGTCCCCAGAAGCCTCGGTAGCTGCTAATAGTGGACCTGCACGTATAGTCTAAAGGGTGAACTACATCCTAGCTCAATAGGGAACAGAACACAATTGAACATATAAATTACAACTCACATATATTCCATGATATGCCATGCATGATGTGTCTATGCAGTTACTGATGAACAACAGTTGAAAATAATCATATTTTACTGGTAGTTTACTCATGTCTTTTAATTAGTCATGAATGACACGGAAAAGGCCTAAAGCAAAACTTAACCTTTCAACCTAAGTAGTCCCCGAGCAATATAGCATCGAGCCCTGATGAGATACCCTTCATCGTCATCTATATAGACAGTTTTAAATGTATTCCATGGGAATACCAATAGTACCCAAGCACCTTTCCCCTGGAGATCCCGCCATGTCGGTGCGGTATCCTATCAAACCTCAAATAACAAAAATATCAGGTGCTTTACATATAGTTATTCACCGTGTAAGTGTGCTATCTTATATCAGTTAGGCCCTATCAGACATAATTCAATCTTGGATACATCCCTGGGATGTATCCATTCACTTGCATCACACCTGATGCTCTTATTTCTTTATTTCCCCAACCCCTGGGGATGGCTCATTATGATTACTCTTTTAGATGTCACACACGCACACTTTTCACAACTCTTAAGAAACAAAAATAGTTTGAATTGAACTCTATATCACTAGTTACATGCTCCTGCAAAATAAAGTACATATTCAAGGTGTTCCCTACCTCAAGTCTCTGTTTGATCATGCATCAAGATCCCACGTGACTCCTTGTGCCCAAGTTCACACGTACCACCTATGGTACCACATAACATATGAAATACATCACTAAAGATGTAACAAAGAAGGTCCAAGATCCTCCAAGAATATTAAAGTCAAACTCAAAAGTCAACAAAAACTGGCACAGTCGATTAATCGAACTCCAACATCGATTAATCGAATCTGATTCGATTAATCGATTTCCAAAATCGATTAATCGAAATTCAAAATCGATTAATCGATTCTCAAATCGATTAATCGTGATTCCCATTCGATTAATCGAATCCCAATTCGATTAATCGAAAATCTCCACTCTAACCATTCGATTCTCAATTCGAGTAATCGAATTCCCAAAATCGATTAATCGATCCTAAATTGATTAATCAAAACTCTAAACCGATTAATCAAAATCCCATTTTGATTAGTCGATTTCTCCAAGTCCTTTTCTTCCCTCCACTGGAGTTCACTGGAGGTTCCCAGTCAAATAATCGATACCAAAATTGATTATTCGAAACTCAATTCGATTAATCGATATCGCGTCTTTTGACTTTTCAATTTCTTGGCAAAAATCGATTAATCGAATCTCACTTTCGATTAATCGAAATGGCCAGATTCAGCCCCCTTTTGGGCTGTTTTTCCAAATCTTTTTCTACTCTTTTTCCTTCATTTATCTATCCTATGATTTTTGCTATTTCTAACTACAATAAAACCCTTCAATCTATGCATTTAATTTACAATAATTTTACCTTCGATCAATCTCCAATTGATTAGGTCAAGTGGTTGGAAAGGCTAGGGTTCTTGCTTTGGCTTGAACGGATCCTTCGCGTTGAATCGGCCTCTTAAGTGCTTGAATCCCCCTTCCAATCACCCACAATAACTCCTTGCTTAGCCACCTTCTTTACTCCTCTCTCTCTCTCTTCTTTACTTCTCTCTCAACAACCAAAACATCTATTTTAGGGTTATTAAACCCTTTTATCTCCCCTCTAGTTTGTGTGTTGAGCACATGCACCGTAATAGGTGTATGTGACTTCGAATTCGCATCAATCTCCACACATTCACTCAAATTCTCACATCTCATCCGTTCATCGCACCCTATGCCAACTATTAAACTATTATTTGGTCAAACCTATGACTGGTCCGGTACGGATCCCGAGGTCACTGTTTAAAGTGATTTTTTTTTAGATATTACATCCTCCGCTCCTTAGGAATTTTCGTCCTCGAAAATAACCCAAAGGTGCGTAGGTATGGGTCTCCCCTCCCCCACACTCTCAGGTGAGGTGGCCCAGTGAATTTACACAACATAGTAAACATAGCATGAACGGATAATTGCACAAGAAATTTTTTCAAAATTTTTATATTCACTAACAGAAAGTTTACAAAATTTGTACATTATCGGTAATCACAGTACAAACAAAATTTGTTCCTATACAACCAAAATACAAAATAAAGTAAGGCAGCCCCAAGGCTCAGGCTGTCCCCCCGTCAGGCTGGTCCGGTTGTGGAGCGGGCTGCTCCATCTGAGCTGGCGGAGCTATGGGGGTAGGCGGGTCTGTTGTAGCTAGCTGGGAGGTCGGAGGTAGCGGCGGCTGTTGTGACTGTGGTGTCTCGGTCAACGGACCTGGTGTACAAGTGGAAGGACAAACGTCGGTAGCCGCGGTGGTCAAACGGAAGACGGGACCCCTATGGAGGGCGGTCTGTCCCGCGGTCCACTCCTCCTCCTGAGCTAAGTATCGCTGATAGTCGGACGAGTAGATGTAGCGGAGCATATGGAACATAAGGAAGTCCGTCCTCCAGTTCATCCGCTTGTTGTTGGCCTCCATACGTGCCAACACCTCCTCGACGGTAGGGCCGGATTGAGCTACGCGTCGGCGGTAGGATGATGTGGGTGTAGCTGGTGCGAAATGGGCTGGCGGTGTAGGTGAAACGGTGGTATGAGAGGGTGCCCCCTCCGCTGAAGGCTCAGTCGGGTGCGCCTCACCCACGGGTGGGTCCTGATGGGGTGGTGGGGGTGGTGGTGGTGCTACTGCTACTGCTGGTGCTGCTGGAACTGGACCCGGAGCCGGTAGGTCTCGCTACAAAAAGTTGTAGCTACGGCTTCACGAAGACTTTGAAAATGTCTTCACTCAGTCCGTCGCCCGTACCTCATGGGGTGATACCGCATACTCGGGAGCGTTGGAGTAACACTCCAACATGCTCGAGATCAACCGAGCATATGGCATTTTCTCCTTTGGCCTCAAATAGCCCTTCATTAATTTTCCTTTTATATACTTCATCCCCTCTAGGATGAGCATGGTCGCATGGAACCACCAGCCACAAAAGGCCGCATATAGTGCCTGATGCACTACCTCAATCCTCTCGGTGTCATGCCGCAACGGGTAGAGGTTACACTTGATTATGGAATCAAGCATCCACATGTAGTGGGGAAGGTCGACCCTCTTGATGGAGGATCCCGTCCCCTTTTTCCCGTTTATCATGCGGCTCATGATCTCCTCAAATCTAACTTCCTCTTCAAAGGGTGGGAAGAGGGTGGTCTCTGGGGTGAAATCGAGGTAGCACTCTAGTACCTCGTGTATATGGCGACGGGTAATGGTGTAATCTCGACCCTCTATCTTGGTCAAGACCACATCGTCGGTAGGGCCGTCTACGAGCCCTTGGTAAAATAATCTAACTAATCTAGGGTAGTAGGAACCCCGGATTGGTTTGAGAAGGTTGCCGAGATCGGCATTTTAGAGGTAGTTGTGAGCCCATTAGGTCTCGCCCGGTACATCGGGGTTCGTGAAGAGGGTTGGGTCTATGATGTATTCGACCTCAAAGGTCTTGGCTGCCCACCACTCATTGGGTTGTAGCACGTTAATGGGTGGTGGCGGCATGGGGGTCGATTCGCGTGAAGACTCGCGCGAGGATGTGCTCGTCGAATCGGAGGTGGTCTCTGATGTCGACGGTGATGGAGTCCTCACCGGCAATGGGCTAGGTGGTGGTGGTGCGGCGTTCTTATGCCGAACCGGGAGTTTAGAGGTCTCCTTCTTCGAAGACAACCTAGTCTTGGGTGGCATTTTAGGAAAAATTGCTAAACTAGGGTTTATATAGTTTAAATGAAAAGAAAGAATACAAATCTTGGGTTTACCGTAGAGTTTCGATCCAAAATAGGTGATCGTAGGGTTCTCGCTTTGGCTTGAACGGATCCTTCGCGTTGAATCAGCCTCTTAAGTGCTTGAATCCCCCTTTCAATCACCCATAATAACTCCTTGCTTAACCACCTTCTTTACTCCTCTCTCTCTCTCTTCTTTACTTCTCTCTCAACAACCAAAACATCTATTTTAGGGTTATTAAATCCTTTTATCTCCCCTCTACTTTGTGTGTTGAGCACATGCACCGTAATAGGTGTATGTGACTTTGAATTCACATCAATCTCCACACATTCACTCGAATTCTCACATCTCATCCGTTCATCGCACCTTATGCCAACTATTGAACTCCTATTTGGTCAAACCTATGACTAGTCAGGCACGGATCTCGAGGTCACTGTTTAACGTGATTTTTTTTGGGATATTACAACATCCATTTAAACCACATCCCATCAAGTAAATTTCTATTGCTATTTAAGTAACCCTACATATAAACCACAACCATTCAAATAAATTTGTGCTAAGTGATAAAAACCATTACGCTAGTCACTTACTCCACACCGTCAGAGAGATTTTAGTAGTTCACAAACTCGGCGAATGCGACATCAATACACATTTGGCACAGTCATAACCTCGAGTCTAGCAAAATGGTATGTTCTATTCATTTCCATTGGAGTCGTCCGTTGGAGTCGTTCTACGAGAAATTATAAGTCTGTGGTGTCAATTCGATGAGATCACATTGGCGGCACAAAGAAAGACAATGTTTGGTGTTGGAGTAGTGTATAGGATATATCATGCCGAAGTCGTCACCTTGTGCACTCCGAATCTTTAATGCTAGATGTAAAATAAACTAAGCACTCCTTAGGTGTATGCTATATATATATATTAATACATATATATATCGGCCAAATGGCCAGCAAACCTAGGTGGCACAGAAATCATGAAGTGACAGGGAAGCACCACGGCAAGCATAGCCTCAGGCTTGCTGCGGCAACCTCATAAAGTTGCCGCAGCAAAGTGATCAGTTGGGCTGGTTGCCGCGGCAACCCTATGGTTTGCCGAGGCAAGCTTATGGCTGGCTGCCATATTTGCTTCGATGGCCCTTGGTCTGTATATGGAATATGTGCAGTGACCCTATAGTTCATTAACCGTGTCAAGCATGTATTTCGGGTCTCAGGTGACCCAACACCCCATTTGTGATACTATACTCCCCATATATGAACCATAGGTGCAACTTGGTGCACATGCCAAGGTTATAACATAGACGATGTTCTTGGACGCTTGAGTGCACATATATGCAGCTATACGTAAGCGTGATGTACATAGAAGTGAAGGTAGGGAATTTACCTTCCTAATTTATGTATTGATTTTCATAATTGCACCCTATTATGTATATCAAATGCATGCGTGTACAAATAACTGAAGCTATTATGTGGAAAGCATGCTTTTTGCATGACTCTACGACGAGTAGTTTAACATAATGATCAGTTAGATATATAGTGAATGCACTGATAATACTAGGCTAAAAGTATTTGGTTTATGCTAGGTTCACTGATGAATAGTTATAAAGATGCAGCATTGGATTCCACATAAGAAGCATGTATAACCACGTTAAATTTCAATCATGTAGGATCATGCAAATTTTGATCATGTATATACTAGTTGAATTCTCTATAAACAAGTTGAGCATGCAAGCTAAGTTATATTAGTTAATTTGCATCGTATTACATTATTCAAATCCTACTATTCTTGATGTCCTCTACATGTCATTGCTTAGCTTTGAGTCTTTGAGTCAAGTGATCCCGCTAACTTAGGAGCTTGATAATCTTGGTCCAAGTGATCCCGCTAACTCAGGAGCTTACAAGTGATCCCGCTAACTTAGGAGCTTACTTTATCTCAGTCCAAGTGATCCCACTAACTCGGGAGCTTGCTTTGTCTCAGTCCATGTGATCTCGCAAACTCGGGAGCTTGCTTTATCTCAGTCCAAGTGATCCCGCTAACTCGGGAGCTTGCTTTATCCAAATGATTCCGCTAACTTAGGAGCTTACTTTATCTCAGTCCAAGTGATCCCACTAACTCAGGAGCTTGCTTCATCTCAATCTAAGTGATCCCGCTAACTCGGGAGCTTGACAAGTGATCCGGCTAACCTGGGAGTTTGATGCTTTTGTTCCTACACATGTTTTTATGCATTTGATAACCTTGCTTTATTTCAGCATGATTCCTTGTTCCACATGATTTCTAGTATCTGTTGCACCATGAATTTTGTTCCTTATTCAGCATGTCAGCATGATCACTTAGTCGCATGATAATGATGTGTTTATATTTTATGTTGCTAAAATAGGTTTTAATTGTATTATATGCATCAAAAGTGAATGTGATAATCTAATATCTGAATTAGCAATATAAATATCTCTGCTGAGCTTTGATGATAGCTCATCCTACGACTTAAATGTCTTAGCTGCAGTTCTCAATCCGGAGCACGTGAGTGACCCTACTTACCAGCCAAACGACGAGGAAGAGGAGGACGACGAAGAAGTCGAAGAGGAAGAATTTGCTGAAGAATTCTTTCCCAAATTGGTTTGAGAAAGAAATATCTTTTGATAACTTGTATAAATCACGCATGATATTTTGTCCTAAGATGTATATGTTTTCTATCCATTGTTTTGATGGCAGGTGGCCATCATCGGTGGAAAGCTATGCATCGTATCTGTTAGCCTTGTATATACAGTTTGATAGTTTCCTGCTTAGATGACTAAATACCAGTTTGTTTTGCCATATTATTGCATGTCAGAGTGAGTACATTGCTTCCGCATTTGCAATACTTTGTACAATCTAAGACACCCTTGTATGATAGGATCATGTTAGGTGATCCGACGACGCGACCTTTCCTATATTTGATAAAGGGAAACGTTGGGTTGTCACATACTCAGAATTTAAGTTGGAGCATGCATTAGTTGCGTCAGAGAACTCCTGCATAAAATTGGCTTGGCGCAAATATTAGTTGCGCCAGGCAAACAGGGAGGTTTTTTTTTTTAGTTTGATAGTGCAACAGCAGCCCGAAATGGGTCTCCTTTTTTTATTTTTCTGAAAGCATTCCAAGGACTGACAGCTTACTTATAACGGGTCTCTCCTCACCGAACCTAAGGGATAAAAGGCTGGTGCGAGTTCGCTAACGCTCACTTCCCACGGGTTTTAGGCTAGGTAACGAGAAGGTTACCCGCCCTATATACCTCTAGCACAAGCGAGCTCGAACTTTTCCAGATCATCACCACTAGGGGCTGCCGTCGTACTAAGAATTGATAAATTGTTGTTTGCCTAGGAATCCCAACCCGTAAAAATCTACCTCGCAAAATTCAATTATGTCCCCCTCGTTGGTTCAATTTTATTTTTCAATTTTAAGAATGTTTTCTTAAAGTTCAAACACCGGGGGGTGATGGTCCCGTGCCGCCTCTACGGGCCAGCGTCCACTGTTGGTATTTGTTTGTAGAAATTAAATGCACACATAGGCCCGCCAATCAGCTAAGGTGCTTTAAATGACGGAAATTTAAAGAATTTAAGTGACAAGGTGCAAGTAGGCCCGCCAATCGGCTAAGGCACTAAAATGACTAAAAAAGTTAGAAAAGTAAGGACTATACGCATGTAGGCTCGCAGATCGGCTAAGGCATGTAAATGACGTAAAAGGAGGGGTGAGTAAAATGACGTAATCATAGGGGTGAGTAAAAATAGTAAAAACCAACAAAAATGGTTAAAAAAATCAAAAATAAAAGGCCAAATTCAAGGGGAAGCTCTACTAGCTTACCTCCCCAGCAGAGTCGCCATCTGTGCAACTGTGGGGTTTTTAACAATCCCATCGCGATAATGCGCGCTCGTGAAAAATATAGAGTCGCCACTCAGATCTTTTGGTGTATCAGGAAACCTAAATCAATTTTAAAGGCACCGAAGTGCTAAAAATGACTCTGAATCAGGACCACGCCAAAGGCTCTTGGGTAGGGGCTTTGATTATCGATCGAAAAGCTGTTAGGCACCCAATCAACTAGCTTAATGTGGTCTCTACTTATAGCCAACACAAAAATAAACATAAAAGAGCAAAAAGCTCTCCCTCTTGCCCTTAGGGCACTAAAATCCTATTGGTGTCCCTCTGTTCCTACCAAAAATTCGGCGGCGTAATGGCACAAACGCAAGGATAGAGGAAGAACTGAGAAGGTAGAGGAGTCGAGGGGAGAGCCGGAGCTCTCGAGCCCTTGTTGCAGTGCTGTGGAGCTTTACGTAGGCTTGCTTCGATGAGCTTCTGATGATTTGTATGGTTAGAAATGTGGTTCTAGCTCTTAGGGCTTGATAGCTAAGATATAGAGAGGGAAGGCTAGGGGGGTAGCACACACCTAAACTAAGAGGTTTTTGATGAAAGGCAAGGTATAAGGGTAGGTTTGAAGTTCTAGAATTTGTATGCAAAAGGGGCACTAAAGGGGATAGAGAGAGAGAGAGAGTATTCTTAATCTCTTTTCTTTTCCAAAAAGTCAAGCCCTTTCTAAGGGGGGGGGGTGTCTCTCTATTTATAGGAAAAGGAGACGTTAGGAGGGTGCTTAGAGGCTAAATTTGATTAGCAATTAAGTAATCTAGCCATCTAAGATTTCCTAGGGTTTTTGAAGCTTAGAAATGTGTGAAAACAGGCTCCGATGGTGGACGATAGGTTAGAGTTTTAAACCACTCAAAGGGTTGCAAATAGAATAAGGAAGGGTGCAACAAAACAGGCAAAACACACCCAGGGGATCAAGATGGTCAACAATTCAAACCCCAATCTCGAAATTCAAGCAGAAAACCTAGGTTTATTGTAGCTAAGCCTGGTGCAACTAATAGATGTGCTAAGCTTAGGTAGAGTAAAACAATGTCAACACAGGGTTTTGGGAAGTTGACTGCCCGAGGTGGGACCTACTTGTGCTTGGTGTAACTAATAGTTACGCCAAGGCCATTTCTGGGGAGAAATAGCTTAGCGCAAGTATTACTTGCACCAAGTACATAGTACTTCTCGCGAGGTTCCAAATGAACCTATCGACAGGTTCAAAATATGCCCATTTTGTGCCCAACCTTCGAATCGTCGTAACTTTTGATGTACAACTCCGATCGGGGCGATTCTTAGCTCGTTGGAAAGTTGGAGACTTATACTTTTCAATGGTATATGATTTGATTATAGTAGAAAATCTCAGCCTGTTCTAGTGTACCACTCTTGATCATTTATCAGGAAAGTCTAGGTATGGGTTCGGAAGGGGTTCTAAAGGTTGGGATTTGGTTTCTAAAGGTTTGGGGAGGTTTCTAAGGGATTAGGGGTGATTCCTAAGGTTTGGGGAAGGTTCCAAAGGGTTCGATAGATGCCATCAAAAGCTCAAAAGTGCGCCTCTCTCGAAGTGTGTTTCAATCGGGCCTTGGGCCAAATTTGGGTGTGTACACACCTCTTACACAATCCCCATGTATTCAAACCCCTACCACTAGGTATGAGGCTTTCGAAATCATGCCAAATATACTTCAAATCCTTTCTACTTTTCGCAGGCTGATTGAGGAATACCCCCAATGGCATTTAAATCATTTTATAGAAATGTGTAACATTATTTGAATCAAAGAACTGACATGAGTTTCCATTCATTTAAGACTATTCTCAAATTATCTTAGAGACAAGGCAAAGCAGTGGTTATACTCTTTACCTTGAGATTCGATTATTGATTAGGAGGAATTGAAACATGAAATCCTTATGAAGTACTTCCCAATATGCAAAACGAATAGAATCTGACACCTTATTTTAATGCTCCATCAATTTCCGGATGAACCTCTTCAAGAGAGTTGGACTCTCCTTGAGGATCTTCTCTTTATGTGCCCTCACCACGGGGTTGTAAAATGGAAAATAATGCTCACTTTCTATGAAGGATTAAATGACCAAACTAGGCATATGGTTGATGTTGTCTGTGGTGGTATGTTTCGTAATTTAATAGTAGTGGATGCTTGCTTGGGAACTCTTTGAGACCCTTAGTAAGGAAAAAGTGCAACACCATGCACCGGGTGAGATTGATTCAGAGACTTTTGGGAATATATCCCCTATGCAAGGAGGATTATATAAATTAAATTCAATGACGGAAGTTCTTCTGAAGCTGAAGCTTTGGAAAGGAAAAATTCAATCTCTGGTGGGTACAAAATCGCACCCAACATCTAGACAAGGAGATGCATGTGGTCCTAACCATAGCCCAACTCAAACAGCTCCATAGTGCCCTACTGCTCCTTTTTACCCCACAGAGACCCAAGACTGTACTAATGTTGAGAAAGCCCTGATGCAGATAGCCGAAAGCTAGCTACAGCATGGCTGAATTCAAACGCAGTTACTCAATAATCTCCTGGAATCCATTTCGTGGTTAGAAGCTCAGGTCGAGCAAGTTACCATTTTCGTTAACTCGAGATGCAGTAACTATTCGTTCTCACCGATAGATGGCACTCCAAGAGGAAATAATTTTATGGGTGGTGCATCAACTCCCCGCGATTACTTTTGAATACCTCATGGAACCATCGAGCTACCGACTCACCCATAGCAATATCTTGTAACATATGTATATCATTGTCATCAGTATTATTGCTCTTTCTTTTCAAGAATCTCATATGATTTACAATGTGAAAGATACATCCAATAGTATGGATCTCTCTCTTTTATCATGTTTCAACATATGGACTTATGAGCAACCATGTTGAATCGTAGCGAATATGATTCCACAGGTGAAAAGTCTTCTCAACGGTTCATTGATAGCTCGAATTGTAAACGACAATTCTATGGAATAGGCAATTCCAGATTAATTACATTGGAACTCAAACCCATTAAATTCGTAAGGGAAACAAACAAATTTCACATTTAAGACTACCACTTCCCAACTACCCTAACCTAGAAACCTACACATTGACATTTATTTCGATGTGATGGTTCAAAACAGGGCCTCTTCCCTATTAATCCATACCCATCCATAAACCACCTAATCTCTTTTGTCTTTCATCTTTCATACCTAAAACCCCATGACAGAAGAGCATAATCAGAATGATTTCAATAAACAACTTGATAAAATTCTCGAAATACATAGAGCTGCGCTCCTGGTTACAAAACAAAAAGTGGAAAATCTGAAGCACCAGTGACTTACTTGAGATGCTGAATTGTCCACTGAAACTACCCTTGACTATAAACCTAACCCAAATCTGAAAGCATATACCAAGAATCCATCTTCCCCCACTTCCTAACCGTTACACCATCACAACCCACCCTGATTGCAAACTCCGATATGATGATGGTGGGTTGAGCCGTTCCTCATCACCCTTCTCTATTGCTTATCTTCTCCCTTCGCTTGTGCTACATTCCCTTCACATAGTTTTCACAAGGGAACAATATAGGCATAAGATGAATCAGAGAAGTGTTAACTTCCCACTCTTCAAGGCACTTCCACAGTGGCTTGCATTTCTTTCCAAAAAGAGAAATGTGATGTGCATTGCTCGGTGGGACTTGGAAGACCGAGGGTGCGATCTTGCCAAGGAGTGGACACTCTTTTGGTAGGAAGGAATGAGAGACTTTGATTGAAAGTGGTTAGAAGCTGAGGGCCGATCTTCATTGAAGACTCCTTTTCGAACGTTGCTGCTAGTATCTTAGTTTACTATGTGTCTAAATTTTTCCTAGGTTTATTCCTTATATAATCTTCTCTTTCTCTCATGTAAATATTTCGTTTAATATATATGATAAGGTTTGTTTCTAAATATTTCTTTATAGTGCAAATTTTTTTATATACCGGAAGCAGTTTCTCCCAAGTTTGGGGGATCATTGTTGAATCCTACTGTCGATCATAGACCTGGTAACTTAAAAAGCACCATGAAGGTAATAGATTTTTGTTGTGTCCCCTATTTTGCACAATGAGGACATTGTCCTATTTAAGTTTGGGGGGTATACAAATTTGTGTATATTAGCAGTGTATATTAGTAGGTAGAAGTTTTTGTTTCGCTTTTATCTAAAAAAATTTAAAAATATATATAATTTCCAGTTTTATTTAAGAAATATAGCATTAGTCTAGAGTTACTCATTATATGCAAATTATGATAAAAAAATTTCTGTTGAATATTTTATAATCCATCATGGTAAAAGTTCAATAATCAAAATAAAACAATTGCAATTCATGCATAACACTTTTTAACACTGTATTAGATGAATGTTTGAAACTATATAATTAATTTAAACTACAAAATTAAGATCATAATTTCAAAATTATAAAATCAGTGAGATCTTGAGCTAATATATCCTCTTTAAATTTTGAGAGAGACTGTTTTATTCAAGCTTAAAATTTTCTTGATACTTTTTATGAGAAATCTTATATTGTTGAACTTAGAATCAAGATACTCTGCGATAATGATGATTTATTTCTTTAGAACTGTCAATTAAATATGTCAAAGTAATAAGACATCCATACTAGTAAATAGTAAAACTGATCAAAGGGCATCTTTGTTTAAACCAGAGTCAAAATAGCTAAAATCTCAAGAAAAATTTATCCTTTGAACCCATATTAGAAACTAAAAATTGAATTTCTTTGTACCAATATTTTATAAACCTTTAACCATATGTACTACCCAAAGCTTTCTATCTTTAACCCTTATAATTTTTTAGAGTTTAGAATATTAAAAAAGAAGAGAAGAAGAGGGAGTGAAAAATGTGAAGACGATTTCATGAAATGCTTCCAACTGAAGAAAGAAAAATATGGGATTAATATAAGAAAGAAAATAGAAAAAAAAATGGGAAGAAGTTATCCAACTTTTTGGATACTTACTGAAATAGAAAAAAAGGAAAAAAGATAGAGAAGGAAGAACTAAATTCTTAGAAACTTTTGAACCATATCTGCCTTTCTTTGAAACCTTTTAACCCAAAACCCCATTACAAGCTGCAGAAAAGTCCTTTGTGATTTATGAATTGTAAAAGTAAGAGTCTAGTAGAGATGTATGAAATAGATATTATGAATGAATGAAAAAGTCATATGATCAAAATTGATTATCTATTCCATGAGAATTACCTTCTTAGTTGATTTTCTTTTGAAAATTATCATACAGATCATAGTGAGAAAACTAAAAATTTTGATATTTTTTTGAGAATATGCCAATAGTGAGAGTTTGGATGGAAATATTTTCTAAATCTGTAGTTTAGAAAAATCTATGATGAATAAACATTTCACTGATATGCACACATTCCACGCTGTATAGATTTGAAATTGCTGAGTTCTGATCAAGGATAATTACCGTGATGGAGAGTAAATGTGAAGGATTTGAAATTTTTGAAAATCATAACAAACATATGATGATTAATTTAATTAGTAAAGTAGATTTCTGGAAAAAATATATTTTGAAAAATCTAAAAATATTTGAAGTTTATAGATAACTTCACTGAAAACCTTCAGGAAACTATAACTCCTCCACTTGGGATCACCTACGGGTTTAAAGGCTTGTTGCATCCGCTAAATGCAATCATGCTCCCTACGAAAGTGGTATTTAAATTCATAGTTTAGCTATTTTATGTTTCCTTATTTATTAGAGACTAGCAAAGCTTAAGTTTGGGGGTGTGATTAGTCAAATAATTTACCATTTTATCACCCTTAACTTAGTGATGCTAGGACTTAGTTTGCTACTAACAAGTTAACAATGTGCAGATATTAAAAAAAAATAGTAAAAGAGAGCAAAGTGTTAATATTAATCAAAATGAACTCAAAAAGTAGTAAAAAGACGATTCACCATTGCTGAAAGTCAAGAAATCGTACTTTACGATTATGCGCTAAAGCTGAAGATGGAAAAAAACTAAAAACTAAGAAAACATAATTTACGATTCTTCAAAAGACGATTCATCAGAAAGTGACAAAGGAGTAAAAAGCGATATAAGAAAACCAATCATTCATTATAGGAAATCATCCAGAAAGAAAGCTGCGTGAAAATGAGAAATAGTGATTTACGATTCTCTAGTAAAAGAAGAACAATCATAATTTACGATTGTGTAAACTTTTATTGCTGCTACATCTGCTGTTGCTACTAATCACATGAGTGAAGATTATCACCGCTATGCACTGAATTAAAAGATCTCTGAAATTAAAAGTTTGGTGAATCACGAATCTGAGAAGATTGATGAAGATAAGCTCATAGGAAATCTCGGTTTCTGAAATAAAGGAGAACAATCCAGAAGCACATCTACAGTTGAAAGCAAGAAAGAATAAAATTAGGAATTAGAGTCATATGAGGAATCTTTTGGTAGTTTCTTTTATTTGAATTAGAAGCCTTTGTAAACCGACTCCTTATGATCTATAAATAAGAGAGCCCGGTGTAGGAATAAGGGATTGAAGAATTTCAGCATCAATTGACAACTAAGGTTGAATTTTCTTCCGATCAGTAGTGTAAAATAGTTAGAGTAGATTAGATATCAAAGGATTCTCAAGAGCAATTGATGACTGCTATTGGGTGCTGAAGATTAATGTAGATATCCTAGTTTCTTAGAAGCAATTAAAGACTGCGGCTTAGGGGTGAAAGATATATTTAATTTGCTTTCTAGTTTAGATTTTATTTGCTTTATTTACTCTTTGTAAACATCTCTAAGTTTTAATTTGAATTGATGACTCAAGTTGAGATTTGCAGATTAGTGTAACGATTTTTAACGCTCAGATTTTAAGAAATTATTGATTAGATTAAATTTGTGTTAAGGAATTTTAGTTTTTGATTGGCGTCCAAATTCTAAAAGACTGTAATACGGCATAACGGTACTATTTATTTTTATAAATATTTGATGGCTGAAGATTTGGATTGACGACCTCAATCTGAAGAAGATGGATTAGGATTTATTTTATGCACTTTAGATTAAGAAACCAATTTTTTATTCATATTTCTGAAGTAGTTTTGAACCTTAAAAGATAAATATAAACTTTAATATAAAAATATATAAATAAGATAATACTTCTTCGTGAGAATGATTCTATAGTAGCTCTACAATTTCCATTGTGCACTTGCAATTGATTAAGACTTAATTAGATATACGTAGTAAGCCGATCAGAAGACTAAAACAATCAGACTTAGAATAGAAGTACGAAAACTATATAAACTAAACTCCCAGGTGACCCAGAGCTGCTGACGTTGGCCAGCCGACATTTCAGTAAAGAGAACAACCCATATCTCCTCTCATGTGATCAGTGATGTGTTGCAGCATCAATAAATATCTGCAGTTGATGATTGCATCAACCCAGGTATTCTTCATTTAATATTTGCCTTTTCCTTTTAGCTATTTTTTCCTATGAATAAAATTAGCCAATTGAGGAAGAGCATCATCTCCTTTCCTCAATTCCCAATGGAAAATTTTCATGAGGCATGGGAAAGGTTTAAAGAGCTGCTGAGGCAGTGCCCCCACCATCAAATCTCTAAGTGGCAACTTGTCCAGAGCTTCTACTAAGGGATTGGCTCTAAGAGTAGATATATGATTGATGCTTCATGTGGTGGCACATACCTCAACAAAACTGATGAGGAGGCTTGGGAATTATTTGATGTGATTTATGACAACTGCATGCAGTAGGAGTCCCTTTCAAGAAATGGCATTGAACCAGCTGCTAGAGTGATAAAAGCACCCACTTCCAAGGAAAACCTGTATGAGCTGACTGTGTACAATGACCTGGCTAAGAAGGTGGACAGCTTGTCCCATAAATTTGATAAGGTGTTGAGTGTGCTGTAGCCCTAACCTGTTGCACAGGTGGAAGAGGCATCTCTGATATGCCAGTCACCTACTCATTCACTGTTGGGCTGTCCCTCAACTGGTCAGTACCCTGAATTGGTGATGGAGTATGCCAATGCTGCTCAATCATATGGGCAGTAGCTTGCTAGGTACCCATGGAGAAACCACCCCAATCTGAGGTGGAGACAAGAGAATTATCAGCAACCCCAGCAGCAGTAGCCGGCATTGCCATATACACCAGTTCAACAGTTCAACCAAGGTTATGCCCCTAGACAACAATTTGTTCAGCCTGCCCCACAGCCAAGTCAGTTAGGTTTGCCCCCACCGCAACCTAGAGCACCCTCATTTGAAGAACTGGTTTTGTCCTCACTACAAAACCTGAACACATTATCACAGACTGTGAGCTCTCACAGTCAGAATATTAAAAAATTGAGGACCAAGTTGGTCTAATCTCTAATACTTTGACTAGGAGGGAAGAGGGCAGATTGGAAAGTCAACCAATGAACAATCCTAAGGGTCAGTACATGATTGGTGAAGGTTCCTCAACCATGAGGAAGCTAAAACAATCACAACCTTAAGGAGTGGCAAGCTAGTAGACAACCAAGTGGGCATGGAAGCAAGAGAGTGCAGGAGAAAATGATTCAGTCCATGTCAGTGAGCAACAGGGATAGCATGAGAAAAATAAAGGGGTTGTTGTTGAGCCCCTACAAAAAGAAAAACTTGAGAAAAGTAAAAAGAAAAAAATTGTTGATGATACAGCCTAGGCTAGCAGTTGAGGTACCTGCAGTGCCCCAGCTGCCATTTCCTCATTCTCTAAAAGGTTCTTCTCCTTTGGACAAGGGGAATGCTAGAATGGAGAAAATGTTGGTGACCTTCAAGTAAGTTAAGATTAATTTACCTCTGCTTGATTCCATCAAATAGATCCCAGCCTATGCTAAGTGATCAGTCACATAATTAACCATTTTATCACCCTTAACTTAGTGATGCTAGATAATAATTTGTTACTAACAAGTTGATGATGTGCAGATATTAGAGATAACCAGCAAAATAGAGTAAAAGTATTAATATTCATCAAAATGAACTTAAAAAACAATAAGATAGACGATTGAACGAAAAAGACATTTTTCGTCTACTGAAAGCCAGAGAATCGTAATTTACGATTCTGCAAAAAGAGATAAAAAGAAGAAAAATGAAAAATCATAATTCAGAGATTCGTCAACTAAAAAAGCTATGAAAGATAAAAAATTATGATTAACGATTTTCTAAGAAAAAGAAGAAAATAAGAAATTGTGTTTTGAGATTTCCCAGCAAAAAAAGATTTCCTACTGTTGATGTTGCTGTTGATCACGTGCATATTACACCGCCATGAGCAGAATTAGAAGATATATGATATTAGATGTTTGGTTAATCACAGATCTGAGAAGATTATTGAAGATAAGCTTTAGGAAATCTCAATTGCTGAAATAAAGGAGAAAATCTAGAAGCACATCTACCGTCTAAGCAAAGAAAGATAAAATTAGGAATTAGAGTTTATTAGGAATCTTTGGTTTTTAGTAGTTTCTTTAGAATTAGAAGTCTTTGTAAACCGACTCCTTATGATATTTAAATAAGAGAGTTTGGTATAGGAATGGCCATTGAAGAATTTCAGCATCAATTGACACCAGAGGTTGGATTTTCTTCTGATCAAAGTAGTGTATAATAGTTAGAGTAGATTAAATATCAGAGATTTTATCAGAGCAATTGATGACTGCAATTGAGTGTTGAAGATTAGTATAGATATCCTAGTTTCTCATAAGCAATTAACGACTGTGGCTGAGGGGTGAAAGATATATTTATTTGCTTTCTAGTTTAAATTTTTTTTTCTTTTATTTATAGCTTTGTAAACATCTCCACGTTTTAATTTTAATTGACAACTCAGGTTAGAATTTGCAGATTAGTGTAATAGTTTTTACTTTTCCATCTTCAGTTTTTTAAGGTTTGATTGGCGCCGAGATTTTAGGAAGTTGTTGATTAGATTAAATCTGTGTTGATAGGAGCTTAGGCTTGATTGATGACCAATGCTAAGAAACTAGAGATATGATGTAACGGTACTGTTTATTTTCATAAATATCTGATAGCTGAAGATTGGGATTGACGACCTCAATCTGAAGAAGGAAGATTTATGATTTACTTTATACATTTTAGTTTAAGAAACCTTTCTTTTATTCATATTTCTCCAGTAGAGTAGATCTTAAAGGTAAATAGAAGTTTTTAAGATAAGAATTTAAATATAAGATATAGATAAGAAGTAATTAGATAAATAAACTTTCTCGTGGGAACGATCCTATGCTAGTACTATGATTTCCATTGTATGCTTGCAATAGGTTAAGACTTGAGTTTAAATATAATTTTAATATACATAAAAAGATCAACCAAGTTTTTGGCGCCATTACCGAGGAACCGGAATTTATCTTTATTTCTATTTTTATTTGATATCTTTATTCTTTTAGAAACTAATATTTATCTTTCTCTTTTAATATTTCTTTATATTTATAACTTTTTTTGATCACTTCTTAAGCTTTTGCAGGTATATTCATGGCAACGGAATATACCTTCAACACTTTTGCTGGCCACAAAGACTAGAGGCTCAAATTTATTTTTCTCCCTGCTTTCTTAAAAAAAAATTATATAATAATATATATACAATACACATTAAAAAATTATTTCCTTTCAATTTAAATATGCAAGGCCACGATTACCCATCTTGGCCAAGCTACCAGTTACCGTATGAATAGTCAACTACCCCCTTTTATCCAACAAAAGATGAGAAAATCTTTGCTTCTCAATGGGGAAGTTTAGAAAATTCTCATGACCCTCAGCGGGAAAACCAATACGATTTTCCACGTACGACCGAGCTAAACTACTCTTACGCGTATCAGCAATACCCCTATAATTCCTAGCCAATATATGCCATAAATCAGTTTTTCTATCAACAACCTGTTACAGACGATGATGCCACTATTGTTCAGATTCTTTAAGATCTGCAGTAAAATGCACATCAATGTTCTAAGGGATTATCCCAACATTCCTAAATTTCCCAAGACTAGTATTCCTGTTCTCAGACCATTGCCAACTTAGGAACAAAAATTGAGCAGATTGCTACACAATGGGAGGAAATAGGGAGTATTGAAGGGTTGTTTCAACCAGAAATCAATTTGGTAGGAAAGATGAGTGAAGAGACTATACCCAGTCCTACACCCCACATCCAAGCAGTTCAAATGTTGCAAAGTGGTAAGATTGTGGATAACAAAGTAGATATGCCTATACCATTAGTCAACCCTGAGCTTCAGGAAAAAGAAAATGAAGTCATAAAGGAAGTCCCACTGTCAGAAAACAAAAAAAAATTAGAAAATAAAATAACTAAGAATGATGATCCACCCATATCCATAACCAAAGTAGCCTATGTACCAAAGTTACCTTTTCCTAAATCTTTTGGTGCACCATCACCTTTTGATAAATATCCCAAAAAAACTAGAGGAACTCACAGAAATCTTCAGGGAAGTGAAGATTAACTTCCCTGAAGTCAACCCCTATTAGAAGCAATTAAACAAGTCCCCACCTATGCACGATTCTTGAAAGAGATGTGTACGCAAAAAAGGAAACGGAGAAACAATGTCTCGCAAAAAGTTTTCCTAACTTAGAAAGTGACCTCAGTTTTATAAGCTAAGACCCCTCCCAAGCTTAAAGATCCTGGAGTTCCCATGATTCCTTGTATCATAGGAAACCACGCTATAAACAAAGCACTCTTAGATATGGGGGCAAGCATAAATTTTCTACCATACTCTGTTTATGAAAAACTAGGACTTGGAGAAATAAGGCCTACTTTAGTGACTCTTTAGTTAGCTGATAGATCAGACAGAAGGCCAGTAGGAGTAATTGAAGATGATAAATTCATTTTTCCGATCGACTTCCTGGTGTTAGACATGGAGCCAAGTTTGAAATCTCCAACACAAATTCCTGTTATACTCGGTAGACCATTCCTAGCTACGGCCAACGCATGCATCAACTGCAAAACCGAGGTAATGGAAGTTTCTTTTGGAGATATGCGAATTCAAGTGAAAGTCTTCTCAGCAACCAACCAAATGGCTTCAATTGATGACGAGGAATGCTTTAACATTGACGAAATCGAGGAATTGATAGAAGAAGCATTGCCTCTTGTCCTATCTAAAGATGTGCTTCAAGCCGCACTATGGTATATGGATTTGAAAGATTCAAACCATCAACTAAAAGTGGTAACGTTTGTATTGGACAATGCTAAAATATGGAAACCATGGATAGAACCTCTACCTACCACTTCCAGTGAGCCGTTACAACCATCTATTGAAAAAGCATCATCCTTAGACCTAAAACCACTTCCTAACACCCTCATGTACGCATTTCTTAGGCCTCAAGAAACTCTCCCATTAATCATTTCATATGCTCTTAGCAAGGAACATGAGAGTAAACTGTTGGCCATACTTATAAAGCATAAACGTGTAATAGGGTGCATTGTCGTCGACCTTACAGGGCTTAATCTGTCAACTTGTATGCACTGAATTCATTCGAAGGACAATGCCAAAACATCGCATGAAGGTCAGTGACGGTTAAATTCAAACATGAGGGAAGTAATACAAAAGGAAATTGTAAAATTATTAGATACAGGTATTATTTACCCGATTTCCGACAGCCAATGGGTGAGCCCCATTTAGGTAGTTCTCAAGAAAGATGGGATTATCGTAAAAGAAAATGCATCTGGCCAGCATGTACCATTATGTGAAACCACAGGATGGCGTTTATGTATTGACTATCGAAAACTGAACTCTATGACTTGTAAGGACCACTTTTCATTGCCCTTCATTGACCAAATTTTGGAAAAACTTGTGGGATAAGAATATTTTTGCTTTATTGACATATATTCAGGGTACAATCAAGTACCAGTGTATCCAAAGGACTAGGAAAAGACCACCATCACATGTTTGTTTGAAATGTTTGCATATCATCGCATGCCCTTCGGGCTATGCAATGCACCCGCAACATTCCAAATATGCATGATGGCCATCTTTGCTGACATGATAGATAAGTTTCTGAAAGTGTTTATGGATGATTCTTTAGTATTTGGCCGAACTTTTGATTCCTGTCTTGATCAACTAGCACTTGTGTTAGAAATGAGTGAAGAGACCAATCTGGTGCTAAGTTTGGAGAAGAGTCATTTTATAGTGCAAGAAGGCATTGTCTTAGGACATATCATTTCCAAAGGAGGAATAGAAGTTGATAGGGCTAAAATTGATGTGATAGTTAATCTACGCCCACCAACCTTTGTGTGGCAGATTAGATCTTTCCTGGGCCACACTGGTTTGTACCTCCACTTTATTAAAGATTTTAAAAAAATCTTGAGACCTTTATGCCACCTATTAGCAAATGATGTACCTTTCAACTTTGATGGTACCTACCTTGACGCGTTAAATCAACTCAAAGACCTCCTCTCGTCTACGCCAATCATTCAATCTTTGGACTATTCCCAACCTTTCCAAGTAATATGTGATGCTTCTGACTATGCAATAGGTGCAGTCCTAGGACTACAAAAAGATAAGATTCTTCATGTAGTTTATTACTCAAGTCGTACTTTGATTGAAGCTCAAGTTAACAACACCACAACTGAAAAGGAGCTTCTCGCCCTCGTATTTACATTAGACAAATTTCGACCGTATCTATTGGGATAAAAAACTATCATTTTTTCGGATCACTCGGCACTAAAATATTTGTTAGCTAAAATGGAAGCCAAACCCAGACTAATCCAGTGGATCCTACATTTGCAGGAATTTAATTTCGAGATAAAGAATAAAAAAGGAGGTGAAAATATAGTGGTGGATCATCTGTCCAGAATTGGGAAGCCCAAAGCCATCAGTACAGAACCCCCGACGATACCTTTCCAGACGAGTAGCTTTTCGCCATCCAAGTAACAGTTCCATGGTATGCCGACATCGTAAATTACTTGGCAACAGGTAACACCCCTCCAAATTGGACCAATCAAGCCAAATATATTTTTTTTGCTAATATTAAATACTATATTTGGGAGGACCCAGACCTATTTAATATATGCTCAGACTAAATAATTAGAAAATGTGTGCTCGACAATGCCACCCATAACATCCTACGATTTTGTCTCACATATGCCTGTGGGGGCCACTTCGGTGGTAAAAAATGGCTGCCAGGGTACTGCAGTCAAGATTTTATTAGCCATCGTTATTCAAGGACGCTCAAAATTTCTGTTAGGCCTGCGATCGATGCCAAAAATTAGGAGCCACGTCCCGAAGAAATATGATACCCTTACAACCAATTTTGGTTGCAGATTCCTTTGATATATGGGGCATAGACTTTATGGGCCCATTTCCATCCTCGTATGGATACATGTATATACTTGTTGTCGTTGACTACGTAACCAAATGAATCCAAGCATCATCCACACGGACTAATGATCATAAGGTAGTAGTCTCTTTTATAAAAGAAAACATATTTGCATGGTTTGGAACCCCATGAGCAATTATAAGTGATGGGGGCAGTCATTTTTGTAATCGGTATTTCAAGAGTTTACTTTTGAAATATGGAGTTATACATAAAATCGCCACTCCCTATCACCCCCAGACCAGTGGGCAAGTGAAAGTTTCCAACCGTGAAATAAAGAAAATATTAGAAAGAATTGTTAGGCCTGATAGAAAGGACTGGTCCCGAAGACTGCATGATGCTTTGTGGGAATATAGAACAACTTACAAAATCCCTATTGGTATGTCCCCCTTTCGACTGGTATATGGAAAGACTTGCCATTTACCTGTTGAATTAGAGTATGGAGCTTTATGGGCTATTAAAACCCTAAATTTCGATCTGACTGGATCTGGTGAACAACGGAAACTCGAACTCAATGAGTTAGAGGAACTTCGAAATAATGCCAATCAGAATGCTCGAATATATAAGGCCTAAACTAAAGCATTTCATGATAAACATATTTTCAGATAAAGTTTTAAGCCAAGCCAACAAGTATGGTTATACAATTTAAGGTTAAAACTATTCCCTGGAAAACAGTAAAGTTGTTGGGACAGACCCTATAATGTCATTGAAGCATTCCCTCACGGGACTGTCACTATTCAGGATCCCAGAGATGATCAAATATTTAAGGTTAATGGGTAGAGACTTAAACTGATGATGACTTTAAAAGAAAAAGAAACAGTGATTACAATGTCACTAAAAGACCTAGAGTATGTCTGATATGCTCTTGGCCAACTGTTGCACTGCTGACTCATCCGTAGTAATTTTGTGTATCATATAATACTAAGTATAGTAAAACTTTAGAACTAAGTGCATGAGCACAGGCAATTGTACCAAGTACGATTTCTTGCACAAAGCTCTCTCCAGCATATACTCGTAGTAATTACGATCGCTGAGATACACCTAGATATTTATGAATGGCGCGACCTTCCATACAAAAGGTGTCACCCCAATTCACACTGCACAGACATGTCCTTCACCATTAATGGGTATACCAACCGGTTTGCATTCTTCAACACTAGCCATAACGTCCATGACTAGCGACTGTTCACATTCCGAATTCTATATAAATAGGGACTTACATCTCGTGTACTTTTATTCCATTCTCTCTGCATCCTCTTCCATTACCAACCTTCTTGCCATGACGAAACCGCTGAGTTGGGCAAAAATTTATGAGGCATTTGATGGGCTCCTTCAATGAGAAGCGGACAAGATCTACGCCCTTATAGAAGAAAAGAGGCAGTTGATCAATGAACTCGTCTCCCTCCTTCCGAAACTAGGAGAGAATGATGATACACCACTACCATCTCCTAAGTGGTAGAAAGCCTCGCCATCTTCTTAACATTTTTGGACTCACCCACCCCTGGGTTGTGTCCCTACCTTTTTGTTTTGGATGGCATCATTTTGAAAAAGCCGAGGATCGATCTTCATTGAAGATTTCTCTCGGACGTTGTTGCCAGTGTCTTAGATTATTGTGTGTCTAAATTATTCCTAGGATTTCGTTGATGCAATTAATTTTCTTTCCATGTTTCTGTAATTAGTTCATATAAATATAAGACAAATATATAGTTTTTTTTCTTTAATGTCTTTGCTATTTTTTTTACTAACAGTGTTACTAACATCTAACATTTTCTATTCGAACCGGTAGCATTTTTCTCCTAAGTTTGGGGGAGGAATTTTGATTATTTTTGCAGATTATATACCCGGTTACTAACATAGCAGAAAAATAAGGTAGTTTTTTTCTTGTATCTCCCCTGTTTTGCACAATGAGGACATTGCCCTATTTATGTTTGGGGGGGAAATACATATCATTTTTGAAATTTTTTGAAAAATAAAATATATTAGTATATATTAGTACAATTTTTTTTAGTTCTTGTTAATCATTATATGAGATTTATAAAAAAAATATGAAAATATGAAATTCTTAGCAATCCATCATAATAGTAGTTCAAAATCTAAATAGAAATAGTTATAATTCAAAGTAAAGCATCTCTAGAATACTATATCAGGAGAATGTTTGGAAATATACAATTGATCTGAACTGCAAACATTTTTAATTATAGCTTCAAAATCATATAACCAGTGAGCTATAGAGCCTATTTCCTCTTTTATTCTGAAAAAGAGAGATTGTTTTTATTCATGCTAAATTTCCTTGAACTTCTCAACTATTAATATCATAATATTGAACTTAGAATCAAGATATTTTATAAATATGATTATTTATTTGTTTAGAACTGTCTAATGAATTCCCTGGATCTGATATCCCTGTAATTTCCTGTGTCTGTGACCCGAAAATTGCGGCATCTGTATTGGTTTTAATTGTTCTAATTAAAGCCTTGGCACTGTAAAAGATCTCTAGGATGGTCTGTAACCATTAAAGTGGACAGATCATAACCTTAAGGTAAATCTGAGCTCAGGCCTAAATTGGATTTATCTACTGTAATCCATGGATTCGATAAAGCCTATAGGATGGTCTGTGACAATTAAAGTGGACAGATCATAGCCTTAAGGCCAGGTGGATCCTGTGATTTGGAGTGGAAGTTTTGCCCTACAGCTGTGTTTGTGGACAGTGCCAGTGGCCAGCTGAGGGACTTATGTGCTTTTGAACCCCTGTGACATGCTTAGCTCAACCTGATTATAGTGAAAACAATCTCCAAGCTGTTCTTCTCCATTTTCTGAGTTTTTAAACCTTTCATCTGCAAGATCTGAAGCTTCAGATTTGATCCAAAATAATCTGCATTTTGTTTGTAGTTTAGTTTAAGTGACCACTCATTTCAAAACTCTCCCCTGTTCTTTAACTAAAGTAGACATAACTAGGGTGTCTAATCTCTTATAGATCTGAAGATTTATCCTATTTCTAAACAACCTCTCTGTGGACATTCCCTTAGTCATCATTCATTTAAAGCTTGCTACAAAGGACCCTGTATCTTGCAGGCCTAGGATATTTTAGTTGTGAGAGAATCCATCTCTGTTTTCTCTGGATTTTTACACCATAAATCAGCACACTAGAATTCCACAACAATCACCTAGGGGTTTAAAGGCTTGTTGCATCTGCTAAATGCAATCATGCTCCCTACGAAAGTGGCATTTAAATTCTTAGTTTAGATATTTTATATTTCCTTGTTTGCTAGGGACTAGCAAAACTTAAATTTGGGGGTGTGATCAATCACATAATTTACCATTTTATCACCCTTAACTTATTGATGCTAGGCTTTAGTTTGCTACTAATGACTTATCGATGTGCAGATATTATGGAAACACCGTAAAAGAGAGCCTAAGTGTTAATATTCATCAAAATCAACTCAAAAAGCAGTCAGAAAGATGATTGAGCGAAAAGACGATTTCTGCCTACTAAAAACCAAAAAATCGAAACTTACGATTCTATAAAAGAGACAAAAAAGAGAAAAGGCAAAGAATTGTAATCCAGAGAATCATCTGAATAGAAGAGAGACAAAAGAGAAAATCATGATTAATAATTTTTCATAAAAGAAGCTTTCCTACTATTAATGTTGTTGATCACGTGAGAACTATTACCGCCATGAACAAAATTAGAAGACTCCTAGAATTAGAAGTTCAGCTGATCACAGATCTGAGAAGATTGATGAAGATAAGCTTTAGGAAATCTCAATTGCTGAAATAAAGGAGAACTTTTCAGAAGCATATCAACTAAAGAAAGCAATGAAAAGATAAAATTAGGAATTAGAGTTATATTAGAAATCTTTTCTTTTGAGTAGTTTCTTTCAATAGAATTAGAAGTCTTTGTTAACCGACTCCTTATGATCTATAAATAAGAGAGCTTGGTGTAGGAATAAGCATCGAAGAATTTCAGCATCAATTGACAACTGAGGTTGGATTTTCTTTCGATCAAAGTAGTGTAAAATAGTTATAGTAGATTAGATATCAGAGGTTTCTCAAGAGCAATTGATTACAGCAATTGAGTGTTAAAGATTAGTGTAGATATCCTTTGTAAACATCTCTAAGTTTTAATTTGAATTGACGACTCAAGTTAGAATTTGCAGATTAGTGTAACGGTTTTTACTTTTCCATCTTCAGGTTTCTAAGGTTTGATTGACGCCCAGATTTTAAGAAGTTGTTGATTAGAATAAATTTGTATTAATAGGATCTTTGACTTGATTTACGACCAATGCTATGAAACTAGAGATATAATGTTAATGGTACTATTTAAATTCATAAATATCCGATAGCTGAAGATGGGATTGATGACCTCAATCTGAAGAAGGAGGATTTTGATTTATTTTATGCACTTTAGATTAAGAAACTATTCTTTTATTCATATTTCTCTAGTAGATTATACCTTAAAGGTAAATAGAAGTTTTTAAAATAAGGATTTAAATAGATGATATAAATAAGAAGTAATTAGATAAATAAACTTTCTCGTCGGAACGATCCTATGCTAGTACTATGATTTCCATTGTGGCTTGCAATAGGTTAAGACCTGAGTTTAACATAATTTTAATATACATAATAAGCATGAACATGAAGCGGTCTCTACTTATGGCCAAAATAAAAGGAAAAATAAAATGAAAAAGAGCACTGTCTCTTGCCCAAAGGTACTATGATCCTATCAAGCTCTCCGCAAACCCCAAAAATTCGGTGGCATAACGGTTTGAATCCTTGGATAAAAGAAGAGTAAAGAAGGTAGAGGAGTAGAGGGGAGAGTCGGAGCTCTCGAGCCCTTGAAGCATAGCTGTGGAACTTCACATGGGTACACTTGATGAGCTTTCCATAACTTGAGGGGTTGGAAGATGGGTTGTATCTTCTAGGGATTGATAGCTAAGGGATAGAGGAGGAAAACTAAGGCATAGATCTCACCTAGGATGGGATTTAAAGGAGGAAAACTAGGGATAGAGGAGGAAAACTAAGGGATATTGAAGATAGGATCTAAAGGAGGATTTCAAATTATGGAATTTGTATGGGATTGGTGAACCAAAGGGGAGTAAAGGATCTCTTAATCTTTTTCTCTCTTGGAAGACATAAAATCACAAAACTAAAACCCACAGACCTACAAGAATCCAGGGTCTGTTGTAGCAAGTTTTAAGTAAGAGTTTGTCCCATAGAGAAATTGATCTAGAACACAAAAGGGGTTGTATTAGTAGGCCTCCAGATCTGGCTACAGATCTGGCAATCCTAAAGAAAGGGAGTTGGGTGTCAAACTACACTAAACTAAAACTAAAAGAAGAGAAAGAAAGTGCAGTCCTATCCTAAAGGAAGGGTTTATGAAGAAGGTAATGATGGTGTGTGTTAAAATAAAAATAAAAATTAATGGGAAGTAGACAACTATGTGTTGGGGAATTTCAGTGTGCTGATTTATTGTGTAATGGTAAAAGCAAAATAAAATCAAAATAAAATAGAGAATGAATTCAGCACATCAAAAATATCCTAGACCTGCAAGATACAGGTCCTTTGTAGCAAGGTTTAATAAGTAAGAGTTTGTCCCACAGGGCGTAGTGATCTAAACCTGGAAGAAGTATAGTAGACCTACAGATCTGGCTATCGATCTGGAAATTCTATGAAAACAGGGAAAAGAAAGAGAGTTTTTCTGTGTCACTAGATCTAATTCTACAAAACTGAAATTAAACTAAACTAAAAGATGAAGGAAGATGGATGAACAAATAAAGATCAAATGGTGAGAAATAGGCAGCCAGGACTTGGTTTTTTATTGTAAAGCAGATCAATATCTGAGGATATGCAACCATCCCTCAACTGACTATAAGCACAGTTGCAGGGTATAAACTCCACTCCAATTCACAGGATCTACCTGGTCTTAAGGCTATGATCTGTCCACTTTAATGGTCACAGACCATCCTATAGACTTTATCGAATCCATGGATTACAGCAGATGAATCCAATTGGAGCCCGAGCTTGGACTCATCTTAAGGTTATGATCTGTCCACTTTAATGGTCATAGACCATCCTAGGGATCTCCTCCAAAGCCAAACCATCAATCAGAACAATTAAAACCAATACAGATGCTGCAATTCCAAGGTCACAGACTCAAGGAATCACAGGCATGTCAAACCCAGGGAGATCGAGTGGTATCCAAGAGGTCTACCAGTTAAGTGGGCGAGCTGATTAACAAACTCCTCTACACAGATCCGATCGATCACCTAATGGGACCACAAGATCTTTAGATCTAACTAAGCTTTAAAATCAACAATTTATTACTTTAAACAAAACCACTTACAATAAACTTGTTCCCATATCTGCAGTCTGTGCATCGATCCACATTTCTTCATGCCAAAATTACAATTACAAGCCAGATCTGAGCTAATATCTTGATCTAATCCAACATGCTGGATTAGAGAGAGAAGGGGGAAGAGAAAAAAGAAAATAAAAATCTAAACTAAACCTAAATGAGCTAAGGAGAACTCAGGCTATTCCTTTGTTCCTACTTTCCTTACTGATGAAAAATAGCAAAATAGAGGAGTATTTATAAGTGTGCATTGATCCTTGTGTCTTGGGTTTCAGCCAATCAGAGAGCAGAGATGGATCCCTCTTCTGTTATGCTTCAGTTGCATTCCTGCAAAAAATTAGCTCACACCCATGCGAAGCATTTTCTGTGTATTGGAGTTTCCAATTTGCCCTTGCTTAGCCACAAATACTCAGCTACTCAACTCTATACCTGTTGCCCGCAAAATGGATCCAAGCTACCCTTTTTCCAGTTGCACACCTCTAGTGACTGCCCATAAAATAATTGTTCTTGGCTGCCCCCGAAATCCCCCCAATATACTTCTGCTGTTTGTCACCACAACAGCCCCAAATGGGCTCTGTTTTCATAAACTGCTGATGTTAGATCTCATGGTTGCAGCTTGAGAGAATAGGCTTGAAGTATTTTGATAGGTGGAGCTACAGCCACATGAACTATTCGATAGGATGGTAGCTGCACTTAAGACGCCAGGTGTGAGGGGTTTTTCGAGAATTCGATGGTTGGATAGGATCTTGACTGCATCTCGATAGGTTTGGATCAAGCTAGAGGATGGGCTTCCCGATAGATTGAGATATTGAAGCGGTCAACAGGCTTTGTGGCCTGATTTTGCAGCTGAAGAAAGCAAGGAGTATATGCATATAAACCTGTATGCAGCTTCACATAAAGCGCCAGATTTGAGAGGCTTTCTAAGAAATCGACCGTTGGATAGGATCTTGACTACACATCGACCGATTGGAGAAAGTCGGAGGTTGGGCATCTCAACGGATTGAGATATCTAGGCAGTCAACAGGTGCTGTGGTGTGAATTACAGCTGAAACTCTACATGGCTATAACTTTGAAGATGTCGATAGGTTCAAGATGGGCTGCTGCACTTCGATAGGATGTAGTTTCAGCTGCTGGGTTGGAGATCTATTGTATTCGATAGGTGCAAGGCTGGGGAGCTCCACTTCGATAGGATCAAGCTGCTGCAGTTCGATAGGATTGTGGGCTACAAGGGAGCTTTGAGCTGCTGCCATTGCTGTCGTAAGGTTGAAGATGACGGGTACAAGACCAGGTGTCAGAATGTGTGGGATTTCAGCAAGGGTTCTGCTGGTCTAGATGGTCGGATAGGATCTTGAACGCGCATCGAGAGGTTAGAGGAGTGATGCAGGTTGGGCGTCTCGACAGATTCGAACATTTAAGCGGTCAACAGCTGCTATGGTCTGGCTTATAGCTGGAGCTTTGCATGCTGGGAAGCTAGGAAGTTGCTGCTACTGTAAATTAAACCACTCGATAGGTTGTAGGGGTTGTGAAGGATCCTTTCGATAGGATGGAGCTGCAAGGCATTCGATAGGTTCATGCACTTGGCTGCGGCTGAGAGAGTTCACCAACCAATCGATAGGTTGAAGCCGGCGGGAGAAGGACTGCTCGATAGGATCAAAGAGTGAGGCTGCAACAAGGTGTCAACAGGTTGGAGATGGGTTTAAAGTGCACCATTCGACAAGTTGGTTTGCAGTTAATCCTATCGACGAGTTGGATCTTCAGCTGCATAAACCAATCGACATATTCATTCCAGCTAACTACTCGATAGGATGAGCTCCTAAACTATATGTAGAACTCGACAGGTTACTTTGCAGCCTCATTAACCATTCGATAGGTTCAGCTGGATCCTTTGGCTGGAGAACTCAATAGGTTTAGTCCCTAAAACTGGGCAATGTACTGCTCCAAGATATATTGCTGTTGCAATTTGGCTTGCAGCTGCCTTTCTTCATTCTCCAGCAACTGCACTGTTGTATTTCTGCAATTGCATGCTTGAGTGGCTGCCTTGGGCAGATGGGGTGCAACTCATGTGTACACATAGCTGAAATGCACAACTGCTCCCCTAACTAGCTGTTGCAGTTATTAATGGTAGTGAACCAGAGGAATGTGCAACTAAATGTTGGATAGTTCTAATAGATGCTTGCTCAGGGATAGGTGATTGCTGGAAACTCTTTGTTATGTTATTTATTCAAACAGCAACTCTTTTAGGTTTAAATCCTCTTCTTAGCACCTTTTACATGAATGGCTGCATCTTATTGCCTAACTGCAAAACACACTTACAAACTGTTATTAACCACTCTAGGTACTAGCAAAAGTCGGGTTTAAAGGTGTAGAAAGTGGCAAAAATCAGTGCTTAACACTATGCAAAGGTTATTTCAGTCATTTAACTTAGATCTAGAGATGTCTCTGCAGCAATTCTTCAGATGGCTACAAGAACATCTGCAAGGAGGAAGAATCAAACTCAACTCGTATGATTTAACCTGGTCTCTTAGGGCTATAAACTCTCCACATCAATGGTCACAGACTATCCAATAGAGAGGATCAAAACATATGAGTTAAATCAGAAAACCAATCTGATCTAAGGGAATTGGCTGATCTTAAGGCTATAACCTGTCTACTTAAATGGTCATAGATTACCCAATAGATGTCCAACTAATAAATCAAATCAGAACATAAAAATCATTGCAGACACTATGTTTGCCAGGCTACAAGCTCAGGCATCCATAGGAGCAAACAACTCTTGAAAAACCAGTGGAAACACAATTATTCAGAAGCTATTAAGGGAATTAATACAGCTGGTCATTGCTACTAAAGGCCTACAATGACTCAGCTCACAAGTCTGCAATCTCTACAGAGAAATCAGCTCTAACATCTGATAATGGTCATGTAAAATAAAGCGGATCTTGTTCCAGCTACAACCTCTCACAAGGTTAGAAGCTCAAGTGCAGAGGATAAGAATCCATCTCAGACCTGCGGCTTGGAATCACCCAGGCTATAGTCTGTCCACCAAATTCTCATAAGCTATCTACAGAGGCTATCCAAATCACATAAATCTGAGATGAAATAAGAAAATTGCTGCCACCACCATGGTCCCAGGGCTACAAGCTCAAGCTTCCATGGGAGCTTCAAATCAGTAAAATCCTATATATATGTTATAGATCAAACAATACTATGAATACATAGGAAAATAGCAGACTGAATAAGCATTAAAACAAACTTTTCATTGATTAAACAATACTTATAATGAAAGTCCTCAAGGCAGCAGCCTTGTGTAGAATAGCCCTAAACAGATCCCAAGCTTACATAACCCATTACAAAATTGAATTAAACTATGCCTAGTTGCTTAAAATGATCATAGCTAGCAAGTGTTGGGGTAAGGAAGAAGAAAAAGGAAAAAAGATGGTGATCTAACCCTAACCCTAATCTGGTAGAGCTCACTGCTGACTGAGGTTGAAGGAAAGATAGAAAAATTAGCTAAGTTACAACTTATATACTCAGTGTTGAATGCCTTGGCCAGTAGAAGATTAAACCCTAATTTTATGACAGATGTGGCTCCTTTACAGCCCTTAGATGACTTGGGATGTGTGCATAAAAATTAAGGCCTCGAGATGTGTTCCCTAGACCTAGGGAAATCCCCAAAGTATCCCTGAGTATGGAAATAGAAGTGGAAACCTGAGCTTCACTCGACTAGGGTGTGCTTGTTTTGTTCCTCGCTCAGCTTGTTACGCGATTGATGTAGCTACAGAAGAGTGCTCGCGTGGTGAATATGCAGTGAATGGTCTCAGCTCGCGTAATGGAGCTTAAGGTGATTCCCATCGCATGGATGTCATGTGCCATAGCTCGCGTGGAAGGTTTAGACCATGACGCGCGCGAGAGCTACGTGATAGATTTTTTTAGACTCTCTCTCCTCTTTAGCTATGGGAGAGCTGTGCGAGCGGCTGGAGTCATCTATATAAATGAGTCTCGTGAGAACTGCGTGTGTGACTGTTCTGAGACTTTCCTGCCATGGACTGCGCGAGTGATTCGTGGCATGAAATGAGAGTGAAATGTCGGGACTTCGCAAGAACTTTACGAGTAGGATTTCTGAAGCTTTTAGTGCGTGAGTGCTTTGCGAGCAGCTGGAGTGTGGAGAGAAAATGAACCTCGCGACGGCTGCGCAAAGTAGCTCCATGAGCACATTTCTTCACTAAGCTACATGAGTTCTACGCGAGTGTGAACATATTGCAGGCCTATGAACCTCATGCCAACTATGCGAGGCAAGTTACTGTGTTCTGCTGCAGTGCTCATTGTATTGCTGTAGCCTCCAATGCTTGGGTCCACCAACCATTCCTCTTCTGGACTTCTAGGGTTCACCTAGGCATGCAATATGGTCACCATGGTGTGTGCCATCAAGGTGTATTTTCTGTTCTTGCCTCAGCTCCACATCTTAGCTTGAATTCTCTCTCTTTTTGGCTTCAAAAGCATTGACTTTGTACTAAGTTGCAACTATTATTACTAACTACAAAACATGCTAAACAGAGGTTATTAGATAACTCCAAGGTGTAGTAAAGGCTAGGTTAAGAGGTGAAAGGCGGTACTTTTCAGTGAATAACACACTCCCAAACCTATCTGTGCTAGTCCTCAAGCAAAGCAAAATTTAAACAACTACTCTAGGAATGTAAATTCCACTTTCTTAGGGAGCACGAATGCATTTAGCTTATGAGTCAAGCCTTTTGAACCCCTAGGTGATCTCTAGTGGAGGAGTGAAGTCTCCTGAGAGTTTTCAGTGAAGATACCCACAAACTACTCAATAAAATAGTTAACAAAAGTGCAAACATTATCAAATCAGTTTTCAATGAACAGAGTATCAGTCCACCCTTTTTTCTTTTCAAAATGTGAGGAGTTTTAAACATATGAAATGCACAGACCATTTAATCATGAAAAACTCTTACATGCATCCACATCATTTCCAATTAGCTTACAACAAGAAAAATAGTAAGTGTATGTCAGTACTAAGTTCACCATTAATTCAAAAATTAGGTTTAGATAATACCCAATACACTCAATTTCAGACCCAATGCTTATCAGGGCAGTCTCTCACAAATGCATTTGAGGGTTTTTTACACATGCTCAAGAGCAGTTACAAACCCCAAATGGGTCTGCAAACATGAGCATAGGCAAGGCATCTAATTTCTGACATCATTAATTATTTCTCATCATAGATTGAACAACTCCTATCTCCACATAACAACTCATTCCAAATTGGATCAATAAGGTCTTATGACTGGGTTGTAATGGGGCTTATGGGTGAAGGTTACAAAGAATGGAAGGGTGAAAAGGTTACAACTTTGATAAATTAGTAGGTGAAGGAGGTGATTCATAACTTCACCTTCTTCAATGCAGCATATTTCATCTTCTTGGATATTTTCAGGTTTGAAGTGGCTAGCTTCTCTTCTTCTTTTTACTTTTTCTAATGAAATCTCCTCTTGACTCCTCTCTTGTACTTTTCATTATTTTTTTTTGTTTTTGTTTTTCTTTTGGATACATTTTTCTTTTCTTTTTATTATTTTTCTGAAATTCCACTCTCCTCCCAGCTGCTACACTGCTGTCCTCCTGTTGTGTTTCTTCTCCATTCACCAAATGTTGACCCTAGCTTGTCCATCTCCAACTTCTTTTCCTTTACCTTCTGAATTCTTGGAGTGAGGGTAGGGTTGAACTAGGCCTATTTGTTTAGGTGCAAGTACTCTGGTGTATTTTGAAGAAAACTAAAATTTTAAGGATCAAAAGGTGTATGCACAAGGGTAGTTTACTAGGTTTGGTTTCTTTAGGCTCAAACTGTCCAAGAGAAGGCCTTGATCCTTTCCTAAATGTCATGGGTACTGTCAACTATTTCAACTTGGAGATGCCTAACTTCTAGTGAGAAAATGAACTCGGCCAGTCCTTAGAGCAAGAAGAATTGCCAAAGACACTCAAAGAGAAAAAAAAATTTGTAGGCCCAAATCTCACTAGGTATGGTCTTCCATTGAACTCATGGGCATGTCCTTACCTTTTTCTCTATTTAATGGTTCACTCAGTGCTGACACAAATGAGTTTTCTTGGGTGTTCACCTCAAGGAAATGTTAAATTTTAAAAGATTTTAAATCAGAAGGGTCTGCAAAAATTTTAAAATTTCTCATTTTTAGAGTATCTTAGGTGAACTTAGCTCTATTTCTATCTTACTCACTTGATTCTGCTGCACTTAGGTTAACTACTGTATTGGCATACCCTGCCACACCCCCAAACCTATGAGGAACAGTGTCTGCACTATTTCAGAGATAAAGAACATCGGCAGCAGGGTATGTTAATAAACAAAACACACAATGAAAATAAAGACAGTATAATATAATCGGAATCAGTCAAAACACAAACAAGAGATATACAAAAAAAGAAATTTCATTCATAAAACAGTAATATATACAATGCAAGTGAAATGAAGTACAAAAGTTCCTAGAAAGCATAAAAATCCTAACTAACTATAATTACAAATCTGCATCATCTGAATCTACATCAATGTGCTCTTGAACAGATTTCCCTTTTTCTTTCTTAAGAGCAGCAACAGTAGACTTTGATCTCTTAGCAGTTGTCTTCTTGTGCTTGGTGGTGCATCGTTTCTTGGGAGTAGGTGTAGGCTTTGAAGAAGGTTCTTTGATTTGGACTCTAGGTTTTGATTTTCTGGGATGAGGAGCAGTTCCAGGGGGAGAGCTGCTGCAGTGTAGAGAGAGGCAGCTGCAGCTGCTAAGTCTCTATTAGCCATAGAAGATAGGGTCTGTTGCAATGTTGCAGTAGTCCTGACATAATCATTAGTTCTCTCTTCAACCAATATAAGGGCCAACTGCATGTTCTTCACAACTTCTTCTAGGCCATCTGCTCTATACTTTTCCTGTTGGTATAGTTGCAAGGTCTGCCTCCAACCATGCTTCATCTTCTTCCTCTCCATCTTGCGAGTTAATTTCAACGTCTTGATTTGATGGAGGAAGGGCTACATGATTGTCGTGTTTATGTCAACCATCCCCATGATTACATCGCTTCTGATGTAGGGGTGTTCATCCATGGATCTCTTAAGAGTAGCAAATGGTGGGGTGGACAATGAAGAAGTAGAAACCATTATCCTCTCAGTTGGCTCCTCCAAGCTGGGGTAGGGAATGGGTACAGGTGATGGAATGGGTAGGGTGGAGGTACAGGGTACTGGTTCGGGGTCTTCCACTACCTCGGGATCTGTTTAGGTGAATGAAGAGGTTATTGACACCTGTGCAAGGGTAAGGTCCACTACCTCAGTTTCAATTTGGGTTAAGGCAGAGGCCCGAGGAGGCATTAATACCAGCTCAGGCTCAGTTTGTGTGGCTGCAAAGGAGAATTTAGGTGAAGGGATAAATGGTTGTTGTGGTGGTAGGGTTAATGTTAACAAGGTGGACTGGATGGCTTCTAGGCTGGTTTAAATGGTGGCCTAGTTTTGGAGGGTTAAATGAATGGCTGGAAGGCTGGACTCAATGGTTATTTGGCTTTGGGTGTTGGCCATCATTTGGGTTTGGAGGGGAAGAAGGAGGCTAAGGATTTGGGATAGGGGGTCAGGTGTTGCTGAGGTAGATGGCTGGGAGGTGGAAACAAGTTGAAAAGGGGAGGTAGGTGCATGGTGAAAGATAGAGGGTTGAGGTGAAGTGGGGATTTAGGTGAATTGGGTTGGCTGGCCTGAATCAGATAAGGGAGTAAAATCATGCCTGATGCCTTCCAAAATGGAGTCCATCATAGTAGAGTACTCCCCAGTGGTGTATGGGTGGTGGTCATGGGAATGGTCGAATGGTTCAAAGGTGGAGGGTTCTATGGGTGTAGAGGTAGGTGGCTGGTTAATGGGAGAAGATGTAGTAAAGGTTGTGGGAAATAAGTTACAGATGGTTGGTCAATGGGAATGTGTGGGATGTTAGGGAGTTGAGGCTCACTCTTTTAATAGTGGAATGGAGAGGGTGGTGCTGGAGAGGATGGGTGTAGATTAGTGGGTATGGGATCTGGTATGACTTCTATTTCAGGGGTAGAAATAGGCTCGGAGATATAGGTCGGTTGAGGCTCAGTGGGGGCTTTGGTGGCTCTCCTTTTGGTGTAGGTTACTTTTACAGGTGGGTTGGGGCGGGGTGGGCTTGGTACATTGGCAATGGTTGAGTGGGGACTGCTGTTGTGACGGTAGGCATGGACTCAAGTATGGGTATGGGTATAGGAATGGACACAGTAGGGATGGTGGGCTGTGGAATAAGGAAGGGAAGTGTGGGCAAGGGTATGGTAGGTGTAGGTGAGGTAATGGGTGATAAGGTAATGGGTAAGGTAGGGATGGCTGACAAAATAGGTGTGGCTACAACAAAGATATCAGGAGAGGTGGTAGCAGTAGAGATAGCAGGAGAGGTGGCAGCAGCTTCGTCTTGGATGGTGGGTGGCTTCTTGGGCTAGCTGTTCTTTCTTCCTCTTCGCTATCAGTGTATAGCTAATCCCCCATTCCTTCTTCCCACATTTACTAGGGGGCAAGTTCACTGTCTTCTCATTCCTATGGAAATGGTAGCCCCTAGCTTCAGCAGAGAAGTGATGAGCCTACAATAAGGTAGGGCATGGGGCTTCTACTTCTTCTTCACCTCCTCATGGATGTCCTGCATTCCTTCAAATATGAGCTAGGCAACATCAATGTAATAGCCTAGGGAGAAGGAGTAGAGCGCATAACTATGAGAGCTCTTCTCTCTTGCTGGTTCCCAGAGCAGTAGACATTCTTCCTCAACACTCCATCCATAAAAAGGAGGCTTGGGTCCAAGTCCCTTTTTCTTATTGATACCCTAGATGCAGTAATCCCTCAAGTACTTTCCTTTGCAATCTCTGGAATGGTTGCAGTCGGTGGTGCTCCCAAGCCACACTCAAGATTGTAGGTGGCTGGTATACCTAGGATCTATGCTATCCCAGCTAGGTTGAACATCATTATAAAGTTATCAATAAATACCAGTAGAGTAGGGTTTCCATCATCACCTATCTTGACCCTAATGTTCTGATAAAATAGTTGCACTAGCCTAGAAAAAACTAACTGTAGTGGGGGCCTAAGCAGGGGTAATAGGGAGGCCTCTGTGAGGAATTCAATGAATGTAGCAGCTAATGATTATTCCTCAAAGAATGACTTATCAAAGGCAGTCTCAGCCTTTAATTTGATGGCAGCCACAAACTCAGAAGGAGTTGTCAGTGGGTTGGGCTCCTCATCAACCTCCTTGACCTTCTTCTACTTTTTCTTAGATTTTTTAGATTTCTTAGGGCTTTTGGAAATAGGGGGTGGTCTCTGGCCCTCCTCTTAGGTGGTGTTTTTTTCTTGGGAATAGGGGCATCAGAGGTAGGAGCAGGTTTAGTGGCTTCCACAGTGGCTGCCTCTGTAATTCTCATAGACTTTCTTGTGGCCACGGGACTACCAATTGGTTGAGTGTTCACCAAGGCTGCTAAACTATCAATGAATTTGGAGCTCTTAGCCATGGTTACACGGATTCTAAAAAAATAGGTCTTGAAATACAAATCTAAGGTACCTCCCAGTCCACTAAGGTTACCCCACACAGACTCTTCGAAAAACAACACTCAAAGTAAAGGAACTACCAAAGGAAGATCACAGTAGGGGGAGATAGAGCACTTACCCTTATAAAGCTAGGGTTTAAATTGAAACGCTGCACAGTGAATCAAATCCTGCCACACCAAGTGCAAACTGGTCAGAAGTTGATGTGGAGCAAAATGATAGGAGCAGGGGGCATGTGCTTGAGTAGAATGGGCAATAAGGGAGAAAAATGGGAAAGGAGAACTCGGAGGTGCTTTGGAAGTTAGGGCACAGAGATAGGATAATGAAAAATGAAGAGAATCGCGGGGTATAAATGGGTGAAACCCGTGCCTTGCGGGGCTCTCGCCAGGTGATTGCAGGGCTGCAGTTGATTCTGAATCTTGCGAGAAGTATATTTGCAGATCTCGCGTAGCTGAAATTGAATCTCGTGAGTAGTATGTTTGCAGAGAAGAGAAGGCCTCGCGGGGTTCCAATTCAATCACTCTTCAGGTGTTTCGCTCATGAGGCTCTCGTGGAGATGCAACTTTCATATCAGAGCCTCGCGAGCACACTGTACTTGCTTCATTTATGGCTCACTGTGCTCAGTTAGCCATGCGAGAAAGCCCAAAACTGCTCACAAGGGTGAAATGCAAGCCCCTGAGCCTTGCGACCAAGCTAACTCCAATCCTTCTCAGTGCCTGCACACTAGCATGTGCATCTAAACTGTCATGAACCCTGCCATTATGCATCAACACTAAATTTCTTCACACCTCATCCATTTCAGCTCTAATAAACTCATGCCATTTGTATACATACGCACAGAGTACAAATCCTAGCAATCAAATGACTTTAAATCATAGTAGGGAAATGCACAACCCACACTCAACATCATACTCATCAGATTAGATTCAAATTTTCTACACTAACACAGTACATGACAGATTTGTAAAAGAAACAATGACATGAAGCTAACATAGTACATGATAGATTTCTAAACAAATCACATCAAAAAGAAAAATAAAAATAGTAAATGACAGATTTGTAAGAGCAAACACACAAATTAAAGCAACTATGGTACACAATTTACAGAGCTATGGATAACTTAGCAGTGGGAGGTTCATGAAGGTGGATGGTCTGAGGAGGCTCCATAAAGTTTTCCACATAAATTTTCAGCCTTTGACCATTCACTTTCATGCTCTTCCTAGAAATGGGATCCATGATCTCCACAGCACCAGATGGGGAGGCATGGATGACAGTATAAGGTCCATCCCACCTGTATTTAAGCTTCCTTGGAAATTTTTTTAACTTAGAGTTAAATAACCAAACCTTGGCACCTTCTTTGAAATCCTTCCTCATCAGTCCCTTATCAAAGAAAGCTTTAGATTGTTCTTTGTAAATCCTTGAGTTGGCATATGCATCCAATCTCAACTCCTCAAGCTCTAATAGCTGCAACTTCCTGTGCATTCTAGCAAGTGTTAGATCCAAATACAAAGTTTTAGCAGCCTAATAGGCTCTATGTTCCAACTCCACTGGCAGGTGACAAGCCTTACAGTAAACTGTCTAAAAGGGGATATACCAATTGGGGTATTATAAGCCCATAGTGCATCATTCAGCTTTATGGCCCAGTCTTTCCTATCTGTCCTAACTGTCTTCTCTAGGATGTGCTTAATCTCCCTATTTGAAATTTTAACTTGCCCACTATTCTGAGGGTGGTAGGGGATTGCAATCCTATGGGTAACAAAATATTTCTTGAGCAAACTCTAAAAATTTCTGTTACAGAAGTGGCTGCCCCCATCACTGATGATGGCTCTAGGGGTGCCAAATCTTAAGAAGATTTATTCTTTGATGAATTTCAAGACAACCTTGTGGTCATTAGTCCTTGTGGCAATGACTTCAACCCACTTAGACACATAGTCCACTGCCACAAGGATAAAACTATAACCATTTGAGGGAGGAAAGGGGCCCATAAAATCAATTCCTCAAATATCAAACAATTCTACAACAAGAATGGGCTGCAATTGCATTGAATTTTTTCTTGACAGGCCACCCATTTTTTGATATTTCACACAGGCTTTGCAGTGGGCATGTGCATCCTTAAACAGGGAAAACCAATAGAAGCCACACTGCAATACCTTAACTGCTATTTTTCTCCCACTGAAGTGACCCCCCCAGGCATTTTCATGGCACATGCTCAGAATACTGGCGATGTCACTATCAGGGACACATTTTCTTATGATTTGGTCGGCACAATACTTGTATAAGCAAGGATCCTCCCAGAAAAAGAACTTGACTTGTGAAAAGAACAAATCTTTATCCATTTTAGTCTAATGGGAAGGAATCCTGCCAATAGCCAAGTAATTCACAATGTTGGCAAACTAAGGTACAATAGACTGAGGAGCAAACAATTGTTCATCCGGGAAGAAATCATTAATTGGTGCAGCTGCCCATTCATCTGATAAAATTTTAGAAAGGTGGTCAGCCACCACATTCTCCACTCCCTTCTTATCCTTGATCTCAAGATCAAACTCCTGCAGCTGCAGGATCCATCTGATCAGCATAGGTTTAGCATCCTTTTTAGCCAATAGGTATTTAAGGGCTGAGTGATCAGTAAACAATAATTTTAGACCCAAGCAAACAGGGTCTAAATTTGTCCATAGCAAAAATAACAGCTAGCAACACCTTCTCAGTTCTGGTATAGTTGAGTTGAGCCTCTGCTAATGTTTTGGTGGCATAGAAAATCACTGTGGGCAGCTTGTTCTTCCTCTGTCCTAGGACAACACCTATTGCCAGATATGATACAACACACATCAGCTCAAAAGGAAGGGAGTAATCAGGGGATTAGATTATAGGAGCAGAGGTGAGGCACTTTTTTAAGGTCTCAAAGGCCTCAAGGCACTTAGCAGAAAAATCAAATTACACATCCTAGCACTGCAGGTGGCACAGTAGTTTTGCAATTCTGCTGAAGTCCTTAATGAACCTCCTGTAAAATCCAACATGTCCTAAAAAGGATCTAATTTATTTGATAGTCCTGGGTGGGGGCAGGTGTGAAATCATGCCAACTTTAGCTTTGTCAACCTCTATATCTCTGTGGGAAACAACATGGCCTAACACAATTTCTTGTGTTACCATGAAGTTTTTCCCAGCTTAAGACCAAATTGGTCTCTTCACACCTTTGCAAAACCAAGTCAAGGTGACTTAAGAATTGACTAAAGCTGTCCCCATAGACAGAGAAATCATCCATGAAGATCTCCAAGAACTTATCAATCATATCAAAGAAGATAGCACACATGCACCTCTGAAATGTGGTTGGGGCATTGCATAGACCAAAAGGCATTCTCCCATAGGCAAAAGTGCCAAAGGGACATGTAAAGGTGATCTTCTCTTGATCTTTAGGATGCACAAGGATTTGGTTATACCCTGAGTATCCATCAAGAAAGTAATAAAATGCTTTCCCAACCAATTTATCTAGAACTTGGTCAATGAAAGGGAGAGGGAAGTGGTCCTTTTTGGTTTTGGAGTTGAGTTTTTTGTAATCCATGCAAACTGTCCAGCCAGTGGTCTCCCTCCTATCATCAGCTCTCAAGAATAAGAAGTAATAACTGTTAGCCTGACTTTTTGGGGACAACCTAAATAGGTGACACCCATTTTGAATCTGAAATGGGGTAAATTACCATTGCATCTAGCAGTTTTACTATCTCTTTCAAGACCACCTCTTGCATGTGAAGATTAAGCTTCCTCTACATCTCCCTAGAGGATTTGGAGCCCTCTTCTAGGTGTATTTTATGCATACACACTGAGGCATCAATCCCCTCAAGATCAGTAATTGTCCAGCCCATTACCATTTTGTACTTCTTTAGAACACTGAACAATTCCTCCTCCTGCTCACTAGTGAGAGAGGAAGAGATAATCACAAGAAACTTTTTGTTCTGCCCCAAGAAGGCATACTTTAATGTGTCTAGCAGGTGCTTAAGCTCCAGATCAGGGGGACTTTCAATAGAAGGCAACAAAGGTGCATTAGTGGCTTGAGGAAGGGGCAGCAATGTAGGTTTCAAGCTAGAATATTGCACTAGGCCCAAAGAAAACTCTATGGTGGTGCTGTCGTCTATCATGAAAGCTTGGGCCTCCTCCTCAACCTCACTCAAAACATATTTCAGGTTCTCAACAACATTATTCCAATCCAGCAAATTAGATAATTCTTCTTCTACAAGGCCATCTAGTACATCTATTACACAGTAGTATTCAATGTCCATCTGAGGCTACTTGGCAGCATTGTACACATTTAACTGGGCCATCATATTCTAAAAGGTCATCTCCATCACCCCAGACCTGCATTGAATGCAAGTATTGGCAGTAGCCAAGAATGGCCTGCCTAGGATGATAGGAATTGGAGTTTTACTTTTGCAAGGGTCCATGTCTAAAACCAGGAAATCAGTAGGGTAGTAGAACTGGTCTACCCCCACCAAAACTTCCTCCACCACACCCATAGGTCTTCTCTCAGACTTGTCAGCTAGTTAGAGCACAATTAGAGTTGGTTTTAGCTCCCCCAAACCTAGCTCCTCATATACAGAATATGAGAGCAGGTTCACACTGGCTCCTAAGTCCAAGAGGGCTCTACCTATGGTGTGGTTTCCAATGATGCAGGGGATGGTAGGTACCCCTGGGCCCTGTAATTTTTCAGGTGTGGCTATGGACAACACTGATTCCACATGTTCCATAGTAAATACCTTTTTCGACAGCTGCACCCTTGCTTTCCTTTTTTTTGTATAGAGGTACTTTAAGAATTTGGCATAGGCAGGGACCTATTTTATAACATCAAACAAGGGTAAATTGATCTTGACCTGCTTGAAGGTCTCTATTATTTCCTTCATCTACGCATTCCCCTTATTAAAATGAGATGGGCCTGCAAGTGCATGAGGAAATGGCAGCTATGGTGCTGCTGGTGCCACAACTACATGCCTAGCAATATCATGGTCAAATTTTTATTTTTTTCTCTTTTCTTCATTTATTGGTTGTTGTTGGGGCTCAACATTAGCCCCTTTATTTTGTCATTGCTACTCCACAGCAGGGGAAAAATTCAATGATTCTTCTATACTCATATTTTTTTCTTTTTCATTCTCCATGGTCTCCTCAGCTGCCTTGCCCACTTGATTGTCAACTACCCTGCAACTCCTCAAGGTAATGATTGCATTAGCCTCCTCATGGGTAGAGGAGCCTTCTGTAATCTTATACTGCCCTTTAGGGTTGGCCAAGGGTTGACTAGGTAACCTGCCCTCCTCTCTCTTGTTCAAAGCATTGAAGATTTGACCCAGCTGGTCCTCTATTTTTTTACTGCGTTGCCCATGAGAGTTCACAGTTTATACTAAGCTTTTCAGATTTGACATTGATGCCAGCATTTGCTCTTCAAAAGAAGTGGATCTGGGCTATGATGGGGCAAAACTAACTAATTTGGCTGTGGGGTAGGCAGCTGAAAATTCTGCCTAGGTGCATATCCTTAGTTGAATTGGTGTTGAGGTCTGTATGGGACTACCAACTGCTGTTGCTACAATGTATCTATCTCCACCTCAGATTGGGGTTCTTTCTCCAGGTGTACCAAGCAGTGTAGACACCCAAATTCGGCCCAAGGCCCGATCAATCTGTACTTCGAGAGAGATGTACGCCTGTGCTCCTGATGGCACCCCCTGAGCCCTTAGGAACCTACCTAGACCAGTACAAATCACCCTAAGACCTTTAGAGCCATTCCCCTAATCCTTAGAAGTCACCCCTACACCCTAGAATCCCTTCCCAGACCTACCTTAAACCCTTCTGGCGGTTGATGGGAGGAGAGCTATAGAATTTCACACAGACCATTACCAAGGGTGACCCATATATCATTGGAAAGAGGACTTGTCTAGCTTTGCAACGAGCCAAAGATCACCCAATTTGGAGCTACAATTCGAAAGTTATGGCCGATTGAAGTTTCACATAAAATCATAAGACTTTTACTCAGGCGTACATATTACATACGCCCAGCCATTTTTGCCCCAGATTAGTCAGGCGTATATATTATACATGCCTGCCTATTTTGGGGAAAATTTGGCCAGGCGTATATAATATATACGCCCAGTATAGGTGGGACCCACCACGGGCTTCATCTTCTCAAAGCTCCCCTGATTTTGGTAAAATTCTATCGTTTTAAATCAATGGCGATATAATATATACGCCTAGCTTAGCTAAGAATCGCCATTTGCTTTCCATCTAGTTTGACCCTTTGACCATCCCCTTAGTTAAGGTGGGTGTCATGAGCTTGGTTGCACCCTCTTGGAACTTATTGGCAACCCTTAAGTCACCCATGGTCTCACCCCATCATCTGCCATTAAAATCACTCTCCCAAAACCCAAGGACCTTGAAAACCTAGAAAACCTTAGATGGGGGATTACCTAATTGCTAAACCCATTAGCTCTTAAGTAAGCCCCTAATCCACCTCTTCTCTATAAATAGAGAGGCCCCCCTCTTCCTTAAGGGTTAGAAAAAATTGGAGGTTAAGGATTTGGAGCTCAAGAGAGAACCCTAGTGAGAGAAAATGCACTTATTTTCTAGAATTCCAGCAAGCTTAGTTCATCTTTTCCAATCCATTTCAACCATTAGATCACTCCCTTTAGATAAAGTCTAGTCTTTGGCCTTACCCTACACTTCCTATTTTATTGAATCCTAGCATTAGAACCCATTTTCACACCATTTAAGCCATCGGAGGCACGCCAAAGCGAAGATCTTCCACTATGCAACAAGGGCCCGTGAGCTCCGACTCACCCCTCTCTTCCTCTACCTTCTTGGTGTCTCCTCCGTCCAATGATTCAAGCCGTTACGCCGCCGAAATTTTGGTTTGGCTCAAAGCTTGATAGGACCGTATTACCTTCGGGCAAGGGGAAGCTTCGCCCTTTTTATTTTTATTTTGGCCATAGATAGAGACCGCTACGTGCGGGCAGATCGGGTGCCTAAACCCTTCCCGATCGATAACCGAAGCCCCTACCCTAGAGCCTTCGGCAAAGACCGGTAAATCAGAGTCATATTTAGCACTTCGGTGCTCAAAATATCGATTTGAAGGTTTCCCGGGTAACAAAAAGCTCCGGGTGGCGACTCTACATTGTCATTAAAAGCGAGCGCATCACCGCGACGGGTTCGAGAGGATCCACGATCGCACAGATGGTGACTCTGCTGGGGATTTCACCCTAGCGCTTCCCCTCTTGTTGGCCTTTCCTTTTATTTTATTATTTTACTAACCATGGCTGTTTTTTTGTTCTAATTTGCTGCTGCTTTTTATTATTTTTTATTGTTTTTACTAACGTACTCACCCCTACGATTCAGTCCTTTAAGAGCCTTAGCCGTTTGGCGGGCCTACTTGCACCTTAAATTTTAGCTTTTACAATTCTTGTCATTTAAGCCGCCTTAGCCGTTTGGCGGGCCCGCTCGCATTTATTTTCACGTCATTTAAATTTCGGTCATTTACAAGCCTTAGCTGTTTGGCGGGCCTACTTGCACATTTTATTTCGGTCATCATATTTCACCTTTGAACACCGGCCCGTTGAAGCGGCACGGGTTTGTCATCCTCGACCCGATTTTGGACTTAATCTCACTCCCCTATAAAAGTTTGTAATTAAAAGTGAACCAACGGTCTAGGGACATAATTGAATTTATTTTTGCATTTTTGGGTAGTTTTCGGGGGGTTTAGGCACAGATACAATTTACCCGGTTCCCAGTAAGGCGGCAGCCCTAGTGGTGATGATCCTGAAAAGAACCACCCCTTCTAGTACCTGAGAAGGCGCTTGCGCCGGAGGTATATCGGTTGGGTTGCCAATTCCGATCAAGCTGTAAAACCCACATTGGTGAGAGTGTAGAAAACCCAAAATTCAGCCGTGTATCCCTAGGAAACGGAAAGGAGGGACCCGATAACATACACAGCAGTCCCCGGGAGCATTTCTCCCAAGAAACCAGTTCAAAGACCCACATTCGGGCTTGCTGTCCACTGTCAAAATATAATTGACAGAACCTTTTGCCCGGCGTATATAATATATACGCCCAACAAAAAAGCCCCAGATTTACACAGGCGTATATAATATATACACCCAGCCAAAATCCCCAGATTTAAGCGGTATATATATATATCGCCCAAATCTGTATATTTTTTGGTCGGGCGTGCATAATATATACGCCCAATATATACTGGGCTGCAGCAACCCGACCTGAGGCCCAATCCACCACCCCAATTCCCCGATTAGCGATATTAGTGTCCGCGGTAGCCTCCCACATTCTCTAACACCCAATATGCCCCCGCCCAGTCAAAAGAAGGCGACTTCTTATTGATTTGCTCCGGGGGATCGGGTCATTTGCATGGATTCCCTCGCCTTCAATAGAACGAAATGGTTCCCTTTCGCTTCTTCCGAAGTGTGTCGGATCTCGCCGTGGGACCTACTAAAGGTACATATATCGCCAGAAACCGGAGTTGACCCTGGGCACCAGGTCATCATTCATCTAAGTAGAGGGGAGTTAATTGCAATTTGAAAAAAAAAAGGGAGAAAGAAAATCCTCATCTTCAAAAAATCCACCTTCAAAAAAAAAAAAAAAAATCAATCAAAATCAAAAATAAAAAATAACAATAAAAAATTCACTTTTCAAAAACAAAAAAATCATCATCATTTTCCAAAACCCAAAAAAAACACAAAGAAAAACAATCAAAAATATACCTTGGTGTGACCGCCACTACTGCGACCTCAAACCCGGCCCGTAGGAGAAGAACCAGGAAGGTATTTGGCCCTTACCCGCGACATCGGTACAACACTCGTCAGCGGATCATGTCAAGAACCGATACATCCCCACCGTCATCCCCTTCCCATTCTTGGATAGGAGAAGACCCGATCTCCGACACCTTCACCCAAACCAGGTTCGATATCATGGGCCTATTTGGGGCACCCTTGTTTACCTCCACTTCATCCCCTTCCCTCACATTCTCCCAACATACCCCTTTTTCATCCCCTACTGAAACCCCTCATTTCCCAACCGATCCCTACATCCCCATCTCCCATCCAAACACCCTTACCGCATCCCCATCCTTCCAAAGACCCCCTAGGGAGTCCCATCCCCCGCCTACTTCCCACGTTCCATCCCTATCATCACCCATGCCCCCAACATCCTACATCCCATCCACCCCATCTCACATACCATTCCCACCACATGTCCCACCCACATCCCAACATACCCCCCCATTTACCCGGGTCATGCCCAATTTCTCCCAACCACCTCCATCCTTAAGTGATCCATCACCCCCCAATCTCACACCTGAATCCATGCCCTCGATGGAGGACATGTGAACGATGTATGCCCTGTGGGCTGCTTCTCGCAACCCTACCTCTCAAACCCCGCATCCAAATTACCAAAACCTCCATACCCCATTCCCTCCTAACCATGCCCAACCACCCATCGTCCATACCTTCCAAAATCCCCCTCCTCAATTCCAGACCCAAACCCACACAAATCCATGGGCCCCAACCCAAACACCTCAAGAGCCATGGGCCTAGGCCCAAAACCCTCAAAGCCCATGGGCCCAAGCCCAACCACATCAGGCCCAGGCCCAGGCCCCAGCCCAAACACCTCCAAACCCATGGGCTCAAGCCCAAACCCACCAAACCCAGGCCCAGACCCAAGACCCTCAAAACCCATGGGCCTAAGCCCAAGCCCATCAGACCCCCCAGTCCCAAAACCCTCAAAACCCATGGGCCCAAGCCCAAGCCCATCAGACCCAGGTCCAGGTCCAAGCCCCCCAGGGCCTTTGGACCCAAACCTATCAAACCCAAGCCCAGGGCCCATGGACACAAACCCAACCCCCTCATGGCCCAGTAACCCAAACTCAACAAGGCCCATTGGCCCAAAGTCAAATTAAGACCCACACCCAGGCCCAAGGCCCGTCAGTCCAAGCCTTCCAAAACCATCAAACCCAAATCCCTCAAACCCAAGGCCCATCCGCCCATGCTCATCAAAGCCCATTCACTAACCCCATACCCCCCCACCAATACCCTTCATTCACCTATACCCCTTACGCCCCCATCCCACCTCCAACGGGAAATCCAATCCATCCCATTCCTCAAAACCACAACATCCCACCACCTCAATCACATCCCCATCACCCCCAGAACGTGCACCCAGCTCAGCACATCACTTACCCATAAACCGCTCATCCATTTATCCCCTCCCATCCCCTACAAACCATATGGCCCCACCAGGTCATCCAACCCATCACCCCCCAAGTCCAAATAGTAGAGCTCGCCCCTCACCAATACCATGACCAACAGTATGAGGAGGATGAGATTCACAACAATGGAGGAGCTGCCAGTTTTAACCCTCCCGGGCCCACCATCATCACAACTAGGGTCGAACCAAATCAGGGGGAAGCGGTCCCCGCCGCGGCCTCAAAGGAACCAGAGTAGCTGAAAGAACAGATAGACAGAATACAGAAGCAGCTGATGAAGATGGGAGGAATGGAAATACACTCAACGGACTTTTCAGACTTATGTCTGTTCTCTGATGTACCCTTGCCACAGAAATTCAAGATGCCATCATTCGATAAGTATAATGGCACTGGCAACCCCATCGCCCACTTGAAATCTTACTGCGGGGATATGTGCCAGTATGGCGGAGATGAACGACTCCTCATCAAAGTGTTCCAGAAGAGTTTGACGGGCCCAACACTAAGATGGTTCACATCCCTGGAACCATCCATGATAAAAAATTGGAAAGACCTGACACGATTATTTCAAGAACAATATGTCTATAACATGGACATAGAACCAAGAAAGTTAGATTTGGCCCGATTAAAGCAAAGACATGATGAAACATTCAGTGCTTACTTGGGGAGGTGGAGGGCCTTAGCCGCTCTGGTAACTCATCGGATTCCCGATGATGAGCAGATTGAATTGATAACCAAGGGAGCCCACCCAGTCATCGCAAATTTTTTAGTATATCAGTAGCAGTCAAGTTTTGTTGATTTGGTCCGAAACACCAATCGTTGTGAAGACGCCATTAGAGAGGGCAGGTTAGGAAGGAATGTGGCCAACGGGGTTCGAAAGTCGCCGAACCAGGAATTGAAAGAAGACCAGGGACAGAGGTACAGAACATTGTTTACCCCCAGGCCAATACCAATGCCCCCCCGATACAACTCTAGGTTACACAACCACCCCGACCCGTTTCGAACAAGTACCAAGGCCAAGCAACGGACCAAGAGCCCCGTTTACACCGGAACAGATGAAAGCACATTTTGAATGAGTATTCACCCCGTTGGGGCATTCCTTGAGTGTCTTACTGTCGATATTACTACAGAAAGGCCTGGTCAATTTACTCCAACCTCACCCGCCACCCCACCCAATACCAAGGAATTATGATCCGAATCTGCATTACAATTTCCACCAGGGACCGGGTCACCCTACGGATCGGTGCTTCTCGTTAAAGCACGCGGTCCAAGATCTGATAGAGGCGGGAAAGATCATACCCCCGCCCCTTCCCCAAGGGCAGAACCAGAATATCCATCAAGCCCCTCTGCCACCGCACCCAGGAGGCCCCAGGCCTAACATACATTGGATAGAGGAAGAAGAAGAAGAGTTTGACCCTTCAGATTATATTAGCAATCAGGAGGAATTTTCACTCCCCAGGCCGAACGAGGATGAACTATTTGTTGGGGTGATCGAGCCACTATATCTTGCCGATTATTTTCCCACACCAGCTTGCCAAGAGGAGCCCTTAGATTTAGGGCAGTATTTCTCCACCCCCGCTCCCGCCTATCAAATCTAAACGGGCACAGCCCCGCCGCAATCATACGCGTATCCACCCCACGCCCAATTTACCCCATACACCCCTCTGTCACACATAAATCATCCTGTTCCCTACGCAACTCTACCATCCCCATACTATCCTACCCCAATACACACCCTCAAGTCCCTCCACCCAATACATTACTCTGTAATCCTCAAGTTACCCCATTCCATACACATCTTTAAATCCCACCACCCAATTTACCCCATACACCCCTCCATCGCCCCGAAATTACCCCACTCCATGCGTAACTCCATCATCCCCAATCTATCTCATTTCATCTACTAACCCCTCATCATCCCACCATGCCACAAACCCTTTATACCCCCCCATTCCACCCACTACCCCGCCATATCCAAACCATCCCGCTCAATGCGCGACTTCATCGTCCTCAATTTACCCCACTTCATCCACAAACCCATCACCATCCCATCATACCTCCCCATATACAAACCCTGCATATCCCTATCACCCCGCGCCCACCACACCTCAAACGTCTCCCCATCCCTCCGGCCCAGTCACACTCCCGCCATCCCTTCGCTAATTTGGCCCCAACCCAACTCCACCACTACCCGGACAAGCAACCCCTCACCCAATCCCCTCATCACCCAATCACCACTGGTCCTACCATGCCCAGGTAACACAAGTACAAGCCCCCTCTGTGCCCATAACTCCAATTCTGTCAATTCCCCCCACTACCATTCCACCCCCCATTGGAGTTAACCTGGTCGGACCCGAGAAACTAGTATATCCAGCCCAATTCTCCCCGGAATCCTCACGCACTCCATTTCTCATCCCAAAACCTGCTTATGACCCGCATCAGGTACCGTTGAGCTATGAACAGACGGACATGAATGCCGAGTGCAACCAAGAAGAGGCTGTTGAATTCGTTACCTGATCGGGCCAGATTTCTGCCCAGCCAGAAGCATCAGGGACAGTCATAGGAGAAGAAAAGAAGAAAGAATAGGCCACAGGAAATCCCTTTGAAAAAATGGACAGGGAGCACATATTGGAGACACAGCTCAAGAGAACACCCGCACATATTATTGTGTGGGATTTGTTAATCACGTCTCCACTCCACTTTCAAGCCCTAATGGGAGCGCTCAAGGACATGCATGTCTCCACCCATGTAACTCCAGATGAAGTAGGAGAAATAATAGGGCAAGTGTTGGCCCCAAATGCCATCTCTTTCACCGATGCAGACCTATCGATCGAGGGGAATGACCATTCTAAACCCCTGAATATAACAGTGGAAGTAGGGAACTTGGTGGTACCGTTTGTCCTGATCGACAATAGGTCGGCGCTGAACGTATGCCCTCTATGGACGATAATAAAATTAGGGCAAACCCCGACACCTTTCGGCCATCCATATCCAGCGCACGAGGATTCGACAAACACTAGAAGGGAAATCATAGGAGAAGTAGACCTTGACCTGATCCTCGGACCGCAAACCTTCACCACCCCCTTTCAAGTGATGGACATCAAGTCTACCTTCAATCTGCTATTGGGCCGGCCATGGATACATAAGCTCGGAGCAATAACATCTATTCTACACCAAAAGCTCCGATTCATCTCAGAAGGAACAATTGTCACCATCATAGGTGAGAGCAGAGAGGACTTGGGGAAGAGCGCTCTGCACATTGGGAATCCGAAAGTACTAAACATACCACACACAGCCGAGGACACCGATCTCCATCGATTTGAGTATGACTTCTCAAGTGTTACCCTCAAACCAACTGAAAAGACCCCGGATAAAACTGGAGGAGGAATGGACGCAGCTGTGTTCATGCTCCACAGATGGGGCCATCAAAAAGGGAAAGGAATGGGCCCACACCTTCAAGGAAGAAGAGACCCCGTCAAGGCCAAGGGACAACAAACTAAATTCGGCTTAGGCTACAGGCCCAGATAAGAGGAAGTCAGAGAAGCCAAGGAAAAGATGAGAGCCGCAGCAGCCGCCAAGGCCAGAGGAATCATCTTGGAAGAGAAACCTCACGCTCGCCCCCACATCCGTGAAACCTTTGTGAGCACCGGGGTAGTAAAAATTGATCTGAATGGGGAGACGAGGGTAACTGTTGTTTAATTCTAAGTGTGCTTGATTTATTTGTGTTTTGAAAACAGATTTGCAACTGCTAAGTTATAATGAATCTAGAACATTAAAAAGAGTAAAGAAATATCAGCACAGAGAAAAGTGAATTAGCCTGCAAGATCAGGGCCAATTGTAGCAAGTTTTAAATGTAAGTGAGTAAAAGATCGTCCAGAGAGAATTTGTTTAAAATGCAAGATAAACCTCCAGATCTGAGCTACCAGATCTGGCTTCTTATCCTATCTAGAAAGCACATAAGATGGGAGGTTGAATTTGTCACATTAACTAAATGATAAAAGTAAAAGTTAAACTAAATGATCCAGATCTGAGTTGGGGAATTTTGATGTAAACTTATAAAAATGGAGAAATAATATCAAACTTTGATTTGGTCCTTGAAATCCAATGAGAATGACTGCAGATCAACTTAGAGATGATCCAATCTTCATCTGGCTATAAGCACAGATGTAAGAGAAATAAATCTAACTCAAGGATTAGATTTAGGCTTATGGCTATGGTCTGTCCACTTTAATGGCCACAGACCATCCAATAGTCTATAATCCAAAGCCTTAATTTAGAACAAGAACCATCACTACGAATGCCGTGAGAGATTAGGTTACAAACACTAATTCTCACAGGATTAATGAATCAAGGGAAATTGCATGAAAAATAGTAAATCTAAAGGAGTCTAATGCAATAAGGAGATCAGAGGGAACCCTTAACATGAGTCCATTTGAGAATGTACGGTTTACAGCAACCTTTTCAAATTCACTATTACAATTACAGAGCACAACTTAAACAACTCTCAGATTTGTAGTCTTGAATACAATTCCCTTTTGAGTTACAGAAGTATCTCACAGCTCTCAATTGCAAGTAAAAGTGAGGCTATTACAAGGATTTTAGACAAACTATCTGGTTTGGAAATGGGGGAATAGGAATGAAACTCAAAATCTGGATGCCCAAATTGGGCAAATGGTTCGTCTATTTAAAGTTTTCCCAAAGTCCAGCTCATATGTGTATCAACCAATCAGAAGTGCTCAGATCTGTATCAACCAATGGTAGCCGAGCACAAGGATCCAGATCTGTTCTGGCCAATCAGAATTGCTCGATCTAGTTCAGCCAATCAGGCGACATAAGCATCAATTCTGTTATGCATTTTGAAAGTCTGTTAGAGTTTCTAGAAGTTCCCGCCAAGTTATTTCATCTCTAGGTGCTCACATGGGGTGGAATATTCCTTCGCTTCATGCTTAGAATCTTCTGGAATGTCCCTAGGTTTTTAAATGCATTGGGACACATGAAAAAGATTACTGAATTACCCTTGCAAAAGCTGGGAACCTCCAGAATACCATTTCGCATAGTTTAGGGGACTTTTTGCAAGGTGCTGTAACACCTGAAGCTCTTTTCGCAACATTCAGGTTCTGTTCGAAAGGAGTTCTCTTCTTTTCGAAAAGGTCAATCATCTCTTCAAAGAGTTTAGGTTCTCTTCGAAAACTAAGCCTGGAGTTTTTAGTTCTTTTCGCAGAGTTCAGGTTCTTTTCGAACAGTTCAGGTTCTTTTTGAAAAGCACTCTGTAGTGCATTTTTCTATTCGAATTGCTCCACACTTCTTTTCTGGGTTGAGACTAGGTCTTTGCCTCTTCAGTTCAGACCTTTTAACAGCTAGTGAGGTTGTCCCTTCTCTTTCTTCCTTTGGATCGACATGGATTATCATCTTTTTGGCACTTTTAAGCTGCTTTCATGGTTAAGCCTATCTTTATTGTTAGTTGAAACACAAGCACTTAGAACACTTATTTAGTTCTCTCAAAGGTCTATCAAGACTCAGGTTGAGGGGTAAAAAATGGTATTTTCCAGTTCTCAACACACCCCCAAACCTAAGCTTTGCTAGTCCCTGAGCAAAGACAAAATTAAAAACAAAGTAAAAAGCCACTTTTGTAGGGAGCACAGTTGAATTTAGCATATGCAACAAGCCTTTTAAACCCCTAGGTGATCCCTAGTGGAGGAGTGAAGTCTCTTGAGGGTTTTCAGTGAAGGTACCCACAAACTTCTTCAATAAATCAGTTAAGATCACTGCAGTTCTGTTACAGCAAACTTTCATCCAATCTGATTATTCACACCTGCATCAGTCATGTTGTAAGAAGATTTTCAAGAAAAACATCAGTTCAAAACTAAAATTCTGCTGTAATTCTTGTTACCATTCAGTCAATTTATGTCAAAAGTTATTTACAAGAAAAATTAATGAACAGCTTACCTTCACTCAATATGCAAGTAAGAGGGTTGTACTATTTCACACGGCTCAAGAGCAGTTACAGCCCTCAAATAGGACTGTAAGCATGAGCATAGGCATTGCTTTTTAGTTCTGAATTCACTGCTCTTTTCACCATAGATTACACAAATTCTTATCTCCATGTGACAGCTCAATCCATCATTGATCAGTAAGGACTTTACTTGGGTTGTAATGTGGCTTATGGGTAAAATTTATCAAGAATAAAGCGGTGGAATGGTGTTCAAAATTGAGAAGTCAGTCAAGGTAAGGAGGTGATAAACAAACCTTCTTTAATTCAGCATATTTTCATCTTCTTCTTTGAATTTCCAGAGCCAAAGTGGCCATCTTTTCTCTTTGTTTTTCAAACATCCAATGAAATGCCTTCTCTCTTTTTCTTCTCTTTTTTTTTTTTTTTTTTTTTTCAAATTAGCATTGACTGGAATGCCACATTTCTTCTACTGATACATCATTGCCTTCAATTATTATTCTTCTTTTGTTGTCAAACTGTTACTCAATTCTCCTTTCTTCAGCTTCCTTCCCTTTATCTTCTGACTTCTCAGAGTGAGGGTTAGGCTAAATGAAGTTGATGAGGTTATTTGATGAGGTTTCAAAGAAATCTTAGATTTGTACAGCTCAAATGGTGTGTATCAAGGGCAGTTTCAAAAGGTGGGGCTTTGTAAGGTTCAAACTGTCCAAAAGGAAGCCTTACATCATGTCTTTAATATCACGAGTGCTGTCAAATTATTTCAATTTGGATATGTGTAACTTCTAGTGAAAGTAAGCAGGTTCAATCAGTCCCAAAAGCAGAAAAAATTGCCAATTCATACCTCCAAAGACTACATTTCAGGCCCAAACCTCACTGGGTGTGGTTTTTTATCAAATTCCTGAGGTATATCATCACTGTTTTCCCTCTTTTTAGGTTTACTAAAACATCAATTTTCTTTTGGAAATTTCCTGACATTCACTTCATGAAAGTATTCTTCATTTTTTTTAAAAACAGCAGGTGTGAAATTACATCATTTTCAAAAATTCCAATGATCATGAGCTGTATTGATGTTAACTCAATTATTGATTATTGACATTTCTGTCACACCCCCAAACCTAAGGGGAGCAGGGTCCACACTGGTCCAAAGCAAAGAAAAGACCAATCAGAAAAAAAAAATCATAATGACAAGAAGAAAGAACAGAAATGCACAGTAATTTCACAAGAAAAACCAGAAGTTTATATTACAAACTCATAACACAGATAAGTATAAAGTGCTTTAATAACTGGGGTCAAAATCTGTATCATAGGTTGGTTCAATGGGATCGAACGGAGTCCTTTGTCGAGTCGAACTAGAATCAGTATTGGAGTCTGAACTTGATTTTGCTTTCTCCTGGATTGTGTTTTGCAGCTCAGTGTATTCCTCTGATTTGATCTTTTTGGTGAGGCCAATGTACTTTCCAAGTCTAGTTGTCTTGATTTTTCCGGTCAGTCAATTTGTGCTTTTAACATGGTCACCTTGTGCTGCTCACTCCGAACCATCTGAAAAGTTTGACCTAGCAGGTCCTTCATTTTCTCTCTCAAATTTCATGAATAACTCCAATTTCCGAATCTGGTTTTCATAAGGGGTTCAAATGTAGGCTTGTAAATCAGCTAACCCCTTGAGAACATCTCTACAGATATATGAATTTTCTTCCATGGCTCTTCTGAGGGTGGCAAATCTGGGAAGGGGAATGGAATGGTAGGGGACCAAAGGTATCCCAGCTGTGGGAGTGGGAGAAGAAGTGTGCAGAAGGATGACTTCAAGGTTGGTCTAAGTGGCTTGATCAGAGAAAGTGAGGAGTGGTGAAGGGGACTCAACCAGATGTACTTCAGGTTCAGTTTGGGTAGCATGGGCAGTAGTGGTGGGGGTGGGCAGATCAACCAATACTACCTCTGGTTTAGTTTGGGTAGCATGGGCATCAACAGTAGGTATAGTGGTAATGGTAGTTTTGTGGGATGTGGAGGCTAAGGTTTGGAGAAGGTCATTGGTCACAGACTGGTTTTCTGTGTTGATCTGTAGTTGGGCTGGGATGGATTGGAGGAAGGTAAGAATTTGGTTAATAGATTCAGGTGTGGGGGAGGTATGCATAGCGAGGTAGTAAAAGCGAAGTGGATGGTGGAGGTGCAATGGGTGAAATGGGAAAGGAGAAGTAGGTAAGTGGTGAAATGATGAGGGTCGTATAGGGAGTTCAAGCCCCACGTTTTCAAAATAGATCCCATTAATGAGGAATAAGCCTCTGTAGTGAAAGGCTCGAGTTGGTGTATGGGATACTTGGGTGTAATTTGAATGAGCGGAGTGAACTTGAGAGGCTTTGGAGCGAGGAGTGCAAGGAGATGGGAAATAAAATCATGAGCCAAAACTTGGGCATTGGTGGGAGAAATTGGTGGTGTGAGTATGGTTGGAGTGGTTCGTAGAGCGGGAATCTGCAATTGGGATAATGGTGGGTATGGGAGATGGGACAGCTGGGATAGGTGAAGTGGCAGGAGCTGGACTAGGTGAGGAGGGTAAAAGGCCAACTTCCTCAAGAATTGGTGCAACTGAAGAGCTGGTCACCATGGGAAGGATAGTTTCATCAAGAATGTGTGAAGCTAAAGAGCTGGTCACCACGTGGTCTGTGAGCTTCAAGAATGGTGCAAAAAGAGCTGGTCACCTAGGATCTGCGCGCGGTTCTAAGGAGCTGCAGGCGGTGTTCATTAACAATGCAGTGTGTTCACGAGCAATTGCAGGTGCAGGCTCACCTTCCTCTCTCAGTCTTCTCAGCATGGCTTGGCTTGTAGTCCAAGCCTTTTTCCCAAAATTGTGAGGGGCTATGGCTTCAAATGGCTCCTGGTCATCAATATCAAACTTAGCTCTGAGGAGGGTTGTGATCAATCTACCAAATGGGAGTCCAGCTAATTTATGCTCCTTTTTCAACTTGGCACTAATATCAGCCATGGCTTCAAAAATTAACAGAGGGGCATTGAAAAACTACCCCTTAGAAAAATGAAAGAGAGCCTCTAGAATTGGTGTTCTCCTTTCTTGGTTGTGCCCGGTGACATAAAAACTTCCTCTCAAAATTGAATCCATCAATAAAAATTGAGGTGTGAGGTCTCTTCTCATTATGGACTATCCAGTGCCCATGATCCGTTGGGTTAAATGTGCATCCATTTCTCTAAAGGAGGCTACTTCTGGTGCAGCCAATGGACCAGAAGGATCAAATTGGAAGGGTATCCCCAAAGCATTCCCTATGTCTTCATACATGACAGTTAGATCACAATCATCAATAAAGATAACCAGGGTAGGGACATCAGCATCTTTTTCAGTGACTTTTACCAGGTTTTAGTACCATAACTTCACCATTCGCGGGTAAATTTTCTCTGGCAGAGGGGTAAGGAGATTGCTTAGTGAGGCATCTCTCATGTATCTTAAAGATAGCAGACAGTCCGGTTTGTTGACGAAAAAAGTTTCCTCCACAATAAGCTCAGGAATTAGCTTCTGAGCATCAATGAATGGATTTGGCAGTACCAAATGCATAGGCAGAGGAGGAAGCTCAGGCTCAGGACTAGCAGCTGCAGGGATGGGTTCCTCATGTCTCATTTTCTTCCCTTTCTCAATCCTATCCGCTTTATCCATTGATAGTTTTCTTTTGGCTGAAGTTTTGGTTTTTCCTTTTGGGGTAGGTTTGCTAACTTTCTTAGCAGAGGATTTTGGGAACATAGCGATAATGATTTTCGACTTTTCCCATTCTCAATTTGTGTATGAAAAACCCACAACAAATCTTGACACAAAATCAAAATTTTCAAATGATAAATGCAGAGGAATGTGAGAAAATACCGAGATCTAGGGTTTTTGATTGAGCGTGTTGCTTGCTTGCTTAAATCCCCTAGACCAGAAGCTAAAATCCTTCTCTGAAAGCTCAAATGATCGAACAAAGGAGAAGAAGAGTGTGGCTGAATTCTAGAATCACGCAAAGGAAGAAAGAAATAGGGTTTCTGTGGAACAGAACATTCTCAGAAAGCTTTCGAATATGAAACCCTTACTTCGAAAGGGTTTAAATATGCTCCAAGTTAATTTCGCAAAGTCCTTTTTAAGTTTTTGAAGAGTTCCAAAACAGACCTTTTTACAACTGAGAATGGCATCAATACCATTCGAAAAGTTAATAGCTTCAGAAACCTCTTTTCGAAAAGAAAATGGCTTCAGAAACATCTGTTCGAAAAGAAAATGGCTTCAGAAACAACTATTCGAAAAGCAAATCCTTGCTTTAGAGCAGTTCGTTACAAATCCAGATTCTTTTCGAAAAGTAAATTGAACTTTGCGAAAAGGCAATTTTTTACTTTGCGACTTAACTTTTCACATATTTAAACCATGCGAAAAGAGAACAAACATGAATAAAAAGAGAGAAAAAGAAACTAAGCAAAAACTATGAGAAAACATATTGTATAGTTGTATACCATCAGATTTGGGGAGGCTCTTAATGATAGATGGGCAGCACAGGCTCCTGGGTATTTTCAATGCATGGTTTGAGCCTCTGACCATTTACTTTCAAGATTCTTCCATTACTTCGATCTAGGATGTCAACAACTCCAAAAGGAGCTGCCTGAATGACAGTATATGGCCCTTCCCATCTGGATCTCAGCTTTCCAGGAAAAAACTTAAGTTTTGAGTTAAATAACCATACCTTAGAGCCAGCTGTGAACTCTTTTCTCAACAAATTTTTATCATGGAAGGCTTTGACTTTCTCTTTGTAAACTCTTGAATTTGTGTATGCATCCATTCTCAGCTCCTCCAACTCAGCAAAGTTGCAATTTCCTGTAATTACCAGTAGTAGTTAGATCCATGTTCAATGTTTTAATGTCCCAAAAGGCTTTATATTCTAATTCCACTGGTAAATGGCATACTTTGCCATAGACCAACCTGAATGGGGACATGCCAATTAGGGTTTTATAGGCTGTCCTATATGCCCACAATGCATCATTCAGCTTAAAGGACCAATCCTTTCTGTCCTTCTTCACAGTCTTTTCCAGTATATGTTTGATTTCTCTATTGGAAATCTCCACTTGTCCACTGGTTTGTGGATGGTATAGAGTAGCTACTCTATGAGTCACAGAGTATTTTTTCAATAAAGTTTCAAAATGTTTATTACAAAAATGGCTTCCCCCATCACTGATAATAGCTCTGGGAAAACCAAACCTGGAAAAAATGTGATCCTTTAGAAATTTAAGAACCACTTTGTGATCATTTGCTTTAGTGGCTGTGGCTTCAATCCATTTGGATACATAATCCACAGCTACTAAAATGAAATTACACCCATTGGAAGGAGGAAAGGGAGCCATGAAGTCTATCCCCCAAACATCAAACAACTCAACTACCAAAATAGGCTGTAAAGGCATTGAGTTTCTCTTAGAAATGCTGCCCAATTTTTGGCAGTTCTGGCAAGACTTACAGTGCTGCAGAGCATCTTTGAAAAGTGTAGGCCAATAAAATCCACACTGCAAAACCTTTGCAGCAGTTTTGTTTCCACTAAAATGACCTCCACAGGCCTGTTCATGACACATAGAAAGTATTCTATGAAATTCTTGGTCAGGGACACATCTTCTTATTATTTGGTATGCACAACTCTTAAACAGATAAGGATCTTCCCAGATGAAATGTTTAACCTTTGAGAAGAAAAGATCTTTATCCATTTTATTCCAGTGTTGAGGAATTCTTCCAGTAGCCAAAAAGTTGACTATGTTTGCAAACCAAGGAGTGTGTATACTAACAGCAAAAAGTTGCTCATCAGGGAAAGATTCATTGATAGGCATCTTATCAATCTCAGTAGTTAAAATTCTAGACAGGTGATCAGCCACCACATTCTCCACACCCTTTTTATCTTTGATCTGTAAATCAAATTCCTGTAATAGGAGAATCCACCTGATTAATCTTGGTTTGGTATCCTTCTTATACAAAAGGTATTTCAGGGCAGAGTGGTCAGTGAACACCACTATTTGTGAACCCAAGACATATGACCTGAATTTCTCTAAAGCAAAAACAATTGCTAGCAGCTCCTTCTCAGTTATTGTATAATTGAGCTGTGCATCAATCATTGATCTACTGGCATAAGCTATGACATGAGGCAACTTTTCCTTTCTCTGTCTAAGGACAGCTCCCAAAGCATAATCTGATGCATCACACATCAGTTCAAAAGGTAGTGAATAATCTGGAGACTGCAATATTGGAGCTAAATCAAACATTTTTTTAAGAATTCAAATGCCTTCATGCATTCATTATTGAAAACAAAAGGGACATCTTGACATAATAAATGACAAAGAGGCTTGGTTATTTTACTGAAGTCCTTAATGAACCTTACAGAAAATCCGGCATGTCCGAAAAACTTGATCATTTGTTTTGGGAGGTGGTAAATGTGCAATTAAATCAATTTTTGCTCTGTCCACCTCAATGCCCTTGTGGGAAACAACATGGCCAAGGACAATGCCTTGGGTGACCATGAAATGGCTCTTCTCCCAGCTCAAAACTAGATTGGTTTCTTCACATCTCTGTAACACCAATTTGAGATGATGTAAACACTGGGAAAAACTGTCTCCGTAGATTGAAAAATCATCCATAAAAATCTCCATAAATTGGTCAATCATATTAGAGAAAATGGAATACATGCATCTTTGAAAGGTAGCAGGGGCATTACAAAGACCAAAAGGCATTCTCCTATAGGCAAAAGTGCCAAAAGGGCAAGTGAATGTGGTCTTTTCCTGATCTTGTGGGTACACAGGAATCTGGTTGTAACCAGATTAACAATCAAGAAAATAGTAATAAGCTTTTCCTGCTAGCTTATCTAAAATATGATCAATGAATGGGAGAGGGAAATGGTCTTTTCTGGTCATTGAATTTAATTTTCTGTAATCAATACAGACCCTCCACCCAGTTGTTTGTCTGGTTGACATAAGCTCACCAGAATCTGAGGTTACAACAGTGATCCCAGATTTCTTAGGTACCACCTGTGTAGGTGCCACCCAAGCTGAATCTGAAATGGGGTAAATGACACTTCCATCTAACAACTTAACAACCTCTTGCATGACCACTTCTTGCGTATGAGGGTTCAACCTCCTTTGCATTTCCCTAGAAGGCTTTGCATCTTCTTCCAAATGGATTTTGTGCATGCAAATAGCTGGACTGATTCCTCCCAAATCAGCAATAGTCCAACCAATTGCCCTTCTATGTTCTTTCAAAACAATCAACAACTCTTCCTCCTGCTCCTTTGTGAGGGAGGAAGAAATAATCGTAGGCAATGATTTATGATCTCCTAAAAACACATATTTCAAATTTTCTGGTAGCTGCTTCAATTCGAAATCAGGTGGGCTGAGAAAAGAAGGTAACAAAGGTACCTTAGCTGTTTGTGGAAGGGGAAGAGTAGCAGGTTTCCAAGAAGAGAAACTTGCTGACTGATTATGAGTTCCTTCCACAACATTTGCTTCCTCAGACTTTGAGGTACAAACTATTTCTTGCTCGAAATTTCCCCAAGCATCATTAGCATCTGTGGTGAAATCTTCACACTACAGAAACTGTTGTAAAGTCCCTTCTACCAATTCATCCAATCGATCAACATGAAAACATTCCTCGGAAATTGAATTGAAGGCGTGTATTTGCATTATAAACATTTAATTTTACCTTCATGTTTCTAAAAGAGACTTCCATAATACCAGACCTGCATTGAATGCAAGCATTTGCTGTAGCCATGAATGGTCTTCCCAAAATGACAGGGATGGAAGTTTTGCTTTTGGTAGGTTCCATGTCCAAAACTAGAAAATCAGCAGGATAGAAAAATTTATTTACTCCCACCAATACATCTTCAATCATCCCAACTGGCTTCCTTTCAGATCTGTCTGCTAGTTGTAACACCACATGAGTGGGTTTTAATTCTCCCAAACCTAGTTTCTCATATACAGAATATGGAAGTAGGTTGACACTAGCACCCAGATCAAATAAAGCCTTTTCAATGATATGTTCCCCAATAATTCAAGGGATTGTGGGGATTCCAGGATCTTGAAGTTTAGGAGGTGTGGCAATAGACAACACCTGATTAACTCTTTCCACAGCAAAGACCTTCTTGGATAACTGTATCCTAGACTGTCTTTTGTGAGTGCAAACATTTTTCAAAAATTTTGCATATGCTCGAATTTGTTTGATTGCCTCAAGCAAAGGTAGATTTATCTTGACTTGCTTGAAAGTCTCCATTTCATCTATTTTTGTGTTCCCTTTATCAATAGGGGATACAGATTTCATTGCATGAGGAAATGGCAAATGAGGAACTAGTCCTTCATCTACAGCTTTGGAAGCATTATAAAATTTTTTTTGATTTTTTTGTTTTTCATTTGTTTGATTTTTTAGGTACATCGGCACAGCTATCATTATCTTTGCTCTTCTTTGCATATCTTTATCATTTTCCTCATTTTTTTCTTCTTCAGTACCCACTTTGTTATTTATAATTCTTCCACTTCTCAAAGTTGTGACAGTTTTTACTTCTTCATGTGAAATAGAAGCTTCTCGAACCATGAACTGTCCTTTGGGATTGTTCAAAGGTTGGCTGGGTAAATTTCCTTCCTCTCTTTTGGCCAAAGCATTTGAAAGTTGTCCCAATGTTTCTTCAATCTTCTTTATGCTCTGGCTGTGAAAGTTCACAGTCTGAGTTAAAGATCCTAAATTCTGGAGTAAATTTAGGACTTGATGTTCAAAAGAAGGGGACCTAGAAGGGATTTGAACTGGGGCAGATTGCTGCACAGGTAGTTGTGGAATGGGCTGCTAAAAATTTGGCTTGGCATAAAAATTCTGTTGATAAGGCTGTGCAGTTTTGAAAGGCATTTGGTTCTTTGGTTGCTGCTACTGTTGTGATTGATAATTCCCTTGGCTCCACCTCAAATTGGGGTGCCCTCTCCATGGATATTCATTTGACTGCATCTGTCCAAATGATTGGCGATGAGCTTGTTCCACCACTAAATCAGAACCGTAGTGCGGCCAGGACATTGGTCAATTGAATGAGTAGGGGACCGGCATATCGATATGCCTCCTCTACTCTTGCAACCATTGGATTTTAAGTGAGTCCATCAATCTATCAAACTTTGTGGTTAAATTGTCCATCTTCTTTCCAACTCATTCACCTCATAAATCTTTCCTTTAGTGGTTTCGATTGTTCAACCTAGCAGATTTTCAATATCTCTTGTGAGAAATTCTGTTGAGTTGAGTTTTCACCAATTACTTCAAATAAGTCCCAAACCTCCTCAACTATTTTTGCAAGTAAGTGCCTCCACAGGAGGCATCCACCATATTTTGCCTTTTGATCAATTCCTTGATAGAAGCTTTGAACCGTTGTCATCAGAATTTGATGATGAGGACATTGCCTTAAAGTTCCTTAAATCTTTCCCATGCTTCATGGAAAGTTTGATTGAGTTTTGTGAGTAGGAAATGATACTTTGTCTCAATTGGCTTGTTTTAGACATTGGGAAGTATTTGGCTAAAAATTAACACTGCAAATCATTCCAAGAAGTGATACTATTTGGTGCTAACATAGATAACCATGCTCTAGCTTTGTCCTTTAATGAAAAAAGAAAGAGCCTAAGCTTGGTTGCCTCTGGACCAAGTCCAGCTATGTTGAATGTGGTGCAAAGAGCCAAGAATTCATCCACATGTTTGTATGGATCTTCCTTACTCAACCCATGGAAGGAAGGAAGCATTTGGATGGTCGATGATTTGATCTCATAATTTCCTTCAACAGTAGGAAATTGAATGCAAAAGGGAGAATTATAAGCACCAGGTGCGAAGTAATCCCTCAAAAGTCGAGGTTCTTCACCCATAGTAGCAGAATTCTGTGTTGTTTGTTTGGTTCGTAATAGCCTTTCAATTTCTAAATTCAGTGGGACAATCTCAGGGCTGAGAGTCCTCCTACCAAACATACAACTCAGAACAAAAAATCTGATTATTCACAGCAAACCTTCAGAATTCCTTTTTAAGTAGATTCCCTCCTTCAAAAATTGGATATGAATAACTGCACAGGTATAACAATAGAATAGTTTAGTACTGATATAAAAAAAATGAAAACTTAGGTCTACCTATTTTAGAACAAATTCCCCGGCAACGATGCCAAAAACTTGTTGTTTAATTCTAAGTGTGCTTGATTTATTTGTGTTTTGAAAACAGATTTGCAACTGCTAAGTTATAATGAATCTAGAACATTAAAAAGAGTAAAGAAATATCAGCACAGAGAGAAGTGAATTAGCCTGCAAGATCAGGGCCAATTGTAGCAAGTTTTAAATGTAAGTGAGTAAAAGATCGTCCACAGAGAATTTGTTTAAAATGGAAGATAAACCTCCAGATCTAGCCTCTTATCCTATCTAGAAAGCACATACGATGGGAGGTTGAATTTGTCACATTAACTAAATGATAAAAGTAAAAGTTAAACTAAATGATCCAGATCTGAGTTGGGAAATTTTGATGTAAACTTATAAAAATGGAGAAATAATATCTAACTTTGATTTGGTCCTTGAAATCCAATGAGAATGACTGCAGATCAACTGAGAGATGATCCAATCTTCATCTGGCTACAAGCACAGATGTAAGAGAAATAAATCTAACTCAAGGATTAGATTTAGGCTTATGGCTATGGTCTGTCCACTTTAATGGCCACAGACCATCCAATAGTCTTTAATCCAAAGCCTTAATTTAGAACAAGAACCATCACTACGAATGCCGTGAGAGATTAGGTTACAAACACTAATTCTCACAGGATTAATGAATCAAGGGAAATTGCATGAAAAATAGTAAATCTAAAGGAGTCTAATGCAATAAGGAGATCAGAGGGAACCCTTAACATGAGTCCAATTGAGAATGTATTCTGACAACCTTTTCAAATTCACCATTACAATTCTGAGCCAACCTTAAGCGACTCTCAGATTTGTAGTCTTGAATACAACTCCCTTTTGAATTACAGAAGTATCTCACAGCTCTCAATTGCAAGTAAAAGTGAGGCTATTACAGGGATTTCAGACAAACTATCTGGTTTGGAAATGGGGGAATAGGAATGAAACTCAAAATTTGGATGCCCAAATTGGGCAAATGGTTCGTCTATTTATAGTTTTCCCAAAGTCCAGCTCAGATGTGTATCAACCAATCAGAAGTTCTCAGATTTGTATCAACCAATGGTAGTCGAGCACAAGGATCCAGATCTGTTCTGGCCAATCAGAATTGCTCGATCTGGTTCAGCCAATCAGGCGACATAAGCATCAATTCTATTAAGCATTTTGAAAGTCTGTTAGAGTTTCTAGAAGTTCCCGCCAAGTTATTTCATCTCTGGCTACTCACATGGGGTGGAATATGCCTTCGCTTCATGCTTAGAATCTTTTGGAATGTCCCTAGGTTTTTAAATGCTTTGGAACGTGTGAAAAAGATTACTGAATTACCCTTGCAAAAGCTGGGAATCTCCTTAATACCATTTCGCATAGTTTAGGGGACTTTTTGCAAGGTGCTGTAACTCCTGAAGCTCTTTTCAAAACATTCAGGTTCTGTTCGAAAGGAGTTCTCTTCTTTTCGAAAAGGTCAATCATCTCTTCGAAGAATTCAGGTTCTCTTCGAAAACTAAGCCTGGAGTTTTTAGTTCTTTTTGCAGAGCTCAGGTTCTTTTCGAACAGTTCAGGTTCTTTTCGAAAAGCACTCTATAGTACATTTTTCTGTTCGAATTGCTCCACACTTCTTTTCTGGGTTGAGACCAGGTCTTTGCCTCTTCAGTTTAGACCTTTTAACAGCTAGTGAGGTTGTCCCTTCTCTTTCTTCCTTTGGATCGACATGGATTATCATCATTTTGGCACTTTTAAGCTGCTTACATGGTTAAGCCTGTCTTTATTATTAGCTGAAACACAAACACTTAGAACACTTATTTAGTTCTCTCAAACGTCTATCAAGACTCAGGTTGAGGGGTGAAAAATGGTATTTTCCAGTTCTCAACAGTAACCCCACATAAGCCTACTTCAATCCACCCCACCAATACCTACATCATCCCCCCAGACTTTGAATTGGACTTAGCCGCCCTTTCCTTGTTTGAGGAAGAAGTTCCCCTATCCACCCCCCACTCCAGCACCAACCACTCTGGGCCCCTCCTAACTGTAGAGGACAAGGTCCCGGAGGATCCCTCTATAAATATGTTGAGGGAAGAAATGCAAGAGCCTACCGATGCCGCTACTGACCGAAGAGGTAAAGGCCATGCCTCGCAGGTGAGTAACTGGACATCCTTGCCCCAACTCTTAAGAGCTGCCAAATACCGTGAAAACAGCACCACCGACTCTCTAAAAAAAAATAACCTGTAAAAAGTGAGGTTAGCCTCTTGACCACTCTACCTTGTATATATAGAGATCCACCTTGCCAGGGGCTAACCTTCGAAAAAATACAAAAGGTCATAAAAATAGAGAAAATACCAATTCCAAAAATATTGTCCTTTAAAATTTCTAATAAAATTAAAATATCAATGTCGTGATACCCGTCCCACGTGAAGCCAACCCCTTCCCTGTAGAAATACAAGAAGAGGTAGGACTCACAAGTCTGGATGAGGAAGGCCAAACCGACGAGCTCCCCAATGAGCTCGTCAAAGAATTTGCCGATTTTGAGCATGGCCTGACCCCGATCGTCGAAGAGACGGAGAATGTCAATTTTGGCACCACAGAGGCCCCCAGAATCACCAAAATTGGAACATCGCTGTCCCCTGCGGAGAGGAAAGACATGATAGACTTCCTTCGGTCATACCAAGACGTCTTCGCATGGTTGTATGAAGACATGCCTGGTTTAGATATCGATCTGGTTGAGCATGAGTTGCCACTCTACCCTGATGTTAAGCCGGTTAAACAGAAGCTAAGATGACTCTGACCCGAATGGATGTTGAAGGTGAAGGATGAGGTCATTAAATAGTATGACGTAGGTTTCCTCATGGTATCCAAGTACCCGCAGTGGCTAGCCAATATCGTCCTCGTACCAAAGAAGGATGGAAAGGTTCGGATGTGTATCGACTTCCGAAATCTCAACAAGGCGAGCCCTAAGGACGATTTCCCACTGCCACACATCGATATCTTGGTTGATAACACTGCAAAGCATGGAATGCTCTCATTTATGGATGGATTCTCAGGATACAATCAGATAAAGATGCCAGAGGTTGATCGCGAGAAGATAGTGTTCATTACCCCCTGGGGAACCTTCTGCTAGAAAGTAATGCCATTCGGGTTGAAGAATGCTGGGGCAACCTATCAAAGAGCAATGACGGCCTTGTTCCATGACATGATGCACCGGGAGATCGAAGTATACGTCGATGACATGATTGCCAAATCACCAGAAAGGGAGGACCACTTGATAAACCTTTAGAAGTTATTTGAGAGGTTGAGAAAATACAGATTGCAGTTGAATCCCCAGAAGTGCGCCTTCGGTGCTATGTCTGGAATGTTGTTGGGCTTTATTGTTAGTAGGAGAGGGATTGAGGTTGATTCGACCAAGATCAAGGCTATCACTGAGATGCCGCCACCATCTACCGAGAGGGAAGTCAGAGGCTTTTTAGGCAGGATCCAGTACATCAGCCGAATCATTGCACAGTTAACTCCCATATGTACACCAATCTTCAAGGTGTTGAAAAATGACTCACCGGTTGAATGGAATTATTGGTATGACGATAAGACCCCTGATAATGTACTTGTCCACGACTGAGTTTTCCATGGGCTGTGTGTTAGGACAGCATGATGAGACGGGAAGAAGAGAGCAGGCCATCTATTACCTAAGCAAGAAATTCACTGATTACGAGACGTGCTATTCTCATCTAGAGAAAGCATGCCTAGTGCTCGTTTGGGCTACTTAGAGACTTTGACACTACCTGTTATCCCAGGCCGTCCTACTTCTAGCACGGATGGATCCGTTGAAGTACCTATTCGAGAAACCTGCTCTCACTGGCCGAACTGCACGATGACAACTACTCCTATCCGAATTTGACATTACTTAAGTCACCCAGAAGTCGATTAAGGGGCAAGCATTCGCTGATCATCTTGCTGAGAACCCTCTGCCGGACAATGAGCCTCTAGGAACCGAATTCCTCGATGAAGACATTTTGTTCATGACCGACAAGGATACAGAGGAAACTGAGGAGTCCTGGGTAATGCACTTCGATGTGGCATCGCATGTTGAGGGCCAAGGAGTTGGCGCCATTCTTATCTCGCCAAAAGGATCCCATATGCCCATCTCAATCAAATTGAACTTCGCCTGCACCAACAATATGGCCGAGTATGAGGCTGTGCACGGTTCAGTTCAGCGGCTCTTGGTCTAAATATTACTTAACTTAGGGTCTTTGGAGATTCTGATTAATTATATGCCAAACCAATGGGATTGGAAGACCAAGGATGAGAAATCGATCCTATACCATGAACATCTAGAGGATCTCGATAACTGCTTTGAGGAGGTCACCTTCTCCTATGTGCCATGAGCAAGAAATCGGTTTCTTGGACGCTACAGCTACCCTGGCCTCTATGGTTGAGATTCCATATGGAGTGGTGATGAAGCCGATCATGATAGAGCAGAGGAACGAGCCATCTTTCTGTCACCTGATCGAAGGACCTACAGAGGTAGATGATGAACCACCCTGGTTCTCAGACATCAAGAATTTCCTCGAGACCCGAACTGTCCTGGAAGGAACATCAAAGGTAGACAAACGTACCATCCAGCGATTGGCAACAAACTACGTCATCTGCGGTGATCTCCTATATAGACAGTCTCATGACAATATTCTGCTCCGATGCCTAACCCAGAAAGAAGCGATTGAGATCATGAAGGAGATTCATGAAGGGGTCTGCGGAGCCCACGTCAGCGGTCACATGCTCGCTAAGAAAATTCTAAGGCAAGGATACTTTTGGACTACTTTGGAGATTGATTGCTACAAGCACATACAGAGGTGCTACAAATGCCAAGAGCACTCCAGCTTAATACACGCTCTGGCCATTGACTTGCACAGCATGGCCACTCCTTGGCCGTTTGCCACCTGGAGTCTCAACGTCATCCGCAAGATCAATCCTAAGGCTTCCAATGGACATCAATTCATCCTCGTCGCTGTGGAATACTTTACAAAATGGGTATAGGCGGCCTCCTATACGAGCATTAAGGCTAGTCATGTTGAGAAGTTCATCAAGAACAACATCATTTGCAGATTCGGCGTACCCAAAGATATCATCACTGATAATGGCACTAATTTCGCTAATAGGCACATCCGGGCCTTGTGTGAGCGGTTCAAGATCAAGCATCATCGATCATCCCCATATAGGCCTCAAACGAATGGAGCAGTAGAGGCAGCCAATAAAACTCTGATCCGCATCCTGGAGAAGATGGTAGTTACTTACAGAGATTGGAGTGAGCAGTTACCCTTCACACTTTGGGCCTATAAAACATCTATCCGTACCGCAACAGGGGCAACACCATTCTCCCTTGTGTATGGGATCGAGGCCGTTCTACCCGTTGAGGTCGAGGTACCGTCGCTCCGTATCCTCTTAGAATCCTATCTACCTGAAGCTGAGAGGGAAAGAGCCTATTTTGAACAGCTAGACTTGATTGACGAGAAAAGACTCCTAGCCTGGTGCCACACTCAGGTCTATCAAAGGAGAATTACATGTGCTTACAAAAAGCGCGTCCGCATCCGAGATCTGAAGGTAGGAGACACTGTACTGAAGAAATTTTTTTCGTCTCTCCACGCTGATTCGAGAGGGAAGTTTAAGCCGAATTGGGAGGGACCCTACGTCATCCGAGAGGTTTTGCCAGGATACGCCGTTCGCCTCGCCACCATGGACGGAGACCACTTTCCTGAGCCCATCAACGCTGGATACCTCCGTAAGTTCTACTCATAGGTCTTGGGACAAGGTAATTTTTGATAAAAGTAGATGCGTGACCGCTTAAGGGCTCCATAAAAGAGGCCATCATTTCAAAGTCAAGTAGCCCAAAAGAAAAATTCCCTGAAAACCTTCACCCTTTTTGCTACACACATCGGGCCAACAACCATTTCTTTCATATACCCCACCCAAAATTCCAACAAAAAAGAGAAAAGAGGAGGAAAAATCCAAACTAAAAAAAAAAAAAAGAAGAAAAAGCAAAACCCCTCAAAAAAAAAAAAAGAGAGGGGGACCAAGAAAAAAGAAATGACTGGGGCATAAAAAGCCTTTGGAAAGAAAAAGGAGTCCCCGAATCTAGAAATCACCCCAAACTTACATCCAAATCCCCAGAAAAATCCAACCTGTTTGAACCCCAACCACATTACGACCCAAAAGAAAGCCCTATTTAAGGTCCACAAGCGGTTATAACATCTACTGCATCAGAACAAGCCGAGTTAACAAACCACACAGAACTTCATTCAGCCGGCTATGACGGAATCGACGCCCATGTCGTGGCTTTCTGGTTCTAAAAAAAAAAGGAAGAAAGAAAAAAAAAAGAAAAAAAAAATTAATTTGAGTTCAAAGATAGACGGATGTGGTGAAAACCCAAAAGGGCGCCACGGGTAAAAACAGCGAACTCACGCGGACCAGGTGAAAACCTGAAAGGGAACCTATGGTAAGAGAGCGAACCCATGGACTTGGTGAAAACCCGAAAGGGCACTACGGGTAAAAACAGGGATGACAGGCATGGCGAAAACCCGTCTTGGGCGCTATGAGCAAAAAATGTCAAGAAAAGAGAGATTAAGAGAAGATCTATCCTAGCCTGCCTGCTTTTGTTTGGATCCCTTGTGCCTTTCCTCCTCTTTGCTGTGCCACCCATGTGAAAATTGGATCAGATCCCGACCATGTATGTCGTCTCTACCACGGCGTCTGACGCATGGCCAAAGGAAAAGACAGAAGGCTAGACCAATCCCGGGGAAGCTGACCTTCCCGCGTTTAAAGAAAAAACCTGCATCCCACGAACAGGGTTCAGCCATGCTTAAAAAAGGGACCCGCTGGTTTGGCCTTGTGGTTACCGGCATCACAAATGAAAAGAAAAATTCCAAAAAAAGATAATAGATTTTCCTTTCCCATAAAAAGCCCCACACTGTGGAGGAGAATATTCCAAAAAAGATAATAGATTTCCCTTTCCCATAAAAAGCCCCACACTGTGGAGGAGAAAAATCCAAAAAATATAATAGATTTCCCTTTCCCATAAAAAGCCCCACACTGTGGAGGAGAAAATTCCAAAAAAGATAATAGATTTCCCTTTCCCATAAAAAGCCCCACACTGTGGAGGAGAAAATTCCAAAAAAGAAAATAGATTTTTCTTTCCCATAAAAAGCCTCACACTGTGAAGGAGAAAATTCCAAAAAAGAAAATAGATTTCCCTTTTCCATAAAAAGCCCCACACTGTGGAGGAGAAAATTCCAAAAAAGAAAATAGATTTCCCTTTCCCATAAAAAACCCCACTTTGTGAAAGAGGAAATCTCCATAAAAAGTCTTACATTGCGAGACGTACAAAAAAAAAACACACGAAAAATATATGTATGTATAGATTTCATTCCATTTCTTTACAAGTGTGGCCTGCAGAGTGTCACATCCCAAAAAGATAACGACATGACACACTCTCTATTTTGCTGCTTTCTTTACAAAAAAAAAAAACAAAAAAAAACCAAAATGTATATAGCTGTGTTTATATGAAAAAAAAAAGAAAAGAAGTGAAAAAGATAACCCAAAAAGAGATCTCTGTTAGGGGACTTTCCCCCCGTGTATATGATCTATGATATGTGCAGGAACAGGTCAAGGGCGGGGAGCACGCTTCAAAGCGCCAATCTCTGCAAGCAGGGAGTCCTCGCGGGCATCTCGATCAGACATCCACCTACCATGAAGACTTGCTCTGGACTCGTGAAAAGACCACCAATCCGAAGAACCTCGCTCGGCTATAGCTCTCACCTCACAATATCACGCCCTTTCTTTCTCCAAAGCCTCGATCAAAGCCAGCCTCTCTACAGAAAGGGACTCGATCCGGGTCCGAAGCATCGCTTCCTTACATGGCTGTGGCCTGTCTCTACCACATCTACCGAAACCGAGCTAGGAGTAGGTAATTCCTCAGATACCAGCCAACCCTCGTAATCCGGAGAGACGACGCCCCCCTGAACCAAGCTACACATATGTGCCGATTGGCGGGTTTCCCAGAGGGCAGCTATGTGATCAAGATCACTAAGAGAACCTCGAGAGAATATCAGAGAGCACAAGGGTGGCCTCGCACATCGGTATACCCGAATGTAAGCAATTGAGATGGGAAGTAGTATGTGCTGCCAGTCAACCCCAAAAGTGTGATGCCCTCACAATCCCGAGAGCGGACAATCGGAAAGGTGCCGTCTATCCAGGGAAGTTGCTAGTTCAGCTCTACATCAGATAGCCACAGGCTCAGTTCCTCGACGCTCCCACGAGGCAGTCTCGAACTCCGGACCAGAAAATCCTGAGCCACATCCCCTCTAATCAAGCAGAATCTCGTCACAGGCTCCATGATAAGCCAAATGCTCTCCTAACCTGATCTAAACAAGGAGTGGGCTCTCGCTGAGAACCCCAACCCGGCCCGAGGCCGCAGCATCCAAGCCTCGATACATCTCTGCCAGGACCAGGTGTACCAATGAGCATCCTCCCTCCAACTCGGTCAAAACATCACATAGTCTAAGGGAAAAGCTCTCACCCCCAGTGAAGAAGAGAACTTCTGACAACAAATAAAGGGCAAAGTCCTTCACATTGAAGGGATCTCGAATAGGCAACTTTCGAAGGCTCGAGTGACCGAAAAGTTCTCTCAGGAATTTCATCGAACACCTGGTGGGCCCTCCGGTGAAACATTTCTCGTATCCACCCTTTTTTTAGCCAAGGACCGCATGGACCGCCTTTGCATACCCCGGTTTTGGCACTACTTTGGCAAGGCCTGGATGCATCTTCAAGCCAGTGATGGAGGCTAGCTCTTCCAAAGTTGGGGTCAGCTCCCTAGACCCAAATTTAAAGACATGGGCCCTATGGTCCCATGATGCCAAAGCCGCCTGCAGTAGGTTGGGCAACAGAGGAACAACGAGGAGAGAGGAAAGGCGGGACAACTCGAGGCCATTCAGAATAGGAAGCTCGCTCTCAGCCAAACTATCATGCCTTTTTTGTAAAAGTCAGCCCCGTCCAAACAGAAGTATACCTCAGATAAAGCTTGGGCCCCCTTTTGAAGGCAGGTCCATCGACGTACAAAGATGTTCTTTGTGGAATCGGTCAATATATGACGATGGACCCGCTAGAAAAAGAGGGGAAGGAAAGAAAATAAAAGGAGGGGCAAAACAGCCAAACCAAAGTAGAAGAGGAGACAAGGGGGGACCAGGCTGGGGTTATAGGGAGCCTGCTGAGCTCAATATATAGCAGGCGTATATATTATATACGCCAAGGAAAATTTTGAACCATTTTTGCCCGGCGTATATAATATATACGCCCGACCATTTTTACTGAGGATTAGTCCGGCGTATGTAATATATACGCCCGGCTATTGATTGCTGAATGTTGGCCTGGCATATATAATATATACGCCCAGTTTAAGCCGGGGCTGGTAAGGCCTCCCCCTCACACTGGTCTATTTCTTTTCCCAAGGAGGAACGTAGTTTTATTTGGCCCACCTTTTCGTCGCCAAAGCGCACATGGGCGGCCATGCCACACACCCATGAGAAACACCCGGGTGGTGCGCCGCCCATAGGTCACATACGGAGAGTCACCTGCATGATCAACCTCATCATTGGAGAGGTGCCAGTTCATTCCAAGCAAGAAAAAGAGAGAGGAAACCACCAAAGCAAAGAGATAACAAAATAAAACAGTCGCATAAACCATGAAAATTATAAAACCATCAAAAAAAGAGACTGTTGTTGTCTAAAGTTATTACATGTCCCATATAAATCAAAAGTCTAAATTGTCTCATTGTGCCCACTTTTTCAGAAAAAAAAAAACTACTCCTGAGCAGCTCCCTTCGATTTCTTCCGGCGCAGGCTCGCACTTTGGAAAGTGCGAGTCTCCCCCACCCGAGTCCACGCCTGAGAGATACGACTAAGCAAGGAGCGCGACTCCTTCTCACGAGCATGCTGCAGAGGCACACCAAAAGCCATCAGATAGAGAAACGGGCGAAAGTAAATAAGGGAAATGACTAGGTTGGGCCAGCATTCACTCACCACTTTGGTCTCCCTAAGCCCAACGAGGTTACGGTAGTATTCGGCCTGACTCACTGCCGACTCATAATCCTGGCCAATAAGGAAAAGGAGGTGTTAGTCACAGGCCATCAGCATAATTCAGGAGAAAGGAACAAGAACAGAGCAACAAGATAGAAATTACCCCAGGAATCAGCCCAGGAGGTGGGACCTGGATAGCTTCAGCAGAAATTCATGCCTTTTCGGCCACGTCGGCACACACGCGTGACAAAAAGGCATCATCCAGGCGTTTGAAGGTCCCCTGGACCTCGACGGGCGAGCTACCACAAGCACTGCACAAGAGGGTCCAAAGACCAAGCCACGAAGCACCAGCCCAAGAAGGACCGGAGGGTCCAGCACCTATTGCATCATAGGGAACGGCCTCCTCTTCCCCACTCATCTGAGTCGTCGCCCTGCTCAAGCTGTAGAGAGAAATATTTTTTCATTAAGGGTGATAGGTCAATCAAAGTAACCACATGAAAGCTGCTGAATGAAAGGAGAAAAGGGGCATTACCTGAGATCGCGGCCCGCCAAAAGCTAAAAAGTTAGCACCAGGCACGAAGCGGGGCAGCAAGAAATGATAGGGCAAGGAGCTGTACCACGACTGATACCCCTCGGGCAGGAGAAGGTCATCGATGGGAACCCCATGGTGAAGAAAGTGAGTAGTGAGCTCATCAATGGAGCCCTCCGGGGCCAACACATCAGCGGGAGGAGCTTGGGGCACGGCAAAGAGAAGGCGATACTGATGAACCACTCTCTCCCCTAAATAGTAGGCCCTAGTCCAGGACCCGTAGAGAAAGATGATACGACGGTCCAGCAAAAGATGAGAAGGACCCACCGAGGCCAAATTCCAGAAGGGAGATCCTATGTAAGGGGCGAAGATGACCTGCAAAAGAAGAGAAAATCGGAAGGGGATGCACACATTTGGTCAGAACCCCTAGCACACAGGAGCTGAGCTGTCAAATTTATAAATAGGGAATTGTTTTACCTGCTCTGGGATCAATAGGTCGAGCTGAGAGCGCAGTCCTAACTCCAAATTCTTCATACCTACGTCCCGACGGTGACCCACGTGCCAGTTACTCATGAGGGGGAACGTAGCAATGTCAGACTGAAGCAGAGGGCGACCTGGTTGAAAGTGAAGGTACCCCCAGACCTGAGAAAGCAGGCAGATGAAGACAGGTATGCTATAAAAGAAAATTGGATAAACTAAAACCAAAAGATAAAATACGTCAATGGCAGGCTAAAAACCCACAATGGAGCTAGACTCCCAAAGAACGACCCGCTTTAGGCTGGACATGAGTACGGCATAGCCAGCGCCACCCCAATCGAATCGATGCATGGTCTCCCAGTTCACCATCAGGCTGAGCAGGGATAAAGAGACTCGCCCTCCACTGGTGTTGGGGAGGAGAGTCTTGCCCAGGAGGAACAATAAGGAGATGCGAACCAGCATAAGTACGCACGCAGGATCGATGTAAATGTCCATGTGAGGCAGCCCCTGGTCCACCAACTCATTAGGCCCAAACTGATCAACCAACCAGGATAGCTTGACCTCCGAGCCCCGAATATTCCCTGAGGACGGGTAGGCCCCTATCAGTTGAATCACCTCCTCCCTACCCTTGGTAGGTACCACGCACCCTCTCGGACCCCAGGTGATCATAGACCAGTCTGCCGGTGTGAAGGCCATCTCTACCACGGCCATGTGGAGCCTTTAAATAGGTCAGATCAGTTCATACAATGGGCACGAAATGAAGTCCCCAAAACTGGCAGCAGTGAGTAGGTCCTTCACCACTGGAGGAAGGTAAAGCAAAAGATGCTGGAGGTCAAACTAACCGCCTCGGAACATAATGTGCGGCAGGGGCTGCAAGCAGAAGGCATCAATCAGATAGGGGCAAGGAGATATAATGAAGGCATCAAAGGAAAGCAAAAGCGGAAAGGAGGAGACCCATCTGTTTACCTGACCAATGATCCCGAAGTTGGACATATGGGTGTGCTGGCAGTAGAGGAGGCCGGTATGGGCGGCCTTGCCTTGCATCTCATACCAAGGCTGGGAGGAGCGTTGAGACACAATGAACTGTTCCCCATGGGGGCCGTAGGCCATCTCCGACCCTTCTTGCTAATCATGCCCCTCGTCACCAGACATCCTGAAAATATGAGACGCATCGGCATATGAGAGGGTTGCCAACAAAAAAAAATGTATATATATATATGCACTAATCCAAAAAAAAAAAAAACAACCATGTGTGTGTACTGAAAAAAAAAAAAAAAAGCAGCCCCAAAAAAGAACCATGTGTATGTACTAAAAAAGCAAAAAAAAAAAAGATGTGTGTATGTACTAAAAAAAAACCATGTGTGTGTGGATACTAAGCCAAAAAAGAGATGTGTGTGTACGCAAAAAAAAAAAAAACAACAAAAAAAAACCATGTGCGAGTATACTAATCCAAAAAAATATGTGTGTATGTGTACTAACCTAAAAAAAAAAAAAAATGCGTGTACCAATCCAAAAGAAAAACAAAAAATGTGTGTGTGCTAACCCATTAACAAAAAAATGCGTGTGTGCATATTAATCCAAAACAAAAAAAAAGAGAAGTGTGTGTATAAATATAGGCATCTCTTTTCTTTTGCACATTAATCCAAACCAAAAAATGTGTGTACAAATATAGGCGTCTCTTTTCTTTTGGGTTAGTATATATAAAAAAAAAAAAAAAGAAAAGCAAACAAAAAAAAACAAACAACTAAAACAACTAAAACAAAAAAAAAAAAAAAGAAAGGAGAAAAAGGAAATATAGGCATCACAAAGCATTTCATGAAAAAGAAAGGAAAGAGGCCATAGCATCAAAAATTCGAAAGAAAAACAAGGGGAAGGTAATGGTTACCTTCAAAGGGAGAGAAAAATGAATAGCGGCGGAGGATAAGCGCCTTTCGATCCATACCCGCGACCGCCGGTGATAAAACTCAAGCCAAATCAAATGAAAAAACCCTAAGGGGTTGTCCCGGACTCAAGAAAAAAGGAGGGAGGAAGAGAGAATTTGAAAAGGGGGGCCCCTTTTGTGCTCGGGCTCGGGCAGTTTCGTAACTGCCAGATTTTAGACGGGCGTATATAATATATATGCCCGACCATTTTTCGCCAGATTTTGGTCAGGCGTATATAATATATACGCCCGACCAAAAATGGCAGTTTTTAAACTGCCCGACCTCCTTTTTTTTCGATTTTGAGGCCCAACGGCGCCCCTTGTATGCTATGGACCTCGATCCGGACCCCCCTTCGAGGCCCACGTGTCATCGGCCATGGTGCACACATCCCCAAATGGCCCTTCGAGTTTCCTTCGATTGGCCCAAAGGGACCATGCTACTATAAACGGATCTAGGTCCGTAGGCGCCCACTTATTACGCCCAAAAAATCAAACAAAATCAAGAAAAAAAAAAAAAAGAAGAAAGAAAAGGCTGAAAGTGACACTAGTTCTCAAAAGAGCGTCGCAATGAACATTGGTGCCACTCCGAGAACCATGTTAAAACAATTCGGAATGGTCGGGTTCACCCGAAAGTTCTCGAACCATATTTAGGCAGGGACATTTTGTACCTGACCCGGCAGGTAGGTAATTTTGCCCATCTCTGATCACTATTCCCTATGGAGTCCCCCAGCAAGAGTCAAGGCCTGATCCGACAGGTAAACCAAGAACCCATCACCGGAATGCACACGTCCCTAAGGTATATCAACATGGTAAGTTAATTCGCCTAAGGATATGTGCAAAAATAAAGGCAGTTTGAGCATGCCCGGGGTCTCAATCTGACATGAAAAAAAAGAAAAAGAAAAGAAAAAAAAAAGAAGAAAGAAAAGGAGAAGAAATAACAACCTGTTGCTGCTTAGTGAAAATCCTGAGTGGGTTGACCCCACCTTCCGGCATTCCCTCTGGTCATCAACCTTTGGATCTCTATTGACCAGGAGTGCCCTCGACCTCAGACCATTCGAAAAGTCTATTGTCAGTCGAAACTGACCCATCAAAAGTAAAATTACAACCCACCAAACTATGTGCAAACATACAGACCAAAGGGCTCTTTTCCCTTTTATTTTCTTTTATGCACTTGTGTCTGGGTATCCGCAGGATGGTCGTTTGTCCTCGTAAATTGTACCTTAGGGTCGAGGCTTCCGTTAATGCCTATTTTGCTGCTTATCGCCCCTGACGGGTGTATGTCTATGCATAGTTAGTAAGATGTAATTTCATTAGGGATGGAGGTTAGAATTGGCCATCTCTTTCAAGGGATGATTGGTCCTAGCCCGATCTTTCCAACTTTGTCTCAGGTTAAGGCACTCCGATCCATGTGAATCAGGAGCTCCTCACCACTGGAACGCGCACATCCCCCAAGGTATACCTTTCCCCAGCATGGCGCACGCACTCTTAAAAGCGTATCAACTAGCATTTGATCCACTTAAAGAGTTGTGGGAGAATAAAATTGCCAGAGGTCCTTGAGCTTTGCTTAGAAGCCTCGAAGCAAAAGAAAATTCAGAAAATGACACAAAAAAAATTACTCAGAAAATGGGCATGCATTCCCAAGAGGTGTTGCGACATCAATATTCGCTCCACTCAAGTCAATCATGCTAAAGCAAGCTCGAGGTTGATGGGTTCACTCAAAAACTTTGAGCCTTACCTTGGTAAGGGCACCCGGGCCCAATCCAATGGAGCTGTCGATATTCCATAGGATTGGACAGTTTGAAGGCCTTCGCTTTGTATGCTTCGCATCAATTCCAAAGCATAGATCGATCATCCCGTTTCATGGAGCTGTCTGGTTCAGATTAACACTCAACATCACAAATCTATAATTTCCCCCAGGAAGTAGACGATATCCCGACTAGCGGGCTTACACTTTTTGTGATCATCACAGTTATGCCCAGTAATGTCGCAATGCGCTTGGGGACTGCTAGCCTTGAGGTACGGACGATATCCCGAAATGAGAGGGCTTACGTGCACTCACCATCGCCATGAATGTTTGAGAATTGAGTTGAACCAGGCGAACCCATCAAACGTGCCTTGAACCTCTTCGGATGTCTCTTGTCTTTGGCATCCGATCATTAGTGATCGAATACCAAAGAGGGCATCTGTAGACACCTAAATTCGGCCCAAGGCCCGGTCAATCTGTACTTCGGGAGAGATGTACGCCTGTGCTCCCGATGGCACCCCCTGAGCCCTTAGGAACCTACCTAGACCAGTAGAAATCACCCTAAGACCTTTAGAGTCATTCCCCTAATCCTTAGAAGTCACCCCTACACCCTAGAATCCCTTCCCAGACCTACCTTAAACCCTTCTGGCGGTTGATGGGAGGAGAGCTACAGAATTTCATACAGACCATTACTGAGGGTGAGCCACATATCATTAGAAAGAGGACTTCTCTAGCTTTCCAACAAGCAAAAGATCACCCAATTTGGAGCTACGGTTCGAAAGTTATGGCCGATTGACGTTTCACATAAAATCATAGGACTTTTACTCAGGCGTACATATTACATACGCCCAGCCATTTTTGCCTCAGATTAGTCAGGCGTATATATTATACATACCTGCCTATTTTGGGGAAAATTTGGCCGGACGTATATAATATATACACCCAGTATAGGTGGGACCCACCACGGGCTTCATCTTCTCAAAACTCCCCTGATTTTGGTGAAGCCCAAATTTTAGCTACAATATATCGCCATCGGTTGCTCGAGTTTCCTTCATCTAGTTTGACCCTTTGACCATCCCCTTAGTTAAGGTGGGTGTCATTAGCTTGGTTGCACCCTCTTGGAGCTTATTGGCAACCCTTAAGTCACCCATGGTCTCACCCCATCATCTGCCATTAAAATCAATCTCCCAAAACCTAAGGACCTTGAAAACCTAGAAAACCTTAGATGGGGGATTACCTAATTGCTAAACCCATTAGATCTTAAGTAAGCCCCTAATCCACCTCTTCTCTATAAATAGAGAGGCCCCCCTCTTCCTTAAGGGTTAGAAAAAATTGGAGGTTAAGGATTTGGAGCTCAAGAGAGAACCCTAGTGAGAGAAAGTGCACTTATTTTCCAAAATTCCAGCAAGCTTAGTTCATCTTTTCCAATCCATTTCAACCATTAGATCACTCCCTTTAGCTAAAGTCTAGTCTTTGGCCTTACCCTACACTTCCTATTTTATTGAATCCTCACATTAGAACCCATTTTCACACCATTTAAGCCATCGGAAGAACGCCAAAGCTAAGATCTTCCGCGGTGCATCAAGGGCCCATGAGCTCCGACTCACCCCTCTCTTCCTCTACCTTCTTGGTGTTTCCTCCGTCCAAGGATTCAAGCCGTTACGTCGCCGAAATTTCGGTTTGGCTCAAAGCTTGATAGGACCGTATTGCTTTCGGGCAAGGGAAGCTCCGCCCTTTTTATTTTTATTTTGGCCATAAATAGAGATCGCTACGTGTGGGTTGATCGGGTGCCTAAACCATTCCCGATTGATAACCGAAGCCCCTACCCTAGAGCCTTTGGCAAAGACCAGTAAATCAGAGTCATATTTAGCACTTCGGTGCTCAAAATATCGATTTGAAGGTTTCCCGGGTCACCAAAAGCTCTAGGTGGCGACTCTACATTTTCATTAAAAGCAAGTGCATCGCCGCGATGGGTTCGAGAGGATCCACGGTCGCACAAGCAGGTTGCTACCCATATGCGTGGGCAACATTGGCATGTTTCATAACCAATTTAGGGAACTGGTTAGCTGATGTACATTCTATAAGTGAATGTGTGGGAGATTGGCATATCAGACATGTCTCTTCCACATGTGCAGACATTCTAGGCTGCATCACATTCATCAATTTATCATACTTTAATCTCAGATTTGTCCACCTTCTTTTCTAATTCACTCTGCACCTTGACCTCATACATGCCACCTCTAGAGGTGGATTCTTTCACCATTTTAGCTGGGGTCTGACTATCATTGCGAGACAGTGACTCCTGCTGCATAAAATTCTCACCTATAATGTCAAATAATTCCCATGCCTCCTTAGCTGTCTTGTAAAGGTAACTACCACCACATGAGACATCCACTATGTCCCTACTATTGGGATTAATTCCTTTGTAGAAGACTTGTACAAGTTGCTACAGTGGAATTTGGTGGTGGGGATATTATTCTAACATTTCTTGAAACCTTTCCCATGCTTCATAAAAATCATCAGTTGAGGATTGAGTAAATGAAAGTATGCTTGTCCTCATCTGACCAATTTTATTCATAGGGAAGAATTTTACCAGAAATTGGCTTTGGAGGTCATTCCATGTCAGTATGTTATTGGCTGAGAGCTTAGAGAGCCAAGTGTTGGCTTTATCCTTTAGGAAAAAAGGAAAAAGCCTAAGTTTGGTGGCTTCTGGTCCTAAGCCAGCAATATTAAATGTGGTGCAAAGTGCCAAGAACTGATCATTGTATTTGTAAGGATCTTCCTTACTGAGCCCATGAAAAGATGACAACATGTTAATGGTAGAGGACTAAATTTCATAATTTCCCTCAACTGAAGGAAGTTAAATGAAGATGGGGGATGTATAATCCCAAGGTGCATTTTATTCCTTCAGTGTCTTTTGCCTCTCAGCCATCACAGTTGGTTGAGTTTCAATAATAAGGGCTGGTGTGGTGTTTCTCAGTCTAAGGACCCTTTCTACCTTAGGATTTGGAGGTTCTAATTCAGAGTTAAGGGACCTTCTACCAAGCATACGCACACAGTACAACAGGTTGAGAAAATACTCATAGTACACTAAAAAAATGTTAACAAACAAACAAAAACTACTGACAAGTACTCTGAACTACTGGAAATCAATACAACAGAAAATGAAACTGAGATGTAGGGGGGCAAGAAATGGAAACTAAAGGTAGCAAAGCTCCAGCTGTAACTTCTAATTTTGCTCCCTTCTGCTGCTGTCCAAGTCTGTAAAAGTAAATTCATAATCAGTAGTACTTTTCACTCAAAATCAAGCACTTCTACAAAGAATTTTATAACAAAAATATAATACAATACAACTCAGGTCTACTAAAAAGATCAATATGCCTGGCAGCGGTGCCAAAAACTTTTTGAGGTTAAATTTTAGTAGGTTGTGTGCTTATTTTATTAGTTTGAAAATACATGGGAAAAAGAATCAAAATAAAATAAAGCAAAATAGAATAAAAAATGGAAGACACAGAAGCACAAAACCAAAACCCACAGACCTGTAAGAATCCAGGGTCTATTGTAGGAAGTTTTAAATAAGTAAGAGTTTGTCCCACAGAGAAATTGATCTAGAACCCAAAAATGGTTGTATTAGTAGGCCTCCAGATCTGGCAATCCTAAAGAAAGGGAGTTAGGTGTTACAACGACACTAAACTAAAACTAAAGGAGTAGAAAGAAAGTACAGTCCTATCCTAAAGAAAGGGTTTAGGAAGAAGGCGATGATGGTGTGTGTTAAAATAAAGATAAAAATTAATGGGAAGTAGACAACTAAGCTAAGGTTATTTCAGTCACATAAATCAGATCTAGAGCTGTCTCTATAGTAATCCTTCAAATGGCTACAAGCACATCTACAAGGAGAAAGAATATAACTCAACTCCTATGATTTAACCTGATCTCTTAAGGCTATAATCTCTCCACTACAATGGTCATAGACTATCCAATAAAGAGGATCAAGACACATGAGTTCAATCAGAAAACCAATTTGATCCAAGGGAATGGGCTGATCTTAAGTCTATAACCTATCCACTTAAATGGTCACAGATTATCCAATAGATGTCCTCCAACAAATGAATCAAATTAGAATATAAAAAACATTGCAGACACTACGTTTGCCAGGCTACAAGCTCAGGCATCCATAAGAGTAAACAGCTCTTGAAAAACCAGTGGCAACCACAGTTATTCAAAAGCTATTAGGGGACTTAAATGTAGCTGGTCATTGCTACAAAAGGCCTGCAATGACTCAGCTCACAAGTCTGCAATCTCTATAGAGAAATCAGCTCTAACATTAGATAATGGTCATATAAAATCGAGCGGAGTTTGTTCCTTCTACAACCTCTCACAAGGCTACAAGCTCAAGTGCAGAGGATAAGAATCCATCTCAGACTTGTGGCTTGGAATCACCCTAGGACTATAGTCTGTCCACTCAAATGGTCACAGGCTATCCACAGAGGCTATCCAAATCATAGAAATATGAGATGGAATAAGAAAATTGCTGCCACCACCATGGTCCCAAGGCTACAAGCTCAAGCTTCCATGGGAGCTTCAAATCAGTAAAATCCTATGTATATGGCATAGATCAAACAATACTATGGATACATAGGAAAATATTAGATTGAATAATCATTAAAATAAACTTTTCATTGATTAAACAATACTTACAATGAAAGTCCTTAAGGGAGCAGCCTTGAGCAGAATAGCCCTCAATAGATCCCAATGCTTACATAACCCATTACAAAATTGAATTAAACTATGCCTAATTGCTTACAATGATCATAGCTAGCAACTGTTGGGCTAAGGAAGAAGAAAAAGGGAAAAAGGTGGTGATCTAACCCTAACCCTAATCTGCTAGAGTTCACAATCGATTGAGGTTGAAGGAAAGATAGAAAAATTAGATAAGTTAAAGCTTATATACTCAATGCTGAATGCCTTGGCCAATAGGAGATTAAACCCTAATTTTATGGTAGATGTGGCTCCTTTACAGCCCTTGAATGCCTTGGGATGTGTGCATAAAGATCAACGCCTCGGGATATATGCCCTAGCCCTGGGGAAATCCCCAAAGTATCACTGAGTATGGAAATAAGAGGGGAAACACAAGCTTTGTGTTGCTGGGGTGTGCCTGTTTTGTTACTCGCATAGCTTGTTGTGCAGTTGAAGTAGCTACAGAAGAGTGCTCGCGAGGTGAATTTGTAGTGAATGGTTTCAGCTCACGCAGTGGAGCTTCAGGTGATCCCCATCGCGTGGATGTCACATGGCACAACTAACGTGGAAGGTTTAGATTGTGACACGTGTGAGACCTACGCGAGAGATTTTTTAGGACTCGCTCCTTTTGAGCTACGTGAGAGCTACACGAGCAGCTGAAGTCTTTTGTATAAATGAGCCTTGCGAGAATTGCACATGCAGCTATTCTAAGACTTTCCTGCCGTGAACTATGTAAGTGCTTCATGACATATAATGAGAGTGAAATGCCTGAACTTCGCGAGTAGGTTTTCTGAAGCTTCTAGTGCGCGAGTGCTTCGCAAGCAGCTGGAGTGTGGAGAGCAAATGAACCTCACGACGGCTCCACAAAGTAGCTCACTTAGCACATTTCCTCACTGAGCTGCGCGAGTGTGAATATATTGCAGGCCTATGAACCTCGCACCAATTGTGTGAGGCAATTTACTATGTTCTGCTGCTATGCTCCTTTTGTTGCTGTAGCCTCCAATCCTTGGGTCCACCAACCATTCCTCCTTTGGACTTCTAGGGTCCACCTTCGCATGCAATATGGTCACCATGGTGTGTGCCACCAAGGTGCATTTTCTGTTCTTAGCTCAGCTCCACATCTTAGCTTGATTTCTCTCTTTTTAGCTCAAAAGCATGGACTTTTTACTACACTGCAACTGTTATTACTAACTATAAAATATGCTAAATAGAGGATTATTAGACGACTCCAAGGTGTAGTAATGGCTAGGTTAAGAGGTAAAAGTGGTACTTTTCAGTGAATAACAACACTTAAAAGCTAATTAGGGTTAGACATTAGGTAATCTTCTAATCTAAGGTTTCCTAGGATCTTTAAGGCTTGAAAATATAGGCAATGGTCTTCAATGGTAGATGATAGGGTGGGGTTTCAAATGACTAGAGGGTTGCAAAAAGGGTAAATGGGGGTACAACAGTCATAATGAAACCCACCCTAAACATTGGGATGGTCAATAAGTCAAACCCCAAAAGTGAAATTCAGGCAAAATCTAAGGTTTTATAGCTAAGCCTGGCACATGTATTATCCACGCCAGGCATATGCACAGTGTTTGGGAAGTTCAGAGCCCACTGGAGGACCCATCCCTGTTTGGCGTGTATAATATACACGCCAGGCTAATTTTGGGAAAGAATGGCCTGACACATGTATTATATGCACCAAGCAAAGTCCATCTCCTCGAGAGGCTCCTCGAGTGGTTTGGAACCTGTCGAGAGGTTCATTCTCCCTTGGTAAAATAGGGTCATCTCAGGTCTAGAATTTCGGATTGTCGTAACTTTTGATGTACAACTTGGATTGAGGGGATTTTTGGCTTGTTGGAAAGCTGGGAATGTCTACTTTTCAATCGTATAAGATTCAGTCATAGTAGAGGTCTCTGCCAGCCTTGGTACACTCTCTAACCATTGCCTGAGAGGATTAACTAAGGGTTGGAAGAAGTTGGGGTTTTTTTTTAAGGGTTCAGGTAAGTTCTTAAGGGTTTGGGAAGATTCCGAAGGGTTTTTGGTCAAGTTCCTAGGGGTTTTGGAAGATTCCTAAGAGTTTGGGAGATGCTATCGAAAGCTCGGGGGTGCGCCTCTCTCGAAGTATGTTTTGATCGGGCCTTAGACCAAATTTGGGTGTCTACCAACGCCTCTCTTTAGTATCTGATCACTAATGATCGATTACCAAAGATAAGAGACATTCGAAGAGGCCCAAGGCAATACTGACCGGTCCGTCGTATTCAGAACGAACCTCAAACATCATGTACATAACATGGAGAGTAAACGAAAGCCCTGTATGTTAGGAAAAATGTTCGTTCCTCAAGGCTATCAGTCCCCAAGCACTTAGTGATATTACTGGGTATAACCAAGATGGAGTGAGTTGCGAAAACCCAATATGCTAAAAAAAATGTTTGCTTCTCGAGATGATTGAAGATGATTGATGCTCAAGTTTCAGTTTGAATAAAACAGCTCTGTGAGTGAGAGGGTGATTGACCCAAACTTAAAGATAGGCGCGAGACAAATGCGCGAAGGTTCATAGCTTTTGTCTAATCATACGGGCATCCATTTCCCTATTTGACTGGCCACGAGTGCCCCTGCGTGAAGCAGGGTTCAAGGTCTTTGGGTAAACCCAACGATCTTGAAGTTAATTTAGCATGACTACCTGAGCGGAGCGAATTTATGTCGCAACACTTTTTGGTAGGACGTGTTGCTTTTTAAAAGTTATATATATATATTTTTTTATTTCTTGATATTTCATGTATTATTATTATATATATTTTTTTTGTTGTATGTTTTTTATTTTTTTTTATTTTATGTAGATTTTTTTATGTGGATTTTTTTTGTTATTTTGTAGAGAGATTTTTTTGTTATTTTATTTGGACCTTTTTTTATGGATTTTTGTAGAGATTTTTTTTGTTATTTTATGTGGACTTTTTTTTTTGTGGATTTTTGTAGAGATTTTATTTTATGTTGATTTTTTTGTGTTTGTTTGGGATGTTCAGAGCATGCTCGTCGATCCTTGGCGTGTATAATATATACGCCAGGCCAAATGGAAGTTGACATGCTTCCCAGGGGTGTGTGCACCAGAATGGGGGAAAGGAGGAACAACCTTGGCGTGTATAATATATGCACCAGGCCAAATCAGGTCAGGAATAGCCTGGCATGTATATTTTACACGCCAAGCCAAATCTGGCCAAAACAAGCCTGGCATGTATAATGCCAGAACTGGGGGGGTTTAAACCAGTCGAGCCCGAGCCAAAAAGGGCATTTTTCAAAATCTTTTCCTCCCCCCTCTCTAAATTGAAAGAAAACCTCCTCCTAGGGTTTGTTTGGATCGATTTAAACCCTGTTACATTCCCAGTGTCCAGTCTTGCCGATCAAATATACGTTCTACGCTGGATCAAAGAACTATTTTCTTGAAGGTATTCATTTTTTAACCTTATTTCTTTTTATTCTTCTTGAATTATTTCCAATGTGGTTAGGATTCTTGCATTTTTAGATGATGAATGAATGATTTTTTGCACGTGGGATTATTTATGACCGTTTGATTTTATTCTATGTGAATTGGTTGTGATGCTTTTAAATGATTCCATATCTCTTTTTTTCTTTTATGTACGTATATACATATTATTATATATATATTTTTTTGAAAAATTTTCTTCTTTTCTTGAAACTTCTTTTTTTGTTTAGGTATGCATATATGGACTATTATATGTATTTACTTAAAACTTTTTCTTCTTTTATTTAAACCTTTTTTGTTTATGTATGTATATATACATATTATTATATATGTTTTTTTTAAAATTTTTTCATCTTTTCCTCTTTTTTTTTGGAATCTTTTTGGCGTTTTCTTTTTCTTTGAATCTTTTTCTCTTTTTTTTTTTATATTATTTGTGCATTGTTACACAAAAAGATGAAAAATTTTCATCTTTTTCTCTTTTTGTCATTTTCTTTTTCTTTGAATCTTTTTTTTTTTAAATCTTTTTGAAATGTGGGGGCTTGGGACTCTTCCCCCCCTTTTTTATGTATTTATTTAAACATGACAATGAATATGATCGATGGAAAATGAAAGGGGGTATACTTACCTTCTTTTGGCTCGTAGCAATCGGTTTCCTGCTACTGACATATCTTGATATTGTTCCTTGTGTCTCCCTCATAATGTCGAGTGAGGAGCAAGGGCAAGAGGAGGGGCCTGAGGTGGTCAATGGTTTGCGGGGGGAGAAATTTTTTACAGTGCAGTGCTCTTCCCGTCTATGGTACGAGATGCAAGGCGAGGCAGCCCATACCGGCCTACTTAATCAACGGCACATCCACATCTCGAACTTTGGGATTGCTGGCAAGGTAATGAAACAAGTATTTTTTGTCGTTTTGTCTTTTCTTTGTGTGAGCTTGCTTCATCTTTAGGATCTGATGCCTCTTCCTTTTGGTGTAGGCCTTGCCATCGCTTACGTTTCGTGGGGGTTGGTTCAACCTCCAGCGCCTTTACCTCTACCTTCCTCCGATAGTGAAGTTTCTCCTTGCTTAGGCCGGTTTCAGGGATTTCCTTTCACGTCCTGCCATGAGGGGCGACTCGGCCTATCTGAATGCCCTACTTGAATACTTTTGGCTTGAGACCATGACTTTTCATATGTCGATAGCCGAGATGACCATCACCCGAATTGATTGGTCGATGATTATGGGGGTTAAGATAGGGGGCACATCGGTGACCGACCTTCGCATACCCGGTCGGGATGAGGTGGTTCAGTTGATTAGGGATTACCCCTCTTCCCAGAATATGCATGGCACTGACGTTCAGTTATCTTGGCTGTCCAATCTATGTAATGAGCATGAATTGGTGGATCTGGGCCAGCCTAATGCAGATATCCCCATTGAGCCTGGCGTGCCTTGATGTTGGCTCCCATCTCTCTCCTCTTCCTCCTAGGTAAACCTCTTCTTGCCAATGCCAGCAGAGGTTGGGTTTCATTATCCTTGCTTAGTATCATGGGAAATTGGGACAATGTGCACTGGCATGACTAGGGCAGGGTTGGATACGTCGTGCTGATGTCTGGCCTGGCTCGAGCCTCAATTGGGGACCTAAGTTCTTTTATTGGTTTCTGGCCTACGGTTGAGGTAACCCCCGACTCACTTTCGTTGGTTTATTGGCTAGTCATTGCTTGCCTCTGACACATCTTTTTATGTTTTCTGTTCTCTTCAGATTTGAGGCTACCTACACTTCCAACCTAGTCGCCCTCTCCTCTTCTCCGATGTTTACACATATCCACTCATGAGCAACTGGCACAAGAGTCGCTGCAGCGATGTGGGAATGAAGCATTTAGAGCTGGGCCTGAGGTCCCAATTTGACTTACTGATCCCAAAGCAGGTATGGGTACTTTCCTCTTTTCTCCCCCTTTTTTAGGGTTTGATGGCAGCTACTGACTGATAGGAATCTTTTTACCATTTACAAGTCACCTTTAACCTGTACATTGGTTCTCCCATCTAGGATCAAGCCACGATGGGTCCGTCCCACTTTTTTGTTGACCGCCATGTCATTTTCTTTTATGGGGCCTGGGCTAGGGCATATTACCTGGGGGAGAGAGTGGTACATCAGTATCGAGAATATTTTGTCGTGTCATGGGCTCCTCCCGTGGACGTTATGTCTCCTGAGGGTACTATTGAGGAGCTTTCCGCTGGATTCCTCTATCATAGGGTCCCTATTGGTGATCTTCTCATGGCTGGGGGATACCCGATGTGGTATGAGTCCTTGCCCTATCGATCCCTCATTCTGCTTTTCGTACCCGGTGCCAATTTCTTGGCCTTCGGTGGTCCGCAATCTCAGGTAGTTCTCCTCTTTCTCTAGGTAAGTTTTCGATTCAATTTTATCTCTACTGATTGAAATCTTACTTCTTTTCATAGTTTGGGGGGGGAGATGATTCTGATTATGATGATGAGGCGAAGGCTGGTCCTGCTGAGGCTGCGGATGCTGATCCTTTAGACCCCTCTGGCATAGGTGCTTCTGATAGTTCGACTGCTGAGGTTCAGGGGACCTTCGGATGCCTTGATGATGCCTTTCTTTGAAGTTTATGCGCTGATGTCGCCTAGCGTGCCCGCCTATTTTCTGCAGCGGTCCGAGTCCCCCCACCTGAACTAGTCCCAGGGGTGAGTTTTCTTTCTCGTACACTTTCTCTTCAAAGAAATGCCTCTTTTTATGCTTATGGCCCCTGTAACTGATATCTCTTTTTGTTCAAAACTATGAGTCGGTCATGAATCAAGCTGAGTATTATCGCAATATCGCCGGACTTCGGGATCTAGAAATGGTAAGCGCTTTGTTGATCTATTTTGAATTTTTGTTTACTGCTCTTGCTTTTACTCAAACTGACTGACCTCTTGGTATGATGTTTGCAGTGCACTCGTGAGAAGGAGTAACGATTAGTGCTCGGGAGGCTATCACAGGTGTGGTCTCGGGTGGGGGGGTTCAGAAATACCACAGCACCTCACACCGTCTCAAGAAATCCAAGGGTTCTAATAAGGATTAGGCCTTCCCTGATTTGGTTTAGACTTTTTAGACTCTAGGGACATACACACATTTTTTTTCTTTTCTGGGTTTTGGAAACATGTAATGGATGATATGACACTATGTTTTGGATGGTTTTCAATTTTTTAGGATGAATGTTAGTGCCCTCTTTTTGATTGCATGTTCTATCCCCTTTTTCTTATTGTAGTATACTGGATCATTTGCAGGATGGGCTCAGTTTTTTTTCCTTTTCAAGCCAATGCCTTGGCTAATTCCGGCCAAGACTTTAATCTCTTTGCGGACTGTCCCTGAAAGAAGACAATTATATAATGGTTAGATGCTCATTCCTTTGTATCCCAACATGTTATCTGGGATGCTTTGAAAAAATAAATTGTAGGAAATGTAGGTGGGCTAGCTAGAGTGGAGCAAAAAGGACCTCCCCTACCCTCTCTTTTCCTCAGTGGGTGGCATCAGTGGTCTTGGTGTGCATAATATATGCGCCAGGCCAAATTGGGCCAAAAATAGCCTGGTGTGTATATTATACACGCCAAGCCAAATCTGGCCAAAACAGGCATGGTGTGTATATTATACACGCCAAGTGCCTTCTGGGGAATATGTGGGGCCTTTCAAGCCCGAGAATGCACTTATTTCTCCCTCTTTTATTTTAAACTTGGTCATTTTTGCAGCCATTTTTCTTTTTGCTTGCCCAAGGGTGGGTTCACCGTCCTACTTTGAATTCTATCTCGAGAACATCTTTTATTGACAATGGACCCGCTTTCTGACCCCGCCTGTTGTGGGGGGTTCGGGACCACTATACTTCCCTCTTTGGGTGTGGGGCCCAGTTTTCTAAAGAAGGGACTTGAGAGCTTGAATGAGAGTGAGCTAGCAGGTTTGGATCGGCTTGGATTAGCCCATCTCTCATCTTTCCTTGAAGTTCCTCCGCTTTGGGGTTTCATTTATGCAGCGGCTTCATTTTGGACAGTTGACACCCATGTCTTCCATTTTGGGAATCATGAGTTAACTCCTACTCTCGAGGAGTTCTCCAATCTATCGAGTCTAAAGCTGCATAGACACCTTGCCGGAGTATTGCCAAAATTGGGTTATGCTAAAGCCATCCAGATCACCATAGGCTTGAAGAAGAATGATTATCAGAAAAGTCTCATTGGTGGGCCCACAAGGTGTTCGGTGAAATTCCTGAGAGAACCTTTTAGAGAGGAAAGCCTGTGAAAATTGCCGATCAAAAATCCTCAATACTGTAAAGGCCTTTGCCCTTTACCTTATCTCTGAGGTTCTTTTCTACACTGGGGGAGAGAGTTTCTCGCTTGCACTCTGCGACGTGTTGGCATAACTAGAGGGGGGGCGCTCTGTGATGCATATTGTGTTGGAAGAGCTTTATCGCTGCCTCAATGCCTTCGCTCTGGGCAAGGTGGAGGGCCTCTGGGGATGTCACGTCCTGGTCTAATTTTGGGTTGGGGAGCATCTTGCTATCTTGGGACCCGTGCCTCACTTCTAAGTTGCTCGTGGTGAGGGGCCCCATTGCTTTTTGGGTAGATGCCACATGATTTTGCAGGGGAACATTCAAGGGCTAAAGATTTGGGTGGATGACGCTGAGCGGGTGTGGAGGCTTCCCTACTTATACAAGATTTCCCTAGTGGGGCGCTCTAGAAATTACGCGAGCATCACTCTCCTTGGTTTGATTGGCAACACTTACTATTTCCCATTTCGAGTGTTGCGCCAGTTTAGTTGCTCCCAACAGGTGCCTTCTGTGGTAGCTGATCAGTCCCATAATTTACCATTTTATCACCCTTAAGTTAGTAATACTGGGCTTTAACTTTTTACTAATAACTTACTGATATACAAATATTAGAGATAAATAGTAAAATAGAGCCTAAGTGTGAATATTCATCAAGAGGAACTCAAAAGGCAATAAAGAATGACGACAGAACTGAAAGATGAAACCTTGCATACTGAATAGAATGAAAAATTGCTATTTTATGATTTCCCAAGAGTGAAAGACTATGGAAGCCAAAGAATTGTAATTTACGATTCCTCAAAAGAAGCCACTCAAAGAAGAAAAGTAAATAATTATATTTTTCAAAGAATCGTCTGCTAAGTCATAAGAGTGAGCAGTATGAAGATATAAAATTGTCATTTACGATTTTGCAACAAAATGATAAAACTAAAGAATCATCTTTTACGATTTTCCCTCTATGAATCATACTCAAAGCAGAGAATTGTAATTTACAATTTTCTACCAAAGAAGAGAGACAGAGAATCAGTATCAACGATTTTATAGAAAGCTTAATTCACTGCTGTTGCTGATCACGTGAGTAAAAGATTATCACCGCCATGAACCAAATTAGAAGGTCTCTAGAAGTCTGGTGAATCACCGATTCGGGAAGATTGATGAAGATCTATTTCGAAGGACTCTGTTGCTGAAATAATAGAGAGCAATCTAGAGGCACATCTACCGTTTAAAACAAGGACAGATAAAATTAGGAATTAGAGTTATATTAGGAATCTTTTGTTTTTGGTAGTTTCTTTTATTAGAATTAGACCTTTATGATCTATAAATAAGAGAGCTTAGTGTACGAATAAGCATCCAAAAATTTCAGCATCAATTGATGCCTGAGGTTGGATTTTATTTCGAGTATAAAATAGTTAGAGTAGATTAGATATTAGAGGTTTCTTAAGAGCAATTGAAGACTGCAATTGGGTGCTGAAGATTAGTTTAGATATCCTAGTTTCTCATAAGCAATTGACGACTGCGGCTGAGGGGTGAAAGATATATTTATATGCTTTCTAGATTAGAATTTATTTTCTTTTATTTAAAGCTTTGTAAACATTTCCAAGTTTTAATTTGAATTGACAACTCAGGTTAGAATTTGTAGATTAGTGTAACGGTTTTTATTTTTTCCTCTTCAATTTTCTAAGGTTTGATTGACACACAGATTTTAGGAAGTTGTTGATTAGATTAAATCTACATTAATAGGATCTTAGAATTGATTGACGACCAATGCTAAGAAACTGGAGGTATCGTGTAACAGTACTATTTAAATTCGTAAATATTTGATGGCTAAATGTAGACATGAAAAATTGACCCAAGGCTCGATCGAAACATACTTTGAGAAAGCCCCCCCCCTGAGCTTCCGATAGCATCTCCCAAACCCTTAGGAATCATATCAAAACCCTTAGGAATCATTCCAAATCCTTAGGAATCAACCCCAACCTTCTCGGACACCTTAGAACCCGTCCCAGACCAGTTTCTAAACCTTCTTGAGTAGTGAATGGAAGGAGTAGTTTTAAAGTTTACACATACCTCTACTAGAGCTAAGTTACATACCATTGGAAAAAGGACTTCCCCAGCTTTCCAACAAACAAATAATCGCTTCAATCAGAGTTGTATATCAAAATTTATGGCGATTTAAAAATCGGGCAGTTGGACGGGATGTTGCCTGGCGTGGATAATACACACGCCAGACAATTTCTTCTCAGAAATGGCTTGGCGTTGATAATACACGTGCCAAGCCATTTCTTTCCCGAAATGGCTTGGCATGTATATTACACATGGCAAGTATAGGTGGGTCCCCCTGCGGGCTCTGGACTTCTCTGTTACTGTACATATTCTTGGGGTGGATAATACACATGCCAAGCTTAGGTACAGTAACTGTTGGTTTTTGGTCAAAATTCACTTTTAGGGTTGGACTTATTGACCATCTTAATATTTAGGGTAGGTTTCATTAGGACTGCTACACCCCTGTTTACCCTATTTGCAATCCTCTAGTCATTTGAAACCTCACCCTATCATCTACCATTGAAGAGCATTGCCCACTTTTCCTAGAACATAAGATCCTAAGAAACCTTAGATTAGAAGATTACCTAATTGCTAACCCTAATTAGCTATTAAGTACCCTCCTAACCTCCTTTTCTCCTCTAAATAGAGAGGCACCCCTCCCTTTACAAAGGCTTGAAAAAAATCCAAAAGAGATAAAAGATTAAGAGAGACCTTTTTCCTCTTTTGGTGCCCCAATCCCATACATATTCCAGAATTAATCTTTGCCCTTTAAACCTCATTTTCCACCATCAATCTTTGAGATTTATCTAGAACTACCCCCTAGCCTTCATCCTCTACCTCTTAGCTACCAAGCCTCAGAGATTACAACCCTTCTCCTAAACCGTTTGCTATTGGAAGCTCACCAGCGACGCTCCCACGCGAAGGACCATATTGGTGCTACAAGGGCCCGAGAGCTCCGGCTCTGCCCTCTATTCCTCTACCTTCTTTAGCTTTTCTTCTATCATAGAATTGACCTGTTATGGAGCCCAAATTTTGTCAAGCGGGAACGGCTCAATAGGATTGGTGCACCTTCAAGCAAGGGGAAGTGCCGCTCATTTTGCTTCTTTATATATATATATATATATATATATATATATATATATTACATAAACCAGCTCCACATAGACCCGGCCATAGTAGAGACGACTTACGAGCGGGTTGATCGGGTGCCTAACACCTTCTCGGTTGATAATCGAAGCCCCTATCCAAGAGCCTGTGGCGTAGACCAGTGAATCAGAGTCATATTTTTGCACTTCGGTGATTTTAATATTGATTTAGGTTTCCCAGGACACCAAAAGCTCAGGGTGGCGACTCTATAGTTTTCATTAACAAGTGTAATGTCGCAACAGATTTGATAAAAATCCACGGTTGCACACTTGGCGACTTTGTTGGGGATACTTTAGAGCTTCTACTTGAAATTGGCCCTTTATATTTTGCATGAGTCTTTCTTGTTTTTACTAACTTTTGTTATTTCTCTTTCATTTTTGTACTCACCCCTACGATTCCGTCATTTTTTACTTACCCCTATTATTTAGTCATTTACACGCCTTAGCCGATTGGCGGGCCTACTTGAGCATTGTCTTTACTTTTATTTATTTTCCGTCATTTATATGCCTTAACCGATTGGCGGGCTTACTTGTGCATTTAAATTTCTTCGTTTGGACACCTTAGCTGATTGGCAAGCCTGCTTGTGCATTGTTTTATGTTTAATCATATCCCATCAGTGGACGCCAGCCCGTAGAGGTGGCACGGGACCATAACCCCTGGTTTTTGAACCTAAGCAAACTCCCCTTTTAGAAATTGAATTTAAAAGTGAACTATGAGACTTAATTCATTTTTTGCCGGGGTAGATTTTAAAGGGTTGGGAATTTAGGCAGCGATACAAACATCCCAGGTCTTAGTATGATGACAGCCCCTAGTGTTGATGATCCCGAAAAGAACCACCCATCCAGTATCTAAGAAGGCGCTTGCGCCGGAGGTATAAAGGGTGGGTGACTGATCCAGTTACGAAGCTTACAACCCTTGGAGAGTGCGATAGTTATCCCAAATCAACCTTGTATCCCTAGGTTCAGTTAGGAGGGACCTGCTACAATAAGGAAATTAGTCTTCGGAAGCATCGCTTCCAAAAAATTAGAAAAAGAGACCAATTTCGGGCTTGCTGTTCTACTGTCAATATAAATATATACCCTATTTTTACTTGGCATGTGTAAAATACACGCCAAGCCATTTTTACGTAGAACTACTCTGGCATGTATATTACACACGCCAAGTCAGAACTGCCCAGATCTAGCCTGGCGTGTATAATACACACACCAAGCCAAAATCTCTAAAGTTTGGCGTGGCACATCTCATATACACTCCAAGCCTGTCCTGGGCTAGGCAGCCCGAATCTGAGGCCTATTATCACATTCTCGAGTTCCGGCTTAGTGATTTAGTGCCTCCAATAGATCCCACACATTCTGACACCCAATTCGCCATCATTGCTCAAAAGACGCCACCCTCTTATTGACTTTTTCTGAGGGATCGGGTTGTCGTGTGGATTCCCGTGCCTTCACATAGAGTAAAGGTGTTCCTTATTTCTTCTGAAACATGTCGGGGTCACATCGTGGGAAATATTTGGGGTACGAATGGCACCTGAAACGGGAATTCTAAAGGCCCCGAAACTCATCTTATAAAGGTACATTTGCTTTATCCAAAAACAAAAAAAAATAAAAAAATGAAACTCCAAAGAGACTTTTGGTGTCGGCACAACGGCATCGCCTTACCCTCCATCGTCCCGTAGGGGGAGGAGAAAATGTTTCGAGCCCCACCCGAGGCATCCATACCCAACAGCCTCCAAGCCGTGTCATGGGCGGTTGATCCGGCATATGCCGATCCTTATTCATCCCCGCCACGTTCCCCAACTCATTCCCACATGGAAGAAATCCCCATTTCTGATTTCCCCACCCCATCCCATTTCGATGTCACAGGACCCTATGGTGCACCTGTATTCCCATCCACATCCACCTCATTCCCTCAAAATTCACCCCATTGTCCTCCCACATCCATCTAAAACCTAAACTCTTGCCCTTCATTCACCCGACTCACACCCATTTTTTTCCCATCTACACAAGCTATGCCCTATTTCCCTTCCACATCCACTCAAAATCTCCCCCATCTTACCTCCACATCCATCCATACCATTCCCAATTCTCCCACATCAATCCAACCAACCCCTAATTTTCCCACATCCATCCAGCAACTGCCCCATACACCCCAACTTCCCTCCACGTCCAATCCAAATTTTTACTCCACAACCAATCCCAACAACCCCCATTTTCCCACATACACCCAGGAAATGCCCAATTTATCCCAATCCCCTCCAAATACACCTAATTTCCCCTCATTAATCCAAAATCCACCACATTTCCCTCCATCTACCCGGGTCATGCCCAATTTTCCCTCCACCCAAGCCATGCCTATTTTTTCTTCCACTCCAAATGCACCACAATCTCCCCCCACAAATCCCAATACACACCGCTTTCCTTTTACATCCAATATACCCAATTTTCCCCCATCTTCACAAACCATGCACAATTTCCCCTCCTCCACCCGGGTCATGCCCAATTTTCCCCAATCTACCCAAATAATGCCCAACATTCCCTCATCAACGATGCACAAATTCCCTACCTCTACCCAGGTCATGCCAATTTTCTCCCATACATCCCCCTCATTAGGTGAGCTATCCACTTCCAACCCCATACCCGACCCCATGTCCATGATGGAAGACATGGTGAAGGCCTACACCATTTGGAAGCCCTCCCAAAGCCATCCTCATCTACCCCAAATGTCCAATCTCCAACAAACCCTTCAAAATCTCCATACCATATTCCCTCAAAATCCTAATCAACCTTCCGTTGTTCATACCATCCAAGGCTCCCATCAATCATGGGGCCATTTGAGCAAGCCTCAAAACCCCACATCCTATACCCAAGCCCATAAATGACCAATACCCCAAGCCCCTTAAGGCCCCACACACTATACCCAAGTGCATCAAGGCCCAATACCACAAGCCCATCAAGACCTAATAGCCCAAGCCCACCAAAGCCCAATGGCCCAAGACCATCAAGGCCCAATACCCCAAGCCCATCAACGCCCAATGGCCCAAACCCATCAACGCCCAATACGCCAAGCCTATCAATGCCCAATAACCCAAGCCCATCAAGGCCCAATGCCCCAAGCCCATCAAAAGCCCAATGGCCCAAATCCACCAAGGCCCAATGGCTGTTGAGATTTTTAATGTGCTGATTTTATTATTGTGTGGTGAGAACAAATTAAAAATCAAAGTAAAATAAAAGATGGAAACAATACAACTAAAATAATCCTAAGCCTATAAGATACAGGGCTGTGGTAGCAAGTTTTGATAAGTAAGAGTTTGTCCCACAGAAAAATTGATCTAGAATCCAAAATGGGCTAAAATAGTAGGCCTCCAAATTTGGCTATAGATCTGACAATCCTAAAGAAAGGGAGTTGGGTGTCACAACTACACTAAATTACCTATTAAAAAAAGGAAACGAAATAAACTACAGTCCTATCCTAAGAAAGGGTTATGAAGAAGGTGGTGATGGAGTATTAAAATAAAGATAAAAGGGTGAGAAGTAAGCAGTTTAGGTAGAAGTTCATTCAGTTATGTAACTCAGATTTAGGGCTCTCTCTGCAACAAATCCTTACTGAACTGCTATCAATAACCACAACAAGGTAGAAGAATCTAACTTAACCCATGCCATTTGGGGTGCTCTTAAGGCTATAGTCTATCCACTCAAATGGCCACAGTCTATCCAATAGTGTCTGTCAAATCCCATTGATTGAGTCAGAAAAACTAACCTAATCCAAAGGAGTGGGTTGATCAAACCTAATCCAATGAATCAAATCAGGCCATGAATACCATTACAGGTACTATGTTTGTCAGGCTACAAGCTCCCCAGATCTATGTACAGATTTGGCAGACATTCATAGGGTATTAAACCTAAGAAGATCAGATGGCAATCGAAAGATCTAAAGGTTAAGTAAATGGGCAATTCCCAAAAACACAAATCCGATCGAGAAAGCTAATGGGACCAAAAGATCTATAAATTTAAATGGACTTTAAATCAATAATTTATTGCTTAAAAATAACTTCCAATAAAATGTCCTCACAACTGCAATCACTACAGAGAAGCCAGATCTAACATCCGATAGTGGTTAAATAATAACATAGAGGGAAGCCTGTTCCTGCACAATCTCTCACCAGGCTACAAGCTCAAGTGCAGAGCAAAAGGATCCATCTCAGATTGTGACCAAGATTACCCTAGGGCTATAGTTTGTCCACTCTAATGGTCACAGGCTATCCATAGAGGCTCCCTTAACCATAAATGATGTGGTAGAACATGTAAACTGCTGCTGCCACCATGGTCCAAGGGCTACAATCTGAAGGTTTCGTGGGCCTTTCAATAAGCTCAAATCCTAAATGCATGCTATAGCCTAAATAGAACTATGAGCAAATAAGAAAATAACAGATTAAGTAAGCATTAAAAGCATAAATTCCATTGATCTGATGTTACCAATAATGAAATCTCTCAAGGCAACAGCTTTGTGCACAACAGCTCAACAAAAAATCCCAATGTTTAAATGATCTATTATTGGAGTGTCTGCCCTTCCTTCAAAAAGGGTCTAAAATTCACTTATAAATCTAGCTAGATCACACTTACACAGACCTACAAGTAATCAGGGCCTGTTGTAGCAAGTTTTAAAAAGATGGTGAGTAGGGGAATGTCCACAGAGAGGCTGCTTTGAAATGTGGTAGATCTCCAGATCTGTAAGAGATCTGGCACCCTAACTAATGCTAAATTAGATAAAAGATAGGGGAGAGGTTTAAAAAGAGTTGTCACTTAAGCTATGATAAAATAAAATGAAAACTAGCTAGGATCGAGTTTAGAATTCCAGATCTTACAGGGGAAAGGAATTAAAAACAGAAAATGGAGAAGAGTAGCTCGGAAATTGGTCTCACTAAAATCAAGCTAGGTTAATCATACCACAGGGGTTTAGAGCACACAATTCCCTTAACTGGCTACAAGCACAGCCACAAGGTAGAAGACTCCACTCCAAATCAAAGGATATAATCGATCTTAAGGTTATGATTTGTCCACTTTAATGGTCAGAGACCATCCTATAGACTTTATCCGATCTAAAGATTTACAGCAGAAGAATCCAATTGACACCGGAGAGTGGACTAGTCTTAAGGCTATGATATATCCACTTTAATGGTCACAGATCATCCTAGGGATTTCATCCAAAGCAAAGGCATCGATCAGAGCAATAAAACTACTACAGATGCTATAATTTCTAGGTCACAGACTCAGGGAATCACAGGGATATCAGATCCAGGGAGATCTAATGGTATCCAAGAGGTCTACTAGTTAAGTGGGTGAGCTGATCTACAGATTCCTCTACACAAATTTGATCGAGCACCAAATGTAACTAAAGGAACTTTAGATCCAATCACAATATTAAAAACAACATTTACATTGCAATCAAAATCACTCTACAATGAAAATACTCTCTGATCTGTAGTCTGTGCAACATTGAACCCATAAAAGCACTCTCAACCTTACCCCATTATAGATCTAACCTCTCTCCTCGCTACTGCAAGGGAATTAGCCAACCATTGTTGGGCTAAAAGAGGGAAAATGGAATTTCTCTGCAAGCTTCAGTCTCCAGAATTTCGTTCAGATCTCGATCTCCCCCAGTTTCAATTGGGGAGTCCCTATATATAGCTTTCTCTCTTATTTTTCCCGCCAAAACTCCCTTCTCGAAGGTCCTCAGAGTTTGTTAGGATTTTGTTAGAGTACATGGGTCAGTTAAGGTTTCATAGGGCATCTTCTAGAATTGTCGTGCCAGTCACCAAGTGCCTTGAGTTACGTGCAGCAGGTTACGAAGTCACAGCGTGTGCATAGTTGATTTTCTAGAAAGTTCTGCACATGATTTCGACAGGTTGGGGAAGCTTTCGACAGGTTTAAGTAGAGATTTTTAGTCCTTTCGCTAGGTTCTCCAATCTCTTCGATAGGCTCGGACAGGATGAGCATTGAGGCTTCAACATGCACTGCGCTTTATCTGGAGCATTCGACAAGATGGAGGAGCATTTCGATTGGTTGGATGACCATTTCGATAGGTCCAGATGGTCCTTCGATAGGTTCAGGAAACCTTCCGATAGGTTCCCTTTTTTCCTCAGGCAGCTTTCGACAAGATAAACTCTATCTTTCTTTTAGCTGTTCGATAGGTCCTTGGATCCTATCGAATTTCACAATCCTCATGAATCCTTCCCTTCTCTACCTTCAGATCCTATCGAAGCCTCACTAACTGCACGAATTCCTCCAGTTTAACTCTCAACTCCTATCAAAGTCTTCAGATGACCTCTCAATAGGATGTTTTCGGCCTGTTTTCGCTACCTGTGCCTTGTTCTGCTGTGGCCACGTGCTCCAAGGGTCCAATGGTGTGCAGCCCTCTAGCGTGCTATTGTTGGGTCGGTACTATGCTCAGAGATGGCTTCTTTGTGAGCCTTCTTAATTGGTTTTCTACATTATTTTCATCTTTTCTTGTTTTCTACAAAATAAACTCAACAGAGGTTTATTAGTGTGCTCACAGGTTTATCAAAGATCAGGTTAAAGGGTGAGAAGTGGCATTTTTCACCACTTAACACCTATTACAAAACTAAATAAAACTACACCAAATTGCTTACCAAAGATTTAGCCAACAAGGGCTAGGCTAAGAGAGAAGGATAAATAGAAAAAGAGGTGATCAAACCTAAACCTTAATCTGCTTAAGCTCTCAGCCGACAGAGGTTGAAAGAGAGAGTGACTGATGATTTCTAAGTTACATGCATAACTTATATACTTAGTCTGAATATTGTAGTTGAGAGAAGAGTAAACCCTATTTTTCAAGCAGATGTGGCACTGTTATAACCCTTGGATGTCTTGGGAGGTGTGCATTGGAATATATGCCTCGGGGTGCATGCCCTAGACCTAGGGAAATCCCCAAAAGGTCCTTGAGTTAGGATTGAGAAGTGGGGAGCTCGAGCTTTGCAAGGCTGGCTCCTGCATATTACTTTTGTCGCGCAGTAGCAGTGTTCGCAGGGTAGAGTTTGGCTTTGAATATTATTGTCTCGTGCAGTAGAGCTTTGGATGATCGCAGAGCTACTTTAGCTTTGAATGTACTCGTGCAGTAGAGCTTCAAAAGTTTCTTTCGCAAGGTACTCGCGCAGATGCCTTTGCATCTCGCTCGGTTCAAGGTTAAGCTTCTAGGCGTGTGAGAGTTGCATAAGAGGATTTATGGGCATCTCTCTCTTTCAGAGCCACACAAGAACTTCATGAGGTCTTTGCTATTATTTGTGCCAATTAGTCTCACAGGGTAGTGTGCATGGCTGTATTAAGGCTTGATCCTTGCGAGAATTTTGTGAGCTGTGTTTCTGGAGACTTAGTGTACGAGAGATCCGCGAGTTTCTTCACATGTTGATTGCAGCTGAAGTGCATGACTGCTGCACAAGAGGCTGCTTTGTGATAACCCCTTCATTGAACTGCATGACTTCTTCATGAGCTCGAACATGCTACAGGGAGCTTTGCCAATGAATTGAATAGCACGAGGCAGCACCTCAAGTGTGCGAGATAGGTCATTGGCTCCTCTGCTGCTATGCACATGCTTCTGTTGTAGCTTCCTCCACTCTCACCTATACTTCTTTCATCTGCTGGACTTTCTTGGTCCATTATGACATGCAAAATAGTCACCATGGTGTGTACCACCATAATGTTCCATCACTTTTTGGTTCAGCTATTATTTTTTGCTTGAATTCTTTCTCTTCTTGGCACCAAAAGCATAAACTTTGTGTTAGACTGTATAATTTATTAGTAACTACAAAACAAGATAAAAGGGAGTTATTAGTCAGCTTCAAGGTCTAGTAAAGGTTAGGTTAAGAGGTGAAAGGATATACTTTTTAGTGAATAACACACCCTCAAACCTAATCTTTGCTAGTCCCAGAGTAAAGCAAAATTTAAACAGCTACTCTAAGAATGTAAATGCAATTTTCGTAGGGAGCACAGATGCATTTAGCTTATGCATCATGTCTTTTAAAACCCTAGGTGATCCCTAGTGGAGGAGTGAAGTCTCTTGAGGGTTTTCAGTGAAGGTACCCACAAAATTCTCAATGAAACAGTTAACAGAAGTGCACACAGTGGTTAATCAGTTTGAAATAAATAGATTTCATTTCACCCTTGCTCTGTGAAAATTAAAGGAGTTCCAAAGTAGAATATGCAAACAATTTAACACCTCAGTCATGCATGCATACTCATCACATCCAATCAGCTGACAACAAGAAGGCATTATATGTAAAACAGTGGTATGCTTACCAATACATCAAAATTCAGGATCAAACAATGCCCCAATGATTTCAATCTCAGACCTAATGCTTACCAGGCTGTCTCTCATAAATGAATTTAAGGGTGTATCATGTCACATAAGCTCAAGAGCAGTTACATACCCCAAATGGGTTTACAAGCATGAGCACAAGCAGTTCTTCTAATTTCTGACTTCATAAAGTACTCTCATCATAGATTAGACATTCCCTCATCTTCAAATGACAGTTCATTTGACTTTGGATCAACAAGGGCTTTTCATGAGTTATAATGTGGCTTATTGGTGAGGGTTGTAAATAATAAAAGGGATAAAGAAGGGTTCAAAATTGAGAAATCAACACAAGTAGGAGATGATTCATGACTTCACCTTCTTCATTTCAGCATAACTCCATCTTCTTTTGAAATTTTAGAGCTAAAGTGGCCAACTTCTTCTCTTCTTTTCAACATTTCCAATGGAATTCTTCTTTTGATTTCTCTCTCTTTTTTTTTCTGTTTCTTGTATATATATATATATATATTTATGATGGTTGCCACACATCTACAACTGTTACACTATTATTTACAGATCTCCTTCTCTCTTCTTCTCCTTTCACCAAATGTTAAACTTTTCTCACTTATCTTCAACATCCTCTCCTTTACCTTCTGCATTCTTAGAGTGAGGGTAGGGCTGAATCAAGTTAAGAGATTTAGGTTCAAGTACTTTGGTGTTTGTTGAAGGAAAAATGGGGCTTTAAGGCTCAAAAAGTGTATGCACAAGGGTAGTTTCATAGGTTTAATCTTTTAGGCTCAAATTGTCCAAATGAAGGCCTTGATCATTTCCTTAGTGTCATGATTATTGTCAAACAGCTTCAACTTGGGGTGTATAACTTCTAGTGAAAAGGGCTTGACTCAATCAGTCTTTAGAGCAGAAAAAATTTGCCATAGACACTCTAAAATAAAAAATTTGTAGGCTCAAAGCTCACTGGGTATGGTCTTCAATTGGTCTCAAAGGGTGTATGCTTTCACCTGCTTCTCTCCTTACTGGTTCACTAACTACTATTTATAAAAAATTTCTTGATGTTCACCTCATAGAAGTATTGATTTGTAAATGATTTTAGTATTAAATAGGTCTGCACAGTGTTTAAATTTCCTCACTTTCAACATTGCTTAGGTGAAATTCATTCTATTTATTCATCACTTAGTTAAAACTATTGCACTTATGTTAACTATATCATTGGCAATCCTTGCCACACCCCCAAACCTATGAAGAGCAGTGTCCTCACTGATTCAAAGATAAGAGGGCATGTGCAGCAGGGAACATATACAAAATCGACAAGAAATAAAGGAAGTGAAAGCATGAAAGAAAGCACACACAAACAATGAAAACAAACAAACTAGTTATGAAGTAGAAATGGAATCAAACAAAACTAAACTAAAAATGAATTTCATTGCTAAAACAAGCATGTGTACAAGCAAGGGAAAAGTGACCTACAAAAAGTATATCCTAACTAATTACAGGTGCATAGTCAATCATCCTAATTATTTGCTTGTTTAGTCTTGATTTTGGGTCCTTTGCCTTTTTCTTTGGTAGCAATAGGGGAAGTAGCAGGAGGGACATGCTCAGCTACCTATGGAAGAGTTGTGCCAGTCAATTTAGCAAGCTTCCTTTCAAGGATTTCTGCCTTCTTTTTAGCAAGCTGAACTCTAGTTTTATAGAGGTACTTGATGGCCTTTGTAACATCTTTTGAAGCAGCTAATCTTTTCTCTAGGCCATTAGCTCTTATCTTCTTCGTTACTGTAATATTCTTTTCAGCTTCATACTAGATCAAAATTCTTCCCCATCCCTTAGATATACCTATCAGTTGAACTCGGTGATCAAACTCCATCCGACTGATTTTCTCTTCATAGGGCTGCTTGATAAAAGTTCTAATGGTAGCCATGCCCTTAATGACAACATTCTTCAGGTAGGGGTTCTCATGCATGGCATGGAGGAGAGTGGAGTAGAGAGGTAAGTAATAGGAACAGGCTGGAAGGATGTGCTGCTGATCACTTGAAGAAGGGCCAGCCACCAAGGGAGAGGGGATGGATGAGGTGAATATGGAGGGTAAAGGGTGATGGACTGCAGGTTCAGGCACAGGGTCTGTTTGTATAGGAATTGAGGTGGTTATGATGAGGTCCTCCACATCTGTTGCAGCATTACAGGTTGCTACAACAGGTGGGGGTTCAGGAAGGGAAATAATGGGCAACTGGAAAGGGGTAGGTTTAGGTTTTAGCTCAAAGTCAGTTTGTGTGGAGGCATTAGTAAAGGTAGTTGGAGGGGTAATGGGGACAGATTCAATGGGTGTAATAGCAGGTGGGGTGATAGCTGAGGTTAGGGGTTGGGGAAAAGGAGGTGGAGTAGGTAGATGGGTGGTTGTAAGGATAGGTGGCTGTTGTGATGTTGGGGCAAAAAGTGACAGGGAGGCTTGGATGGCTTCTAAGATGGTGTGGATAGAGATTTGATCTGGGAGGTTGGAGTGCATGGCATGTAGGTTGGCATCAATGGATGGCTGTGTTTGGGAGTTGGCCAACACTTGTGCTTGAAGGGAGAGTAATAGGTTAAAGATATAGGGTAGGATGTCAGGGGTGGGGGGTGGAATTGGTTGAAAAGGGGAAGTGGGTGCATGAGTGAATGTGGTGGCTTGTGGGGACTGTGGAGGGGTGAAATGTGGAGGAGGATGTTAGTCCGGGAGAGGTGTAAACTCATAGTTGATGTCCTCTATGATAGAGGACATCATGGCTGAGTATCCCTCGTCAGAAAGAGGGATTTGGTCATGGGTAGGTGGAACTGGAATGGATTGATCTAAGGGTTCAAGGAATTCAGGTGGATAATGTGTGGAGGTTTCAAAGGGCTGGGGGGTGTAGTGGGGAGCTATGTGGGATTTCAACGGTGGGAGGCTTAGGTTCAAAGGCTTGGGTTGGTGAGGGTGGTGGTAGGTCAATGGTTGGGTCTGGTATAGTGGAGGTTGCAGGAATTGGGATGGTTTGGGGGATATAGGGAGGATGGGGTTGCTTTTGTGCCTTGGTTGATCTTCTTTTCTTTTTATAGGTTGTTAGCACAGGTTAGGGTCATTGAGGGATTGGTATGGTTTCTTCAGATGTGGTATGGATGGGTGAGCTTGGTGTGGTTGATGTGATGGGTTAGGGTATGGTTAAGGTAGCAGCAGGTATGGGGGCTATGGGGATGGGTAAAGTTAGTTGGGATGAAGGTAATGGGACTATGGAAGGTGTTGAGGCTGGGGTAGTGGCTGGTATGGTAATAGCTTCAAATGTGGTGGTGGTGCTAGCTGGCACAAAAGAATTGCCTGAGAGAGGGCAGTAAAGCTTACAGCCTTAGAGGTAGAAACAACAGCAACATCAGAGGTTGCTCCTACATCTGCCTTCTTCTTATTCTCAATGAGAGTGCCACTTATCCCTCATTACTTCTTACCATAATTTATGGGGTTCAGGGCAATGGTTTTTGCATTCATTTAAAATTGATACCCTCTAAGCTTCAACAAGGCCGTAATAAACCTGTAGTAGGGAAGGGAATGGGGTTTCATCTTGGTTTTCACCTTCTCCATAATGTCAGTCATCCCCTTAAAAATTAACTTGGCAGCATCCAAGTAATGGTTCTTGTGGAAGGAAAATAGTGCATCAGTAATAGGAAACCTCCTCTCCTGCTCATGTCCAGAGCAATACACATTTTTCCTCAGCACCCCATCTATAAATCTAAGGTGGGGGTGTAGATCTCTCTTCCAGATTGATGCTCCTGATGCAGTGACCCCTCCAGTCAGCTCCTTGGTTATCTCTGAGATGGTGGCTATCAAAGGGGGACCCAACCCACATTTAGGGTTATACCTGGTTGGTATCCCAATCCTAGCAATGGTAGTTTGATTGAACAACATCTCAAATTTGTCTATGAGCACCAACAATGCTGGGTTCCCATCATCCCCAGTTTTGACTATGATATTCTGGTAAAATAATTACACTAGTCTAGGGAAGACTAGTTACATTGGGGGTCTCAGTAGGGGCAGCAATGAGGCTTTGGTGAGGTACCCCATGGAGGCAGCTATTTCAGATAGCTCCTCAAAGAAAGCCTTATTAAAAATTGTCTTAGATTCTAGCTTAATTGCTGCAACAAATTCAGATGGGACCCTGAGGTATTTGTTAAGTGGTGAAAAATGCCACTTTTCACCTTATAACCCGACCCTTGATAGACCTGTGAGCACACTAATAAGCTTTTGTCAAGTGCATTTTATAGACATCAATAAAAGAAGATACTAATGTAGAAAAGCTCTCAAGAATGCCTAAAAATGAGTTATCTCTCAGCACAGGAAAAACCCAGCAACAGCACACCAGAGGGTAGCATAGCACTGGACCCTTGGAGCGCGTGGCTATAGCAGGGCAAGGTGAAGGAAGTGAAATAGGCTAAGAACGTCCTATCAATTGGTCACCTGAAGACTTCGATAGGAGCTGAAAGTAATGAAAGGAAGAATTCATGCAGTTGACGAGGTCTTCGATAGGATCTGAAGGCAGAAGAAAGATGAATTCGTGTGGATTAAGGAGCTCGATAGGATCTCAGAACCTATCGAGCAGTTGAAAGGAAGGAAGAAACCATCCTATCGAGAACCTGCCTGAAGTGTCAAAGGAGCCTATCGAATGGTTTCTTAAACCTATCGAAATGGTAGAATGCAGAGCGGAACCATTCGAAATGGTTTTCCAACCTGCCGAAATGGTTTTCCAGCCTGTCGAAGAGTTTCTCCAACCTTCGAATACTCCAAACCAAGGATTGAGAATGCTGAAACACTAAGTGAAGATTCATCCTATTGGAAACTATCGAACAGATTTGAGAACCTAGCGAAAGGACCAAAATGCTCGATTCCAACCTGTCGGAAGCTTCTTGAACTTGTCGAAATTGTATGCAGAACTTCTCAGAAATTCAGTTTTGCACATGTTGTGATTCAGTGACCAGCTACACGCAACCTGAGGCACTTGGTTACTGACATGACCACTCCAGAAGATGCCTTAGAAAGCCCTAACTGACCCACGTGCTTTAATAAAACTCTAACAAACCCTAATGACCTTCTAAAAGGGATTTTTGGTAGGAAAAATAGAGGAGAAAGCTATATATAGAGATCCCTAATTGCGATTTGGGGGCATCGAGATCTGTGCCAAAATTCTGGAGATTAGAGCTTGCAGAGAAATTCCATTTCCCTCCTTTAGCCCAACCATGGTTGGCTAAGTCCCTTGGAGTAGCGAGGAGCGAAGTTAGATCTGTAATTGGATAAGGTTAAGAGTGCTATTATAGGTTAGACCTAGCTGCACAGACTACAGATCTGTGAGTATTTCCATTGTAAAGTGACCTTGTTTGTAATGATAATGTAGTTTTTAATGCTTTAATTAGATTTAAATTTCCTTTGGTTCTATTTAGTTATCGATCGGATCTGTGTAGAGGAGTCTGTATATTAGCTCAACCACTTAACTGGTAGACCTCTTGGATACCATCTGATCTCCCTGGATCTGATGCTCCTATGATTCCTTGAGTCTGTGACCTAGGAATTACAACATTTGTAGTTGTTTTAATTGTTCTAATTGATGATCTGGCTTTGAAGGAGATCCTTAGTATGGTCTGTGACCATTAAAGTGGACAGATCATAACCTTAAGATTAATCTAAGCTCAGACTCCATTTGGATTCATCTGCTGCAATCCATGGATTCGATAAAGTCTATAGGATGGTCTATGAACATTAAAGTGGATAGATCATAGCCTTAAGACCAGGTGGATCCTATGATTTGGAGTGGAATTTATACCCTATAAGCTGTGCTTATAGCCAGTTGAGGGAATTGTGTGCTCTGAACCTCTGTAGCATGATTAATCAAATCCAATTTCAGTGAAAACCAACCTCCAAGCTACTTTTCTCCATTTCCTACTTTTTACTCTCTTCCCCTGCAAGATCTAAGCTCCTAAACTCGATCCAATTTAATTTATGTTTAATTTTAGCTTAGTTTTAGTGACAATCCATTTCAAACCTCTCCCCTGTCTTTTAGCTAAATTAGTAATAATTAGGGTGCCAGATCTGACACAGATCTGGAGATTTATCATATTTCTAACCAACCTCCCTGTGGACATTCCCTTACTCACCATTCTATTAAAGCTTGCTACAACAGATCCTGAATAATTGCAGGTTTGTATGAGTGTGTCTGCCTAGTTTTATTGATGATTTTAGACCCTCATTTTAGGGTAGGTAAACATCCCAACAAGTTTTTGGTGCTGTGTTGGGGAGGCATGTTTAGAAATTGATAGATCTAATTTTTTATCATAGATTTGTAGTTTTTGTTTGATTTTTTTACTAACTGCATTTGTAAGTTGTGTTGTTTTTAAGTAGTTTGTGTGCAGTTCATTGGATCTAAGGCTACCAGTGAGAGGAGAATCGTGCTGGTGATTGCTCTACAGTTTGCACCCCTCTACTCCCCTGTTATTTTTTAGATCTATTGATAATTTTTGTTAGAATAGTTAGAAAATTTGGTTGATTCTGTCTGTTGTGGGTTTTGATCTGTTCTGCATTCAGAATCTGAGTGTTGTATGTTTGGTAGGAGAACTTTGCAACTCAGATCATCCCACTAAATCCAGAGGTTGAAAGACTTCTCAGATCTAGACCAACTACACCCACCTCTGTTGTATTTGATTCTGTAGAAATGGGTGAGCAACAGCAGCCGAGAACCCTTCAGGAGTTTAATGCACCAAGGGTCTACAATTTCCCCTTCTGCATTTAATTCCCAGTTGCTCAAGGAAACTATGAGATAAAATCATCCATCATTCAAATGCTGCCCTCATTTCATGGCCTCACCAAAGAAGACCCACCTCTATAAGCACATTGATGAATTCTTAGGATTGTGTACTACATTTAATATCATAGGTTTGGGGGAGGAGGTCACCAAGATGAGACTCTTTCCTTTTTCATTAAAGGACAGAGCCAGGACCTGGTTGTCCTTGCTTCCACCTAACAGTATTCAATCCTGGAGTGATCTCCAATGTTAGTTTCTGGCCAAATTCTTTCCTATATCAAAGAGCAGCCAATTAAGAAAGGGTATCATCTCTTTTACCCAAGATCCAACTGAAGACTTTCATCAATCCTGGGAGAGATTTAAGGAACTCCTCAAGAAATGCCCCCACCATCAAATCCCTGAATGGCAATTGGTTCAAAGTTTTTATCAGGTAATTGATGCTACAAGCAGAGATATGATAGATGCCTCCTGTGGTGGCACCTATCTCCATAAAACTGTTGAGGAGGCATGGGAGCTCTTTGATATCATTAGTGAGAACTCTATGCAAAGGGCAACCTTAGCAAGAGATCTAGAGGCTCCTAAATTGATGAAGGAGAACACCTCAAGGGAAAAGATATATGAAGTGAGTATGCTAAGTGAGTTGGAAAGGAAAGTGGACAACTTAACTCTGAAATTTGATAGGCTGATGGGAGCAATGCAGTCACCTGTGACTGCTAGAGTGGAGGAGGCATGTGCCATATGCCAGTCCCCTACACATCCCTTGGAAGAATGCCCATCTGCTGACCAATTTCTTGATTTCATAATAGAGCATGTGGTCAAACTGGCTTCTTATAATGGAGGAACCACCCCAATCTGAGGTGGGGACAAGATGGATACCCCAGCCAGCAGCCCCAGCAGCCCATGCCTTACAGAAATGCTCAGCCCTATTGAGAAGGTTTTGCCCCAAGACCTCAGTAACAACAACCCATGGCCCAACCTGTAGCTCCTCCTGTGCAGCAATCTGCACTCCCTCCAGCTGTGAGAGCACCATCCTATGAGGAACAAGTTCTATCTTCATTACAGAGCTTGAACACCTTAACCCAAACTATGCACTCATATAACCAGAGCATCAAAAAGATAGAGGACAAACTTTGTCAGCTGTCTGATGCTCTGACTAGGAGAGAGGGAGGAAGGTTGCCTAGCCAACCACAGGACAATCCACCAATGAGGAAGGCAGTTTGTAATGGGTGAAGTTTCCTCCACTTATGAGGAAGCTAAATCTGTTACAACTTTGAGAAGTGGCATGTTAGTGGACAACCAAGTGGGCTGTGAGCCTGTGAGGAACTTGGATGAAGAAAATGAAGTAATTTCTACCAGCACACAACAAAGACCACCAATGGTGGACTTGAAGGAACAATCAGCTATGAATAAAGAGGATAATGAGGATCCCCAATAAAAGAAAAAACTTAAAAAGAAAGAGGCCCCATTGGCTAAGGCTATAAGTTAGGGAGCAATCCCACACTTACCATTTCCTAAGGCACTATAAGCACCTTCCCCTTTTGATAAAGGGCAGGGAAAAATTGAGGAAATGATGGAGACTTTCAAGCAAGTAAAGATCAATCTGACTTTACTTGATGCCATCAAACAAACCCTAGCCTATGCCAAGTTTTTAAAAGACCTGTGCACCCGTAAAAGACAGTCTAGGATACACCTATCCAAGAAAGTCTTCTCAACAGAAAAAGTTAAGCATGTCCTGTCCATTACAACTCCGCCCAAGCTTCATGACCCTAGTGATTTCGATAGGATATTAGATGGTTTCGATAGGTACTGAACCTCTCGATAGGTAAAACTAACTTTTCGTTAGGAAAAATAGACATTTCGATAGGTTCTAGATACCAATCGGGAAACTATCGAAATGAATATTTAGTTGTCGTTTAAACTGATCGAAAGGATAGTTCCACCTATCGAGATCCTATCGAAGCATCCCCTTTCATTGTTTTGTCTGCTATGTTTTCGACATGATGCATGAACCTATCGAAACCGTCCAGTTCATCCTATCAGAATCGTATTTCATCGTTTATATACCCATCGATAGGTCATTTGTGCCTCATTCCATACCTTCTACAAGCCCTAGCTCTTGTTCCTCTCTCTTTCGCCTCCCTCTTTTTCCATTAAATCCTCACAGAACTTTCAGTTGTTTAGTCTGCCATTTTGTCAGTACTTTCAGCTTGCCCAGTAGAGCATTTTCCCCTTAATTCTAAAAAAATTGAAGCTGTGCAGTGCAATTTCTGTTAAACCCTAGGTATTTTAAGGTCAGTTGCCTTCCCACAATCAATCTGTCGCTCCTCTAATTTTTAAACTTCAAACTCCACTTCAAGCCGGTGAGTGCTAAATTTCTGAAGAGTAAAATGGATGAGTCGGAGGAAACCCTTGCGAACATATGCCAGAGAACAACTACTTCCACCCCTAAATCCTCCAAAAAGTGGAAGCCAGCTAACAAACCACCTGTCTAGAGAAAGCTCACTGAAATGTCACCCAAAAAGACCCCAAAAGTTAAGAAAGCCAAAGCTGTTGAGATTCAGGAACCTAGAGTAGAAGAAACCTTAGCGAGAGCTACCCCTCCAGTAGAACTGCCTGCAGGGTTAACTACCCCCAATGAGTTTGTAGAGAAATTGAGTCTTGTTCCTGAGACGGATTTTGATCTGGCATAATTTGCTAACATTGGGGAGTGCTAGGGGACATTGGAATATTTGAAAAAAGAAGGTCTGCTACCCTTGCTTTCACCCTTGAAAGAAATTGTCTATACCAGGTTAGTGAAATTGTGGTACCAGAGCCTGACAAAGAAGGTAGTACCTGGAGCTGAGGATACACTGGAAATCTCGATTGATGATTAGCAGTTGATTGTCGATTGCAAAGATATTGGGATGGCTTTGGGAGTCCCATTTAATTTGACTCCACCAGAGCTGAGGGAGCACCTACAGGGGCCACATTTCGGGAAATGGCTAAATAGCTTACTAATGGAATAGTGGGCTCTAGTGAATCCTTGATGAGAAGAGACCTCCATCCTACCCTCCGACTCATTGATACCATTCTGAGGAAAAATGTCTGTCTCTGGCCATTTGTAAGAGAGAACGACCCCTTTAGTGGATGCATTATACTTTTGCTCAAAGGGGCAATTTGTGAATGCACCTAAGCTGATTTTTGAGACAATGGTGGACATCAATGACAAGGTGCTGAAGAGGCAAGCTTTGGCTAAAGGAGGTGGCCTGCCTTTTTACAGACTCAGCACATGTTTGCTCAGGACTAGAAAATATGTGATTAAGTAATCTGAACCAATGGAGAAGCTGACCTTTAAATTATATGGTAAGCGGGATTGGTCAACCAGCCTCACCTTGATTAAGAAAGGCCAACCAGTTGGAAGGGAGGCGGCTGAGAAGACAACCACTACCGTGGCAACAGAGATACCCTTAGCCACCCCTCCACTCACCATACCTGTCCCACTACCCACACCTCCAACCACTTTTCTTTTCCATTTATATCAGTCCCTCTTCAACCTGACCTCCCCCCACCCATCTCTGAACCTGTTTTACCTCCACCCACCTCCCAGGTTTTCCACCCTGACATCCTGGAACCTCCCACATTAGCTGAGCTTACCCCTACCATCCCTTCTCCACCCAGTACCCAACCCATTTCTAGTTCTCCTCCATCTCCAACCCCTTTGTATCCACAGGGTGTGGACCTGTTCACCACTACTGGGTTCACGACCCTCATGATCTCAATTGTGGAAGATGTCGCTCATGAGTACACTCCACTTCCTGACTCCCCATGCCCCACTCCTCATTTTAACCATGCACCATCTTCTCCCTTCCAACATGTCCAAGCAGAAGCCCCTTCTACCCCCACCAGGCCTGACACCCTCACTCAAATCCTTTCCATCCTTCAATCCATTCAGTCCCAATTAACCACCAACACCGACACCCCAGACCCTCATGAGCTCATGTCTCCAATCAATTCAATCCACGCTTATCCCATCCTCTTTCGGTCCTCAACCCCCTGACTTATCCCCTCCTGTTTTACCAATACCTACTCCACACCACGCAGCTACCCAGCCTGAGGAGGTAGCCGCACCAGCTCTCCCCATACTTTCCTCACCATAGGCCACTTTACCCTCATCCTCAGATTAATTGGCCTCCCTAGCAGTTGAATCCCCTATACCCGTTGCCACCCCCCCACCTATTTTCCAGGATGCCTCCACTCAAACTGATCCATGGGAGGATCTGGTTATTTCCACCCCCTCCTCTTCATCCACTACACCCTTGTCCTTGCCTATTGTCCTTCGACAATTCATGTACATACTCCCTTACCTCACCCTCCTGTGTGCAATGAGGGATAACCCTTACATCCACAGGGATGTCTTGAGAGGTATGGCTGCACTTCGAGCTTCCATTGAGGCCCCTTCCGAGTAGAGGATTGCCAACATCGAATTGGAACACCAAATTCAACTTCGCGATATCTCACAAGGGTGGTCTGAAATCCTGACTCGTTATGAGTCAGCAAAACAAGTGGCAGTGGCTGAGAGTCTCATTACCAAATATGAGAAGAAGAATTCTGAGCTTCTCAAGAAAAAATTAGCCAATGCTTAGGAGATCCTCAAGGCCACCAAAGAACTATCTGATGCCAACCTTCTCTACGCTTCCAAACAGATTGACATATTAGAGAAAAAGGTTGCTTCTCATACCTCTCAGCCATTCCAACCCACCCCTCTTGCCACTGCACCTCCTGCCTCGCAATCCTGCCCCCCCCTATAACTCAACCTCCTCCCACCCCCCCTGTGGATGTGCACCCTCCTCCAGCCCAGACACCCCCCCCCCCACTCAACCTGCCCCTCAAAAATCCAAAAGGGCTCCCCCGAAGAAGAAAGTCACTGCCAAAAGATCTGCCCCCTCTGTTGCCCTTGCTGTTAAGACCTAAAAAGTACCACTTTTCACCCCTTAACTTAATCTCTGTTAGACCCTTAATCATTTAATAAGTGTGTTGTAAGTCTATCCTGTAGGTAATAAGTAGCAGCTACAAATAAGGCCCTCACCATGCCAAGAAGCTTACCTCTTTGCCCCAGAAGTGCCTCAGGAGAAAGAAAGTTAGACCCAGACAAAACTGGGCTTAGGCACAGCAAAGTAGAAACAAATCAAGAAGTGAGGTTCGTGCAGATGTCGAAGGGCTCAATTGAACCAGAGAGAATGCTTCGCACAGTTGTCGCGAGCTTCTGAAGGCAGCACACCAACTACTCGCACTATTCTCGCATGGTTTGATGATAGAAAGGATTGAAAAGCAGACTTCACGCGGTTCTTGCGAGGCTTAGTCAGAAGCTCTCGCGAAGCACTCGTGCAACTTAAAAGAGGAGCCCTTAATCTTCGCGCAATTCACTGAGGAGAGAGCTTGAGAATTCTGTAGCCTTGTTATCAGCGATGACATGAGGATACAAACTTTGAAGGAACTGCTCGCATGATCCAAAAGCCCATACACAATTGATTCTTCACAAGGATCGCCGTGGGATTTATCAAGGAACGAACTGTTGTTGTTGTTCTAAGTGTGCATGATTTATTTGTGTTTTGAAAACACACTTGCAAATGATGCATTGTACTGAATATTAAAAAGAATAAGAAAATATCAGCACAGAGAGAACATAATTAGCCTGCAAGATCAGGTCCAATTGTAGCAAGTTTTAAATGTAAGTGAGTAAAAGATCATCCACAGGGAATTGATTTAAAATTTAAGATAAACCTCCAGATCTGAGCTACCAGATCTGGCCTCTAATCTTATCTACGAGGTACATAAGATGGGAGGTTGAATTTGTCACGTTAACTAAATGATAAAAGTAAAAATTAAACTAAGTGATCCAGATCTGAGTTGGGGAAACGTTTGAGGTAAACTTATACAAAAAATGGAGAAGTAATATCTAACTTTGATTTGGTCCTTGAAAACTAATGAGAATGACTGCAGCTCAACTGAGAGATGATCCAATCTTCATCTGGCTACAAGCGCAGATGTAAGAGAAATAAATCTAATTCAAGGATTAGGCTTACACTTATGGCTATGGTCTGTCCACTTTAATGGCCACAAACCATCCAATAGTCTTTAATCCAAATCTTCAATTCAGAACAAGAAACATCACTACAAATGCTGTAAGAGACTAGGTTACCAACACTAATTCTCACAGGATTAATGAATCAAGGGAAATTGCATGCAAAACAATGAATCTAAGGAGTCTAATGTACTGAGGAGATCAGAGGGAACCCTTGACATGAGTCCAATGGAGAATGCATAGTTTACAGCAACCTTTTAAAATTCATCCTTACAATTTACAGAGCACGACTTAACAGATCTCGGATTTGCAGTCTTGGATGCAAGCTCTCCTTTGAGTTACAGCAGTATCTCACAGCTCTCAAATGCAAGTACAAAGTAGGATATTACAAGGATTGCAGACAAGCTATCTGGCTGGGAAAAGGGGGATTAGAAATGAAACTCAAAATTTGGATGCCCCAATTGGGCAAATGCTTCGTCTATTTATAGCTTTCCCCAGGTCCAGCTCAGCTGTGTATCAACAAAACAGAGGTTCTCAGATCTGAATTGACCAATGGTAGTCGAGCACGGGGATCCAGATCTGTTCTGGCCAATCAGAATTCCTCGATCTGGTTCAGTCAATCAGGTGAAAAAGGCATCAATTCTGTTATGCATTTTGAAAGTTTGTTAGAGTTTCTAGAAGTTCCCGCCAAGTTATTCCCTCTCTAGGTGCTCACGTGGGGTGGAATATTCCTTCGCTTCATGCTTAGAACCCTCTAGAATGTCCCTAGGTTTTAAAATGCATTGGGATGTGTGCAACAGATTACTGAATTGCCCTTGTTAAAGCTGCGAATATCCAGAATGCCTCTTCGCACAGCTTAGGGGCCTTTTCGCAAAGTGTTGTGACTCCTGAAGCTCCTTTCGCAATGTTCTGGTTCTGTTCGAATTGTGTTTTCTTCTTTTCGCAAAGTTCAATCCTCTCTTCGAACAGTTCAGATGCTCTTCGAATGCTACGCCTGGAGTTTTATTCCTTTTCGCAGAGTTTCAGTTCTTTTAAAAGTATAGGTTCTTCTTGAAAAGGACTGTAGTGCATTTTTTGTTGAATTGTTCCATACTTCTCTTCCGGTCTTTGCTTCTTCTATTCGGACCTTTCAACGGTGATGAGGTTGTTTCTTCACTTTCTTCCTTTGGATTGACATGGATTGTCATCTTATTGGCACTTTTGAGCTGCTTTTATGGTTAAGACTGTCTTTATTGTTAGCTGCAACATAGGCACTTAAAACACTTATTTAGTTCTCTCAAGGGTCTATCAAGGCCCAGATTAAGGGGTGAAAAATGGTATTTTCCAGTTCTCAACACACCCCCAAACCTAAGCTTTGCTAGTCCCTGACCAGAGACTAAATTTAAAATAGAATGAAAAGCCATTTTGTAGGGAGCAGTTGCATTTAGCATATGCAATAAGCCTTTTAAACCCCTAGGTGATCCCTAGTGGAGGTAGTCTCTGAGGGTTTTCAAATGAAGGTACCTAAACTTCTCCAATAAATCAGTTAAGATCAATGCAGTTCTGTTAAAGTAAACTTTCATCCAATCAGATTATTCACACCTGCATCAGTCGGGTTGTAAGAAGATTTTCAAGAAAACATCAGCTCAAAACTAAAATTCTGCTGTAATTCCTTTACCATTCACCCAGTTGGTGTCAAAAAGTTTTTACAAGAAAAATTAATGAAAAGCTTGCCTTCTAGTTGAGCATTCAGTTTTGATGTTACCCCAAATAATTTGATTTCAAACTTAACTCTCACCAGGGTTTTCACTCACCATGCAAATATGAGGGTTGCCCTATTTCACACAGCTCAAGAGCAATTTCAGTCCTCAAATAGGATTGTAAGCAGGAGCATAGGCATTGCTTTTCAGTTATGAATTTACTACTTTTTTTTCACCATAGATTACACAAATCCTTATCTCCATGTGATAGCTCAATCCATCATTGATCAGTAAGGACTTTAACTTGGGTTGTAATGTAGCTTATGGGTGAAATTTATCAAGAATAAAGGGGTGGAATGGAGTTCAAAATTGAGAAGTCAGTCAAGGTAAGGAGGTGATAGACACACCTTCTTTAATTCAACATAATTTCATCTTATTCTTTGAATTTTCAGAGCCAAAGTGGCCATCTTTTTCTATTTCTTTTTCAAACTTCCAATGAAATGCCTTCTCCTTTTCTTTTTTTTTTTTTTTTTTTTTTTTTTTTTTTTTCAAAGCAACATTGACTGGAATGCCACATTTCTTCTGCTGATACAGCATTGCCTTCAAATATTATTTTTTTTACCAAACTGTTACCCAACTCACCTTTCTTCAGCTTTCTTTCCTTTACCTTCTGAATTCTCAGAGTGAGGGTTAGGCTAAATGAGGTTGATGAGGTTTCAAAGAAATCTTGGATTTATAAAGCTCAATTGGTGTGTATCAAGGGCAGTTTCAAAAGGTTGGACTTTTTGAAGTTCAAACTGTCCAAAAGGAGGCCTTACATCATGTCTTTAATATCATGATTGTTGTCAAGATATTTTAACTTGGATATGTGTAACTTCTAATGATAACAAGCATGTTCAAACAGTCCCTAGAGCAGAAAAAATTTCCAATTTATACCTCCAAAGAATACATTTCAGGTCCAAATCTCACTGGGTGTGGTTTTCTATCAAATTCTTGAGGTATATCATCACTGCTTTCTCTCTTTTTAGGTTTACTAAAACATCAATTTTCTTTTGGAAATTTTCTGACATTCACTTCATGAAAGTATTAGAATTACACTAGAAATTAATTTAAAAAAGTTTTAACTTCCTCATTTTTCAAAAAAATATGTGTGAGATTACTTCATTTTTAAAAATCCTGCTGATCATAAGCTGCACCAAGCATTAACTTATTTTATTGGCATACCTGCCATACCCCCAAACCTAAGATGAACATTGTCCTCAATGTTCTAGACACTGAGAAACAAGGGGCAGCAGGATAAAAGAAGGAAAACTAAGCAGAAAAAAAATTTGCATGTAAAGAAAATAAAGAAAATAACAGAATATGAGCAGGAAAAGGAAAAAAATGTTATATAAATATAGGAAATTCGATAAAACAGAAAAATAACAAAACTAAGCTAGAATCACAAAATAAAATCTAAAACTGAATATATGATCGGAAAAATAAAAGAAGCAAAAGCAAATGGAAGGAAATTAATGCTAATAACAGAAAGTAAAGAAAAGCAAAAGTAAGTTAAAAAAGAAAAAGAAAAGTGTTGATACAAAAACAGAATTTGTGAATGCAAAATAGGAAAATAAAGTTAGAAAATAACTATACTCACAGAAAAATGACGAAAATCAGTAAAACGAGGACACATTAACCTAAGAAAGAAAATAAAATCAGCGATCTAGAAACAGAATTTGAAACTAAAATTCCTAAAACAGAAAATCTAATGCCAAATGATACATCCTAAGCCCAAACAAAAAAAAAAACAAAAGCCTGAGATACTTATGAATCTAAGTGATTATAAAAATGATTAGCAGGAATACAGTGAAAAGCAAGATTCATAAGACTGACCGCTTTGTTGATGATGTGTATGAATAAAAAAGAATAATGAAGCATGGGAGCACATATTAAAAACAGGGTTCACACACAGCTGAGACCCATTTAGGATGAAGAAATCTCGAAGGAAAATAAAATCAGTGGGTCCATTGAATATTCAAAACAGCCTATGATTCACTACTCATTATCCTACATGATTCCTAAAAAAGACTAAATGATCTCAGCAGGTCCAGATGGGAAAAGTGGATGCAAATGGAGAAAAACAGCCCATCTGGAAGATATCTATATATATATATATTTTTTTTTTGTTTTTATAATTTTTTTTTTTTTTTTTTTTTTACTTGTTTTGGATCAGCCCGGGCTCAACAAGAGCCCTTATTTACTACTGCTGAAAATAATGAGAAACAACTCAGAGATTTTCTATTTGTGTTTTCATCTTCTTTTATTTTGTATTTGGTTTTGTAAAAAAAAAAATCAGCATGCCTAAAAGACAGCAGAAATTATAATCAAAACAAACATTAAACACAATGCTGAGCTGCGTTCTCAAAGAATTTAAAATAGAAAATGAATGCAAAGGAGAAGGGATGCAAACTCAAGCGGATCTGCTCGACTTTAGTCCAGATGCTCCTTGTTGTTGTCAGATCTGCAAAAATCCAAAATTGCGGTAGTACCTTATTCAAGTATATTGACAAAATAAAAGATAAACTCAAAGCACGCCCAAATTTGACAAAAGACAAAAGAGTGGCAGCATTTATTCAAATAACTAGAAGGCAAAGAATAAAAACTCGTAAAAATAAAAAATTCTGCCAATAAAAGAAAAGTTTTCTATACAAAACCGCTCAAGCACTTGGAATGCAAAGTGCAGTTTTAAAGCAAAAATTAAAATGAAAATCAAATCTACAAAATTGAAAAACTTAGGTCTACCAATTTTAAAATCTATTCCCCGGCAACGGCGCCAAAAACTTGTTGTTGTTCTAAGTGTGCATGATTTATTTGTGTTTTGAAAACATACTTGCAAATGATGCATTGTACTGAATATTAAAAAGAATAAGAAAATATCAGCACAGAGAGAACATAATTAGCCTGGAAGATCAGGTCCAATTGTAGCAAATTTTAAATGTAAGTGAGTAAAAGATCATCCACAGGGAATTTATTTAAAATTTAAGATAAACTTCCAGATCTGAGCTACCAGATCTGGCCTCTAATCCTATCTACGAGGTACATAAGATGGGAGGTTGAATTTGTCACGTTAACTAAATGATAAAAGTAAAAATTAAACTAAGTGATCCAGATCTGAGTTGGGGAAACGTTTGAGGTAAACTTATACAAAAAATGGAGAAGTAATCTCTAACTTTGATTTGGTCCTTGAAAACTAATGAGAATGACTGCAGCTCAACTGAGAGATGATCCAATCTTCATCTGGCTACAAGCGCAGATGTAAGAGAAATAAATCTAATTTAAGGATTAGGCTTACACTTATGGCTATGGTCTGTCCACTTTAATGGCCACAAACCATCCAATAGTCTTTATTCCAAATCCTCAATTCAGAACAAGAAACATCACTACAAATGCTATAAGAGACTAGGTTACCAACACTAATTCTCACAGGATTAATGAATCAAGGGAAATTGCATGCAAAACAATGAATCTAAAGGAGTCTAATGTACTGAGGAGATCAGAGGGAACCCTTGACATCAATCCAATGGAGAATGCATAGTTTACAGCAACCTTTTAAAATTCATCCTTACAATTTACAGAGCATGACTTAACAACTCTCGGATTTGCAGTCTTGGATGCAAACTCTCCTTTGAGTTACAGCAGTATCTCACTGCTCTTAAATGCAAGTACAAAGTAGGCTATTACAAGGATTGCAGACAAGCTGTCTGGCTGGGAAATGGGGGATTAGAAATGAAACTCAAAATCTGGATGCCCCAATTGGGCAAATGCTTCGTCTATTTATAGCTTTCCCCAGGTTCAGCTTAGATGTGTATCAACCAATAAGAGGTTCTCAGATCTATATTGACCAATGGTAGTCGAGCACGGGGATCCAGATCTGTTCTGGCCAATCAGAATTCCTCGATCTGGTTGAGCCAATCAGGTGAAAAGGCATCAATTCTATTATGCATTTTGAAAGTTTGTTAGAGTTTCTAGAAGTTCCTGCCAAGTTATTCCCTCTCTAGGTGCTCACGTGGGGTGGAATATTCCTTTGCTTCATGCTTAGAACCCTCTGGAATGTCCCTAGGTTTTAAAATGTATTGGGACGCGTGCAACAAATTACTGAATTGCCCTTGTTAAAGTTGTGAATCTCCAGAATGCCTCTTCGCACAGCTTAGGGGCCTTTTCACAAAGTGTTGTGACTCCTGAAGCTCCTTTTGCAATGTTTTGGTTCTGTTCGAATTGTGTTTTCTTCTTTTCGCAAAGTTCAATCCTCTCTTCGAACAGTTCAGATGCTCTTCGAATGCTACGCCTGGAGTTTTATTCCTTTTCACAGAGTTTCAAGTTCTTTGCGAAAAGTACAGGTTCTTTGCGAAAAGGACTCTGTAGTGCATTTTTCTGTTCGAATTGTTCCATACTTCTCTTCCAGGTCTTTGCTTCTTCTATTCATACCTTTCAACAACTGATGAGGTTGTTTCTTCACTTTCTTCCTTTGGATTGACATGGATTGTCATCTTATTGGCTCTTTTAAGCTGCTTTTATGGCTAAGTCTGTCTTTATTGTTAGCTATAAAATAAACACTTAAAACACTTATTTAGTTCTCTCAAGGGTCTATCAAGGCCCAGATTAAGGGGTGAAAAATTGTATTTTCCAGTTCTCAACAACTGTGCATGCAATTCCCGTGCCATTCAAATGGAAAGAGCAATCCCGAGACGACCAGAGCATCCCCGCGATGACCAATGTACTAATCCTGCGACTGCAGGAGCTTCAAGACAATCCAATCCCGCGATGCCAATTCTATCAAGTGATAAGACCTGGAACTCATGTCTACCTAGCGAGGCTAGGTATCTTAACTTCTCCCCACTTCTGCAGGGGTAATCTGGGAACTTCCAGCAACTAGGGTATGCACTCCAATGCTCCAATCTCTGTGCACACGCCTCGAGGCATCTAAGGAATAGAAATGGGCCACGATAGCATTGATATATTAGGGTTTTCCTAACCCTAATTCTCACTGAGCTGACTGTTATATAAGCCCAAGCCTAGTTTAGGTTTAAAGGACTAGACTTCTGTACTCCTTCTTGAAACCAACTATAGAATTGCAGTAGCCTAAGGTTAGGGTTTAGGCAGTTTCTTTTTCCCTTTTTCTTCTCTCCATAGTCCAGCACTTGCTGGCTATGTCTTTGTATGTCTATTTGGAATAGTTTTAATGGAGTTTTATAATAGGATTTTATGCATGTATGGGATTGGTGTTTTGTGAATTATTCTGTACAAGGCTGCTGCCTTGAGATCCTCCATTGCTAAGTTGTATTGTAAGCAATGGAGGATTATTTTTAAGGTTTTATTTAGATCTAAGTGACTTGTGTGTCCAGGTTAGGCACATTGCGGGCCTAGCCCCACCACAGGATCCACTAAATCTGAATCCCTATAGGAGATTGTGCTGGTAGCCTTGTGAACATGGTGGTGGCAGTAATGTTCTTGTTCTGTCTTAGACCTTTGTGAGGGGGATAGCCTCTGTGAATAGTCTGTGACCATTCAAGTGGACAGGTTATAACCCTAGGGTGAGGCCAATCCACAGATCTAAGACAAATCCTTCTTCTCTGCACTTGTGCTTATAGCATTGTGAGAGATTGTGCAAAGACAGACTCCTCTGTATTTGTATAGACCCACCATCAGATGGCAGATCTGATATGGCTGTAGAGATTGTAGGCTTGTGACTAGATCACTGCTATCTTTCTAAAGTAGTGAACAACAAAGCTTCAAAGCTAGTACTCAAACTCTTGCTGGTTCTGTGTGTCCAGGCTAGTGCACATTGCAGGCCTAGCCCCACACACAGAACATTAGAGGTTGAGGTTCCTATGGATTCTTGAGCTGGTAGCCTGGAAGAAATAGTGCCTACAATGATAAACTTGTTCTGACCCATCTCTGGATTGTGGTTCCCCTATTGGATAGTCTGTGACCATTTAAGTGGATAGGTTATAGCCATAAGGGATTGGATCATGGCACAGGGGTGAGTTTGATCCTTTCTCCTCGTTGATAATAATGTAGCCATTGGACAGGATTTCTATAGCAGTAGATCTGAGTCTGAGTAATAAGACCTATCAGATCTATACCTAATAGTTTACTTCTCACCCTTTTATATTTATTTTCACACACTCCATCATTCTTGTAGTTTAGGCATTAGGTTACCTTAGGATTTAGATAATAGTGACTTTAAATCCTCTTCCATTTAGGATTGCCAGATCTGGAGGGCCTACTAAAGATAGCTACCTTGGAGCTTTAGATCAACTTTCCCTGTGAGACAAACTCTTACTTATTAAAACTTTCTACAACAGGCACTGTATCTTGCAGGACTGTGTTTTTTAGGCTTGCGACTCTTCAATCCACCTTTGATTTTCACTAACACCATTCTTTTCACTGTCTCCAATAAAGTCAGTAGCAAGCATTTAAAATATCCTAACAAGTTTTTGGCGCTGTTGTCGGGGAATCTTGATCTATTAGTAGACCCTAGATTTTTGTATTCTTTATTCTTTGATAGATGTACTTGTGAATAATTGATACTGCTGATTTACATTCTTTTTTCTTACAGATCTAGACAGTAGCAGAGAAGGAGAGTAGAATTGCACTGGGAGTCTAGCTACCTTTGTTTGCACTTCTCTAACCCTCAAAAACTCAGTCTATTTCTCCTTTGAAAATTCTATAGCAGTTGATTAGGATAGTTGTAAGTTTGTTAAGTGCAATGTGTCTGCGAGTAGTCTTCCCTGCTGTTGGTGTGTTTGCATGTTAGGAAGGAGATCCCTCAGTCCCACATTAGAGCCTCCTAACCCTGAGATAGAAAGGGGCAGAAGACCAAGAAGGCCCAGACACACCACAGTTGAGCCCCCTACCGAAATTGATATAGTAGTTATGGGTGAAGAGCAACCCAGAACATTGAAGGAATTGAATGCCCATGATGATTATAATTCTCCATTCAACATTAAATTCCCAGATGTTCAGGACAACAATCTCCATTGCTAATTTGGAACTAGAAGCCACCAAATTAAGGCTCTTTCCTTTCTCCCTAAAGGACATGGCCATCACCTGGTTAGCTACTCTCCCAAACAACAACATCACTTCTTGGAAAGACCTCTAAACAAGATTTCTGACAAAATTCTTCCCAGAGACAAAAACCAGCCAGTTGAGAAAAGCAATACTTGCTTTTGCCCAATCCCCAACTGAGGATTTTAATCAATCATGGGACAAATTTAAGGAGATGCTCAAACAATATCCCCACCATAAGATCTCTGACTGGCAGCTTATCCAGAGCTTCGATATTGGGATTGATGAGAAAAGCAGAGACATGGTGGATGCCTCTTGTGGTGGAACTTACATGCATAAAATAGTTGATGGGGCATGGGACTTGTTCGAGGTCATCAGTGAGAATGCTTTCCAAAAGGTGTCCTTATCGAGGACTATTCAAGAGCCTTCTACTAAGCTGGGGCTTGCTGAAACTTCCAAAGGAAAGATGTATGAAGTTAGTGGAAACAATGACCTGAGAATGCAGATGGCTAATCTTTCTAATAAGTTTGATAAACTATTAATTGTGGTGCAGCCCAGATTGGCTGCACAAGTGATGGAGGCATGTCTGATATGCCAATCTCCACAACACACAGTGGAAGAGTGCCCATCCATAAGGCAATATCCTGAGTATGTAATGGAACAAGCTGCTGCTGCCCAATCATTTGGCCAAAGAATAACTGTGGGTATAACAAATACCATTTGGATACCAAAGACTACCAAAATGTCGGTTACCAAAGACCAAAATGGAGAGACCACCCAAATTTGAGATGGAGATAAGACAATTATATGCAGCCACAATAGATGTTGGCCTTACCTCAAAGGCCACAGTAGCAATTTTACCAGGGATATGCCCCAAGGTCAAATTTCCAGCATCAGCAGCAGCCCCAGCAACAAAATCAGTTGGTAGCTCCCCCACCTCAGCCTCGAAATGCTTCTTTCGAGGACCAGGTTTTGACGTCATTGTAAAGCCTTGGAGTCTTGACTCAGACTGTGACTTCTCACAGTCAAAGCATAAAGAAAATAGAAGAACAGCTTGGCCAAATATCCAATGCCTTGACCAAAAGAGAAGAGGGCAGGTTGCCAAGCCAGCCAGTGGCCAACCCTAAGGGCCAATATTCGATTGGAGAAGGCTCCTCAAGTTTTAAGAGAGCTAATGCCATCACAACCCTAAGGTCTAGTAGGCAGGTAGACAACTAGGTGGGAAAGGAACAAGGAGAGGTCATTCCCAAAGAACTGTCGAGTGAAAGTGAAAGAGACTTTGTTAGAGCATAGAGTCAAGAGTTGCCTGCTACCCTGTAATAAGGGAAAAATAAAGAGGCTGTAATTGAGCCTCAACAGGAAATAAAAGAGGAAAAAGAAAAAAAATAAAAGCTCATTCATAGGCTTGCAGCTGAGGAACCAGTAGTACCTCAGTTGCCATTTCCTCAAGCTTTGAGTGGCCCTGCCCTTTTGATAAGGGGAATGCACAGATAGAGGAAATGATGGAGACCTTTAAGCAGGTAAAAATCAATTTGCCCTTGCTTGATGCAATTCAACAGGTCCCAGTGTTAAGACCTAAAAAGTACCACTTTTCACCCCTTAACTTAGCCTTTGATTAAACCCTTAGCCATCTAATAAATGTTTGTTAAGTATTTTTTGTAGATAATAAGTAGCAGTGTAATAAGGCTAGAAATCATGTTAAGGAGCCCATATTGGCACCAAAAATCCCTCAGAAGGATAAACGCTGAATCCAATCTCGTGCAGCTTCCACAAAGCTTCAAAGGATTCAGAAAACTATGCTTCGCGCAGTCCTCGCGAGCTTCCCAAGATTTCACAACAAGTGCTCGCACAGTTGAGTAACAGAAGAGCATCAGAAGCACAACCGCATGCAGCTCTCGCGAAGTTCAAAAGTTAAAGGTCGCACAGTGTCACGTAGTTCAAGAAGACCCTCACACAGTTCACTCAGAACGGCTGAGGAGAGAGAGCTTCAGAATCCTACCTCGCGCAGCTATCGTGCAGTAGCCGCAGGATGCAAATGTCAAGAGAACCTGTCACGCAGTTCAGAAATGCCTCACAGCTATCACGAGGATCCTCGTGAAGATCTATTAAGAAAAGAAGATGTCATGTGATTCAGGAAGAAAGCAGCCTCGCGAAGCCAGAGTTAGCCTCGCGAAGTGAAATGGAATGCTCGTGCAGTTCTCGCGCTTTTCACAAGTAACAATCCAACCGCGCGAAGCCCAATCCAGCGAGAGCTTAACTATCTACCTCGCGACTGCTCAAAGCATTAAGAAGCTGCAATCCCGTAATGTTTGAAGTTCTAATGTTAAACTCAACCACGCGAAGAACAGAGCTACCACGCGATAAGTCTGGGAATCGACAGCAACCTGGCGAAGCACTGAGCTCCAACTTCCATCATTCTGAAGAGGACTTTTTGGGAATTTCCAAGGATTAGGGCATGCACTCCCACGCTCTAATCTCCGTGCACACGTCTTGAGGCATCCAAGGATCATTAATAGGCCATGTGGCATCACTAAAATTAGGGTTTCCTAACCCTAATGTGCCGCCACACCCACTGCTATATAAACCTAAGCCTGGTTTAGGTTAAACAGGGGGCAGCAGGCCAGAAGAGTTCAGTTTTTGCTCTGTTCTATTTTTGGCACTGTAGTCTTGCTTTTTTGTAGCTATAAGTACTTTTCCTTTTTCTTCTTCTTCTCTCCATGGCCCAGCACTTGCTGGCCATGCCTTTGTATGCTTATTAAGTTTAGATTAATGGAATTTGTGATTGGGTGTTGCACTTTTATGGGATTCATGTGTTTATGAGTTGCTCTGTGCAAGGCTGCTGCCTTGTGATCCACCATTGCTTTGGCTGTGATTCAAAGCAATGGAGGACTGATTCTAAGGTCCCATTCAGATCCAAGTGACCTGTGTGTCTGGGCTATCATGATCCTATACAGCCTTAGCCCCACCACAGGACCCACTAGATCTGAAATCCCCATGGAAGCCTGAGTTGGTAGCCTTGTGACCATGGTGGTGCCAGCAATATTCTTGTTTTGTTTTGGGCTCCGTGAGGAGGATAGCCTCTGGGATAGCCTGTGACCATTTAAGTGGACAGGTTATAGCCTTAGGGTGAATCCAATCAGCCGATCCAAAATGGATCCTTCTTCTCCGAGCCTGAGCTTGTAGCCTGGTAGGAGATTATACAGAGGCAGACTCCCCTATATTAGTATAGACCCACCATCAGATGTTAGATCTGATCTGAGTATGGAGATTGTAGGCTTGTGACTGGACCATTGTCGTCCCACTCAAGCAATGGACAGCTAGATCGAAGGTGGTACTCAATCGCTTGCTGGTTCTATGTGTCTGGGCTATCATGGTCCTTTACAGCCTTAGCCTCACACATAGAGCTTTAGAGGTTGAGGTTCCCTATGGATTCCTGAGCTTGTAGCCTTGGTGAAGTAGTGCCTACAATGATTAACTTGTTTTGACCCATCTCTGGATTGTGGTTCCCCTATGGGATAGTCTGTGACAATTTAAGTGGACAGGTTATAACCTTAAGGGAATGGATCATGGCACAGGGATGAGTTGAATTCTTTCTCCTCTTTGGTGATAATGTAGCCATTGGACAGGATTTCTATACCAGCAGATCTGGATCTGAGTCATAAATTTCAGCAGATCTGGATCTGAGTCATAAATTTCAGCAGATGTGAACCAAATAGCATACTTCTCAACCTTTTTATATTTATTTTCCCTCACTCCATCCATCTTCTCAACCCTTTTCTGTAGTTAGTTCATTAGGCTACCCTAGGATACTTAGAATAAGTGACCCTAAACTCCCCTCCTTTTAGGACTGCCAGATCTATAGTCAGATCTGGAGGGACTACTAGATCACCTTTCCCGGTGAGACAAACTCTTACTTATCAAAACTTGCTACAAATGGACCTTGTATCTTGCAGGTCCAGGATTTCTCAGTTGCGCTGATTCCATCTCCTATTTTACTTTGATTTTAAATTGCTTTTAACACCAACACATAAAGTAAGCACACGGGAAACTGCAACAAGTTTTTTGCGCCATTGTCGGGGATAGATGATCTATTAGTAGACCCTTAGTTTTTGTATTTTTAGTATTCTCTATAGCTCTGAATAATTGATACTGCTGATGTAATTTTGAATCTTTCTTGCAGATCTGGACAGTAGCAGAGGAGGACAGTGGACTGCATTTGGAGATTAGCTACCTCTGTTTGCAAATTCTCTAACCATTAAAACTCTGTCTATTTCTCTTACAATTTCCATAGCAGTATTTAGGATAGTTGTAAATTTATGTTTTCTTAAAATAGTTGTAAATTTGTTAGATAAATTCTTTGATTCAAGTGCAATGTGCCTGCAAGGAGTTGTCCCTGCTGGTGGTGTGTTGGTATGCTAGGTAGGAGATCTCTGAGTCCTACTTTAGAGCCTTTCAACCCTGAGCTAGAAAGGGGTAGAAGACTTAGAAGGAATAGGCACACCACAGTAGAGCCCCCAATTGAATCTGAGACAGTACTCATGCGTGAAGAACAACCCAGAACTCTTAAGGAGTTGAATGCTCCGGATGACTATAACTCTCCATTTAGCATTCAATTCCCTGATGTTCAGGGGAATTATGAAATTAAAACCTCTATCATCCAGATGCTGCCATCTTTCCACAGGCTTAGCAAGGAGGACCCTTACATGCATATTGACCAATTTTTGGCCTTGTGCACCACATTCAATATCGCTGGTTTGGGACCTGAGGCTACTAGACTCTGGCTCTTTCCCTTCTCTCAGAAGGATAGGGCCAGTACCTGGTTGGCCACTCTTCCCAACAATAGTATTGCATCTTGGAAAGACCTACAGACCAAGTTCCTGACAAAGTTCTTCCCTGAGACCCAAACGAGCCAGTTGAGGAAGGAAATTCTTGCTTTTGTCCAATCCCCAACTGAGAATTTTAATCAAGCCTGGGATAGGTTTAAGAAAATGCTTAAACAATGCCCCCACCACAAGATCCCAGACTGGCAACTTGTACAAAGCTTCTACAATGGGATTGATGAGAAAAATAGAGATATGGCTGATGCTTCTTGTGGTGGAACCTACATGCACAAGACTGCTGATGAGGCATGGGAATTGTTTGAAGTAATCAGTGAAAATGCTTTTCAAAAGCTATCCCTGGCAAGAACTAGTCAGGAGTTTGTGTCAAAAGTGGAGCCTGCTGCATCGTCAAGAGGAAAAGTTTATGAGGTGTCTGAGAACAATGACCTGCAGCTGCAGATGGCAAACCTCTCTTTGAAGTTTGACAAATTACTGATTGTGATGCAACCCAGAAGGGCTGATCAAGTGGTGGAGGCATGTCTGATATGCTAGTCCCCACAACACACAGTAGAGGAATGTCCATCTGCAGGGCAATATCCTGAATTGGTATTGGAACATGTTGCTGCTGCGTAATCTTTTAGCCAGCAATAATCTGGTGGCTACAACAGACAGCCATATGGATTCCAACACCAAAATGCTGGTTACCAATGGAGAGACCACCTAAATCTGAGGTGGAGGCAAGACAATTATATGCTGCCACAGCAGATGTTGGCTTTACCTCAAAGGCCACAGCAGCAGTTCAACCAAGGATATGCCCCTAGGTCTAATTTCCAACACCAGCAGCAGCCCCATTAGCAACAAAATCAATTGGTCTTACCCCAACCTCAGCCAAGAAATGCTTCCTTCGAGGACCAGGTGCTGACTTCATTGCAAAACCTGAGGTCCTTGACTCAGACTATGAATTCTCAGGGTCAGAGCATCCATGAAATGGAAGAATAGATAAGCAAAATTTCAAATGCCTTGGCTAGGAGAGATGAGGGGCGGTGGCCCTGCTAGCCGGTTGCTAACCCCAAGGGTCAGTTTTTAATTGAAGAAGCTTCCTCAAGTTTTGAGGGAACCAATGCTGTCACTACCCTAAGGTCTGGCAGGCTGATAGACAACCATGTGGGTAACAGACCAGCAGAGGTCATTTCCACAGATTATTCGAATGAGTGTGATGAAGATATTGTTGGAACACAGAGCTAAGCATTGCCGGCCACCCTGCAGCAGGAGAAAAATAAAGAGGTTATAGTTGAGCCTCAGCAGGAAGAAAAATAAGAAAAATGAAAAAAATAGAAGTTTAGTCATGGGCTAGCAGCTGAGGAACTAGCAGTACCTCAGCTGCCACTTTCTCAAGCTTTGGGTGGTCTTGTCCCTTTTGAGAAAGGGAATGCCCAGATGGAGGAAATGATGGAGACCTTCAGGCAGGTGAAAATCAATCTGCCCCTACTTGAGGCAATTAAACAAGTCCCAGCCTATGCAATGTTCCTGAAAGACCTCCGTACCCAAAAGAGAAAAGCTCCAAGCCATGTGTCCAAAAGAGTCTTTGCAACTGATACAGTGAATTCTGTATTCAACATATCAATGCCTGAGAAGTTGTAAGATTCAGGGATACCCACTATTCCCTGCATAATTGGAGACCACACAATCGGGAAGGCCCTTTTAGACCTTAAAGCTAGTGTTAACCTACTGCCATACAGTGTATATCTGCAGCTAGGTTTGGGGGAGCTAAAACCTACCCCCATTGTGCTAATGATGGCTGATAGATCTGAGAGGAGGCCTATGGGAATGATTGAGGATGTCTTGGTAGGGGTAGAGAAATTCTTTTACCCTACTGACTTCCTAGTTCTGAACATGGGCTGCAGCAAAAGTACTAATCCCATACCTGTTATCTTGGGCAGGCCATTCTTGGCCACTGCCAATGCATGCATTCAGTGCAGATCTGGAGGTAACTTTCGGACATATGAAAGTTGAGCTAAATGTGTACAACAGTGCAAAGTACCCTCAAGAGGACAATGAGGAGAGCTTTGCAGTGGATGTACTAGAAGAAATTGTGGATGAAGAATTGTCCACTCTGCTGGAGTGGAGCAACACTGTCAGGAATTTAGTTAAAGTCTAGGATATGGTGGAGGAAGAAAGCCCAGTTGTGATAACAGAAGACATGACCACATTACAGTCCTCTGTGGGCTCAGTGCAGCATTCCATTTGGAAACCTACATTGCTGCCTCTTCCTCCAACCCCCAATGCACCAATTTTGCCATCCACCCAACAAGCCCCTAATCTGGAACTCAAGAACCTTCTAGAAACATTAAAATATGCCTTCCTTGAGAAAGGTGATAAGCTTCCTGTGATTATCTCCTCCTCTCTTACCAATGAGCAGGAAGAGGAATTACTAGCAGTTTTGAGGAAGCACAAAAAGGCAATTGGTTAGACCATTGTAGATCTGGGAGGAATAGATGCATCAATCTGCATGCAAAGGAGTCATCTTGAGGAGGGATCACTACCCTCCAGGGAACTGCAGAGGAAGTTAAATCCTCACATGCAGGAAGTGGTCGTCAAGGAGATCATTAAATTGCTAGATGCAGGGGTGATTTACCCCATCTCTGATTCTAACTGGGTGGCACCTATCTAAGTGGTGCCCAAGAAATCTGGCATAACAGTTATTAAAATCGAATTTGGAGAGTTGAGACCAGCCAGGGAGACCACTGGTTGGAGAGTTTGTATTGATTATAGAAAGCTCAACTCTAAGACCAGAAAGGACCACTTCCCTCTCCCCTTCATTGATCAAATTTTGGACAAATTGGCTGGAAAAGCTTTTTACTGTTTTCTTGATGGGTACTCAGGGTACAACCAAATCCCTGTGCATCCTAAAGACCAAGATAAAATCACCTTTACCTGTCCTTTTGGCACCTTTACTTAGAGAAGGATGCCTTTTGGGCTATGTAATGCGCCAGCCACTTTTCAGAGGTGTATGTATGCCATATTCTCTGATATGATTGAAATGTTTTTAGTGATTTTTATGGATGATTTTTCTGTCTATGGGGACAGTTTTAGCCAGTGTCTACAACACCTCAGCCTGGTTTTGCAAAGATGTGAGGAGACCAATCTGGTCTTAAGCTGGGAAAAGAGCCACTTTGTGGTAACACAAGGCATTGTGTTGGGCCATATAGTCTCTAAAGAAGGGCTTGAGGTAGACAAGGCCAAAGTTGACCTCATTGCCAATCTGCCCCCTCCAAAAACAATCAAACAAGTCAGATCTTTCCTTGGGCATGCAGGATTCTACAGGAGTTTCATTAAGGACTTCAGCAAAATTGCTAAGCCATTGTGCCACCTGCTCTGCCAGGATGTGCCTTTCTACTTCTCGGCTGAGTGTCTAAAGGCTTTTGAGACTTTGAAAGTCTGCCTTACCTCTGCCCCTATACTCCAGACACCGGACTATACCCTGCCCTTTGAATTAATGTGTGATGCTTCAGATTTGGCAATAGGTGCTGTCTTGGGCCAAAGAAAGGATAAGCTACCTGTGGTCATTGCTTATGTCAGCAAGTCACTTGCTGAAGCTCAGCTGAATTATACCACAACTAAGAAAGAGCTTCTGGCAGTGGGGTATGCTGTTGACAAGTTTAGATCCTACCTGCTGAGCTCTAAAACTATAATCTTCACTGACCACTCAGCATTGAAGTACCTATTGTCCAAAAAAGATGCTAAGCCCAGGCTGATTTGATGGATACTCCTGCTGCAGGAGTTTAACATCAAAATTAATGACAAAAAGGGTGTGGAAAATGTGGTGGCTGACCACTTGTCCAGAATTGTGTTGGAGAAGTGTCTTGATGGTCCTACAAATGATGCCTTCCCGGATGAGAAATTATTTGCAATCCAATCCTTGGACCCCTGGTTTGCACACATTGTGAATTATCTTATTATAGGAAAGATTCTTGCCCACTGGACCAAAATGGACAAAGACCTATTTTTCTCATAGGTCAAATATTTTTTTTTAGAGGAACCTTGCTTATACAAGTACTGTGCAGACCAAATCATCCGAAGATGTGTTCTCGAAAGTGATGTCCCCAGTATTCTGGCCATGTGCCATGAAAATGCCTATGGAGGCCACTTTAGAGGAGGAAAAATAGCTGACAAGGTCCTGCAGTATGGGTTTTATTGGCCTTCTTTATTCAAAGATGCATATGCACACTGCAAGGCATGTGAGAGATGTCAAAAATTAGGAGGGCTGTCCAAAAGAAATTCAATGCCTTTGCAGCCCATCCTTGTTGTATAACTGTTTGATGTATGGGGTATAGACTTCATGGGCCCTTTTCCTGCTTCTAATGGTTACCATTTCATCTTTGTGGCAGTGGATTATGGTTCCAAATGGGTAGAAGCCATTGCCACAAGAACCAATGACAACCAGGTGGCCCTCAAATTTGTAAGGCATCACATTTTCTCAAGATTTGGAACCCCTAGAGCTATTATCACTGATGGGGGTAGCCATTTCTGCAACAGGAATTTCGAGAGGTTGCTCAAGAAATATACTGTGGCCCATAGGATTGCTACTCCCTACCACCCACAGACAAGTTGGCAAGTTGATATTTCTAATAGGGAGATCAAGCAAATCCTTGAGAAAACAGTAAGGACTAACAGGAGAGATTGGGCTGATAAGCTCAATAATGCACTATGGGCTTATAGGACTGCCCATAAGAGTCCAATTAGAATGTCCCCATTCAGACTGGTCTATGGCAAGGCTTGCCATCTCCCAATAGAGTTAGAACACAAGACCTATTGGGCCATTAAAAGCTTAAATATGAACCTAACTTCTGCTGGTCATCAAAAGTCCCTGCAGCTGTCTGAATTCGACGAGCTGAGGATGGATGCCTACGCCAATGCCAGGATCTACAGGGAACGGTCCAAAGCATTCTTTGACAAGGGCTTACTGAGAAAAAGCTTCGTACCTAGTGGCAAGGTTTGGTTATTTAACTCTAAACTAAAATTCTTTCCTGGCAAACTAAAATCTCGATGGGAAGGTCCTTATATTGTCTTAAATGTTTCCCCATCTGGTGTTGTGGAAATCAAGGATCCCAAATCTGGGCGGACCTTGAAAGTGAATGGTTAGAGGCTTAAACCTTGTTTCAAAAAACCGGCCAACCCTATGAACACTATTCATTTTCAAGGGACCCCTTCTCCTACCTGACCCACAGTTGTGTCCATGTTGTACTATACTACTTTCGTTTCTTCAATAGTTTTTAGGAAATTGTAGTGTCTCGATGGGGTCTGAGTCTGTTGAGTTTGATAGAGTTTATGTGGGTTGGTATGATTACTTCTTCTTCTACGATTTGCTGATTTCTAAATTGAATGTATACTATTTGAATATTTCTGATGAGTATGCTGCACTGCATGAATTTCTCCCTATTGGGTACTAAGCCCTCGCGCATTCCAAATTGAGATTTGGGAAGCTCTCGCATAATTCACATAGAGTATTTATTACACCGTCACGAGTTTCAACAAATGATGCAGAGCCTCTCGCGCACTACATGCTGCAACATCCATCATCGTGAGATTATGTTCCTATCTCGCAATCCCCTTGACCAGTTGCACAAGCTACATGCATTTGTCATTTCTCACGCTGATTGCTGTAACTTTTCACTTCCCAACTCACTCTCAATTAATTGCAGCAACTTGGATGTTATTACACCGATTCATCTTCCACCATCCTCGTCTTTAAATACACAGGGTGTCCCTTTTCATATTCATCCCATCCTTTCTCCTCTCACCCTAGAGGTCCTTCCCTAGTCGTAACAATGGCAGATGACAAGCCTAATGCTCTGCCTAACAAGTTTTACCCGATGTGGTTGGAACCGCCCCCACCTAAAGAGCCGAACCCCCTACAACCCCTCTGGGATGAATACGAGGAGGTTCTACAGATCCTGGCGAAGGAGGAGAAGGACAAGCACCAGCCGAAGAAGAAAAAGTAAAAGATAGAACCATCCCCATCCCCTGCCCCCTCCACTCAACCCCTTCCACCACCTTCTCAGCCCCCACCTCCTTGATCCCTCTCTCCCTTCTTGGGATTTTCTTTCTGTACTTTTTTTTAGTCTTAATGAAATTTTCTTTTCCTGTTATTCTGTACAGTTCTCTGATTTTGGTTGTTTTCATTCTTGCTGTTTTCTTTTCTCTTGCCATTAATAGATCTGCTACGCAACCACCTTTGAACCAGTGAGGACACTGCTCCTCATAGGTTTAGGGGTGTGGCAGGCAGATCCTGCCAATGGAATAGTTAACCTAAGTGCAGTAGAACCATGTGAGTAATATGGAAATGGAACCATGTTCATTGAAGAATCAGAACAATAATGAAATTTAAAATTTTTTTCCAGACTTTAGACAGTATAAACTTTTAAAATTTCACATTTCCATGATGAGATCACCAAGGAAACTCACTTATATCAGCACTTAGTGAATCACTAGAGAGAGAAAAAGGTAAGGACACACTTAAGAATTCAAAGGAAGACCATAACCAGTGAGACTTGGGCCTATACAAAAAAATTTTCTTTGAGGAGTGACTAAGGCAATTTTTTTCTGAAATATCACTAGAAGTTAGGCAACTCCAAGTTGAAACAACTGATAGCATTCATGAGACTTAGGAAAGGATCAAGGCCTTCTCTTGGACAGTTTGAGCCTAAATAGACCAACCTTAAGAAACTACCCTTGTCCATACCCCCTTTGAGCCATAAATCCTAAATTTATTGAAAATGCACCTGAGTACTTGTACTTGAACCTATGTATCTGATTTAACCTTACCCTCTCTCTGAGAATTAAGAAGGTAAAGGAACAAGAGTTGAAGATGGATTAGCTATGGTCAACATTAGGTGAAGAAAGAAGAAGTACCTCAAAGTCTGGCAGTATGGTAATTGAGAAAATGGTGGCATTTCAGAAAAGCAAAAACAAAATAAAAAGAAGAAAAATGCATAAAAAAGAAACAAAAACAATAATGAAGAGGAGTAAGAGAGGAGTCAAGAAGGAACTTTCATTGGGAAAAACAAAATCAAGAAGAGAAACTGATCACTTCAAATCTGAAAACCTCAAAGAAGATGAAAGGAGCTAAATTAAAGAAGGTGAAGTCATGAATCACCTCCTTCACCTACTGATTTCTCAATTTTGAGCCCCTTTTCAACCTTCCATTCTTTTTAATCCCACTCCATAAGCCACATTACAGCCCAGTTAAAGCCCTTGTGATCCAAAGTCGAGTGAGTTGTCATGTGGAGAATGAGAGTTGTTCAATCTATGGTGAGGATCTGTCAATCATGCCAGAACCTCAGAGCTATGCCTATGCTCATGCTTACAGACCCATTTGGGGGATGTAACTGCTCTTGAGCTTTAGAGAAAATGAAACCCTCAATAGTTCTTTATGAGAGTATGCCCTGGAGAGTTTTGGGTTTGATATTGAATGCATTAAGTGTGACCTATAACCTAATTTTTGATCCACTGATGAGCTCATGTTGACACACCTGTGTAGTGTCTCTGGTGTAAACTGATTAGAAATGCTGTGCTTTCATGAGAAGCTTCTACTGTTTAAATTTCTATGTAGCCAATGTGTTTGAATTTCTTATATTTTTAATGATTCAAGGGTGAACTAACTTTGTTTCTTGACTGCTCACTTGATAATAATGCACTTTTGTAAACTGTCTCATTGAGAAGTTTGTGGGTGTCTTCACTAAAAACCCTCAGGAGACTTTACTCCTCCACTAGGGCTCACCTAGGGGTTTAAAAGGCTTGGTACATATGCTAAATGTATCCGTGCTCCCTACGAAAGTGGCATTTAAATTCTATAGTTATTTTAATGTAACTTTCCTAAGGGACTAGCAAAGATTAGGTTTGGGGGTGTGTTAAGACCTGAAATGTACCACTTTTCACCCCTTAACTTAGCCTTTGATTAGACCCTTAGCCATCTAATAATGGTTTATTAAGTGTTTTCTGTACATAATAAACAACAGTGCAATAATGCCAGAAATCATGTTAAGGAGCCCATATTGGCACCAGAAATCCCTCAGAAGGATAAACGCTGAATCTAGCCTCGCACAGCTTCCACAAAGCTTCAAAGGATTCAGGAAACTATGCTTCGCGCAGTCCTCGCGAGCTTCCCAAGACTTCACAACAAGTGCTCGCACAGTTGAGTAACAGAAGAGCTTCAGAAGCACAACCTTGTGCAGCTCTCATGAAGTTTAGAAGTTAAAGGTCACGCAGTCTCGCGCAGTTTAAGAAGACCCTCACGCAGTTCCTCGACTGAGGAGAGAGAGAATCAGAATCGCCACAGCATTGTCAAGAAGATGTGGATGCAAATGTCAAGAGAACCTGTCGCGTAGTTCAGAAATGCCTCACAGCTATCGCAAGGATCCTCGCAAAGATCTATCAAGAAAAGAAGCTGTCACGCGGTTCAGGAAAAAAGCAGCCTCGCGAAGCCAGAGCTAGCCTCACGAAGTGAAATGGAATGCTCGCATAGTTCTCACATTTTTCATAATTAACAATCCAACCGCGCGAAGCCCAATCCAGTGAGAGCTTAACTATCTACCTTGCGACTGCTCAAAGCATTAAGAAGCTGTAACCTCGCGACATCTGAAATTCTAATGTTAAACTCAACCACGCGAAGAACAGAGCTACCATGTGACAAGTCTGGGAATCGACTGTAACCTGGTGAAGCTCTGAACTCTAACTTCCATTATTCTATAGAGGACTTTCTGGGAATTTCCAAGGATTAGGGCACGCACTCCTCTGATCAAATCTCCATGCACGTGTCCCGAGGCATCCAAGGTTCATTAATAGGCCACGTGGCATCGCTAAAATTAGGGTTTCCTAACCCTAATGTGCCACCACACCCACTGCTATATAAACCTAAGCCTGGTTTAGGTTTAAGGGGGGGCAGCAGGCCGGAAGAGTTCAGTTTTTGCTCTGTTCTATTTTTCGCACTGTATTCTTGTTTTTCTATAGTTGTAAGTAGTTTTCCTTTTTCTTCTTCTTCTCTCCATGGCCCAGCACTTGCTGGCCATGCCTTTGTATGCTTATTAAGTTTAGATTAATGGAATTTGTGATTGGATGTTGCACTTTTATGGGATTCATGTGTTTGTGAGTTGCTCTGTGCAAGGCTACTGCCTTGTGATCCGCCATTGCTTTGGCTGTGATTCAAAGCAATGGAGGACTGATTCTAAGGTCCCATTCAGATCCTAGTGACCTATGTGTCTGGGTATCATGGTCATATACAGCCTTAGCCCCACCACAGGACCCACTAGATCTGAAATCCCCATGGAAGCCTGAGCTGGTAGCCTTGTGACCATGGTGGTGGCAGCAATATTCTTGTTTTGTTTTGGGCTCCGTGAGGAGGATAGCCTCTGGGACAGCTTGTGACCATTTAAGTGGATAAGTTATAGCCTTAGGGTGAATCCAATCCGCCGATCCAAAATGGATCCTTCTTCTCTGAGCCTGAGCTTGTAGCCTGGTAAGAGATTGTACAGAGGCAGACTCCCCTATATTAGTATAGACCCACCATCAGATGTTAGATCTGATCTGGGTATGGAGATTATAGGCTTGTGACTGGACCATTATAGTTCCACTCAAGCAATGGACAGCTAGATCGAAGGTGGTACTCAATCGCTTGCTGGTTCTATGTGTCTGGGCTATCATGGTCCTTTACAGCCTTAGCCTCACACATAGAGCTTTAGAGGTTGAGGTTCCCTATGGATTCCTGAGCTTGTAGCCTGGATGAAGTAGTGCCTACAATGATTAACTTGTTTTGACCCATCTCTGGATTGTGGTTCCCCTATGGGATAGTCTGTGACCATTTAAGTGGACAGGTTATAACCTTAAGGGATTGGATCATGGCACAGGGATGAGTTGAATTCTTTCTCCTCTTTGGTGATAATGTAGCCATTGGACAGGATTTCTGTACTAGCAGATCTGGATCTGAGTCATAAATTCTAGCAGATTTGAACCCAATAGCATACTTCTCACCCTTTTTATATTTATTTTCCCTCACTCCATCCATCTTCTCAACCCTTTTTTGTAGTTAGTTCATTAGGCTACCATAGGATACTTAGAATAAGTGACCCTAAACTCCCCTCCGTTTAGGACTGCCAGATCTGTAGTCAGATCTGGAGGGACTACTAGAGATGGCTCCCTTGGAGCTGTAGATCACCTTTCCCTGTGGGACAAACTTACTTATCAAAACTTGCTACAAATGGACCCTGTATCTTGCAGGTCTAAGATTTTTCTGTTGTGCTGATTCCATCTCCTATTTTACTTTGATTTTAAATTGCTTTTACCACCAACACATAAAGTAAGCACACGAGAAACTGCAACACCCAGCCTATGCAAAATTTCTAAAAGACCTTTGTACTCATAAAAGGAAAGCTAGAGGCCATTTGTCCAAAAAGGTCTTTGCAACTGATATAGTTAATTCTGTATTAAACATGACAATGCCAGAGAAGTTGCAAGACCCAGGGATACCCACTATTCCCTGCATAATTAGAGACCATACAATTGGAAGGGCCTTTCTAGACCTTGGAGCCAGTGTTAACCTGCTGCCATTCAGTGTGTATTAGTAGTTGGGTTTGGGGGAGCTAAAACCCACCACCATTGTCATGTTAATGGCTGATAGGTGTGAAAGGAGACATATGGGAGTGGTCGAGGATGTCTTAGTTGTGGTGGACAAGTTCTTCTACCCTGCAGACTTCCTTGTTTTGGACATGGGCTGCAACAAGAGTACATCCCCTATACCTGTTATTTTGGACAGGCCATTCTTGGCCACTGCCAATGCATGTATTCAATGCAGGTCTGGGATCATGGAAGTAACTTTCGGACATATGAAGGTTGAGCTTAATATGTACAACAGTGTAAAGTACCCTCAGCTGGATAATTAGGAAAGCTTTGCAGTGGATGTACTAGAAGAAGTTGTTGAAGAAGAACTGCCCACTCTGCTGGAGTGGGGCAACATTGTCACAAGTTTAACTGACGTTTGGGACATGGTAGAGGAAGGAAGCCCAGCTGTAATGCCAGAAGACATGCTCACATTGAAGTCTTCTGTGGGCTTAGTGCAACATTCCATTTGGAAACCTACATTGCTACCCCTTCGTCAAACCAACAAAGCACCGATCATGCCATCCATCCAACAAGCCCCTGATCTGGATCTCAAGAAGCTTCCAGAAACATTGAAATATGCTTTCCTAGAGAAAGATGAAAAACTTCCTGTAATTATCTCCTCCTCTCTTACCAATGAGCAAGAGGAAGAATTACTAACAGTCTTGAGGAAGCATAAAAAGGCAATTGGTTGGACCATTGCAGATCTAGGAGGGATAGATGCATCAATCTGTATACACAGGATCCATCTAGAGGAGGGCTCAACACCCTCCAGTGAAATGCAGAGGAAATTGAATCCTCACATATAGTAAGTGGTCCTAAAAGAAATCATTAAATTACTAGATGCTGGGGTGATTTACCCCATTTTTGATTCTGAATGGGTGGCACCTATCCAAGTGGTGCCCAAGAACTCTGGCATAACAGTTATCACAACTGAGTTTGGAGAGCTGAGACCAGCCAGGGAAACCACTAGCTGGAGAGTTTACATCGATTATCGAAAGCTCAACTCCAAGACCAGAAAAGACCACTTCCCTCTCCCCTTTATTGATCAAATTTTGGATAAGTTGGCTGGAAAAGATTTTTACTATTTTCTTGATGGGTACTCAGGGTACAACCAGATCCCTGTGCACCCTCTTGATCAAGAGAAAACTACATTTACTTGTCCTTTTGACACCTTTGCTTACCGAAGGATGCCTTTTGGGCTGTGTAATGCCCCAGCCACTTTTCAAATGTGTATGTATGCCATATTCTTTGATATGATTGACAAATTCTTGGAAATTTTTATGGATGATTTCTCTGTCTATGGGGACAGTTTTGGCCAATGTCTGCAACACCTCCACTTGGTCTTGCAAAGATGTGAGGAGACCAATTTGGTCTTAAGTTGGGAAAAGAGCCACTTCATGGTAACACAAGGTATTGTGTTGGTCCATGTAGTCTTTAAAGATGGAATTGATGCAAACAAGGCCAAAGTTGACCTCATTGCAAATTTGCCCCCTCTAAGAACAGTCAAACAAATCAGATCTTTCCTTGGACATGCTGGATTCTACAGGAGGTTCATCAAAGACTTCAGTAAAATTGCTAAATCATTGTGCCACCTGCTCTGCGAGGATGTGCCCTTTGAATTTTCTACTGAATGTCTTGAGGCTTCTAAAACTTTGAAGATTTGCCTCACCTCTGCCCCTGTACTCCAAACACCTGACTATACACTCCCCTTTTAGTTGATGTGTGATGCATCTGACTTAGCAATAAGTGTTGTTTTGGGTTAGAGATAAGATAAGCTGCCTGTGTTCATTGCCAATCTCAACAAATCAGTTGCTGAAGCTCAGCTGAATTACACCACAACTGAGAAAGAGCTTCTGGATGTGGTTTTTGCTATGGAAAAATTGAAACCTTACCTACTTGGGTCTAAAACTGTAATTTTCACAGACCCCTCAGCATTGAAGTACCTACTGTCCAAGAAGGATGCTAAGCCCAGGCTGATTAGATGGATACTCCTGTTGTAGGAGTTTGACATTAAAATCAAGGACAAAAAGGGTGTAGAAAATGTGGTGGCTGACCACTTATCCAGAATTGTGTTGGAGAAAGGTTGCTGTAGCTGTCAGAATTGGATGAGCTAAGGATGGATGCATATGCCAATGCCCGAATCTACAAGGAAAGGTCTAAAGCTTTCTTTGATAAGGGGCTGTTGAGAAAGAGCTTCATAGCTAGTGACAAGGTTTGGTTGTTTAACTCCAAACTTAAATTTTTTCCTGGCAAATTGAAATCCAGATGGGAAGGTCCCTACATTGTCATGAGTGTTTCCCCATCTGGTGCTATGGAAATCAAGGATCCCAAGTCTGGGAAAACCTTGAAGGCGAATGGTCAGAGGCTTAAACCTTGTTTTGAAAAACCTGCTGAACCCATGGACACCATTCACTTTTAAGGGGATCCTTCATTAAACTAATCCACGGGTTTGTCAATTTTGTATCATATGTACTTTGGTTTTGTTAGATTTGTCATGCTTTCTTTTATTCAAATTCTCTAGGAAATTTTAGTGTCTCCACTTGAATCTGGACCTGTCTGGTTTGATTTTTTTTTTGGTTTAATGATTACAGCTCTTGGGTTGATTGTTTTTGCTTGAAAGCATAATGTGGGAGGGTGATTTTTGTTGTCCTTGCTTGAATGGTTGATTTTAATGTGTCTGGGGGTACCCCTGGTGGTGAGAGTTATGCCTAGGATACAACCACAGCACAAATGGAAATGGCAGAACAGAGAGCACATGCTCTATATTTACTACTTTGCTGTCGCTAGGTTAAAAAGGAGGCTTGAGAGACTCTCGCGCAGTTCACATAGAATCATTCAATAGCTGTCATGAGATTCAAGTACACCTGAGGACCTCTCGCGCGATCTAAATAGAGCATTTCACTAGCTGTCGCGAGGTTCAGCAGAAAGCCTGGGAGACTCTCACGCAATTCAAAAAGAATACTTCATTAGTTGCCGCGAGATTCAAAGGCTGTCGCGAGATTCAAAGTGAACCTCTGAGCTTTTCGCGCAATCCAAATGGAGACCTGGGAGCCTCTCGTGCAATTCACATGGAATTCTTCACATACTGTCGCGCGCTCCAAGGTCAACCTGAGGGATTATTGCGCAATCCAAGTTGAATAACACCTTCGCTAGGTTTCACTTCCAATCCCGCGACCAGATATTCCACAGCGCGCCAAGCTTAGCGACAAGTATTTTAACCCCGCACTTGTCTCCATTTCCAATACTCTCTTCCTTCCTCACCCTGTAAAACCCTAGCTTCCGGGGCTCTTCTACCTCTCTCCTCCAGCATCCACTCTACAACCCACCATTCATGCCAGGAATTTACAGATTTATTCCCAATGTCATCCCCATTAGTTGCCCTCTGTTCAGAGATCTCATGGGGCACTGTGCGTCAGATCGAATCAAACCCTAGGATTTTAGGGTAGGCACTCAGATCTCGATCTCCCTTTCTCATCTTTCAAGATAGAATTTGTAATGGCCCCTAAGAGTGCACCAAAGAAAAGGGGCAAGGATAAGGCCCCTATTGAGACCACTCCTAAGAAGGCCAAGACTTCAAAGGCACCTAAAAAAGGGAGGGAAGTGGTTGAGGAGGTGGAGGAACCAACCCCTGAGTTTTCTACTCCTTCAGAGCTCATAGCTTCAATCCCCTTGGAGCCTGAAATAGCTTTTGACCTGCCACTCTTTGAGAAGGAGCCTCTCTCTGCCCCTTCCATTAAATTTATGAGCAAGGCTGGCCTGACAACCTTGATGAGAGGAATTTCAGCACTAGCCTACCCTAGGCTAGTGCAACTATTTTATCAGCACATCAGGGTAATCAAGGACAAAGATGGGCAATCATGTTTTCTGGTGTTGATTGACAATTTTGAGATGTTAGTGAGCCCCAAGCTGATTGCAGAGGTATTGGGCATCCCAGTCGCGTTTGACCCTAGCTATGGATATGGCCCCCCCTTGAGTGCCTCAATTGACACCATTGCAAGGGCGTTGACTAGAGGATTAAAGGCCTCAGGGGATTCTATCAGAAGAAGAGAGTTGGAGCCTTGACTCCTGTTCATTGACCAAGTCCTGAGAAAGAACATTTACTGCTCATGACATCAGCAGGAGAGGAGAGCTCCCATTGCGGATGCTGTCCATTCTTTCTCTCTGGGCCATGGCTTCCATGCAGCCTGGTTAATGTTTGAAGCTATGAAAGATCTGGTGGAGAAGTTAGGGCAGAAAAAGAAGCCTCACACACTCCCCTATGCCAGAGTCATTACTAAGCTGCTAATAAAGGGGGGGGTACAAGATAGCAAAAATAGAGGGGACAACCACCCTTACCCCTACTACTTTTGTCAAGAGGCAATTGGGAATTAGCAGGAGCCTGATGGAGGCCTAGAAGAAGAAGAAAGCTGAGGCTCAGGCCCCTCCCAAGCAAGCTGCTGAGGAAGCTGTCCCAAGGCCTACCCCTGCTATCAAAGAGGTGCTCCCAGAGCCTATCATTACCACTACTGCAGCAGCCACCTCAGCTCCCCCACCTTTTACTCCAGGATCCCCTATCCTGACAACATCCCCTACTCCATCTCTCTCTCACCCTCCTCTGTCCTCATTATCCATGCCCACTCCCCCTTCACCTATGATTGGTACCTAGGAGGACATCACCTCTCATGTTAGCCCCTCCCCATCCCCTACCTTACCTCAATACACAGCCCCAATACCCCCTTCATCTTCACAACACCTCGACAGCCCTCCACTCATCTCCTATAAAAGAAAGAAAACCCCCTGGCCATCCTGAACCCAAAACAAAAGGAAAGTCCCCAGTGGCCCCCACTGAGCCAGACAAAAGAAAATCACCAATGATCCCTCCTGAACCTAAAATCAGAGAGATGAGGGTGAGGGCACCAAAGGCTCCAACCATGAAGAAATCACCAGCCCAACCAAAGAAACCAAGGAAACCTAGGAAAAAGACTCCAGCTGCGGGCAAAGCTAGGAAGAAAACAAGTCCAATTGAGAAGCAAGCCCGCAAGAAAGAGGACAAAGTTGCACTTAAAAAACATGCACAAAAGATGGGTTGGGATTGGTTTACAGATTCGGATTCAGATTCTTCCTCCTCTTAGACTAGATTGTAGTTAGGATCTTCTTTCCTTTCCCTTCTTATCTTCTCATTGTAATTACAATTGTACATGTTTTTCCAAGTTAATAGAATTTTTCGTCTTTTTTTATATTGATTTATGTGCCATATCTGTTCTGTGTGCTTGTTTATTTTTTGTTCACTTTTTTCAGTAACATGGGAGATGAATTTAGGGAGCCTACTTCATTTTCTTTCCCCCCTATGCCTTCCATCCCACCTCTTATCCTACCCCCTCCAATATTCACTGACAAACAGACCCAAACAGACTTAGAACCTGTTACCCTCCCCCCAAAATTTGACTTACTCACTGTTATCTCCACTTCTCCCACCCAGGACTAATCACATTTTGCTCCCTCCCCTTCCTCTCTTCCTATCGCAGTGATAAGTAGTGAAAAATACCATTTTTCACCCCTAAACATGAGCCTTGAAAGACCCTTGAGAGGACTAAATAAGTGCTTTAGTGTTCATATTGCAGCTAACCAAAAACACAGGTCCAAATCCGAAAACCATCCTAAAATGATCAAAAAGCTGACAACGCATGTCAAGCTCAAAGAGGGAGTGAAGAAATAGCCTCAGCAATGGCTAAAAAGGTCCTAAAAGAGCAAGAAAAGACCTGAAGAAGAAGAATGGAAGCTAAAGCTCAATTCGCAAAGAACTTCTACTATTCGCAAAGGAGAAATCAAGTTAAAAGTCAATTCGCAAAGAAGAATGGGAGCCTAGAGTTCAATTCGCAAAGAACTTCTACTATTCGCAAAGAACCTTAACCTTTGCGAAAAGAAGAAAACACTCTGCTAAAAGAAGAGAAGTCCTTTGCGAAAAGATCTCCTGAAGCCAAAATGCTTTGCGAAAAGATCTCCTGAAGCCAAAATGCTTGGTGAAGAGAGCTACAGGAGCCAAACTACTTTGAAAAGACCCTTAAACTCTGAAATGGCATCTTTGAGGATTTCTGACCACTTTGAAGGGCATTTCGGTAAACTCACTACGCGCCAATGTAATTAAAAGCCGAGACATTCCGAAGATTCAAGCACAAACCAAAGGCATATTCCACGTGAAAACCCAAAGATGAAATCACTTGGCGGGAACTTCTAGAAGCTCAACAGACTTTGAATTCCCATAACGAATTGATGCTTCTAACGCGATTGGTGAACCGGATCGAGCATTTTCATTGGCGAACAGATCTGGATCCCCGTGCTCAACGGCCATTGGGCAATCCAGATCTGAGCACTTCGATTGGTCAACTCGGCCTTGTGCGGGATAAATTAAGAAGACATTTGCCCAATTTGGGTATCCAGTTTTAGAGTTTTCATCTCTGTTTCCCTCATTCGGTCGGATAGCTTATGAACCCCTGTAATCCCTTCTTGTAGTTTACCTTTGAGAGCCATTGTGAGTGATTTGTACTTCCAAGTTCGGATTCAAGGCTCAGAATCGAGGGCTCTACGAGAAGCTCGATGTAAGTCCGAGGGCTCTCTAAAGCCGTGCTCTGTAATTGTAACGTTGGATTTTAAAGGTTCTAATTTGTGTCTTCTCCATTGGAGTCATGTCGAGGTTACGAATGATCACCTTAGTGCATTAGACTTCTTTAGATTCACTTATCCGCATCCAACTTCCCTTAATTCATCATCCACTGCGAATTAGCGTTGGTAACCTAATTCAAGCGACATTCTGATGATGTTCATGTTACGAACTAAAGAATAGGCCTGACAGGTTGACAGATCGTGGACGGATCAAATCATAAGTCTAAACCTATTCCTTAATTGGATTTATTTCTCTTACATACTGTCTTTGGTAGCCGATGAAGATTGAATCTGCCTGTTGAACTGGACTCTCATTAAAATTGAGGCTAAGGTACATGAAGCTATTATTTACGCATTTGTCTTATTTTAAACATCTCCCCAACTCGGATCTGGATCATGTAGTTAGTTCTTTTCTTTATTTGCTTATAGTTAAATGTGACACAATCCAACACTCTCTTTTATCTATTCTTTTTATAGATAATTATAGAGCGAGATCTCGTAGCACAGATCCGAGGTTTATCTCTCATTTAGACAAACTTCTCTGTGGGCGATCTTGAAATACTTACTTTTAAAACTTGCTACAATTGGCCCCGATCTTGCAGGCCGATGTTAGCCCCAATGTCGATATCCCTTTCATAAGTTAACATCCATATAACCTAGCATTCTTTAATTCTTTAATTTTTGATTAATAATGCACATAATTATGGCACACTTGGGCGACAACAAGTTTTTGGCGCCGTTCGGGAAGTTTGTTCTAAAATAGATAAACCTATGTTTATTTTCATTTATTTTAATTTTGCTTTAAAACACTTTGCATTCCAAGTGCTTGATTAAATGTCTGAGTTTTGTATAGAAACACATGTTTCTTTTGCTGAAATTTTTTATTTTTACGAGTTTTATTCTTTGCCTTCTAGTTATTTGAATAAATCTGCCACTCTTTTGTCTTTTTGTCAAATTTGGGCGTGCTTTGAGTTTTTCTTTTTATTTTGTCAATACTTGAATAAGGTCTTTTACAGTTTTGGATGTTTGCGGTCTGGAGCGTAGTCAACAAGGAGCATCTGGACCAAAGTCGAGCAGATGCTTGAGTTTACATCCTTCTCCTTTGTATTCATTTTCTATTTTAAATTCTTGAGAACCAGCAATTCTGCATGTTTAATGTCATTTTGATTTACATCGAAAATTCAAAAAAATGAAAAGCAGAAAATAACAAAATTGTTGAAAAGATGAGGAGGAGAAATTTGTTCCTCACCTCCCATTTCCCCATGCAATGAAGTCGGTTTCTCCTTTTGACAAAGGAAGCACAAAATTGAGGAAATGATGGAGACATTCAAGCAAGTTAAAATTAATCTACCTCAGCTTGATGCAATCAAGCAGTCCCCTTATGCAAAATTTCTCAAAGAGGTGTGCACCCACAAAAGGCAATCTAGGATACATTTATCCAAGAAGGCCTTTGTGTGGAGAAAATCAACCACGTGCTATCAATTGCAACACCACCTAAGATGCAAGACCACGGAATCCCCACAATCCCTGCTTCATTGGGAGCACACCATTGAGAAAGCCTTGCTAGATCTGGGTGCTAGTGTCAACTGCTTCCCTATTACATCTATGAGAAGCTAGGTTTGGGAGAATTGAAACCCACTCAAGTGGTGTTACTGAAGGCAGCAGATCCGAAAGGAAACCTATGGGGTTGATTGAAGATGTTTTGGTAGGAGTAGACAAGTTTTCTACCTGTGACTTTTTGGTGTTGGACATGGAACCAACCAAAGTACCACGCCATCCCCTGTCATTCAGGAAGACCATTCACAGCTACTGACTAATGCATGCATTCAATGCAGTCCGGCATCATGGAGGTGTCTTTTGGAAATATGAAAGTTAAATTGAATGTGTATAATCTTTGTTACTCAACCTCAATTCTCTGTGAGGAATGTTTCCATGTTGACATCATTGATGAGTGGTGGAGGAGTCTTTACAAACATTTACGCAAGGTAAAGACTCCACCACAAGAATTTAAAATGATTGGGGATCCACCGAGAAAGAAGGAAAGGAGATCAAATTCAGCAGAGTCTGCTTTGTGCAAGGCACTCACCAACATCATCAAGTTCTCTCTCTTGGAGACTGCTCCTCTCCCTCTTCCACAAGTTACCAAGGAAGCTTCAACTCAACTTTTGGAAGGCGAGGATGGATGCCTACACTAGCTCCAGATTGTACAAAGAAAAGGTTAAATCATTCCATGATAGGAGCCTCATGAGAAAAGAGTTCATACCGGGGTCCAAGGTATGGTTATAATTTCTGCTGTCTTTTAGGCATGCTGTTTTTCTCCATTTGCATCCACTTTTCCCATCTGGACCTGCTGAGATCATTTTTCTTGTTTAGGAATCATGTAGGATAATGAGTAGTGGTTCATAGACTGTTTTGAATATTCAATGGACTCACTGATTTTATTTTCCTTCGAGATTTCTTCATCATAAATGGGTCTCAGTTGTGTGTGAACCCTGTTTTTAATATATGCTCCCATGCTTCATTATTTTTTTTTACACATCATCAACAAAGGGGTCAATCTTATGAATCTTGCTTTTCACTGTATTCCTGCTAATCATTTTTATAATCACTTAGATTCATAAGTATCTCAGGCTTTTGGGTTTGTTTCTTTGGGCTTAGGATACATCATTTGGCATTAGATTTTCTGTTTTAGGAATTTTAGTTTCAAATTACATTTTTAGATGATTTTTTTTTTCTTTCTTAGGTTAATGTGTCCTCGTTTTCTTGATTTTCGTCATTTTTTATAGTTAGTTTATAACTTTGTTTTCCTATTTTGCATTCACAAATTCAGTTTTGTATCAACACTTTTCTTTTCTTTTTAACTTTGTATTCAGGTCCCTTACCTTGGTTTCTTGTTTCTCATTATTAGCATTAGTTTCCTTTCATTTGCATAGTAATCCTTCTATTTGTTAGATTTTAGTTCTAGCATTGTTTTGTTGATTTTCTTGCATTTGTATAGCATGTTTCTCATTTCCTTGCTCATATCTTGATTTTACATTTTTATTTTCTGCATATAGTTTAGATTTTTTCTGTTCTTAGTTTTTCTTTCTTCTTTTACCCTGCTGCCCCTAGTCTCTCATTGTCTAGAACATTGAGGACAATGTTCATCTTAGGTTTGGAGGTATGGCAGACAAGTCCTGCCTAGGGAATAGTTAACATAAGGCGTGAGAATCACCTAAGTAATTAGGAAATGTATTAATTTACTTAAGAATCATGACAACTAGAAAATTTAAAATTCCTTTGCCAAATTTAGACATTCTAAACCTTGCGATATTCTACATTTCCATGATGATTACACCATAAAAACATCTTTGGTATCGTACGTAGTAAGTCAAAAGGAAGAGAAAAAGGTAAAGATATACTTAAAAGCTCAAGGAAAAACCATAACCGGTGAGAATTGAGCCCATATATTTTCCATCTCTCTTGAAGAGTGGTGAGGCAATTTTTACGATTCAAAAGGATTGGGTGAGGCATTAGATCCACTAGAAGTTAGGAAACTCCAAATTAAAACAAGTGACACTCATGAAACGAGGAAAAGATCAAGGCCTTCTTTGAATGACTTGAACCTATGAGAACCAACCAAGAAAAATCTGCCTATTTGTACCCCATTTGAGTCAAATCCTACAATTCTTATCAAAATACTCAAAAGTACTTTTTGAACCTATGGAACCAATTCAGCCTTCCCTCACTCGAGAATTCGGAGGTAAAGGAGAAAGAAGCGAAGATGGACCATTTACAGGCAACATCAAGAAAATGAAGAGAAAATACCTCAAAAACAGGCAATATGGTGACCGAGAAAGAAGAGACAAACAATGTGAAAAAATTGCAAACAAAAGGTAAAAAAGGGACCTTATGTTGAAAAATGCAAGATCAAAGAAAGAACTGATCACTGTGAATGTGAGAATCTCGAAAAGATGAAGAAAGAAGCTAAACTCAAATAGGTGGTGTCATGAACCATCTCCTGCACTTCCTGAGTTCTCAAATTCAAACCTCTGTTCAAGCGCCTTTCCTTGAAACTTCACTCCATAAGCCATACAAACAAACCTAGATAAAAAGCTCTTGTGATCCAAAGTTGAGTGACCTGTCATGTGGAGATAAGAAGTGACCTAATCTATGGTGAGGAGATGTCAATAATGCCATTGCCTAAGAATCATGCCTATGCTCATGCTTACAGATCCATTTGGGAGATGTAACGCTCTTGAGCTTGAGTGAAAATGAACCCCTCAACAAAACACACGATGAGAGTATACCTGGTGAGTGTTTGGGTTGGAACTTGAGCACCTTAAGTATGACTTATAACCTAATTTTATCCATAGGATGAGCTTCTCGGCACATTTGTATGATTTTCTATGATTTGTTCACAGTTGGAAATATTGAAACATTCATGAGGTTTATAAATGTTTAAATTCTGTGCAAACAATAATCAAATTTTTCTGTTTCATCATTGATTCAAGAGTAACTAACCTGCTCCTTGATTGCTCATTGGATAATATTACCGATGTTAAGCTGTTTCATGGAGAAGTTTGTAGGTACCTTCACGAAAACCCTCAGGAGACTTCACTCCTCCTCTAGGGATCACCTAGGGGTTGAAAAGGCTTGTTGCATATGCTAAATGCACTGCTTCCTACAAAAGTGGCTCTTTACTTTGTTTTTTATGTTTCTTTGCTCGGGGACTAGCAAAGCTTAGGTTTTGTGATAAGTAGTGAAAATACCATTTTCACCCCTAAACATGAGCCTTGAAAGACCCTTGAGAGGACTAAATAAGTGCTTTAGTGTTCATATTGCAGCTAACCAAAAAGACAGGTCCAAATCCGAAAACCATCCTAAAATGATCAAAAAGCTGACAACGCATGTCAAGCTCAAAGAGGGAGTGAAGAAATAGCCTCAGCAATGGCTAAAAAGGTCCTAAAAGAGCAAGAAAAGACCTGAAGAAGAAGAATGGAAGCTAAAGCTCAATTCACAAAGAACTTCTACTATTCGCAAAGGAGAAATCAAGTTAAAAGTCAATTCGCAAAGAAGAATGGGAGCCTAGAGTTCAATTCGCAAAGAACTTCTACTATTCGCAAAGAACCTTGACCTTTGCGAAAAGAAGAAAACACTCTGCGAAAAGAAGAAAACACTCTGCGAAAAGAAGAGAAGTCCTTTGCGAAAAGATCTCCTAAAGCCAAAATGCTTTGCGAAAAGATCTCCTGAAGCCAAAATGCTTTGCGAAAAGATCTCCTGAAGCCAAAATGCTTTGCGAAGAGAGCTTCTGGAGCCAAATTACTTTGCGAAAAGACCCTTAAACTCTGCGAAATGGCATCTTTGAGGATTCTGACCACTTTGAAGGGCATTTCAGTAAACTCTGCACGCGCCCCAATGTAATTAAAAGCCCAGAGACATTCCGAAAGATTCCAAGCACAAACCAAAGGCATATTCCGCCCCACGTGAAAACCTAAAGATGAAATCACTTGGCGGGAACTTCTAGAAGCTCAAACAGACTTTTGAATTCCCATAACAGAATTGATGCTTCTAACGCTGATTATTGAACGAGATCGAGAGCATTTTCATTGGCGAACAGTCTGGATCCCGTGCTCAACGGCCATTGGGCAATCCGGATCTGAGCACTTCGATTGGTCAACTCACCTGCGGGATAGAGGGAAAGCTATAAATTAAGAAGACATTTGCCCAATTTGGGTATCCAGTTTTAGAGTTTTCATCTCTGTTTCCCTCATTCCGGTCGGATAAACTTATCTGAACCCCCGTAATCCTTCTTGTAGTTTACCTTTGAGAGCCATTGTGAGTGATTTGTACTTCCAAGTTCGGATTCAAGGATCAGAAATCGAGGGCTCTCGAGAAGCTCAGTAAGTCCGAGGGCTCTCTAAAGCCGTGCTCTGTAATTGTAACGTTGGATTTTAAAGGTTTCAGAATTGTGTCTTCTCCATTGGAGTCATGTCGAGGGTTCTGAATGTTCACCTTAGTGCCTAAGACTTCTTTAGATCCACTCATCCGCATCCATCTTTCCTTAATTCATCATCCCTGTGCGAATTTGCGTTGGTAACCTAATCCAAGCAAAGATTTACTGATGATGTTCATTACGAACTAAAGAATAGGCCCTGACTAGGTGATGATCGTGACGGATCACCATAAGTCTAAACCTATTCCTTAATTCGGATTTATTTCTCTTACATCTGTGGTAGCCAGATGAAGATTGAATCTGCTCTATTGAACTACAGACTCTCCATTAAAATTCAGAGGCTAAAGTACATGAAGCTATTATTTCTGCATTTGTCTTATTTTAAACATCTCCCCAACTCGGATCTGGATCATGTAGTTAGTTCTTTTCTTTATTTGCTTATAGTTAAATGTGACACAATCCAACACTCTCTTTTATCTATTCTTTTTTATAGATAATTATAGAGCCAGATCTGGTAGCACAGATCTGGAGGTTTATCTCTCAGTTTAGATAAACTTCTCTGTGGACAATCTTGAAATACTTACTTTTAAAACTTGCTACAATTGGCCCTGATCTTGCAGGCCAGTGTTAGCCCCAATGTGCTGATATCCCTTTCATAAGTTAACATCCATATAACCTAGCATTCTTTAATTCTTTAATTTTTGATTAATAATGCACATAATTATGGCACACTTGGAGCGACAACACGCAGCCAAACACTCCTTTTACATCCCTCCCTACCTCACCATCCCCCATACCATGAGGGACAATCGCTACCTTAGGAGGGATGTCCTGAGGGGCATGGCCCAACTTCGACAGTCCATTGAGACCCCACTGCTACAGCAGATTGATGAAATGAAGGAAGCCCACAGAAAGCAACTATTGGGTATCTCCCAGGCGTGGACTAATATCTTGGAGGCCTTTCAGAAGGCCCAATCTATGGCTGCTTATCATCAGCTGAATTTGGAGCTAGAGAAAGCCAACACTACAGCAGAGAAGATGAAAGCAAGACTTTTCGAAAAGAGGCCCAACAATACCCTCAACAATGCCCAGGAGATCTTCAGACTCCAAAAGGAAATCCATTAGATTGACCTCCTCAAAGCAAAAATTTAGATAGCCTCATTGGAAGCTGCTTTGGCTGCTGCCAGAACTGTAGCTCAACAGCCCACCCCACTCTCTATCTGCATGCCAGAACATGAGCCTAATGCTACTCCAACCCCAGCTGCCCAGTCTGAGGAGGCATAACCAAAGATCCAGCCAGATAAAGGGAAGGCCCCAGCTGCCCCTCCTTCATCAACTCCCACATAGCAGCCCCCACCTATTCAAACTCCTATTGCACCTCCAACTAAACAAACTTATCCTAAACAGAGGAAAGTCACCGCTAAGAGGACTGCTTATACCGCAGCCTCTATTAAAATTGCCAAAGAGCCAGCTGTCCAGTCTGAGGAGGCAAAACCCCCTAGCCAGCCTGAACCCAAAGAAAAAGGGAAGTCCCCAGTAGCCCCCACTGAGCCAGACAAAGGAAAATTACCTATGATCCCTCCTGAACCCAAAACTAGATAGATTGGGGTGAGGGCACCAAAGGCTCCAACCATGAAGAAACCACCAGCCCAACCAAAGAAACCAAGGCAGCTTAAGAAAAAGACTCTAGCTGCGGGCAAAGCTAGGAAGAAAATAAGTCCAACTGAGAAGCAAGCCCGCAAGAAAGAGGACAAAGCTGCACTTAGGAAACATGCACAAAAGATGGGTTGGGATTGGTTTACAGATTCGGATTCAGATTCTTCCTCCTCTTACACTAGATTGTACTTAGGCTCTTTTTTCCTTTCCCTTCTTATTTTCTCATTGTAATTATAATTGTACATGTTTTTCCAAGTTAATAGAATTTTTCATCTTTTTTTATATTGATTTATGTGCCATATCTGTTATGTGTGCTTGTTTATTTTTTGTTCACTTTTTTCAGTAACATGGGAGATGAATTTAGGGAGCCTACTTCATTTTCTTTCCCCCCTATGCCTTCCATCCCACCTCTTATCCTACCCCCTCCAACATTCACTGACAAACAGATCGAAACAGACCCAGAACCTGTTACCCTCCCCCAACAACTTGACTTACGCACTATTATCTCCACTTGCCCCACCCAAGACTAATCACATTTTGCTCCCTCCCCTTCCTCTCTTCCTATCGCACCCAAGCACTCCTTTTACATCCCTCCCTACCTCTCCATCCTCCATGCCATGAGGGACAATCCCTACCTTAGGATGGATTTCCTGAGGGGCATGGCCCAACTTTGAAAGTCCATTGAGACCCCACTGCTGTAGTAGATTAATGAAATGAAGGAAGCCCACATAAAGCAACTATTGGGTATCTCCCTGACGTGGACTAATATCTTGGAGGCCTATCAGAAAGCACAATCTATGGCTGCTTATCATCAGCTGAATTTGGAGCTAGAGAAAGCCAACACTACAGTAGAGAAGGTGAAAGCAAGACTTTTCAAAAAGAGGCTCAACAATGCCCAGGAGATCTTCAAACTCCAGAAGGAAATCCATTAGACTGACCTCCGCAAAGCTAAAATCCAGATAGCCTCATTAGAAGCTGCTTTGGCTGCTGCCAGAACTGTAGCTCAGCAACCCACCCCACTCTCTATCCGCATGCCAGAACATGAGCCTAAAGCTACTCCAACCCCAGCTTCCCAGTCTAAGGAGGCATAACCAAAGATCCAGCCAGATAAAGGGAAGGCTCCTGCTGCCCCTCCTTCATCAAATCCCACAGTGCAGCCCCCACCTACTCAAACCCATGTTGCACCTCCAACTAAGCAAACTTATCCTAAACAGAGGAAAGTCACTGCTAAGAGGACTGCTTATACAACAGCCTCTATTAAAATTGCCAAAGAGCTAGCTGACCAGTCTAAGGAGGCAAAACCCCCTGGCCCGCCTGAACTCAAAGAAAAAGGGAAGTCCCTAGTAGTCCCCCACTGAGCCAGACAAAGGAAAATCAGCTATGATCCCTCCTGAACCCAAAATCAGAAAGATGAGGATGAGGGCACCAAAGGCTCCAACCATGAAGAAACCACTTGCCCAACCAAAGAAACCAAGGCAGCCTAAGAAAAAGACTCTAGCTGCGGGCAAAGCTAGGAAGAAAACAAGTCTAACTGAGAAGCAAGCCCGCAAGAAAGAGGACAAAGCTGCACTTAGGAAACTTCCACAAAAGATGGGTTGGGATTGGTTTACAGATTCGGATTCAGATTCTTCCTCCTCTTAGACTAGATTGTACTTAGGCTCTTCTTTCCTTTCCCTTCTTATCTTCTCATTGTAATTACAATTATACATGTTTTTCCAAGTTAATAGAATTTTTCATCTTTTTGTATATTGATTTATGTGCCGTATCTGTTCTGTGTGCTTGTTTATTTTTTTATTCACTTTTGTCAGTAACATGGGAGATGAATTTAGGGAGGCTATTATCATTTGAAATAGGAATCCATGTGAAGGGTAGATGTAGATGGTAACTGAGTGGATGCATGACATTGTGCAAGTACGGACCTCAGCACAAATGGTGCACAGAGGTCGAGTGTTGATCTCGATCAAGGGGTTAAAATGGCCTCATTTTCATAATCGTGGGCCATGTCAGAGCTTGCTCGCGGAGTCCTGAGCACGCGCAAACCAGAATTCCACATCTTCTAGTGTGCAGCTGCGCGATACACGGGATTCCCTTAAATACGAAGGCTAAATTTAGACCATCATTTAGTGTGAACTATCTTTTTCGATAATCAGTTGTGTGATTTATCATTCTCCGAACACTCATAATTTATTACCAAGCTTGGAAGGGGACAATACTTTAATATGCCGATTCATTTTCCACCGTCCAAATATTTTAATTACAAAGTTAGTTCGTCTTCATCTCATCCTTTCTCTTTTAGCCCTAGCAGTATGGCCCTCCTCATAACCATGGCAAATGACAAACCCAACGAGTTCCCAAACAAATTCTATCCTATGTGGTTTGAACCCCCACCGCCTAAGCAGCCGGACCCATTACAATTTCTTTGGGATGAGTATGAAGAGGTCCAGAGGATCCTGGCCAAGGAGGAGAAGAAAAAGGAGAAGTGAGAGAAGAAGTAAAAATCGAACCACCTGCGTCTCCCCCACCATCTTCTTCAAACCCTCCACCACCTCCTCCCATGTGATCCTTGTTCTTTTCCCCCCTCTCCACATGCACCAGGTTGAGGGTCTCCCTCGGCCAGGGGGGAAGAACTATTTTGTCTGTTCTTAGGCTTTTATTTTTTCTCTTTTTGTAAATCTTTTTGTAATATTTTTATATTCTAATGAATTTTTCTTTTTGTTCTATACTGTTCAGTTTCCCATCTTTGCTTAGTTCTGTGGCTGTTATTATGTATTTTTGTTTGTCTTCTTATGTGTTTATTTGTTCTGTATTGAATCTACTACACTTTCTCACCTTTGAACCAGTGAGGACACTGCTCCTCATGGTTTGGGGGTGTGGCAGGGTAGGTCTGCCAATAGAATAGTTAACTTTAGTGTAGTAATGGTGGTGTAACTGAGATGAATAAAATCAATTTCCACCTAACTTGATACAATGAGGAAATTTGTAAAAAAAATTAAAATATTATTGCAGACTTTTCGAAACTGAAAATGTTAAAATCTTGACACCACCATGAAGCTAACATTAGAAAATTTTTCAGTTAGTACTCAGTAAACCTAAGAGGAGAGAAACAGGTGAAAATACACCCATTGGGTTAATTCGAGGACCATACCTAGTGAGATTTGGGCCTATCATTTTCTTTTGAAGAGTGTTTTTAGCATTATTTATGCTCTGAGGATTGATTGAATCAAGACCTTTTCACTAGAAATTAGGCACCTCCAAATCAAAACTGATTAACAGCACTCATGATACTAAGGAAATGATCCAAGGCCCTCATTGGATAGTTTGAGCCTGCAAATCTAACCTTTTTAAAAAAGCTGCCCTTTTGCATATTCTAGTTGAGCCTTAAAAATCCTACTTTTCCTTGACAAACACCAAAAATCCTACTTTTCATGACCTAATTCAACCTTACCCTCACTTTCAGAATTCAGGAGGTAAAGGAAAAGGAGTTAAAGATAGTGAGAATGGTCCAACATTCTGTGGAAGGTGAAGAAAAGCAACTTATGAACAGCTGTGTATCAATGGTATTTGTGTGGTAGTTCATCATAAAAAATCATAAAAATATTGAATAAAAATAAAAAGAGAAAAGAAGAGGAGAAGCTGGCCACTTTGATTCTAGAATATATCAAGAGAGATGAAGTTTTGCTGAAATGAAGGTTGTGAAGTCATGAATCACTCCTTACGTTGCTGATTTCTTCATTTTGATTCCGTTTTTACCCCTTGATTCTTTACATCCCTCACCCATAAGCCACATTACAACCCATTCAAAAAGACCTTGTAGATCTAAAGTAAAATGAGCTGTCATGTGGAGATGAGTTGTCCAATTTGTGGTGAAAAGTCATGAGGATGTCAGAAATTAGAAGCTTTGCCTATGCTCATGCTTGCAGGCCCATTTGGGGTCTGTAACTGCTCTTGAGCTATTTTGAATGTGAACACCCTCAGATTGTCTTGTTGAGAGATACCCCTGGTGAGAATTGGGTATACATTCTAACCTCATTGGGGTTGTATCAAACCTGAATTTTGACTTAAAGGCAAGCTGGGTACTGATTTTAACACATTGAATTTCTAATGATAAATGAATGGTGGTGATACAAACACATGCTAACTTCTGAGTTTTAAATGGCCTGCATCACTGCTGCAATTTCCTCTAAGTGTTAAAGAATGGGTGTGGAATGAAGCATTGTACATTGAAATCTGTGTTGTCATTAACTGCATAATACTTAACTATTCTAATGGTGAAGTTTGTGGGTATCTTCACTGAAAACCCGCAGGAGACTTCACTCCTCCACTAGGGATCACCTAGGGATTTAAAAGGCTTGGTACATATGCTAAATGTAGTCGTGATCCCTAAGAAAGTGGCATTTAATTAGTTACAACTTTGCTAAGGGACTAGCAAAGATTAGGTTTGGGGGTGTGTTAAGACCTAAAAAGTATCACTTTTCACCCCTTAACTTAATCTCTGTTAGACCCTTAATCATTTAATAAATGTGTTTTAAGTCTATCCCGTAGGTAATAAGCAGCAGCTGCAAATAAGGCCCTAACCATGCCAAGAAGCTTACCTCTTTGCCCCAGAAGTGCCTTAGGAGAAAGAAAGTTAGACCCAGACAGAACTGGCTGCAGCTTAGGCACAACAAAGCAGAAACAAATCAAGAAGTGAGCTTCGCACAGATGTTGCAAGGCCCAATTGAACCAGAGAGAATGCTTCGCACAGTTGTCGCTGGCTTCTGAAGGTAGCACACCAACTTCTCGCACCGTTCTCGCGCGGTTTGATGACAGAAGGGATTGAAAAGCAGACTTCGCATGGTTCTCATGAGGCTCAGTCATAAGCACTCGCGAAGCACTCGCACAGTCTCGTGCAGCTTAAAAGAGGAACCCTTAATCTTCGCGCGATTCACTTAGGAGAGAGAGCTCCAGGATTTCTTACGCGCAGCTATCACGCAGTGGCTATGGGATGCAAACTTTAAAGGAACTGCTTGTGTGATCCAGAAGCCCATGTACATTGTTTCTTCATGAGGATCACTATAGGATTCATCAAGGAACGAGCTACGCGCGCAATTCCCGTGCCATTCAAATGGAAAGAGCAATCCCGCGACGACCAGAGAATCCCCGCGATGACTAAAGTACCAATCCCGCGACTTTAAGGTTTTATTTAGATCTAAGTGACCTGTGTGTCCAGGTTAGACACATTGCAAGCCTAGCCCCACCACAGGATCCACTAAATCTGAATCCCCGTGGGAGCTTGTGCTGGTAGCCATAGGAACATGGTGGTGGCAGCAATGTTCTTGTTCTGGCTTAGACCTCTGTGAGGAGGATAGCTTCTGTGGATAGTCAGTGACCATTCAAGTGGACAGGTTATAGCCCTAGGGTGAGGCCAATCCATAGATATAAGATAGATCCTTCTCTACACTTGTGCTTGTAGCCTTGTGAGAGATTGTGCAAAGACAGACTCCCCTGTATTTGTATAGACCCACCATCAGATGGCAGATCAGATTTGGTTGTCGAGATTATAGGCTTGTGACTGGATCCCTGCTGTCTTTCTAAAGTAATGAACAGCTAAGCTTCAAAGCTAGTACTCAAACTCTTGCTGGTTCTGCGTGTCCAGGCTAGTGCACATTGCAGGCCTAGCCCCACACTCAGAGAAATCAGAAGGTAAAGGAGAAAAGGTTGGAAATGGACTAGCTATGGTCAACATTAAGTGAATGGAGAAGAAGCATCTCAAAAAAATTCTAGCAGTATGATAACTGAGAACATGGTGGCATTTTTGAAATGCAAAAACAAAAATAAAAAGAAGAAAATTCCATCAAAAGAAAACAAAAATAATAATGAAGAGGAGTAAGGGAGGAATCAAGAGGAATTTTCATTGAAGAATCAAAACCAAGAAGAGAAACTGATCACTTCAAATCTAAAAATCTCAAAGAAGATGAAGGGAGCTGAATTCAAGAAGGTGAAGTCATGAATCACCTCTGTCACCTACTGGTTTCTCAATTTGGAACCCCTTTTTTACCTTCCATTCTTTTTAACCCTACTCCATAAGTCACATTATAGCCCAGTTAAAAGCCCTTGTGATCTAAAGTTAAGTGAGCTATCATGTGGAGATAAAGAGTTATCCAATCTATGGTGAGGAACTGCCAATGATGTCAGCACTTAAGAACTCTGCCTATGCTCATGCTTACAGACCCATTTGGGGGATGTAATTGCTCTTGAGCCTGTGAGAAAATGAACCCCTCAACAAAAGCTTTATGAGAGTATGCCCTGCAAAGTTTTTGGGTCCGAACTTGAACACATTATGTATGACCTATAACCTAATTTTTGACCTAAGGATGGGCTCAGTGCTGGCACACATTTGTGCAGTTTTATGTGGTTATAAACTGATTGGAAATGCTATGCATTCATAAGAAGTTTATGCTGTTTAAATTACTGTGCAACCAATGGATTAAATTTCTTTTATGATTACTGATTCAAGAGTAAACTAAGTTTGCCCCTTGATTCTTAATTGGATGATATTGCGCTTTTGTTAACTGTTTCATTGAAGAAGTTTGTGGGTGTCTTCACTAAAAACCCTCAGGAGACTTCACTCCTCCACTAGGGATCACCTAGGGGTTTAAAAGGCTTGGTACATATGCTAAATGTATTTGTGCTCCCTACGAAAGTGGCATTTAATTTTTGTAATAGATTAACTGTAGCTTTGCTAAGGGACTAGCAAAGATTAGGTTTGGGGGTGTGTTAAGACCTGAAAAGTACCACTTTTCACCCCTTAACTTAACCTTTGATTAGACCCATAGCCACCTAATAAGTCCTTGTAAAGTGTTTTATGGAGGTAATAACCAGCAGTGAAATAAGGCCAGGAATCCTGCTAAGGAGCCTGTTTTGGCACCAGAAGGCCCTCAAAAGGATGGACTCTGAATTCAGACCTGAAATAGCCTCGCGCAGTCCAGCTGAGCTTCCCAAGACTCTACAATAACTTCTCACACAGATGATTGACTGAAGAGCTTCAGAAGCATAAACTTGCACAGCTCTCACGAAGCTCAAGAGTAGAACACATCGCGCAGTCTCGCGTAGTTTAAAGCAAACCTCTCTCAACCTCGTGCAGTTCGCTCAGAACGGCTGAGAAGAGAGAGCTTCAGAAGACTCCTCGCGCAGCTGTCGCACAGTCGCCGTGGGAAGCAATTATCAGAAGAGAACTCCTGGCGCAGTTCTCGAGCCATTCAAGAACAGAGTATCCTTGCGAAGGCAAAGCCACCCTCGCGAAGATCAGTTAAGACATGGAACCTCTCACAGTTCAGGACTCATTAAAACCTCCCGAGGTAACTCGCAAAGTCCAGTGAAGAGAAGTGCTCGCGAAGTTCCCGCGCTATTCAAATCTGTTCTCGCGAAGATCAACCCAGCGAATGCTTGAACTCCAACCTCGCAATTGCTTGAACTCCAACCTCGCAACTGCCTGAAGAGCAAACCAAGCCAACCTCGCGATGGCTGAAGTTTCAATTTCAAATCATCCTAGCGAAGAGCAAAAGCTACCATGCGACAAGCCTGGGAAACAATGGCTACCTAGTGAAGCTCTGAACCTCAAACTTCCATCTCTTCAGTAGAGGACTTTCTGGGAATTTCCAACGATTAGGGCACGCACTCCCATGCTCAAATCTCTATGCACGCATCCTAAGGCATTGAAGGATCACTATTTGGCCATGTGTCATCATTAGAATTAGGGTTTCCTAACCCTAATGCACCGCCACACCACTATTATAAATACCCATACTTAGCTTAGGTATAAACAGGGAGAAAGCTTAGACCATCTTTTCTTTTCTACATCTTGGAATAGCCGGGAACACATCTCATTTCTTGGAGACTTGATCTGAGATCATTTTGTTTTTCTTTCTGTAGTTGTAAGTAGTTTTCTTTTTCTTTTTCCTTCTCTCCATAGTCTAGCACTTACTGGCTATGTCTTTGTATGCATTTTGAACTAGATTAATGGAAGTTCTGTAATAGGATCTGTACTTTGTGGGATTTGTGTTTGAATGTGAGATGCTTTGTGCAAGGCTATTGCCTTGTGATCCGCCATTGCTTTGGCTGTGATTCAAAGCAATGGAAGATTGATTCTAAGGGCCATTCAGGTCCAAGTGACCTCTGTGTCTGGGCTATCATGGACCTATACAGCCGTAGCCCCACCACAGGACCCACTAGATCTGAAATCCCCATGGGAGCTTGAGCTGGTAGCCTTGTGACCATGGTGGTGGCAGCGATATTCTTGTTGTCTTGGGCTCTGAGAGGAAGATAGCCTCTGGGATAGTCTGTGACCATTCAAGTGGACAGGTTATAGCCTTAGGGTGATTCTAATTCACCGATCTAAGATGGATCCTTCTTCTTTACACCTGAGCTTGTAGAAGCCTGGTGGGGGATTGTACAGAGGCAGACTCCCTTATATTTGTATAGATCGGCCATCAGATGTTGGATCTGATCTGGTTATAGAGATTGTAGGCTTGTGACTGGACCATTGTAGCCTCACTCAAGCAATGGACAACTAGATCGAAGGTTGTACTCAATCGCTTGCTGGTTCTATGTGTCTGGGCTATCATGGTCCTATACAGCTTAGCCGTACACATAGAGCTTTAGAGGTTGAGGTTCCCTATGGATTGTTGAGTTGGTAGCCTGGATGAAATAGTGTCTGCAATGATTAACTTGTTATGTTTTGACCCATCCCTGTATTGTGGTTCCCCTATGGGATAGTCTGTGACCATTTGAGTGGACAGGTTATAACCTTAAGGTATTGAATCATGGCAGAAGTGATGGGTTGAATCCTTTCTCCTCAGTGGTGATAATGTAGCCATTGGATAGGATTTCTATAATATCAGATCTGAATCTGAGTTACAAAACTCCTCTGATCTGGGCTCAATAACATACTTCTCACCCTTTGATATTTATTTTCCACACTCCATCCATCCTCTCAACCCTTTCTGTAGTTTAGACATTAGAGTACCTTAGAATAAGTGACCTTAAATTCCCCTCCTTTTAGGACTGCCAGATCTGTAGTCAGATCTAGAGGGACTACTAGAGATGGCTCCTTTGGAGCTGTAGATCACCTTTCCCTGTGGGACAAACTCTTACTTATCCAAACATGCTACAATGGACCCTGTATCTTACAGGTCTAGGATTTCTTAGTTGTGCTGATTCCATCCCCTGTTTTACTCTTTCTTTGATTTTTAAATGACTTTTACCACCAACCAATAAACCAAGCGTAGCAACTGAGAAATCGCCAACAAGCCCCATGACCCTAATGTGGGAATCATGCATTGAAATAATAGTACATGGCTGAACACAGGATGAAATAATATATATGTGGCTTAGATCCCAATGTAGGGAGACTATATACTAAAACAATAGCATATAGTCGAAATGCAGACTGAAACAATAGTCTTGACTTTCAGACCCCTAACCCTAATGTGGGACCATATACTGAAATAATAGTATATGACTGGACATAAGCTGAAACAATAGCTCTATGACTTAGGCCCCATAACCCTAACGCGGGGACCATACATTGAAATAATAGTACATGACTGAACACAGACTGGAACAATAGGTTTGTGGCTCAGATCCCAACATAGGGAGACTAAATGCTGAAATAATAGTATATAGTAAAAATGTAGGCTGAAACAATAGTCTAACATTTCAAACTTGAGCCGAACCCGGACAGCCCTGAATTAATCTCCTAAAACTACGTGCGCAATTCGATCGCACGCAAAACCACACATGTGCAATCAGTCCCCCTTTCAGACCTGACTTCCTTTCCAAGACCTCCTTAAGACTTGATCATGCGCCCCACATGAGATGCGCGATCGGATTGAGTGCCCCACCACCAACGCATAATTGGCCTACGCCAGACCTAGTCTTACGGTCCTTAACCCCCAAGCTTCCTCGATCACGAGCTTCAAATGAGATGCTTAATCAGATTGCGCACCCTACACCAATCGCGCAATTAGTCCTAACGTTGTTAGAACTAGGAAACTCACTGAGCAAGTCAATCAGTCACTCACTGAGTCGGTGACCGACCTAAAGCGATTAAGCACCGGTAGACGGATACGTAATCCAGTTAAATGCCTGAAACATGGCGTTTAATTGGAGAAAAACCTATAAAAGATTTTTTTCTAATTCGCCCTAGGAGAGGCTAGAAATTTTGAGAGAATGGATTCTTTTGGGAGTTTGAAATCAGAGAACTCCGGGAACAACACAGAGGAACATAGCCATGATTTCGAGATTCAATTTTCAAATCTTCGAGAGAATGGATTCTTTTGGATTTTTGAATCTTCAAGATTTCTCTCCGCAGCCCCGGCCCTAGGTAAAAATTCAACCTTTAGCCTCGACCCCTTATTTTAATTTTAGTTCTTAGACCTAGGACTTCTCTTAATTTTAATTATTAATATTGAATTTTCAGTTTTAGACCGTAGCACCCCTTCTTTTTAGACCGTAATTTTTAATAAGTGGTTCTAGTTCTCCATTCCTAGAACCACTCCTTAATCTGACGTTCTAATTCACCGACCCTAGACTCAACTCCATTCTAAAATCTTAATCTCCAGTCCTATCATTAATCTATGGTTCAAGTTCTTAGGTTTTAGAACTAGTCCTTAATCATGCAGTCTAATTTTCTGATTTAGGACCCGAATTCAGTCCTAGAAGTTTAAATTTTAGTTTTAATTTCTTAATTCAATACTTCTAAAATCCAAAAGATTCATTTAGTTTTCTAAAACTCCTAGTTTCTTAATTTATTTCACAATTATAATTCTAAAATCGACTCTAAAAATTCAAAAATACCAATATCATAATCAGAAATCTAATTTATCTTTAATCTCAGCCACCCGATTTGCCCAAGGGAGCTTACTGAGGGTACTCGGGAACGAGGCCAATCCTCCTTAGCATAGCAGGCCCAAAACCCTTTTATTTAGAATTATTTTATTGCTTTAATTAGGATTAGAGAGTCAGTTCCATGGCCTTTTCTTAGATTTTTAGTATGATTAATTTACATGCTTTATTTTAATTTTGATCCTTAGAATAATTGCCTTGATTAGAACTCTAATAAAATTAGTTCATTTATTTTAATTAGATAATTTTAGCATAGTTAATTCCTCGCTTTATTAGATTTCAGTATAGTTAATCCTTTTTTTTATTAGAATTTTAGTATAATTAACTCATTGCTTTGATTACAATTGTAGGAAAAATTAGTTTCTTTATTTTAATTGGATTTTAGCATAGATAATTCACTGCTTTAATTAGAAGTTTAGGATAATCAATTTCTCGCTCTGATCAGAATTCTAGTAAAATTAGCTTCTTTATTTTAATCAGAATTTTAGTAAAATTAGTCCACCATTCCAATTAGAAATCTAGTTCGACTATTATAATTGCTCTAGTTAGAATTTCACTCAAATTATTATATTTGTTCCAGTTAGAATTTCAATACCATTAGTATATTTGCTTCACACAGAATTGCAGTATAATTAGCATGCTTGACTTAATTAGAGTTTCATTAGAATTAATATATTTGCATTCCTGGTACAATTAAGAGACTGATATCAATTGGACTTTTAGTAGTATTAGGACACTAAATTAATTAAACTCCCAGTAAGATTAGGAAACTAAGATTAATTAGACTCCTAATAGAATTATAATATTAGAATAGGCCACTCTCATAAATTCACACAACTAGACTCACAATAGAATCAGGAAACCCAAATTGATCATAATTACAGCAATAATAGGGAAAGAAAAGGAAAACTAAACTATCTAAACTATATGGAAGAGCCATAGCTGCTGACATTTGCAGGTGGACAATTCAGAAAAGAAGTAACCCACACCCGCTCTAAAGCGTGATCATTGATGTGTTGTAGCGTCGTTAAATATCTGCAGCTGGCGATCGCAACAATTAGGAATCTTCCTAGAAAACCCCCTTTTTTTATTTTACATTCACTATTCCAAACGCCGCATCGCTAGAGTCCATTGGACAGAATTGGGCCATTGATTCAATGGGGACCGAAAGGAACCCAGAAAAAGCATGCACCAACAGACTGGTGATTGCGATGGGACACTTTTTCAAACTCTTTCTTTCTTAGATAGTTAGTTTCTATTCTATTTTCCTTTTTTTTCTATTTCCCTCACATTATTTCGAACCCTTTTGAATACATGAGTCTTCGTCAAAGACTCGAGATGTCTGGTATACGAAGAGTATGTTTAGGAGACCCACCATTGTGGGGATATCATAACAACCCCATGTACAAAGAAGAACCACCTTACAATCCCATCCTACGACAACCTAAGATTAGCATGACTGTTGAACAAGAGAGTCCCTTCTCTACCCGACACAACAGTAATAATCTTAATGGGAGGGATGGTAACACTGGACAAAACCTTACTGATCAACAAATTGTAGAGCTCAGTATTCAGAGAATACAAAGAGGAGATGATGACTCTGAGGAATTGCTTCGTGGATTGGATGCCGCATATGAGACCATTAGGTCACAACAATTTTCAGAAGACCAAGAACGACAAGAAAGGCCACCGCCTACCCCAAGCATGGTGTCAGCCCGCGCCCCACCATTGAGACAACCTACTCAATCATTCTTCAACAATGACTCTCTAGGCAAGGTTTGCTCACAGGCCACTCCGAAAGATAACACCATCAAAATTGAAAATCTCCCTAAAATGCTCGATGAGTGCATGGCCAAGAGAGTGTGCCCCAATCACTCATTTGGATTCGACAAATTTTGTCGGGACGTCGAATTTAACTTAACAATAGGATTTAAACTGCCAAAATTTACCAAATATAACGGCACAGGAAATCTGAACAATCACTTGGCCCTCGTTTGCAACGATTGTCGACCCATCCGTGATAATCAAGGACTTCTCATCCCTTATTTCCAATGCTCATTAGAAGGAGAAACTCTAGACTAGTTTGCGGGACTCCCACTCTATAAGATAGAAACATTCGATGATTTAGTCAGTCAATTCCTAGACCACTAAAAAGCGCATTTGTCATAAGTGATTACCCCAACTTCACTGCACTCCACTCTTGGACATCCCGACTAGCACAACACATTAAAGGTGGAGACCTCGCTCTATCTATAGTCACGTCGAAAGTAGGCTCTTCCAGTGAATCAAAATCGAAAAATAATAAGAAAGCCTCAGGAATCGAACAGGTCAACACAGTTATCAACCAGAGACAAAACTCTGAGAACGAAAATTTCCAATAGTGAAACTTCGGGCAAAATCAAAATCAACAATGGTACACCAACCAAAACCAAGGCGCTAATCAACAAAGATACACAAATAAAAATCAGGGCTAGAACTAGAATCAGGGCCAGTATCAAAATAGAAATCAATATCCCAACACCTACCAGAACCAAAATACGATATAGAACCGATCGCCCCACTAGAGGAGGATTACACACAGTACCTCCCACCTTGGAGCGGCACCGTGCATGTACGCGCTCCGACCTCAAATTTCACTCACTTCATAAATACATCAGCTTCGAGTAATACCGGGTTCGATCAACAACCGACTTGCCCGATTCTTAAGTAAGGAACCAATTACCCACCTCTGCCTTTCCCTTAAAATAAGGATTTCAGGAACGTGGAACCACCAGAGGGGAATGTAAGAGAAAGATAGGTTAACTTGCTTCCCCCACCTCACATCATTCCTCCACCAATTCCTGTACCTCAACCACTCCAACCACCTGCACCCAAGGATCATTGGCTCGGCAATGAAATAGCACTTGAGATGGGGTAAGAATATGACCTTCTACGGCATCTCCAAAAGATTATGGCCCAAATATCTCTACTAAAACTCATCAAGAAGTCACCTGACCATCACCGATTGTTGATAAGGACACTAGAAGACACACAAGTGGATGAGGACACAACCCTAGATGAGCTTCATCAAATCACTTCGGTCTTGGTACAACCTCTAGCGCTCACTTTCATAGATGCAGACATGCCTAAAGAGTCACTCCGCGGGAGTGCGGCTCCCATATACCTTACAGCCATAATTAGAGGATTCTCTGTACCCCATGCATTGGTCGACACTGGAGTAGGACTCAATATTTTTCCTTTCATAATGTTAAAGATGCTCGAATACATAGAGTAGGATGTCAGGCGCTCGACACTGTCACTCGTAGCTTATGATGGCTTGCATCGCATTGTCAAAGGAACTATTAAACTCCAGGTTTGCCTTGGACCTATAACAAAAGACATTACCTTCCATGGTTCTGATTCCGTTAGTACGTACAATCATATCTTAGGAATAAATGGCTAAAGTCAATGAAGGTCGTCGCATCTATATACCATAAATGCATCAAATTCTCATATGAGGACTCCATCATCCATATATACACTGACCCACACCTCCAGGAGATGGATACTAGTTTCGCGACAAGTATTCTGACAGCCCATGATTCCGTATTGAACATAGACCATATTCAAAAGACTCGAATCCCTGATGAGACAATCGTTGCAGAAATCCGTCCCCCTACCCCTCCTAGTTCACCCCCAACGCGCCAACAAAAATTAATGAGGAGAGAGGTTAGCCCAGACCTCGCCAAACTTTATGACATCAACCCCACCGCATCAAAAGGGTGAGACCTCATATATGAACTCGAATATATCCTCCACACTGGACTCGATAAAAATAAGCAAGGTCGTGTAAGACCTATCGTCCTAACGAAAATACATAAACACATAGGGTTAGGTTATCAATCGGATGGCCCACAAGATGAGTTTTTCCCTACCTCGCCAAAATGGTCTCTATACGACCACTTCGTCTATGGGACCACTGAGAAAGTAGATGTACCAAGGCAGAAGAAAGTGTCCTTCACTAGATCCCAAGAAGCGGAAATCGAGTGAATGGCTAAAGCATTCAATGATCTAACCAATCTAAATGACGATATTGATAAACCACTCGAAGGAGTCAAACCCTTGTTTGACACTAAGGAGTGTACAGAAGAGAGGAAGAAAGAACCTCCAGAACTCGAGCCACGGGTAGGAGATTGAGAATCCACTGATGACAAAGATTTTCACATAGTAGCCTTGCAAAATGATGAAGAGTACTTACACTGAACATGGGAAGAAGATGATACCCCATAAGAGGATTTTAACTAGTATAGCATCTGCCTCGACCTTGGCCTTGGAGGATGGGAATGCCCATGGAGCTCCCCTTGTATTGCTCACCCATACCAACCCCACTGTAGGGCATGCACCAACATATTAGAACGCTTCGCTAGTTGGATCCGACATTCTACAATAGAAGAATTGAATCACTCCAACCTCATGACAATAGAAACAAGTAATGACCTACCAACTCGGCCACCAGCACAGGAAGCAGAAAATCCCAACAGTCATCTAGTTGACCTAGGGAGAAAAACTCACATCGCCCTCATAAAGTTTGAAGAGGAACATGAACTAGACACTTCTTCATCTCCAAATGTGCCACAACTCCACATATTTTGGAAATCTCTCGAGGAAGAATGGTAGCCTCCCCCGAGTGATGATGAGGACTACTGGATAGACCTCCCTGCACTCGAATTAGCAGAGCAAGCAAACCTAGGACTTCAAGCACTGTCAGATCAAGAAGATGAATTTGATATTGTCTTTGACTCTAACTCGGAAGGATGGGAATGCCCTTGGGGATCTCCCTGCATTTCTGACCATTATCAGCCTTGCTGTCGAGCATGCGTGCTCATCCTAACATATTATAAAGTTCAAGGGAAAGAGCTCACTACCCATGAGGATCCCTGAGGAGATCACCCTCGACAGGAAGAATTACCATATTATAACTCAGAGGATGATAGTTTGATTGATTACGATCTCCAGAGCTTCTTCCAAGATGAGGCCATCGATGTGAGAGAGGAAATTCGAACGTCGACACCACCGCCACTGGCGTCGCTTATTCAAAAGACTTCATTAGCTGAGGACTCCGAAAAGAAAATCGTAAAATTTAGAATAAATCTACATTTCTCGAAGAATCACTCAAATGGCTCCAACAGCCGTCTTGCTTCCTCAATTAGAGGAAGCAACTCTCCCGACGCCTTTTGAGGCGACCGACCCTGTGCCATATTTATTATCAAAAATCAAAAAATTATAAAAAATAGAAAACCCTAAAAATTTAAAAACACAAAATCTGAAAAAATCATAAAAGCTCAGAAAATAAAGGGAACCCTTCGTCCCGAATCAAGTTTGTGGCCAACAAAGAGACTCTTCTCCTAAGACTTCTATCCCATTTCCTGCACGAGGACGCAAAGCATCCAGGCTAAACAACAAACCAGTGATCATACCGGATGAGATACTTCATAACTTTGAGAGAAGAATCAATAGCCTTAACTTCACCTTACCAAAGATCTCTCAGTCATAAATTTCTTTGATGAAGGGTTACCTTTCACAAAATTGAATCCCTAGTGTAAAAATTTTGAAGTATATGAGCTTACTGAAGATGAAGGAACACCGATCGTCGAAGAGGTGCCAGACTTCCAACAGGTTATCATGAGTTTCGATGAGCAAACCCAAGCTGCTGCGAAACCTACGGAAGAAATCAACTTTGGCACTAAAGAGAAACCCAAGAAGCTACTGATTAGCACAACACTCCACTCCAAGGATCATCAATAGATTGCACAAGTCCTACAAGAATACCTTGACTCCTTCACATGGTCCTATGAAGATATGCCTAGTTTAGACCCAAGCTCAGTAGAACAGCACCTTGTCTTAGAATCTGATGCAAAGCCCGTTAAGCAGAAACTTCGTAGGATGCACCCACAACAGCCCTTCAAGTTAAAGAGGAAGTTAACAAGTTGCACAAAGCTAAATTCATTCGAGTCGTCCTCTACCCCAAGTGGGTCACCAATATAGTACCTGTCTCTAAGAAAGATGCCAGAGTACGAGTTTGCACCTACTCTAGTACCTGTCTCTAAGAAATATGCCTGGTTGACTTCCAAAATCTCAACCAGGCATGCCCAAAAGATGACTTCCCACTTTCGCACATTGACATTCTAGTCGGCAACACCGTTGGACATGAGATGCTATCATTTATGGATGGTTTCTCTGGATATAATCAGATTAAATTAGTAGAGTCTGACCTAATCAAAATTACCTCCCCCCGATTCGATGATAGTACTGATGAACTTTTCTTCAAAACTAACTCACTAAATACCCATGACTACTTATAGACCCAAAATTCTCATCAATAGCACAGAAAAGCTCCATTGCATCTACATACTGGAGCATTTTTTTAGATAAGAAGGAGAATCATGTTAGAAGTGCTGACTCATCCATGGAGAAGATGAGCAATAATGAAATTACCATCCAGAGAATGCTACTGAAGATGTTATACTGCCAACACTACTACGCTCCTACACTTGGGCATTTTTATTTTATTGTTTTTATTGTTTCTATCTTAGTTATTTACTTTCCCTATTGCATTATTTTCATTTCAAAAAAAAAATAAAGAAAAAAAGGAAGAAAAAGAGAAGAAAGCACATATCCACCCTTATTACTAGACCCCAGTCTGAGATACACCCCCCTTGACAACTAGCAAGGGGGAGAACAAAAATTACTGATAGTGTTACCTTTACATGTGCAGATACGAAGCAACCTCCAACCACCACCGGGTCAGCTCAGGAAGCATCCAAGTCCCAATGATGGTCGCTGACGCTAAAGAAACTAAAAAGCAAAAGTAAACGTCAGAGGTAACTAAAAGAAAAGGAGCTAATCAGGTACATCTAAACCACAAAAATATCTCTGTATATATATATCAAAGTTTTCTTTTCTTTTTATATTTGTCACCAGAGGCATCCCCCCTATATATACAACGCACACACATAATGGACAAAAGAAAAACACACACACACCCCTACTCCCTACACTGTTGCTGGGATGGCCGAGCACCACTATCCCCAGTATCATCAGCTCAGAGGTCCATGGACGGGTCCTCCGAAAACATGATCTCGGCACCTGGAGTCCTCGAAACCTCTAGACGACAAGGCCCCACCACAGAACCCCCCTCACTCGTTTGACTAACAGACCGCCTCGATCGAGAATGAGGAGGATACCCCGCAAGAATCTCATGAATGACAGAATCCTCACGAGCATCACCCCTGACACGATCACGAGATGTGTGATGAGACAGCCTAGTCGAGGAACCTATAGCCCTCAACTCCGATCCACCAAGCTTACTAGCCAACCTACGTACCCCTCGCTCACTCCTCGTCAGACAATACTGCAGCTGGTCAAGGGACATCTGCATCTCTGCCTGCATCATCCGACGTGTCGCCTCTAATGCCTCAGCCTAAGTTTTTTATGCAACCATCATCTCAATGAACATGTCATCGCGACTTTGCGTCTCTCCAAGGATCCGTCTCTCCCCGGGAGTGGCTCGTGCTCGCATCGCCTCTAGATGTGCCTCGTCAAGCTGACAAACCTGCGTAATTACGCCAAGTTAAAAAAAACCTATTTATATATGAATATTAAAAAAAGAGAATTTTGAAAAGGAAAGAATCATACCGGATCCAGCCTCTCCTCCAAAAGTCGCTCAACCGTCTCGGCAGTCACTAGATCAGTTGGAGGCACGAAAGGGATATCAAACATAGGCGGCTGCAACGAGAATAAACAAATACATCAGATGACACTTTAATGACAAATAAACCATAAACATAATAACTAAAACATACCTGAGTAGGGATAAGAAGAGACCCCTAAGGGGGAGCCTCAGGAGCGGAGTCTGGAACGTCCTGCACAAAAAAAAAACAAACCAATACAAAATATATCAGAACTAAGTAAAAGGAAATAACCTAAACTAAATTATACCAAACCAAAAACTATACCTGGCTCTCGAGACATAGAGAGGCAATAGTCGCCTCCCTCGTCTGAAGAGCCTCGGCAACCTGACACTAAAATACAACGTAATGTTAGTAAAATGTTAAGAAAGCAAAACAATCGCACCCAATAAACTGTTATAATTATACAAATGAGTTGAAAGATTAAATGGAACTTACCCAATGATCTAGCTCGGCCCGAAGCTGAGCCATCGTTGGATCCTCTCGATTGGAGGATACAACTGAAGATGGATCAAACGCTAGAATGCGACCTCCAGCAACGGGCTCGGCTCTCTATGAATAACAATGAACATGTCAGTCGGCAAGCACACAACGTTAATAATTAAAAAACCAAGTTCATAAAGACACTTATCAATCGGTCAATCTCAGATAGCAAACTGGCCTCCACCTCTCGGTCGACCTGTTGCTGACTGCCTAGCAACTTGATCATCACCACGTGACTGGTGACCTCGGCCTCCCTCTTGGACTGCCTAAAATAAATAAAAAAAGAGGCACCGCAACTTTGTCAGAATGATTGGAAGACCAGGTCAATATAATACATAAAAAACCAACAAATCAACTCACCAAGAGCTGTTGAGTCTCTGCCAGTCGAGCCCCCAACTCATCCTCCGCTCCCCTAGCCTGAGCAACTGAGAGGGCTAAAGAATGCAACATTTCCTCATCAGGACAAGGAGCACACCCCATTTGATCCATTGCCCTTTGGAGGGCGTCTAATGTCCCCCGCACACTCACGGTGAGATGGCCCTACTCTAATGTGGCCAACCTCTCCCTCAATGCAGACACCGACTCTGGCCCACCAATCGCGAAAGAGCCACTCCCATGGAAGGGATGTGTTAATAGGAGCCCACCACCCAATGCACTAAACCATCTCTTATACTCTTAGACATTCACCTCGTCACGCGCCCCTATCACCCTGGTCCCCCCAGCTCTGAAATCGACCATCTGAAGCACCATCTTCTCTACAAAGTTTCGGCTTGGGGGGTCTCTCATCCTCGTCGCCACCCTGTGGCTAATCCCTGGAGGGACTCCCTAAGCGAGCCCCTGCTGCCGCACCCCTCAAAAAAAGTGGATCCTCTCCACCTTCTCAAAATAATGGACCCATATGTCAATGTTGAAGAAGGGTTGGCCAGACTGGATGCACACCCACATCCCCCTCGGCCGCGTATGGCCTCCAAATAAACAAGCCAACCCATCAACGAATCCTTAGAGCCTGAAAACTCAAAACAAAATAAAACAAAATGAACACATGATGATATATACCTGCCCCACATGCATATCCTTGAAAAGACCGCGCGCGGTCTGAAGATCCGAAGACCAGTGAGAAGTGTCTGCGATCACGACGCTCCTCACCCTGGTGCTCCTCGGCCTCATCCTCATCTCTCTCTTCCTCGACCCTCTCACCCTCCTCCTTAGCTACACCCTGCTCAATCTTAGGTACCTCCTCCCTGACCTCCACCTTGTTAACCTCTGGAACCTCCTCTCTAGCCACCTCCCTGAAAATGGCATCGGTCCGAGCCTCAGAGGTCTCACCTATCTCCCCCATCATCATCCTCTCCAACTCAGAAATAGTGAGACCGCGCTTATCCCCACTCTCACCCTCCATCCTAGAACAAAGAACTCAAAAAACTGGAAAGAATAGAAGAAACAGTGCCTGAAATAGATGACCGAATGGCAAGATATCACGAAAACACGAAAAATAGTGTGCAAGGAAACAAGAAAACAAAGAATCAATGACCAAAATGGATAGCGTGAAAATGAAAAATTTTGAACTATATATAGAACACACCCAAATCATGCACACTAATTCACGCGCTCGATCGAATCACGCACCACAATTCCCGTGTTTAATTAGGATCAAACGACCAGTCTTGAATGCGTAAACTAATCATCTCCCGCTCAAACTAACTTGACCACCTGGTTTCGCGTCGTCCACCAAGCGCATAATCATCTCAAGCGCCCGAACCCGCACGCACGAATGCCAACAGTCACTGCAATAATGACTGGCCACCGCCCTAATCTTCTGCTCCATGGCATGTGCCAAACTCGATCAAACGACCGGACGTCGGTGCTTAATGGCCTTCCGACCCTTCGAAATGTGCATTCCCATTCTGACGCACAATTAGTTTATGTGCTAGGAGTGAAGCGTGCAATTTTCCAGAAACATAAAAAAATATATACCCTAAAATAGCTAGTTCATAGGACCAAATTCGGAGACTTCCGACACTGACTGCCAACCTAAACTATGTCCTTGTTAGTGCCAATCCAAAAACACTTCTAACTTAGGACATACACACCTCGAGTTAAAATGCAAAAAAAATGCCCCCCAACATCAGGTACATAGTACAATAGAGACCAAACTAAACTGAAAAATGCCCCCCATCATTTATACACTTGATCCTAAACTAAACTAAACTAAAAATGCTCCCAACATACCCCATATTCGAAATAAAATAAACCCAATCGAAGCAAACTCGAAGAAATATTAAATAAGAAAAATATCACACCCAAAACAAGTTAAATAAGTTGCAGGATAAATCAAACCAAAAATTTAAACATAACCACAAGAGGAATTTAGAAATGCAACTGCTTCATAAATAAATAAAATAATTACAAAACACACCAAGGGCATACCCTCTGAATATACAACTTAAAATAAGAAATTTAAAATCAACACATTCAGGCAATCCATTAATCCGGATTTATTCGGGAAACCACTTCGAGTTGGAGTGATGGCACCAACCCTGGTGTCACCTTGCATTCCCAATCCCGTCCATTCTCAATAACCCACGTAATAATACAACTCTTCGGGTTCAGTACCAGGGATACGAAAGAGAATGGAAGAAAAGACATTAACAATAAAAAAAAGATGCCCCCCGACTTCTAATTCAAAACTTGAAATAATATTCAAAACAATAAGAACTCAAAGCTTTTGGCTCACACATTTATAAACTATACCTCCTAAATTACCAAATGACAAGTGTCACACCTATGAACCCTTCCGACCTAATTAAATCCAAACCAAACACATACTCCCTTAAAAAAACCATAATCCATGACCACCCTAATAAACCAATAATCATGCAACACTTATCCTTTCAAGGAAACACAAATCCAAAGCAAAGTAAACAAGTTAATAGCATTTAAACACTTAACACCCATCTATAACATTTGAAAACTCACACCTTTTAGTAAGTATCATGTTGAATCAAACAAAAGACCAAAACTCAAATCAAATCAAACCTTAAACCAAACAAGCAAAAAAAAAAATTGGCCCTCCAAAATGCGGCCCTAACTTGTTTGGGGACCCCACAAAAAAAATGCCCCCGACAAACCCATTAGAATCAAGTAAACCCTCTAAACAAATTTCCATAAAACAAACTGATCTCAGGATAAACTCTAAGCTAAATTAAATCCTAGACTAAATCAAATCAAATATGCATGACCAATCCATTAAACAAGTACTAAGCACAATAAATAAAAATAACTCCTTTATTTATAAATTTTTTTTTTTACATCTATCATCGGAAGCGTACCTCCTGAACTTAGAACCCAAAAAAAAACCTAGAGCTTAACTTATCGCCTAAAACAAAAGTCGGAGACCCAAAATCAACACAAAGTGAGGAGCAGAACGCCCAATCGGAGGCTTCAGGAAGGATTGGTTTGGAAACACATCCCTCCACTTGTTACTCCTTCTCTTCCGCCATCTTCACCTCCTCCGCCACCGTCTCCTCAACGATGCCTTCATTGCTCCCTAAAAGGGATTAATGTGAAGACTAGCGCCCTCATTCCCAATACCGCCCATTCCCTAGAATAATGACGTCCCCGAGCATCACCTCAGAGCGAAGAACACACAAAGTAATGAACACAGGAAGAAACGACATCCCAATCAAACTGTTAGATCATTCGATATCACTAAAGCATGAATTTTAGAACACAAAATATCCAAAAAATGTAAAACTCGAGACTAAACTAGAGAATGAGAAACAAATGAAGGCTCCCTCACTCATATAGAGTACAGACTTAATCACGTGCGCCGACACGTTCCCTTAACTCAGTCACGCGCATCACACGAAGCGCACAATCCAAAACACGCGCCTTAACCATACTACATAACTAAACTATCACCCATGCCAATCGCGCGACGCTTTGATCACGTGCAATACATGGCCGCATAATCCCATTAAACGAAGGCCTCACACCGCACAATACGAAAGGTCACCCGCACAGTGACCTGGGGACTCCCGATCACACACAAGTGTTTGAGCGCATAATACATTCACACGCACACTCACATATGCGTAAGCAACCCTTCAAACTTGCGATCGCACATTTGGAAACAGGCGCTCAATCATATTGAGCGGCCGAAAATAGGTGCACAATATGTGACTTTGAATAGAATCTACACCTTCACATCTTTCTACCTCACTTTGATCAAAACTCTCCTGTCCCATCGCGTAGCCTCATAGGCTGATCAGAGAGAAAGAAGGAGAGAGGGGCAGCCACTCACGCACATCCCATCACAATAACATACAAACACATGACACCACCTCAATATCCAATCCCATCGTAATAAATTAGCCAGGCTCTCATGTCCAATCACGAAAAGCCAAAAGCAAGTCTCTCAAAAATGCGGGCACACCGCCTAAAAAATAAAGCCAACCGTGGTGTAACCACAACATGATCTTACATAACTCAAGATCTGCCAAAGAAACAAATAGGACATATTTATCACGTAAATATCCTACCAGTGTTCCATCATTAACTATGCTCAGCCAATGTCTCATCGCAAATATCACTATCCGAAAAGCTCAAACAACACCTACCACGCCATATGAAAAAGGGATAAAGCTCGATCATATCCCATCGCTAAAGCGAAGAGCCCTCCCCTCGAATTGCTCGCTATGAAATAGTCACCAGACACCACTGCCACAGTAGAAATGCATGAAGATTCGAGACTCCTCCCATGTCCTCACGCATCAGACCAATGCCAAGTCCCATCGCGACATCACTTCTCCAAGACATTACGCCCCACCAGGACTCACCAAGCTTTGCCACAGCAGACACGAGGAAAAGAGAAGAATCCCCAAGTCCCATTGCAACATCACCCCGAAAATCTCCAAGTCCTATCATGGACCATACAAGCTACGCACAATCTAGGTAAGTATCACTCCTAGGTAAGTACTATCCACTTTTCAATTACTCGATATTCCTTGTGAAATATAGTTAGCTATGATTAAATCAAAATGTTTTCAAAACCCATCTCTCTCGATTCGCGAATCACTGTAGTCCTCCAATAAGAGACAATCATCAGTACTCGCCAAGAAAGTTAGACAGAGCATCCGGCATGCCAAGTGTCATCTTGATAACCACATCAATGGTCCGGTCCACAAAGCCTGTACTAGTGAATCTGCTCAGCGACGTCTCGAAAGCCACGTTTTCCACCGATTTACCTCCGAATTGATCTTAAGTTAATTTCTCTAAAATTTCTAATTTTCAAAACCCCTTACTTACTCTCGAACAAAAATCTGTTACTTTCAAAAAAAAAGAAGAAGAAACAACATAAAAAAAAACTCTTACCACTTACTCTTAAAACCAAAAATCTTATTCCAAAACCAAAAATCTTTTACTCCCAAAAAAATAAAACCAGAAAGAAACCAAAGATAAAATTAACGAAGAGACTCACCTATAAAATTTTACTGCAATTACCAGCCCAAATCGGCCATCCCCTTGGGAAGCTGAACCATGAGTATATTTAATCTAAGAACCTACAAAAGCCAATTGGAAAAGGAACACCTGACACACATTGATGTGAGCAATGATGTGCCCGGTCTAACATGACTTGCGAAAGCCTTTGACATTATATTACATTGTATTATTATTGGTCCCTGGACTTATTTAAGGACATTTGTATGACGCCCCATAGTACCTGTTATTCACTAAAAAGTACCACTTTTCACCTCTTAACCTAGCCTTTGTTGGACCTTCAAGCTGACTAATAACTCTTATTTAGCTTATTTTGTAGTTAGTAATAACTTATGCAGCTTAACACAAAGTCTATGCCTTTGGTGCCAAGAAGAGAGAGAATCCAAACAAGAGATGACAGCTGAGCCAAAGAAGCATAGATGTGAGTCGAGAGGACTGCAACAACAGTAGATGCATAGCAGCAGAGGAGAAAATGTGTCATCTCGCACAGTAGAGGTGCTGCCTCGCGTGGCTAAGCCTACAACAAAGTTACCTCGCATAGATTTTACATCCAGCATAAGGAACTAGTGAGCAATTCGCGCAGCTCAGTGAAGGAAGTGCCCCAAAGCATTCTCTCGCACAACAGTCGCGCACTTTAGCTGCAACCAACACTCAGTGAACTCGCGAAGCTATCGCACACTAAACCTTCAGAAATCTAGCTCGCGATGCTCTCGCGAGGAACAAGTCCTATATCAATCGTGAGGAACAAGTCCTATATCTCACGAGGCCAAATTACACAAAGAAAAGTAACAAACATACAAAGTCCTCGTGTGTTTCAAGAGGAGAGAGAGCTCCAGAAATGTCCTCGCACAGTTCTCGCGCATTTAATAGCTCAACCCTCTATCGAGCGAGCTTTGCTATTCCTTCGATAAGAAGCCAAGCGAGATTTAATGGCATCCACTTGACACCCTCATGAGAGAAGATTCTGAAGCTCTGTCGCCTGAGTGCATTCAAAGCCAAAGCAGCCGCCCAATAATACAAAGTCCACCTGCATAAGTTAACAACCTTCTAAGATAAATTCCACCTCACGAGGACTTAGTAAGCCGCATGAAAGAATTAATGAGGAGAAGTGAACCCCATGAAGCTCGAGCTCTCCACTTCCCAGTCTTAACTCAAGGACCTTTTGGAAATTTTCTAAGGTCTAGGGCACACATCCCTAGGCCTTGATCTCGAGACGCACATCCTAAGGCATCCAAGGGTCGTAATAGTGCCATATCTTCCCTAGGAAATTAGGGTTCATCTTCTATTAGCTAAGGCATTAGGACTGAGTATTTAAGCTGTAGATGTAACTTAGAATTACCATCTCTCCTTCAACCTTTATCTGTGGTGAGCTCGAGCAAACTAGGGTTAGGGTTTCATCACCACTTTTCCTTCTCTCTTAGCCCAACACTTGCTGGCTAAATCCTTTGTAAATAGTTAGGTTTAGTTTTATTAGTTTTGTAATAGGTCTTGTAACCTTTAGGATTTTGTGAAGAGTTGTTGTGCACAAGGCTGCTGCCTTGAGAAATTGCATTATGAGTATTTTTTATCAATGAAATTTATACTTTAATTGTTTAATCAATCTATTATTTATCTATTTGCCCATAGTTTTGTTCAATCTATGCATGTATTTATGATTTGAGCTGAATTGAAAGGCCCATGGAAGCTTGAACTTGTAGCCCTGGGACCATGGGGTCTACAACAATTTACATGTTCCTTCTTAGACCTCTGTTGTGTGGATAACCTCTGTGGATAGCCTATGACCATTTAAGTGGATAAACTATAGCCCTAGGGTGATTCCAAGTCACAGGTCTGAGAAGGATTCTTCTCCTCTGCACTTGAGCTTGTAGCCTTGTGAGAGGTTATTACAGGAACAAGCTCCCCTCTATTTTGCTTGACCAATATCAGATGTTAGATCTAATTTCTCTGTAGTGATTACAAACTTGTGAGCTGAGTCATGGCAATCCTTTGAAGTAATGACTAGCTACATTTAAGTCCCTAAATAGCCATTGAACAGCTGTGGTCTTCACTAGTTTTTCAAGAACTATTTGCTCCCATGGATGCTTGACCCTGTAGCCTAGAAAACATGGTGTCTGCAATGATATTAATAATCTGATTTAGGCCATTGGGTGGAGGACATCTACTGGATAGTCTGTGACCATTTAAGTGGACAGGTTATAGCCTTAAGATCTGTCTACTCCTTTGGATCAGATTGGTTTTCTGACTTAATCCATGTGGTTTGATCCTCTCTATTGGATAGTCTGTGACCATTGAAATGGACAGGCTATAGCCTTAAGAGATCAGGTCAAACCATAAGGGTTGACTTGGATGCATCTTCCTTGCAGCTGTGCTTGTAGCCATCTGAGGGATTGCTACAGAGACAGACCTGAGTCTGTGTTACATAGCTGATGTAACCCTAGTTTAACTACTTACTTTCTATTATTTTATCTTTATTTTAACACACACCATCACCACCTTCTTTATAACCCTTTCTTTAGGATAGGGTTGTACTTTATTTTTCTTCTTTTAGTGTTAATTTAGTGTAGTTGTGACACCCAACTCCCTGTCTTTAGGATTGTCAGATCTTTAGCCAGATTTGGAGGCCTACTATTATAGCCCATTTTGGGTTCTAGATCAATTTCTTTATGGGACAAACTCTTATTTACTTAAAACATGCTATAATAGCCCTGTATCTTGCAGGCTGAGTGTGTTTCAGATTTGCTATTTTAACCAATTTTTATTCTTTCCCCTTTTTATTTATATTTCTTCCACTATTTTCTGACCAATAACAACACAGCATTCTGGGATTTTTAACAAGTTTTTGGCACTGCTGCCGGGGAGATTTATCTTTGTAGTAAACCTGAGTTGTATTATAATTCAAAATAGAAAATTCTTTGTAGTTGTGCCTTAAATAGAATAAAAGTACTACTATTTTTGTGGAATTTTTACAGAATTAGAGAACAGCAATAGGGAATAGCTAGAGCTGCAGCTGTAGTTTAGCTACCTCTATTTGCACTTCTTTTGCCCTAAATCTTAGTCCACTTGTGTTGAATTCCCTGTCACTAGTTTAGTTGTAAATCTATTTAGTTGTTAATTTTGTTTGAATTTTTTTTTTTTTGTGTTGTGAGCATCTTCTTTGCTTGCAGATCTTATGGGTGTATGCTTGGTAGAAGGTCCCTTAACCCTGAGTTGGAACCTCTAAATCCTGAGGTTAAAATGGTCCTTAGACCAAGAAACACCACACAAGGTCCCACTATTAGAACTGAGCAAGCTGTCATGGCTGAGAGGCAAAGAACTCTGAAGGAATACATGCACCTGGGGATTACACATCTACCTTTTGCATAAAATTCCCTTAAGTTGAGAGAAATTTTGAAATCAAATCTTCCACCATTAACATGCTGCCAACTTTTCATGTGCTCAGTAAGGAAGATCCTTACAAGCCCATTAATCAATTCTTGGTACTTTGCACCACATTCATCATTGCTGGCCTGGGACCTGAAGTCACCAAACTGGGGCTTTTTCTTTTTTCCCTAAAGGATAAATCCAGCACCTGGCACTCTAAGCTCCCAGCCAATAGCATTCAGACATGGAGTGACCTCCAAAGCCAATTTCTAGCTAAATTCTTTCCCATGAATAAAACCAGTCAAATGAGGACAAACATATTATCATTTACTCAGCCCTCAACTGAAGATTTTTATGAGGCATGGGAAAAGTTCTAAGAAATGTTAAAACAATGTCCCCACCCCCAAATTCCATAGTGGCAACTTGTGCAAGTCTTTTACCAAGGAATTAATTTCAAAAGTAAGGACATGGTGGATGCCTCTTGTGGGGGTAGTTACCTCCACAAGATAGCTGATAGGGCTTGGGAGTTGTTTAACATTATAGGGGAGAATTCCATATAGCAGGAGTCACTATCTCGCAATGACAGTCAGACCCCAGCTAAATTGGTGAAAGAGTCCACCCCTAGAGGTGGAATGTATGAGGTTAAGGTGCAATGTGAATTGGAAAGGACGGTGGATAATCTGAGTTTAATGTTTGATAAATTGATGAATGTGATGCAGCCTAGAATGGTTGTACAAGTAGAAGAGGCATGTCTGATATGCCAATCTCTCACACATGCACTTCAAGATTTTCCATCAGCCAATTAGTTCCCTAAGTTAGTTTTGGAACATGCCAATGCTGCCCAATCATATGGGCAACAACCTACTGGGTACACATGGTCTTGCCCCCACAACAGCCCAGATCCTCTTCCTTTGAAGAGCAAATGCTGACATCTATGTAAAATTTGAGGAACTTGGTCAAAACTAAGAACTCTCATGGGCAAAGCATTAAAAAAATAGAGGACCAGCTATGTCAAATCTTTAATGCTTTGAACAGGAGAGAGGATAGCAAATTGCCTAGTCAATCCTTGGCTAACCCTAAAGGGCAGTATATGATTGGAGAAGCATCCTCTGCCCATGAGGAGGCTAATTCAATAACTACCCAAAGGAATGGCAAGGTGGTTGATAGTTTATTGGGTAGGACAACTGAGGAGGTCATAGAGAGTAAAAATAAAAGAAATGTGACTGTTGAAGAGCCAAGAAATTCATCCCCTGCTGTGGAGCAGCAAGGGAAAAATAAAGGAACTAATGTTGAGCCCCAACAGTAAATAATAAATGAAGAAAAAAGGAAAAAATAAAAATTTGACCATGATGTGATTAGGCATACAGCTGTGGCACCAATAATCCCATAGCTGCCATTTCCTCATGCACTTACTGGGTCATCTCCCTTTGATAAGGGGAATGCTCAGATAGAGGAAATGATGGAGACCTTCAAGTAGGTCAAGATCAATTTACCCTTGCATGATGCTATAAAATAGGTTCTTGCCTATGCTAAATTCTTGAAGGACCTCTGCACAAAGAAAAGAAAGGCAAGGGTGTAGATTTCCAAAACTGTTTTTACCGTTGAGCATGTTGAGTCAGTTCTATCCATTGCCACACCTGAGAAATTATAGGACCCAAGAGTACCTACTATCCCTAGCATAATTGAAAGCCATACCATTGGTAGAGCCCACTTGGACTTAGGGGCCAGTGTAAACCTGCTCTCATATTTTGTGTATGAGGAGCTAGGTTTAGGGGAGCTAAAAGCCACATCAGTTGTACTGCAACTGGCTGATAGGTCTGAGAGGAGACCTGTGGGAGTGGTGAAGGATGTTTTGGTGGGGGTGGACAAGTTCTTCTATCCAGCTGATTTCCTACTTTTGGACATGGACCATTGCAAAAGTAAAACCCCAATTTTTGTCATCCTTGGAAGGCCATTCAGGGTCACTACAAATGCTTGCATACAATGCAGGTCAGGGGTGATGGAGGTGACCTTTGGGAATATGAAGGCCCAATTAAATGTGTTCAATGCTGCTAGGCAACCTCAGATGGACATTGAGGACTGTTGTGTAATAGATGCACATGATGGCCTTGTGGAAGAAGAATTATCCAATCTGCTAGATTGGGTTAATGTTGCTAAAAATTTGGAAAGTATTTGGAGTATGGTTGAGGAGGAGGCCCAAGTTCTCATGACAGAAGACAATACCAAAATAAAGTCTTCTGTCGGCCTAGTGCAGCATTCCAGCTAGAAACCTACATTGTTGCCCCTTCCTCAAACCACCAAGGAACCTTTGCTGCCTTCCATTGAGAGTCCCCCTGAGCTGGAGTTGAAACAGCTCCTAGACACATTAAAATAAGACTTCTTGGCGCAAAACAAAAAACTTCCAGTGGTTATCTCTTCCTCTCTCACTAGTGAGCAAGAGGAATTATTGAGTGTTCTCAAGAAGCACACAAAGGCAATGAGGTGGATAATTGCTGATCTAGGGGGTATTCATGCCTCAGTTTGCATGCACAAAATTCAGTTGGAAGAGGGTGTCAAACCCTCAAGCGAGATGAAGAGGAAGCTTAATCCTCATATACAAGAGGTGGTCTTGAAGGAGATAGTAAAATTGTTGGATGCAGGGGTGATTTATCCCATTTCAGATTCAGAGTGGGTGTCACCCATCTAGGTGGTAGGAAAAAAGTCAAGCATAATAGTTATTACTACTGATTCTGGGGAGTTGATGCCAGCCAGGGAGACCACTGGCTGGAGAGTTTCCATTGATTACAGGAAACTCAACTCCAAGATCAGGGAAGACCACTTTCCTGCCTCCTTCATTGACCAAATTCTAGATAAATTGGCTGGGAAGGCATTTTATTACTTCCTTGATGGATACTTGTTGGAGTGTTTGCCTTCTCTCAAATGAGGGTCTAAAATCATAAATAAAACTAGGCATACACACTCATACAGACCTGCAAGTATTCAAGATCTGTTGTAGCAAGCTTTAAAAGAATGGTGATTAAGGGAATGTCCACAGGGAGGTTGGTTTGAAATATGATAAATCTCCATATCTGAATCAAATCTAGCACCCTAACTATTGCTAAGTTAGCTAAAAGACAGGGGAGAGGTTTAAAATGGATTGTCACTTTAAACTAAGCTGAAATTAAACATAAACTAAATTGGATTGAGTTGAGGAGCTTAGATCTTGCAGGGGAAGAGAGCAAAAAGTAGAAAATGGAGAAGAGTAGCTTGGAGGTTAGTTTTCACTTAAATCAAATTTGATTAATCATGCTACAGAGGTTCAGAACACACAATTCCCTCAACTGGCTATGAGCACAGCTGTAAGGTATAAATTCCACTACAAATCACAGGATCCACCTGGTCTTAAGGCTATGATCTATCCATTTTAATGGTCACAGACCATCCTATAGACTTTATTGAATCCATGGATTGCAGCAGATGAAACCAATTGGGGCCTGAGCTTAGATTCATCTTAAGGTTATGATCTGTCCACTTTAATGGTCACAGACCATCCTAGGGATCTCCTTCAAAGCCAAAGCATCAATTAGAACAATTAGAACCACTACAGATGCTGTAATTCTCAAGTCACAGACTCAAGGAATCACAAGAGCATCAGATCTAGGGAGATCAGATGGTATCAAAGAGGTCTACCAGTTAAGTGGGTGAGCTTATATACAGACTCCTCTACACAGATCCGATCAATGACCAAATGGAACCAAAGGAACTTTAAATCTAATTAAAGCATTAAAAATAGCATTATCATTGCAAACAAGGTCACTCTACAATGGAAATACTCTCAGATCTATAGTCTATGCAACTAGGAACCTACAATAACACTCTTAACCTTACCCAATTACAGATCTAACTTCGCTCCTTGCTACTCCAAGGGACTTAGCCAACCCTACTTGGGCTAAAGGAGGGAAATAGAATTTCTTCGCAAGCTCTAATCTCCAGAATTCAGTTCAGATCTCGATCCTCCCTCAATTGCAATTAGGGGTCTTTAAATATAGCTTTCTCCTCTATTTTTCCCGCCAAAAATCCCTTCTAGAAGGTCGTCAGAGTTTGTTAGAGTTCTGTTAAAGCACGGGGGTGGGTTAGGGCTTTCTAGAGCATCTTCTAGAATCGTCGTGTCGGTAACCAAGTGCCTCGAGTTGCGTGTAGCAGGTCACTAAATGAAAATGTGTGCACAATGTTAAGTGGTGAAAAATGCCACTTTTCACCCTATAACCTGACCATTGATAGACCTGTGAGCATACTAATAAGCTCTTGTCAGGTGCATTTTGTAAACAGTAATAAAAGAACGTACTAATATAGAAAACCACTCAATAATGCCTAAAAAGGAGCTATCTCTCAGCATAGGACAAACCTAGCAATAGCACACCAGAGGGTAGCACATCATTAGACCCTTGGAGCACGTGGCTACAATAGGGCAAGGAGAAGAAAGTGAAAATAGGCTGAGAACGTCCTATCGATTGGCCACCTGGAGGCATCGATAGGAGCTAAAGGTAAAGAAAGGAAGAATTCGTGCAGTTGAAGAGGTCTTCGATAGGATCTGAAGGCAGAAGAAGGATGAATTCGTATGGATTAAGGAGTTCGATAGGATCTCAGAACCTATCGAGCAGCTGAAAGGAAAGAAGAAACCATCCGATCCGAAACCTGCCTGAAGAGTCAAAGGAACCTATCGAATGGTTTCTTGAACCTATCGAGATGAGAATGCTGGAACAAAACCTATCGAAGGAGAGTGAGCCTTTCGATAAGACTGAAAGCAAACCTATCGAAATGGCGGAATGAAGAGCATAACCTGTCGAAATGCTTTTCCAACTTGTCGAATACTCCAAACCAAGGACTGAGAAGGCTGAAACTCCAAGCGAAGCTTCATCCTATTGAAACCTATCGAACGGATCTGAGAACCTAGCGAAAGGACCAAAATGCTTGATTCTAACCTATCGAAAGCTTCCTAAACCTATCAAAATCATGCGTGGAACTTCTCATAAATCCAGTTGAGCACACATTGTACTTTAGTTACTAGCTGCACGCAATCCAAGGCACTTGGAGATTGACACGACGGTTCCAGAAGATGCCCTAGAAAGCCCTAACCAACCCACGTGCTTTACCAGAACTCTAACAAACTCTGATGACCTTCTAGAAGGAATTTTTAGCGAGAAAAATAGAGGAGAAAGCTATATATAGAGATCCCCAATTGCCATTGGGGGAGATCGAGATCTGAGCCAAAATTTTGGAGATTAGCACCTGTAGAGCAATTCCATTTCCCTCCTTTAGCCCAACCATGGTTGGCTAAGTCCCTTGGAGAAGCAAGGAGGGAAGTTAGAACTGTAATTGGGTGAGGTTAAGAGTGCTATTGTAGGTCCCTAGTTGCACAGACTACAGATCTGAGAGTATTTCCATTGTAAAGTGACCTTGTTTGCAATGATAATGTTGTTTTTAATGCTTTAATTAGATTCAAATTTCCTTTGGTTCCATTTGGTGATTGATCGAATTTGTGTAGAGGAGTTGTAGTTCAGCTCACCCACTTAACTGGTAGACCTCTTCGATACCATATGATCTCCCTGGATCTGATGCTCCTGTGATTCCTTCAGTCTGTGACCTGGGAATTGCAGCATCTGTAGTAGTTTTAATTGTTCTAATTGAGACTCTGGCTTTGTAGGCGATCCCTAGGATGGTCTATGACCATTAAAGTGGACAGATCATAACCTTAAGATAAAATCTAAGCTTAGGCCTCAATTGGATTCATCTGCTGCAATCCATGGATTCGATAAAGTCTATAGGATGGTCTGTGACAATTAAAGTAGACAGATCATAGCCTTAAGACCAGGTGGACCCTGTGACTTGGAGTGGAATTTATACCCTGCAGCTGTGCTTATAACCAGCGAGGGATTTGTGCGCTTTGAACCTCTGTAGCATGATTAATTGAATCTGATTTCAGTGAAAACCAACTTCCAAGCTACTCTTCTCCATTTTTTGCATTTTTTTACTCTCTTCCCCTGCAAGATCTAAACTCCTAAACTCGATCGAAGATAGCTTATGTTTAAATTGTAGCTTATTTTAAGTGACAACCCATTCCAAACCTCTCCCCTGTCTTTTAACTAAATTAGTAATAGCTAGGGTGCCAAATATGGAGATTTGTCATATTTCTAAACAACCTCCCTGTGGACATTCCCTTACTCACCATTCTTTTAAAGCTTGCTACAACATATCCAAAATACTTGCAGGTATGTATGAGTTTGTCTGCCTAGTTTTATTGTTGATTTTACACCATCATTTTAGGGAAGGCAAACACACCAACAAGTTTTTAGCGCTGCTGCCGGGGAGACAGATTAGAAATTGATAGATCTAAGTTTATATCATAGATTTGTAGTTTGTGTTTGATTTTACTAACTATATTTGTAAGTTGTGTTGTTTTTCAGTAGTTTGTGTGCAGTTCATCAGATCTATGGCTACCAGTGAGAGGAGAATCGTGCTGGAGACTGCTCTGTAGTTTGCATCCCTCTACTCCCCTATTATTTTTTAGATCTATTGATAATTTCTATTAGAGTAGTTAGACAATTTGGTTGATTCTGTTTGTTGTGTGTTTGGATCTGTTCTGCATTCGGAATCGTAGTATTGTATGTTTAGTAGGAGAACTTTGCAACCTCAGATTCTCCCACTAAATCTAGAAGTTGAAAGACTTCTCAGATCCAGACCAACTACACCCACTTATGTTGCATTTGATTCTGTAGAAATGGGTGAGCAACAGCAGCCGAGAACCCTTAAGGAGTTTAATGCACCAGGGGTCTACAATTCCCCCTTCTGTATTCAATTCCTAGCTGCTCAGGGAAACTATGAGATAAAATCATCCATCCAAATGTTGCCCTCATTTCATGGCCTGACCAAAGAAGACCCTTATAAGCACATTGATGAGTTCTTGGGACTGTGCACTACATTTAATATCACAGGTTTGGGGGAGGTGGCCACCAGGATGAGACTCTTTCCTTTTCATTAAAGGATAGAGCCAGGGCCTGGTTTTCCCTGCTTCCACCTAATAGTATTTAGTCCTGGAGTGATCTCCAATGTAAGTTTCTAGCCAAATTCTTTCCTATGTCAAAGACCAGCCAGTTGAGGAAGGGTATCATCTCTTTTACCCAAGATCCAACTGAAGACTTTCATCAATCCTGGGAGAGATTTAAGGAACTCCTCAAGAAATGTCCCCACCATCAAATCCCTGAATGGCAATTGGTTCAAAGCTTTTATCAGGGAATTGATGCTAAAAGCAGAGATATGATAGATGCCTCCTGTGGTGGCACCTATCTCCATAAAACTGCTGAGGAGGCATGGGAGCTCTTTGATATCATTAGTGAGAACTCTATGCAAAGGGAAACCTTAGCAAGAGATCTAAAGCCTCCTAAATTGATGAAAGAGATTACCTCAAGGGGAAAGATATATGAAGTGAGTTGGGAAGGAAAGTTGATAGCTTAACTTTGAAATTTGATAGGCTGATGGGAGCAATGCAGTCATCTGTGGCTGCTAGAGTGGAGGAGGCATGTGCCATATGTCAGTCCCCTACTCATCCCATGGAAGAATGCCCATCTACTGACCAATTTCCTGATTTTATAACAGAGCATGTGGCTGCAGCTCAGTCTTATGGGCAGCAGCCTGCTGCTGGGTATCAATGGAGGAACCACACCAATCTGAGGTGGAGACAAGATGGATACCCCAGCCAGCAGCAGCAGTAGCTCCAGTAGCCCATGCCCTACAGAAATGCTCAGCCCTATCGAGAGGTTATGCCCCATGGCCTCAGTATCAGCAACCCATGGCCCAACCAGTAGCTCCTCCTGTGCAGCAAGTTGCACTCCCTCCAGCTGTGAGAACACCATCCTTTGAGGAACAAGTTCTATCCTCATTACAGAGTTTGAACTCCTTGACCCAAACTGTGCACTCTCACAACCAGAGCATCAAAAAAATAGAGGACCAACTTGGTCAGCTTTCTAATGCTCTGACTAGGAGAGAGGGAGGAAGGCACGAAGGTAGATTGTTGTGGGTGAAGTTTCCTCCACTTATGAGGAAGCTAAATTTATTACAACTTTGAGAAGTGGTAAGTTAGTCAACAACCAAGTGGGCTGTGAGCCTGTGAGGATCTTGGAGAAGGAAAATGAGGTAATTTTTACCAGCACACAACCAAGACCACCTATGGTGGACTTGCAGGAACAATCAGTTGTGAATAATGACGATAATGAGGATCCTCACAAAAAGAAAAAACTCAAAAAAAAAGAGACCCCATTGGCTAAGGTTGCAAGTGAGGGAGCAACCCCACACTTGCCATTTCCTAAGGCACTACAGGCACCTTCCCCTTTTGATAAAGGGCAAGGAAAAATTGAGGAAATGATGGAGACTTTCAAGCAAGTAAAGATCAATCTGCCTTTACTTGATGCCATTAAAAAAGTCCCAGCCTATGCCAAATTTTTAAAAGACATGTCCACCCATAAAAGACAGTCTAGGATACACCTATCCAACAAAGTCTTTTCAGCAGAAAAAGTTAAGCAGTCCTGTCCATTGCAACTCCCCCCAAACATCAAGACCCTGGACTCCCCACCATCCCCTGCATCATTGGGGATCATACCATTGATAAAGCCCTATTAGATCTAGGAGCCACTATAAATTTGCTTCCATATTCAGTATATGAGAAGCTTGGCTTAGGCAAATTAAAGCCCACAGATGTTGTTCTCCAGCTGGCTAACAGATCTGAAAGGAAACCTGTGGGGATAATTGAGGATGTTTTAGTTAGAGTTGACAAATTCTTCTATCCTGCTGACTTTTTGGTATTAGACATGGAACCAAGCAAATGTGCTTCTTCCATACTTGTGATTCTAGCCAGGCCCTTTTTGGCCATAGCCAATGCCCACATACAATGTAGGTATGGGATCATGGAAGTGTCATTTGGAAACATGAAGGTTAAGCTGAACGTGTATAACATTGGCTATCAATCCTCTCCTGATGAGGCTTGTTTTTCCATTAATGCCCAAAAGAAGGTGATGCATAATAATCCGCATTGGTTGGTGCAGGAAAATGCTTGGTTCACAGATGAAAAACTGCACCCAGGGAATGGACACTGGCTGAGGAAAGGATCTATGAAAAGTGCCGAGTTTGATGATCCTGAGGAGACCATGAACCTTCCAGACCGTCCAGATTAACCCCTGCAGTCAGTATGTATCATATGTACCATAGTCTGTTTTTGTTTGTAGGTGTTTACTTAGTTGTTATTTGATTCTTTTTATATCTTTGTAATAATTAAAAGAAAACAACAAAACTGCCATGTTCAATACTAGACCGTCATTCTCAGCTGTCCTGAGGTAATGGGAGCTGTTCATAAGTGAATCTAATCATGGGGCACAACATAAACAGAGCCTGCTGAGAACTGAGACTGCGAATGCCCAGAAATAAAGCTTTATTTGATTTTTAGAAGTCTTCGACAGGTTAAAGCTCACTTTTCGATAAGTCACTCAGTGATTTCGTAGGATGTTAGATGGTTTCGATAGGTACTGAACCTCTCGATAGGTAAAACTAACTTTTCAATAAGAAAAATGGAGATTTCGATAGGTTCTAGATACCAATCAGGAACCTATCGAAATGATGATTCAACTACCGTTTAAACTGATTGAAAGGATGGTTCCACCTATTGAGATCTTATCGAATCACCCCGCTTTTAAAGTTATGTATGCTATACTTTCGACAGGACACACAAACCTATCGAAACCATCCAGTTCATCTTATCGAAATTGTATTTCACCTTTTATATACCCATCGATAGGTCATTGGTGCCCCATTCCATACCTTCTACAAACCCTAGCTCTTGTCCCTCTCAGTCACCTCCCACTTTATTCACTAATTCCTCGTAGAACCTACAGCTGTTCTGTTTGCCTTTTTCTCATAACATTCAACTTGCACATAGGAGCATTTTGCCCCTAATTTTAGAAAAATTGAAGTTGGTCTGTGCGATTTCAGTTAAACCCTAGGTATTTTGAGGTCAGTTGCCTTCCCCCCATCAGTCTGTTGATCCTCTAATTTTTAAACCTCAAACTCTGCTTCAAGTTGCTAACAACTTAATTTCTGAAGAGTAAAATGGATGAGCCAGAGAAAACCCTCGCGAACATACGCCGGAGAACAACTGCTTCCACCCCCAAATCCTCTAAAAAGTCGAAGGCAGCTGACAACCCACCTGTCAAGAGGAAGCTCATTGAAATCTCACCCAAAAAGACCCCTAAAGCTAAGAAATCCAAAGCTGTTGAGATTCAGGAACCTATAGTAAAAGAAACCTCGAAGAGCTGCCCTTGAGAATGCCTTGGGTTAACTACCCCCAATGAGTTTGTAGAAAAATTGAGTCTTGTCCCTCAAACGAATTTTGATCTGGCATATTTTACCAACATTGGGGAGTGCCAGGGGACATTGGAATATTTGAAACAAGAAGGTCTGCTACTCCTGCTTTCACCCTTGAACGAAAATGTCTATCCTAAGTTACTAAAATTATGGTACCAGAACCTGAGAAAGAAGGTGGTACCTGGAGCTGAGGATACCTGAGAAAGAAGGTGGTACCTCGATTGATGATTAGCAGTTGACTATTGATTGTAGAGAAATTCGGATGGCTTTGGGAGTCCCATATCAATTTGACTCCACCAGAGCTGAGGGTACACCTATAGGGGCCACATTTTGGAAATGGCTAAACAGCTTACTAACGGAATCGTGGGCTCTGGTGAATCCTTGACGAGAAGAGACCTCCATCCAACCCTCCGACTCATTGACACCATTCTGAGAAAAAATGTCTATGTCTCAGGCCATTTACAAGAGAGAAGGACCCCTTTAGTGGATGCACTATACTTTTGTTGAAAGGGGCAATTTGTGAATGCACCTGAGCTGATTTTTGACACAATGGTGGATATCAATGACAAGGTGCGGAAGAGGCAAGCCTTTGCTAAAGGAGGTGGCCTGCCTTTTTGCATACTCATCACATGTCTGCTCAGGACTGAAAAATATAGGATTAAGCAATCTGAACCAATGGCGAAGATCACCTTTCAATTGTATGGTAAGGGAGAATGGTCAACCAGCCTCACATTGATTAAGAAAGGCCAACCAGTTGGAAGAGAGGTGGCTGAGAAGACAACCACTTCCGTGGCAGAATAGACTCCTGCAGAGATACCCTTAGCCACCCCACCCACCTTACCTGTCCCACTACCCACACCTCCAACCACTTTACTTTTCCCATTTGTATCAGTCCCTCGTCAACCAAACCTTCCCTCATCCACCTCTGAACCTGTTTTACCTCCACCCACCTCCCCGGTCCTCCACCCTGACATCCTGGAACCTCCCACATTATCCAAGCTTATCCCTACCATCACTTCTCCACCCAGTACCAAACCCATTTCTACTTCTCCCCCATCTCCAACCCCTCTCCATCCACAAGGTGTGGACCTGTTCCCCACTTCTGCGTTTACAGCCCTCATGACCTCAATTATGGAGGATATCGCTCATGAGTACACTCCACTTCCTGAATCCCCACACCCCACTCCTCATTTTCAGCATGAACCATCCTCTCCCTTCCAACGTGTCCACGCACCAGCCCCTTCTACTCCCACCAGGCCTGACACCCTCACTCAAATCCTTTCCATCCTCCAATCCATTCAGTCCCAATTAACCATCAACACCGACACCCAGACCCTCATGAGCTCATGTCTCCAATCAATTCAATCCACCCTTGCCCTTGCCTATTGTCCTTCACCAATCCATGTACATACCCCCCTGCCTCACCCTGCTGTGTGTAATGAGGGACAACCTTTACATCCACAGGGATGTCTTGATAGGTATGGCTGCACTTCGGGCTTCCATTGAGGCCCCTTATGAGGAGAGGATTGCCAACATCGACTTGGAACACCGAATTCAACTCCGCGATATCTCTCAAGGATGGTCTGAAATCCTGACTCGTTATGAGTCAAAAAATAAAATGGCGGTGAGTTGCCAAATATGAGAAGAAGAATTTTGAGCTTCTCAAGAAAAAGTTAGCCAATGTTCAGGAGATCCTCAAGGCCACAAAAGAACTATCTGATGCCAACCTGCTCTATGCTACCAAACAGATTGACATACTGGAGAAAAAGGTTGCTTCCCTTACCTCTCAACCATTCCAACCCACCCCTCTTACCACTGCCCCTCCTCCGGCACCTCCTGCCCAACTCAACCTCCTCCCACCCCCCCTATGGATGTACACCCTCCTCCAGCCCAGGAACCCCCCGCCCACTCAACCTGCTCCTCAAAAACCCAAAAGGGCTCCCCCCAAGAAGAGAGTCACTTGCAAAAGATCTTCCCCTCTGCTGCCCCTGCCAAGAAGGGGACGAGGCCTGTTGCCCAGTCTAAAACAACCTCTTCCACGCAGCCCCCTACCCAACCTACTGCCCCTTACATCTTAATGATAAAGGAAGAATAAAGGAAGACTGCTGTAGCTCTTGGATTGGACCCCACTGCCCTTTTTCCTTCCGATTCTGATTCTAATTCTACTGTTGTTGTCGACCCCAAAGGAAAACAGCCACTGCCCAGTCCGAGGAGGCACCAAAGAGACATCAATCAAGGGCTAAATCTAAAGGCAAAACTACCTTATCCATGGATGAGCTGAAAAACTTAGATGACCTCTACGATTGGCCAGATGACACCTGCAAATAGCTATGGCATCTTATTGTTTTAGTTTCTTCCCCTTTTCTCATGTATATATTTGGCATTATAATGCATGTTGTCTTCATGTAGATTTTCTATATCTCTCTTTCCCCCCCCTCCCCCGTACCTCCCCCTAATTTCATGCTGCTCATAGTGGGGACACTGTTTTGTTTAGGTTTAGGGGTATGGCATGTATGTATGCCAATAAATTAGTTACTTTCAGTACAGCTAGGCTACAATGAAGTGTTTGGAATTAATTAGAGTAACTTCTCACTTAAATTTTTGTAAAAAGAGGATATTAAAAAAAAAAAAAATCAACTTGTTAAAACTAAAATGAGCTGTAGTTTTAATATTTTTCATGAGGCAAATGTCAACAATTTGTGAAAAATAATCTTTGATGTGCAGTAAACCTGAAATGAAAGGAAATTGTGAAGACACACCCCTGAAAATGAGATGGAAGGCCATACCCAGTGAGATTTGGGCCTGAAAAAGTTTCATTGAAGAGTGCCTTGGCAATTTTTCTGCTCTGTGGACTGATTGAATCCAATTCTAATCATTAGAAGTTAGGCAAATCCAAATTTAAACAGCTTGACAGCACTCATGACATTAAGGACATGAAGTAAGGCCATCTCTTGGACATTTTGAGCCTAAAATTTTCTCACCTTTGAACTGCCCTTGATACACAACACTTGAGCCTTAAAAAAATTCCAATTTTTCTTTGATGAAAACCAGAAATTTTGAATCCAAAACCTTTTGACCTGTTTCAGTTCACCCTCAACCTGAGAACTCAGAAAATAAGGGGAGAAGTGAGGTTAGAGGTGCAAGGTTTGTTGTCTGGCAAAAATAAGAAGAAAGTATATTCAAAGGCTAGTGTGGTGTATAGTTGTTGCATCCCAATCCATTAAAAAAAAAAAAAAAACAATCATAGAAAAAGATTGAGAAAGAGAAGTCATTTCATTGAAAGATTGAAATGAGGATTAGAAACTGATCATCTCAAATCTGAAAGTTCAAGAAGTAAATGGAATTGTGCTGAAATGAAGAAGGTTGAGCTGCAAATCACCTACTTACCTTGTTGATTTCTCAATTTTGAATCCCATTTTACCCCTTTTTTTTCTTTTTCCAATTTCACCCCTAAGCCACATTACAACCAAATAAAATGACCTTACTGATCTGAAATGGATTGAGCTATCATGTGGAGATGAGAATTTGTCTAATCTATGGTGACAAGAGTTAGAAAATTTCAGAAATTAGAGCAATGCCTATGCTCATGCTTACAGCCCTATTTAAGGACTGTAACTGCTCTTGAGCTGTGTGAAATTTTACACCCTTCATTGTTGTTGTGAGTTAACATCATTGGTAAGACTTGGGCCTGAAATCCAATTTGACGGGGAAGTATCAACACAGAATTCGCAAATAGAAGGTGAACTCTGCATCAATTTTCGGACACAATGCCTTGACATGAACCAATTGATGATGAAGGAATTACTGCAAAATTTCCTGTTTAAGTTGGTGATTATTTTCTACTGAAAACCCTCTAGAACTAAAAAGACATGATGAGAATTGATTCTAGTTCACTGAAGCTCTTTTTAGCAGGATGTACTACTATTAACTAACCTTATTGGGGAAGTTTGTGGGTACCTTCACTGAAAACCCTCAGGAGACATCACTCCTCCATTAGAGATCACCTAGGGGTTTAAAAGGCTTAATGCATATGCGAAATGCACCCATGCTCCCTACGAAAGTGGCATTTTTATTTTCTTTTAATTCTCCTTTGCTCAGGGACTAGCAAAGCTTAGGTTTGGGGGTGTGTTAAGTGGTGAAAAATGCCACTTTTCACCCTATAACTTGACCAATGATAGACCTGTGAGAATAATAATATGCTCTTGTCTAGTGCATTTTGTAAACAACAATAAAAGAAGGTACTAATTTAGAAAACCACTCAAGAATGCCCAAAAAGGAGATATCCATTAGCACAGGACAAACCTAGAAATAGCACACCAGAGGGTAGCACATCACTGGACCCTTGGAGCGCATGGCTACAGCAGGGCAAAGAGAAGAAAGTGAAAACAGGGTGAGAACGTCCTATCGATTAGTCACCAGGAGGCGTCGATAAGAGCTGAAAGCAAAGAAAGGAAGAATTCGTGTAGTTGAAGAGGTCTTCAATAGGATCTGAAGGCAGAAGAAGGATGAATTCGTGTGGATTAAGCAGTTCGATAGGATCTCAAAACCTATCGAGCAGCTAAAAGGAATGAAGAAACCATCCTATCGAAAACCAGCCTGAAGAGTCAAAGGAACCTATCGAATGGTTTTTTGAACATATCGAAGGGGATTGAGCCTTTCGATAAGACTGAAAGCAATCCTATTGAAATGGCAGAATGAAGAGCGGAACCTGTCGAAATGCTTTTCCAACCTAACGAATACTCCAAACGAAGGACTGAGAAGGCTGGAACTCCAAGCGAAGATTCATCCTACCGAAACCTATCGAATGGATCTGAGAACCTAGCGAAAGGACCAAAATGCTTGATTCCAAATTCTCGAAAGCTTCCTGAACCTGTCAAAATTGTGCGCAGAACATCTCAGAAATTCAGTCGAGCACACGTTGTTCTTCAGTTACCCACTGCATGCAATTCGAGGCACTTGGTGATCGACACAACCGCTCCAAAAGATGCCCTAGAAAGCCCTAACTGACCCACGTGCTTTACCAGAACTCTAATAAACTCTGACGACCTTCTAGAACGGATTTTTGGCGAGAAAAATAGAGGAGAAAGCTATATATAGAGATCCCCAATTGCCATTGGGGGAGATCAAAATCTGAGCTAAAATTCTAGAGATTAACGCCAGCAGAGCAATTTCATGTCCCTCCTTTAGCCCAACAATGGTTGGCTAAGTCCCTTGGAGTAGCAAGGAGCGAAGTTAGATCTGTAATTGGGTGAGGTTAAGAGTGCTACTGTAGGTTCCTAGCTGCACAGACTACAGATCTGAGAGCATTTCCATTGTAAAGTGACCTTGTTTGTAATGATAATGCTGTTTTTAATGCTTTAATTAGATTTAAATTTCCTTTGGTTCCATTTGGTGATCGATCGGATTTGTGTAGAGTTGTAGATCAGCTCACCCACTTAACTTGTTGACCTCTTGGATACCATCTGATCTCCCTTGATCTGATGCTCCTGTGATTCCTTGAGTCTGTAACCTGGGAATTGTAGCATCTGTAGTGCTTTTAATTGTTCTAATTGAGACTCTGGCTTTGTAGGAGATCCCTAAGATGGTCTGTGACCATTAAAGTGGTCAGATCATAACCTAAAGATAAATCTAAGCTCAGGCCTCAATTAGATTCATCTGTTGCAATCCATGGATTCAATAAAGTCTTTAGGATGGTCTGTGACCATTAAAGTGGACAGATCATAGCCTTAAGACCAGGTGGATCCTGTGACTTGGAGTGGAATTTATACCCTGCAGCTGTGCTTATAGCCAGCGAGGGATTTGTGTGCTCTGAACCTTTGTAGCATGATTAATTGAATCTGATTTCAGTGAAAACCAACCTCCAAGCTAATCTTCTCCATTTTCTATATTTTTTTACTCTCTTCCCCTGCAAAATTTAAGGTCCTAAACTCGATCAAAGATAGCTTATGTTTAAATTGTAGATTATTTTAAGTGACAACCCATTCCAAACCTCTCCCCTATCTTTTAACTAAATTAGTGATAGCTAGGGTGCCAGATCTGACACAGATCTGGAGATTTGTCATATTTCTAAACAGCCTCCCTATGGACATTCTCTTACTCACCATTCTATTGAAGCTTGCTACAACAGATTCTGAATACTTACAGGTCTGTATGAGTGTGTCTACCTAGTTTTATTGTTGATTTTAGACTCTCATTTGAGTGAAGGCAAACACACCAACACAGAGCTGAATTTCTGAGAAGTTCTGCACGCGATTTCGATAGGTTCAGGAAGCTTTCGACAGGTTGGAATTGAGCATTTTGGTCCTTTCGCTAGTTTCTCAGATCCGTTCGATAGGTTCCGATAGGATGAATCTTTGCTTAGAGTTCTAGCCTTCTCAGTCCTTGGTTTGGAGTATTCGACAGGTTGGAAAACCATTTCGACAGGTTCCGCTCTGTATTCTACCATTTCGATAGGTTTGTTTTTAGTCTTATCGAATGGCTCAATCACCCTTCGATAGGTTCAGTTTCAGCATTTTCATCTCGATAGGTTCAAGAAACCATTCGTTAGGATCCTTTGACACTTCAGGCAGGTTTTCGATTGGATGGTTTCTTCTTTCCTTTCAGCAGCTCGATAGGTTCCGAGATCCTATCGAACTCCTTAATCCATAAGAATTTATCCTTCTTCTACCTTCAGATCCTATCGAAGACCTCTTCAACTGCACAAATTCTTCCTTTCTTTGCTTTCAGCTCCTATCGAAGTCTTCAGATGACCAATCGATAGGACGTTCTCAGCCTGTTTTCACTTCCTTTGCCTTGCCCTGTTGTAGCCATGCACTCCAAGGGTCCAGTGATGTGCTACCCTCTGATTTTCCGTTGTTCGGTTTGTCCTGTGCTGAGAGATAGCTCATTTTTGGGTATTCTTGAGTGCTTTTTTGTATTAGTATCTTCTTTTGTTGTCTACAAAATGCACTTGACAAAAGCTTATTAGTGTGCTCACAGGTCTATCAATGGTCAGGTTATAGGGTGAAAACTGGCATTTTTCACCGCTTAACACACCCCCAAACCTAAGCTTTGCTAGTCCCTGAGCAAAGGAGAATTCAAAGAAAATAAAAATACCACTTTCGTAGGGAGCACGGATGCATGTAGCATATGCACCAAGCCTTTTAAACCCCTAGGTGATCCCTAGTGGAGGAGTGACGTCTCCTATGGGTTTTCAGTGAAGGTACCCACAAACATCCCCAATAAAGTTTGTTAATAATAGTGCATCTTGCTAAATAGAGTTTCAGTAAACTAGGATAATTTCTCATCATGTCTTTTCGGTTCTAAAGGCTTTTCAGCAAAAAAATTACCAGCTTAAAACATGTCATTTTGCAGAAATTTCTTCATCATCAATCAATTTATGTCAAGGCATTATGTCTGAAGATCGATGCATGGCTCAACTTTCATTTGAGAATTTTGTTTTGATACTACCGCTATCAAATTGGATTTCAGGCCCAAGTCTCACCCGGGCTATTAACTCACAACAACAATGAAGGGTGTAGAATTTCACACAGCTCAAGAGCAGTTACAGTCCTCAAATAGGGCTGTAAGCATGAGCATAGACATTGCTCTAATTTCTAAAATTTTCTAACTCTTTTCACCATAGATTAGACAGATCCTTAACTCCACATGACAGCTCAATCCATTCAAGATCAGTAAGGTCTTTTTATTGGGTTGTAGTGTGACAGGGTAAAAGGGATTCAAATTTAGGAATCAGTACAGGTACGGAGGTGGTCTAGACAACACTTTCTTCATTTCAGCACCTTTTCACTATCTTTTGTTATTTAATTTTTAGACTTGAAGTGATCATCTTCTAATCTTCTTGTGGATTTTCAAGTGAGGTGATTTCTCTTTCTCATCCTTTTTGCTCTTGTTTTTTTTATTTTTTATATGGAATACCACAACACCACAGAACGTGTTCTCCTTTCTTTCAACCAGATTTAACATCTTCCTCTAATCTCACTTCTTCTTCCTCTTCCTAATTTCTCAGATTGGGGGTGAACTGAAATAGGTCAAAAGGTTTTGGGTTTAACATTTCTGGTTTTCCTCAAAGAAAGTTGAGACTTTTAAGGCTCAAGTGGTGTGCATCGAGGGCAGTTCAAAGGTGGGACATTTTAAGCTCTGAGTAGGAGAGAGGGAGGAAGGTTTCCTAGCCAACCACAGGACAATCCACGAAGGCAGAATGTAGTGGGTGAAGTTTCATCCACTTATGAGGAAGCTAAATTTATTACAACTTTGAGAAGTGGTAAGTTAGTCAACAACCAAGTGGGCTGTGAGCCTATGAGGAACTTGGAGAAGGAAAATGAGGTAATTTTTACCAGCACACAACCAAGACCACCAATCGTGGACTTGCACGAACAATCAGTTCTGAATAAAGAGGATAATGAGGATCCTCACGAAAAGAAAAAAACTCAAAAAAAAAGAGACCCCATTGGCTAAGGCTGCAAGTGAGGGAGCAACCCCACACTTGCCATTTCCTAAGGCACTACAGGCACCTTCCCCTTTTGATAAAGGGCAAGGAAAAATTGGGGAAATGATGGAGACTTTCAAGCAAGAAAAGATCAATCTGCCTTTACTTGATGCCATTAAACAAGTCCCAGCCTATGCCAAATTTTTAAAAGACGTGCACCCATAAAAGACAGTCCAGGATACACCTTTCCAAGAAAGTCTTTTCAGCAGAAAAAGTTAAGCATGTCCTGTCCATTGCAACTCCCCCCAAACATCAAGACCCTGGACTCCCCACCATCCCCTGCAACATTGGGCATCATACCATTGACAAAGCCCTATTAGATCTGGGAGCCAGTATAAATTTGCTTCCATATTTAGTATATGAGAAGCTAGGCTTAGGCAAATTAAAGCCCACACATGTTGTTCTCCAGCTGGCTGACAGATCTGAAAGGAAACCTGTGGGGATAATTAAGGATGTTTTCGTTAGAGTTGACAAATTCTTCTATCCTGCTGACTTTTTGGTATTAGACATGGAACCAAGCAAATGTGCTTCTTCCATACCTGTGATTCTAGCCAGGCCGTTTTTGGCCATAGCCAATGCCCACATACAATGCAGGTATGGGATCATGGAAGTGCCATTTGGAAACATGAAGGTTAAGCTGAATGTGTATAACACTGGCTATCAATCCTCTCCTGATGAGGCTTGTTTTTCCATTAATGCCCAAAAGAAGGTGATGCATAATAATCCACATTGGTTGGTGCAGGAAAATGCTTGGTTCACAGATGAAAAACTGCACCCAGGGAATGGACACTGGCTGAGGAAAGGATCTATGAAAAGTGCTAGGTTTGATGAGCCTGAGGAGACAATGAACCTTCCAAACCCACCCGATTAACCCCTACAGTCAGTATGTATCATATGTACCATAGTCTGTTTTTGTTTGTAGGTGTTTACTTAGTTGTTATTTGATTCTTTTTGATTTTTTTGTAATAATTAAAAGAAAAGAACAAAACTGCCATGTTCAATACTAGACCGTCATTCTCAACTGTCCTGAGGTAATGGGAGCTATTCATAAGTGAATCTAATCATGGGGCACAACATCAATAGAGACTGCTGAGAACTGAGACTGCGAATGCGCCGAAATACAGCTTTATTTGACTTTTAGAAGTCTTCGACAGGTTAAAGCTCACTTTTCTATAAGTCACTCAGTGATTTCGCAGGATGTTAGATGGTTTCGATAGGTACTGAACCTCTCGATAGGTAAAACTAACTTTTCAATAAGAAAAATGGAGATTTCGATAGGTTCTAGATACCAATCAGGAACCTATCGAAATGAAGATTCAGCTACCGTTTAAACTGATTGAAAGGATGGTTCCACCTATTGAGATCTTATCGAATCATCCCGCTTTTAAAGTTATGTATGTTATACTTTTGACAGGACACATGAACCTATCGAAACCATCCAGTTCATCCTATCGAAATTGTATTTCACCTTTTATATACCCATCGATTGGTCATTGGTGCCCCATTCCATACCTTCTGCAAACCCTAGCTCTTGTCCCTCTCACAGTCACCTCCCTCTTCCTTCACTAATTCCTCATAGAACCTACAGCTATTTTGTTTGCCTTTTTCTCATAACATTCAGCTGGCACATAGGAGCATTTTGCCCCTAATTTTAGAAAAATTGAAGCTGGTCAGTGCGATTTCAGTTAAACCCTAGGTATTTTGGGGTCAGTTGCCTTCCCCCCATCAATCTATTGATCCTCTAATTTTTAAACCTCAAACTCTGCTTCAAGTTCCTAACAGCTTAATTTCTGAAGAGTAAAATGGATGAGCCAGAGAACAGCTGCTTCTACCCCCAAATCCTCCAAAAAGTTGAAGCCAGCTGACAACCCACCTGTCAAGAGGAAGCTCATTGAAATCTCACCCAAAAAGACCCCTAAAGCTAAGAAATCCAAAGCTATTGAGATTCAGGAACCTACAGTACAAGAAACCTCCACAAGAGCTGCCCCTTCAGTAGAACTGCTTGCAGGGTTAACTACCCCCAATGAGTTTGTAGAAAAATTGAGTCTTGTCCCTCAAACGGATTTTAATCTAGCATATTTTACCAACATTGGGGAGTGCCAGGGGACATTGGAATATTTGAAAAAAGAAGGTCTGCTACCCCTGCTTTCACCCTTGAAGGAAAATGTCTATCCCAGGTTACTGAAATTATGGTACCAGAACCTGAGAAAGAAGGTGGTACCTGGAGCTGAGGATACACTAGAAATCTCGATTGATGATCGGTAGTTGACTACTGATTGCAGAGAAATTAGGATGGCTTTGGGAGTCCCATATCAATTTGACTCCACCAGAGCTGAGGGCACACCTACAGGGGCCACATTTCGGAAATGGCTAAACAGCTTACTAACGGAATCGTGGGCTCTAGTGAATCCTTGATGAGAAGAGACCTCCATCCAACCCTCCGACTCATTGACACCATTCTGAGAAAAAATGTCTATGTCTCTGGCCATTTACAAGAGAGAAGGACCCCTTTAGTGGATGCACTATACTTTTGTTCAAAGGGGCAATTTGTGAATGTACCTAAGCTGAATTTTGAGACAATGGTGGATATCAATGACAAGGTGCGGAAGAGGCAAGCCTTTGCTAAAGGAGGTGGCCTGCCTTTTTGCAGACTCATCACATGTCTGCTCAGGACTGAAAAATATAGGATTAAGCAATTTGAACCAATGGCGAAGCTCACCTTTAAATTGTATGGTAAGGGAGAATGGTCAACCAGCCTCACATTGATTAAGAAAGGCCAACCAGTTGGAAGAGAGGTGGCTGAGAAGACAACCACTTCCGTGGCAGCAGAGACTCTTGCGGAGATACGCTTAGCCACCCCACCCACCTTACCTGTCCCCCTACCCACACCTCCAACCACTTTACTTTTCCCATTTGTATCAGTCCCTCTTCAACCAGACCTTCCCTCATCCACCTCTGAACCTGTTTTACCTCCACCCACCTCCCCGGTCCTCCACCCTGACATCCTGGAACCTCCCACATTATCCGAGCTTATCCCTACCATCACTTCTCCACCCAGTACCAAACCCATTTCTACTTCTCCCCCATCTCCAACCCCTCTCCATCCACAAGGTGTGGACCTGTTCCCCACTTCTGGGTTTACAGCCCTCATGACCTCAACAGTGGAGGATGTCGCTCATGAGTACACTCCACTTCCTGACTCCCCACACCCCACTCCTCCTCATTTTCAGCATGAACCATCCTCTCCCTTCCAGCATGTCCACGCACCAGCCCCTTCTACTCCCACCAGGCCTGACACCCTCACTCAAATCCTTTCCATCCTTTAATCCATTCAATCCCAATTAACCATCAACACCGACACCCAGACCCTCATGAGCTCATGTCTCCAATCAATTCAATCCACCCTTGCCCTTGCCTATTGTCCTTCACCAATCCATGAACATACCCCCCTACCTCACCCTGCTGTGTGCAATGAGGGACAACCCTTACATCCACAGGGATGTCTTGATAGGTATGGCTGCACTTCGGGCTTCCATTAAGGCCACTTATGAGGAGAGGATTGCCAACATCAACTTGGAACACCGAATTCAACTCCGCGATATCTCTCAAGGATGGTCTGAAATCCTGACTCGTTATGAGTCAGCAAAACAAGTGGCAGCGGCTGAGAGTCTCATTGCCAAATATGAGAAGAAGAATTTTGAGCTTCTCAAGAAAAAGTTAGCCAATGTTCAGGAGATCCTCAAGGCCAACAAAGAACTATCTGATTCCAACCTGCTCTATGCTACTAAACAGATTGACATACTGGAGAAAAAGGTTGCTTCCCTTACCTCTCAACCATTCCAACCCACCCCTCTTACCACTGCCCCTCCTCCTGCACCTCCTGCCTCACAATCCTGCCCCCCCCTACAACTCAACCTCCTCCCACCCCCCCTATGGATGTACACCCTCCTCCAGCCCAGGAACCCCCCCCTGTTGTCGCTCCAAGTGTGCCATAATTGTGTGCATTATGAATCAAAAATTAAAGAATTAAAGAATGCTAGGTTATATGGATGTTAACTTATGAAAGGGATATCAGCACATTGGGGCTAACACTGGCCTGCAAGATCAGGGCCAATTGTAGCATGTTTTAAATGTAAGTGAGTAAAAGATCGTCCACAGGGAATTGATTTAAAATTTAAGATAAACCTCCAGATCTGAGCTACCAGATCTGGCCTCTGATCCTATCTACAAAGCACATAAGATGGGAGGTTGAATTTGTCACGTTTAACTATAAGCAAATAAAGAAAAGAACTAACTACATGATCCAGATCCGAGTTGGGGAGATGTTTAAAATAAGACAAATGCAGAAATAATAGCTTCATGTATTTTAGCCTCTGAATTTTAATGGAGAATCTGTAGTTCAGCGGCGATTCAATCTTCATCGGCTACCGGCCAGATGTAAGAGAAATAAATCCGAATTAAGGAATAGGTTTAGACTTATGGCTATGATCATCCACTTAAATGGTCACAGATCATCCAATAGTTGTGGCCTATTCTTTAGTTCGTAACATGAACATCATCAGTAAATCTTTGCTAGAATTAGGTTACCAACGCTAATTAATTACAGGGGTGATGAATTAAGGGAAGTTGCATGCGGATGAGTGAATCTAAAGAAGTCTAATGCACTAAGGTGAACATTCGTAACCCTCGACATGACTCCAATGGAGAAGACACAAATTGACAACCTTTTAAAATCCAAAATTACAATTCTGAGCACGGCTTCTTAGAGAGCCCTCGGACTTACATCTTGAATCCGAACTTGGAAGTACAAATCACTCACAATGGCTCTCAAAGGTAAACTACAAGAAGGGATTACAGGGGTTCGGATAAGCTATCCGGACGGAATGAGGAAAGAGATGAAAACTCTAAAATCTGGATACCCAAATTGGGCAAATGGTTCATCTATTTATAGTTTTCCCTAAGCCAGCTCAAATGTGTATCAACCAATCAGAATTGGATAGATCTGTATCAACCAATAGGAGTCGAGCACTAGGATCCAGATCATTACGCCAATCGAATCGCTTGATCCGGTTCACCAATCGAGAAAGCAGGCATCAATTACATTTATGCATTTTGAAAGTTTGTTAGAGTTTCTAGAAGTTCCCGCCAAGTAATTTCATCTTTGGGTGTTCACATGGGGTGGAATATGCCTTTGGTTCGTGCTCAGAATCTTTCGGAATGTCTCTAGGCTTTTCAATGCATTGGGGCGCGTGTAGCAGATTACTGAATTACCCTTGTTAAAGCTGCGAATCTCCAAAATACCTTTTCGCAAAGTTCAGGGGCCTTTTCGCAAAGTTCAATGACCTCAAGCTGTTAGAAGTTCAATCTTCTTTTCGAGGAGTTCGGATGCTCTTGAGCTTACACGAGTTTTAGTCCTTTTAGCAGAGTTTAGGGGCCTTTTCGCAAGTTCAATGACTTCTCAAGCTCTGTTCACAAAGTTTAATCTTCTTTTTAGTGTTTTCTTCTTTTCAGCAAAGTTCAAGGTTCTTTCTGAAAAGTGCAAGTTCTTTCTTGAAAAGAACTACGTAGAGCATTCTCTGTTGAAATGTTCCTGCTTCTCTTACAGTCTTTGCCTCTTCTATTTAGACCTTTCCACGGTGATGAGGTTGTTTTTCACTTCCTTCCTTTGTGACATGGATTGTCATCTTTTGGCACTTTTGAGCTGCTTTTATGGTTAAGCATGTCTTTATTGTTAGTGCAACATAGGCACTTAAAATACTTATTTAGTTCTCTCAAGGGTCTATCAAGGCTCAGTTAAGGGGTGAAAATGGTATTTTCTCAACACACCCCCAAACCTAAGCTTTGCTAGTCCCACGAGCAAAGACAAAATTTAAAAATAGAATGAAAAGCCATTTTGTAGGGAGCACGGTTGCATTTAGCATATGCAACAAGCCTTTTAAACCCCTAGGTGATCCCTAGTGGAGGAGTGAAGTCTCTGAGGGTTTTCGATGAAGGTACCCACAAACTTCTCCAATAAATCAGTTAAGATCAATGCGATTCATTAAAGCAAACTTTTATCGAATCAGATTATTCACATACGCATCGGTCGAGTTGTAAGAAGATTTTAAGAAAACATCAGTTCAAAACTAAAATTCTGTAATTCCTTTACCATTCACTCGATTGGTGTCAAAAGTTTTACAAGAAAAATTAATGAAAAGCTTGCCTTCTATTTGAGAATTCAGTTTTGATGTTACCCCAAATAATTTGATTTCAAACTCAACTCTCAGTGGTTTTCACTCACCATGTAAATATGAGGGTTGCACTATTTCACACAACTCAAGAGCAATTACGTCCTCAAATAGGATTGTGGCGAGGAGCATAGGCATTGCTTTTCATCTGAATTTACTACTTTTTCACCATAGATTACACAAATCCTTATCTCCATGTGATGACTCAATCCATCACTAATCAGGACTTTAACTTGGGTTGTAATGTGGCTTATGGGTGAAATTTATCAAGAATAAAGGGTGGAATGGAGTTCAAAATTGAGAAGTCGATCAAGGTAAGGAGGTGATAGACACACCTTCTTCAATTGACAATTTCATCTTCTTCTTTGAATTTTCGAGCCAAAGTGGCCATCTTTTCTCTTTCTTTTAAAACTTCCAATGAAATGCCTTCTCCTTTTCTTTTCTTTTTTTTTTTTTTTTTTTTTTTCAAATCAACATTGACGAATGCCACATTTCTTGATACATCATTGCCTTCAATTATTTTCTTTTCTTTTACCAAACTGTTACCCAACTCACCTTTCTTGACTTTCTTTCCTTTACCTTTCCTAATTCTCGAGTGAGGTTAGGCTAAATGAGGTTGATGAGGTTTCAAAGAAATCTTGGATTTATAAAGCTCAATTGGTGTGTATCAAGGCGTTTGAAAAGGTTGGGTTTTGAAGTTCAAAGCTGTCCAAAGGAGGCCTTACATCATGTCTTTAATATCATGATTCTTTGTCAAGATATTTTAACTTGGATATGTGTAACTTCTAGTGAAAACAAGCGAGTTCAAAGGTCCTAGAGCAGTAAAAAGCGCCAATTTATACCTCCAAAGAATACATTTCGGTCCAAATCTCCTTTGGGTGTGGTTTTCTATCAAATTCTGAGGTATATCATCACTGCTTTTCTCTCATTTTAGGTATACTAAAACATCAATTTTTTTTTTTTTTTAGAAATTTTCGACCTTCACTTCATGAAAGTATTAGAATTACACTAGAAATTAATTTTAAAAAGTTTTAACTTCCTCATTTTTCAAAAACAATGTGTGAAATTACTTCATTTTCAAAATTCTGGTCATAAGTCGCATCAAGCATTAACTTATTTCATTGGCATACCTGCCATACCCCCAAACCTAAGATGAACATTGTCCTCAATGTTCTAGACAATGAGAGACTAGGGGCAGCAGGGTAAAAGAAGAAAGAAAAACTAAGAACAGAAAAAATCTAAACTATATGCAGTAGAAAATAAAAATGTAAAAGCGAAGATATGAGCAAGGAAATGGAAAAACAGGATATACAAATGCAAGAAAAATCAACAAAACAATGCTAGAACTGCTAAATAAAATCTAACAAATAGAAGGATTACTATGCAAATGAAAGGAAACTAATGCTAATAACAGAAATAGTAAAAGCAAGGTAAGGGACTGAATATAAAGTTAAAAAGAAAAAGAAAAGTGTTGATACAAAACTGAATTTGTGAATGCAAAATAGGAAAACAAAGTTATAAACTAACTATACTCACGGAAAAATGGCGAAAATCGGTAAAGCGAGGACACATTAACCTAAGAAAGAAAAAAAATCGTGATCTAAAAGCGAATTTGAAACTAAAATTCCTAAAAGCAGAAAATCTAATGCCAAATGATGTATCCTAAGCCCAAAGAAACAAACCCAAAAGCTGAATGCTTATGAATCTAAAAGTGATTATAAAATGATTAGGAATACAAAGGAAAAGCAAGATTCATAAGATTGACCCTTTGTTGATGATGTGTATGAAAAAATAAAATAAAAATAAAAATAAAAAATAATGAAGCATGGGAGCACATATTAAAAGCAGGGTTCACACACAATGAGACCCTTTATGATGAAGAAATCTCAAGGAAAATAAAATTAGTGGGTCCATTGAATATTCAAAACAGCCTATGATTCACTACTCATTATCCTACATGATTCCTAAAAAAAAAAATGATCTCAGCAGGTCCAGATGGGAAAAGGGGATGCAAATGGAGAAAAACAGCCCATCCGGAAGAAATCTATATTGTTTTTATAAATTTCTATCTTTTTATTATTATTATTTTTTTTACTTGTTTTGATCAGCCGCTCAACAAGAGCCCTTATTTACTATCTGAAAATAATGAGAAACAACTCGAGATTTTCTATTTGTGTTTTTTCTTTTATTTTGTATTTGGTTTTGTAAAAAATAAAATCAAAGATGCCTAAAAGACAAAGAGAAATTATAATCAAAACAAACATTAAACACAATGAGAATTCACTGGTTCTCAAGAATTTAAAATAGAAAATGAATACAAAGGAGAAGGATGTAAACTCAAGCAGATCCGCTCCAGCTTTTGGTTCAGATGTTCTTGTTGACTACCGCTGCCCAGATCCGCAAACATCCAAAACTGCGCAGAGACTTATTCAAGTATTGACAAAATAAAAAAAGAAAACTCAAAGCACGCCCAAATTTGACAAAAGACAAAAGAGTGGCGTGACATTTATTCAAATAACTATAAGGCAAAGAATAAAACTAGAAAAATAAAAATAAAAATTTCTGCTGCAGAAAACAGTTTTCTATACAAAACTGTCAGAGACATTTAATCAAGCACTTGGAATGCAAAGTGCAGGTTTAAAGCAAAAATTAAAATAAAAATCAAATCTACAAAATAGAAAAACTTAGGTCTACCAATTTTAAAATCTATTCCCCGGCAGCGGCGCCAAAAACTTGTTGTCGCTCCAAGTGTGCCATAATTGTGTGCATTATGAATCAAAAATTAAAGAATTAAAGAATGCTAGGTTATATGGATGTTAACTTATGAAAGGGATATCAGCACATTGGGGCTAACACTGGCCTGCAAGATCAGGGCCAATTGTTGCAAGTTTTAAATATAAGTGAGTAAAAGATCGTCCACAGGGAATTGATTTAAAATTTAAGATAAACCTCCAGATCTGAGCTACAAGATCTGGCCTCTGATCCTATCTACAAAGCACATTAGATGGGAGGTTGAATTTGTCACGTTTAACTATAAGCAAATAAAGAAAAGAACTAACTACATGATCCAGATCCGAGTTGGAGAGATGTTTAAAATAAGACAAATGTAGAAATAATAGCTTCATGTATTTTAGCCTCTGAATTTTAATGGAGAATCTGTAGTTCAACAGAGCAGATTCAATCTTCATCTGGCTACCAGCACAGATGTAAGAGAAATAAATCCGAATTAAGGAATAGGTTTAGACTTATGGCTATGATCTGTCCACTTAAATGGTCACAGATCATCCAATAGTTGTGGCCTATTCTTTAGTTCAGAACATGAACATCATCAGAAATGCTAGAATTAGGTTACCAACGCTAATTCGCACAGGGGTGATGAATTAAGGGAAGTTGCATGCGGATGAGTGAATCTAAAGAAGTCTAATGCACTAAGGTGAACATTCAGAACCCTCGACATGACTCCAATGGAGAAGACACAAATTACTGCAACCTTTTAAAATCCAAAATTACAATTACAGAGCACGACTTCTTAGAGAGCCCTCAGACTTACAGGCTTGAATCCGGACTCGGAAGGACAAATCACTCAAAAAGGCTCTCAAAGGTAAACTACAAGAAGGGATTACAGGGGGTTCAGATAAGCTATCTGACCGAAATGAGGGAAACAGAGATGAAAACTCTAAAATCTGGATACCCAAATTGGGCAAATGGTTCGTCTATTTATAGTTTTCCCTAAGCCAGCTCAAATGTGTATCAACCAATCAGAATTGGATAGATCTGTATCAACCAATAGGAGTCGAGCACTAGGATCCAGATCTGTCGCCAATCGAGCTTGATCTGAGTTGACCAATCAGGAAACAGAGGCATCAATTCTGTTATGCATTTTGAAAGTTTGTTAGAGTTTCTAGAAGTTCCCGCCAAGTAATTTCATCTTTGGGTGTTCACATGGGGTGGAATATGCCTTTGGTTCGTGCTCAGAATCTTCCGGAATGTCTCTAGGCTTTTCAATGCATTGGGGCGCGTGTAGCAGATTACTGAATTGCCCTTGTTAAAGCTGTGAATCTCCAAAATACCTTTTCGCAAAGTTCAGGGGCCTTTTCGCAAAGTTCAATGACTTCTGAAGCTCTGTTCGCAAAGTTCAATCTTCTTTTCGAGGAGTTCAGATGCTCTTCGAAAGCTACACCTGGAGTTTTAGTCCTTTTCGCAGAGTTTAGGGGCCTTTTCGCAAAGTTCAATGACTTCTGAAGCTCTGTTCGCAAAGTTTAATCTTCTTTTCGAGGAGTGTTTTCTTCTTTTCACAAAGTTCAAGGTTCTTTACGAAAAGTGCAAGTTCTTTGTGAAAAGAACTCTGTAGTGCATTTCTCTGTTCGAAATGTTCCCTGCTTCTCTTACAGGTCTTTGCCTCTTCTATTTAGACCTTTCCACATCTGATGAGGTTGTTTTTTCACTTCCTTCCTTTGGACTGACATGGATTGTCATCTTTTTGGCACTTTTAAGCTGCTTTTATGGTTAAGCATGTCTTTATTGTTAGCTGCAACATAGGCACTTAAAATACTTATTTAGTTCTCTCAAGGGTCTATCAAGGCCCAGATTAAGGGGTGAAAAATGGTATTTTCCAGTTCTCAACACCCCCCCACTCAACCTACTCCTCAAAAATCCAAAAGGGCTCCCCCCAAGAAGAGAGTCACTTCCAAAAGATCTTCCCCCTCTGCTGCCCCTGCCAAGAAGGGGACGAGGCCTGTTGCCCAGTCTGAAGCAACCTCTTCCACCGAGCCCCCTACCCAACCTACTGCCCCTTACATCTTAATGATAAAGGAAGAATGAAGGAAGACTGCTGTAGCTCTTGGATTGGACCCCACTGCCCTTTTTCCTTTCGATTCTGCTTCTAATTCTGCTGTTGCTGTCGACCCCAAAGGAAAACAGCCCACTGCCCATTCTGAGGAGGCAACAAAGAGACATCAATCGAGGGCTAAATCTAAAGGCAAAGTTACCTTATCCATGGATGAGCTGAAAAACTTGGCTGACCTCTACGATTGGCCAGATGACACCTGCAAATTGCTATGGCATCTTATTGTTTTAGTTTCTTCCCATTTTCTCATGTATATATTTGGCATTATAATATATGTTGTCTTCATGTAGATTTTCTATATCTCTCTTTCCCCCCCCCTCCCCCTTACCTCCCCCTAATTTCATGCTGCTCACAGTGGGGACACTGTTTTGTTTAGGTTTAGGGGTATGGCATGTATGTATGCCAATAAATTAGTTACTTTCAGTATAGCTAGGCTATAATGAAGTGTTTGGAATTAATTAGAGTAAGTTGTCACTTGAATTTTTGTAAAAAGAGGATATTAAAAAAAAAAAAAATCAACTTGTTAAAACGGTAATGAGCTGTAGTTTGAATATTTTTCATGAGGCAAATGTCAACAATTTGTGAAAAATAATCATTGATGTGCAGTAAACCTGAAATGAAAGGAAATTGTGAAGACACCCCTAAAAATGGGATGGAAGGCCATACCCAGTGAGATTTGGGCCTGAAAAAGTTTCCTTGAAGTGTGCCTTGGCAATTTTTCTGCTCCGTGGACTGATTGAATTCAATTCTAATCATTAGAAGTTAGGAAAATCCAAATTTAAATAGCTTGACAGCACTCATGACATTGAGGACATGAAGTAAGGCCATCTCTTGGACATTTTGAGCCTAAAATTTTCCCACCTTTGAACTGCCCTTGATACACAACACTTGAGCCTTAAAAAAATTCCAGTTTTTCTTTGATGAAAACCAAAAATTTTGAATCCAAAACCTTTTGACCTGTTTCAGTTCACCCTCAACCTGAGAACTCAGAAAATAAGGGGAGAAGTGAGGTTAGAGGTGCAAGGTTCGTTGTCTGGCAAAAATAAGAATAATGTATATTCGGAGGCTAGTGTGGTGTATAGTTGTCGCATCCCAATCCATAAAAAAAAAAAAAAAAAAAAAAAAAAGAGTTAGAAATTTCAGAAATTAGAGCAATGCCTATGCTCATGCTTACAGCCCTATTTGAGGACTGTAACTGCTCTTGAGTTGTGTGAAATTTTACACCCTTCATTGTTGTTGGGAGGTAATAGCATTGGTAAGACTTGGGCCTGAAATTCAATTTGACGGGGAAGTATCAACACAGAATTCGCAAATAGAAGGTGAACTCTGTATCAATTTTTGGACACAATGCCTCGACATGAACCAAATGATGATGAAGGAATTACTGCAAAAATTCATGTTTAAGTTGGTGATTGTTTTCTGCTGAAACCCCTCTAGAACTGAAAAGACATGATGAGAATTGATTCTACTTCACTGAAGGTCTGTTTAGCAGGATGTACTACTATTAACTAACCTTATTGGGGAAGTTTGTGGGTACCTACACTGAAAACCCTTAGGAGACTTCACTCCTCCATTAGAGATCACCTAGGGGTTTAAAAAGCTTAATGCATATGTGAAATGCACCCATGCTCCCTACGAAAGTGGCATTTTCATTTTCTTTTAATTCTCCTTTGCTCAGGGACTAGCAAAACTTAGGTTTGAGGGTGTGTTAAGTGGTGAAAAATGCCACTTTTCACCCTATAACTTGACCAATGATAGACCTGTGAGCACAATAATAAGCTCTTGTCAAGTGCATTTTGTAAACAACAATAAAAGAAGGTACTAATTTAGAAAACCACTCAAGAATGCCCAAAAAGGAGCTAACCATTAGCACAGGACAAACCTACAAATAGCACACCAGAGGGTAGCACATCACTGGACCCTTGGAGCGCATGGCTATAGCAGGGCAAAGAGAAGAAAGTGAAAACAGGCTGAGAACGTCCTATCGATTGGTCACCAGGAGGCGTCGATAAGAGCTGAAAGCAAAGAAAGGAAGAATTCGTGAAGTTGAAGAGGTCTTCGATAGGATCTGAAGGTAGAAGAAGGATGAATTTGTGAGGATTAAGGAGTTCGATAGGATCTCAAAACCTATCGAGCAGCTGAAAGGAAAGAAGAAACCATCCTATCGAAAACCTGCCTGAACAGTCAAAGGAACCTATCGAATGGTTTCTTGAACCTATCAAGATGAGAATGCTGGAACAGAACCTATTGAAGGGGATTGAGCCTTTCGATAAGACTGTAAGAAATCCTATCGAAATGGCAGAATGAAGAGCGAAACCTGTCGAAATGATTTTCCAACCTATCGAATACTCCAAATGAAGGACTGAGAAGGCTGGAACTCCAAGCGAAGATTCATCCTATCGAAACTGATCGAACGGATCTGAGAACCTAGCGAAAGGACCAAAATGCTTGATTCCAAATTGTCGAAAGCTTCCTGAACCTGTCGAAATTGTGTGCAGAACTTCTCAAAAATTCAGTCGAGCACACATTGTTCTTCAGTTACCCACTGCACGCAATTCGAGGCACTTGGTGATCGACACACCGATTTCAAAAGATGCCCTAGAAAGCCCTAACCGTCCCATGTGCTTTACCAGAACTCTAATAAACTCTAACAACCTTCTAGAAGGGATTTTTGGCGAGAAAAACCGAGTAGAAAGCTATATATAGAGATCCCCAATTGCCATTGGGGGAGATCGAGATCTGAGCTAAAATTCTAGAGATTAACGCCTGCAGAGCAATTTCATGTCCCTCCTTTAGCCCAACAATGGTTGGCTAAGTCCCTTGGAGTAGCAAGGAGCGAAGTTAGATCTGTAATTGGGTGAGGTTAAGAGTGCTACTGTAGGTTCCTAGCTGCACAGACTATAGATCTGAGAGTATTTCCATTGTAAAGTGACCTTGTTTGTAATGATAATACTGTTTTTAATGCTTTAATTAGATTTAAATTTCCTTTGGTTCCATTTTGTGATCGATCGGATTTGTGTAGAGTTGTAGATCAGCTCACCCACTTAACTGGTAGACCTCTTGGATACCGTCTGATCTCCCTTGATCTGTTGCTCCTGTGATTCCTTGAGTCTGTAACCTGGGAATTGCAGCGTCTGTAGTGGTTTTAATTGTTCTAATTGGGACTCTGGCTTTGTAGGAGATCCCTAAGATGGTCTGTGACGATTAAAGTGGACAGATCATAACCTTCAGATAAATCTAAGATCAGGCCTCAATTAGATTCATCTTCTGCAATCCATGGATTCAATATAGTCTATAGGATGGTCTGTGACCATTAAAGTGGACAGATCATAGCCTTAAGACCAGGTGGATCCAATGACTTGCAGTGGAATTTACACCCTGCAGCTGTGCTTATAGCCAACGAGGGAATTGTGTGCTCTGAACCTTTGTAGCATGATTAATTGAATCTGATTTCAGTGAAAACCAACCTCCAAGCTAATCTTCTCCATTTTCTGTATTTTTTTACTCTCTTCACCTGCAAGATTTAAGGTCCTAAACTCGATCAAAGATAGCTTATGTTTAAATTGTAGCTTATTTTAAGTGACAACCCATTCCAAACCTCTCCCTTATCTTTTAACTAAATTAGTAATAGCTAGTTACTAATTTAGTTCTAGCTAAGTTAGTAACTAGCCTCCCTATGGACATTCCCTTACTCACCATTCTTTTGAAGCTTGCTACAATAGATTCTGAATACTTATAGGTCTATATGAGTGTGTCTGCCTAGTTTTATTGTTGATTTTAGACCCTCATTTGAGCGAAGGCAAACACACCAACACATAGCTAAATATCTGAGAAGTTCTGCACACGATTTCGATAGGTTCAGGAAACTTTCGACAGGTTGGAATTGAGCATTTTGGTCCTTTCGCTAGTTTCTCAGATCTGTTCGATAGGTTCCGATAGGATGAATCTTTGCTTAGAGTTCTAGCCTTCTCAGTCCTTGGTTTGGAGTATTCGACAGGTTGGAAAACCATTTCGACAGGTTTCGCTCTGTATTCTGCCATTTCGATAGGTTTGTTTTCAGTCTTATCGAATGGCTCAATCACCCTTTGATAGGTTTAGTTTCAGCATTTCATCTCGATAGGTTCAAGAAACCATTCATTAGGATCCTTTGACACTTCAGGCAGGTTTTTGATTGGATGGTTTCTTCTTTCCTTTCAGCTGCTCGATAGGTTCTGAGATCCTATCGAACTCCTTAATCCACATGAATTCATCCTTCTTCTACCTTCAGATCCTATCGAAGAGCTCTTCAACTGCACGAATTCTTCCTTTCTTTGCTTTCAGCTCCTATCGAAGTCTTCAGATGACCAATCGATAGGACGTTCTCAGCCTTTTTTCACTTCCTTTGCCTTGCCCTGTTGTAGCCACGCACTCCAAGGGTCCAGTGATGTGCTACCCTCTGATTTGTCGTTGTTCGGTTTGTCCTGTGCTGAGAGATAGCTCATTTTTGGGTATTCTTGAGTGCTTTTCTGTATTAGTATCTTCTTTTGTTGTCTACAAAATGCACTTGACAAAAGCTTATTAGTGTGCTCATAGGTCTATCAATGGTCAGGTTATAGGGTCAAAAGTGACATTTTTCACCGCTTAACACACCCCCAAACCTAAGCTTTGCTAGTCCCTGATCAAAGGAGAATTCTAAGAAAATAAAAATACCACTTTCGTAGGGAGCACAGATGCATTTGGCATATGCACCAACCCTTTTAAACCCCTAGGTGATCCCTAGTGGAGGAGTGAAGTCTCCTGAGGGTTTTCAGTGAAGGTACCCACAAACATCCCCAATAAAGTTTGTTAATAATAGTGCATCTTGCTAAAGAGAGTTTCAGTAAACTAGGATAATTTCTCATCATGTCTTTTCAGTTGTAAAGGGTTTTCAGTAAAAGAATTACCAGCTTAAAACATGACATTTTGCAGTAATTCCTTCATGATCAATCAATTTATGTCAAGGCATTGTGTCTGAAGATCGATGCATGGCTCAACTTTCATTTGAGAATTTTGTTTTGATACTACCCCTATTAAATTGGATTTCAGGCCCAAGTCTCACCCGGGCTATTAACTCACAACAACAATGAAGGGTGTAGAATTTCACACAGCTCAAGAGCAGTTACAGTCCTCAAATAGGGTTGTAAGCATGAGCATAGACATTGCTCTAATTTGTGAAATTTTCTAACTCTTTTCACCATAGATTAGACAGATCCTTAACTCCACATGACAACTCAACCCATTCCAGATCAGTAAGGTCTTTTTATTGGGTTGTAGTGTGACTTAGGGATGAGGTTTGTAAAAGAATGACAAGGTAAAAGGGATTCAAATTTAGGAATCAGTACAGGTAAGGAGGTGGTCTAGACAACACTTTCTTCATTTCAGCACCTTTTCACTATCTTTTTTTTTTTAATTTTTAGACTTGAAGTGATCATCTTCTTATCTTCTTGTGGATTTTCAAGTGTGGTGATTTCTCTTTCTCATCCTTTTTGCTCTAGTTTTTTTTATTTTTTATATGGAATACCACAACACCACATAATGTGTTCTCCTTTCTTTCAACCAGATTTAACATCTTCCTCTAATCTCACTTCTCCTTCCTCTTCTTGATTTCTCAGATTGGGGGTGAACTGAAATAGGTCAGAAGGTTTTGGGTTTAACATTTCTGGTTTTCCTCAAAGAATGTTGAGACTTTTAAGGCTCAAGTGGTGTGCATCGAGGGCGGTTCAAAGGTGGGACATTTTAAGCTCAAACTGTCCAAGGGATGGCCTTACTTCATATCTTCAATATCATGAATGTTGTCAAGCTGTTTCAACTTGGAATTGCCTAACTTCTAGTGATTAGAATTAGATCTAATCAGTCCATAGCGCAGAAGAATTGCCCAGGCACTCTTCAAAGAAAAATTTTCTCAGGCCTAAATCTCACTGGGTATGGCCTTCCATCTAATTTTCAGGGGAGTGTCTTCATAATTTCCTCTCATTTCAGGTTTACTGCACATCAAAAATTATTTTTCACAAATTGTTGACATTTGCCTCATGAAGTCTGTTGGACTACGGCTTATTTCAGTTTCAAATAGTTGTTTTCTTAATATCCTCTTTTTACAAAAATTCTAGTGAGAATTTACTCTAATTATTTCCAAACACTTCATTTTAGCCTAGCTGTACTAAAAGTAACTAATTCATTGGCATACATACATGCCATACCCCCAAACCTAAACTAAACAGTGTCCTCACTGATTTACACTATAAAATTAGGAGAGAGGCATGCGGGGGAAAAGAGTGATACAGAAAGTCAAAATAATAAAACTACATGAAGATAAAATTGTATTAACAAGCCAAATAGATACATGAGACAAGTGAGGGAGAAATGAAAACAACAAAACTGCATAGATATTTACAGGCATCATCTGGCCATTCATAGAGGTCAGCCATGTTTTTCAGCTCATCCTTAGATAAGGTAGCTTTGCCTTTAGAATTAGCCCTCGGTTGCGGCTTCTTCGCTGCCTCCTCAGACTGAGCAGCGGGCTGTTTGCCTTTGGGGTCAACAGCAGCAACATAATCGAAATCTGAATCGGATGGAAAAAGGGCAGTGGTGTCCAATCTGAGAGCCGCAACAACTTTCCTCCTTTCTTCCTTTAATAGTAAGGTGAAAGAGGTATCAGGTTGGGGAGGGGGCTGGGTGGGAGGTGTGGATTTAGACTGGGCAACATGCCTCTTTCCTTTCTTGGCAGGGGCAGCAGATCCTTTTACAGTGACTTTCTTCCTGGGGGGAGCCCTTTTTGATTTTTGAGGGGCAGGTTGAGTGGGGGGAGGTTCCTGGGCTGGAGGAAGGTGCGCATCCACAGGGGGGTGGGAAGAGGTTGAGTTATAGGGGGGACAAGATTGAGTGGAAGGAGGTGCAGGAGGGGGTACGGTAGCGAGAGGGGTAGGCTGAAATGGTTGAGAGGTAAGGGAAGCAACCTTTTTCTCCAATATATTAATTTGTTTGGTAGCATAGAGTAGGTTTGCATCAGAGAGTTCCTTGGTGGCCATGAGTATCTCTTGGGCATTGGCTAATTTTTTCTTGAGAAGCTCAGAATTCTTCTTCTCATATTTGGTAATGAGACTCTCAGCAGCTGCCAATTGTTTTGCTGACTCATAACGAGTAAGAATTTCAAACCACCCTTGAGAGATATCCCGAAGCTGAATTCGTTGCTCCAATTCGATGTTGGCAATCCTCTCCTCGTAAGGGGCCTCAATGGAAGCTCGGAGTGCAGCCATACCTCTCAGGACATCCCTGTGGATGTAAGGGATATCCCTCATGGCATACAGCAGGGTTAGGTAAGGAGGTATGTACATGGATTGGCGAAGGACAATGGGCAAGGACAAGGGTGGAGTGGAAGAAGAAGAGGGGGGGTGGAAAGAACCTGATCCTCCCATGGATCAGTTTGGGTGGAGGCATCCTGGAAAATAGGTGGGGGGGTGCTGAAGGGTAGAGGGGATTCAGCTGTTGGGGAGGCCAGTAATTTTGGGGATGAGGGTAAAGCGGCCTGTGGTGAGGAAAGTATGAGGAGAGCTGGTGTGGCTACTTCCTCAAGCTGGGCAGCTACGTGGTATGGGGTAGGTATGGGTGAAACAGGAGGGGATAGGTGAGGGGGTTGAGGAGCGGAAGAGGATGGGATAAGGGTGGATTGAATTTATTGGAGACATGAGCTCATGAGGGTCTGGGTGTTGGTGTTGATGGTTAATTGGGACTGAATGGATTGGAGGATGGAAAGGATTTGAGTGAGGGTGTCAGGCCTGGTGGGGCTAGAAGGGACTGGTGCTTGGACATGCTGGAAGGGAGAAGATGGTGCATGGTTAAAATGAAGAGTGGGGTGTGGGGAGTCAGGAAGGGGAGTGTACTCATGAGCAACATCCTCCACAATTGAGGTCATGAGGGACATCAACCCAGTAGTGGTGAATAGGTCCACGCCCTATGGATGCAGGGGGTTTGGCTCAGGGAATGTGGGAGGTTCCAGTATGGCAGCTTGGAAAACCTGAGATGTGGTTGAAGTGGAAACTTGTTCTGAGGTGGGTGGAGAGAGGTCTGTTTGAAGAGGGACAGATATAAACGGAAAAAGCAAAGTAGGATGAGGGGTAGGTAAAGGGACAGGTAGGGTAGGTGGAGGGGTGGATAAGGGTATCTCTGTAGGAGTCTCTGCTGCCACGGTAGTGGTTGTCTTCTCAGCCGCCTCCCTTCCAACTGGTTGGCCTTTCTTAATCCAGGTGAGGCTGGTTGACCATTCTCACTTACCATACAATTTAAAGGTCAGCTTCTCCATTGGTTCAGATTGCTTAATCACATATTTTCCAGTCCTCAGCGGACATGTGATGAGTCTGTAAAAAGGCAGGCCACCTCCTTTAGCAAAAGCTTGCCTCTTCAGCACCTTATCATTGATGTCCACCATTGTTTCAAAAATCAGCTTAGGTGTATTCACAAATTGCCCCTTTGAATAGAAGTATAGTGCATCCACTAAAGGGTCCTTCTTTCTTACAAATAGCCAGAGACATAGACATTTTTCCTCAGAATGGTATCAATGAGTCTGAGGGTAGGATGGAGGTCTCTTCTCATCAAGGATTCACTAGAGCCCACGATTCCATTAGTAAGTTGTTTAGCCATTTCCCGAAATGTAGCCCCTGTAGGTGCTCCTTCAGCTATGGTGGAGTCAAATTGATATGGGACTCCCAACGCCATCCCAATATCTCTGCAGTCAACAGTCAGCTGCCAATCATCAATGAAGATTTCTAGTATATCCTCAGCCCTAGGTACCACTTTCTTTGGCAGGTTCTGATACCACAATTTCACGAACCTGGGATAGACATTTTCCTTCAAGGGTGAAAGCAGGGGTAGCAGACCTTCTTTTTTCAATTATTCTAATGTCCCCTAGTAGGCCCCAATGTTGGCAAAATATGTCAGATCAAAATCCGTCTCAGGGACAAGACTCAATTTTTCTAAAAACTCATTGGGGGTAGCTAACCCCGCTAGCAGTTCTACTGGAGGGGTAGCTCTTGCTAAGGTTTCTTCTACTCTAGGTTCCTGAATCTCAACAGCTTTGGCTCTCATAGCTTTAGGAGTCTTTTTGGGTGACATCTAAGTGAACCTCCTCTTGACAGGTGGTTTGTCAGCTGGCTTCGACTTTTTAGAGGATTTGGGGGAGGAAGCAGTTGTTCTCTGGTGTATGTTCGCGAGGGTTTCCTCTGGCTCATCCATTTTACTCTTCAGAAATTTAACACTCACCAACTTGAAGTGGAGTTTGAAGTTTAAAAATCAGAGGAGCGACAGATTGATTATGGAAAGGCAGTTGACCTCGAAATACCTAGGGTTTACAGAAATCGTATTGCACAGCTTCAATTTTTTCAGAATTAGGGGCAAAATGCTCCGCTGTGCAAGCTGAATGTACTGATAATATGGCAAACTGAAGAGCTAAAAGTTCTGTGAGGATTTAATGGAGAAAGAGGGAGGCGAAAGACAGAGGAACAAGAGCTAGGGTTTGCAGAAGGTATGGAATGAGGCACAAATGACCTATCAACGGGTATATAAAAGGTGAAATACGATTCTGATAGGATGAGCTGGATGGTTTCGATAGGTTCGCGCGTCCTGTCGAAAACATAGCAGACAAAACTTTGAAAGGGGATGATTCCATAAGATCTCGATAGGTTGAACTATCCTTTCATCAGTTTAAATGGCAGCTGAGTCTTCCTTTCGATAGGTTCCTGATTAGTATTTAGAACCTATCGAAATCTCCATTTTTCCTATCGACAAGTTAGTTTTACCTATCGAGAGGTTCAGTACCTATCGAAACCATCTAACATCCTGCCGAAATCACCAAGTGACCTATCGAAAGGTGAGCTTGACCTATCGTAGACTTCTAAAAATCAAATAAAGCTGTATTTCTGGGCACTCGCAGTCTTAGTTCTTAGCAGGCTCTGTTGATGTGGTGCCCCATGATTAGATTCTCTTATGAACAGCTCCCATTACCTCAGGATAGCTGAGAATGACGGTCTAGTATTGAGCATGGCAGTTTTGTTGTTTTCTTTTTATTATTGCAAAGAAATAAAAAGAATCAAATAACAACGAAGTAAACACCTACAAATAAAAATAAAGTATGATACATATGATACATACTGACTGCAGGGGTTAATCTGGAGGGTCTGGAAGGTCCATAGTCTCCTCAGGCTCATCAAACTTGGCACTTTTCATAGATCTTTTCCTCAGCCACTGTCCATTCCCTTGGTGTAGTCTTTCAGCTACGAGCCAAGCCTTGTCCTGCACCAGCCAATGTGGATTATCATGCATCACTTTCTTTTGGGCATTAATGGACAAGCAAGCCTCTTCAGGAGAGGGTTGATAGCCAGTGTTATACACATTCAGCTTAGCCTTCATGTTTCCAAATGACACTTCCATGATCCCATACCTGCATTGTATGTGGGCATTGGCTGTGGCCAAAAGGGCCTGCCTAGAATCACAGGTATGGATGAAGCACATTTTCTTGGTTCCATGTCCAAAACCAAAAAGTCAGCAGGATAAAAGAATTTGTCAACTCTAACCAAAACATCCTCAATTATCCCCATAGGTTTCCTTTCAGATCTGTCAGCCAACTGGAGGACCACATGTGGGAGCTTCAATTTACCTAAGCCCAGCTTCTCATATACTGAATATGGAAGCAAATTCACACTGGCTCCCAGATCTAATAAGGCTTTGTCAATGATGTGATCCCTAATGATGCAGGGGATTGTGGGGGTTCCAGGGTCTTGGAATTTGTTTGGGGTTGCAATCGACAAAATTTGTTTCACTCTCCCTGCTAAAAAGACTTTCTTGGATATGTGTATCCTGGATTGTCTTTTATGGGTGCATAGTTCTTTTAAAAATTTGGCATAGGCTGGGACTTGTTTGATGGCATCAAGTAAAGGCAAATTAATCTTTACTTGCTTGAAAGTCTCCATCATTTCCTCAATTTTTCCTTGCCCTTTATCAAACGGGGAAGGTGCTTGTAGTGCCTTAGGAAATGGCAAGTGTGGGATTGCTCCCTCACTTGCAGTCTTAGCCAGTGGGGCCTCTTTCTTTTTGGGTTTTTTCTTTTCTTGAGGATCTTCATTATCCTCTTTATTCACAGTTGATTGTTCCTTCAAGTCCACCATTAGTAGTCTTTGTTGTGTGCTAGTAGAAATTACTTCATTTTCTTCATGCAAGTTCCTCACAGGCTTAGAGCCCACTTGGTTGTCCACTAACTTACCACTTCTCAAAGTTGTAATAGATTTAGCTTCCTCATAAGTGGAGGAAACTTCACCCACTACAAACTGCCTTCCTGGATTGTCCTGTGGTTGGCTAGGCAACCTTCCTCCCTCTCTCCTAGTCAGAGCATCAGACAACTGACAAAGTTGGTCCTCTATCTTTTTTATGCTCTGGTTGTGAGAGTGCATAGTTTGGGGTAAGGTGTTCAAGTTCTACAGTGAAGATAGAACTTGTTCGTCAAAGGATGGTGTTCTCACAGTTGGAGGATGTGCAACTTACTGCAAGGGAGGAGCTACAGGTTGGGCCATGGGTTGCAGATACTGAGGCCTTGGGACATAGCATTCTCTATAGGGCTGAGCATTTCTGTAAGGCATGGGCTCTTTGGGCTGATCTTCCTTGTCTCCACCTCAGTTAGGGTGGTTCCTCCATTGGTACCCAATGACTGTGCATTGCCCATAAAGACCTGAAATGCAACCACATGCTCTGTTATAAAATTAGGAAATTGGTCAGCAGATGAGCATTCTTCTAAGGGATGAGCAGGAGACTGGCATATTGCACATGCCTCCTCCACTATAGCACCCACAGGTGACTGCATTGCTCCCATCAGCCTATTAAATTTCAGAGTTAAGTTGTCCACTTTCCTTTCCAACTCACTTGGCGCACTCACTTCATATATCTTTCCCCTTGAGGTGTTCTCCTTCATCAATCTAGGAGGCTCTATATCTCTTGCTAAGGTTTCCCTTTGTATAGAGTTCTCACTAATGACGTAAAAGAGCTTCCATGCCTCCTCAACAGTTTTATGGAGATAGGTGCCACCACAGGAGGCATCTATCATATCTCTGCTTTTAGCATCAATTCCCTAATAAAAGCTTTGAACTAATTGCTATTCAGGGATTTCATGGTGGGGGCATTTCTTAAGGAGTTCCTTAAATCTCTCCCAGGATTGATGAAAGTCTTCAGTTGGATCTTGGGTAAAAGAGATGATACCCTTCCTCAATTGGCTGGTCTTTGCCATAGGGAAGAATTTGGCCAGAAATTGACATTAGGGATCACTCTAGGACTGAATGCTGTTAGTTGGAAGCAAGGGCAGCCAGGTCATGGATCTGTCCTTCAATGAAAAAGGAAAGAGTCTCATCCTGGTGGCCTCCTCTCTCAAACCTGTGATATTAAATGTAGTGCACAGTCCCAAGAACTCATCAATGTGTTTATAGGGGCCATGAAATGAGGGCAGCATTTGAATGATGGATGATTTTATCTCATAGTTTCCCTTAGCAGCTGGGAATTGAATGCAGAAGGGGGAATTATAGACCCCTGGTGCATTAAACTCCTTAAGGGTTCTCGGATGCTATTGCTCACCCATTTCTACAGAATCAAATGCAACGGAAGTGGGTGTAGTTTGTCTAGATCTGAGAATTCTTTCAACCTCTAGATGTAGTAGAATAATTTGAGGTTGCAGAGTTCTCCTACCAAACATACAACACTCAGATTCTGAATGCAGAATCGATCCACAACACCACAAGCAGAATCAACCAAATTTTCTAACTACTCTAACAAAAAATATCAACAGATCTGAAGAATAATAGGGGAGTGGAGGGATGCAAACTACAGAGCAGTCTCCAGCAGGATTCTCCTCTCACTGGTAGCCTTAGATCTGATGAAATGCACACAAAACACTGAAAAACAACACAACTTACAAATACAGTTAGTAAAATCAAACAAAAACTATAGATCTATGATCAAAACTTAGATTTATCGATTTCTAAGCATGCCTCCCTGACAACGGCGCCAAAAACTTATTGGCGTGTTTGCCTTCCCTCAAATGAGAGTCTAAATTCATTAATAAAACTAGGCAGACACACTCATACAGACCTGCAAGTATTCAGGATCTGTTGTAGCAAGCTTTAAAAGAATGGTGAGTAAGGGAATGTCCACAGGGAGGTTGGTTAGAAATATAATAAATCTCCATATCTGAATTAGATCTGGCACCCTAACTATTGCTAAGTTACCTAAAAGACAGGAGAGAGGTTTAAAATGGATTGTCACTTTAAACTAAGCTGAAATTAAACATAAACTAAATTGGATCGAGTTTAGGAGCTTAGATCTTACAGGAGAAGAGAGTAAAAAGTAGAAAATGGAGAAGAGTAGCTTGGAGGTTGGTTTGCACTGAAATCAGATTCGATTAATCATTCTACAGAGGTTCAGAGCACACAATTCCCTCAACTGGCTATGAGCATAGCTGCAGGGTATAAATTGCAGTCCAAATCACAGGATCCACCTAGTCTTAAGGCTATGATCTGTCCACTTTAATGGTCACAGACCATCCTATAGACTTTATCGAATCCATGGATTACAGCAGATGAATCCAATAGGGGCTTGAGCTTAGATTTATCTTAAGGTTATGATCTGTCCACTTTAATGGTCACAGACCATCCTAGGGATCTCCTTCAAAGCCAGAGCATCAATTAGAACAATTAAAACCACTATAGATGCTACAATTCCCAAGTCACAAACTGAAGGAATCACAGGAGCATCAGATCCAGGGAGATCAGATGGTTTCCAAGAGGTCTCCCAGTTAAGTGGGTGAGCTGATATACAGACTCCTCTACACAGATCCGATCGATAACCAAATAGAACCAAAGGAACTTTAAATCTAATTAAAGCATTAAAAATAGCATTATCATTGCAAACAAGGTCACTCTATAATGGAAATACTCGTGATCATAGTAGCATTAGGAACCTATACCCAATTATAGATCAACCTTCGCCTCCTGCCATCAGAAGGGACTTAGCCAACCATTGTTGGGCTAAAGGAGGGAAATGGAATTTCTCTCCAAGCTCTAATATCTAGAATTTGGCTCAGATCTTGATCCTCCCTTAATTGCAATTGGGGGTCTCTATATATTGCTTTCTCCTCTATTTTTCTTGCCAAAAATCCCTTCTAGGAGGTCGTCAGAGTTTGTTAGAGTTTTGTTAAAGCACGTGAGTCGGTTAGAGCTTTCTAGGGCATATTATGGAACCGTCGTGTCGGTCACCAAATGCCTCGGGTTGTGTGCAATAGGTCACTGAATCACAACGTGTGCATAGCTGAATTTCTGAGAAGTTCTACACACAATTTCGAGAGGTTCAGGAGGCTTTCGACAGGTTAGAATTGAGCATTTTGGTCCTTTCGCTAGGTTGTCAAATCCGTTCGATAGGTTCCGATAAGATGAATCTTCGCTTAGAGTTCTAGCCTTCTCAGTCCTTGGTTTGGAGTATTCGACAGGTTGGAGAAACTCTTCGACAGGTTGGAGAAACTCTTCGACAGGTTGGAAAACTATTTGGACAGGTTCCGCTCTGTATTCCGCCATTTCGATAGGTTTGCTTTCAGTCTTATCGAAAGGCTCAATCACCCTTCAATAGGTTCTGTTCAAGCATTTTTATCTCGATAGGTTCAAGAAACCATTCGATAGGTTCCTTTGACACTTCAGGCAGGTTTTTGATAGGATGGTTTCTTCTTTCCTTTCAGCTGCTCAATAGGTTCTGAGATCCTATCGAACTCCTTAATCCACACGAATTTATCCTTCTTCTACCTTCAGATCCTATCGAAGACCACTTCAACTGCACGAATTCTTCCTTTCTTTGCTTTCAGCTCCTATCGAAGTCTTCAGATGACCAATCGATAAGACGTTCTCAGCCTGTTTTCACTTCCTTCGCCTTGCCCTGTTGTAGCCACGAGCTCTAAGGGTCCAGTGATGTGCTACCCTCTGGTGTGCTGTTACTGGGTTGGTCCTGTACTGAGAGATAGCTCCTTTTTAAGCTTTCTTAAGTGCTTTTCTACATTAGTATCTTCTTTTGTTGCTGTCTACAAAATGCACTTCCCAAAAGCTTATTAGTGTGCTCACAGGTCTATCAATGGTAAGGTTATAGGGTGAAAAGTGGCATTTTTCACCGCTTTACAATACTCAGGGTATAACCAAATCCCTTTGTATCCTCAAGATAAAAAAAAAAATACTTTCACATGTCCCTTTGGCACCTTTGCCTACAGGAGGATACCTTCTGGACTGTGCAAAGTGATAGGATATTTTAGATGCTTGCTGCTAACATTATTTTAAATAAGTGATAAGAATGTGTTAGTAAAAGTAAATCAAAGGTGAATTGAAAAAAAATATAGAACAGCAAGTCCAAAAAAATACACATAGACCTGTAAGATACAGGGCCTGTTGTAGAAATTTATGATAAGTAAGTTTTTTTCACAGAGAAATTGATCTAGAACCCAAAATGGGTTATAATAGTAGGCCTCCAGATCTGACAATCCTAAAGAGAGGGAGTTAGGTGTCACGCCTACACTAAATTACCTAAAGAAAGAAATAAAGTGCAGTCCTATCTTAAGAAAGGGTTATATAGAAGGGGATGATGGTGTGTTAAAATAAGGAAAAAAGGATGAGAAGTAAGCAGCTTAGGTTAAAGGTACATTTAGTTTTGCAACTCAGATTTAGGGCTCTCTCTGTAGCAAGTCCTTGCTGAAGTGCTATTACTAACCTCAACAAGGTGAAAGTATCCAACTTAACCCATGCCATTTGGGGTGCTCTTAAGGCTATAGTCTATCCACTGAAATGGCCACAGTCTATCCTATAGAGTCTGTCAAATCTCATTGATCAAGCCCGAAATTGGTAATCTAATCCAAAGGAGTAAGATGATCAAACCTCATCCAATGGATCAAATCAGGCCATGAATACTATTACAGACACTATGTCTACTAGTGCTCTAAGCTCTCTAGATTTGTTCACAGACCTGGCTGGCATCCATAGGAATATTAAATCTAGGAAGGTCTGATGGCAATCAAAAGATCTAAAGGTTAAGTGAACGAGCAAAACCCAGAACCACAAATCCGATCAAGAATCTAGTGGAACCAAAAGACCTATAGAGTTAAATACGCTTTATATCAACAATTTATTACTTAAAAATAGCTTGCAATACAAATATCCTCACAACGGCAATCACTACAGGGAAGCCAATTCTAACATCTGATGGCGGTCAAGTAAAATAGGGGGGATCTATTTCTGCAAAATCTCTCACCAAGCTACAAGTCCAAGTGCGGAGAAGGAGAATCCATCTCAGATCTGTGACCAAGTTTATCTTAGGGCTATAGTCTGTCCACTCAAATGGTCACAGGCTATCCACAGAGGCTCCCTTACCCACAAATACTAAAATAGAATATGAAAACTGTTGTCTACCACCATGGTCCCAGGGCATCACGCTCAAGCTTCCATGGGCCATTCAATAAGCTCAAATCCTAAATGTATGCTATAGCCTGAATAGAACTACGGACAAAAAGGAAAATAACAGATTGAGTAGGCATTCAAACAAAGATTCCATTGAGCTGGTGTTATTAACAATGAAATCCCTCAAGGCAGCAGCCTTGTGCACAACAGCTCAACATCAAATCCCAACGTTTACTGACCTATTACAAAACTGAAATAAAACTATACATAAATGCTTACCAAAGTTGTAGCCAGCAAGTGCTGAGCTAAGAGAGAAGAAAAAATAGAAAAAGAGGTGATCAAACCCTAACCCTAACCCTAGACTACTTGAGCTCTTAGCCGACAGAGCTTGAAGGAGAAAGTGAATGATGATTTTCTAAGTTACAAGCGCAACTTATATACTTAGTTTCAATGTTGTGGCTAAGAGGAGAGTAAACCCTAATTTTTCAGGCAAATGTGGCACTGTTTCAACCCTTCGATGCGTGCGTTATAATTTGTGCCTCAGGGTGCGTGCCCTAGACATGGATAAATCCCAAAAAGGTCCTTAGGTTAGGATTGAGAAGTTGAGAACCCAATCTTTGCGAGGCTGGCTTCTGCATTTCTCTTCTATAGAACATGTAGAGTGCTCGCGGGGTAGAGTTTGGCATGATAATTACTGTCTCGCACAGTAGAGCTTCAGATGATCGCGCGGCTGCCTCAGCTTCGAATGTCCTCATGCAGAAGAACTTTCAGTGTATTGCTTGCTCACACAGAAGGGCTTCAGAAACTCCATTCACAAGGTACTTGCAAAGATGCCTTCGCATCTCGCTCGGTATAGACTTGAACTTTCAGGCATGTGAGAGTTGCACAAGAAAATTTTTGGGCATCTCTCTTCCAGAGCCACATGAGAACTGCATGAGGTTTCTGCTATTGTTCACGCCAATTAGCCTCACGAGGTAGTACGCTCTGCTGCACTAAGGGTTGATCCTCGAGAGAACTGTGTGAGCAGTATTTCTGAAGGTTTAGTGCGCGAAAGCTTCGTGAGAGTTGTTCTGTGATACCTCTCCATTTAAAGTGCACGACTTCTTCGCTAGCCCTGTTATACTGCATGCCTAAGCTGTGCGAGGGAGCTCTGCCAGTGACTTAAATAGTGTGAGGCATCACCTCTGCTGTGCGAGATAGGTCAATGACTCCTCTACTGCTATGCATATGTTTCTATTGCAGCTTCCTCCACTCTCACCTATACTTCTCTCATCTGCTAGACTTTCTGGGTCTAGTATGACATGCAACAATAGTCACCATGGTCTGTACCACCATGGTGTTCCATCACTTCTGGCTCAACTGTCATCTTTTGCTTGAAATTTCTCTCTTCTTAGCACAAAAAGCACAGACTCTGTGTTAAGCTGCACAATTTATTCCTAACTATAAAATAACCTAAAAAGGAGTTATTAGTGAGCTTTAAGGTCCAGCAAAGGCTACGTTGAGAGGTAAAAAGTGGTACTTTTTAGTGAATAACACACCTCCAAACCTAATCTTTGCTAGTCCCTGAGCAAAGCAAAATATAAACAGCTACTCTAAGAATATAAATGCCACTTTCGTAGGGAGCACGGATGCATTTAGCTTTTACATCAAGCCTTTTAAACCCTAGGTGATCCCTAGTGGAGGAGTAAATTCTCCTGAGGGTTTTCAATGAAGGTACCCACAAACTTTACAATGAAACAATTAACAAAAGTGCACACAGTGGTAAATTAGTTTGAAACAAATAGAGTTCACTTCACTTTTGCTCTGTCAAAGTTAGAGGAGTTCTAAACTAGCATATGCAAGCAATTTAACACTTTAGTCATGCATGTATACTCATTACACCGAATTAGTTGACACCAAGAAAATAATGGATGCAAAACAACATTAAGCTTGCCAGTACATCAGAATTTAGGTTCAAACAATGCCTCAATGATTTCAATCTCAGACCCAATGCTTACTAGGGCTATCTCTCATAAATGAATTTAAGGGTGTATCATTTCACACAAGCTCAAGAGCAGTTACACACCCCAAATGGGTTTGCAAGCATGAGCATAGGCAGCTATTCGAATTTCTGACATCACAAAATACTTCTCACCATAGATTAAACATTCCCTTAACTTCACATGACAGAACATTTGACTTTCGATCAACCAGGGCTTTTCATGAGTTGTAATGTGGCTTATTGGTGAGGATTGTAAAGAATAAAAGGGGTAAGAAGGGATTCAAAATTGAGAAATCAGCACAGGTAGGAGATGATTCATAACTTCACCTCTTTCATTTCAGCACAACTTCATCTTTTTTTTGAAATTTCAGAGCTAAAGTGGCTAGCTTCTTCTCTTCTTCTCAACATTTCCAATGAAGTTCTTCTTTTGACTTCTCATTCTTTTCCTTTTTATTTATTTATTTATTTATTTATTATTTAGTATTTATTTTTTATTTTATATACATATATTTTTTTTTTCTTTTAATGGTGGTTGCCATGCATCTACAACTGCTACACTATTATTTATAGATCACCACCTCTCTTCTCCTCCTTTCACCAATTTTTAAACTTTGCTCACTTGTCTTCAACAACCTCTCCTTTACCTACTAAATTCTCAGAGTGAGGGTAGGGCTGAATCAAGTTAAGAGGTTTAGGTTTAAGTACTTTCGTATTTGTTGAAGAAAAATATGGCTTCACTACAAAATATTGGCCTTTTAGCTACGCCTCTTTTGCTACAGCCGTATAAAAGACGCCGCTAAATCCAACATTTTCACGCCAACCGTTTAAGGAAATGCCAACAGCTAAGCCTTAAATCTTTTAAAAGCCCAAGGTCTCCTCTCTCTCTCTCTCTCAAAGCCCAAAGTCTCCTCGCTCTCCACTCGCCAATCACCATATCCTCTCTCTAAAGCCCGAAGTCTCCTCTCTCTCCACTTGCCAGATCTAATTCTTCTCTCTCTCTCTCATGAAAGCCGACATCTCTCTCTTTCCCTCTTGCGATTTCTCCTGCTGAAACCCCTTTTTCATCTAATTTTTTTAAAACATCATCTCCATCTGCTCGAGAACAATAGATGGATCACTTGAATGGGGTTTAGTTATGACGAACCATAGCTGACTGTGTCCTCTTCAACTCTTTTTATAGATATGCAAAAGTGAATCACCAAGGTTAGGGATACGATTTTTGTTTCTTTTTTATTGCTCTGTACTGCAAGTATTTGTGGCTTTTGGAATTTTTTATTTTTTTTTCAGTTTGATCTGATCTCATTTATGTCGAGGAAGACGAACCATAGCTGATCGTATCACCCCCATCTCCATTTCTATATCTACAAAAATGAATCCCCAAGGTTAGGGGTTTCAATTTTTTTATTTTTGATTGCTTTGTACTGCTAGTGTTTGTGGTTTCTGGGATATTTTTTTTTTTTAGTTTAATCTGATTTATGTAGAGGATCATCTCCATTTCTATATCTATAAAAATGAATCGCTAGGGTTAGGGTTTCGATTTTTTTATTTTTGATTGCGTTGTACTGCTCTGGCCTCTTAAAGAATGGCTCGATTTTGAGCATGCAGTTTAATAACCATAATGTTACTAATGTACAGACTACAAAACTAATTTGTGCCTTCGGATCTTACAAATTAATCAAAACTCTTCGTACTGCTGGCATTTGTTGTAGCTGGTGGATGTCTCATGTTAGAAGTTCCTTAAATTTGTTGGTCATCAATCTGTTTTTCGACAGATCATTACTGCTTAGGAATTATCATTGATATTTTTCTACCTTCCCTTTTTTTCCCGCTGCTGGTTTCCTTTTTGTCTTGGCTACCATGCTTAAATGCAGTCTCTGTGGAAGCGGTCACATAGACAAATCCTGCAAATTATTACTTTTAATTAAAATTTCAACAAATAAAATTTTTTTTTAGGTGGCTGAGAGATGATTAGATTGGGTTACATCAAGATAGGGATTTGTTTTTTTCAAAATTTAGAGCATGTGGTTTGAACTCAAACTGGGCTAAACATATTTTAGAGCATGTGGTTTGTAATCTCAACTGCTAGAAGTCGTGGTTTTGGTTTCTTTCATGTAGCATAATGATCTAAGCAAAAACGAAGGGAGAGCAGAGAAAGGTGTATCATACTTTATTGATGGTGGGGGCTATATCCAAACTATAAGAATCGATACAATATAAATGATCTTTATTGTCTTGGAACATATTTTACTCTATGTGGTTGTCCATGGTCAATTTTTTGTCTTACAGGTTATATAGGAAGCTGTTTAGGACTTCAGTATTTGTTAAGAGAGTGCATAAGTATGTGGCTGTAGCATTTTATAGGTTGAGTATTGAAACATGATAATGGAAAACCTAAAAAAAAAAGTAACATGCACACAGCACATAACATGATATTGTTTAAGAAAATGAAAACATTGTATTTTCTCCAATATTTGTATGGAGGAAAATATATAGTTCAGAAGGTTATTATGTGTTAAATTGAATTTTTCTTGATCATCATTGGGCTAGGTGTTTTGTCCCTAGTATTTATTGAGCCTGACAGGCTCAATATATATTTTCTAAAATTACAAATATGGCCTTAAAAAGCACACCTTTCTTTGAATTAAAGTCTCATATTTGTCATCAATCCCTTGACCCATCTATTTGGGATCGGCTTTGTGTGTCCTATTTCTCCATTCACTTCCGTTTAGGACTAAACTCTATTTTTCCACAATCTTTCATGGCATTTCTCTCCAGGCTTTTGTTTGTCTTCTCATTGTGCTATCAAATGTCTTTCTTCGATGTCTAATAGTTAACGAGGGTATAGATTCTGTAGCTCCTTGTTGGGTACAATAATTTCTTTTGCTGATGTCACCTTCTTTGAAAATACTTTATAGTTTTTACCAGGAGGTTCTATAGAGCCTGACTTCTTCCTGTCCCTCTTTTCTGGTGGATGTAGTTCTTGATGTTCTTTAGAGGATGGCAATATGCCAATATCTACGCACCACTATGAAAAGCCTATTCTAAGTGACCAATTATCAATGTTTGATGATGAAGCTCTCAATGTTCTTCATTCACCTCCTGATTTTGATATCTAGTTGCCTATTGCACTTTGACTAGAATTGATATAACATCATTGCTTTATATTGTTTTTCAGTTGAAGAGGAGTTATTTTCCAAGTTCGAGTAAATAATTTCTATTTGTGATTTGAATCAGTTAGCATAAGATACAATTCATGGTTCAATTATAATTCTATTTGACACCCTACACGAATAAGATATTATTATTTTTTACTCCGACTTGTCATGACATAGAGCTTAAAGATTCTTAATACTTAAAAATTATTTTTTTTTATAGGCTGGAGTGAGATGAAATGGAATTGAAAGTCACATCCAAAAGGTTGGCTTCTTTTCAATGACATTGTTAGGAATTAGGTTACTCCACCCTGTTGCACAATAAGATATTATTATGATTTACTCAGACTTGTCATGACATAGGGCTTAAAGATTCTTCATAGTTAAAAATTATTTTTTGTTATAGGCTGGAGTGAGATGAAATGAAATTGAAAGTCATATCCAAAAGGCTGGCTTCTTTTCAATGACATTGTTAGGAATTAAGTTACTCCACCCTATTCTTTTTCACATGGAGCAAAAATGTATATCTATATTGAATTTGATGCAGAATTGCTGAATATGATTGACTTGACAAATCTTATTGATTTACAGAATATTGCTATTGCCTTTTTAGTTCTTATATCCCTATTTATGTTATGTATTAACTTTGGCCTTTAGCAGGTGTCATGTTAGTGTTAAGACCTGAAAAGTACCACTTTTCACCCCTTAACTTAGCCTTTGATTAGACCCTTAGCCATCAAATAAATGCTTGTTAAGTGTTTCTTGTAGGTAATAAACAGCAGGGAAATAAGGCCATTAATCTAGTTAAGGAGTTTGTTTTGGCACCAGAAGTCTCTCAAAAGAATGAGCCATGAATCCAGACCATAGAAGAGTCTCGCACAGCTGACAAAGCTCTAGAGGATTCAGAAAAATACACTTCGCACAGTCCTCACGAAGTCCCAAGACTTCACAAACAAGTTCTCGCGTAGTAGAGTGAAAGAAGAACTTCAGAAGCCTTGAGTCTCGCAACTCTCGTGAAGTTTAGAAGTTAAAGGTCGCGGAGCTCCCGTGCAGTTCAAGATGACCCCTCTCACCCTCACGTGGTTCGCTCAGAACAGCTGAGGAGAGAGAGCTTCAGAATCCTGCCTCGCGCAGCTGTCGCGCAGTCACCGCGGGATGAAAATATCAAGAGAACCTATCGGGCAGTTCTCGCGCTGTTCTGAAAGAAAGTAATCTCGCGAAAGCCAAAATTAGCCTTGCGAAGTGAAGAGGAAAGCTCGCGTAGTTCCCATGCTATTTCACAAATTATCAATCCAACTGCGCGAAGCCCAACCCAGCAAGAGCTTAACTGTCTACCACGCAACTGCTCAAAGCATCAAGAAGCTGCAACCACGCGATGTCTGAAGCTTGAATGCTAAACTCAACCACGCGAAATTTGGAGCTACCACGCGATAAGTCTGGGAACCGATTGCAACCTGGCGAAGCTCTGAACTCCAACTTCTAACATTCTGCAGAGGACTTTCTAGGGATTTCCAAAGATTAGGGCACACACTTCCATGCTCAAATCTTCGTGCACGTGCCCCGAGGCATCGAGGAGGGATCATTAATGTGCCACGTGGCATCGCTAAAATTAGGGTTTCCCAACCCTAATGTGTTGCCACAGCCACTGCTATATAAACCTAAGCCTGGTTTTGTTTAGGGGGGATCTTTCTTTTGGGAATCATTGAGACTTTTTTATCAGAGATCGTTTTCTTTTCTGTTTCTCTGTAGCTGTAAGTAGTTTTCTTTTTTTTTCTTTTTCTTTTCTCCATGGCTCAGCACTTGCTGGCCATGCCTTTGTATGTCTATTGAGATTAGATTAATGGAGTTTGTGTAATAGGATTTGTAATCTTATGGGATTTGTGTATTTGTGAGTTGATCTGTGCAAGGCTGCTGCCTTGTGATCCACCATTGCTTTGGCTGTGTTTCAAAGCAATGGAGGACTGATTCTAAGGACCCATTCAGATCCAAGTGACCTATGTGTTTGGGCTATCATGGTCGTTTACGGCCTTAGCCCCACCACAGGACCCACTAGATCTGAAATCCCCATGGAAGCCTGAGCTGGTACCCTTGTGACCATGGTGGTAGCAGCAATTAACTTGTTTTGGCTTGGGCTCCGTGAGGAAGAAAGCCTCTGGGATAGTCTGTGACCATTTAAGTGGATAGGTTATAGCCTTAGGGTGAATCCAACCCGCCGATCCAAGATGGATCCTTCTTCCCCGAGCCTCAGTTGTTAAGCCTGGTAGGAGATTGTGCAGAGGCAGACTCCCAATATATTTGTATAGACCCGCCATCAGATGTTAGATCTGATCTGGTTATGGAGATTGTAGGCTTGTGACTGGACCATTGCAGCCCCACTCAAGCAATGGACAGCTAGATCGAAGGTGGTACTCAACCTCTTGCTGGTTCTATGTGTCTGGGCTATCATGGCCCTATACAGCCTTAGCCCCACACATAGAGCTTTAGAGGTTGAGGTTTCCTATGGATTCCTGAGCTTTTGTAGCCTGGATGAAGTAGTGCCTACAATGATTAATTTGTTTTGACCCATCCCTGGACTGTGGTTCGCCTATGGGATAGTCTGTGATCATTTAAGTGGACAGGTTATAACCTTAAGGGATTGGATCATGGCACAGGGATGAGTTGAATTCTTCCTCCTCTTTGGTGATAATGTAGCCATTGGACAGGATTTCCATAACATCAGATCTAAATCTGAGTTATAAAAACTCCTCTAATCTAGACTCAATAACCTACTTCTCACCCTTTTATATTTATTTTCCACAATCCATCCATCTTCTCAACCCTTTCTGTAGTTAACTCATTAGACTATCTTAGAATACTTAGAATAAGTGACCTTAAACTCCCCTCCTTTTAGGACTGCCAGATCTGTAAGCAGAGTTGGAGGGACAACTAGAGATGGCTCCTTTAGAGCTGTAGATCACCTCTCCCTGTGGGACAAACTCTTACTTATCAAAACTTTCTACATATGGACCTTGTATCTTGCAGGTCTAGGATTTCTCAGTTTTGCTGATTCCATCCCCTGTTTTACTCTTTCTTTGATTTTAAATTGTTTTTACCACTAACACATAAAGCAAGCACACTGAGATTTCGCAACAAGTTTTTGGCGCCGCTGTCGGGAACAGATGATCTATTAGTAGACCCTTAGTTTTTGTATTTTTAGTATTCTTTGTAGCTGTGAATAATTGATACTGCTGATGTAATTTTGAATCTTTCTTATAGATCTAGACAGCAACAGAGAAGGATAGTGGACTGCATTTGGAGCTTAGCTACCTCTGTTTGCAAATTCTCTAACCTTTAAAACTCTGTCTATTTCTCTTACAATTTCCATAGCAGTATTTAGGATAGTTTTAAATTTATATTTTCTTAGATAGCTGTAAATTTGTTAGATAAATTCTTTGAGTCCAGTGCTATGTGCCTGCAAGGAGTTGTCCCTGTTGGTGGTGTGTTTGTATGCTAGGTAGGAGATCTCTTACTCCTACTTTAGAGCCTTTCAACCCTGAACTAGAATGGGGTAGAAGACTTAGAAGAAACAGGCACACCACAGTTGAGCCCTCAATTGAATCCGAGACAGTACTCATGGGTGAAGAACAACCCAGAAATCTCAAGGAATTGAATGCTCCGGATGACTATAACTCTCCATTTAGCATTCAATTCCCCGATGTTCAAGGGAATTATCAAATTAAAACTTCAATCATCCAGATGCTGCCCTCTTTCCATGGGCTCAGCAAGGAGGACCCTTACAGGCATATTGACCAATTTTTGGCCTTGTGCACGACATTCAATATCGCTGGTTTGGGACCTGATGCTACTAGGCTCAGGCTCTTTCCCTTCTCTCTAAAGGATAGGGCTAGTACCTGGCTGGCCACTCTTCCAAACAATGGCATCACTACATGGAAAGACCTGCAGACCAAGTTCCTGACAAAGTTCTTCCCTGAGACCAAAACTAACCAGTTAAGGAAGGAGATTCTTGCTTTTGCCCAATCCCCAACTGAGGATTTTAATCAAGCCTGGGATAGGTTTAAGAAAATGCTCAAATAATGCCCCCACCACAAGATCCCAGACTGGCAGCTTGTGCAAAGCTTCTACAATGGGATTGATGAGAAAAATAGAGATATGGTCGATGCCTCTTGTCGTGGATCCTACATGCATGAGACTGCTGATGAGGCATGGGAATTGTTTGAGGTGATTAGTGAAAATGCTTTTCAAAAGCCATCCCTGGCAAGAACTAGTCAGGAGTCTGAGTCAAAAGTGGGGCATGCTGCTACATCAAGAGGAAAAATTTATGAGGTGTCTGGGAACAATGACCTGCAACTGCAGATGGCAAACCTCTCTATGAAGTTTGACAAATTACTGACTATGATGCAACCCAGAAGGGCTGCTCAACTGGTCGAGGCATGTCTAATATGCCAGTCCCCACAACACACAGTGGAGGAATGTCCATCTGTAGGACAATATCCTGAATTGGTTTTGGAACATGCTGTGCTGCTCAATCTTATGGCCAGCAACAATCTGGGGGCTACAATAGACAGCCATATGGATACCAGCACCAAAATGCTGGTTACCAATGAAGAGACCACCCAAATCTGAGGTGGAGGCAAGACAATTACATGCAGCCCCAGCAGATGTTGGCCTTACCCCAAAGGCCACAGCAGTAGTTCAATCAGGGATATGCCCCTAGGTCCAATTTCTAGCACCAGCAGCAGCCCCATCAGCAACAAAATCAATTGGTCTTACCCTCACCTCAGCCAAGAAATGCTTCCTTTGAGGACCAGGTCTTGACTTCATTACAAAACCGGGGTCCTTGGCTCAGACTGTGAATTCTCAGGGTCAGAGCATCCATGAATTGGAGTAGATAAGCAAAATTTCAAAGGCCTTGGCTAGGAGAGATGAAGGAAGGTTGCCCTGTCAGCCGGTTCTGAACCCCAAGGGTCAGTTTTTAATTGAAGAAGCTTCCTCAAGTTTTGAGGGAACCAATGCTGCCACTACCCTGAGGTATGGCAGGCTGATAGACAACCAGGTGGGTAGCAGACCAACAGAGTTCATTTCCACAGATTATTCGAATGTGTGTGATGAAGATGTGGTTGGAACACAGAGCCAAGAATTGCCTGCCACCCTGCAGCAGGAGAAAAATAAAGAGGCTATACTTGAGCCTCAGCTAGAAGAAAAATAGGAAAAAAGAAAAAAATAGAAGTTTAGTCATGGGCTAGCAGCTGAGGAACCAGCAGTACCTCAGCTGCCATTCCCTCAAGCTTTGGGTGTTCCTGTCACTTTTGAGAAAGGGAATGCCCAAATGGAGGAAATGATGGAGACCTTCAGGCAGGTGAAAATCAATTTGCCCCTGCTCGAGGCAATTAAACAGGTCCCAGCCTATGCAAAGTTCCAGAAAGACCGCTGTACCCAAAAGAGAAAAGCTCGAGGCCATGTGTCCAAAAGAGTCTTTGCAACTGATACAGTGAATTCTGTATTTAACATATCAATGCCTGAGAAGTTACAAGATCCAGGGATACCCACTATTCCCTGCATCATTGGAGACCATACAATCGGGAAGGCCCTTTTAGACCTTGGAGCCAGTGTTAACCTGCTGCCATACAGTGTATATCTGCAGCTAGGTTTGGGGGAGCTGAAACCTACCCCCATTGTGCTAATGATGGCGGATAGATCTGAGAGGAGGCCTATGGGAATGATTGAGGATGTCTTGGTAGGGGTAGATAAATTCTTTTACCCTGCTGACTTCCTAGTTTTGGACATGGGCTGCAGCAAAAGTACTAATCCCATACCTGTTATCTTGGGCAGGCCATTCTTGGCCATTACTAATGCATGCATTCAGTGCAGGTCTGAAGTCATGGAGATAACTTTCGGGCATATGAAAGTTGAGCTGGATGTGTACAACAGTGCAAAGTACCCTCAAGAGGATAATGAGGAGAGCTTTGCAGTGGATGTACTAGAAGAAATTGTGGATGAAGAATTGCCCACTCTGCTAGAGTGGAGCAACACTGTCAAGAATTTAGTTAAAGTTTGGGATATGGTGGAGGAAGAGAGCCCAGCTGTGATAATAAAAGACATGACCTCATTGAAGTCTTCTATGGGCTCAGTGCAACATTCCATTTGGAAACCTAAGACCAGCCAGAGAGACCACTGGCTGGAGAGTGTGCATTGATTATAGAAAGCTCAACTCTAAGACCAGAAGGACCATTTCTCTCTCCCCTTCATTGATCAAATTTTGGACAAATTGGCTGGAAAAGCATTTTACTGTTTTCATGATGGGTACTCATGGTACAACCAGATCCCTGTGCATCCTCAAAACCAAGAGAAAACCACCTTTTCCTGTCCTTTTAGCACCTTTGCTTACAGAAGGATGCCTTTTGGGCTGTGTAATGCGCGAGCCACTTTTCAGAGGTCTATGTATGCCATATTCTCTGATATGATTGACAAGTTTTTAGAGATTTTTATGGATGATTTTTCTGTCTATGGAGACAGCTTTGGCCAGTGTCTACAACACCTCAGCCTAGTTTTGCAACGATGTGAGGAGACCAATCTGGTCTTAAGCTGGGAAAAGAGCCACTTCATAGTAACACAAGGCATTGTGTTGGGCCATGTAGTCTCTAAAGAAGGGCTTGAAGTAGACAAGGCCAAAGTTGACCTCATTGCCAATCTGCCCCCTCCAAAAACAGTCAAGCAAATCAGATCTTTCCTTGGGCACGCAGGATTCTATAGGAGGTTCATTAAGAACTTCAGCAAGATTGCCAAGCCATTGTGCCACCTGCTCTGCCAGGATGTGCCTTTCTACTTCTCGAATGAATGTCTGAAGGCTTTTGAGACTTCGAAAGTCTGCCTTACCTCTGCCCCTGTACTCCAGACACCAGACTATACCCTGCCCTTTGAATTAATGTGTGATGCATCAGATTTGGCAATAGGTGTTGTCTTGGGCCAAAGAAAGGATAAGTTGCCTGTGGTCATTGCTTATGTCAGCAAGTCACTGGCTGAAGCTCAGCTGAATTATACCACAACTGAGAAAGAGTTTGGGCAGTGGTGTATGCTGTGGACAAGTTTAGATCTTATCTGCTGGGATCTAAAACTGTAATCTTCACTGACCACTCAGCGTTGAAGTACCTATTATCCAAGAAAGATGTTAAGCCCAGGTTGATTAGATGGATACTCCTACTGCAGGAGTTTGACATCGAAATCAAGGATAAAAAGGGTGTGGAAAATGTGGTGGCTGACCACTTGTCCAGAATTGTGTTGGAGAAATGTCTTGATGGTCCTACAAATGATGCCTTCCCGGATGAGCAACTATTTGCAATCCAATCCTTGGTCCCCTGGTTTGCTCACATTGTGAATTATCTTATTATAGGAAAGATTCCTGCCCACTAGACTAAAATGGACAAAGACCTTTTTTTCTCACAGGTCAAATATTTTTTCTGGGAGGAACCTGGCCTATACAAGTACTATGCAGACCAAATCATCTGAAGATGTGTTCCCGAAAGTGATGTCCCCAGTATTCTGGCCATGTGCCATGAAAATGCCTGTGGAGGCCACTTTAGTGGAAGAAAAATAGCTGACAAGGTCCTGCAGTGTGGTTTTTATTGGCCTTCTTTATTCAAAGATGCACATACACACTGCAAGGCATGTGAGAGATGTCAAAAATTAGGAGGGTTGTCCAAAAGAAATTCAATGCCTTTGCAGCCCATCCTTGTTGTAGAACTATTTGATGTATGGGGTATAGACTTCATGGGCCCTTTTCCTCCTTCTAATGGTTACCAGTTCATCTTAGTGGCAGTGGATTATGTTTCCAAATGGGTGGAAGCCATTGCCACAAGAACCAATGACAACCAGGTGGTCCTCAAATTTGTAAGGCAGAACATTTTCTCAAGATTTAGAACCCCTAGAGCTATTATCAGTGATGGGGGTAGCCATTTCTGCAACAGGAATTTTGAAAGCTTGCTCAAGAAATATTCTGTGACCCATAGGATTGCTACTCCCTCGCGACCCCCTTGCCCAGCTGCGCGAGTCAAATGCAATGGTCATTTCCCACGCTGATTGCTGGGACTTGCCGTTTCCCAACTCACTCTCAATTAATCGTGGCGACTTGGATGTTATTCCACCGTTTCATCTTCCACCATCCTCATCTTTAAATACACAAGGAGCCCCTTTCATATTCATCTCATCCTTTCTCCTCTCACCCTAGCGGTCCTTACCTAGTCCTAACAATGGCAGATGACAAGCCTAATGCGCTGCCTAACAAGTTTTACCCGATGTGGTTGGAACCGCCCCCACCTAAAGAGCCGGACCCCCTACAATCCCTCTGGGATGAATACGAGGAGGTTCAGCTGATCCTGGCTAAGGAGGAGGAGGAAAAGCTCCAGCCACAGAAGAAAAAGCGAAAGATAAAACCATCCCCTGCCCCCTCCACTCAACACCTTCCACCACCTTCTCACCCCCCCCCATCCTTGATCCCTCTCTCCTCCCTTCTTTCTTTTTGTAATTTTCTTTTTAGTCTTAATGAAACTTTCTTGTTCTGATTATTCTGTACAGTTCTCTGTTCTTGGTTGTTTTCTTTCTTGTTGTTTCCTTTTATTATGCCCTTAATAAATATGCTGCACAGACACCTATGAACCAGTGAGGACACTACTTCTCATAGGTTTGGGGGTGTGGCAGGCAGATCCTGCCAATGGAATAGTTAACCTACGTGTAGCATAATCATGTGAGTAATATGGATATGGAACCATGTTCACTGGAGAATCAGAAAAATAATGAAATTTAAAATTTTTCCAGACTTTAGACAGTATAAACTTTTAAAATTTCACATCTCCATGACGAGATCACCAAGGACACTCACTTATATCCGCACTTACTGAATCATTAGAGAGAGAAAAAGGTAAGGACATACTTAAGAATTCAAAGGAAAACCATAACCAGTGAGATTTGGGCCCATACAAAATTTTTCTTTGAGGAGTGACTAAGGCAATTTCTTTCTAACTCTAAGAGCTGGCTGAGTCACTGTGCTCACTAGAAGTTAGGCAACTCCAAGTTGAAACAACTAACAGCACCCATGAGACTTAGGAAAGGATCAAGGCCTTCTCTTGGACAGTTTGAGCCTAAATAGACCAACCTTAAGCAACTGCCCTTGTCCATACCCCCTTTGAGCCTTAAATCCTAAATTTCTTCAAAAATACACCTGAGTACTTGCACCTGAACCTATGTATCTGATTTAACCTTACCCTCATTCTGAGAATTCAGAAGGTAAAGGAACAAGAGTTGAAGATGGACTAGCTGTGGTCAACATTAGGTGCAGAAAGAAGAAGTACCTTAATGTCTGGCAGTATGGTAACTGAGAAAATGGTGGCACTTCAGAAAAGCAAAAACAAAATAAAAAGAAGAAAAATGAATAAAAAAGAAACAAAAGCAATAATGAAGAGGAGTAAGAGAGGAGTCAAGAAAGAACTTTCATTGGAAAAATTAAAATCAAGAAGAGAAACTGATCACTTCAAATCTGAAGACCTCAAAGAAGATGAAAGGAGCTGAATTAAAGAAGGTGAAGTCATGAATCACCTCCTTCACCTACTGATTTCTCAATTTTGAACCCCTTTTCAACCTCCCATTCTTTTTAACCACACTCCATAAGCCACATCACAACCCAGTTAAAGCCCTTGTGATCCAAAGTTGAGTGAGCTGTCATGTGGAGACAGAGAGCTGTTCAATCTATGGTGAGGATCTGTCAATGATGTCAGAACATCTGAGCTATGCCTATGCTCATGCTTACAGACTCATTTGGGGGATGTAACTGCTCTTGAGCTTGAGATAGAATGAAACCCTCAACAGTTCTTTATGAGAGTACGCCCTGAAGAGTTTTGGGTCTGATATTGAATCCATTAAGCATGACCTATAACCTAATTTTTATTCCAGGGATGAGCTCAGTGCTGACACATAGGTGAATTGTTCTTTAGTGTAAACTGATTGGAAATGTTGTGCTTTCATGAGAAGCTTATAATGTTTAAATTTCTGTGCAGCCAATATGTTTGAATTTCTTATATTTTTAATGGTTAAAAGGTGAACTAACTCTGTTCCTTGACTGCTCATCTGATAAATTGCACTTTTGTTAATTGCTTCATTGAGAAGTTTGTGGGTGTCTTCACTGAAAACCATCATGAGACTTCACTCCTCCACTAGGGATCACCTAGGGGTTTAAAAGGATTGGTACATATGCTAAATGTATCCGTGCTCCCTACGAAAGTGGCATTTAAATTCTATAGTTGATTTAGTGTAGCTTTGCTAAGGGACTAGTAAAGATTAGGTTTGGGGGTGTGTTAAGACCTAAAAAGTACCACTTTTCACCCCTTAACTTAGCCTTTGATTAGACCCTTAGCCATCTAATAAATGCTTGTTAAGTGTTTCCTGTAGGTAATAAACAGCAGGGCAATAAGGCCATGAATCCTGCTAAGGAGCCTATTTTGGCACAAGAAGTCTCTCAGAAGAATGAACCATGAATCCAGACCATAGAAGAGCCTCGCGCAGCTGACAAAGCTCCAGAGGATTCAGAAAAATACACTTCGCGCAGTCCTCGCAAAGTCCCAAGACTTTACAAACAAGTTCTCGCGTAATAGAGTGACAGAAGAACTTCAGAAGCCTTGAGTCGCGCAGCTCTCGCGAAGTTTAGAAGTTAAAGGTCGCGCAACTCCCACACAGTTGAAGATGACCCCTCTCACCCTCGCGCGGTTCGCTCAGAACAGCTGAGGAGAGAGAGCTTCAGAATTCTGCCTCATGCAGCTGTCGCGCAGTCATCGCAGGATGCAAATATCAAGAGAACCTGTCGCGCAGTTCTCGCGCTGTTCAGAAAGAAAGCAGTCTCGCGAAAGCTAGAATTAGCCTCACGAAGTGAAGAGGAAAGCTCGCGCAGTTCCCGCGCTATTTCACAAATTATTAATCGAACTGCGCGAAGCCCAACCCAGCGAGAGCTTAACTGTCTACCTCGCAACTGCTCAAAGCATCAAGAAGCTGCAACCACGCGACGTCTGAAGCTTTAATGTTAAACTCAACCACGCGAAGGCTGGAGCTACCACGCGACATGTCTGGGAATCGACTGCAACCTGGTGAAGCTCTGAACTCCAACTTCCAACATTTCACAGAGGACTTTCTGGGGATTTCCAAAGATTAGGGCATGCACTTCCACGCTCAAATCTCTGTGCATGCACCTCGAGGCATCCAAGGATCATTAATGTGCCACATGGCATCGCTAAAATTAGGGTTTCCTAACCCTAATGTGCCGCCATAGCCACTGCTATATAAACCTAAGCCTGGTTAGGTTTAAGGGGGATCTTTCTATTGGGAATCCTTAAGACTTTTTGATTGGAGATCGTTTTCTTTTCTGTTTCCCTGTAGCTATAAGTAGTTTTCTTTTTTTTTCTTTTTCTTCTCTCCATGGCTCAGCACTTGCTGGCCATGCCTTTATATGTCTATTGAGATTAGAATAATGGAATTTGTGTAATAGGATTTGTACTCTTATGGGATTTATGTATTTGAGAGTTGTTCTGTGCAAGGCTGCTGCCTTGTGATCCGCCATTGCTTTGGCTATATTTCAAAGCAATGGAGGACTGATTCTAAGAACCCATTCAGATCCAAGTGACCTGTGTGTCTGGGCTATCATGGTCCTTTACAGCCTTAGCCCCACCACATGACCCACTAGATCTGAAATCCCCATGGAAGCCTGAGCTGGTAGCCTTGTGACCATGGTGGTAGTAGCAATTAACTTTTTTTGTCTTGGGCTCCGTGAGGAGGATAGCCTCTGGGATAGTCTGTGACCATTTAAGTGGACAGGTTATAGCCTTAGGGTGAATCCAACCCGCCGATCCAAGACGGATCCTTCTTCCCCGAGCTTGAGCTGTTAGGCCTAGTAGGAGATTGTGCAGAGGCAGACTACCCATATATTTGTATAGACCCACCATCAGATGTTAGATCTGATCTGGTTATGGAGATTATAGGCTTGTGACTGGACCATTGTAGCCCCACTCAAGCAATGGACAGCTGGATCGAAGGTGGTACTCAACCTCTTGCTGGTTCTATGTGTCTGGGCTATCATGGTCCTATACAGCCTTAGCCCTACACATAGAGCTTTAGAGGTTGAGGTTCCCTATGGATTCCTGAGCTTTTGTAGCCTGGATGAAGTAGTGCCTACAATGATTAATTTGTTTTGACCCATCTCTGGACTGTGGTTCCCCTATGGGATAGTCTGTGACCATTTAAGTGGACAGGTTATAACCTTAAGGGATTGGATCATGGCACAGGGATGAGTTGAATTCTTCCTCCTCTTTGGTGATAATGTAGCCATTGGGCAGGATTTCCATAACATCAGATCTGAATCTGAGTTACAAAAACTCCTCTGATCTAGACTCAATAACCTACTTCTCACCCTTTTATATTTATTTTCTACAATCCATCCATCATCTCAACCCTTTATGTAGTTAACTCATGAGACTATCTTAGAATACTTAGAATAAGTGACCTTAAACTCCCCTCCTTTTAGGACTGCCAGATCTGTAGTCAGATCTGGAGGGACTACTAGAGATGGCTCCTTTGGAGCTGTAGATCACCTCTCCCTATGGGACAAACTCTTACTTATCAAAACTTGCTACATATGGACCCTGTATCTTGCAGGTCTAGGATTTCTCAGTTGTGCTGATTCCATCCCCTGTTTTACTCTTTCTTTGATTTTAAATTGTTTTTACCACTAACACATAAAGCAAGCACACTGAGATTTCGCCACAGTTAGCAAAACCCTTTGTTAAAGAAAATAAAATTGCACGATGACAATCTAATCACATTAATTTCTTGCTAAAATTAGCTGAAATATTGAGGTGATTGTGCATTCATTCAAATCTTAGTAAACATACATCAAATTATCTGATTGCATGCACTTCTGATATCTTATTATTTTCATTACATAACTATTACTGTAGATGGCCTTGGTGATTAAGTGATTTCTAAGATATTGTATTATCATATGGTATTGAGTGTTTGTTTCTATATGGAATTGATTTGGTATTTGGGTAATAATGGCAGATTTGTAGAGCATTAGCATATATTCATGGAGGTATAGGAGTTTGCAACAAGGATATTAAGTCACAAATTCTATTGGTTAGTATCAGGTTTCCTAGTGTCCTATTTACTGTCAGCTGCTCCTTCTCATCCATTTGCTACATCTTAATCCTCATACCCATCAGCTCAAATTATGAGATTATGGAAGCCCTAAAGTGCTGGTAGGATATACCATTATTTATACTTTATCTTTCTATATCTTTTATTCTAGCATGTCCTTTACAAGGATATAATTGGCAAACTTTGTTAGAAGCTACCAAAATTCTAAAAACATACATCTGATTTTTTTGTATTTTGAAATTAATCGCCATTATAATTTAACTGTGAATTTGTGATTGATTTTTCTAGGTTAGTGCCTGCAAATATGGTTTAACAAAACTTGTGATTCTTTATTACTCACAACTCCCAATTTTTTTTATTTTTTTCAAATAAACAAATACTGGTTAGAAATGAAAAATACATAACCTATCACACTCAATTCCACATCATGATTTCTAGTGAATTTCATGTGTGCACTCACTTAACTTATGTGTGTTGACATTGATCTATAGCCCTGGATGTGTGAATACTTACATATGCACGTAGATTGGAGTGAGCTTGAGGCATTTCATGCATATGGCCGTCTTACTTTGGCAAATCTAATGTTCGTGTTTTCAAAAATTTGCACACCACATTTCCTAGTACACCATAACCCGTGCCCATATATATATATATATATGTATATATATATTTATATTGATGGTGATGGATTTATTTGTACAGGTGTAGCTGTACAACAATCTAGAATACCAATAAATAGCGGTAAATTGATAAGTAATACACAGTGATTCGGTAATCAATACAGAAATAATCTTATAAACACTCTGGATAAAGTTTGGGTATATAAAATATTATAGGATTTCTCAGGCATGATGCTGCATTTTTTTTTTTCGTTGCATACCACATACTCTGACTAAAATCATATTGCCAAGAGAAGGACATAGCTGATGTAAGAGTTTTCCAAGTATATTTTGCATAATTCTTTCTGACGTCAAGTGAGCTAATGCAAAGAAATGTAGTGAAAAACATATTAGCAGCTTGTGGATGAAATGGGTGACAAATTGACCTTGCCCCAATCCATGTCGTATTTTATTTTACAAACACATGTATATATATATTCTTGACGATCCAATCTTTAAAGTAGAAAAAAAATTACATATTCTTGAACTAATTACATCTTTAAAGTAGGAAAAACCAATTCTTACTACACTGTTTAAATTCTGTATAAGTTCTGATTTATTTCTATATCCTGAAAGTGTTGAATTACTTTGCTAGATGGATCCTGCAGAATCATCTAATAAGAAGAGAGGCCCCACTACATGCGCTTCCATTCTTAAGTTGCAAAATGGGGTTAAATTGAAAGTAAATTTAATAAAGGTCAACCATCGTGTTCTATTGCCAAGTATCCATCTAATTGGATGGGTATAACTAAGGATCAAAATTTAAGCTGAAATGACCTAAATTTCAGCCAAAATTATCGGTTTCGGTCCCCACCGAAATTTCGGTCATTATTTGTATGGAATTGAAATTTCGGTTCAGTTTTGATCCTTGGGTATAACATCAAGGGATGGACAATTATTTTCCCTCGATTGCCCTGAATGTGATCAAATAGATGACGAATGCAAAAGAACATGGGTGGGGACAGATTTTGGTAAAAGTGGTTTATTCTATTTTGATTATTTTTATACTTTAAATTCCGTATGAATGTGAATCAATATTTAATTTAAATGTGTTACTCATCAATCAGATCCATACCAGAGATATTTGAAGGTTCACATAACCTGAAATGCTCATGCTCCAAAATATTGAACGAGAAGATCCCTTCTAAAACCACCCTTCCAGTGATTGAAAGGATAACACCCCTTTATTAAGAACCCAATGACTAATATACTCTTATAATGATGGGTATCTACACCCCCCCCCCCACACACACACACCAGTATAAAATACAACGTATATGCTCATATACGCCAATTGAGAGACGTTGTTAGTTGTCTTTTGGTTTTTTGATGTTAGTGGTTTCCAAAATGGTCGTCAATGCAGTTTTAAAGTTTTGGTAATTGGTCCTTATGCATAAAATGTACAGAGGAGAGGAGTTCTGGGAAGTGTTAATGGCAGTTCCTTTGTGAGTAGCAGTTGAGGCCCTCTGAATGGTTTCTTATCTCAGTTAAACTAGTTTATTTATTTATTTGTTGCACGTGATGTCTTTCATCTGACAATGAAATTCAGATATGTTTAGTTCATTAATAAAAACAATCTATGCTGCCATTTGTTTTGCAGTACGTTCAGCTTGGAGGATGAGAAATATGAGAATGAAGCATCTTCTTCCAATCAATGCTTCTGATCCTGGACAAGTTTTCATATAGGAACTGTGGAGTTTAAATTATATTAATTCTCCATTCGATTGCAATCATTTTTCTTAATCATAACATTATTGAAAACTTGTATTTGTTGAAGAATATGATGTTAACTTTTGCAATAATGCATGTTGGTGGAAGATTGCTTGAGTTGTATATGACGTTGAGGAAGCAACAACAAATGCCTTTGACATCATCTTAGATCACAAGGTGAGACTCATTTAAGTTGATAAAATGTGGATGTTAGTATATTAAGGTTAGGGTTTGAGAGAGAGAGAGAGAACACCCACTAAAGACTACATACACACTACACATCCATTACATTAAATGTACTGCATACACCGTAATCCATAACACATGTCCCAATATGCAACTCATCGCTTTGGTCTTATTTTCATGATCTGAAGATAATTAGTTCAGAGACTCGCGCTCCACTAATAAGGTTCCTCCAATTGTTGGTGACCCATCACCCTTCTAAGAGGTTACACATCTTACTTAATGCAACTTCAATCTACTCAATGTCACTGATATGCTTGCACTTATACTAAAGTTCTGTCTTATGTCCCGAAGGGGAAGTGCAGATATGCTTGTGAACTTCGATGACCTGTGGCCTTCAGATCTGTGGTCAGCCAGTTCAAAAGAGGCTAAAGAGGGTGTCAGTACTCATGACAGGGATATACATAAGAGTTTCCTATGGTTGAAAATTGTACATAATAAATCCTTTGAGTGTGTGTGAATTTGAAAAAAAAAAATTAAACAAAATATAAAAATTGCAATTGATATTTCCTACACTTATGTCTTGGGTTTACTGCAATTGCACCGATGGTGCCAAGGCATCACCTGATTGATCCTAGCAAGGTTTAAATACTCCTCTGAGTTGCAGCGATTTAGTTTTAGTGTCACCCACACCAAGCCTAAGCATACGACTGTTCGAGATATAAGCCTTGGAAGCACAACTTGACCGAGTCCAGTATCTGAGTCAACTCAGTATTGGTCATAGTCAAACTGGCCACATATATCAAGTTCTAAAACCTTCAGGCATAGCGCCTAGACATGCCTTCATTTACCATGTGTCTAAGCAAAAAATATATCCCCAAATACAAAGAAGAGAACAAAACTAGCCGGAAAAAAAAGGGATCAGCTATGCCTTTCCAGAGCCGGTTATGGCACTACCACAAATATCACGTCTATTTAGCGCCAAGGGTATGTCTGCTGCCTATAAGAAGCAAATATTGAGTTAGTATTGATAAGAGAAAATATTATGTGGAGGGCAAGTTCTGTAATAATCTATAGATAAAAAAGAAGCAGTAACAACATTAAATATATTTAAAAAAAAAAAAAAAGTAAAATCGAAAAAAAAAAATGTAAGCTCGCTGGTAAATTTATCCTTTACAGGTGGTTTACAAATAACCGCCCCTAAAAACCTATAACGACGGTGCTTACTTCTGCGGTTTTGACGCCCGCCACAAAGAGGATTAGTGGCGCCCGCGATTGTATTTTGCGGCGGTTTTAGGCCACCGGGAAAGGCTTAATATTTTGTAGTGCTTTAAGGCGCACAGAGTGTATGCACAAGGATAGTTTTACAGGTTGGATCTTTTAGGCTCAAACTATCTAAATGAAGGCCTTGATCCTTTCCTTAGTGTCATGATTACTATCAAACAACTTCAACTTGGGGTAACTAACTTTTAGTGAAAAGGACTGGATTCAGTCAGTCCATAGAACAGGAAAAAAAAAAAATTTGCCATAAACACTCATAACAAAATTTTATAGGCTCAAAGCTCACTGGGTATGGTCTTCCATTGCACTCAAAGGGGTATGCTTTCACCTGTTCTCTTCACTAGTTCACTCACTACTGCTAGGAATTTTATTTTTTTTTTATGTTCACCTCATGGAAGTATTGATTTTCAAATGTTTTTAGTGTTAAAAAGGTCTGCACAGTATTTAAATTTCTTCACTTTTAACATTGCTTAGGTGAAACTCATTATATTTATTCCTTAATTAAGACTGCTACACTTAAGTTAACTATATCATTGGCAATCCTTGCCACACCCCTAAACATATGAGGAGCAATGTCCTCACTGGTTCAAGGAGAAGAGGGTATGTGCAATAGAGAACAAAAAAAATAAAAATTGACACTAAAATAAAGCATATAAAAGCAAGAAGCAGGGCACACACAAACAATCTAAAACACATAAACTAGCTATGAAACAACAATGGAAAGGAACCAAAATATAACAAAAAGAAAGGGAATTTCATTTTGAAAAGAAACATGTGTGTACAATGCAAGGGTAAAAGGATCTACGAAAAGTATATCCTAACTAAGTACATGTGAAAATCTAATCATCTGAATCCTCTACTACAGCAGGTGGGTCTTGAATTCCTTTGCCCTTGGCTTGTCACAAAACAGTAGCAGCCTGTGACCTATTAGAGGTAGTGCTTCGAGGCTTCTAGGTGCTTTTCTTTTTGGGAGTGGGCTTAGGCTTGGAAGTAGGTTTGGTGAATTTAATTCCAGGTTTGACCTTGGGATGTTCTGTGGGTGTAGGAGTTGTTGCCTGGTGAGGGACATCAGGGTTTAATTGTTTGGAAAAAGCTTCTTCTAACTCCGATTACTATGTTCAGTTAGGTTCTTCTGCAGTGCTGCAATAGTCACACCATAGTCAAAAACTTTTCCCTCTGCCACTTGCAAGTCTACCTGTAATTTCTTTATGACATCCTCCATTCCCTCAGCCCCAGTCTTTTCCATATTGTACCATTATCTTTTGCCAGCCACATTTGATTTTCTTCTTTCCAATTTATGAGAGAGGATCAGAAGTTTGATTTACTCCAGGAGGGGTTGTTGCACAAAGTGTCTAAGGTCATCCATTCCTTTGACCAAATCCCTCTTGATGTAAGCATTGCTCTTCATGACGTGAAGGAGGGTGTAGTAAGGAGGTCTAGGGTTGAAAGAGGCTGGTAGTATGGGTTGGGCATCTCTAAAGGAAGGGCCAGCCAGTAAAGATGGAGGGGTGGGTGGTAAGGGCATTGGGGAATCTATCACCTCAGGGTTAGTTTGGGTGGAGGAGGCTTTATGGGTAATAGGAATAGGTTCCAAGGGGGTAGCAATAGCAGATGTTTCTACTATGGTTAAGGGAGGAGTAGATTGGGGTGCGGTAGGCGAAGGGGAATGTGGGAAGACAAATGGATGTTGGGAAGGATGGGTTAAAACGTAGAGTTTGGATTGAATGGCTTGTAAGCTTGTTTGAATGGAGGCTTGGTCGTGGAGGGTGGAGTTCATGGATTGTAGATTGGCTGTGATAGATGATTGGGTTTGGGTATCAGCCAAAACTTGGGCTTGGATGGAAAGTAATAGGTTAAAGATATGGGATAGAAAATCTAAGGTGGGGGGTGGAATTTGTTGAAATGGGGAGGTGGGTGCATGGGTGAAGGTGGTGGCCTGTGGGGATGGACGAGGAGGGGTGAACTGTGGAGGAGGAGGGGAATGAAGGAGAGGGGTAAACTTGTCGTTGATGTCACCTATGATAGAGGATATCATGGCTGAGTATCTCTCGTTTGGAGGAAGGATATGGGCATGAGTAGGGGAAAGTGGGATGGTTTGGGCTAAAGGTTCACAAGTCACAGTTTTAAAAGGTATGGTAGTGTCAATGGGTTGGGAGGGGTGTAGGGGGGAGTTATGTGGGATTTTAAAAGTGGGAGGCTCTGGCTCAAAGGCTTGGGTTGGTGAGGGTGGTGGTAAGTCAATGGGTAGGTCTGGAATGGTTGTGGTTTCAGTGGTGGGGATGATTTGGGAGATAGAGGTGGGTGTCCTTTCGTTAATCTTCTTCTCATTTATAGGTTGTTAGCATAGGGGAGGGTGGTTGAGTAAATGGTATGGCTTCTTCAGATGTGGTAGGGATGGGTGAGCTTGGTGTGGCTGATGTGATGGGTGAGGGAATGGTTAAGGTAGCAACAGGTATAGGGGTTGTGGGGAAGGATAATGTGAGCTGGGTTGAGGGTAAGGGGACTATGGAAGGTTGTGAGGCTTGGATTAAGGGGCTAGTGACTGGTAAGGAGGGTGAAGGGGTGGTTGGTAAGGTAATGGCTGCTGAAATGGTGGTGGTGCTGGCTGGCACAAGTGAATGGGCTACCTGAGACAGGGCAGCAGAGGGTGGAGCCACAGATGCAGCAATAACAGCAACCTCAGAGGTTGCAGGCACATCAGTCTTCTTCCTCCTCTTCTCCATGAGAGTGCCACTGATCCCCCACTGCTTCTTTCCATAATTTTTGGGGTTCAGGGTAATTGTTTCTTCATTCATTTGAAATTGATACCCTCCAAGCTTCAGCAAGATTGTAGTTAGCCTGCAGGAGGGAAGGGAATAGGGTTTCTTGTTGGTGTTCACCTACTCCACAATATCTTTCATCCCCTAAAAAATTAGCTTGGCAGCATCCAAGTAATGGACCTTGTGAAAGGAGAAGAGTGCATCAGCAATAGGAATCTCCTCTCCTGCTCATGTCGAGTGTAATAAACATTTTTCCTCAGCACCCCATCCATAAATCTAAGGTGGGGGAGCAGATCTCGCCTACTTATTGATAACCCTGATGCAGTAATTCCTCCAGTCAGCTCCTTCGCTATCTCTGGGATGGTGGATATCAAATGGGGATCCAAGCCACATTCAGGGCTATACTTGGCTGGTATCCTAAGAATCCTAGCAATGGTAGCTTGATTGAACAACATCTTAAATTTGTCTATGAGCACCAGCAAAGTTGGGTTCCCATCATCCCCAGTTTTGATTCTGATGTTCTGGTAAAACAATTAGACTAGTCTAGGGAAGACTAGGTGCATTGGGGGACTCAATAGGGGCAGCAATGAGGCTTTTGTGAGGTACTCCATGGAGCCAGCTGTTTCAGAAAGCTCCTCAAAGAAAGCCTGATCAAAAATTATATCAGATTCTAGCTTGATTGCTGTAAAAAAATCAGATGGGAACCTAAGGTATTCATTATTTTCTTTCTCTTCATCCTCAAGGGCCTCTGAGGCAGATTCCTTGCCCATTTTCTATTTCTTCTTTGACTTGTCAGGGTTTTTAGATGGTAGGTGCTCTCTGGCCCTCTTCTTAAGAGCAAATTTCTTTTTGGTACTTTGGGCAGTAGAGGGCACAACTTTACCTTTCTTCACAGTTTTCTCAACTTGGGGCTCCTCAAAGGGTAGTTACCACAGGGGTCTCCACACTGGGGGCCTCTGTAATCCTTGCAGATTTTCGAGTAGGCACGGGGCTCTCAGTAGGTGGTGGAGCTACCAAAGCAGACAAGGTGTCTGAGAATTTTGAATTTGTTGCCATAGCTATCAAATTTCTCCAAATTAGGGTTTCAAAATCTTAGCAAATGTAATGCACTCAATCACAAATAAAACAGACCCCAAATTGCTCTTTGTTGCACAAAACTAATTTCCGCTTAAAGCAAATGAGAGAGAGTAAGAAATCTTACCAAATGACAGCTAGGGTTTCACTTCACACAGTGCACAGATGTCCAAATCCCCCCCAAACCTAGCTCAAAGTGACTAGGAGGTGATGGGGAGTAAAAATGTATGAGGAGACTAGCTGGGGTTCAATGGAAAGGGTAGTATAGAAGAAAGGAGAAAAGGGGAAACTCAAAAGTGAGCAGGGGAAGTTAGGGCAAAAAGATTGAATGAAGAAAATGGATGGATTCGCAGGGTTTATAGGGCCAAACCCGTGCTTTGCGCAGCTATTGCTAAGTTCTCATGGAATACATTCCTTGCTCAGTACACAACTAACTTCGTGAGAACTTCAGTCGTGAAGGAAAGTAGAACCTCCCAAAGACAGATTTAAATGTTTCAAGTGCCTCACGAGACTCTTCGCAGAGTTAAGTTTAGGCCTAAGCACGCGAAGCTCCTGTTCATATTTCGCGCAACTAGAGTAGCAGAGCCTCGCGAGCATTAAAAAATGAGTCTCAAACATCTCGCGAGGCTCGCCAACAAGCTGTAGCGTATGATCTTATGCTCGCGAAGCTCTCGCACAATACAAAATATTCATCAGAACCCTATGAGAAAGCTTCAGGAGGTTCACGAGCTTGAAATATAAGCCATTGAACATCGCGAGAGGGCAACACTTAATCTTTTGTCTGAGCTGGTGCCCTGGCCTGTGTATGTACAATATCATGCACCAATTCATTATGCATCAGCTCCACTCTATGACACATATTCCATTTCATCATGATAGTCAAGTTACCCTTTATCAACATTGTAATATCACAAATTCAAAATTTTAAAGATAATCAATCAGATCAAAAGTCATGAGCATCACAATTCAGATGACAAATATGCACTTGCACTTAAAACAAAATCAAACAACATCAAATCAAACACACAATCAAAGCATTATTACCCTAAAATTAGTACTTGAAAGAGTTCTGAACAACACAAAACAAAACACAGTCAATACATATGGTACACATATTTTTTTGGTTCTTTAGCACTCACCTTCTTTCCTTTTTATGCCAGTGACCACCTCAGTTGCCTTGGCCTGCTAAACCATCATCCTCATGGGAAGAGGATACATCTCCAATCATTTACTGCCCCTTTAGATTGGTTAATGGTTGGCTAGGCAGTCTACCCTCGTCTCTTTTGTTTAAAGCATTACAGATTTGACCAAGCTGGTCCTCAATTTTCTTAATATTTTACCCATGAGAGTTCACAGTTTGGACCAGGCCCCCCAAATTCTGCATGGATGCCAGCATTTGCTCTTCAAAAGAAGAGGATCTGGACTATTGTGGGGGCAAGGCCAACTGGTTGGGCTGTGGGGTAGGCAACTAAAAATTTTGTCTAGGTGGGTACCCTTGGTTGAACTGGTGCTAAGGTCTATATGGAGCTACCAACTGCTGCTGTTGGGGTTGAGGGTAATTATCTTATCTCCACCTCAAATTCAAGTAGTTCGTCCAAGAGTATCCAGCAGGTTGCTGCCCAAATGTTGGGCAACATTGGCTTGCTCCATAATAAAATCAGGGAATTGGTTTGTTGATGCACAATCTTGTAATGAATGTGATGGAGATTCACATATCAGACATGCCTCCTCCACTCCTGGGCTACATGACACTCATCAATTTATCAAATTTCAAGCTCAAATTGTCCACCTTCTTTTCCAACTCACTTTGCACCTTCACTTCATATATTCCACCTCTAGGGGTGGTCTCTTTCACCAACATAGCAGAGGTCAGATTGTCATTACGAGACAATGACTCCTGCTGCATGGAGTTTTCCCCTATAATGTCAAATAGCTCCCAAGCCTCATCAGCTGTCTTGTGGAGGTAGCTACAACCACATGAATTATCCACCATATCCTTGCTCCAGAGATTAATTCCTTGGTAAAATACTTTCACTAATTGCCACATTGGAATGTGGTGGTGGGGCATTGTTTCAACATCTCCTAGAATCTCTCCCAAGCTTCATAAAAATCCTCAGTTGATGACTGAGTAAATGACAAAATATTAATCCTCATCTGGCTGGTCTTGTTCATGGGAAAGAATTTAGCCAAGAATTGGCTTTAGAGGTCACTCCATGCTTTTATGTTGTTGGCTAGGAGCTTAGAGAGCCATGTGCTGGCTTTGTCCTTTAAGGAAAAAGGAAAAAGCCTCAGTTTAGTGGCCTCAGGCCCCAAGCCAACAATATTGAAAGTAGTGCAAAGTGCCAAAAATTGGTCAATGTTCTTGTAAGGATCTTCCTTACTAAGCCCATGAAAGGATGCCAGCATATTGATGGTGGAGGCTTTGATTTCATAGTTTCCTTCCACTTAAGGGAATTGTATGCAAAAGGGAGATGTGTACTGCCCTAGTGTATTGTATTCCTTCAAGGTTCTTTGCCTCTCAGCCATGTTAGCTTGCTCAGTTTCAACAGTAAGGCCTTGTGTGGTATTTCTTGGTCTGAGGATCCTTTCAACCTCAGGATTAGGAGGTTCCAACTCAAGGTTTAGGGACCATCTTCCAAGCATACACCCACAAACTCAGCAAGTAAGAAAAATGCTAACAACACTTAAAGAATTTCTAAACTAAAATAACAACTAACAAATTTACACTAACTTAATTACAAGGAATTCAACATTAGAGGACTAGGTTTCAGGGTAAAAGAAGTGCAAATAGAGCTAGCTAGACTCCAACTGCAGCTCTAGATTTTCCCTTATTCTGTTGTCCAATTCTGTAAAATTATGAAAAGAATTAGTAGTACTTTCATTCTACTATGGCACAACTACAAAATTTTTTCTAAAATACAATACAATACAACTCAGGTCTACTAAAAATTTCAAGGTCCCCAGTACGGCGCCAAAAACTTGGTAGGATATTTTAGATGCTTGCTGCTAACTTTATTTGAAACAAGTGATAAGAATGTGTTAGTAAAAGTAAATCAAAGGTGGATTGAAAAAAAATACAAAACAACAACTCAAAAGAAATACACACAGACCTGCAAGATACAGGGCCTGTTGTAGCAAGTTTTGATAAGTAAGAGTTTGTCCCACAGATAAATTGATCTAGAACCGAAAATGGGCTATAATAGTAGGCCTCCAGATCTGACTACAGATCTGACAATCCTAAAGAAAGGGAGTGGGGTCACGCCTATACTAAATTACCTAAAGAAAGAAATAAAGTGCAGTCCTATCCTAAGAAAGGGTTATATAGAAGGGGATGATGGTGTGTTAAAATATGGAAAAAAGGGTGAGAAGTAAGCAGCTTAGGTTAAAGGTTCATTTAGTTATACAACTCAGATTTAGGGCTCTCTCTGTAGCAAGTCCTTGCAGAAGTGCTATTACTAACCTCAACAAGGTAGAAGTATCCAACTTAACTCATGCCATTTGGGTTGCTCTTAAGGCTCTAGTCTGTTCACTCAAATAGCCATAGTCTATCCTATAGAGTCGATCAAATCCCATTGATCAAGCCTGAAATTGCTAATCTAATCCAAAGGAGTAAGCTGATCAAACCTCATCCAATGGATCAAATCAGGCAATGAATACTATTATAGATACTATGTCTACTAGTACTCCAAGCTTCCCAGATCTACGCACAGACCTGGCTGGCATCCATAGGAGTATTAAATCTAGGAAGTTCAGATGGCAATCAAAAGATCTAAAGGTTAAGTGAACGGGCAAAACCCATAACCACAAATCCGATCGAGAATCTAGTGGAACTAAAAGACCTATAAAGTTAAATTGGCTTTATATCAATAATTTATTGCTTAAAAATAGCTTGCAATACAAATGTCCTCACAGATGCAATCACTACAGAGAAGCAAATTCTAACATCTGATGGCGATCAAATAAAATAGGGGGCAGTCAGTTTCTGCACAATCTCTCACCAAGCAACAAGTCCAAGTACGGAGAATGAGAATGCATCTCAGATCTATGACCAAGTTTGCCCTAGGGCTATAATCTATCCACTCAAATAGTCACAAGCTATCCACAAAGGGTCCCTTACCCATAAATACTAAAACAGAACATGAAAATTGTTGTCTGCCACCATGGTCCCAGGGCATCATCCACAAGCTTCCATGGGCCTTTCAATAAGCTCAAATTTTAAATGTATGTTATAGCCTTAACAGAACTACGGACAAATAGGAGAATAATAGATTGAATAAGCATTCAAACAAAGATTCCATTGATCTAGTGTTATTTAGAATGAAATCCCTCAAAGCAGCAACCTTGTGCGCAACAGCTCAACATCAAATCTCAATGTTTACTGACCTATTACAAAACTTAAATAAAACTATCCATAAATGCTTACTAAAGGTGTAGCCAACAAGTTCTGAGCTAAGAGAAGAAAAAATTGGAAAAAGAGGTGATCAAACCCTAACCCTAACCCTTGCCTGCTTGAGCTCTCAGTTTACAGAGGTTGAAGGAGAAAGTGAATAATGATTTTTAGGCAGTTGTGGTCTCAATTGACAGAGGTCTCAATGTTATGGCTGAGAGGAGAGTAAACCCTAATTTTTTAGGCAGATGTGGCACTATTTCAACCCTTGAATGTGTGCATCGTAATTTATGCCTCGAGGTGCATGCCATAAACCTGAGGAAATCCCAAAAAGGTCCTTAGGTTATGATTGAGAAGTGGAGAGCTTGAGCTTCGCGAGGCTGGCTTATGCATTTCTCTTCTATCGCACAAAATGCAGAGTGTTTGCGGGGTAGAGTTTGGCGTGAAAATTGTTGTCTCACGCAATAGAGCTTTAGTTGATCATGCGGCTACCTCAGCTTTGAATGTACTCTCACAAAAGTACTTTCAGTGCATTGCTTGCTTGCACAAAGGGCTTCAGAAACTCCATTTGTGAGGAACTTGCGTAAATGCCTTCGCATCTCGCTCGGTATAGACTTGAACTTTCAGGAGCGTGAGAGCTACGCGAGAAGATTTCTAGGCGTCTCTCCCTTCCAAAGTAAAGCGTGAGAACTACGCAAGGTCTCTACTGTTGTTCATGCCAATTAGCATCACAAGATAGTGCACTCTGCTGTGCTAAGGCTTGATCCTCGCGAGAACTGCGTGAGCGGTATTTCTAAAGGCTTAGTGCGCGAAAGCTCCATGATAGCTATTCTGTGATACCCCTCCATTTGAACTGTGCAACATCTTCACTAGCTCTATTATACTGCATGCCATAGCTACGCAGGGGAGCTCTGCCAGTGACTTAAACAGCATGAGGCATCACCTCAGCTGTGCGAGATAGGTCAATGGCTCCTCTGCTACTATGCACATATTTCTATTGCAGCTTCCTCCACTCTCACCTATACTTCTTTCATCTACTAGACTTTTTTGGTCTAGTATGACATGAAACAATAGTCGCCATGGTGTGTACCACCATGGTGTTCCATCACTTCTGGTTCAGCTGTCATCTTTTGCTTGAAATCTCTCTCTTCTTAGCACTAAAAGCACAGACTCTGTCTTAAGTTGTATAATTTATTCCTAACTATAAAACAAGCTAAAAATGAGTTATTAGTGAGCTTCAAGGTCCATCAAAGGCTAGGTTAAGAGGTGAAAAGTGGTACTTTTCAATGATTAACACAATGCGCCAGCCACATTTCAGAGGTACATGTATGAACTTTTTTCTAATATGATTAACAAGTTCCTGGAAATCTTCATGAATGATTTCTCAGTTTATGGGGACAGCTTTAGCTAGTGCTTGAGTCACCTTGACCTGGTTTTACAAAGATGTGAAGAGACCAATTTGGTCTTAAGCTGAGAAAAGAGCCATTTTATGGTAACACAAAGAATTGTGTTAGGCCATGTGGTCTCCCAAAGAGGAATAGAGGTTGACAAGGCTAAAGTGGACCTAATTTCACACCTGGCCCCACCCAGGACTGTCAAGAAAATCATATACTTCTTAGGACATGCTAGATTTTACAAGAGGTTCATTAAGGACTTCAATAAAATTATAAAGCCATTATGCCACCTGCTTTGTCAGGATGTGCCATTTGAACTTTCTGTTGAGTGTCTTGAGGCCTTTGAGGTCTTAAAAAAGTGCCTTATCACTGCTCTTGTAATCCAGGCCCTAGATTACTTACTCCCTTTTGAACTGATGTGTGATGCATCAGACTTGGCCATAGGTGTTGTCTTAGGGCAGAGAAATGATAAGCTGCCTGTAGTGATTTATTATGCCAGCAAAATACTAGCTGAAGCTCAGCTCAACTACACCACTACTGAGAAGGAGCTGCTAGCTATTGTATTTATTGTGGACAAGTTTAGACCATACTTGCATGGGTCTAAAATTATTGTTTTTACTGATCACTCAGCCTTGAAATATCTGCTAGCCAAGAAGGATGCCAAACCAAGGCTGATCAGATGGATCCTACTATTGTAGGAGTTTGATCTTGAGATCAAAGATATGAAAGGAGTTGAGAATGTGGTGGCTGACCACCTCTCTAGATTTTCTTTAGAGGAATGTGCAGCAGCACCTATTAATGAGGTGTTCCCTGATGAGCTGTTATTTGTTATACAGTCTAATGTGCCCTGGTTTGCACACATTGTGAATTTTCTTATTGTTGGTAGGATTCCCCCTCACTGGTCTAAGATGGACAAGGACCTATTTTTCTCTCAGGTCAAACATTTTCTTTGGGAGGATCCATACCTATATAAGCATTATGCAGATCAGGTTGTAAGGAGATGTGTGCATGAAAGTGAGTTCTACAGTATTCTTTCTATGTGCCATGAGCAAGCCTATGGAGGTCACTTTAGTGGCAAAAAGACAGCTGCAAAAGTTTTTCAATGTGAATTTTATTGGCCCTCTTTGTTTAAAGATGCATATATACATTGCAAAGCCTGTGAAAGATGTCAAAGGTTGGGAGGCATTTCTAAGAAAGATTCAATGCCATATAGCCCATCCTTGTGGTAGAATTATTTGACATCTGGAGGATTGATTTTGTGGGCTCTTTTCCTCCTTCTATCGGTTTCAATTTTATACTCGTGGTAGTGGACTATGTGTCCAAATGGGTGGAAGCCATTGCCATAAAGCTTATAGGACTGCCTATAAGACCCCTATTAGCATGTCCCCATTTAGGCTGGTCTATGGCAAGGGCTGTCACTTGCTAGTGGAGTTAGAGCACAGAGCCTACTGGGCTATTAAAACACTGAATGTTAAGCTAAATACTACTGGTTCTCATAGGAAACTGTAGTTGTCAGAGCTGGATAAGCTGAGACTAGAAGCATATATAAATGCTAGAATTTACAAGGGGAGATCCAAGGCATTTTTAGACAAGAAGCTCATGAGGAAGGACTTTAATGCTGATATCAAGGTTTGGCTTTTCAACTCCAAACTAAAATTCTTTCTAGAGAAGTTAAAATCCTGATGGGATGGACCTTACTTTGTCATCCATGCCTCCCCATCTGGTGCTGTGGAGATCTTGGATCCCATGTCTAGGAGAATCATAAAAGTGAATGGGCAGGGCTAAAAATTTATGTAGAAAATTTTGTAGAGCCTCCTCAAACCATTCACCTACATGACCCTCCCACTGCTTAGTGATCCACAGCCTTGTAAAATGTATACCATATCTATTGCATATGTATTTTGTTTTGCTTAAAATTTGTCATGTAGTGTCTTTATTGTAATGATGATTTGTTTGTTTTGTGTTGTTCTATTTTGAGTAGTGTGTTGAGGATGTCATTGTTAATGCGCACTTTTCCTGGGTTCCTCTTAGTCCCCGTTAAATCAGTGGCTTTAATTATGTCCAAGTAGACTCTAGCGATGCGGCTTTGGAGTGTTAAAAATAAAGGGTTTTCTAGGAAGGTTCCTAGTTTGTTGTGATCGCCAGCTGCAGATATTTATCAACGCTGCAACACGTCAATGATCACGCTTAAGAGCGGGTATGGGTTACTTCTATACTGAATCATCTGCCTGCGAACGTCAGCAGCTATGTCTTTTTCTTATAATTTTGATAGTTTAATTTTCCTTTAATTTTCCTTTATTACTATAGTTCTGGTCAGTTTATACTTCCCTGATTCTATTGTGAGTTTGGTTAGGTGGTAATCTATTGTAGATTATTTAATTTAATATTCTAGTTCTATCAGGAGTCTAATAAATTTTTACTATTCCTATCCTTATTAAATGTCTAATTAATTGTCCTAATCCCATTAAAAGTCTGATTAATTTTAGTCTCCTAATCTCATTAGAAGTCTAATTATGATCAGGTCTCCTAATTGTACTAGGAGTGCAAGTACGTTGGTTCTAGTGAAACTCTAATTAAATCGAGCATGCTAGTTATACTGAAATTCTAAGCAGAGCAAGTATACTAGTTGTACTGGAATTCTAATTAAATCAAGTATAACAGTCTTACTAAAATTCTAATTGAAATAGGAGCCAGATTTTATTAAAACTCTAATTTAAAGCAAACGAATTAATCTGACTAAAATTCTAATTAGAGCAAGAAATTAACCAATTAAAATCTGATTTAAAGAAATTAATTAATCATACTAAAATCTAATTAACTTAATTAATTAATTATGTTGAAATAAAATAAATCTACTAATTAATTATACTAAAAAGATAAGTAAAAAGTAATTAATTAATTCTAAAATTCTAAAAAAAAAGGGTTTTTAGCCCGCTATGCTAAGGAGGATTGGCCTAATTCCCGAGTACCCTCCGTAAGCGCCCTTGGGCAAATCGGGTGGATGAGATTAGAGATAAATTGGATTTCGGATGATAAAATTGTATTTTAAATTTTTCAGAGTCGATTTTAGAATAATAATTATGGATTAAATTATGAAATTAAAATTATAGAAATTGAAGTTAATATTTAGGATTTTTGGAAATATTTAATTAAGAAATTTAAATTAGAATTTAAATTTCTAGGACTGAATTCGGACCCGAAATCATAAAATCAGGCCATATGATTAAGGATTGGTTCTAGAGTCTAAGATCTAGAATCATAAATTAATGATAGGACTGGAGATTGAGATTTTAGAACGAAATTAAAGCCTAGGGTCAGTAAATTAGACCGTCAGATTAAGGACAGGTTCTAAATTCAAAGAATTAAAACAGATATAGAAAAATTGCGGTCTAAAAAGGGTGCTACGGTCTCAGACTGAAAATTAAAACTTACGATTAAAACTAAGAATTAAAACTAAGAGAAATATCCTAAGTCTAAAACAAAAATTTTTACATAGGACTAGGGCTATGGAGAGAAATCTCGTAGATTCGGCGCTTGAATTTCGAAAACATGAATAGGTTGCTCTATGGGTTTGTCCTCAGAGTTCTCTAGTTTCAGAATCCCAAAAAAAATCCGTTCACTCTCGAACATTGCCTAGCCTCTTGGGCAAATTAAGAAAAAAATATTTTATAAGTTTTTTTCTAATTAAATGCCCTATTTCAGGCATTTAATCAAATTACGTGCCATTTTTTCGGCACTTAATCACTTTGAGTTGGTCACTTACTCAGTGAGCGACCGGCTGACATGCTCAATGAGTTTCCTAGTTCTAACAGTGTTAACGCTAATTGCGCGCCCATTTTAGGGTGCGTAATCCAATTAAGCACCACTCTCGAAGCATTTAATCGAGGAAACTTAGGGATCAAGGATAGTGAGGCTAGGCTAGGCATAGGCCAATTGCGCGCTGGTGGTCGGGAGCTCAATCCGATCACACATCTGATTTCAGGTGCGTGATCGAGTCTCAAGATGGTCTAGGAAAGGGAGTTTGGTCTGAAAGTGGGACAAATTACGCGTTTGTGATCTGGGGTGTAATCAAATGACGCGTGAGGTTATAGGCGCTTAATTCAGGGTTGTCCGGGTCTGGTCTCTAGTCTGAAATGTAAGACTATTGTTTCAGTCTGTATTTCGATTATATACTATTGTTTCAGTATATAGTCTCCCTACGTTGGGTTCTGAGCCACATAGCTATTGTTTCAACCTGTGTTCAGTCATGTACTATTATTTCAGTGCATGGTCTCACATCGGGGGCATGAGGTCAAAAGTTGACCAAACAAATTTGTATATTCCGAGAGGGAAAAATGGGGGTGTCTACAGATGCCCCTCTTCAGCGCACTCTTGTGAAGTAAGAACGCGTTGAAGAAGTTTACACCCCTCATTCGAGGTGTCTTCTCGTTTCTCTTGGGAAATCACAAATGTGAATTGATGATGTTAACATGACATGCTTGGCTTTCTTATCTATTAGCACAAGTTAAAATGGAGCATTTGAAGGGCAAATGGTAGCTATCGAAGGGAACATTCCAGGTCTGTGGGTGCATGGCGCATCCCGTCGCATGAGGGATTTTATGCAATCGAGGTACCGGGGCATCAATCAAATGTCCAAAACAAGGTCCAGGGACCAATAATAATAAAATAAAGTATCATTTAATATCCAAGGCTTTTACAAGTCATGTCAGATCGAGCGCATCATTGTTTACACCAATACGCGTCAGGCATACCTTTTCTAATAGGTATTTGTAAGTTCTTAGATTAAATATACTCAATGTTCAGTTTCCCAGGGGAATGGCCGGTTTGGGCTAGTAATAGAGGTGGGGTTCTTGTGAGGTGTACTCAATTGAATTCTGCGCAGTGGCACATGCGCTTGATTCATCTGGAATCGGCCTCTAAGTTGGGAATTATAATCCTAATGTGTCTGAACAAATGATTCTATGTAGAAGAGTGTGCGCTCGATCCAATTCGGCGTAACAGAATATACGCTTGATTGCGAGTTCAAGGGTCGATAAATTGGGAATTATAATCCTAATGTGTCTGAACAAATGATTTTGGACAGTGGGATATGTGCTCGATCCAATTCTGCACAGTGGAATATGTGCTTGATTATGAGTTCAAGCGGTCTTAGGAGTTGTAGGCCGGATTTTTGCGTGCGAGTGGTGGGGCACTTAATCATTTTTTTTTGGTATTTAAAGAAAGGTGAGTCAGGTCTATTTATCTTGTTGCTTTGTTCTTCTATTTCTTCTCTCTCTTCTTTGCTTTCATTTTTTTTTGCTTTTGTTTTGTGAAGTAAAGGGATTTTTAAAATTCAAGAGTTTTGAAAATTTGAAATTTTAGGGATTTTAACTTAAGATCAATTCGGTGGTAAAATGGCAGAAAACATGGCTTCCGAGATGTCACTGAGCACTTCCACCGATTTCGAATTTGTGGACCCAACTGTTATTGTTATTGTCAAGATGACACTTGACATGCCAAATACTTCGTCTAAACTTCTCGATGAGTACTGATGATTGTCTCTTATGGGAGGACTAGAGTGATTCGTGAGTCGAGAGAGACGAGTGTTGAAAACATTTGACTTAATCATAGCTAACTATATATTTACGAGGAATATAGAGTAATTGAAAAGTGGGTAGTACTTACCTGGGGGTGATACTTACCTGAGTTATGCGTGGCTTGTGGCAGGATTGGTGATGTTGTAGTACCACGATGGGACTCTATGGCTATTAGTGTGATTCAGTGCTCCGGGTCTGATGTCATGATGGAACTTTGGAGATTTCTTCTCTTCAGGTCTATTGTGGCAGGGCTTGGCGGTTGTGATGTGATGTCTTGGGAGATATGATGTCATGATGGAACCTGGTGATTCTTCCTTTCTTTGGCTGCATTTTGGGTGAGTCCTGGTGGAACATGGGGATCAATTCAGGAGAGAGAGAGAGCCCTTTGCCTTAGTGATGGGACATGATCGAGCTTTCCCTCTTTTCATCATACGATGTGGCATGTGCTGTTAGAGCTTTGCTTTCTTTTAGGTAGTGATGTCAGCAATGGGGTGTCGACTGAGTGTAGTTAGGGTGGCATGCTCATGTTCTCGGGATATTTGCTTTTGGCTTCTCGTGATGGGACATGAGTGTATGGTTAATTTATTAGGACAGGAGTTGATATTGAGGTGATATCGCATGTGTACATGTTATCGCAATGGGGACGGGTGCTGTCAATGCTTTCTTCTTGTCTAAGGGTACGCGATGGGGTGGGTGAGTAAGTCTTTTTTTTTTTTTTTTTGCCGAAACAACTTGTGAAGGTGGATATTTATTTATGTCTGGAATGTTTTGGATCGGGCTTAACAAAGGTGTGGTTTAGGCTAACAATTAGTGTCGGAGTTCAACTAATTTAGGGCTGTGAATGTGCTGTCTTGGGCATTTTTTTTCTTTGCATTTCTGGGGAATTGTGCGCTTCACTCAGAGCGCATAAATTAAATGCGCGCCAGAGAGTGGACGCGCATTCAGAGTGTCTGAGCGTTATTAAGCACCATTTTTCGATCGTTTGATTGATTTAAACACATGGTACTAGGAGAGTGATTAGGGTGGTGACTGGTCACTGTACGGGTGACCATTGGTATTCGCGTGCCTCTGTGTGGACGCTTGAAGTCCTTACTCACTCAGTAGGCTGCACACAACCAGATGGTCGGATTGGTTTGAGCGGGCGACGATTAGTTTGGGTGCTCAGGGTTGGGCGCTTGATCTGAATTAAGCGCAGTGAGAGTGGTGCGTGATTTGTTTGTGCGCCTGGATTTATGTGCGCGATTCAGCTATTCCCTATAAATAGTTCAAAACTTTTCATTTTCATCACGCGATCCATATTAGTCTTCGATACTTTGTTTCCTTGCTTCTTTGTGCTCTCATTTTCGTGTTTTCATGATATTTCATGCTCCGATCATTTGTTTCAGGCGCCGTTTCTTCCATTTTCTTTATTTCTCGAGCTCTTCATTCTATGATGGAGTCTGAGGGTGGTGATAGGCACGACATTACTATTTCTGAGTTGGAGTGGATGCTAAGGGCGGAGATGGGTGAGACTTCTGAGGCTCTGACCGACGTTATCGAGCAGGTGGATGCTGGGGAGGTAGTTAGGGACGAGGTACTGAAGGTTGACTAGTCAGTGGTCAGGGAGGAGGTGCTTAAGATTGAGCAGGGGGGCATTGATGATGAGGGTGAGAGGGTCGAGGGTGATAGAGCTGAGGGTGTGGTTGCGGAGCACCAGGGTTAGGAGCATCGAGATCGCAGACACTTCCCACTGGAGGATTTCTTCGCTCGAGGTTAGGTAAGCATTCATGAGCAAGAGTTTTGCCATTTTATTAGCCATTTAGGTTATGACATAGGTTTATTAGGATCTAGAAACCCTTCTAATTTATGTCAAACCTGCATTGATCCTTGGTTGTGTGCTCACTCATGCATCATAATGGCATCTGGAGATAGGTCATGTTTCTTTTTAGTTGCCCTTATCATGCTTTGTGTGTTTATTGTAAATTGTTATTGTGTTTGGGGCATATTTGACTTGCTTTTAGTTCTAAATTCGTTTGCCTTTCGTTATAGGTATGTGTTACTCTTACCGTTATTGTTTGTGTTTCGTTCAATAGGAGCCCCCGTAGTTAGCTATCAGCTCAGCATGGGTTAAGTCTCATACTTTGTACCGTGCCTTGCCTGAGTTTCAATGGGCATGGCTGGTGTCTTTTAGTTTTGGACAGATCCTTGAGCTAGATCCCTTTCAGGTCGATCGTGGCCTGATCACAGCGATCTTGGAGAGGTGGAGGGAGGAGCATCCGACGCTTCTCTTACCAACACCGGAGGACTGGGTCTGCATCACCGATCTTTGCATCGAGGGTGAGCCGATTACGAGGTGGACGGCGGGACATTATTAGGTGGTGTGGGAGGAGATTTTGGGTGTGCCATTGGCGTCATGATGTCATTAGTTTGGTTAATTTTTGGTCGTAGTGGCGATGTTAGAGTTTCTTCTTGTGTGTCATTGTTGTTGTTGTTATTTTTCTTTTGAGCTTTGGGTGTATGATCATTTCACTTTTCTTCGTCCGGGAGTTCCGTTGGAGGTGACATTTACATTCCCGTAGATGCATGTGTGGAAGGAGGCGTTGAGGGGTCGTCGCTGGTTTTCAGATCTTCAGACCGCGCGATGCCTCTTAGAGGGTATGCACGCGGGGCAGGTATAGATCATCATATGTATTTTTTTTATTTCATTTTGGTCTTTTAGGATTTGAGTCTTTGTTGATGGGTCGGGTCGTTTCCTTGGTTGTAGGTTATTTGGAGGCCATATGCGGATGAGGAGGATGTCGGCGTGCCAGTGATTCAGTCTGGCCGACCCTTTTTTGATGTAGACATATTGGTTCATTATTTTAAGAGGGTGGAGAGGATCCACACATCTCGAGCGGTACATAATTAGGGCGCGCTTAGGGAGTCCCTCCAATGATTTGCCATCGATTGGTGAAGAGGATGACCGGCCCTCCTAGCCAAAATTTTGTGAAGCGGATGGCACTTCAGATAGCGGATTTTAGAGCTGGGGGGACCAGAGTTACAGGGGCACGTGACAAGGCGGATGCCCAGGAGTATGTGCAATGGTTTAGTGCATTGGGTGGCAGGCGTCTCTTCACACGTCCCTTCCATGGGAGTGGCTCTTTCGCCATCGGTGGGTCGGAGTCAGTGTCAGCTTCGAGGGAGAGGTTGGCCGCGTTACAGCAGGGCCATCTCGCTGCGAGCATGCGAGGGACTTTAGATGCTATACATAGGGCGATGGAATAGATGGGGTATGCTCCTCATCCTGATGAGGAGATGCTGCACTCCTTAGCCTCCTCGGTTTCTCAGGCTAGGGCAATAGAGGAAGAATTGGGGCCTTGGCTAGCGAAGACTTGACGGCTACTGGTGAGTTAATTTATGATTTTTTTTCTTTTATGTGGATTCGATCTTCTCGTCGTTCTGGCATGGTTGTGGTGTCTCGTTTATTTTATTTTGGACAGTCTACGAGGGAGGGTGATGTTTCTCGTTAGACAACAATGATCGAGTGATTACGCAGTTAGTAGAAGGCCGACCGAGAGGTGGAGGCCATCTTACTATCTGAGATTGATCGATTGGTAAGTGTCTTTATAAATATAATTTAGCATTATTAGCATTGTTAGCTTGCCAACTAATATGTTTATTATTATTCATAGAAAGCTATGCTCGCTGCTGGAGGTCTTATTCCAACATTTGATCCATCTTCAGTCACTTCTTCTAGTCGGGAGGATCCAGCGATGACTCAGCTTCGGACCGAGCTAGATCATTGGGTAATTTCTATTCAATCTTTTATCATATTTTTGTCATTGCATTAGTTTGTTCGGTGTCATTGTTTCACTTTCTTAGTAGCTTACTAATATCATGCGGTATTTCAGCATCGGGTTGCCGAGGATCTTCAGGCGAGGGAGGCAACTGCTGCCTCTCTACGCTAGGAGAGTCAAGTATAATCTTTTTTTGGATGTGGCATAATTCTGTTTAGGTTATTTCATCTTCATTTTGTTCTGACATATTTTGTGTTGGTTTATTTGGTTCTTTGTGCAGGTTGTTCCAAACTCCACTCCCGAAGCTCCCCCTCAGGAGTCTGTTCCTATCCCTACTCAGGTATGTTTTAGTTATTGTGTTCGTGGTTTATTTCTCATTATAATATTTTTCTTATGTATTTGTTTATTCTTGTTGCAATCGCCTACGTTCGTCGTTCCTTCTATGACTCCAGCTGATCCAGTGACTACTGAGATGGTTGGGCATCTTTTGGGGGAGAGGTTGGATATAGTATAATTATTTCCTTTTCAAAGTTTCTTATTTTGTTCATGTATATATATTAGTTTTCTTTTGACTTAGTGTGGTTATGCAGGTCCCTCAGCTTGAGGAAGCGAGCCAAGAGGTGGTGCGAGCATGCACCACTCCCGAGATGAGTGAGTCCTTGGGGAGGCACAGAGTCTAGAGGACATGGTCATTGAGATGATGGTCACACAGAGGACTCAGACTGAGGTGTTAGAGGCAGCACGACGGACGACACGAGCGGAGATGCAGGTGATCCTAGATCGATTGTAGTATCGTTTGATGAGGAGTGAGCGAGGGCTGCATTGGTTGGTTGGTCATCTTGATGGCTTAAAGTCAAGGGCTATGAGTTCCTCGGCTGGGCAGTCTCGGCACACATCACATGATCGTGTCAGGGATGATGCTAATAGTGATTCGATCGTTCGTGATATTCTTATAGGGTACCCTCCTTGTTCTCGATCGAGGCTGTCTGTTAGCCAGATGAGTGAGGGGGGTTCTGTAGCAGGGCCTCGTCGTTTAGAGGTTCCAAGGACTTTGGGTGTTAGTATTGTATTTTTAGAGGACCAGTCTACGGACCTCTGAGCTGATGATACTGGGGACAGCAACGCTCAGCCATCCCAGCGACAACTTAGGGAGTAGGTGTGTGTGTGTGTGTGTGTTTTTATGTATCCATAGCATGTGTGTGTTGTATATATAGGAGAGATGCCCTCGGTGACAAGTGTAAAATGAAATGAAAAGATTTTGACATATGTATATAGAGAGGTTTTTTTTCTTAGATGTACTTGATTGGCTCCTATTCTTTTAGTTACCTCTTGTGTCTACTTTTGCTACTTAAATGATTTAGCACCATCGACCGTCATTGAGACTTGGATGCTTTCTGAGCTAGCTCGGTGACGATAGAAGGTTGCTTTATATCTGCACATGTGAGAGTAATACTGTCAGTAGTTTTGTTCTCCCCCTTACTTGTTGTCAAGGGGGGTAAGTGTCTCAGACCGGAGTCTGATAGCAAAAGAAAATAATGCAACAGGGAAAGCAAATAGCTAAGATAAAAGTAAAATAAAAATGCCCCAGTGTAGTAGCGTGGTATGATTGGCAGTATGGTATCTTCGATAGCACTTTTCGGATGGTAACTTCGTCGTTCCTTATCTTCTTTATGGACAAGCCGGCATTTCTGATATTATTCTTCATCTAATCCAAAAAAAATGCCCCAATGTCAAGATGTAATGGAGCTCTTCTGGGTTTCGAGATGAGTACTTTTGGTCTATAAGCAGTCATGGGTATTTGGTGAGTTAGTTTTGAAGAAAAGTCGACCGATATTGTCATTGAACTTGGGATGTCTCTGTGATTAGGTTAGCTGTATATGGGGGTCTATCTTAGGGTGGTGGTCATCCTATCCCATGGCTATTAGGGAGAAGTAGGGTAGGTATAGTAGGTGATTGCATCAGTCATCATTCATTAGTTTTCGGTTTCATTTCTAGGAGCATCCTGTAAGGCTTCTGATTTATCATCCGAAAATAAAAATAGAAGAAGGGGCTAAGGCTTAGTGATGCAGGGAATAGTTTATATCTAAGGTTTCCCAAAAGGGATAAGTAACAATCTTTTTCTCAGAGGGATACAGGATGCCATGATCGAGCTCTTCTTCATGTTTCGACACCATTAAAATCTCACATTCTATGGTTAGCAGGAGTTTATCCTCCTCCCGCCACCTTATGATGACATCTAGTAGTATGGGGACATCGGGGATGCCCTCGCAGCTTGCTTATACACTTCTAGTAACCTTACTAGGGATGTCCTCACGGTCTACTTATGCTCTCCTGAGCTCATTGACTTGTTCATTCGTCGTAATGCTCTCACTCGATTTTTGGTATATAAATGTTTTTTTTTTTTGAAAGCATCCTGCTAGAGAAAGAATAATGAGTTTTGATTAAACCTAACACCATCATTTTTTTTTGCTTTAACGTCTCCTCTAAGGTGGGGGAAGGGAAATGAGGATCGAATGTTGCTTATGCTTTTGAAAGAGGTTAGATAGGTCACTAATCCTTTAATCAAATTGCTCGAGTGAGAAAAGGTGGGCGATAAATTGGAGGTCTTAAGATTATTCTGAGAATTGAAGGCGTATGACCAATGAATGGGTCATGATGGCTACGGGGGTGATAAGTAAAAGTATTTAACTACGGGATGTGTCGATCACATGACTAAGGGTAATATTTTCTAAGGTACATGGCATTCCAAGGGCTAGGGAGTTCTTCCCCGTCTTGGTTCGCCAGTTTGTAGGCATTTTCAGGGTATGCGGTTGTTATGACATATGGGCCCTCCCAGTTCGATTTTAGTTTTCCTTTCGGATGGGCGGGCTTGGAAGGCATATTTTCTTCAGGACTAATTCCCCAAGATTAAAGGTTCATTCAAGGACTTTCTTATCGTAAGTCCTGGCCACTCTTCTCTGATATACCTGAGTATGATTAGCTGCCCTTAGACGTGTTTCATCGAGCTACTCTAGCTGCGTGAGTAGGGAAATTCTCCTCTCGTCCAAGGATAGCTCATCATCGAGTTGAATCCATAAGGATAGTACTTGTATCTCGTATGGTAGGACTACCTCCATCCCATAGGTAAGGAGGTAGGGAGTTTAAGCAGTTGTCGTACGAATAGAGGTCTTATAGGCCCAGAGTACTTCTGGTAGTTGTTCAGTCCAGTCGACTGTTAGGATATTTTAAGTGCTTGCTGCTAACTTTATTGGAAATGGTGATAAGAATGTGGTTAGTGAAAATCAAAGGTGGATTAAAGAGCAGCAAGCCTAAAAATACACAGACCTGTAAGATACAGGGCCCGTTGTAGCATGTTTTGATAAGTAAGAGTTTATCCCACAGGGAAAATTGATCTAAAGCTCCAAGGGAGCTATCTTTAGTAGGCCCTCCAGATCTGGCTACAGATCTGGCAATCCTAAATGGAAGGGGATTTAAGGTCATTATTGTCTAAATCCTAAGGTAACCTAATGCCTAAACTACAGAAATGGTTGAGAAGAATGATGGAGTGTGAGAAAATAAATATAAAAGGTGAGAAGTAAGCTATTAGGTACATATCTTATGGGTCTTATAACTCAGACTCAGATCTGCTGCTATAGAAATCCTTTCCAATGGCTACATTATCACCAAAGAGGAGAAAGAATCCAGCTTACCCCAGTGCCATGATCCAATCCCTTATGGCTATTACCTGTCTACTTAAATGTTATAGACTATCCAATAGGGGAACGACAATCCAGAGATGGGTCAGAACAAGTTCATCATTGTAGGCACTACTTCATCCAGGCTACCAGCTCAAGAATCCGTAGGAACCTCAACCTCTAAAGTTCTGTGTGTGAGGCTAGGCCTGCAATGTGCACTATCCTGGACACATAGGACCAGCAAGAGTTTGAGTACTAGCTTTAGGTCTAGCTGTTCACTGCTTTAGAAAGATAGCAGTAATCCGGTCACAAGCCTACAATCTCTACAACCAGATCAGATCTGCCATCTGATGGTGGGTCTATACAAATACAGGGGAGTCTCTCTCTACACAATCTCTCACAGGGCTACAAGAAAAAGTGCAGAGAAGAAGAATCTGTCTTAGATATTTGGATTGGCCTCACCCTAGGGCATAACCTGTCCACTTGAATGGTCACAAACTATCCACATAGGCTATCCACCTCACAGAGGTCTGAGACAAAACAAGAAAATTACTGCCACCACCATGTTCATAAGGCTACCAGCTCAAGCTCCCATGGGGATTCAGATTTAGTGGATCCTGTGGTGGGGCATAGGCCTGCAATGTGCCTAACCTGGACACACAGGTCACTTGGATCTAAAAAAAACCTTAAAAATAATCCTCCATTTCTTATAATACAACTTTGCAATGGAGGATCTCAAGGCAACAACCTTGTACAGAACAACTCTCAAACTTCAATCCAATAAATGCATAAAATCCTATTATAAAATTTCATTAAAACTATTCCAAAAAGACATACAAAGGCATAGCCAGCAAGCGCTGTCCTATGGAGAAGAAAGAGCAAAAAAGAAACTGCCTAAACCCTAACCTTAGCCTACTGTAATTCTACAGTTGGTTTTAAGGCGTACAGAAGTTGTCTAAACCTAAACTAGGCTTAGGCTTCTATAGCAGTCAGCTGTGTGTGCATTAGGGTTAGGAAAACTCTAATTTTATCAATGCAATCAAGGCCCATTTCTGTTCCTTGGATGCCTCAGGGCGTGTGCATGGAGATTAGAGCATTGGAGTGTGTGTCCTAGTTGCTGAAAGTTCCCAGATTGCCCCTGCAGAAGTGGGGAGAAGTTAAGAACCTGAGCCTCGCTAGGTAGCAAGGATTTCCAGGTCTCGTCGCGTGATAGAATTGGCATCGTGGGTTGAATTGATTTGAAGCTCTTGCAGTCGCGGGATTGATACTTTGGTCATTGCAGGAATGCTCTGGTCGTCGCGAGATTGAGCTTTCTATTTGAATGGCTCGAGAATTATGCGCACAGTTCGTTCCTTGATAAATCTCGCAAAAATCCTCACGAAGAAGCCATGTGCATGGGCTTCTGGATCGCGCAAGCAGTTCCCTGAAGGTTTGTATCCCGTGGCCACTGCGCAACAGTTGTGCGCAGGAATGCCTGGAGCTCTCTCTCCTCAGTGAATCACACGAAGATTAAAGGAGCCTCTCTTGAGCTAAGCGAGACTGTGCGAGACTGTGTGAGAGCTTATGTCTGAGCCTCGTGAGAACTGTGCGAAGTCTACTTTTAGGGCTCTTCTATCATTCATCTGCGCGAGAACAGCTTGAGCAGTTGGCATACTGCCTTCAGAAACTCGCGACAGCTGCGTGAAGCATTCTCTCTGATTCAATTTGAACCTTGAGACATATGCACGAGGCTTATTTCTTAGCTTGTTGCTGCTTTGCTGTGCCTAGGTTGCAGCCAATTATCTGTCTTGGTCCAACCTCCTTTCTTCTGAGGAACTTCTGGGGCAACAGTAGGCTTCTTGGCATGGTTAAGGCCTTATCTGTAGCTGCTGCTTACTACCTACAAAATTGGCTTAACAGTCATTTATTAAATGACTAAAGGTCTAACAGAGATTAAGTTAAGGGGTGAAAAGTGGTACTTTTCAGGTCTTAACATCAGCCTCATTGCTTGTTTCTACTGTGCATTTTAGGATTCGAATCAACATTTTGTTCATTACTTCTGCTTGTCCATTACCTTTAGGGTAGAATGGTGATGAGTGGTGTAGATTGATGTCGTACTTCTTGCATAACTTCATCTTTTTCGTGATGAATTGTGGTCTGTTGTCAGTGATAAACATCCTGGATACTCCAAACCTGGTGATGATATTTTGAATGATAAACCTTACAAGTGTTGAAGCGGTGATTTTAACATAAGATTCAGGTTCTGCCCATTTAGTATATAGTATTCGATCGCTATAAGTATGAACTCATACTTGTGAGTGTTCCTAACAGTATCTGTGAAAGGTCCAATGACATCAAAGGCCCACATCGAAAACAGCCATGGCGAGGTCATAGTGTTCAATGATACTTACGGAGCCTTAATGAGTGTGGCGTGTTCTTGGCATTTCTTGTAGGATTGGATGTAGAGGTGGCAATCTCTGATCATTGTCGGCCAGAAGTAGCCTTGTCGTGTAACTTGATCGGTGAGTCGTCTATCAAAGTGGGTGTCGCAGGCACTGGCGTGTGCTTCTCGAATGATGTATTATCCTTCAGCGGTCGTGACGCATCATATAGTACTCCTGTAGTGAAGGTTTCTTTGTATAATGTGTCATCGAGTATGCATAATCAGGCACATCGGTTCCTTATAGTCTTCCATTCGATCATCGTGGTGTATGGAGGAACGTGTTCATGCTTCAAGAAGTTCCAGATGTTGAAATACCATGGTTGTCCATCGTTGGTCTGTGATTTTTCAAATCTGAACATAGCAACTTTAGTTTCCATCTTGACATGCTTTTTCGAGGTGATTGCTTCTTTTGATCCTGTACTTGTGGGGACAACGAGCAATTCTCTCTTGATGGTCCATGCTGCCTCGTGGGTGGGTACTGTCAGCTTTTCGATGAAGGTCTTGGTATTTTGCCCGATGGGTATTTGGATGACCGAGGCTAGCGTGGCTAAGGAATTTGCTAGCTCATTTTCTAATCTAGGGATGTGTGTGAAAGAGATTCTTTCAAATTTCTTTACTAAATATTGAGCGGTTTCTACGTATGCATTAGTCTCCTTTTCTTAGTTTTCTATTCTCCTATGACTTTTGAAATTACTAGTCTGGAATCACCGATGGTTTTTAACTGTTTAACACCTAATTGTAGTGATGCTAATAGTCTATCTATAAAGGCTTTGTATTCTGCGACATTATTAGTGATAGAGAAATCTAGTTGAAAAGCTTTAGATATGACAACTCCTTCTGGGCTTAGGAGGACTATCCCGATGTCTTTTCCTTTGTGATTTAGAGCGTCATCGAAATAAAGGTCCATTAGGTCTTATCGGGCTCTTCATTATGAATCGTGAATAAGTCTTCATCAGGGAAGTCCGTGTGTATGGGCTCATCACCCGGGAGTGGGAGATCTACACGGTAATCAGCGATTGCTTGTCCTTTAATCAATTTCTGCATGACCTAAGTGATATCGAATTCTTTCAGGAGCATATGGCAGCGAGCGATCTTTCCTAATGTTTCAGGCTTTTCGAATAGATACTTCAGAGGGTCCATTCGGGCTAGTACTAGTATTTTATGTGCTCCGAAGTAGTGTCATAATTTAGTAGAGGTCCACACCAACATGAGGCAAGTCTTCTCAATTGAAGTGTATTTTCGTTCGTATTCGACCATCGTCCTACTAAGGTAGTAGATAGCCTTCTCTCTCTTGCCATCTTCTTCATATTATCCCAGCATTACTCCCATTGCTTTGTCATTCGCTGAGAGGTATAGAATTAGGGGTCTTCCAGGAACAGGTGTTGATAGTATTGGCTGGTTAAGGAGGTACTTCTTGATGTTGTCGAAGGCTTGCTGACACTGATCATCCCATTTGTACTCAGTTCCTCTTTTAAGTAGTCTGTAGAAAGGATTGCATATGTTCGAATGTTGGGAGATAAATCTTCTGATGAATTGCAATCTTCCTATCAGGCCTCATAACTCTTTGATATTACTTAGAGGCGGCATCTCGAGGATGGCTCTGACTTGTGCAGGGTCAACTTCGTTCCCTCGCTTGCTAACTATGAAACTAAGTAATTTTTTAGAGGTGACTCCGAAGACACATTTCTTTGGGTTCATTTTTAGCTGATATTTCTTAGCTCTTTGTAACACAAGTCGGAGCGCTTCAACATGTGCTACTCGCATTTGAAACTTCACTAATATGTCATCGACATAGACTTCTACATACTTATGCATCATATCGTGAAAGATAGCTATCATGGCGCATTGATACGTGGCTCCTACATTCTTGAGCCCAACAGGCAAAATGACCTAACAGTATATTCCCTATGGTGTGCTGAAGGAAGTCTTCTCTTGGTCGAACTCTGCTAATTTGATCTGATTATATCCAGAGAAATCGTCTATAAAGGATAACATCTCATGTCCAGCGGTGTTGTCGACTAGAGTGTCGATGTGTGGAAGTAGGAAGTCATCTTTTGGGCATTCCTGGTTGAGGTTTTGAAAGTCGATGCAAACTCGTACTCTGCCATCTTTCTTGGCGATAGGTACTATGTTGGCTATCCAATTAGGATAAATAACGACTCGGATAAATTTGGCTTTGTATAACTTATTGACTTCCTCTTTAACTTGGAGGGCGATTTGTGGGTGCATCCTACAGAGTTTCTGCTTAATAGGCTTTACATCAGGTTCTAAGACAAGGCAATGTTCTACCAAACTTCAGTCTAAATCGGGCATGTCCTCGTAGGACCATGCGAAGGAATCGAGGTATTCTTGCAGGACTTGTGCAATTTATTGGCGTTCCTTGGAGTTGAGCGTTGCACTAATCAATAGTTTCTTGGGTTTCTCTTCAGTGCCAAAGTTATGTTCTTCTGTGGGTTCCGCAATAGCTTGGGTTTGCTCATCGAAATGCTTGATAATCAGTTGGAAGTCTAGTGCCTCCTTGACAATTGGTGCTCCTTCTTCATCCTCGATAAGTTCGTATACTATGAAATTGCTACACTGGGGGTCTGAGTTTGTGAAAGGTAACCCTTAATCGGCGCAATTTATGACTAAGAGATCTTTGATAAGGTGAAGGTCAAGACTATTGATTCTTCTCTCAAAGTCACAAAGTATCTCATCTGGTATGATCATTAGCTTGTTGTTTAGCCGGGATGCTTTACGTCCTCGTGCGGGCAATGAGATAAAAACCTTAGGAGAAAAGTCTCCTTGTTGGCCACAAATTTAGTTCGGGATGAAGAGTTCCCTTTCTTTTCTAAGGTTTTCAAAGTTTTTTAGATTTTATATTTCTAAATTTTTAGGGTTTTATATTTTTTATATTTTTGATAATAAATATGGTACAAGGTCGGTCGCCTCAAGGGGCACCGGCAGAATTACTTCCTCTAGTTGAGGGAGTGAGACGATTGCTAGAGCTGTTCGGGCAATTCTTCGAGAAATGCAGACTTGTGAATTTGGCATTTTTTTTTGGAGTCCTCATCCGGTGAGATCTTTTGAATGAGTGACGCTGGTGACAGCGACACTAACGCTTGGATTTCTTCTGCCACATTGACCACCTCTTCTTCGAAGAAGCTTTGAAAGATCGTAGTTAATTGAACTGTAATCCTCTGAGTTGTAATAATGTTTCTCTTCCCACAGAGGGGGATCTCCCAAAGGATCCTCAAGGGTAGCGAGTTCTTTCCCCTGATCTTCATAATATGTTAGAATGAGCGTGCATGCTCGACAACGAGGTTGATAATGGTGAAGAATGTAGTGGGATTCCCAAGGATATTCCCATCCTTCTAGGTTAGAGTCGAAGACAACATCGAATTCATCTTCTTGATTCGATAGTGCTTGAAGTCCTAGGTTGGCCTGCTCAGCTAACTCGACTGCCGGGAGGTCTATCTAGTAGTCCTCATCATCACTCAGGGGAGGTTGTCACTCTTCCTCTAGAGATTTCCAAAATATTTGAAGTTGCCACGAATCTGGGGATGTAGAAGTGTCTATTTCAAGTTCCTCTTCAAATTCTATGAGGGTGACATGAGTGTTTCCCCCTAGGTCAACCAGATGACTGTTGGGATTTTCTGCTTCTTACACCGGTGGCTGAGCTGGTAGGTCCTTACTTATTTTCGTTGTCACGAGGTTGGAGTGATTCGATCCTTCCATTGTAGAGTGTCGGATCCAACTAGTGAAGCATTCTAATATGCTAGTACATGCCATACAGCGGGGTTGGTATGGGTAGGCGATACAAGGGGAGTCCCAAGGCCATTCCCATCCCTCAAGGCCAAGGCTGAGGCAGTTGCTATACAAGTTAGTATTTTCTTGTGGAGTATCATCTCTTTCCCATGTTAAGCATAGGTGCTCTTCACTATCATGTATGGTTGATATGTGAAAATCTTCATCGCCAATGGATTCCCAATCTTCCACTCGCAGGTCGAGTTCTAGAGGTTCTTCTCTCCTCTCTTCTGTAAGTTCCTTAGTGTCAAACATGGGCTGGACTCCTTCAAGCGGTTTATCGATATCGTTATTTAAATTAGTTAAATCATTGAATGCTTTAGTCATTTACCCAATTTCCACTTCTTGGGATCTAGTGAAGGATACTTTCTTATGCTTGGGCACATCTAGTTTCTCAGTGGTCCCGTAGGCGAAGTGGTATGTAGAGACCATTTTTGTGAGGTAGGGGACAAGTCAGCTTGAGAGCCGTCCGATTGGTAATCTAACCCTATGTGCTTACGTATTTGCATTGGGACAATGGTCCTACACGACCTTGGGTATTTTTATTGAGTCCGGTGTGGGGAACATATCAAAGTTGGTACCTATGGTCTCACCCTTTTGTCGCTGTAGGGTTATTGGCATAAAGTTTGGAGAGGTCTGGGCCAACCTCTCTTCTCACTAATTTTTGTTGACGCATTGGGGGAAACTAGGAGGGGTAGGGAGATGGACTTTGGTAATGGTTGTCTCATCAAGGATTCGAGTCTTTTGAATATGAGTCGTGTTCAACACGTAACCGTGAGCGGTTGGTATGCTTATCACGTAATCAGTATCCATCTCTTGGAGGGGTGCATTAGCGTATATACGGACGATGGAGTCCTCGTATGGGAATTTGATGCATTGATGGTATGTGGATGCGACAACCTTCATTGACTCCAACCATTTTCTTCCTAAAATGAGATTGTACGTACTAGCGGAATCAAAAACATGGAAGGTAACGTCTTTTGTTACAGGTATGAGGCGAACCTTTAACTTGATAGTTCCTTTGACAAAGCGACGCGAGCCATCATAAGCTACGAGTTACAGTGCAGAGGGCCTGACATCCTGCTTTGTGTATTCAAGCATTTTTAATGTGTTGAGAGGGCAGAGGTTAAGTCCTGCTCCCGTGTCGATGAGTGTGTGTGGTACGGAGAATCCTCTAATTATGACCATAAGATATATGGGGGCCGCACTCTCGCAGAGTGACTCTTTAGGCATGTCTGCGTCTGTGAAGGTGAGAATTAGAGATTGCATCATAACCGAAGTGATTTGATGAAGATCATCTAGGGTCGTATCCTCATCCACTTGCGTGTCTTTAAGTGTCCTTATCAATAATTGATGATGGTCATGTGATTTCTTGATGAGTTCTAGTATGGATATCTAGGCTGGGATCTTATGGAGATGTCGCAGAAGGTCGTATTCTTACCCTGGCTCGAGCACAGTTTCTTTGCCTGACCGATGGGCCTTAGGTGTGGATGGTTGGAATGGTTGAGGTGCAGGAATTGGTGGAGGGATGATGTGAGGTGGGGGAGGTAAGTTAACTTCTCTTTCTCTCACATTCCCCTCTGGTGGTTGCGCATTCGTGAAATCCTTATTTTGAGGGAAAGACGGAGGCGAGTAATTGGTTCTTGATTTGAGAATCGAGCAAGTTGGTTGTTGACTGAACCCGACGCGGCTTGACGCGGATGTATTTGTAAAATGGGTGAAATTCGAGGTTGGAACACGTACCTAAATGGTGCAACTCCAAGGTAGGAGGTATAGTGTGTAGTCTTCCTCTTCTATGAAAGCAGAGACCAGCGTCTCGTACGGGTCAGGATGTTCTTCGGACCCACTTTCTTTTAGATTTAGTGAATGCTCAGTGGTTATTTCGTTGTCATGGTTTAGAGTTTTTTGGGTGACACTTTCTACCCATGCAGCAATTTGGGTTGTAGTTTGGAGAATGGGATCTTCGTACTCGAGTTTAGAATCAGACAAAGGGAGCAGTAATGGCATTAGTTTGGGATTTGGGGGGGTTGGAGGTTCCGGTGGGTGACTACGAAGGAATGGTCTCCTAGCCCTAAAGGAATGAACTCGTATCTGAGTGAATTTTGGATAAGGAGGTGGATTCAGTGGGGCGATGCGAGTGATCAGGGCTAAGGGATGCGGGGGTGAAGGAGCTTTCACTGGTGTGGCGAAAGTAGTAGAGGGTTGAATGCTAGTGATTAACATGGAAGGTTGGATGGGGAATCGACCGGAGAGATCTACGGTGGTGACCTGAGCCGGTGTTGCTTGGTTGTGATTGGGCATGGGGTTATTAACGATCCCTAAATTTTGTTAGGGTTGGTTATTATTAGGGTTAGAACTTCTAAGCACTTCCCAATCAATCTAACTTCAGTCATTCATGTCATAGATTACGTCCCTGAGGACCCAACAGTCCTCTAGGTTGTGTCCCGCGTATCGATGGAAGGCACAATATTTACTATAGTCTAGATTTGTCGGCCATGGGCAGGATTTTTCCTGTGGGAATCGGAGGATATTTTGAGTGTTAAGGAGATGGAAGATATTGGGAATCATATCCGATAAAGGGGGATAGTGTTCTCGCCTCGTCTGGTAGGGGCCTCTAGTTAGGTTAAAGTTTTACGGTGGTGGCACACTATTGAAATTCGACACGTTGGCCGGTCAATTTTGTGTCATGTTCTGATTCTGGTTGGTGTTAGGATATTGATTTCTATTTTGATATTGGCCCTGATTCAGGTTCTGGCTTTGGTTTTGATTCGCGTATCTTTGCTGATTAGTGCCTTAGTTTTTGTTCATTTATCGTTGATGATTTTAATTTTGCCTAAAGTTTCGTGGTTGGAAGTTCCTGTCACTAGAGTTTTGTCCTTGGTTGACAACAGTGTTAACTTGCTCAGTTCCTAAGGCTTTCTTATAATTTTTTTATTTTGATTCATTGGAAGAGCCTATTTTTGACATGACTATGAATTGTGCGAGATCACCGCCTTTAATGTTTTGCGCTAGTCGGGATGCTCGAGAGTGGACTGTAGTGAAGTTGGGGCAATAACTTTTGACAAGTGCGCTCATTAATGGTTTCCTAGTGTTATCAATGATAATGTCCACCAAATCATTCTCTGTCATTGAGGTGCCAGTCCTAGCAGCGAGTTTTCTCCATCGTGCGATGAAGTCAGTAAATTTTTCATTAGGTCCTTGCTTGGCTGCCATTAGATCGCTAAGATTGACTATCTCTTAGATCAAGTGTTTATATTGGTCTAAGAATTGACTGACTAATTCATCGAAGGTTTCTATCTTATAAAGAGGATGTCCCGCGAACCAATCTAAAGCTTCTCCTTCTAACGAGCATTCGAAATAGTGAATGAGAAGTCCTTGATTATCACGTATGGGTCGACAATCATTACAAAAGAGGGCCAAGTGATGATTCGGATTTCCCATGCCATTATATTTGGTAAATTTCGGTGGCTTAAATTCTATTGGTAAATTAAACTTGACATCCTGGCAAAATTTGTCGAATCCGAATGAGTGACCGAGGTGCTCTCTCTTGTCCATGTACTCATCGAGCATTTTAGGGAGATCTTCGATTATAACGATGATGTCTTTTGGACCAACCCATAAGCAAACCTTGTCTAAAGAGTCATCATTGAAGAATGTCTGGGCGGGTTATCTCAATGGTGTGGCACGGGTTGACACTGTGCTCGGGGTAGGAGGTGCCCTCTCTTGTCGCTCTTGTTCTTCTGAAAATTGCTGTGACCTAATGGTTTCGAATGCGGCGGCCAACCCTTGAAGCAATTCTTCGGAGTTGTCGTCTCTTCTTTGTATTCTTTGAATACTGAGTTCTGTGATTTGTTGAGTGGTGAAGTTTTGTTCGATGTTATCATCTCTCCCATTATGATTATTACCTATGTGTGGGGTGGAGAAGGGATTTTCTTGCTCGTCGGCCATGTTAATCTCAGGTTGTTGTGGGTTGGAATTGCGAAATAGTTCTTCTTCATACGTGGGTTTGTTATGATATCCCCACAATGGTGGGTCTCCTAAACTCACCCTTCGTATACCAGACATCTTGAGTCTTTGAAGAAGACTCATCTGTATATAAAAGGGAATTTAAATGACATGATTGAAAGAACAATAGGGAGATAAGATGAAAACTAACTATCTAGAAAAAGAGTTTGCAAAAGTATCCCATCGCGATCCCCAGTATGTTGGTACACTCTTTTTCTGGGTTCCTCTAGGTCCCCGTTGAATCAGTGGCTCCAATTTTGTCCAAGTGGACTCTAGCAATGCGGCGTTTGGAGTGTTAAAAATAAAAGGTTTTCTAGGAAGGTTCCTAGTTTATTGCAATAACCAGCTGCAGATATTTATCGACGTTGCAACACATCAATCATCACGCTTAACAGCGGGTATGGGTTACTTCTATACTGAATTATCTGCCTACGAACGTTAGCAGCTATGTCTTTTTCTTATAATTTAGATAGGTTAAGTTTCCTTTTATTTCCCTTTATTGTTATAGTTCTGGTCAGGTTACACTTCCCCAATTCTATTGTGAGTTTTGTTAGGTGGTAATTAATTTAATTTAATATTCTAGTTTATTTAATTTAATATTCTAGTTCTATCAGGAGTCTAATTAATTTTTACTATTCCTATCCTTATTGAAGGTCTAATTAATTAAGTGTCCTAATCCCATTAAAAGTCTGATTAATTTTAGTCTCATAATCTCATTAAAAGTCTAATTATGATCAAGTCTCCGAATTGTACTAGGAGTGCAAGCATGTTGGTTCTAGTGAAACTCTAATTAAATCAAGCATGCTAGTTATACTGAAATTCTAAGCAGAGCAAGTATACTAGTTGTATTGAAATTCTAATTAAATCAAGTATAACAGTCTTACTAGAATTCTAATTGAAATAGAAGACTGATTTTATTAAAACTCTAATTTAAAGCAAATAAATTAATTAGACTGAAATTCTAATTAGAGCAAGAAATTAACCAATTAAAATTTGATTTAAAGAAATTAATTAATCATACTAAAATCTAATTAACTCAATTAATTAATTATGATGAGATAAAATAAATTTATTAATTAATTATACTAAAAAGATAAAAAAAAAGCAATTAATTAATTCTAAAATTCTTAAAAAAAAGGGTTTTGGGCCCGCTATGCTAAGGAGGATTGGCCTCGTTCCCGAGTACCCTCCGTAAACTCCCTTGGGCAAATCGGGTGGCTGAGATTAGAGATAAATTGGTTTTCGGATGATAAAATGGTATTTTAGATTTTTTAGAGTTGATTTCGAAATATTAATTATGGATTAAATTGTGAAACTAAAATTATAGAAACTAAAATTAATATTTAGGATTTTTGGAAATATTAAATTAAGAAATTTAAATTAGAATTTAAATTTCTAGGACTGAATTCGAGTTCGAAATCAGAAAATCAAACCGTATGATTAAGGACTGGTTCTAGAATCTAAGATCTAGAACGAGAAATTAATGATAGGACTAGAGATTGAGATTTTAGAACGAAATTAAAGCCTAGGGTCGGTAAATTAGACTGTCGGATTAAGGACTGGTTCTAAATTCAGAGAATTAAAACCAAATGTAGAAAATTTACGGTCTAAAAAGGGTGCTACGGTCTCGGACTGAAAATTAAAACTTACAATTAAAACTAATAATTAAAACTAAGAGAAATATCCTAAGTCTAAAACTAAGATTTTTACCTAGGACCGGGGCTATGGAGAGAAATCTCGAAGATTCGACGGTTGAATTTTGAAAACATGACTAGGTTGCTCTATGGGTTTGTCCTCATAGTTCTCTGGTTTCGAAATCACAAAAAAAATCCGTTCTATCTTGAAAATTTCCCAGCCTCTTGGGCGAATTAAGAAAAAAATCTTTTTTAGGCCTTTTTCTAATTAAACGCCCTGTTTCAGGCGTTTAATCAAATTGTGCGCCGATTTTCTTATTCTTAATCGCTTTGAGTCGGTCACTGACTTAGTGAGCGACCGGCTGACTTGCTCACAGAGTTTCCTAGTTCTAACAGCATTAGGGCTAATTGCGCGCCCATTTTGGGGTGCATAATCCAATCAAGCGTCACTCTCGAAGCGTTTAATCAAGGAAAGGGATCAAAGGACCGTGAGGCTAGGCCGAGCGTAGGCCAATTGCGTGATGGTGGTTGAGCGCTCAATCCGATTGTGCGTTTGATTTCAGGCGCGTGGTCGAGTCTCGAGATGGTTTGGGAAAGGGAGTTTGGTCTGAAAGGGGGACTGATTGCGCATTTGTGGTCCGGCGTGCAATCGAATTATGCGTGGGGTTGCAGGCGCTTAATTCGGGGTTGTCTTGGTCTAGTCTCTAGTCTGAAATGTAAGACTATTGTTTCAGTCTGCATTCTGACTATATACTATTGTTTCAGTATTTAGTCTCCCTACGTTGGGTCCTAAGCCACAGAGCTATTGTTTCAGCCTGCGTTCAGCCATGTACTATTATTTCAGTGCATGGTCTCACGTCGGAGGTATGAGGTCAAAGGTTGACCGAAAAAATTTGTATATTCTGAGAGGGCAAAATGAGGGTGTCTACAGTTATGTGCATGTTTGTCATTTGGATTGAATGTGCATAGACCCGATGTTGTTGTGCATCTCTGTTGCTGTTGTACGGTTGAGGTGCTGTCATTATAAATGCCATGAATCTGATATAATTGAAAAATTTTAGCGTTCTGAATTTTTTATGTACATATATTGATAATGGGCAGTGAGAGTATCATGATGAAATGGATGACATGTGAAGGGGTTAGTGCAGATGCACAATGGATAGGTGCATGTCAGTATGGATGCTCTGGCCAATGTGCAGCACTGAGAAAAAAAAGTTAAATTGTGCTTTCTCATGAGGCTCTATGGCCTCAATGTCATGCTCACGAGTAACTTGATGGTTTTCTCTCAGAGTTCTGATAGGAATGTGGTACCTCGCAAGCAAAAGGCACCTGCTGAAGCCCGATAATGACTTTGAGAAGCTTTACCTTGGCAGCAACATGGAGCTGTGCGAAGAACGAAAATCAAGCACGTGATACCTCGCGAAAGCCTTGCGAGTGAACTTCTGAGGCTCACTGAATATATTTTCTTTGCGAGGTTCTTTGCTTCAACTGCGGGAGTGACACACCTGCCCTCTCGTGCAACGCAACTACAACATCAGCTTCGTTAATGAGCTCGCGAAGTATTTGAGTCCCCTAAAGCAGATCTTGTGAGATCCCACTTAATTGCGTGAAAAGAGCATTTTTACCTCTCAAATACCTAGCAAGAACTGCACGAGCCATGGGTTCTTTCATTAAAACCCTGCTGTGCAACCGTGGGATTTTTGACGATCCCGTCGCGACGATGCGCTCTCTAACGAAAAAATAAAATAGAGTCGCCACCCGGAGCTTTCGGTGTCCCGGGATACCTAGTTCATTTTTATGAGCACCTAAGTGCTAAAAATATGACTCTGAATCCGGTCCACACCAAAGGCTCTTGGGTAGGGGCTTCGGTTATCGATCGGGAAGGTGTTAGGCACCCGATCAACCTGCTTAACGCGGTCTCTAGTAATGGCCAAAAATAAAATGATGTAAAAGACAAGAAAATGATTCCCTCTTGCCCAAATGGGCCTCCAATCCTATTTGTGCCCCTCCGTTCCTACCGAAAATTCGGCGGCGTAACGGCACAAATGAGAGGATAGAGGAAGCTGAAAAGAGATAGGAGAGGAAAGGGGAGAGCCGAAGCCCTCGGGCCCTTGTAGCACCGTAGAGGAGACTTGCGTGGCTTGCTTTGATGAGCTCTTGAAGGCTTTGTATGGTGAAAAATGGGGTTCTAACTCTTAGGACTTAAAGCTAAGAGGTAGGGGATGGAGGCTAGGGGATCACACACACCTAGGCTAAGGGTTTTGGATGCAAGAACAAGCTTGAAATGAGGTCTTGGAATTCTGGAATTTGGATGAAAATAGTGCACAAAAGGGAGGAAGAACTTCTCACTTTGAGCTCTTTCTCTCTTAAGCAAATTTCTCAACCCTTAAACCAAGGGTAGGGGGGCTCTATTTATAGGAAAAGGGTGGATTAGGAGATCACTTAGATGCTAATTGGAGTTAGCAATTAGGTAATCTCAAATCTAAGGTTTCCTAGGATTTTGAGAGCTTAGAAAGGTGTGAAGGTGGTTCTAATGGTGGATGATGGGGTGAGGCTTTAAGCCACTTGGAGGGTTGCAAATAGGTAAGGAATGGATGCAACAGGACTATCAAAACACACCCCAAAGGTTGAGGTGGTCAACATGTCAAACCCCAAGCTCAAAATTCGGGGTAAAAACTCAATGTTACTGTTCATATGTCTGGCGCAACTATTAGTTATGCCAGACAAATGTACAGTAAAACAGTATTGAATAGTAGCCTGGAAGTTGATCTCGAGAGGGGTGGGGGGACCCATTAATGCCTGGCACAACTATTAGTTGTGCCAGGCCATTTCTGGGGCAAATCCAGGGGGAAAATGGGCTGGCGCAACTATTAGTTGCGCCAGGAAAAAATCCCTCCAAAAAAAGCCTGATTGTCAAATGGTCATAACTTTTGATATACGACTCCGATTGGGGTGATTTTTAGCTCGTTGGAAAGCTGGAGAACTTCGCTTTCCAATGGTATATGATATGATATTAGTAGAAGACCTCAGCCAGTCCTGGTGCACCACTCTTCATCAATTGCTCGGGAAGGTTAGGTTTAGGGTTCAGAATGGTTTCTAAGGGTCGGGATTGGTTTCTAATGGTTTGGGGTAGGTTTCTAAGGGATCTAGGGTGATTCCTAAGGTTTTGGAGTGATTCCTAAGGGTTCCATATATGCCATCAAAAGCTCAAAATTGCACCTCTCTCGAAAGGTGTTTCGATTGGGCCTTCGGCCAAATTTGGGTGTCTACAGATGCCCCTCTTTAGTATCTGATCACTAGTGATAGTATGCCAAAGAAAAGAGACATCCAAAGAGGCCTAAGGCATTACTGATGGGTCCGCTGCATTTAAAACAAACTTCAAACATCAGGTGAGTAACATGGTGAGAAAACGAAAGCCCTGGAGTGCCAGGCTAATCATTCGCTTCTCGAGGTCATCGATTCCCAAGTGCTTAGCGACATTACTGGGCATAACCGAGATGTCATGAGTTGCGAATAGTCGGGAAAGACATTCACTTCTTGAAATGATTTGGAGGTGATTGATGTTCGAGATTCATTCTAAATGCAACAGCTTCATAAGTAAGAGGGGTGATCGAGCCACATTCAAAGATAGGTGTGAAGTAAACATACGCAAGGCTCCACAGTTTGGGTCCAATCCTACAAGGCATTTGATGACCTTATTGGATTATTCGCAGGTGCCCCTGCGAAAAGCAGGGTTCGAGATCTTTGGGCGAACCCATCGATCCCGAAGTTTATTTAGCATGACCACCGGAGCGAAGTGAATAGATGTCACAACGCTTTTTAGGTGTGCGTGCCAATTTTCAAAACGTGCCCTAGATCCACATGACCCAGAGTATCCAGTTTTGACTTCCTTGAACAGATCCAGCCAAACATTGGGCACCTCCCAAAAGGGGGCATCCAATCCTAGCCTCTGTTGACAATGATCATAATTATCAATTAACTATGCATAATGAAGCACCCATCAGGGGCAATAAGCAGCAACAAAGGCGATGGAAGCCCCGACCTGGACCCGCCCAGGTATAATTTACGGGGACAAACGACCATCATACGGATACCCAGACGCATGGCATACACTTTATAGGGATACCACTGCACATACAGGTTTTAAGCCTGCAGAAAATAAAAAGGGAAATGAACCCTTCTGAATGCATGGTTGCACATAGTTTGATTGACACATAATCTCATTCTCAATAGGTTGGTCTCAACCAATGATTGACCTTTTTCAACGGAGAATCTGAAGCTTAGGACAACTCAAGTTCACACAAATCCAAAACAGAGCGCTCATCGATCAAAAGATTTAGCAGTGGAGTTGACCCAATCGAAACATTGACTGCTTGATCGGGACTTACACCATTGCTCCTACTTTGAAGTAGGATCCATGGATCCAAGGCGAACCTTTGACCTAGGACATTAATTTTGCACATCTGCGTTGTCGATAAAATATTAACATTTTACCGCATCGAAACACACATGTGCGTCGCATGAAAACATAGATTTCTCTTTCTTTTCAAAATGATTTTCATCATTTTTTTGTTTGACCTGACGTCTGTGGTGAGATGCTTTATCTGATTTGTCCATCGCTGAGAAGTTGCCTGCTTCGAGGCTTTGGACCGTCTGATGTTCCTGGATAGTCTCGAGAAAACGTCGGTCCCTTTTTTGTTTATACATATAAAGAAAATGCATCCTAAACAATAAAAAAAAAAGTAGATTTCTACCTACACTTTTCCATTTTCAAGATATTTTTTTGGATTTTAGTTTTTTTGGAGATTTTTTTGTTATTTTTCTTCATTTTTGAGATTGAAATATGATGCTGAAAATATATACATGAAAATGAGTAGAAATATATACACAGTTTTTGGTGTTTGGATTTTTCTTGATTTTTTTTTTTTTGGCTTTTTTTTTTTTTCTTTCTCACCTTTTTTTTTTATGCCTTAATCATTGGGTGAGATTTTGAGAAACCTTGGGTCCATCTTTGAGCATGGTCGACCTCTTTCATGCAGTCGGACCTGAGTGAGTTTCCAGATCTTACTAAGGCCAGAACGTTGATCCCTTTGGATTGAGTTAAACCTTTCTCCTTGCCTCGGGTCATATGTTTGACGGTGTGGGTTTCACAAAGACAATTATGGTCCGGACCCGATTCGAACTAGCATGAGCGGCCCAGTCGGACAAGAGGGTATAGGAAGAGTAACAAAAGGGTTCCTCAAACATCAATCTTCTCAATTAGTCCAAACCTTTTTTTTCCAATTATTATTATTAATTTTTTTTTTTATCTCCCTTTTTTTACCCGTGGCGCCCTTTTGGGTTTTCACCACGTCTATGGGTTTAGCCCTCTTACCCCAAGTGCCCTTTCGGGTTTTCACCTGGTCCGCACAACCCCGCTGTTTTTACCCATAAAGCCCTTTCAGGTTTTCACCACATTCATCATACTTTGAGCTTGTATTTTTATTTTATTATTTTTTTTCTTTTTTATTTTCTTCTCTTTTTTCAACAGCCACGACATAGACGTTGATTCTGTCATAGCCGGCTGGATGGGGTTCTGGTGTCGTCTCACGACTCGGCTCATGTTAACTTAACAGATATTATGACTGCTTGCGAACCTACAAAGAGGGCTTCTTTCAGGGTGTAGCTTGGCCATAAGTTAGGTTAGGATTGGAAGGTATGCTGGGTTAAAAGGATTTTCTTGGTACGGCTTCAGTTTCCTCGACATACTTTCTTCCTTGGGGGTTTTACTATACATGCCCCGTGATTCTTCATTTTTTTTATTCTTTTTGCTTCATTTTAGGCAATCTCTTTTTGAGGTTTTGCTTTTTCGATTTCTTTGGATTTTGGTAGTAACTTTATACACATGCATCTTTTCTCTCTTTTTTTTTTGGTATATATACACGTATATATATATATATTTTTAGGGAACGGGTTTATTGAAAGAAAGGCCCAGGCTCAAATGGGGTAGCAAAGGATATCATCATTTTTTTTAGGGATGCTTTTTGGCTATTGTATTTGGAATGATGGCCTCTTCTGGGTGGTCCTTAAGCAGTCACGTATCTATTTCATCAATACTTACCTTATTGCGATAGACTAAGAGTAGAACCGTCGGACGTATCCAGCGTTGATGGGCTCAGGAAAATAATCTCCGTCCGTGGTGGAGAGGCGGATGGCATATCCCGGCAGCACTTCGCGAATAACGTATGGTCCTTCCCAGTTCGGCTTAAACTTTCCTCTTGGATCGGCGTGGAGGGATGGGAAGATCTTCTTTATCACAGTGTCTCGGGATCCGGTCCACACCAAAGGCTCTTCGGTAGGGGCTTCGGTTATCGATCGAGAAGGGTTAGGCACCTGATCAACCCGTTTAACGCTGTCTCTACTAATGGCCAAAAATAAAATGATGTAAAAGACAAGAAAATGGTTCCCTCTTGCCCAATTGGGCCTTCAATCCAATTTTGACCCTCCGTTCCTACCGAAAATTTGGCGGCGTAACAGCAAAAATGAGAGGATGGAGGGAGCTAGAAAGAGATAGGAGAAGAAAAGGGAGAGCCGGAGCCCTCGGGCCCTTGTAGCACCATAGAGGAGCCTTGCATGGCTTGCTTTGATGAGCTCTTGAAGGCTTTGTATGGTGAAAAATGGGGTTCTAACTCTTAGGACTTAAAGCTAAGAGGTAGGGGATGGAGGATAGGGGATCACACACACCTAGGCTAAGGGTTTTGGATGCAAGAACAAGCTTGAAATGAGGTTTTGGAATTCTAGAATTTGGATGAAAATAGTGCACAAAAGGGAGGAAGAACTTCTCACTTTGAGCTCTTTCTCTCTTAAGTAAATTTCTCAACCCTTAAACCAAGGGGAGGGGGGCTCTATTTATAGGAAAAGGGTGAATTAGGAGATCACTTAGATGCTAATTAGAGTTAGCAATTAGGTAATCTCAAATCTAAGGTTTCCTAGGATTTTGAGAGCTTAGAAAGGTGTGAAGGTGATTCTAATAGTGGATGATGGGGTGAGGCTTTAAGCCACTTGGAGGGTTGCAAATAGGTAAGGAATGGGTGCAACAGGACTATCAAAACACACCCTAAAGGTTGAGGTGGTCAATAAGTCAAACCCCAAACACAAAATTCGGGGTAAAAACCCCAATGTTACTAGTCATATGCCTGGCGCAACTATTAGTTGCGCCAGGCAAATGTACAGTAAAACAGTATTGAACAGTAGCCTGGAAGTTGACCTCACGAGGGGTGGGGGGACCCATTTATGCCTGGCACAACTATTAGTTGTGCCAGGCCATTTCTGGGGGAAAAAGACCTTGCGCAACTATTAGTTGTGCCAGGCAAATCCAGGGGGAAAATGGCCTGGCGCAACTATTAGTTACGTCAGGCAAAAATCCCTCCATAAAAAGCCCGATTTTTAAATGGTCATAACGTTTGATATACAACTCTGATTGAGGTGATTCTTGACTCGGTGGAAAGCTGGAGAAGTTCTCTTTCAAATGGTTTATGAGTTGATATTAGTAGAAGACCTCAGTTAGTCCTGGTGCACCACTCTTCATCCATTGCCTGGGAAGGTTAGGTTTAGGGTTCGGAATGGGTTCTAAGGGTCGGGATTGGTTTCTAAAGGTTTGGGGTAGGTTTCTAAGGGATCTAGGGTGATTCCTAAGGGTTTGGGGTGATTCCTAAGGGTTACATACATGCCATCAAAAGCTCAGAATTGCACCTCTCTCGAAAGGTGTTTCGATCGGGCCTTGGGCTAAATTTTGGTGTCTACACCTGCGATTTTTCATTTTCTTCATTTCATCTCCCTTTCACCTAAATCTCACTAAGCACCCCCGAGCTCCCTCCTACCTTCTCTCTTCTCTATAGACACAACCACTCCAACTCAGCAAATTTCCTCCTACAATTGTGTTCCTCATCACCTCCTGGTTACTTTGAACTCAGTTTGAGGGGATGTGATCCATTGTGCATCGTTTGAAGTGGAACCCTAGCAATTGGTGGTTAGATTTCTCACTCTCTCTTAGTTTGATTGAATATTAATTTAGAGTAAAGAAGAGAGGAATTTGTGGGAATTACCTCTATTGGAGTGTGAACTATCTCCACTTTACTTTTAAAACCCTAATTTGGAGAAATTGGTTAGCCATGGCCACGAGTTCAAAATTCATTGATGCCTTGGCTGCCTTGGTGAAGCCTACACCCACTGGCAGCCCTGTGGCCACTCAAAAATCTATGAGAATTACAGAGGCCACCACAGTGGAGAAAGATAATGAGTACCTCAGTATCCCTTCTGAATTTGTGTATTCAATTAAGCTTGAGGCAGAGACTATTTTGGACAAGGTTTTCTTTGAGAATCTACCAGAGACAGCTGCGTCCATTGAATACTTAACCAAGGCCTCTCAGCTACCCCTATTGAGGCCCCCACTGCAGCTAGTCTTTCCTAGACTAGTGCAGCTATTATACCAAAACATCAAGGTGAAGACTGGGGATGATGGAAACTCAGCATTGCTATTGCTGATAGATAATTTTGAGATGCTATTCAATCAGGCTACAATAGCTGAGATACATGGGATACCAGTCAAGTATAGCCTTGAGTGTGACTTGGGTACCCCTTTGACAACCACCATCCCAGAAATTGCCAAGGAGTTGACTGGAGGGATCACAGCCTCAGGGGTATCCATTAAGAAGAGAGATCTGTACCCTAACCTGAGATTTATGGATGGGGTGCTGAGGAAAAATATTTATTATTTTGGGAACCAACACGAGAGGAGGTTCCCTATTGTTGATGCCCTCTACTCCTTCCACACGAACCATTACATAGATGCAGCCAAGCTAATTTTTAATTGGATGAAGGATATAAATGAGAAGGTGAAGAATGAAAAGAAGCCCCATTCATTGCCCTATTGTAGACTCATTACAGCCTTGCTGAAGCTAGGGGATACCAATTTCAAATGAATGAGAAGACCATTGCCTTGGCCCCCGACAAATGTGACAAAAAGTAGTGGGGGATTAGTGGAACCATGATTGAGAAAAATAAGAAGGAAGAGCTCCTAGCAGACGTAGCTCCCACAATTCCAGAAGTAGTTGTTCCTGCCTCTACCATTGCCAGCTCTGCTGCCCTCTCTCAAGCAGCCCTCTCAAGTGTGCCTGCCAGCACTACCTTACCATCTCAACCCATTACCTCATCATCCATAACCACGTCCATTCCAATGCCAGCTCCTACCTCAACCCCAGCCTCACAACCCCCCATAGTTTCATCACCTCTACCACAACCAATTTTACCCACTACCACAGCCTCCACAACACAATCACCACCAACCTTATCCATTACCTCAGCCATCACTACATCACCTTTACCCACTATACATACTGAGGCCTTGCCTTTGACTATACCCATACCTTTACCTGTGCCTACACCCACAGCCCTTCCCAGCTTGCCTGTTAAAGTCACATATAAAAAGAAAAGGAAATATTCCAAAGCCCCCACTAAACCCCTACCCACATATGTATCCCAACGTATCCCAATCCCTACAACAACAACCATACCAAACCCAACCATAGATATCCAACCACCCTCACCAACCCCTACATCCTCACCTTAACCCATTGAACCTGATACCCTTGAATCTTTGGCCCAATCCACCCCTTTTTCCCCTACCCATGACCAAGACCCTTTTTCTAGAGAGGGATACTCAGCTATGATGTCCTCTATCATAAGGTAAATCAATTATGAGTTTACCCCTCTTCCATATTCACCACAGCCCACCAACTTCACTCATACAACCACCTCCCTATTTCAACCAATTCCACCAATCCATCCCATAGCCCATATCACCCCTGATCTTCTACCCCAAATACTTTACCTACTACTCTCCCTTCAATCCCAAATGTTGGGCAACACCCAAACTCAAACATCCATAAAGGCCAACCTCTAAGCCATGAACTCCACCCTCTAAAACAAGACCTCAATTCAAATTGTATTAGGACACTAAATTAATTAGACTCCCAGTAAGATTAGGAAACTAAGATTAATTCGACTCCTAATAGAATTATAATATTAGAATACGCCACTGTAATAAATTCACACAACTAGACTCACAATAGAATCAGGAAACCCAAATCGATTAGAATTACAACAATAACAGGGAAAGAAAAGGAAAATTAAACTATCTAAACTATAAGGAAGAGCCATAGCTGCTGACATTCGCAGGCAGATGATTCAGTAAATAAGTAACCCACACCCACTCTAAAGTATGATCATTGATGTGTTGCAACGTCGTTATATATTTGCAGCTGGCGATCAGAACAACTAGGAATCTTCCTAGAAAACCCCCCTTTTTTTATTTTACCTCCACTATTCCACACGCCGCATTGCTAGAGTCCACTTGGATAGAATTGGTCCACTAATTCAATGGGGACCGAAAGGAACCTAGAAAAATCGTGCACCAATAGACTGGCGATTGCGATGGGACACTTTTGCAAACTCTTTCTTTCTTAGATAGCTAGTTTCCATTCGATTTTCATATTTTTTTTCTATTTCCCTCGCATTATTTCGAACCCTTTTAAATACATGAGTCTTCGACAAAGACTCGAGATGTCTGGTATACGAAGAGTGAGTTTAGGTGACCCACCATTATGGGGATATCATAACAACCCCATGTATGAAGAAGTACCACCTTACAATCCCAGCCTACGACAACTTGAGATTAACATGCCTGGTGAATAAGAGAATCCCTTCTCTACCCCACACACTGGTAATAATCATAATGAGAGAGATGGTAACACTATACAAAACCTTTCTGCTCAACAAACCGTAGAGCTCAACATTCAGAGAATAAAAAGTGGAGATGATGACTCTGAGGAATTGCTTCGTGGATTGGCTACCGCATATGAGACCATTAGGTCACGAAAATTTTAAGAAGACCAAGAATGACAAGAAAGGCCACTGCCTACCCCAAGCACGGTGTCAGCCCGTGCCACATTAAGATCTCCCTAAAATGCTCGATGAGTACATGGCCAAGAGAGAGCGCCCCGATCACTCATTCGGATTCGACAAATTTTGTCGGGACGTCGAATTTAACTTACCTATTGGATTTAAACCGCCCAAATTTATCAAATATAATGACAAGGAAAATCTGAACCATCACTTGGCCCTCTTTTACAGCAATTGCCAACCCATACGTGATAATTAAGGACTTCTCATCCATTATTTTCAACGCTCATTAGAAGGAAAGAATTATACTAGATCCAGCATCTCCTCCAGAAGTCGCTCAGCTGTCTCCGCAGTCACTGGATCAGTAGGAGGCACGGAAGGGACAGCAAACATAGACGATTGCAACGAGAATAAATAAATACATAAGATGATACTATAATGACAAATAAACAATAAATGGAATAACTAAAACCTACCTGAGTAGGGATATGAACAGACCCCTGAGGGGGACCCTTAGGAGCAGAGTCCGGACCAGCCTGCACAATAAACAAACTAGCGAACACAAAATATATCAGAACAAAATAAAATAGAATAACCTAAACTAAATTACCCCAAACCAAAAAGTTTACCTGGCTCTCAGGACATAGAGAGGCAGCAGTCGCCTCCCTCGTCTGAAGATCCTTAGCAAGTTGACGCTGAAATACCAACACAATGTTACTAAACTAGTAAGAAAAGTGAAACAATAACACCCAATGACCTGCTATAATTTTAAAAATGAGTTAAAAAAGATTGAATGGAAACTTACCCAATGATCTAGCTTGGCCCAAAGCTGAGCCATCGCTGGATCCTCTCGACTGGAGGAAGCAACTGAAGATGGATCAAATGCCGGAACAGGGCCTCCAGCAGTGAGCTCGACTCTCTACGAATAATAATAAACACATTAGTTGGCATGCTCACAACATTAACAATTAACAAAATCTTGGAAGACACTTACCAATCGATCAATCTCAGATCGCAAACTGGCCTCAACCACTCAGTCGGCCTGCTGCTGACTGCGTAACAACTCGATCATCTTCACATGACTAGCAACCTCGGCCTCCCTCTCAGACTATCCAAAATAAAATGAGACACCACAACTATATCAGAACGATCAGAAGGCCTAGTCAACATAATACATAAACAATTAAACTAATAAATTAACTCACCAGGAGCCGTCGAGTCTCCGCTAGCGGAGTCCCCCAACTCATCCTCCGCTCACCTAGCTTGAGAAACCGAGAGGTCTAAGGAGTGTAGCATCTCCTCATCTGGACGAGGAGCACACCCCATCCGCTCCATCACCCTATGGAGGCCGTCTAATGCCCCCCGCACACTCACCGTGAGGTGGCCCTGCTCCAACGCAGCCAACCTCTCCCTCAACGCTGACGTCGACTCCGGCCCACCAATCATGAAAGAACCACTCCCATGGAAGGGACGTGTGAAGAGGTACCCGCCACCCAATGCATTAAACCACCTCACATACTCTCGGACATCCGCCTCATCACGCGCCCCAATAACCCTGGTCCCCCCAGCTCTAAAATCCGCTATCTGAAGCACCATCCGCTTCGTAAAGTTTAGGCCAGGAAGGTCGATCATCCTCTTCGACAATCTATGGTGAATCTCTTGAGAGACTCCCTGAGTGAGCCCCAGCTGCCGTACCACTCGAGATGTGCGGATCCTCTCCACCCTCTTAAAACAATGGACCACATGTCCACATCCAAGAAGAGCCGGCTAGACTGAATCACTGGCATGCCGACATCCTCCTCATCCTCCTAGGGCCTCCAAATCCCCTGCAACCAAATAAATGAGCTGACCCCTCAATGAATCCTCAGATCCTAAAAGACCAAAACAAATGAAACAAAATATACACACGATGATCTATACCTGCCCTGCATGCATGTCCTCGAAAAGATCACGCAGTCTGAAGATTCGAAGACCAGCGACGACCCCGTAACACCTCCCTCCACACGCACATTCAAGGAAACGTGAACTTCACCCCTCGGGCGAAGAAAAGTAAAATGATCGTATGCCCAAAATTTTAAAGAAAAAACAACACAAAAGAAATGTTGAACAGCTGCTACGACCAGAAGAAAAAAAAAATTGAAGACATCATGACACTGATTAACTAAAACTCACCTGAGGGAAGGGAAGGAAACCTACGATCATCGCATCACTGAGTTGAAGAAGAGAAGAGTACTGCACCGAGGAAGTGCACCAAGAACGGTCAGAGCACCCTATCTGCAGCCAACCCCGGCTCAACTATGGGCTCCCGGCCCGCCACTATCACACAGCGCGCCTTAGAAGATGCCCTCGCCTTCGAATGACACCTCGGAGGGACGAAGCCACTCGCAGATGTATAGAAAAACCAAGTGACTCGAACCACACCTAGCCCCAATCTACTCGACCTATACGGCACACCCAAAATCTCCTAACACACCTTCAAATACGCTCCCACCATCTGCCCCATGATCGGCTCACCATCATACTGACTGGAAAGAGAAGCGCCTGATGCCTCTCCCTCCACCTCTCTAAAATCGATGTGATCAGACCACGATCGACCTGAAAGGGCTCCAGCTCCAAGATTGGCCTGAATCCGAAGGACACCAATCATGCCCACTGAACCTCTGGCAAGGCAAGATACCACGTATGAGACTCGGTCCATGCTGAGTTGATAGCCAGCTGCGGAGGCTCCTATTGAACAGAATAAAATAACGACAATAAGGCTAACCCACATACCTATGACCAACGACAAACATATCTAGAGCTAAAAGTAAACAAAATATATTCAGATACACTGATAACGACTCAAAACAAACACACAAAATATGATAAGAATAACTAAATAGAAACATGACCAATCTCAAGATGCCGTCATGATACATGAGTAAGCATTCAATCAATCATTAATGCAGGTTTGACATAAATTGAAAAAAGGGTTTCTAGATCCTAATAAGTTTATGTCATAACCAAAAATGCCTAGAAAATGAAGGACCTCTTGCACACGGGTACCTACCTGGCCTCGAGCGAAGAAATCCTCTAGCGGGAAGTGTGCGATCATGACACTCCTCACACTGGTTCTCCTCAGCCTCATCCTTAGGTCTCTCACCCTCGACCCTCTCACCCTCCTCCTCAGCTACACCCTGCTAAATTTTAGGTTCCAACTCCCTGACCACCACCTAGTCACCCTCCGGTACCTCCTCTCTAGCCACCTCCCCAACATCCACATCCCTGACAATGGCATCGGTCTGAGCCTCAGACGTCTCACCTATCTCGCCCATTATCATCCTCTCTAACTCATAAATAGTAAAATCGCGCCTCTCACACCTCTCACCCTCCATCCTAGAACAAAGAACTCGGAAAACTAAAAAGAACGAAAGAAATGGTGCCTGAAACAGACGACCGGATAGCAAGATATCACGAATACATGAAAACGAGAGCACAAAGAAACAAGCAAACTAGAGAATCTAAGACCAAAACAGATGGCGCGAAAAAAATGAAAATTTTTGAACTATATATAGAGTGCAGCTGAATTGCACACGTAAACTCATGTGCTCAATCCAATCATGCACCACACCACCCGCGCTTAATTTGGATTAAGCGTTATGCTCTAAGCACGTAAACGGATTGTCGCCCACTCACACTAACCCGACAACCTGGTTGTGCGCAGCCTACCGGATGCGTAATCACCTCAAGCGCCCCATGACTTACGCTCAAATTGGTTAAATGACCATACACCAGCACTCAATGACCTTCCGACCTTTTGAAATGCCCGTTCCCATTCTAGTGCACAATTAGTTTATGCGCCCTGAGTGAAGTGCGCAATTGCCCAGAAACATGACAATGTGTACCCAAAACAACGGGTTCACAGGCCTAGATTAGGAGACTTTCGACACTGATTACCAGCCTAAACTACGCCATTGTTAAGAGCCAATCCCAAAACACTCCTAACTTAAAAGGAATATATACCCCCCCCCCCCCGAACAAAAAATGCCCCCCAACATCACTCACACATTTTAATTAAGACCAAAAAAAAAAAAAAATGCTCCCATCGTCTATACACTCCAACTAAGCCCAAACTAAACCAAAACAAAACAATGCTCCTAACATACCCCAATCCAAGATAAATAAACTAAATCAAACCAAACTGAAAACAAATAAGCCTCACACTCAAAGCAAGTTAAATAAGCTACAAAGTAAACCAAAAATTTACTACAAATGGAATTAAAAACATAATTACTTCATAAATAAATAAAATGATTACAAAACACTCCGAGGGCATACCCTTTGAATATAGAATGTAAAATAAGAAACTTAAAATCCGCACGTTCAAGCAATGCCCGAATCCAGATTTATTTGGGAAACAAGAGATCTCAGAGAAGCCCAGAGAAAGGGTATGCCCTGAATGAATCCTAATCATGATAACCTCTTCCCCTTGCCCCGAACTGGCAAAAAAGAAAAAGTGGCTCACAAAAAGCCACCCAGGACCTGCGGTATCCATCTTTGGAAGCTCACCTTGGAAACCATAAAAAGGAGCAAATAACGCTGAATCTGCAGAGCCTACAGAGGAAAAATAGGCATCGGTCATGAGAACTATGACCTTGCCTTATCCTTGGGTTTCCTTTCTACCACCTTTTTCTCCTCCACCTCTTCCCTTAACATGGTAGCAATTCGACTGCTACCTTGTATTCCCAATCCCGTCCATTCTCAATAATCCACTCAATAATCACAATTCTTCGGGTTCAATACCCAAGATACAAAATAGAGAGGAAGAAAAGACATTAATGAACAAAAATGCTCTAAATCACAAGACAAAAAATTATATGCCCCAAGACTTTAACCTTAAGCTTGAGTCACAGAACAAAACAACAATTCAAACCTAAAGCCTTTGGCTCACACTTATAAATCATACCCTCCTAAATTACCAAATGACAAGTGTCACCACTTTAAGCACTTCCAATCTAATTAAATCTAAACAAAACACATATCCCTTTGAAAGACCACAATCCATGACAACCTAGATAAACCAATAATCACACAACATTTACCCCTTGCAGGAAACACCAATCCACCCCCCCCAAGTCTAGATAAGCCAATAGGAATCAAACACTTAACCCCCATCTAAAATTTTTGAAAAAAAAACCTCATGCCTTCTAACAAGTGTCATCTTAAGTCAAACAAAAGACTAAAACAAAATACCTTAAACTTTAAATTCAAAAAAAAAACTCTCTAAAATGAGATCATGATTTGTGAGGGACCAAAAAAATGCCCCGTCAAACCCATCAGAACCATGTAAACCCTCTAAACAAACCCCATAAAAGAAACTAATCTCAAGCTAAATTAAATCCTAAAATAAATCAAACAAATCAAATAAATCCAGCCAATCCATTAATAAGTTCAAACAAACAAACAAGCACGATTAAACAAAAAATGCCTCTTTATTTATAACTCAAAAATTTTACAAGTATCATCGGAGGCATACCTCCTGAATTTACAACCCAAAACGAAAACCTAAAACTTTAACCTACAACCCAAAACGAAGACTGGGTTCAAAATTGAGACAGAGCGAGGAGCAGATTCCACTCAGAGCATCCAATCGGAGGCTTCAGGGAGGATTGGTTGGGGAACACATCCCCCCACTTGTTACTCCATCTCTTCTACCATCTTCACCTCCTCCTTCGTTGCCTCCTCAACGCTGCCTTCACTGCTCCCTAAAAGGGACTGCTGTGAAGACCGGCCTCCTCATTCCCAATACCACCCATTCCCAGAATAACAACATCTCCGAGCATCGCCTCAAGGCAAAGATCACACGAAATCACGAACATAGAAAGAAACAATATCCTAATCAAACGGTTAGACCGCCCGATATCACTAAAACACAAATTTTTTAACACAAAATATCCAGAAATAGTAAAACTCGAGACTAAATCGAGGGATGGAAGACAAATGAAGACCCTATCGCTTATATAGAGTACATACTTAATAATGCGCTAGAACACGTACGCTTAACTTGATCACGCGCCACACATGATACGCTCAATGCAAAACATACACTCTGACCCGAGCGCGCAACTGAGCCATCACTCGTGTTGCCCGCGTGACGCTCCGATCACGCGCCTATTTTAAAATGCATAACGGTATCAAACGACACACTCAAGATGTGCAATACGAAGGGTAACCCATACACTGACCCTGTTGACGCTTCGATCACGCGCAGATGATACACCGCGCAACCTCAATAAATGACTCCCACGAGTTGCGCAATATGAACAATCGCCCGCACAGTGACCTACTGACGCCTTGATCACGTGCCATAATTAGAGCACGTGATCTAATCGCACGCGCACTCCCACACGCGTAAACTCGGCATGCAATGCCTGACTTTGGACAAAGTCTATACCTTCACATCTTTCTATCTCACTTTGATCAAAAATCTCCTGTCCCATCGCGTAGCCTCACAGGCTGTTCAGAGAGAAAGAAGGAGAGAGGGGCAGCCGCTCACACACATCTCATCATGATAAGATGCACACACATGATACCACCTCAATATCTAGTCCTATCGTAATAAATTAGCCATGCCTTCATCTCCCATTGAGATAAGCCGAAGGCACACAGCCAAAAAAAAAACTAAGCCAATCATGACGCAACCACAATGTGATTTTTTTTACAACCCAAAATCTGCCAAAGAAAGAAACAAGACACACCTATCGCCCAAATATCCTATCAGCGTCCCATCGCTAAGTATGCTAAGCTAGCATCCCATCGCAAACATCACTACCCGAAAAAGCTTAGAGAACACCTGTCGCACCATATGACGAAAAAGAGGGAAAGCTCGATTGTGTCCCATCGCTAAAGCAAAGAGCTCCCTCTCTCGAATTGATTCCCACGTCCCACTAGGACTCATCCAGCACTGTTAAGGTATTTTAAGTGCTTGCTACTAACTTTATTGGAGACAGTGATAAGAATGGGGTTAGTGAAAATAAATCAAAGGTGGGTTGAAAACTACAGAGCAACAAGCTTAAAAATACACAGTCCTACAAGATACAGGGCCTGTTGTAGCAAGTTTTAATAAGTAAGAGTTTGTCCCACAGGAAAAGTTGATCTAAAGCTCCAAGGGAGCTTACTTTAGTAGGCCCTCCAGATCTGGCTACCGATCTGGCAATCCTAAATGGAAGGGGATTTAAGGTCACTATTATCTAAATCCTAAGGTAACCTAATGCCTAAATTACATAAATGGTTATGAAGAATGATGGAGTGTGAGAAAATAAATATAAAAGGGTGAGAAGTAACCTACTAGGTATAGATCTGATGGGTCTTATAACTCAGACTCAAATCTGCTGCTATAAAAATCCTGTCCAATGGCTACATTATCACCAAAGAGGAGAAAGGATCCAACTCAGCCCTATGCCATGATCCAATCCCTTATGGTTATAACCTGTCCACTTAAATGATCACAGACTATCCAATAGGGGAACCACAATCCAGAGATGGGTCAGAATAAGTTTATCATTGTAGGCACTACTTCTAGGCTGTCAGCTCAAGAATCCATAGGAACCTCAACCTCCAAAGTTCTATGTGGGGCTAGGCATGCAATGTGCACTATCCTGGACACACAAAACCAGTAAGAGTTTGAGTACTAGCTTTGAAGCTTAGCTATTCACTGCTTTAGAAAAACAGAAGTGATCCAGTCAGAGTACTAGCTTTACAGCCAGATCAGATCTGTCGTCTGATGGTGGGTCTATACAAATACAGGGGAGTCCGTCTCTGCACAATCTCTCACAAGGCTACAAGCACAAGTGCAGATAAGGATTTGTCTTAGATCTGTGGATTGGCCTCACCCTAGGGCTATAACCTGTCTATTTGAATGGTCACAGACTATCCACAGAGGCTATCCTCCTCACAGAGGTCTAAGACGGAACAAGAATATTACTGCCACCACCATGTTCACAAGGCTACCAGCACAAGCTCCCATGGGGATTCAGATTTAGTGGATCCTGTGGTGGGGTTAGGCCTACAATGTGCCTAACCTGAACACACAGGTCACTTAGATCTAAATAAAACCTTCAAACCAATCCTCCATTGCTTATAATATAACTTAGCAATGGAGGATATCAAGGCAACAACCTTGTGTAGAACAACTCACAAAACACCAATCCCATACACGCATAAAATCCTATTATAAAACTCCATTAAATCTATTCCAAATAGACATACAAATACATACCCAACAAGTGCTGGACTATGGAGAGAAGAGAAAGGGAAAAAGTAACTACCTAAACCCTAACCATAGCCTACTGCAATTCTACAATTGGTTTCAAGGAGTACAGAAGACCAGTCCCCTAAACCTAAACTAGGCTTAGGCTTATATAGCAGTCAACTCTCTGCGAATTAGGGTTAGGAAAACCTTACTTTATCAATGTTATCGTGGCCCATTTCTATTCCTTGGATGTCTCGGGGCATGTGCACAGAGATCGAAGCATTGGAGTGCATGCCCTAGTTGCTGAAAGTTCCCAGATTGCCCCTATAGAAGTGGGGAGAAGTTAAGAAGCCGAGCCTCACTAGGTAGAAAGGCTTTCCAGGTCTTATCGCGTGATAGAATTGGTATCGCGAGGTTGATTTGACATAAAGCTCTTGCAGTCGTGGGATAGGTACTTTGGTCATCGCGGGATTGCTCTTTCCATTTGAATGGCGCGGGGATTGCGCGGGCGGCTCGTTCCTTGATGAATCCCGCGGCCACTGCGCGACAGCCGTGCGCAGAAATGCCTGGAGCTCTCTCTCCACAGTGAATCACGCAAAGATTAACGGCTCCTCTTTTGAGCTACGCGAGTGCTTAACGATCGCTTATGACTGAGCGTTGAGAGAACCGCGTGAAGTCTGCTTTTCAGTCCCTTCTGTCATCAAACCGCGTGAGAACGGCGCGAGCAGTTGGTGTGCTACCTTCGAAAGCCTGCGGCAACTGCGCGAAGCATTCTCTCTGGTTCAATTGAACCCTGCGACATTTGTGCGAGGCATTCGTCTTGACTTGTTTCTGCTTTGTTGTGCCTATGCTACAGCCAATTCTCTGTTTGGGTTCAACCTCCTTTCTTCTGAGGAACTTTTGGGGCAACAGTAGACTTCTTGACATGGTTAGGGCCTTATCTGCAGCTGCTACTTATGACCTACAGGATAGACTTAAAACATATTTATTAAATGATTAAGGGTCTAACAGAGATTAAGTTAAGGGTGAAAAGTGGTACTTTTTAGGTCTTAACACACCCCCAAACCTAATCTTTGCTAGTCCCTTAGCAAAGCTGTAACTAATTAAATGCCACTTTCATAGGGATCACGGGTAGATTTAGCATATGTACCAAGCCTTTTAAACCCCTAGTTGATCCCTAGTGGCGGAGTGAAGTCTCCTGAGGATTTTCAGTGAAGATACCCACAAACTTTACCATTAGAATAGTTAAGTATAGTGCAGTTTAATGACAACACAAATTTCAATGTATAAAGCTTCATTCCACACCCATTCTTTAACACTTAGAGGGAACTGCAGCAGTAATGCATGCTATTCAAAACTCATAATTTAGCAAGTGTTTGTATCACCACCATTAATTTTATATTAGAAATTCAATGTGTAAAAATTAGTACCCAGCTTGCCTATTCAAAATTCAGGTTGGATACAACCCCAATGAGGTTGAAATTCAGACCCAATTCTTACCAGGGGTATCTCTCAACATTGAAAATTTGAGGGTGTTCACATTCAAAACAGCTCAAGAGCAGTTACAGACCCCAAATGGGCCTGCAAGCATGAGCATAGGCAAAGCTTGTAATTTCTGACATCCTCATGACTTTTCATCATAGATTGGACAACTCCTCATCTCCACATGACAACTCATTTTACTTTAGATCCACAAGGTCTTTTTGAATGGGTTGTAATGTGGCTTATTGGTGAGGGATGTAAAGAATCAAGGGGTAAAAAGGGGATCAAAATGAAGAAATCAGCAAGGTAAGGAGTGATTCATGACTTCACAACCTTCATTTCAACAAAACTTCATCTTTCTTGATATATTCCAGAATCAAAGTCGCCAGCTTCTCCTCTTCTTTTCAATTTTTCAGATGATGTTCTTCTCTAGACTTCTCTTTCTCTTTCTATTTTTATTTTTATTCAATCTTTTTATGATTTTTTATGATGAACTGCCACACAAATGCCATTGATACACTACTGTTCATAGGTTGCTTTTGTTCACCTTCCACTGAATGTTGGACCACTCTCACTATCTTTAACTCCTACTTTACCTTTTGAATTCTCAGAGTGAGGGTGAGGTTGAATCAGGTCATGAGATTAAGGTGCAAGTATTCTGGTGTTTGTCAAAGAAAAGTATGATTTTTAAGGCTCAACTAGTGTATACAAAAGGGCAGCTTTTAAAAGGTTGGATTTTTTTAGGCTCAAACTATCCAATGAGGGCCTTGGATCATTTCCTTAGTATCATGAGTGCTGTCAATCAGTTGTGGTTTGGAGGTGCCTAACTTCTAGTGAAAAGGTCTTGATTCAATCAGTCCTCACAGTAGAAGTAATGCCTAAAAACACTCTTCAAAAGAAAAAGATGGGCCCAAATTTCACTAGGTATGGTCCTCGAATTAACCCATGGGGTGTATTTTCACCTGTTTCTCTCCTCTTAGGTTTACTTAGTACTAACTGAAAAAATTTTTGATGTTAGCTTCATGGTGGTGTCAAGATTTTAACATTTTCAGTTTCGAAAAGTCTGCAAAAATAATTTAATTATTTTTTTACAAATTTCCTCTTCCTCATTGTATCAAGTTAGGTGGAAATTGACTTTATTCATCCCAGTTACACCACCATTACTGCACTAAAGTTAACTATTCTATTGGTAGACCAACCCTGCCACACCCCTAAACCATGAGGAGCAGTGTCCTAACTGGTTCAAAGGTGAGAAAGTGCAGTAGATTCAATATAGAATAAATAAACACACAAGAAGACAAACAATAATACATCAGAGCAGCCACATAGAACTAAGCAAAAATGGGAAACTGAACAGTATAGAAAAAAAAGGAAAATTCATTAGAATATAAAAATATTACAAAGAATAAAGAATACAAAAATCAGCAGTATCAATTATTCACAAGCACAGCTACCAAAGAATAAAGAATACAAAAATCTAGGGTCTACTAATAGATCAAGATTCCCCGGCAATGGCGCCAAAAACTTGTTAAGGTATTTTACGTGCTTGCTACTGACTTTATTGGAGACAATGATAAGAATGGGGTTAGTGAAAATAAATCAAAGGTGGGTTGAAAACTATGGAGCAGCAAGCTTAAAAATACACAATCTTGCAAGATACAGGGCCTGTTGTAACAAGTTTTAATAAGTAAGAGTTTGTCCCACAGGGAAAGTTAATCTAAAACTCCAAGGGAGCTATCTTTAGTAGGCCCTCCAGATCTAGCTACCGATCGGCAATCCTAAATGGAAGGGGATTTAAGGTCACTATTATCTAAATCCTAAGGTAACCTAATGCCTAAACTACTGAAATAGTTGAGAAGAATGATGGAGTGTGAGAAAATAAATATAAAAGGGTGAGAAGTAAGCTACTAGGTACAGATCTACATTATCACCAAAGAGGAGAAAGGATCTAACTCATCCCTGTGCCATGATCCAATCCCTTATGGCTATAACATGTCCGCATAAATGGTCACAGACTATCCAATAGGGGAACCACAATCCAGAGATGGGTCAGAACAAGTTTATCATTGTAGGCACTACTTCTTCCAGGCTACCAGCTCAAGAATCCATAGGAACCTCAACCTCTAAAGTTCTGTGTGTGGGGCTAGGCCTGCAATGTGCACTAGCCTGGACACACCGAACCAGTAAGAGTTTGAGTACTAGCTTTGAAGCTTAGCTATTCACTGCTTTAGAAAGACAGCAGTTATCTAGTCACAAGACTATAATCTTTACAGCCAGATCAGATCTATCGTCTGATGCTGGGTCTATACAAATACAGGAGAGTCCGTCTCTGCACAATCTCTCACAAGGCTACAAGCACAAGTGCAGAGAAGAAGGATCTATCTTAGATCTATGGATTGGCCTCACCCTAGGGCTATAACCTGTCTACTTGAATAGTCACAGACTATCCACAGAGGCTACCCTCCTCATAGAGGTCTAAGACAGAATAAGAACATTGTTGCCACCACCATGTTCACAAGGCTACCAGCACAGGCTCCCATGGGGATTCAGATTTAGTGGATCCTGTGGTGGGGAAGGCCTGCAATGTGCCTAACCTGGACACACAGGTCACTTAGATCTAAATAAAGCTTTCAAACATTCCTCCATTGCTTACAATACCACTTAGCAGTGGAGGATCTCAAGGTAGCAGCCTTATGCAGAACAACTCACAAAACACCAATCCCATACACGCATAAAATCCTATTATAAAACTCCATTAAATCTATTCCAAAGACATACAAATACATAGCCAGCAAGTGCTGGACTATTGTGAGAAGAAGGAAAAAATTAATTGCCTAAACCCTAACCTTAGCCTACTGCAATTCTACAGTTGGTTTTAAGGAGTACAGAAGACTAGTCCCCTAAACCTAAACTAGGCTTAGGCTTATATAGCAGTCAGCTCTCTGTGAATTAGGGTTAGGAAAACCCTAATTTATCAATGCTATCATGGCCCATTTCTGTTCCTTGGATGCCTCGGGGTAGGTGCACGGAGATCAAAGCATTTGAGTGCGTGCCCTAGTTGCTGGAAGTTCCCAAATTGCCCCTACAAAAGTGGGGAGAAGTTAAGAACCCGAGCCTCGCTAGGTAGAAAGGCTTTCCAAGTCTTATCGTGTGATAGAATTGGTATCGCGGGGTTGATTTGACTTAAAGCTCCTGTAGTCGCGGAATTGGTACTTTGGTCATCGCGGGGATGCTCTGGTCGTCGCGGGATTGCTCTTTCCATTTGAATGGCATGGGGATTGCGCACGTGGCTCGTTCCTTGATGAATCCCGCGGCCACTGCACGACAGCCATGCGCAGGAATGCCTAGAGCTCTCTCTCCTTAGTGAATCATGCAAAGATTAAGGGCTCATCTTTTGAGCCGCGAGAGTGCTTCGCGAGCGCATATGACTGAGCCAGAGAATCGCACGAAGTCTGCTTTTCAATCCCTTCTGTAATCAAACCGTGCGAGAATGGCGCTAGCAGTTGGTGTGCTACCATCAAAAGCTCGTGGCAACTGTGCAAATCATTCTCTCTGGATCAATTAAACCCTGCAACATTTTTGCGAGGCATTCTTCTTGACTTGTTTCTGCTTTGTTGTGCCTATGCTGCTTCCAATTCTCTATCTGGGTTCAACCTCCTTTCTTCTGAGGAACTTATGGGGCAACAGTAAGCTTCATGGCATGGTTAGGGCCTTATCTATAACTGTTGCTTATTACCTACAGGATAGACTTAAAACACATTTTTTAAATGATTAAGGGTCTAACAAAGATTAAGTTAAGGGGTGAAAAGTGGTACTTTTCAAGTCTTAACAAGCACGTAGCCAAACAAAGGAAGAATCCCCAAGTCCCATCATGACATCACTTCCCCAAGACATTAGATCATGTCAGCGACCACCAAGCCCCGCCACAATGGACACAAGAAAAGAGAAGAAACCTCCAAAGTCTCATCACGACACTATGACACCACGAACCGTACAAGCTATCCACAATCCAGGTAAGTATCACCCCCAGGTAAGTACTACCCACTTTTCAACTACTCGATATTACTTCTGATATAAAAATAAAGTTAGCTATGATTAAAGCCAAAATGTTTTCAAAACTTGTCTCTCTTGACTTGCGAATCACTGTAGTCCTCTCATAAGAGACAATCATCAGTATTCGACGAGAAGGTTAGACGGAGTATTTGGCATGCCAAGTGTCGTCTTGACAATCACATCAATGGTCAAGTCCACAAATCCCGTACCAGTGGATCTGCTCACGACGTCTCGAAAGCCACATTTTTTGCTGTTTTACCACCGAATTGATCTTAAGTTAAATTTCTTAAAATTTCAAATTTTCAATACCCTTACTTCCAAAAATAAAAATTTGTTACTTCCAAAAAGAAAGAAGAAGAAACAACAAAAAAAACTCTTATTACTTACTCTTAAAACCAAAAATCTTATTCCAAAACCAAAAATATTTCACTCCCAAACTACTAAAAGAAAGAAACCAAAAAAATATATATTTAGCAAAGCGACTCACCTACCAAATTTCACTTCAATTACCAGCCCAAACTGGCCATTCCCCTAGGAAATTGAACAATGAGTATAATTAACCTAAGAACTTACAAATATCTATTGGAAAAGGAATGCCTGACGTGCATTGGTGTGAGCAATGACGCGCCCGATTTGACATGACTTGCGAAAGCCTTCGATTTTATATTACATTATATTATTATCGGTCTCTGGACCTATTTATTAACATTTATATAACGCCCCCCGGTACCTCGACTGCCTCATACCCCTCTATTTGATTGCCCCTTGTAGTAGGTCGTGACATGCAGTGGGATGCCCCTTACACCCACAGATTAGGATATGGTGATTCTCCTTTCCATTTGACTGTCACCCCAGCAGGTTGCACCACGCGATGGGATGCCCATTCCACTCATAGAATAGGATAGCTGACTTCCCCCATCAACTGTCTATGATAGCGGATCGCAATACGCGACGGGATCGCCCTTGGGCATCCACGGCATGGAACACTCCTTTCGACAGCTACCACTGGGCCTCTGAATGCTCCATTTTAGCTTGCGCTGATAGATAAGAAAGCCAAGCATGTCATGTCTGCATCCCCAGTTCACATTTATGATTTCCAAAGAGAAATGAGAAGACACCTCGAATGAGGGGTGTCTACTTCATCGACGTGTGCTTACTCCTCAAGAGCGTGCCAGAGAGGGGCATCTGTATACACACTCATTTTGCTCTCTCGGAATATACAAACTAATTTGGTCAACCTTTAATCTCATAACCTTAATTGGGAGCATATACTGAAATAATAGTATATGGCTGGACACAGGCTGAAACAATAGCTCTGTGGCTTAGACCCCCTAACCCTAATGTACGGACCATGTACTGAAACAATAGTACATGGCTGAGCACAAGGTGAAAAAATAGCTCTATGGCTCAGATTCCAACGTAGGGAGACTATATACTGAAATAATAGTATATAGTCAGAATGCAGACTGAAACAATAGTCTTGCATTTTAGACCCCTTTGCCTTCATATTGGGACCAAATGTTGAAACAACAGTATATGGATGGACACAGGCTAAAACAATAGCTCTGTGGCTCAGACCCCCTAGCCCTAATGCAGGGACCACGCACTGAAATAATAGTACATGGCTGACCATAGGCTAAAATAATAGCTTTGTGGCTCAGATCCCAATGTAGGAAGACTACATACTGAAATAAAAATATATAGTCGAAATGTAGGCTGAAACAATAGTTTGGCATTTCATACCCGACCCGGACCCAAAAAACCCAGAATTACGTGCCTAAAACCATGCGTGCAATTCAATTGCACGCCAAACCATAAACGTGCAATCAGACCCCCTTTCAGACTAGACTTCCTTTCCCAGACCGCTTTGAGACTCGATTATGCGCCTGACATGAGACTTGCAATCGGATTGAGCACCCCAACATCGGTGCGCAATTGGCCTATGCCCGACCTAGTCTTACAGTCCTTGACCCCCAAGCTTCCTCGATTAAACGCTTCGAAAGAGGCGCTTAATCGGATTGCACACCCTAAACCAAGCACGTAATTAGTTTTAACATAGTTAAAACTAGGAAACTCACTGAGCAAGTTAGCAGGTCGCCCACTGAGTTGGTGACCGACTCAAACCGATTAAGCACTAGGAGATCAGCGTGTAATTCGATTAGATGCCTGAAACAGGGCGTTTAATTGGAGAAAAACCTATAAAAGATTTTTTTAATTCGACCCACAACAGAACGTGAAGGAGAGAAAGAGAACGAATTTTTTTTGAGATTTCGAAACCAGAGAACTCTGAGAACGAACACATAGAGGAACATAGCCATGATTTCAGGATTCAGGCTTCGAATCGTCGAGATTTCCTTTCGCAGTCCCGATCCTAGGTAAAAATCTTAGTTTTAGACTTAGGATTTCCCTTAGTTTTAATTATTAATATCGAATTTTCAGTTTTAGACTCTAGCACCCTTTCTTTTTAGACTATAATCTCTTATATCTGGTTCTAGTTCTCCATTTCTAGAACCAGTCCTTAATCTGACAGTCTAATTCACCGACTATAGACTTTAATTCCATTCTAAAATCATAATTTCCAGTCCTATCATTAATCTTTGGTTCTAGTTCTTAGGTTCTAGAACCAGTCCTTAATCATACGGTCTGATTTTCTGATTTCGGACCCGAATTCATTCCTAGAATTTTAAATTTCTTAGTTAAATATTTTTTAAAATCCCAAATATTAATTTAGTTTCTATGATTCTAGTTTCCTAATTTAATCCATTATTATAATCCCAAAATCAACTCCAAAAAGCCAAAAATAAAATATTATAGTCCAAAACCCAATTTGCTTTAACCTCAGCCACCCGATTTGCCCAAGGGAGCTTACGAAGGGTACTTGGGAACGAGGCCAATCCTCCTTATCATAGTGGGCCCAAAGCCCCTTTTTTTTAAGAATTTTAGTAGAATTGGTTCATCGCTTTAAATAGAATTAAGTAAAGTTAGTTCCGTTATTCTCTCATGATTTTAGTATAGTCAATTTATTGCTTTGATCATAATTCTAGTCAAATAAGTTCCTTTATTTTAGTTATATTTTTAGTATAGTTAATTCATTATTTTAATTAGATTTTTAATAAAATTAGTTTATCTATTTTAATTAGATTATAATAAAATTAATTCATTGCTTAGATTAGAGTTCCAGTAAAATTAGTTCTCCATTTCAATTAGAATTCCAGTAGGACTAGTATACTTGCTTTACTAAAAATTTCAATATAATTAGCATACTTAATTTAATTAGAGTTTTATTAGAATTAATATATCTATATTCTTAGTACAGTTAGGGGCCTGATATCAATTGGACTTTTAGAAATATTAGGACACTAATTTAATTGGAATTTTAATAAGATTAGGAAACCAAGAATAATTAGACTCCTGATAGAATTATAATATTAGGCTAGGCTACTATAATAAATTCCTACACAACTAAACTCACAATAGAATTGGGAAATCTAAACTGATTAGAACTACAACAATAACGAGAAAGAAAAGGAAAATTAAACTATCTAAAGGCGTGCCACTCTCGAGGCAAGACAGATCCTTGGAGAGATGCAGAGTCATGATGACCTATTCGTTGAGATGATGGTTGCACAAAAGACTCAGGCTGAGGCATTGAAGGCGGCACATTGGACAAGCGGGTAAAGTTGCAGGTGTCCCTAGACCAGCTATAGTATCGTCTGACGTGGCGAAGCGTGGGTTGGCTAGACAGTGGATCGATGTGGTGTTAGTGCGCTTTTACAGGTTCCTCTCGGTCCCGTTGAATAGCCCAATACTGTCAAAGTGGACTCTAGCGATCGGCGTTTGAAATGATGTAACCCACCCGCTCTAGAGTCCACTTTGTGCAACCAATTGGGCGATTCAACGAATAGAGGAACCCGAAAAAGTGTGCACTAACACAAGGATCCACCAAGTGACTGCAACCTCGAGAGCTCACTCCTAGCATCGCTTCTAGACGCGCCTCCTCAAGTTGACGAACCTGCGTAATTACACCAAGTCAAAGAAAACCTATATATATATATATATATATATATGAACATAAAAAAGGGAACTTTAAAAAGGAAAGAATCATACCAGATCCAGCCTCTCCTTCAGAAGTCGCTCAATCGTCTAGGCAGTCACTGGATCAGCAGGAGGCACGGAAGGGACAATAAACGTAGGCGGCTGCAACCGAGAATAAACAAACACATCTGATGACACTAGAATGACAAATAAATGATAAATGCAATAACTAAAACATACTTGAGTAGGGATAGGAACAAACCCCTGAGGGGGAGCCTTAGGAGCAGAGTCTGAAACGGCCTGTAAAAAAAAAAAAAAAAACCAACACAAAATATATAAAAATAAAATAAAAGGAAATAACCTAAACTGAATTATACCAAACCAAAAACTATACCTGACTCTCGGGATGTAGAGAGGCAGCAGTCGCCTCCCTCATCTGACGATCCTCGGCAACCTACTCCTAAAATACAATGTAATGTTAGTAAAATGTTAAGAAAGCAAAACAATAGCACCCAAACTATTATAATTATACAAATGAGTTGAAAGATTGAATGGAACTTACCCAATGATCTAGCTTGGCTCGAAGCTGAGCCATCGCTGGATCCTTCCGACTGGAGGAAGCGCCTGAAGATGGATCAAATGTTGAAACGGGACCTCCAGCAGCGAGCTTGCCTCTCTATGAATAACAATGGACATGTTAGTCGGCAAGCCCACAACACTAACAAATAACAAAACCAAGTTCATATAGACACTTACCAATCGGTCCATCTCAAATTACAAACTGGCCTCCACCACTCGATCGGACTGCTACTGACTGCGTAGCAACCAGATTATTGCCACGTGACTGGCGACCTCGGCCTCCCTCTCGGACTGCCCAAAATATATAAACAAAGATACACTGCAACTATGTCAAAATGATCGAAAGACTAGGTCAATGTAATACATAAAAAATTAATAAATCAACTCATCAGGAGCTGTCGAGTCTCTGTCAGCCGAGCCCCCAACTCATCCTCCGCTCCCCTAGCCTGTGCAATCGAGAGGGCTAAAGAGTGTAGCATCTCCTCATCAGAACGAAGAGCACACCCCATCTACTCCATCGCCCTATGGAGGGCATCTAATCTGCCCGTACACTCAAGGTGAGATGGCCCTGCCCCAATGCGGCCAACCTCTCCCTCAATGTAGACACTGACTCAGGCCTGCCAATAGCGAAAGTGCCACTCACATGGAAGGGACATGTGAAGAGGCGCCCACCACCCAATGCACTAAACCATCTCCTATACTCTCAGACATCTGGCTCGTCACACGCCCCTGTCACCTTTGTCCCCCCAACTCTAAAATCGGCCATCTGAAGCGCCATCTTCTCCATAAAGTTTCAGCCTGAGGGGTCATTCATCCTCTTCGCCACCTGTGGCGAATCTTTGGAGGGACTCCCTGAGCGAGCCCCAGATGTCGCACCACTTAAGATAGGTGGATCATCACCACCTTCTCAAAACAATGGACCTATATGTCCACATCGAAGAAGGGCTGACCAGACTGGATCACTGGTACACCCGCATCCTCCTTGGCCATGTATGGCCTCCAAATCACCTAACCAAATAAACAAGCCAACCCATCAACAAATCCTTAGAGCCTGAAAACTCAAAACAAAACAAAACAAAATGAACACACTATGATATATACCTGTCCCACATGCATATCCTGGAAAAGACTGCGCGCGATCAAAAGATCGGAAGACCAGCGGGAAGTGTCTATGATCACAACACTCCTGACCCTGGTGCTCCTCAACCTCATCCTCAGCTCTCTCCTCCTCGACCCTCTCACCCTCCTCCTCAGCTACACCCTACTCAATCTTAGGTACCTCCTCCTTGACCTCCACCTGGTCAACCTTTGATACCTCCTCTCTAGCCACCTCCCCAACAATGGCGTCGGCCCGAGCCTCAGAGGTCTCACCAATCTCCCACATCATCATCCTCTCTAACTCAGAAATACTGAGATCGTGCCTATCACCACTCTCACCCTCCATCCTAGAGCAAAGAACTAAAAAAACTGGAAAGAACGAAAGAAATGATGCCTGAAACGGACAACTGGATCGCAAGATATCACGAAAACACAAAAAATAAAGAGCAAGGAAACAAGAAAACAAAGAATAAAAAACCAAAACGAATAGTGTGAAAAGGAAAATTTTTGAACTATATATAAAACACACCCAAATTGTGCATGTTAATTCACGCGCTCGATCGAATCACGCACCACGATTCCAGCGCTTAATTTGGAACAAAAGACCAGTCTTGAGCGCGTAAACTAATCATCGCCTGCTCAAACTAACCCCACCACCTGGTTGTGCATTGTCCACCAGGTGCGTAATCATCTCAAGCGCCTAAACCCCCACGCGTGAATGCCAACAATCACTGCAGCAGTGACCGGCCATCGCCCTAATCCTGCGCCCCATGACATGCGCTGAACTTGATTAAATGACCGGACGTCGGCGCTTAATGGCCTTCCGACCCTTCGAAATGCGCGCTCCCATTCTGACGTGTAATTAGTTTATGCGTTCGGAGTGAAGCACACTATTTTTTAGAAATATAAAAAAATATATACCCCAGAACAGCTAGTTCACAAGACCAAATTCGGAGACTTCCGACGCTGACTGCCAATCTAAAAACACTTCTGACTTAGGACATACACAACTCGAGTGAAAAAAAAATGCCCCAAACATCACATACACAATACAACCGAGACCAAACTAAACAAAAAAATGCCCCCCATCATTTATACACTTGATCCTAAACTAAACTACCCCATATTTGAAATAAAATAAACCCAATTGAATTAAATAGTAAAACCATCACACCCAAAACAAGTTAAATAGGTTGCATGATAAATCAAACCAAAAATTTACTACATAACCACAAGAGGAATTTAGAAACGCAATCGCTTAATAAATGAATAAAATAATTACAAAACACACCAAAGGCATACCCTCTAAATATACAACTTAAAACAAGAAATTTAAATTCAACACGTTCAGGCAATCCTCGAATCCAGATTTATTCGGGAAACCACTTCGAGTTAGAGTGATGGCATCAACCCTGGTGTCACCTTGCATTCCCAATCCCATCCATTCTCACTAACCCACATAATAACACAACTCTTCGGGTTCAGTACCCGGGATACGAAAGAGAAAGGAACAAAAGACATTAACAATAAAAAAAAATGCCACAAGACTTCTAATTCTAAACTTGAAATAAAATTTAAAACAGCAAGAACTCAAAGCTTTTAGCTCACACATTTATAAACTATACCTCCTAAATTTTCAAATGACAAGTGTCACACCTTTGAACCCTTCCAACCTAATTAAATCCAAACAAAACACATACTCCCTTAAAAAAACTACAATCCATGACCAACCTAATAAACCAATAATCATGTAACACTTATCCTTTCAAGGAAACACAAATCCAAAGCAAAGTAAACATGTGAACAGGATTTAAACGCTTAACACCCATCTAGAACCTTTGAAAAGTCACACCTTTTAATAAGTTTCATGTTGAATCAAATATGCATGACAAATCCATTAAACAAGTACTAAGCACAATAATTAAAAATAATACTCCTTTGTTCATAAAATTGTTTTTTTGCAAGTATCACTGGAGGCATACCTTTTGAACTTACAACCCAAAAAAAAAACCTAGAGCTTAACTTACAACCCCAAACGAAAACCGGAGACCCAAAATCAACACAAAGCGAGGAGAAGAATGCCCAATCGGAGGCTTCAGGAAGGACTGGTTGGGAAACACATCCCTCCACTTGTTACTCCTCTTCTACCATCTTCACCTCCTCCGCCGCCGTCTCCTCAATGCAGCCTTTAATGCTTGCTAAAAGGGATCGATGTGAAGACTAGCGCCCTCTTTTTCAATACCGTCTATTCCTAAAATAATGACGTCTCCGAGCATCACCTCAGGGTGAAGATCACGCGAAGTAATGAACATAGGAAGAAACAACATCCTAATTGAACAATTAGATCATCCGATATCCCTAAAGTAGGAATTTTAGAACACAAAATATCCAAAAAAAGTAAAACTTGATACTAAACTAGAGAATGAGAAATAAACGAAGGCTCCCTCACTCATATAGAGTACGAACTTAATCACGCGCCCTGACATGTGACCTTAACTCAGTCAAGCGCATCACACGACATGCACAATCCAAAACGCGTGCCTTAACCAAAGTGTGCAACTAAACTACCACCCGCGCCAATGGCGCGACGCTCCGATCATGCGTAATACATGGATGCGTAATCCCATCAAACGAAGGCCTCAGACTATGCAATATGAAAGGTCACTCGCGCAGTGACCTGGTGACGCCCCGATCACGCGTAAGTGTTTGAGTGCATAATACATTCACACGCACACTCACATATGCGTAAACGATCGTTGAAACCTACGATGGCACGTCTGGAAATAGGCGTGCAATCATATTGAGCGGCCGAAAATAGACGTGCAATAGAGAAAATGAGAGTAGATGTACTCAAGAAAAGATTAGATGCCTCTAGAGACGTAAGGCCACCCGAGAACTATATGAACGTAGAGTTGAACTTACTGAAAAGAAGGCAGAAATACTCGAAAGGAGAGTTGCTGAAATGGCTGCCAGAGAGCCTGCACAAGCAGCTGAGACTACCTCTCTTGCCACTGCCCCTCCAGGACCAAGCGGAAAAACCTGACAATTCTGATGATTAGATTTGCACATGCAGTTAGGATGTTTTTGTATAATCTTTTTGTAGTTCTTTTCCCTTGCATTGTATAAATTCCTGTGTTATAAATGAAAATGCTCTTTGGCTGATTTTATTTAGTTTCAGTTTTGTTTCTTTGTTTTGTTTTATCTGTTTCTGTGTGTTTTGTTTGATGTTGTACTTTCTTTGGTTTGTGTCAGAATTTTACCAATGTACCATGCTGCACATTGTCTTTGAATTAGTGAGGACACTGCTCCTCATAGGTTTGGTGGTGTGGGAAGGTTTGGTAATGAGGTAGTTAACCTAAGCAGAACCAAGGAAAGATAGAAATAGAGCTAAGTCCACCTAAGGAACTTTGAAAATGAGAAAATTTAAAATTTTGTAGACCTTTAGGCATTAAACACCTTCAAATTTTAACATTTCCATGAGGTGAACACAAAGAAAACTCACTGGTGTCAGCACTTTGTAAACCATTAAAGAGTGAAAAAGGTAAGGCATGCCTATGAGTTCAATGAAAGACCATATCCAGTGAGAGTTGGGCCTACAAAAAAATTTTCACTTGAGGAGTGTCTTAGGCAACTCTTTTTGCTCTAGGGACTGGCTAAGTCAATGTCCTCACTAGAAGTTAGGCATCTCCCAGTTGAAACAGCTGATAGTATCCATGACATTTAGGAAAGGATCAAGGCCTTCTCTTGGATAGTTTGAGCTTTAAAATACCAAACCCAGTAAACTGCCCTTGTGCATACACCTTTTGAGCCTTAATTTTTAGTTTTCTTCAAAATACACTTGAGTACTTGCACCTAAACTTGTGGACATAATTCAAGCCTTCCCCCACTCTGAGAATTCAGAAGGTAAAAGAGAAGGAGTTGAATATGGATAAGCTAGGGTCAATATTTGGCGAATGGAGAGAAACACAAAAGGAAGACAAGAGTGTAGCAGCTAGGAAAAGGGTGGTATTTTAGAATAATACAAACAAAAAGAAAAGAAAAATGTATTCGAAAAAAAGAAAAAGAAAAAACAAATTAATAAAATGGGATAGAGAGGACTCAAGAGAGAATTTCATTGGAAAAAGTAAATATAAGAGAAGTTGGCTACTTCAAGTATGAAAAATATCAAAGAAAATGAAATGTGCTAAACTAAAAAAGGTCAAGTCATGAATCACCTCCTTCACCTGCTGATTTCTCAATTTTGCATCCTTTTCACCCTTCCATTCTTTATAACCTACACCCATAAGCCACATTACAACCCAATCTATGACCTTGTGATCCTAAGTTCAATGAGCTATTATGTGGAGATGAGGAGTTGTCCAATCTATGGTGCAAATTAGCCAATGATGTCAGAATTTTGGAGCTTTGCCTATGCTCATGCTTACAGACCATTTTGAGGACTGTAACTGCTCTTGAACTTGTGAGAAAATGAAAACCCTCAAAGTTCTATAAGAGAGACTTCCCTGGTAAGCATTGGGTCTGATATTGAATGTACTGAGCATTGCCTAAACCTAATTTTTTAATTAATAGTGAGCTCAGTAGTGACATAAACTTGTTGTTTCTCTTATTGTAAGCTAATTGGAAATAGTATGCATACGTGTAAGAGTTTTTAATGAGTTAATGGGTACCTTCACTTTTGTTAACTATTTCATAGAGAAGTTTATGGGTACCTTCATTGAAAACCCTCAGGAGACTTCACTCCAACACTAGGGATCACCTAGGGGTTTAAATGGCTTGATGCATGAGCTAAATGCATCCGTGCTCCCTACGAAAGTAGCATATAGATTTTTAGAAAAGTTGTTTTAATTTTTCCTTTGCTCAGGATCTAGCAAAGATTAGGTTTGGGGGTGTGTTATTCACTAAAAAGTACCACTTTTTACCTATTAACCTAGCCTTTGCTGGACCTTGAAGCTGACTAATAACTCTTGTTTAGCTTGTTTTGTAGTTAGTAATAACTTATGTAGCTTAACACAAAGTTCATGCCTTTGGTGCCAAGAAGAGAGAGAATCCAAACAAGAGATGACAGCTGAGCTAAAAACTAATGGAATACCATGGTGGTACACACCATGGTGACTATTTTGCATATCATAATGGACCAGGAATGTCCAAGAAGATGAAAGAAGCATAGATGTGAGTGGAGACGACTGCAACAGCTGCAGAAGCATAGCAGTAGAGGAGCAAATGTGTTATCTCACATAGTAGAGGTGCTGCCTCGCGTGGCTAAGCCTGCATCAGAGTTACCTCATGCAAATTTTACATGCAGCACTTGGGAACTCGCGAGGAATTCGCACAACTTAGTGAAGGAAGTGCCCCAAAGCATTCTCTCACGCATCGGTTGCACACTTCTGCTGCAACCAACACTCAGTGAACTCGAAAAGCTCTCGCACACTAAGCCTTCAGAAATTCAGCTCGCAAGGCTCTCACGAGGAACAAGTCCTATATCAGCCATGCGCACTATCTAGCAAAGCCAAATTGCACAAAGAACAATAATAAACTGGAGAAGTCCTCGCTTGGTTCAAGAGGAGAGACAACTCCAGAAATATCCTCACACAGTTCTCGCGCCTTTAATCGCTCAACCCATTATCGAGGGAGCATTGTTATTCCTTTAACAAGAAGCTGAGCGAGATTTAAAGGCATCCAAGCAACACCCTCGTGAGAGAAAATTTTGAAGCTCTGTCGCGTGAGTGCATTCAAAGCCAAAACAGCTGCGCGACAATACAAAGTCCACCTGTGCGAGTGATCAACCTTCCAAGATAAATTCCACCTCGCGAGGACTCCTTAAGCCATGCGAAAGAATTAATTAGTAGAAGTGAACCCTGTGAAGCTCGGGCTCTCCACTTCCCTGTCTTAACTCAAGGACCTTTTAGGAATTTCTCAAGGTCTAGGGCACACATCCTGAGGCCCTGATCTCGAGGCACACATCCCAAGGCATCTAAGGGTTATAACAGTGTCGCATCTACCCTAGGAAATTAGGGTTAATCTTCTATTGGCTAAGGCATTAGGACTGAGTATTTAACCTATAGATGTAACGTAGACTTATCATCTCTCTTCAACCTCTGCCTGTGGTGAGCTCAAGCAGACTAGGGTTAGGGTTTGATCACCTTATTTTTCATTTTTTTCTCTCTTAGCCCAGTACTTGCTGGCTAAATCCTCTGTAAACAGTTAGGTTTAGTTTTATTAGTTTTGTAATAGGTCTTATAGCCTTTGGGATTTTGTTAAGAGCTGTTGTGCACAAGGCTGTTGCCTTGAGAAATTGCATTATGAGTATTTTTGATTAATGAAATTTATACATGCATTTAGGATTTGAGCTGAATTGAAAGGCCCATGGAAGCTTGAGCTTCTAGCCCTGGGACCATTGTCGCAACAACAATTAATATGTTCCTTCTCAGACCTCTGTGGTGTGGATAACCTCTGTGGATAGCCTGTGACCATTTAAGTGGATAGACTATAGCCCTAGGGTGATTCCAAGCCATAGATCTGAGAAGGATTCTTCTCCTCTACACTTGAGCTTATTTCCATATGAGAGGTTGTTACAGGAACAAGCTCCCTCTGTTTTACTTGACCAATATTAGATGTTAGATATGATTTCTTTGTAGTGATTGCAGACTTTGAGCTGACCCATGACAATCCTTTGAAGCAATGACCAATTGCATTTAAGTCCCCAAATAGCCCTTGAACAACTGTGGTCCCATCGCGACACTATGACACCAAGAACCGTACAAGCTATGCACAATCCAAGTAAGTATCACCCCTAGGTAAGTACTACCCACTTTTCAACTACTCGATATTGCTTCTGATATAAAAATAAAGTTAGCTATGATTAAAGCTAAAATGTTTTCAAAACCTGTCTCGCTCGACTCGCGAATCACTGTAGTCCTCCCATAAGAGACAATCATCAGTATTCGTCGAGAAGGTTAGACGGAGTATCCGGCATGCCAAGTGTCATCTTCACAATCACATCAACGGTCGAGTCCATAAATCCCGTACTGGTGGATCTGCTCAGCGACGTCTCAAAAGTCACATTTTTTGCCGTTTTACAATCGAGTTGATCTTAAGTTAAATTCCCTAAAATTTCAAATTTTCAAAACCCTTCCAAAAAAAAAAATTATTAATTCCAAAAAGAAAGAAGAAACAACAAAAAAAACTCTTAGTACTTACTCTTAAAACCAAAAATCTTATTCCAAAACCAAAAATTTTTTACTCTAAAACTACTAAAAGAAAGAAACAACAATATATATATATATATAAGAGACTCACCTACCAAATTTCACTTCAATTACCAACCCAAACCGTTCATTCCCCTGGAAAATCGAACAATGAGTATAATTAACGTAAGAACTTGCAAACACCTATTGGAAAAGGAATGCCTGACGCACATTGGTGTGAGCAATGACGCACCCGGTCTAACATGACTTGCGAAAGCCTTCAATATTATATTACATTGTATTATTATCGGTCCCTATACCTATTTAATGACATTTATATAACGCCCCCCGGTACCTCGACTGCCTCATACCCCTCTGTTTGATAACCCCTTGTATCTGGTCGTGACATGCGGTGGGAAGCCCTTTGCACCCATAAATTAAGATATGGTGATTCTCCTTTCCGTTTGACTGTCACCTGCAGCAGGTCGCACCACGTGATGGGATGCCCCTTCCACTCGCAGAATAGGATACGCCGACTTCTCCCGTCGACTTTCTATGATAGCAAATCGCGATACACAACGGGGTCACCCTTGGGCATCCACGACATGGAACACGCCTTTTGACAGCTACCACTAGGCCCCCGAATGCTCCATTTTAGCTTGCGCTGATAGATAAGAAAGTCAAGCATGTCATGTCCACATCCCCAGTTCACATTTGTGATTTCCCAAGAGAAACGAGAAGACACCTCGAATGAGGGGTGTCTACTTCTGAAATGCGTTCTTACTCCTCAAGAGTTCGCCGAAGAGGGGTATCTGTAGACACCCCCATTTTTCCCTCTCGGAATATACAAATTAATTCGATCAACCTTTGACCTCATAACCTTAATTGGGACCATATACTAAAACAATAGTATATGGCCAGACACAGGCTGAAACAATAGCTCTGTGGCTCAGACCCCCTAACCCTAACGTAGGGACCATGTACTAAAATAATAGTACATGACTGAACACAGGCTGAAATAGTAGCTCTGTGGCTCAGATCCCAACTTAGGGAGACTACATACTGAAACAATAGTATATAGTCAAAATGCAGATTGAAACAATAGTCTTGCATTTCAGACCCCTTTGCCTTCATATTGGGACCATATGTTGAAACAATAGTATATAGCTGGACACAAGCTGAAACAATAGCTCGGTGGCTCAGACCCCTTAACTCTAACGCGGGGACCATGCACTAAAATAATAGTACATGGCTGAACATAGGTTGAAATAATAGCTTTGTGGCTCAGATCCCAATGTAGGGAGACTATATACTGAAATAATAATATATAGTTGAAATGCAAGCTGAAACATTAGTCTGGTATTTCAGACCTGACCCAGACTCGGACAATCCTGAATTACGAGCCTAAAACCATGCGTGTCAATCAATTGCATGCCAAACCACAAACGTGCAATCAGTCCCCCTTTCAGACCAGACTTCCTATCCCAGACCGCTTCGAGACTCAATTATGCGCTTGACATGAGACGCGTGATCAAATTGAGCGCCCCACCACCGGAGCGCAATTGGCCTACACTCGACCTAGTCTTACAGTCCTTGACCCCCAAGCTTCCTCGATTAAACACTTTGAAAGATGCACTTAATCAGATTGCGCACCCTAAACCAAGCACGTAAATAGTTCTAACATGGTTCGAACTAGGAAACTCGCTGAGCAAGTCAGCCAATCGCTCACTGAGTCAGTGATCGACTCAAAGCGATTAAGCATCGGGAGATCGACGCGTAATTTGATTAAATGCCTAAAATAGGGCGTTTAATTGGAGAAAAACCTATAAAATATTTTTTTAATATGACCCACAACAAAACACGAAGGAGGGAAAGAGAACAAATTTTTTTTGGGATTTTGAAATGGGAGAGCTCTGAGAGCGAACACATAGAGGAACATAGCCATGATTTCGGGATTCAAGCTTCGAATCTTTGATATTTCCTTCTACAATCCCTGTCCTAGGTAAAAATCTTAGTTTTAGACTTAGGATTTCCCTTAGTTTTAATTATTAATATCGAATTTTCACTTTTAGACCGTAGCACCCTTTTTTTTTAGACTGTAATCTCTTATATCTGGTTCTAGTTCTCTGTTTCTAGAACCAGTCCTTAATCTGACGGTCTAATTCACCGACTATAGACTTTAATTTCACTCTAAAATCTTAATTTCCAACCCTATCATTAATCTCTGGTTCTAGTTCTTAGGTTCTAAAACCAGTCCTTAATCATACGGTCTGATTTTTTTATTTCGAACCGGAATTCAAACCTAGAATTTTAAATTTCTTAGTTTAATATTTTTAAAAGTCCCAAATATTAATTTAGTTTCTATGATTCAAGTTTCTTAATTTAATCCATTATTATAATCCTGAAATCGACTCTGAAAAGCCAAAAATAAAATATTATAGTCCAAAACCCAATTTGCTTTAACCTCAGCCACCTGATTTGCCCAAGGGAGCTTACGAAGGGTACTTGGGAATGAGGTCAATCCTCCTTAGCATAGTGGGCCCAAAACCCCTTTTTATTTTAAAATTTTAGTAGAATTAGTTCATCTCTTTAATTAGAATTAAGTAAAGTTAGTTCCGTTATTCTCTCATGATTTTTGTATAGTCAATTTATTGCTTTGATCATAATTCTAGTCAAATTAGTTCCTTTATTTTAGTTATATTTTTAGTATAGTTAATTCATTGTTTTAATTAGATTTTTAATAAAATTGGTTTATTTGTTTTAATTAGATTTTAATAAAATTAATTCATTGCTTAGATTAGAGCTCTAGTAAAATTAGTTCTCCATTTCAATTAGAATTACAGTAGGACTAGTATACTTGCTTTACTAAAAATTTCAGTATAATTAGCATACTTGATTTAATTAGAGTTTCATTAGAATTAATATATCTGCATTCCTAGTACAATTAGGGGACTGCTTTCAATTGGACTTTTAGTTATATTAGGATAGTAAATTAATTGGAATTTTAATAAGATTAGGAAACCAAGATTAATTATACTCCTAATAGAATTATAATATTAGGCTAGGCTACTATAATAAATTCCCACACAACTAAACTCACAATAGAATTGGAAAATCTAAACTAATTAGAACTATAACAATAACGGGAAATAAAAGAAAAATTAAACTATCTAAATTATAAGAAGAGTCACAGTTGCTGACGTTCGTAGGCGGACGATTCAATAAAGAAGTAACCCGCACTCGCTCTAAAGAATGATCATTGACATGCTACAACGTCTTTAAATATCTGCAACTGGTGATCGCAACAAACTAGGAATCTTCTTAGAAAACCTATTTTTTTATCTTTATCTCCACCATTCCAAATGCGACATCGCTAGAGTCCATTTGGACAGAATTGGGCCACTGATTCAACGGGAACCGAGAGGAACCCAGAAAAAGCACGCACCAACACCCTCGACTCTGATCCACCAAGCTAACTAGCCAACCTATGTACCCCCCGTTCACTCCTCGTCAGACGATATTGCAGCTAGTCTAGGGACACCTGCAACTTTACCTGCTTGTTCGACGAACTGCCTTCAATGCCTCAACCTGAGTCTTCTGCACAACCATCATCTCAACAAACAGGTCGTCACGACTCTGTGTCTCTCCAAGGATCAGTCTCGCCTTAGGAGTGGCACGCACTCGCATCGCCTCTAGAAGCGCCTCCTCAAGCTGACGAACCTGCGTAATTACACCAAGTCAAATAAAACCTATATATATATATATATATATATATATATATATATATGAACATAAAAAAAGGGAACTTTGAAAAAGAAAAGAATCATACCAGATCCAGCCTCTCCTCCAGAAGTTGCTCAACTATCTCGACAGTCACTGGATCAGCAGGAGGCACGGAAGGGACAACAAATGTAGGCGGCTGTAACGGGAATAAACAAACACATCAGATGACACTATAATGGCAAATAAACCATAAACGCAATAACTAAAATATACTTGAGTAGGGATAGGAACAGACCCTTGAGGGGGAGCCTCAGGAGTGAAGTCTGGAACGGCCTGCAAAAAATATATATATATATATCAACATAAAATATATTAGAAAAAAATAAAAGGAAATAACCTAACCTGAATTACACCAAACCAAAAACTATACCTAACTCTTGGGACATAGAGAGGCAGCAGTCGCCTCCCTCGTCTGAAGATCCTTGGCAACTTGTCGCTAAAATATAATGTAATGTTAGTAAAATGTTAAGAAACCAAAACAATATCACCCAATGAACTATTATAATTATACAAACGAGTTGAAAGATTGAATTGAACTTACCCAATGATCTAGCTCAGCCCGAAGCTGAGCCATCACTGGATCCTCCCGACTAGAGGAAGCGACTGAAGATGGATCAAATGCCGGAATGAGACCTCCAGCAGCGAGCTCCGCTCTCTATCAATAACAATGAACGTGTCAGTCGGCAAGCCCACAACACTAACAATTAACAAAACCAAGTTCATATAGAAACTTACCAATCGGTCGATCTCAAATCACAAACTGGCCTCCACCTCTCGACCGGACTGCTACTGACTGCGTAGCAACCCGATTATCGCCACATGACTGGCGACCTCGGCCTCCCTCTCAGACTGCCCAAAATAAATAATTAAAGATACACTGCAACTATGTCAGAACGACCGAAAGACTAGGACACCGTAATGCATAAAAAACTAATAAATCAACTCACTAGGAGCTGTTGAGTCTCCACCAGCCGAGCCCCCAACTCGTCCTCCACTCCGCTAGCTTGAGCAACCGAGAGGGCTAAAGAGTGCAACATCTCCTCATCAGGACGAAGAGCACACCCCATTTGCTCCATCACCCTATGGAAGGCGTCTAATCCCCCCCGTACACTCGCGGTGAGATGGCCCTGCTCCAAAGCGGCCAACCTATCCTTCAATGTAGAGGCCAACTCTAGCCCACCAATAGCGAAAGAGCCACTCCCATGGAAGGGATGTGTGAAGAGGTGCCCTCCACCCAATGCACTAATCCATCTCCTATACTCTCAGACATCTGCCTTGCAACGCGCCTCTATCACCTTGGTCCCCCCCGCTCTGAAATTGGCCATCTAAAGTGCCATCTTCTTCGTAAAGTTCCAGCCCAGGGGGTCGGCCATCCTCTTCTCCACCCTGTGGCAAATCCCTGAAGGGACTCCCTGAGCGAGCACATGCTGCCACACCATTCAAGACAGGTGGAACCTCACCACCTTCTCAAAACAATGAACCCATATGTCCACACCAAAGAACAACTAGCCAGATTGGATCACTGGTACACTCGCATCCTCCTCGGCCGTGTATGGCCTCCAAATCACCTAACCAAATAAACAAGCCAACCCATCAGCAAATCCTTAGAGCCTGAAAACTCAAAACAAAACAAAACAAAATGAACACATGATGATATATACCTGTCCCGCATGCATCTCCTTGAAAAGACCGCGCGCGATCTAAAGATTCGAAGACCAGTGGGAAGTGTCTGCGATCACGACGCTCCTCACCCTGGTGCTCCTCAACCTCATCCTCAGCTCCCTCCTCGACCCGCTCACCCTCCTCCTCAGCTACACCCTGCTCAATCTCAGGTACCTCCTCCCTGACCTCCACCTAGTCAACCTCCGACACCTCCTCTCTACCCACCTCCCTGACAATGGCATCGATCCGAGCCTCAGAGGTCTCACCTATCTCCCCCATCATCATCCTCTCTAACTCAGAAATAGTGAGATCGTGCCTATCACCACTCTCACCCTCCATCCTAAAACAAATAACTAAAAAAATTGGAAAGAATAAAAGAAACGGCGCCTGAACGGATGACCAGATCGCAAGATATCACGAATACACGAAAAATAGAGAGCAAGGAAACAAGAAAACCAAGAATCAAAGACCAAAACGGATAGCGTGAAAATGAAAATTTTTGAACTATATATAGAACACACCCAAATCGCGTACATTAATTCATGCGCTCGATCGAATCACGCACCACAGTTCCAACGCTTAATTCAGATCAAAAGACCAGTCTTGAGCGCATAAACTAATCATCGCCTGCTCAAACTAACCCGACCACTTGGTTACGGGTTGTCCACCAGGCACGTAATCATCTCAAGCACCCGAACCTGCACGCATGAATGCCAACAGTCACTGCAACAGTGACCGGCTACCGCCCTAATCCTGCACCCCATGACATGCACCGAACTTGATTAAATGACCGGACGTTGGTGCTTAATGGCCTTCCGACCCTTTGAAATGCGCGCTCCCATTCTGACGTGCAATTAGTTTATGCACTCGGAGTGAAGCACGCAATTTTTTAGAAACATAAAAAAATATATACCTCAGAACAACTTGTTCACAGGACCTAATTTGGAGACTTCCGACATTTACTGCCAACCTAAGCTACGCCCTTGTTAGAGCCAATCTAATAACACTTCTGACTTTGGACATACACACCTTGAGTCAAAATGAAAAAAAATGCCCCCCAACATCACGTACACAGTACAACCGAGACCAAAATAAACTAAAAAATGCCCCCCATTATTTATACACTTGATCCTAAACTAAAATAAACTAAAAATGCTCCCAACATACCCCAGATTTGAAATATAATAAACCCAATCGAACCAAACTCGAAGAAATATTAAATAGTAAAAACATCACACCCAAAACAAGATAAATAAGTTGCACGGTAAATCAAACCAAAAATTTACTGCATAACCATAAGAGGAATTTAAAAACGCAACTGCTTCATAAATGAATAAAATAATTACAAAACACACCAAGGGTATACCCTCTGAATATACAACTTAAAATAAGAAATTTAAAATCAACACATTCAGGCAATCCCCGAATCCAGATTTATTCGGGAAATCACTTTGAGTTGGAGTGATGGCACCAACCTTGGTGTCACCTTTCATTCCCAATCCCGTCCATTCTCACTAACCCATGTAATAGCACATCTCTTCGGGTTCAGTACCCGGGATACGAAAGAGAAAGGAAAAAAAGACATTAACAATAAAAAAAATTGCCCCAAGACTTCTAATTCTAAACTTGTAATAAAATTCAAAACAACAATAACTCAAAGCTTTTAGCTCCCACATTTATAAACTATACCTCCTAAATTACCAAATGACAAGCATCACACCTTTGAACCCTTCCAACCTAATTAAATCCAAACCAAACACATACTCCCTTAAAAAAACCACAATCCATGACCAACCTAATAAACCAATAATCATGCAACAATTATCCTTTCAAGGAAGCACAAATCTAAAGCAAAGTAAACAAGTCAATCGGATTTAAACACTTAACACCCATCTAGAACCTTTGAAAAATCACACCTTTTAATAAGTATCATGTTGAATCAAATATGCATGACCAATCCATTAAACAAGTACTAAGCACAATAAATAAAAATAATACTTCTTTATTCATAAATTTTTTTTTTTTACAAGTATCACCGGAGTCATACCTCCTAAACTTACAACCCAAAAAAAACCTAGAGCTTAACTTACAAACCCAAACGAAAATCGTAGACTCGAAATCAACACAAAGTGAGGAGCAGAATGCCCAATCAGAGGCTTTAGGAAGGACTGCTTGGGAAACACATCCCTCCACTTGTTCCACTTGTTACTCTTTCTCTTCCGCCATCTTCACCTCCTCCGCCGCCATCTCCTCAATGTTGCTTTCACTGCTCGCTAAAAGGGATCGATGTGAAGATTATCGCCCTCATTCCCAATATCACCCGTTCCTAGAATAATGACGTCCCCGAGCATCACCTAAGGGTGAAGATCACACGAAGTAACGAACACAGGAAGAAACAACATCCCAATCAAGCATTTAGATCATCCGATATCCCTAAAGTATGAATTTTAGAACACAAAATATCTAAAAAAAGTAAAACTCGATACTAAACAAGAGAATGAGAAATAAACGAAGACTCCCTCGCTCATATAGAGTACGAACTTAATCACGTGCCCTGACACGTGACCTTAACTCAGTCAAGCGCATCACATGATGCGCACAATCCAAAACACGTGCCTTAACCGAAGGGCGTAACTAAACTATCACCCGTGCCAATCGCGTGATGCTCCGATCATGCGCAATACATGGCCACATAATCCCATCAAACGAAGGCCTCATGCTTTGCAATACGAAAGGTCGCTCGTGTAGTGACCTAGTGACGCACCGATCACGTGCAAGTGTTTGAGCGCATAATACATTCACACGCACACTAACATACGCGTAAACAACCCTTCAAACCTGCGATCGTACATCTAGAAATAGGTGTGCAATCATATTGAGCAGCCTAAAATAGGCGCATAATAGAGAAAATGAGAGCAGATGTACTCAAGAAAAGATTAGCTGCCTCTAGAGAGGTTACAAAGGCCACCCGAGAACTGTATGAAAGTAGAGTTGAACTTGATGAAAAGAAGGCCGAAATACTCGAAAGGAGAGTTGCTGAAATGGCTGCCAGAGAGGCTGCACAAGCAGCTTAGACTACCTCTCTTACCACTGCCCCTCCAGGACCAGGCTGATGCACCTGACAATTCTGATGAATAGATTTGCACATGTAGTTTGTTAGGATGTTTTCATATAATCTTTTTGTAGTTCTTTTCCCTTGTATTGTATAAATTCTTGTGTTATAAATAAAAATCCTCTTTGGCTTATTTTATTTAGTTTCATTTATGTTTGTTTTTTTTATTTGTTTCTGTGTTTTATTTGATGTTGTACTTGCTTTGTTTTCTGTCTAAATTTTACCAATGTATCATGTTGCACTAGCACATTGTCTTTGAATCAGTGAGGAGACTGCTCCACATAGGTTTGGGGGTGTGGCAAGGTTTGCCAATGAGGTAGTAAAACAAAGTACAACAGAACCAAGGAAGTAAGATAGAAATAGAGTTAAGTCCACCTAAGGAACTTTGAAAATGAGAAAATTAAAAATTTTGCAAACCTTTAGGCATTAAACTCCTTTAAGTTATAACATTTCCATGAGGTGAACACCAAGAAAACTCATTGGTGTCAGCACTTGGTAAACCATTAAAGAGAGAAAAATGTTAGGCCTGCCTATGAGTTCAATAAAAGACCATATCCAGTGAGATTTGGGCCTACAAAATTTTTTCCTCTTTGAGGAGTGTCTTGGGCAACTCTTTTTGCTTTAGGGATTGGCTAAGTCAATGTCCTCACTAGAAGTTAGGCATCTCCAAGTTGAAACAGCTAACAGTATCCATGACATTTAGGAAAGGATCAAGGCCTTCTCTTGGACAGTTTGAGCCCTAAAATACCAAACTCAGTAAACTGCCCTTGTGCATACACCTTTTGAGCCTTAATTTTTAGTTTTCTTCAAAATACACCTGAGTACTTGCACCTAAATCTATGGACCTGATTCAAACCTACCCCCACTCTGAGAATTCTGAAGGTAAAGGAGAAGGAGTTGAAGATGGATAAGCTAGGGTCAACATTTGGTGAATGGAGAAGAAACACAAAAGGAAGACAACAGTGTAGCAGTTGGGAAGAGGGTGGCATTTCAGAATAATAGAAACAAAAAGAAAAGAAAAATGTATTCAGAAAAAAAATTAATGAAAAGGGATAAAGAGGACTCAAGAGAGAATTTCATTAGAAAAAGTAAAAATAAGAGGAGAAGCTGGCTACTTCAAGTATGAAAAATGTCAAAGAAGATGAAATGTGCTAAACTAAAGAAGGCGAAGTCATGAATCACCTCCTTCACCTACTGATTTCTCAATTTTGCATCCTTTTCACCCTTCCATTCTTTATAACCTACACCCATAAGCCACATTACAACCCAGTCTAAGACCTTGTGATCCTAAGTTGAATGAGTTGTTATGCGGAGATGAGGAGTTGTCCAATCTATGGTGTGAAATAGCTAATGATGCTAGAATTTTAGAGCTTTGCCTATGCTCATGCTTACAGACTCATTTGGGGACTGTAACTGCTCTTGAGCTTGTGAGAAAATGAAAACCCTCAAAGTTCTTTGTGAGAGATTGCCCTCGTAAGCATTGGGTCTGATATTGAATGTACTAGGCATTGCCTAAACCTAATTTTTGAATTAATAGTGAGCTCAATACTGACATAAACTTGTTGTTTCTCTTGTTCTAAGATGATTGGAAATAGTATGCATGCATGTAAGAGTTTTTAATGAGTTAATGGGTACCTTCACTTTTGTTAACTGTTTCATTGAGAAGTTTGTGGGTACCTTCATTGAAAAACCTCAGGAGACTTCACTCCTCCACTAGGGATCACCTAGGGGTTTATAAGGCTTTATGCATGAGCTAAATGCATCCGTGCTCCTTCGAAAGTGACATTTACATTTTTAGAATAGCTGTTTTAATTTTTCCTTTGCTCAGGGACTAGCAAAGATTAGGTTTGGGGGTGTGTTATTCACAGAAAAGTACCACTTTTTTCCTCTTAACCTAGCCTTTACTGGACCTTGAAGCTGACTAATAACTCTTGTTTAGCTTGTTTTATAGTGAGTAATAACTTCAGCAGCTTAACACAAAGTTCATGCCTTTGGTGCCAAGAAGAGAGAGAATCCAAACAAGAGATGACAACTGAGCTAAAAACTAATGGTCTTCACTAGTTTTTCAAGAACTATTTGCCCCCATGGATGCTTGAGCTTGTAGCCTGGCAAACATGGTGTCTGCAATGATATTAATGATCTGATTTGAGCCATTGGGTCTATTGGATAGTTTATGACCATTTAAGTGGACAAGTTATAGCCTTAAGATCAGTCAACTCGTTTGGATTAGATTGGTTTTCTGACTTAGTCCATGTGGTTTGATCCTCTCTATTGGATAGTCTGTGATCATTGAAGTGGACAGGTTATAGCCTTAAGAGATCAGGTCAAACCATAAGGGTTGAGTTGGATACATCTTCCTTGCGTATGTGCTTTTAGCAATCTGAGGGATTGCTATAGAGACAGACCTAAGTCTGAGTTACATAGCTGATGTAACCCTAGCTTAACTACTTACTTCCAATCATTTTATCTTTATTTTAACACACGCCACCACCTTCTTCATAACCCTTTCTTTAGGATAGGACTGCACTTTATTTCCCTTCTTTTAGTGTTAATTTAGTGTAGTTGTGACACCCAACTCTCTTGCTTTAGGATTGTTAGATCTGTAGCCAGATCTGGAGGCCTACTATTATAGCCCATTTCGGGTTCTAGATCAATTTCTCTGTGGGACAAACTCCTACTGAAAACTTGCTACAATAACCCTGTATCTTGCAGGCTGAGTGTGTTTCAAATTTACTGTTTTAACCAATTTTCATTCTTTCCCTTTTTGTTTTATATTTCTTCCACTATTTTCTCACCAATAACAAGATAGGATTCTGGGATTTTCAATAGTACCTCCATTGCATCATACCCCTCTGTTTGACTGCCCCTTGCAGCAGGTCGTGACACGCAGCGGGATGCCTCTTTCACCCACAAATTAGGATATGGTGATTCTCCTTTCCGTTTGATTGTCACTCGTAGCAGGTCGATCCACACGACGGGATTCCCCTTGCACCCGCGGAATAGGATACACTGACTTCCCCTATCGACTGTCTATGACAGCGGGTCACAATACGCAATGGGATCGCCCCTGGGCTTCCACGACATGGAACACGCCTTTCGATAACTATCACTGGGCCCCTGAATGCTCTATTTTAGCTTGCACTGATAGATAAGAAAGCCAAGCATGTCATGTCAACATCTCCAGTTCACATTTGTGATTTTCGAAGAGAAACGAGAAGACACCTCAGATGAGGGGTGTCTACTTCTTCGATGCGTTCTTACTTTGTAAGAGCACGCCAAAGTGGGGCATCTATAGACACCTCCATTTTGCCCTCTCGGAATATACAAATCTATTCGGTCAACCCTTGACCTCATAACCCTGATTGGGACCATATGCTGAAATAATACTATATGGCTGGACACAGGCTGAAACAATAGCTCTATGGCTCAGGCCCCATGACCCTAACATGGGAACCATGCACTGAGATAATAGTACATGGTTGAACACAGGCTAAAACAATAGCTATGTGGCCCGGATCCCAACGTAGGGAGACTATATACTGAAATAATAGTATATAGTCGAAATGCATACTGAAACAATAGTCTCACATTTTAGTCCCCTAACCCTAATGTGGGACCATATACTGAAACAATAATAAATGGCTGGACATTGGCTAAAATAATAACTCTGTGGCTCAGGCCCCATAACCCTATTGTGGGGAGCATGCACTGAAACAAGAGTACATGGCTGAACACAAGCTGAAACAATAGCTCTGTCGCTCAAATCCAATTGTAGGGAGACTATATGCTGAAATAATAGTATATAGTCGAAATGCAGGCTGAAACAATAGTCTGGCATTTCATACCTGACCCGGACCTAGACAGCCTCAAATTACATCCCTAAAACCACATGCGCAATTCGATCACACGTAAAACCAAACACTTGCAATCAGTCGCCCTTTCAGACCAAACTTCCTTTCTCAGACCACCTCAAGACTCGATCACGCACCCCATATGAGATGCGCGATCGAATTGAACACCCCATCACCAGTGCATAATTAGCCTACGCCCGACCTAGTCTTACAGTCCTTGACCCCCAAGCTTCCTCAATCAATCGTTTCAAATGAGACGCTTAATCGGATTGCGCACCCTACACTAAGCGCGCAATTAGTCTTAATGTTGTTAGAACTAGGAAACTCGCTCAGCAAGTCAGCCGGACGCTCACTGAGTCGATGACCGACCCAAAGCGATTAAGAACCGGCAGACAGGCGCGTAATCCAGTTAAATGCCTAAATAGGGCATTTAATTAGAGAGAAATCTATAAAATAATTTTTTCTAATTCACCCCAGGAGAGGTTGGAAATTTTGAGAGAACGATTTTTTTTTGGGATTTCGAAACCAGAGAACTCATGGAACGAACACATAGAGGAACATAGCCATGATTTCGAGATTCATGCTTCGAATCTTCGAGATTTCTCTCCGCAGCCCCGGCCCTAGGTAAAAATCCAACCTTTAGTCTCGACACCTTAGTTTAATTTTAGTTCTTAGACCTAGGACTTCTCTTAGTTTTAAATATTAATATTGAATTTTAAGTTTTAGACCGTCACACTCCTATTTTTTAGACCGTAATTTTTAATAATTGGTTCTAGTTCTCCGTTTCTAGAACCAGTCCTTAATCTAATGGTCTAATTCATCAACCCTAGACTCAACTCCGTTCTAAAATCATAATCTCTAGTCCTTTCATTAATCTCTTGTTCTAGGCCTTAGGTTCTAGAATTAGTCCTTAATAATACGATATGATTTTCTGATTTCGGACCCGAATTCAGTCCTAGAATTTAAAATTTTAGTTTTAATTTCTTAATTCAATAGTTCTAAAATCCCAAATATTCATGTAGTTTTAATTTCTTAATTCAATACTTCTAAAACTCCTAGTTTCTTAATTTAATTCATAATTATAATCCTGAAATCGACTCTGAAAATTCATAAATACTAATATCATAATTCGAAATCTAATTTATCTTTAATCTCAACCACCTGATTTGCCCAAGGGAGCTTACGAAGGGTACTCGGGAACGAGGCCAATCCTCCACAGGATAGAGGGCCCAAAACCCTTTGTTTTAGAATTATTTTATTCCTTTAATTAGGATTAGAAAATCAGTTCCACAACCTTTTCTTAGATTTTCAGTATGATTAATTTACATGCTTTATTTTAATTTATATCCTTAGAATAATTGCCTTGATTAGAACTCTAATAAAATTAGTTCCTTTATATAATTAGATAATTCTACCATAGTTAATTCCTTGCTTTATTAGAGTTCAGTATAGTTAATCCTTTTTTCATTAGAATTTTAGTATAATTAACTCATTGCTTTGATTACAATTCTAGGAAAAATCAATTCCTTTATTTTAATTGGATTTTAGCATAGATAATTCATTGCTTTAATTAGAATTTTAGGATAATCAATTTCTCGCTCTGATCAGAATTCTAGTAAAATTAGTTTCTTTATTTTAATCAGAATTTTAGTAAAATTAGTCCTCCATTCCAATTAGAATTCTAGTAGTACTATTATAATTGCTCTAGTTAGAATTTCACTCAAATTATTATATTTGCTCCAGTTAGAATTTCAATACAATTAGTATACTTGTTCACTTAGAATTGCAGTATAATTAGCATGCTTGACGTAATTAGAGTTTCGTTAGAATTAATATATCTGCATTCCTAGTACAATTTGGTGACTGATATCAATTGGACTTTTAGTAGTATTATGACACTAAATTAATTAGACTACCAGTAAGATTAGGAAACTAAGATTAATTAGTCTCCTAATAGAATTATAATATTAGAATAGGCCACTCTAATAAATTCACACAACTAGACTCACAATAGAATCAGGAAACCCAAACCAATTAGAATTATAGCAATAACAAGGAAAGAAAAGGAAAACTATACTATCTAAACTATAAGGAAGAGCCATAGCTGCTGACGTTCATAGGTGGATGATTCAGTAAATAAGTAACCCACACCCGCTCTAAAGAGTGATCATTGACATGTTGCAGCGTCGATATATATCAGCAGCGTCGTTATATATTGCAACAACTAGGAATCTTCCTAGAAAACCCCCCCTTTTTTTATTTTACCTCCATTATTCCAAACGCCGCATCGCTAGAGTCCACTAGGACAGAATTAAGCCACTGATTCAACGGGATCGAAAGGAACCTAGAAAAATCGTGCACCAACAGACTGGAGATGAGTACATGGCCAAGAGAGAGAAAAATCTTTCTTTCTTAGATAGTTAGTTTCTATTCTATTTTCTTATTTTTTTTCTATTTCCCTTGCATTATTTCAAATCCTTTTAAATACATGAGTCTTCGTCAAAGACTCGAGATGTCTGGTATACGAAGAGTGAGTTTAGGAGAGCCACCATTGCGGGGATATCATAACAACCCCATATATGAAGAAGACCCACCTTACAATCCCAGTCTACGACAATCTGAGATTAGCATGGTTGGTGAACAAGAGAATCCCTTCTCTAACCCACACACCGGTAATAATCATACTGGGAGAGATGGTAACACTAGACAAAACCTTTCTGCTCAATAAATCGTAGAGCTTAGTATTCAGACAATACAAATAGGAGATGATGACTCTGAGGAATTGCTTTGTGGATTGGCTGCCGCATATGAGGCCATTAGGTCATGACAATTTTCAGAAGACCAAGAACGACAAGAAAGGCCACTGCCTACCCTAAGGACGGTGTCAGCCTGTGCCACACCATTGAGACAACCTGCTCAACGATGACTCTCTAACGCGGTCTGCTCATGGGCTGCTCCAAAATACAACACCATCAAAATTTATGATCTCCCTAAAATGCTCGATGAGTACATGGCCAAGAGAGCGCCCCGGTTACTCATTCGGATTCGACAAATTTTGCCGGGATGTTAAATTTAACTTACCAATAGGATTTAAACTACCAAAATTTACCAAATATAATGGCACGAGAAATCCGAACCATCACTTGGTCCTCTTTTGCAATAATTGTCGACCCATATGTGATAAATTCAGGAGTTCTCATCCATTATTTCCAACGCTCATTAGAAGGAGAAGCTATAGATTGGTTCGCGGGACTCCCGCTCTATAAGATAGAAACATTCGATGATTTAGTCGGTCAATTCCTAGACTAACACAAATACTTGATCCAAGAGACAGTCAGTCTCAACGATCTGATGGCGGCAAAGTAAGGACCCGATGAAGAATTCACCGACTTCATCGCCAGATGGACGAATCTCACTCGCAGGACCGGCACGTCAATGAAAGAAAGAGATTCGGTTGATATTATCATCAATAATACTAGAGAACCGCTAAAAAGCACACTTGTCATAAGTGATTGCCTCGACTTCACTGCACTCCACTCTCGGGCATCCCGATTAGCATGACACATTAAAGGTGGAGACCTCGCTCTATCCATAGTCACATCGAAAGTAGGCTCTTCTAGTGAATCAAAATTGAAAAATAATAAGAAAGCCTTAGGAACTGGACAGGTTAACACATTTGTCAACCAAGGACAAAACTCTGGGAACAAAAATTTCAAACCATGAAACTTTGAGCAAAATCAAAATCAACAATGGTACACCAACCAAAATAAAGACGCTAATCAATAAAGATACGCAAACCAAAACTAAGGCCAGAATCAGAATCAGGGCTACTATCATAATCAAAATCAATATCTCAACACCTACCAGAACCAAAATACGATGCAGAACCGTCTGGCCCACGCGCTAAACTACAATAACATACCCCTACCGCAAAACTTCAACCCAGCTAGAGGCCCCTACCAGCCGAGGCGGGAACACTACCCCCCTTTACCTGATACAATTCCCAATATCTTCTGTCTCCTCAACACTCATAATCTCCTCTGATTCCCACAAGAATGACCTCACCCATGGCTGACAAATCTAGACTATAGTAAATACTGCACGTTCCATCGATACGTAGGACACAACCTAGAAGACTGGTGTATCCTCTAGGATGTAATCTATGACATGAATGATCAAAATCAAATTGATTGGGAGGTGCTTTGGAATCCTAACCCTAATAATAACCAACCCCAACAAAATTTAGGGATCATTAATAACCCCATGCCAAACCATAGCCACGCAACACCGGCTCAGGTCACCACCGTGGATCTTTTTGGCCAACCCCCCTTCAAGCCCTCCACCTTAATCACTCGCATCCAACCCTTTAATGCCTCTGCCACACTTGGGAGAGTTCCTTCACCCCCGCACCCCTCGGCCTTGATCACTCACATCGCCCCGTTGAGCTCGCCTCCTTATCCAAAATTCACTCAGATACGAGTCCACTCCTTTAGGGCCAAGAGACCCTTCCTCCATAGTTACCCACCAAAACCTTCAACCCCTCTAAATCCTGAACCAACGCCATTGCCACTCCCTTTGTCTGATTCTGAACTCGAGTACAGAGATCACATTCATCAAATTGCAGCCCAAATTGCTGCATGGGTAGAAAGTGTCACTTGAAAGACACCAAGTCGAGAGAATTAAACAAAGACTGAGTGTTTACTAAATATAGAAGCAAGTGAACGAGAAGAACATCCTGACCCAGGCGAGACGCTAGTCTATGCTTTCCTAGAAGAGGAGGATTACACACAGTACCTCTCACCTTGGAGCGGCACCATGTAGGTACGCGCTCTGACCTCAAATTTCACTCACTTCACAAATACATCAGCTTCGAGTAACACCAGGTTCGGTCAACAACCGACTTGCCCGATTCTTAAGTGAGGAACTAATTACCCACATCTGCCTTTCCCTCGAAATAAGGATTTCTTGAATGTGCAACCACCAGAGGGGAACGTGAAAGAAAGAGAGGTTAACTTGCTGCCCTCACCTCACATCATTCCTCCACCAATTCCTACACCTCAACCACTCCAACCACCTGAACCCAAGGCTCATCGGCTAGGCAAATAAATGACACTTGAGCAAGGGTAAGAATATGACCGTCTGCGACATCTCTAAAAGATTCTGGCCCAGATATTCATACTAGAACTCATGAAGAAGTCACCTAACCATCACAGATTGTTGATAAGGATACTAGAAGACACACAAGTGGATGAGGACACAACCTTAGATGGACTTCATCAAATCCCTTTAGTCATGGCGCAACCTCCAGTGCTCACTTTCATAGACATAGACATGCCTTAAGAGTCACTCTGCGGGAGTGTGGCTCCCATATACCTTACAGTCATAATTAGAGGATTCTCCGTACCCCATGCGTTGGTCGACACAGGAGCAGGACTCAATATTTTCCCTCTCACAGCATTAAAGATGCCTGGATACACAGAGCAGGATGTCAAGCCCTCAGCACTGTCACTCATAGCTTATGATGGCTCGTGTCACTTTGTCAAAGGAACTATTAAATTCCAGGTTCACCTTGGACCTGTAATGAAAGATGTTACCTTCCATGTTTCTGATTTCGCTAGTACGTACAATCTTATCTTAGAAAGAAAATGACTAGAGTCAATGAAGGCCGTCGCATCCACATACCATCAATGCGACAAATTCTCATACGAGGACTCTAACGTCCGTATATATGCTGCCCCTCCAGGAGATGGATACTGGTTACGCGGCATGTATTTCGATAGCCCATGATTCCGTATTGAACACATGCCATATTCAAAAGACTCTAATCCCTAATGAGACAATCGTTGTGGTAGTTCGTCGCCCTTCCCCTCCTAGTTCTCCCCCAATGCGTTAACAAAAATTAATGAGGAGAGAGGTTAGCCCAGACCTCGCCAAACTTTATGACATCAACCCCACCGCTTGGGACCTCATGTACCAACTCGGATACATCCCCCACACCGGACTCGATAAAAATAAGCAAGTTCATGTAGGACATGTCATCCATACAAAATTATGCAAGCACATAGGGTTAGGTTTTAAATCGGACGGCCCACAAGCCGACTTGTTCCCTACCTCGCCAAAATGGTCTCTATACGACCACTGAAAAAGCAGATGTACCAAGGTAGAAGGAAGTGTCCTTCACTAGATCCCAAGAAGCGAAAATCGAGTGAATGTCTAAAGCATTCAATGATCTAGCCAATTTGAACGACGATATTGATAAACCACTCTAAAGGAGTCAAACCCTTGTTTGACACTAAGGAGTTTATAGAAGAGAGGAACAAAGAACCTCTAGAACTAGAGCCACGGGTAGAAGATTCGTAATCCACTGATGGTGAAGATTTTCACATAGCGGCCTTGCAAAATGATGAAGAGTACTTACACTCAACATGGAAAGAAGAAGATGCCCCATAAAAGGATTTAAACTCGTATAGCATCAGCCTCGGCCTTGGCCTCGGGGGATGGGAATTCCCCTGGGACTCCCCTTGCATTACTCACCCATACCAACCCCGCTGTAGGGCATGCACCAACATATTAGAACGCTTCGCTAGTTGGATCCGACATTCTACAATAGAAGAATCGAATCACTCCAACCTTGTGGCAACAGAAATAAGTAATGACCTACCAGTTCGACCACCGACAAAAGAAGCAGAAAATCCCAATGGTCATCTAGTTGACCCAGGGGAAACACTCACATCACCTTCATAGAGTTTGAAGAGGCAATTAAACTAGACACTTCTTCATCCCCAAATGTGCCACAGCTCTAAATATTTTGGAAATCTCTCAAGGAAGAATGGCAGCCTCCATCGAGTGATGATGAGGACTATTAGATAAACCTCCCTGCACTCGAGTTAGTAGAGCAAGCTAACCTTGGACTTCAAGCACTATCAGATCAAGAAGATGAATTTGATACCGTCTTCGACTCTAACTTGGAAGGATGGGAATGCCCTTAGGGATCTCCCTGCATTTCTCACCATTATCAGCCTCACTGTCGAGCATGTGTGCTCATCCTAACATTTTATGAAGTTCAAGGGAAAGAGTTCACTACCCCTGAGGATCCCTTAGGAGATCACCCTCGACAAGAAGAACAACCACATTATAACTCAGATGATGATAGTTTGACTGATTACGATCTCTAGAGCTTCTTCCAAGATGAGGTCTTCGATGGGATAGAGGAAATCTGAACGTCGGCACCGCCGCCACAGGCATTGCTTATTCAAAAGACGTCATCAACTGAGGACTAAAAGAAAAAAGGTCAAATTTAGAACAAATTCACATTTCTCAAAGAATCACTCGAACGACTTCAGCAGCCATCTTGCTCCCTCAATTAAAGGACGCAACTCTCCCGATGCCTTTTGAGGCGGCCGACACTATACCATATTTATTATCACAAATAAAAAATATAGAAAAAATAGAAAACCTTAAAAATATTGAAACATAAAATTCAAAAAAATTAGAAAACCTCAGACAAGAAAGGGAACCCTTCATCCAGAATCAAGTTTGTGGCCAACAAGGAGACTTTTCTCCTAAGACATCTATCCCATCTCCCGCACGAGGACGCAAAGCATCCAGGCTAAACAACAAGCCAGTGATCATACCGAATGAGATACGTCATGACTTTGAGAGAAGAATCAATAGCCTTGACTTTTACCTTACCAAAGATCTCTTAGTCATAAATTGTGACGATGAAGGGTTACCTTCTGCAAAATCAAATCCCCAGTGTAACAATTTTGTAATATATGAGCTTACCGAAGATGAAGAAGGAACACCGATCACCGAAGAGGCGCCAGACTTCCAACAGGTTATCAAGCATTTCGATGAGCAAACCCAAGTTTCCACGGAATCTACAGAAGAAATCAACTTTGGCACTAAAAAGAAACCCAAGAAGCTACTGATTAGCGTAATGTTCCACTCCAAGGAATGCCAATAGATCGCATAAGTCCTACAAGAACACCTCGACTCCTTTGCATGGTCCTATGAAGATATACCTGGTTTAGACCCAAGCTTAGTAGAACATCGCCTTATCTTAGAACCCGATGCAAAGCTCGTTAAGCAGAAACTTCGTAGGATGCACCCACAAACAGTCCTTCAAGTTAAAGAGGACGTTGACAATTTACACAAAGACAAATTCATCCGAGTCATCCTCTACCCCAAGTGGGTCACCAATATAGTACCTGTCACTAAGAAAGACCGCAGAGTACGAGTTTGCATTGACTTCCGAAATCTCAACCAAGCATGCCCAAAATATGACTTCCCACTTCCGCACATTGACACACTAGTCAACAACACCGCTGGGCATGAGATGCTATCCTTTATGGATGGTTTCTCTATATATAATCAGATCAAATTAGCAGAGTTTGACCAAGAGAAGACTTCTTTCACCTCACCATGGGGAGCTTACTGCTACATCGCTATGCCTTTTGGGCTTAAGAACACATGAGCCATGTACCAATGTGCCATGATGGCTATTTTTCATGACATGATGCATAAATGTGTAGAAGACTACATCGATGATATATTAGTGAAGTCCCAAATGCGAGTAGGACATGTTGAAGCACTCCGACTGGCACTACAAAGAGCCAGGAAGTATCAGCTGAAAATGAACCCAAAGAAGTGTGTCTTTGGAGTCACCTCCGGAAAATTACTTGGTTTCATAGTCAGCAAGTGAGGGATCGAAGTCGACCCCTGCAAAAGTCTTAGCCATCCTTGCGATGCCACATCCCAATAATATCAAAGAATTACGAGATCTAATAGGAAGATTATAATTCATCAGGAGATTTATCTCCCAGTATTCAGATAGATGCAATCCTCTTTACAGACTACTTAAAGGAGGGGTTGAGTACAAATGCGATGACCAGTGTTAGCAAGCCTTCAACAATATCAAGAAGTACCTCCTCAACCCGCCAATACTATTGCGACCAATTCTCGGAAGACCTCTTATCCTATACCTCTCACCGAAAGACAAAGTAATGGGAGTGATTCTGGGACAATATGAAAAGATGGCAAGAGAGAGGGCTATCTACTACCTTAGTAGGACAATGGTCGATTACGAACGAAAATACACTTCGATGAAGAAGACCTGCCTCACATTGGTGTGGGCCTCAACCAAATTACGGTACTACTTTGGAGCACATAAGATATTAGTACTAGCCTGAAGTATGTGTTCGAATAGCCCGTAACCTCAGGAAAGATCGCTCGTTGACATATGCTCTTGCAAGAATTTGATATCACTTACGTCACACAGAAGTTGACTAAAGGACAAGCAATCATTGATTACCTCATAGATCTCGCACTCTCGAGCAATGAGCCCATACACACGGATTTCCCTGATGAAGACCTGCTCACAATTCATAACGAAGAGCCCGATAAGACGTCATGGACCCTCTATTTCGACGGGGCTCTAAACCACAAAGGGAAAGGCATCGGGATAGTCCTCTTAAGCCCCGAAGGAGTTGTTGTACTTAAGGCTTTTCAACTAGATTTCCCTGTCACTAATAATGTTGTAGAATACGAAGCTTTTATAGCTGAACCATGAGCAGCACTACAATTAGGCATTAAACAGTTGAAAACCATTGGTGATTCCAAGCTCGTAATCTTGCAAGTTATAGGAGAATAGAAAACTAAGGAAACGAGACTAATGGCATACCTAGAAACTGCTCAATATTTGCTAAAGAAATTTAAAAGAATCTCTTTCATGCACATCCCTAGACTAGAAAATGAGCTCACTAATTCCTTAGCCACATTAGCCTTGGTCTTCCAGATACCCATATGCCAAAGTACCAAGACCTTCTTTGTTGAAAACCTGATAGTACCCGCCCATGAGGTAGCATGGACCGTTAAGAGAGAATTACCAATCCTCCCCACAAGCACAGGACTAAATGAAGCAATCACTCAAGAAAAGTATGTCACGGCAGAAACCGAAGGCGCTATGTTTAGATTTGAAAAATCACCAACCAACGATGGACAGCCATGGTATTTCAACATCTGAAACTTCTTAAGCATCAATATGTCCCTCCATACACAACAAAGATCGAACGGAAGACTATAAAGAATCGATGCACTCAATTCTGCATACTCGGCAAAATGTTATACAAAGAAGCCTTCCCTAAAGGAGTACTACTATAATGCGTCACGATTGTCGAAGGATAATACATCATCCGAGAAGCACACACGATTACTGCGGCCACTCGATGAGAGACTCATGGAATCAAGTTTACATACAAGGCTACTTCTGGTAAGCGATGATAAGAGATTGCCACCTCTACATCCAATCCTGCAAACAATGCCAAAAACATGCTGCACTCATCAAAGCTCCATCAGTTATATTGAACACTATGACCTCGTCGGGGCCATTTTGGATTTGGGCCTTTGATGTCATCGAACCTTTCACAGACATAGTTGCGATCAGTCACAAGCATGCGTTCAAACTTATAGTGACCGAATACTACACTAAATGGGCAGAAGCTGAATCCTATGTTAGAATCACCACTTCAAGACTCATGAGATTTATCATTCAGAATATCATCGCAAGGTTTGGAGTACTCAAGATGTTTGTCATTAACAATGGACCATAGTTCATTACAGAAAAGATGAAGAAGTTATGCAAAAAATTTGACATCGATCTACGTCACTCATCACTATTCTACCCTAAAGGAAATGGACAAGAAAAATCTACGAACACAATGCTAATTTGAATCCTGAAATGCATAATAGAAACAAGCAATGGAGCCGACTGGCCTGAATGACTACCAGAAGCACTCTAGGCCTATGGGACCTCTATTCGTACGGCCACTGGCCAAACTCCTTACCTCCTTACCTATGGTATTGAAGTAGTTCTACTGTATGAGATACAAGTACCATCCTTATAGATTCAAATCGATGATGAGCTATCCTTAGACAAGAGGAGAATTTCCCTACTCACGAAGCTAGAGCAGCTTGATGAAACACCTCTAAGGGCAGCTGATCACACTCAGGTATATCAAAGGAGAGTGGTCAGGGCTTATGATAAGAAAGTCCTTGAACGAACCTTTAATATTAGAGAATTAGTCTTGAAGAAAAGCATGCCTTCTAATCACGCCCACCCGAAAGGAAAACTGAAACCGAATTGGGAAGGCCCTTATATTATAAAAACCGCATACCTTGGAAATGCATAAAAACTAACGAACCAAGACGAGGAAGAATACCCTAGCCCTTGGAATGCCATGTACTTTAGAAAAAACTATCCTTAGCCCTGTGATCATCACATCCCGTGGTTAAATACTTATACTTATCACCCTCATAGTCCTCATGACCCATTCGTTGTTCATACATCATCAATTCTCAGAATATCTGTAAGACCTTTAATTTATCACCCACTTTTTCTCACTCGGGCAATCTGATTAAAGGACTAGTGACATACCAATCTCTTTCAAAAGCAAAAGTAACACCCGATCCTCATTTCCCTTCCCCTGCCATTGGAGCAGATGTTAAAGCAAAAATAATGAAAATGTCAGGTTCAATCAAAACTTGCTATTCTTGCGCTAGCTGGATGCTTTTGAAGAATACATATCTCAAAATTTTGACTGAAAGCATTACGACGAATGAGCAAGTTAACGAGCTCAGGGAAGCATAAACAGACCGTGAGGACATCTCTGATAACTTTACTACAAGTGTATAAGCAAGCTACGAGGGCACCCTTGATCTCGCCATACTACTAGATGTCGTTGTCTGGTGGTGAGAGGAGGACAAACTCCAGCTAATCATAGACTATGAAATTTTGATGGTATCGAAACATGACGAAGAGTTCGATCATGGCATCCCGCATCTCTCCGAGAGAAAGATTGTTACCCATCCCTTTTGAAAAGCATTAGATACAAACTATTCCTCATATCACTGAGCCTGACCCCCCTCTTCTATTTTTATTTCAGACGATAAATCAGAAGCCTTATAGGATACTCCTAGGAATGAAACTGAAAACCGATGAGTGATGACTGATGAAATCACCTACTATACCTATCATACTTCTCCCTAATAACCACAGGATAGGATGACCACCACCCTAAGATAGACTCCCGTATACAACTGATCTAATCAAAATGACTTCCCCCCGGTTCGACGACAATACTGATGAACTTTTCTTCAAAACTAACTCACCAAATGCCCATGACTGCTTGTAGACCCAAAATGCTCATCAGCAGCCTAGAAAAGCTCCATTACATCTACACACTGGGGAATTTTTTTAAATCAAAAGGAGAATCACGTTAGAAGCACCGAGTCATTCACAGAGAAGATGAACAATAACAAAATTACCATCCGGAGAATGCTACCCGGTCTGAGATACACCCCCCTTTGACAACTAGCAAGGAACAGAACAAAAATTACTGATAGTGTTACCTTTATATGTCCAGATACGAAACAACCTCCAATCACCATCGGGCTAGCTCAGGAACATCCAAGTCCCAATGATGGTCAGCGGTGTTAAAGAAACTAAAAAGCAAAAGTAGACGCCAGAGGTAACTAAAAGAAAAGGAGCCAATCGGTACGTCTAAACAAAAAAAAAAATCTCTATATATATATATATATCAAAGTTTTCTTTTCTTTATACAGTTGTCACCAGGGGCATCCCCCCTATATATACAATGCACACACACAATGGAGAAAAGAAAAACACACGCACCCCTACTCTCTATGCTATTGCTGAGATGGCTGAGCACCGCTGTACCCACTATCATCAGCTCGGAGGTCTTTGGACTGGTCCTCTGAAAAAATGATCCTGACACTCGGAGTACTCCAAACCTCTAGACGATGAGGCCCTACCACAGAACCCCCTTACTCGTCCAACTAACAGACCGCCTCGATCGAAAATGAGGAGGATACCCCGCAAGAATCTCACGAACGATAGAATCCTCATGAGCATCACCCCTGACATGATCACGAGACGTGTGACGAGACTGCCCACCCGAGGAACCCATAGCCCTCTGTAGACACCCCCATTTTGCCCTCTCAGAATATACAAATTTGTTTGGCCAACCTTTGACCTCACAACCCTAATTGGTACCATATACAGAAATAATAGTATATGGCTGGACACAAGCTTAAACAATAGCTCTGTGGCTTAGACCCCCTTACCCTAACGTAGGGACCACGCACAAAAATAATAGAACATGGCTGAACACAGGGTGAAACAATAGCTATATGGCTTAGATCCTAATGTAGGGAGACTATATACTGAATAGTAGTATATAGTCAGAATACAGACTGAAATAATAGTCTGACATTTTAGACCCTTTGCGTTCAAATTAGGATCATATGCTAAAACAATAGTATATGGCTAGACACTGGCTGAAATAATAGCTTTGTGGCTCAAACCCCTAACCCTAACGCGGGGACCATGCACTGAAACAATTGTACATGGTTGAACATAGGCTGAAACAATAACTTTGTGGTTCAGATCCCAATGTAGGGAGACTATATATTAAAACAATAGTATATAGTTGAAATGCAGGCTGAAACAATAGTCTGGCATTTCGGACCTGACCCGGACCCAGACAACTCTAAATTACACGCCTAAAACTATGTGCATAATTCGATTGCACGATAAACCACAAACATGCAATCAGTCCCCCTTTCAGACCTGACTTCCATTCCCAGATCACTTTGAGACTCGATTACGCACCTGACATGAGACGCGCGATCGGATTGAGCTCTCCACCACCGGCGTGCAATTGGCCTACACCCGATCTAGTCTTACAATCCTTGACCTCCAAGCTTCCTCGATTAAACACTTCGAAAGAGGCACTTAATTAGATTGTCCACCCTAAACCAAGTGCACAATTAGTTCTAACATGGTTAGAACTAGGAAACTCGCTGAGCAAGTCAGCCAGTCACTCACTGAGTCGATGACCGACTCAAAGCGATTAAGCATCGGGAGACCGACACGCAATTCGATTAAACGCCTGGAATAGGGCTTTTAATTGGAGAGAAACCTATAAAATGTTTTTTTTAATTCGACCCACAACACAACACGAAGGAGAGAAGGAGAACGGATTTTTTTTTGGGATTTCAAAACCAGAGAGCTCCGAGAACGAACACATATAAAAACATAGCCATAATTTCGGGATTCAAGCTTCGAATCTTCAAGATTTCACTCCGCCGTCCCGGTCATAGGTAAAAATCCTAGTTATAGACTTAGGATTTTCCTTAGTTTTAATTAGTAATATCGAATTTTCAGTTTTAGACCGTAGCACCCATTTTTTTTAGACCGTAATCTCTTATATCTGGTTCTAGTTCTCCGTTTCTAGAACCAGTCCTTAATCTGATGGTCTAATTCATCGACTATAGACTTTAATTCCATTCTAAAATCTTAATTTCTAGCCCTATCATTAATCTCTGGTTCTAGTTCTTACCTCTAGATCCAGTTCTTAATCATACGGTCAGTTTTTCTGATTTCGGACCCGAATTCAGTACTAGAATTTTAAATTTTAGTTTTAATTTCTTAGTTTAATATTTTTAAAAATCCCACATATTAATTTAGTTTCTATGATTCTAGTTTCTTAATTTAATCCATAATTATAATTCCAAAATCAACTCCGAAAAGTCAAAAATATAATATTATAGTCCAAAACCCAACTTGCTTTAACCTCAGCCACCCGATTAGCCCAAGGGAGCTTACGGAGGGTCCTTGGGAACGAGGCCAATACTACTTAGCATAGATAGCCAAAAACTCCTTTTTTTTAGAATTTTAGTAGAATTAGTTCATCGCTTTAATTAGAAATAAGTAAAGTTAGTACTATTATTTTCTCATGATTTTAGTATAGTCAATTTATTGCTTTGATCATAATTCTAGTCAAATCAGCTCCTATATTTTAGTTATATTTTTAGTATAGTTAATTCATTGTTTTAATTATATTTTTAATAAAATTAGTTTATTTATTTTAATTAGATTTTAATAACATTAATTCATTACTTAGATTAGAGTTCTAGTAAAATTAGTTCTCCATTTTAATTAGAATTGCAGTAGGACTAGTATACTTGCTTTACTAAAAATTTTAGTATAATTAGCATACTTGATTTAATTAGAGTTTCATTAAAATTAATATATCTGCATTCCTAGTACAATTAGGGAACTGATATCAATTGGACTTTTAGTAGTATTAGGACACTAAATTAATTGAAATTCTAATAAGATTAGGAAACCAAGATTAATTAGACTCTTGATAGAATTACAATATTAGACTAGGCTACTATAATATATTCCCACTCAACTAAACTCACAAGAGAATTGGAAAATCTAAACTGATTGGAACTACAACAATAATGGGAAAGAAAAGAAAAATTAAACTATTTAAATTATAAGAAGATTCACAGCTGCTGACATTCGCAGGCGGACGATTCAATAAAGAAGTAACCCACACCCGCTCTAAAGCGTGATCATCGACATGTTGCAGCGTCGTTAAATATCTGCAGCTGGCGATCGCAACAAATTAAGAATCTTCCTAGAAAACCTTTTTTTTTAATCTTTACCTCCACCATTCCAAACGCCGCATCGCTAGAGTTCACTTGGACAAAATTGGGCCACTGATTTAATGGGGATCGAGAGGAACCCAGAAAAAGCGTGCACCAACAGACTGGCTATCGCGATGGGACACTTTTGTAAACTCTTTTTTTTTAAATAGTTAGTTTTTATCTTATTTCCCTATTTTTTTTTCCATCGTGTCATTTAGATTCCCTTTTAAATATATGAGTCTTCGTCAAAGACTCGAGATGTCTGGTATACGAAGAGTGAGTTTAGGAGACCCACCATTATGGGGGTATCATAACAACCCTGTGTACGAAGAAGAACCACTTCATAATTCTAGCCCTTGACAACCTGAGATAAATACGGCTGGTGAACAAGAAAATCCTTTCTCTACCTCACACACCGGTAATAATCATAATGGGAGAGATGGTAACACTAGACAAAACTTTACTGTTTAACAAATCGTAGAGCTCAGTATTAAAAGAATACAAAAAGGAGATGATGACTCTGAGGAATTACTTCAAGGATTGGCCGTTGCATAAGAAACCATCAGGTTAAAATAATTTTCAGAAGACCAAGAACGACAAGAGAGGCCACCTCCTACCCTGAGCACGGTATCAGCTCGCGCCACGCCATTGAGACAACCTGCTCACACATTCTTCAACGATGACTCTCTAGTCAAGGTTTGCTCACGGGTCGCTCCAAAAGATAGCACCATTAAAATCAAAGATCTCCCTAAAATGCTCAATGAGTACATGGCCAAGAGAGAGTGCCCCAGTCACTCATTCGGATTCGACAAATTTTGCCGGGACGTTGAATTTAACTTACTAATAGGATTCAAACCGCCAAAATTTATCAAATATAATGGCACGAGAAATCTGAATCATCACTTGGCCCTCTTTTATAACGATTTTCAGCCCATATGTGATAATCAAGGACTTTTCATTTACTATTTCCAACGCTCATTAGAAGGAGAAGCTTTAGATTAGTTTTCGGGACTCCCGGTTTATAAGATAGAAACCTTCGACGATTTGGTCGGTAAATTCTTACACCAATACAAACACTTGGTCCAAGAGACAGTCAGTCTCAACGATTTGATGGCAGCCAAGCAAGGACCTGATGAAGAATTTACTGACTTCATCACCAGATGGAGAAAACATGCTGCCAGGACCGACACTTCAATGTAAGAAAAGGACTCGATGGACAATATCATCAATAATACTAGAGAACCATTAAAGAGTGCACTTGTAAAAAGTGATTGCCCCGACTTCACTGCAATCCACTCCCGAGCATCCTAACTAGCGCGACACATTAAAGGTGGAGGCCTCGCACTATCTATAGTCACGTTGAAAGTAGGCTCTTCCAGTGAATCAAAGTTGAAAAATAATAAGAAAACCTTAGGAATTGAACAAGTCAACACCGTTATCAACCAAGGATAAAACTCTGAGAATGGAAATTTTCAACTACGAAACTTCGGGCAAAATCAAAATCAACAACGGTACACCAACCAAAACCAAGGCGCTAGTCAACAAAGGTATGCAAACTAAAATCAAGGCCAGAACTAGAATTAGGGCCAGTATCAAAATAGAAATCAATACCCAAACACCTACCAGAACCAAAATACAATGCAAAATCGATCGACCCACACGGCGAATTACAATAATGTACCCCCACCGCAAAACTTCAACCCAGCTAGAGGCCCCTACTAGCCGAGGCAGGAACACTAACCCCCATTTACCAGATATGATTCCCAACATCTTCTGTCTCCTCAACACTCAGAATCTCTTCCGATTTTCGTAAGAAAGACCTTGCCCATGGCCGACAAATCTAAACTATAGTAAATACTGTGCCTTCCATCGATACGCGGGACACAACCTAGAAGACTGTTGGGTCCTCAGGGACGTAATCTACGACATAAATGACCAAAATTAGATCGATTAGGAAGCGCTTAAGAATCCTAACCTTAATAATAACCAACCTCAACAAAATTTACGAATCATTAATAACCATGCCTAACCACAACCAAGCAACACTAGATCAGGTCACGACCATAGATCTATCCGGTCGATCCACCTTCCAACCCTCCACCTTAATCGGTCGCATTCAACCCTCTAATACTTTCACCACACTAGTGAGAGTTCCTTCACCCCCACATCCCTTTGCCCTGATCACTCGCATCGCCCCACTGAGCCCACCTCCCTATCCAAAATTCACTCAGATATGAGTCCATTCCTTTACGGCCAGGAGACCATTTCTCCATAGTTAGCCACCAAAACCTTCAACCCCTCCAAATCCTGAACCAATGCTATTACCACTACCTTTGTCCAATTTTAAACCTGAGTACGGAGGTCACGTTCTTCAAACTGTAGCCCAAATTGCTACATGGGTAGAAAGTGTCACCTGAAAGACTCCAAGCCGAGAGAATGAAACAAAGACTAAGTGTTTGCTAAACATAGAAGAAAGTGAGCACGAAGAAGATCCCGACCCATGCAAGACACTGGTCTCTGCTTTCTTGGAGGAAGATTACACACAGTACCTCCCACCTTAGAGCGGCACCATGCAGGTACGCGCTACGACCTTGAATTTCACTCAGTTCGTAAATACGTCGGCTTCGAGTAACACCGGGGTCAATCAATAATCAACCTGCCTGATTCTTAAATCAGGAACTAATTATCTGACTCCACCTTTTCCTTTAATAAGGATTTTGTGAACATATAAACCACCAGAGGGGAACATGAGTGAAAGAGAGGTTAACTTGTCGCCCCCCCTCCACCAATTCCTGCACCTCAACCAATCCTACCACCAGCACCCAAGGCTCATCGGCTAGGCAAAGAAATGACACTGGAGCCAGGGTAAGAATATGACCTTTTGTGGCATCTCTAAAAGATTTTGGCCCAGATATCCAAATTAAAACCCATCAAGAAATTACTAGACCATCACCGGTTGTTGATAAGGGCACTTGAAGACACGCAAGTGGATGAGGACACAACCCTAGATGAGCTTCATTAAATCACCTCAGTCATGGTGCAACCTCTAGCACTCACTTTCATAGATGCAAGTGTGCTTAAAGAATCACTCCGTGGGAGTACAACTCCCATATATCTTACAGTCATAATTAGAAGGTTCTCCGTACCCCATGTGTTGGTCGATACGGGAGTGGGACTCAATATTTATCATCTCACAACATTAAAGATGCTCGAATACACGGAGCAGGATGTCAGGCCCTCGACACTGTCACTCATAGCATATGATGGCTCGCATCACTTTATTAAAGGAACTATCAAGCAACAGGTTCGCCTTGAAACTATAACGAAATACGTTACCTTCTATATTTCTTATTCTGCTAGTACGTACAATCTTATCTTAGGAAGAAAATGGTTAGAGTCAATGAAGGATGTCGCATCCACATACCATCAATGTGTCAAATTCCCATACGAGGACTCCATCGTCCGTATATACGTTGATGCACCCTTCAAGGAGATGGATACTGATGACGCGACAAGTATTTCGACAGCCCATGATTTCATATTGAACGCGGGCCACATTCAAAAGACTCGAATCCCTGATGAGACAACCGTTGCGGAATCCTGGCCTCCTACCCCTCCTAGTTCTCCCCTAACGCGTCAATAAAAATTAATGAGGAGAGAGGTTAGACAAGTCCTCGCCAAAATTTATGACATTAACCCCACCGCAATAAAAGGGTGGGATCTTATGTACCAATTCGTATACGTTCCCCACACTGTACTCGATAAAAATAAGCAAGGTCGTGTAGGACCTATCGTCCTAATGAAAATATGCAAACATATTATCAATCGGACGACCCACAAGCCGACTTGTTCCCTACCTCACCAAAATGGTTTCTGTATGACCACTTCGTCTATGGGACCACTGAGAAAGCATATGTACTAAGGTAGAAGGAAGTGTCCTTCACTAGATCTCAAGAAGTAGAAATTGAGTGAATGGCTAAAGAATTTAATGAGATAACCAATCTGAACGACAATATTGACCAACCAATCGAAGGAGTCTGGCCCTTGTTTGACACTAAGGAGTTTACGGAAGAGAGGAAGAAAGAACCTTTAGAAATCGAGCCACGAGTAGAAGATTGGGAATCCACTAATGACGAAGATTTTTACATAGCAGCCATACAAGGTGATGAAGAGTACTTACACTCAATATGGGAAGAAGATGATGCCCCACCAGAGGATTTTAACTCGTATAGCATCTTCCTCGGCCTTAGCCTTGAGGGATGGGAATGCCCGTCGGACTCCCCTTGTCGCTCACCCTTACCAACCTGGCTGTAAGGTATGCACCAGCATATTAGAATGCTTTACTAGTTGAATCTGATATTCTACGATAAAAGAATCGAATCACTCCAACCTTGTGACAAAGAAAATAAGTAATAACCTACGAGCTCGGCCACCGGCACAAGAAGCAGAAAATCCCAATAGTCATCTAGTTGACCCAGGGGGAAACACCCACACCGCCCTCATTGAATTTGAAGAGGAACTTGAACTAGACACTTCTCCATCCCCAGATGCGCTTCAACTCCAAATATTTTGGAAATCGCTCGAGGAAGAGTGGCAAACTCCCTCGAGTGTTGACGAGGACTACTGGATAGACCTCCCTACACTCGAGTTAGCAGAGCAAGCTCACCTAGGACTTCAAGCACTGTCAGATCAAGAAGATGAATTCGATATTATCTTTGACACTAACTTAGAAGGATGGGAACGTCCTTAAGGATCACCCTGCATTTATCACGATTACCAGCCTCGCTGTCGAGCATGCGCACTCATCCTAACATACTATGAAGTTCAAGGGAAGGAACTCACTACCCCTGAGGATCTCTTAGGGGATCACCCTCGAGTGGAAGAACCATTATATTACGAACCAGAGGAGGATAGTTCGATCGCCTACAATTTCAAGAGTTTCTTCGAAGAAGGGGCAATCAATGTGATAGAAGAAATCCAAATGTTGGTGCCATTGTCACCAGTGTTGCTTATTTAGAAGATCTCATCAGATGAGTACTCTAAAAAAAATGCCAAAATTATAAAAAGTTCACGTTTCTCGAAGAATCGTCCAAATGGCTCCAGCAGCCGTCTAGCTCGCTCAGTCAGAGGAAGCAACTCTCCTGACACCCCTTGAGGCGACCAACCCTGTACCATATTTATTATAAAAAATCAAAAAAGTGAAAGAAATAGAAAACCTTAAAAATTTATAAACATAAAATCCAAAAAAGTCAGAAAACCTCATAAAAGAAAGGGAATCCTTCATCCCGAATCGAGTTTGCAGCCAACTAGAAGACTTTTCTCTTAAGACTTCTGTCCCATCTCCCGCCTGAGGATGCAAAGCATCTAGTCTAAACAATAAGCTAGTGATCATACCGGATGAGATACTTCGTGACTTTGAGAGAAGAATCAATAGTCTTGACCTTCAACTTACCAAATAGCTCTCAGTCATAGATTGTGCTGATGAAGGACTACCTTTCACAAAATCAAATCCCCAGTGTAGTAAATTTGCAGTATACGAGCTTACCGAAGATGAAGAAGGAACACCAATTGCCGAGGAGGCGCCAAACTTCCAATGGGTTATCAAGCATTTCGATGAGCAAACCTAAGCTGTCGCGAAACCCACAGAAAAACATAACTTTGACATTGAAGAGAAACCCAAGTAGCTACTGATTAGCACAACACTCAACGCCAAGGAACGTCAACAAAGTACACAAGTCCTATAAGAGCACCTCGATTCCTTTGCATGGTCCTATGAAGATATGCCTGGTTTAGACCCAAGTTTAGTAGAACAACGTCTCGTCTTCGAACCTGATGTAAAGCCTATTAAGAAGAAACTCAGTAGGATGCACCCACAAATAGCCCTTCAAGTTAAAGAGGAAGTTGACAAGTTACACAAAGCCAAATTCATCTGAGTCGTCGTCTACCCCAAGTGGGTTGCTAATATAGGACCTATCACCAAGAAAGACACTAGAGTATGCATTTGCATTGATTTCCAGAACCTCAACCTGGCATGCCCAAAAGACGACATCCCACTTCTGCACATTGACACTCTAGTCGACAACACCGTCGAACATGAGATGCTATCCTTTATGGACGATTTCTCTGGATATAATCAGATCAAATTATCAAAGTTTGACCAAGAGAAGACTTCTTTCACCACACCATGGGGAACTCACTGCTACGTCGTCAAGCCTTTTGGGCTCAAGAATGCAGGAGCCACGTACCAATGTGCCATTATGGCTATTTTTCATGACATGATGCATAAATGTATAAAAGTCTATGTCAATGACATATTAGTGAAGTTCCAAACATGAGTAGGACAGGTTGAAGCACTTCGACTGGTACTACAAAGAGTTAAAAATTATCAGCTGAAGATTAAGCGAAAGAAGTATGTCTTTGGAGTCACCTCCGGAAAATTACTCGGTTTCATAGTCAGCAAGCGAGGAATCGAAGTCGACCCCGCAAAAGTCAGCGCCATTCTTGAGATGTTGCCTCCCAGTATATCAAAGAATTATGAGGCCTGATAGGAAGATTGTAATTCATTAGGAGATTTATCTCCCAACATTCAAACAGATGCGATCCTTTCTACAGACTTCTTAAAGGAGGACCTGAGTACAAATGGGATGACTAGTGTCAGCAAGCCTTCAATAATATTAAGAAGTACCTCCCTAACTCACCAATACTATTGACACCAATTCTCAGAAGACCCCTAATCCTAAATCTCTCAACGAACGACAAAGCAATGGGAGTAATTCTAGTATAATATGAAGAAGATGGCAAGAGAGAGGCCTATCTACTACCTTAGTAGGACGATGGTCGAGTACGAATAAAAATACACTTCAATGGAGAAGATTTGCCTCACAATAATGTGGGCCTCAACCAAATTACGGCACTACAAAATACTAGTACTAGCCCTAATGGACCCTCTGAAGTGCATATTCAAGATGCCCACAATATCAAGAAAGATCGCTCACTGGCATATGCTCTTGTAAGAATTCGATATCACTTATGTCACGCAGAAGTCAATCAAAGGATAAGCAATCATCGATTACCTCACAGATCTCCCACTCCCGAGCGATGAGCCCATACGCGCAAATTTTTCCGATGAAGACTTCCTAACAATTCATAACGAAGAGCCCGACAAGACCCATGGACCCTTTACTTCAACGGTGCTCTAAATCACAAAGAAAAAGGCATCGGGATAGTTCTCGTAAGCCCAGAAGGAGTAGTTATACCTAAGGCTTTTTAATTAGATTTCCCTGTCACTAACAATGTCGCAGAATACGAAGCTTTTATAGCTGGGCTACGAGCGACATTACAATTAGGTGTTAAACAGTTAAAAACTATCGGTGATTCCAAGCTAGTAATCTCGCAAGTTATAGGAGTATGGAAAACTAAGGAAAGGAGACTAATGGAATACCTAAAAACCGCTCAATATTTGGTAAAGAAATTTAAAATAATCTCTTTCATGCACATCCCTACACTAGAAAATGAGCTCGCAGAACAACGGGTTCACAGGCCTACATTAGGAGACTTCCGACACTGATTACCAGCCAAACTACGCCCTTGTTAAGAGCCAATCCAAAAAAACTCCTAACTTAAAAGGAATATATACCCCCCCCCCCCCAATCAAAAAATGCCCCCCAACATCACTCACACATTTCAATTAAGACCAAAAAATATAAATAAAATGCCCCCAATGTCTATACACTCCAACTAAGCCCAAACTAAGCTAAAATAAAAAATGCTCCTAACATTCCCCAATCCAAGATAAATAAACTAAATCAAACCAAACTTAAAACAAATAAGCCTCACAATCAAAACAAGTCAAATAAGCTACAAAGTAAACCAAAAATTTACTACAAATGGAATTAAAAATATAATTACTTCATAAATAAATAAAATGATTACAAAACACTCTGAGGGCATTCTCTCTGAATATAGAACGTAAAATAAGAAACCTAAAATCCGCATGTTCAGGCAATTCCCAAATTCAGATTTATTTGGGAAACAAGAGATCTCGGAGAAGTCTGGAGAAACAGTACACCCTGAATGAATCCTAACTTTGATAACCTCTTCCCCTTGCCCCGAACCAGCATAAAAGAAAAAGTGGCTCACAGAAAGCCACCTAGGACCTACGGGATCCATCTTTGGAAGCTCACCTTGGAAACCATAAAAAGAAGGACCAACTAAACTGAATCCGTAGAGCCTACAAAGAAAAAATAGGCATCGGTCACGAGAACTCTGACTTTGCCTTATCCTTGGGTTTCCTTTCTACCACCTTTTTCTCCTCCACCTCTTCCCGTAACATGGTAGCAATTCGACTGCTACCTTCGATTCCCAATCCCGTCCATTCTTAATAATCCACTCAATAATCACAATTCTTCGGGTTCAATACCCGGGATACAAAATAGAGAGGAAGAAAAGACATTAATGAACAAAAATGCCCTAAATTACAAAACAAAAAAATATATGCCCCAAGACTTTAACCTTAAGCTTGAGTCACAAAACAAAACAATAATTCAAACCTAAAGCTTTTGACTCACACTTAAAAATAATACCCTCCTAAATTATCAAATGATAAGTGTCACCCCTTTAAGCACTTCCAATCTAATTAAATTAAACCAAACACATTTCCATTTGAAAGACTACAATCCATGACAACCTAGATAAACCAATAATCACACAACACTTACCCCTCCAAGGAAACACCAATCTACCCCAAGTCTAGATAAGCCAATAGGAATAAAACACTTAACACCCATCTAGAATTTTTGAAAAAAAAAAACTCACGCCTTCTATCAAGTGTCATCCCAAGTCAAACAAAAGACTAAAAAAAAATACCTTAAACTTTAATTCAAAAAAAAAAATTCACTAAAATGAGATCCTGACTTGTGAGGGATCAAAAAAATGCCCCGTCGGAACCAAGTAAACCCTCTAAACAAATCCCATAAAATAAACTAATCTCAAGCTAAATTAAATCCTAAAATAAATCAAACAAATCAAACAAATCCAACCAATCCATTAATAAGTTTAAACAAATTAACAAGTATGATAAAATAAAAAATGCCACTTTATTAATAACTCAAAATTTTCACAAGTATCACTGAAGGCATACCTCCTAAATTTACAACCCAAAACGAAAACCTAAAACTTTAACCTATAATCGAAAATGAAGACTGGGTTCAAAACTGAGACAGAGTGAGGAGCAAATTCCACTCAGAGCGTCCAATCGGAGGCTTCAGGGAGGATTGGTTGGGGAACACATCCCTCCACTTGTTACTCCTTCTCTTCCGCCATCTTCACCTCTTCCTCCACCGCCTCCTCTACGCTGCCTTCACTACTCCCTAAAAGGGACCGCTATGAAGACTGACCTCCTCATTCCCAATATTGGCCATTCCCAGAATACAAAATATCGCCCGATATCTCTAAAACACAAATTTTAGAATACAAAATATCCAGAAAAAGTAAAACTCGAGACTAAACCGAGGGATGGATGACAAATGAAGGCCCTATCGCTTTTATAGAGTATGGACTTAATCACGTGCTAGAACACGTGCGCTTAACTCAATCATGCGCCACACACGATGCGCCCAAATGAACCATCGCCCACGTGACACTCCCATCACGCACCTATTTTAAAATGCATAACCATATCGAACGAAACACTCTAGACGCGCAATACGAAGGGTCACCCATACGCTGACCCTGTTGACGCTTTGATCATGTGCAGACGATTCACCGCACAACCTCATTAAATGACTGCCACGAGCCATGCAATATGAACCATCGCCCGTACAGTGACCTACTGACGCGTAGATCACGCGCCATAATTAGAGCGAGTGATCTAATCGCACTCACACTCCCACACGCGTAAACAACCCTTCAAACTTGTGATCGCACACCCTGAAATAGGCGCACAATCATATTGAGCGAACTAAACTAGCCAAGGAATGCCTGACTTTGGACAAAGTCTATACCTTCACATCTTTCTATCTCACCTTGACCGAAACTCTCCTGTCCCATTGCATAGCCTCACAGGTTGTTCAGAGAGAAAGGAGAGAGGGGTAGCCGCTCACGCACATATCATCATGATAAGATGCACACACATGATACCACCTCAATATCTAGTCCCATCGTAATAAATTAGCCATGCCCTCATCTCCCATCGCGAAAAGCCAAAGGCACATCGCTAAAAAAAAAAACCAAGCCAATCACGACACAACCACAATTTGATTTTTTTTACAACCCAAGATCTGCCAAAGAAAGAAAGAAGACACACCTATCGCCCAAATATCCTATCAGCGTCCCATCGCTAACTATGCTTAGTCAGCATGCCATTGCAAATATCACTACCCAAAAAAGCTTAGACAACACCTATCGCACCATCTGACAAAAAAGAGGAAAAGCTCGATCGTGTCCCACAGATAAAAGCAAAGAGCTCTCTCTCTCAAATTGATCCCCATGTCCTACCAGGACTCATCCAACATGCAGCCAAACAAAGGAAGAATCCCCAAGTCCCATCACGACATCAATTCCCCATGACGTTACATCACGCTGACGACTGCCAAGCCCCGCCACAATGGACACAAGAAAAGAGAAAAAACCTCAAAAGTCCCATCGCAACACTATGACACCACGAACTGTACAAGCTATGCACAATCTAGGTAAGTATCACCCCCAGGTAAGTACTACCCACTTTTCAACTACTCGATATTGCTCCTAATATAAAAATAAAGTTAGCTATGATTAAAGCCAAAATGTTTTCAAAACCCGTCTCTCTCGACTCGTGAATCACTGTAGTCCTCCCATAAGAGACCACCATCAGTATTCATCGAGAAGGTTTGACGGAGCATCCGATATGCCAAGTGTCATCTTGACAACCACATCAACAGTCGGGTCCACAAATCTCGTACCGGCGGATCTGCTCAGCGACGTCTCGTAAGCCATGTTTTCTGTCATTTTACTACCGAATTGATCTTAAGTTAAATTCCCTAAAATTTCAAATTTTCAAAACCCCTTACTTCAAAAAAAAAAAATCTATTATTTCCAAAAAGAAAGAAGAAGAAATAACAAAAAAGCTCTTAGTACTTACTCTTAAAACCAAAAATCTTATTCCAAACCCGACAATCTTTTACTCCCAAACTACTAAAAGAAAGAAACCAAGAAAAAATATATATATAAAAAAGACTCACCTACCAAATTTTACTTCAATTACCAGCCCAAACCAGCCATTCCCCTAGGAAATCGAACAATGAGTATAATTAATCTAAGAACTTACAAACGCCTATTGGAAAAGGAACGCCTGACGCACATTGGTGTGAGCAATGACCCACCCGGTCTGACATGACTTGCGAAAGCCTTCGATATTATATTGCATTGTATTATTATCGATCCCTAGACCTATTTATTGACATTTATATAACGCCCCCCGGTAGCTTGACTGCCTCATACCCCTCTGTTTGATTGCCCCTTGCAGCAGGTCGTGACATACCGGATGGGATGCCCTTTCCACATATAGAATAGGATACGCTGACTTCCCTCGTCGACGGTCTATCACAGTGGATCCGATATGCGACGGGATGGCCCTTAGGCATCCACGGCATGGAACATGCCTTTCAATAGCTACCACTGGGCCCCCAAATGCTCCATTTTAGCTTGTGCTGATAGATAAGAAAGCCAAGCATGTCATGTCAGCATCCTCAGTTCAATTTGTGATTTCTTAAGAGAAACGAGAAGAAACCTCGAATGAGGGGTGTCTACTTCTTCGACGTGTTCTTACTCCTCAAGAGCACGCCGAAGACTATATACTGAAACAATAATATATAGTTGAAATGGATAGAGAGCAAGGAAATAAGAAAACAAAGAATCAAAGACCAAAACAGTTAGTGTGAAAATGAAATTTTTTTAACTATATATACAACACACCCAAATCGCGCACGTTAATTCACGCGCTTGATCGAATCACGCACCTCGGTTCCAACACTTAATTCGGATCAAAAGACCAGTCTTAAGCGCATACACTAATCATCGCCTGCTCAAACTAACCCGACCACCTGGTTATGCGTTGTCCACTAGGTGCATAATCATCTCAAGCGCCCGTACCCACGCGCACAAATGCCAATAGTCACTACAACAGTGACTGGCCACCGCCCTAATCCTGTGCCCCATGATGTGCTCCGAACTTGATTAAATGATCGGATGCTGATGCTTAATGGCCTTTCGACCCTTCGAAATGCGTGCTCCCATTCTGACGTGTAATTAGTTTATGCACTCGGAGTGAAGCGCGCAATTTTTCAAAAACATAAAAAAATATATACCCCAGAACAGCTAGTTCACAGGACCAAATTCGGAGACTTCCGACACTGACTGCCAACCTAAACTACGCCCTTGTTAGAACCAATCTAAAAACACTTATGACTTAGGACATACACACCTCGAGTCAAAATGAAAAAAAAAATGCCCCCCAACATCACGTACACAATACAACCGAGACCAAACTAAACTGAAAAATGCCCCCCATCATTTATACACTTCATCCTAAACTAAACTAAACTAAAAATGCTCCCAACATACCCCAGATTCGAAATAAAATAAACCCAAACGAACCAAACTCGAAGAAATATTAAATAATAAAAACATCACACCCAAAACAAGTTAAATAAGTTGCACGATAAATTAAACCAAAAATTTATTACATAACCACAAGAGGAATTTAGAAACTCAACCACTTGATAAATGAATAAAATAATTATAAAACACACCAAGGGCATACCCTCTGAATATACTACTTAAAACAAAAAATTTAAAATCAACACGTTCAGGCAATCCCCAAATTCGTATTTATTCCGAAAACCACTTCGAGTTGGAGTGATGGCACCAACCTTGGTGTCACCTTGCATTCCCAATCTCGTCGATTCTCAATAACCCACGTAATAGCACAACACTTCGGGTTCAGTACCTGGGATACAAAAGAGAAAGGAAGAAAGGACATTAACAATCAAAAAAATGCCTCAAGACTTCTAATTCTAAACTTGAAATAAAATTCAAAGCAACAAGAACTCAAAGCTTTTAGCTCACACATTTATAAACTAGCGCCCTCATTCCCAATACCGCCCGTTCCTAGAATAATGACGTCCCCGAGCATCACCGCAAGGTGATGATCACGCGAAGTAAAGAACATAGGAAGAAACAACATCCCAATCAAATGGTTTAGATCATTCGATATCAGTAAAGTACAAATTTTAGAACACAAAATATCCAAAAAAAGTAAAATTTGATACTAAACTAAAGAATGAGAAACAAACGAAGGCTCCCTCGCTCATATAGATTACGGACTTAATCACGCGCCCTGACACGTGACCTTAACTTAGTCAAGCACATCACACGACATGCACAATCCAAAACACGCGCCTTAAGCAAAGCGCGCATCTAAACTATCGCCCGCACCAACCGTGCGACGCTCCGATCACGCGCAATACATGGCTGTGTAATCCCATCAAACGAAGGCCTCACGCCGCACAATATAAAAGGTCGCCCGCGCAATGACCTGGTGACGCTCCGATCATGCGCAAGTGTTTGAGCGCATAATACATTCATACGCACACTTACATACGCGTAAACAACCCTTCAAACCTGTGATCGCACTCCTGGAAATAGGCGTATAATCATATTGAGCGCCCTAAAATTGGCACACAATATCTAACTTTGAACATAATCTACACCTTCACATCTTTCTACCTCACCTTGATCAAAACTCTCATGTCCCATCGGGTAGCCTCACAGGTTGATCAGAGAGAAAGAAGGAGAGAGGGTCAGCCGCTCACGCACATCCCATCATGATAACATGCACACACATGACACCACCTCAATATCCAGTCCCATCACAACAAATTAGCCATGCCCTCAAGTCCCATCGCGAAAAGCCAAAAGCAAATCTCTCAAAAATGTAGGCACACCGCCCAAAAAATGAAGCCAATTGCGGCGCAACCACAACATGATCTTACATAACTCAAGATCTGCTAAAGAAAGAAACATGACATATTTATCATGCAAATATCCTACCAGCGTCCCATAACTAACTATGCTCTGCCAATGTCTAATTAAAAATCTCACTACCCGAAAAGCTCAAACAACACCAGCCATGCCATATGAAAAAGGGAGAAAGCTCGATCATGTCCCATTGCTAAAGCAAAGAGCCCTCCTCTCAAATTGCTTGTTACGTAATAGTCACTAGACACCACTGCCACAGCAAAAATGCATGAAGATTCGAGACTCCTCCCAAGTCCTCTCGCATCCGACCAATGCCAAGTCCCATCGCGACATCAATTCTCCAAGACATTACATCCCACTAGGACTCACCAAGCTTTGCCACAGCGGACATGAGGAAAAGAGAAGAATCCCCAAGTCCCATCGCAGCATCACCCCGACAATCCCCAAGTCCCATCGCGGACCGTACAAGCTATGCACAATCTAGGTAAATATCACTCCCAAGTAAGTACTACCCACTTTTTAATTACTCGATATTCCTTGTAAAATATAGTTAGCTATGATTAAGTCAAAATGTTTTCAAAACTCATCTCTCTTGACTCGCAAATCACTATAGTCCTCCCATAAGAGACAATCATTAGTACTCACCGAGAAAGTTAGACGGAGCATCCGACATGCCATGTGCCGTCTTGACAACAACATCAATGGTCAGGTCCACAAATCTCGTACCGATGGATCTACTCAGCGACATCTCAGAAGCCACATTTTCCACCGATTTATCACCGAATTGATCTTAAGTTAAATTCCCTAAAATTTAAAATTTTCAAAACCCCTTACTTACTCCAGAACAAAAATTTGTTACTTCAAAAAAAAAATTAGAAGAAACAACAGAAAAAAAAACTCTTACCACTTACTCTTAAAACTAAAAATCTTATTCCAAAATTGAAAATCTTTTACTCCCAAAACAAAAAAAATAGAAAGAAATCAAAGAAAAAAAATGAACGAAGAGACTCACCTACGAAATTTTACTTCAATTACTAGTCCAAACCATCCATTCCCCTGGGAAGTCAAACCATGAGTATATTTACTCTAAGAACCTACAAACGCCTATTGGAAAAGCAATGCCTGACGCACATTGTGTGAGCAATGACGCGCCCGATCTGATATGACTTGTGAAAGCCTTCGACATTATATTGCATTGTATTATTATTGGTCCCTAGACTTATTAATGGACATTTGTATGATACCTTCGGGTACCTCGACTGCATCATGCCCCTCTGTTTGACTGCCCTATACAGCAAGTCGCGACACGCAACGGGATGGCCCGTACACCAACATATTAGGATATGGTGATTCTCCTTTTCGTTTGACTATCACTCATAGCAAGTCACGCCACGCGATGGGATGCCCCTTGGACACACGAAATAGGATACATTGACTTCCTCCATCAACTGTCTATGACAGCGGGTTGCGATACGCAACGGGATCACCCCTGTGCATCCACGGCATGGAACACGCCTTTCAATAGCTACTACTAGGCCCTCGAATGCTCTATTTTAGCTTACACTGATAAATAAGAAAGCCAAGCATGCCATGTCAGCATCCCAAGTTCACATTTATGATTTTCCAAGAGAAACGAGAAGATACCTCGGATGAGGGGTGTCAATTTCTTTGACGCATTCTTACTTCGCAAGAGCGCGCCGAAGAGGGGCATCTGTAGACACCCCCATTTTGCCCTCTCGAAATATACAAATCTGTTCGATCAACCTTTGACCTCATAACCCTGATTGGGACCATATGCTAAAACAATAGTATATGGCTGGAGACATGCTGAAATAATAGCTCTGTGGCTCCGGCCCTATAACCCTAACGCGAGACCATGCACTGAAATAATAATATATAGTTGAACATAGGCTAAAACAATAGCTCTATGGCTCAAATCCCAATGTAGGGAGAATATATGTTGAAATAATAGTATATAGTTGAAATGTAGGCTGAAACAATAGTTTGGTATTTCAGACCTGACCTGGACCCGGACAATCCCCAATTATGTGCCTAAAACCACGCACGTAATTCGAACACACGCAATACCTCACATGTGTAATTTGTCCCCTTTGCAAACCAAACTTCCTTTCTAAGACCACCTAGAGACTCGATCACTTGCTCCACATGAGACGCATAACCGGATTGAGTGCCCCACCACCAACGTGCAATTGGCCTATGCGCAACCTAGTCTTACAGTCCTTGATCCCCAAGCTTCCTCGATCAAGTGCTTCAAATGAGACACTTAATCGGATTGTGCACCCTACACCAAAAGCGCAATTAGTCCTAACGCTGCTCACTGAGTCGGTGACCGACCCAAAGTAATTAAACACCAGCAGACCGGCATGTAATCCAATTAAACGCCTGAAACATGGTGTTTAATTGGAGAAATACCTATAAAAGATTTTTTTCTAATTCGCCCCAGGAGAGGCTGACAATTTTGAGAGAAAGGATTTTTTTAGGATTTCGAAACCAGAGAACTCCGGGAACGAACAAATAGAGGAACATAGCCATTATTTCGAGATTCAAGCTTCGAATCTTCAAGATTTCTCTCCACAGCCCCGACCCTAGGTAAAAATCCAACCTTTAGCCTCGACCCCTTAGTTTAATTTTAGTTCTTAGACCTAGGACTTCTCTTAGTTTTAATTATTAATATTGAATTTTCAGTTTTAGACTGTAGCACCCCTTTTTTTTATACCGTAATTTTTAATAACCAGTGCTAGTTTTTTGTTTCTAGAACCAGTTCTTAATCTGACAGTCTAATTCACCGACCCTAGACTCAACTCCATTCTAAAATCTTAATCTCCAGTCCTATCATTAATCCCTGGTTCTAGTTCTTAGGTTCTTGAACCAGTCCTTAATCATATGATCTGATTTTCTGATTTCAAACCCAAATTCAGTCCTAGAATTTTAAATTTTTTTTTAATTTCTTAATTCAATACTTCTAAACTTCCAAATATTCATTTAGTTTTCTAAAACTCCTAGTTTCTTAATTTAATTCACAATTATAATCCTGAAATCGACTCTGAAAATCCAAAAATACCAATATCATAATCTGAAATCTAATTTATCTTTAATCTCAACCACCCGATTTGTCCAAGGGAGCTGATGGAAGGTACTTGGGAATGAGGCCAACCTCCTTAGCATAGCAGGCCCAAAACCCTTTTTTTTTGAATTATTTTGTTGATTTAATTAGGATTAGAAAATCAGTTCCATGACATTTTCTTAGATTTTTAGTATGATTAATTTACATGCTTTATTTTAATTTAGATCCTTAGAATAATTGCCTTGATTAGAACTCTAATTAAATTAGTTCCTTTATTTTAATTAAATAATTCTAGCATAGTTAATTCCTCACTTTATTAGATTTCAGTATAGTTCATCCTTTTTTTTATTAGAATTTTAGTATAATTAACTCATTCCTTTGATTACAATTCTAGGAAAAATCAGTTCCTTTAGTTTAATTGGATTTTAGCATAGATAATTCATTGCTTTAATTAGAATTTTAGGATAATTAATTTCTCGCTCTCATCAAAATTCTAGTAAAATTAGTTTCTTTATTTTAATCAGAATTTCAGTAAAATCAGTCCTCCATTCCAATTAGAATTCTAGTAGGACTATTATAATTGCTCTAGTTAGAATTTCACTCAAATTATTATATTTGCTCCAATTAGAATTTCAATACAACTAGTATACTTGATTCACTCAGAATTGTAGTATAATTAGCATGCTTGAGTTAATTAGAGTTTCATTAGAATTAATATATATGCATTCCTAGTACAATTAGGAGACTGATATCAATTGGACTTTTAGTAGTATTAGGACACTAAATTAATTAGACTCCCAGTAAGATTAGGAAACTTAGATTAATTAGACTCCTAATAGAATTATAATATTAGAATAGGCCACTCTAATAAATTCACACAACTAGACTCACAATAGAATCATGAAACCCAAACCGATCAGAATTACAGCAATAATAGGGAAAGAAAAGGAAAACTAAACTATCTAAACTATAAGGAAGAGCCATAGTTGCTGACATTCGTAGGCGGACGATTCAGTAAAGAAGTAACCCACACCCGCTCTAAAGCATGATCATTGATGTGTTACAGTGTCATTAAATATTTGCACCTGGCGATCGCAACAACTAGGAATCTTTCTAGAAAACCCCCAGTTTTGTTATTTTACCTCCACTATTCCAAACGCCACATCTCTAGAGTCCTCTTGGACAGAATTGGGCCACTGATTCAATGGGGACTGAAAGGAACTCAGAAAATGCTCGCACCAACACAGCATACATTGTCCCTCAAGAGCCAAGACATCCAACTAATCGGTGCTTTCTTTGAAACACGCGATAGAGGATTTGATAGTGGCAGGGAAACTCATACCCCCAACACCCGCAAACCTACACACCAATATCATAGAGGCACTATTACCACTGCACCCGTAGGGAGGAATGGGCCCAAGGGCCACCTTTAACATGTTGGAGGAAAGGATGACAGAATTCGATCCCTGAGAATCCATCACTATAAAAGAGATTTTCATGCCACCCAGGCAACATGGTCATAAGAATGAGATCATAGGGTAATCGAGCCATTAAATTTAGCCGATTATTTCCCAAACCCTACTCCGCAAGTAGCAACCCTGGATTTGAGGATGTATTTCCCTCTACTCGCGCCGGTCAACCATGTGGAACCCAATTTTCACTTGCCCCAGATATATCAACCATTCCCAGTACCAATAACCGATTACTATGTGTCACCCAATCAATCGCCAGCACCAATCCAATGCAGCTAGCCTAATTATGCTCCACCCCCAATCAATCCACCTCTTGTACAACTCCATTACAATGGGCCTAATTTTTTTTACCTCCACCAATTTATCCATCTCTAGCACCAGTCAACCAGATTTGGCCTAGTTCTATCGTGCCATCAATACAGGAACCTCAGATACCCTCACCCACCCCATTTCAGATCCTAGGGCCGACCTACAATCCCCATCAAGTCCTGCTCAATTATGAACAAACGAACATCAATGCAAGCAGCGGCAGAGAAGAGGGAGTTAATTTTGTTACCCGATCAGGAAGAATCTCTTAAAACCCTTAAGTATCGGCACCAGAAGAGAAGAAGGAACCAGCCGTACTGAACCCCTTCAAAAAAATGAGCAGAGACCACATACTAGAAACTGAACTAAAGAGAATGCCAGCCCACATCACGGTCTGGGACCTATTAATGACATCTCTGCTCCATTTACGGGCTCTGATGGGAGCACTAAAAGATGCCCATGTGTCCATCCAAGTAACCCCTAATGAGGTGGGACAAATAATTGGGCAGGTTTTAGCACCAAACGCCATCTCGTTTTCAGATGTTCATCTTCCAGATGAGGAAAATAATCATTCCAAACCCCTCAACAGTACGGTGGAAATAGGGAACTTGGTGATTCCATTAGTACTGATAGACAATGGTTTGACATTGAATGTATGACCCCTCAGAACTGCAACCAAAATAGGGGTTGATCCCTCCACATTTAGGCCAGCCAGAACAAGTGCAAGAGGGTTTGATAATACTAGGAGGGAGGTAATTGGAGTAGTCGATCATGAGCTCACCATTGGGCCAATGACCTTCTCAATCCCATTCCACGTCATGGACATCAAGTCCCCCTTCAACCTGCTACTAGGATGCCTGTTGCTATATAAAATTAGGGTGGTGCCCTCCACTCTACACCAACAGCTCAAATTCATATTAGAGCATAAGGCCAAAATAGTCATGGGAGAAGGGCGAGAAGAAAGAGAGCAAATGTCACACAACATTGAGAACCTTAAGGTGTTAGATGTACCTGATACAACTGAGGACACGGACCTTCATAGTTTTCAATACGATGTATCAGCAGTAGCACCAGAGTCTGCCATAAAGGTTATCAAAAAAATCGGAGGAGGAATGGACGCAGCAGTGGTCATGCTCCAAAAGTGGGGCTATCAGAAAGGAAAAGGTTTGGGTCCCCGTTTGCAAGGCAGGAGAGACCCAGTCAGAGCGAAAGGCGGCCAACATGTCAAATTTGGGTTAGATTATAAGTCGACAGAGGAAGAAGTTCAAGAAACCAAGGAGAAGGCCTGAACCATAGCTGCTGCCAAAGCTCGGGGGATAGCCCTGAAGGATGAACCGCACCTGAGACCTCATGTAAATCATTATTTTTTTCTACTTTCTACACCTTTAAACCTGGCTTTTACTAAGCTTTAGAGCTGTTTATAATTACTTTTAGCATGTTTTGCAGTTTAGGAAGAAATTGTAGCATAGTGTAGAAATCAAGTTAAAAAGTGCCACAAATAACAAAAAATGGAGCCATTCATTTGGAGTGGAAGCAGGTGAAGCCCAATGGTATGAAAAAGAGTTGTTGCTGCTATAATTTTAATGATGCATGCTGCACTTAAAGCTCATAAGCTGAAGAGAGCATTTGCCAAATAGTGTTGAGACAGAAATGCATCCTATCGAGCAGTGCTTTGTGGCAACAATTGAGCCTATCGAAAGCTTCAATTAACTTGTCGATTGGTTCATAAAACTAGAGTCACAACCTGTCGAAGTGGAGCAAAGCTGGGTTTGCCAACCTATCAAATGGTTTCAATGCAGAATATGCCAACCTGTGGAAAGCTTCAATCCTATAGAGTTAAAAGAGCAGCAAGACATCGTCTCAACCTGTCGAATGCTTTAGGAACTCAGCAGCTTGAGAACCTATCGAATAGTTCAGCAATAGAGTCCACCAACCTGTCGACCAGTGGGCTGAAGTTCCAAGAACCCTGTCGAACTCTTCTATGCAGCTTCCATCTCATCCTATTGAGCAGTTCTATAGGGCAGCAATCAATCCTATCGAAAGCTTCAACCATGAAGTCAGTTGAACTCATCGAACAGTTGTGTAACATCCCGACTTTGCATAGCCTTGATCCGTACACTTCGGTACTTGTGCCGATGGGTCATGAGCCGAGGATGCCTCTTTACAATGATGTAATGTCTATAGATCAAATTCAATGAACTTGATCGATGATAACTAGACCCGGTGTAAGAGCTTGATGCTCATGTACACTGGACTGTGGTGTAGCTGTTTCACACCCAGTCAAGAGAGAAAGTAGTATAAATAGAAACCTAGGGCATTTATTTCTATTTACTGCTAAAGGGAAGAGAGTTAAGAAGAGAGAGAGACAAACCTAGGGTTATTCAATGCTACGAGTGAGCTGCCGAGATCGATCCATTTGTCAAGGAAGAACTAATCGAGCAAGGATCCACCAAGCTGCAACTCCATGGAACCCTAATGTTCTTGAGCTAGAGGAGGAGATCTCGCTCAAACCTAGGTAAGGAACTTCAATACTAGATGGCTTTCAACAAGCTAAAAGTAGTAGAATCAAGGTTGAAATGATGAGAAGAAGTTGAGTTTTCAAGTGGGTTGAACCTGCGGTGAGAAACCCTCATTCGAAGAAAGCAGGCAATTTCGATAGGTGAAAATCATTTCGACCGATCGAAATAGCCACAAAAAGGGCTTTTAGGACTTAAGTGAAATTGACCGTCGAATTTAGTTTCACCGATCGAACTCTATATAAAGAAAGGTGATTTTGGACTTTGAGAAATTAAATTAATTTCTATTCTCGTCGAATTTAAAATGCAAAATTACCTTGTAGAATTCAGGTCGAAATTTATTTCGACCGATCGAATTCATTTTCGCCGTCGAAAACGCAATTTGTTCAATTTGGATTCGACCGATCGAAATCCTGTTTTTCTGGTTTGATTCTTTGACCGTGGAAACACTGGGGACTTTCCACGATTGGGTTGTACATCATTCTAATGAATGAGTGTGCCTTGTTTAGGTGAGGTTACGTGTGTGGAGCGAACCAACCTTCGTGAAGGATGAGCATGCAAGGAATTACTTTGTGATGTAGGGAAAACCATCTATCATGTGCATTGTTTTGACGATATGTATCTTTGTGTCATGATATGTCTCTTGTTCGATATGACTTCCGTATTTGCTTGACATATGATTTTCGGATATGCTTTGACCGTGCTTTCGTTATGTTTTGATATATGAATTCCATAAGTCTTGACATATGTTTCCGTATATGCTTGAGTATGTGACCTCCGTTATGATATGTTCGATATGACGTCATGTGCAGGATTTGAGATTTCGACAGGCGTGTGATATGAGCATGTGTGAGTTTTGGTTTCAAAGTAGTTTTCATCTAATGTATAGTTATCACAAACACACGGCGATAAGCTATATGTACGCACTTACGATTTGAGGTTATGTGAATACCCGACCGACGCGGCGGTATAACCGTGACTGACGCGGCAGGATATCCGTGACCGGTATGGCGGCCAATCCGTACACCCTTTGTGTGATACGTTCGTATGTATGTGTGATACGTTCGTATGCTTTGTGTGATATGTGATCCCTACCGTTTAACGGTACTTCGTCCGGCAAGTGTCCAACTCTATGGGACCTTGAATATGTGTGAATATGACTCATGTGAGTGACGATGGTGGGTATTCCATCGGGGCTTGAGGCTATAGTTCCTCATTCTATTACTTTAAGTAAAGCACTTTAAGTTTTTCTTTTCATCGATGATATGTGTGCATGAACATGAATCCATATGTATGTGTGTGTGTAAAACTATGAGATCACTTTGGATATATTTCGTTTTTTTTCGTTTCGTTTTGTCATGCCATGATATCGTATTTGATGTTCGATAAGCATGCTATAAGTTTTACCTATGAGCTTGGATGAAGCTCATTCCTTCACTAATATTTCGAGTTCGAGAGAAGAAGTTGGGGCTGAGTTACCCGAGGGCGAGGATCGACTTTGACCCAGCGAGGATCTAGAGGAGCCGAACGGAGAATTGCTTCCGTTTGTGCCCAACCGAGTAGGTCCGCCTTAGACCTTAGATCCATGTTTTGAGAGCTTTTAAGTTGTAAAAGTATACTGTAATTACATTTTTTTACATTTTTTTTGGATATTCTTTTGAGGAACCATGTTTCGTAAGGATGGGTCCTTACGGTGGTTCCAAACGTTCTTTTCCATCTCTAGGGATTAGAACCGTCTTTTGGGTTATAAATGATAGAAATATGTCTTTTGATGTAAGTTTACAAGTGTGGTTCCGCTTAGTATTCCATTGTGCAACTTTGTGAGACGCATAATGTGATACAATTACTCGGCCTTAGCGCCGATCCACCGCAACGGGTTTGGCACCAAATTTTGGTCACAGTTGGTATCGAGCATGGCTTTAGAAGCGTTAAACAAGTCTTGACCTTTTTAGTTTGAGAAGTTGTCGGTGTAAGGGACCTTCATTAATGAGACTCTTGTTTCATGGTAATGTAATTAAATGGAACAAGTGGAAGGGGTCGACCAAGAGGTAGACGCCTACGGCGAAGTCTTAATGAAGATATCCCATCAGATCCGGAGGATCTAGACCACTTCGATCCTGAGAGAGAAGTAGAGAAGAGCCTTGAGATAAACTCACTAAGGTGATGGAGTCGATAGCAAGCGCCCTAGAAGCGTGAGACGGCGTTGCTCTTTGCAAATAACAATCTGACATCACCACCACCACCGCCACCACACTACTACCTTCATCATTTGTGGATTTTAGGAGATTGAGACCTCCTGCTTTCCACGGCATTTCGGATCCGCTTGAGGCGGAGAAGTGGATCAAACAAATAGAGAAATTACTTGAAAGGTTGCGAGCCGAACATGAGAAGGTGGGGTGGGCATCTTTTTGATTGGAAGGAGATCTTGATGCATGGTGGAGGAGTTTTGAGAAAAGAGAGGTCGAGGTCCACACACACCATGGACTGGAATCAGTTTGAGTCGGCGTTTAACAAGGAGTACTTTCCAAAGCAAGTCCGAATCAGTTGAAGAAGGACTTTGCTAACCTAGTCAAGGAAGTATGACCCGTGAGTACGAGTTTATAAGGTTGTCAAGGTTTGCACGAGTTAGTTCGACGGAAGAAATGAAGGCGGAAGGTTTGAAGAAGGCCTCGACCCAATATTCAAGAAAGGGTATCTATCTTTGAGCTTGAGACTTACAGAGGTGATGGGGCAGGCGATAGTGGCAGAAAGGGATATAAATAAAAGAAAAGATTGGAAAGAGAAGCCAACGTCGGGAGGAGCAAGCGAGTATGACTACTCGGGGAATAAAAAGCCGAGGATGTCTGCGCCTGCTCAAGTGTCTAGGCCAGCATATTCAAATTTCCGAAGGTCTAACACATCTGCCCCGATGAGACCATTTAGAAGAGAGGGCCCTGCTCAGACTCAAATGTCTGGGGCATCAGTTACTCAAGGACCTTCTCGAGCCGCACCTTCCAGCTTACAGATGAAGTGTGCTCGATGCGGAAAGTCACACAAGACCTCGGAGTGCAGAAGAGATACCGGTGGATGCTTCAAATGTGGAAAGGTTGGCCACATGATTCGGGAGTGCCCAGACATGAGAAAAGAGGGCTCGTTTGGCCACTCTGACGTCGGACACGCGATCGGCATGACGCTTGTCGTGGGCCGTGCTTTTGCTATCTCTCACGAGGTGAGCACAGACGTGATCCAAGGTACAATTGCACTTCATTATGATTAAATTCAATTATTATTTTCTTAAAGAAGAAAGTGCATTGTAGAAAGATATAGGTGCATACTAGCATATGAGTGTACATAGCATGCGTGTATGTCTGAATGTAGTCATGTATATACCGTATAGGTACGCTGCAAGTTTATCGCGAGAACGACGGTGATCGTTGTGATGCACGAGTTCTAATAGACCCAGGGTCTACTCACTCGTACATAACTCCTGAATTCGCAAGGAAGTTAAAGATCATACCAGAGGATTTGGAGTTCACACTTGACGTGACCATTCCTACGGGTAGCGCCGATCGCAGTAACGCGCGTGTTGCCGAGCGGTCCATGCAAGTGGAGGAGAGACACGGCCGACCTCATTTTACTGAAGATGCAAGGACTTGATGTGCTTTTGGGCATGAATTGGCTATCCTCTTATCACGCAAGCGTCGATTGCCTACGGAAGGTGGTTACTTTCCGTCCTCCAAAGCAGAAGTCATTTCGTTTTGTCGGAGAAAAGGGAAAAGTAGCACCGATCATCTCCGTGGTACGAGCCGAAAGAATGATGAAGAATGGACGCGATGGATATCTCGCATTTCTGCAAGAGAAGAAGGAGATGAAAAATGTTGTGAATGAGATCCCTATTGCCCGCGAGTTCGAAGACGTATTTCCCGACGAGTTACCAGGATTTCTAACTGACCGGGAGATCGACTTCGCGATTGACTTGGCTCGTGGACTGAACCAAATGTCCAAGGCTCCGTCTGTAATGGCTCCATGAATTGAAAGAGTTGAAGGAGCGATTGCAAGAAGCGTTGGATAAGGGTTTTATCCGACCGAGTGTGTCTCCTTGGGAGCACCAGCTGTTGTTAAAAAGAAGGACGGTCGATGAGACTTTGCATCGACTATCGCCGCTGAATAAGCTCACGATCAAGAACAAGTATCCGTTGCCGAGGATCGACGATCTATTTGATCGCTTGCAAGGCAAAATATTTTCAAAGATCGACTTGAGATCCGGATACCATCATTGAGGTGAAGGTCAAGACGCATACAAAGACGGCATTGAGCGAGATATGGACATTACGAGTTCTTAGTAATGCCTTTTGGCTTGACGAATGCGACATCATTTATGGACCTTATGAATCGAGTGTTCAAACAATATCTCGACACGTGTAGTGGTGTTTGTAGATGATATCCTCATTTATTCAAAGACTAAAGAAGAACACGAACATCATCTGCGCATTGCCTTGCAAACCCTTCGTGAGCACAAGTTGTATGCCAAACTCAAGAATGTGAGTTTTGGTTGGAACAAGTGAGTTTCCTTGGTCACATAGTATCGAAGTCGGTGTGACCGTTGACCCACTAAAGTTGAAGCGGTGTTGGATTGGGAACGGCCCAAGACCGTGGATCAAATCCGTAGTTTTCTTGGCTTAGCCGGATACTCTGACGCTTTGTGGAAGGATTCTCCAAGATTTCGGGACCACTTACACGATTGACAAGAAAGAATACCAAATTTGAGTGGACTAACGAATGTGAGGAGAGCTTCCAAGAACTTAAGAGACGGCTTACTTCCGCTCCAGTGTTGACTATTCCGTCAGGTAGTGGAGGTTTTGCTGTATATAGTGATGCATCTTATGGAGGTTTGGGTTGCGTGTTGAACCAACACAAAAGGTTGTTGCTCTACGGCTCAAGGCAGTTGAAAGAGCATGAAAGAAACTATCCGACACATGACTTAGAGTTAGCGCGGTTTTGTTTTGCGCTCAAAATTTGGCGGCACTACCTGTATGGTGAAGTCTTTGAGATCTTTACCGACCATAAAAGCCTCAAGTATTTGTTCACACAGAAAGATTTGAACATGAGGCAACGACGGTGGATTGAATTTCTTAAAGACTACGATTGCACAATCCAATATCATCCGGGTAAAGCTAATGTCGTGGCAGACGCATTGAGCCGAAAGCATACATCTCAGTTAGCTAGCCTCATTTCGGGACTTCACAGATGGAAGTTGTTTGAGGACCTTTCGCTCTATGATAATAATATTGCGGTTAAGGATACCGGTGTGCTATTGGCAAGTCTTACGATCGGACTATTCTTGACCACATATGTGAACTTCAGACGAAAGATGAAGAACTCGTGAAGCTTCGACAAAAGGCAGCTGAAAACGGAGATTTCACTATTAAAGAAGATGGGTCATTGCTATTTCGCGGAAGGTTGTGTATACCGTCTGATGATGAGCTGAGACGGACTATACTGGATGAGGCACATAAGTCTAAATATGCCATTCATCCGGGTGGTACAAAAATGTACCATGATTTGAAGAAGTGTTATTGGTGGAGGGGATTGAAGAAGGATATTGCAGAATATGTTTCAAAGTGCCTGGTGTGTCAACAAGTGAAAGTAGATCATCGACACCCAGCGGGTCTTCTACAACCTCTACCGATACCGGAATGGAAGTGGGAGTCCATTTCGATGGATTTCATTGTGGGATTGCCGGGGACGTTGAGACGCCATAATGCCATATGGGTAATAGTGGACCGACTGACCAAGTCGGCACACTTTTTGCCCTATAACACTACGTACACTGCAAGCAAATTGGCTGAGTTGTATATGAAAGAGATTGTCCGACTACACGGCATTCCCTACGAGCATTGTGTCGAGTGATCCCTTGTACACTTCTATATTCTGGCAAAGATTCCAAGAAGGTATGGGCACGAGATTGGACTTCAGTTCTGCATTTCATCCACAGACTGACGGTCAGACAGAGAGGGTCAACCAAATTATTGAAGACATGTTGCGAGCATGCATGATCGATTTTCAAGGATCATGGGATCAACATCGCCCATGATTGAATTCGCATAACACAACAACAGATGGCTCCATATGAAGCCTTATATGGGACGGAGATGCAGTCTCCGATCAACCGGGAGGAAACCGGTGATAAGTTTGTTTTGGGACCGGAAGCGATTAAGAGAAATCTTTGAAATTGTGCGAGATCATCCGAGAGAATCGAACCGCCGCAGCCGTCGGAAGAGTTCTGGCGGACACCAAGCGTCTGGCGTAGAATTCAAGTAGGAGACCATGTGTTCATCAAGATATCTCCAATGAAAGGAGTGATGCGCTTTGGAAAGCGAGGAAGTTGAGTCCTCGCTCGTTGGACCGTTTGAAATATTGGGGAGAGTTGGCGAAGTTGCATATCGGTCGCATTACCCCAACTTGATCGCGTGCACGGCGTATTCCATGTATCTATGTTGAGGAAGTATGCGATCGATCCCATATCCTCGATGCACCGCCAGTTGAGGTCTATAGAGACTTGACGGTTATTGAAGAACCTCCGACGATTTTGGACCGAACTGGGCAAGTGTTGCGTTCGAGACGAATTCCTCTAGTGTTAGTACAATGGAAGAATCACTCAAGGGAAGAGGCGTGGGAAGCGTGAAGCCGAAATTCGAGCTCAATATCCCGCGTTATTTACGGATTGAAAGCTGAAAGGAGGGGTTGAGAGCTGAGAAAGTGATTGTAATTGTAAAGTGTCAAATTCATGTATATGAACTGGAAGATTTTGGTTATAAAGACTGAATTTGAAGGTAAGAGGGTGAGAATTTTGATCTGTATGAGAAAACAGAGGAAACAGAAGTTTTTCAGAATTGACGGTCGAATTCATTTTCGACCGATCGAATTTATTTTCGACCGGTCGAATTATACAATTCGACCGATCGAATTATATGGGCAGTGAAAGGCAGAAAGGCTGTTTTAGCCTAGGTGAATTCGACCGGTCGAAATTTTTTTTTCGACCGATCGAATTTACAGGACAAACGAAATTCATTTTGAATTTCGACCGGTCGAAATTTTTTCGACCGATCGAAATCGTTTCAGTTACCTTTTTAAGTGAATTTCGACCGGTCGAAATCTTTCGACCGATCGAATTTGGTTAGGTATATAAATACCAGGGCAACTGTTTTCTTGCCCATTCGAATTCTTTCACCGGGAGTTCCTTTTCGGTTTTCAACCACTTTTCGTGTTCCAAGGCCTATAAAACACCGAATCGCTTTGGGAATCGCGATCTAGCCATCACAAATCGGTAAGTTGTGATTTTGAAGTTCAAATTGTGTTTTTTAAGAAATTCCCTAAAATCCTAGAACCCCTAGTTTTCTTCAAAAACCCTAGATTTTGGGAAATGACTCTAAGAGGAAGGAACAGATCCAAAACTCCCTACGTCAGCGGCCCAAAGTCGCTCTGCCCTTCGCCCACGCCGATTCCTCCTAACGACACCTCAACCACCACCGACCCAAATCCCTCCAACCATTCCACCTACGCGGCAATCCAGTGCACCGCAAACGTCCCTAAAAGACACGCCAACGAGTGGTGGAGCGGAAAGGGTCTTCGATGAATTTACCATCGATCCCGCTCAGTATGACGTATGAGGAACCGGGCATCAATGCTTGACGATCAACTATTTGAACAAGTGCGGCTCGATAATCTCTTGAAACCCATTCACCAATACTATTATCCGCGCCTTGTGCGCTTGTTTCTGAACATGATTGTCAACTCCGCTAACACCATTTCTACCAAGGTCGATGGAAAAACCTACACTTTCACCCATGCCATGGGTCATGCGGCGTTGGAATGCTTTGATACGTATGGGGATGGCGTGACTTGCTACCACCTAACCCGCTAACCTCACCCATACGTTCATAGCCGAGAAGATGACCAATGGACGAACCGCAAAGGGACGAGCCATCAACCGTTCGATCTGCCCAATCATATGTGGTTCCTAGATACAATTTTCAAGTGTAATTTATACCCAATCCGCCATAAGACCCAAAGGTTAGGCATTTTGATGAATGCACTTTTGCCGCTTCGAGGGCAAATGGTTCGATCTTGATGGCGGTAGTCTTTGAGGAATCAAACATGGAAGAAAGAAATGCTATCAGGCGTTGAGGCGGTGAGGAGCATATCCCTATGCCTCCTTCATCTCACCATGTTTGATGAATTTTAAACCTCGGTCCACAAAGTATCTCCCAAGGAACCAAAGTCTTCCAACAACGCCCTTCTATACACATTCAAACATTGGAAGAGGGACGTACAACAGTCTCAAGCCACACCTCCCACGGCGCCTCAAGTACCACGGTGCCTCCACAACCTCAAGATGTACCATTCTGAGGCACCGCACCCGTTCATGACGAGCCGATCGATGAGGCTCCTATCCCGAGCACCACAGAGTTTATTCCACTCGGGAGGTGCCTATGCCGGAGATCCCTATCCATATGCCAGCGCCTCATGCTCACCAAGCCGCGCCAGTACGCCTTGAGGACTTGGCTGCTCTCATTCAAGAGAGTAATCGCCAGGTCAACCAGCGCTTGGATTTCTTCGAGCTACTCCTCGGAGATGCGCCGCAGCCATGTATCCCACGGATTATATGCAGAGGATCGGCGATGCGCCTGCAGTCTCAAGGGGCTCCGATCTGAGGAGGACGAGGAGTGCCACTAGGAGAGGAGGAGGCTGATGCCCGAGGAGGCAGGAGAGGCGATGTGTGAGACGGGAGGCAGAGCTTGAGCCCGAGGATGCGCCCGTGGGTGCAGCTGTTGGAGATGACCCTCCACAGGCTTGGAGGGTGGGAGATGTGGGTTTCCTTGCTTGCTTTTGTTTACGTGGGGAGTTAAGGGTATGAATCTTTTAAATTATTCTGGCTTGGCTGCCACTTTTGATTTCTGTTGATGGTTAGACTATTGTGGCATGACTTGCCACCTTTGTTATGTGGACCAATTTCCTTTTATGCTTATGAATAGGGTGTTTTGTTCATGTTTAATGCTTTTCTTCACACGTCTAAACTATTGGTACCGTGTGAGACTTTTTCTTTTCAATGCATGAGCTTCTTGGTAACGATAGGAATTGTTTAGCCATGCATGGTGCCAAACGGCTACTCTTGAACGATCTTCGTTGGGAACATTTTCGAGGACGAAAATTCCTAACGAGGGGAGGATGTAACATCCCGACTTTGCATAGCCTTGATCCGTACACTTCGGTACTTGTGCCGATGGGTCATGAGCCGAGGATGCCTCTTTACAATGATGTAATGTCTATAGATCAAATTCAATGAACTTGATCGATGATAACTAGACCCGGTGTAAGAGCTTGATGCTCATGTACCGGATCGTGGTGTAGCTTTCACACCCAAATAAGAGAGAAAGTAGTATAAATAGAAACCTAGGGCATTTATTTCTATTTACTGCTAAAGGGAAGAGAGTTAAGAAGAGAGAGACAAACCTAGGGTTATTCAATGCTACGAGTGAGCTGAGAGATCGATCCATTGTCAAGGAAGAACACTAATCGAGCAAGGATCCACCAAGCTCGACAACTCCATGGAACCCTAGTCGTTTCTTGAGCTAGAGGAGGAGATCTCGCTCAAACCTAGGTAAGGAACTTCAATACCTGTTATAGATGGCTTTCAACAAGCTAAAAGTAGTAGAATCTGGGTTGAAATGATGAGAAGAAGTTGAGTTTTCGAAGTGGGTTGAACCCAGAGTGAGAAACCCTCATTCTGAAGAAAACAGGCAATTTCGACCGGTCGAAAATCATTTCGACCGATCGAAATAGCCACAAAAAGGGGCTTTTCGGACTTAAGTGAAATTCGACCGGTCGAATTTAGTTTCGACCGATCGAACTCTATATAAACAGAAAGGTGATTTTTGGACTTTGAGAAATTCGACCGGTCGAATTTCTATTCGACCGATCGAATTTAAAATGCAAAATTGCCTTGTAGAATTCGACCGGTCGAAATTTATTTCGACCAGTCGAATTCATTTTTCGGCCGTTCGAAAACGCAGCCTTAGCTGTTCGAATTTGGATTCGACCGATCGAAATCCCCTGTTTTTCTGGTTTGATTCTGTTTTGACTGTGGAAACCTGGGGGGACTTTCCACAGTGGGTTGTACATCATTCTAATGAATGAGTGTGCCTTGTTTAGGTGAGGTTACGTGTGTGGAACGAACCAACCTTCGTGAAGGATGAGCATGCAAGGAATTACTTTGTGAGGTAGGGAAAACCATCTATCATGTGCATTGTTTTGACGATATGTATGCTGTGTCATGATATGTCTCTTGTTCGATATGACTTCCGTATTTGCTTCGACATATGATTTTCGGATATGCTTTGACCGTGCTTTCGTTATGTTTTGATATATGAATTCCGCATAAGTCTTGACATATGTTTCCGTATATGCTATGTGACCTCCGTTATGATATGTTCGATATGACGTCATGTGCAAGATATGAGATTTCGAGAGCGTTGTGATATGAACATGTGTGAGTTTTGGTTTCAAAGTAGTTTTCATCTAATGTATAGTTATCACAAACACACGGCGGTAAGCTATATGTACGCACTTACGATTTGAGGTTATGTGAATACCCGACCGGAAAGGTATAACCGTGATCGACGCAGATATCCGTGACCGATGCGGCCAATCCGTACACCCTTTGTGTGATATCGTTCAGTATGTATGTGTGATACGTTCTATGCTTTGTGTGATATGTGATCCCTACCGTTTAACGGTGCCCGTCCGCAAGTGTCCAACTCTATGGGACCTTGAATATGTGTGAATATGACTCATGTGAGTGGCGATGGTGGGTATTCCATCGGGGCTTGAGGCTATAGTTCCTCATTCTATTACTTTAAGTAAAGCACTTTAAGTTTTTCTTTTCATCGATGATATGTGTGCATGAACATGAATCCATATGTATGTGTGTGTAAAACTATGAGATCACTTTGGATATATTTCGTTTTGTTTCGCTTTCGCTTTTGTCATGCCATGATATACGTATTTGATGTTCGATAAGCATGCTATAAGTTTTACCTGGAGCTTGGATGAAGCTCATTCCTTCACTAATATTTCAGGTTCAGGAGAAGAAGTTGGGGCTGAGTTACCCGAGGGCGAGGATCCTGACTTTGACCCAAGCGAGGATCTAGAGGAGCCGAACCCGGAGAATTGCTTCGTTTGTGCCCAACCGGAGTAGGTCCGGCCTTAGACCTTAGATCCATGTTTTGAGAGCTTTTTAAGTTGTAAAAGTATACTCTGTAATTACATTTTTTTTTACATTTTTTTTTTTGGATATTCTTTTGGAGGAACCATGTTTCGGTAAGGATGGGTCCTTACCGGTGGTTCCAAACGGTTCTTTTCCATCTCTAGGGGATTAGAACCGTCTTTTGGGTTATAAATGATAGAAATATGTCTTTTGATGTAAGTTTCGTCAGTGTGGTTCCGCTTAGTATTCCGCTGTGCAACTTTGTGAGACGCAATGTGATACAATTACGGGCTCGGCCTTAGCGCCAGTCCACCGACGGCACGGGTTTCGGGGCACCAAAATTTGGGCTGTCACAAGTTGATACAACAGCAATACTCCAACCTATCGACCCTCTCAAAGCTCATCCTATTGAGCACTTTTCTACATCTGCTCCAACCTGTCGACCACTGCACTTCAACCTATCGAATGGTCAGTTTCTGGCAACACTTCACAACTTGCCGAGTTCATGAAGCTGCTACTCTAAAGCTCTGCAAACCTATCAAGAAGACAACACATTACAGTAGCCAACACCTCAATTTGCTTCAGTAACTGATCAAACACAGTAGATCAGCAACCTGGTTCCAAAGTAATTTCCAGTAATTGTACAAGGGCTGCAGCAGAAAATATAAATGGCTGGCAGGGGCATTTTTGGGAACTCTAAGACATCAGCTATGCATAACAGAACTAAGTCCTCTGCTCTCCGATTGGCTGCAACTCAAGGCACATGGATCGATGCATATGTATAAATATCCAACTGTTCTGCTATTTTTCTTCAGCAAGGAAAGTAGGAACAAAGGAGTAGCCTGAGTTCTCCTTAGCTCATGTAGGTATAGTTTTAACTTTTTTTCTTCCCCCTTCTCTCTCTAATCCAGCCTGTTGGATGAGATCTAGGTTGCAGCTCAGATCTGGTTTGTAATTATAATTTTCACATGAAGAAATGTGGATCAATGCACAGACTATAGATCTGGGAACAAGTTCATTATAAATTGTTTATTTAAAATAATAAATTATTAGTTTTAAAGCTTAATTAAATCTATAGATCATGTGGTCCCATTAGATTCTAGATCGGCTCTTGTGTAGATGGGCCAAGACTGCCACATCTCCGGTAGATCTCTTGATGACCATCTGATTTCCCTAGGTTTGATATGCTTGTGGGTTCCTGCATTTGCAGCCTTTCATCCACAGCATATATAGTGATTTTCTTATTCTGATCGAAGCCATCAGGATGGAGGAAATCCCAAGGATGATCTCTGAATATTAAAGTGGACAGATGATAGCCTTAAGATCAATTTAAACCCTTGGTCTGGATTGGATTCCTCTACCTTAAACCTTTGATTTGGATGAAATCCCTTGGATGATCTTTGACCATTAAAGTGGACAGATCATACCCTTAAGATCAATCCACGCCTTTGGTTTACAGTGGATTCTTCTACCATGCACTTGAGCTTGAAGCCAACTTAAGGACAATTGAAAATTCACATACCTTGATCTATTTTGCAAAAGGAAACCAGGTCCTAGTTGTCTATTTCCCTCCATTTTATATTTTATTTTACCATCCATCTTCCTCCATCTTTTAGACTTAGTTCTAGATATTTATTTTATAGATTAATTAGATTTAGTGACACCCGAAAAGCTCTCTTTCTCCTTAGAATTGCCAGATCTGTAGCCAGATCTAGAGGTCTACTATACACCTTCTAGGTTTAGGTCACTACTCCCTGTGGGACAAACTCTTATTAAAACTTGCTACAAAGAACCATGTATCTTATAGGTCTAGGATATTTTAGATGTGCTGAATCCAACCTCTATTTTACTTTGATTTTATTTTACTTTATCATTACATAATAATCAGTACACTGAAATTCCCCAACAAGTTTTTAGTGTCGTTGCCGAGGACTTTTCATCTAGATGGTAGATCTGAGTTTTCCATTTTTTATAGATCTGATTTCCTTCTTAGTTTTTATTGCTGATTAGTTTTTAGAATTTTAGAGTGCATTCCACCTGTTCGATTAAGTGTCTGCTACAGTTTTTTTACAGAAAACCTATTTTACTGCAGCAGAATTTCTGATTTTTTTGAATTTTTATTTTCTGCCTTTTAGATGTTTGAATAAATGTTGTTGTAGCCTTTTGTATTTTTACATAAATGAGGCTGGAATTTGAGTTTTTCTTTGTGTTTTTGTCAATATGCTTGAATATGGTACTGTTGCAGTTGTTGAATTTTTGCAGATCTAGAGTAGCTGCCAAACGAGGAGCAAATGGATTGCAGCAGGAGCAGATCTATTTGAGTTTGCATCCCCTTCTCCTTTGCATTCATTTTCTATTTTTAAATTCTTTTGACCAGCAGTTTTGCTGTGTTTGCTGTCATTCTAATTTTTGTGTAACTCAACAAAACCAAATAAAAAATAGAAGAAAATGAAAACACAAATAAAAATTTATGTTTCTTATTATTTTTCAGCAATAGTAAATAAGGGCTCTTGTTGAGCCCGGGCTGATCGAAAACAAATAAAAAAAATAGAAAATTATAAAAACATAAAAATATCTTCAGATGAGCTATTTTTCTTTGTTTTTATTCATTTTTCCCATCTGAACCTGTTGAGATCATGGTGTTTCATTTTGAGAAATCATGTAGGATAATGAGCGGTGGATCATATGTTGTTTTGAATATTCAATGGACCCACTGATTTTATTTTCCTTCGAGATTCCTTCATCATTAATGGGTCTCAGCTGTGTATGAACCATGTTTTTAATGTGTGTTCCATGCTTCATTACTTAGATATAATTTTTGATTCATACACACCATCAACAAAAGGGTCGGTCTTATGAATCTTGCTTTCCACAGTATGTTATTCCTGCTGATCATTTTACAAATTCACATCGATTCATAAGTAGCTGATGGGCTCAGGCTTTTGGGTTTTAAGCGCCAGCATGATTTTTATTAGGATTTTCTTTTCGCTTTAGGAATTTTACTTTAAAATTCTATTTTTAATCACTGATTTTTCTTTCTTAGGTTAATGTGTCCCAGATTTACTGATTTTTTGCATTTTTCTATGATTATAGTTAGTTTCTAACTTTGTTTTACAATTTTTTATCTACAACTCTATTTTGTATCAACATTTTTGATTTTGTAGCTTTGTATTTAGTTCCTTACTTTGTTTTCTTGTTTTTACATTGTATAGCAATAGTTCCCTTTCATTTGCATAGCATTTCCAGCTTTATTTTACTGAATTTTCTATTTTATCAGTAATTTTCTGCATTTGTATAGCATTTTTTGTCCATTTCCTGCTCATATATTCAGTTTTATTTATTTTTTATTTTCTGCTGCACATAGCTGCAATTTTTCTGCTTAGTTTATTTTTTATTTTATTTTCTTCTTTTACCTATTGCCTAGTTTCTCATTGTGTAGAACATTGAGGACAATGTTCAACTTAGGTTTGGGGGTATGGCAGGTGTGCCAATGAAATGTGTTAATGCTAGTGCAACTATGTTGAAACAGTTTTTGAAAAAATAAAGTGATTTCCCACCTAATTTTTGGAAAAAGAGGAAATTAAAAAACTTTTTAAAACTGAGATGAGCTATAGTTTTAACATTTTTCATGAAGAAAATGTCAAGAATTTTTAAAAATTGATGTTTAGTGAACTTGAAATGAGAGAAAACTGTAAGGATACACCCTAAAAAATTTGATGGAAGGCCATACCCATTGAGATTTGGGCCTGAAAAATTTTCTTTGAAGAGTGTCTTGGCAATTTTTCTGCTCTAAGGACTGATTGGATCTAGTTTCGATTACTAGAAGTTAGGCAAATTCAAGTTGAAACAACTTGACAACATTCATGACATTGAGGACATGAAGTAAGGCCATTCCTTGGACAGTTTGAGTTGAAAATATCCTTACCCTTTGAACTGCCCTTGATATACACCATTTGAGCCTTGAAATCACAGTTTTTCTTTGATAGAAACCAAAAATTTTGAACCCAAACCCCCTTGACCTATTTCAGTTCACCCTCAATCTGAGAAATCAGGAGATAGAAGGAGAGGTGAGGTTAGAGGAGCGAGGTTAAAACTTTGGTTGAGTAAGAGGAAAGCACATTTGGTGGTGTTGTGGCGTTCCAGCCCATAAAAAAAAAATGGAGAAAAATACAAAAATAAAAACAGACAAAAAGAAAAGGAAAAACAGAAAATCAAAGAAAAAGAACGAGAAAGAGAAGTCATTTCATTGAAAGATTTAAATGAGGATTAAAAACTGGTCACTTCAAATCTGAAAGTTCAAGAAGTAAATGAAATTGTGCTAAAATGAAGAATGTTGAGTTGCAAATCACCTCCTTACCTGGCTGATTTCTCAATTTTAAATCTAATTTTACCCCTTTATTCTTTTATAAATTTCACCCATAAGCAACATTACAACCCAATAAAAAGACCTTACTGATCTGAAATGGATTGAGCTACCATGTGGAGATGGGGATTTGTTTAATCTATGGTGAAAAGAGTTAGAAAATTTTAGAAGTTAGAGCAATGCCTATGCTCATGCTTGCAGTCCTATTTGAGGGCTGTAATTGTTCTTGAGCTGTGTGAACTGATGCACCCTTCTATTCTTGTTGTGAGTAAACAACCCTGGTGAGATTTGGGTCTGAAATCAAATTTGGTTGGGGCATTATCAAAACAGAATTCTTAAATTAAAGGTGAGCTCTGCATTAATTTTCAGGCACAATGCCTTGACATGAGCGGTTGAAGATGAAGGAAGTACAACAGAATTTTAGGTTTTAAATCGATGATTTTCTACTAAAAGTCCTCCAAAACTGAATGGACATGGTGTGGAATTTATTTTATTTTACTTGAACTCTGTTTTAGCATGTTGCATGAGTATTAGCTGATTTTATTGGAGATGTTTGGGGGTACCTTCACTGAAAACCCTCAGGAGACTCCACTCCTCCACTAGAGATCACCTAGGGGTTTAAAAGGCTTGGTCCATCGCTAAATGCACCGTGTTCCCTCTGAAAGTGGCATTTATTTTTGTAGGTTAGATATTTTAAATTTCACTTTGCTCGAGGACTAGCAAAGTTAGGCTTGGGGGTGTGTTAATCATTGATTTTTGCCACTTTCAACACCTTTAAACCTGGATTTTGCTAAGCTTTATAGCTATTTATAATTACTTTTAGCTTGTTTTACAGTTTAGACTGTAGCACCCCTTTTTTTTATACCGTAATTTTTAATAACTAGTGCTAGTTTTTTGTTTCTAGAACCAGTTCTTAATCTGACGGTCTAATTCACCGACCCTAGACTCAACTCCATTCTAAAATCTTAATCTCCAGTCCTATCATTAATCCCTGGTTCTAGTTCTTAGGTTCTTGAACCAGTCCTTAATCATATGATCTGATTTTCTGATTTCAAACCCAAATTCAGTCCTAGAATTTTAAATTTTTTTTTAATTTCTTAATTCAATACTTATAAACTTCCAAATATTCATTTAGTTTTCTAAAACTCTTAGTTTCTTAATTTAATTCACAATTATAATCCTGAAATCGACTCTGAAAATCCAAAAATACCAATATCATAATCTGAAATCCAATTTATCTTTAATCTCAACCACCCGATTTGTCCAAGGGAGCTGATGGAAGGTACTTGGGAACGAGGCCAACCTCCTTAGCATAGCAGGCCCAAAACCCTTTTTTTTTGAATTATTTTGTTGATTTAATTAGGATTAGAAAATCAGTTCCATGACATTTTCTTAGATTTTTAGTATGATTAATTTACATGCTTTATTTTAATTTAGATCCTTAGAATAATTGCCTTGATTAGAACTCTAATTAAATTAGTTCCTTTATTTTAATTAAATAATTCTAGCATAGTTAATTCCTCACTTTATTAGATTTCAGTATAGTTCATCCTTTTATTTATTAGAATTTTAGTATAATTAACTCATTCCTTTGATTACAATTCTAGGAAAAATCAGTTCCTTTAGTTTAATTGGATTTTAGCATAGATAATTCATTGCTTTAATTAGAATTTTAGGATAATTAATTTCTCGCTCTCATCAGAATTCTAGTAAAATTAGTTTCTTTATTTTAATCAGAATTTCAGTAAAATCAGTCCTCCATTCCAATTAGAATTCTAGTAGGACTATTATAATTGCTCTAGTTAGAATTTCACTCAAATTATTATATTTGCTCCAATTAGAATTTCAATACAACTAGTATACTTGATTCACTCAGAATTGTAGTATAATTAGCATGCTTGAGTTAATTAGAGTTTCATTAGAATTTATATATATGCATTCCTAGTACAATTAGGAGACTGATATCAATTGGACTTTTAGTAGTATTAGGACACTAAATTAATTAGACTCCCAGTAAGATTAGGAAACTTAGATTAATTAGACTCCTAATAGAATTATAATATTAGAATAGGCCACTCTAATAAATTCACACAACTAGACTCACAATAGAATCATGAAACCCAAACCGATCAGAATTACAGCAATAATAAGGAAAGAAAAGGAAAACTAAACTATCTAAACTATAAGGAAGAGCCATAGCTGCTGACATTCGTAGGCGGACGATTCAGTAAAGAAGTAACCCACACCCGCTCTAAAGCATGATCATTGATGTGTTACAGTGTCATTAAATATTTGCACCTGGCGATCGCAACAACTAGGAATCTTTCTAGAAAACCCCCAGTTTTGTTATTTTACCTCCACTATTCCAAACGCCACATCTCTAGAGTCCCCTTGGACAGAATTGGGCCACTGATTCAATGGGGACTGAAAGGAACTCAGAAAAAGCTCGCACCAACACAGCATACATTGTCCCTCAAGAGCCAAGACATCCAACTAATCGGTGCTTTCTTTGAAACACGCGATAGAGGATTTGATAGTGGCAGGGAAACTCATACCCCCAACACCCCCCTAAGCAAACCTACACACCAATATCATAGAGGCACTATTACCACTGCACCCGTAGGGAGGAATGGGCCCAAGGGCCACCTTTAACATGTTGGAGGAAAGGATGAAAGAATTCGATCCCTGAGAATCCATCACTACAAAAGAGAGTTTCATGCCACCCAGGCAACATGGTCATAAGAATGAGATCATAGGGTAATCGAGCCATTAAATTTAGCCGATTATTTCCCAAACCCTACTCCGCAAGTAGCAACCCTGGATTTGAGGATGTATTTCCCTCTACTCGCGCCTGTCAACCATGTGGAACCCAATTTTCACTTGCCCCAGATATATCAACCATTCCCAGTACCAATGACCGATTACTATGTGTCACCCAATCAATCGCCAGCACCAATCCAATGCAGCTAGCCCAATTATGCTCCACCCCCAATCAATCCACCTCTTGTACAACTCCATTACAATGGGCCTAATTTTTTTTACCTCCACCAATTTATCCATCTCTAGCACCAGTCAACCAGATTTGGCCTAGTTCTATCGTGCCATCAATACAGGCACCTCAGATACCCTCACCCACCCCATTTCAGATCCTAGGGCCGACCTACAATCCCCATCAAGTCCTGCTCAATTATGAACAAACGAACATCAATGCAAGCAGCGGCAGAGAAGAGGGAGTTAATTTTGTTACCCGATCAGGAAGAATCTCTTAAAACCCTTAAGTATCGGCACCAGAAGAGAAGAAGGAACCAGCCGTACTGAACCCCTTCAAAAAAATGAGCAGAGACCACATACTAGAAACTCAACTAAAGAGAATGCCAGCCCACATCACGGTCTGGGACCTATTAATGACATCTCTGCTCCATTTACGGGCTCTGATGGGAGCACTAAAAGATGCCCATGTGTCCATCCAAGTAACCCCTAATGAGGTGGGACAAATAATTGGGCAGGTTTTAGCACCAAACGCCATCTCGTTTTCAGATGTTCATCTTCCAGATGAGGAAAATAATCATTCCAAACCCCTCAACAGTACGGTGGAAATAGGGAACTTGGTGATTCCATTAGTACTGATAGACAATGGTTTGACATTGAATGTATGACCCCTCAGAACTGCAACCAAAATAGGGGTTGATCCCTCCACATTTAGGCCAGCCAGAACAAGTGCAAGAGGGTTTGATAATACTAGGAGGGAGGTAATTGGAGTAGTCGATCATGAGCTCACCATTGGGCCAATGACCTTCTCAATCCCATTCCACGTCATGGACATCAAGTCCCCCTTCAACCTGCTACTAGGATGCCTGTTGCTATATAAAATTAGGGCGGTGCCCTCCACTCTACACCAACAGCTCAAATTCATATTAGCGCATAAGGCCAAAATAGTCATGGGAGAAGGGCGAGAAGAAAGAGAGCAAATGGCACACAACATTGAGAACCTTAAGCTGTTAGATGTACCTGATACAGCTGAGGACACGGACCTTCATAGTTTTCAATACGATGTATCGATAGCACAGTCGCCATAAGGTTATCAAAAAATCGGAGGAGGAATGGACGCAGCAGTGGTCATGCTCCAAAAGTGGGGCTATCAGAAAGGAAAAGGTTTGGGTCCCCGTTTGCAAGGCAGGAGAGACCCAGTCAGAGCGAAAGGCGGCCAACATGTCAAATTTGGGTTAGATTATAAGTCGACAGAGGAAGAAGTTCAAGAAACCAAGGAGAAGGCCTGAACCATAGCTGCTGCCAAAGCTCGGGGGATAGCCCTGAAGGATGAACCGCACCTGAGACCTCATGTAAATCATTATTTTTTTCTACTTTCTACACCTTTAAACCTGGCTTTTACTAAGCTTTAGAGCTGTTTATAATTACTTTTAGCATGTTTTGCAGTTTAGGAAGAAATTGTAGCATAGTGTAGAAATCAAGTTAAAAAGTGCCACAAATAACAAAAAATGGAGCCATTCATTTAGAGTGGAAGCAGGTGAAGCCCAATGGTATGAAAAAGAGTTGTTGCTGCTATAATTTTAATGATGCATCTTAATCTTAAATCATAAGTCAAGAGAGCATTTGCCAAATAGTGTTGAGACAGAAATGCATCCTATCGAGCAGTGCTTTGTGGCAACAATTGAGCCTATCGAAAGCTTCAATTAACTTGTCGATTGGTTCATAAAACTAGAGTCACAACCTGTCGAAGTGGAGCAAAGCTGGGTTTGCCAACCAATCAAATGGTTTCAATGCAGAATATGCCAACCTGTGGAAAGCTTCAATCCTATAGAGTTAAAAGAGCAGCAAGACATCGTCTCAACCTGTCGAATGCTTTAGGAACTCAGCAGCTTGAGAACCTATCGAATAGTTCAGCAATAGAGTCCACCAACCTGTCGACCAGTGGGCTGAAGTTCCAAGAACCCTGTCGAACTCTTCTATGCAGCTTCCATCTCATCCTATTGAGCAGTTCTATAGGGCAGCAATCAATCCTATCGAAAGCTTCAACCATGAAGTCAGTTGAACTCATCGAACAGTTGATACAACAGCAATACTCCAACCTATCGACCCTCTCAAAGCTCATCCTATTGAGCACTTTTCTACATCTGCTCCAACCTGTCGACCACTGCACTTCAACCTATCGAATGGTCAGTTTCTGGCAACACTTCACAACTTGCCGAGTTCATGAAGCTGCTACTCTAAAGCTCTGCAAACCTATCAAGAAGACAACACATTACAGTAGCCAACACCTCAATTTGCTTGATCGATCAAACATGAGATCGACAACTTTGGTTCAAAGTAATTTCCAGTAATTGTACAAGGGCTGCAGCAGAAAATATAAATGGCTGGCAGGGGAATTTTTGAGAACTCTAAGACATCAGCTATGCATAACAGAACTAAGTCCTCTACATGGATCGATGCATATGTATAAATATCCAACTGTTCTGCTATTTTTCTTCAGCAAGGAAAGTAGGAACAAAGGAGTAGCCTGAGTTCTCCTTAGCTCATGTAGGTATAGTTTTAACTTTTTTTCTTCCCCCTTCTCTCTCTAATCCAGCCTGTTGGATGAGATCTAGGTTGCAGCTCAGATCTGGTTTGTAATTATAATTTTCACATGAAGAAATGTGGATCAATGCACAGACTATGGATCTGGGAACAAGTTCATTATAAATTGTTTATTTAAAATAATAAATTATTAGTTTTAAAGCTTAATTAAATCTATAGATCATGTGGTCCCATTAGATTCTAGATTGGCTCTTGTGTAGATGGGCCAAGCCTGCCACATCTCCGGTAGATCTCTTGATGACCATCTGATTTCCCTAGGTTTGATATGCTTGTGGGTTCCTGCATTTGCAGCCTTTCATCCACAGCATATATAGTGATTTTCTTATTCTGATCGAAGCCAACAGGATGGAGGAAATCCCAAGGATGATCTCTGAACATTAAAGTGGACAGATGATAGCCTTAAGATCAATTTAAACCCTTGGTCTGGATTGGATTCCTCTACCTTAAACCTTTGATTTGGATGAAATCCCTTGGATGATCTTTGACCATTAAAGTGGACAGATCATACCCTTAAGATCAATCCAAGCCTTTGGTTTACAGTGGATTCTTCTACCATGCAACTTAAGGACAACTGAAAATTCACATACCTTGATCTATTTTGCAAAAGGAAACCAGGTCCTAGTTGTCTATTTCCCTCCATTTTATATTTTATTTTACCATCCATCTTCCTCCATCTTTTAGACTTAGTTCTAGATATTTATTTTATAGATTAATTAGATTTAGTGACACCCGAAAAGCTCTCTTTCTCCTTAGAATTGCCAGATCTGTAGCCAGATCTAGAGGTCTACTATACACCTTCTAGGTTTAGATCACTACTCCCTGTGGGACAAACTCTTATTAAAACTTGCTACAAAGAACCATGTATCTTATAGGTCTAGGATATTTTAGATGTGCTGAATCCAACCTCTATTTTACTTTGATTTTATTTTACTTTATCATTACATAATAATCAGTACACTGAAATTCCCCAACAAGTTTTTAGTGTCGTTGCCGAGGAGTTTTGATCTAGATGGTAGATCTGAGTTTTCCATTTTTTATAGATCTGATTTCCTTCTTAGTTTTTATTACTGATTAGTTTTTAGAATTTTAGAGTGCATTCCACATTGGATTAAGTGTGCGCTATGGTTTTTTCTGAAAACCTATTTCTCGAGAATTTCTGATTTTTTTGAATTTTTATTTTCTGCCTTTTAGATGTTTGAATAAATGTTGTTGTAGCCTTTTGTATTTTTACATAAATGAGGCTGGAATTTGAGTTTTTCTTTGTGTTTTTGTCAATATGCTTGAAAATGGTACTGTTGCAGTTGTTGAATTTTTACAGATCTAGAGTAGCTGCCAAACGAGGAGCAAATGGATTGCAGCAGGAGCAGATCTATTTGAGTTTGCATCCCCTTCCCCTTTGCATTCATTTTCTATTTTTAAATTCTTTTGACCAGCAGTTTTGCTGTGTTTGCTGTCATTCTAATTTTTGTGTAACTCAACAAAACCAAATAAAAAATAGAAGAAAATGAAAACACAAATAAAAATTTATGTTTCTTATTATTTTTCAGCAATAGTAAATAAGGGCTCTTGTTGAGCCCGGGCTGATCGAAAACAAATAAAAAAAATAGAAAATTATAAAAACATAAAAATATCTTCAGATGAGCTATTTTTCTTTGTTTTTATTCATTTTTCCCATCTGAACCTGTTGAGATCATGGTGTTTCATTTTGAGAAATCATGTAGGATAATGAGCGGTGGATCATATGTTGTTTTGAATATTCAATGGACCCACTGATTTTATTTTCCTTCGAGATTCCTTCATCATTAATGGGTCTCCGCTGTGTATGAACCATGTTTTTAATGTGTGTTCCATGCTTCATTACTTAGATATAATTTTTGATTCATACACACCATCAACAAAAGGGTCGGTCTTATGAATCTTGCTTTCCACAGTATGTTATTCCTGCTGATCATTTTACAAATTCACATCGATTCATAAGTAGCTGATGGGCTCAGGCTTTTGGGTTTTCGCTTGGCACAGGGAACTCATGATTTTTTATTAGGATTTTCTTTTCTGTTTTAGGAATTTTACTTTAAAATTCTATTTTTAGTCACTGATTTTTCTTTCTTAGGTTAATGTGTCCCAGTTTTACTGATTTTTTGCATTTTTCTATGATTATAGTTAGTTTCTAACTTTGTTTTCCAATTTTTTATCTACAACTCTATTTTTGTATCAACATTTTTCAGTTTTTGTAGCTTTGTATTTAGTTCCTTACTTTGTTTTTACTGTTTTTCTGTTATTAGCAATAGTTCCCTTTCATTTGCATAGCATTTCCAGCTTTATTTTACTGAATTTTCTATTTTATCAGTAATTTTCTGCATTTGTATAGCATTTTTTGTCCATTTCCTGCTCATATATTCAGTTTTATTTATTTTTTATTTTCTGCTGCACATAGCTGCAATTTTTCTGCTTAGTTTATTTTTTTTATTTTTATTTTCTTCTTTTACCCTGCTGCGCCTAGTTTCTCATTGTGTAGAACATTGAGGACAATGTTCAACTTAGGTTTGGGGGTATGGCAGGTGTGCCAATGAAATGTGTTAATGCTAGTGCAACTATGTTGAAACAGTTTTTGAAAAAATAAAGTGATTTCCCACCTAATTTTTGGAAAAAGAGGAAATTAAAAAACTTTTTAAAACTGAGATGAGCTATAGTTTTAACATTTTTCATGAAGAAAATGTCAAGAATTTTTAAAAATTGATGTTTAGTGAACTTGAAATGAGAGAAAACTGTAAGGATACACCCTAAAAAATTTGATGGAAGGCCATACCTAGTGAGATTTGGGCCTGAAAAATTTTCTTTGAAGAGTGTCTTGGCAATTTTTCTGCTCTAAGGACTGATTGGATCTAGTTTCGATTACTAGAAGTTAGGCAAATTCAAGTTGAAACAACTTGACAACATTCATGACATTGAGGACATGAAGTAAGGCCATTCCTTGGACAGTTTGAGTTGAAAATATCCTTACCCTTTGAACTGCCCTTGATATACACCATTTGAGCCTTGAAATCACAGTTTTTCTTTGATAGAAACCAAAAATTTTGAACCCAAACCCCCTTGACCTATTTCAGTTCACCCTCAATCTGAGAAATCAGGAGATAGAAGGAGAGGTGAGGTTAGAGGAGCGAGGTTAAAACTTTGGTTGAGTAAGAGGAAAGCACATTTGGTGGTGTTGTGGCGTTCCAGCCCATAAAAAAAAAATGGAGAAAAATACAAAAATAAAAACAGACAAAAAGAAAAGGAAAAACAGAAAATCAAAGAAAAAGAACGAGAAAGAGAAGTCATTTCATTGAAAGATTTAAATGAGGATTAAAAACTGGTCACTTCAAATCTGAAAGTTCAAGAAGTAAATGAAATTGTGCTAAAATGAAGAATGTTGAGTTGCAAATCACCTCCTTACCTGGCTGATTTCTCAATTTTAAATCTAATTTTACCCCTTTATTCTTTTATAAATTTCACCCATAAGCAACATTACAACCCAATAAAAAGACCTTACTGATCTGAAATGGATTGAGCTACCATGTGGAGATGGGGATTTGTTTAATCTATGGTGAAAAGAGTTAGAAAATTTTAGAAGTTAGAGCAATGCCTATGCTCATGCTTGCAGTCCTATTTGAGGGCTGTAATTGTTCTTGAGCTGTGTGAAATGATGCACCCTTCTATTCTTGTTGTGAGTAAACAACCCTGGTGAGATTTGGGTCTGAAATCAAATTTGGTTGGGGCATTATCAAAACAGAATTCTTAAATTAAAGGTGAGCTCTGCATTAATTTTCAGGCACAATGCCTTGACATGAACTGGTTGAAGATGAAGGAAGTACAACAGAATTTTAGGTTTTAAACTGATGATTTTTCTACTAAAAGTCCTCCAAAACTTAATGGACATGGTGTGGAATTTATTTTATTTTACTTGAACTCTGTTTTAGCATGTTGCATGAGTATTAGCTGATTTTATTGGAGATGTTTGGGGGTACCTTCACTGAAAACCCTCAGGAGACTCCACTCCTCCACTAGAGATCACCTAGGGGTTTAAAAGGCTTGGTCCATGCGCTAAATGCACCCGTGTTCCCTACGAAAGTGGCATTTATTTTTGTAGGTTAGATATTTTAAATTTCACTTTGCTCGAGGACTAGCAAAGTTAGGCTTGGGGGTGTGTTAATCATTGATTTTTGCCACTTTCAACACCTTTAAACCTGGATTTTGCTAAGCTTTATAGCTATTTATAATTACTTTTAGCTTGTTTTACAGTTTAGACTGTAGCACCCCTTTTTTTTATACCGTAATTTTTAATAACTAGTGCTAGTTTTTTGTTTCTAGAACCAGTTCTTAATCTGACGGTCTAATTCACCGACCCTAGACTCAACTCCATTCTAAAATCTTAATCTCCAGTCCTATCATTAATCCCTGGTTCTAGTTCTTAGGTTCTTGAACCAGTCCTTAATCATATGATCTGATTTTCTGATTTCAAACCCAAATTCAGTCCTAGAATTTTAAATTTTTTTTTAATTTCTTAATTCAATACTTATAAACTTCCAAATATTCATTTAGTTTTCTAAAACTCTTAGTTTCTTAATTTAATTCACAATTATAATCCTGAAATCGACTCTGAAAATCCAAAAATACCAATATCATAATCTGAAATCCAATTTATCTTTAATCTCAACCACCCGATTTGTCCAAGGGAGCTGATGGAAGGTACTTGGGAACGAGGCCAACCTCCTTAGCATAGCAGGCCCAAAACCCTTTTTTTTTGAATTATTTTGTTGATTTAATTAGGATTAGAAAATCAGTTCCATGACATTTTCTTAGATTTTTAGTATGATTAATTTACATGCTTTATTTTAATTTAGATCCTTAGAATAATTGCCTTGATTAGAACTCTAATTAAATTAGTTCCTTTATTTTAATTAAATAATTCTAGCATAGTTAATTCCTCACTTTATTAGATTTCAGTATAGTTCATCCTTTTATTTATTAGAATTTTAGTATAATTAACTCATTCCTTTGATTACAATTCTAGGAAAAATCAGTTCCTTTAGTTTAATTGGATTTTAGCATAGATAATTCATTGCTTTAATTAGAATTTTAGGATGATTAATTTCTCTCTCTCATCAGAATTCTAGTAAAATTAGTTTCTTTATTTTAATCAGAATTTCAGTAAAATCAGTCCTCCATTCCAATTAGAATTCTAGTAGGACTATTATAATTGCTCTAGTTAGAATTTCACTCAAATTATTATATTTGCTCCAATTAGAATTTCAATACAACTAGTATACTTGATTCACTCAGAATTGTAGTATAATTAGCATGCTTGAGTTAATTAGAGTTTCATTAGAATTAATATATATGCATTCCTAGTACAATTAGGAGACTGATATCAATTGGACTTTTAGTAGTATTAGGACACTAAATTAATTAGACTCCCAGTAAGATTAGGAAACTTAGATTAATTAGACTCCTAATAGAATTATAATATTAGAATAGGCCACTCTAATAAATTCACACAACTAGACTCACAATAGAATCATGAAACCCAAACCGATCAGAATTACAGCAATAATAGGGAAAGAAAAGGAAAACTAAACTATCTAAACTATAAGGAAGAGCCATAGTTGCTGACATTCGTAGGCGGACGATTCAGTAAAGAAGTAACCCACACCCGCTCTAAAGCATGATCATTGATGTGTTACAGTGTCATTAAATATTTGCACCTGGCGATCGCAACAACTAGGAATCTTTCTAGAAAACCCCCAGTTTTGTTATTTTACCTCCACTATTCCAAACGCCACATCTCTAGAGTCCCCTTGGACAGAATTGGGCCACTGATTCAATGGGGACTGAAAGGAACTCAGAAAAAGCTCGCACCAACACAGCATACATTGTCCCTCAAGAGCCAAGACATCCAACTAATTGCTTTTGAAACACGCGATAGAGGATTTGATAGTGGCAGGGAAACTCATACCCCCAACACCCCCCTAAGCAAACCTACACACCAATATCATAGAGGCACTATTACCACTGCACCCGTAGGGAGGAATGGGCCCAAGGGCCACCTTTAACATGTTGGAGGAAAGGATGAAAGAATTCGATCCCTGAGAATCCATCACTACAAAAGAGAGTTTCATGCCACCCAGGCAACATGGTCATAAGAATGAGATCATAGGGTAATCGAGCCATTAAATTTAGCCGATTATTTCCCAAACCCTACTCCGCAAGTAGCAACCCTGGATTTGAGGATGTATTTCCCTCTACTCGCGCCTGTCAACCATGTGGAACCCAATTTTCACTTGCCCCAGATATATCAACCATTCCCAGTACCAATGACCGATTACTATGTGTCACCCAATCAATCGCCAGCACCAATCCAATGCAGCTAGCCCAATTATGCTCCACCCCCAATCAATCCACCTCTTGTACAACTCCATTACAATGGGCCTAATTTTTTTTACCTCCACCAATTTATCCATCTCTAGCACCAGTCAACCAGATTTGGCCTAGTTCTATCGTGCCATCAATACAGGCACCTCAGATACCCTCACCCACCCCATTTCAGATCCTAGGGCCGACCTACAATCCCCATCAAGTCCTGCTCAATTATGAACAAACGAACATCAATGCAAGCAGCGGCAGAGAAGAGGGAGTTAATTTTGTTACCCGATCAGGAAGAATCTCTTAAAACCCTTAAGTATCGGCACGAAGAAGAAGAAGAACCAGCCGATCGAACCCTTCAAAAAATGAGCAGACCACATACTAGAAACTCAACTAAAGAGAATGCCACCCACATCACGGTCTGGGACCTATTAATGACATCTCTGCTCCATTTACGGGCTCTGATGGGAGCACTAAAAGATGCCCATGTGTCCATCCAAGTAACCCCTAATGAGGTGGGACAAATAATTGGGCAGGTTTTGGCACCAAACGCCATCTCGTTTTCAGATGTTCATCTTCCAGATGAGGAAAATAATCATTCCAAACCCCTCAACAGTACGGTGGAAATAGGGAACTTGGTGATTCCATTAGTACTGATAGACAATGGTTTGTCATTGGATGTATGGCCCTCGTAATCGCGCAACCAAAATAGGGGTTGATCCCTCCACATTTAGGCCAGCCAGAACAAGTGCAAGAGGGTTTGATAATACTAGGAGGGAGGTAATTGGAGTAGTCGATCATGAGCTCACCATTGGGCCAATGACCTTCTCAATCCCATTCCACGTCATGGACATCAAGTCCCCCTTCAACCTGCTACTAGGATGCCTGTTGCTATATAAAATTAGGGCGGTGCCCTCCACTCTACACCAACAGCTCAAATTCATATTAGAGCATAAGGCCAAAATAGTCATGGGAGAAGGGCGAGAAGAAAGAGAGCAAATGGCACACAACATTGAGAACCTTTAGGTGTTAGATGTACCTGATACAGCTGAGGACACGGACCTTCATAGTTTTCAATACGATGTATCAGCAGTAGCACCAGAGTCTGCCATAAAGGTTATCAAAAAAATTGGAGGAGGAATGGACGCAGCAGTGGTCATGCTCCAAAAGTGGGGCTATCAGAAAGGAAAAGGTTTGGGTCCCCGTTTGCAAGGCAGGAGAGACCCAGTCAGAGCGAAAGGCGGCCAACATGTCAAATTTGGGTTAGATTATAAGTCGACAGAGGAAGAAGTTCAAGAAACCAAGGAGAAGGCCTGAACCATAGCTGCTGCCAAAGCTCGGGGGATAGCCCTGAAGGATGAACCGCACCTGAGACCTCTTGTAAATCATTATCTTTTTCTACTTTCTACACCTTTAAACCTGGCTTTTACTAAGCTTTAGAGCTGTTTATAATTACTTTTAGCATGTTTTGCAGTTTAGGAAGAAATTGTAGCATAGTGTAGAAATCAAGTTAAAAAGTGCCACAAATAACAAAAAATGGAGCCATTCATTTGGAGTGGAAGCAGGTGAAGCCCAATGGTATGAAAAAGAGTTGTTGCTGCTATAATTTTAATGATGCATGTCGACTTAAAGCTCATAAGTCAAGAGAGCATTTGCCAAATAGTGTTGAGACAGAAATGCATCCTATCGAGCAGTGCTTTGTGGCAACAATTGAGCCTATCGAAAGCTTCAATTAACTTGTTGATTGGTTCATAAAACTAGAGTCACAACCTGTCGAAGTGGAGCAAAGCTGGGTTTGCCAACCTATCAAATGGTTTCAATGCAGAATATGCCAACCTGTGGAAAGCTTCAATCCTATAGAGTTAAAAGAGCAGCAAGACATCGTCTCAACCTGTCGAATGCTTTAGGAACTCAGCAGCTTGAGAACCTATCGAATAGTTCAGCAATAGAGTCCACCAACCTGTCGACCAGTGGGCTGAAGTTCCAAGAACCCTGTCGAACTCTTCGATGCAGCTTCCATCTCATCCTATCGAGCAGTTCTATAGGGCAGCAATCAATCCTATCGAAAGCTTCAACCATGAAGTGTTGAACTCATCGAACAGTTGATACAACAGCAATACTCCAACCTATCGACCCTCTCAAAGCTCATCCTATTGAGCACTTTTCTACTTCTGCTCCAACCTGTCGACCACTGCACTTCAACCTATCGAAATGGGTCGCAACACTTCACAACAACGCCGAGTTCATGAAGTCGCTACTAGCTCAAACCTATCAAGAAGACAACACATTACAGTAGCCAACACCTCAATTTGCTTCAGTAACTGATCAAACACAGTAGATCAGCAGCCTGGTTCCAAAGTAATTTCCAGTAATTATACAAGGGCTGCAGCAGAAAATATAAATGGCTGGCAGGGGCATTTTTGAGAACTCTAAGACACCTCAGCTATGCATAACAGAACTAAGTCCTTTGCTCTCCGATTGGCTGCAACTCAAGGCACATGGATCGATGCATATGTATAAATATCCAATTGTTCTGCTATTTTTCTTCAGCAAGGAAAGTAGGAACAAAGGAGTAGCCTGAGTTCTCCTTAGCTCATGTAGGTATAGTTTTAACTTTTTTTCTTCCCCCTTCTCTCTCTAATCCAGCCTGTTGGATGAGATCTAGGTTGCAGCTCAGATCTGGTTTGTAATTATAATTTTCACATGAAGAAATGTGGATCAATGCATAGACTATAGATCTAGGAACAAGTTCATTATAAATTGTTTATTTAAAATAATAAATTATTAGTTTTAAAGCTTAATTAAATCTATAGATCATGTGGTCCCATTAGATTCTAGATCGGCTCTTGTGTAGATGGGCCAAGCCTGCCACATCTCCGGTAGATCTCTTGATGACCATCTGATTTCCCTAGGTTTGATATGCTTGTGGGTTCCTGCATTTGCAGCCTTTCATCCACAGCATATATAGTGATTTTCTTATTCTGATCGAAGCCATCAGGATGGAGGAAATCCCAAGGATGATCTCTGAACATTAAAGTGGACAGATGATAGCCTTAAGATCAATTTAAACCCTTGGTCTGGATTGGATTCCTCTACCTTAAACCTTTGATTTGGATGAAATCCCTTGGATGATCTTTGACCATTAAAGTGGACAGATCATACCCTTAAGATCAATCCAAGCCTTTGGTTTACCGTGGATTCTTCTACCATGCACTTGAGCTTGAAGCCAACTTAAGGACAACTGAAAATTCACATACCTTGATCTATTTTGCAAAAGGAAACCAGGTCCTAGCTGTCTATTTCCCTCCATTTTATATTTTATTTTACCATCCATCTTCCTCCATCTTTTAGACTTAGTTCTAGATATTTATTTTATAGATTAATTAGATTTAGTGACACCCGGAAAGCTCTCTTTCTCCTTAGAATTGCCAGATCTAGAGGTCTACTATACACCTTCTAGGTTTAGATCACTACTCCCTGTGGGACAAACTCTTATTAAAACTTGCTACAAAGAACCATGTATCTTATAGGTCTAGGATATTTTAGATGTGCTGAATCCAACCTCTATTTTACTTTGATTTTATTTTACTTTATCATTACATAATAATCAGTACACTGAAATTCCCCAACAAGTTTTTAGTGTCGTTGCCGAGGAGTTTTGATCTAGATGGTAGATCTGAGTTTTCCATTTTTTATAGATCTGATTTCCTTCTTAGTTTTTATTGCTGATTAGTTTTTAGAATTTTAGAGTGCATTCCACCTGTTCGATTAAGTGTCTGCTACAGTTTTTTTACAGAAAACCTATTTTACTGCAGCAGAATTTCTGATTTTTTTGAATTTTTATTTTCTGCCTTTTAGATGTTTGAATAAATGTTGTTGTAGCCTTTTGTATTTTTACATAAATGAGGCTGGAATTTGAGTTTTTCTTTGTGTTTTTGTCAATATGCTTGAATATGGTACTGTTGCAGTTGTTGAATTTTTACAGATCAAGAGTAGCTGCCAAACGAGGAGCAAATGGATTGCAACAGGAGCAGATCTATTTGAGTTTGCATCTCCTTCTCCTTTGCATTCATTTTCTATTTTTAAATTCTTTTGACCAGCAGTTTTGCTGTGTTTGCTGTCATTCTAATTTTTGTGTAACTCAACAAAACAAAATGAAAAATAGAAGAAAATGAAAACACAAATAAAAATTTATGTTTCTTATTATTTTTCAGCAATAGTAAATAAGGGCTCTTGTTGAGCCCGGGCTGATCGAAAACAAATAAAAAAAATAGAAAATTATAAAAACATAAAAATATCTTCAGATGTGCTATTTTTCTTTGTTTTTATTCATTTTTCCCATCTGAACCTGTTGAGATCATGGTGTTTCATTTTGAGAAATCATGTAGGATAATGAGCGGTGGATCATATGTTGTTTTGAATATTCAATGGACCCACTGATTTTATTTTCCTTCGAGATTCCTTCATCATTAATGGGTCTCCGCTGTGTATGAACCATGTTTTTAATGTGTGTTCCATGCTTCATTACTTAGATATAATTTTTGATTCATACACACCATCAACAAAAGGGTCGGTCTTATGAATCTTGCTTTCCACAGTATGTTATTCCTGCTGATCATTTTACAAATTCACATCGATTCAAAAGTAGCTGATGGGCTCAGGCTTTTGGGTTTTCGCTTGGCACAGGGAACTCATGATTTTTTATTAGGATTTTCTTTTCTGTTTTAGGAATTTTACTTTAAAATTCTATTTTTAATCACGGATTTTTCTTTCTTAGGTTAATGTGTCCCAATTTTACTGATTTTTTGCATTTTTCTATGATTATAGTTAGTTTCTAACTTTGTTTTCCAATTTTTTATCTACAACTCTATTTTTGTATCAACATTTTTCAGTTTTTGTAGCTTTGTATTTAGTTCCTTACTTTCTTTTTACTATTTTTCTGTTATTAGCAATAGTTCCCTTTCATTTGCATAGCATTTCCAGCTTTATTTTACTGAATTTTCTATTTTATCAGTAATTTTCTGCATTTGTATAGCATTTTTTGTCCATTTCCTGCTCATATATTCAGTTTTATTTATTTTTTATTTTCTGCTGCAAATAGCTGCAATTTTTCTGCTTAGTTTATTTTTTTTATTTTTATTTTCTTCTTTTACCCTGCTGCGCCTAGTTTCTCATTGTGTAGAACATTGAGGACAATGTTCAACTTAGGTTTGGGGGTATGGCAGGTGTGCCAATGAAATGTGTGAATGCTAGTGCAACTATGTTGAAACAGTTTTTGAAAAAATAAAGTGATTTCCCACCTAATTTTTGGAAAAAGAGGAAATTAAAAAACTTTTTAAAACTGAGATGAGCTATAGTTTTAACATTTTTCATGAAGAAAATGTCAAGAATTTTTAAAAATTGATGTTTAGTGAACTTGAAATGAGAGAAAACTGTAAGGATACACCCTAAAAAATTTGATGGAAGGCCATACCCAGTGAGATTTGGGCCTGAAAAATTTTCTTTGAAGAGTGTCTTGGCAATTTTTCTGCTCTAAGGACTGATTGGATCTAGTTTCGATTACTAGAAGTTAGGCAAATTCAAGTTGAAACAACTTGACAACATTCATGACATTGAGGACATGAAATAAGGCCATTCCTTGGACAGTTTGAGTTGAAAATATCCTTACCCTTTGAACTGCCCTTGATATACACCATTTGAGCCTTGAAATCACAGTTTTTCTTTGATAGAAACCAAAAATTTTGAACCCAAACCCCCTTGACCTATTTCAGTTCACCCTCAATCTGAGAAATCAGGAGATAGAAGGAGAGGTGAGGTTAGAGGAGCGAGGTTAAAACTTTGGTTGAGTAAGAGGAAAGCACATTTGGTGGTGTTGTGGCGTTCCAGCCCATAAAAAAAAAATGGAGAAAAATACAAAAATAAAAACAGACAAAAAGAAAAGGAAAAACAAAAAATCAAAGAAAAAGAACGAGAAAGAGAAGTCATTTCATTGAAAGATTTAAATGAGGATTAAAAACTGGTCACTTCAAATCTGAAAGTTCAAGAAGTAAATGAAATTGTGCTAAAATGAAGAATGTTGAGTTGCAAATCACCTCCTTACCTGGCTGATTTCTCAATTTTAAATCTAATTTTACCCCTTTATTCTTTTATAAATTTCACCCATAAGCAACATTACAACCCAATAAAAAGACCTTACTGATCTGAAATGGATTGAGCTACCATGTGGAGATGGGGATTTGTTTAATCTATGGTGAAAAGAGTTAGAAAATTTTAGAAGTTAGAGCAATGCCTATGCTCATGCTTGCAGTCCTATTTGAGGGCTGTAATTGTTCTTGAGCTGTGTGAAATGATGCACCCTTCTATTCTTGTTGTGAGTAAACAGCCCTGGTGAGATTTGGGTCTGAAATCAAATTTGGTTGGGGCATTATCAAAACAGAATTCTTAAATTAAAGGTGAGCTCTGCATTAATTTTCAGGCACAATGCCTTGACATGAACTGGTTGAAGATGAAGGAAGTACAACAGAATTTTAGGTTTTAAACTGATGATTTTTCTACTAAAAGTCCTCCAAAACTGAATGGACATGGTGTGGAATTTATTTTATTTTACTTGAACTCTGTTTTAGCATGTTGCATGAGTATTAGCTGATTTTATTGGAGATGTTTGGGGGTACCTTCACTGAAAACCCTCAGGAGACTCCACTCCTCCACTAGAGATCACCTAGGGGTTTAAAAGGCTTGGTCCATGCGCTAAATGCACCCATGTTCCCTACGAAAGTGGCATTTATTTTTGTAGGTTAGATATTTTAAATTTCACTTTGCTCAAGGACTAGCAAAGTTAGGCTTGGGGGTGTGTTAATCATTGATTTTTGCCACTTTCAACACCATTAAACCTAGATTTTGCTAAGCTTTATAGCTATTTATAATTACTTTTAGCTTGTTTTACAGTTTAGACTGTAGCACCCCTTTTTTTTATACCGTAATTTTTAATAACTAGTGCTAGTTTTTTGTTTCTAGAACCAGTTCTTAATCTGACGGTCTAATTCACCGACCCTAGACTCAACTCCATTCTAAAATCTTAATCTCCAGTCCTATCATTAATCCCTGGTTCTAGTTCTTAGGTTCTTGAACTAGTCCTTAATCATATGATCTGATTTTCTGATTTCAAACCCAAATTCAGTCCTAGAATTTTAAATTTTTTTTTAATTTCTTAATTCAATACTTATAAACTTCCAAATATTCATTTAGTTTTCTAAAACTCCTAGTTTCTTAATTTAATTCACAATTATAATCCTGAAATCGACTCTGAAAATCCAAAAATACCAATATCATAATCTGAAATCCAATTTATCTTTAATCTCAACCACCCGATTTGTCCAAGGGAGCTGATGGAAGGTACTTGGGAACGAGGCCAACCTCCTTAGCATAGCAGGCCCAAAACCCTTTTTTTTGAATTATTTTGTTGATTTAATTAGGATTAGAAAATCAGTTCCATGACATTTTCTTAGATTTTTAGTATGATTAATTTACATGCTTTATTTTAATTTAGATCCTTAGAATAATTGCCTTGATTAGAACTCTAATTAAATTAGTTCCTTTATTTTAATTAAATAATTCTAGCATAGTTAATTCCTCACTTTATTAGATTTCAGTATAGTTCATCCTTTTTTTTTTATTAGAATTTTAGTATAATTAACTCATTCCTTTGATTACAATTCTAGGAAAAATCAGTTCCTTTAGTTTAATTGGATTTTAGCATAGATAATTCATTGCTTTAATTAGAATTTTAGGATGATTAATTTCTCTCTCTCATCAGAATTCTAGTAAAATTAGTTTCTTTATTTTAATCAGAATTTCAGTAAAATCAGTCCTCCATTCCAATTAGAATTCTAGTAGGACTATTATAATTGCTCTAGTTAGAATTTCACTCAAATTATTATATTTCCTCCAATTAGAATTTCAATACAACTAGTATACTTGATTCACTCAGAATTGTAGTATAATTAGCATGCTTGAGTTAATTAGAGTTTCATTAGAATTAATATATATGCATTCCTAGTACAATTAGGAGACTGATATCAATTGGACTATTAGTAGTATTAGGACACTAAATTAATTAGACTCCCAGTAAGATTAGAAAACTTAGATTAATTAGACTCCTAATAGAATTATAATATTAGAATAGGCCACTCTAATAAATTCACACAACTAGACTCACAATAGAATCATGAAACCCAAACCGATCAGAATTACAGCAATAATAGGGAAAGAAAAGGAAAACTAAACTATCTAAACTATAAGGAAGAGCCATAGCTGCTGACATTCGCAGGCGGACGATTCAGTAAAGAAATAACCCACACCCGCTCTAAAGCATGATCATTGATGTGTTACAGTGTCATTAAATATTTGCACCTGGCGATCGCAACAACTAGGAATCTTTCTAGAAAACCCCCAGTTTTGTTATTTTACCTCCACTATTCCAAACGCCACAAAACTAGAGTCCCCTTGGACAGAATTGGGCCACTGATTCAATGGGGACTGAAAGGAACTCAGAAAAAGCTCGCACCAACACATCATACATTGTCCCTCAAGAGCCAAGGCATCCAACAAATCGGTGCTTTCTTTGAAACACGCGATAGAGGGTTTGATAGAGGCAGGGAAACTCATACCCCCAACACCCCCCTAAGCAAACCTACACACCAATATCATAGAGGCACTATTACCACTACACCCGTAGGGAGGAATGGGCCCAAGGGCCACCTTTAACATGTTGGAGGAAGGGATGAAAGAATTCGATCCCTGAGAATCCATCACTATAAAAGAGAGTTTCATGCCACCCAGGCAACATGGTCATAAGAATGAGATCATAGGGTAATCGAGCCATTAAATTTAGCCGATTATTTCCCAAACCCTACTCCGCAAGTAGCAACCCTGGATTTGAGGATGTATTTCCCTCTACTCGCGCCTGTCAACCATGTGGAACCCAATTTTCACTTGCCCCAGATATATCAACCATTCCCAGTACCAATAACCGATTACTATGTGTCACCCAATCAATCGCCAGCACCAATCCAATGCAGCTAGCCCAATTATGCTCCACCCCCAATCAATCCACCTCTTCTACAACTCCATTACAATGGGCCTAATTTTTTTTTACCTCCACCAATTTATCCATCTCTAGCACCAGTCAACCAGATTTGGCCTAGTTCTATCGTGCCATCAATACAGGCACCTCAGATACCCTCACCCACCCCATTTCAGATCCTAGGGCCGACCTACAATCCCCATCAAGTCCTGCTCAATTATGAACAAACGAACATCAATGCAAGCAGCGGCAGAGAAGAGGGAGTTAATTTTGGTACCCGATCAGGAAGAATCTCTTAAAACCCTTAAGTATCGGCACCAGAAGAGAAGAAGGAACCAGCCGTACTGAACCCCTTCAAAAAAATGAGCAGAGACCACATACTAGAAACTCAACTAAAGAGAATGCCAGCCCACATCACGGTCTGGGACCTATTAATGACATCTCTGCTCCATTTACGGGCTCTGATGGGAGCACTAAAAGATGCCCATGTGTCCATCCAAGTAACCCCTAATGAGGTGGGACAAATAATTGGGCAGGTTTTAGCACCAAACGCCATCTCGTTTTCAGATGTTCATCTTCCAGATGAGGAAAATAATCATTCCAAACCCCTCAACAAGATGTGGAAATAGGGAACTTGGTGATTCCATTAGTACTGATAGACAATGGTTTGACATTGAATGTATGACCCCTCAGAACTGCAACCAAAATAGGGGTTGATCCCTCCACATTCAGGCCAGCCAGAACAAGTGCAAGAGAGTTTGATAATACTAGGAGGGAGGTAATAGGAGTAGTCGATCATGAGCTCACTATTGGGCCAATGACCTTCTTAATCCCATTCCACGTCATGGACATCAAGTCCCCCTTCAACCTGCTACTAGGATGCCTGTTGCTATATTAAATTAGGGTGGTGCCCTCCACTCTACACCAACAGCTCAAATTCATATTAGAGCATAAGGCCAAAATAGTCATGGGAGAAGGGCGAGAAGAAAGAGAGCAAATGGCACACAACATTGAGAACCTTAAGGTGTTAGATGAACCTGATACAGCTGAGGACGCGGACCTTCATAGTTTTCAATACGATGTATCAGCAGTAGCACCAGAGTCTGCCATAAAGGTTATCAAAAAAATCGGAGGAGTAATGGGCCTCCAAAAGTGGGGCTATCAGAAGGAAAAGGTTTGGGTCCCGTTTGCAAAGGCGAGAGACCCAACAAGAGCGAATCAAATTTGGGTTAGATTATAAGTCGACAGAGGAAGAAGTTCAAGAAACCAAGGAAGGCACGAACCATATAGGCGCCAAAGCTCGGGGGATAGCCCTGAAGGATGAACCGCACCTGAGACCTCATGTAAATAATTATTTTTTTCTACTTTCTACACCTTTAAACCTGGCTTTTACTAAGCTTTAGAGCTGTTTATAATTACTTTTAGCATGTTTTGCAGTTTAGGAAGAAATTGTAGCATAGTGCAGAAATCTAGTTAAAAAGTGCCACAAAGAACAAAAAATGGAGCCATTCATTTGGAGTGGAAGCAGGTGAAGCCCAATGGTATGAAAAAGAGTTGTTGCTGCTATAATTTTAATGATGCATGCTGCACTTAAAGCTCATAAGCTGAAGAGAGCATTTGCCAAATAGTGTTGAGACAGAAATGCATCCTATCGAGCAGTGCTTTGTGGCAACAATTGAGCCTATCGAAAGCTTCAATTAACTTGTCGATTGGTTCATAAAACTAGAGCCACAACCTGTCGAAGTGGAGCAAAGCTGGGTTTGCCAACCTATCAAATGGTTTCAATGCAGAATATGCCAACCTGTGGAAAGCTTCAATCCTATAGAGTTAAAAGAGCAGCAAGACATCGTCTCAACCTGTCGAATGCTTTAGGAGCTCAGCAGCTTGAGAACCTATCAAATAGTTCAGCAATAGAGTCCACCAACCTGTCGACTAGTGGGCTGAAGTTCCAAGAACCCTGTCGAACTCTTCGATGCAGCTTCCATCTCATCCTATCGAGCAGTTCTATAGGGCAGCAATCAATCCTATCGAAAGCTTCAACCATGAAGTGTTGAACTCATCGAACAGTTGATACAACAGCAATACTCCAACCTATCGACCCTCTCAAAGCTCATCCTATTGAGCACTTTTCTACTTCTACTCCAACCTGTCGACCACTGCACTTCAACCTATCGAATGGTCAGTTTCTGGCAACACTTCACAACCTGCCGAGTTCATGAAGCTGCTACTCTAAAGCTCTGCAAACCTATCAAGAAGACAACACATTACAGTAGCCAACACCTCAATTTGCTTCAGTAACTGATCAAACACAGTAGATCAGCAGCCTGGTTCCAAAGTAATTTCCAGTAATTATACAAGGGCTGCAGCAGAAAATATAAATGGCTGGCAGGGGCATTTTTGAGAACTCTAAGACACCTCAGCTATGCATAACAGAACTAAGTCCTTTGCTCTCCGATTGGCTGCAACTCAAGGCACATGGATCGATGCATATGTATAAATATCCAACTGTTCTGCTATTTTTCTTCAGCAAGGAAAGTAGGAACAAAGGAATAGCCTGAGTTCTCCTTAGCTCATGTAGGTATAGTTTTAACTTTTTTTCTTCCCCCTTCTCTCTCTAATCCAGCCTGTTGGATTAGATCTAGGTTGCAGCTCAGATCTGGTTTGTAATTATAATTTTCACATGAAGAAATGTGGATCAATGCATAGACTATAGATCTGGGAACAAGTTCATTATAAATTGTTTATTTAAAGCTTAATTAAATCTATAGATCATGTGGTCCCATTAGATTCTAGATCGGCTCTTGTGTAGATGGGCCAAGCCTGCCACATCTCCGGTAGATCTCTTGATGACCATCTGATTTCCCTAGGTTTGATATGCTTGTGGGTTCCTGCATTTGCAGCCTTTCATCCACATCATCTATAGTGATTTTCTTATTCTGATCGAAGCCATCAGGATGGAGGAAATCCCCAGGATGATCTCTGACCATTAAAGTGGACAGATGATAGCCTTAAGATCAATTTAAACCCTTGGTCTAGATTGGATTCCTCTACCTTAAACTTTTGATTTGGATGAAATCCCTTGGATGATCTTTGACCATTAAAGTGGACAGATCATACCCTTAAGATCAATCCAAGCCTTTGGTTTACAGTGGATTCTTCTACCATGCACTTGAGCTTGAAGCCAACTTAAGGACAACTGCAAATTCTCATACCTTGATCTATTTTACAAAAGGAAACCAGGTCCTAGCTGTCTATTTCCCTCCATTTTATATTTTATTTTACCATCCATCTTCCTCCATCTTTTAGACTTAGTTCTAGATATTTATTTTATAGATTAATTAGATTTAGTGACACCCGGAAAGCTCTCTTTCTCCTTAGAATTGCCAGATCTAGAGGTCTACTATACACCTTCTAGGTTTAGATCACTACTCCCTGTGGGACAAACTCTTATTAAAACTTGCTACAAAGGACCCTTTATCTTATAGGTCTAGGATATTTTAGATGGGCTGAATCCAACCTCTATTTTACTTTGATTTTATTTTACTTTTATCATTACATAATAATCAGTACACTGAAATTCCCCAACAAGTTTTTAGTGCCGTTGCCGAGGAGTTTTGATCTAGATGGTAAATCTGAGTTTTCCATTTTTTATAGATCTGATTTCCTTCTTTTATTACTGATTAGTTTTTAAAATTTTAGAGTGCATTCCACCTGTTTGATTAAGTGTCTGCTACAATTTTTGTACATAAAACCTATTTTACTGCAGCAGAATTTCTGATTTTTTTGAATTTTTATTTTCTGCCTTTTAGATGTTTGAATAAATGTTGTTGTAGCCTTTTGTATTTTTACAGAAATGAGGCTGGAATTTGAGTTTTTCTTTGTGTTTTTGTCAATATGCTTGAATATGGTACTGTTGCAGTTGTTGAATTTTTGCAGATCTGGAGTAGCTGCCAAACGAGGAGCTAATGGATTGCAGCAGGAGCAGATCTACTTGAGTTTGCATCCCCTTCTCCTTTGCATTCATTTTCTATTTTTAAATTCTTTTGACCAGCAGTTTTGTTGTGTTTGCTGTCATTCTAATTTTTGTGTAACTCAACAAAACCAAATAAAAAATAGAAGAAAATGAAAACACAAATAAAAATTTATGTTTCTTATTATTTTTCTGCAATAATAAATAAGGGCTCTTGTTGAGCCCGAGCTGATCGAAAACAAAAAAAAAAAATAGAAAATTATAAAAACATAAAAATATCTTCAGATGAGCTATTTTTCTTTGTTTTTATTCATTTTTCCCATCTGAACCTGTTGAGATCATGGTGTTTCATTTTGAGAAATCATGTAGGATAATGAGCGGTGGATCATATGTTGTTTTGAATATTCAATGGACCCACTGATTTTATTTTCCTTCGAGATTCCTTCATCATTAATGGGTCTCAGCTGTGTATGAACCATGTTTTTAATGTGTGTTCCATGCTTCATTACTTAGATATAATTTTTGATTCATACACACCATCAACAAAAGGGTCGGTCTTATGAATCTTGCTTTCCACAGTATGTTATTCCTGCTGATCATTTTACAAATTCACATCGATTCATAAGTAGCTGATGGGCTCAAGCTTTTGGGTTTTCGCTTGGCACAGGGAACTCATGATTTTTTATTAGGATTTTCTTTTCTGTTTTAGGAATTTTACTTTAAAATTCTATTTTTAATCACTGATTTTTCTTTCTTAGGTTAATGTGTCCCAGATTTACTGATTTTTTGCATTTTTCTATGATTATAGTTAGTTTCTAACTTTGTTTTACAATTTTTTATCTACAACTCTATTTTTGTATCAACATTTTTCAGTTTTTGTAGCTTTGTATTTAGTTCCTTACTTTGTTTTTACTGTTTTTCTGTTATTAGCAATAGTTCCCTTTCATTTGCATAGCATTTCCAGCTTTATTTTACTGAATTTTCTATTTTATCAGTAATTTTTTGCATTTGTATAGCATTTTTTGTCCATTTCCTGCTCATATATTCAGTTTTATTTATTTTTTATTTTCTGCTACACATAGCTACAATTTTTCTGCTTAGTTTATTTTTTTTATTTTTATTTTCTTCTTTTACCCTGCTGCCCCTAGTTTCTCATTGTGTAGAACATTGAGGACAATGTTCAACTTAGGTTTGGGGGTATGGCAGGTGTGCCAATGAAATGTGTTAATGCTAGTGCAACTATGCTGAAACAGTTTTTGAAAATAAAGTGATTTCCCACCTAATTTTTGGAAAAAGAGGAAATTAAAAAGCTTTTTAAAGCTTAGATGAGCTATAGTTTTAACATTTTTCATGAAGAAAATGTCAGGAATTTTTAAAAATTGTTGTTTAGTGAACTTGAAATGAGAGAAAACTGTAAGGATACACCCTAAAAAATTTGATGGAAGGCCATACCCAGTGAGACTTGGGCCTGAAAAATTTTCTTTGAAGAGTGTCTTGGCAATTTTTCTGCTCTAAGGACTGATTGGATCTAGTTTCGATTACTAGAAGCTAGGTAAATTCAAGTTGAAACAACTTGACAACATTCATGACATTGAGGACATGAAGTAAGGCCATTCCTTGGACAGTTTGAGCTGAAAATATCCTTACCCTTTGAACTGCCCTTGATATACACCAGTTGAGCCTTGAAATCACAGTTTTTCTTTGATAGAAACCAAAAATTTTGAACCCAAACCCCCTTGACCTATTTCACTTCACCCTCAATCTGAGAAATCAGGAGATAGAAGGAGAGGTGAGGTTAGAGGAGCGAGGTTAAAATTTTGGTTGAGTAAGAGGAAAGCACATTTGGTGGTGTTGTGGCGTTCCAGCCCATAAAAAAAAAATGGAGAAAAATACAAAAATAAAAACAGACAAAAAGAAAAGGAAAAACAGAAAATCAAAGAAAAAGAACGAGAAAGAGAAGTCATTTCATTGAAAGATTTAAATGAGGATTAAAAACTGGTCACTTCAAATCTGAAAGTTCAAGAAGTAAATGAAATTGTGCTAAAATGAAGAATGTTGAGTTGCAAATCACCTCCTTACCTGGCTGATTTCTCAATTTTAAATCCAATTTTACCCCTTTATTCTTTTATAAATTTCACCCATAAGCAACATTACAACCCAATAAAACGACCTTACTGATCTGAAATGGATTGAGCTACCATGTGGAGATGGGGATTTGTTTAATCTATGGTGAAAAGAGTTAGAAAATTTTAGAAGTTAGAGCAATGCCTATGCTCATGCTTGCAGTCCTATTTGAGGGTCAGAATCGTTCTTGAGTGTGAAATGATGCACCCTTCTATTCTTGTTGTGAGTGAACAGCCCTGGTGAGATTTGGGTCTGAAATCAAATTTGGTTGGGGCATTATCAAAACAGAATTCTTAAATTAAAGGTGAGCTCTGCATTAATTTTCAGGGACAATGCCTTGACATGAACTGGTTGAAGATGAAGGAAGTACAACAGAATTTTAGGTTTTAAACTGATGATTTTTCTACTAAAAGTCCTCCAAAACTGAATGGACATGGTGTGGAATTTATTTTATTTTACTTGAACTCTGTTTTAGCATGTTGCATGAGTATTAGCTGATTTTATTGGAGATGTTTGGGGGTAACTTCACTGAAAACCCTCTGGAGACTCCACTCCTCCACTAGAGATCACCTAGGGGTTTAAAAGGTGAGGTCCATGCGCTAAATGCACCCGTGTTCCCTACGAAAGTGGCATTTATTTTTGTAGGTTAGATATTTTAAATTTCACTTTGCTCGAGGACTAGCAAAGTTAGGCTTGGGGGTGTGTTAATCATTGATTTTTGCCACTTTCAACACCTTTAAACCTGGATTTTGCTAAGCTTTATAGCTATTTATAACTTTTAACTTGTTTTACAGTTTAGGAAGAAATTACAGCATAGTGCAGAAATCCAGTTAAAAAGTGCCACAAAGAACAAAAAATGGAGCCATTCATGTGGAGTTGAAGCAGGTAAGCCCAATGGTATGAAAAAGAGTTGTTGCTGCTATAATTTTAATGATGCAAGCTGCACTTAAAGCTCATAAGCTGAAGAAAGCATTTGCCAAATAGTGCTGAGACAATGCATCTTATCGAGTAGTGTTTTGTGGCAGCAATTGAGCCTATCGAAAGCTTCAATGGACTTGTCGATTGGTTCATAAAACTAGAGTCACAACCTGTCGAAGTGGAGCAAAGCTGGGTTTGCCAACCTATCGAATGGTTTCAATGCAAAATATGCCAATCTATCGAAAGCTTCAATCCTATCGAGTTAAAAGAGCAGCAGGCCATCGTCTCAACCTGTCGAATGCTTTAGGAACTCACCAGCTTGAGAACCTATCGAATAGTTCAGCAATAGAGTCCACCATCCTGTTGACCAGTGGGCTGAAGTTCCAAGAACCCCGTCGAACTCTTCTATGCAGCTTCCATCTCATCCTATCGAGCAGTTCTATAGGGTAGCAATCAATCCTATCAAAAGCTTCAACCATGAAGTCAGTTGAACTCATCGAACAGTTGATACAATAGCAATACTCCAACCTATCGACCCTCTCAAAGCTCATCCTATTGAGCACTTTTCTACATCTGCTCCAACCTATTGACCATTGCACTATAACCTATCGAATGGTCAATTTCTAGCAACATTTCCGAACCTGTCGAGCTCATGAAGCTGATGCTCTAAAGCTCTGCAAACCAATCGAGAAGAGAACTCATTGCAGCAGCCAACACCTCAAGTTGCTTCAGTAGCTGATCGAACACAGCAGATCAGTAGCCTGGTTCCAAAGTAATTTCTAGCAATTATACAAGGGCTGTAGCAGAATATATAAATGGCCAGTAGGGGCATTTTCGAGAACTCTAAGATACCTTAGTTGTGCATAACAGAACTGAGTCCTCTGCTCTTCGATTGGCTACAACTCAAGGCACATGGATCAATGCATAAGTATAAATATCCAACTATTCTGCTATTTTTCTTCAGCAAGGAAAGTAGGAACAAAGGAATAGCCTGAGTTCTCCTTAGCTCATTTAGGTATAGTTTTAACTTTTTTCTTCCCTCTTCTCTCTCTAATCCAGCCTGTTGGATTAGATCTCGGTAGCAGCTCAGATCTGGTTTGTAATTGTAATTTTAGCATGAAGAAATGTGGATCAATGCACAAACTACAGATCTGGGAACAAGCTTATTGTAAGTTGTTTGTTTAAAGCAATAAATTGTTGGTTTTAAAGCTTAATTAAATCTATAGATCTTGTGGTCCCATTAGATTCTCAATCGGCTCTTGTGTAGATGGGCCAAGCCTGCCACATCTCTTGTATATCTCTTAATGACCATCTAATTTTCCTAGGTTTAATATGCTTGTAGGTGCCTGTGCTTGTGGCCTTGCATCCACAACATCTGTAGTGATTATCTTACTCTGATCGAAGCCATCAGGATGGAGGAAATCACTAGGATGATCTGTGACCATTAATGTGGATAAATCATAACCTTAAGATCAATTTAAACCCCTGGTCTAGATTGGATTCTTCTACCTTAAACCTTTGATTTGGATGAAATCCCTAGGATGATCTGTGACCATTAAAGTGGATAGATCATGCCGTTAAGATCAGTCCAAGCCTTTAGTTTAGAGTGGATTCTTCTACCTTGCACTTGAGCTTGTAGCCAAGTGAAGGACAACTGCAAATTCACATACCTTGATTTGTTTTACAAAGGAAATCAGGTCCTAGCTGTCTATTTCCCCCCATTTTATATTTTATTTTACCATCCATCTTCCTGCATCTTTTAGACTTAGTTCTAGATTTCTGTTTTATAGATTAATTAGATCTAGTGACACCCAAAAAACTCTTTCTCTTTAGAATTGCCAGATCTGTACCCAGATCTGGAGGTCTACTATACACCTTCTAGGTTTAGATCACTACTCCCTGTGGCACAAACTCTTCTTTATTAAAACTTGATACAAAGGACCCTATATCTTACAGGTCTAAGATATTTTAGATGTGCTAAATCCATCATCTATTTTACTTTGATTTTATTTTGTTTTTATCATTACATAATAATCAGCACCTAAAATATCTCCAACACCTCACATTCGAACCACATTCGTGAGCGTAGGGATCATCAAAATTGGCCAAAATAGGGCAACTGTTGGTCATTCCTATAGTGCTTTATTGTTATTGGTGAGAAAATAGTGGAAGAAAATAAATCAAAAAGTGAAGGAATAAAAATTAGTTAAAATAGTAAATCTGAAATACACACAACCTGCAAGATATAGGGTTGTTGTAGCAAGTTTTGAGTAAATAAGAGTTAATCCCATAGAGAAATTGATCTAGAACCCAAAATGGGTTATATTAGTAGGCCTCCAAATCTGGGTATAGATCTGACAATCCTAAAGAAAGGGAGTTGGGTGTCACAATTACACTAAGTTATTATTAAAATAAGAGAAATAAAGTGTAGCCCTATCCTAAAGAAATGGTTATGAAGAAGGCGGTGATCTTACCAGCCTCTATCAAGTCTTGTATCACGTGCTTCAAAGAGAAGCAGCAATCAGTCGGGTGGCCTGGTCCTTGGTGGAAATTACAATGGGTGTTGGGTTCATAGTTCCTCGGTATTGGATTCAGTGGGGGTCGTGACTAGAGTACTGTGACCAAACCCTTTCAAATTAGCAAAGGTAGCAAAATGTTCAGGGACTGCCCCAAGGGTGTGAAGACTTGATCAAAAAGGGCTTTTCTCTACTATGGGGTCATCTGTGCCCCTTGCCCATTCCCGATTCTTTGCATTGGCTCGCTCCTGGTTGGGATTGGATGGGTTGCCTTGAATTGGAATGGGGTTGTGCTAGTATTGGGTCGCATATTGCCGACTGTTTGCACATCTGCCCCAGTTCTTCTTTCATTTCTGTGATCTGTGAACCTCCGGATCCCACTGTTTGCTATTTGTTCAATTTCCCCTCTCTTATCGCGTTCTCACAGCGATTGGCGTTCCTTACCAAATCAGCAAAGCTGGACTGCTGTTGGTATACCAAGAAGTCCGAGATGACTGAGAGGGTGTTCTTTGATATCATTTCAATCTTCTCATTGTTGAGTATTATGTTCTTGACCTAAGACGCCAGTGACCTCAAACGCACAAGATAATCACTAAATGCTTCATCGAGCTTCTATTTTAATTGGGCCAAATCAGACTTGCGCGGTTCTATGTCAATGTTATAGACATATTATTCTTGAAACAAGTGGGTCAGGTCCTTCCAAGATTAAATCATGGAAGGTTCCAACAAAGTGAACAACCTCAAGGTTGGGCCCGTAAGGCTTTTTTGGAAGACCTTTATAAGCAAATGCTCATCCCCTCTATACTGGTACAAGTCCACGCAGTAGGACTTGAGATGTGCAATGGGGTTGTGCGTGCTATTATATTTATCGAAGACTGGCACTTTGAATTTCAGGGGTAAGGGGACTTCGGAGAACAGGCATAAATCAGAAAAGTCCGTGGCATGGATCTCAGTTCCACCCATTTTCATAAATTATTTCTGAAACTTGTCAAGTTGTTCTTTCAATAGCTCCGATTCTTTCGATGGTGGTGCCGTTCCTTCGACTTTCAGCCTCCGTTCACTTTGCACTGAGAGCGGGCTGGTGATTACGAGTGGTGGAGGATTGATACTTGTGTGTGCCCCCATATAAGCCCCGTTACTTCTTATCTCATCTTCCTCATACTGCGGGTATTCATAGAGCGGGGGAAGGGTGTGATTTTCCTATTGGTGTTGGGTAGTCTGAAGGGGTGCTGGATGGGACCACTATAAATGGGGAAAATTTGGTGGAATGATGGGGTGAGTGGAGGTTGGGTTTTTTATTAGGGTTTGCTAAGGCCGTTGTGCCTGGGGATATTCATGGGGATGATTTTGAGATGTAGGAGGATGGGTGAGTTGGGTTTGATGAGCGGTGTGGGATAGGTTCCCGTATGGGGTTGGGTATGATGTGTGAATAAGATTTTGAGGGAATTGTGGAGGGTGTGTGGTTATGAGGTTCTAAGGTTTGGGGCTTGCTGGGCTTGGGTATTGGGTAAGGAGCTTGGATGGGTTTGTACCATAAGGCCTGGGTGGGTATGGACCACGAGACCTTGGTGGTTCGGACCCATTGGGCTTTGGTGGGTCTGGCCCATTGGGCCTTGATGGGTGTACCCCCTGGTGTATCCTTTGTTCTTCCATCAGCCGTAGCCCTTGGCTTTAAACCCCTCTCTTCTTGGCCTCCAAAACATAACTGTTATACTAAGCTGGCAATTTAGTCTTAACTACAAAACAAACTAAAAAGAGGATTATTAAATAGCTCCAAGGAGTAGTAAAGGCTAGGTTAAGAGGTGAAAAATGGTATTTTTTAGTGCTTAACAATGGGTCTGGCCCATTGGGCCTTGATGGGTCTGGCTCCATTGGGCCTTTGTGGATCTGACCTATTTGGCCATGGTGGGTCTGGCCCATGGTGGCCTGAGGCCCACTCCAATGACCTCATGGTTGGTGAGGGTCTTGGATGGTATGGACAATGGGGGGTTGATGAGAGTTTTGGGAAAAAGGGGCATGGAGATTCAGGAGAGCATGAGATGGGTTTGTGAGGGGTCGATAAGGGGGCTACTTTGAGAAGCCTTCTAGCTGGTGTAGACTCTGACCATCTCCTCCATCATGGCCATTGGATTGGGTGAGGGGGTGGATGTCGATGGTCCACCAAATGAAATATGGGGTGTGAATGAGGTGGATGTGTGGGAAAAATCGGGCATGGCCCCGATAAAATTGGCCATGACCTGGGTAGACGGGCGGATGTGTGGTGGGTCGGAGAAAACGGGTGTGGTATCGGTAAATGCGGAAGAATCAGATATATGTTGGGAAGATGAAAATGCGGCATGGTGGTAAAGGTGGGAAATGGAGTCGGGTTTTCGACGAATGTGCGTGGAATATGAGATAGGTTTGGGATGGACATGGAGGCAGAGATGGTTTGGGAAAATGAGGGGGAATGGGTGGTCGGATTGTGGGGGTTTCGAGCGGTGGTGGATGGATAAAGGGGTGCACTGAAGTGTCCGGTGATGGTAAACAGGGATTGGGTGAGTGGAATGGAGGTGAACATTTCCTCTGAATGAGAATGGGTTGGGGAGCGTGGCGGGGATGCATCGGGATCGGCCTATGCCAGATCTACTGCCCACAACATGGCTTGGTGAGGGGTTGGGTACGGATGCCTCAGGTGGGCTCCATAGATTTTTCTCCTTCTTTCCCTCTGGGATGACGGAGGGTAAGGCGGTGCCGTTGTGCCGGCACCCCAAGTCTTTTTTGGGTTTTGATTTTTTGTTGATTTTTTTGGATTTTGATTTTTGATTATTTTTGGTTGTTTTTTTTGGATAAAACAAATGAACCCTTAGTACGAGTTCTGGGGCTTTGGAGTTCCCGTTTTGGGTGATATTCGTACCCTAAATAACTCCCGCAGTGGGCTCCCAACATGCTTCAAAAGAATCAAAAGAGAAACCCTTCAATCTATGTGAAGGCAGGGGAACCAGGCGAACAACCCGATCCCTCAGAGCAAGTCAATAAGTGAGTGACCTCTTTTGACTAGCGAGGGCATATTGGGTGTCGAGAGTGCGGGACCTATCAGTGGTGCTAAACCACTAAGTGAGGGACTCAAGGAGGTGATAAAGGCCTCAGATTCGGGCTGCCTATCCTAGAACAGGCTTGGCGTGTGTATTATATGCGCCAGGCCAAAATCTGGAGATTTTGGCTTGGCATGTATATTATACACGCCAGAGTAGTTCTGGGCAAAAAAGGCTTGGTGTGTGTTTTATACACGCCAGGCAAATTCATGGTAAAAAAAAGGCTTGGCATGTATTTTACATGTGCCAGGCAAAATGGGATTATGTTTATATTTTATAGCAAACAGCAGGCCCGTAATTGGTCTCCTTTTTTTGGTTTTCTGGAAGCAATGCTTCTGGGGACTGATTTTCTTGTTATACCGGGTCCCTCGTCACCGAACCTAGGGATACAAGGTTGATTCAGAGCAACTAAATGCACTCCCCCAAGATTTTAAGTTTTGTAACTGGATTGGTTGCCCACTCGAAATACCTCCAGTGCAAGCGCCTTCTCAGATACTGGATGGGGTGGTACTTTTCCGGATCATCACCACTAGGGGCTGCCACCGTACTAATAATTGGGTGTTTGTATCTTTGCCTAAAATCTATCCCTGACAAAATTCAATTACGTCCCCCTCTTGGTTCAATTTTAACTTTAATTTTTAAGGGAGTTTGCTTAATATTCAAAAATGGGGGGTGATGGTCCCATGCCGCCTCTTCGGGCCGGCGTCCACTGATGAGATTTGACTACGGAAAGTAAAAGCTCACATAGGCCCGCCAAACGGCTAAGGCATATACATCCGCAAGTAAGCCCGCCAATGGGTTAAGGCATATAAATGACAGAAAATAAATAAAAGTAAAGACAATGCTCAAGTAGGCCTGCCAATCGGCTATGGCACTTAAACGATGAAAAAGTAGGGGTAAGTAAAAATTGACGGAATTGGAGGGGTAAGAAAAATTGACAGAATTGTAGGGCTAAGTAAAAATAAGAAAAAAACCAAAGGTTAGTAAAAATAACAAAAAAAGCCAAGTTTAAAGGCGAAGCACTACTAGCTACTTCCCAGTAGAGTCGCCATCTGTGGAACCATGGGCTCTTCCGAGTCTGTCGCGACGATGTGCTCGTTTAATAAGAAAAACTAGAGTCGCCACCTAGAGCTTTTGGTGTCGTGGGAAATCTCAAATCAATATTAAATGCATCGAAGTGCCAAATATGACTCCGATTTACCAGTCTAACGCCAAAGGCTCCTGGGTAGGGGCTTCGATTATCAATCGGGAAGGTGTTAGGCACCCGATCAACCCGCTCGTAAGTGGTCTCTACTTATGTCTAAAATAAAATGAAAAAGAGCACTTCCTCTTACCCAAAGGCACGATGATCCTATCATGCTCTCCGCAAACACCAAAAATTCGGCGGCATAACAGCTTGAATCCTTGGATAAAGGAAAAACAAAGAAAGTAGAGGAGTAGAGGGGAGAGCCGAAGCTCTCGGGCCCTTGTAGCACAGCTGTGGACCTTCTTGTGGGTGCACTTGACGATCTTCCGATAGCTTTAGGGGTTGAAAGATGGGTTCTATCTTCTAGGGATTGATAGCTAAGGGATAGAGGAGGAAGACTAGGGGATAGATCTCACCTAGGCTCCAAGGTTTTTTATGGAAGATGGGATCTAAAGGAGGATTTTGAATTATGGAATTGTTTGGGATTGGTGCACCAAACAGGAGTAAAGGATCTCTTAATTTTTTCTCTCTCTTGAAAAATTTTCAAGCCATTTGCAAGGGGGGTTGCCTTTCTATTTATAGGAAAAAGGGAGGTTAGGTGGGTACTTAAGAGCTAATTACGGTTAGCAATTAGGTAATATTCTAATATAAGGTTTCCTAGGATCTTAAGGGCCTAGAAATGTGGGCAATGGTCTTCAATGGTAGATGATAGGGTGGGGTTTCAAATGACTAGAGGATTGCAAATATGGTAAATGGGGGTGCAATAGTCCTAATGAAATGCACCCTAAACATTGGGATGGTCAACAAGTCAAATGCTAAAAGTGAAATTCAAGCAAAATCCAAGGTTTACTGTAGCTAAGTCTGGCACAAGTATTAACCACGCCAGGCCTATGCATAGTGTTTGGGAAGTTCAGAGCCCGCTGGGGGACCCATCCCTGTTTAGCGTGTATAATATACACACCAAGCCAATTTTGGAAAAAAATGGTGCCAGGCAATATTTCTCCACAAATGACCTGGCGCGTGTATTATACGTGCCAAGCAAAGCTCATCCCCTCAAGAGGCTCCTCGAGTGGTTCGTAACCTATCGAGAGGTTCATTCTCCCTTGGTAAAATAGGGTAATCTCAAGTCCGAAACTTCGGATCATCGTAACTTTTGACGTACAACTCAGATTGAGAAAGCTGAGAACTTCTACTTTTCAATGGTATAAGATTCAATCTCATTTGGGGTCCCTGCCAGCCCTGGTACATCTCTCTCTAACCATTGCTCAGGAGGGTTAACTAAGGGTTGGGGGAAGTTGGGGGTAATTCCTAAGGGTTCGGGTAAGTTCCTAAGGGTTTGGAAAGATTCCTAAGGGTTTTTGGGCAAGTTTCTAGGGTTTTGGGAAGATTCTTAAGGGTATGAGAGATGTTATCAAAAGCTTGAGGGTGCACCTCTCTTGCAACATGTTTCGATCGGGCCTTGGGCCAAATTTGGGTGTCTACATATAGGTTAGTGCTGCCAGATCTGTACCCAGATTTGGAGGTCTACTATTAAACCTTGCATTTTTAGATCAAATTTTCCTGTCGGACAAAACTCTTACTTATCAAAACTTGCTACAATACCTTCTTGCAAGACTATGTGTGGGATTGTTTTGTGTTCTTGTTTTCTAATCTCTTTGTTCTCTTCCCCTTTGATCTGTTCTTGTTTCTTTTACCATTCTTTGTTTCCATCTTTTTATAATAAAAAGAACACAACCAATCCTAGACCAACACATTCAATCTATTATTAGGGCGGCCATCGTTACAAGAGGTCAGGGCAATACCTTCAACCTTTAACCAAAAGCTTAGATTCGTTTCAGAGCAAAAGATCATCACCATTCTTGGTGAGGGGCAGGAGGAAGGAGAAAGGTTACCCACAGCATTGAGAACCTCAAAGTGTTTGACGTGCCACACACGATCGAAGACACAGACCTCCACAGTTTTGAATATGATGTATCGACAATAATCCCAGAGCCCCTCAAGAAGATCACCATGAAGACCAGAGCTAAAATGGTCGCAGCTGTGGCCATGCTTCAGAAATGGGGCTATCAAAAAGGTAAAGGATTGGGACCCCGTTTGTAAGGCAGGAAGGTCCTAGTTAGGGCTAGAGGTGGGCAACAGATCAGATTTGGGTTTGGTTACAAGCCCACTCAGGAGAAGTTTAAGAAGCTAAGGAGAAAGCTCGAAATATAGCTACTGCCAAAGCCCACGGAATAGACCTGAAAGACGCACCCCAATCGCGGCATCACATTTGGAGTACATTCGTGAGCACAGGGGTCATGAAAATTGATCAGAATGGGGCAATGCAACTGACTCCACACAAGCCGATACCCGCTATTCACCCAACCAATCCCCAAATCACCCCCTGCTATGGAAATAGAGCTAGCATCCCTGTCCCTCTTCGAGGAAGAGGTTCCCCCATAAATGCACCCCTCTATTGTAAACCATCACAAACCCATGTTGATGTTCAAGGACTAGCTCCCGGACAAGCCCATGATAAATATGATGGAGGCAGACTCTCAAAAGCCATCTCGATCAGCCTCCTCCATGAGGCCAGGTAACAGGGCGGCACCTCAAGTGAGCAATTAGACATCAATAACCCTAACTCTGGAAGCATTGAATGGCCAAAAATACGACACCAGCTTCCCAAAAAAAAAAACCTATAAAAAGTGAGATTAGCCCTTGGCAGGCAATACCATATATGTACAGAGACCCGCATTGCCAAGGGCCAATTTCCAAAGAAAATAAAAATCCTAAAAAAATAGAAAGAATGCAAAATCTAAAAATATTGTCTTTCAAAATTCCTTAAAAAAAAAAAAAAAAAGATGCCTTAATAAAAAAACTCGTCCCACGTGAAGTCGACCCCTTTTCTGTAGAAATATAAGAAGAGGTAGGGTTCACGAGTCTGGACCGGGAGATCCCCAGTGAGTAGCTCCCCAATGAGCTCCTTGACCAATTTGTCGATTTTGAGCATGGCTCTACCCCAACCATTGAAGAAATAGAGGACGTAAACCTGGGTACCAAGGAGGTTCCTAAAATCAATAAAATCGAAACATCGCTATCTCTAGAGGAAAGAAAAGACATGATTAATTCCTTCGGTCATACCAAGACGTCTTCGCATGGTCATATGAGGACATGCCTGGTTTGGATACCGATTTGGTACAGCATGAGCTGCCACTATATCCATACGTTAAGCTGGTCAAGTAGTAGTTGAGATGCCTCAGGCCAGAAAAAAAATAGCTGAGCTTTCATGGTACTTTTTATTATATGCAACTATACACATGTGTGTTTCAATGTAGTAAAATATCAATATTTTATCTGCAATGCAACTGTGATAAATTAATTTCCTAAGTCTAACGTTTGCCTTTGATCTTTGGATCCTACTTTAAATTAGGAGCAACGGGTCAATTCCGATCAAGCACCCAATATTTCGATCAGGTTGATTCCACTGCTAAATCTTCGACCGAAGCGCTCCGTCTTTGGATTCCTGTGAACTTTAGTGTCTTAAGCTTCAGATTCCTCAGAAAAAGGTTAATCGTTGGTTGAGACCAACCTATTGAGAATGAAACTATATATCAATCAACTATGTACAAACATGCATGCAGAAGGGTTCATTTCTTTATTTTTCTGCAGGCTTAAAACCTGCATTGGCGCGATTTCCCTTAGATAGGCACCATGCGTCAGGGCATCCGTAGGATGGCTATTTGTTCTTATAAGTTGTACCATGATGGGATCTGGGTCGGGACTTTCATAGCCTTTGTTGTTTATTACCCCTAATGGGGGTATGTTTATGTATAGTTAAATGATTTCTAAGATCATTATTAGCAGAAACTAGGATTGGGTGTCTCCTTTGGTGGGTGATCAGTCACAGAATATACCATTTTATCACCCTTAACTTAATTCTGCTAGACCCCAGTTTGCTACTAACAAGCTAATGATGTGCAAATATTAAAGAAAATCAGCAAAAGAGAACGAAAGTGTTAATCTTCTTCAAAATGAACTAAAAAAGAAATAAGAAATCGTACTTTACGATTGAATGAAGCTAAAGAAAGAAACAAGAAATTGCAATTTATGATTCATCAGAAGACGTTCAAAGCAATAGGCGATATAGAAAGAAAGCGATTGATCTTAGTAAAGAATTGTCCAAAGAGAAAACAGAAAAAGAGAAGTCGTGATTTACAATTTTATAGAATGAAGACTCATGTTGTAATTGATCACATGAAGATTTACACTGCCATGCACCAAAATAGAAGAACTCTTGAATTATAAGTATAACAAATCATGAATCTGAGAAGATTGATGAAGGACAGATCTCGATTACTGAAATTAAGGAGAAAATCTTGAGGCGCATCAACCACTGAAAGCAATGAAGAAAAAATTAGGAATTAGAGTTATATTAAGAATCTTATGATCTATAAATAAGAGAGCTCGGCATAAGAATAATTTCATCGAAGGAATTCTCAAAATCAAATGAAAACTGAGCTTGGGTTTTCTTCTAATAAAAAATAGTTTAGTGTAGTTTATAAATCCAAGATTCCTCGATCACAATTGACGACTGGGATTGAGAGCTGAAAGATTAGTGTAGATATCCGTAGTTTCTCTGAAATAATTGATGCATGCGACTGAGGGGTGAAAAATATATTTTTACTTTGCTTTCTAGTTTAGATTTATTTTATTGCAATTTACTGCTTTGTAAACATCTCAAAGTTTTGATTTGAATTGATGACTCAGGTTGAGATTTGCAGATTAGTGTAATGGTTTTACTTTTCCATCTTCAATTTTCTCGAATTTGATTGGCACCCAAGGTTTAGGAGATTATTGATTAGATTAAATTTGTATTGATAGGATCCTAGTTTTGATTGACGACCAATGCTAGGAGACTTGATATATGGTGTAACAGTATTTTAATTTCATAAATATTTGAGAACAGAAGGAGACTAATTAACGACCAGGATCTAGAAGTTTAATGATTAAGATTTATTTTCTTGCACTTTAGTTTAAGAAACCATCCTTATATTCATATTTCTCAAGTAGTTTAGAACCTTAAAGATAAATATAAGTTTTCAGAAAAGCAAAATACAAAGATAAATCATTTCCTTGTGGGAAAGACCCTATACTAGCATTACAATTTCCATTGCGCGCTTACAATAGGTTAAGACGTAATTAGAACAACATAAAGAGCACATCAAGTTTTTACGTCATTGCTGAGGAAGTGGATTTTATTCTATATTCTTTTTTTTAGAAAATAAATATTTATCTTTCTCTTTTTATATTTCTTTGTATTTTTATTTTCTTGATCACTTCTTAAGCTTTTTCAAGTTTATTCGGAGCTAGCGAATATAGGTTTCAACTTTCCCTGATCAGAGAAGCTAGAGGCCCAGATTTGTTTCTCTCCCTACTTTCTAAAATAAAAATTTGATAAAATTGAAAATAAAATATAAATTTATAATAATTGTTTTAGCCACCTTGCTCTGTTCTAACTCTATTCCTTATGGCAGGAAAAAACCGATTTGTGGCTAAAGTATTGGGGGAGTATTACGCACTGAGACCTCTTATACCTCCCCCACGCATTCAAGTACCCCCTCTAGCTAGTAATGGGACTTTTGAAATTATGTCCAATATGCTTTTGTGCAACCGTGGGATTTGTGACGATCCCATCACGACGATGCACTCGCTATCATATGGGTATCTATTTGGAGTCACCACCCGGAGCTTTTGGTGTCTCGGGAAACCTAGTTTATTTTTATGAGCACCGAAGTGCTAAACAAATATGACTCCGATTCACCGGTCTATTGCAAAGGCTCATGGGTAGGGGCTTCGGTTATCGATTGGAAAGGTGTTAGACACCCGATCAACCCGCTTGAAGCGGTCTCTACTTATAGTAAAAAAAAAAAGGAAATGATAAGAGCAAACGAAGCTTATTTTACCCCAAAGGGCTCTAAGATCCTATTTGTGCCCCTCCGCTCTTACCGAAAAGTCGGCGGCATAACGGTACAAATGCAAGGATGAGAAGTGCTAGAAAGAGTTAGGAGAAGAAAGGGGAGAGCCGAAGCCCTCGAGCCCTTGTAACACCATAGGAGAGCCTTACATGGCTTGCTTTTGATGAACTCTTGATGGCTTGCAAAGCATGAGAATGGGTTCTAATTCTTAAGGGAGATAGCTAAGAGATAGAGGGAGGGTGCTAGGGTAGAACCCACATCTAACCTAGAGGCTTTTTTATGAAAGTCAAGGGTGGGAAAGAGGTTTTGAATTCTGGTTTTTTCTTGGGAAATATGCACCAAAGGGAAAAAGATCTTCTCACTTAAGCTCTTTCTCCCTTAGGCAAAAATTCTCAACCCCTAATCCAAGGGGAGGGGGGTTCTATTTATAGGCAAAGGGTGGGTTAGGAGAGTGTTTAGATGCTAATTGGGTTTAGTAATTAGGTAATCTAATATCTAAGGATTCCTAGGGTTTTGAGAGCTTGGAGATGTGTGTAATGAAGCCCTAATGGTGGATGATAGGGTAGGGGGTTTAAGGAACTTAAGAATTGCAAATAAGCTTTAAAAGGGTGCAACAGTGCTGTCAAAACACACCCCAAAGACTGAGGTGGTCAACAAGTCAAACCCTATAATTGAAATTTGAGGCAAAAAAGCGCAATTACTATTCATATGCCTGGCGCAACTATTAGTTGCGCCAAGCATATGTACAGTAAAATAGTGGGTAAGATTTCTTTGAAGTTGCAAGCCTGCGGGGAGCGGGGGGACCCATTTATACTTGGAGCAACTATTAGTTGCATCAGGCCATTTCAGGGGGGAAAAGGCCTGACACAACTATTAGTTGCGTCAGGGAAATTCTGGGGGAAATTGGCCTGGCGCTACTATTAGTTGCGCCAGACAAAAATTCTTCCAAAATATCCCGATTTTCAAATGGTCATAACTTTTGATATATAACTCTAATTGTGGTAATATTTGGCTTGTTGAAAATTTGGAGAAGTTCTTTTTCAACTGGTATATAACTCAGCTCCTGAAGAGGTCTGTGTACATTTTGGTACTTCTCTTTCTAACCACTGCTGAGGAGGATTCGACACTAGTCCGAGAAAGGGTTCTAATGGGTTTGGGAAGGTTAGGGTTGATTCCTAAGGGTTCAAAAAGGTTCCTAAGGGTTCAAGAAGGTTCCTAAGGGTATCATATATTCCATCAAAAGCTCAAAAGTGCACCTCTCTCGAAATGTGTTTCGATCGAGCCTTGGGCCGAATTTGGGTGTCTATAGATGCCTCTCTTTGGTATCCGATCACTAATGATTGAATGCCAAAGACAAGAGACATGCGAAAAGGCCCAAGGCATTATTGACAGGTCTGCTATATTTAGAAATAACTTCAAACATCAGATGAGTGACATGGTGAGAAAATAAAAGCCCTGTATGCCAGGCCAAACATTCGTTTCTCAAGTAATTGATCCCCAAGCGCTTAGCGACATTACTGGGCATAACCGAGGTGGAACGAGTTGTGAAAGCCTTGTCTGCCAAGCCAAACATTCACTTCTCGACACGATTTGAAGGTATTTGATGTTTAAGATTCATTCTGAATACAAGAGCTTTGCAAGTAAGAGGGGTGATCGACCCACATTCAAAGATAGGCGCAAAGTAAAAATAAGCAAGGCTCCATAGTTTGCGTCCAATCGTATGAGATATTTGATTGCCCCATCTTACTATTTGCGGGTGCCCCTGCCTCAGGTAGGTTCAAAATCTTTAGGTGAACCCATCGATCCCGAAGTTTATTTAGCATGACTACCCGAGCGAAGCGAATAGAGGTCGCAACGCTTTTTGGGGAGTACGTGCCCTTTTTGAAAACGTGCCCCAGATCAATATGACCTAGAGCATCTAGCTTCATCTACCTTAATTAGGTCCAACCAAATATTGGGTATCTTCCAAAAGGGACATCCAATCCTGGTTGGTACCAATAATGATCATAAATATTATTCAACTATGCATAATCATGTGCCCATTAGGGGCGATAAGCAATAAAGGCGATGGAAGCCCCGACCTGGACCTGTCGGGCTACAATTTACGAGAATAAATGACCATCATATAGATACCCAGATGCATGGTGTACACTTTACAGGGATACCATTGCCAATACAGGTTATAAGCCTATAGAAAATAAAGGGGAAATGAACCCTTCTAGATTCATGATTGCACATAGTTTGATTGATGTGTAATCTCATTCTCAACAGGTTGGTCTCAACCAACGATTGATCTTTTCCAACAGAGTTATCTGAGCCTCAAACCCCATAGGGCGCGCACCTAGACTGTGCGGACCAAGAGTCCACACCTCCGAAAAGTTTGTGAAAAATTTGAAGCTTAAACTCTCACGTTCCTATGAATCAAAGACAGAGCGCTTAGGTCAACAATTTAGTAGTGGAATCCTCCTGACCGAAACATTGACTGTCTGATCATGATTGACACTGTTGCTCCTACTTCGAAGTAGGATCCATGGATCCAAGGCGAACCTTAGACCCAAGACATTAGTTTTGCACAGCTGCGTTGCCGATAAAATATGGACATTGTACCGCATTGAAAACATGCTTGTGCGTAGCTGTGCATGAGAAGAGTTCACAGATTTCTTTTTTTCTTTCTCAAAATGATTTTCATTCTCCCTCTTTTTTTTTAATAGACCTGACGTCGGTGGCGAGATGCTTCATCTGATTTTTCCATCACTGGGAAGTTCCCTGCTTCGAGGCTTTTGACCGTTTGATGTTCCTGCACATCCTTAAGAAAATGTCAGTCCCTTTTTTGTTGATATAGGTAACAATAAACATCCTAATTGATAAAAAGAGAAACAAACTTTTACCTATATATATATATATTTTTTTTTTTTCAAGATTTATATATATTTTATGAATTTTTATTTTCAAAGATTTTTTTATTCTTTTTCTTTATTTTTGACATGGAAGTACGATGTTGTAACTATGTACATTAGAAAGAGTAGAGTTTTTTTGAATTTTTATTTTTCTGAGATTTTTTGTTCTTTTTCTTCAATTTTGAGATGGAAGTAAGATGCTGTGACTATGTGCATGAGAAAGAGCATAAATATATGTGTACATTTTTTGTATTTGAATTTTTCTTTATGATTTTTTTTCTTTTTTTGTTTGTTCTCTCTTTTTTTTTGGCTTCTCTTCTTCTATTTTTTTTTATGCCTTATTAGTGAGGTGAAGTCACGGGTCCCATTTTAAGCATAGCTGAACCCTTTCCTATGGTCGGGCCTGAATGAGTTTCAGCAGTTTCACCAAGGCCAGAACGTCAATCCCTTTGGATTGAGTCAAACCTTTCTCCTTACCTTGATTCATATGTTTGATAATGCAGTTTCACAAAAACAATTCTGGTTGGGACCCGATTTGAACTAGCATGAGGGGCCCAGAAAAGGGGATCTGGGAGAGTAACCAAGAGGGCTCCTTAAACATTAATCAATCATTTCAAACCCTTCTTCTTTTTCTTTTTTTCTTTTTTTCTTTTTATTTATCTCCTTTTTCACCCGTGGCGCCCTTTCGGGTTTTCACCACGTCCATGGGCTTAGCTCTCTTACCCCAAGCGCCCTATCATGTTTTCATCTGGTCTGCACAAACTCGTTGTTGTTACCTATAGTGCCCTTTCAGGTTTTTACCACGTCCATCTTACTTTGAGCTTATATATATATATTTTTTTTACTTTTTATTTCAAAAGCCACAACATAGGCGTCGATTCAGTCCTAGCCGGTTGGACAGGGTCTTGTGTCGTCTCACAACTTGGCTCGTGTTGACTTAACAGGTACTATGACTGCTTGTGAACCTAAAAAGAGAGCTTCCTTTAGGGTGTAGCTTAGCCATGGGTCAGGTTAGGATTTGAAGGTATGCTGGGCTAAATAGGGTTTTCTTGATGTGGCTTCAGTTTCTCTCAACATCCTTCTCGCTTGGGGGATTTTAGTGTACATTTCCCACGATTCTATTTTTTTTTTTTCTTTATCTTTTTTCAGGCAATCTCTTTTTGAGGTTTTACTTTTTCAATTGTTTAGATTTTAATGGTAACTTTACTTCTTCTCTCTTTTTTTTTATATATGTACACACTTTTCTTTTCCAGGGAAGTGGTTCATTGAAAGAAAGGCCAAGGTTTAAAATGGGGTAGCAAAGGATATCATCATTTTTAGGGATGCTTTTTGGATATTGTGCTTAAAATGATGGTCACTTTTTGGTGGATCTTTAAGCAGCCACGTATCTATTTCACCAATACTTACCTTATTGCAATAGACTAAGCGTAGAACCGTCAAACATATCGAACATTAATTGGCTCAGGAAGATGATCTCCGTCTATGGTGGCGAGGTGGATGGTGGTAGCACCTCTCGAACGACATAAGGTCCTTCCCAATTCGGCTTGAACTTCCCTCTCAGATCGGCATGGAGGGACGGAAAGATCTTTTTCAACACAGAGTCTCCTATGTTTAGATCTCGACTGTGGACACGTTTATTTTATGCGCATGCGATTCTCCCCTAGTAAACTTGAGTGCGACACAAGGCTACAAGTCTCTTCTCGTCCAATAAGTTCAATTGTTCGAAGCGGGATCTCTCTCTCTTTGCTTCAGGTAAGCCTGATTCCATAAGGATTCGGAGCGAGGGTACTTCAACCTCAACTAGTAGAATGGCCTTAGTTCCATACATAAGGGAGAATGGTGTTGCCCCTGTAGCGGTACGGATCGATGTTCTGTAGGCCCACAAACCAAACGGTAGCATTTCGCTCCAATCTTGGTAAGTGACGACCATCTTCTCAAGGATGCGGATTACTGTCTTATTCACAGATTCCATGGCTCCATTAGTTTGAGGCCGATAAGATGATGAATGATGGTGCTTGATTTTGTATTGCTCGCAGAAGGTCCTGATGCTCTTATTTGCAAAGTTTATGTTGTTGTCCATGATAATATCCTTGGGTACTCCAAATTGACACGCAATATTATTTTTGAGAAACTTCTCGACGTGACTGGCCGTGATGTTGGCATATAATGCCGCTTCTACCCACATGGTGAAGTATTCAATGGTGACGAGGATGAACTAATCCCCGTTCGATGCTTTCGGATTAATCATTCCGACGACGTCCAGGCCCCAGGTAGCAAATGGCCAAGGAGTGGTCATGCAGTGAAGATCGATGGCAGGGGCATGCATCAGGTTGGAATGTTCCTGACACATATAGCATTTTTGAACATGTTTGCAACAATCTGATTCCATAGTGGTCTAAAAGTATCCATGCCACAGAATTTTCGTAGCAAGCATGTGACCGCTAATGTGGGCTCCGCATACTCCCTCGTGGATCTCCTTCATAATATTGACCGCTTCACTTTCTGTAAGGCACCTGAGTAAGATGTTATTATAGGATCACTTGTAAAGGCATTCTTCACAAATGACATAGCCTGCCGCTAGACGCTGAAGGGTTCGCCAGTCGGTCTTGGACGTACCCTTAGGGAAAGTTAGTGTCTCAGGGAAATTCTTGATATCTGAGAACCAAGGTGGCTCATCACCAGGCTTTGTAGGTTCCTCAATCAGGAGGCTAAAGGCTGGCTCATTCCTTTGCTCGATCATGATCGGCTTCATCTCAGCACCATACGGGATTTCTATCATTAACGCCAAAATGGTTAGTGCGTCGGCAAAGCGATTCCTAATCCGGGGGACATATGAGAATGTCATGTCTTGAAATCAAGCTATCAGATCCTCGTGGTGCTCATGATAGGGTATTAGTTACTCCTCTTTTGTCTTCCAGTCACCGTTCGTCCAGCATATGATCAACTGTGAATTGCCAAATACTCGGAGGTGAGTTACGTTCAGATCGAGAGCTGCCTTTAGACCAGTGGCACAAGCTTCGTACTCAGCCATGTTGTTAGTGCAAGGAAAGTTGAGCTTGATAAAGATGGGTACGTGGGATCCTTTCGGCAAAATCAAAATGGCACCAACTCCCTAACCCTTGACATTAGCTGCCCCATCAAAGTGCATTACCCATGATTCTTCTGCTTCTTCAGTATTGTCTTCCATCATGAAAAGGATGTCATCTTCAAGGAACTTGGTTCTCAAAGGTTCATAATCTGGCAAAGGATTCTTGGTAAGATGATCGGCGAGTGCTTGCCCCTTAATCGACTTCTGAGTAATGTATGTGATATCAAACTCAGATAATAAAAGTTGCCATTCTGCGATTCATCCAGTAAGTGCTAGCTTTTCGAACAGGTATTTCAACAGGTCCATTCATGCCAAAAGTAGAACGATTTGAGATAGCAAGTAATGGTGGAGCCTCTGAGTAGCCCATACAAGAGCCAGGCATGCTTTCTCTAGATGAGAATAGCGCGTTAATTAGTAAACTTCTTACTCAGGTAGTAAATGGCCTGCTCCCTTCTTCCTGTCTCGTCATGTTGCCCTAAGACACATCCCATTGAGACTTCTGTCATGGAGATATACATCAAGAGTGGTCTCCCCGGCTCTGTATATGGTGGCAGCATTTTAGTGATGGCTTTGACTTTGACTGGGTCAACCTCGATCCCTCTCCTATTGATGATGAATCCCAACTGTTTCCCTGACATCGCACTTTTGTGGATTCAGATATAACCTGTACTTTCTCAGTCTTTCAAACTATTTTTGGAGGTTTACCAGATGATCGCTTTGCTCTGGTGACTTGGCTATCATATCATTGACATACACTTCAATTTCTCGATGCATCATGTCGTGAAACAAGGCGGTCATAGCTCTCTGGCATGTTGCACCGGCATTCTTCAACCCAAATGGCAGGACTCTGTAGCAAAAGGTTCCCCAAGGAGTGATCAATATAGTCTTTTCTCGATCCGCCTCTGCCATCTTAATCTAATTATATCCTGTGAATCTATCCATAAAAGAAAGCATCCCGTTGCTTAGCAGTGTTATCGACCAAGATGTCAATGTGCGGCAATGGGAAATCATCTTTCGAGCTTGCCATATTCAAGTTTCTAAAATCTATGCATAAACGGACCTTTCCATCTTTTTTTGGTATAGGCAAAATATTGGCTAGCCACTGCCGGTAGTTAGATACCATGAGAAACCCCGCATCCTACTGCTTGATGACCTCGTCTTTGACTTTTAATATCCACTCGGGTCGGAGACGTCTCAGCTTCTACTTAACCGGCTTCATATCAGGGTAGAGAGGCAGCTCATGCTCGACCAAATCGGTGTCCAGACCAGGCATGTACTCCTATGACTAGGTAAAAATGTCTTGGTATGATCGAAGGAAATCGATCATGCTTTTTCTTTCTTCGGGAGATAGGGACGTTCTGATTTTGGTAATGCAGGGAATCTCCTCAGTCCCTAGATTAATGTCCTCACTTTCTTCGACAATGGGGGTAGGGCCATATTCAAATTTGGTAAACTGGTCAAGGAGCTCATTGGGGTGCTCCTCAAAGGGGGCATCCTCATCCAGACTCATGATTCCTACCTCTTCTTGTATTTCTATAGGAAAGGGGTCGAATTCACATGGGACAGGTATTTCGATTAAGGCATCTTTTTGTGGGACTTTATCTAAAATTTTAAATGACAATATATTTGGACTTTGTATTTTATCAATGTTTTTGGGATTTATATTTTTTCAATGTTTTTGAGATTCTATATTTTTCCAATGCTTTTGAAATTTTTATTTTCTTCGGAGACGGACCCTTCGCAAAGCGGGTTGCTATATATACAAGGTATGGCCTACATGGGCTTGTCTCACTTTTTATAGGTTGTTTTTTTTCAGGAAACATGCGCTAAATTATAGGCCACTCCCTGCTTCCAAAGTTTGGGGCAAAGATGCCCAATTGCATACCTGACTTGCTGCCCCTTTACCATTGTGGATGTAGGAGGCTGGCGAATGTGACTCTTCTGGACCAGCCTCCATCATATTGATTATAGGCTCATCTGAGATTTCATCCTCAAGCGTCAGTAGAGTCCTATGGTGGTTTACCACAGGAGGAGTTTGTGCAGGTATGGAATGCCGCTACACAAATAGGGATAGGGCAGCCAGATCTATTTTGAGGTTGGGAAGGAAGATGTGGGGATTGGTGGGATGGACAGGGGTCATGGGTTTGTGTGGGTCAAATGGGTTACCCGATTTCGATCGATCTTTACAACCCCAGTGCTAACAAAGGATTCCCTGATGTGCGACCTAGGGCAAGGTTTCTCTTCTATGTTGATTCCTCGAGCTCTTGTAGCTACGGTGACTTTGGCCTCCCGGACCTCTTCCTCTGTGGGCTTGTAACCTAACCTAAAATGAACTTTCTGTCCCTTGGCTATGACTGGCTCTCTTCTGCCCTGCAATCTAGGTCCTATTCCTCTGCCTTTCTGATAGCCCCATTTCTGGAACATGACCACCGCCGCTTCCATTCCACCGCTGGTTGTGGGAGTGATGTTTCTCGATGGTTTCAAACCTACTACTGACACCTCATACTCGAAACTGTGGAGGTCGGTGTCTTCCTCAGTATGTGGCACATTCACTACCTTAGGGTTTTCAATGTTATGGGTGGCCTTGTCTTTCTCATCATGCCCTTCACCAAGGATGGTGATCACCTTCTGCCCAGATATGAAATTTAGCTTTTGATGGAGGGTACAAGGTATCGCCCCGACCTCATGTAACCACGGGCGTCCTATTAGCAAATTCCAGATCGACCTCTCCCATTATTTCTCTTCTTGTATTATCAAATCCCTTAGCGCTAGTCCTTGTCAGCCTTAGCATACAGGGGTCCACATCGATCTTGGTGGCAGTCCTCAACGGGTACACATTTTCAGAGCTGACCCGTTATCAATTATAACCAAGGAACTTATCATGTTCTTAGATTCGACAATAATATTAATGGATTTGGGATGACTGTTTCCCTCCTCAGGTAGGTCAGTGTCTGAAAATGAAATGGCATTGGGTGCCATCACCGGTCCGATTATTTGCCCGACATCATCTGGGTTCACCTGTTGGAACACATGTGCAATCTTTAACGCCCCCATTAGAGCTTGGAAATAGAGTGGGGACATCATCAAAAAGATCTCAGACAATGATATGGGCTGACATCCTTCTTAACTAAGTCTTGAGAATGTGCTCCCGACTCATTTTCTCAAATGGGTGGACAACACTGTCCTTCTTTCCCTCTGGCCTTGCTGGTGTTGCTGCTGCTATGGCAGTTGCTGCTGTTGTTGCCTCTGGCTGTTTCGAGATTCTTTCTAATATGGTAATGAAGTCCACTGCCCCCTCCCTATTGTTGTTGCTGTTGTTAGCATTGGTTTGCTCATAGCTTAGTAGGACCTGATGTGGATCATAGGTTGGTCCTGAGAGCTGGAGTGGTATGGCTGCCGACACCTGAAGTGCATGTACTGATGGTTTAGGAGGTGTGGGTAATACTTGATTTATTTCGGTGGTAGTTGATTGGGTGGCAAAATTGGACCAAATGGGGTTGGTGAAGCTTGAGGGTGGTGGTACTGAGGGAAATGGGGTAAAAGTAGGCCACTGGTAGCTAATAAGTGCGGGCGGAGGATCGGGAGTTTGATGGGTCATTAGGTAATTGATGGGGGCAGTGGAGTTCGCAGGTGGTTGAACCGAGAGAAATAGGGTGGGCGCTAGCCATTGGTAGTTTATTGGTGGTAAAGGATTGGGGGTCTGTTGGTTTATCAGGCAATTGATGGGGGCGGTGGAATATGGTTGATATTCCTTTATTTGTATGTAGTTAATGGGGGTGGATGGTAGAAAATAGGCCCTATGATCTAGGGTGTCAACTGCTGGTGTAGGGGTAGGAAAATAATCTACGAAATTTACGGTCTCAATCATCCCAATAGTTCTTTCTTCTCGGTCTTGCTGCCTTTGGATCATAAAATTTTCTCTGTTATTGAAATAATCAGAGGGGTCGAATTCATACTCTTGCTCAATTTCTTCTACCATCCCTATGGTGTATGGTCACATGCTGGTTTGCTTGGGTGGGTGCAGGGGGAATGATCTTTCCAACATCGATTAAATCTTAGATCGTGTGCTTCAATGGGAAGCAGCGATCAGTCGGGTGACCCGGACGCTAGTGGAAATTACAATGAGTATTTGGATCAAAATTATATGGAATCGAATTGGGAGGAGGTCATAGTGGGAGCGCGGTTACTAATCCCTTTTCAATTCATAAAGGTAAAAGTACACTTAAAGATTGCCCCAAGGGTATAAAAACACGATCATAACAGGCTCTCCTCTCCATGGTCATTTGCACCCCCTGTCCATGCCCTGCTCTCTGCACTAGCCCTGGTCTGACGGGATCTGGTTGCACTCCCTTAAACTGAAAGGGGACTACATTGTTATTGGGCCTGGTATTAGTCACATTCTGAACCTCTGCCCTGCCCTCCTATCATTTCTCTGTTCGACAAACCTTCTAACTCCGCTGGGTCCCCCTGAAGCATCCTTACTGAGCCGTCCTTCCCTAATGGCATCCTCACAGCGGTTGGCGTTCCTTACCAAATCAGTAAAATTGGACTACTGTTGGTAGACAAGAAAATTGAAAATCATTGGCAGAGTGTTCTTGGAAATCATCTCTATCTGCTCATCATCTGGTATTCTATTTCTGACTTGAGCTGCCAGGGCTCTCCAACGCCCCAAATAGTCGTTGAAGGTCTCGTTGGGATTCTGTATCAACCAGGCTAAATCAGACTTGCGTAGTTTAATATCAGTATTGTAGACATACTGTTCCTGGAACAACTGCATCTAGTTCTTCCATGTCTTCATCATGGACGGTTCAAGAGACGTAAACCAAATCTCAAAGCTGGTCCGATTAAACTTTTCTGAAAGACTTTAATTAGCAGTCTCTCGTCCCTCCCGTATTGGCACATGTCCCCATAATAGGACATGAGGTGCGCAATCGGGTTGCCCGTGCCATTGTACTTGTCGAATGCTGGCATTTTAAATTTGGGGGGCAGGGGGACCTCGTCGAACAGGCATAAATTCGTGAAGTCTGTGCTGTGGATTTCAGCACCACCCATCTTCTATAATTGCTTCTAGAATTTATCCAATTGTTCTTTCAGCTATTTCGACTCCTTGGACATGGGGGGCGTCTTCTCAATTATTAGTCTGGACTCACTTTGGGCTGCCATGGGTGGGGTAATTACAGGTGGAGGATTGGCATTGGTCACTGCCCCGGCATAGGCCGCACTATTTCTGATCTTGTCCCCCTCATACTGTGGTCTACATAGGGTGCTGTGAGGACAAGATTTCCATGTTGATGTATGGAATGGATGGGATTGGACTGGATATGGGTTGGGTGAGCCCCTTGGATATAAGGGAAGTGTTGTGGGGTGATGGGGTGAGTGGTAGTTTGGTTTAGGGGTGGGGCCTGATATGGCCATTGAACATGAGGGAAGGTTTGGAGATGGTCTTGGGGTATGGGGCCATGAGAAAATTGGGTTTGGGGTATGGCATGGGTTTGACCCGGGTGTGAAGGTTGGGGGTGGGTGAAATTTTGGGAGTATTGCGGAGGGTATGACTATGGGGCTTAGGCCATGGGCCCAGGGTAGGTTTGGGCCATAAGGCTTTAATTAGGTTGGGCTTGGGTAAAGGTTGTGGGGTTCGGAGGATCTTGACCCATTAGGCTTTGATGGGAAGGGCCCATTGGGCTTTGGAGGGCTTGGGCCATGGGCCATTGGTGGGTTTGGGCCTGGGCCAGATGGGTTTGGGCTGTGAGCCCTTGGGGTATGTGGGTCTAGCCCGTTGGGTTTTGAGGGGTATGGGCCATCGGCCCTTGGAGGGTATGGGCTTGGGTCAAATGGGCTTGATCCATGGGCCCTTGATGTATGTGGGTTGGGCCCATTGGGTTTTGAGGGGCCATTGGTGGGTATGGGCCATGAGCCCTTGATGGGTATGGGCCATGGGCCCTAGATGGGTTTGGGCTATGGGCCCCTGGTAAATTTGGGCTGTGGGCCCTTGGCTATGGGTGATGGGGTGTCGGGCCATTAGGCCTTGGAGATCCTAGGTGGTGGAGTTTTTGGCCAATGGGCCTTGGTAAATGGCAAGGTTCTGGGCCAATGGACCTTGGGGCATGTGGGAAATAATGGTTTGGATGGTGTAAATTATGGGGGCTTGATGGTGGTCATGGGAGAGTGAAGCATGGAGGTTGGCTAAGGTATGGGATGGGTTCATGGATGTGTGGTGTGGATGAGAGGATATATTTTGGGAAGCCTTCCATAAGGAGTACGCTTGAAACGTCTCGTCCATCATGGTCATGGAAGGATGATCGGGTGTAGATGGTGGATTTAGAGGATGATTGGGTATGGATGGGATGGATGTGGTAGAAAAATTTGGCATGACCCCGGTATACTCCGGCATGACCACGGCATGTGATGGGATATGGGGTGGATTGGAGAGTTGAGGCGAGGTAAAAGATGGGGAAGGATTAGGAATGTTTAGGGATGAGGATTGGTGAGGTGTGGATGTTTGGAAAAAATTGGGCGTGGCCCCGATAAAAATGGGCATGACCCGGGTAGATGGGGGGACTTGTGGGGGGTGGGATAGGGTGGAGATGACATAGGTAAATGAGAGCGGATTTGGCCTATATGGGGAAGGTGGACAATGGGGCATGGATGTGGATTGGGAAAATGGGGTTGGGTTTATCATGAATGTGGATGGGAAAGGTGATGAATTTTGAGGGGATGTGGATGGAATGGATGGTTAGCTTGGCATGGACATGGGGGGAAAGGTAGCTTGGGAAAAAGATGGGGAATGAGGGGGTTGATTTTGGATGTTTTGGGAAGTGGTGGTCTTGAAACTGGGGGTGCCAAACGGGCCAGTAACGGTAAAAGGGGATAGGGGGATGGGGATGGATGTGAAGGCTTCTCCCAAATGGGAGTGGGTTGGAGAATTTTGCGGGGATGAGTCGGGATCGGCGTAAGCTAGGTTCACTACCCACGACATCCTTTGGGAATAGGTTGGGTAAGGGTGCCTTGGATAAGGTTCAAAAATCCTCCTCCTTCTTCCCCTATGGGATGACGGAGGGCAATATGATGCGTTGTGTCGGCACCACAAAGATTTTATTTTTAGGTTTTTAATTTTTTAGTCATTTTTTGAAAGAATTTTTTTTGTAGAAAACAAAGGTTTCAAGGCCTTGGAATTCCCTTCTCAAGTGGATTTCATATCCTAACTCGAGACCCGCGGCGACAATTTTGGCGCACTTCGAAAGAATCAAAGGAAGACCTTTGATCTATTATAGGCATTGAAACCAAGGCAAACAACTCGATCCCCCTGAATGAGCTAAAAAGAAGTCAGCTTCTTTTGACCGGCGGGGGTGTATTAGGTGTCGAAGATGGAGGGGCCCAAACAAAGGCATTGAGCACACTAATCGGGGCCCTCGGGAGGTGAGAAAGCCTCAGAATTTAGGCTGCTGCTATCCAGGCAGGCTTGGTGCAACTAATACATGCGCCAAGTCAGACAAGCTTCCTTTTTACACTGGCGCAACTATTAGTTGTGCCAAGGTAAAAGTGGGCGAATTTAAATAGTTGCGCCACTTATAATTTTGTAATTTTTGCACTGGCGCAACTTATACTTGCGCCAGGCAAAAGTGAAGCTCCAAAACTTTATGGCAGCAGAAAATAGCAGCCTGAAATGAGTCTATTTTTGGGTTAATGTGGAAGCTGGGCTTCCGAAAACTAACTGCTTATATGATCCATTCTCTCCTCACCGAAGCCTAAAGGTTTGAGTCCGGTATAACTCGCTAGCACGCTTCCCAAGGGCTTTAAGCTTTGTAGGAATGGGAACCCACCCGATATACCTTTGGCGCAAGTGCCTTCTCAAATACTAGGTGGGCTGGGACATTTCTGGATCATCACCACTAGGGGCTGCTGCCATACTAAGACCCGGGTGGTTGTATGTGTGCCTAAACCCAACCCTTTAAAAATCTACCCCGTAAAAACAAGTTAATTAAGCTCCCTATTCTTGATTCAATTTTAATTTTTTTTCAAAACATTTTTTTTTTATGGAAGTTTTCTTTAATCCAAAAGACAGGGGTGATGACCCCGTGCCGCCACTTCAGGTCAGCGTGCACTGTCGGAATATGTTTGCACAAGTAGGCCCGCCAATCGGCTAAGCCACTTTAAATGATGAAAACATATAGAAATTAAATTACAATGCACAAGTAGGCCCGCAAATCAGCTAAGGCACCAAAAAATGACAGAAATGTAAAGGAAATTAAAGACTGTGTAAGCAAGCTCGCCAATCAGCTAAGCCATGTAAATGAAGAAAAAGTAAGGGTGAGAAAATAAAAAAATAGTAAAAAAATAGCAAAAATAGTTAGTAAAATAAAAAGAAATGGCCAAATTTTAAGGAGAAGCTCTAAAAGTTATCCCTAGTGGAGTCGCCGTCTGTGCAACCGTGGGATTTGTGACGATCCTGTCGCGACGATGCGCTCGCTATCATATGGGTATCAATTTAGAGCCACCACTCAGAGCTTTGGGTGTCCCAGGAAACCTAGTTCATTTTTATAAGCACCGAAGTACTAAAAAAATATGACTCCGACTCACTAGTCTATGCCAAAGGCTCTTGGGTAGGGGCTTCAGTTATCGATTAGGAAGGTGTTAGGCACCCGATCAACCCGCTTGAAGCGGTCTCTACTTATGGCCAAAAAAAAAGGAAATAATAAGAGCAAAAGAAGCTTCTTCTTACCCCCAAAGGGCTCTAAGATCCTATTTGCACCCTCCACTCTTACTGAAAAGTCCGTGGTGTAATGGCACAAATGCAAGGATGAGAAGTGCTAGAAAGAGATAGGAGAAGGAAGGGGAGAGTCGGAGCCCTCGGGCCCTGATAACACCGTAGGAGAGCCTTGCGTGGCTTGCTTTTGATGAACTCTTGATGGCTTGCAAAGCTTGAGAATGGGTTCTAACTCTTAAGGGAGATAGCTAAGAGATAGAGGGAGGGTGCTAGGATAGAACCCACATCTAACCTAGAGGCTTTTTGATGAAAGGCAAGGGTGGGAAAGAGGTTTTGAATTCTAGTTTTTGTATGGGAAATGTGCACCAAAGGGAGAAAGATCTTCTCACTTAAGCTTGAGCGGGGTTCTATTTATAGGCAAAGGGTGGGTGAAGAGAGTGTTTAGATGCTAATAGGGTTTAGTAATTAGGTAATCTATTATCTAAGGATTCCTAGGGTTTTAAGAGCTTGGAGATGTGTGAAATGAAACTCTAATGGTGGATGAAAGAGTATGGGGTTTGAGGCACTTAAGGGTTGCAAATAAGCTTTAAAAGGGTTCAATAGCCCTGTCAAAATACACCCCAAAGACTGAGGTGGTCAACAAGTCAAACCCTAGCTTCAAAATTCGAGGTAAAAAAGCACAGTTACTGTACATATGCCTAGCACAACTATTAGTTACGCCAAGCATATGTACAACAAACAGTGGGCAAGATTTCATAGAAGTTGCAAGCCTGAGGGGAGCGGGGGGACGCATTATACCTTGAAGAGGTTTGTATAAATTTTATTAGTTGCGCCAGACAAATTCTGGGGGAAAATGACTTGACACAATTATTAGTTGTGCGATTGACGACATTGGTGGCTTGGTCATAACTTTTGATATATATGTCCGATTGACGACATTGGTGGCTTGGTGGAAAGCTGGTGAGGTGTTCTTTCCAATGGTATATAATTCAACTCTTGAAGGGGTTTGTATAAATTTTAGCACTCCTCTTTCCAACCACTGCTCGTGAGGGTTCGACACTGGTCCGAGAAAGGGTTCTAATGGGTTTGGGAAGGTTAAGGTTTATTCCTAAGGTTTTGGGAAGGTTCCTAAGGGTTAAAGAAGGTTCCTAAAGGTTTCATACATGTCATCAAAATTTGGAAAGTGCACCTCTCTCGAAATGTGTTCCGATCGGGCCTTGGGCCGAATTTGGGTGTCTACAGCTTCAATTACATCAATTTTGTTCTATTTGACTGCCCCTTGTAGAACGTCGCGATATGCGGCGGGATGCCACTTGCACCCACAGATGAGGATATACCTCTCGACAGCAACCACTGGGCCACGAATTGCTCCTCCTTAGCTTGTGTTGATAGATAAGAAAGCTAAATATTTCATGTCAGCTCCCCAGTTCACACTTGTGATTTTCCAAAGAAAAGAAAAGATACCTCGAAAGAGAGGTGTCTACTTCGACACATCCTTACTCCGCAAGGCTGAGCTGAAGAGGGGCATTTGTAGACACCCCAATTTTGCCCTCTCGAAGTATACAGTCTTGTTTGGTCAACCTTTGACCTTGCCCACGATCTCTAGAAAAGGATTAACCTTCTCCAAAGACCTTAAAATCCTAAATACGGGGACCATTACTGAAACAATAGTATATGGTTGAGACCTAAGTTGAAACAATAGCTCTGCAGCTTAGACTCGACCCCACTTGGGAAAATCTTGAATTCTGCACAGATACACTTGCGCGGAATCGATTCCACGAGGGACCACATGCGTGAAATTGGTGCCAATTGGACCAAGCTACTCCTCTAGCAGACTAATCAAGACCCGGATTTTGCGCAAATACACTTGCGCATAATTCGATTTCACGCAGACACAGTTGTGCAAAATTAGTCCCCCTGGGACTAGGGCTGCCTTCCGTACACCACCCAAAGACTCCGATCCCGCACAGATACACTTGTATAGAATTGATTCCACGTATACCCATATACGCGAAATCAGTTTAGACATGGACTAGGACTCTACCTCCAAAACTGCCCTGGGACCCGAATCCCGCCCATACTCCACTATGCGGAATTCGATTCCACACTTCACTAGTCATGCTGAATTGGTTCCCTAATCGAGCCTAGCCTAACTCCCTAGACCTCCTGTACACCAGAATTACGCGCATACACCACTACACGGAATTGGATCGAGCGCATACACCACTGTAGGGAATTAGTTTCCCAGGCACACTATAACAAGGACTCCCAATTTGTAGGTTGACCCAAACTGAATCAAGCGCATATCCCACTACGCGGAATTCAATTAAACGCCACTTCACTTGTGCGAAATCGGCCAATTCCACACATCCCCACTTGCGCGGAATTAGCCCACTACCTATAAAAAGCATAGTTACTATTCATATGCCTGGCACAACTATTAGTTGCGCCAAGCATATGTACAGCAAAACAGTGGGTGAGATTTCTTAGAAGTTGCAAGCCCGCGGGGAGTGGGGGGACGCATTTGTACCTGGCATAACTATTAGTTGTGCTAGGCCATTTCTAGGGAAAAAAGGCCTGTCACAATTATTAGTTGCACCAGACAAATTCTGGGGGAAAATGGCTTGGCGCAGCTATTAGTTGTGTCTGGCAAAAATTCCTTCAAAATAGCTCGATTTTCAAATGGTCATAACTTTAGATATATATCTTCGATTGAGATGATTTGCGGCTTGTTGGAAAGCTGGAAAAGTCCTATTTCTAATGGTATATAATTCAAATCCTGAAGAGGTCTGTATAAAGTTTCGCACTCCTCTTTCTAACCACTGCTCGGGAGGGTTCGACACTGGTCTGAGAAAGGGTTCTAATGGGTTTGGGAAGGTTAAGGTTGATTCCTAAGGGTTTGGGAAGGTTCCTAAGGGTTCAGGAAGGTTCCTAAGGGTCTCATACATGCCATCAAAATTTGGAAAGTGCACCACTCTCGTAATGTGTTCCGATCGTGCCTCGGGCCGAATTTGGGTGTCTACAGCTTCAAATACTTCCTACTTTTCATGGGCTAATGGATGAAGATCCCTATTTGCATCTAAAAAACTTTTTATAAATAGGCATAATCATTAGAGTTAAGAACTTGTCAGAAGCATCCACTCGGTTGAGGCTATTCTCATATTCCCTTAGAGATGAAGCAACGCAGTGCATAAAATCTTTGCCCCAAAATTCAATTACTAATTGGAACGAATTGGAACACATGTTTCTTATGAAAGTCTTTTCAATCTGCAGAACAAATAAAATCTTGCATATTATTATAACATTTCATCAATTCCCTGATGAATCTCTTCAGGAATGTTAGAACCGTCTTAAGGATCTTCTGCACAGGTGCCCTCACCACAGGGTCACACGCTACGAAATTGTGCTCACTTTTTATGTAGGCCTTAATGATGCAACCAGACATATGATTGATGTGGCCTGTGGTGGAATGTTTCATATATTGACTGCAGAGGATGCTTGGGAAATCTTTAAGACCCTTAGCGAGGAATCGGTGCAACACCACGCACCGGGTGAGGTTTGTTTGGAGACTTTAAGGAATACACCTTCTAGGCAAGGAGGATTATATAAATTAAAGTAAATGATGAATTGTCTTCTGAGGCTGAAGCTTTGGAAAGTAAAAATTTAATCTTTGGGGGGTATAAAATTGTAACCAGCATCTCAAAAAGGAGAAGCTTGTAGTCTTAACCATGGCCCAACTCTGGTGGTTTCCTAGCTTATAACTGTTCATTTTCACCCCATAGAAGCACAAAACCCCATTGTTGTAGAGGAAGTCTTATTGCAAATAGCTGACAGCTGGCTGTAGTATGGTCGTGTTCAGACACATATTCTCAATTCCCTTCAGCAATCTATCATAAAGTTAGAAACTCAAATTGAGCAACTAACCCATTTTGAGAGAGAGAGTAATTTACCTCCTATACATGGTTAGTATGTCTAGAGGATGTATATTTATGGGAGGCACATCAACTCCCTCTGATTTAAATTGAGCCCCTCTAGAACTCGTCGAGCTACTGACTCATCCGTAGCAAACACCTGTAACAATTGCACATAATTAAATATTAGAGAGTACTCTATGTTTTGCAATGTGCAAAAGTGCATTCAATCGTAAAGACTCTTTTGTCAAGTCATAATCACTTTTGAGCATATGGATTTACAATTTCTTATGATTTAAAGGCTCAAATTGTAGAGATTATGATTCGAAACGGCACAAGAGTCTTAATCTTGTTTTCCAAAATTGTAAACGACAATTCTAGGGAACAAGCGACTCCAGTGATCGGTCTCATCGATAACGTTGGAATTTGGACCCATTTAATTCATAGAGGAAGCGGGCATGCAACGCATTCAATTTCGCCACTTGCCAACTATCCAAGCCTAAGAACCTACACCTCGACTTTTAAACTTGAAGTGATAGTTCGGAACCTTTCCCTTCCCTATAAAACCAGACCTTTCCTTTCCACAAAACCCATCACTTTCATCTTCCTTATCATAACTCTAGCCCTTATGACGAAAGAGAATAACCCAAATGACTTCAGAAAATGATTTGATAGAATCATTGAGGTACACAAAGTCGAGCTCCTAGCTACAGTAAAAAAAGTAGAAAAGATGAAGCTCCAGTGACCCGTCCCGGTTGCTGAATCATCAATCGAAACTACCCTTTATCTTAAACCTAACCCAAATCCAAAACCAAATTCCAAGAACCTATTTTCCCCCACTTCCTATCCTTTACACCATCACAACCCACCCCGAATGTGAGTTCCTTTATGATGATGGCGGGTTGAGTCGTCCCTCGCCACCCCTCTCCATTGCTTATCTTCTCCCCTGCCTACGTTATAATCTCTTCGTAGAATCTTCATAGGGGTGTAGTATAGGTGAAGGTTGATCTGGAGATGTGTTCACTTCCCCACTCTTCAAAGCACTTCCACAGTGGCATTGCATTTCTGCTAAGAAAGATCTTTTATGTGCTATATTTGGGAGAGATTTTGAAGGGCAGTGAGGAGTGTTCCGGCAGCTATTGGGACAGCGATCCTACCAAATTGTGGAACGAAGGAATGAGAGACGCTGATTGAAGCTAGTTAGAAGCCGATGACCGATTTTTATTAGAGAACCTTTTACCTCGGACGTTGCTGCTAGTGTAGTAGGTAGCGTGGAAATCGTAAAGATGATTAAAAGTTATCTTTTGTTTAAAACAAAGCCAAAAAGCCAAAATCCCATAAATTATTTATCCATTGAACCCATATTAGAAGCCTAAATGAAATTTCTTTGTACCATGATTTTATAAACCCTTAACGATAAGTACTACTCAAAGCTTTCAACCTTTGACCCTTACATTTTCTAAAAGTATAGAATGCAAAGAAGGGAAAAAGAGGGGTCAAAGGAGTATAAATTAACAGATAAGAGATATGCTGAACAAGGGTACGACTGAGAAAAAAAAAGAAAAATAAAAAGAAGAAATTATGGGAAAAGAGTTAAGTATTCGTACTTACGAGTTTGAGAAAAGATAAGAGAAGCTAAAAGCTTCCAAAGCTGAAAATCAAAAGGATAGATGAAAAAAAAATGAAGAAATGAGATTAACAGAAAAAGAAAATGGGAAGAAGAGAAGAAGATAGAGAAGGAAGAACTAAATTCTCAGAAACCTTTGAATCATATATACCTTTCTTTGAAACCTCTTTAACCCAAAGCCCCATTACAAGCCGAAGGAAAGGCGTTTTTGATTTATGACTGCAAAGGCATGAGTCTAGTAGAGATATGTGCAATAAATACTATGAATGAAAAAAAAATCATAAGAACATAATTGATTATCCATCCCATGAGATTTATTTATTAGTCAATTGTCCTTTGAATATCAGATTGAAAGAACCCAAAAATTTTGATATCTTTTTAAGAGTATGCCAATAGTGAGAGTTTGGATGAAAATATTTTCTAAATCTGAAATTTAGAAAAATTTATTATGAATAAACATTTCATTGGTATGCACACACTCCACGCTATACTGGATTGAAATTGTGGAGTTCTCATCAGGGATTACTGCTATGATGAAAAGTAAGGATATACAAGATTTGTAATTTTTGTAAATTATAATAACCATATGATGATTAATTTAGCTAGTATATAAAATTAGTGTCGATTGTTAATTTTTATTTTATTTTGAAAAATTGAAATACCCAAAAATATTTTGAAGTTTGAAGGTAATCTCATTGAAAACCTTCAAGAGACTATAACTCCTCCGCTAGGGATCACCTAGGGGTTTAAAGGCTTGTGGCATCTGCTAAATACAATCGTGCTTCCTACAAAAGTGACATTTAAATTTTAAATTAGTATTTCTTCCCTTGTTTGTTAGGGACCAGCAAAATGTAAGTTTGGAGGTGTGATCAATCATAGAATATATAATTTTCTCACCCTTAACTTAATGTTGCTAGACCCCAGTTTGCTACTAACAAGCTAATGATGTACAGATATTAAAGAAAATCAGTAAAAGAGGACCAAAGTGTTAATCTCCTTCAAAACGAACTCAAAAAGAAATAAGATATTATACTTTACGATTGAACAGAGCTAAAGAAAGAAACAAGAAATCGTAATTTACGATTCTTCAGAAGACGTTCAAAGCAATAGGCGATACAGAAAGAAAACGATTGATCATAGTAAAGAATCATCCAGAGAGAAAACATAAAAAGAGAAATCGTGACTTACGATTTTATAGGCTGAAGACTCCTGTTGTTGCTGATCACGTGAAGATTTATACCGCCATGCACCAAAATAGAAGAACTCTTGATTTAGAAGTTTGGCAAATCACGAATCTGAGAAGATTAATGAAAAGAGACTCTTAAAGATCTCAGTTGCTGAAATTAAGGAGAAAGTCCAAAGGTGCATCAACCACTGAAAGCAAGGAAGATAAAATTAGGAATTAGAGTTATATTAGAAATCTTTTGTTTTTAGCAGTTTCTTTTATTAGAATTATATCACTGTAAACCAACTCCTTATCATCTATAAAGAATAGAGCTCGGCATAGGAATAACTTCATCGAAGGAATTCTCAAAATCAATTGACAACTGAGGTTGGATTTTCCTCAGATCAAAAATAGTATAGAGTAGTTTAGTTATCCAAGGTTCCTCGATGATAATTGACGACTAGGGGTGAAAGATATATTTTTACTTTGCTTTCTAGTTTAGATTAATTTTATTACAATTTATTACTTTGTAAACATCTCCAAGTTTTGATTTGAATTGATGACTCAGGTTAATATTTGCAGATTAGTGTAACGGTTTTACTTTTCCATCTTTAAATATCTCGAATTTGATTGACACCTAAGTTTTAGGAGATTATTTATTAGATTAAATCTGTATTGATAGGATTCTAGTTTTGATTAAAGACCAATGCTAGGAGACTTGATATATGGTGTAACGATATTTTAATTTCATAAATATTTGAGAACAGAAGGAAACTGATTGACGACTAGGATCCAAAAGTTTTAAGATTAGGATTTATTTTCTTACACTTTAGTTTTTAAAACCATTCTTTTATTCACATTTCTCAAGTAGTTTAAAAAACCATTGAAAATGGAGTATCTGACATACCAAGTGTCGTCTTGACAACCACATAAACGGTTGGGTCCATAAATCCCATTCTGATAGATTTTCTCAGCGACGTCTCAGAATCCATATTTTCCGTCGTTTTACCACCGAATTGATCTTAAGTTAAAAATCCCAAACTTTCAAAAAAAAAATGATAATAAATAGACCCTCTATCTATCAAAATTCACTCCTCATCACTCCAATCCGTTCCTTCCCTCAGGAAACCGAATACTAAATATGCTCAACTCTGAGAAACCACAAATGTCCACAAGAAAGGGACACCTGACACGCCACTGGTGTGAGCAATGACGCTCCCGACCTGACAAGATCTGCAAAAGCCTTCGCCCTTACACCAAATTACATCATATTCTTCGATCACTTGACCTTGTCTCTGGACATTTGTATGACACCCCTCGGTACTTCAAATACATCAATTTTTCTCTATTTGACTGCCCCTTGTAGCAGGTCGCAATATGCGGTGAGATGTCACTTGCACCCACAGATGAGGATATACCTCTCGACAGCTACCACTGGGCCACCAATTGCTCCTCCTTAGCTTGCGCTTATAGATAAGAATGTTAAACATTTCATGTCAGCTCCCTCGGAAGAGTGGTGTCGACTTCGACACATCCTTACTCTGTAAGGACGAGCTGAAGAGGGGCATTTGTAGACACTCCTATTTTGCCCTCTCGAAGTATACAATCTTGTTTGGTCAACCTTTGACCTTGCCCACGATCTCTAGAAAAGGGCTAACCTTCTCCAAAGACCTTAAAATCCTAAATACGGGGACCGTTAGTGAAACAATAGTATATGGTTGAGACCTAAGTTGAAACAATAGCTTTGCGGCTTAAACCCGACCCCACCCGAGAAAATCCTGAATTCTGCACAGATACACTTGCGCGGAATCAATTCCACGAGTGACCACATGTGCGAAATTGGTCCCACTCGGACCAAGCTACTCTTCTAGCAGACTAATCAAGACCCGGATTTCGTGCAGATACACTTGCGCATAATCCGATTCCACGCAGACACGGTTGTGCAAAATTAGTCCCCCTGGGACTAGGGTAGCCTTCTGTACACTGCCCAAAGACTCCGATCCCGCACAGATACACTTGTTTGGAATTGATTCCACGTATGCCCATATACGCGAAATCAGTTCAGATATGGACTGGGACTCTACCTCCCAAACTGCCCCAGGACCTGAATCCTGCGCATAACCCACTATGTGGAATTCGATTCCACGCTTCACTAGACGTGCTGAATTGGTTCCCCAATCGAGCCTAGCCTCTAACTCCCTAGACCGCCTGTACACCAGAATTATGCGCATACACCACTGCACGAAATTTGATCAAGCGCATACACCACTGTAGGGAATTAGTTTCCCAGGCACACTATAATAAGGACTCTGAATTCACTGGCTGACTCAAACTGAATCAAGTGTATATCCCACTACGCGAAATTCAATTAAGCACCAATAACTTGTGTGAAATCGGGCAATTCCGCACATCCCCACTTGCACGGAATAAGCCCACTACCTATAAAAAGCACAGTTACTATTCATATGTTTGGCACAACTATTAGTTGCGCCAAGCATATGAACAGCAAAATAGTGGGCGAGATTTCTTAGAAGTTGCAAGCCCGCGGGGAGCGGGGGGACGCATTTATACCTGACACAACTATTACTTGTGCCAGGCCATTTCTAGGGAAAAAAGGCCTGACGCAATTATTAGTTGCGCCAGACAAATTCTGGGGGAAAATGGCTTGGCTCAACTATTAGTTGTGTCAGCCAAAAATTCCTTCAAAATAGCTCAATTGTTAAATGGTCATAACTTTGGAAATATATCTCTGATTGAGGAGATTTGTGGCTTGTTGGAAAGCTGGAAAAGCCCTCTTTCCAATGGTATATAATTCAACTCCTGAATAAGTCTGTGTAAATTTTGGCACTCCTCTTTTTAACCACTGCTCGGGAGGGTTCGACACTTGTCCGAGAAAGGGTTCTAATGGGTTTGGGAAGATTAAGGTTGATTCCTAAGGGTTTGGGAAGGTTCCAAGGTTCCTAAGGGTCTCATACATGCCATCAAAATCTGGAAAGTGCACCTCTCTCGAAATGTGTTCTGATCGTGCCTTGGGCCGAATTTGGGTGTCTACAGCTTCAAATACTTCCTACTTTTCATGGGCTAATGGATGAAGATCCCTATTTGCATCTAAAAAACTTTTTATAAATATGCACAATCATTAGAATTAAGAACTTGTTAGAAGCATCCACTCGGTTGAGGTTATTCTCATATTCCCTTAGATATGAAGCAACGCAATGCATAAAATCTTTGCCCCATAATTCAATTACTAATTGGAAAGAATTGGAACACATGTTTCTTAAGTCTTTTCAATCTACAGATCGAATAAAATATGGCATATTATTATAACATTTCATCAATTCCCTGATGAATCTCTTCAGGAACGTTAGAACCGTCTTAAGGATCTTCTGCACAGGTGCCCTGACCCCAGGGTCACGCTCTACCAAATTGTGCTCACTTTTTATGTAGGCCTTAATGATGCAACCCGACATATGATTGATGTGGCCTGTGCTGGAATGTTTCATACATTGACAACAGAGGATGCTTGGGAAATCTTTGAGACGCTTAACAAGGAATTGGTGCAACACCACACACAAGGTGAGGCTGATTTGGAGACTTTAAGGAATCCACCTTCTAGACAAGGAGGATTGTATAAATTAAAGTCAATGATTAGTTGTCTTCTGAGGCTGAAGCTTTGGAAAGTAAAAATTTAATCACTAGGGGGTATAAAATTGTAACCAACATCTCAAAAAGGAGAAGCTTGTGGTCTTAACCATGGCCCAACTCTGGTGGTTTCCCAGCTTCTAGCTGTTCATTTTCACCCCATAGAAGCCCAAAGCCCCATTGCTGTAGAGGAAGTCTTATTGCAAATAACTAACAGCTGGTTATAGTATGGCCGTGTTCAGACACAGATACTCAACTCCCTTCGGCAATCTATCATAAAGCTAGAAACTCAAATTGAGCAACTAACCCTTTTTGAGAGAGAGTAATTTACCTCCTATACATGCAGTTGGTACGTCTAGAGGATGTATATTTATGGGAGGCACATCAACACCCTCTGATTTAAATTGAGCCCCTCTAGAACCCGTTGAGCTACCAACTTAGCAAACACCTGTAACAGTTGTACATAATTAAATATTAGATGGTACTCTATGATCTACAGTGTGAAAAAGTGCATTGAATCGTAAAGACTCTTCTGTCAAGTCATAATCACTTTTTAGCATACGGATTTACAATTTCTTATGATTTAAAGGCTCAAATTGTAGAGATTATGATTCGCAACCGCATAAGAGTCTTAATCTTGTTTTCCAGAATTGTAAATGACAATTCTAGGGAACAAGCGACTCCAGTGATCGGTCTTATCGGTTACGTTGGAATTTTGACCCATTTAATTCATAGAGGAAGTGGGCATGCATCGCATTCAATTTTACCACTAGCCAACTATCCAAGCCTAAGAACCTACACCTCGACATTTAAACTTGAAGTGACGGTTCGAAACCTTTCCCTTTCCTATAAAACCAGACCTTTCCTTTCCACAAAACCCATCACTTTCATCTTCCTTCTTCATAACTGTAGCCCTTATGACAAAAGAGAATAACCCAAACGACTTCACAAAATGATTTGATAGAATCAGTGAGGTACACAAGGCCGAGCTACTGGCTGCAGTAAAAAAAGTAGAAAAGATGAAGCGCCAGTGACCCGTCTCGATTGCTAAATCATCCACCGAAACTACCCTTTACCCTAAACCTAACCCAAATCCAAAACCAAATTCCAAGAACCTATTTTCCCCCACTTCCTATCCTTTACACCATCACAACCCACCCCGAACGTGAGTTGCTTTATGATGATGGTGGGTTGAGTCGTCCCTCGCCACCCCTCTCCATTGTTTATCTTCTCCCCTGCCTACGTTACAATTTCTTCATAGAATCTTCATAGGGGTGTAGTATAGGTGAAGGTTGATCTAGAGATGTGTTCACTTCCCACACTTCAAATCACTTCCACAGTGGCATTGCATTTCTGCTAAGGAAGATCTTTGATGTGCTATATTTGGGAGAGATTTTGAAGGGCAGTGTGGAGTGTTGCGGCAACTATTGGAGGAGCGATCCTACCAAATTGTGGAAGGAAGGAATGAGAGACTCTGATTGAAGGTAGTTAGAAGCCAATGACCGATTTTTATTAGAGACCCTTTTACCTCGGACGTTGCTGCTAGTGTAGTAGATAGCGTGTGTCCAGATTTATCCTAAGTTTATACCCTTCATGTAATTAGTTTTTAATTTTTCAGTCCTTTCTATCTATAATTTTCTTTCCATATCATTGTAAATATTCCCTGTCTATATGAAATTTTCCTTTGACTAACTTCTTAATGTAGTTACTGTTTCAAAATTTTCTTTCCCATTTTTGTTACTTATGATCTGAGATTAAGCCGAATGTGTTTTTCCTCATGTTTGGGGGAAATTCTTAAGAGAGGATTTTCCCACCCAATACAATATCAGCAATTTTCAGTAATTTATGGTAAAATTATGATAGTATCCCCTGCTTTTGTGCCAATGAGGGCGTTGTCCAGTTTAAGTTTTGAGGGGGATATACAACTTGTGTATATATTAGTTTAATTTTATAAATAACACTTTAATTTTACATTACTTTTAGCATTTTTACAGAAGAAATTTTTCTTTTTGTTTAAGTTTTTAGCAGTTCTTAGTTTAGAATAGTTTTGTAAATATTAGGATCAGTTAACCATTATATGTGAATTATGATAGAAAAATTATGAATCTATAAAACTTACGATCCATCATAGTAGGAGTTCAACAATAAAAAAAATAGAGCAGTTAGAATTCATTTCTAGCTCTTTTGAACATTGTATTGTTGAGAACTAGAAAATACCATTTTTCACCCCTCAACCTGAGTCTTGATAGACCTTTGAGAGAAATAAATAAGTGTTCTAAGTGCTTGTGTTTCAGCTAACAATAAAGACAGGCTTAACCATAAAAGCAGCTTAAAAGTGCCAAAAAGATGATAATCCATGTCGATCCAAAGGAAGAAAGAGAAGGGACAACCTCACTAGCTGTTAAAAGGTCTAAACTGAAGAGGCAAAGACCTGGTCTCAACCCAGAAAAGAAGTATGGAGCAATTCGAACAGAAAAATGCACTACAGAGTACTTTTCGCAAAGAACCTGAACTGTTCGAAAAGAACCTGAACTCTGCGAAAAGAACTAAAAACTCGAGGCTTAGCTTTCGAAGAGCACCTGAACTCTTCGAAGAGATGATTGACCTTTTCGAAAAGAACAGAACTCCATTCGAACAGAACCAGAACGTTACAAAAAGAGCTTCAGGAGTTACAACACCTTGCGAAAAGTTCCCTAAACTATGCGAAAAGGTATTTTGGAGATTCCCAGCTTTTGCAAGGGCAATTCAGTAATCTTTTTCATGCGTCCTAATGCATTTAAAAACCTAGGGACATTCCAGAAGATTCTAAGCATGAAGCGAAGGCATATTCTGCCCCATACCCAGAGATGAAATAACTTGGCGGGAACTTCTAGAAACTCTAACAAACTTTCAAAATGCATAACAGAATTGATGCTTTTGTCGCCTGATTGGCTGAACCAGATCGAGCAATTCTGATTGTCCAGAACAGATCTGGATCCTTGTGCTCGACTACCATTGGTCGATACAGATCTGAGCACTTCTGAGTGGTTGATACACATCTGAGCTGGACTTAGGGAAAACTATAAATAGACGAACCATTTGCCCAATTTAGGCATCCAGATTTTGAGTTTCATTCCTATTCCCCCATTTCCAAACAAGATAGTGTGTCTGAAATCCCTGTAATAGCCTCACTTTTACTTGCAATTGAGAGCTGTGAGATAGTTCTGTTTTCAAAAGAGAGTTGTATTCAAGACTACAAATCTGAGAGCTATTTAAACTGTGCTCTGTAATTGTAAGGGTGAATTTGAAAAGGTTGTTGTAAACCGTACATTCCCAATTGGACTCATGTTAAGGGTTCCCTCTGATCTCCTTATTGCATTAGGCTCCTTTAGATTTACTGTTTTTCATGCAATTTCCCTTGATCCATTAATCCTGTGAGAATTAGTGTTTGTAACCTAATCTCTCATGGCATTTGTAGTTATGCTTCCCGTTCTAAATTAAGGCTTTAGATTTAAGACTATTCGATGGTCTGTGGCCATTGAAGTGGACAGACCATAGCCATAAGCCTAAACCTAATCCTTGAGTTAGATTTATTTCTCTTACATCTGTGCTTGTAGCCAGATGAAGATTGGATCATCTCTCAATTGATTTGCAATCATTCTCATTGTATTTCAAGGACCAAATCAAAGTTAGATATTATTTCTCCATTTTTTATAAGTTTACATCAAAATTCCCCAACTCAGATCTGGATCATTTAGTTTAACTTTTACTTTTATCATTTAGTTAATGTGACAAATTCAACCTCCCATCTTATGTGCTTTCTAGATAGGATAAGAGGCCAGATCTGGTAGCTCAGATCTGGAGGTTTATCTTGCATTTTAAACAAATTCTCTGTGGACGATCTTTTACTCACTTACATTTAAAACTTGCTACAATTGGCCCTGATCTTGCAGACTAATTCACTTCTCTCTGTGCTGATATTTCTTTACTCTTTTTAATATTCTAGATTCATTATAACTTAGCAGTTGCAAACCTGTTTTCAAAACACAAATAAATCAAGCACACTTAGAATCAAACAACAAGTTTTTGGCGCCATTGTCGGGGAATTTGTTCTAAAATAGGTAGACCTAAGTTTTCATTTTTATTTTTATATCAGTACTAAACTATTCTATTGTTTATACCTGTGCAGTTATTCATATCCAATTTTTGAAGAAGGGAAACTATTTAAAAAGGAATTCTGAAGGTTTGCTGTGAATAGTCAGATTTTTTTGTTCTGAGTTGTATGTTTGGTAGGAGGACTCTCAGCCCTGAGATTGTCCCACTGAATTTAGAAGTTGAAAGGCTACTACGAACTAAACAAACGACATAGAATTCTGCTACTATGGGTGAAGAACCTCGACTTTTGAGCGATTACTTCGCACCTGGTGCTTTCAATTCCCTACTGTTGAAGGAAATTATGAGATCAAATCATCGACCATCCAAATGCTTCCTTCCTTCCATGGATTGAGTAAGGAAGATCCATACAAACATGTGGATGAATTCTTGGCTCTTTGCACCACATTCAACATAGCTGAACTTTGTCCAGAAGCAGCCAAGCTTAGGCTCTTTCCTTTTTCATTAAAGGACAAAGCTAGAGCATGGTTATCTATGTTAGCACCAAATAGTATCACTTCTTGGAATGATTTGCAGTGTCAATTTTTAGCCAAATACTTCCCAATGTCTAAAACAAGCCAATTGAGACAAAGTATCATTTCTTTCTCACAAAACTCAACTGAAACTTTCCATGAAGCATGGGAAAGATTTAAGGAACTTTTAAGGCAATGCCCTCATCATCAAATTCCCAGATGGCAGCTGGTTCAAAGCTTCTATCAAGGAATTGATCAAAAAGGCAAAAATATGGTGGATGCCTCCTGTGGAGGCACTTACTTGCAAAAAATAGTTGAGGAGGTTTGGGACTTATTTGAAGTAATTGGTGAAAACTCAACTCAACAGGAATCTCTGTCAAGAGATATTGAAAATCCTGCTAGGTTGAACAATCAGCAAACCACCAAAGGAAAGATTTATGAGGTGAATGAGTTGGAAAGAAAGATGGACAATTTAACCACAAAGTTTGATAGATTGATGGACTCACTTAAAAATCCAATGGTTGCAAGAGTAGAGGAGGCATGTCTGATATGCCAGTCCCCTACTCATTCAATTGACCAATGTCCTGCTGCACCACAGTTTCCAGATTTAGTGGTGGAACAAGCTCATGTTGCTCAATCATTTGGACAGATGCAGTCAAATGAATATCCATGGAGAGGGCACCCCAATTTGAGGTGGAGCCAAGGGAATTATCAATCACAACAGTAGCAGCAACCAAAGAACCAAATGCCTTTCAAAACTGCACAGCCTTATCAGCAGAATTTTTATGCCAAGCCAAATTTTTGACCCATTCCACAACAACACAGCGACAATCGGCCCGATTCAAATCCCTTCCAGGTCCCCTTCTTTTGAAGATCAAGTCCGAAATTCACTCAAGAATTTAGGATCTTTAACTTAGACTATGAACTTTCACAGCCAGAGCATAAAGAAGATTGAAGAAACATTAGGACAACTTTCAAATACTTTGGCCAAAAGAGAGGAAGGAAAGTTACCCAGCCAACCTTTGAACAATCTCAAAGGACAGTTCATGGTTGGAGAAGCTCCTATTTCACATGAAGAAGTAAAAACTGTCACAACTTTGAGAAGTGGAAGAATTATAAATAACAAAGTGGGTACTGAAGAAGAAAAAAATGAGGAAAATGATAATGATATGCAGCAAGAGCAGCATAATGATAGCAGTGGGGGTGCTGATGTACCTCAGAAAAATCAAACAAATGAAAAACAAAAAATTAAAAAAAATTCTCATAATGCTTCCAAAGTTGTAGATGAAGGATTAGTTCCTCATTTGCCATTTCCTCATGCAATGAAATCTGTATCCCCTTTTGATAAGGGGAACACAAAAATAGATGAAATGATGGAGACTTTCAAGCAAGTCAAGATAAATCTACCTTTGCTTGAGGCAATCAAACAAATTCCAGCATATGCAAAATTTTTGAAAGATGTTTGCACTCACAAAAGACAGTCTAGGATACAGTTATCCAAGAAGGTCTTTGTTGTGGAAAGAGTTAATCAGGTGTTGTCCATTGCCACACCTCCTAAACTTCAAGATCCTGGAATCCCCACAATCCCTTGCATTATTGGGGAACATACCATTAAAAAGGCTTTATTAGATCTGGGTGCTAGTGTCAACCTACTTCCATATTCTGTATATGAGAAACTAGGTTTAGGAGAATTAAAACCCACTCATGTGGTGTTACAACTAGCAGACAGATCTGAAAGGAAGTCAGTTGGGATGATTGAAGATGTATTGGTGGGAGTAGATAAATTTTTCTATCCTGCTTATTTTCTAGTTTTGGACATGGAACCTACCAAAAGCAAAACTTCCATACCTGTAATTTTGGGAAGACCATTCCTGGCTACAGCAAATGCTTGCATTCAATCCAGGTCTGGTATTATGGAAGTCTCTTTTGGACACATGAAGGTAAAATTAAATGTTTATAATGCAGTCACACAGCCTCAATTCAGCTCTGAGGAATGTTTTCATGTTGATCTATTCGATGAATTGGTAGAAGGGACTTTACAACAGTTTCTGAGTGTGAAGATTTCACCACAGATGCTAAAGATGCTTGGGGAAATTCAGATGAAGAAACAGTTTGTATCTCAAAGTCTGAGGAAGTAAGTGTTGTGCAAGGAACTCATAATCAATCAGCAGGTTTCTCTTCTTGGAAACCTGCTACTCTTCCCCTTCCACAAACAGCTAAGGTACCTTTGTTACCTTCTTTTCTCAGCCCACCTGATTTAGAACTGAAGCAGCTGCCAGAAAATTTGAAATATGTGTTTTTAGGAGATCATAAATCATTGCCTGCGATTTTTTCTTCCTCCCTCACTAAGGAGCAGGAGGAAGAGTTGTTGATTATTTTGAAAGAACATAGAAGGGCAATTGGCTGGACTATTGCTGATTTGGGAGGAATCACCCATTTGCTTATGCGTGCACAAAATCCATTTGGAAGAAGATGCAAAGCCTTCTAGGGAAATGCAAAGGAGGCTAAACCCTCATATGCAAGAAGTGGTCATGAAAGAGGTTGTTAAGTTGTTGGATGCAGGGGTCATTTACCCCATTTCAGATTCAGCTTGGGTGGCACCTACACAGGTGGTACCTAAGAAATCTGGGATCACTGTTGTAACCTCAGATTCTGGTGAGCTTATGTCAACCAGACAAATAACTAGGTGGAGGGTCTGTATTGATTACAGAAAATTAAATTCAATGACCAGAAAAGACCATTTCCCTCTCCCATTCATTGATCAGATTTTAGATAAGCTAGCAGGAAAAGCTTATTACTATTTTCTTGATGGTTACTTGTTGTCGCTCCAAGTGTGCCATAATTATGTGCATTATGAATCAAAAATTAAAGAATTAAAGAATGCTAGGTTATATGGATGTTAACTTATGAAAGGGATATCAACACATTGGGGCTAACAATGGCCTGCAAGATCAGGGCCAATTGTAGCAAGTTTTAAAAGTAAGTATTTCAAGATCGTCCACAGAGAAGTTTGTCTAAAATGAGAGATAAACCTCCAGATCTGTGCTACCAGATCTGGCTCTATAATTATCTAAAATACAGAATAGATAAAAGAGAGTGTTGGATTGTGTCACATTTAACTATAAACAAATAAAGAAAAGAACTAACTACATGATCCAGATCCGAGTTGGGGAGATGTTTAAAATAAGACAAATGCAGAAATAATAGCTTCATGTATTTTAGCCTCTGAATTTTAATGGAGAATCTGTAGTTCCACAGAGCAGATTCAATCTTCATCTGGCTACCAGCACAGATGTAAGAGAAATAAATCCGAATTAAGGAATAGGTTTAGACTTATGGCAATGATTTGTCACAGATCATCCAATAGTTGTGGCCTATTCTTTAGTTCGTAATATGAACATCATCAGAATCGCTTGAATTAGGTTACCAACGCTAATTCGCACAGGATGATGAATTAAGGGAAGTTGGATGCGGATGAGTGAATCTAAAGAAGTCTAATGCACTAAGGTGAACATTCGTAACCCTCGACATGACTCAATGGAGAAGACACAAATTACAACCTTTTAAAATCCAACGTTACAATTCTGAGCACGACTTCTTAGAGAGCCCTCGGACTTCTGATCTGAGCTTCTCGAAGAGCCCTCGATTCTGATCTTGAATCCGAACTTGGAAGTACAAATCACTCACAATGGCTCTCAAAGGTAAACTACAAGAAGGGATTACAGGGGGATCAGATGAGCTTTCTGACCGAAATGAGGGAAACAGAGATGAAAACTCTAAAATCTGGATACCCAAATTGGGCAAATGTCTTCTCAATTTATAGCTTTCCCTCTATCCTGAAAGTTGACCAATCGAAGTGCTCAGATCTGGATTGCCCAATGGCCGTTGAGCACGGGGATCCGGATCTGTTCGCCAATGAAAATGCTACGATCTGGTTCAAATCAGCGTTAGAAGCATCAATTACTGTTATGGGAATTCAAAAGTCTGTTTGAGCTTCTAGAAGTTCCTAGTGATTTCATCTTTGGGTTTTCACGTGGCGGAATATGCCTTTGGTTTGTGCTTGGAATCTTCGAATGTCTCTGAGCTTTTAATTACATTGGGCATGCGAGTTCTTGAAATGCCCTTCAAAGTGGTCAGAATCCTCAAAGATGCCATTTCGCAGAGTTTAAGGGTCTTTTCGCAAAGTATTTTGGCTCCAGAATCTCTCTTCGCAAAGCATTTTGGCTTCAGGAGATCTTTTCGCAAAGGACTTTGGCTTCAGGAGATCTTTTCGCAAAGGACTTTTCTCCTTTTCGCAGAGTGTTTTCTTCTTTTCGCAATGTTCAAAGTTCTTTGCGAAAAGTAGAAGTTCTTTGCGAATAGTAGAAGTTCTTTGCGAATTGAACTCTAGGCTCCCATTCTTCTTTGCGAATAGTAGAAGTTCTTTGCGAATGGCTCTCTCTCTTGCTTCAGGTCTTTGTCTGCTCTTTTAGACCCTCTTTAGCCATTCTTTGAAAGTTTCTTCACTCCTTCTTTAAACTTGACATGAGTTGTCGACTTTTGATCATTTTAGGATGGTTTTGGTTGGACACTGCCTTTTGGTTGTTGCAATATGAACACTAAAGCACTTATTTAGTCCTCTCAAGGGTCTTTCAAGGCTCATGTTTAGGGGTGAAAAATGGTATTTTTCACTACTTAACAGACCCCCAACCCTAAACTTTGCTAGTCCACGAGCAAAGAAACATAAAAACAAAGTAAAGAGCCACTTTTGTAGGAAGCAGTGCATTTAGCATATGCAACAAGCCTTTTCAACCTAGGTGATCCCTAGAGGAGGAGTGAAGTCTCCCGAGGGTTTTCAGTGAAAGGTACCCACAAACTTCTCCATGAAACAGTTAACATCGGCAATATTATCAAATGAGCAATCAAGGAGCAGGTTAGTTACTCTTGAATCAATGATGAAACAGAAAATTTGATTATTGTTTGCAGAATTTAAACATTTATAAACCTCATGAATGTTTCAATATTTCCAATCATGAAATCATAGAAAATCATACAAATGTGCTGAAGCTCATCCTATGGACAAAAATTAGGTTATAAGTCATACTTAAGGTGCTCAAGTTCCAACCCAAACACTCACCGGTATACTCTCGTTGTTTTTGTTGAGGGTTCATTTTCACTCAAGCTAAAGAGCAGTTACATCTCCCAAATGGATCTGTAAGCATGAGCATAGGCTTGATTCTTAGGCAATGGCATCATTGACATCTCCTCACCATAGATTGGGTCACTTCTTATCTCCACATGACAGCTCACACAACTTTGGATCACAAGGGCTTTTAATCTAGGTTTGTTTGTATGGCTTATGGAGTGGCGTTTCAAGGAAAGGCGGTTTGAGCAGAGGTTTGAATTTGAGAACTCGGGAAGTGCAGAGATGGTTCATGACTCCACCTTTTGAGTTTAGCTTCTTTCTTCTTCTTTTCGAGATTCTCACATTCCACGGATCAGTTCTTTCTTTGATCTTGCATTTTCAACATAAGGTCCCTTTTTTGCCTTTTTGCTTGCAACTTTTTTTACATTGTTTGTCTCTTCTTTTCTCGGTCACCATATTGCCTGCTTTTGAGGTATTTTCTCTTCATTTTCTTGATGTTGCCCGAAATGGTCCATCTTGATTCTTTCTCCTTTACCTCCTGAATTCTCGGAGTGAGGGAAGGCTGAATTAGTTCCATAGGTTCAAGTACTTTTGAGTATTTTGATGAAGAATTGTAGGATTTGCGGCTCAAATGGGGTACAAACAGGCAGATTTTTCTTGGTTGGTTCATTAGGTTCAATTTGTCCAAAGAAGGCCTTGATCTTTTCCTCGGTTTCATGAGTCTTTGTTACTTGTTTTAATTTGGAGTTTCCTAACTTCTAGTGGATCTAATGCCTCAATCCTTTGAATCGTAAAAATTGCCTCGATCACTCTTCAACAGAGATGGAAAATATATGGGCTCAATTCTCACGTTATGGTTTTTCCTTGAGCTTTTAAGTATATCTTTACCTTTTCTCTTCCTTTTGACTTACTACGTCTTGATACCGGTATGTTTTATGGTGTAATCATCATGGAAATGTAGAATATCGCAAGGTTTAGAATGTCTAAATTTGGCAAAGGAATTTTAAATTTTCTAGTTGTCATGATTCTTAAGTAAATTAATACATTTCCTAATTACTTAGGTGATTCTGCGCCCTTATGTTAACTATTCCTAGGCAGACTTGTCCGCCACACCCCCAAATCTAAGATGAACATTGTCCTCAATGTTCTAGACAATGAGAGACTAGGGGCGTAGGTAAAAGAAGAAAGAAAAACTAAGAACATGAAAAAATCTAAACTATATGCGAGAAAATAAAATGTAAAAATCAAGATATGAGCAAGGAAATGAAAAACATGATATACAAATGCAAGAAAAATCAACAAAACAACGCTAGAACGCTAAATAAAATCTAACAAATAGAAGGATTACTATGCAAATGGAAGGAAACTAATGCTAATAACAAGAGAAACAAGAAAACAAGGTAAGGGACCTGAATACAAAGTTGAAAAAAATAGAAAAGTGTTGATAAAAAACAGAATTTGTTAATGCAAAATAGGAAAACAAAGTTAGAAACTAACGTACTCACGGAAAAATGACGAAAATCAAGAAAGCGAGGACACATTAACCTAAGAAAGAAAACAAAATCAGCGATCTAAAAACAGAATTTGAAACTAAAATTCCTAAAACAGAAAATCTAATGCCAAATGATATATCCTAAGCCCAAAGACAGCATGCCTAAAAGACAGCAGAAATTAGAACATTAAACACAACAGAACTGCTGGTTCTCAAGAATTTAAAAATAGAAAATGAGTGCAAAGGAGAAGGGGATGCAAACTCAAGCAGATCAGCCTGATCTTCTGTCACCATGGTGAGGTTTTGGTACCACAACTTTGTCATCCGTGGGTAGATTTTCTCAGGTAAAGGGGTAAGGATGGTGTTGATGGAGGCTGCCGTGAGATATCTTAAAGACAGTTCACAATCTGGTTTGGAGGAGAAAAAAGTTTCATCCACCAGTAATTCGGGGAGTATCTTCAGGGCATCAATAAAGGGATTGGGCAAAACCAAATGGAGGGGTAGGGGAGACAGCTGAGATTCTGGGCTGGAAACATCAGGGGCAGGCTCTTCATGGCGCACTTTCTTTCCTTTCTCAGCCCTATCTGCTTTGTTCATGGATAGTTTTCTCTTTGTAGATTTTGGGGCTTTGCCTTTGGCTTTTGGGGGTGTTTTGGCTGTCTTCTTGGTTGAAGATTTAGGGAACATGGTAGCAAGGGATTTCTCTGTTTTTCCCATATTTAAAATGGCCTCAAGTGTATGCTTAATTACCAGCAATCACAGAAAAATTTGAGCAAGAATAGAGGAAGTTACTGCGATCTAGGGGTTTCCTCTGTTTGGTTTTCTTTGCTTTGAACAGATCGCGCAGCTGGGCTCTACCCTTTTGATTTCTGACAAGAGAAAAAGCGCAGAAGATTAGAATAGATGGCGGTTATTCGTGTGGAGCTCGTGAGAGAAGAGGGTGAGCTAGGGTTTTGAAAAGGGGTTTTGCTTGGGAGAGTGTTTGCAGATATCCAGTGACTTTCAAAATGACCTAATATACTCACAAGTAAAATCGCAAAGCACCCTTAAGTGTTCGAAAAGTTCAATCTTCTTTTCGCAAAGGACTTCTCCCCAGATTTTCTATTCGAAAAGGAAATTTTAACTATTCGAACAGAACATGGTTCTTTTCGAGTAGTTCATTACAGCTCCAGAATCAATTCGAATAGAACTTTGAACTTTTCGAAAAGTACTTTTTACTTTGCGATTTGAACTTTGAAGTGTATTTACACTATGCGTATAAGAAAAATAGAGATGAAAACAAAGAAAATCGGAAAAACAATGTTGTACAAACATATTATACACTTTTCTACCATCAGATTTTTGGAGATTCATGATGATAGGTGGGCGCAAGGGCTCACTGGTGTTTTCAATGCATGGTTTGAGCCTCGACCATTTACCTTGAGTATTCTTCCATCCTTGGGATCTGAAATATCCACAGCTCCCGAGGGGAGGCCTTGATGACGATGTATGGCCCTTCCCATGGATCTCAATTTACCGAAAGAATTTAAGTTTAGAGTTGAATAACCATACCTTGGACCCCGGTATGAACTCTTTTCTCATGATGCTCCTATCATGGAATGATTTAACCTTTTCTTTGTACAACTGGAGCTAGTGTAGGCATCCATCCTCGAGTTCTTCTAGTTCGGTGAGTTGAAGCTTCACGTGGTTACCGACAGTTAGATCCATATTAAAAGTTTTGATTGCCCACAAGGCCTTATATTCTAATTCTCTTTGGTAGATGGCATGCCTTGCCATAAACCGATCGAAGGACATCCCTATAGGAGTCTTGTAGGCGTTACAGTATGCCCACAAAGCATCATTAAGCTTAAAGGACCATCCTTTCGTCCTTCTTCACGCTTTTTTCAAAATGTGTTTGATCTCTCTATTTGAAATCTCCACACATCCGGTTTGTGGATGATAGGGAGTGGCTACTCTGTGAGTGTGAGTACTTTTTAATAGAGAGTCAAACTGTTAAAAGTGGCTTCCCCAATCACTAATGATGGCTCAGGGAATCCAAACTGGAAAAAATGTGGTCTTTGAGGAATCTTAAAACCACTTTGTGATCATTGGATTTGGTAGCTATGGCCTCAATCCACTTGGAGACATAATCCACGACTACCAAGATGAAATTGTTTCCATTAGAAGGGGAAAGGGCCCATAAAATCTATGCCCCAAACATCAAACAACTCAACCACTGTGATTGGTCATAGGGCATTGAGTTTCTTTTGAAATCTTGCTTTTTTGGCGCTCGCAAGATTCTGATCTTTGGAAGGCATCTTTAAAGATTGTGGGCCAATAGAAACCACACTGCAGAATTTTTCCAAATTGATTGTTACAAATGGCCTCCAATTGACAATATGCCGAGGGACTTCATGGTCGGGACACACTTTCGATCACTTAGTGCACAATTCTTAAATAGATAAGGATCTTCCCAAATGAAATGTTTAACTTGTGAGAAAAAGATCTTTATCCATTCGATTCCAATGTTGAGAATCGTCCAATAGCCAAGAAGTTGACTATGTTTGCAAACCAAGGATGTGGGTATTGATGGCAAAAGTTGCTCATCGGAAATGATTCATTAATGGGTAAGCTATCATCCTCAAGATTGAGAATTCGGATAAGTGATCACCACATTCTCACTCCTTTCTTATCCTTAATCGTAGATCAAACTCCTGTAATAGGAGGATCCACCTGATTAATCTGGGCTTGGTATCCTTCTTACAGAAGGTACTTTAGGGAGTGGTCGATAAACACCACAATTTGTGAACCTAAAACATAAGGCCCTGAATTTTTCCAATGCAAACACAATGGCCAGGCTCTTTCTCGATTGTTGTGTAGTTGAGCTGGGCATCTATCATGGATCTCTGGCATAAGCTATGACATGGGAAGCTTATCCTTTCTCCGCCCTAGGACAGCTCCTAGGGCATAGTCTCGATGCATCACACATCACTCAAAGGGCACCTGAATAGTCGGGGATGCAAGATGGGGCTGAAATCGAGACATTTCTTAAGGACCTCAAAGGCTGTCATGCATTCATTAGTAAACACAAAGGAACATCTTGACACAATGAAATGACAGTGGCTTGGAAATTTATCAAATCTTTGATGAACCTCCTATAAAATCCTGCATGCCCTAAGAAACCTCGATTTTGCTTAATATTACGAGGAGGCAAATGTGCAATTAGATCAATTTTGCTTGGTCCACCTCTATGCATTTATGGGAGACCACATGTCCTAGGACAATGCCTTGGGTGACCATAAAATGACTCTTTTCCCGACTTAGAACCAAATTGGTTTCTTCACATCTTTGCAACACCAACTTGAGGTGGTGTAAGCATTGGGAAAAGTCTCCATAAATTGAAAAGTCATCCATGAAGATCTCCATGAATTGATCAATCATGTCGAAAAGATGGCATACATGCATCTTTGAAAAGTAGCAGGGCATTGCAAAGACCAAAGGGCATCCTCCTATAGGCAAAAGTGCCAAAGGGTAGGTGAAGGTGGTCTTTTCTTGGTCCTGTGGGTACACAGGATCTGGTTGTAACGAGTACCCATCAAGGAAGCGATAGTAAGCTTTGCTCGCAAGCTTATCAAGGATTTAGTCAATGAAGGGAGGAAATGGTCTTTCCTTGTCATGGTATTTAATTTTCTGTAGTCTATGCACCCTCCATCCAGATTGTTTATCTGGTGGACATAAGTTTACAGATTAATTTGCTACAACGGATGATGCAGATTTCTTAGGCACCACCGTGTGGGTGCTACCGCAGAATCGAAATGGGGTAAATGACCCAAAGATTCTAGCGACTTGACAACTTCCTTCATTACCACTTCTTGCATGTGAGGATTCAACCTTCTTTGCATTTCTCTAGAAGGCTCGGCATCCTCTTCCAGGTGGACCTTATGCATGCCTAGAGCTGGGTTTATTCCTCCTAAATCAGCAATGGTCCAAATTGCTTTCTTGTCTTATTTAGAACTACCAATAGCTCCTCTTCTTGCTCCTTTGTAAGGGAGGAAGAAATAATCAGTAGTGTTTGATGATCTCCCAAAAACACATATTTCAGATTTTGGGGAGCTGTTTGAGTTCCAATTGTGGGGAGAAAGAGGGCAAAGGTACCTTGGTAACTTGTGGAAGAGGGGGAGGAGCAGGTCACCAAGAGAGAGAACTCGATGACTGTTGGTGAGTACCTTGCACAAAGCAGACTCACGTTGAATTTGATCTCCCTTTTCTTTGTTTCTCAGTGGATCCCCATTCATTTTAAATTCGTGGTGGAGTCTTTACCTTGCGAAATGTTTGTAAAGACTCCTCCACCTCATCAATGATGTCAACATGGAAACATTCCTCAAGAGAATTGAGGTTGAGTATGACATTATACACATTCAATTTAACTTTCATATTTCCAAAAGACACCTCCATGATGCAGACTGCATTGAATGCATGCATTAGTCAGAGCTGTGAATGGTCTTCCCGAATGACAGGATGGCAAGTGGTACTTTTGGTTGGTTCCATGTCCAACACCAAAAGTCTGAGGTAGAAAAACTTGTCTACTCCTACCAAAACATCTTCAATCAACCCCATAGGTTTCCTTTCGGATCTGTACCATTGTAACACCACTTGAGTGGGTTTCAATTCTCCCAAACCTAGCTTCTCATGATGTAATAGGGAAGCGGGTTGACACTAGCACCAGATCTAGCAAGGCTTTCTCAATGGTGTGCTCCCCAATGATGCAGGATTGTGGGGATTCGGTCTTGCATCTTAGGTGGTGTTGCAATTGATAGCACTTGGTTGATTTTCTCCTGAAAGGCCTTCTTGGATAAATGTATCCTAGATTGCCTTTTGTGGGTGCATACCTCTTTGAGAAATTTTGCATAGCGAGGACTGTTTGATTGCATCAAGCGGTAGATTAATTTTAACTTGCTTGAATGTCTCCATCATTTCCTCAATTTTTGTGTTTCCTTTGTCAAAAGGAAACTGACTTCATTGCATGGGGAAATGGGAGGTGAGGAACAAATTTCTCCTCCTCATCTTTTTCAACAATTTTGTTATTTTTCATTTTTCATTTTTTGAATTTTCGATGTAAATCAATGACCATATTGCTATCCAAATTGTTGTTCCTGCACTTGTTCTTCATCTTTTTTCTCTTCACTACCCAATCGTGTTATTTATTATTCTTCCACTTCTCAAAGTAGTCACTTTGATTTCTTCATGGCCATTTGAGGATTCTCCAACCATGAACTGTCCCTTAGGATTGTTCACGTTGGTCGGGTAGTTTACCCTCTTCTCTCTTAGCCAATGAATTTGAGAGTTGGCCCGAGTTTCTTCAATTTTTTAATGCTCTGTTGTGAAGGTTCACAGATGAGTTCAAGATTTTGAAGTGAACTCAAGACCGCCTCTTCAAAGGTCAGGATCTAGGAGGGGCAGGGCTGGTGCATCAGCATGGCTTGTTGTTGGTTAGGTGAAAATTTGATTTATTATAAAATTTCTCGATATGGTGAGCGGTGTTTGAAAGGTAATTGATTTTTTGAGCCTTCTTTCTTTGTTGATTCCACGAGATTAGGATGAGATCTCCATGGGTAGTCATTCGATTGCATCTGTCCATAAGATCTGAGCTGCATGAGCTTGTTCCATCATGAGTTCTGGAAATTGTGATGCGTAGGACATTGATCAATGGAATGAGTGGGGGCGGCATATCGACATGCCTCCTCTACTCTTGACCCATTTGGAGCTTTAAATGAGTCCATCATCTATCAAATTTTGTGGTCAAATTATCCACTTTCCTTTCCCTCATTGACTTCATAAACTTTCCCTCTTGTGAATTGGGGATTATTCATCCTAGCTGGATTCTCGGTGTCCCTTGGCGAGATTCTGCTGGGTTGAATTTTCTCCAATCACCTCAAAAGGTCCCAAACCTCTTCAACTGTTTTCTGCAAGTAGGTACACAAGAGGCATCCACCATGTTCTTGCCCTTGATCAGTTCCTTGATAGAAGCTTTGAACCAGCTGCCATTTACGAATTTGATGGTGAGCGCATTGCCTTAACTGTTCATTAAACCTTTCACATGCTTCATGGACAGTTTGATTGAGTTTTGGGAGAAAGAGATGATGCTTTGTCTCAGTTGGCTGGTTTTAGTCATTGGGAAATATTTTGACAAAAATTGACATTGCAAATCATTCCATGATGTGATGTTGTTTGGTGCTAACATAGATAACCATGCTCTAGCTTTGTCCTTTAATGAAAAAGGAAAGAGCCTAAGCTTGGTTGCCTCTGGACCCAATCCAGCTATGTTAAATGTTGTGCATAAAGCCAGAAATTCATCAATGTGTTTGTAAGGGTCTTCCTTACTCAATCCATGGAATGAAGGCAACATTTGGATGGTGGAGGACTTAATTTCATAATTTCCCTCCATGGGAAATTGAATGCAAAATGGGGAATTATAAGCACCGGGGCAAAGTAGTCTCTTAACAAACTCTGTTCTTCACCCATTTCAGAGATATGCATGATGTATGTCGGTTTCTTAGGAGTCTTTCAACTTCACGAATTTAGCGGGAGAATCTCGAGTTGAGGGTTCTCACCGAAACATACAACTTCGAGAGAGTTTAGTACAAAACTGTCTATTTAAGAACTTTCCTTTCTTTTACCACGAACAACAAAATTAATAAATGACTGATAAATAAATGAAAATAAACATAGGTCTATCTATTTTAGAACAAACTTCCCCGGCAACGGCGCCAAAAACTTGTTGTTGCTCCAAGTGTGCCATAATTATGTGCATTATGAATCAAAAATTAAAGAATTAAAGAATGCTAGGTTATATGGATGTTAACTTATGAAAGGGATATCAGCACATTGGGGCTAACAATGGCCTGCAAGATCAGGGCCAATTGTAGCAAGTTTTAAAAGTAAGTATTTCAAGATCGTCCACAGAGAAGTTTGTCTAAAATGAGAGATAAACCTCCAGATCTGTGCTACCAGATCTGGCTCTATAATTATCTGAAATACAGAATAGATAAAAGAGAGTGTTGGATTGTGTCACATTTAACTATAAACAAATAAAGAAAAGAACTAACTACATGATCCAGATCCGAGTTGGGGAGATGTTTAAAATAAGACAAATGCAGAAATAATAGCTTCATGTATTTTAGCCTCTGAATTTTAATGGAGAATCTGTAGTTCCACAGAGGAGATTCAACCTTCATCTGGCTACCAGCACAGCTGTAAGAGAAACAAATCCGAATTAAGGAATAGGTTTAGACTTATGGCAATGGTTTGTCACAGCTCATCCAATCGCTGCGGTCTATTCTTTAGTTGAACATGAACATCCTTTGTAAATCTTTGCTTGAATTAGGTTACCAGCGCTAATTATGATGAATTAAGGGAAGTTGGATGCGGGTGAGTGAAGGTAAAGAAGGCTAATGCACTAAGGTGAACATTCAGAACCCACGACATGACTCCAATGGAGAAGACACAAATTACAGCAACCTTATAAAATCCAACGCGTTACAATTCTGAGCCGCGGCTTCTTAGAGAGCCCTCGGACTTACGATCTGAGCTTCTCGAAGAGCCCTCAGTTCTGATCTTGAATCCAAACTTGGAAGTACAACACTCACAATGGCTCTCAAAGGTAAACTACAAGAAGGGATTACGGGGGGATCGAGATGAGCTTCCGGCCGAAATGAGGGAAACAGAGATGAAAACTCTAAACTGGATACCCAAATTGGGCAAATGTCTTCTCAATTTATAGCTATTGACCAATCAGAATGCTTTAGATCCGGATTGCCCAATGAGGGTTGAGCACGGGATCCAGACTGTTTTGGCCAATGAAATGCTCGATCCGGTTCGCCAATCAAAGAAGCATCAATTCGCTATGGGAATTTGAAATTTGTTTGAGCTTCCGAAGTTCCCGCCAAGTGAATTTAACTTTGGTTTTCACATGGGTTGGAATATGCCTTGGTTTGTGCTTGAATCTTCCTAATGTCTCCGGGCTTTTAATTACATTGGGGCAGCGCAAAGTTTCCAAATGCCCTTCAAAGTGGTCAGAATCCTCGTAATGCCATTTCAAGATAGTTTAAGGGCTTTTTCAAGAAAGTAGTTTGGCTCTAAGCTCTCTTCGCAAAGCATTTTGGCTTCGGAGATCTTTTCTTTTCAGCTTGGCTTTGGTCTTCTTTTTCGCAAAGGACTTCTTCTTTTCTCAGCTTTTCTTTCAAAAGTTCATTTGCAATTCTTTTCGCAAAGTGTTCTTTGCTAATAGTAGAAGTTCTTGCTAATTGAACTCTAGGCTCCCATTCTTCTTTTAATTGACTTTTAACTTGATTCTTTTCGTAATGGCTCTCTCTGCTTCGTGTCTTTGTCCGCTTTTAGACCCTCTTTAGCCATTCTTTGAAATTTGTTTTCTTCACTCCTTCTTTAAACTTGACATGAGTTGTCAGCTTTTTGATCAGTTTAGGATGGTTTTCGGATTTGGACCTGTCTTTTTGGTTAGCTGCAATATGAACACTAAAGCACTTATTTAGTCCTCTCAAGGGTCTTTCAAGGCTCATGTTTAGGGGTGAAAAATGGTATTTTTCACTACTTAACATTACTCTGGTTACAACCAGATTCCTGTGTACCCACAAGATCAAGAAAAGACCACATTCACTTGCCCTTTTGGCACTTTTGCCTATAGGAGAATGCCTTTTGGTCTTTGTAATGCCCCTGCTACCTTTCAAAGATGCATGTATTCCATTTTCTCTGATATGATTGACCAATTTATGGAGATTTTTATGGATGATTTTTCAATCTACGGAGACAGTTTTTCCCAGTGTTTACATAATCTCAAATTGGTATTACAGAGATGTGAAGAAACCAGTCTAGTTTTGAGCTGGGAAAAGAGCCATTTCATGGTCACCCAAGGCATTGTCCTTGGCCATGTTGTTTCCCACAAGGGTATTGAGGTGGATAGAGCAAAAATTGATTTAATTGCACATTTACCACCTCCCAAAACTGTTAAACAAATCAAAAGTTTTCTGGGATATGCTGGATTTTACAGAAGGTTCATTAAGGACTTCAGTAAAATAACCAAGCCTCTTTGTCATTTGTTGTGCCAAGATGTCCCTTTTGTTTTCAATAATGAATGCATGAAGGCATTTGAATTCTTAAAAAACTGTTTGATTTCAGCTCCAATATTGTAGTCTCCAGATTATTCACTACCTTTTGAACTGATGTGTGATGCATCAGATTATGCTTTGGGAGCTGTCCTTCGACAGAGAAAGGAAAAGCCGCCTCATGTCATAGCTTATGCCAGTAGATCAATGATTGATGCACAGCTCAATTACACAACAACTGAGAAGGAGCTGCTGGCAATTGTTTTTGCTTTAGAGAAATTCAGGTCATATGTCTTGGGTTCACAAATAGTGGTGTTCACTGAGCACTCTGCCTTGAAATACCTTCTGTCTAAGAAGGACACCAAACCAAGATTAATTAGGTGGATTCTCCTATTATAGGAATTTGATTTACAGATGAAAGATAAAAAGGGGGTGGAGAATGTGGTGGCTGATCACCTGTCTAGAATTTTAACTGCTGAGATTGATAGGCTGCCTATCAATGAATCTTTCCCTGATGAGCAACTTTTTGCTATTAGTGTACACACTCCTTGGTTTGCAAACATAGTCAACTATTTGGCTACTGGAAGAATTCCTCAACATTGGAATAAAATGGATAAAGATCTTTTCTTCTCAAAGGTTAAACATTTCATCTGGGAAGATCCTTATCTGTTTAAGAGTTGTGCAGATGTTGTTCAATCTTAGTGTGCTTGATTTATGTGTGTTTTGAAAACAGTTTTAAAGTTGCCAAATTACAGTGGCTCTAGACTATATAAGAAATTAAAGAAATATCAGCACAGTTAGAAGAGAATTAGCCTGCAAGATCAGGGCCAATTGTAGCAAGTTTTAAAAGTAAGTGAGTGAAAGATCGTCCACAGAGAATTTGTTTAAAATGTAAGATAAACCTCCAGATCTGAGCTACCAGATCTGGCTTCTTATCCTATCTAGAAAGCTGATAAGATGAGAGGTTTGAATTTGTCACATTTAACAAACTAAAAACAAAGGAAAATTTAAACTAAATGATCCAGATCCGAGTTGGGGGAGTGATTGAAACAAAGATGGAGAAGTAATATCTAACTCTGATTTGGTCTTTGAAATCTAATGAGAAATCTGCTCAGTTCAGAGGTGATCAATCTTCATCGGCTACAAGCACGGATGTAAGAGAGATAAATCTAATTCAAGGATTAGGCTTACACTTATGGCTATAGTGCATCCACTTTAATGGCCACAAACCATCCAATAGTTTTTAATCCAAATCCTCAATTGAGCGAAACATCACTACAAATCTTTGTAAGAGACTAGGTTACCAACACTAATTCTTACGGATTAATGAATCAAGGAAATTGCATAAAAAGCAGTAAATCTAAAGGAGTCTAATGCAATAAGGAGATGAGGAACCCTTAACATGAGTCCAATTGAGAAAATGGTTCTGACAACCTTTTCAAATCCACCGTTACAATTCTGAGACGCTTAAGCGACTCTGATTTGTAGTCTTGAATACAACTCTCTTTTAAATTACAGAAACGTCTCACAGCTCTCAATTGCAAATCAAAGTGAAGCTATTACAGGGATTTCAGACAAACTGTCTAGCTGGGAAATGGGGGATTAGAAATGAAACTCAAAATCTGGATACCCAAATTGGGCAAATGCTTCGTCAATTTATAGCTTTCCCCAGGTCAGCTCAGATGTGTATCAACCAATCAGAATTGGATAGATCTGTATCAACCAATAGGAGTCGAGCACCAGGATCCAGATCTATTCTGGCTAATCCGAAATGCTTGATCTGGTTCAACCAATCAGGAAACAGAGGCATCAATTCTGTTATGTAATTCAAAAATCTGTTTGAGCTTCTAGAAGTTCCCGCCAAGTAATTTCATCTTTGGGTGTTCACATGGGGTGGAATATGCCTTTGGTTCGTGCTCAGAATCTTCCGAAATGTCCTTGGGTTTTAAAATGCATTGGGACACGTGCAACAGATTACTGAATTACCCTTGTTAAAGCTGCGAATCTCCAGAATACTTTTTCGCAAAGCTTAAGGGTCTTTTCACAAAGTGTTGTGACTTCTGAAGCTCTTTTCGCACAGATTGGAGACCTTTTCGAAAAGAACTGTAACTTCTGGAGATCTATTCGCAAAGCTTGGGGACCTTTTCACAAAGTTCAATCTTCTCTTCGAGGAGTTCAGATGCTCTTCGAAAGCTACGCCTGGAGTTTTAGTCCTTTTCGCAGAGTTCAAGGTTCTTTACGAAAAGTGCAGGTTCTTTGCGAAAAGAACTCTGTAGTGCATTTCTCTGTTCGAATTGTCCCCTGCTTCTCTTACAGGTCTTTGCCTCTTCCTTTTAGACTTTTCCACAGCTGATGAGGTTGTTTCTTCACTTCCTTCCTTTGGACTGACATGGATTGTCATCTTTTTGGTACTTTTGAGCTGCTTTTACTGTTAAGACTGTCTTTATTGTTAGCTGCAACATAGGCACTTAAAACACTTATTTAGTTCTCTCAAGGGTCTATCAAGGCCCAAATTAAAGGGTGAAAAATGGTATTTTCCAGTTCTCAACACACCCCCAAACCTAAGCTTTGCTAGTCCCTGAGCAAAGACAAAATTTAAAAATAGAATGAAAAGCCATTTTTGTAGGGAGCACAGTTGCATTTAGCATATGCAACAAGCCTTTTAAACCCCTAGGTGATCCCTAGTGGAGGAGTGAAGTCTCCTGAGGGTTTTCAGTGAAGGTGTTAAGTAGTGAAAAATACCATTTTTCACCCCTAAACATGAGCCTTGAAAGACCCTTGAGAAGACTAAATAAGTGCTTTAGTGTGCATTTTACAGCTAACCAACCAGACAGGTCCAAATCCGAAAAGCATCCCAAAAAGATCAAAAAGCTGACAGCTCATGTCAAGTTTAAAGAAGGAGTGAAGAAACAGCCTCAGCAATGGCTAAAGAGGGTCTAAAAGAGCAGACAAAGACCTGAAGCAAGAGAGAGAGCCATTCGCAAAGAAAAAATCAAGTTAAAAGTCAATTCGCAAAGAAGAATGGGAGCCTAGAGTTCAATTCGCAAAGAACTTCTACTATTCGCAAAGAACTTGCACTTTTCGTAAAGAACCTTGAACTTTGCGAAAAGAAGAAAACACTCCTCGAAAAGAAGATTGAACTTTGCGAACAGAGCTTCAGAAGTCATTGAACTTTGCGAAAAGGCCCCTGAACTCTGCGAAAAGGTATTCTGGAGATTCGCAGCTTTAACAAGGGCAATTCAGTAATCTGCTGCACGCGCCCCAATGCATTGAAAAGCCCAGAGACATTCCGGAAGATTCTGAGCACGAACCAAAGGCATATTCCACCCCATGTGAACACCCAAAGATGAAATTACTTGGCGGGAACTTCTAGAAACTCTAACAAACATTCAAAATGCATAACAGAATTGATGCCTCTGTTTCCTGGTGAACAGATCAAGCGATTCGATTGGCGAACAGATCTGGATCCTCGGTGCTCAAACTCCTATTGGTTGATCAGATCTATCCAATTCGATTGGTTGATACACATTTGAGTGGCTTAGGAAAACTATAAATAGACGAACCATTTGCCCAATTTGGGTATCCAGATTTAGAGTTTTCATCTCTGTTTCCCTTATTCGGTCAGATAGCTTATCTGAACCCTGTAATCCCTTCTTGTAGTTTACCTTTGAGAGCCATTGTGAGTGATTTGTACTTCCAAGTTCGGATTTAAGACTGTAAGTCTGAGGGCTCTCTAAGAAGCCGTGCTTTGTAATTGTAATTTTGGATTTTAAAAGGTTCCTGTAATTTGTGTCTTCTCCATTGGAGTCATGTCGAGGGTTCTGAATGTTCACCTTAGTGCATTAGACTTCTTTAGATTCACTCATCCGCATGCAACTTCCCTTAATCCAACACCATGCGAATTAGCGTTGGTAACCTAATTCTAGCGACATTTACGATGATGTTCATGTTACGAACTAAAGAATAGGCCACAACTATTGGATGATCTGTGACCATTTAAGTGGATGAGATCATAGCCATAAGTCTAAACTTATTCCTTAATTCGGATTTATTTCTCTTACATCTGTGCTGGTAGCCAGATGAAGATTGAATCTGCTCTGTTGAACTACAGATTCTCCATTAAAATTTAGAGGCTAAAATACATGAAGCTATTATTTCTGCATTTGTCTTATTTTAAACATCTCCCCAACTCGGATCTGGATCATGTAGTTAGTTCTTTTCTTTATTTGCTTATAGTTAAACGTGACAAATTCAACCTCCCATCTTATGTGCTTTGTAGATAGGATCAGAGGCCAGATCTGGTAGCTCAGATCTGGAGGTTTATCTTAAATTTTAAATCAATTCCCTGTGGACGATCTTTTACTCACTTACATTTAAAACTTGCTACAATTGGCCCTGATCTTGCAGGCCAGTGTTAGCCCCAATGTGCTGATATCCCTTTCATAAGTTAACATCCATATAACCTAGCATTCTTTAATTCTTTAATTTTTGATTCATAATGCACACAATTATGGCACACTTGGAGCGACAACAGAAAGTACCCACAAACTTCTCCAATAAATCAGTTAAGATCAATGCAGTTCTGTTAAAGCAAACTTTCATCCAATCAGATTATTCACACCTGCATCAGTCAGGTTGTAAGAAGATTTTCAAGAAAACATCAGTTCAAAACTAAAATTCTGCTGTAATTCCTTTACCATTCACTCAGTTGGTGTCAAAAAGTTTTTACAAGAAAAATTAATGAAAAGCTTGCCTTCTATTTGAGAATTCAGTTTTGATGTTACCCCAAATAATTTGATTTCAAACTCAACTCTCACCAGGGTTTTCACTCACCATGCAAATATGAGGGTTGCACTATTTCACACAGCTCAAGAGCAATTCTGGTCCTCAAATAGGATTATGGCGAGGAGCATAGGCATTGCTTTTCGATTACGAATTTACTACTTTTTTCACCATAGATTACACAAATCCTTATCTCCATGTGACTCAATCCATCATTGATCGAAGGACTTTAACTTGGGTTGTAATGTGGCTTATGGGTGAAATTTATCAAGAATAAAGGGGTGGAATGGAGTTCAAAATTGAGAAGTCAGTCAAGGTAAGGAGGTGATAGACACACCTTCTTCAATTCAGCACAATTTCATCTTCTTCTTTGAATTTTCAGAGCCAAAGTGGCCATCTTTTTCTCTTTCTTTTTCAAACTTCCAATGAAATGCCTTCTCCTTTTTTTTTTTTTTTTTTTTTTTCAAAGCAACATTGACTGGAATGCCACATTTCTTCTGCTGATACAGCATTGCCTTCAATTATTTTTTTTTACCAAACTGTTACCCAACTCACCTTTCTTCAGCTTTCTTTCTTTACCTTTACAATTCTCAGAGTGAGGGTTAGGCTAAATGAGGTTGATGAGGTTTCAAAGAAATCTTGGATTTATAAAGCTCAATTGGTGTGTATCAAGGGCAGTTTCAAAAGGTTGGGCTTTTTAAAGTTCAAACTGTCCAAAAGGAGGCCTTACATCATGTCTTTAATATCATGATTGCTGTCAAGATATTTTAACTTGGATATGTGTAACTTCTAGTGAAAACAAGCCGGTTCAAACAGTCCCTAGAGCAGAAAAAACTGCCAATTCATACCTCCAAAGAATACATTTCAGCAGGCCTAAACCTCACTGGGTGTGGTTTTCTATCAAATTCTTGAGGTATATCATCACTGTTTTCTCTCTTTTTAGGTTTACTAAAACATCAATTTTTTATTTTGGAAATTTTCTGACATTCACTTCATGAAAGTATTAGAATTATACTAGAAATTAATTTAAAAAAGTTATAACTTCCTCATTTAAAAAAAAAAAAAACAGGTGTGAGATTACTTCATTTTCAAAAATTCTGCTGATCATAAGCTGCATCAAGCATTAACTTATTTTATTGGCATACCTGCCATACCCCCAAACCTAAGATGAACATTGTCCTCAATGTTCTAGACAATGAGAGACTAGGGGCAGCAGGGTAAAAGAAGAAGGAAAAACTAAGAACAGAAAAAATCTAAACTATATGCAGCAGAAAATAAAAATGTAAAACTGAAGATATGAGCAAGGAAATGGAAAACATGATATACGAATGCAAGAAAAATCAACAAACCAACGCTAGAACTGCTAAGTAAAATCTAAAAAAATAGAAGGATTACTATGCAAATGGAAGGAAACTAATGCTAATAACAGAGAAACAGTAAAAACAAGGTAAGGGACTGAATATAAAGTTAAAAAAAAAAAAATAGAAAAGTGTTGATACAAAAACAGAATTTGTGAATGCAAAATAGGGAAACAAAGTTAGAAACTAACTGTACTCACAGAAAAATGACGAAAATTAGTAAAACGAGGACACATTTACCTAAGAAAGAAAAAAATCAGCGATCTAAAAACAGAATTTGAAACTAAAATTCCTAAAATAGAAAATCTAATGCCAAATGATACATCCTAAGCCCAAAGAAACAAACCCAAAAGCCTGAGATACTTATGAATCTAAGTGATTATAAAAATGATTAGCAGGAATACAGTGAAAAGCAAGATTCATAAGACTGACCCCTTTGTTGATGATGTGTATGAATAAAAAAATAATGAAGCATGGGAGCACATATTAAAAACAGGGTTCACACACAGCAGAGACCTATTTATGATGAAGAAATCTCGAAGGAAAATAAAATCAGTGGGTCCATTGAATATTCAAAACAGCCTATGATCCACTACTCATTATCCTACATGATTCCTAAAAAAGAAAAAATGATCTCAGCAGGCCCAGATGGGAAAAGTGGATTCAAATGGAGAAAAACAGCCCATCCGGAAGATATCTATATATATATATATATATTTTTTTTTTTTGTTTTTATAATTATTTTTTTTACTTGTTTTGGATCAGCCCGGGCTCAACAAGAGCCCTTATTTACTACTGCTGAAAATAATGAGAAACAACTCAGAGATTTTCTATTTGTGTTTTCATTTTCTTTTATTTTGTATTTGGTATTGTAAAAAAAAAAAAAAAAATCAGAATGCCTAAAAGACAACAGAAATTATAACATTAAACACAACAGAACTGCTGGTTCTCAAGAATTGAAAAAGAGAAAATGAATGCAAAGGAGAAGGGGATGCAAACTCAAGCAGATCTGCTCGACTTTAGTCGCGATGATGCTCCTTGTTGACGAGCCTTGGATCCGCAAAAAATCCAAAGACTATGATACCTTATTCAAGTATTGACAAAAATAAAAAGGAAAACCCAGGCTACTGCCCAAATTTGACAAAAAGACAAAAGAGTGGCAGCAGCATTTATTCAAATAACTAGAAGGCAAAGAATAAAAACTCAGAAAAATAATAAAAAAAAAAAATTCGTCATAAAGAAAAGGTTTTCTATACAAAACTGCAGTAGACATTTAATCAAGCACTTGGTATGCAAAGTGCAGGTTTAAAGCAAAAATTAAAATAAAAATCAAATCTACAAAATAGAAAAACTTAGGTCTACCAATTTTAAAATCTATTCCCCGGCAGCGGCGCCAAAAACTTGTTGTTTTCTTCTTAGTGTGCTTGATTTATGTGTGTTTTGAAAACAGTTTTAAAGTTGCCAAATTACAGTGGCTCTAGACTATATAAGAAATTAAAGAAATATCAGCACAGTTAGAAGAGAATTAGCCTGCAAGATCAGGGCCAATTGTAGCAAGTTTTAAAAGTAAGTGAGTGAAAGATCGTCCACAGAGAATTTGTTTAAAATGTAAGATAAACCTCCAGATCTGAGCTACCAGATCTGGCTTCTTATCCTATCTAGAAAGCTGATAAGATGAGAGGTTTGAATTTGTCACGTTTAACAAACTAAAAACAAAGGAAAATTTAAACTAAATGATCCAGATCTGAGTTGGGGGAGTGATTGAAACAAAGATGGAGAAGTAATATCTAACTCTGATTTGGTCTTTGAAATCTAATGAGAAATACTGCAGTTCAGCAGAGGTGATCCAATCTTCATTTGGCTACAAGCACAGATGTAAGAGAGATAAATCTAATTCAAGGATTAGGCTTACACTTATGGCTATAGTGCATCCACTTTAATGGCCAAACCATCCAATAGTTTTAATCCAAATCCTCAATTCAAAACAGAAACATCACTACAAATGTCAGAAGAGACTAGGTTACCAACACTAATTCTTACAGGATTAATGAATCAAGGGAAATTGCATAAAAAACAGTAAATCTAAAGGAGTCTAATGCAATAAGGAGATCAGAGGGAACCCTTAACATGAGTCCAATTGAGAAAATACGGTTTACAGCAACCTTTTCAAATCCACCGTTACAATTACAGAGCACAGCTTAAACAGCTCTCAGATTTGTAGTCTTGAATACAACTCTCTTTTGAATTACAGAAACGTCTCACAGCTCTCAATTGCAAATCAAAGTGAAGCTATTACAGGGATTTCAGACAAACTGTCTGGCTGGGAAATGGGGGATTAGAAATGAAACTCAAAATCTGGATACCCAAATTGGGCAAATGCTTCGTCAATTTATAGCTTTCCCCAGGTCAGCTCAGATGTGTATCAACCAATCAGAATTGGATAGATCTGTATCAACCAATAGGAGTCAAGCACTAGGATCCAGATCTGTTCTGGCCAATCAAAAATGCTTGATCTGGTTGGCACTAGGATCCAGTTTGGCACTTTTGAGGTGCTTTTATGGTTAAGCCTGTCTTTATTGTTAGATGCAACATAGGCACTTAAAACACTTATTTAGTTCTCTCAAGGGTCTATCAAGGCCCAGATTAAGGGGTGAAAAATGGTATTTTCCAGTTCTCAACAGCAGACCAAATAATAAGAAGATGTGTCCCTGACCAAGAATTTCATAGAATACTTTCTATGTGTCATGAACAGGCCTGTGGAGGTCATTTTAGTGGAAACAAAACTACTGCAAAGGTTTTGCAGTGTGGATTTTATTGGCCTACACTTTTCAAAGATGCTCTGCAGCACTGTAAGTCTTGCCAGAACTGTCAGAAATTGGGCAACATTTCCAAGAGAAACTCAATGCCTTTACAGCCTATTTTGGTAGTTGAGTTGTTTGATGTTTGGGGGATAGACTTCATGGGTCCCTTTCCTCCTTCCAATGGGTATAATTTCATTTTAGTAGCTGTGGATTATGTATCCAAATGGATTGAAGCCACAGCCACTAAAACCAATGACCACAAAGTGGTTCTTAAATTTCTAAAGGATCACATTTTTCCAGTTTGGTTTTCCCGAGCTATTATCGGTGATGGGGAAGCCATTTTGTAATAAATATTTTGAAACTTTATTGAAAAATACTCGTGACTCATAGAGTAGCCACTCCATATCATCCACAAACCAAAGGACAAGTGGAGATTTCAATAGAGAAATAAAACATATATTGGAAATGACGTGAAGAAGGAGAAAGGATTGGTCCTTGTTTGAATGATGCATTGTGGGCATGTAGGACAACCTATAAAACCCCAATTGGCATGTCCCCATTTAGGTTGGTCTATGGCAAAGCATGCCATTTACCAGTGGAGTTAGAATATAAAGCCTTTTGGGCCATTAAAACATTAAACATGGATCTAACTACTACTGGTAATCACAGGAAACTGCAACTTGCTGAGTTGGAGGAGCTGAGAATGAATGCATACACAAATTCAAGAGTTTACAAAGAGAAAGTCAAAGCCTTCCATGATAAAAATTTGTTGAGAAAAGAGTTCACAGCTGGCTCTAAGGTATGGTTATTTAACTCAAAACTTAAGTTTTTTCCTGGAAAGCTGAGATCCAGATGGGAAGGGCCATATCATCATTCAGTGACTCCTACGAGTATTGACATCCTAGATCAAGTAATGGAAGAATCTTGAAAGTAAATGGTCGAGGCTCAAACCATGCATTGAAAATACCCAGAACTGTCTTTGCCCATCTATCATCAAGAGCCTTCCCAAATCTGATGGTATACAACTGTACAATATGCTTTTATTTCATAGTTTTTGCTTAGTTTCTTTTTCTCTATTTTTATTCATGATTTATCTCTTTTCACATGGTTTAAATATGTGAAAAGTTAAGTCGCAAAGTAAAAATTATCTTTTCGCAAAGTTCAATTTACTTTTCGAAAAGAATCTGGATTTGTAACGAATTGCTCGAAAGCAAGGATTTGCTTTTCGAATAGTTGGTTCTGAAGCTATTTTCTTTTCAAAATGATGTTTCTGAAGCCATTTTCTTTTCGAAAAGATGTTGTTGAAGCTATTAACTTTTCGAATGGCACTGATGCCATTCGCAGTTGTAGAAAGGTCTATTTTGGAACTTTTCGAAAACTTAAAAAGGACTTTGCAAAATTAACTCTGAGCATATTTAAACCCTTTCGAAGTAAGGGTTTCATATTCGAAAACTTTCTGAGAATGACCTATTCCACAGAAACCCTATTTCTCTCTTTCCTTGCGTGATTTGAGAATCTAGCTACACTTCTCTTCACCTTTGTTCGATCATTTGAGCTTTCAGAGAAGGATTTTAGCTTCTGGTCTGGTGGATTTCAGCAAGCAAGCAACACGTTCAATCAAAAACCCTAGATCTCGGTATTTCTCTGCGCATTCTCTCTATTTATCATTTGAAAATTTTGATTTTGTGTCAGCATCTATTGTGGGCATTTACATACATAAATTGAGAATGGGAAAAGCTGAAAAATCATTGGCTGCCATGTTCCCAAAAAAAAACCAAAACTTCAGCCAAAAGAAAACTATCAATGGATAAAGCGGATAGGATTGAGAAAGGGAAGAAAGTGAGACATAAGGAACCCATCCCTGTTGCTGCTAGTCCTGAGCCTGAGTTTCCTCCTCTGCCTATACATTTGGTACTGCCAAATCCATTCATTGAAGCTCAGAAACTAATTCCTGAGCTGATTGTGGACGAAACTTTTTTCGTCAACAAACCGGACTGTCTGCTATCTTTAAGATACATGAGAGATGCCTCACTAAGCAATATCCTTACCCCTCTGCTAGAGAAAATTTACCCGCGAATGGTGAAGTTATGGTACCAAAACCTGGTAAAAGTCACTGAAAAAGATGTTGATGTCCCTACCCTGGTTATCTTTATTGATGATTGCAATCTAACTGTCACATATGAAGACATAAGGAATGCTTTGGGGATACCCTTTCAATTTGATCCTTCTGGTGCATTGGCTACACCAGAAGCAGCCTCCTTTAGAGAAATGGCTGCACATTTAACCCAAGGAATTGTTGGCACTGGACAGTCCATAATGAGGAGAGACCTAGCACCCCAATTTTTATTGATGGATTCCATTTTGAGGGGAAGTTTTTATGTCACCGGGCACAGCCAAGAGAGGAGAACACCAATTCTAGAGGCTCTCTTTCATTTTTCTAAGGGGCAGTTTTTCAATGCCCCTATGTTAATTTTTGAAGCCATGGCTGATATTAGTGCCAAGTTGAAAAAGGAGCAGAAATTAGCTAGACTCCCATTTGGTAGATTGATCACAGCCCTCCTCAGAGCCAAGTTTGACATTGATGACCAGGAGCCATTTGAAGTCATAGCCCCTCACAATTTTGGGAAAAAGGCTTGGACTACAATTGAAAAAGACTGAGAGAGGAAGGTGAACACGCACTGCAGACTATTAATGAACACCGCCTGCAGCTCCCTTAGAACCGGTTTTGCCAGATCCTGAGGTGACCAGCTCTTTAGCTGCACCAATTTTTGAAGCAGCTCTGCCAGACCCTGTGGTGACCAACTCTTTAGCTGCATCCATTCTTGAAGAAACTATCCTTCCCATGATGACCAGCTCTTCAGCTGCACCAATTCTTGAGGAAGTTGGCCTTTTACCCTCCTCACCTAGTCCAGCTCCTGCCACTTCACCTATCCCAGCTGTCCCATCTCCCATACCCACCATTATCCCAATTGCAGATTCCCCCTCTACACCAACCACTCCAACCATACTCACACCACCAATTTCTCCCACCAATGCCCAAGTTTTGGCTGCAGACTTTATTACCCAATCTCCCTGCACTCCTCTGCTCCAAAGCCCCTCAAGTTCACCTGCTCATTCAGCCCACACACTTGAAGTATCCCATACACCTGAACCTGAGCCTTTCACTACAGAGGCTTATTCCTCATTAATGGGATCTATTTTTGAAAGCGTGGGGCTTGAACCTGTCCCTATACCTGACCCTCATCATTTCACTCACTTACCTACTTCTCCCTTTACAGCCATTTCACCCATTGCACCTCCACCATCCACTTCAGTTTTACCAGTCCCTCTTATTCACACCTCCCCCACACCTGCATCTATTAACCAAATACTTGCCTTCCTCCAATCCATCCAAGCCCAACTACAAATCAACACAGATAACCAGTCTGTGACCAATGACCTTCTCCAAACCTTAGCCTCCACATCCCACACAATTACCATTACCACTGTACCTACTGTTGATGCCCATGCTACCCAAACTGAACCAGAGGTAGTATTGGTTGATCTGCTCACCCCCACCACCACTGCCCATGCTACCCAAACTGAACCTGAAGTACCTCTGGTTGAGTCCCCTTCACCACTCCTCACTTTCTCTGATCAAGCCACTCAGACCGACCCTGAAGTCATCCTTCTGGACACTTCTTCTCCCACTCCCACAGCTGGGATACCTTTGGTCCCCTACCATTCCATTCCCCTTCCCAGATTTGCCACCCTCAGAAGAGCCATGGAAGAAAATCCATATATCTATAGAGATGTTCTCAATGGGTTAGCTGATTTACAAGCCTACATTAGAACCCCTAATGAAAACCAGATTCGGAAATTGGAGTTATTCATGAAATTTAAGAGAGAGAAAATGAAGGACCTGCTGGGTCAAACTTTTCAGATGGTTCGGAGTGAGCAGCACAAGGTGACCATTTTGCAAGCACAGCTTGACTAGGAAAAACTGAAGACCACTAGACTTGGAAAGTGCATTGGCCTCACCAAAAAGATCAAATAAGAGGAATACACTGAGCTGCAAAACACAATCCAGGAGAAAGCTAAATCAAGTTCAGACTCCAATACTGATTCTAGTTCTGACACTGATAGTGATTCCAGTTCTGATCCCATTGAACCAACTTATGATACAGATTTTGACCCCAGTTATTAAATCACTTTGTACTTATCTGTGTTATGAGTTTGTAATATAAAATTCTGGTTTTTCTTGTGAAATTACTGTGCATTTATGTTCTTTCTTCTTGTCATTATGATTTTTTTTTCCTAATTGTTCTTTTCTTTGCTTTGGACCTGTGTGGACCTTGCTCCCCTTTGGTTTGGGGGTGTGACAGAAATGTCAATAATCAATAATTGAGTTAACATCAGTACAGCTTATGATCAGTGGAATTTTTGAAAATGAAGTAATTTCACACTTGCTGTTTTGAAAAAAATGAAGAAGTTAAAAACTTTTTGAAATTAATTTCTAGTGTAATTCTAATACTTTCATGATGTGAATGTTAGGAAATTTCCAAAAGAAAATTGATGTTTTAGTAAACCTAAAAAGAGGGAAAACAGTGATGATACACCTCAGGAATTTGATAAAAAACCACACCCAGTGAGGTTTGGGCCTGAAATGTATTCTTTGGAGGTATGAATTGGCAATTTTTTCTTCTTTTGGGACTGATTGAACCTGCTTACTTGCACTAGAAGTTACACATATCCAAATTGAAATAATTTGACAGCACTCGTGATATTAAAGACATGATGTAAGGCCTCCTTTTGGACAGTTTGAACCTTACAAAGCCCCACCTTTTGAAACTGCCCTTGATACACACCATTTGAGCTTTACAAATCTAAGATTTCTTTGAAACCTCATCTAATAACCTCATCAACTTCATTTAGCCTAACCCTCACTCTAAGAAGTCAGAAGATAAAGGGAAGGAAGCTGAAGAAAGGAGAATTGAGTAACAGTTTGACAACAAAAGAAGAATAAAAATTGAAGGCAATGTTGTACCAGCAGAAGAAATGTGGCATTCCAGTCAATGCTAATTTGAAAAAAAAAAAAAAAAAGAGAAAAAGATGGCCACTTTGGCTTTGGAAATTCAAAGAAGAAGATGAAAATATGCTGAATTAAAGAAGGTTTGTGTATCACCTCCTTACCTTGACTGACTTCTCAATTTTTGAACAACATTCCACCCCTTTATTCTTGATAAATTTCACCCATAAGCCACATTACAACCCAAGTAAAGTCCTTACTGATCAATGATGGATTGAGCTGTCACATGGAGATGAGAATTTGTGTAATCTATGGTGAAAAGAGCAGTGATTTCAGAACTAAAAAGCAATGCCTATGCTCATGCTTACAGTCCTATTTGAGGGTTGTAACTGCTCTTGAGCCGTGTGAAATAGTACAACCCTCTTACTTGCATGTTGAGTGAAAATCCTGGAGAAAGTTGGGTTTGAAATCAATTCATTGGGGTAACATCAAAGCTGGATTCTTAAATAGAGGGCAAGCTGTTCATTCATTTTTCTTGTAAATAACTTTTGACATAAATTGACTGAATGGTAACAAGAATTATAGCAGAATGTTAGTTTTGAACTGATGTTTTTCTTAAAAATCTTCTTACAACATGACTGATGCAAGTGTGAATAATCTGATTGGATGAAAGTTTGCTGTAACAGAACTGCAGTGATCTTAACTAATTTATTGAAGAAGTTTGTGGGTACCTTCACTGAAAACCCTCAGGAGACTTCACTCCACTAGGGATCACCTAGGGGTTTAAAAGGTTTGTTGCATATGCTAAATGCAACTGTGCTCCCTACAAAAGTGGCTGTTTACTTTGTTTTTAATTTTGTCTTTGCTCAGGGACTAGCAAAGCTTAAGTTTGGGGGTGTGTTGAGAACTGGAAAATACCATTTTTCACCCCTCAACCTGAGGCTTGATAGACCTTTGAGAGAACTAAATAAGTGTTCTAAGTGCTTGTGTTTCAGCGAACAATAAAGACAGGCTTAACCATAAAAGCAGCTTAAAGTGCCAAAAAGATGATAATCCATGTCGATCCAAAGGAAGAAAGAGTAGGGACAACCTCACTAGCTGTTAAAAGGTCTGAACTGATGAGGCAAAGACCTGGTCTCAACCCAAAAAAGAAGTATGGAGCAATTCGAACAGAAAAATGCACTACAAAGTACTTTTCGCAAAGAACCTGAACTGTTCGAAAAGAACCTGAACTCTGCGAAAAGAACTAAAAACTCCAGGCTTAGCTTTCGAAGAGCACCTGAACTCTTCTAAGAGATGATTGACCTTTTCGAAAAGAAGATAACTCCATTCGAACAGAACCAGAACGTTGCGAAAAGAGCTTCAGGAGTTACAACACCTTGCGAAAAGCCCCCTAAACTATGCGAAAAGGTATTCTGGAGATTCCCAGCTTTTGCAAGGGCAATTCAGTAATCTTTTTCACGCATCCCAATGCATTTAAAAACCTAGGGACATTCCAGAAGATTCTAAGCATGAAGCGAAGGCATATTCCGCCCCATACCTAGAGATGAAATAACTTGGCGGGAACTTCTAGAAACTCTAACAAACTATCAAAATGCATAACAGAATTGATGCTTTTGTCGTCTGATTGGCTGAACCAGATCGAGCAATTCTGATTGGCCAGAACAGATCTGGATCCTTGTGTTCGACTACCATTGGTCGATAAAGATCTGAGCACTTCTGATTGGTTGATACACATCTGAACTGGACTTAGGAAAAACTATAAATAGACGAACCATTTGCCCAATTTGGGCATCCAGATTTTGAGTTTCATTCCTATTCCCCTATTTCCAAACCAGATAGTGTGTCTGAAATCCCTGTAATAGCCTCACTTTTACTTGCAATTGAGAGCTGTGAGATAGTTCTGTAATTCAAAAGAGAGTTGTATTCAAGACTACAAATCTGAGAGCTGTTTAAGCTGTGCTCTATAATTGTAATGGTGAATTTGAAAAGGTTGCTGTAAACCGTACATTCTCAATTGGACTCATGTTAAGGGTTCCCTCTGATCTCCTTATTGCATTAGACTCCTTTAGATTTACTGTTTTTCATGCAATTTCCCTTGATTCATTAATCCTGTGAGAATTAGTATTTGTAACCTAATCTCTCATGGCATTTGTAGTGATGCTTCCCGTTCTAAATTAAGGCTTTGGATTTAAGACTATTCGATGGTCTGTGGCCATTGAAGTGGACAGACCATAGCCATAAGCCTAAACCTAATCCTTGAGTTTGATTTATTTCTCTTACATCTGTGCTTGTAGCCAGATGAAGATTGGATCATCTCTCAGTTGATTTGCAGTCATTCTCATTCTATTTCAAGGACCAAATCAAAGTTAGATATTATTTCTCCATTTTTTATAAGTTTACATCAAAATTCCCCAACTCAGATCTGGATCATTTAGTTTAACTTTTACTTTTATCATTTAGTTAATGTGACAAATTCAACCTCCCATCTTATGTGCTTTCTAGATAGGATAAGAGGCCAGATCTGGTAGTTCAGATCTGGAGGTTTATCTTGCATTTTAAACAAATTCTCTGTGGATGATCTTTTACTCACTTACATTTAAAACTTACTACAATTGGCCTTGATCTTGCAGGCTAATTCACTTCTCTCTGTGCTGATATTTCTTTACTCTTTTTAATATTCTATATTCATTATAACTTAGCAGTTGCAAACCTGTTTTCAAAACACAAATAAATCAAGCACACTTAGAATCAAACAACATGTATCAATTGAATGTTTGAAACTATACAATTGATTTAAACTATAATATTTAGATTATAGTTTCAAAATTATTTAACTAGTGCACTTTTGAGCCATAATTTCCTTTTTTTTATTTCGAGAGAGAGACTGTTCTATTCAAGCAAAAATTTTTCCTTGAACTTCTTGACTGCATTATACGATATCTCATATTGCTGACTTTGAATCAAATATTCTATGAATATGATGATTTGTTTCTTTAGAACTATCTAAATATATCAAAACAATATGACATCCATGCTAGTAAATCGTAAAGATGATTAAAGGCCATCTTTTCTTTAAAACGGAGCCAAAAAGCCAAAATCCCATAAAGTATTTATCCTTTGAACCCCTATTAGAAGCCTAAATCTAATTTCTTTCTACCATAATTTTATAAACTCTTAACCATATGTAGTACCCAAAGCTTTCAACCTTTGACCTTTATACTTTCTAAGAGTTTAGAATGCAAAGAAGGGAAAAAGAGGGAGTGAAAGGAGTATAAATTAATAGATAAGAGATATGCCGAACAAGGGTATGACTGAGAAGAAATAAAAAAAATAAAAAGAAGAAACTATGGGAAAAGAGTTAAGAAATCGTACTTACGAGTTTGAGAAAAGATAAGAGAAGCAAAAAGCTTCAAAAGCTGAAAATCAAAAGGATAGATGGAAAAAAAAAAGAAGAAATGGGATTAACAAAAAAAGAAAATGGGAAGAAGAGAAGAAGATAGAGAAGGAAGAACTAAATTCTCAGAAACCTTTGAATCATATCTACCTTTCTTTGAAACCTCTTTAACCCAAAGCTCTATTACAAGCTGAAGGAAAGGCCTTTTTAATTTATGATTGCAAAAGCATGAGTCTAGTAGAGATATGTGCAATAAATACTATGAATGAAAAAAAAATCATAAGAATATAATTGATTATCCATCCCATGAGATTTATTTATTAGCCAATTGTCCTTTGAATATCAGATTAAAAGAACCCAAAAATTTTGATTTCTTTTTTACAGTATGCCAATAGTGAGAGTTTGGATGAAAATATTTTCTAAATCTGTAGTTTAGAAAAATTTATTATGAATAAATTGTTCACTAGTACGCACACACTCCACGCTATACTGGATTGAAATTGTTGAGTTCTGATCAGGGATAACTACTATGATGGAAATTAAGGATATAAAAGATTTATAATTTTTGAAAATTATAATAACCATATGATGATTAATTTAGCTAGTATATAAAATTAGTGTCGATTCTTAATTTTTATTTTGTTTTGAAAAATTGAAATACCAAAAAATATTATGAAGTTTAAAGGTAATCTCACTGAAAACCTTCAAGAGACTAAAACTCCTCGGCTAGGGATCACCTAGGGTTTAAAGGCTTGTTGCATCTACTAAATGCAATCGTGCTCCCTACGAAAGTGGCATTTAAATTTTAGATTAGAATTTCTTCTCTTGTTTGCTAGGGACTAGCAAAACGTAAGTTTGGAGGTGTGATCAGTCATAGAATATATAATTTTTTCACCCTTAACTGAATGCTGCTAGACCTCAGTTTGCTACTAACAAGCTAATGATGTGCATATATTAGAGAAAATCAGTAAAAGAGGACCAAAGTGTTAATCTTCTTCAAAATGAACTCAAAAACAAATAAGAAATTGTACTTTACGATTGAACGGAGATAAAGAAAGAAATAAGAAAACGTAATTTACGATTCTTCAGAAGACGTTCAAAGCAATAGGCGATACAGAAAGAAAACGATTGATCATAGTAAAGAATCATCCAGAGAGAAAACATAAAAAGAGAAATCGTGATTTACGATTTTATAGAATGAAGACTCCTGTTGTTGCTGATCACGTGAAGATTTATACCGCCATGCACCAAAATAGAAGAACTCTTGCATTAGAAGTTTGCCAAATCACGAATCTGGGAAGATTAATGAAGAAACACTCTTAAAGATCTCGGTTGCTGAAATTAAGGAGAAAGTCCAGAGGTGCATCAACCACTGAAAGCAAGGAAGATAAAATTAGGAATTAGAGTTATATTAGAAATCTTTTGTTTTTTGTAGTTTCTTTTATTAGAATTATATCACTGTAAACCGACTCCTTATGATTATAGAGCTCGGCATAGTAATAACTTCATCGAAGGAATTCTCAAAATCAATTGACAATTGAGGTTGGGTTTTCTTCCGATCAAAAATAGTATAGAGTAGTTTAGATATCCAAGGTTCCTCGATCATAATTGACAACTGGGATTGAGAGCTGGAAAATTAGTGTAGATATCCATAGTTTCCCAGAAGCAATTAGCGCTTGCGGCTGAGGGGTGAATGATATATTTTTACTTAACTTTCTAATTTAGATTAATTTTATTACAATCTATTGCTTTGTAAACATCTCCAAGTTTTGATTTGAATTGATGACTCAGGTTAACATTTGCAGATTAGTGTAACGGTTTTACTTTTCCATCTTTAATTATCTCGAATTTGATTGATGCCCAAGTTTTAGGAGATTATTTATTAGATTAAATCTGTATAGATAGGATTCTAGTTTTGATTGATGACCAGCGCTAGGAGACTTGATATATGGTGTAACGATATTTTAATTTCATAAATATTTGAGAACAGAAGGAAACTGATTGACGACTAGGATCCAAAAGTTTTAAGATTAAGATTTATTTTCTTATACTTTAGTTTAAAAAACCATTCTTTTATTCATATTTATTAAGTAGTTTAAAAAACCATTGAAGATGGAGTATCTGACATAGCAAGTGTTGTCGTGACAACCACATAAACGGTTGGGTCCACAAATCCCATTCCGGTAGATCTGCTCAGCGACGTCTCAGAATCCATGTTTTCTGTCGTTTTACCACCGAATTGTAAGTTAAAAATCTCAAACTTAAAAAAAAAATGATAATAAATAGACCCTCTATCTATCAAAATTCACTTCTCATCACTCCAATCCATTCCTTCCCTCAGAAAACCGAACACTGAATATGCTCAACTCTGAGAAACCATAAATGTCCACTGGAAAGGGACCCCTGACGCGCCACTGGTGTGAGCAATGACGCTCCCGACCTGACTTGATCTACGAAAGCCTTCGCCCTTACACCAAATTACATCATATTCTTCGATCACTTGACCTTGTCTCTGGACATTCGTATGACACCCCCCGGTACTTCAATTACATCAATTTCGTTCTATTTGACTGCCCCTTAGAGCAGGTCGCGATATGTGGCGGGATGCCACTTGCAACCACAGATGAGGATATACCTCTCGACAGCTACCATTGGGCCACCAATTGCGCCTCCTTAGCTTGAGTTGATAGATAAGAAAGCTAAACATTTCATGTCAGCTCCCCGATTCACACTTGTAATTTTCCATAGAAATGAGAAGATACCTCGAAAGAGTGGTGGCTACTTCGACACATCCTTACTCTGTAACGACGAGCTGAAGAGGGGCATTTGTAGACACCCCAATTTTGCCCTCTCGAAGTATACAGTCTTGTTTGGTCGACCTTTGACCTTGCCCACGATCTCTAGAAAAAGACTAACCTTCTCCAAAGACCTTAAAATCTTAAATACGGGGACCATTACTGAAACAATAGTATATGGTTGAGACCTAAGTTGAAACAATAGTTCTGCGGCTTAGATCGGACCCCACCAGGGAAAATCTTGAATTTCGCACAGATACACTTGCACGGAATCGATTCCATGAGTGACCACATGCACGAAATTGGTCCCACTTGGACCAAGCTACTCTTCTAGCAGACTAATCAAGACCCGGATTCCACGCAGATACACTTGCGCATAATCTGATTCCACGCATACACAGTTGTGCAAAATTAGTCCCCCTGGGACTAGAGCTGCCTTTCGTTCACCGCCCAAAGACTCTGATCCCGCATAGATACACTTGTATGGAATCGATTCCACGTATGCCCATATACGCGAAATCAGTTCAGACATGGACTAAGACTCTACCTCCCAAACCGCCCAGGGACCCGAATCCCGCACATACCCCACGATGCGGAATTCGTTCCACGTTTCACTAGACGCACTGAATTGGTTCCCCAATCGAGCCTAGCCTTTAACTCCCTAGACTGCCTGTACACCAGAATTATGCGCATACATCATAGTGCAGAATTCGATCAAACGCATACACCACTGTAGGGAATTAGTTTCCCAGGCACACTATAACAAGGACTCCCAATTCACAGGCTGACTAAAACTGAATCAAGCGCATATCCCACTACGCGGAATTCAATTAAGCGCCACTTCACTTGCGAAATCGACCAATTCCGCACATCCCCACTTGTGCGGAATTAGCCCACTACCTATAAAAACCTACATACCTCGACCTTAAAGAACGAATCCACTTATTTTTAGAGAGCGAATTGAGTAGCAATCCTCTCCCTCTCAAGCTCAGGCCTTTCCGAAGCTCGAGTTTCTTCTCTGCGGTCTTGGAAGGCGAAAGAAGAATTTAGCTTCAGGTAATCTCTTTCTAGTTCTTAATTTTTAGTTCTTTATTTCTAGTTTTTAGATCTTAATTCATAGATCTTGCTAGAGAGATTGACAGCTGTTGGAGTCGGTCGGCCGACGTTCAACAAAGGAGTTAACCCACACCCCGTAAAATATGATCAGTGACGTGTTGTAGCATCGATAAATATCTGAAGTTGACGATCGCATCACCTAGGTATTTTCATTTAATATTTGCCTCTTTAATTTCAGCAATTTAATATTTTATAGTTTATTATTCTACCACCCTAGCTAGAGTCCACTTGGACCGAATTGGACCACTGATTTCGGGGACCGAAAGGAACCCCGAAAAAGCGCGTACCAACAAAATCGTAATGTTGGGATTCAAATCGTGAATACTAAGATTCAAATCGTAATGTTAGGAGTCGAATCGTAATGTTAGAATTCAAATCGTGACAGTTAGGATTCAAATCGTAACTAAGAGAAATGGCTATTTCGACCAATCGTGGGTAGATTTTTAAGCATAGTTTAGGATTTTCGATTGAAACCCGAGATCTCTTTCTTCCCTTTAGGCAGATTTTGATTTAGGGGTTTGACTTGTGGACGTTCCCAAAGTTTGGAGTGTGTTTCTTTAGGACCCTAATACCCCTATAAGCCTTTAGAACCACCTTTGTGCCATTTAAGTGGCTACCCCCATCATCCACCATTAACCCATTTTCACCTTTTCCAAGCCCTAGAAATCCTCAAAAACCTTAGATCGAACATTATCTAATTCTTAACCTCCATTAGAGATTAAGAACCCACCTTACTCACCCCCAACTCTATAAATAGAGGCCACCACCCTTCACTAAAAAGACTTGGAACATTTTCCAAAAAAGAGAAAACTCGAGAAAAGTCTCCCCCCGTCTCAAAGCTCAAACCTTCTAGGTCTTGAAACCTAGGTTCATCCCATACCTCCATTTTTCCGTCAATACCATTCCAAGCCTTAGGCAGTTAGGAAATCTCAGCTCATCCTACTTGTCATCCCTCTTCGAAGCCTTAGAAGTTAAGAATTTGTCTCTAACCCATGGTGTTATTGGAAGTTCATCAAAGTTAGTATCCACGCGAAGATTCGGCAGCAGTGCTACAAGGATTTGAGAGCTCCGCATCTCACCTCTTTTCCTCTACCTTCTTTTTACTTTTCCTGTATCCTAGGATTTTAGTCGTTACGCCATCGAAATTTTAGTGTTTGCAGAGAACCTAAGAGGATCAGTGTGCCTTCGGGCAAGAGGAAGTGCCACTCATTTTTATATTTTTTATACACACTTGGCCATAGTAGTGACCACTCACGAGCGGGTCAATCGGGTGCCTAACACCTTCCCGATTGATAATCAAAGTCCTTACCCAAGAGGCTTTGGCGTTGATCGGTGATTCAGAGTCATATATCGCACTTCGATGCTCACTATATTGATTTTGGGTATCCTGGGACACCAAAAGCTCAGGGTGGCGACTCCATTTTTGAGCACATTGTTGCGATGGATCAAGGAGATCCACGCTTGTACATGGACAAAACGTCTTTTTGAAAAATTTGATCATCCGTATGTTCTTATATGGTTGATTTAAAATGGATAATCATAACATCTCATTTTGAATATTTGAATCACCCTCCTAGTTGTATCTTGATTTGGTTGAAAATTGACACCTGTAGAACCTTGTCTTGAAAACTCTAGTTATTTAGAAACCCCTTACCTTTTTCTTTGCTTGAATTCTTACTAGAGAAACTTGAACTTATTTCAGATGAACCTAATAGTTGAACCCCTTTACACCATGTATACCAAAAGAGAAATGATGCTAGAAAACTTCATATTTCTATGAAAATCCCTTGAATACAACCGATGGATCTTGAATCAACACATACTCAAAGACTGCCAGATGCAGACTTCCACGCAAGAGTTGTAGGAGTACTTCGAGGAGACAAACCTAGGAGAGCTCAACTCCAGAAAGAGTTGAAGCGTATAGAAGAGAATTATATTGAAGACCTAAAGCGCATGAAGAACCTTCACAAAAGCCTTCATATGCTGACAGTTAACGTAGAAAGGCTACAAGCTAAGACATATACCTCTGATCATTAGTGATAGAATTTAGAAATCTTCTGCTATGACTGTCTTGCTTTGATGTATGCTCAATATGAGCAGAAAGACTTCTATAATCTTTATGTTGACTGTTTAACTGGAAAATCTAGTTTGAATATTATGAAATATTTTCAATTATGGTCAAACTTTGAATATAATTCTTAGTTACACATTGACTGTTCTTATACTTGAACACAATCTTGCAATAAGTAAAGCAAACCACATCATCACTAAACGCAAACCTCCTACAGATGGAAGCTTACACTCGAATTCTCAAGACAGTGCACGAAATCCAACAAATGGTCAGAGGCTCAAATCATGCATTGAAAATACTCTGGAGCCTGTGCTGACCATCTATCACCAAGAACCTCCACATATCTGATGATAAACAACTGTATCATATGTATTTTACCAGTGCTTGTTTTATAATTTTTGCATAACTGTCTGCTCTTTGTTTTTAGTCTTGTGTACACTCAATTCGAGAAGTTTATAATATGTGAAAAATGAGTTCGCAAAGAAAAAAAAAATTCATTTCGAAAAGTTCAACTTTCTGTTCGAAAAGGATCTAGCCCTGTAACTAACTGATCGAAAAGAGCTATTTGCTTTTCAAATAGTTAGTTCTGAAGCTATTTGCTTTTCGAATAGTTAGTTCTGAAGCTATTTGCTTTTCGAATAGTTAGTTCTGAAGCTATTTGCTTTTTGAATAGTTAGTTCTGAAGCTATTTGCTTTTCGAAATGTTGTTTCTGAAGCCATGTGCTTTTCGAATGGTACTGATGCCATTCTCACTTTTAAAAAAAGGACTATGTTGAACTTTTCGAAAATTTCAAAGACACTTTGCGAAACTCGTTTTAAGCATATTTAAACCCTTTCGAAGCAGGGGTTTCATATTCGAAAGCCTTCCTTGAATGTCCTGTTTCACAGAAAACCCATTTTCGTTCCATCTCTGTGTGCTTTTAAAGTTCAGATCCCATTTGTTTCGTATTTGTTCCACTAATAAAGCTTGAAGAGAGGGACATTTTGCTTCTGATTCTGGTGGATCTCATCAAGCGTTCAAAGAGTTCAACCAAAACCCTAGATTTCGGTATTTTTCTGTGCATTTCCTCTGTTTATCATTTGCAAAGTTTGATTTGGTGTCAACATTTGTTGTGGGAGTTTTTTATACCAAGCTTTAGAATGGGGAAAGCTGAAAAATCATTGGCTGAAATGTTTCGAAAATCTTCTGCTAAGAAAATTAGCAAACCGTCCAAAAAAGGAAAAATCAAAGCTTCAGCCAAGAGAAAACTTTCGATGGATAAAGCAAATAGAATTGAGAAGGGGAAGAAGGTTAGACATGAGGAACCCATCCCGGCAGCTGACCCTAGTCCTGAGCCTGAGCTCCCTCCTCTCCCTATGCATTTGGTACTGCCAAACCCATTCATTGAAGCTCAGAAGCTGATTCCAGAGCTTATTGTGGATGAAACTTTTTTCTACAACAAACCTGAATGTTAGTTATCTTTGAAATACATTAGGGATGCCTCACTGAGCAATATCTTAACCCCTCTTCTAGAAAAAATTTATCCACGAATGGTGAGATTATGGTATCAAAACTTGGTAAAAGTAACAGAGAAGGATGCCGATGTTCCTACTCTTGTTATTTTCATTGATGATTGCGATTTAACTGTTACTTATGAAGACATTGGGAATGCTTTGGGGATACCATTTCAATATGATCCTGCTGGTCCATTGGCTGCACTAGAAACAACCTCTTTTAGAGAAATGGCTGCACATTTAACCCAAGGCATAGTTGGAACTGGACAATCCATCATGAGGAGAGACTTAGCACCTCAATTTTTGCTGATGGATTCTATTTTGAGGGGATATTTTTATGTCATCAAGCAGCCCAAGAAAGGAGGACACCAATTTTAGAGGCTCTCTTTCATTTATCTAAGGGGCAATTCTTTAATGCCCCTATGTTGATTTTTGAAGCCATGGCTGATATTAGTACGAAGCTGAAAAAGGAGCAGAAATTAGCTAGAATACCATTTGGTAGGCTGATCACAGCCCTACTAAGAGCCAAATTTGACATTGATGAGCAAGAACCATTTGAAGTTATATCTCCTCATGCTTTTGGTAAAAAGGCTTGGACTACAAGTCAAGCAATGTTGAATAGAATGAGGGAGGAAGTAGAGCACTCAGAGTTGCTAGTGAACTGCCATACACAGAACACCGCCCTGCTACCTTAGAACACCTTTTGCCAAACCACAGGTGACCAGCTCTTTAGTGCACCTATTTTACCCTCTGAAAATTGAGCAAGCTGTCCTTCCTGTGGTGACCAGCTCTTCAGCTGCACCCCTTCTTGAAGAAATTGTCATCTTACCTACCTCACCTAGCCCAACTCCTATGCTTGCACCAATTCAACCAATCCCATCTCCCATAACCAACATAATCCCCGTTGCAGATTCCTCCTCTACACCATCTACTCCAGCCATACTCACACCACCAATTTCTCCTAACAATGACCAAGATATGGCCCCAGATTTTGTTGAACCATCTCAAAGCACCCCCCTTCTCCAAAGCTTCTCAGGTTCACCTGCTCATTTAACTCATACACCTGATGTAACTCATACCCAAACTGAACCTGAGATATTCACTAAAGAGGCATATTCATCACTGATGGGGTCTATTTTAGAGAATATTGGGCTTGAATCTGTCCCTATACCTGACCCTCCTCATTTCACTCATTTGGCTACTTCACCCTTTACAACCATTTCACCCATTGCACCTCAACCATCCACTTCAGTTTTACCAGCCCCTACTATGCATACCACACCCACACCTGAATCAATTAGCCAAATATTTACCTTTCTCCAATCCATCCAAGCCCAACTACAGATCAACACAGACAATCAGTCTGTGACCAATGCCCTTCTCCAAACCTTAGCCTCCACATCCCACACAACTACCTTAGCCACTGTACCTGCTGTTGATGACCATGCTACCCAAACAGAACCTGAGGTAGTATTGGTTGATCCACCCACCCTCACCACTACTGCCCATGCTACCCAAACAGAACCTGAGGTAGTTCTTATTGAGTCCCCTTCACCTCTCCTCATTTTTTCTGATCAAGCCACTCAGACCGACCCTGAGGTCATTCTTTTGGACCCCTCTTCTCCCACTCCCACAGCTGGGATACCTTTGGTCCCCTACCATTCCATTCCCATTCCCAGATTTACCACTCTCAAAAGGGGTTAGCTGATCTGCAAGCTTACATTAGAATCCCTTATGAAGACCAGATTCGAAAATTGGAGTTGTTCATGAAATTTGAGAGAGAGAAGATGCAGGACCTGCTGGGCCAAACTTTTCAGATGGTTAGGAGTGAGCAGCACAAGGTTACCATGTTGCAAGCACAACTTGAACAGGAAAAATTGAGGAATACTAGACTTGAAAAGTATATTGGCCTCACCAAAAAGATCAAAGCTGAGGAATACACCGAGCTGCAAGCCACAATCCAGGAGAAGGCCAAATCGAGTTCAGACTTCAATACTGATTCTAATTCTGACTCTGACAGTGACTCCAGTTCTGATCCCATTGAACCAACTTATGATACCGACTTTGACCCCAGTTATTAGAATCCATTGTACATATCTGTTTTATGAGTCTATAATATAAAATTTTGGTTTTGTGTTAATGCATTGTACATACATTGTGCATTTCTTTTCTTTCTTCTTGTCATTATGATTTCTGATTGCTTGTTTCTTTTCTTTGCTAATACACTTCGGACCAGTGTGGACCCTGCTCACCATAGGTTTGGGGGTGTGGCAGAAATGCCAATAATTGAGTTAACATTAATGCAGCTGATCATCAGTAGAATTTTTGAAAATAAAGTGATTTAACACCTGAAAAATGAGGAAGTTAAAACTTTTAAAACTGATTTTTAGTATAATTCCAATACCTTCATGAAGGGAATGCCAGAAAATTTTCAAAATAAAAATTGATGTTTTAGTAAACCTAAAAGGAGAGAAAACAGTGATGATATACCTCAGAAATTTGATAGAAAACTGCACCCAGTGAGACTTGGGCCTGAAATGTATTCTTTGGAGATATGAATTGGCAATTTTTTCTGCTCTAAGGACTGTTTGAACCTGCTAATTATCACTAGAAGTTACACATATTCAAATTGAAATAACTTGACAGCAATCATGATATTAAAGACATGATGTAAGGCCTCCTTTTGGACAGTTTGAACTTCAAAAAGCCCCACCTACTAAAACTGCCTTTGATACACACCAATTGAGCCTTATAAACCCAAGATTTCTTTGTAACCTCATCAACCAACCTAATCAACCTCATTGAGCCTAACCCTCACTCTGAAAATTCAGAAGGTAAAAAAAAAAAAAAAAAAAAAAAAAGGCTGAAGAAAGGAGAGTTGGGTAACAGTTTGGTAAAAGAAGAAGAAAAATAACTGAAGGCAATGATGTATCAATAAAAGAAATGTTCCACTCCAGTCAATGTTGCTTTGAAAAGGAAAAAAGTCAGAAAAAGTCATGTCAATGGGAATTTGAAAAAAAGAAAGAGAAAAAGATGGCCACTTTAGCTCTAAAAATTCAAAGAAGAAGATGAAATTGTGCTGAAATAAAGAAGATATGTCTCCCACTTCCTTACCTTGACTGAATTCTCAATTTTGAACTCCATTCCACCTCTTTATTCTTGATAAAGTTCACTCATAAGCCACAGTACCACCCAAATCAAAGTCCTTACTGATCAATGATGGGTTGAGCTGTCACATGGAGATAAGGATTTGTGTAATCTATGGGGAAAAGAGCAGTAGATTCAGAACTGAAAAGCAATGCCTAGGCTCTTGCTTACAGTCCTATTTGAGGACTGTAATTGCTCTTGAGCTGTGTGAAATAGTACAACCCTCATATTTGCATGATGAGTGAAAACCCTGGTAAGAGTTGAGTTTGAAATCAAATTATTTGGGGTAACATCAAAACTGAATTTTCAAATAGAAGGCAAGCTTTTCATTAATTTTTCTTTTAAAATCTTTTTTACACCAACTGAGTGAATGGTAAAAGGAATTACAGCTGAATTTTAGTTTTAAACTAATATTTTCCTGGAGATCTTTTTATAGCTTGACTAATGCAGGTGTGAATAACCTGGCTGGATAAAAATCTGCTTTAAACAGAACTGCACTGATATTGACTGATTTAGTGGAGAAGTTTGTGGGTACCTTCACTGAGAACCCTCAAGAGACTTCACTCCTCCACTGGGGATCACCTAGGGGTTTAAAAGGCTTGTTGCATATGCTAAATGCAACTCTATTCCCTACAAAAGTGGCTTTTTATACTATTTTTAATTCTGTCTTTGCTCAGGGACTAGCAAAGCTTAGGTTTGGGCGTGTGTTGAGAACTAGAAAATACCATGTTTCACCCTTTAACCTGGGCCTTGATACACCCTTGAGAGAACTAAATAAGTGTTTTAAGTGCTTGTATTACAGCTAAATAATAAAGACAGGCTTAACCATGAAAGCAGCCTAAAAGTGCCAAAAAGATGATGATCCATGTTGATCCAAAGGAAGAAAGAGAAGGGACAACCTCACTAGCTATCAAAATGCCTGAACTGAAGAGGCAAAGACCTGGTCTCAACCCAGAAAAGAAATGTGGAGCAATTCAAACAGAAGAATGCACTACAGAGTGCTTTTCGAAAAGAATCTGAACATTTCGAAAAGAACCTGAACTTTGCAAAAAGAACTAAAAGCTCCAGGCTTAGTTTTCGAAGGGCACCTAAACTCTTCGAAAAGATGTCTGACCTATTCGAAAAGAAGAGAACTCCTTGCGAACAGAACCTGAACTTTGCGAAAAGAGCTTCAGAAGTCACAGTACCTTGTGAAAAGTTCCCCAAACTATGCGAAATGGTATTCTAAAGATTTCTAGCATCTGCAAGGGTAATTCAGTAATCTTTTGCACGTGCCCCTATGCATTTAAAAACCTAAGGACATTCCAGAAGATTTTGAGCACGAAGCAAAGGCATATTCCACCCCATGTGAGCGCCCGAAGATGAAATCAATTGGCGGGAACTTCTAGAATTTGTAACAGATTTTTGAGTTACATAACAGAATTGATGCTTCTGTCATCTGATTGGCTGAACCAAATCAAGCAATTCTGATTGGCCAAAATAGATCTGGATCCTCGTGCTTGACTACCATTGGTTGATACAGATTTGACCAATTCTGATTGGTCGATACACGTCTGAGCTAGACCTGGGGGAAACTACAAATAGATGAACCATTTACCCAATTTGGGTATCCAGATTTTGAGTTTCATTTCTATTGCCTCATTTCCATTTCAGATAGCTTGTTTGAAATTTCTGTAATAGCCTAACTTTTTTTTGTAACTGAGAGCTGTGAGATGTCTCTGTACTTCACGTGAGAATTGTATTCAAGACTACAAATCCGAGAGCTGTTTAAGCTGTGCTCCTTAATTGTAATGGTGAATTTGAAAAGGTTGTTGTGCACCGTACGTTCTCAATTGGATTCGTGTTGAGGGTTCCCTGTGATCTCCTTATTGCACTAGACTCCTTTAGATTTACTATTTTTCAAACAATTTCCCTTGATTCATTATCCCTATGGGAATTAGTGTTTGTAACCTAATCTTTCACAGCATTTGTAGTGGTGTTTCTTGTTCTGAATTGAGGTTTCAAATTAAAGACCATTGGATGGTCTGTGGCCATTGAAATGGACATACCATAGCCATAAGTTTAACTCTAATCCTTGAGTTAGATTACTTCGTCTTGCATCTGTGCTTGTAGCCAGATGAAGATTGGATCATCTCCCATTTGATCTACATTTATTCTCATTTTGTTCCAAGAACCAAATCAAAGTTAGATATTATTTCTCCATTCTTATTAATTTACATCAAAATCTCCCCAACTCAGCTCTGGATCATTTAGTTTAATCTTCACTTTTATCATTTAGTTAATGTGACAAATTCAACCTCCCATCTTATGTGCTTTGTAGATAGGATCAGAGGCCAGATCTGGTAGCTCAGATCTGGAGGTTTATCTTACATTTTAAATAAATTCTCTGTGGACGATCTTTTACTCACTTACATTTAAAACTTGCTACAATTGGCCCTGATCTTGCAGGCTAATTTACTTCTCTCTGTGCTGATATTTCTTTATTCTTTTTAGTTTTCCAAATTCAGTACAATTCATTATTTGCAAGTCTATTTTCAAAACACAAATAAATCATGCACACTTAGAAGATAGCAACAGAAGCCCCACTCTCCCATCCTCCCTCATTCCCCCAATATCCCACATACCCCCAACGGGCCCCCACTCCACCCCAAATGATGCACCCATATCAGCTAGTCTCTCAACCTAGCATGGGCCCTACATTTCCATCAGTGTCACACCCAACCCAATATGGGAATCAGTCCCATACAATCAACACCTTAGTTCACCCATCCCCATACCTCTCAGACCTATCCCCAAGGATTCCCCCATATATTGTGGGCCCACCAAGCACCCATCTAGCCTACTCAAAACCAACAGGACAATCTCACCCTCCCTCCATAATATATAGACCCACAATATGAGGAGGATGAGATCAAGAATAGTGGAGCCTATGTAGGGGCATTCACTAGCTTCAATCCCCCACCACTCATATTCACTAACCCACCGGCGGCCCAAAGCGAATGGAGGCTGCCTGGTTAGGGACCGGTCTCGTGGTCAAAAGAGTCAGAGCTGTTGAAAAAGCAAATGGACAAGATCCAAAAATAGTTGATGAAGATGGGTGGAGCGAAAACACATGCTGTAGATTTCTCTGACCTATGCCTATTCGCAAAGGTCCCCTTACCGCCAAAATTCAATGTGCCAGTCCTCGACAAATACAACAACACAGGCAACCCCATTGAACACCTCAATTCCTATTACTGGGACATGTGCCAATATGGTGGGGATGAGCATCTACTCATAAAAGTCTTCCAAAAGTGTCTTTCTAGCCTGACTTTGAGGTGGTTTACTTCGTTGGAACCTTCCATGATCAAAACATGGAAAGATCTGACCCATCTATTTTAAGAACAATATGTCTACATGTTATTCACTGAAAAGTACCACTTTTCACCTATTAACCTAGCCTTTACAACACCTTGAAGCTGTCTAATAATCCTTTGTTTAGTATATTTTGTAGTTAACAATAACATTTACAGCTTAGTACAAAGTCCATGTGTTTGAAGCCAAAAAGAGAGAATTTATGCTAAGATGTAGAGCTGATGCAAGAACAGAGAATACACCTTGGTGGCACACACCATGGTGACCATATTACATGCCAAGGTGGACCTTAGAAGTTTAAAGGAGGAGTGGTTGGTGGACCCAAGTGTTGGAAGCTATAGCAGCAGGAGGAGCACAGCAGCAGAACATAGTTAAATTGCCTTGCACATTTGGCACGAGGTTCATAGGGCTGAAATATACTCACACTCGTTAAGAACTTGCACATCTCAGTGAAGGAATGGCTTTAGAGAACTACTTCATGCAGCAGTTGTGCGCTTCATTTGCTCTCAACACTCTAAGTCCTCGTGAAGGGCTCTCGCTCTAGAACCTTCAGAAATCCTTCTGGTAAAGTTCTCACGAAGTCCAGGCATTTCTCTTTCATTACATGTCGTGAAGCACTCGCACAGTCCATGGCAGGAAAATCTAAGAAATTCCACATGAAGAGTTCTCACATAGCTCATCCATACAGAAGATGTCAGCCACTCGCGCAGCTCTCGTAGATCTCAAGAGGAGAGAGTGCTCCAGAAAGTCTCTCGTGCAGCTCTCACACACATAAATGCCTAAACCATCCATTGCGCGAGCTCTACTACTCACTACACAAGGAGCCTAGCAAAATCTAAACTCATCTACGCGAGACCCTCACGACAGAAATTACCTGAAGCTCCATTGCGCCAACGGAGACCACTCACAACAAATTCATCCCCGTGGGTTCTCTTCTGCAGCACTTCAACCACGCAACATGCCTTGCAAGGAGCAAATAAAGCAGCCCCAACCCCGCGAAGCACGGGCTCCTACTTTCTAATTCTATACTCAGGGACCTTTGGGGATTTCCTCAGGTCTAGGGCACACATCTCGAGGCCCTGATCTCTATGCATGCATCCCGAGGTATCCAAGGGTTGTAACCAAGCCACATCTATCATAAAATTAGGATTTTCTCCCCTGTGGCCTAAGACATTAAGCACTGGGTATAAAAGCTGTAACTTAGCTGATTTAGACCTCTGTCAGTTGTGAGCTCTAGCAGATTAGTGTTAGGGTTAGATCATCATCTTTTTCCATTTTTCATCTTCCTTAGCCCAGCACTTGCTAGCTATGATCTTTGTAAGAAATTAGCCATAGTTTAATTCAGTTTTTATAATGGGTTTTGTATTGTTGAGGGCTGTTCTGCATAAGGCTACTGCCTTGAGAAATTTCATTGTATATCTTGTTTAATCAATGAAATTTGTGTTTTAATGCTTCTTTAATCTGCTATTTTCCTTATGTGTCCATAGTATTCTTTGATCTATGTCATGCACTTAGGATTGTACTGATTTGAAACTCCCATGGAAGCGTGAGCTTGTAGCCCTGTGACCATGGTGGTAGCAGTAATTATCTTGTTCCATCTCAGACCTCTGCGATTTAGATAGCCTTTGTGGATAGCCTGTGATCATTTGAGTGGATAGACGATAGCCCTAGGGTGATTCCAAGCCACAAATTTGATATGGATTCTTATCCTCTGCACTTGAGCATGTAGCCTTGTGAGAGGTTGTAGCAGGAGCAAGCTCCCCTCTGTTTTACGTGGCCATCATCAGATGTTAGATCTGATTTCTCTATAGAGATTGTAGACTTGTGAGTTGAGTCATTGCAAGCCTTTTGTAGCAATGACCAGCTGCATTTAAGTTCCCAAATGACCTCGGAACAACTGTGGTTTCCATTGGTTTTTCAAGAGCTATTTGCTCCCATGGATGCCTGAGCTTGTAGCCTGACAAACACGGTGTCTACAATAATTTTTATGATTTGATTTGCTCCATTGGTTGAATGACATCTATTGAATAATTTGTGACCATTTAAGTGGATAGTTTATAGCCTTAAGATCAGTCCATTCCCTTGGATCAGATTGGTTTTCTGATTTAACTCATGTGGTTTGATCCTCTCTATTGGATAGCCTGTGACCATTGAAGTGGGCAGGTTATAGCCTTAAGAGACCAGGTCAAACTATAAGAGTTGAGTTAGATTCTTCCACCTTGCAAATGTGCTTATAGCTATTTGAAGGATTGCTGCAGAGACAGCCCTAAATCTTAGTTACATAATTGAAATAACCTTAGCTTAGTTGCCTAATTTTCATCAATTTTTATCTTTGTTTTAACACACACCCTCATCACCTTCTTCATAAACCCTTTCCTTAGGATAGGACTGCACTTTCTTTCTCTTCTTTTAGTATTAGTTTAGTATAGTTGTGATACCTCACTCTCTTTCTCTAGGATTGGTAGATCTGTAGCTAGATCTGGAGGCCTACTAATTTAACCTTTTTTGGGTCCTAGATCAATTTCTCAGTGGGACAAACTCTTACTTACTCAAAACTTTCTACAATATCCCTGTATCTTACAGGTTGTATATATTTTAGACTTGCTATTTTGCCCATTTCCATCTCTTCACTCTTGATATGTTTTCTCCACAGTTTTCCAGTAAAATAGCAGCAAGCATTTTGAAATATAATCCAACAAGTTTTTGACGCTACTGTCGGGGATGATTGATCTTTTTAGTAGACCTGAGTTGTATTGTATTATATTTTAGCTTACAAAATTTTTTGTAGAAGTGCCTGATTTTGAATAAAAAGTACTACTGATTTTTGTATATTTGGATTGCAGCAAAAGGGAAAAACTAGAGCTGCATGCTAGAGTTTAACTAGCTTATGTTTGCAATTCTCTTACTGTTGAGAACTAGAAAATACCATCTTCCACCCTTTAACCTAGGCCTTGATAGACCCTTGAGAGAACTAAATAAGTGTTTTAAGTGCTTGTGTTATAGCTAACAATAAAGACAGGCTTAACCATGAAAGCAGCCTAAAAGTGCCAAAAAGATGATAATCCATGTCGATTCAAAGGAAGAAAGAGAAGGGACAACCTCACTAGCTGTCAAAATGCCTGAACTGAAGAGGCAAAGACCTGGTCTCAACCCAGAAAAGAAATGTGGAGCAATTCGAACAGAAAAATGCACTACAGAGTGCTTTTCGAAAAGAATCTGAACATTTCGAAAAGAACCTGAACTCTGCGAAAAGAACTAAAAGCTCCAGGCTTAGTTTTCGAAGGGCACCTAAACTCTTCGAAAAGATGTCTGACCTATTCGAAAAGAAGAGAACTCCTTGCGAACAGAACCTGAACTTTGCGAAAAGAGCTTCAGAAGTCACAGTACCTTACGAAAAGTCCCCTAAACTATGCGAAATGGTATTCTGGAGATTCCTAGCTTTTGCAAGGGTAATTCAGTAATCTTTTTCATGTGTCCCAATGCATTTAAAAACCTAGGGACATTCCAGAAGATTCTAAGCATGAAGCGAAGGCATATTCCACCCCATGTGAGCACCCGGAGATGAAATCGCTTGGCGGGAACTTCTAGAAGCTCTAACAGATTTTCAAAGTGCATAACAGAATTGATGCTTATGTCGCCTGATTGGCTGAACCAGATCGAGCAATTCTGATTGGCCAGAATAGATCTGGATCCTTGTGCTCAACTACCATTGGTTGATACAGATCTGAGCACTTCTTATTGGTCGATACACATCTGAGCAAGACCTGGGGAAAACTATAAATAGATGACACATTTGCCCAATTTGGGTATCCAGATTTTGAGTTTCATTCCTATTCCCCCATTTCCAAATCAGCTAGTTTGTCTGAAACCCCTGTAATAGCCTAACTTTTACTTGCAATTGAGAGCTGTGAGATACCTCTGTAATTCAAAAGAGAATTGTATTCAAGACTACAAATCTAAGAGTTGTTTAAGTCAGGCTGTAATTGTAATGGTGAATTTGAAAAGGTTGTCAGAAACCGTACATTCTCAATTGGATTCGTGTTAAGGGTTCCCTCTGATCTCCTTATTGCACTAGACTCCTTTAGATTTACTGTTTTTCATGCAATTTCCCTTGATTCATTAACCCTGTGGGAATTAGTGTTTGTAACCTAATCTCTCACAGCATTTGTAGTGATATTTCTTGTTCTAAATTAAGGGTTTAGATTAAAGACTATTGGATGGTTTGTGGCCATTGAAGTTGACAGACCATAGCCATAAGCTTAAATCTAATCCTTGAGTTAGATTTATTTCTCTTACTTCTGTGCCTGTGGCCAGATCAAGATTGGATCACTTCTCATTTGATCTGCAGCCATTCTAATTGTGTTTTAAGGACCAAATCAAAGTTAGATATTATTTCTCCATTTTTATAAGTTTACATCAAAATTCCCCCAACTCAGATTTGGATCATTTAGTTTAACTTTTACTTTAATCATTTAGTTAATGTGACAAATTCAACCTCCCATCTTATGTGCTTAGTAGATAGGATAAGAGGCCAGATCTGGTAGCTCAGATCTGGAGGTTTATCTTGCATTTTAAACAAATTCTCTGTGGACGATCTTTTACTCATTTACATTTAAAACTTGCTACAATTGGCCCTGATCTTGCAGGCTAATTCACTTCTCTCTGTGCTGATATTTCTTTACTCCTTTTAATGTTCTAGATTCAGTATAACTTAGCAGTTGCAAATCTGTTTTCAAAACACAAATAAATCATGCACACTTAGAACCAACAACAAGTTTTTGGGGTCGTTGTTGGGGAATTTGTTTTAAAATAGGTAGACCTAAGTTTTCATTTTTATTTTTACATCAGTACTAAACTATTCTATTGTTTATATCTGTGCAGTTATTCATATCCATTTTGAAGAAGGGAATCTACTTCAAAAGGAATTCTAAAGGTTTGTTGTAATCTGATTCTCTGTTCTGTGTTGTATGTTTGGTAGGAGGACTCTCAGCCCTGAGATTGTCCCTCTGAATTTAGAAGTTGAAAGGCTATTACGAACCAGACAAACAACTCAGAATTATGCTGAAACAGTTACTATGGGTGAAGAACCTCGACTTTTGAGGGATTACTTTGCACCTGGTGCTTATAATTCTCCCTTTTGCATTCAATTTCCTACTGTTGAAGGAAATTATGAGATCAAATCATCAACTATCCATATGCTTCCTTCTTTCCATGGGTTGAGTAAGGAAGATCCATACAAACATGGGGATGAATTCTTGTCTCTTTGCACTACATTCAACATAGCTGGACTTGGTCCAGAGGCAACCAAGCATAGGCTCTTTCCTTTTTCATTAAAGGACAAAGCTAAAGCATGGTTGTCTATGTTAGCACCAAATAGTTTCACTTCTTGGAATGATTTGCAGTGTCAATTCTTAGCCAAATACTTCCCAATGTCTAAAACAAGCCAATTGAGACAAAGTATTATTTCCTTCTCAGAAAACTCAACTGAAACTTTCCATGAAGCATGGAAAAGATTTAAGGAACTTTTAAGGCAATGACCTCATCATCAAATTCCCAGATGGCAGCTGGTTCAAAGCATTTATCAAGGAATTGATCAAAAAGGCAAGAATATGGTAGATGCTTCCTGTGGAGGCACTTACTTGCAAAAAACAGTTGAGGAGGTTTGGGACTTATTTGAAGTAATTGGTGAAAACTCAACTCAACAGGAATCTTTGTCAAGAGATATTGAGAATCCTGCTAGGTTGAACAATCAGCAAACCACCAAAGGAAAGATTTATGAGGTGAATGAGTTGGAAAGAAAGATGGATAATTTAACCACAAAGTTTGATAGATTGATGGACTCACTTAAAAATTCAATGGTTGCAAGAGTAGAGGAGGCATGTTTGATATGCCAGTCCCCTACTCATTCAATTGACCAATGTCCTGCTGCACCACAGTTCCCAGATCTAGTGGTGGAACAAGCTCATGCTGCCCAATCATTTGGACAGATGCAGTCAAATGAATATCCATGGAGAGGGCACCCCAATTTGAGGTGGAGCCAGGGGAATTATCAATCACAACAGCAGCAGCAACCAAAGAACCAAATGCCTTTCAAAAGCTAGCGACCTTATCGTCAATGAATTTTTATGCCAAGCCAAATTTTCAGCAGCCCATTCCCCAACAGCCTGTGCAGCAATCTGCTCCAGTTCAAATCCCTTCCAGGTCCCCTTCTTTGAAAGATCAAGTCCTAAATTCACTCCAGAATTTAGGATCTTTAACTCAGACTGTGAACTTTCACAGTCAGAGCATAAAGAAGATTGAAGAAACATTCGGTCAGCTTTCAAATACTTTGGCCAAAAGAGAGGAAGGAAAGTTACCCAGCCAACCTTTGAACAATCCCAAAGGACAGTTCATGGTTGGAGAGGCTTCTATTTCACATGAAGAAGTAAAAGCTGTCACGACTTTGAGAAGTGGAAGAATTATAAATAACAAAGTGGGTACTGAAGAAGAAAAAAGTGAGGAAAATGATAAAGAGATGCAGCAGGAGCAGCATAATGTTAGCAGTGGGGGTGCTGATGTACCTCAGAAAAATCAAAAAAATGAAAAAATAAGAAATAAAAAAGATTCTGATAATGCTTCTAAAGATATAAATGAAGGACTAGTTCCTCATTTACCATTTCCTCATGCAATGAAATCTGTATCCCCTTTTGATAAAGGGAACACAAAAATAGATGAAATGATGGAGACTTTAAAGCAAGTCAAGATAAATCTACCTTTGCTTGAGGCAATCAAACAAATTCCAGCATATGTAAAAGTTTTGAAAGATGTTTGCACTCACAAAAGACAGTCTATGATACAGTTATCCAAGAAGGTCTTTACTGTGGAAAGAGTTAATCAGGTGTTGTCTATTACCACACCTCCTAAACTTCAAGATCCTGAAATCCCCACAATCCCTTGCATTATTGGGGAACATACCATTGAAAAGGCTTTATTAGATTTGGGTGCTAGTGTCAACCTACTTCCATATTCTGTATATGAGAAACTAGGTTTGGGAGAATTAAAACCCACTCATGTGGTGTTACAACTAGCAGACAGATCTGAAAGAAAGCCAGTTGGGATGATTGAAGATGTATTGGTGGGAGTAGATAAATTTTCTATCCTGTTGATTTTCTAGTTTTGGACATGGAACCTACAAAAAGCAAAACTACCATCCCTGTCATTTTGGGAAGACCATTTCTGGCTACAGCAAATGCTTGCATTCAATGCAGGTCTGGTATTATGGAAGTCTCTTTTGGAAATATGAAGGTGAAATAAAATGTGTATAATGCAGTCACACAGCCTCAATTCAGCTCTGAGGAATGTTTTCATGTTGATCTATTGGATGAACTGGTAGAAGGGACTTTACAACAGTTTTTGCAGTGTGAAGATTTAACCATAGATTCTAAAGATGCTTGGGGAAATTTCGAGGAAGAAATATTTTGTACCTCAAAGACTTAGGAAGTAAATGCTGTGCAAGGAACTCATATCCAATCAGCAAGTTTCTCTTCTTGGAAACCTGCTATTCTTCCCCTTCTACAAACAGCTAAGGTACCTTTGTTACCTTCTCTTCTCAGCCCACCTGATTTAGAACTGAAGCAGTTGCAAGAAAATTTGAAATATGTGTTTTTAGGAGACCATAAATCATTGCCTGCGATTATTTCTTCCTCCCTCACAAAGGAGCAGGAGGAAGAGTTGTTGATTGTTTTGAAACAACAGAGAAGGGCAATTGGCTGGACTATTGCTGATTTGGGAGGAATCAGTCCAGCTGTTTGCATGCATAAAATCCATTTGGAAGAAGATGCAAAGCCTTCTAGGGAAATGCAAAGGAGGTTGAACCCTCATATGCAAGAAGTGGTCATGAAAGAAGTTGTTAAGTTGTTGGATCCAGGGGTCATTTACCCCATTACAGATTCAGCTTGGGTGGCACCTACACAGGTGGTACCTAAGAAATATGGGATCACTGTTGTAACCTCAGATTCTGGTGAGCTTATGTCAACCAGACAAACAACTGGGTGGAGGGTCTTTATTGATTACAGAAAATTAAATACAATGACTAGAAAAGACCATTTCCCTCTCCCATTCATTGATCAAATTTTAGATAAGCTAGCAGGAAAAGCTTATTACTGTTTTCTTGATGGTTACTCTGGTTACAACCAGATTCTTGTGTACCCACAAGATCAGGAAAAGACCACATTCACTTGCCCTTTTGGCACTTTTGCCTATAGGAGAATGCCTTTTGGTCTTTGTAATGCTCCTGCTACCTTTCAAAGATGCATGTACTCCATTTTCTCTGATATGATTGACCAATTTATGGAGATTTTATGGATGATTTTTCAATCTATGGAGACAATTTTGCGCAGTGTTTACATCATCTCAAATTGGTGTTACAGAGATGTGAAGAAACCAATCTAGTTTTGAGCTGGGAGAAGAGCCATTTCATGGTCACCCAGGGCATTATCCTTGGCCATGTTGTCTCCCACAAGGGCATTGAGGTACGAGCAAAAATTGATTTAATTGCACATTTACCACCTCCCAAAACCTCATAAATGCAGATCGAAGTTTTCGAACATGCCGGATTTCTCGAAGGTTCATTAAGGACTTCAGTAAAATAACCAAGCCTCTTTGTCATTTATTGTGCCAAGATGTCCCTTTTGTTTTCAACAATGAATGCATGAAGGCATTTGAATTCTTAAAAAACTATTTGATTTCAGCTCCAATATTGCAGTCTCCAGATTATTCACTACCTTTTGAACTGATGTGTGATGCATCAGATTATGCTTTGGGAGTCGCCCTTGGACAGAAAGGATAAGTTGCCTCATGTTATAGCTTATGCCGAGATCAATGATTGATACTCAATTACACAACAACCGAGAAAGAGTCACGGCAATTGTTTTTGCTTTAGAGAAATTCAGGTCATATGTCTTGGGTTCACAAATAGTGGTGATCACTGACCACTCTGCCTTGAAATACCTTCTGTCTAAGAAGGACACCAAACCAAGATTAATCAGGTGGATCCTCCTATTACAGGAATTTGATTTACAGATCAAAGATAAAAAGGGTGTGGAGAATGTGGTGGCTGATCACCTATCTAGAATTTTAACTGCTGAGATTGATAGGCTTCCTATCAATGAATCTTTCCCTGATAAGCAACTCTTTGCTATTAGTATACACACCCCTTGGTTTGCAAACATAGTCAACTTTTTGGCTACTGGAAGAATTCCTCAACATTGGAATAAAATGGATAAAGATCTTTTCTTCTCAAAGGTTAAACATTTCATTTGGGAAGATCCTTATCTGTTTAAGAGTTGTGCAAACAAAATAATAAGAAGATGTGCCCCTGAAGAAGAATTTCATAGCATACTTTCTATGTGTCATGAACAGGCCTGTGGAGGTCACTTTAGTGGAAACAAAATTGCTGCAAAGGTTTTGCAGTGTGGATTTTATTGGCCTACACTTTTCAAAGATGCTCTGCAGCACTGTAAGTCTTGCCAGAATTGCCAGAAATTGGGCAGCATTTCCAAGAGAAACTCAATGCCTTTACAGCCCATTTTGGTAGTTGAATTGTTTGATATTTGGGGGATAGACTTCATGGGTCCCTTTCCTCCTTCCAATGGGTATAATTTTATTTTAGTAGCTGTGGATTATGTATCCAAATGGGTTGAAGCCATAGCCACTAAAACCAATGATCACAGAGTGGTTCTGAAATTTTTAAAGGATCACATTTTTTTCAGGTTTGGTTTTCCTAGAGCTATTATCAGTGCTGGGGGAAGCCATTTTTGTAATAAACATTTTGAAACTTTATTGAAAAAATACTCTATGACTCATAGAGTAGCTACTCCATATCATCCACAAACCAGTGGACAAGTGGAGATTTCCAATAGGGAAATCAAACATATACTGGAAAAGACTGTGAAGAAGGACAGAAAGGATTGGTCCTTTAAGCTGAATGATGCATTGTGGGCTTATAGGACAGCGTATAAAACCCCAACTGGCATGTCCCCATTCAGGTTGGTCTATGGCAAAGCATGCCATTTACCAGTGGAGTTAGAATATAAAGCCTTTTGGGCTATTAAAACATTGAACATGGATCTGACTACTGCTGGTAATCACAGGAAACTGCAACTTGCTGAGTTGGAGGAGCTGAGAATGGATGCATACACCAATTCAAGATCTTACAACGAGAAAGTCAAAGCCTTCCATGATAAAAATTTGTTAAGAAAAGAGTTCACAGCTGGCTCTATGGTATGGTTATTTAACTTAAAACTTAAGTTTTTTCCTGGAAAGCTGAGATCCAGATGGGAAGGGCCATATACTGTCATTCATGCAGCTCCTTCTGGGGCTGTTGACATTTTAGATCCAAGTAATGGAAGAATCTTGAAAGTAAATGGTCAGAGGTTCAAACCATGCATTGAAAATACCCAGGAGCCTGTGCTGCCCATCTATCATCAAGAGCCTCCCCAAATCTGATGGTATACAACTGTACAATATGTTTGTTCCATAGTTTTTGCTTAGTTTTCTTTTTCTCTATTTTTATTCATGTTTGTTCTCTTTTCGAGAAGTTTAAATATGTGAAAAATTAATTCGCAAAGTAAAAAATTATCTTTTCGCAAAGTTCAATTTACTTTTCGAAAAGGATCTGGATTTGTAACGAACTGCTCGAAAGCAATGATTTGCTTTTCGAATAGTTGTTTCTGAAGCCATTTGCTTTTCGAAAAGGTGTTTCTGAAGCCATTTGCTTTTCGAATAGGTGTTTCTTAAGCTATTAGCTTTTTGAATGGTATTGATGCCATTCTTTGTTGAACAAAGGACTGTTTTGGAACTTTTCGAAAACTTAACAATGACTTTGCGAAAATAACTTTTAGCATATTTAAACCCTTTCGAAGTAAGGGTTTCATATTCGAAAGCTTTCTGAGAATATCCTGTTCCACAGAAACCCCATTTCTTTCTTTCCTTACATGATTTTAGAATTCAGCCACACTTTTTTTCGATCATTTGAGTTTGAAGAGAGGGATTTTAGCTTCTGGTCTGGTGGATTTCAACGAGCAAGCAACACGTTCAACCAAAACCCTAGATTTCGGTATTTTTCTGTGCATTTCCTCTGTTTATCATTTGCAAAGTTTTATTTTGTGTCAGCATTTGTTGTGGGCATTTTTATACACAACTTTAGAATGGGGAAAGCTGAAAAATCACTGGCTGCCATGTTCCCAAAATCATCTGCTAAGAAAATTAGCAAACCAACCCCAAAAGGAAAAACCAAAACTTCAGCCAAAAGAAAACTATCAATGGATAGAGCTGATAGGATTGAGAAAGGGAAGAAAGTCAGACATGAGGAACCCATCCCTGCAGCTGCTAGTCCTGAGCCTGAGCTTCCTCCTCTGCCTATGCATTTGGTACTGCCAAATCCTTTCATTGAAGCTCAGAAGCTGATTCCTGAGCTTATTGAGGACGAAACTTTTTTCTTCAACAAATCAAACTATCAGCTATCTTTAAGATACATGAGGGATGCCTCACTAAGCAATATCCTTACCCCTCTGCCAGAGAAAATTTATCCGCGAATGGTGAAATTATGGTACCAAAACCTAGTAAAAGTGACAGAAAAAGATGTTGATGTCCCTACTCTTGTTATCTTTATTGATAATTGTGATCTAACTGTCACATATGAAGACATTGGGAATGCTTTGGGGATACCTTTTCAATATGAACCTTCTGGTCCATTGGCTGCACCAGAAGCAGCCTCTTTCAGAGAAATGGCTGCACATTTAACCCAAGGGATCGTTGGAACTAGACAGTCCATAATGAGGAGAGGCCTAGCACCTCAATTTTTATTGATGGATTCAATTTTGAGGGGAAGTTTTTATGTCACCGGGCACAGCCAAGAAAGGAGGACACCAATCTTAGAGGCTCTCTTTCATTTTTCTAAGGGGCAATTTTTCAATGCCCCTATGTTAATTTTTGAAGCCATGGCTGATATTAGTGCCAAGTTGAAAAAGGAGCAGAAATTAGTTGGAATCCCATTTGGTAGACTGATCACAGCCCTACTAAGAGCTAAGTTTGACATTGATGACCAGGAGCCATTTGAAGTCATAGCTCCTCATACTTTTGGGAAAAAGGCTTGGACTACAAGCCAAGCAATGCTGAAAAGACTGAGAGAGGAAGGTGAGCCTGCACCTGCAATTGCTACTGAGCCTGCATCTGCAACTGTTAGTGGACCTGCCATACATGAACCTGCCCTTGTAGCTCCCTTAGAATCGGCTTTGCCAGACCCTGAGGTGACCAACTCTTTAGCTGCACCCATTCTTGAAGAAGCTGTCCTTCCTGTGGTGACCAGCTCTTCAACTGCACCCATTCTTGAAGAAGTTGGCATTTTACCCTCCTCACCTAGTCCAGCTCCTGCAACTTCACCTATTCCAGCAGTTCCATCTCCCATACCCACCATTATCCCAATTGCAGATTCCCCCTCTACACCAACCACTCCAATCATACTCACACCACCAATTTCTCCCACCAATGCCCAAGACTTGGCCACAGATTTTATTGAACAATCTCCTTGCACTCCTCTTCTCTAAAGCCTCTCAAGTTCACCTACCCCTTCAGCCCACACACCTAAAGTATCCCATACCCATGAACCTGAGCTTTTCACTACAGAGGCTTATTCATCATTGATGGGGTCTATTTTTGAAAACATTGGGCTTGAACCTGTCCCTATACCTGACCCTCCTCATTTCACTCACTTGGCTACTTCCCCCTTTACAGCCATTTCACCCATTACACCTCCACCATCCACTTCAGTCTTACCAGCCCCTGCTGTGCATACCTCACCCACACCTGAATCAATTAGCCAAATACTTACCTTCCTCCAATCCATCCAAGCCCAACTATAGATCAACACAGATAATCAGTCTGTGACCAATGACCTTCTCCAAACCTTAGCTTCCACATCCCACACAACTACCTTAACCACTGTACCTGCTGTTGATGACCATGCTACCCAAACTGAACCTAAAGTAGTATTGGTTGATCTGCCCACCCTCACCACTACTGCCCATGCTACCCAAACTGAACCTGAGGTACCTCTGGTTGAGTCCCCTTCACCTCTCCTCACTTTCTCTGATCAAGCCAATCAGACCGACCCTGAAGTCATCCTTCTGGACCCCTCTTCTCCCACTCCCACAGCTAGGATACCTTTGGTCCCCTACCATTCCATTCCCATTCCCAAATTTGCCGCTCTCAAAAGGGCCATGGAAGAAAATCCATATATCTGTAGAGATGTCCTCAAGGGGTTAGCTGATTTGCAAGCTTACATTAGAACCTCTTATGAAAACCAGATTCGAAAATTGGAGTTATTCATGAAATTTGAGAGAGAGAAAATGAAGGACCCGGGTCAATAAACTTTTCAGATGGTTAGGAGTGAGCAGCACAACGTGACCATGTTGCAAGCACAGCTTGACCAGGAAAAACTTAGGACTACTAGACTTGGAAAGTACATTGGCCTCACCAAAAAGATCAAATCAGACGAATACACTGAGCTGCAAAACACAATCCAGGAGAAGGCTAAATCGAGTTCAGACTCCAATATTGATTCTAGTTCTGACTCTGACAGTGACTCCAATTCTGACCCCATTGAACCAACTTATGATACAGATTTTGACCCCAGTTATTAGATCACATTGTACTTCACTTTGTTATGAGTTTGTAATATAAAATTTTGGTTTTTCTTGTGTAATTACTGTGCCTTTCGATTCTGTCTTCTTGTCATTATGATTCCTGCTTGATTGCTTCTTTTCTTTGCTTTGGACCAGTGCGGACCCTGCTCCCCTTAGGTTTGGGGGTGTGGCAGAAATATCAATAATTGAGTTAACATCAATGCAGCTTATGATCAGTGGAAATTTAATTTCACACCTGTTGTTTTGAAAAATGAGGAAGTTAAAAACTTTTTGAAATTAATTTCTAGTGTAATTCTAATTCTTTCATGAAGTGAATGTCAGAAAATTTCCAAAAGAAAATTGATGTTTTAGTAAACCTAAAAAGAGAGAAAACAGTGATGATATACCTCAGGAATTTGATAGAAAACCACACCCAGTGAGATTTGGGCCTGAAATGTATTCTTTGGAGGTATGAATTGGCAATTTTTTCAGCTCTTGGGACTGATTGAACCTGCTTACTTTCATTAGAAGTTGCACATATCCAAATTGAAATAATTTGACCGCAATCATGATATTAAAAGACATGATGTAAGGCCTCCTTTTGGAACAGTTTGAACTTCAAAAATTCCCACCTTTTAAAACTGCCTTTGATACACACCATTTTGAGATTTATACATCCAAGATTTCTTTGAAACCTCATCATCCTCATTTAGCCTAACCCTCACTTTGAGAATTCAGAAGGTAAATGAATGGAAGCCGAAGAAAGGAGAGTTGGGTATCAGTTTGGTAAAAAGAAAAATAATTGAAGGCAATGATGTATCAGCAGAAGAAAGGTGGCATTCTAGTCAATGTTGCTTTAAAAAAAAAAAAAAAAAAAGAGAAGGCATTTCATTGGAAGTTTGAAAAAGAAAGAGAAAAAAATGGCCACTTTGGCTCTGAAAATTCAAAGAAGAAGATGAAATTGTGCTGAAATAAAGGTGTCCATACCACCTCCTTACCTTGACTGACTTCTCAATTTTGAACTCCATTCCACCCCTGTATTCGTGATAAATTTCACCCATAAGCCACAATACAACCCAAGCTAAAAGTCCTTACTGATCAATGATGGATTGAGCTGTCACATGGAGATAAGGATTTGTGTAATCTATGGTGAAAGGAGCAGTGAATTCAGAACTAAAAAGCAATGCCTATGCCCATGCTTACAGTCCTATTTGTGGGTCAGAATCGCTCTGAGAGCTGTGAAATAGTACAACCCTCTTACTTACATGTTGAGTGAAAACCTGGTGAGAGTTGGGTTTGAAATTGACTTATTTGGGGTAACATCAAAGCTGGATTCTCAAATAGAAGGCATGTTGTTCGTTAATTTTTCTTGTAAATAATTTTTTGACATAAATTGAGTGAATGGTAAAAGGAATTACAGCAGAATTTTAGTTTTGAATTGATGTTTTCTTGAAAATCTTCTTACAGCCTGATTGATGCAGGTGTGAATAATCCGATTGGATGAAAGTTTGCTTTAACAGAACTGCATTGATCTTAACTAATTTATTAGAGAAGTTTGTGGGTACCTTCACTGAAAACCCTCAGGAGACTTCACTCCTCCACTAAGGATCACCTAGGGGTTTAAAAGGCTTGTTGTATATGCTAAATGCAACTGTGTTCCCTACAAAAGTGGCTTTTTGTCCTATTTTAAATTTTGACTTTGCTAAGGGACTAGCAAAGCATAGGTTTGGGGGTGTGTTGAGAACTAGAAAATACCATCTTCCACCCTTTAACCTAGGCCTTGATAGACCCTTGAGAGAACTAAATAAGTGTTTTAAGTGCTTGTGTTACAACTAACAATAAAGACAGGCTTAACCATGAAAGCAGCCTAAAAGTGCCAAAAAGATGATAATCCATGTCGATCCAAAGGAAGAGAGAGAAGGGACAACCTCACTAGCTGTCAAAATGCCTGAACTGAAGAGGCAAAGACCTGGTCTCAACCCAGAAAAGAAATGTGGAGCAATTCGAACAGAAAAATGCACTACAGAGTGCTTTTCGAAAAGAATCTGAACATTTCGAAAAGAACCTGAACTCTGCGAAAAGAACTAAAAGCTCCAGGCTTAGTTTTCGAAGAGCACCTGAACTCTTCGAAAGGATGATTGACCTATTCGAAAAGAAGAGAACTCCTTGCGAACAGAACCTGGACTTTGCGAAAAGAGCTTCAGGAGTCACAGTACCTTACGAAAAGTCCTCTAAACTATGCGAAATGGTATTCTGGAGATTCCTAGCTTTTGCAAGGGTAATTCAGTAATCTTTTTCACGCGTCCCAATGCATTTAAAAACCTAGGGACATTCCAGAAGATTCTAAGCATGAAGCGAAGGCATATTCCACCCCATGTGAGCACCCGGAGATGAAATCGCTTGGCGGGAACTTCTAGAAGCTCTAACAGATTTTCAAAGTGCATAACAGAATTGATGCTTATGTCGCCTGATTGGCTGAACCAGATCGAGCAATTCTGATTGACCAGAACAGATCTGGATCCTTGTGCTCGACTACCATTGGTTGATACAAATCCGAGCACTTCTGATTGGTCGATACACACCTGAGCTAGACCTGGGGAAAACTATAAATAGATGAACCATTCGCCCAATTTGGGTATCCAGATTTTGAGTTTCATTCCTATTCCCCCATTTCCAAATCAGCTAGTTTGTCTGAAACCCCTGTAATAGCCTAACTTTTACTTGCAATTGAGAGCTGTGAGATACCTCTGTAATTCAAAAGAGAATTGTATTCAAGACTACAAATCTGAGAGCTGTTTAAGCTGTGCTCTGTAATTGTAATGGTGAATTTGAAAAGGTTGCTGTAAATCGTACATTGTCAATTGGATTCGTGTTAAGGGTTCTCTCTGATCTCCTTATTGCACTAGACTCCTTTAGATTTACTATTTTTCAAGCAATTTCCCTTGATTCATTAACCCTGTGGGAATTAGTGTTTGTAACCTAATCTCTCACAGCATTTGTAGTGATATTTCTTGTTCTAAATTAAGGGTTTAGATTAAAGACTATTGGATGGTCTGTGGCCATTGAAGTGGACAGACCATAGCCATAAGCTTAAATTTAATCCTTGAGTTAGATTTATTTCTCTTACTTCTGTGCTTGTAGCCAGATGAAGATTGGATCACTTCTCATTTGATCTGCAGCCATTCTCATTATGTTTCAAGGACCAAATCAAAGTTAGATATTATTTCTCCATTTTTATAAGTTTACATCAAAATTCCCCCAACTCAGATCTGGATCATTTAGTTTAACTTTTACTTTAATCATTTAGTTAATGTGACAAATTCAACCTCCCATCTTATGTGCTTTGTAGATAGGATAAGAGGCCAGATCTGGTAGCTCAGATCTGGAGGTTTATGTTGCATTTTAAACAAATTATCTGTGGATGATCTTTTACTCATTTACATTTAAAACGTGCTACAATTGGCCCTGATCTTGCAGGCTAATTCACTTCTCTCTGTGTCGATATTTCTTTACTCCTTTTAATGCTCTAGATTCAGTATAACTTAGCAGTTGCAAATCTGTTTTCAAAACACAAATAAATCATGCACACTTAGAACCAACAACACTTACCCTAAACCTCACTTCCAATTGTGTTGAATTCCTTGTCAGTAGTTTAGCTGTAAATTTTGTTTAGCAGTAATTTTTGTTTGCAAATTTTTTGTAGTGTGTTGTGAGTATCTCCTCTACCTGTTGTTCTGTGTGTGTATGCTTGATAGAAGGGCCCTTAACCCCGAGTTAGAACCTCTAAATCCTAAGGTAGAAAGGGTCCTTAGACTGAAAAACACCACACCAGCCTCTATTGTTGAAACTAAGCCAGCTGTGATGGCTAAGAGGCAAAGGATACTGAAGGAATATAATGCACCTGGGGATTATACATCTCTCTTCTGTATTCAATTTCCTTTAGTTGAGAAAAATTATAAAATTAAGTCCTCCACCATCAACATGTTGCCTTCTTTTCATGGGCTCTGTAAGGAATATCCTTACAAGCACATTGATCAGTTCTTGGCACTTTGCACCACATTTAACATTGCTGGCTTGGGACCTGAATCCACCAAACTTAGGCTTTTTCTTTTTTTCCTAACGGATAAAGCAAACACTTGGCTCTCTAGACACCCAGCCAACAACATATAGACATGGAATGACCTTCAAAACCAATTTCTGACAAAATTCTTTCCTATGAATAAAACTAGTCAGATGAGGACAAACATACTTTCATTTAATCAATCCTCAACTAAAGATATTTTTGAAGCATGGGAGACATTTCAAGAAATGTTAAAACAATGTCCCCACCACCAAATTCCACAGTAGCAACTTGTGCAAGTCTTCTACCAAGGAATTAATCCCAAAGGTAGGGACACGGTGGATGCCTCATGTGGGTACCTCCACAAGACAACTAATGAGGCATGAGAATTGTTTTACATTATAGGTGAGAATTCTATGTAGCAGGAGTCACTCTCCCGCAATGACAGTCAAACCCTGGCTAAAATGGTGAAAGAATCTACATCTAGAGGTGGCATATATGAGGTCAAGGTACATAGTGAATTAGAGAGGAAGGTGGACAATATGAGTTTAAAGTTTGACAACTTGATGAATGTGATGCAGCCTAAGATGGCTGCACAAGTGGAAGAGGCATGTCTAATATGCCAATCTCCCACACATTCACTTCAAGAATGTCCATCAGCCAACTAGTTCCCTGAATTGGTTATAGAACATTCCAATGCTACCCAAGCATATGGGCAGTAACCTGTTGGGTACACCTGGAGAAACCACCCCAATCTGAGGTGGAGACAAGATACATTTCAGCAGCCCTAGCAGTAGCAGTTGGCAGTCCCATACAGACCTCAACACCAATTCAACCAGGGATATGCACCTAGGCAGAAGTTTTAGCTGCCTGCCCCACAGCCATATCAATTGGTTATGCCCCCATCACAGCCCAGATCCTCTTCTTTTGAAGAGCAAATGCTGGCATCAATGCAAAATCTAAGAAATTTAGTACAAATTGTGAATTCTCATAGGCAAATCATTAAAAAAATAGAGGACCAGTTGGGTCAAATCTATAATGCTTTAAACAAGAGAGAGGAGGGCAGGTTGCCTAGTCATTCCTTGGAACTTCGAGAGGATCATCGCAAGGCTTTGATAGTTTCTGGACTGCGCAAAAGTCCATTTCTTGATAGATCTTTGCGAGGATCCTCGTGATAGCTTTGAAGCTTTTCTGAACTGCGCGAGACTGCCCGACCTTTAACTTCTAAACTTCACGAGAGCTGCGTGACTCAAGGCTTCTGAAGCTCTTCTGTCACTCCACTGCACGAGAAGTTGTTGTGAAGTCTTGGGAATTCGCAAGGACTGCGTGAAGCATATTTTTCTGAATCCTCTGAAGCTTTGGGAAGCTACGCGAGGCTCTTCTCAGGTCTGGATTCAATTCTCATTCTTCTGAGGGACTTTTGGGGTCAAAACAGGCTCCTTAGCAGGATTTATGGCCTTATTGCACTATTGTTTATTACCTACAGAAAACACTTAACAAACCTTTATTAGATGGCTAAGGGTCTAATCAAAGGCTAAGTTAAGGGGTGAAAAGTGGCACTTTTCAGGTCTTAACAAATGTGCAACCCATCCTGGCGATCAACTCTGCACAGCTCAAAGCTCATCCTCACGACAGCCTGGCGAGATGCAATGTAGCCCAGCGAGAGCCTCATGACTTGAGCCACCTGGGGAACCATCTGCATGAGCGATGCTACTCAATGTAAAAAGGACCTTGTAAAGCTCATTCCACTACAAGATCAACCATGTGACAACTTCGTGAGAGGCCAAATTATAGCAGTCATCCACGTGAAGCTCGAGATCCCCACTTCTCAGGACACTTTGGGTATTTCCCCACTTTAGAGCACACATCCCGAGGTTCTCATCAATTTTACACATCCTGAGGTATCCAAGGGTCACCTTAGGGCCACGTCTTCAAGCGGAAATTAGGGTTTTCTCTTATGTGTTCCTATTGGCCAAGACAATGAGAGACTTAGTATTTAAGCTGTACAGTTTTAGCAGAAACCCATCTCATCTTTAACCTAAATTGGTTGTGAGCTCAAGAGTGCTTAGCTCATTAGGGTTAGGGTTAGATCATCCCTTTTTCCTTTCTTCTTCCTTGGCTCATTTGCTGGCTACGATCTTGTGTAAGTAGTTAGCTTTATTTCAGTTTGTAATAGGTGTTGTGTGAGCATTGAGGGCTGATTTAGGTTTTTGCATTGGCTGTTGCCTTGAGGACATACATTGTAAGTTTCATTTTGATTAATGCAATGCCATTTTTCTAGCTTATTTGAATCTGTATTTATTTTATGTTTTGTGCATGGATATCTATGGATTTGATACACCCATGGTTGCTTGAGCTTGTAGCCATGTAAACCATGGTGGCAACAGTAATCATCTTATTCTATCTCAGCCATCAATGAGGAAGATAATCTCTATGATAGCTTGTGGCTATTCAAGTGGATATACTATAGCCCTAAGGCTGGTCTAAATCACATAATTGAGATAGACTCTTCCTCTCTGCACTTAAGCTTGTAGCCAAGTGAGAGATAGTGCAGATCTAAATTCCCCTTTGTGTTGCAATGCCATTATTAGATTTTAGATCTGATATTCTGTAGAGATTGCAGACTTGTAAGCTTGGCCATTACCGGCCTTTTGTAGCAATGACCAGCTGAGTCTAAGTCCCTATTCAACCTCTGATTGTCTATGGTTTCCACTAGACTTTTAAGGGTTGTTTGCTCCTATGAATGCTTAAGCTTGTAGCCTTACAAATATAGTGTCTGCAATAGAATTCATGTTCTAATTTGATTCATTGGTTGGAGGAAATCCCTAGGATAGTCTGTGACCATTTAAGTGCATAGATTATAGCCTTAAGATCAATCCATTCTCTTAGATTAGGTTAGTTTTCTGAGTTTAATCCATCTGATTTGATCATCTCCCTAAGATAGTCTGTGACCATTTTAGTGGACAGATTATAGCCTTAAGAGAGCAATTAATTCACAGCGGTTAATTTGGATTCCTCTAACTTGAAGATGTGCTTGTAGCCATCTGAAGGATTACTGCAGAATCACCTCTAGATCTAAGTTGCATAACTGATTTAATCTTAGTTGCATACTTCTCATTATTTTACCTTTATTTTACCACACCAGCAGCACCTTCTTTGAAACCCTTTCTGTAGTATAGGACTGCATTTCATTTCTTAGTTTAGTTTTAGTTGTGACACTCGTAAACACTCCCTTTCTTTAAGATTATCAGATCTGCTGTCGGATCTGGAGGCCTACTAAATAACCTTGTGGTTCTAGATCAATTTTACCTATTAGACAAACTCTTACTTACTTTTAAAACTTGCTACAGCAGGCCCTGGATCTTACAGGACTATGGTATTTTTAGAGTGCTGTATTCATGTTTTCCATCCCCTTTACTTTGATTAATTTTTACTACTGCGTTTTCTAATAAAAATAATAGCACCTGAAAAAAAACCAACAAGTTTTTGGCGCCGTTGCCGGGGATCTTGATCTAATTAGTAGACCCAAGTGTATATTTGTTTACTATATTCATTTGTAGCAATACCTTTTTTTTTTAATAAAAAGTACTACTGATTTTGTATTGGCTTTTGCAGAATTGGACAACAGAGAAATGGAAAAGCTTGCACTGCAACTAGAGCTTAGCTACCTTTAGTTTTCATTTGTTTCCCCTTAGATCTCAGTTCAATTTTTGTTGTATTGATATTTAGTAGCTCAGTAGTACTTGTTAGCAGTTCCTTTTGTTTATAAATTCTTTAAGTGTAATGTCTGTGTTTTCTTTACTTGTTGTGTCTGTGCATGCTTGGTAGGAGGTCCCTTCACCCTGACTTAGAACCTCCAAATCCTGAGATAGAGAAGGCCCATAGACGTAGGAACACCACACAATCCCCTGCTATGGATACTGAGCCAGTAGTAGAGATGGGTGAGTAACAGAGAACATTGAAGGAATTCAATGCACCAGGGGTATATAACTCCCCTTTCTGCATTGCTTTCCCTACTGTTCAAGGAAACTATGAGATTAAATCATCCATCATTCAAATGCTACCATCATTTCATGGGCCGAGTAAAGAAGACCCATATAAGCACATCGATGAGTTCTTGGCTTTGTGCACTACATTCAACATTGCTGGCTTGGGAGAGAAAGCCACCAAATTGAGGCTCTTTCCTTTTTCATTAAAGGACAAAGATAGAACTTGGCTTTCCATGCTCCCAGCAAAGATCATACAGTCATGAATTGATCTCCAATGCCAATTTTTGGCTAAATTTTTCCTAATGTCAAAAACTAGCCAGTTGAGGAAGAACATAATTTCCTTTGCTCAATTCCCAACTGAGGACTTCCATCAAGCTTGGGAAAGGTTTAAGGAGCTTTTGAAATAATGTTTCCACCACCAAATTCCTAAGTGGTAGCTTGTCCAGAGCTTCTATCAAGGAATTGATCCCAAGATCGGGGATATGGTGGATGCCTTATGTGGGGGTACTTACCTCCACAAGACTGTTGAGGAGGCTTGGGAGCTTTTTGATGTTATAAGTTAATATTCTATACAGCAAGAGTCTTTGTCCCAAAATGACATTGATATTCCTACTAAAGTAGGGAAAGAGGTCAGCTCTAAAGGAAGGACGCATGAAATAAGTGTGCCCAGTGATTTGGAGAGGAACGTGGACTGCCCGAGCCTAAAATTTGATAAATTGATGAGTGGGTTGCAGCCTAGACTGGCTGCACATGTTAAAGATTCATGTCTGATATGCTAGTCTCCCACACATTCACTTGAGGAATGTCCATTAGCCAACCAATATCCTGAATTTGTCATGGAAAATGCCAATGCTGCCCAGTCATATGGGCAGCAACCTGCTGGGTATCAATGGAGAAACCATCCCAATTTTAGGTGGAGACAACCCCAGCATAAAGCGGTTGAGTTACCTTATAGACCATAGCATAGCGATTTGGTGAGGGCTATGCACCAAGATAAGCCTTCCAGTAATCAGCCCCACAGTCTAGCCAATTGGCACTACCACCACAGCAGTCTAGAACCCCTCTTTTAAAGAACAGGTTTTGTCATCACTACAAAACCTAGGTTCTCTATCACAGACTATGAACTCTCACAGTCAAAGCATAAAAAAGATAGAGGACCAGCTGGGCCAAATTTTAAATGCATTAGCCAGAAGAGAGGTGGGCAGGCTGCTTAATCAACCCCTAGCCAACCCTAAGGGTCAATTTATGATTGGTGAGGGCTCCTCAACTCATGAAGAGGCTAAGGCAGTCAATACCCTAAGGAGTGGACGGTTGGTTGATAATCAAGTTGGCAGGGAGGCAAAGGACAAAAATGAGAGTGACAAAGAGAGGAATGTGAGTGTGGAAGAGGAGAAGATATCATCTCCTACTGCTGAGAAGTAGGTGGAAAATAATGGGGCTGTTGTTGAACCCCAACAGGAAGAAATAAATAAAGAAAAAAGAAAAAAAATTGATCATGATAAAGCTAGGCATGTTGCTAAGGTATCAACAGTACCACAGCTGCTATTTCCTCATGCATTAAAAGGCCCTTCCCCTTTTGTTAAGGGGCAAGCTAAAATGGAGGAAATGATGGAGACCTTCAAGCAAGTTAAGATCAATTTACCTCTACTTGATGCCATCAACCAGGTCTCAGCCTATGCAAAGTTTCTTAAAGGCCTTTACCCAACAAAAGAAGTCTAGGGTTCATTTATCCAAAATGGTTTTTACAGTTGAGAATGCCCACTCGGTGTTGTCTATCTCCACACCAGCAAAATTGCACGACCCAGGGGTACCTACTATCCCCTACATCATTGGTGAAAATACCATAGGCAGAGCCCTCCTTGACTTAGGAGCAAGTGTCAACCTGCTGCCATAGTCTGTGTATGAACAAGTAGGTTTGGGGGAACTGAAACTAACATGTGTTGTGCTTCAGTTGGCTGATAGGTCTGAGAGAAGGCCTATGGGAATGGTAGAAGATGTCCTCATTAGAGTAGACAAATTCTTTTATCCTGCTGATTTTCTTGTTTTGGATATGGAACCTTCAAAAAGTAGCACCTCCATTCCTGTCATTTTGGGCAGGCCATTTTTTACCACAGCCAATACATATATACAATGTCGATAAGGGATAATGGAGGTGACCTTTGGGAATATGAAGCTCAAATTAAATGTGTACAATGCTACCAAGCAACCTCAACTACTAGATAATGAGGATTGCTTTGCAATAGATGTACTAGATGACCTAGTGGAGGAAAATGTACCCAATCTGCTTGATTGGGCTATAATTTGGGAGAATGTTGAACATATTTGGACTAAGGCTCAGGAGGAGTTTACCTGGTTGAAGACAAGAAGACATCAATGTCTTCAGGGGGCCTAGTGCAGCATTCCACATGTAAATCCAAACTACTACCCCTGCCTCAACCATCAAAGTTACCTCTACTGGCTTCTCTTGTCTGTCCACTAGAGTTGGAGATAAAATAGCTCCCTACCACTCTCAAATATGCATTCTTAGGACAAGATAAAAAATTGCCTATGATTATTTCATCTTTCCTCACTGAGGAGCAGGAAGAGAAACTGATTGGTGGGCTCAAGATCCATAGAAAGGCAATTGGATGGACTATAGCTGATTTGGGGAGAATTAACACAGCTGTGTGCATGCACAAAATTCATTTGAAAGAGGCTTTCGAACCCTCTAGAGAGATGCCAAGGAAGTTAAATCCTCATATGTAGGAGGTGGTGATGAAGGAAGTGGTAAAGCTACTTGATGCTAGAGTAATATATCCAATTTTGACTATGAATGGGTGTCACCTACACAAGTGGTGCCTAATAAGTCTGGCATCACTATAGTTCCCAATGAGTCTGGAGAATTAATGCCAACTAGGGAGACCACTGGTCAGAGGGTCTGTATTGACTACAGAAAACTGAACTCCAAGATTAGGAAGGACAATTTCCCACTGCCCTTCATTGACCAGATTCTTGATAAGTTAGCAGGAAAAGCTTACTATTTCTTTCTTGATGGATAATCTGGTTACAATCAGATCCCTGTGTATCCACAATATCAAGAGAAAATAACTTTTACTTATCCCTTTGGCATCTTTGCTTACCGAAGGATGCTTTTTGGACTGTGTAATGCTCCTGGTACTTTTCAGAGATGCATGTTTGTAATTTTTTCTGACATGTTAGACAAGTGTTAGGAGATTTTTGTGGATGATTTTTCTGTGTATGGTGATGATTTTGATCAATGTTTGCATCATCTATCTCTTGTGCTTCAAAGATGTGAGGAAACCAACCAAGTGTTGAGCCGGAAAAAGAGAAATTTCATGGTTACACATGGAATTGTTCTTGGTCATGTGGTTTCTAACAAAAGAATTGAGGTAGATATGGCAAAAATTGATCTGATCTCACATTGCCTCCTCCAAAAACTGTCAAGCAAGTGAGATCTTTCCTTAGGCATGCTGGTTTCTACAGAAGGTTCATCAAGGATTTTTTAAAATTTTCTAAACCTCTATGCCACTTGCTGTGTCAGGATGTGCCTTTGGTATTCACTGTTGAGTGCATGACTGCCTTTGAGGTTCTAAAAAATTGCTTAACTTCTGCACCTATCATCCAAGCCCCAGATTACTCCCTTCCCTTTGAGCTTATGTGTGATGCTTCATATTTTTCCATTGCTGCAGTTTTGGGGCATAGGAAAGATAAATTACCTAGTATCATTTATTATGCCAGCAAGACTTGATTGATGCTTAGTTGAACAATACCACCACTGAGAAAGAGTTGTTGGCTAGTGTCTTTGCATTGGAAAAATTTAGGCCTTATGTCGTAGGGTCTAAAATCATTGTGTTCACTGACCACTCTGCCATGAAATACCTGTTGTCTAAAAAGGAAGCCAAGCCTAGGTTGATCAGATGGATCCTCCTGTTATAGGAGTTTGATCTAGAGATCAAGGATAAAAAGGGTATGGAAAATGTGGTTGCAGACCACTTGTCTATAATTTAATTGTTGACTGTGCAAACATACCTGGGAATGATTCTTTCCCAGATGAGAAATTTTTTGCCATCACTGTGAGTGTTCCCTGGTTTGTAAACATTGTGAACTATCTTGCTATAAGAAGAATCCCTCCACATTGGTCCAAGATGGAGAAAGACCTATTTTTCTCTCAGGTCAAATATTTTATGTGGGAGGATCCTTACTTTTACAAGTATTGTGCATACCAAATTGTGAGGAGGTGTTTTCCTGAAAATGAATTCTACAACATTCTTTCAATGTGCCATAAGCAGGCCTGTGGAGGACATTTTGGGGGAAGAAAAATTACTGCCAAGGTGCTCCAAAGTGGATGTTATTGGCCATCCTTGTTTAAGTATGCAATGGAGCACTGCAAGGCCTGTCAAAGATGTCAACAGATGGGGGGCATATAAAAAAGAGATTCAATACCATTCCACCCCATCCATGTGGTAGAACTGTTTGATGTATGGGGAATAGACTTCATGGGTCCATTTCCTCCTTCCTATGGGTTTAATTTCATTCTTGTAGCTATGGACTATGTGTCCAAATGGGTAGAAGCCATTACCACAAGAACCAATGATCACCCAGTTGTCCTTAGATTTTTGAAGGTCAATATCTTCTCCAGATTTGGCACCCTCAGAGCCATCATTAGTGATGGGGGGAGTCATTTCTATGACAAGTACTTTGAGAGACTGCTCAAGAAGTACTCTGTTACACATAGAGTGGCTACTCCATACCACCCACAAACTAGTGGGCAAGTGGAGATCTCTAACAGAGAAATCAAGCACATTTTGGAGAAAACTGTGAGGAATGATAAGAGGGACTGGTCCCTGAAGCTACAGGATGCCCTATGTGCTTAAAGGACTTCCTATAAGACCCATATTGGAATGTCCCCTTTTAGACCGATTTATGGCAAGGCTTGTCATCTACTAGTGGAGTTAGAACATAAAGCTTACTGGGCTATTAAAACTTTGAATTTTGATCTAACTGTTGCTGGTTCACATAGGAAATTGCAGTTGGCTAATCTATCGAAGCTGAGACTGGAGGCCTAAGCAAATTCAAGAATTTACAAAGAGAAAGCCAAAGCATTCTTTGACAAAAGCCTGTTGCGAAAGGACTTTGAGGCTGGTGCCAAGGTATGGATGTTCAACTCTAAACTGAAATTCTTTCCAGGTAAGTTAAGATCCAGATGGAATTGCCCTTTTATTGTAACTCATGCATCCCCATCTGGAGCTGTGGAGATGATGGACCCCACTTTTGTGAAGATCATGAAAGTAAATGGTCATAGGCTTAAATTGTGTGTAGAAAAATCTGTGGAGCCAGTTGAGACCATCTACGTTCGTGAACCTCCCACTGATAAGTGATCCACAACCTTGTAACTTCTGTACCATAGTAGTTTTGTTTTGTGTGTTTTTAAAATTCTATTATTTGCTATTTTTGGTTTATTTTTGATGTGCTATTTTAGTTTAATTGATTGTGTAAGTGTCTAGAAAATCTGAATCTAGGTTGAGTCTTCACCTAGGGATTGAGCCATCTGCATATGTGATTTGACTATAAGGTGGACTGTGCAGTATAGAATTCAAATTGATTGACTACTATGATCTATGTTGTGAACATCTGTGTGCATGAATTAGGCAATGGGAAAGAGTCTCACAAATGTGAAATGGTTGAAATATGATAGAAATATGGTGCTAGTGCACCATGGAAATGTGCATGGCAGTTTAAATGCATATGCTAGTGGGTTGGCACTGAGAAGTAGTGGATTTGGCCTTGTCGCTGTTGACAAGTGAAAAATACCATTTTTCACCTCCTAACCTGACCTTTGTTGGGCTCTTGAATTGACTAATAAGGTGTGTTAAGGAGGTTTTGTAGAGAAGCAATAAAATTCAGCCTTAGTGTAGATATCCACCTAAAAAGGCCAAAGAAGCAATCTGTTCCTCGTCACGATTTCACAACAGCCCAAGAGCCTGTCAGTCAAGCAATCAGAGTTGTATAAATTCATGAGAAGGTCATGGGCTCAACAAGTCATGCTTGAGACCAAGAATAGTTGCAGAGAAGATAGATTGAACCCACCAAGAGGTTGCTGAGTGCTAACAAATAGAAGATAATGCACCAGAAATAGGTGCCACCTAAGGAAAGTCAAGGAAGAAGCTGTTGAGAAGTTCTGAGGCTCAATTGCCCAGCTGCCGAGAGGATCCAGTAAGCTATAACAAGGTTCCAGCTATTTGTCTATAGGTTGTGATTACAGAAAGAAAGAATCCTGTTGACACCTTACCTGAAGGTGCAGTGGAAGTCGCGAGGTTCAGATAAACCTATCAAGCAGAACAAGAGAAGCCTTCGACAAGATCCTTTAGAACCTGTCGAGATGATCCGCAACATATCGATCACCTCACCAAGGTGACAAGATGATTGTAACCCGTCGACAGGATGAAGGAAGAACTAAACAGAGGCTATCGAGAGTTGCTTCAAACCAGTCGAGAGAGGCTAATCCTAGTGACTAATACACTCCAACCCAGCGAGAGGTTTATCCTAAACCTATCGAAAGACTGAGCATACAGACCAAGAACCTGTCAAAAAGCTCTCTAAAACCTCTCGATATTCATTCTGAGAACTTCCAATGACCTCAGTAGTCACAACTTCCATATTTTGAGCACATGCTCCAAGGCACGATAGTGACCCCTGGGGAGTATTTTTGGTATTCAACTAAGCACGAGCGGGAACTCTAACTATCTCACATGTACTTGTCAGTTGTGGACCAATAAGAAAAAAGCTTCTGGAAGAGGGATCAGCCATATCAGCATAACTGCATTATTCTTTTAAATTCTGATTAGCTTAAACAGATATGAGAAAAATGTATAAATAGAGGTGCAACGACATTAAAAGGCATTCATAAATTGAGAGAGCAGAGCCGAGATCAAATTCATTTTTCCCTCCAATTTCTCTCTCTCCTTTCCTTCTTCTTCTTCCTCGCTATTAGCCAATGATGGTTGGCTAAAAACCTCTTCAGTAGCTAGGGTGAGGGTATGATCTATAATTGAGAGTTTTAGGGGCTTTGTGAGGGATCAGATGTTGCATAGATTGTAGATCTGAGCACATCATTGTAAGTAGTAGCATTGCAATGGAATTGTGAGTTTTAGAGTTAATTCTGAGCTAGATTTTATTTATTCGTATTTGATTTCCTTAGCTTGGATACTCCTGTGAGCCAGCCAGAAATGGAGATCTTGTAGCCTGGCATTCACAGCATCTACAATGGTTAATCTATTTTAATTAAAACCACAAGACAATCTCTGGGATGGTCTGTGACCATTAAAGTGGATAGATCGTAGCCTTAGGATTGCTTTGAGATGTTGGGACAATCTCTGGGATGTTCTGTGACCATTAAAATAGACAGATCATAGCCTTACGATTGCTTCCATTCTCTGGTTGAGATTGGATTCTTTTAGCATGCATCTGCCAGGGTAAAACCTTGGGAGCTTGTAGCCAGATGAAGGATTGTTACAGATCCGATCTAAGCATTGCCTTTGATTCAATTCATTTTCAATGGAATACCAAATCCCTAGCTGCTGATCTTCATCCTTTTGATTTTTAATCCATTTTCTCTTACCTCTGTGCTCTCTTAAGCTCTTGATCAACTGCATTTAAAATCTGTAGTTTATAGTGACAAAAATAACTAAAAACCTCTCCTCTCTCCTGTTTTAGAGTAGCTTAAATTATGATAGAGTACCAGATCTATTATAGATCTGGAGATCTATCATAGTTTATTCACATTATTCCTGTGGGCATACCTTTACTTACCTATAAAACTTGCTGCAATAGCTCTATATCTTGCAGGTCTAGGAGATTATAGTTGTACTGAATCCATCCTTTGTTTTAATTTGATTCTATTTTGTTACACACTAAATCAACACACTCCATTTCCCCAACAAGTTTTTGGTGCCATTGCCGGGGATCATGTGATCTAAACTTGGTAGATCTATGTTTTCTTTCTAATTTTTTAGATTTATAATTGTGATTACCTATTAAGTGTTTGACCAAATGCTCCTGTAGTATTTTGTAGCTTGATTTTCTTTTCAGATCGGAATCTGTGGGGTTCCGAGCATTGCGCTAGAGGTTGGGCTGAAGTTTGCATCTCTTTACTCTATTATTTTTCAGATTTGTGTATTTGTATATTTATTAGTTGTTTGTGCTTGTTCCTTATTGTATTGATTGTGAACTGTATTTTAGGCATTGTGTGAGTAGTGTATGTTTGGAAGAAAAGCTCTCAACCCCTAGATTTTGCCAATAAATCTAGAGGTTGAAAGGATTTTTAGACCCAAACAAACCCCATCTACATCAAGTGAAATTGAATCTGTTGCAATGGGTGAGCAACCGAGGTTGTTTTTGAAGGATTATTATGCACCTAGTGCATATAACTGTCCTTTTTGTATCCAGTTTCCTACTTTGGAAACTAATTATGACATTAAGTCCTCAACCATTCAGATGTTTCCTTCTTTCCATGGTTTGAGTAAAGAGGACCCATACAAGCATGTGGATGAATTCCTTACCTTGTGTACCACCTTTAACATTACAGGTCTAGGGCCAGAAGCCACCAATCTTAGGCTATTTCCTTTTTCATTAAAGGATAAAGCCAGGGCCTGGTTATCTTTGCTTCCCCCTAATAGTATCAACTCATGGGATGACATGCAAAGCCAACTCATAGCTAAATTCTTCCCCATGTCTAGAACCAGTCAGTTGAGGAAGAATATCTTCTCATTTTCTCAACTCCCAACTGAAGGGTTCCATGAGGCATGACAGAGATTCAAGGAGCTGTTGAGGCAGTGCCCCCACCATCAAATTCCTGAATGGGAACTTATCCAAAGTTTCTATCAAGGAATTGACTCAAAGAGCAGAAATATGGTAGATGCTTCTTGTGGAGGCACATACCTTCATAAAATAGCTGAGGAAGCATGGGAATTATTTGATGTTATTAGTGAAAATTCATTACAGCAAGAGTCTCTTGCTAGGGATGTGGACACCCCAGGAGGAATGGTGAAGGAGAATACATCAAGAGGAAAATTGTATGAGATTGCTGGGTATAACGACTTGGAAAGAAGGGTAGCCAGCTTAACTCAAAAGCTGGAGAATATGATGGAGGAGAGGCAGTCTCCATTGGTTACTAGTGTGGGAGAGGCATGTCCCATTTGTCAATCTCAAACTCATCCCATTCAGGATTGCCCCACTATTGGGCAATTTCCAGAATTGGTAATGGAACATGTGGCTACTATTCAGTCTTATGGTCAGTAGCCAACTCCTGGTTATTCCTGGAGATACCACCCTAACCTGAGGTGGAAGCAAGACAATGTACAAAATCAAAACTAGCTGTAGTTCCAGCATCAGTTCCACCAACAACCATAGAAAATACCTTTTAAACCTGCTCCCCAAACTTATCAACAGAATTTTATTCCAAGGATCCAATACCAGCAACCTATGGCTCAGCCTCTGGTTCAGCCTTTGCAACCAAATGCCCCAACTTTAGCTTCTAGAACACCGTCTTTTGAAGAGCAACTTCTGGCCTCATTACAGAACTTAGGCTCTTTGTCTCAAACAGTCCACTCTCATAGTTAGAGTATTAAAAAGATAGAATACCATCTTGGTCAATTGTCTAATACATTGACAAAGAGAGAGGAAGGTAGGCTACCTAGTCAGCCCATGGACAATCCAAAGAGACAATATGTGGTAGGTGAAGTCTCTTCTTCCCATAAGAAAGCTAAATCTGTCATCACATTAAGAAGTGGAAGGTTGGTAGAAAATCAGGTAGGTTGTGGGCCTTTGACAAATTTCGAGGAAGATGATGAAGCAGTCCCAAAGATTGTCCAGCAGGAGCAGCCTAGTTTGAATAAGGATTATGTTAATGCTCCCCAATAGAAAAAAGAAAAAATTAAAAACAAAAATAAAGAAAAATTTGATGAGTTGGCTAAGACTGCAAATGGGAGGCCAGTTCCCCATTTGTCATTTCCAAATGCTTTAAAAGTAGCTTCTCCTTTTAATCAGGGGAATGCCAAAGTAGAGGAAATAATGAAAACCTTTAAGCAAGTAAAGATCAACTTACCTTTACTTGCCTTTACTTGATGCAATCAAGCAAGTGCCAGCCTATGCCAAGTTTTTAAATGATCTTTGCACCCACAAAAGACAATCGAGGATTCACCTATCCAAGAAAGTCTTTTCAACAAAAGAAGTGAACCAAGTCTTGACTATAGCAACCCCAACCAAGCTCCAAGACCCTGGAGTTCCCACTATCCCCTGCATCATTGGGGATCATACCATTGAAAAAGCCTTATTAGATCTGGGAGCCAGTGTGAATTTACTTCCATATTTAGTATATGAGAAGTTGGGCTTAGATGAGTTGAAGCCCACACATGTGGTCTTACAACTAGTTGACAGATCTGAAAGGAAGCCTGTGGGCATCATAGAAGATGTCTTGATTGGGGTTGACAAATTCTGTTATCCTGCTGATTTTCTGGTGCTAGATATGGAGCCGAGCAAGGGTGCTACTTCCATCCCTGTGATTTTGGGTAGGCTTTTCTTAGCTACTGCCAATGCGTGCATTCAATATAGATCAGGAGTCATGGAAGTAACCTTTGGTAATATGAAAGTCAAATTGAATGTGTATAAAGCTCATCAGACCGATTTAGATAATGAGGACTATTTTTCCATTGAGCTGCTGGATGAGTTAGTGGAAGAATCTCTACCCCAACTTCTGCTCAATAATGATCTGTTTGATGTTTTTGACAAAGTTTGGAAGGAAAGTGTGGAAGAGAAAGCCTTCACCTCTGAGCTTGAGTAAGTGCAAACTGTAAATTCTGAAGTGGAGCCAGCAATGCATCACCCCAGGAAAATCAGTTTTGTTATCTCTTCCACCACCTTCTAAGGCACCCCTACTGCCTTCACTCATCAGTCCCCCAGATGTGGAGCTGAAGCAGCTCCCAAAATCTTTAAAGTATACTTTCCTAGCAGCTAATAAGAAATTGCCAGTCATAATTTCTTCCTCCCTCACTCTTGAGCAAGAGGAAGAACTGCTTTGTGTGCTGAGGAAGCATAAGAGAGTAATAGGGTGCACTATTGCAGATCTTAGAGGTATAAATCCTACTATGTGCATGCACAAGATTCATCTTGAAGAGGGCTCCAAACCTTCTAGAGAGATGCAAAGGAAATTGAACCCACACATGAGGAGGTTGTCATGAAAGAAGTTGTGAAGCCGTTAGATGCTGGGGTCATTTACCCCATCTCAGATTCTCAATGGGTGGCACTACCTAGGTGGTGCCTAAGAAATCTGAGATAACTGTAGTTCAAGCAGACTCAGGAGAGATGATCCCAACCAGACAGACCACTGGTTGGAGGGTGAGTATAGATTACAGGAAGCTCAATGAGAAAACCAGCAAAGACCATTTCCCATTGCCATTCATTAATCAAATCTTGGATAAGCTGGCAGGCATGGCATTTTATTATTTTCTTGATGGTTATTCAGGATACAATCAGATCCCTATATACCTACAGGATCAAGAGAAAACAATCTTTACATGCCCCTTTGAAACCTTTGCATACAAAAGGATGTCATTTAGACTATGTAATGCACCTGCCACCTTTCAAAGATATATGTATGATATTTTCTCTGACATGATTGATCAGTTCTTGGAGATTTTTATTGATGATTTTTTCATTTATGGGAATGATTTCAGTCAATGCTTACAGCACCTTAGCCTGGTGTTACAAAGATATGAAGAAACCAACCTATTCTTAAGTTGAGAGAAGAGTCACTTCATGGTGACTCAAGGCACTGTCTTAGGGCATGTTGTCTCCCACAAAGGGATAGAGGTTGATTAGGCTAAAATTGACTTAATTGCACATCTACCCCCACCCAAAACTGTTAAGCAAGTCAGGTCATTTCTAGGTCATGCTGGTTTCTATCGAAGGTTCATCAAAGATTTCAGCAAAATTTCCAAACCACTTTGCCACCTATTGTGCTAGAAGGTTCCATTTTAATTCAATGATGAATGCCTGTCTGCCTTTGAATTGCTAAAGATATGTTTGACTGTTGCTCCCATTTTACAAGATCTTGATTTCTCCTTGCCATTAGAGCTAATGTGTGATGCATCAGACTTTGCTATTGGTGTAGTCTTGGGACAAAGAAAAGACAAGGCACCGACTATAGTGGCTTATGCAAGCAAATCAATGGCTGATGCCCAGCTGAATTATACAACAACTGAAAAGGAGCTGTTGGCTATTGTATTTGCTTTGGAGAAATTTTGATCATATGTGCTGGGATCTAAGATAATTGTGTTTACTGATCACTCAGTCCTAAAATATCTCTTGTCCAAAGAAGATGCCAAAGCTAGACTGATAAGATGGGTTTTGCTTTTGCAGGAATTGAATTTAGAGATCAAGGACAAGAAGGGGGTTGAGAATGTGGTTGCAGACCACCTATCCAGGATCCGAACTACTTAACAAGAGAGCTTGCCAATCAATGATTCCTTTGCCAGATGAACAACTCTTTGATGTAGAGATGAGTGTGCACTGGTTTGCCAACATAGTAAACTTTCTAGCTGTAGGTAAAATCCCCCCAAATTGGAACAAGGATGATAAGAATATATTTTTCTCACAGATTCGATATTACATGTGGGAGGATCCTTACCTTTGTAAGTATTGTGTAGACCAAGTGGTAATAAGATGTATGTCTGAAACCGAATTTAAAAATATTCTGACTATGTGCCATGAACAGGCTTGCGGAGGCCATTTCAATGGCAACAAAACTACTGCAAAGGTGCTTCAAAGTGGCTTCTATTGGCCCACTCTTTTCAAGGATGCCTTTCAACATTGCAAAGCTTGTTCTAGATGCCAACAAATGGGGAGTATTTCCACACAAAATTCTATGCCCTTGTAGCCCATTCTTATGGTTGAGCCTTTTTATGTTTGGGGGATAGACTTTATGGGCCCATTCCCTCCTTCCCATAGATATAATTACATTCTCATGGCTGTGAACTGTGTCCAAATGGGTCGAGGCCATAGCCACAAGAACTAATGATCACAAGGTTGTCCTCAACTTTTTGGAGGACAACATTTTCTCTAGATTTGGCACCCCCAGAGCCATCATCAGTGATGGGGGGAGCCATTTCTGTAACAAACTGTTTGAGAACCTCCTTAGAAAGAACTCTGCGACACACAGAATTGCCACCCCATACCACCCACATACCAGTGGGCAGGTGGAGATTTCTAACAGAGAGATCAAACATATTTTAGAGAAAATAGTGAGAGTGGGTCGGAAGGATTGGTTTCTGAAGCTACCTGATGCTTTATGGGCTTATAGAACTGCTTACAAGACCCCCATCGGGATGTCTCCTTTTCGGCTGGTATATGGTAAGGCATGCCATTTACCAGTGGAGCTTGAGCACAGGGCATATTGGGCCATTAAAGCTTTGAATACTAACTTAACTTCTGCTGGCATTCAGAGGAAACTCCAACTGTCTGAGTTAGATGAGCTGAGGTTGGACGCTTATTCCAATGTAAGAATTTACAAGGAGAAAACCAAGGTCTTCTTTGACAAGCAATTGTTAAGAAAAGAGTTCATTGTTGGCAGCAAGGTATGGCTTTTCAACTCTAAGCTGAAATTTTTCTCAGGAAAATTGAAATCCAGATGGGAGGGCCCTACATAGTTGAGCATGTATTCCCATCTGGAGCAGTTGATATTAAGGATCCCAACGATGGCAGGATCATGAAAGTAAATGGTCAGAGGATCAAGCCTGTTGTTGAAAATGTGGAGCCCATAGTGACCATTTCCTTTAAGATCCTCCATTACTTAACTGATTCTCAACAATGTATCATATGTATCAAAGTTGTTGTTTTGGTGTATTACTACTGCTTCGCAGAGTCGTTAGGGTTAGTATTTGTATGTACATATCAGGTGTCCTTCATAGACCGACTTGGGGCTGGGAACTACTTGAGTTGACTAAGGGATGCATAGCATGGTCGTGGGACAGGATATAAGCCTATTTTCATTGATTTATAACCTGTCGAGAAGGGTTGGGCTGCTTGTTGATAGGTTCCGAAAGTTCTAAAGGAATGTATCGACGGGTTTTACTGGTGCATCATTGTCTGTCGATACGATCGCTGAACTTGTCGATAAGATTTTAGGGTCCTCCTTTTAATTCTCGATAGGTTCAGAATACCGATTGAAGGGCTTCAAGTACCCCTCGAGAGGACTCAGCAGTGTTTCCCTCCTCCTTGTCTGAGCATTAATTCCTCTTATCTCCTCGCATTAAACCCCATGGCTAAACATAGTCAAACCTGCACTCCACAGTGTCATTCCCCATAATAATTCACACGACATGCCATGCTTACTGCCATCGTCATGCCATTTATTGCCACAGTCACTTTAATAGTTAAGCTTTGGAAAAATGAGAACATTTATTCTGACGATCCCTATTCCACCTACCTCGCCCTTTAAATAGCAAGTCAGTCCCCCTCCGTTGTACTCATTCTCTGTCGAATTTGTCAGTTCATCCCTACTTCCAACCATGGCGGATGATAAACCCATCGATAAGCCAAACAAATTCTACCCAATCTGGTTGGACCCGCCACCACCTAAGGAGCCAGACCCACTGTAATTCCTGTGGGATGAATACGAGGAAGTGCAACGGATTCTGGCCCAGGAAGGGAAGAAAAAGGATAAGAGGAAGAAGAAAAAATAGAAGATAGAACCCCCTGCCTCCTCTCCCCCACCCTCGCCTCCCCATCCACCACCCTCTCAACTTCATTCCTCCAAGGCCTTCTCATCCCCTCCGCTGGCTTGCAGTTCCTCTTCTAGTGGCAGCAGGATGAGTATATCCCTGAGCCAGGGGCGCAACTTTTTGAATGGGATATTTTGATTGAGGCTATGGACGTTGCCGCCTAAGTCGCTTCTATATTAGAATGTGTCTAGGTTCTCTTTTCTACTTTTTGTTTTATGTACTCATTCAGATCTACATACTCTCTATATATATTTTAATATAATTTCTTTTTGGCATTAATTAGTTTCTTTGATATTTATGTCCTATATTTCGTTTCTTTCTTTGTGTATCTTTGTTTTTTTTTTTTCTCTCCTTGCTGCACACCCACTATTATCTTTAATACAATGAGGACACTCCTTTTCCTAGGTTTGGGGGTGTGGCAAGGTATGCCTTACCAATGGATAGTTAATAGTAGTGCAGCAAGGTTAAATAAAAAACTAAGAAAATGAAGTAAATTCCCACCTTAATTTTTTTTTTTTAAGGAAAATTGAAAAAGAAAAACCTTTTAACATTGGAATAATGTTGCAGTTCTAATGCTATAATGAAGCACATGTCAGGAACTTCTATTCAAAAATTAACACTTAGTGACCTTGAGAGGAGAGAATATTTGTGAGGATACTCCCCAGAAAATTGATGGAAGACCATACAGGGTGAGACTTGGGCCTGAGAACTTATCTTTTTAAAGAGTGTCTTGGCAATTTTTCTGCTCTAAGGACTGACTGGATCCAGCTTTGATCACTAGAAGTTTGGAAAATCTAAGTTGAAATTGCTTGATAGCATTCTTGACATTGAGGACATGAAGTTAGGCCATTCCTTGGACAGTTTAAGCTGAAAATAACATTACCCTTTGAACTACCCTTGATAAACACCATTTGAGCCTTGAAATCCAAGCTTTTCTTTCATAAAAACTAGAAAATTTGAACCGATAACCTCAATGACCTGATGTAGCCTAACCCTCATTGTGAGATTTCAGAACGAAAGGTGAAGGAATTGAAGAGGTTAGAGGTGTAAGTTTTGACAATTTGGTACAAGAAGAAGAAAACACATGTGAAGGCAAGAGTGATGTGTAATTGTGGCATGCCAGCCCATAAATAAAAAAGAGAAAAAAAAGACAAATGTAGAAAAATACAAAAAAAAAAAAAACGAACGAGTGAAAGAGAAGTCATTTCATTTGATATTTTAAAAAAGAAGATTAGAAACTGATCACTTCAAATCTGAAAATTCAAGAAAGAAGATGAAGATTTATGCTGAAATGAAGAAGGTGAAGTTATGCATCACCTCCTTACTTCACTGATTTCTCAATCTTGAATCCTTTTACCCTTTTTATTCTATATAAATTTCACCCATATGCCACAGTACAACCCAATAAAAAGACCTTACAGATCTGAAATGGATTGAACTGTCATGTGGAGACAAGGATATGTTTGATCTATGGTGAAAAGAGTTAGGAAATTTTAGAAATTAGAGCAATGCCTATGCTCATGCTTGCAGTCCAATTTGAGGGCTGTAACTGCTCTTGAGCTGAGTGAACTGATGTACCCTTCTAGTTTCCTTCTGAGTAACAAGCCCTGGTGAGCTTTGGGTCTAAAATTAAGTTTTGTGGGAGTTGAATCATAACAGACATTCTCAATTTGATAGCTAGCTATGTATTAAATTTCGGATAAAATGCCTTGACATGAGCTGATTGATTGTGAAGGAAATGCAGAAGAATTTCAGTTTTTAAAAGGCTATGTTTCTGATAAAAACCTTCTGAACTTAAAGGAACAAGGTGTGGAATGAATTTCATTTTGACTTGATTTTTGTTCACAACATGCTGCATTAACATTAACTAAACCATTGGGAAAGTTAGTGGGTAACTTCACTGAAAACCCTCAGGAGACTTCACTCCTCCACTAGGGATCACTTAGGGGTTGAAAAGGCTTGATGCATATGCTAAATGCATCTGTGTTCCCTACAAAAGTGGCATTTTTTTCATTTTCAATAATTATTTTGAATTTCTTCTTTGCTCAGGGACTAGCAAAGCTTAGGTTTGGGGGTGTGTTGAGTAGTTAAAAATACTATTTTTCACCTCCTAACCTGACCTTTGTTGGGCCTTTGAATTTACTAATAAGGTGTGTTAAGGAGGTTTTGTAGATAAGCAATAAAATCCAGCCTTAGTGCAGATATCCACCTAAAAAGGCCAAAGAGGCAATCTGTTCCTCATCACAGTTTCACAACAGCCCAAAAGTCTGTCAGTTAAGCAATTAGAGTTGTATAAATTCATGAGAAGGTCATGGGCTCAACAATTCATGCTTAAGACCAAGCACAGTTGCAGAAAAGATAGATTAAGCCCACCAAGAGGTTGCTGAGTGCTAACAGATGGAAGATAGTGCACCAGAAATAGGTGCCAGCTGAGGAAAGTCAAGGAAGAAGCTATCGAGAAGTTCTGAAGCTCAATTGCCAAGCTGTCGAGAGGATCCAGTAAGCTATCGCAAGGTTTCAGCAACTTGTCAATAGGTTGTGATTGCAGAAAGAAAGAATCCTGTCGACACCTTACCTGAAGGTGTAGTAGAAGTCACAAGGTTCAGATAAACCTATCAAGCAGAACAAGAGAAGCCTTTGATAAGATCCTTCAAAACCTGTCGAGATGATCCCCAACATATCGATCACCACACCAAGGCGACAGGATGAAGGAAGAACTAAACAAAGGGTATCAAGAGCTACTTCAAACCTGTCGAGAGAGGCTAATCCTAGCGACTAGTACACTTCAAGCCAGTGAGGGGTTTATCCCAAACCTATCGAAAGACTGAGCATACAAACTAAGAACCCATCGAAAATCTCTCTAAAACCTCTCGACATTCATTTTGGGAACTTCTAATGACCCTTCTTCAGCAGTCACAACTTCCAAATTTTGTGCACACGCTCCAAGGCACGACAGCGATCCCTGGGGGGTATTTTTGGTATTCAACTGAGCACGAGTGGGAACTCTAACTACCTAAACATGTACTTGTCAGTTGTGGACCAATAGGAGAAAAGCTTCTAGAAGAGGGATCAGCTACATTAGCATAACTGCATTATTCTTCTGAATTATGATTGGTTGAACTAGATCTGAGAAAAAGGTATAAATAGAGGAGCAACGACATTGAAAGGCATCCACAAATTGAGAGAGCAGAGCCGTGATCGAATTCATTTTTCCCTCCAATTTCTCCCTCTCCTTTCCTTCTTCTTCTTCTTCCTCGCTATTAGCTAATGATAGTTGGCTAAAAACCTCTTCAATAGCAAGGGTGAGGGTATGATCTATATTTGAGAGTTTCAAAGGCTTTGTGAGGGATCAGATGCTGGACAGATTGTATATCTCAACACATCATTATAAGTAGTAGCATTGCAATGGAATTGTGGGTTTTAGAGTTAATTTTGAGCTAGATTTCATTTATTCATATTTGATTTCCTTAGTTTGGATACTCCTGTGAGCCGGCCAGAAATGTGGAGCTTGTAACCTGGCATTCACAGCATCTACAATGGTTAACCTATTCTAATTAAAACCATTGGCTGAAGACAATCTCTGGGATGGTCTGTGACCATTAAAGTAGAGAGATCATAGCCTTAGGCTTGCTTTGAGATGTTGGGCTAATCTCTGGGATGGTCTGTGACCATTAAAGTAGACAGATCATAGCCATAGGATTGCTTCCATTCTCTGGTTGAGATTGGATTCTTTTACGATGCATCTGTCGGGGTAAAACTTGGGGAGCTTGTAGCCAGATGAAGGATTATTGCAGATCCGATCTAAGCATTGCCTTTGATTCAATTCATTTTTAATGGAATACCAAATCCCTAGCTGTTGATCTTCATCCTTTTGATTTTTAATCCATTTTCTCTTACCTCTGTGCTCTCTTAAGCTCTGGATCAACTGCATTTAAAATTTGTAGTTTATAGTGAAAAATAAAATAAAAACCTCTCCTCTCCTCTCTCCTATTTTAAAGTAGCTTAAATTAGGATAGAGTGCCAGATCTATTGTAGATCTGGAGATCCATCATTGTTTATTCACATTTTCACTGTAGACATACCCTTACTTACCTATAAAACTTGCTGTAATAGCCCTGTATCTTACAGGTCTAGGAGATTGTAGTTATGCTGAATCAATCCTTTGTTTTAATTTGATTCTCTTTTGTTACACACTAAATCGGAACACTCCATTTCCCCAACAGTCGCGAAGCTCAAGCACCCCTGCGAACAGTTATCAAGTCAAATTTGGCATTCTCGCATTGTTAACTGAGCCCCGCGAGTTGCAGTTTAGGCAAACATGAGGTGCTCGCGAGGCTCTGATGTGTAAATTTTATCTTCGCGAGAGCCTTGCGAGCATATTTCCTGAGGGATGAATAGTAATGAGCCTCATGAGGCCCCTTATTCTCATCAAATATGCCTCTCGTGAAGCTCATTTTTAGCTGCGCGACAGGTTCAGTCCATGCTTATTTCAGCTCGCGAGGCTCCTTTGCTCAAATTTAATCCTCGCAACATCTTGGCGTAAGCCTCGCGAAGCACGGGTTTCGTTTATTTAAACCCCACGAGTGCTTCGTCATTCCATCTCTCTGCCCTAGCTTCCAGCGCAACCCACAGACCTGTCACTTCAACTCTTTCACTTTCACTACCCATTTTGCCCCTGCTCTTACACCCTACTCCTGTCACTTTGCTCCATGTCAGTTCTTGAGCATTTTACACCTGATAAAAAGTAGATCAGTTCACTATGCAAGTTTTGAGCTAAAACCCTAGCTTTTGGAGGGTAAGTGCTTTATTTCCACAACTGTAAGTTCAATTTGAATTTCCTCTGGTATACTATTTGATTTTGGGGGAGGAATTTGTGTGGAGACAGCTCAATGGAGTTGTAGGTACCTAGGATTTATGTTCTCAGCCCTAGAGCCTTAGGATTTTGAAATGGCTGACAAAACCCCATTTGTGGAAAACCTTGAAGATCTATTGAACTCCCCTCAAACAGCAGTCCCCACGGTAACAAGGAAATCAGTGAGGATTGTTAAGGCATCCACTGTAGAGAGCACTGATGCCCCAGTTCCCCAACCTGAGAACCCCAAAAAGAAAAAGGATGCCCCAAAGAAGAGGGCAAGGACTGCCACTCTGAGCCCTAAGAAGTTTAAGAAATAGAAGAAGTGCAAGGAGGTTGTCCCTGAAGTTAATCCCCTAACAACTCCTACTAATTTTATGGATGCCATTTAATTGGAGCCTGAGACTGCCTTTAATAAGGCATTTTTTGAGAAGGAGCCCTTGACGGCCCCAATAATAGAATTTTTGAAAAAGGCCTCCTTGTTTTCTCTTCTCAAGCCTCCATTGGAGTTAGCCTTCCCTAGGTTAGTCCAACTATTTTATCAGAACATCAGGGTCAGGAAAGATAAGGATGAAAACCATGTATTACTGATCTTAGTGGATGACTTCAAAATGTTAGTGGATCCATCTGTGATAGCCTAAGTCCTAGGGATACCAGCTGCATACAACCTTGAGTGTGCTTTGGGTGCTCCCTTGACTGCCTCAATCACTGAGATTACTAAGAAAATAATTCAAGGGAAGAAGGCCTCAGGAGACTCCCTTAGGAGAAGAGACTTAGAGCCCAGGTTTCTTTACGTGGATCATTTTCTGACAAAGAACATCTATGTGACTGGGCACCAACAAGAGAGAAGGGCACCCATAGCTGATGCCTTCTTTAGGTTCTCTTAGAGGCATTACTTTGAAGCTGCCTAGCTGGTCTTTGATGGAATGATGGACATCCATCCAAGGTACAAAGGAAGCATAAGCCTCATGTACTTCCATACGGCAGATGGGGGAAGAGACACTGTCACCCATTCAGTTTGGAAAGAAGCTTTGGGGGAATAGTCTAACAATGGTGAAGAAGAAGAAAGAGAAGGAGAAAGAGGTAGCCCCCCCCACCATTCAAGGAGCACAAGTTGTAGTTGTTGCTACTATAGCTGCTGCTCCTGCTGATGCCCCTGCTGCAGCCAGCTCTGCCACACCGGATGCTCCTAATACTCCTACTGCCAACTCAACCATCCCACACACCACCACTCAACCCTCCATCATCACCACCAGCCTCCTACCAGTTCCTTCTCCACCACCCAGTCAACCCACCATTCCACCCCCTACATTTACCACAATCCTCATCCCCAACCCCACCATTTCTACCTCAGCCCCTTCCATAATACCCACCCCTATCCTTGGGTCAGAACCCAGCCAACCCATATTCCTTTCACTTTACCCACTCCACCCATTACTAGGAAATACACTAAGAAGAAATCCTCTACACAACCCACAACAGCCACTAAACCTCCCCATCCCATTACCCTACCAAACCCTACTACTTTACTTCAACACATTCAAATCCAAGTACACCCAACCACTACATATGAGCCCATTCCTTTACCCCAACCTATGCCAAACATTGATCAACCCACTACCTCTACACAAATTGAACCTGACACCTTAGATTCCTTTGATCATTCCATTCGCTTTTCTCCTACCCATGACCTAGACCCATACACCACTGAGGGATACTCAGCCATGATGGAATCCATCATTGGGGCCATTAGGTACGAGTGCATACCTCTCTCTGACTCCCCATAGCCTACCCATTTTACCCCTGACCCACCTTCCCCACCACCAACCCAATTTCACCATGCCCCAACCTCACCTTTCCAACTCATCCTAACCACTCCACCCATAATCCCAACCATTCCAGATCCATTACCTTAGATACTCTCCTTCCTTACCTCACTACATACCTAACTTCTTGCCAACACCCAAAACTAGTCCACCCTCCAAACTAGCCTACAATCCATCCATTCAACCCTATAATCTTTTACCCCTTCAACTCAGCCACCTTTATCTTCACCCATACCTGTACCTACCCCACTCTTTCACCCCAGCCTTCATTTTCAGTACCTACAACCACAACTACCACCCAAACAAATCCTCATATTGAGGACCTGACCATGGTCCCTATTCCCCCTAGCTCACCTCAGCCACTACCTTCTGTGATGACAACAGTTGCTACCACTCAGACTGACATTGACCATGTGGAGCTATTCCTTACCCAACCCCTCCCTAGCCTCTACCTCCTCACAAACTTATTTTAAAGTAGTGGACCTACCCCTCCTTACGCCAACCTTTACATCTATCATTACCCAAATAGAACCTGAGCCTGAGGAGATGGTTCACACCCCACCCACTTCACCTCTACCCACACCCAGACTGAGCTCAGTGAAGAGGAGCTGGCACCCACTCTTCTACATCCATCATATGTCTCATCACCATCATCCATTGTCTTGACTTCTTCAAATACCATGCCCCCATTTTTTACCCTCAAAAGAGCCATGGAAGACAATCCTTATATTAGGAGAGATGTGATCAGAGGAATGGCTGAGATCAACACTGTAATATAGCAGCCATTCCTAGCTGAGATTACCCAATTACAGCTGGACCACAGAGTGGAAAAGAGGAACTGGGAACAATTGTTGCTGAAAACCCTCAAACTATATGAAGAGTAGATGAAGAAATCAGAAATGTTGGGAAGACTGGTAGAGACACTCCAAAAATCTTTCTCAGTAGTGCACCCAACCTCATCAGCTAGGGTATCCATCAATGAACCTACCATGTAGAAGGGCAGCACCAAGCCACAGGAGGCAGCTATCAAGAGGACAAGGCTTGTGCGGCCAAAACTGAAAATGTGATGAAGGCAAATTTGAAGGAGGATAAAAAATAGCAGAAAAATATGGATGGAACCCAGTTACTCTATCAAGCTCAGATTCAAATTAGGTTTTAGTGTGTCAGTTGTACTTAGGTTTTAGTTCCTGTTTTTATACATACACAAATTTCATTTGTAGTGTCTTGTATACTATTTTTATGAATGTAAGTTTCTCTTTGGTCTCCTTTCTTTACTGTAATTTTACTTGTCTTCTTTTCTGCATGTTATTTTATTATTTTGTGTGTGATAATTTATGATTGTACCTTGCTGTCGCTGTGGGCTTACTCTTTGGAACAGTGAGGACACTTTACTCAAAGGTTTGGGGGTGTGGCAGGGTAAGCCAATGGGATAGTTAACTTAAGTGCCAAAGTATTAAATGAGTAAGAAATAAATAGAGTGATGTTCACCTAAGAAATTTTGAAAATGAGAAAACCTAAACTGATGCAAAGCTATTAACACTAAAATCACTTAAAAATTCTAATACTGCAATGAGGTGAACATCAAGAAATTTTTTTTTTCAGTAATTAGTGAACCAGTGAGGAGAGAAAAAGGGTGAGGAAATACCTAAGAATTCACTTGAACACCATACTTAGTGAGATTTGGGCCTAAAAAAAATAATTTCTCTTCTTAAAGAGTGTCTTTGGTAAATCTTTTCTGCTCCAAGGACTGGCTGATTCAACCCCTTTTCACTAGAAGTTAGGCACCTCTAAGTTAAAACTTTTGGCAATATGCATAACACTAAGGAGATGATCAAGGCCTTCATTTGGATAGTTTGAGCCTAAAAGTACCAACCCATTGAAACTGCCCTTTTGCATACACTTTTTGAGCCTTCAAATCAATTTTTCTTCAAAATGCACCAGAGTACCTGCACCTCAACCTATACACCTGATTCAACCTTACCCTCACTCTGAGAATTCAGAAGGTAAAGGAGTAGGAGATGAAAGTGGGTAAGCTGAGTGCAACATTTGGTGAATGGAAAAGAGAAGCAATATATGAACAGAAGTGTAGTAGCGGTTCGATTGTGGCATTTCATGAAAATAAAAATAAAAATAAAAAGGAAAGAGAATTCAGGAGGATACCTTCATCTGAAAATTGGAAAGAAGAAGAGAAGTTGGCCACTTTGAATCTGAAAAATGTCAATAAATATAAAGTCTCCTAAATTCAAGAAGGTGAAGTCAAGAATCACCTCCTACACCTGCTGATTTCTCAAATTTTAAACCCCATTTTTTCCTTCCATTCTTTAGAAACCTCAACCATAAGCCACATTGCAACCCATGTAAAAGCCCTTGTTGATCCAATGTGAAGTGAGCTGTCATGTAGAGATGAGGAGCTGTGTGATCTATGGTGAGAAGAAGTAGATGATCCCTGAAATTAGGAGCAAACGCCTATGCTCATGCTTGCAGACCCATTTGGGGTCTGTAAGTATTCTTGAGCTTGTGTGAAATGAAACACCCTTTAAATTCATTTGTGAGAGGAAACCCTGGTGAACATTGGGTCAGAGATTGAACTTATTGGGCATTGTTTGAACCTAATTTTTGAATCATTGGTAAGCATTAGTACTGGTTTGCACACACATTATTTCTTGATGCCAACTATTTGTTTGATGAATACATATGCATGATTTAGGTGTTAACTGTAGCATTAAATGTCTTGAAAACCCTCAAATTTGAAAGATCAAAAGTGGACTGATACTCTATTTGTTGAAAACTGATTTGATCATGCTTGCACTTGTGTTAATTGTTATTCATTGAGAAGTTTGTGCGTCACTTCACTGGCCCTCAGGAGACTTCACTCCTCCACTAGGGATCACCTAGGGGTTTAAAAGGCTTGATGCGTAAGCTAAATGCATCTGTACTTCCTAAGAAAGTGGCATTTAAATTTTTAGAGTAGTTGTTTAAATTTTGCTTTGCTCAAGGACTAGCAAAGATTAGGTTTGGGGGTGTGTTAAGAACTAAAAAATACCATTTTTCACCTCTTAACCTAGCCTTTACTACTCCTTAGAGCCATCTAATAAACCTCTTTTGAGTGCGTTTGTAGTTAAGAATAACTTTGCAGCTTAGTACAACAGTCCACTCATTTGGAGGCCAAAGAAGAGAGTTTTTAAGTCAAGCCTTGAAGCAGATTCAAGAATAGAGGATACACCATAGTGGTATATACCTTGGTGATCATTTTGGTAGCTCAAGTCTGTACTAGAAGTCAAGCAGATGAAAGAAGAGTGGACCCATGCAAAGGAGACTATTGCAACAGTCTGTGCACAGTAGCAGCTATGCATAGAGGAATTCTCGTGTGGCTAAAAGCAATCTCGTGCAGCCAGCGTGCAGTTCAATTTGGCCTAAGAAGCCCCCTCGCGCAGCTCTTGTTAAGCTCAAGCTCGTAGCAGTAAAAGAGCTCGTGCAATGCACAACAGCTGACAAAGAGCTTGCACACAACTCGCGCAGCTCAAGAGGAGAGAGAGAGTCTCAGAAGATTTTCTCGTAGAGATCTCGTGAAGACCGCGCACGCCTGCAATACAGAGCCAGCCATGCAAGATGTGCAACCCATCTTGGCGATCAACTCTGCACAGCTCAAAGCTCATCCTCACGACAGCCTGGCGAGATGCAATGCTGCCCAACGAGAGCCTTGTGACTTGAGCCACCTAGGGAAACATCTGCGTGAGCTATGCTACTCAATGCAAATGGGACCTTGTGAAGCTCATTCAATTGCAAGATCAACCACACGACAGCCTCACGAGAGGCCAAATTGTAGCTCTCATACGCGCGAAGCTCGAGATCCCCACTTCTCAGTCCATACACAGGGACACTTTGAGGATTTCCCCACTTTAGGGCGCACATCCCAAGGTTCTCGTCACTTTTACACATCCTAAGGCTTCCAAGGGTCACCATGAGGCCACGTCTTCGAGCAGAAAATAGGATTTTCTCTTCTATGTTCCTATTGGCTATGGCAATGAGAGATTTAGTATTTAAGCTGTAATGTTTTAGCAGAAACCCATCTCATCTTTAACCTAAATTGGCTGTGAGCTCGAGAGTGCTTAGGTCATTAGGGTTAGAGTTAGATCATCCCTTTTCCTTTCTTCTTCCTTGGCTCAGCATTTGCTGGCTAAGATCTTGTGTAAGTAGTTAGCTTTATTTCAGTTTGTAATGGGTGTTGTGTGAGCATTGGGGGCTTATTTGGGTTTTTACACTAGTTGTTGCCTTGAGGCCATACATTGTAAGTTTCATTTTGATCAATACAATGCCATTTTTCTAGCTTATTTGAATATGTATTTATTTTATGTTTTATGCATGGATATCTATGGATTTGATACACCCATGGTTGCTTGAGCTTGTAGCCCTATAAACCATGGTAGCAGCGGCAATCGTCTTATTCTATCTCAGCCATCTGTGAGGAAGATAACCTCTGTGATAACCGATAACCTGTGGCCATTCAAGTGGACAGACTATAGCCCTAAGGCTGGTCTAAATCACAAATCTGAGATAGATTCTTCCTCTCTACACTTGAGCTTGTAGCCATGTGAGAGATAGTGCAGATCCAAACTGCCCTTTGTGGTGCAATGCCATTATTAGATTTTAGATCTGATATTTTATAGGGATTACAGACTTGTGAGCTTGGTCATTACAGACCTTCTGTAGCAATGACCAGCTGAGTCTAAGTCCCCATTCAACCTCTAATTGAATGTGGTTCCACTAAACTTTTAAGGGTTGATTGCTCCTATGAATGCTTAAGCTTGTAGCCTTACAAACATAGTATCTGCAATGACATTCAAGTTTTGATTTGATTCATTGGTTGGAGGAAATCCCTAGGATAGTTTGTGACCATTTAAGTGGATAGATTATAGCCTTAAGATCAATCCATTCCCTTGGATTAGGTTAGTTTTCTGAGTTTAATCCATGTGATTTGATCATCTCCCTAGGATAGTTTGTGACCATTTAAGTGGACAAATTATAACCTTAAGAGAGCAGTTAATTCATAGGGGTTGATTTGGATTCCTCTACCTTACAGATGTGCTTATAGCCATCTGAAGGATTACTGCAGAATCACCTCAAGATCTGAGTTGCATAACTGATTTAATCTTAGCTACATACTTCTCATCATTTTACCTTTATTTTTCCACACCATCAGCACCTTCTTTAAAACCCTTTTTGTATTATAGGACTGGATTTCATTTCTTAGTTTAGTTTTAGTTGTGACACCTCTAAACACTCCCTTTCTTTAGGATTGCCAGATCTATAGTCAGATCTGGAGGCCTACTAAATAACCCTTATGGTTCTAGATAAATTTTCCCTGTGGGACCAACTATTACTTACTTTTAAAACTTGCTACAACAGGCCCTGGATCTTGCATGGCTGTGATATTTTTAGAGTGCTATTTTCATGTCTTTCCATCCTCCTTTACTTTGATTAATCTTTACCATTGTGCTTTCTAATAAAAATAACAACACCTGAAAAAAAACCAACATCAATCGATTGACAGATTTCACATTTGCACTGTTGTGTCACTCAGTTGTCACTCAAGAGTCAAACCTCATGTCTGTTCCATTGCTAGTCACTTCGGCACTACATTTATGTTAATCGATTGATATTGTAAATTCAATCGATTGACATAATGAATCAACTAACGATTTCACTGGCCCGAGGTATGTCGACTGGATGTCTTTCCAAAATTCTTCTGAAGCGACATTTCTTTAATTTCAATCGATTGAAACTTGTAATTCAATCAATTTACATTAAATGGGATTTGAGGATTTTGGTTCCCCATGCAATTTGATTCAGGGCTCTTCAACTTTCCATTCAAAATCGCACTTCGGGAAGCAAAATCCTTAATATCGATCGATTGAATCACATAATTCAATCGATTGACATTACCATTCTAAATCATTTCTAGTCACCTGAAAGCATTTTTAAGGAACCAGAGTAGTTCTCTCTTCCGGCCTCCTTCAAAACATTCACCTGAACCCCACTCTCTTCCTAGCATAATCTGATCTCCCTTGTATCATTGAAATGGCAGAAGCAGGGCCTGAGATCTACCAACCACCTCGTCCAGATTACAATCCGATGAGAATTCCAATGGTTGACTACGTGAATCAGCAGATCCAGACAAAAAACTTCTTTGACATCTCTTTACGTCTCATTCGACTATTTTATCAAAATATGGAATGGGTGTCGGCATCGCACTCTCCATCAGGTTTCGCCTACATTCGTGTCCGAATTGATAATTGGACTTACAACGTGCATGCCGCAGATCTGGCTCGAGCGTTTAATTTTTTCATTATCCGACCAGTCAATCACCAGATTGATCCGGTCATAGATCTCAGTCAAGAAATCATTATTAACAACATGTGTGGTGGAAGGCATGGTTCTAGAATGTCTACCAAACATTCTGATTTGCCAAGGGATATCTAGTTCTCGGACATTGTGATGTCCAATAATCTGCTCCTGCATGGAACAAAGAGTGAGCGGACTAAGAATCGTGTGGTAGCACTCTACGCAATCCACACAAACACTTGGTTTGATGCATCCGGATTAATGCTCGATGTCACAGCGATGTCGTTGTCACCGCTTCGGCATGAAAATGTGAGTCTTCTTCTATTCTTTCCTCACTAAATCATGCACTTTTGGATCAGCTCGGGTGCCCGATTTTTTATGATGAGGTGATGGGTGACATGCAATTCTATCAATATGGCCGAAACATGTGGAATAAGAGTATGAAAGCCCTCATTAGGAATGCTCCAGCTGCGTCGCAGCCTTTCAACATCGATGTCGATGCTATACCTCCTCCTGCTCCCCAACCAAACCCCACAGAACGCTAGCATTGCAAAAGACCTCGTCCTGAGGAGGTCTCAGATTTCAATGCCGAGGCAGCAGTTGCTCGCCTCGAAGCACGGATGGATGGATTGATGACAATGGTGGGAGGTATTGATCGATGGTCAAGATTTTAGAATTCCCTTCTTATGCGGATTGCACGGGAATCATTTCCGGTGCAAGCTAATGACTTCATCGCAGGAGCACAAGCGGCGATGGACAGGGAGGGTGACCTTGATGATGATGATGATTTTTAAATGGTGTGCTTTGATGTGTTGTTTTGTTGTTTTAAAAGTTTTGGACGGTTCAGTGTTTATTTTTCTTTTTTTTGCAAGTGTGGTGTTACGTGTTTAATTAATCACGTGATAGATGAGAATTTTAGCTACTTTCTTTGATCAGTTAGGACTTTGTGTTTTTAGGTTGACGTAATGGAAGCGAATCATTTCAAATAGTCAATGGAAATCCATACTATGTTGGTTTGTTCTTTATCTATGTCAATCTGATGCGGTTGCAAAAATTGCATCAGTCAATCGATTGAATGTTCACGTTCAATTGATTGAGGAAGTCCAACTTTGAGGAAATGTTCAATTCTCTACTTAAGGAAAAATTTCAGGTCAATCGATTGGTAAATGCTTTTCAATCGATTGACCCATGATCTGCGTCGACTTGTCAAAGAATGAGATTTAGAAAGCTTCAACTTAAATTTGGAATTATGTTTTATGTTGGGAAGTTTCCATTAGCCAATTGATTTAGGCTCCTCAATAATTATATTCAATCGATTGGACTATCAAATTCAATCGATTAACTCTAATTCAAATCCGAAAGGGAGAAACTTTCCAAAATTAAAAATTATGTTCCAAAATTGGAAATTTGTATTCTCAGAAAGCGTGTGCCTAGCCAGCCAACCTTCCTGATCTACTCTGTCAATCGATTGATTCCCAAAAATCAATCGATTGACTGATGAGAATCTCGAAAATTCCAATTTCACAACTGGGAAATCCAAACTTTTGTTCTATTTTTTGAGTAGTTTTTTTTAGGATAGTTTTTCACTTATTTAATAAACTTTTAGGTTTAGTTTTTCTCAATCAAGTCCCTTAATCAATAGCAATTGTCATCCCTAGCTTTGATCAATGGAGTCCATAAGATACTGCACCCTCGTTGCAGTAAAAAGCCTGGCCGAACCGGCGAGGAAGTGGGCCCATCGAAATGCGCCCCAAATTCCTCTCGATTTATTGAATCGAGAAATCATCGACATTGACCTGATATCTTCCCCTCCGCCTTCGCGAAAATCACCATTGGACTTGATGTCCATCGATTCACCGCAACCACCTTCACCCCCACAAAGCCGCCCACCATTCACTCGCTCTGTTGAAGCCAAGCATTGCCCAAGTCTGAATTTGATCCCAACCTACGCATGGTTGGAAATGAACCTGCAGCCACCGCTAGCCAACCCACCACCAACACCACCACCATCTTCACCCCATACCCCAATTCCACCACCAGGCGAAGTCAGCATCACCGACGAGATGTGGAGGCTTATGTTCCCAAAGCCGAAGCCAGGGATGGCTTCTGATGAAGATTAAGGGCTGCAATTTACTTTTAAGTTTTTAGATTTAATTTTAGGTTAAAAAGTTGTTTTAGATTTTATTTTACTTTCATAATGTTTTAGGGTAGTTTCTTTTAATTGTTGCATTAGGTTAGCTTCTTCTAAATTTTCAATAAGTGTACTTAGTATCACATAAGTAATAAAATTTTAGTTTAGTTAAGTATTTGTAATAGGGTTTGCTCAATTTTTTTTTTATCGACAAATAATCTGGATTATTGGATGTTATAAAGCAAAATACTTTTCTCCTGGTCGGCTTTCTTGTCGTGGTATGCATTCCACAGGTTTGGGGGTAGCAGATCCCTTCAAATTTGACCAATGAGGACAGTGGCCACATCAGGTTTGGGGGTGAGAAGTTCAATTCTCAAGATTACATCATTTAAATTGAGCAGTTTAAAAAAAATAAAAATAAATTAATAAATAATAATTTGGGTATGTTCTTTGAATTGTTGAAAATTGTGCCAGTCAATCGATTGAATTTTCATTTCAATCAATCGACTGATAATTATTAACCGAGAAGTATTTGTGCAAAATTAAAGGCACTCAATCGATTGATTTGTGAGAATCAATCGATTGACTGGAACTTGTACCGAAAACTGACTGGTAGCAAGTGTAAGTCAATCGATTGATTCCATGTAGTCGATTGATTGACTAAGCAACAGTAAAACCTATATTCTGAAATTTATTGAAATTTTCATGTCCTTTAATTATTGATGCCCGAAAGTTTTAATGAAAAGTTATCATGCCATGTTAGATTATGAAGGCTTATATTTATTAATTCCAATGCATGTTTAATGATGATTTTGTAGTCCATGTCCTGAAATTTGTACACCATTGCCATGCTTGAATTCCAAAGTCTGGGGATTGGTCTAAAACCTTGAATCCTAGGGTTCTAGTGGAGACTAAAACTCAAAAAAATTTAGAACATTTTCCTTGTACTTGATGCGTGTTGACTAAATTTGGAGTATCTTTCAATTCATGATTACTTGCTATAATCTCAAACATTTTATCTCGGTTTGTCTATTTTGCATTGTTTTATATCATTATACCAAAACTCATTGTGTTTGACCTCAAAACAAACTGGCATCATGATCACCTTGAAGGGAAATGATCAAAGGCCTTATACTAATTTACCTTTTAGCACCCCTTTGAGCCTTGTCGAAAAAGTTTGCCTTAAATGTTTCTGTCAAGCTATATTAACCCTACCCCACACTAGTGAAAAATATAAAATCCTTACCCTTTAATCTCTGAGAAATTGGAAATTAGAGATGACAGAAAGTAAGTGAATAGAGAGACGTGGTTGTAATGCTTGCAAGAAACAGATGATAGAAGTATTTTCGAAGAAGAGGAAAAGCAAAAAGGTAGAGAATGAGAAAAATGAAAATTATGAGATGATTTCAAAATGAAAAGAAAAAGGGTAGAAAAAAAAAAAGATTTTGAAAAATTCGAAAAAGAAAGTGCTAAAAATGCGAAAATCAAATGTGTTTATTCTTCCTGTTTCTCAGAGAAATTTGAATCCAATTTTTCCTTTCTTTCATAACCTTCACCCAAGCCTCGTTTCAACCCAAAAAAATACTTTCTTGATCCAATCTTGAGTGATAAATGCCTTGTGGAGAGTGATAGTGCAATGCCTATTGTGCTTGATATGACATGCTTGATATACAAATATCTTTCTTTATGAGATTTCTTGTAAAATCCTTGATGAATTGTGTTTCTTATGTCATGAGAGACCTTTTTATTTGCCTTGTAACTCTCTCTCACATGTGTGCGAAAAAGCAACCCATTGATCAAAGCGATTTCATTTTAGTACATATCTACGGTGAGGATTGAGTAGAGACATGGGATCCAAAGATTCCTTCTTTAGACTTATTTCCTGATGGAAGGATTTTAGCAGTGGTAAGCACACACGACACTCTAGGAATGAATCAAAGAGTCATTGGAAAAGCAAAGCATTAAATTAATCTTAATGGGCATTGATAAAATTAGCTTGGCTGGGTATTTATTATAAAAATTTCACTGGCAACTTTCAATCAAAGGGCATGAAAATTAATTCAGAAAATGTTAGGTTTTTGAAGTTTGTAAGTATCTTCACTGAAAACCTTCAGGAGACACAACTCCTCCACTAGGGTTTACCTAGGAGTTTAAAGGCTTATTGCATATGCTAAATGCAATCGTGTCCCCTACGAAAGTGGCATCTACTTTCTTCTAGGTTGCTAGTTTAATTTTCTTATATATTTTCATTCTCTTTGCTCGAGGACTAGCAAAGTGTAGGTTTGGGGGTGTGGTCTGTGCCGAAACATCACTATATTTTGCTCCCAAATACCAACATTTAGCCATCCAATGAAAGTTATTTGACGTTTGTTGTGTAGGTTTAGTGGTTTTAGGTGTTCTCGGCCGTTGGATCTTGAAAGATCGTAATTGAGCATAATTAAGGGTTACATGAGAACATTGGACCATGGAGTCAACAAAGCACCGAAATCCATGAAAGAGAATTGATTGGTTTAGCCAAAACTAAGAGAATGAATATGTTACAGGCCATCATCGATCGACTGAGTTTCAGGATTCAATCTATTAACTTGATGACAACTATTTCCCTCTTTGAATTTGAATTTAAAGTTACTCAATCAATTGATACTTGTAAAGCAATCGATTGACTTCAAATTCAAATTAATCTGCCAAAATTTAAATTTAAATTCAATCGATTGATATAGGAAATTCAATCGATTGAGCTTTTTATGGAAGTTTTCCTATCCGCACCCTATATAAAGAATGTTTAGGGTTTAGGGGCTTCTTCTTGGCAGATTTTTCTGAGGTTTTTGCATGTTTTTATTTAAGAATTAAGTGGTAGTTTGTAGTAGCAAGAGAGGTGTGTAAGGATTTAATCTTGTGATAAATAAAAGAACATATTTTTGTGATGGCTTCTGGTTTGCATTGTGCATGTGGATCGAAGATGAGCAGCTAAACCCCTCATTCAAGGAGGAAGCGATCCCTAGAAGAGTAACTAATTTATTTTTAATTCTATAATTTCTCATTTTAATCATTGAATCGTACTACTTAAGTGTGTGCTTATTGTTTATCATCGAATGCTCATTTATAGCCGTTGATCTTGGTTATCGACAACAATAAAAGAGTCATTCCATCTAGATCTGATCTTGTAGATTGATTTAGGATGTTCTACGATTGGGTCTTACTGTTGTGATTTGGAATGTGAGATACGTTATGCCATTCATATGATTCATGCTGTGATTGGATGCGTCATAGTATTGGGATAGGGTATGCCGGATCAATAATCACATTTTCAACGATTCATTTTTCTTGTAGTTAAATGATAGTATAACGATTTAATGTGAAATTGTATGGTTGATTGTAGAAAAGTTACAAACTTAGGGTTAGCAACTCCTTGATCATCTCATCATTGCTTCTTTCTTTATCAAAGTTCATTCTTGCATATCTTGATTTAGTTTTATTATTCTAGCATCGTATAGTTTAGCAATCAAATTTCTCACCCTTGGTACTTCCTTGGGTCATTGTGATCTCCATAAAATTAATCAAATTTTGTGCTTCCCTGTGGGTTCGACATCCTTAATTTCACCGTGCTTTAATAGATCTTCTGCACTTGCAAGGGTATAATTTAAAACCGATCAGTGGGCTTGGGCCATTGGGCCTTGATGGGCTGGGGCCATTGGGCCTCGATGGGCTTGGGCCATTGCGTCTTTATGGTCTTGGCGTATGAGGCCCTGGTGAGCTTGGGGTATGGGGCCCTAGTGGGCTTGGGGTATTGGGCCCTGGTGGGCTTGGGTTTGGGTCATTGGATCTTGATGGGCTTGAGGTATGGGGACCTGAGGCCCACTCAAATGACCCCATGGTTAATGGGGGTCTTGGGTGATATGAATAATAGGGGGTTGATGAAAGCTTTTGAGGAAAGGGGCATGGAGATTTGGGAGTGCATGAGATGGGTTTGTGGGGAATGGATAAGGGAGGTTGCTTTGTGAGGCCTTCCATATTGTATAGGCCTTGACCATCTCATCCATCATGGCCATTGGATTGGGTGATGGGGTGGATGTAAAGGGTACATCCGATGGAGGGGAAATGTGGGATATGGATGATATGGGTGTATGGGAAAAATTAGGCATAGCCTACGTAAAATTGGGCATGGCCTGCGTAGATGAGCGGTTTGAAAAAATGGTATGTGTGGATGTGGAACAATAGGGTATGGCTTGGGTGATATTTTGATTTTGGGAAGGTATGGTTGGATGGGGTATGGTTTGAAAAGATAATGGGGAATGAGGTGTTTGATTTTGGGAAAATGTGGGAAATTTGGGTATGTTAGATATGGAGGGTAAATTTGGAGTGGCTACAGGGGAAGAATGGGAAGGACTTTGAGGGAATGTGGTGGATGTGAGGGGAAACATGGGTTTTACCAAAGGGTCTGGTGATGGTAAATGGTGTTTGGGTGAACGGGATGGAGGTAGGAATTTCCTCCGAATGGGAATGGGTTGGGGAGCGTGGCGGGGATGAATCAGGATTGGCATAAGCCGGATCAACCGCCCACGACATGGCTTGGTGGCGTGTTGGATACAGATGCCTCAGATGGGGTCCGTAAAGTTTTCTCTTCCTCCCCCTACGGGATGATGGAGGGTAAGGCGATGCAGTTGTGCCGGCATCACAAGTCTTTCTTTTTTGGTTTCTGATTTTTTTTCTTGATTTGATTTTATTTTTTTGTTTTGATTTTTGGATAAAGAAAATGAACCTTTCTAGGATGAGTTTCGGGGCCTTGGAATTCCTATTTCGAGCGGTGTTCACACCCCAAATATTTCTCACGGCGGGATCTTGATACACTTCGGAAGAAACAAAGGAGAACTATTATTCTATGTGAAGGCACGGGAATCCATGCGACAACATGATCCCTTGAAAAAATCAATCAAAGGGTGACCTCTTTTGACCGGCGAGGGCGTATTGGGTGTCGTAACCTGTGGGATCTATTGGAGGCACTAAACCACTAAGCGGGGGACTCGGGATTAGTGAACAGAAGGCCTCAGATTTGGGCTGATAAACTCATAATGGTCTAGCGTATGTATTACATATGCTAGGCAAAAATTCTAGAAATTTCACTTAGTGTATGTATTACATACGCTAGGCAAATTTTTGGAATTGTTGGCTTAGTGTATCTATTTGGTACGCTAGGCAATTCTGGAGTTTTTTTGGCTTAGCGTATGTAATACATATGGTAGGCTAAAAATTATATTTTAAATATTTTTTGACAGCAGCAACAAGCTTGATTTTGGTATGTTTTTCTAGTTTCTTAGAAGCAGTGCTTCCGGGGACTGATTTTCTTTGTTATAATAGGTCCCTCCTCTCCGAACCTAAGGATACAGTGTTGATTCGGGACAACTAATGTCCTTCCCAAGGGTTTTAAGCTTTGTACTTGGATTGGTCACCCACCCTACACACCTCCAGCGCAAGCGCCTTCTCAAATACTGGATGGGGTGGTACCTTTTCGGATCATTACCACTAGGGGCTACCGCCGTACTAAGAATCAGAATGTTTGTATCACTTCCTAAATTCCCTCAAAATAAAACTCAATTAAGTACCCCTCTTGGTTCAATTTTAAATTCAGTTTTAAGGGAGTTTGCTTAATGTTCAAAAACGGGTGGTGATAGTCCTGTGCCGCCTCTACAGGCCGGTGTCCACTGTTGGAATATGATTAAATATAAAACAATGCACAAGCAGGCCCGCCAATATACTAAGGCGTGTAAACGATGAAATTTAAATAGGCAAGTAGGCCCCCCAATTGGCTAAGGCATATAAATGACAGAAATTAGATGCTCACATGGGCCCGCCAATCAAGTAAGGCGTTTAAATGACTGAATCGTAGGGGTGAGTATAAAACAGTGCAGAATCGGAGGGATAAGTATACAAAAAGACAAAAAATGGTTAGTAAAACAAACAAAAAGAAAAGCCAACACTTTGTGGGGAAGTGTTGTCGCTCCAAGTGTGCCATAAATGTGTGCATTATGAATCAAAAATTAAAGAATTAAAGAATGCTAGGTTATATGGATGTTAACTTATGAAAGGGATATCAGCACATTGGGGCTAACACTGGCCTGCAAGATCAGGGCCAATTGTAGCAAGTTTTAAAAGTAAGTATTTCAAGATCGTCCACAGAGAAGTTTGTCTAAACTGAGAGATAAACCTCCAGATCTGTGCTACCAGATCTGGCTCTATAATTATCTAAAAAAAAGAATAGATAAAAGAGAGTGTTGGATTGTGTCACATTTAACTATAAGCAAATAAAGAAAAGAACTAACTACATGATCCAGATCCGAGTTGGGGAGATGTTTAAAATAAGACAAATGCAGAAATAATAGCTTCATGTACTTTAGCCTCAATTTTAATGGAGAATCAGAGTTCAACAGAAAGCAGATTCAATCTTCATCCGCTACCAAAGACAGATGTAAGAGAAATAAATTCAATTAAGGAATAGGTTTAGACTTATGGTCGTGATCTCGCCCACTTAAATGGTCACAGATCCGACTAGTCAGGCCTATTCTTTAGTTCGTAACATGAACATCAGTAAATGTCGCTAGAATTAGGTTACCAACGCTAATTCGCATAAGGGTGATGAATTAAGGAAGTTATGCGTATGAGGATGAGTGAATCTAAAGAAGTCTAATGCACTAAGGTGAACATTCGTAACCCTCGACATGACTCCAATGGAGAAGACACAAATTACAAAGAACCTTTTAAAATCCAAAATTACAATTACAGAGCACGGCTTCTTAGAGAGCCCTCGGACTTACAGTCAGCTTCTCGAGAGCCCTCGGACTTACTGATCTTGAATCCGAACTTGGAAGTACAAATCACTCACAATGGCTCTCAAAGGTAAACTACAAGAAGGATTATGTGGGGTTCAGATAAGCTATCCGACCGAATGAGGGAAACAGAGATGAAAACTCTAAAATCTGGATGCCCAAATTGGGCAAATGGTTCGCTCATTTATAGTTTTCCTAAGCCACCAAATGTGTATCAACCAATCGTAATTGGATAGATCTCAGATCAACCAATAGAGTCGAGCACCGTGATCCGGATCTATTCGCCAATCGTAATCGCTTGATCTGGTTCACCAATCGAAAACAGAGGCATCAATTTCGTTATGCATTTTGAAATTCGCTTGAGCTCGAAGTTCCCGCCTGTAATTTAACTTTGGGCGCCACATGGGTTGGAATATGCCTTCGGATCTTGATTGGAACCTTCCTGAATGTTCTGGTCTTTTGATTGCATTGCGTGCAAAGTTTCTCGAATACCTTGACGAGCAAATCCCGTAATGCCATTTCGCATAGTTTAAGGGCTTTTTCGCAAAGTAGTTAGAGTTTCAAGTTCCCGCCGTTATTCTCTCTAGGTGCTCACGGGGTGGAATATTCCTTCGCTTATGCTTAGAATCTTCCTAATGTCTCGGGCTTTTCAATGCATTGGGGCGCGCAAGCAGACATCGAATTGCCCTTGTTAAAGCTGCGAATCTCCAGAATACCTTTTCGCAGAGTTCAGGGGCCTTTTCGCAAAGTTCAATGACTTCTGAAGCTCTGTTCGCAAAGTTCAATCTTCTTTTCGAGGAGTGTTTTCTTCTTTTCACAAAGTTCAAGGTTCTTTACGAAAAGTGCAAGTTCTTTGCGAATAGTAGAAGTTCTTTGCGAATTGAACTCCAGGCTCCCATTCTTCTTTGCGAATAGTAGAAGTTCTTTGCGAATTGAACTCTAGGCTCACATTCTTCTTTGCGAATAGTAGGAGTTCTTTGCGAATGGCTCTCTCTCTTGCTTCAGGTCTTTGTCTGCTCTTTTAGACCCTCTTTAGCCATTGCTGAGGCTGTTTCTTCACTCCTTTAAACTTGACATGAGCTGTCAGCTTTTTGATCTTTTTGGGATGCTTTTCGGATTTGGACCTGTCTGATTGGTTAGCTGTAAAATGCACACTAAAGCACTTATTTAGTCTTCTCAAGGGTCTTTCAAGGCTCATGTTTAGGGGTGAAAAATGGTATTTTTCACTACTTAACAGGAAGCTCTACAATATCCCTAACAGAGTCACCATCTATGCAACCGTGGGAGCTCTCGCGAGTCCCGTCGCGACATTGTGCTCATAAGATAAATTTATAGTCACCACCCGGAGCTTTTGGTGTCCTGGGATACCCAAATCGATATGATGAGCGCCGAAGTGCTAAAAATATGACTCTGATCCGGTCTACACCAAAGGCTCTTGGGTAGGGGCTTCGATTATCGATTGGGAAGGTGTTAGGCACCTGATCAACCCGCTCATAAGCGGTCATTACGTATGGCCAAAAAAAAACAAAAAAAAAAATTAACACTTCCTCTTGCCTAAAGGCACTCCGATCCTACTTACACCCCCCACAATCACTGAAATTTTGGCTGCGTAACGGTGCAAATTCAAGGATAGAGGAAAACCAAAGAAGGTAGAGGAACAGAGGGGAGAGCTGGAGTTCCCATGCCCTTATAGCACCGATGTGGATCTTTGCGCAAGAGCGTCGATTCCATGAGCTTCCAATAGCACTTGGTTGAGAAATAGGCTTAGATTTCTAAGGCTTGGGAGCTTGGAGGTAAGGGTGATAGGCTAAGGCCTTGATCTAGCCCAACCTAGAGGATTGGGCATGGATAATGGGGTCTCAAGGATGAACTAGGGTGCTGAAATTTTATGGGTTATATGCTAGAAAATGGGAGAGGGCATTCACTAATAAATTTCTATTTTTAGAATTTTTCAAGCCTTTAATCAAGAGGGGTGGCTCTCTATTTATAGAGAAAGGGCATATTAGTGGAGGGTTAAAGTGGTTAATTGGATTAGCAATTAGGTAATAAGGATCTAAGGTTTTTAAGGTCTTAGATAGGTGTGAATTGAGTTTTAATGGTAGATGATAGGGGGGCTTTAAAGGGCTAAAGGGTTGTAAATAGGACAAATGGGGGTGCAACAGTCCTATCAAAACCAACCCCAATGGATGGGGTGGTCAACAAGTCAAACCCTCAATTTCAAATTTGGCAAAAATCCCAAAAATCACTGTTCCTAAGCCTAGCGTATGTATTACATACGCTAGTTATTGGAACAGTGTTTCCTGAGAAACTTGGAGGTTCAGAACCCACTGTAGGGTCCACAAAAAGGTCAATTTTTCCTAGCTACGTATTACATATGGTAGGCAAAATTCCACCAAAATTGGCTTAGCGTATGTAATGCATACGCTAGGCAAAATTTTGGCATTTCTATCTCAATTTCAAATTGTCGTAACTTATGATCTACAACTCCGATTGAGGCGATTCTTGGCTCGTTGGAAAGCCGGGAAGATTATATTTCTAATGATATATATTTGAGCTCTAGAAGAGGTCTGTGAAAATGATGGTATTCCTCTTTTCAACAACTACTTGGGATGGTTAAAACTAGTTTGGGCGGGGTTCTACAGATTTAGGGTTGGTTCCTAAGGGTCAAGGATACACTTCTAAGGGTTTGGGTTAAGTTCTAACTGTTCAAAAAGTGCTCTTGGAAGCTTGGAGGGTGCACCTTTCTTGAAGTGTAAGTTGATCGGGCCTTGGGCCAAATTTGGGTGTCGACACTCGTACATCTAGATTTGGATCTAGTAAAGGCCCAAACCACATAATAGATGATGCATTGGACCCATGATCCATTGGACCTATGACCCCTTGGATCCCTGACTTATTGGACCCCAGATTAGAGTAAGCCTCTATTGAGAACAGAATGGGCCCAAGGCCCATACCTGAAAATTGTAGGAAGAATAAAAAAATTGGCCCATTAATGAGCAATCAATTAGTTAACTAAACTCATAATGAATAGGTAATCAGTCACATATTTTACCAGTTTAGAACCCTCAACAAAGTGCTATTTGTCCATAGTTTGCTACTAATGATGTGTTGTTGATGAATATTTTGAACAGCATGTAAAAGAAGAACATAGTGTTAATCTTTGCCAAAGTGATCTCATAGAGCAGTAAAGAAGAAGATCGCAAAAGATTCATAGCTGAAGCACCAGTTCTAGAGCTGACGAATAGAAATCGTGGAGCTTATGAACCAGTCAAGTGAAATCAAGAATCAAAACCAGAAGAAAGAAAGAAAACATAACTTTACGATTTTGCTGAAGAGAAGACTGGGAAGAGAGAGAACAAGGTGAAGTACAAGTGATCGAGATGAAATCAAATGGAGAAAAGAGAAGAATACAAAATTGTACCCTCCATTTTATACTATAAATCTCATGCACACTGCTAGAGAGTCACATGAGCATGCATAGCCATGCAAAGAATTGAAAACTCTAAAATAGGTATCCATGCACTTCACGGATTTGAGAGATTGGCGAGAATTACTACTACTGAAGATCAGGAGAGAAATCCTACACACCTCTAGTAGCTGAAGTAAGAAAGATATGCATTAGAAAGAGTAGTTTTAGGAAGTTTAGTTTTAGGTAGTTTACCTTCTTTAGAGTCCTAATTTATTGTAATAGGCCTCTTGTGAATCTATAAATAAGAGGGCCTGCGTCTTGAATAATCATCCTAGAAATCTCAATCATAGCGAACAACTAAGATTGGGAGGACAAAAGATCAAAACTAGAGTAGTTTTACTTTCATTCTTTTATTTTATGCAAAGTAGAATAACTTTCAATTTTTGTTTGTATTACATCCAAGGATTTTCAATCTTAATTGACAACTAAGGGAGAATTTTCCGAAGATCATTGTAGTGTAGCATTTACTTTTCTGCAAATTTATTTTCTTGCACTTTATTTTTCTGCACGTAAATATCCGAGGACTGACAAATTTTAATTGATGACTAAAATTTGGAAGGAGGATTAGATTTATTTTTCTATAATTCATTTTCTGCACTTTTAATTCAACAACTTAGGATTTCAAAAGAATTTCATATTTTAATTGATGCCTAAGATCTGCGAGAATTGAGAGCTAGTATAACGGTTTTAAAATTCATAGAATAAATTTATTTTCCGCATAGTAGTTTAAACAAAAACCATTAATTTTGTATTCTTTAGAGACAAATAGAAGTTTTCTAATGTAGAATCTTTCCTATGGGATCGATCCTACACTCGTGTTACAATACCATTGTACGCTTGCAATAGGTTAAGACAAGGAATAGTTTAAGAGCTACCAATAGGATTTTTAGAAACAGGCACATTGACACGTTAAACATCGTTAGAAATGACCAAGTTTTATTTTTATTGACATCGATAAGCATAAGTCCTCATTGGACTTTAAAGAGAGGTAACACTTGATATAAGTGTAAATCGACGAAATCCTCCCTTAGGATCAAGTCATCGAATTTGAAAACTCGGGCCTGACTTCTGTTTGAACCCAATTTTTGAACATGAATTTGGATTTGAAATAGCATTTGAATTTTGATCCGAATTAGTATTTGAAATTGGGTTCAAAGTTTTATTTGAAAGGGTATTTGATTTTTGACTCGAATTAGTATTTAAATTGGAATTAGTATTTGAATTTGGACATGGAATTGTGTTTGACTTGAATTAGTGTTTGAAAGTGTGTTTGAACTAGTATTCGAATTTGCATATGAATTGGGACTTGAATTTGTCTTGGAAATATTATATGAACTGGGACTTGAATTTGTATTGGAATTAGTATTTGAACTGGGACTTGAATTTGGAATTGAATTTGAACTCGAATTTGAATATTTGAAATTGGAACTCAAACGAGTATTTGAATATTTGAAATCTGAACTCAAAACGAGTATTTGAATATTGGAAATTTGAACTCAAAATAAGTACCTAATGTATATTGGAATATTTGAAATATTTGAATTTGGACCTGAAATGGGTATTTGAAATATTTGAATTTGGACCCAAGATGGGTATTTGAACATTTGAATTTGGACCCGTAATGGGTATTTGAAATATTTGAATTTGGACCCGATATAGATATTTGAATATATGAATTTGAACTTGAATATAGAAATCCAAAATATACTAAATCCTAAATACTACTTATATGACAACGAAGCCTGAAATCTCAAAAATGAAAAGAAATACTACTTATATGACAACGAAGCCTGAAATCTCAAAAATGAAAAGATGATACAATTTTAAACTTTTGGCTCCCATAACTGATCGCTGTTCTTACGAACAAGCTCGAATGAGCACCTCGTACTTCAAAGAGTTTTTGAAATGTTAGCTGAGGATTGATAATGTTAGACCAATAGGGTCATTGATCCTTATCTTGATTGACTAAACGTCGGAGAGTGTCAACCTTTGTTCACGTAAATATTGACATTTTGAGTTTGAATTTTAATTTGGACCATGGTTGGTGTTCTGGTATCGACACCAAATTAATTAAAAGATACTAATAATCAACTCATAAATTATAATAATAAACAAATAGTAGTCAATAATCGAAATTATACTTAATCATTTCTCAAAATCTTAACGTAACTTGTAAAACTTGTGCTTGCTAAGGTTATATTTGTAATCCTTTTTCCGAATAATGTTGTAGCTATAACCTGTAGAATAGTACTCTATGCTTTGGTTGTAATTTCATTATTTCTTGCTTTAGTTAAAAATTGTACATTATGAAATGCTATACTTGTTATGGATGCTTACCTTCATGCTAAATGGAATTTGCTTATGTTATTTGCACTTAGAATTTATGCGTAATTCTAGTCTAATCTTGTTTAGTTATGCTATCACAATTGTTGGAAACCCTACTTGCACTTCCACCTATGGATTTATCTTATGTTACTTGTACTGAAAACCTATTACAAAACTAACTAAAACTTTATTGAGCTTCATCGCTTACGGTTGTTTCATGACCCAAAAATTTCAGAGGTCAGTCAGTAGCCACCCGCCAGAGTTAGAAGAGCTGGAAAAGAAAAGATCTAGGAGTGATCATCGAGATGATAGTTAAGCTCATTTTGTCTATAGAGCTACCAACACCTGCACTTTTGGTTTTATTAGAATCTTTTCTTTCCTTTGGTTTTTAGGACAAGTCTAGTACCTTTGAAATTTTATGATGTATCTTTGTATTGGAACTTTGAATGACGTGGATCTTTTAAGATTTTTTTTTTGAAGAAATCTCTTGCTTTATCTTATTTATATTTCCGCACTTAGTAGAATTTGTTATAATAAAATCGTAAAACCCAAATATGCCTGATTAGGTTATCAAAAATGGGAATTTAAATTGATAGTATTTAAATATTATTTCCGCACTTACATTGATAAATGAAATTTATCATTTCGTAATTTAAATATTTTCTGTGATATTAAAACAAATGTGGGAATTTAAGAATTTTTAAAAGGGAAATGACTTAAGAATCCGAATACGAATATGAAGATGCGAGCATGCCGTGGCGTTCCCACATCGCTGCTCGGCTCTACCAATGGTCCGCGTGGCCAGGGAGGGGTGCGAGGGGCATGACAGTTACGCACTATCTGCATGTAACCAGTGATTGATAGTAACTCTACCTTATTGATTTTGTTTGAAACAATTTGAGAGATAGACCTCTTCTATAACTGTAGCACCCTAGTGTGCAACCGTGGATCTCATGGATCCGTCGCAATGATGCGCTCTCTCCAAAAAGGATGGAGTCGCTACCCGGAGCTTTTGGTGACCCGAGATACCTCAAAATCAATACGTGAGTACCTAAGTGAAAAAATATGACTCTGGTTTACCGGTCTATACCAAAGGCTCTTGGGTACGGGCTTATCGGGAAGGTGTTAGGCATCGATCAACCACCTCGTAAGTGGTCTCTACTATGGCAAAAGAAAAATAAAAAGTAAAATATAAAATAGCACTTTCTCTTGCCCGAAGGCACTCCGATCCTATTGTTGTCGCTCTAAATGTGCCATAATTATGTGCATTATGAATCAAAAATTAAAGAATTAAAGAATGCTAGGTTATATGGATGTTAACTTATGAACGGGATATCAGCACATTGGGGCTAACACTGGCCTGCAAGATCAGGGCCAATTGTAGCAAGTTTTAAAAGTAAGTATTTCAAGATCGTCCACAGAGAAGTTTGTCTAAAATGAGAGGTAAACCTCCAGATCTGTGCTACCAGATCTGGCTCTATAATTATCTATAAAAAAGAATAGATAAAAGAGAGTGTTGGATTGTGTCACATTTAACTATAAGCAAATAAAGAAAAGAATTAACTACATGATCCAGATCCGAGTTGGGGAGATGTTTAAAATAAGACAAATGCAGAAATAATAGCTTCATGTACTTTAGCCTCTGAATTTTAATGGAGAGTCCAGTTCAACAGAGAGCAGATTCAATCTTCATCCGCTACCGATGTATGTAAGAGAAATAAATCCAATTAAGGAATAGGTTTAGACTTATGGTCGTGATCCGTCCCACGTATCCGCACCAGTCAGGCCTATTCTTTAGTTCGTAACATGAACATCACCGTAAATGCCGCTTTAATTAGGTTACCAATGCTAATTACAGGATGATGAATTAAGGGAAGTTGGATGCGGATAAGTGAATCTAAAGAAGTCTAATGCACTAAGGTGATCATTCGTAACCCTCGACATGACTCCAATGGAGAAGACACAAATTACAAAGAACCTTTTAAAATCCAACGTTACAATTACGAGCACGGCTTAGAGAGCCCTCGGACTTACAGTCGAGCTTCTCGAAGAGCCCTCAGTTCTGATCTTGAATCCGAACTTGGAAGTACAAATCACTCACAATGGCTCTCAAAGGTAAACTACAAGAAGGGATTATGGGGTTCGATAAGCTATCCGACCGAATGAGGGAAACAGAGATGAAAACTCTAAAATCTGGATGCCCCAATTGGGCAAATGTCTTCTTAATTTATAGCTTTCTATCCTCCGCATAAGGCCGAAAGTTGACTAATCAAGTGCTCGGATCCGATTGCCCAATGGCCGTTGAGCACGGGATCCAGATCTGTTCGCCAATGAAAATGCTCGATCCGTTCACCAATCAGCGTTAGAAGCATCAATTTATGGGAATTCAAAAGTCTGCTTGAGCTTCTAGAAGTTCCCGCCAAGTGATTTCATCTTTGGGTTTTCATGTGGGGCGAATATGCCTTTGGTTTGTGCTTGAATCTTCCTAATGTCTCCGGCTTTTAATTACATTGGGCGTGCAGGAGTTTATCAAATGCCCTTCAAAGTGGTCAGAATCCCAAGATGCCATTTCGCAGAAGTTTAAGGGTCTTTTCAAGAAAGTAATTTGGCTCCAGAAGATCTCTTCGGAACGCATTTTGGCTTCAGGAGGTCTTTTCGCAAAGCATTTTGGCTTCAGGAGATCTTTTCGCAAAGCATTTTGGCTTCGGAGATCTTTTTCAAGAAGGACTTCTCTTCTTTTCGCAGAGTGTTTTCTTCTTTTCGCAAAGGTCAAGGTTCTTTGCGAATAATAGAAGTTCTTTGCGAATTGAACTCTAGGCTCCCATTCTTCTTTGCGAATTGACTTTTAACTTGATTTCTCCTTTGCGAATAGTAGAAGTTCTTTGCGAATTGAGCTTTAGCTTCCATTCTTCTTCTTCAGGTCTTTTCTTGCTCTTTTAGACCCTCTTTAGCCATTGCTGAGGCTGTTTCTTCACTCCTTCTTTAATCTTGACATGAGCTGTCAGCTTTTTGATCTTTTTGGGATGCTTTTCGGATTTGGACCTGTCTGATTGGTTACCTGTAAAATGCACACTAAAGCACTTATTTAGTCTTCTCAAGGGTCTTTCAAGGCTCATGTTTAGGGGTAAAAAATGGTATTTTTCACTACTTAACACCTATTTATGCCCCCCAGAATCACCAAAATTTCGGTGGCGTAACGGCTCAAATTCTAGGCTAGAGGAAAAGCATAGAAGGTAGAGTAGAGGGGAGAATCGGAGCTCTCAGACCCTTGTAGCACAGCCGTAGACCTTCGGGTAGCTGCGTTCCGATGAGGTTCCGATGGCACTGTAGGGATAGAGAATGGTTCTAACTTCTAAGGCTTGGGAGCTAGGAGGTAGGAGGAGTAGGCTAAGGCTTTTAGCTTGCTAAATCTCAAGGATTGGTGATGGAATAGGGGGTTTAAAAGGGGAACCTAGGTTCTTGAATTTTAGAGTTTTAATGGAGGCAATGGAGGAGGAGATTCTCTAATGGTCTTCTGTCTTTAGAAAATTTTTCAAGCCTTTAATAAAGGGGGGGTGGCTCTCTATTTATAAAAGAGGAGAGGATTAGTGAAGGGTTAAAGGGCTAATTGGGATAGCAATTAGGTAATAGGGATCTAAGGTTTTCTAGGTTTTCTAGGGCTTAGATAGGTGGGAATTGGGTCTCAACGGTAGATGATTGGGTGGGTTCTAAGTGGCAAAAGGGTTTAAAAAAGGGCTAGTTAGGGTGCAACAGTCCTACAGAAACCAACCCCAATGGATGGGGTGGTCAACAGGAAAAACTCAAAATTCAAAATCTGAGCAAATCCTAAAAATCATTGTTCCTAAGCCTAGCGTGTGTATTAGACACACTAGGTATGGGAACAGTGTTCTCTGAGAATCCTAGAGGTTCAGAACCCGCCATGGGGCCCACAGAAGCCAGTTTTTTCCTAGCGTGTCTATTAGACACGCTAGGCCAAAATCTGTCAAAAATGGCCTAGCATGTCTATTAGACACGCTAAGCTAATTTCCTGCATTTCTATCTAATCCTCAAATTGCCATAACTTTTGATATACAACTTTGATTGAGGAGATTCTTAGCTCGTTGGAAAGGTGGGGACATCCTCTTTCTGATGGAATGGGTCCCAGCTCCAGCGGAAGTTTGTATAAACTTTAGCACTCCTATTTTTAATCACTATCCAGGATGGTTTAAAACGGGTTCGAGAGGGGTTCTATAGGTTAGGGTTGAATCCTAAGGGTCGGTGATAGGCTTCTAAGGGTTTGGGTTAAGTTCTAAGGGTTTGGGAAGTGCTCTCGAAAGCTCGAAGGGAACGCCTTTCTCGAAGTGTAAGTTAATTGGGCCTTGGGCCAAATTTTTGTGTCTATAGATACCCCTCTTTGGTATTCAATCACTAATGATCGTATGCCAAAGAAAGAGACATCCGAAGAGGCCCAAGGCATGCTAATGGGTCCGCCGTATTCAAAGCGAACTGTAAACATAAAATCGTAACATGGTGAGTATACGTATGCCCTGTATGTCGAGAAAAAACGTCCATTCCTCAAGGCTATTGGCCCCCAAGTGCTAAGCGACATTATTGGGCATGACAGAGATGGTGTGAGTTACGGAAGCTCAATGTGTTGGGAAAAAATGTCCGCTCCTCGATTTGATTGGTGAGGTGTGATATTTGAATTCTATTTTGAACAAGACAGCCCCATAAGCGGGGGGTGATCAACCTATACTTCAAGATCGGCGTAAAACAAAGGACGCAAAGATCCACAACTTTGTGCCCAACCTTACGAGGCATTGATTGCCCAATTTGATTGGTCACGGATGCCTGTAAGCGAGGTAGGGTTCAAGATTTTTGGGCACCCAATCGATCTCGAGGTTAATTTAGCACAACTACCGGAGCGGAGCGAATATTGATGTCTCAATGCTTTTTGGGAGTGTGTGCCATTTTTCATAGCCACATATTTTTGTTATTTTAGATTTTTATGTATATATATTATTTTATAGATATATATATATATAGTTTTTATTTGTTTGTTTGAGGTTTTTGAGCATGCTCATTGACCCTCAAACACCTTTATTTTAGCACAGTTTCCTTAGTGGATCAAAATGAAGGTTGAAGCGCTTTTTGGGAACGTGTGCAACTCTTAATCAAACCTATCTTTCGGGCCAGACCCAAATGAAATAAAGCCGGCTGGGGGGTAAAAATAAGCCTAGCGTGTGTATTAGACACGCTAGGCCAACCTGGGGGGAATTAAGCTTAGCGTGTGTAATACACATGCTAGGCCAAATCTGGGGAAATTATGCCTAGTGTGTATATTAGACACGCTAGGCCATTCCATGGTTTAAATGTGGTCAGGCATGACCAGAGACCCGAAAAGGCTCTATTTTTCAAACTTCTCTCCTCTTCCTCTCTCCAAAACGAAATTGGAACCCAACATTGTGTCCCATAGATCCAATTCAAACCTTGGCATTACGCCGGTGTCATTATCACCCATCGAACGTGCATTCCATGCCGGATCTAGGGTTCAAACTTTTACTAAGGTAATCACTTCAAAATCCTTCTTCTTTTGATTTTATGCCAATGCGGTTAGGGTTCTTGAATCTAGATGATAAAGGGGTGTTTACTTCTTACAAATCTGATCCTTTGTGATCCCTATTGTGATTTTATGTGCATTTTTGCTGGGATTTGGTGAAACTTGGGTGATTTATGCCCCCCCTTTTTCCTTTTCTTTTTCTTGGATATTATTTTTTTTACTTTTATTTTATCAATGATTAGGGCTTCTGTATCTAGGGTAAAAATAGATTTTTTTCGTGAAAGCAAATGCCTTTCATTGATTCAGTGATTTATATGCATGTTTGGAATGAATTTTGGCAAAAAATTGGTCGATTAGCACCCGTTCCCCCTATTTCTCTTTGATAAATGGTGGCCCTTTTGAAAAAAATGTATGGGGCCAAAAATCGTTGATTATTCTTGGTAAAGAGAGATTGTTATTATTATTTTTGTTGTTTTTTTTTTTTTTGAAATGACAGAACGTATCTCCCCCCTTTTTTCTCCTTGGACATTTTGGCATGAATGAGGCATACTTACCTTCGTTCAATTTCACGTTTCTTAGACAAGCGTTTGGTTTCCTCTTGCTCATCATTCCTTAATATGTGGTGGTGTATCCCTTTTCAGGATGGCACATAATCGATCCAGCGATGAGGACCACGCCCACGAGGGTAGCTCTGATGTGATCTTTGGTATTCGGGGTGAGCATCTTATCCAGGTGCAGCGCTCCTCTCGTATCTTGTACTAGATGCAGGGTGAGGCAGCCTGCAGTGGGTTGCTCCATCAGCAATGCACCCACATTTCCAATTTCAGGATTGCTAGCCAGGTAAAGAGAAGAGTTCTTTGGTTACTTCCTTTTGTTCATGCTGCTTTGTTCTTAGATCTGACATCTTCCACTCTTTTGATGTAGCCTTTTCCTCAAATCATGTTTCTTGGGGGTTGGTTTATCCTTCAGCACTTCTATGCCCACCTCCCCTATGTCGTGAGGTTTATAGGGGTTGCGATAGGAGGGGTGCCAGTGGTTTATCCTCACATCCCTAACTGTGAGGAGGTGACCCGTTTGATTCGGGCATACCCTTCTTCCAACAACATGACCGGCTCTGAGGTGAGGTTGTCTTGGTTGGAGAGTTTGTTTGAGGCTGACGAGCTGATGGATCCACACCAACCTAATATGGGAGTTGTCGTCGATCCTAAGCATGCCCTAATGGTAGCTCGTATCTCCCTTCTTTATGTTTTGGGAAAAACCATTCTTGCTAATGCCAGTGGGGGTCGTGTTGCACTGTCCCTTCTATGTTTGATGGAGAACTAGGCAGACGTGCATCGCATTAATTAGGGCGGTGCCGGGTATGCTGTGCTAATGGATAGCCTGGCCAAAGCTTCGGTTGGGGAGGTTGCTTCTATCCATTTGGTTTTGGCCCATGGTTGAGGTAGCCCATTTGGTTTTGCCCTTCTTGGTTCGTCGTTTCTAACTTTCATTTTTTTTATATGTTCCTTGTTTGTCCATCTTTTCAGATTAAGGGGTACTTGAACTTCCAACCTGGCCACCCCTGCTTTTTTCTTATGAGTATACCTATCCCCTCATGAGCTGGTGGCACATAGATCGTCACCGGGAGTCGCTGATGAAGCACTTGGACCTGGGTCTGAGGTCTCAGTTCGACTTGACGATGCCTGAGCAGGTTTGATTCTCTCTTTTCTTTATCGGTTAGAGTTTTGAGTTATGATTACATTGACTGACCGACGGGCTTCCTCTCTCTTTTTTTTATGCAAATTGTATTCGACTTGTACATCAGTTCCCCTTTTCTAGATCACATTGCTATTGGGCAGTCACGGATGTTCATTGACCATCGTGTTGTTGTTTTCTATAGTGCTTGGGTCCGAGCCTACTATCTGGGGGAGAGGGTCGTGCACCATTATCAGGATTTATTTGTTGTGTCATTGGGTCCTCCCGAGGATGTTATTGCATCTGAGGGTACGGTTGAGAAGCTCACCGAGAGACTCACCTATCATGGGATTCCTATTGATGGCCTTTTCCAGTATGGGGGTACCAGCAGTGGTAGTTGTCTCCCTTATCAGACCCTCCATCCACGCTTTGTTCTAGGTGCTAACCTTTTGGCATTTGGAGGGCCACGGAGCCAGGTACCTTTTATTACCCTTCCTTTGCTTGTCGGTTCTTCTTTTTGATTCATTAGGGTAATGCTTTGTTGATCGATTTTCTTCCTCTTTTTTTTAGTTTGAGGATGCAGCGGGACTCGACGTGAGTGTAGAGGTGGGTCCTTCGGAGGAGGCAGGTGTAGGACCCTTGGGCACTTCTGGTGTCAGGCCTTCAGAGACGTCTGCTGTAGGAACCTAGGGTGCTTTTAGGCACATGGATGATGCATTTCTTTCTGGTCTATGTGCCAACATGACTGAGCGTGTTCGCCTTTCTGACAAAGCGGTTAGAGTACCTCCTCCCGAGCTAATTCTAGGGGTGACTTTCCTTTTTAGGGGTATGCATACCCTCTTCTGTCTTTCGGTGTTGTTGACTTCTCCATTCTCCCCCTTTGTAGGTTTATGAGTCAGTCATTCAGCAGGCGGATTACTACCATCATATCACTACCCTTTGGGAGGCTGAAGTGGGGAGTATAATGTTGGTTTATCCCTTCTGCATTTTGTAGATTTATGCCTTCCCTTAACTGATCCTTCTGATGTGATGCATTCAGCATGCTCAGGAGGAGTCACATTCACTACTTAGTCGGTTGTCCCAGGCATGGTCTCGTGTGGGTGATTCCTGAATGTTTCAAAGGACTAAGCGCTTGCGGAAGAGGGATTCTCAAGGAACTGGAGCATGATTGAAGGCCGCCTCTGTTGCTTTTTTTCTTTCCATGAACATTTGATATTTGAGTACTTTTGGAACAATTTGTAATAGCACTGTGACTGCATGGTGCATTCTAGATATTACTATTAGTTTTTAATTTTGAATGGACATCTTTGTTTTTCCTTTTTGATTGCTATTTTCCATTTTGGATGTGACCTGCTTGCCTGAAAAATGAAAGATAGGTTAGATGGCTTGTGAAACTATAATTATGCCTTGTGTTCTTCTACAGGATAGCCATGAGTTTAGAAAAAATGGGGGAATGCCCCTGATTTATGAATTGGCTGAAATGGCCAGGGTCTAAACACTTCTCCTTTGTTTGTTGTGAACATGGTTCCTGTAAAAAGAGAGTGTAAAACGGGTTAAGTGGTAAACCAAGGGGTCCCAGCTCGTGGCATGGGGTGCTATAAAAGCAAAGTTAGTTTTTTGTATGTAGGTGGATTGGTCGTAAGAGACGCGAAGACAGACCTTCCCCTTTTCCCCCCTTTTTTCTTTCTTCCCCCTTTTTTGATCTAGCGTGTCTATTACACATGCTAGGCATTTCTGGGCGCTTTTTGGCCTAGCATGTGTAATATACATGCTAGGCATTTTTTTGGGGATTTTTTGGCTTAGCCTATGTAATACACATGCTAGGCAATTTGTAGGAAATTCTAAAGTAGCGTGTATATTACACACACTAGTTTAAAACCTAAAATTCTGTTGTAATTCCTTCATCATCACTCAGTTCATGTCAAGGCATCGTGTATGAAAATTGATGCAAAGTTCACCTTTAAGTTGAGAATTCTGTTTTGATACTATCCCCCTTCAAATTGGATTCCAGACCCAAGTCTCACTAGGGCCGTCACTCACAATAACGATAGGAGGGTGCATCATTTCTCACAGCTCAAGAGCAGTTGCAGCCCTCAAATAGGACTGCAAGCATGAGCATAGGCATTGCTCTGGTTTCTGAAATTTCTAACTCTTTTCTCCATAGATCAAACAAATCCTTATCTCCACATGACAGCTCAATCCATTTCAGATCAATAAGGTCTTTTTATCGGGTTGTAATGTGGTTTAGGGATGAGGTTTGTGAAAGAACAAAAGGGTAAAATATGATTCAAAATTGAGAAATCAGTAAAGGTAAGGAGGTGGTCTGCAGCTCAACCATCTTCATTTCAGTACCTCTTCACTTTCTTTTTGGAATTTAAGACTTGAAGTGATCAGCTTCTTATCTTCTTGTAGATTTTCAAATGAAGTGGCTTCTCTTTCTCATCCTTTTGCTCTGTTTTTTTTGGTTTATTTTATTTTATTTTATTTTTATTATTTATTTTTATTTTTATAAAAACATTGGGGTGCGACAACTATGCATCACACTAGCCTTCTCTGATTCTTTGTTCTTCTTTTAACCAAACATAGAACCTTACACCTCGGACCTCACTTCTCTTCCTAATTCTTAAATTCCTCAAATTGAGGGTGAGATGTCAAAGGGTTTTGGGTTCAAATTTTTTGGTCTTTGTCAAGAAAATTGGGACTTTTAAGGCTCAAGTGGTGTGTATCAAGGGCAGTTCAAAGGTGGGTGAATTTTAGGCTCAAACTGTCCAAGGAATGGCCTTACTTCATGTCCTCAATGTCATGAATGTTGTCGAGTTGTTTCAACTTGTAATTGTCTAACTTCTAGTGATCAGAATTAGGTCCGGTCAGTCCTCAGAGCAGAAGAATTTCCAAAACACTCTTTCAAGAAATTAAAAAGTTTTCAGGCCCAAGCCTCACTGGGTATGGCCTTCCATCCAATTTTCTGCGGTGTATCCTTGCGGTTTCCTCTCATTTCAGGTTTACTACACATCAAAATTATTTTTCACAACTTGTTGACATTTGCCTCATGAAGTCTGTTGGACTACAGCTTATTTTAGTTTCAAACAGTTTTTTAATTTCCTCTTTTCAAAAAAAAATTCAGGTGAGAATTTACTCTAATTAATTCCAAACACTCCTTCTTAGCCTAGCTGTACTAAGATTAACTAATTTATTGGCATACATGCCTCACCCCTAAACTAAACAGTGTCCTCACTATTTTACCGCATAGAGGGTGTAGCTGTGCCGTCGGGAAGAATAAAACAAGTAGATAAGTAGAGAAAAAGAAAAAGAAAAAAAATGGCATAAACAGAGCAATTTATTAAAAAGAGACTAAACAGAGAATAAACAGAGAATAAACAGAGCATTTTATTACATGGTCAATCCCAAGGATGCGAAGAGTATGTCATTCATATGGACAAAACATCCTTGGCAAATGAAAAGCCTTCCCCCTGGCTTAGGGATATCCTCAGCCTGCGGCAGGTGGAAGGGGAACTGCAAGCCAGGGGGGAAGAAAAGGAAAAAGAGAAGGTTCAAGAGGCAGGGGGAGGGGTGGTGGAGGAGGATGGGGGCGGAGAAACCGATGGCTCGGTTTTCTGCTTCTTCTTCTTCGCCGTATCTCTTTGCTTTTCCTCCTTGGCGAGGATCTGTTGTACCTCCTCGTATTAGTCCCAGAGGAATTGCAACGAGTCTGGTTCCTTGGGCGGTAGTGGCTCCAACCAGAAGAGGTAGAGTTGAGCAGGAGTGAAGGTGGGCTTGTCGTCAGCCATAGTTAAGAGGAGGAGGGCAGAGGGTAGACGGAGACGACTGGGGCGAAGTCGAGCCATCTACGTCTATTTAAGGTGGATGCAAGATGGAACATGAAGAGGCGCATTCAATATCGCTGTCATCGATGAGAAAGAATGAATGGGTAATTCCATCAATCGGCATGGGGAATGAAATTGTGCATTAATTGGTAGACTATTTTTAGCGTTGGGAGTTACGGTGTGGGGCAGAAACCCAAGGGGGGTGCAGAGTTTAAGGCCCGGGTTGTGCGCAGTTGTACGTGGTACACGTGGGGTAAAATTTCCGCGCAGCGCAGGTGCATAACAAGCATGGAAGGAGTGAGGGGGCGATTTTGATAGGATGAGTGTAAAATGTCGACAGGTTAAGGCTTCCTATCAAAGTCGCACAAGTACGGGGCTGGCAGTTGAATGCTCTCGATAGGTTCAACCTGTCCTGTCGAAAAGAATAAACATTGCATTCGATAGGCTGGGATGGCTGCTTGCGATAGGTCGGTGTCCTGTCGAACAAAGGGTAGATAAAACATTCACTTTGTTAGGATGCTAATGGGTGAAAATAGCCTTTCGATAGGTTGGGTAGTACATTTGTCACTCTTGTCAATAGGTTCCAGGGAAGAGTCCAGAACCATCGCAAAGTTGTTCTCACCTATCGAGAGGTCTCAGCACCTATCAAAATCCTCACCAATCCTATCGACATCAGTAGCTGACCTAGTGAAAGGTCCAAATGACCTATCGAGAGGTTCGATGAGCTCAATAACATGGCCTATGTGTGCAGGGTATTTAGCCTTAGCACCCAGCAACTCATCTGTTGTGCTACTAGTCAGCTAATTAGCCTCTGACCTTGTTCCTTTGATTCCTAGATTCCGAGCGATATTGAAACGAAGCTTGATCTTGACATGGCCATTTTATTACAAAAAATATCATGGGAAAGAATCGAGGTATAAATCAAATATAATACATATGATACAAATCGAAGTTAGGTATTAACCTGGAGGATCCTGAAGATCAATGGTCTCTTCAGGCTCACAAATGTTGTTGACGCAAAGTTTTAGCCTCTGACCATTGACCTTAAGGATTCTGCCATCTGTAGGATGCATGACTTCGACAGCTCCAGATGGAGAAACGTGTACCACTGTGAAAGGTCCATCCCATCTGGACTGCAGCTTTCCTGGAAAGAATTTCATTCTGGAGTTGAACATCCATACTTGGTCATTTGGCTTGAACTCTTTTCATAGCAAATGTCTGTCATGGAAGGCTTTGGTCCTCTCTTTGTAATTCTGGGCATTTGCATAAGCTTCTAGTTGCAATTCATCCAGCTCAGATAACTGGAGTTTCCTGTGAATACCAGCTGAGTGTAAGTAAGAATTTACTACTTTAATGGCCCAATATGCTCTGTGTTGCAATTCAACAGGCAAGTGGCATGCTTTGCCATATACTAGTCTGAATGGGGACATGCCTATGGGGGTTTTATAGGTTGTTGTATAAGCCCATAAGGCATCCGTCAATTTGGTGGACCAATCCCTTCTGTCAGATCTCACAGTCTTCTCGAGAATATGTTTGATTTCCCTGTTGAAAATCTCTGCTTGCCCACTGGTATGTGGGTGGTAGGGAGTGGCTACTCTATGGGTAATAGAGTATCTTTCCATCAGCTTATCAAAAGGTTTATTACAGAAGTGGCTTCCCCCATCACTAATAATAGCTTTAGGAACGCCAAATCTTGAGAAGATGTTGTCTTTCAGGAATTGAATGATGACCTTGTGATCATTTGCCCTCGTAGCTATGGCCTCTACCCATTTGGATACGTAATCCACAACTACAAGGATGAAATTGTATCTAGTAGAAAGGGGAAATGGTCTCATAAAGTCGATTCCCCAAATATCAAATAGTTCATCAACGACTATAGGTTGCAAGGGCATAGAGTTTCTCCTTGTAATATTGCCCATTTGTTGGCATCGATGACAAGCTTTACAGTGCTGTCGGGCATCTTTGAACAAGGTAGGCCAGTAGAAACCACTTCGAAGAACCTTGGCCGCAGTCTTATTACCACTTTAGTGGCCCTCGCAAGCTTGTTCATTGCACATGGTTAGGATGTTTTGAAACTCAGTTTCAGGTACAGAACGTCTGATCACCTGGTCTGCACAATGCTTAAAAAGGTAAGGATCCTCCCACATGTAATATCGAATCTGTGCAAAGAACAAATTTTTGTCATCGTTGCTTCAATGTGGAAGGATCCTACCCACAGCAAGGTAATTGACAATATTGGCAAACCAGGGCATACTTATCTAGAGAGTCAGAAGCTACTCATCTGGGAAGGAGTCATTGATGGGAAAGCTTTCTGTGTCAGTTGCTGGGATCCTTGACAGATGATCAGCCACCACGTTCTCAACTCCCTTCTTGTCCTTAATCTCTAAATTGAATTCCTGCAAGAGAAGAATCCATTTGATTAGTCATCTTTTAGTTTCCTTTTTAGACCAGAGGTATTTCAAAGCTCAGTGGTCAGTGAACATAATAATTTTTATCCTAGCACATAAGACCTGAATTTTTCTAAGGTGAAGATAATAGCTAATATCTCTTTCTCAATTGTAGTGTAATTAAATTAAGCATCAACTATTGATTTACTGGCATATGCTACCACAGAAGGTGCCTTGTCTTTTCTTTGACCCAACACTATCCCAATGGAAAAATCTGATGCATCACACATCAGCTCAAATGGCAGAGATAAATCAGGGGATTGCAAGATGGGAGCTATGGTCAAACAAGTCTTTAACAGTTCAAAAGTAGTTCGACATTCATCATTAAAGTTAAAAGGAACGTCTTGGCACAACAGGTGATAAAGGGGTTTGGAGATTTTGCTGAAGTCCTTGATGAACCTCCTGTAGAACCCAACATGACCCAGAAATGACCTAACTTGTTTAACAATTTTCGGAGGGGGCAAATGAGCAATTAAATCAATCTTAGCTTGATCAACCTCGATTCCTTTGTGAGAGACAACATGTCCTATGACAGTACCTTGAGTCACCATGAAGTGACTTTTCTCCCAACTCAGAACTAGGTTGGTCTCCTCACACCTTTGTAGTACGGAGCTGAGGTGGTGTAGGCATTGGCTAAAATTATCTCCATAAATGGAGAAATCATCCATAAAGATCTTCAAAAACTTACCAATCATGTCAGAGAAGATAGCATGCATGCATCTTTGGAACATGGCAGGTGCATTACACAACCCAAATGGCATCCTTCTGTATGCAAAGGTTCCAAATGGGCAAGTGAATGTTGTTTTTTCTTGGTCCTGGGGGTATACAGAGATTTGATTGTACCCTGAATATCCATCAAGAAAATAATAATAGGCCTTGCCTGCCAGCTTGTCGAAAATTTGGTCTATGAAGGGCAGTGGAAAGTGATCCTTACTGGTTGTTTCATTGAGTTTTCGGTAATCTATGCATACCCTCCAACCAGTGGTCTGTCTGGATGGGATCAACTCACCTAAATCTACTTCAACAACTGTAATGCTAGATTTCTTGGGTACTACCTGGGTAGATACTACCCATTGTGAATCCAAGATGGGATAAATTACCCCAGCACCTAGGAGTTTGACTACCTCCTTCATCACAACCTCCTGCATGTGTGGGTTGAGTTTTCTCTGCATCTCTCTGGAAGGTTTAGATCCTTTCTCGAGATGAATTTTATGCATGCACATAGCAGGATTGATTCCCTCAAGGTCTGCAATGGTCCATCCTATTGCCTTCATATGCCTTTTTAGTACACTGTAGTTCCTTTTCCTGCTCAAGAGTGAGGGAAGAAGAGATTATCACAGGCAATTTGGTGTTGTCTCCTAAAAAGGCATATTTAAAAGATTTTGGGAGTTGCTTTAGCTCCACCTCTGGGGGATTGATGAGGGAGGGCAATAGGGGTGCCTTAGAGGGGGGTGGTAGAGGTAACAAAGTAGGCCTCCATGGATGGTGTTGTGCTGGTGCTGCTTCGGAAGAGACGAGTTTCACATGCTCATTCTCAGAGATGGGAACCTTCTCTACCTCTGTTTCCTTCCATACTTAAGTTAACTCCTTAAACCATTCCTTACCATGTAGCAGCATATTCACATTTTCCTGGACAACCTTATCTATCACATTAAAAAAAAAATAGTCCTCATCGGGATAAGGTTGATTTGCTGATTTGTACATATTTAATTTGACCTTCATATTTCTAAATGACACTTCCATGATTCCAGACCTGCATTGAATACAAGCATTAGCTGTGGCCAAAAAGGGTCTGCCTAGAATCACAGGTATGGAAGTGGCACTCCTACCTCGTTCCATATCTAGCACTAAAAAGTCAGCAAGGTAGAAGAATTTGTCAATTCCAACCAAAACATCTTCAATTATCCCCATAGGTTTCCTTCTAGATCTGTCAGCCAGCTGTAGGACCACATGTGTGAGCTTTAATTTGCCTAAGCTCAACTTCTCATATATTGAATATGGAAGCAAATTTATACTGGCTCCCAGATCTAATAAGGCTTTATCAATGGTATGCTCCCCAATAATGCAGGGGATATTGGGGAGACCAGGGTCTTTAAGTTTGGGGGGAGTTGCAATGGATAGGACTTGCTTAACTTTTTCTGCTGCAAAGACCTTCTTGGATAGGTGTATCCTAGACTGTCTCTTATGGGTGCACAGGTCTTTTAAAAACTTGGCATAGGCTGGGACTTGTTTAATTGCATCAAGGGCAGATTGATCTTTACTTGCTTGAAAATCTCCATCATTTCTTCAAATTTTCCTTGCCCTTTATCAAAAGGGGAAGGTGCTTGTAGTGCCTTAGGAAATGGCAAATGTGGGATTGCTCCCTCACTTGCAGCCTTAGCCAAAGGGGCCTCTCTCTCTTTGATTTTTTGTTTTTCTTGAGGATCCTCAATATCCTCTGTATTCTCAGCTGGTTGCTCCTTCAGATCCACCACTAGTGGCCTTTGTTGTATTCTTGTAGGATTCTCTTCATTTTCTTCCTCCAAACTCCTCACAAGCTCACAGCCTACTTGGTTGTCCACTAGCCTACCTCTTCTCAAAGTTGTAACAAATTTGGCTTCCTCATAAGTGGAGGAAACTTCACCCACTACAACTTGTCTTCGTAGATTGTCCTGTGGTTGTCTAGGCAGCCTCCCTCCTTCTCTTCTAGTCAAAGCATCAGACAGCTGACCAAGATGGTCTTCTATCTTTTTTATGCTTTGGCTGTGAGAGTGCACAGTTTGAGTTAGGGGGCCCAAATTCTGTATTGAGGTCAGAACTTGTTCCTCGAAAGAAGGTGCTCTCACAGCTGTAGGAGGTGCAGACTATTGCACAAGAGGGGCTATAGGTTGGGCCATGGGTTGCTGATAGTGAGGCCTTGGGACATAACCTTCTCGACAAGGCTGAGCATTTCTGTAGGGCAAGGGCTGCTGGGGTTACTACTGCTGGTTGGGGTATGCATCTTGTCTCCACCTTAGATTGGGATGGTTCCTCCATTGATACCCAACAGCAGGCTGCTGCCAATAAGACTGAGTTGTAGCCACATGCTCTGTTATAAAATTAGGAAACTGGCCAGCAGATGGGCATTCTTCAAGGGGGTGAGCAAGGGACTGGCATATGGCACATGCCTCCTCAACCCTAGCAGCCACAGGTGACTGCATTGCTCCCATTAGCCTGTCAAATTTCAGGGCTAGGCTATCCACTTTCCTCTCCAAATCACTTGGCACACTCACTTTATGTAACTTCCCTCTTGAAGTATTCTCCTTCACCAACCTAAGAGGCTCTAGATCTCTAGCCAAGGTTTACCTTTGCATAGAGTTCTCACTAATGATATCAAAGAGCTCCCATGCCTCCTCAGCAGTTTTATGGAGATAGGTGCCACCACAGGAATCATCTACCATATCCCTGCTCTTATAATCAATTCCCTGATAAAAGCTTTGAACCAATTGCCATTTAGGGATTTGATGGTGGGGGCATTTCTTTAGGAGTTCCTTAAATCTCTCCCAAGCTTGGTGAAAATCTTCAGTTGGATCTTGGGCAAATGAGATGATGCCCTTCCTCAACTGGCTGGTTTTTTACGTAGGAAAGAATTTGGCCAAGAACTGACATTGTAGATCACTCCAGGACTGAATGTTGTTGGGTGGAAGCATTGACAACCAGGTCCTGGCTCTGTCCTTTAATGAAAAAGGAAAGACTCTCATCCTAGTGGCCTCCTCTCCCAACCCTATGATGTTAAATGTAGTGCACAGTCCCAAGAATTCGTCGATGTGCTTGTAGGGGTCTTCTTTAGTCAGGCCATGAAATGAGGGTAGCATTTGAATTATGGAAGATTTTATCTCATAGTTTCCTTGAGCAGCTGGGAATTGAATGCAGAAGGGGGAATTGTAAACCCCTGGTGCATTAAATTCCTTGAGAGTCCTATTCTGCTCTTGCTCACCCATTTCTACAGAGTCAATTGCTACAGATGTGGGTGTAGTTGGTCTGGATCTGAGAAGTCTTTCAACCTCTGGATTTAGTGGAATAATCTGAGATTGGAGAGTTCTCCTACCAAACATACAACACTCAGATTCTGAATGCAAAACAGATTCTCAACACAACAAGTAGAATAAACCAGACTTTCTAATTACTCTAACAAAAATATCAACAGATCTAAAAAATAACAGGAGAGTAGAGGGATGCAAACTATGGAGCAAGCTCCAGCACAATTCTCCTCTTCACTGGCAGCCTTAGATATGATGAAATGTACACAAAATACTAAAAAACAACAAAACTTATAAATGCAGTTAGTAAAATTAAACAAATAACTACAAAAACATAGATCTACCAATTTCTAAACAGACCTCCTTGGCAACGGCGCCAAAAACTTGTTGGGAGTGCTTGCCTTCCCTCAACAGAGGGTCTAAAATTACTAATCAAACTAGGCAGAGCACACTCACACAGACCTGCAAGTAATTAGGGTCCTTTGTAGTAAGTTTTGAAAAGATGGTAAGGGAATGTCCACAGGGAGGTTGGTTTAAAAATATGATAAATCTCCAGATCTGTGGGAGATCTGGCACCCTAACTAATGCTAAGTTAAATAAAAGGTAGGAGAGAGGTTTAAAATGGATTGTCACTTAAGCGAAGCTGAAATTAAATAAAGGCTATCTTGGAGCTAGTTTGGAAACTTAGATCTTGCAGGGGAAAAGAGTAAAAAGCAGAAAATGGTGAAGAGTAGTTTGGAGATTGGTCTCACTGAAATTAGGTTCGATTCATCATGCCACAAAGGTTCAGAGTACACAATTCCCTCAACTGGCTCTAAGTACAGCTGTAGGGCAGAAGCTCCACTCCAAATCACAAGACCCACCTGGTCTTAAGGCTATGATCTGTCAACTTGAATGGTCACAGACCATCCTATAGATTTTATCAGATCCATGGATTTGCAGAAGACGAATCCAATTGGAGCCTGAACTTGGACTAACCTTAAGGTTATGATCTGTCCTCTTTAATGGTCACAGACCATCCTAGAGATCTCCTCCAAAGCTAAAGTATCAAGTAGAACAATTAAAACTACTACAGATGTAACAATTCCAAGGTCACAGACTCAGGGAATTACAGGAGTATCAGATCCAGGGAGATCGGATGTCATCCAAGAGCCCTACCAGTTAAGTGGGTGAGCTGATTTACAGACTCCTCTACACAAATTCGATCGATCACCAAATGAAACCAAAAGAACTTTAGATCTAATTAAAGCATTAACAATAGCATTTACATTACAATCAAAATCACTCTATAATGGCAGTACTCTCATATCTGTAGTATGTGCAGCTGGGAACCCACAATAACACTCTTAACCTTACCCAATTAAAGATCTAACCTTTCTCCTCGCTACTCCAAGGAATTTAGCCAACCATTGTTGGGCTAAAGGAGGGAAAATAGACTTTCTCTGCAAGCTCTAATCTCCATAATTTTGCTTAGATCTCGATCTCCCCCCAATTCCAATTGGGGATCTGTATATATGGCTTTCTCCTCTATTTTTCTCACCAAAAATTCCTTCTAGAAGGTCCTCAGAGATGTTAGAGTTCTGTTAGAGCACATGGGTTGGTTGGGGTTTCCTAGGGAATCTTCTGGAACCGTCGTACCAGTCACCAAGTGCCTCGGGTTGCGTGTAACAGGTCATCAAGTCACAGCATGTGCATAGTTGAATTTTTGAGAAGTTCTACACACGATTTTAACAGCTTTAGGAGGCTTTCGACAGGTTGGAATGGAGCTTTTTGGTCCTTTCGCTAGGTTCTCAGATCTCTTCGACAAGCTCCGATAGGATGAGCCTTCTCTTAGAGCATCAGCTTTCTCAGCCCTTGGCCTAGAGCATTCGACAGGTTGGAGAAGCTTTTCGACAGGTTGGAGAACCATTTTGATAGGTTCCATTCTGCATGTCATCATTTCGATAGGGTTGCTCTCCCTCCTATCGAAAGGCTCAAGCACCCTTCAATAGGATTTATTCCAGCGTCTCCATCTCAATAGGCTCAAGAAACCATTCGATAGGTTCCTTTTACACCTCAGGCAGGTTTTCGATAGGATGGTTTCTTCCTTTCTTTCAGTTGTTCGATAGGTTCTTGGATCCAATCGAACCCCTTAATCCACACGAATCCATCTTTCTTCTGCCTTCATATCCTATCGAAACCTTTTCAACTGCACGAATTCCCCCTTTCTTTGCTTTCAGCTCCTATCGAAGTCTTTAGGTGACCTCTCGATAGGATGTTTTCAGCCTGTTTTCACTTCCTTTGCCTTGCCCTACTATAGCCACATGCTCCAAGGGTTCAGTGATGTGCTACCCTCTAGTGTGTTGTTGCTGGGTTTGTCCTGTACTGAGAGATTGCCCCTGTTTGGGCATTCTTGAGTGGTTTTCTGCCTTAGTGTCCTCTTTTAGTATTGTCTGCAAAATGCACTCGACAGATGCTTATTAGAGTGCTCACTGGTCTATCAATGGTCAGGTTAAAGGATTAAAAGTGGCATTTTTCACCACTGAACATCGCTCCGTGATGAATTTGGTATTGGCTAAGTTTTATAGTTGTCTTGGTGCCTTTACCTTGGGCAAGGTGGAGTGCTTCCGGGGCTACACTGCTCTACTTCAGGTCTGGCTTGGGGAGCATCTTGCCATCTTGGGGCTCGCGTCCCACTTTTATGTTTTTCGAGGAGAGGTAGCTCGCTGTTTTTTTAGTCGATGCTCCATGTTGGCACAGGGGAATACACGCGAGCTATAAGTTTGGCTAACTAAGGCTGAGTTGGTATGGAAGCTTCCCTAGCTTGACAGGAGCTTTCCGACAGTTCGATCTAGAGACCACGAGGGTATCACCCTTCTCGGCTTGAGTGGCAGTACCTATTACTTCCCATTTCTGGAGTTGTGCCAGTTTGGTTGTACTCAACAGGTGCCTTGTGCAGCTAAACCACACCTATGCACCTTGATTTTCTCTCAAGGGTCCTCTTCGGATTTGGATAGGATAGCCGCTCTTTGAGAAATGCATCAGTCGAGGCATATGTGCAATCTAGAGCAAGAGAATCTGACTTTGACTTCTTCAGAGTATGAGGCTTAGCTAGTTGCTTGGACTAGGCAGAGATCAATGATGTAGAGGGGCCTTGGTTGAGGAAGGAGTCGGCCCTTCAGACCCGGAATGAGTTGCTGATAAATGAGAAGTGGGTCCTGCACGAGCAACTAGAGAAGGAGCAAGTCAGAGTTGATGTTGCAGAAATAAGAGCCGGTGTTGCAGAGTGTGAGGTTCTTCTTCTGGAAGGAGCCCTGAGTGATGCTCTTGGTGATACTAATGCTTCCCGAAAGTGATATAGGGGCCTTCATGGTCGCTAGATGACCGATTAGAATGCTCGCGAAGGTGCTTTACATGCAGATATTTGTGTCTTGAGATGCAAGTTGGGTCGTTGACCTGGTCCTGCACACACTTTTTGCATATATCAAACACCATAGAAAGGGGCGTAAGAACCTCTGATAGATATCTTTTGGTATATATATATATTGTCTTTCTTTTCACTTTTTTGTAAAGGTTGGGTACTACACCGATTATCTTTTTGAGATGTGGGCGAGTAAAGTATAAAGATGAAAATGGAAAAGGGAAATCTATTATCTTTTTCTGGTTTTCTTTATATGTATAAAAAATGGAAAAGGAAAATCTTTTATTTTATATAAATTTCTTCTATCTTTTATTTGTTTGCCTTAAATATGAGATAAAGCAATGGGTCCAATTTTGAGCATAGTCAAACCCGTTCATGGTCGGACCTATGTGAGGTTCAGAACTTTTACCAAAGTTGGAATGTTCATCCCTTTTGATTGAATCAACCTTTTATCTTTTCCTCAAGTCATGTGTCTGACAGTGCAGTCTGAAGGATTTTCCTGATCAAGACCTGATTTGAAGGATAATGAGCATCCCAGTTATGAACCAGATGATTGAGAATGTAACCAAAGGAGTAACTGAAGATTTTCTTCTTCTCCTTTTCTTTTTTCATTAACCTTTTTACTCACAGCTCCCAAGATGGGTTTTTTCCATGCCCGTTATCACCCCTTTTTTACCTATAGCGCCCATTCGAGTTTTCACAACGTCCATGGGTATGCATTTTTACCCCAATCACCTTTTCAGGTTTTCACCTGGTCTGTACAAGCTCCTTGGTTTTACCCATGGTGCCCCTTCGAGTTTCTACCACTTCCATTTTGCTTTGATCTTGTATATCTTTTTTCTTTTCTTCTTTTTTCTTTTCAAAAGCCATGACATGGATGTCAACTCTGTCATAGCCGGCTGGATGAAGTTCCTTTGTTGTCTCACAGCTTGGCTCGTGCTGACTCAACGGATAATGTGACTGCTTGTAGACCTTAAAGAGAGCTTTTTTTAGGGATGTATCTTGGCCATGGATTTAAAAGGGATAGGTTGGGAATTTTGAAGGTATTCGGATTTAAAAGGTTCCTTGATTGGGTTCCAGCTGCTGTAATATACTTCTTCTTTAGAGATTTTGACTGTGCATGCCCCATGATATTTCTCTCTTTTCTTGTCTATATATTATAATTTTTTTGTTTTTTTTCTTTTCAGACAATCTCTTTTTGGGGCTTTGCTTTTCTAATTCTTTTAGATTTTGAGGGTAACTCTTTCTTTTTCCCTCTGTTGGAATATATGCACACATCTTCTTTTCCTGGGAGGGGTTTAATGAAAGAAAGGCTAATGTCTCAATAAGTGTAGCGAGGGGTATAAGTGTTCAAGAACTCTTTTTGGCTACTTGGCTTTGAAATGATGGCCTCTTTTGCAGGGTCCTTAAGTAGTCACGTATCTATTTTATCAATACTTACCTTATTGTAGAAGACTTAGGAATAGAATCGTCGTACGTATCCAGCGTTGATGGGCTCAGAAAAATATTCTCCATCCATGGCGGCGAGGGGAAGCGCGTATCCAGGCAATACATCTCGGATGACGTAAGGTCTCTCCCAGTTGGGCTTGAATTTTTCTCTTTGATCGGCATGGAGAGATGGAAAGTTCTTCTTGAGTACAGTGTCACCCACCTTTAAATCTCAGATGTGAAAATGCTTGTTGTAAGCACATGCAATTATTCTTTGTTAGGCCTGGGTGTGACACAAGGCTAGGAGACTCTTCTCGTCTAGCAGGTTCAGTTGCTCAAAGCGGGACCTCTCTCTTTCAGCTTCCGGTAGATTGAACTCAATGAGGATATGGAGTGAGGGTACTTCAACCTCAACTGGCAGGACGACCTCTGTTCCATACACAAGGGAGAATGACATTGCCCCTGTAGCGGTACGAATCGATGTTCAATAGGCCCATAATACAAAGGGTAACAACTCACTCTAATCAAGGTATGTGACAACCATTATCTCAAAGATGCGGACAACTATCTTGTTTGCAGCTTCGATAACCCCATTGGTTTACAGCCTATATGGTGACGAGCATTGGTGTTTGATTTTTTAGTGCTCGCATAAGACTCTAATGCGCTTGTTCGCAAAGTTGGTGCCATTATCTGTGATAATGTCCTTGGGCATGCCGAATCGATAGATGATGTTGTTCTTGATGAACTTCATTACATCACTAGTCGTAATGTTTGTGTAAGACGTTACTTCTACCCAGTTGGGGAAATACTCGATGGCAACCAAGATGAGTTGATGCCCATTCGAATCTTTTGGATTGATTTTTCAAACGACGTCGAGGCCCCATGTGGCAAATGGCCAGGGAGTGGTCATGATGTATAGATCTATAGCAAGAGCATATAGCAAACTGGAGTATTCTTGGCATTTATAGCACTTCTGCGCGTGCTTGCAACAGTCAGTTTCCATGGTGGTCCAGAAATACCCTTTCCATAGGATCTTCTTGGCGAGCAGGTGCCCATTAGCGTGGGCCCTACATACTCCCTCATGAATCTCTTTCATGATGTTGGCTGCCTCACCCTCAGTTAGACATCGGAGCAGGATATTGTTATATGATCTCCTGTAGAGACACTCTTCACAGATGACATAGTTCACCGCTAATCGTTTGATGGTCTGCCTGTCAGTCTTGGATGTGCCTTCATGGAAAGCTTGAGTTTCAAGGAAATTCTTAATAACTGAGAACCATGGAGGCTCATCATCCAATATTTCAGACCCCTAAATCTGGAGGCAAAAGGTTGGTTCATTTCTTTGTTCGATCATGTTTGGCTTCATCTAGACACCATATGAAATTTCGACCATTGATACCAATGTTGCTAGTGCATCGGCAAAGCGATTTCTTGCTCGCGGCACATAGGAAAAGGTGACATCATCAAAGCACGTGATCATATCCTCAAGGTTCTAATGGTATGGGATTAGCTTTTCATCCTTTGTCTTCCATTCTCCATTGGTTTGGCAAATTATCAGCTTTGAATCACCAAACACCCTGAGGTGAGTTACATTCAGGTCCAAGGCTGCTTGTAGGCCTTCTACGTATGCTTTGTATTTGACCATGTTGTTAGTCCAGGGAAAATTGAGCTTGATGGAGACTGGTATATGAGATCCTTTTGGCGATATTGGAATAGCTCTAACTCCTTATATTTCGACATTTATTGCCCCGTCGAAGTGCATTACCCAAGACTCCTTTATCTCTTCTGTCATCCTCTGTCATAAACAAGATGTCTTCATCTGGGAAGTCAATTTTCAAAGGCTCATAGTCATATAAGAGATTATCGGCCAGATGATCAGCTAGTGTGCGCCCCTTAATTGACTTCTAAGTAACATACATGATGTCGAATTCAAATAAGAGAAGTTTCCAGCATGCAGTTCGGCCAGTGAGGGTTGGCTTTTTTAATATGTACGTCAACGGATCCATTCGCGCTAGGAGTAGAATGGCTTGAGATAGCAAGTAATGACAAAGCCTCTAAGTAGCCTAAACGAGAGCTAGGCGTGCTTTCTCCAGATGAAAATAGTGTATCTCTTAATCAGTATATTTCTTACTCAGGTAGTAGATGGTCTGCTCTCTTCTTCCTTCTCATCATGTTGCCCTAGGATTCATCCCATCGAAACTTTCGTCGTGGAGAGGTACATCAATGGCGGTCTCTCGAGTACTGGGGGAACATAAATAGGCAGGTTGAGAAGATAACCTTTGATCCTATCGAATGCCGCTTGGCAATCATCATTCCATTCAATGGACAAATCTTTTCTTAATAGCTTGAAGATCGGTGTATAGATAAGAGTTAGCTGTGCAATGAACTGACTGATGTATTGTATCCTGCCTAAGAAGCCTCTGACCTCTTTCTCTGTGGCTGGCGGTGGCAATTCAATGATAGCTTTTACTTAGATTGGGTCAACATCAATGCCTCTTCTATTGATGATGAAGCCCAGTAGTTTTCCTGACATGGTGTTGAATGTTCATTTCTGAGAGTTCAGACGCAACCTGTATTTTGTCAGCCTCTTAAATAGATTTTGGAGGTTTATCAGATGATCACCTCTCTCTAGTGACTTGGCGATCATGTCGTCAATATGCACCTCAATTTCTCGATCCATCATGTCATGAAAGAGTGTTGTCATCGCCCTTTGGTACATCACCCAAGCATTCTTCAACCCGAATGGCATGACTCTATAACAGAAAGTTCTCTATGGAGTAATGAGCGTTGTCTTCTCTCGGTCTGCTTCAGCCATTTTGATCTGATTGTACCCGAAGAATCCATCCATAAATGAGAGCATCCCATGCCTGGCAGTGTTATCTACCAAGATATCGATGTGTGGCAATAGGAAGTCATCTTTCGGGCTTACCTTATTCAAGTTTCTGAAGTCGATAGACATGCGAACATTTCCATCTTTCTTTGCTATAGGGATGATATTGGCCAGCCATTGCGGGTATTTAGAAATTATGAGAAACCCTCCATCTTATTGCTTGATGACCTCATCCTTCACTTTCAACCTCCATTCTGGCCTGGGGCATCTCATCTTCTGCTTGAACAACTTAACATCTGGATATAGCGATAGCTCATTGATCACTAACATAATATACCAATTTATTACCCTTAACTTAGTGATGCTAGGACTTAGTTTGTTACTAATAACTTACCGATGTGCAAATATTCAGGAAAATCAGTAAAAGACACCTGAAATATTAATCTTTGTCAAAATGAACTCAAAAAGAGTAGTAAAAGACAATTAAGCACAAAAAGATGATTTGCTATATACTGAAGACTATAAAATCATGAAAAGACGATTGAGCGCTGCAACCAAAGAGAGAAACGAGAAATCATAATTTATGATTCCCCAGAAGACGTTCAAGAAGCTGAAGCGATATAGTATGAAAAGTGATGAATCGTAATCTAGAGAATCGTCGAGAGAGAAAGCTATAGAAAATAGAAAATCATAATTTATGATTTTCCAGAAAAAGAAAAGAAAAGAGATATCATGATTTACGATTACGATTATAAAGCTTTCCGATTGACTATGACTATTGCTGATCACATGAAGATTACACCACCATGAACAGAATAAGAACTCTTGAATTAGAAGTTTGGCTGGTCACGAATCTGAGAAGATTGATGAAGATAAGACCCAAAAGATCTCTGTTGCGGAACAATCCAAAAGTACATCGACTAAAGAAAGTAAGGAACTATAAAATTAGAATTATAGTTATATTAGGATAGTTTTATTTCTTTTATTAGAATTAGAAGTCATGTAAAGCGACTCCTTATGATCTACAAATAAGAGAGCTTGGTGTTGGAATAATCATCGAAAAAATTCTCAGCATCAATTGACGACTAAGGTTGGGTTTTCTTTCGATCAAAATTAGAGTAGATTTTTATTGCTTTGTAGTTTAGATTTCCAAGGTTTCTCAAGAGCAATTGATGGCTGCTATTGGGTACTGAAGATTAGACTAGATAACTATAATTTTTCAGAAGCAATTGACGACTTCGGCTGAGGGGTGAAGGATATATTTACTTTTGCCTTCTAGTTTAGATTTTTATCTTTTATTTCCTACTTTGTAATCATCTTCGAATTTTAATTTGAATTGATGACTCAAATTGAGGTTTGCAGAATAGTGTAACGGTTTTTACTTTTTCATCTTTAGTTTCCTAGAATTTGATTGACGCCTAATATTTAGGAGATTATTGATTAGATTAAATCTGTATTGATAGGATTTTTGTATTGATTGATGACCAATGCTAGGAGACTTGATAAATAGTGTAATGGTACTGTTTAATTTTATAAATATTCGATAGCTGAAGATTGTGATTGACGACCATAATCTGAAGGAGGATTAGGATTTATTTTCTGCAAACTTAGTTTAAAAACAATTATTTTATTCATATTTATCCAATAGTTTAGGAACTTAAAAGAGAAGTATAAGTTTTCATAAAAATTAAGTTAATATAATTTAACCTATCTTTATGGGAACGATCCTTTGCTAGTACTATGATTTCCATTGTGCATTTGTAATAGGTTAAGACTTAATTAGATTTACACATAAAAGTAGCCCAATCAAGTTTTTGGCGCCGTTGCTGGGGATAAGTGATTATATTAATTTAAGAAAACTTGCATTTATCTTCCACTTTTTATATTTCTTTGTATTTTTAATTTTCTTTTATCTCTTCTTAAGCATTTGCAGGATTACTCAGAGTAGTGAATCGAAGGTTTCAATACTTCTGCTGGCCACAAAAATTAGAGGCTCAGATTTATCTCTCTCCCTGCTTTCTCTAATATATATATATATATATATATATATAATATCTACAGTATATTGTGTTTGAGATGCAAGGTTGCGACGACACATCTTGGCTGAATCTCAACATAACATACCCAATGGATTTCTTAACTACTCCATGGTGTCCAACCATGTTGGAGATGGAGCAGGCATTTGCCTCTCAGTGGAGTGGAAATGAGAATCCTTATAATCCTCAGTGGGACAATCTTTACCTCTAGTTGATGACTTCTGGTGTGCTTACATTATTGGTTGGTGGTGAAAGTTATTTAAAAATCAAAGACAGAGTAAAACAGAGGGTGAATCCAGCACAACTCAGAAGTCCTAGACCTGCAAGATACAGGGTCCTTTGTAGCAAGTTTTGATAAGTAAGAGTTTGTCCCACAGGGAAAGGTGATCTAGAGCTCCAAGGGAGCCATCTCTAGTAGTCCCTCCAGATCTGTCTACAGATCTGGAAGTCCTAGAAGGAGGGGAGTTTAAGGTCACTTATTCTAAGTATTTTAATATCTAAACTACAGAAAGGGTTGAGAGGATGGATGGAGTGTGGAAAATAAGTATAAAAAGGGTGAGAAGTACGTTATTGAGCCAAGGTCAGAGAAGTTTTCTAACTCAGATTCAGATCTGATGTTATAAAAATCCTGTCCAGAGGCTACATTATCACCACTGAGGAGAAAGGATCCAACCCATCACTCTGCCATGATTCCACCCTTAAGGCAATAACCTGTCCACTTAAATGGTCACAGATTATCCCATAGGGGAGCCACTATCCAGGGGTGGGTCAAAACATAACAAGTAAATCATTGCAGGCACTATTTCATCCAGGCTACCAGCTCAAGAATCCATAGGGAACCTCAACCTCTAAAGTTCTATATGTGGGGCTAAGGCTATAGGACCATGATAGCCCAGACACATAGAACCAGCAAGAGATTGGGTACAACCTTCGATCTAGCTGTCCATTGCTTGAGCGAGGCTATAATGGTCCAGTCACCAGCCTACAATCTCTATAACCAGATCAGATCTAACATCTGATGGCGGATCTATACAAATATAGGGGAGTCTACCTCTGTACAATCTCCCACCAAGCTTCTACAAGCTCAGGTGTAAAGAAGAAGGATCCATCTTGGATCGGTGGATTAGAATCACCTTAAGGCTATAATCTGTCCACTTAAATGGTCACAAACTATCCCAGAGGTTATCCTCCTCACGGAGCCCAAAACAAAACAAGAATATCGCTGCTACCACCATGCTCACAAGGCTACCAGCTCAAGCTCCCATGGGGATTTCAGATCTAGTGGGTCCTGTGGTGGGGCTAAGGCTGTAGGACCATGATAGCCCAAACACACAGGTTACTTGGATCTGAATGGCCCTTAGAATCAGTCCTCCATTGCTTTGAAACACAGCCAAAGTAATGGCGGATCACAAGGCAGCAGCCTTCCACAGAGCATCTCACACATAAACACCAATCCCACAAAGTACAGATCCTATTACAGGACTTCCATTGATCCAATTCAAAAACACATACAAAGGCATAGCCAGCAAGTGCTGGACTATGGAGAGAAGGAAAGAAAAAGAAAATTACTTACTGCTAAAAAGAAAGAAAAGAAAAAATGATCTGAGATGGGTTCTCAGATACCTAAACCTAAGGTAGGTATGGGTTTATATAGCAGTGGGGTGGCGGCGCATTAGGGTTAGGAAACCCTAATTTTAACAATGCCACGTGGCCTAATAATGATCCTTGGATGCCTCGGGGCATGTGCACGGAGATTTGAGTGTGGGAGTGCGTGCCCTAATCGCTGGAAATACCTAGAAGGTCCTCTGCTGAAGAGAAGGAAGTTTAGGATCAGAGCTTCGCTAGATAGCTGTAGTTTCCTAGACTTGTCATGTGGTAGCTCTTTGCTCTTTGCTAGGATGATTTGATATTGAAGCTTCAACCGTCGCGAGGTTGCCTTGGTTTGCTCTTCAGGTAGTCGCGCGATAGAGAATTGCGCTCTCGCTGGATTGGGCTTCGCGAGGTTGAATAGAAAACATAGTCTCAAGTGTCGCGGGGTTGAAATTCATGGAGTCGCGAGGTCGCTCGGTCTTCGCTGGGCCGATCTTTGCGAGAGTGAATTTGAGCAGTGTGAGAACTTTGCGAGCACTTCTCTTTACTGGACTTCGCGAGTTACCTCGCGAGGCTCTATTGAGTTCTGAACTGTGCGAGGTTCTATGTCTCACTTGATCTTCGTGAGGTTGGCTTTGCCTTCTCCAGGATGTTTTCTTTCTTGAATGGCACGAGGCGTTCTTCTTTTGATAATTGCATCCCGCGGTGACTGCGTGACAGCTGCGCGAGGAATCTTCTGAAGCTCTCTCTCCTCAGCCGTTCTGAGCGAACTGCGTGAGATTGAGAGAGGTTTGCTTTGAACTGCGCGACACTTCGCGATGTGTTCTACTCTTGAGATTTGCGAGAGCTGCACGAGTTTGAGTTTCTGAAGCTCTTCAGTCACTCATTTGCATGAGAGGTTGCTGTAAAGTCTTGGGAAGCTCAGTTGAACTGCGCGAGGCTCATTTCAGGTCTGGATTTAGAGTTCATTCTTCTGAGGGATATCTGGTGCCAAAGTAGGCTCCTTAACAAGATTCCTGGCCTTATTTCACTGCTGATTATTACCTACAGAAAACACTTAAAAAAACTTATTAGGTGGCTAAGGGTCTAATCAAAGGTTAAGTTAAGGGGTGAAAAGTGGTACTTTTCAGGTCTTAACACACCCCCAAACCTAATCTTTGCTAGTCCCTTAGCAAAGCTACATTAAATCTACTCTAAAAATTAAATGCCACTTTCGTAGGGAGCACAGATACATTTAGCATATGTACCATGCCTTTTAAACCCCTAGGTGATCCCTAGTGGAGGAGTGAAGTCTCCTGAGGGTTTTCAGTGAAGACACCCACAAACTTCGCAAATGAATAGTTAACAAAAGTGCAATATCATCCAATGAGCAGTTAAGGAATCAGATTTAGTCTACTCTTGAATCAGTACACATAAAAGAAATTTAATTCATTGGTTGCACAGTAACTTAAATAGCATAAACTCTCATGATTGCACAGCATTTCCAAATAGTTTGCAATCACGTAAAATCGCACAAGTGTGTGTCAAGACCGAGCTTATCCTTATGTCAAAAATTAGGTTAAGGTCATACATAATGCATTCAAGTTCGCACCAAAAGAAAACTTTGCAGGTGGCATACTCTCATAAAGGTTTGTTGAGGGTTCATTTTCTCAGCTCAAGAGCGCTTACATCCCCAAATGGGTTTGTAAGCATGAGCATAGGCGTAGTTCTTAAGTGTCGACATCATTGGCGCCTCACCATAGATTGGATAATTCCTTATCTTCACGTGACAGCTCACTCAACTTTGGATCACAAGGGCTTTTAACTGGGCTGTAATGTGGCTTATGAGATAGGGTTAAAAAGAATGGAAGGTTGAAAAGGGATTCCAATTTGAGAAATCAGTAGGTCACAGAGGTGGTTCATGACTTCACCTTCCATAATTCAGCTCCCTTCATCTTCTTTGAGATTTTCTTATTTTAAGTGATCAGTTTCTCTTCTTGATTTTGATTTTCCAATGAAAGTTCCTCTTGACTTCTCCCTTATTCCTCTTCATTATTATTTTTGTTTCTTTTTACTGGAGTTTCCTTTTTTTTATTTTGTTTTTGCTTTTACCACCATGTTCTCAGTTACCATACTGCCAGATTTTTGAGATCCTTCTTCTCCATTCACCTAATGTTGACCATAGCTAGTCCATCTTCAACTCTTTCTCCTTTACCTTCTGAATTCTCAGAGTGAGGGTAGGTTGAATCAGGTTCATAGGTTCAGGTTCAAGTACTCAGGTGTATTTTGAAGAAATTTAGGATTTAAAGCTCAAAGGGGGGTATGGACAAGGACAGTTGCTTTAGGATTGGTCTTTTTAGGCTTAAACTGTCCAAGAGAAGGCCTTGATCCTTTCCTAGGTCTCATGAGTGTCATTGTTTCTACTTGAGTTACCTAACTTGTGAGCATGTTGACTCCCCTTAGAACTAAAAGAAATGCCTTAGTTACTCCTCAAAGAATAGAAAAATTTTGTAGGCCCAATTCTCACTGGTTATGGTCATCCTTTGAACTTTCAAGTATGTCCTCACCTTTTTCTCTCTCTAATGATTCACTAAGTGCTGATACAAGTAGGTTTCCTTGGTGATATTATCATGGAAATGTGGAATATTAGAAGTTTATAATGTCCAAGGTTTGCATAAATTTTAAACTTCTTAATTTCATGATTCTTAAGTGAACAGAGGTCCATTTCCATATTGCTCAGATGAGTCTATTGTACTTATGTTAGCTATTCCATTTGCAGGGTCTGCCTAGCACGCCCCCAAACCTATGAGAAGCAGTGTCCTCACTGGTTCAAAGTGAATGTGCAACAGAACTAATGAGGCGAAAAGAAAAGGAAAGAACAGGGAACAAAACGCACAACAGGCAAAGCAAGATAGTAAAGACAGGGGAAAAGTCTATGAAAAATTAGAAATGTACAAAATATAAGAAAACAGTTCCAAAAGAAACAGAGAAATTCCTAGGTACAATCTAGTTAGAATCTGTCTCAAAACTTGTCCCATCCCATCTTCTTTGCATGCTCTTGCAGGAGAGCCTCTTCTTCTTTCTTCTTTCGTTCCCTCTCTGCCTTTCTTTGCTCGGGAGTTTTGGGTATGGTTGGAGCCCGGACCCTCATTTTTCTCTTCGTGGGTTCAGGAGGGATCTCCAAAGATTTAGCAGTGGTTGGCTCAGGGGGTTTGGTGGGAGATTTTCCTTTGGGGCCCTTACCTTTGGAGGCTTGCCCTTGCTGAGGCAGAGGGGGAATAAGAGGTGATTGGGCTGGTGCTGGCTCAGGAGGGGCAACGGGGGATTTAGCTGGGGCTTGCACCTGAGACAGGAGAGGACTTTTCCCTTTTTCTGGTTTAGGGGGAGCTACAGGAGATGGATCTGCACTTTGGTCAGAGGAATGGCAGGGCTCTTCCCTTTCACGGGCTGGCTTAGTGGTGGTGCCTCCTTAGACTGGGCAGATGTTTCTTTTCCAATTTTCAAAGAGCGACTTGGGGAGTAGTCCTCTTTGTAGCAACTTTCCTTCGCTGAGGATAGGATTGTGCAGCAGGGCCGGATGAAGGAGCAGCAACAATAGGTTGGGCAGTGGGATCCGTAGGTAAAAGATCGATTCTCGAGAAGGAAAGAGCTCAGTAGGGTCCAATCCAAGGGCAGCAGCAGCCTGTCTGCGTTCTTCTTTAGAATGTAATCGCCCATGGGGATCATCCTAAGTAGAAGCTCTGGTGACCTTTGGAGGTGGGGATGGAGGGGCCGGCCTTTTTCCTTTTTTGGCTACAGTGGCTCTTTTAGAAGTGGGCTTTTTCTTAGAAGGGGTGCATTTTCTTTTGCGAGCAGGAGAGGGAAAAGGGGTAAGCACTGAGGGAGGAGCAGGAACTGCAGTAGGGATTGGAGCAGGAGCAACAGGTTGTGTAGGTACTGCAGAAGGAACTGCAGTAGGCATTTGAGGAGGAACAGGAGGAGCTACCGGAGTGGGGGTTGTGGGAGTTGGGGGAACAGATTGTGTAGGGGTTGGGGTAGGGGCAGTGGAAGAAGATGGGCCTGGTTGTGTGGAAGAAGATGGGGCCTCAGGGGGAGCGGTGGCGATGGGGGTGGCCTGTATAGGTTGGGATAGTAGGAAGGCAACTCTCTGTTCCAAGATTTCAATTTTCTTGTTAGCCCACAAGAGATTGGTATCTGCAAGCTCCTTACTGAGTCGGGTGATCTCCTGAGCATTGTTCAATTTCTTCTCTAATAGCCTGTTGTGCTTTTTCACCCTCTCTGCATTGGCCTTTTCAATCTCAGTAGTCATTCTGTAATACGTTGCTGCAGCCTTGTTCACATTTGATGTCTCCAAAATTGCCTCCCACCCTTTGGAAATATCTCTTAGCTGCTCGTGGTGAGCAAGCTTCAAGTCACTAAGTTTCTGCAGCAAGGAGTATTCGAGGGCTTGGCGGATTTGGGCCATGCCATTGAGAACACCCCTCTCTATATAAGGATTGTCCCTCATGGAATGGAGGAGGGTGAAGTAGGGAGGGGTGTTGTAGGAGTGTCTGGGCAAGATTGGTAGAAATGGAGTGGAAGGAGGAGATGGTGATGGATCCTGGGGGAGAAAAGTGGAGGTTGTAGAAGTGGTTGGGGTGGTCTGGGTTGAATGGTCAGTGAATTGAGGAGAGGCTGGGAGAAGAGGGGGAATGGAAGGTATGGGTGGAAAGTGAAATAAAGGAAGGGCAGCGGATGTGGATGGTTCAGGGTAAGGGAAGAAGGGGATGGTGAAGGGTTGAAATGGAAGGGGTGGGGGTGCAAATAGGGGGGGGAATGGGAAAGGTGGATGGGAATGGAATGGGGTCAGTTTGGGTAGAAGTGTTGGTAAATTGAGGGGGAGGTAGTATTAGAGGGGGTAGGATAGGTAGAGAGGGAAAGGAGTGGTCGGGTATGGTGTCATGGAGGAGGAAGGGTGGAGGTAAGTCAATGTGGGTGGGGTCTGTTGGAACTGGGGAGTCAGAGGTGGAAGGGGGTTGGGTCAATGGGGTGGTAGGAGGTTGTGTTGGGATTGGTGGGTTTGTCAATGTTTGAAGGGTGGATTGTATGGTGGTTATGTCAGTTTGCATTTGGGCTTGGGTCTGTGTGGTGTTGGATAGTTGGGTTTGGATGTCATGTTTGAGGGAAAGGATATGAGTAAGGGTATATGAGGTTGGTTGAGGTGGAGTATGAGTATAAGAAGGAACAGGTTGGAAAGGGGAAGTGGGGGCATGATGGAAAGTGGTACGGGGGGAAGGTGAAGGGTCTGGCGAATGATGTGGTGAAGGGAGAGGGGACTCAGGGAGAGGAATGTCATGGGTGGGCAAGGTATCAAGCAAGGTGGTCATGAAGGCTTGATACCCTGAAGTGGTGGCTAGGTTAAAGTCCAGGTCATGGAGAGGTGGGACTAAGGGTTGGTCAATAAGGGGTGTGTCTGTGGGAAGGACAGGGGAGGTGGAAGTGGGTAAAGATGAGGCAGGGGTAGTGTGAGAGGTTTTCTTTTTAAGGTAGGTTATCAAGGGAGGGCCGCTGTGGTGTGGACTGATATGGGAGAGACTGGGGCTGCGTATTGAGGTATGGTGGGTGAAGGTGGAGTGTTGGCCTGAGGTTCAACACTTTCTTCCCAGGTACGGAAAATAGTGGGAGGTGGAATGGAAAAAGGAGATAAAAGAGGGAAAGGGAGAGATGGAATGGGTGAAGAAGGTAGTGGAGAGGCAAGTGTGGTGGATGGAGGGATTGCTGCAGAAGCAGAGGTGACAGAAGCTCGCGCCACCTTCTTTGGGGCAGGGGTTTTAGCCTTCTTTTTGGGGGCAGGGGTGGCCTTTGCCACAGCAGCTCCCTCTCCCTGCTCGGAGACATTCTGAGCTTCAGCCTTCTTCTTCTTCTTCTGGGGATCCATTAGACTTCTGCTGATCCCCCATTGTCTTTTGGCAAAAGTGGTGGGAGTGAGGTCAGCAGATAACTCCCCCACTGGTATCTTGTACCCTCCCCTCAGAAGTAGTCTGGTGATGAGTCTTCCATAGGGGAGAGTGTGGACCTTCTTTTGCAGCCCAAGCTTCACCATCATGTCTTTCATGGCTCAAAAAATCAACCATGCAAGATTAAATCCATGGCCCGAGAGAAGAGTAGAGAGCATCAGCAATTGGTGTCCTCCTTTCTTGCTGATGGCCGGAGCAGTAGATATTCTTCCTTAGCACTTGATCGATGAACAGCAGCTTCGGATCCAAATCCCCTCTTCTGATGGAGTCCCCTGTGGCTTTCAAGCCTCTGGTAATGGCTTGGGCAATGGTATCGAGAGAGGCACTCACAGGGGCACCATATCCACAGTTGGGATCAAAAATGACCGGGATGCCCATGACTTCAGCAATTAACTCTGGGCTAAGCAACATCTCAAAATTATCAACTAACACAAGGAGGCCTGGCTGCCCCTGTGTGTCTAGTCTGACCATAAGGTGTTGGTAAAAGAGTTGCACTAATCTAGGATAGGCTAGTGCAGGAATCATTTGCATCAAGGGGAACAAACCAGCCTTGCGCAAGAACTCAATGGCAGGTGCTGACAACGGCTCTGATTCAAAGAAAGAGATATCGAAAATGGCTTCAAGCTTTAAGGGAATGGAAATGAGGAGCTCAGAGGGTGTAGAATAATCAGGTGTTTGTGCAGCCACCTCTGGAACCACCTCCTTCCCTTTGTGTTGTGCCGTAGAAGACTTGGCTTTCTTAGGGGCAGGCTCCATAGTGGCCTTGTCCCTGGCTCTCTTCACAGGTCTGCTTTTAGGAGCCATCACAACTCTCCCTGGTGAGTGTGCAGTTGAAATTTTAAAAGGAAAGATCAGGAGCTGAGTCTAACCCTAAAAGTTAGGGTTCTATTCAATTGGACACGCGGTGGATCTCAAGAGCTCTTAGCAGGGGGCAACTATTGATGGAAGCTTTTAGAACAAAAATCCAGAATTTCAAAGTGAACAATGAACTATAGACAGGATGCTGGAGGAGAGAGGTTGAGAGGAGTGGGAGCTAGGGTTTCGCTGGTAGGAGAGGAAAGAGAAAGCAGTAAAGAAAAGCAGCGCGGGGTGGGATTTAAATATCGCGAGGCTCGGCGCGCTTTGAAAATGTCCGCTCGCTGGTTGGGAATGAATGGGTCACGAGATTAGATGTTCCTTTAAACTGCGCGAGGCAGCCCACGCAGTTATACTTGAAACTCGCGACAGCAAAACAAAGTAGTTCTTTATGAATTGCGCGAGAGGGGACCAAACCCATTATTCAGAACCCCGCGATGGCTTAACCGAGTTAGAATTCACTCACCCATGAGTCAGCTGTTTGACCCTGACTTTATGGGTGGATTCTCTCACAGACTCTCTTCTAGGGACACCCCCAAGCATTATAAAGCATTTACAAATTCCCATACTTTCAAGGCATTAAATTCATACATCATGAAAAGCATTCAAATACTACATTATCATTCAATCACTTGAAATTATCAAACAAGGGGAGCTGGTATAAAAGTAGGCATTAAAGCACTAAACTCAGATTCCAACAAGATCGCTAACAATTCTTATCAACTGTAGAATACATATCATACAACGGTGCATAGTTCTTAATCATTAATTTAATGAAAGATCCCCCTCAGGATTGGAGGATCCTTCACCAATCAAAAATTGGCCCTTGGGATTAACCACTGGTTGACTAGGCAACCTTCCCTCTTCTCTTTTGGCTATGGTGTTCGCTAGTTGTCCAATTTGTTCTTCCATCTTCTTGATGCTCTGACCATGAGAGTTCATAGTTTGAGTCAAGGAGCCCAGGTTTTACAGTGATGTCAAGACCTGGTCCTCAAAAGAAATATTTCTAGGTTGAGAAGGGGGTAAGACCAACTAATTTTGCTGCTGATGGGGCTACTGATGGTGTTGGAAGGTAGGCCTAGGGGCATTCCCTTAATTGAACTGCTGCTGTGGCCTTTGTGGTAAGGCCAACATCTGCTGGGGCTGCATGTAGTTGTCTTGCTTCCACCTAAGATTTGGGTGGTCTCTCCATTGGTAACTAGCATTTTGGTGCTGGTATCCATATGGCTACCTATTGTAGCCCCCAGATTGTTGTTGGCCATAAGATTGAGCAACAACAGCATGTTCCAACATCAATTCAGGAAATTGCCCTGCAGATGGACATTCCTCCACTGTGTGCTGTGGGGATTGGCATATCAGACATGCCTCAGCCACATGAGCAGCCCTTCTGGGTTGCATCACAGTCAATAATTTATCAAACTTCATATTTTGTCATCCAGTGCAGTCATTGTTCCCAGACACTTCATAAACTTTTCCTCTTGATCCAGCAGCAGGCACCACCTTTGACTCAGATTCCTGACTAGTTCTTGCCAAGGATGGCTTTTGAAAAGCATTCTCACTAATCACCTCAAACAGTTCCCATGCCTCCTCAGCAGTTTTGTGCATGTAGGATCCACCACAAGAGGCATCGATCATATCTCTATTTTTCTCATCAATCCCATTGTAGAAGCTTTGTACAAGCTGCCACTCAGGGATCTTGTGGTGGGGGCATTGTTTGAGCATCTCTTTAAACCTATCCCAGGATTGGTTAAAATCCTCAGTTGGGGATTGAGCAAATGCAAGAATCTCCTTCCTCAACTGACTAGTTTTGGTCTCAGGGAAGAACTTGGTTAGGAATCTGGTCTGCAGGTCTTTCCATGAAGCAATGCTATTGTTGGGAAGAGTGATCAGCCAGGTACTAGCCATATCCTTCGGAGAGAAGGGAAAGAGTCTGAGCCTAGTAGCCTCAGGTTCCAAACCAGTAATATTAAAAGTGGTGCACAAGGCCAAGAAGTGGTCAATATGCTTGTAAGGGTCCTCTTTGCTAAGCCCATGGAAAGCTGGCAGCATCTGGATGATTGAAATTTTTATCTCATAGTTCCCCTGAACATCAAGGAATTGAATGCTAAAAGGGGAGTTATAGTCATCCGGAGCATTCAACTCCTTAAGGGTTCGGGCTGTTCTTCACCCATAATTGTTGTCACAGATTCACTTGGGGGCTCTCCTGTGGTGTGCCTGTCTCTTCTAAGTCTCCTTCCCCTTTCTAACTCAGGGTTAAGAGGCTCTAAAGCAGGGCTGAGGGATCTCCTCCCTAGCGTACAAGCACACCAACGTCAAGGAAAGCTTCTTGCAAGCACATTGCAAAAGAATGATTGTACACTAACAAATTTATCAAACTAGTTTACAGCTATTCAAAGAATACATTTAAACTATCCTAGATACTGCTAAAAAAAAATTTTAAAGAAAGATAGACAGATCTTTAAAAGTCAGAGAGTTTGCAAACAGAGGTAGCTAAGTCATTCAACTATCATTCACCGTCATTGCCTAGATCTACAAGAAAGGTTCAAAATTATGTCAGCAGTATCAATTATTCACATGTGCAAAGAATACTAAGAATACAAAAACTAAGGGTCTACTAATAGATCATCTTTCCCCGGCAACGGCGCCAAAAACTTGTTGATGACTTCTGGTGTGCTTACATTATTGGTTGGTGGTGAAAGTTATTTAAAAATCAAAGACAGAGTAAAACAGGGGGTGAATCTAGCACAACTCAGAAGTCCTAGACCTGCAAGATACAGGGTCCTTTGTAGCAAGTTTTGATAAGTAAGAGTTTGTCCCACAAGGAAAGGTGATCTAGAGCTCCAAGGGAGCCATCTCTAGTAGTCCCTCCAGATCCGCATCTCATGATCCGGCCCAAAAGGAGGGAGTTTAAGGTCACTTATTCTAAGTATTTTAATATCTAAACTACGTAAAGGGTTGAGAGGATGGATGGAGTGGAAAATAAGTATAAAAGGGTGAGAAGTATGTTATTGAGCCAAGGTCGAGAAGTTTTGTAACTCGATTTAGATCGATGTTATAGAAACTCGCCCAAGAGGCTACATTATCACCACTAAGGAGAAAGGATCCAACCCATCACTCTGCCATGATTCCACCCTTAAGGCTATAACCTGTCCACTTAAATGGTCACAGATTATCCCATAGGGGAGCCACTATCCAGGGATGGGTCAAAACATAACAAGTAAATCATTGCAAGCACTATTTCATCCAGGCTACCAGCTCAAGAATCCGTAGGGAACCTCTACCTCTAAAGTTCTATATGTGGGGCTAAGGCTGTAGGACCATGATAGCCCAGACACATAGAACCAGCAAGAGATTGAGTACAACCTTCGATCTAGCTATCCATTGCTTGAGCGAGGCTACAATGGTCCAGTCACCAGCCTATAATCTCTATAACCAGATCAGATCCAACATCTGATGGTGGATCTATACAAATATAGGGGAGTCTGCCTCTGTACAATCTCTCACCAGGCTTCTACAAGCTTAGGTATAAAGAAGAAGGATCCATCTTGGATCGGTGGATTAGAATCACCTTAAGGCTATAATCTGTCCACTTAAATGGTCACAGACTATCCCAGAGGTTATCCTCCTCATGGAGCCCAAAACAAAACTAGAATATCGCCGCTACCATCATGCTCACAAGGCTACCAGCTCAAGCTCCCATGGGGATTTCAGATCTAATGGGTCCTGTGGTGGGGCTGAGGTTGTAGGACCATGATAGCCCAAACACACAGGTCACTTGGATCTGAATGGCCCAGACACATAGAATCAGTCCTTCATTGCTTTGAAACACAGCCAAAGCAATGGCGGATCACAAGGCAGCAGCCTTGCACAGAGCATCTCACACATAAACACCAATCCCACAAAGTACAGATCCTATTACAAGTCTTCCATTGATCTAATTCAAAAACACATACAAAGGCATAGCCAGCAAGTGCTGGACTATGGAGAGAAGGAAAGAAAAAGAAAATTACTTACTGCTAAAAAGAAACACAAAAGAAAAAATGATCTGAGATGGGTTCCCAGATACCTAAACCTAAGCTAGGTATGGGTTTATATAGCAGTGGGGTGGCGGCACATTAGGGTTAGGAAACCCTAATTTTAACAATGCCATGTGGCCTAATAATGATCCTTGGATGCCTCGGGGCACGTGCACAGAAATTTGAGTGTGGGAGTGCGTGCCTTAATCGCTGGAAATATCCAGAAGGTCCTCTGCTGAAGAGATGGAAGTTTAGGGTCAGAGCTTTGCTAGGTAGCTGTAGTCTTTGCTCTTCGCTAGGATGATTTGACACTGAAGCTTCAGCCGTCGCGAGGTTGCCTTGGTTTGCTCTTCAGGCAGTCGCGCGGTAGAGAATTGCGCTCTCGCTGGATTGGGCTTCGCGAGGTTGAATAGAAAACACAGTCTCAAGTGTCGCGGGGTTGAAATTCAAGCAGTCGCGAAGTCACTCGGTCTTCGCTAGGCTGATCTTCACGAGAGTGAATTTGAGCAGCGCGAGAACTTCACGAGCACTTCTCTTTACTGGAATTCGCGAGTTACCTAGCGAGGCTCTACTGAGTTCTGAACTGCGCGAGGTTCTATGTCTCACTTGATATTCAGGAGGTTGGCTTTCCCTTCACCAGGATGTTTTCTTTCTTGAATGGCGTGAGAACTGCACGAGGTGTTCTTCTTTTGATAATTGCATCCCGTAGTGACTGCGCGACAGCTGCTCAAGGAATCTTCTAAAGCTCTCTCTCCTCAGCTATTCTAAGTGAACTGCGTGAGATTGAGAGAGGTCTGCTTTGAACTGCGTGACACTGCACGATGTGTTCTACTCTTGAGCTTCGCGAGAGCTGCGCGAGTTTGAGTTTCTGAAGCTCTTCAGTCACTCATCTATGTGAGAGGTTGCTGTAAAGTCTTGGGAAGCTCAGTTGAGCTGCGCGAGGCATATTTCTCCTGAATCCTCTAAAGCTTGGGTCAACTGCGCGAGGCTCATTTCAGGTCTGGATTCAGAGTTCATTCTTCTGAGGGATATCTGGTGCCAAAGCAGGCTCCTTAATAGGATTCCTGACCTTATTTCACTGCTTATTATTACCTACATAAAACACTTAACAAGAACTTATTAGGTGGCTAAGGGTCTAATCAAAGGTTAAGTTAAGGGGTGAAAAGTGGTACTTTTCAGGTCTTAACACCTCTTCCCAAGGGTAAATCAATAAGAATTTTCTTATACATACCCCCAACATTCTCTGAATTCTCAACGGTCATACAACCCATACCAATCCTTTGCGCAACAACCATATCCACATAACGGAAATGATGGTGCTACTATAATCCAAATCCTTTAGGATTTACAGCATCAGGCATACTATTGCTCTAGGGAATTAACCCAATTGTCTCAAATCTCTCAAAATTTGCACTCTTGTACTCAATCCATTACAAATCTAGAAACTCAAATCAGGCAACTAGCCTCACAATGGGAGGAAAGAGAGTGTAACCAAGTGAGCCTACAGACAGTAATTCCCACTGTTCAAGTTGTTCAAAATCTAAGGAGTGGCAGGATTATTGACAATAAAGTAGAGATGCCTACCCCAGTAATTATCCCTGCGACCGTAGAAAAATGGAATGAAGCCAAGAAAGAGGCCCCCCCACAAGAAAGACCAAAAAAATTAGAAAATGAAAAATAGAAAAAATAGAAAACAAAGAGGATAGTACACATAAACCTGTAGCCGAGGTACCCTATGTGCCAAAGTTACCATTTCCAAACACTTTTGGTGCACCCTCTCCTTTTTACAAAAATTCAAAAAATTAGAGGAAATCACTGAGATCTTTATGGAAGTAAAGATCAACTTGCCCCTCTTAGAAGTAATTAAACAAGTCCCAGCCTATGTACGATTCCTAAAAGAGATGTGTACGCAAAAACGAAAAGGGCGAAACAATGTGTCACAAAAAGTTTTCTTGACGGAGCAAGTAAGTTTAGTCTTGCAAGCTAGAATTCCACCTAAGCTTAAGGATCCTAGAGTGCCCACAACTTCATGTATCATAGGTAACAATGCAATAAATAAAGCACTTTTGGATCTGGGAGCCAACATAAATCTGCTGCCATACTCTGTTTACGAAAAGTTAGGACTAAGAGATATGAGGCCTACTTCGGTAACTCTTCAGTTACTCGATAGATCAGAAAGAAGACCAGTAGGAATTATTGAAGACGTCATGGATGGGGTCGACAAATTTATTTTCCCTATTGATTTCCTGGTGCTAGATATGGAACCGAGTTTGATGTCTCCAACACAAAGTCCCGTTATACTTGGAAGACCATTCATCGCCACGGCCAATGCGTGTATAAATTATAAAACTAGGGTAATGGAAGTTTCTTTTGTAGATATGTGAATCCAATTAAATTTCTTCACCGTGGCCAACCAAATGGCTTCAATGGACGATGAGGAATGCTTCAGCATAGATGAAATTGAAGAATTAGTAGAGTAAGCATTACCTTTAGTCTTATCAAAGGATGTGCTTCAAAATGCATTATGGTACACGAACGTGGAGGAGCCTGATCACCAATTAAAGGAGGCGATTTATCAGATGGATACTTCTATATGTGAACTCCAAAAGAAGACTTGGAAACCATGGATAGAACCTCTACCCGTTATTTCCAATGAACCATTACAACCATCTATTCAAAAAGCACTATCCTTATATTTGAAACTACTTCCCGATACCCTTAAGTACACTTTTCTTAGGCCTGACAAAACTCTCCCTGTAATCATTTCATCCGCTCTTAATAAGGAACAAGAGAGTAGATTATTGGCCACACTTATCAAATTTAAGCGAGCAATAGGATGGACTGTCGCTGACCATAAGGGGCTTGACATGTCGATATATATGCATCATATACATTTAGAGGACAATGTCAAAACCTCACGAGAAAGCGAACGACGGTTAAATCCAAATATGAGGGAATTTGTTCAAAAGGAAATCATAAAACTACGAGACACATGTATTATTTACCCGATTTTTATAGTGAGTGGGTAAGCCCAATCCAAGTAGTCCCAAAGAAATCTGGGATTACTGTAAAAGAAAATACGGCTGGTGAATTGGTGCCATTACGTGAAACTATAGGGTGGCGTGTATGCATTGACTATCGGAGGCTCAATTCAATGACTCGCAAGGATCATTTTTTGCTACCTTTCATTGATCAAATTTTTGAAAAACTTGCGGGCCAGGAATATTTTTCCTTTCTAGACAGATATTTAGGGTGCAACCAAGTTTCGATCTACCCAGAAGATCATGAAAAGACTACTTTGACATGTCCTTTTGGGACGTTTTCTTATTGTCACATACCCTTTGGGTTATGCAATGCACCTGCAACATTTCAAAGATGCATGATGGCAATCTTTTCTGATATGATAGACAAGTTCCTTGAAGCATTCATGGATGATTTTTTGGTGTTTGGCCAAACTTTCGATTCTTGTCTTAATCATCTTGCCCTCGTCTTAGAAAGATGTAAAGAAACCAACTTAGTGCTAAGCTAGAAGAAGAGTCATTTCATGGTTCAAAAAGGCATAGTACTAGGGCATATTGTCTTAAAAAGGGGGATAGAAGTTGACAAAGCTAAGGTCGATGTAATAGCGAGCCTACCATCACCAACTTCAGTGCGGCAGATTCGATCTTTTCTTGGTCATGTCAACTTCTAGCACTGATTTATTGAAGATTTTTCAAAAATCTCGAGACCATTATGTCGACTATTAGCAAATTATGTACCATTTAACTTCGACGATGCCTATATTGACACATTAAACAATCTTAAGGCACTTCTCTCATCTGCCCCAATTATTCAACCTCCTGACTATTCACTTTCGTTCAAAGTAATATGCGATGCTTTTGATTACGCAATAGGCGTCGTCTTAGGAGAGCGAAGAGATAAGATTCCTCATGTAATTTATTATGTAAGTAGAACTTTGATCATATAGCTCAGGTTAACTATACCACCACTGAGAAAGTGATTTTCGCTATGGTCTTCGAGTTGGATAAATTTTGAACATACCTATTGAGATCTAAGATTGTGATCTTCTCTGATCATTCTGCACTAAAATATTTACTATCTAAAAAGGATGCAAAACCAAGACTAATCAGGTAGATCCTTCTTTTGCAGGAATTCAACTTCAAGATCAAGGACAAGAAGGGAGTTAAGAACGTGGTGGTTGATCACCTGTCCAGAATAGAAATGCTTGAGACCATAAGTAAAGAATCTCTGCATGATACTTTTCCAGATGAGCAATTTTTTGCCATCCAAGCTAAAGTTCCATGGTATGCCAATATATTGGCAACAAGTAATATTCCTCTGATCTAGTCTAATCAAGATAGATATATATTCTTTGGTAACATAAAATATTATATTTGGGAGGATTCAGACCAAATAATTAGAAAATGTGTACCCGATAGTGACACCCATAGTATCCTACAATTTTGTCACACCTATGCTTTTGGGGGCCACTTCGGTGGTAAGAAGACGGCTAATAAGGTACTATAATCCGGGTTTTATTGGTCATCATTATTTAAGGATGCCCAAAATTTTTGTCAGGCCTGCAACAGTTGTCAAAAGTTAGGAGCCATATCCAGAAGAAACATGATGCCCCTTCAACTGATTGTGGTCGTAGAACCTTTTGATGTCTGGGGCATTGACTTTATGGGCCCCTTTCCACCTTCGTCTAGATTAATATATATACTTGTGGCCGTTGACTACGTATCAAAATGGGTAGAAGCAATGGCTGCATGCACAAATGGCCATAAGGTGGAAGTTTCTTTCATCAGAGAAAGTATATTTGCACGGTTTTGGACCCCACAGGCTATTATAAGTGATGGAGGAAGTCATTTTTATAACAGATATTTCGAAAGCGTCACAAGAAATATGGTGTTATACATAAAATTGCAACCCCCTTCCACTAGCAAACTAGTGGACGGTTGAGGTTTTCAACTGAGAAATAAAGAAGATACTGAAAAGAACGGTAAGACCTGATAGGAAAGACTGGTCCGTCAGATTGATTGATGCTCTATGGGCATATAGAACAACTTATAAAACTCCCATTGGCATGTCTCTTTTCCATTGGTGTATGGTAAAGCCTGCCACTTGTGGAAATAGAGCATAGAGCTCTATGGACCATCAAAGTATTAAACTTTGTGTTGGATGCATCCAGCAAGCAACGAAAACTCAAACTCAATGAAATCGAATAAATTCGAAACTGTGCGACCATGGATTTTCTCGAACTCGTCGTGGTGATGCACTCGCGATGGAATAAAATGTACAGTCGCCACCCAGAGATTTTGGTGACCCGGGAAACCTTTAAATCAATATTTTGAGCACCGAAGTGCTAAATATGACTCTGATTTACCGGTCTTTGCCAAAGGCTCTAGGGTAGGGGCTTTGGTTATCGATTAGGAAGGGTTTAGATCAACCCGCACGTAGCGGTCTCTATCTATGGCTAAAATAATAAATAAAAAAAAATGGGCGGAGCTTCCCCTTGCCCGAAGGCAATACGGTCCTATCAATCTTTGAGCCAAACCGAAATTTCGGCGGCGTAACGGCTTGAATCCTTGGACGGAGGAAATGCCAAGAAGGTAGAGGAAGAGAGGGGTGAGTCGGAGCTCACAGGCCCTTGTTGCATCATGGAAGACCTTCGCTTCGGCATACCTCCGATGGCTTTATATGGCTTAAACGGTAGGGGAATGGGTTCTAATGCTAGGATTCGGTAGATAGGAAGTGTAGGATGAAGCTAGGGACTAAGCTTGGCTAAAAAAAGGTTGATCTAATGGTTGAAATGGGTTGAAGGGTGAACTAAGCATGCTGGAATTCTAGTTGAAAAATATAAAATAAAATAATATTTTCTCTCACTTGGGCTCTCTCTCGTAAGCTAAACTTTCCACCTTAATTCTTCAACCCTTTGGAAAGAGGGGGGCCTCTCTATTTATAGAGAAGAGGTGGGTTAGAGGGTTACTTAAGGCCTAATTTGTTTAGCAATTAGGTAATCCTCCATCTAAGGTTTTCTAGGTTTTTAGGATCCTAGGGGTTTGGGAAACTAGTTTCAATGGCCGATGATGGGGTGAGACCATGGGTGACTTAAGGGTTGTCAATAAGCTCAAAGGGGGTGCAACCAACCTTAAGACACCCACCTCAACCAAGGGGATGGTCAAAAGGTCAAACCAGATAAAGGAAATTTGAGCATTTGATGACAATAACTGTAGCTAAGCTGTGCATATATATTACATACGCCAAGTTATATGTACAGTGATTTTCATAAAAACCAAAGGAGATCTGAGAAGGTGAGTGTCCGTGGTGGGCCCTACCTATGCTGGGCGTATGTATTATATACGCCCAGCCAAATTTGGCCCAAAAATGCCAAGCGTATATAATATATACGCCTAACCAAAATGGGGCCAAATTTGTTGGCCATATTTAATACATACGCTTGAGCAAAAGTTATGATTTTATGTGAAACTTCAATCGGCCATAACGTTTGAACTACAACTCTAAATTGGGTGATCTTTGGCTTGCTGGAAAGCTGGATAAGTCCTCCTTCCAATGTTATCGAGCTCCTCCTCAGCAATGAACTGTGTAAAATTTTATAGCTCTCCTCCCATCAATTGCTCAGAAGGGTTAAAGTTGGGTCTAGGAAGGGATCCTAGGGTTTAGGGGTGATCTCTAAGGGTTAGGGGAATGGTTCTAATGAGTTCAGAGTGATTCTTAAAGGTCTGGGTTGGTTCCTAAGGGTTCAAGGGTGCCATCGAAAGCATAGGGGTACATCTCTCTCGGAGTACAGACAGATCAGGCCTTGGGCCGAATTTGGGTGTCTACAGATGCCCCTCTTTGGTATTCAATCACTAATGATCGGACGCCAAAGACAAGAGACATCCGAAGAGGTCCAAGGCACGTTTGATGGGTCCGCCTGGTTCAACTCAATTCTCAAACATTCATGGTGATGGTGAGTGTACGTAAGCCCTCTCATTTCGGGATATCGTCCGTACCTCAAAGCTAATAGTCCCCAAATGCATTGCGACATTACTGGGCATAAGTGCGGTGATCAGAAAAAGTGTAAGCCCGCTAACCGGGATATCATCCACTTCTTAAGGGAAATTATAGATTTGTGACGTTGAGTATTAATCTGGACCAGACAACTCCATGAAACGGGGTGATCGATCTGTGCTTCGAAATCAACCAAGTACAAAGCGAAGGCCTACAAATTGTGTCTAATCCTATAGGGTATTGGCAGCCCCATTGGATTGGCCACAGGTGCCCTGACCTAGGTAAGGCTCAGAGTCTTTGGGCGAACCCATCAACCTCGAGGTTGCTTTAGCATGAGTTACCTAAGTGAAGCGAATATTAATGTCGCAACACTTCTTGGGAATGCATGCCCATTTTCAAAGTGAATTTTTGTGTGTTATTTTCTGAATTTTCTTTTGTTTCGAGGCCTCTAAGCAAAGCTCGAGGACCTCTGGCAACTTTATTCTTGCACAACTCTTTAAGTGGATCAAATGTCAGTTGATACGCTTTAAGAGTGCATGCGCTCTGCCAGGGATAGGTACACCTTGGGGATGTGTACGTTCCGGTGGTGAGGTACTTCTGATTCACACGAACCGGAGTGCCTTAACTTGAGACAAAGCTAAAAAAGATCGGGCTAGGACCAAACATCCATCGAAAGATATGGTTAATTCTAGCCTCCATCCCCAATGAAATCACATCTTACTAACTATTCACAGACAGACACCCATCAGGGGCGTTAAGCAGCAAATAGGCGCGAACAGAAGCCTCAACCCTAAGGTACAATTTACAAGGACAAACGACCATCCTGTGGATACCCAGACGCAAGTGCGTACATTCAACAGGGACTCCGTGCCTATACAGGTTCTAAGCCTATGTAAAAGGAAATAAAATAGAATGAGCCCTTTGGTCTGTATGTTTGCACATAGTTTGGTTGGTTGTAATTTCATTTTTGACGGGTCAGTTTCGACTGACAATAGACTTTTCGAATGGTCTGAAGTCGGGTACACTCTTGGTCAACATAGATCCGAGGGTGGATGATCAAAGCCAACGCTTGGAAGGTGGGGTCAACCTACTCAGGTTTTTTTACTACATAACAAAAGGTTGTTATTCCTTCTCCTTCTTTTACTTTTTCTTTTTCTTCTTTTTGCTTTCTTTCTTCTTCTTTTTTTCATATTTTTTTTTCATGTCAGTTCGAGACTTTCAGCATGCTCAAACTGTTTCTATATGTGCATGTATCCTTAGGTGGATCAACATGTCATGTTGATACGCCTTAAGGATGTGTGCATTTTGGTGATAAGTCCTCGGTGTGCCTGTCGGGTTAGGTATTGCCTTCTGGGGCATGTTTAGGGAACAGGGAACAGGGACCAGGGATGGGTAAAATTATCTGCCTGCCAGATCAGGTATGGGGTGTCCCTGTGTAAAACAGGGTTCGAGAATTTTCGAGTGAACCCGATCATTTTGAATTGATTTAACACGGTTCTCGGAGTGGTGCAAACAGGCATTGCGACGCTCTTTTGAGAACTAGTATTTTCTTTTGGCATTTTTCCTTTTTCTCTTTTTTCATTATTTTATGTGAATCTCTCTTTCTTCATTTTTTTTTTCTTTTTTTTTTTGCAAAATTTTTTTCATGATTTTATGATTTTATGGGAGCCCTTGGCGGGCGCTTACAGATCTAGATCCGCTTATTGTAGCACGGTCCCTTTGGGCCAATTGAAGGGAGCTCGAAGGGCCATTTGGGGATGAATGCACCATCGCCCGATGGTACCTGGGCTTCAAAGAGGGACCGAGCCTTGATTTAGAGCATACAGAGGGCCTGTCAGGCCATCAAAGCCAAAATTTGGTGGCGATATAATATATAACCGCCAATCAAGAAGAATTGTTCAGCGATATATTATATACGCGACCAAAATCAGCAGCTTTAAAGCCTTGCCCACAAAAGGGCCCCTCTCTTTCAAACTCTATCTTCTTCCCTCCTTCCTTCTCAAGTCCGGGACAGCCCCCTAGGGTTTTTACATTTGATTTTTCTTGAGTTCTATCACCGGGAATTGTTTTTGTTGTTTTTTTTTTTTGGACATGCTTGATGTTCCTTCTTTTTGTGGCAAAATATGTATATTATTTATTTTATATATATATATATATATATATATATATATATATTTTAGTATATGTGATCCTCATGCCTACGCTCCTCTTTTTTTTTATTAAATCATCCTCCATCTTTTATCATTCATCCCCCCCCCCTTTTTTTTATTATTATATCATCATCATTTATCATCCATCATCGTTTCTTTTTTTCTTGTTTATTTGTTTTTCTTTCATGACGGATTAGTGCCTTTTTCTTCCTTCTTTTTTTTTATTTGCCTTTTTGTTGTTTTTTTTTTCTTTCTTCTTTTTTTTTGTTTGAAATGCTTGATGTTCTTACTTGTGGTGAAAGATTAATGCTCTTTTTTTTTTTAGTACATGTGATTCCTTAGGCCTATGCTCCTCTCTTTTTTTTCATTCATTTTCATCATCATTCATCATCATATTTTTCATTCATTTTTGTGATGGATTGGTGCATTTTTTTCTTTTTCTTTTTTGTTATTTTTCTCTCTTCTATTTTTTGTAGCCCTTTCTTATACCGATGTGTTCCATATTTTCAGATGTCTAGCGACGAAGGGCAGGGTCCACAGGAGGGGCCAAAGATGGCCTATGGTCCTCATGGGGAGCAGTTCATCATTTCGCAGCGCTCCTCTCAACCTTGGTATGAGATGCAAGGCGAAGCCGCCCACACTGGCCTTCTCCATTGTCAGCACACCCACATTTCCAACTTCGGGATCGCTGGCCAGGTAAACAGATGAATCCTTTTCTTTTGCTTTGATGCCTTTATCATATCATTTTGCTCCTACTTGACAGATCCCTTTTGTTTGCAGCCTCTACCACACATCATGTTCTGGGGTGGCTGGTTCGATCTCCAACACCTCGTCCTCTATCTTCCCCCAGTGGTGAAGGACCTGCTTGCTCAAGCTAGTGTTAGGGATTTTATCTCCTACCCCACTGTGAGGGCCGACACGGCATATCTGAAGGCCCTGATAGAGCGCTTCCACCCTGAGACCATGACGTTTCACATGGCCATGGTTGAGATGACCCTCACACCCACGGACTGGTCCATGATTACTGGGGTTCGTATTGGAGGGGTGTCAGTGACACCTACCCGCATGCCTGATAGGGAGGAGGTGACTCGGCTGATAGGAGCCTACCCAACCTCGGGGAATGTTCGTGGTTCTGAAGTCAAGTCGTCTTGGCTGGTTGGTCTGTTTGGGCCCCATGAGTTAATGGATCTGGGCCAGCCTGATGCGGCCATTTATCACGAGCCCGAGCGCGCATTGATGCTGGCGCGCATTTCTCTGTTGTTCCGCTTGGGCAGGACTCTCCTTTTAAATACCAGCGGAGGGCGGGTCTCATTATCCCTTCTTAGTCTTATGGTGAACTAGGACACTGTGCATCGATTTTATTGGAGTAGTGCTGGTTATGCGGTGCTCATGTCTAGCCTGGTGCGAGCCATACTTGGGGAGTCCAGCTCCGTTGTGGGCTTTTGGCCTGCACTTGAGGTATTTCATCCTTTGGTCTCAATTTGTCCGACTTTTCCTTTTTGTGGCATATCTATTTTTATCTACTTGCTTTCTCAGGTTTGGGGGTATCTGCATTTCCAACCCGGTCGCCCTATGCTTCTCTCCGAAGTTCCCACGTTCCCCCTTATGAGTAATTGGCACGTGAACCGCCGTCGGGAGGTGGGTATGAAGCACCTGGAGTTAGGGTTGCGCTCCTAGTTTGATCTGTTGATCCCTGAGCAGGTATAACAATTTCTCTCTTTGCAAATTTGATAGCTCTTTTGTGCTATGGGTTCTAACCAAATGCATATATCTCTCCTCCTTTTTGTCGAGCAGGTCATCCTTGATCCTTACGTTAGATCCCCATTCTGAAATGTGGATGTAGTGGGCCCCTCTCATTTTTTTGTTAGACCGACGCATTATTTTCTTCAATGGGTCTTGGTCTCGGGCCTATTACCTAGGAGAGAGGGTGGTTCATCAATATCGTCCTCTCTTCACTGTGCCCCAAGCTCCTCCGGCTGATGTATTGGCTCCTGAAGGTTCTACCGAAGTGCTTATCGCTCGCTTTCTCCACCACGGGGTCCCCATTGATGACCTTCTCTTTCCTGGGGGATATCAGATGTGGTATGAGTCTCTGCCCTACCATTCTCTGCTGCCCCAATTCGTGCTTGGTGCTAACTTTTTGGCTTTTGGTGGTCCGTGATCTCAGGTAATGTTCTTTCCTCTTTCTATTTAGCAGCCTTCCATATGATTACCTTGATTGCCCTGCAATTTGAACCAAAAATTGTTTATCTCCATAGTTTGGACAAGGTGACGATTCAGATGAGGGGGATGAGGCAGCTGCTCCTGATGAGGCTACCGGTGCTGGACCTTCTAACCCTTCTGGTGCTGGCGCTTCCGACAGTTCGCCAACTGAGGTCCAGGGGACTTTTAAGCATTTGGATGATGCCTTTCTGTCGCGTATGTGTGCCGATGTGGCTGAGAAGGCACGCATATCTGCCGAAGCTATTCGGATCCCACCCCTTGAGCTGATCCCTGGGGTAATCTCTCCCTTGTTACCTTGCTCTTCTGTTTTCTTGGATCATGCCAACGACCTGTGTGACTGATACCTCTCTCTTTTTTTTTTGCAGAATTATGAGTCGGCCATGAACCAAGCCGAATACTACCGCAACATTGTCGGGCTTAGGGAGGCTGAGGTGGTGAGTGAATACTGACCGCACCTAATCATTTTCTTATTTATTTTCTGCTCGTTTCCCTACCTAACGGCCTTTGGTGTGTTTATGCAGCGTGCTCGTGAAAAGGAGTCGCACTCTCTGCTCGGCCACATCTCTCAGGCATGGACTCAGGTGGGGGAGACCCGTACTTTTCAAAGAGCGACCCATGGCTGGAAGAAATCAAAGGGGGCTGCCCAGGACTAGTTTACTTTCTAAAAATTTGAAAGAGTGAAACAGTTTAGACTTTGATTTATTGGGGATCTGTAATAATTCTTTTTTTTTTTTAAAGCAACGATTTTTTTGGATGGTTTTATGATTTTCATGGTTTATATGAATGCTTCGTTTGGTTATCTCTCTGATTTTATGGTTTCTTTTTTCTTGCCATGGAGCGGACTAGAGCCCCTCCAATGATGGGGTTGAGCCCGTATGAGATTCCCCGTATATACCACAGATACAGCGTCATTCGAGGGTTCCCATGGCTGTGTGAGCGTGCCCGCTTGTGGGCTGCCCCGAGATAAAATAGTAGGCTAAGCGAAATCCGTTCCTCCCTTGGGGAAGTAGAAAAGAATGGGCTAATGTGAGGGGAGCCACACTTCCCTGCCCTCTTTAACTGGGCGTATATATTATATACGCCTGGCAAAAATTTTGAAATTTTGCCTTGGCGTATATAATATATACGCCGGGCAAAATATTTTAAAATTTTGCCTTGGCGTATATATTATATACACCTCATATAACTGGGCTCGACGGGTTCTTAATAACCCGAACCTGGCCCTCTTTGGCTCCCTTTTCACCCGGGCTTGGCCTTTTTGCCCCCTTCTTCTTTTATTTTCTCTCTCCTCTTTTTCGAGTGGGGACCCTACATTAGCTGATTTCCATAAAGACCAACTTTGTATGTCCATGGACCCGCTTCCCAAGAAAGGCCCAAATTCTCATATGGAGGCTGGGGCTAGTATACTTCCCTGTTTGGACCCAGGGCCTAATTTTTTGCATAAATGGTGTGATAGCTTGGTCGAGGGTGAGCTCGCTGTTCTGGATCGCCTCGGGTTATCCCGCCTTTCCTTCCTCCTTGCTATTCCTCCATTTCCCAATCTCTTGCAAGCGGCTTTGGCGTCGTGGGACCATAGGGCCCACGTCTTCAGATTTGGGTCTAGGGAGCTTATCCCAACCTTGGAAGAGCTAGCCTCTATTACCGGCTTGAGGATGCATCGAGGACTTGCCAAAGTGGTATCCAGATCGGGGTATGCAAAGGCGGTCCACGCGGTTCTTGGTTTGAAAAGGGGTGAGTATGAGAAGGGCTTCGCCAGAGGGCCCACCAGGTGCTCGATGAAATTCCTGAGAGAACTTTTTGGCGACTTGAGTCTCCGAAAGTTGCCTATCCGAGATCCTTTCAATGTGAAGGCCTTTGCCCTTTATTTGTTGTTGGAAGTTCTCTTCTTTACTGGGGGTGAGACATTTGCCCTCGGGTTATGTGATGTCTTGATTGAATTGGAGGGAGGTCGTTCGCTAGTGCACCTGGTTCTGGCTGAGATGTATCGGGGCCTGGATGCCTCCGCCTCGGGCCGGGTCGGGATCCTTAGAGGGAGTCCACTCCTTATTCAGATTTGGCTAGGAGAGCAATTGGTTGTCATGGAGCCCATGCCGAGATTTTGCTTGATAAGAGGGGATGTGGGTCGGGGCTTTCTGATCCGGTGCTCAAGACTGCCCCATGGGAGCATCAAGGAACTGAGCCTGTGGCTATTCGATGCAGAGTTGATCTGGCAACTTCCCTGGCTGGACGGCACCTTTCCGATTGTCCGCTCCCGGGATTGTGAGGGTATCACGCTTTTGGGGTTGACTAGTAGTACCTACTATTTCCCATCTCGGGTGCTCCGTCAATTCGGATATACCCAACATGTGCCGTGCACTGTGAGGCCGCCCTTGTGCTCTCTGATATTCTCTCAGGGTTCTCTCAGTGACCTAGACCACATAGCAGCCTTCTGGGAGACCCGCCAATCGACGCATATGTGCAGCTTAGTTCAGGGGGCGTCCTCTCTTCTGATTACGAGGTTTGGCTGACATCCAAGGGCTTACCTGTCCCTAATCTGGTTTTGGTAGATGCAACAGAGACGGCCCTAGCCATACAAGGAAACGATGCTCCGGACTAGGATTGAGTCTCTTTCTGTAGAGAAGCTGGCTTTGACTGAGGCTTTGGGGAAGGAAAGGGCTAGAGCTGATATGGCGGAGGTGAGAGCTACTACGGTCGACAGTGCGGTTCTTCGGTTAACTGGGCTTTTGACTAAGTCTCGCGATGCGGCTGACGCTTCACGGAGGCGGAAGAAGAGTCATCATGGTAGGTGGTTGTTTGATCGAAATGCCCGTGAGGACTCTCTTCTTGCAGAGATCGGTGCTTTGAAGCATGGTTCCTGCCCCTGACCTGTTCTTGCACATACCATAGATCATATACACAGAGGGGGGGTGATGCCCCTTAACAGAGATCTCCTTCCTTTTTTGGGTTGTTACTTTTTTTGTTTTTTTTTTTTTTTATACTTGTGCAGAAAGTAGAAAGTAGAAAGTGTGACATGTTATATTTTTTTGGGACGTGACACTTCATACGTAACGTTGTAAGAAAAGAAATGAAGTCTGCTATATATACATATATATTTTTTTTTTGGTGTTCGAATTTTCTTCCATACGTCTTGCAAGGTAAGGTTTCTTATGGAAAAGGAAAAAAAAAAATTTTTTTTTTTTTTTTTTTTACACAGTGTGAGGCTCTTTATGGAAAAAGAAAATCTACTATCTTTCTTAAAATTTTCTCTTACACAGTGTGAGACTTTTTATACAAAAGGAAAATTTATTATCTTTTTTAAAATTTTCTCCTTTTCTCCTTCTCCTTTTTATGATGTCAGTATTTACGAGGCCAACTAGTGGGTCCTTTTTTTAGCATGGTTGAACCCTGTTTATGAGGCTCTGATTTTTCTTTTTAAACATGGATAGGTCAGCTTCCCCAAGATTGATTGGTCTTCTACCTTTACCTTTGGTCATGTCTCAGACGATGCGGTAGAGACGACATACTTGATCGGGATCCGATCCAATTTCTGACATGAGCGGCCCAGTAAATGGGAGAAGAGGCTTTAAGGGGTCCAGACTAAAATAGGCGGGCCAGAACAAATCTTCTCCTAACTCTCCTTTCTTGACATTTTTGCTCACAGCTCCCAAGATGGGTTTTCGCCATGCCTATCATCCCTGTTTTTACCCGTAGCGCCCTTTTGGGTTTTCACCACGTCCATGGGTTCGCTCTCTTACCCCAGGTGCCTTTTCAGGTTTTCACCTAGTCCGCGTGAGTTCACTGTTTTTACCCGCAGTGCCCTTGCAGTTTTTCACCACGTCCATCTTGCTTTGAACTCAAATTAATTAATAATTTCTTTTCTTTTTCTTCTATTTTTTTTTTTTTTAGAACCAGAAAGCCACGACATGGACAATGATTCCGTCGTAACCGGTTGCATGGGGTTTTGGTGTCGTGTCACGACTTGGCTCATGTTGACTTAACAGATAATATGATTGCTTGCGAACCTACAAAGAGGGCTTCCTTCAGGGTGTAGCTCGGCCATGGGTAGGGTTAGGATTTGAAGGTATGCTGGATTAAAAGGGTTTCCTTGATACGGCTTCAGCTTTCTCAACACTCTCTCTTCCTTGGGGGTTTTTTACTGTACATGCCCACACATTTTTTTTGTTATTCTTCTTCTTTTTTTTCATTTAAGACAATCTCTTTTTGAGGTTTTGCATTTTTAATTTTTTTGGATTTGATAGTGACTCTATACTCATGTATCTTTCCTCTCTTTTTTTTTTTGGTATATGTACACGTATATTTTTTTTGGGGGAATGGGTTTTTTGAAAGAAAGGCCCAGGTTCAAATGGGGTAGCAAAGGATATAATCACTTTTAGGGATGTTTTTTGGGCTACTGTGCTTGGAATGATGGCCTCTTTTGGGTGGTTCTTAAGCAGTCACATATCTGTTTCATCAATATTACCTTATCACGATAGACTATGAGTAGAACCATCGGACGTATCCAACATTGATGGGCTCGGGAAGATGATCTCTGTCCATGGTGGTGAGGCGGATGGCGTATCCCGGCAACACCTCTCGAATGACGTAAGGTCCTTCCCAGTTCAGCTTAAACTTTCCTCTTGGATTGGCATGGAGGGATGGGAAGATCTTCTTCAGTACAGTGTCTCCTACCTTTAGATCTCGACCGCAGACACATTTATTTTAAGCGCGTGCGATTCTCCCCTGGTAAACTTGAGTGTGACACAAGGCTAGGAGTCTCTTCTTATCTAATAAGTTTAATTGTTCAATGCGGTATCTCTCTCTGCTTCGGGTAAGCCTGATTCCATGAGGATTCTGAGCGAGGATACTTCAACCTCTACCGGGAGGACGGCCTCGGTTCCATACACAAGGGAGAACGGGGTTGCTCCTGTAGCAGTACGGATAGACGTTCTATAGACCCAAAGTGCGAAAGGTAACTACTCACTCTAATCTTTGTAAGTGACTACCATCTTCTCCAGAATGCAGACTAGAGTTTTGTTGGCCACCTCTACAGCTCCGTTCGTCTGAGGCCTATATGGGGATGATTGATGATGCTTGATCCAGAACTGCTCGCACAAGGCCTGGATGCGCCTATTAGCGAAATTAGTGCCATTATCAGTGATGATATCCTTAGGCATGCCGAATCTACAAATGATTTTATTCTTGATGAACCTTTCAGCGTGACTGGCCGTGATGTTGGCATATGACACCGCTTCTACCCACTTGGTGAAGTATTCAATGGCGACGAGGATGAACCGGTGTCCGTTTGATGCTTTCAGATTAATCATTCCAACAACGTCAAGGCCCTAGGTAGCAAATGGCCAAGGAGTGGTCATGCAGTGAAGATCAATGGCAGAAGCATGTATCAGACTGGAGTGTTCTTGACACTTGTAGCATTTTTGAACTTGTTTGTAACAATCCGATTCCATGGTGGTCCAGAAGTATCCCTGCCGTAGGATTTTCTTAGCAAGCATGTGACCGCCGACGTGGGCTCCGCATACTCCCTCATGGATTTCTTTCATAATATTGACCACTTCACCTTCAGTGAGGCACCTGAGTAAGACGTTATTTTATGATCACTTGTAGAGGCATTCCCCACAAATAACGTAACCTGTCGATAAACGTTGAATAGTTCGTGATCTGTCTTGGATGTACTCTCCAGTAAAGTTAGGGTCTCGAGGAAATTCTTGATATCTGAGAACCAAGGTGGCTCATCATCAGGGTTTGTAGGTTCCTCAATCTTGAGGCAAAAGGCCGGCTCATTCCTCTGCTCGATCATGATTGGCTTCATCTCAACACCATAAGGGATTTCAATCATTGATGCGAAAGTTGCTAATGCATTGGCGAAGCAATTCCTTATCCGGGGAACGTATGAGAAAGTCACATCTTGGAAGCAAGATATCAGATCTTCGAGGTGTTCATGATAGGGGATCAGTTTCTCATCTTTCGTCTTCCAATCACCATTCGTCTAGCATATGATTAACTGTGAATCACCAAATACTCGAAGGTGAGATACATTCAGATCGAGAGCTGCCTGCAAACCGACAGTGCAAGCTTCGTACTCAACCATATTGTTCGTGCAGGGGAAGTTGAGCTTGATAGAGATCGGTACATGGGATCCTTTTGGTGAAATTAGGATGGCGCCAACTCCTTGGCCCTCGACATGTGATGCTCCGTCAAAGTGCATTACCCATGATTCTTCTGCTTCTTCTGTATTGTCTCCTGTCATGAACAGGATGTCCTCATCGGGGAATTTAGTCTTTAGAGGCTCGTAGTCAGGCAAAGGGTTCTCAGCAAGATGATCAGTGAGCGCCTGCCCTTTGATCGATTTCTGAGTGACGTACGTGATGTCGAATTCAGATAATAAAAGTTGCCATCGTGCAGTTCGACCAGTGAGAGTAGCACGTCTCATAATCAGTGAACTTCTTGCTCAGGTATTAGATGGCCTGCTCTCTTCTTCCTGTCTCATCATGCTGTCCTAGCACACAACCCCTGGAAAACTCTATCGTGGACAGGTAGATTATTAGGGGTCTACCAGGTACAGGTGGTACCAATACTGGAGGATTTAGGAGGTAACCCTTGATTTTGTTAAATGTAGCTTGGCAGTCATCATTTCACTCAACTGGCGAATCCTTTCTTAGTAGTTTGAAGATCGGTGTGCATATCGGAGTTAACTATGCAATGAACCTACTGATGTATTGGATTTTGCCTAAAAAGCCTCTGACCTCCTTCTCTGTAGACGGTGGTGGGATTTCAGTGATGGCCTTGATCTTGGTCGGATCGACCTCAATGTCTCTCCTACTGACAATAAAACCTAATAGTTTTCCTGACATAGCACCGAATGCTCACTTCTAGGGATTCAACCGCAACCTGTACTTTCTCAACCTCTCAAACAGCTTCTGAAGGTTTACCAAGTGGTCGTCCCTTTTCAACGATTTGGCAATCATATCATCGACATACACTTCAATCTCTCGGTGCATCATGTCGTGGAATAGGGCCGTCATTGCTCTCTAGTAGGCTGCCCCATCATTCTTAAGCCCGAATGGCATCACCTTATAGCAGAAGGTACCCCAGGGAGTGATGAAAACAGTCTTTTCTCGGTCGACCTCTGCCATCTTAATCTGATTGTAGCCCGAGAATCCATCCATGAATGAGAGCATTCCATGCTTAGCAGTGTTATCGACCAAGATATCGATGTGGGGTAATGGAAAGTCATCCTTAGGGCTCGCCTTGTTGAGATTTCGAAAATCAATGCACATTTGAACCTTCCCATCCTTCTTTGGTACAGGGACAATATTGGCCAGCCACTGCGGATACTTGGTTAGTATGAGAAACCCCGCATCATACTGCTTAATGACCTCGTCCTTCACCTTCAATATCCATTCAGGTCGGAGGCATCTCAGCTTTTGTTTAATCGGCTTAAAATCAGGGTAGAGTGGCAGCTCATGCTCAACCAGATCGGTATCCAAACTAGGCATGTCTTCATACGACCATGCAAAGATATCTTGGTATGACTGAAGGAAGTCTATCATACCCTTTCTCTCCGCAGAGGACAACGATGTTCCAATTTTGGTGATTCTAGGAGCCTCATTGGTGCCCAAATTGACGTCCTCTGTCTCTTCGACGATCAGGGTCGGGCCATGCTCAAAATCGGGAAATTGCTTGAGGAGCTCATTGGGGAGCTCATCGATTTGACCTTCCTCGTCCAGACTCGTGACTCCTACCTCTTCTTGTATTTCTACAGGAAAGGGGTCGGCTTCACATGGGACGAGTATCACGACATCATTTTTAATTTTATTGAGAATTTTAAAGGACAATATTTTTGGAATTTTCATTTTTTCTATTTTTATGGTTTTCTGCAATTTTTCAGAGGTTAGCCCCCGGCGAGGTGGATCTCTATATATACAGGGTAGAGTGTCCCAGAGGCTAACCTCACTTTTTACAGGTTGTTCTTTTTTGGAGAGCCGGTGCCGTATTCATGGCTTTTGGCGGCTCCCAGGAGTTGGGGCAAAGATGCCCAGTTACTTACCTGTGAGGCCTGACCTTTACCCTTTTGGTTGGAAATGGCATCGATAGGCTCTTACAGTTCCTCCCTCAGCATATTTACATAGGGATCCTCTGAGACCCTGTCCTCTATGGTTAGGATGGGCCCAAAGCGACTGGTGCTATAGTGACGGTTAGGTCGGGGAATCTTTTCCTCAAATAAGGAGAGGGCGGCTAAGTCCACCTCCAGGTCTGGGGGGGTGATGTAAGGGTTGGTAGGATGGGCAGAAACAGACTTGTGTGGGGTTACTGTTAAGACCTGAAAAGTACCACTTTTCACCCCTTAACTTAATCTCTATTAGACCCTTAATCAATTAATAAATGTGTTTTTAGTCTACTATGTAGGTAATAAGCAGCAGCTACAAATAAACCCCTAACCATTCCAGGAAGCCTACTGTTGATCCAGATGCCCCTCAAAAATGTGAAGGTAGAACTCAGGCAGAGAATTGGCTACAGCAGAGGCACAGTAAAGCAGAAATAAATTAAGAAGAATGCCTCGCACAGATGTCGCAGGGCTCAATTTAACCTGAAAGAATACGTCGCGCAGTTGTCACGGACTTCTGAAGGGAGCACAGCAACTGATCACACAGTCCCCGCACCATTTGCGCGTAGATGAATGTCAACAAGGAGTACAAAGTATACTCTGTGCGGTTCTCGCGAGGCTCAGTCTTAAGCTCTGGCGAAGCTCTCACACAGCTTAAAAGAGGAGTCTGCAACCGTCACACAATTCACTGAATAGAGAGAGCTCCAGACATTCTAGTGCGCGGCTGTCGTGCAATAGTCATGAGACACACACTTTCAAGGAACTTCTCGCGCGATCTAAAAGCCTATGTACATTGTTCTCTTCACGAGGATCGCCGTGAGATTCATCAAGGAACAAATTGCGCGCACCATTCTCGGGCCAGTTCTCGCGCCATTCAAATGCAAAGACCGATCCCACGACGCCCAAAGCATTCTCGCGATGATCAAAGTACCAACCCCATGATTGCAAGAGCTTCAAGGCAAAGCAATCCCGCGATGCCAATTCTACCATGCAGCAAGATCTACAAATCCTTTCTACTCAGTGAGGATCGGGTTCTAAACTTCTCCCCACTTTTGCAAGGGTAATCTGGGAACTTCCAGGAACTACGGTAAGCACTCTAATGCTACAATCTCTGTGCACACGCTTTGAGGCATCCAAGGGACAAGAATGGGCCGTAATTGCATTAATGAAATTAGGGTTTTCCTAACCCTAATTGATAGAGAACCAACTGCTATATAAACCTAAGCCTAGTTTAGGTTTAAGGGGGGCACTTGTTCTCAACTTCTGGGCTTCTTCTTGAAACCGACTACAGAATTACAGTAGGCTAAGGTTAAGGTTTAGGAGTTTTTCTTTTTCCTTTTTCTTTCTCTCTATAGTCCAGCACTTGCTGACTATGCCTTTGTATGATTAGATGGTATAGTTTTTAATGGAGTTTTGCAATAGGATTTATTGCATGTATGGGATGATGTTTTTGTTGTGAGTTGTTCTGTACAAGTCTGCTACCTTGAGATCCCCCATTGCTAAGTTATATCGTAAGAAATGGAGAATTGTTTTTAAGGTTTTATTTAGATCTAAGTGACCTGTGTGTCCAGGTTAGGCACATTGCAGGCCTTCTCCCACCATAGGATCCACTAAATCTGAATCCCCATGGGAGCTTGAGCTGGTAGCCTTGTGAACATGGTGGCAGCAGCAATGTTCTTGTTCTATCTTAGACCTTTGTGAGGAGGATAGCCTCTGTGAATAATCTGTGACCATTCAAGTGGACAGATTATAGCCCTAGGGTGAGGCCAATTCACGGAACTAAGACAGATTCTTCTTCTCTGCGTTTGTGCTTGTAGCCTTATGAGAGATTGTGCAGTGATAGACTCCCTTATATTTGTATAGATTTGCCATCAGATTGCAGATCAAATTTGGCTATAGAGATTGTCGGCTTGTGACTGGATCACTGCAGTCTTTCTAAAGCAGTGAACAGCCATGCTAAAAAGCTAGTACTCAAACTCTTGCTGGTCCTGTGTGTCCAGGCTCGTGCACTTTGTAGGCCTAGCCCCACATGCAGAACTTTAGAGGATGAGGTTCCTATGGATTCTTGAGCTTATAGCCATGATGAAGTAGTGCCTACAATGGTAAACTTGTTCTGACCCATCTCTAGATAGTGGTTCCCCTATTAGATAATCTATGACCATTAAAGTGGACAGGTTATAGCCATAAGGGATTGGATCATGGCACAAGGATGAGTTGGATTCTTTCTCCTCTTTGGTGATAATGTAGCCTTTGGACAGGATTTCTATAGCAACAGATCTGAGTCTGAGTTATAAGACCCCATCAGATCTGTAGCTAATAACATACTTCTCACCCTTTTATATTTTTTTTCTCACACTCCACCCATTTGCTCAACCCTTTCTATAGTTTAAACATTAGGACACCTTAGAATTTAGATTATAGTGACCCTAAATCCCCTTCCATTAAGGATTGTCAGATCTGTAGTCCGATCTGGAGAGCCTACTAAAGATAGCTCCCTTGGAGCTTTAGATCAACTTTCCCTGTGGGACGAACTCTTACTTATCAAAACTTGCTACAACAGGCCCTATATCTTGCAGGACTGTGCATATTTTAGGCTTGCTATCCCGTAATTTCATCCCACCTTTCATTCATTTTCATTCACTCCATTCTTATCACTGTCTTCAATAAAGTTAGTAGCAAGCACTTAAAAATATCCTAACAGTTACCCTTCTCTCCCCATTCAGATCAATCTTTACCACCCCGGTGCTCACAAAGGTTTGACGGATGTGGGGTCGGGCGGGAGTTTCTTTTTCCAGGTTGATTCCTCTGGCCCTGGCGACTGCTGCGGCTCTTATCTTTTCCTTGGCCTCTCTGACTTCTTCTTTAAGGGGCCTATAGCCCAGGCCAAATTTAGTTTGATGCTCCTTAGCCCTGAAGGGGTCTCTTCTTCCTTGAAGGCGTGGGCCCAGCCCTATCCCTTTTTGGTGGCCCCATCTGTGGGGCATGAACACAGCTGCATCCATTCCTACCCCAATTTTGGCAGGGGTTTTTTTAGGCAACTTGATGGTAACGGCTGAAAAGTCATACTCAAATCGATGGAGATCGATGTCATCTACTGTATGCGGCATGTTAAGCACTTTCAAATTATCAATATGCAGAGCGCTCCGCTCCCTGTCTTCTCTGCTCTCACCTACGATGGTGACGATTCTTTCGCTTGAGATGAATCGAAGTTTTTGGTGTAGAGTTGATGGTATTGCCCCCATCTCATGTAGCCACGGCCGGCCCAATAGTAGATTAAACGTAGACTTGATGTCCATCACCTGAAAGGGGACGGTGACGGTTTGCAGCCCGATGATCAGGTCGAGGTCTACTTCTCCTATAATTTCTCTCCTGGTGTTGTCGAATCCCCTGACACTTGTTATGGATGGCCGGAAGGTGTCGGGGTTCACACCAATTTTGATTGCCGTCCTCAGAGGGCATACGTTCAATGCCAACCCATTGTCTATTAAGACCAACGACACCACCAGGTTTCCTACTTCCACTGTTATATTTAGGGGCTTAGAGTGGTTGTTCCCCTCGAGCTACAGATCCACATCAGTGAATGAGATAGCATTTGGGGCCAATACTTACCCGATTATTTCTCCCACTTCATCTGGGTTTATGTGGGCGGAAACATGTGCGTCTTTGAGTGCTCCCATTAAGGCTTGAATATGGAGCAGGGACGTGATTAATAAATTTCACACAGTAATATGTGCAGGTGTTCTCTTGAGTTGTGTCTCCAACACATGCTCTTTGGCAATTTTCTCAAAGGGGTTCCCTGCGGCCTGCTCTTTCTTCTTCTCTTCTCCTCTGATGGCTATGTAGAAATCCTGCCAGAGCGGGTAATAAATTCAACAGTCTCCTCTCGGTTGCAACCAACATTCTTATCTGTCTGTTCATAGCTTAACGGTACTTGATGTGGGTCATAGGCAGGTTTTGGGATGATGAAGGGAGTGCATGGTAATTCTGGGGAGGATTGGGCTGGGTATGTCGGATTCTCAGGTCCGACCAGGTTGACTCAAATAAGGGGCAGAATGGTAGTGGCAGGAATTGGCGGGGTTAAACTGGCGGCTGCGGAGGGGACTTGTACCGGCATTACCTGGGCATGGTAAGGCCAGTGGTGATTGGGAGTGGGTGAGGGGTTGTTTGTTTGGGTAGGGGTGGAGTTAGATTAGGGGTGAAATAACGTAGGGATGGTGGGGGTGCGCCTGGGATGGAGTGACTGGGAGACGTTGGAGGTGCGGGTGGAGCGGGGTGATAGGGATATGAAGGGTTTGTATATGAGGTGGCATGGTGGGGCCATGATGGGTTTGCGGATGAAACGGGGTAAATTAGGGATGATGGAGTTGTGCATGGAGCGGGGTGACTGGGATATGACGGGGTAGTAGATGGATTAAAGGGGTATGGATATGAAGGGTTTGTATATGGGGTGGCATGGTGGGGCGATGATGGGTTCATGGATGAAACGGGATGAATTGGGGATGATGGAATTGTGTATGGAGCGGGAGAATTTGGGGATGGTGGAGTTGTGTATTGGGCCAGATGATTTGGGGATGGTGGGGTGTGTATGGGGTAGGATAGTATGGGGATGGTGGAGTTATGTATGGTGTGGGGTGATTTGGGTGTGACGAAGAGGTATATGGGGTGAATTGAGAGTGAGGTGGATATGTGTATGATTGCGGCGGGGCTGTGCCTGTTTGGATTTGATAGGCGAGAGCGGGAGTGGAAAAATACTGCCCTAAATCTAAGGGCTCCTCCTGGTATACCGGGGTGGGGAAGTAATCGGCTAATTACAGCTGCTCGATCACCCCCACAAATGATTCGTCCTTATTCATCCTGAGAAATAAGAACTCTTCTTCTTCCTCTTCTACCCAATGGATGTTAGCCTGGGGCCTCCTGGGTGCAGGGGTAGAGAGGCTTGATGGATGTTCTGGTTCTGTCCTTGAGGAAGCAGTGGGGGAATAATTTTTCTCACCTCTATTAGATCTTGGACCACGTGCTTTAGTTGGAAGCATTGGTCCGTAGGGTGACCCGACCCCTGGTGGAAGTTATAATGCAAGTTCGGATCATAGTTTCTTGGGATTGGATTAGGTGGTGGGCGAGGATGGAGTAAATTGACCAGACCCTTTTATAGCAACACTAGCAATAAGACACTTAAAGATTGTCTTAACGGTGTCAACACCCATTCAAATCGTGCTCTCATCTTTTCTTGGGTAAATGGGGCTCTCGGTCCGTTGTGTGGCCTTGGTACTTGCTCGAAGCAGGCTGGGGGTGGTTGCGTGGCCTAGAGCTATATCGTGGGGGATTGGTATTGGCCTAGGGGTTAATGATGTTCTGTACCTCTGCCCCTGGTCTTCTTTCGATTCTCCGTTCGACAGCCTTCTGAACCTCGGTGGCCCCATTGGCCACGCTCTTTCCCAACTTGCCCTCTCTAACGGCGTCTTCGCAACGGTTGGCATTTCAGACCAAATCAGCAAAACTGGACTGTTGCTGATATACCAAAAATTCTACGATGACTGAGAGAGCTCCCTTGGTTATCAATTCAATCTACTCATCATTAGGAATTCGGTGGGTCACCTGGGCAGCCAATGCCCTCCACCTTAAATAGGCACTAAAAGTTTCATCATGCCTTTGCTTCAAACGGGCCAGATTCGACTTCCTTGGCTCTATGTCCATGTTATAGACATACTGTTCTTGGAATAAGTGTGTCAAATCTTTCCAAGTTTTTATCATGGATGGTTCTAGGGACGTGAACCATCTCAGTTTTTTGGAATACTTTGATGAGGAGTCGTTCATCTCTGCCGTACTGGCACATATCCCCACAGTAAGATTTTAAGTGGGCGATGGGGTTGCCAGTGCCATTATATTTATTGAATGATGGCATCTTAAATTTTTATGGTAGGGGGACATCCGAGAATAGACATAAGTCTGAAAAGTCTGTTGAATGCAGTTCTAGCCCTCCCATCTTCGTTAGCTGCTTCTAAATTCTGTCTATCTGTTCTTTCAGCTGCTCTGATTCTTTTGAGGATGTAGCTGGGGCTGCCTCCCCCTGATTTTCTTCTACCCTGGGTGTGATGATGATGGACCTGGGGGGGCTGAAGCTGGCAGCTCCTCCACTGTTGCGGATCTCATCCTCCTTGTACTGTTGGTCATTGTACTGGTGAGGGGCGAGGTCCGCTATTTGGACCTGGGGGTGATGGGTTGGATGACCTGGTGGGGCCACAATGCTTGTAGGGGATGGGAAGGAGTGAATGGATGAGTGGTTTGTGGATGAATGATGTGTTGAGCTAGGTGTACATTCTGGGGGTGATGGGGGTGTGGTTGATGTGGCGGGATGCTGTAGGCGCGGTTTTGAGGAATGGGGTACATCGAATTTTCCGTTGGAGGCAGGATGGGGGCATAAGGGGTATAGGTGAATGAAGGGTAATGGTGAAGGGGTAAGGGGTTTGTGAACGGGCCTTGATGAGTGTGGGTGGATGGGCCTTGGGTTTGGGCTTGATGGTTTTAGAAAGCTTAGGTTGATGGGCCTTGGGCCTGGATGTGGGGGTTGGTATGATTTTGGGCCAATGGGCCCTGTTGGGTTTGGGCTAATGGGCTATGTGGGTATTGGGTGTGGGGTGATGGGCCTTGGGCTTGGGTTTTATAGGTCTGGGTCCAAGGGCCCTGGGGGCTTGGAACTGGGCCTGGGTCTGATGGGCTTGGGCCTGAGTCTGGTGGGTTTGGGTTGAGGCCCATGGGCCTTGAAGGTTTTGGGCCTAGGCCTGGGTCTGATGGGTTTGGGCTTGGGACCATGGGCCTTAAGGATTTTGGGCCTGTGCCTGAGTGTGATGGGTTTGGGCCTGGGATGAGTGGGTTTGGGTCTGGGAGAGGGCTTCGGCCCATGGTTCTAAAGATGCTTGGGCCCATGGATTTGCGTGGGTTTGGGCCTGAGATGAGTGGGCTTGGGCCTGTTGGGCTTGGACCTAGGCCTAGAATTGAGGTGGGGGATCTTGGATGGTATGAATGATGGGTGGTTGGGCATGGTCATGGGGGAATGGGGTATGGAGGTTTTGGAGACCTAGATGTGGGGTTTGGAGTTTAAGACTCCGAGAGGTAACCTACGGGGCATACATCATTCTCATGTCCTCCATTGAGGGCATGGATTTAGGTGTGAGATTGGAGGGTGATGGCCCATTCACAGATGGAAGGGGTCGGGTGAAATTGGGCATGACCCGGGGGGTATGGGTGATTATGCTTGGAGGGTATGGATGTATGGCTATGGAAGATGGTGGGTTACTAGTCATACCCTGGGAAAAGTCGGGCATGACCTGGGTAAATGGAGGTGTATGTTGGGATGTGGATGGGCCATGTGATGTGGAAGGCATGTGAGATGAGGTAGATGGGATATAGGATGTAGGGGGCATGGATGATGAGGTGGATGGGATGTGGGAGGTAGGCGGGGGATGGGGCTCCCGATGGGGTCTTTGGGAGTAGGGGGGTGCGGTAGGAGATGGGGACGTATGGGTCGGTTGGGAAATGAGGGGTTTCAGTAGGGGATGAGATGGGGGTATGTTGGGAAAATATAAGGGCGGGGGATGGGGTGGATGCGAACACGGGTGCCCCAATTGGACCTGTGACATCGAACCATGCTTGGGTGAAGGTGTTGGAGATCAGGTCTTCTCCTATATGGGAATGGGATGGGGATGATGGCGGGGATGTATCGGCGCTCAACATGATCTGCTGACGAGTGTTGAATCAATGTCTTGGCTAAGGGCTGAATACTTTCCTAGTTCTCCTTCTACAGGTTGGGTTTGAGGTCGCCGTAGTGACGGTCACACCGAAAGTATACGTATATATGGATTTTTGATTTTTCTATATATATATCTTTTCTTTTTTTTTTTTTTTGGATTTTTCAAATGAAAATTATCTCCCCTATTTAAATGAATGATGATCTAATGCCCTAGAAAAATTCCTGTCTCGGGTGATATATGCACCTTTAGTAGGTCCCACGGCAGGATCCGACACACTTCGGAAGAAGCGAAAGGGAACCCTTTCGTTCTATTGAAGGTGAGAGAATCCACACAAACGACCCGATCCCCAGGAGCAAATCAATGGGAAGTCACCTTCTTTTGACTAGGCGGGGGCATATTGGGCGTTACAGAATGCGGGAGGCTACTGTGGGCACTAATACTGCTAATCGGGGAACTTAGATGGTAGATTGGGCCTCAGATCGGGCTGCCTGAACCTAGTATATACTGGGCGTATGTATTATACATGCCTGACCAAAACTAAGCAGATTTGGCTGGGCGTATATATTATATACGCCTGGCTTAAATCTGGGGATTTTGGCTAGGCGTATATATTATATACGCCTGAGTATTTTTAGGGATTTTTGGCTAGGCGTATATATTATATACGCCTGGCAAAAATAGTTCTGTCAGCTTGTTTTGACAGTGAACAGCAAGCCCACAATGAGTCTTTTGAACTGGTTTCCTAGGAGGGATGCTCCCAAGGACTGCTGTGTGTGTTATCGGGTCACTCCTTTCCGCTTCCTAGGGATACACGGCTGAATTCGGGCTGTCTATGCTCTCACCATTGCGGGTTTTATGGCTTGATCGAAATTGGCAACCCAACCGATATACCTCCGGCACAAGCGCCTTCTCAGGTACTAGAAGGGGTGGTTCTTTTCAGGATCATCACCACTAGGGCTGCTGCCTTACTGGGAACCGGGTAAGTTATATCTGTGCCTAAACCCCCCGAAAACAACCCAAAATACGCAAAAACAGAATTGATTATGTCCCCACACTGTTGGTTCACTTTTAATTACAGATTTTTAAAGGGGAGTGAATTTAAATCCAAAATCGGGTCGGGGATGACAGGCCCGTGCCGCCTCAACGAGCCGGTGTCCACTATTAGGATATGATAAAAAGTAGGAGAAAAGACGGGGCCAGTCAGGCCACTAGACGAAAAATATAAAGTGCTGAAAATTAAAACTGAATCGTAAAGGTAAGTAAGAAAGGTGCCAGTCAAGTGACTAGGCGAAAATTACTGAAATTTAGAGCCGAAATGTAGAGGAGAATAAAAAAAGGTGCCAGTCAAGTGACTAGGCAAAAATTGCTGAAATTTAAAGCCAAAATGTAGGGGTAAGTAAAAAAGGTGCTAGTCAAGTGATTAGGCAAAAAATGCTGAAATTTAAAGCCGAAACGTAGGGGTAAGTAAAAAAGGGTGCCAGTCAAGTGACTAAGCAAAAATACTAAAATTTAAAGCTGAAACATAGGGGTAAGTATGTTAGTAAAAACAACAAAAATGAAGGAAAAACAACAGAGAATTAGAAAAAACAGCAATGATTAGTAAAGATTAAAAAAAAAGCCAACAAGAGGGGAAGCGCTAGGGTGATATCCCCAACAGAGTCGCCATCTGTGCGACCATGGATTCTCTCGAACCCGTCGCGACAATGCACTCGCGATGGAATAAAATATAGAGTCGCCACTCGGAGCTTTTGGTGACCCGGGAAACCTTTAAATCAATATATTGAGCACCGAAGTACTAAATATGACTCTGATTTACCGGTCTTTGCCAAAGGCTATAGTGTAGGGGCTTCGGTTATCGATCGAGAAGGATTTAGGCACCCGATCAACCCTCACGTAGCGGTCCCTATCTATGGCCAAAATAATAAAAAAAAACAAATGGGCGGAGCTTCCCCTTGCCCGAAGGCAATACGGTCCTATCAAGCTTTGAGCCAAACCGAAATTTTGGCGGCGTAACGGCTTGAATCCTTGGACGGAGGAAATGCCAAGAAGGTAGAGGAAGAGAGGGGTGAGCCGGAGCTCACGGGCCCTTATTGCACCGTGGAAGACCTTTGCTTCGGCATGCCTCCGATGGCTTTATATGGCTTAAACAGTAGGGGAATTGGTTCTAATGCTAGGATTCGGTAGATAGGAAGTGTAGGATGAAGCTAGGGACTAAGCTTGACTAGAAAAAGGGTGATCTAATGGTTGAAATGGGTGAAAGGGGTGAACTAAGTATGCTGGAATTCTGGTTGAAAAATATAAAATAAAATAATATTTTCTCTCACTTGGGCTCTCTCTCTCTCTCTCTTAAGCTTAACTTTCCAACTTAATTCTTCAACCCTTTGGGAAGAGGGGGGCCTCTCTATTTATAGAGAAGATGTGGGTTAGAGGGTTACTTAAGAGCTAATTGGTTTAGCAATTAGGTAATCCTCCATCTAAGATTTTCTAGATTTTTAGGGTCCCAGAGGTTTGGGAAACTGGTTTCAATGGCAGATGATGGGGTGAGACCATGGGTGATTTTAGGATTGTCAATAAGCTCAAAAGTGGTACAACCAACCTTAAGGTACCCACCTCAACTAAGGGGATGGTCAAAAGGTCAAACCAGATGAAGGAAATTTGAGCATTTGATGACAGTTACTGTAGCTAAGCTGGGCGTATATATTACATACACCCAGTTTATGTACAATGATTTTCAGGAAAACCAGAGGAGATCTGAGAAGGTGAGTGTCCGTGGTGGGCCCTACCTATGCTGGGCATATGTATTATATATGCCCAGTCAAATTTGGCCCAAAAATGCCAGGCATATATAATATATACACCTGACCAAAATGGGGCCAAATTTGCTGGGCGTATCTAATACATACGCCTGAGCAAAAGTTATGATTTTATGTGAAACTTCAATTGGCCATAACGTTTGAACCACAACTCCAAATTGGGTGATCTTTGGCTTGCTGGAAAGCTGGAGAAGTCCTCTTTCTAATGGTATGGAGATCATCCTTAGTAATGGTTTGTATAAAATTTTGTAGCTCTCCTCCCATCAATTGCTCAAAAGGATTTAAGTTGGGTCTAGGAAGGGATCCTACGGTTTAGGGGAATGGTTCTAATGAGTTCAGGGTGATTCCTAAAGGTATGGGTTGGTTCCTAAGGGTTCAAGGGTGCCATCAGAAGCACAAGGGTACATCTCTCTCGGAGTACAGACTAATCGGGCCTTGGGTCGAATTTGGGTGTCTACAGAAACGATGCATACCAAAATGCTCGAATCTATAAGGACCAAACCATGGCATTTCATGATAAACACATTTTAAGAAAAAGGTTTGAGCCAGGCCAACAAGTTTGGCTATATAATTCAAGGTTGAAACTATTCCCAGGAAAACTATGAAGTCATTGAGACGGACCATATAATGTGGTAGAAGCATTCCCTCATGGGGCTATGACTATTTAAGATCTCAAAAACAATTATACTTTTAAGGTTAATGGACAGAGACCTAAACTAATAATATCTCTAGAAGAAAAATGGACGGTGACCACAATGGCACTAAAAGATCTAGAGTATACTTGACCAACTCCTGGGCACCGTCGAGCTACCAACTCATCCGTGGCAAAATTTATGTATATATATATAATAGTATAGTATGCGTACATATTTTGTATAGCTTTAAATCATAGTAATTATGATTTCTTACAGCCCAAGCATTCTCTCACAGATAATCATAGCGATTTCTAAGAGAATGTTTTCTCCAGGCAATGCTAGTGTTATCAGAAAGGCACAATTTCTGATACCAAAGGTGTCGCCTTAATTCACTTTACATAGACACATCCCCTAGCATTTATTAGGAATACCAATCGATCCGCTTGATTCAACACAAACTATAATGTTTATTTATGGCAACTCTTTGAATTCTCGGTTTGGAATGGTTATAAATAGCAAGTACCATCTTGTCAATTAATCCCATCCCTTTCATCTTCTTCTTCAACACTAACCCTTTCACCATGGCAAAACAACCAAACTGGTCAGAGATTACAAAAGCATTTTCACGCCTAATCCAATGCCATGAAAACCAAGTCACAGTGCTATTAGAAGAAAGGGGGCGATTAATCATTGAAATCATTACCCTCTTCTCCTCTCTCATTCCGGAGCCAGCGGCTGAGAATCCCCCTTCATCCCACAATTAGAACCAGTCTCCTCCATCTTCACCTTCTCCACCTTCTTAACATTTTTATTTTCTATTGGACCCACCTACTCAAGGGAGGGCGCACCATTTTGGACAGCATAATTTTTTACCGATCTTTATCGAAGATTTCTCTTGGACGTTGTTGCTGATGCCGATATATATATATATATATATATTAGTGTGTCTAAATTTTTCTTAGGATTATTTTCTTTTATGTAATTAGTTTCTTTTATCTTAGTTATATATATATATATTCCTTTCATGTTCATGTAAATATTCAGTAAGATATAAAATTTTCCTTTTTTTTTACTTTCATTTTTTTTTTTTACTAAGTGTGTAATTGTTACTAACTCCACTAACATTTTTGTTATTGATACTCCGAGCATAAGCCACGATTATTTTCTCTCAAGTTTGGAGGAAAGTATATATCTGGTGACAAATTTTTTTCAGTAAATAATCAGAGTTCTTAATAATTTTTAGGTAAATTTTTTAGTGTCCCCTATTTTTGTGCCAATGAGGGCATTGTCAGATTTAAGGTTGGGGGGATACACAATTTTTGTGTACAATAGTAGTATAGCAGTAAATAGTTTTAGTTAACTTATTTTTGTAGAAAAAAATGTTGAAATTTTTTTGAATTTTAATTGATCATTATATAGGAATTATGATAGCCAAATTACAATTCTTGAAAACTTAAGATTCATTGTAGTAGAAATCCAACAATTAGAAAAAAAGAACAGTTACAATTCATGCCTAGCTTGTTGAACACTGTATTAGAATGGATGTTTGAAATGATAGATGGATCTAAATTGTATGAATTTTAGACTATAGTTTCTGAATTATAAACCACTGAGCATTTGAGCCATATTTCTTCTTTTATTCAGAGAGGCAGTTTTTTTCATTTAAGTCAGAAATTTTCTTTAAACTTCTATAATGATATGAAATCTCATACTGCTGAATTTAGAATCAAAATATTCTATGATAAACTGATTTTTTGTCTAGAACTATCGGTAGAAATATCAAAACAATAAGGCATCTATGCTAGTAAATCGTAAAGATGATTAAAGGCTATCTTTTGTTAAATCAGAGCTAAAAAGGCAAAATTCCATAATAGTCTATCCATTGAACCCATATTAGAAGCCGATAACCAAATTTCTTTATACCAAAAATCATATAAACCCTTAACCATATGTACTACCCACAGCTTTTAACCTTTAACCCTTATATTTTATGAGATTTTAGAATGTAAAAGAAGGGAAAAAGAGGAAGTGGAAGGAGTATAAGCAAGAACAGATAAAGGGAATGCCAAAAGAGAGTATAGTTAAAGAAATCAAAAGAAAAATATGAGAAAGAATGAAATATCATGAAGAATGATTTCTGAAAAAGAAGAATGATTTTAAAGCAAAAAGCTTTCAAAGAGAAGGAAAATCATAAAATACAATTTTGCAAATGAAGAAATGGGATTTATTTATAAAAAATAAAAAAAAAATTAATTGGGAAGAATCTAATCAATTTATGGATACTTACTGAAGAAAAAGAAGAAGAAGCTGAAAAGATAGGAGAAAGAAGAACTAAATTCTTAGAGAAACTTTGAATCCTTTTCTACCTTTCTTTGACACCTTCTAAAACCCAAAGCCCCATTACAAGCTGGAGAAAAGACCTTTCTGATTTACAATTTACAAAAGCATGAGCTTACTAGAGATATGGATACTAGATACTATGAATTGTATAGAGATTCATAGGAATAAAGTAGATTATCCTTTTCTATGAGATTGACAATTTTATTTTTAATTTAATTTTTCTAAAAAATATATTGAGAAAACCTAAAAAGTTTCAAAATCTTTTTGAGAGTATGCCAATAGTGAGTTTTTGAATTAAAATATTTTCTAAATCTGCAGTTTAGAAAAATTTATGAAGAATAAACTTTTTACGAATGCATATATCTCCTACTTATTAAGAATTGAAATTGATAGAGTTCTAATCAAGGATAACTGTTATAATAAAAAGTAAGGACAAAAGATTAGTAATTTTGGAAAATCGCAATAAACTATGTAGTAACAAATTCTGTCGCTTAGCTAATTTAGTTAATATAATTAGTATTTAAAATTAGTTTAGAATTTTATTTTATTTTTGAAATATATTTTGAAAAATCCAAAAATATTTAAAGTTTGTAGGTAACTTAAATGAAAACCTTCAAGAGACTATAACTCCACTACGGATCACCTAGGGGTTTTAAAGGCTTGTTGCATCTCCTAAATACAATCGTGCTCCCTACGAAAGTGGGAATTTATTTTTTAATAAGATGTTTTATGTTTCCTGGTTTGCTAAGGACTCGCAAAACGTAAGTTTGGGGGTCTGATCAGTCACATAATATATCAATTTATTACCCTTACCTTAGTGATGCTAGGACTTAGTTTGTTACTAATAAATTATCGATGTGCAAATATTAAGAAAATCAGTAAAAGAGAGCCAAAATATTAATCTTTGTCAAAATGAACTTAAAAAGAGCAGTAAAAGACGATTAAGTGCAAAAAGATGATTTGTTATATACTGAAGACTAGAAAATCGTGAAAAGACGATTGAGCGCTGCTACCAAAGAGAGAAATGAGAAATCATAATTTACGATTCCCCAGAAGGCATTCAAGAAGCTGAAGCGATATAGTATGAAAAGCGATGAATCGTAATCTAGAGAATCATCCAGGGAGAAAGCTATAGAAAATAGAAAATCGTAATTTACAACTTTTCAGAAAAATAAAAGAAAAGAGAGAATCGTGATATACTATTACGATTATGAAGCTTTCCAGTTGACTATCACTGTTGTTAATCACATGAAGATTACACCGTCATGAACAGAATTAGAAGAACTCTTGAATTAGAAGTTTGGCTAGTCACGGATTTGAGAAGATTGATGAAGATAAGACCCAAAAGATCTCTACTGCGGAACAATCCAGAAGTACATCGACTAAAGAAAGTAAGGAACTATAAAATTAGAATTAGAGTTATATTATGATAGTTTTATTTCTTTTATTAGAATTAGACATCTTGTAAATCGACTCCTTGTGATCTACAAATAAGAGAGCCCAGTGCAAGAATAATCATCGAAGAAATTTTCAGCATCAATTGACGGCTGAGGTTGAGTTTTCTTCTGATCAAAATTAGAGTAGATTTTTATTGCTTTGTAGTTTAGATATCTAAGGCTTCTCAAGAGCAATTGACGACTGCTATTGGGTACTGACGATTAGTATAGATATCTGTAATTTCTTAGAAGCAATTGACGACTGCGGCTGAGGGGTGAAGGATATATTTACTTTTACTTTTTAGTTTAGATTTTTATTTTTTATTTCCTGCTTTGTAAACATCTTCAAATTTTAATTTGAATTGACGACTCAGATTGAGGTTTGCAGATTAGTGTAACGATTTTTACTTTTCCATCTTCAGTTTTCTAGAATTTGATTGACGCCTAAGTTTTAAGAGATTGTTGATTAGATTAAATCTGTATTGATAGAATTTTAGTATTGATTAACGACCAATGCTAGGAGACTTGATATATAGTGTAATGGTACTATTTAATTTTATAAATATCTGATAGCTGATGATTGTGATTGACGACCATAATCTGAAGGAGGATTAGGATTTATTTTCTGCAAACTTAGTTTAGAAATAATTTTTTTATTCATATTTCTCTTGTAGTTTAGGAACTTAAAAGAGAAGTATAAGTTTTCATAAAAATTAAGTTAATATAATTTAACCTATCTCTGTGAGAACGATCATTTGCTAGTACTATGATTTTCATTGTGCACTTGTAATAGGGTAAGACTTAATCAGATATACACGTAAAAGTAGCCCAATCACTCATGCTCAACCAAATCGGTATCCAAACCAGGCATGTCTTCATATGCCCATACAAAGACGTCTTGGTATGATCGAAGGAAATCAATCATACCTTATCTTTCCTCAGGAGATAGTGACATTCCAATTTTAGTGATTCTAAGCACCTCCTCAGTACCCAGATTGACGACCTTTGTTTCTTCAACGATTAGGGTAGGGCCATGCTCAAAATCAGCAAATTGGTCAAGGAGCTCATTGGGAAGCTCCTCAGTGGGGACCTCCTCGTCCAAACTCATGACTCCTACCTCTTCTTGTATTTCTATAGGAAAGGAATCGATTTCACATGGGACAGGTTTTTCTATTAAGGCATCATTTTCTCTGATTTTCTCAAGAATTTTGAAAGATAATATTTTTGGATTATTTTGCATTTGTTTTAATTTTTTAGGTTTTTCTTTTTCTTCAGAGATGGGCCCTTGGCAAAGCATTTCTTTATATACATATGGTATTGCCCGCCAATGGCTAATCTCACTTTTTATAAGTTATTTTTTTTGGGAAGTTGGTGCCGTATTTATGACCTTTTGATGCTTCCAAAGTTAGGGACACTAAAGCCTAATTCCTCACCTGAAGTGTTGCACCTTTACCTGCTTTGATGGAGGAGGCTGATTGAGATGGCTTTTGGAGGTCAACCTCTATCATATTTATCATGGGCTTGCTCGGGACCCGATCATCAAATGTCAACATGGGTTTGTGGTGGTTTATGTCAGGGGAGTGCATGGAGGGTAAGGCGACGTCGTTGTTCCAGCAGCACAAGATCCTTTATTTGGGTTTTGATTTTTTTTTTCCAGATTTTTGGGTTTTATTTATTATTATTTTATTTTTTTAAAGGACAAAATAAAATTATCTCCCTTAATTAAAGTAGTGCTTTATTCAGGGCCCTAGGGAACTCTCTTTTCAAGCATCGTTCACGCCTCCAATGCCTCCCATGGCGGGACTCCGATGCTCTTCTCAAAAATCAAAGGGAAGGGTGAAAATGGGCCTCTGATTTGGGCTGTCTGCACCAGAATAGTCTAGCATATGTATTATATACACTAAGCTAAAAACCTAGAGATTTGGCTTAGAGTGTGTATTACACACGCTATGCTAAATTTATGGGATTTTGGCTTAGCGTGTGTATTAGACACGCTGGGCAAATTCTGTGGGTTTTTGGCTGAGCGTGTCTATTACACACGCTAGGCAAAAATAGAGTATATATGTATATTCTATACAACAATAGTAGACCTGAGTTGGTCTATTTTTTTTGGTTTCTGGAAATAGTGCTTCCAGGGACTATCTTTTCTTATTATTTCGGGTCCCTCCTCACCGTACCTAGGGATACAAGGTCATTTTGGGGTATTCTAATGCGCTCCCCAAGGGTTTTAAGGCTTTTCTTTAAGCTCAGTCACCAACCCGATAAACCTCCGGCGCAAGCGCCTTCTCAGATACTGGATGGGGTGGTACTTTTCGGGATCATCACCACTAGGGGCTGCCGCCGTACAAAGAATCGGGACGTTTATATCGCTGCCTAAATTCCCACCCTTTTGTAAAATCTACCCAACAAAAAAATGAATTAACCCTCTTAGTTCACTTTTAAGGTTCAATGTTAAATTCAATTTTAAATTCAATTTAAAAAAAGGTAGTTTGCTTAGGTTCAAAAATGGATGGTGACGATCCCATGCCGCCTCTACGGGCCGGCGTCCACTGATGGAATATGATCCTAGCTTAGCAAGTAACCTATCAAATGGCAAAGGTGCATAAAATGACAAAAAAAAAACAATATACTCAAGTAGGCCCACCGATCGGCTAAGGTGTATAAATGACAGAGTCGTAAATGCTCAAGTAGGCCCGCCAAATGGCTAAGGCGTGCAAATGACCGAATCGTAGGGGTAAGTATAAAAAAATGACAGAAATGTAGGGGTAAGTATGAAAGAAAAAAAAAGTTGGTAAAGAGGAGAAAGACAAAAAACAATGGGGCCAACTTCAAGTAGAAGCTCTATCCAATATCCCTAGTGGAGTCGCAATCTGTGCAACCGTGGATCTCATGGATCCGTCGCGATGATGCGCTCTCACTAAAAGGATGGAGTCTCCACCAAGAACTTTTGGTGACCTGGGATACCTCGAAATCAATAAGTGAGCACCTAAGTGCAAAAATATGAATCCGGTTTACCGGTCTATGCCAAAGGCTCTTGGATAGGGGCTTCGATTATCGATCGAGAAGGTGTTACGCACCCAATCAACCCTCTCGTAAGCGGTTTCTACTATGGCCAAATAAAAAGAAAAAGTAAGATATTAAATACTTCCTCTTACCCAAAGGCACTCCGATCCTTTTTAAGCCCCCCGTAATCACCGAAATTTCGGCGGCGTAACGGTTCAAATTCTAAGATAGGGGAAAAGCATAGAAGGTAGAGGAGTAGAGAGGAAAGTCGGAGCTCTTAGGCCCTTGTAGCACAGTCGTAGACCTTCGTATAGTTGAGTTCTGATGAGCTTCCGATGATACTGTAGTGATAGAGAATGGTTCTAACTTCTAAAGCTTGGGATCTAGGAGGTAGGAGGAGTAGGCTAAGGCTTTTAGCTTGCTAAATCTCAAGGATTGCTAATGGAATATGGGGTTTAAAGGGGAACCTGGGTTCTAGAATTTTAGAGTTTTAATGGAGGCAATGGAGGAGGAGATTCTCTAATGGTCTTGTCTCTTTAGAAAAAATTTCAAGCCTTTAATCAAGGGGGGGTGGCTCTCTCTTTATAGAAGAGTAGAGGATTAGTGAAGCATTAAAGGGCTAATTGGGTTAGCAATTAGTTAATAGGGATCTAAAGTTTTCTAGGTTTTCTAGGGCTTATATAGGTGGGAATTGGGTTTCAATGGTAGATGATAAGGTGGGGTTCTAAGTGGCAAAAGGGTTAAAAAGTGGGTTAGTGAGGGTGCAACAGTCCTACCGAAACCAACCCCAATGGATGGGGTGGTCAACAGGTCAAACTCAAAATTTGAAATCTGAGCAAATCCACAAAAATCACTGTTTCTAAGCCTAGCGTGTGTATTAGACATGCTAAGTATGGGAACAGTGTTCTCTGAGAATCTTGGAGGTTCAAAACCTGCCATGGGGCCCACAAAAGCCAATTTTTGCCTAGCGTGTCTAATAGACACGCTAGGCCAAAATCTACCAAAAATGGCCTAGCGTGTCTATTAGACACGCTAGGCTAATTTCCTGCCTGCCCAATTTTCAAACCACCATAAATTTTGGTATACAACTCGGATTGAGGCAATTCTTTGCTCGTTGGAAAGTTAGGAATATCCTCTTTCTGATGGGATAGGTCTTAGCTCCAGCAGATGTTCGTGTAAATATTGGAACTCCTCTTTTCAATCAATGCCCGGGAGGGTTTAAAATGGGTTCGGGAGGGGTTCTATAGGTTAGGGTTGATTCCTAAGGCTTGGGGATAGAATTCTAAGGGTTTGGGTTAAATTCTAAGGGTTTGGAAGTGCTCTGGGAAGCTCGAAGGTACACCTTTCTCGAAGTATAAGTTTATCAGGCCTTGGGCCAAATTTGGGTGTCTACACCTACAGATTTCGAACCCGATTTCTACGAGTATGTACTAGTACTCAAGACCAAATTCAATTTACCCCTGAACATCAAGATAAACCAAAATGTTAATGAGAAGTGGGTACCTTTGGAATAGAACCAAACATAAAATTGCGTCACTAGTACACATACACCTTGAGAGAACTACTGGTAAAAGGCTTAACTATTATACACGAGGTCATGAGATCAAGGGATGTTAGGTTCAGTGAGACCTTAAGTTTTTACTTGTTTTGTGAGAGATCTTACATTTGACCTTACTATATTTTTGGATTCTATGTTAATTAGACCCGTACACCGAATCAGTTGTGCTGATTATACACCCGATCAACACCCTAACTAAAAGATACAATTCTCACTCATAAACTGCATGGAATTCAGAATCAAAGTTTGAGATTCCTCCTTTCTCTTTTCTATTTCTCTTTGGTTTTATTTTGAAGAACCCCCAAACCGATTCCAAATTTAGAATCACAAGCCATTGGAGGTGACCGTGAACTCTCTCGAAGAAACTTCTACGACAATCCTTCAATGAAGCAAAATCACTGCTATGTCAACACCGCCACAATGTGCGATTGCTAAAATCCTACGATCAAGGGATCGTATAGTAGAGCCCGTAAGCGATGATAACTTTGTCAGCGAAGATCAGAGACTTCGCATGCGAAGAATCTGCAAAGGTGAATGTCTTAACTCTATCGTGTAAAACTCAATTTCATAAATTGGGAATCGATTATAAAGAATCTGGGGCGCATGTAATGAGATTCCAACGATCGAACGTGTGAGGGTCAATGCTGTTGAATTCCTTCGATTCTGATGTTGTTGGACATTGCATGATTGTGAGATAAACGTAGAAAGTCATGAATTAACATTGTACCATGGAATTAGGTCAGATTACATGTTTCGAATGGGAGTGATAGTAGAAAAAGTAGATTTTCGAAATTAGAAGAAAAAAGCAAAAGAGGGGCCAGTTCATCAAGCTTGCCGCAATGACCATCAACCTCGCCGCGGCGATATGAGTTCTGAAGATTTCACCACGGAGAGTGCTACATGGATTTTCAGGCCATTTTGGCACTGTGAAAACTTGCCTCAGTAAGGCAGTGTGTGCCACATGGAACCTGTATTCCTCGTCATGGCGGCACTGTAGCTAGCCACAGCGAGATGCTCTGTTCATGTGAGATTTGTTTTTGTCCCTTATGAGCTATGGAGACTTCAGTTTCTGCCACGTACTGTTAGTTAATGCTTAGTACAGGAACAATGTGTGTGTGCTATTAGTAAACACTTCGTAGATGAACAATGTGTGTTTTAGGACCACAACGGGAGACCATTGTGGGGAAACTCCGCTTTGATTAGAGTGTTATGTTGACACAAATTTGGCATTAAGGTAGGGAAGATTCTCGATGCCCGATTATATGTTCTCTCAATTCATGGTTTCTAATATAATTGTTAAATGAAATTATATGTTTTCAGCAACATGCTATATGCATATATTGAAACTCTTTAAAAGGTTAAGTTTTGGTATTCCTCCCATGATCATTCACTTTGTATCATGACATATTTATGCATTCCACTCATTGAATTCCAAAATTCTAATCTATGTACGTGTGATTCGGATTTCTCGAATTTCGATCTGAGTATATGTAATTGAGATGTTTGATTTTGAAATCATGTGCAAGGAGGAGTGGAGCCTCCATGAGAGGGGTGGAGTCCCTGGGGTTATGACCCTATGCCTAGTATGGACTACTCAGTTCCCACTACGAGATGCCTTGCCATGAGACTTGTTCCAAATTTAAGTTAGTTGTAAGGGGAGTGGACTCTGCAAGAGAGGGGTGGAGTCCCCGGGGTTACGACCCTATGTTCGCAACGGACTACTCTGTTCCCGTTATGGGATACTTACGGTAATTCACTCCGATATGATATGCTTTTGATTTTCTGCTATGTGATATACCATGTTCCGATTCTTTGCTATCCGATATGATATGTTTTGATTCTCAGCTATGTGGTCTGATATATTCAATTTTCTGCTATCTCTACTCCTGTCTTTTATATACTTTTTTCCATTGATATGCTATGAGCTCTGTTCTGATTTCTTGCATTCGATTTGCATGGTTTTTCATACATTATTCGCATCATGACATGATATGTTTTAAGATCATGAGTTTAAATGCTTTGCTATATTCCAATATAATTGATACAATATTTATTTGAAACTGTTTTACTTATACATCAATACCATGAAATAGAATGATGAAGTAGGATTTAACATTGTTTTCTCCCTACTGAGCTTGGACTGTAGCTCATTCCCCGACTATACGTCATAGCTGCGGTGAAGATCTTGAGAGGGATCCAGAACAAGAAGAGGATCCTGATTACAATTCGGAAGAAGAGGAGGAGCCACTAGAGGAGTTCTTTCCTTAGCCTATTTTCTTTAGATCTCCATGGAGTGCGAATTATTTTGTTTCCTTTTAGATACTCGGTACGGTATACTGTGTAGACTCACGTACAGTTTTGTATAGTTTTGCCCACTATTTAGGCCAAGGTCGGACTTCACCAGTGAACTGTATAGTTAGTTATTTTGTTAAGATGGAATGATGGGAATCCCTTGTTGGTTTATGATGTCATATGTTTTTGCCTATAGCTCTGCTTTCGCATCCACACACTTTGCTTCCTCAATTAAGTAAACTTACCAAGGATCGATGGCTCGATCTTTCAAAGCTTTTATTTTAGGGAAGATCTAGTTGTCATAAATGGAATAAAGCACCTTGATACCAATAATGACTTTGTAATTCAGATCATGTGTATGATCTGACGGCACGGATTTTGGGTAAGGAAATTCGAGCTGTCACAGGTGGTATCCAATCCCTAGGCTGTAAGTCTCATCAGGATCTAGACCTATGGGTTAGATTTTTAGCATATGGCATTAACTTTCATCACTCCTTAGGCTAGGTTATTATGTCGCATGAGGTAAGCCTTTGCTTGATTATAACAGGTCAACTTGCCTCCTAGAAGAGGGAGACCAAGGACCATATACACCAGAGGTGCGGCAAGTGGCGTAGGAGTAGCCACAGGTCCAAATGCAACACCCATAGGCAACAACAACAACAATCATGCCTTGGGGATAGAGAATAATGTCGGTAATACCTTTGGAGTAGGGGACAATCTCCGGAACAACCAACAATTATTAGAAACCATGGTGAATACCATGGCAGTCCTTACAGAATGACATCAATCGTTTGATTTTCAGAAGTTCAGGAGGATGAGGCCCCCTAGCTTCTATGGGCAGACCGATCCTATGGAAGCAAAGAAGTGGTTAAATCAAAATGAGAAAGTCCTCCAAAGAGTCAGATGCACTAAGGAAGAGAAGGTGAGTTGTGCCTCCTTCCAACTAGAGGGTGAAGCGGACCCATGGTGGAGGTTCGTTGAAAAAACTCGAGCACCAGGAACACCTTTGACAAGGGCAGCCTTCACCGAAGTCTTTAATGAGAAATACTTCCCAGCACCTGAGAGATATCAAATGGAAATCCGATTTGTAACTTTAGAGCAAGGACAAATGAGTGTATGTGAATACGAGTCTGAATTCACTCGACTATCGCTATTCACACCATTATTAGTGGCAACTGAACTCATGAAGGCCCAAAAGTTTGAACGTGGATTGAAGTCAGTGATCAAAGAGAGAATTTCACTAATTGAAGTAACCACGTATGCTCAGGTTATGCGATTAGCCCTTATCGCAGAGAGAGATGTTGACATAATTTTTAAGAGAAAAGATGAACAAGCAAGAAGTAGGAAAAATCATATGCAAGCACATAGTTCAGAGTAGACCAGCAAAAGGACAAGATACTTGATGTTGCCACCATCTTAGCCTACTCCAATGGCATCTTCAAGGCCATTTAACTCTACAGCTTTACTTCCAAGGCCCCCAAGGCCTTCCAATACATCAAACCCGACAACAACGGGTGTATCAAGAGCAGAATCAACAACTTCTCATACTGCCTCCTCCGCACCAATCGATGCATGCACAAAGTGAGAAAAGTCACATAAAACAAAGGAGTGGTGAACAACTACAGGAGCATGTTTTAGATGTAGAAAGATGGGGCACCAGATTAGGGAATGCCCTGAGATGAAAATAGCTACAACAACAACACCTAATCTGAGATCTCCACGACCTACGGTATAAGGCCGAGCTTATGCAGTATCGGCACAAGATGTCCAAATGAACAATGATGTAATCCAAGGTATGAACCCTATGGATTGCCAATTTATTTTCCCATATTTTAGATGAAGAAGGTGCATAAAATAAAATACTCTTCGAAATTCTGCTACTTGGTAATGCTAGAGTGTTTTTGAGTATTCACCACCTAATTACTTACTTGTGTACATGAACCCTAGGTATTGTCCATGTGTACCAGAGGTGTGACATTTGTTTTCATAAAGTGCGAGTGTTGATTGACCCAGGTCTACCCACTCTTTTATAATGCCTCAGTTTGTGTTGATTGACCCAGGTCTACCCACTCTTTTATAATGCCTCAGTTTGCGAAAGTATTTAGCATCATTCCCAAGCCCTTAGAGGTTATTCTGTTAGTATTAGTTCCAACCGGGAATTCAATGAGCACGGATACAATGTGCCCATCAGTTATCGTTGCTATCGAGGGTCATGAGACCATCACCGATCTTATTTTATTAAAGATGTAAGGATTTGATGTAATCCTTGGCATGGACTGGTTATCTACCCATCACGCAAAGGTCGCTTGTCCTCGAAAGATAATTACCTTGCGACCGAAGAAGGGCAAATCAGTCAGATTCCTCGGTATACCACCGACCATCACACCTTTTATATCAACTATGTGAGCAGAGTGATTGATAAATGATGGTTGTATTGGGTGCCTCGCCTTCATCCAAGGTCAATGTCATAAAGATGAGAAAGTTAAAATTTCTTATATCCCTATTACGTGCGGGTTTCTCGATGTATTTCCTGAGGAATTACCCAATTTTCTGCTAGACAGAGAGGTCAAATTCGTAGTAGACTTAGCACCAAGCACAAAACTGGTATCAAAAGCTCCTTATCATATGGCGCAAGCCGAGTTAAAAGAACACAAGGAGCAGTTGCAAGAACTTCTCGACAAGGGGCTTATTAGGTCGACTGTTTCACCATGGGGAGCACCCGTGCTATTTGTCAAGAAGGACAATTTTATACGTCTTTGTATTGATTTTAGGCAGTTGAATAAGTTGACGATAAAGAATCGCTAATTGCTACCAAGGATCGATGACTTTTTTTATCGATTACAAGGAGCGAGGTTCTTCTCCAAGATCGACTTAAGGTCAGGTTACCATCAAATGAAAGTGAAAGCTGAAGACATTCCAAAAATGCCTTCCACATGAGATGCGACCACTATGAGTTCCTAGTGATGCCATTTGGACTAACAAATGCGCCTGCATCTTTCATGGACCTTATGAATTGAATGTTCAAGCCTTACTTAGACCAATGCGTGGTTGTCTTTATAGATGAAATCCTCATCTATTCAAAGACGAGAGATGAACATGAGATGCACTTGTGTCTAGCACTCCAGACACTTCGAGACTACCAGTTGTATGTAAAACTCAGCAAGTGCAAATTTTTGTTGAAGCAAGTGAGTTTTCTGGGGCACGTCATCTCTAAAGCTGGTATCACAGTGAACCCAAGCAAAATAGAGGCTGTGGTGAAGTGGGAGTAACCAAGAACAATGATCGAGATAAGAAGTTTTCTAGGAGTAGCCGGTTACTACAAAAGGTTTATTGAGGGATTTTCAAAGATTGCTAGACCACTTACACAACTCACTTGAAAGAATGCAAAATTTGAGTGGATCGAGTCGTGTGAACAAAGCTTTCAAGACCTCAAAAGAAGACTAACTTCCATACCAGTACTTGCCATAACTTTTGGCAGTGGAGGATTATCCCACACACGACCTCGACCTGCCAGTGGTCATTTTTAACTTCAAAATATAGAGATATTATCTCTACAGTGAAACATTTGAGATATTCACTTACCACAAAGGCCTTAAGTATCTGTTCACACAGAAGGATCTAAATCTGAGGCAGAGGAGATGGATGGAGTTCCTTAAAGATTACAATTGTTCTATCCAATACCATCCAGGAAAGGCAAACGTGGTAGCTGATGCATTAAGCTGAAAATCATTAGCTCAACTGCCACATCTCATTACAAGGATACGTAGATGGCATTTACTTGAGGACATAGCTTCAAGTGGCACCACATTTGAGGTGAAAGATTATGGAGCTTTGATAGCTAATATTAAGATGCGATCGACACTCTTCGATAGGATCAGAGAACTCCGAATGACCGATGAGGGGCTCATGGCTAACCGACAAGGAGTACTCAGTGGAAACCAGCCAGACTTCTCTATCAAGGATGACAGGTCCTTATTATTCAAAGATCGATTATTCATTCTGACCGATGTTGACCTGAGACATGCAATACTAGATGAAGCCCACAAGTCGATGTACACTATTCATCTAAGCAACACAAAAATGTATTAGCACCTTAAGAAGAATTTTTGGTGGAAAGGGTTAAAGAGAGAGGCCCTAGAATACATAGCAAAACGCTTGGTTTGACAGCAAGTGAAGGTTGACCATAGACACCCTTCAGGTCTATTCCAGTCATTGTCAATTCCAGAGTAGAAATGGGAAAACATTTCCATAGATTTTATAATTGGTCTGCCAAGAACACAGAAAGGGTACAATGCCATTTGGGTAATCGTGGATCGATTTGCCAAGTCAGCTCACTTCCTACCCTATTGTACGCGGTATATAGCTAGCTAGCTTGTAGAAGTATAATTAAAATAAAAAGTCAGATTACATGGCATACCTACTAGCATCGTGTCGGACAGGGACCCCCTGTATACATCAGAGTTCTGGAAATCGTTCCAAAAAGGAATGGGTTCAAACTTAGAATTCAGCTTGGCATTCCACCTGCAGACTGATGGTCAAATCGAGGGGGTGAATAAGGGGATTAAAGATATGCCCAGGGCTTGTATGCTAGATTTTCAAGGATCATGAGACAAACATTTACCCTTGATCAAATTTGCATACAACAACAGTTATCAGGTAAGCATCGGAATGTCTCCTTTCGATAACTTTATGGTCGCCAATGTAAATCTCCACTTAACTGGGAAGAGGTTGAAGAACGTGTATTATTGGGCCTTGAACTCATCGAAAGCATGAATGAGACCATCCGAATTATTCGTGAATGATTAAAAGTCACTCAGAGCGAGCAGAAAAGTTATGCCGATCTCAAGAGGACCAACGTCGAATTTCAAGTGTACTCGATTAGAATTGATTGTTATTACCTTCAAATCATTTATATGCAACACTAACACTCACATTTTTGTTAGAATGGAGACCATGTGTTCATAAAAAACTCGCCGACTAAGGGCCTGATGTGATTCGGGAAATGTGGGAAGCTAAGTCCACGTTACATCAGACCTTTTGAAATTTTAGGTCGAGTTGGCGAAGTGGCATATCGAATTGCCTTACTTCCGCCACTGTCCAATGTTCACAGCGTATTCCAAGTGTCGATGTTGTGGAAATATGTAAGAGACCCATCACACATGTTGGACTACTAGCCAATAGAAATCCACGAGGACTTAAAACTGATCGAGGAACCGACGAAAATATTGGATCGCAAGGAGCAAATATTGAGGACAAGACGGATTTCACTTGTCCTAGTCCAATGACGAAATCACTCTAACACTGAAGCAACATAGGAGCTTGAAGCCGAAATCCGTGATCAATATGCACGCCTGTTCGACTAAAGTTAGACACTTTTTAGTGTACTAGTATACTAATGATCTATCATGTCCTGTGTACCTGTATGTAATGACCACATTGTAAAGAAAGTGCGTAACACTCAATTGTCATCAATGACTATAAAATGTTGACATACATAGGTGATAGTAACTACAAATTTTATAAATCCTATATAATAATACGCAAAGGTAAAGATCTGGTGCTAATCATAACTACAGCCAGCCAAAACACAACAAAACACAACCCTGAACTCTGTACACCTCACCGCAGCAAGATTGGAGCTCACCGTGGTGAGAGCTTTAGACCACACATCACCGTGGTGAGAATTTATGGTTGCCGCAGTGACTGATGATATTTAAAAGGGGGCCAAAAACCCCCAAATCTATCATTTTTGTGATTTTGAAAATGTAGGGCCCTCTCTCATTCCCTCTTCCTCGAAGAACAAGAGTTCATTCATTTGAAAGATGCTATCTCGCCACGCTAAATCCGATAAAGTTTCAAGGATCGGCATGCATGCGACTTCAACCAAATTTTTCTCCGATTTGAGCTTCGCAATGAGGTAAAACCCTCGAATCTTCCCCATTTTAATTTCATTCCTATTTTTCATGGCTACCAAGAAGAAGCCACAATTAAGCTCCCCGCCGTACGACCAAAACCCTCTAAATAGTCTAAAGGCAAAGCCCAATCGAGTTTCGATCCTCCACCGACCCGAGACCAACTCGTAAATTGTTGGGGCGTAAAAGCCTTTGAACCGAAATGGTCCTTTGACCAGGACATCTATGTTAATGATGACAAGACCGTTTGGTTATTCAATTACCTTAGACAAGCCAAATTGGAGGCATTACATCATCCTGTCCATCCACATTTTTACCCTCGTTTTGTTAAACTCTTTTTCCAAAACCTCAAATGGGGAGAAACCGAGGGAAACATGACCACAGAAATTGATGAATGAACCTTCCACATCAACCTTTACGACATTGCTGACGCCATGGGCTGTCACGCGGATTATGATAATAGCGAAGGCCTACAACCACCTCGCCCCAAAGAGGTGAAATTCCATAAAATCATTTCTAGGTTGACAAGTGGTCGTCAAGCTTCTGGCCAATCGGTAACAAGGACCCAATTACCAGTTGGAATGTGGGTTTTAGATGTGGTGTTTCGGAGCAACCTATATCCCCTCCAACATGAAAGAGAAAGACGGGACACCCTCATTCAAGCCTTGTTTATCGTGCATGAGAACCAGTGGCTCAATCCATCACGTGTTGTCTAGGAGGGCATCATCTACGCTAGCGAATAAATGTTGAGTACCAACCCCAAACCTTTAACTTCCATACCTTTCGCCCGTCTCATCTCCGGCCTTCTCGAGGGTCACGATGAGGTGTCGTTGGACGAAGAGATAAGGACCGACAACATTCAAAAGTATACTAAGAGTAAATGGAGTTTGACCTACAAAAGGTGCTAGCTCAGCCTCCGAAACTGACAATTTCAACATGGTGTGAAGGGTGCCCAACAAGAAAACCAGGAAAAACTCGCACCCAAAGTCGCACCCCAGATGTTGGCTCAGCCCCAACAACCACCTGTACAGCAAGAAGACGTCCTCACATTGTCTGAATTCACTAGGCAGATGGAGGTGTTACAACAAAATAATTTTACACAGTTGGAGGTCCTGCACCAAGATAACCATTTGCTGCACCAACGACTAGATTTTCATAATGAAATCCTGATGCGACTTATAGAAGAAGCCAATCGACCAGCTACACTTCATTCGTGGCTCATGCACGGGAGTATACCTCAGTGTATACAAGGAATGTGGCAGGTCCAAGAGCTGGTCCATCTACTTCTGGGGATGGACATCGCGAGAAATAGCCAACGGAGCAGCCTGGTGAGCCTACGGATCACTGATGGATCCGGTCATTGGTAATTAATTTTCTTAGAAGCTGAATGGTCAAATTATAGCTGCTTGTAAATGAGAAATTTATTCGTGTTCATAAATTTTCAATATAAATTCTTGCCCGTGCATTGTAGACATAAATGACATCGATGAACCGAAATAGTTGTTTAATTATTTGAATCGATAATTAGAATTTTGGTCATAAGGTAAGGTCACATTAGTGATGACATCAAATTTGGGATAGATTCGACATGATTAAGACCTTAGTATTAGATTGTCTATACCCAACCCGTGGTCCATCTTCGTAAATGTCTTTTAACGACATGATGTATATCGCTTCTAAGGATACGATCCGGAAATGTCTCCCATTCCCAAATACCATCTTCAATTTTTGAGGATGAAAATTTCATTAAGGGAGAATGTAACACCCTAGAGATTTCGAATGCGATTTCTCCGAGTATGTACTAGTACTCGAGACCGGAAACAATTTGTGCCCGATCATCAAGATAAGCCAAGTCGTTAATGAGAACTGGGTACCTTTGGAATAAAACCTAAATATTAAATTATGTAACTAGTACACATACACCTTGAGAGAACTATTGGTAAAGGGTTTAACTATTATACATGAGGTCATGAGATCGAGGCATGTTAGGTTCAGTGAGACCTTAAGTTTTTGCTTGTTTTGTGTGAGATCATACATAAGACCTTACTATCTTTTTAGGTTCTATGTTAATTAGACCCGTACACCGAATAAGTTATGCCGATTACACACCCGATCAGCACCCTAACTAAAAGATACAATTCTCATGCATAAACTACATGGAATTCACAATCGAGGATTGAGAGACTTCCTCCTTTCTCTTTTCTACTTCTCTTTCGTTCTATTTTAATGAACCCCCAAACTGATTCAAAATTTAGAATCGTAAGCCATTCGAAGTGACCGTGATCTCTCTCGAAGCAACCTTTGCGATAATCCTCCAATGAAGTAAAATCTCTGTTGTGTCGACACCGCCGCACTGTGCGATTGTCGAAATCCTATGATCAAGGGATCGTGTAGTAGAGCACGTAAACGATGATAACTTCGTCAACGAAGATCGGAGACTTCGCATGCGAAGAATCCGCAAAGGTGAATGTCTTAACTATATTGCGTAAACCTCGATTTCATAAATTGGGGATCAAGTATCAAGAATCTGGGTCACATGCAATGAGATTTCGATGATCAGATGCGTGAAGGGCATTGTAGCCGAATTCCTCCGATTCCAATGTTGTCGGACATTGCATGTGCATGAGATTAAGGTAGAAAGTCATAAATTAACATTGTAACATGGAATTAGGTTAGATTACATGTTTCAAATGGGAGTGATACTAGGAAAAGTAGATTTTCAAAATTAGAAGAAAGAAGCACAAGAGGGGCGAGTTCATTAGACTCGTCGGGGCAACCCTGAACCTCATCGCGGCGAGATGAGTTCTCAAGCGCTCGTTGTAGCAAGTGCTATATGGATTTTCAGGCCATTTTGGAATTGTGAAAACTCACCAAAGTGAGGCAGTGTATGCCACATGGAACCTCTATACCTCGCTGCGGCGACACTATAGCTCAGCGCAACGAGATGCTTTGCCCATGTGAGCTTTTTTTTTGTCCCTTATGAGCTTTGGAGACTTCGTTTTATGTCACATACTATTAGTTAACACTTAGTACATGTACAATGTATACGTACTGTTAGTTATCACTTATTACATGAATAATGTGTGTTTTAGGATAAACACGGGAGACCATCGTGGGGAAACTCTGCTTTGATTAGAGTGATGTGTTCACACAAATTTGGTATTAAGGTAGGGAAGATTCTCAATGCTTGATTATATGTTCTCTCAAGTCATGCTTTCTGATGTAATTATCAAATGAAATTATATGTTTTCAGCAACATACTATATCCATATATTGAAAATCTATGAAAAGTTAAGTTTTGGTTTTTCCCACATGATCATTCACTTTGTATCATGACATATTTATGCATTCAACTCGTTGAATTCCAAAATTCTGATCTATGTATCTGTGATTCTAATTTCTCGAATTTTGATCTGTGTATATGTAATTGAGATGTTTGATTCTGAAATCATGTGCAACGAGGAGTGGAGCCTCCGTGAGAGGGGTGGAGTCCCCGAGGTTATGACCCTGTGTCATCTATGGACTACTCAGTTCCCGCTACAGGATGCCTTGCCATGAGACTTGTTCCAAATTTACGTTAGTTGTAAGGGGAGTGGAGTCTCCAAGAGAGGGGTGGAGTCCCCGGGGTTAAGTTGTCAGATTACAGTGTGCTGATTTTATTGTGTGGTGAGAACAAATTAAAAATCAAAGTAAAATAAAATATAAAAACAGCACAACTAGAATAATCCTAAGCCTGCAAGATACAGGGCTATTATAGCAAGTTTTGATAAGTAAAAGTTTTTTCCATAGAAAAATTGATTTAGAACCCAAAATAGACTATAATAGTAGGCCTCCAGATCTGTCTACAGGTATGACAATCCTAAAGAAAGGGAGTTGGGTGTCACAACTACACTAATTACCTACTAAGAAAGAAAAGAAATAAAGTGTAGTCATATCCTAAGAAAGGGTTATGAAGAAGGTGGTGATGGTGTGTTAAAATAAAGATAAAAAGATGGAAAGTAAGTAGTTTAGGTAAAAGTTCATTCAATTATGTAACTCAGATTTAGGGCTCTCTCTGCAGCAAATCCTCACTAAAGTGCTATCAATAACCTCAGCAAGGTAGAAGAATCCAACTTAACCCATGCCATTTGGGGTGCTCTTAAGGCTATAGTTTGTCCACTCAAATGGCCACAGTCTATCCAATAGAGTCTGTCAAATTCCATTGATTGAGTCAGAAAAGCTAACCTAGTCTAAAGGAGTGGCTTCATCAAACCAAATCTAATGAATCAAATCAGGCCATGAATACCATTGCAGACACTAAGTTTTCCAGGCTACAAGCTCCCCAGATCTGCTTACAGATCTGGCAAGCATTCATAAGGGTATTAAACCTAGAAAGATTAGCTAGCAATCAAAACACCTAAAGGTTAAGTGAATGGGCAATTCCTAAAAACACAAATCCGATCGAGAAAACTAATGGAAGCAAAATATATATAGATTTAAATGGACTTTAAATCAACAATTTATTGCTTAAAAATAACTTGCAATAAAATGTTCTCACGGCTACAATCACTACAGAGAAGCAAGATCTAGCATCTGATAGTGGTCAAGTGAAATAGAGGGGAGCCTATTCCTGCACAATCTCTCACCAGGCTACAAGCTTAAGTGCAGAGAAAAAGAATCCATCTCAGATCTATGACCAAGATTGCCCTAGGGCTATAGTCTGTCCACTCTAATGGTCACAGGCTATTCACAGAGGCTCCCTTACCCATAAATGATGAGGTTGAACATGTAAACTGTTGCTGCCACCATGGTCCCAGGGCTACAAGCTCAAGCTTCCATGGGCCTTTCAATAAGTTCAAATCCTAAATGCATGGTATAGGCTGAACAAAACTACGGGCAAATAGGAAAATAACATATTCAGTAAGTATTAAAGCACAAATTCTATTTATCTGATATTTCCAACAGTGAAATTTCTCAAGGCAGCAGCCTTGTGCATAACAGCTCAACACAAAATCCCAATGTTTAAATGACCTATTACAAAACTAAAATGAAATTACACCAAATTGTTTACCAAATATTTAGCTAGCAAGTGTTGGGCTAAGAGATAAGAAAATTTTTAAAAAGAAGTGATCAAACCCTAACCCTAACCCTAATATGCTTGAGCTCTCAGTCGACAGAGGTTGAAGGAAAGAGTGATTGATAGTTTCTAAGTTACAAGCACAGCTTATATACTTAGTCCTAATGATATGTGGTAGAGAAGAGTAAAACCCTAATTTTCAAGGTGCATGTGGTCATCATAAACCCTTGATGTCTTTGGGATGTACATTGTTACAACCTGAAAATCTATGCATGCTCAGGCCTCATGAGTGCCTTAGACCTAGGGAAATCCCTAAAATATCCTTAAGTTAAGATTGAGAAGTGGAGAGCACGAGCTTCGCAAGGCTGGCATCTGCATATCACTTCTATCGCACAGCTGCAGTGTGTTCACGGGGTAGAGTTTGGCTTTGAATATTGTTACCTTGTGTAGTAGGATTTTGGATGATCACGCAACTGTTTTAGCTCTGAATGCACTTGTGCAGTAGAACTTCAGAAGTTTTCTTTTGCGAGGTACTCGCGCAGATGCCTTTGCATCTAGCTAGGTTTAGGGTTAAGCTTCTAGGCACGCGATAGCTGTGCGAGAGCTATGCGAGAGGACTTTTAGGCATCTCTCTCTTCCAGAGCCATGTGAGAACTTCACAAGGTCTTTGCTATTGTTCGTGCCAATTGGTCTCGCGGGGTAGTGCGTAGGGCTGCATTAAGGCTTGATCCTCGCGAGAACTTTGTGAGCTGTATTTCTGGAGGCTTAGTGCGTGAGAGCTCCACGAGTTTTTTCACATGTTGATTGCAGCTGAAGTGTGCAATTGCTGTGCGAGAAGCTGCTATGTGATAACCCCTTCATTGAGCTGCGTGACTTCTTCATGAGCTCTAATATGCTGCATTTCTTAGCTGCGCAAGGGAGCTTTGCCAGTGAATTGAACTGCGTGAGACAGCTCCTCAACTATGCGAGATAGGTCATTGGCTCCTCTGCTGCTATGCACATGCTTCTTTTGCAACTTCCTCCACTCTCATCTACACTTGGTTCATCTGCTGGACTGTCTTGGCCCATTGTGATATGCAAAATAGTCACCATGGTGTGTACTACCATGGTGTTCAATCACTTTCTGGTTCAGCTGTCATCTTTTGCTTGAATTCTTTCTCTTCTTGGCATCAAAAGCATATACTTTGTGTTAAGCTACACAATTTATTACTAACTACAAAACAAGCTAAAAAGGAGTTATTAGTCAGCTTCAAGGTCCAGCAAAGGCTAGATTAAGAGGTGAAAAGTCATACTTTTCAGTGAATAACACACCCTCAAACCAAATCTTTGCTCTTCCCTGAGCAAAGCAAAATTTAAACAGCTACTCTAAGAATATAAATGCTACTTTCGTAGGGAGCACGGGTGCATTTAGCTTATGCATCAAGCCTTTTAAACCCCCTAGGTGATCCCTAGTGGAGGAGTGAAGTCTCCTAAGGGTGTTCAGAGAAGGTACCCACAAACTTCTCAATAAAATAGTTAACAAAAGTGCACACAGTGGTTAATCAGTTTGAAATAAATACAGTTCATTTCACCCTTGCTTTGTCAAAATTAAAAGAGTTCCAAAGTAGTATATGCAAACTATTTAACACCCCAGTCATGCATGCATCCTCACCACATCCAATCAGTTGACACCAAGAAAGGAAAATATGCAAAACAGTACTAAGCTTACTAGTACATCAAAATTCAGGTTCAAACAATGCCCCAATGATTTCAATCTCAGACCCAATGCTTGCCAGGGTTGTCTCTCATAAATGAATTTAAGGGTGTATCATTTCACATAAGCTCAAGAGTAGTTACATACCCCAAATCGGTTTGCAAGCATGAGCATAGGTAGTTCTTCTAATTTCTGACATCATAAAGTACTCTCACCATAGATTAGACATTCCTTCATCTTCACATGATAGTTCATTTGACTTTGGATCAACAAGGGCTTTTCATGGGTTTTAATGTGGCTTATTGGTGAGGGTTGTAAAGAATAAAAGGGGTACAGAGGGATTCAAATTGAGAATTCAACATAGGTAGGAGATGATTCATGACTTCACCTTCTACATTTCAGCACAACTCCATCTTCTTTTAAAATTTCAGAGCTAAAGTGGCCAACTTCTTCAATTCTTCTCAACATTTCCAATGGAATTCTTCTTTTGACTTCTCTTTCTTCTCTATTTTTTTTTATTTACATATATATATATATATATATATATATATATATTTTTTATGATGGTTGCCACACATCTACAGCTGCTACACTCTCATTTACAGATTTCCTTCTCTCTTCTTTCACCAAATGTTAAACTTTACTCACCTATCTTCAAGATCCACTCCTCTACCTTCTGAATTCTCAGAGTGAGGGTAGGGCTAAATCAGGTTAAGAGGTTCCGGTTTAAGTACTTTGGCGTTTGTTGAAGAAAAATGGGGTTTTAAGGCTTAAAAAGTGTATGCACAAGGGTAGTTTCACAGGTTTGATCTTTTAGGCTCCAACTGTCCAAATGAAGGCCTTGATCCTTTCCTTAGTGTCATGATTACTACCAAACAACTTCAACTTGGGGTGTCTAACTTCTAGTGAAAAGGGTTTGACTTAATCAGTCCTTAGAAGAGGAAAAAGTTACCAAAGACACTCCTAAAAAAAAAATTTATAGGCTCAAAGCTCACTGGATATGGTCTTCAATTTAGCTCAAAGTTCACTGGGTATGGTCTTCAATTTAACTCAAAGGGGTATCTTTTCATCTGTTTCTCTCCTTACTGGTTCACCAACTACTATTTATAAAAAATTCCCTGACGCTCACCTCATAGAAGTATTGATTTTCAAATAATTTCAGTATTAAAAAAGGTCTGCCCAGTGTTTAAATTTCCTCACTTTCAACATTACTTAGGTGAAATTCATTCTATTTATTCCTCACTTAGTTAAGACTACTGCACTTAGGTTAAGTAGATCATTGGTAATCCTTGTCACACCCCCAAACCTATGAGGAGTAATGTCCTCACTGATTCAAAGATAAGAGGGCATGTGCAGCAAGGAACATATATACAAAATTAGACACAAAATAAAGGAAGTGAAAGCATGAAAGAAAGTACACATAAGCAACTAAAACAAACAAACTAGATATGAAGCAGAAAGTAAAGCAATCAATACATAACAAAAAGGAATTTCGTTTATGCAGCAAAATTTTGTATAATGTAAGGGAAAAGTGATCTACAAAAAGCATATCCTAACTAAGTACAAGTGCATAGTCAATCATCCTAAGTATTTACTGGTTCAATCTTGACTTTGGGTCCTTTACCTTTTTCTTCGGTAGCAGCAGGGGAAGTAGCAGGAGGGACAGGCTCAGCTGCCTGTGGAGGAGCTATGCCAGTTAGTTTAGCAAGCTTCCTTTTAAGGATTTCTGCCTTCTTCTCAGCAAGCTGAACTCTAGTTTCATAGAGGTCCTTGATGGCCTTTGTAACATCTTTTGAGGTAGCTAATCTTTTCTCTAGGCCATCAGCTCTCAACTTCTCAGTTGTTGAAGAATATTTTTCAGCTTCATATAAAACCAAAATTCTACCCCAGCCCTTAGATATTCCCAATAGTTGAACCCTGTGGTTGAACTCCATCTGACTGATTTTCTCTTCATAAGGCTGTCTGATGGAAGTTCTGATGGTAGCCATGCCCTTAATGACATCAGTCTTCATGTATGGGTTCTCTTGCATGGCATGGAGGAGAGTGGAGTAGGGAGGTATAGAAAAGAAAGAGGCTGAAAGGATGTGTTGCTGATCACTTGAAGAAGGGCCAGCCACCAAGCGAGAGGGGATGGATGAGGTGAATATTGAGGGTGAAGGGTGACAGACTGCCGGTTCAGGCTCAGGGTCTGTTTGGATAGGAATTGAGGTGGTTGTGATGAGATCTTCCACATTTGTTGCAGTGTTGGAGGTTGCTACAGCAGGTGGGGGATCAGGTAGGGAAATAATGGGCAACAGGAAAGGGGTAAGTTCAGGTTCTGGTTCAAAGTTAGTTTGTGTGGAGGCATTGGTAAAGTTAGTTGGAGGGGTAATGGGGACAAGTTCCATGGGTGTAATAGCAGGTGTGGTGATAGCTGAGGTTAGGAGCTGGGGAGAAAGAGGTGGAGTAGGTCAATGGGTGGTTGTAGGGATAGGTGGTTGTTGTGATGTTGGGGTTGAAAAGTGACAAGGAGGCTTGGATGGCTTCTAAGCTAGTGTGGATTGAGGTTTGGTCTGGGAGGTTGGAGTGCATGGCATGCAGGTTGGCATCAATGGATGATTATGTTTGGGAGTTGGCCAACACTTGAGCTTGAATTGAGAGTAATAAGTTAAAGATGTGGGATAGGAAATCAGGAGTGGGGATGGAATTGGTTGAAATGGGGGGTGGGTGCATGAGTGAAAGTGGTGGCCTGGGGGATGGAGGTGGTGGGGTAAATTGATGGTGTCGTGGTGAATGTGGAGGAGGGGTGAAATGAGAGGGGGGAGAGGAGTCAGGGAGAGGGGTAACTCATAGTTGATATCCCCTATGATAGAGGACATCATGGCTGAATATCCCTCATCCGAAAGAGGGATTTGGTCATGGGTAGGTAAGGATGGAATGGATTGGCTTAAAGGTTGAAGGAACTCAGGTAGACAAGGTGTAGTGGTTTTAATGGGCTGGGGTGTAGTGGGGAGCTAGGTGAGATTTGAAGGGTGGAAGGCTCAGGCTCTATGGCTTGGGTTGTGAAGGTTGGTGGTAGGTCAATGGATGGGTCTGGTATAGTGGAGGTTTCAGGAATGTGGATGGTTTGGGGGATATAGGGAGGTTGGGGTTGCTTCTATGCCTTGGTTGATCTTCTTTTCTTTTTATAGGTTGTTAGCATAGGTGAGGATGGTTGAGGGATTAGTATGGTTTCTTTAGATGTGGTATGGATGGGTGAGCTTGGTGTGGCTGATGTGATGGGTGAGGGTATGGTTAAGGTAGCAACAGATATGAGGGCTATGGGGATGGGTAAAGTTAGCTGAGATGAGGGTAATGGGACTATGGAAGGTTGTGAGGCAGGGGTAGTAGCTGGTATGGTAATAGCTTCAAATGTGGTGGTGGTGGTGGTGGCTGGCACAAAAGAATGGGTTGCCTAAGAGAGGGCAGCAGAGCTTATAACCACAGAGGCAGCAATAGCAGCAACATCAGAGGTTGCTCCTACATCTGCCTTCTTCTTCTTCTTCTCAATGAGAATGCCACTTATCCCCCATTGCTTCTTACCTCAATTTCTAGGGTTCAGGGCAATGGTTTTTTCATTCATTTGAAATTGATACCCTCCAAGTTTTAGCAAGGCTGTAATAAGCCTGCATTAAGGGAATGAGGTTTCTTCTTGGTTTTCACCTTCTCCATAATGTCAGTCATCCCCTCAAAAGTTAACTTGGCAACATCTAAGTAATGGTTCTGGTGGAAGGAGAATAGTGCATCAGCAATAGGAGACCTCCTTTGCTGCTCATGTTTAGAGCAATATATATTTTTCCTCGGTACCCCATCGATAAATCTGAGGTGGGAGTGCAGATCTCTCTTCTTGATTGATGCTCCTGATGCAGTGACCCCTCTAGTCAGCTCCTTGGCTATCTCTAGGATGGTGGCTCTCAAAGGGGGACCCAAGCCACATTCAGGGCTATACCTAGCTGGTATCCCAAGGATCCTAGCAATGGTATCTTGATTGAACAGCATCTCAAATTTATCTATGAGCATCAGTAGTGTTGCGTTCCCATCATCCCCAATTTTGACTTTGATATTATGGTAAAACAATTGCACTAGTCTAGGGAAGATTAGTTACATTGGGGGTCTCAGCAAGGGTAGTAGATTGGCTATGGTCAGGTATTCCATGGAGGTAGCTGTTTCAGATAGCTCCTCAAAGAAAGCCTTGTTAAAAATTGTCTCAGATTCCAGCTTAATTCCAGCTACAAATTCAGATGGGACCCTAAGGTATTCATTATCTTCTTCCTCTTCATCCTCAAGGATCTCAGTGGCTACTACCTTGCCCATTTTCTGTTTCTTCTTTTATTTCTCAGGGCTCTTAGATGGTGGGTGCTCTCTGGCCCTCTTCTTTGGGGCAGACTTCTTTTTAGCACTTTGGGCATCAGAGGCCACACCCTTGCCTTTCTTCACAACTTTCTCAATTTGGGACTCCTCAGAAGGTGCAGTTACCACAGGGGTCTCCACATTGGAGGCCTCTACAATCCTTGTAGATTTCCTAGTGGCCACAAGGCTCCCAGCAGGTGGTGGGGTTACCAAAGCAGACAAGGTGTTTGAGAATTTTGAACCCGTGGCCATATCTATTCAGTTTCTCGAAATTAGGGTTTCAAGATCGTAGCAACTGTAATGCACTCTTCACAAATAAAATAGACCCCAAATTGATCTCTACTTACACTAAAGTAATGTCCAATTAAATCAACTGAGAGAGAGTGAGAAATCTTACAAAATGATAGCTAAGGTTTCACTTCACACGTTGCACAGATGCTCAAATCCCCCTAAACCTAGCTCAAAGTGACTAGGAGGTGATGGAGAGAAAAAATATATAAGAAAATGAGCTGAGGTTTAGTAGAAAGGGTAGTGTAGAAGAAAGAAGAAAAGGGGGAGCTCAAAAGTGCACAGGGAAAGTTAGGGCAAAGAGAGATGAATGAAGGAAATGGAGAAATCGTTGGGTTTATAGGGCTAAACCCATAGTTCACGCAGCTGTCGCGAGGCTCTCGCGGAGTGAATTTTTTTCACAGTACAGAGCCAACCTCACGAGAGGAGAGGTTTGAAAACTTCAAGTGCCTCGCGATGCTCTTCACAGAGTTAAATTCAGACCCAAGTACTCGAAGCAGTTGCTCCTCTTTTACGCAGCTAGAGTAGCGAAGCCTCGCGAGCATTAAAATGTGAGTCTCAAACACCTCGTGGGGCTCACTGTTAGGCTGCAGCATATGTCCTTGTGCTCGCGAAGCTCTCATGCGGTAAAAACCTCCATTAGAACTCCGCGAGAAATCTTCAGGTGGCTCACGAGCTTAAAATTTAGGCTATTTAGCCCCGCGAGAAAGTTAGACTTAAACTTTTCTCTGAGCTAGTGCCCTGGCTTGTGCATAGACAATATCATGCACCAATTCAGTGTGCATCAGCACCAACTCCTTGACATGGGCTCCACTTCATCATGACAATTAAGTTACCCTTTATCAATATTGAAACATCACAAGTTCAGAATTCTAAAGATAATCTTTTAGATCAAATTTATGATATATATTGTGAGAGCAACTCAACCATCACTAACACACTTGAACAATAAATTTCAGATGACAGATATGCACATGTACTCAAACAGAACAAGACAAAAGAAAATCAAACAAACAAGTAAATCATTATTACCCTAAAAGTTGTAATTGAAAATTTTCTACACAACAGAAAACAAAACACACAATCAATACATATGGTACACATATTTTTTGGTTCTTTACCACCCACCTTCACTTTTCATGACCTCAGTTGCCTTGTCCTACCAAATTATCATCCACATGGATAGAGGATGGTTCACCAATCATGTACTACCCCTTGGGGTTGGCTAAGGGTTGACTAGGCAGTCTACCCTCCTCTCTTTTATTCAAAGCATTACAGATTTGATCAAGCTGATCCTTTATTTTTTTAATGCTTTGCCCATGAGAGTTCACAGTTTGGATTAGGCTCCTCAAATTCTGCATGAATGCCAACATTAACTCTTCAAAAGAAGAGGATCTAGACTATTGTGGGGGCAAGGCCAACTGGTTGGGCAGTGGGACAGGCAACTAAAAATTTTGTCTAGGTGGGTATCCTTGGTTAAACTGGTGTTGGGGTCTATATGGAGCTACCAACTGCTATTGCTAGGGTTGAGGGTAATTACCTTGTCTCTACCTCAAATTTGGTTTGTTTCTCCATGAGTACTGAGCAGGTTGCTGCCCATATGCTTGGGCAGCATTGGCTTGCTCCATAACAAAATCAAGGAATTGGTTGGCTGATGGACAATCTTAAAGTGAATGTGTGAGAGATTGGCATATCAGGCATGCCTCCTTCACTTGTTCAACCATTCTAGGCTACACCACATTCATCAATTTGTCAAACTTCAAGCTCAAGTTGTCCACCTTCCTCTCCAACTTACTTTGCACCTTAACTTCATACATTCCACCTCTAAGGGTGGACCCTTTCACCAACTTAGCTAGGGTCTGGCTGTCATTGCGAGATAGTGACTCCTGCTGCATGAAAGTTTCTCCTATAATGTCAAACAGTTCCTAAGCCTCATCAGCTATCTTGTGGAGGTAAATACCACCACATGAGGCATCCACCATATTCCTGCTCTTGGGATTAATTCCTTCGTAAAATACTTGCACTAATTGTCATGTTAAAATTTGGTGGTGGGGGCATTGTTTTAACATCTCCTGAAATCTCTCCCATGCTTTATAAAAATCCTCAGTTGAGGACTGAGTAAATGACAAAATACTTATCCTCATCTGACTGGTCTTGTTCGTGGGAAAGAATTTAGCCAGGAATTGGCTTTAGAGGTCACTCCATATTTGAATGTTGTTGGCTGGGGAGCTTAGAGAGCCAGGCGCTGGCTTTGTCCTTTAAGGAAAAAGGAAAAGGTCTTAGTTTGGTGGCTTCAGGTCCCAAGCCAGCAATATTGAAAGTGGTGCAAAGTGTCAAAAATTGGTCAATGTGCTTGTAAGGATCTTCCTTACTAAGCCCATGGAAGGATGGTAGCATATTGATGGTGGAGGACATGATTTCATAGTTTTCTTCCACTGAAGGGAATTGTATGCAAAAGGGAGAAGTGTAATCCCCAGGTGCATTGTACTCCTTCAATGTTCTTTGCCTCTCAGCCATGTTAGCTTGCTCATTTTTAACAGTAGGGCTTTGTGTGGTGCTTCTTGGTCTAAGAATCCTTTCAACCTCAGGATTTGGAAGGTCCAACTCAGGGTTAAGGGACCTTCTTCCAAGCATATACCCACAAACTTAACAAGTAAGGAAAATGCTTATAACACTCAAAGAATTTCTAACTAAATTAACAACTAACAAATTTACACTAAATTAATTACAGTGAATTCAATATCAAGGGACTAAGTTTCAAGATAAAAGAAGTGCAAACAGAGCTAGCGAGACTCCAGCTGTAGCTCTAGCTTTTCCCTTCTGCTGTTGTTCAACCAGTAGTACTTTTATTTTACTATGGCACAGCTACAATGAATTTTCTAAAATTAAATATAATATAACTCAGGTCTACTAAAAAGATCAATATCCCCAATGTGCTAATTTTCTGTCGGATTACAATGTGCTAATTTTATTGTGTGGTGAGAACAAATTAAAAATCAAAGTAAAATAAAAGATGGAAACAACACAACTAAAATAATCCTAAGCCTGCAAGATAGAGGGCTATTATAGCAAGTTTTGATAAGTAAGAGTTTGTCCCATAGAGAAATTGATCTAGAACCCAAAATAGGCCTTCAGATCTGGCTACAGATCTGACAATCCTAAAGAAAGGTACAGATCTGACAATCCTAAAGAAAGGGAGTTGGGTGTCACAACTATACTAAATTACCTACTAAGAAAGAAAAAAAATAAAGTGCAGTCCTATCCTAAGAAAGGGTTATGAAAAAAGTGGTGATGATGTGTTAAAATAAAGATAAAATGATGGGAAGTAAGCAGTTTAGGCAAAAGTTCATTCAGTTATGTAACTCAAATGGCCATAGTCTATCCAATGGAGTCTGTCAAATCCGATTGATTGAGTCAGAAAAGCTAACCTAATCCAAAGGAGTGGGTTGAACAAACCTAATCCAATGAATCAAATCAGGCCATGAATACCATTGCAGACACTAAGTTTTCCAGGCTACAAGCTCCCCAGATCTGCTTACAGATCTGGCAAGCATTCATAAGGGTATTAAACCTAGAAAGATTAGATGGCAATCAAAAAACCTAAAGGTTAAGTGAATGAGCAATTCCTAAAAACACAAATCCGATCGAGAAAACTAATGGAAGCAAAATATATATAGATTTAAATGGACTTTAAATCAACAATTTATTGCTTAAAAATAACTTGCAATAAAATGTTCTCACGGCTACAATCACTACAGAGAAGCAAGATCTAGCATCTGATAGTGGTCAAGTGAAATAGAGGGGAGCCTATTCCTGCACAATCTCTCACCAGGCTACAAGCTTAAGTGCAGAGAAAAAGAATCCATCTCATATCTACAACCAAGATTACCCTAGGGCTATAGTCTGTCCACTCTAATGGTCACTGGCTATCCATAGAGGCTCCCTTACCCACAAATGATGAGGTAGAACATGTAAACTGCTACTGTCTCCATGGTCCCAGGGCTACAAGCTCAAGCTTCCATGGGCCTTTCAATAAGCTCAAATCCTAAATGCATGCTATAGCCTGAACAAAATTAGGGCAAATAGAAAAATAATAGATTAAGTAAGCATTAAAGAACAAATTCTATTAATCTGATGTTACCAACAATGAAATCTCTCAAGGCAGAAGCCTTGTGCACAACAGCTCAACACAAAATCCCAATGTTTAAATGACCTATTACAAAATTAAAATGAAATTACACCTAATTGCTTATCAAAGATTTTGCCAGCAAGTGTTGGGCTAAGAGAGAAGAAAAAATAGAAAAAAAAGTGATCAAACCCTAATCTGATTGAGCTCTCAGCTGACAGAGGTTGAAGGAAAGAGTGATTGATAGTTTCTAAGTTTAAAGCACAGCTTATACACTTAGTCCTAATGTTGTGGCTAAGAGAAGAGTAAACCCTAATTTTTCAAGCAGATGTGGCATGTTACAATCCTTGGATGTCTTGGGATGTGTGCATCAGAATATATGCCTCGGGGTGTGTGCCCTAGACCTAGGAAAATCTCCAAAAGGTCCTTGAGTTAAGATTGAGAATTGGAGAGCCCAAGCTTCATGAGGCTGGCTTCTGCATATCACTTCTGTCGCACAGTTGTAGAGTGTTCGTGGGGTAGAGTTTGGCTTTGAATATTGTTGTCTCGCATAGTAGGATTTTGGATGATTGTGCAGTTGCTTTAGCTCTGAATGCACTCACGCAGTAGAACTTCAAAAGTTTTCTTTCACGAGGTACTCGCGCAGATGTCTTTGCATCTAGCTAGGTCTAGGGTTAAGCTTCTAGGTGCGCGATAGCTGCGCGAGAGGACTTCTGGGCGTCTCTCTCTTCCACAGCCACACAAGAACTTCACAAGGTCTTTGCTGTTATTCATGCCAATTGGTCTCGCGAGGTAGTGCACACGGCTAAATTAAGGCTTAATCCTCACGAGAACTTTGTGAGCTGTATTTCTGGAGGCTTAGTGCACGAGACCTCTGCGAGTTTCTTCACATGTTGATTACAGCTGAAGTGCGCGACTGCTGCACGAGAGGCTACTATGTGATAACCCCTTCATTAAGCTGCATGACTTCTTCGCGAGCTCTAATATGCTACATGTCTTAGCTGTGCGAGGGAGCTTTGTCAGTGAATTGAACAGCGTGAGGCAGCACCTCAACTGTGCGAGATAGGTTATTAGCTCCTCTGCTGCTATGCATATACTTCTATTACAGCTTCCTCCACTCTCATCTACACTTGGTTCATTTGCTAGACTGTCTTGGCCCATTGTGACATGCAAAATAGTCACCATGGTGTGTTCTACCATGGTGTTCCATCACTTTCTGGTTTAGCTGTAATCTTTTACTTGAATTCTCTCTTCTTAGCACCAAAATCATAAACTTTGTGTTAAGCTGCACAATTTATTACTAACTATAAAATAAGCTAAAAAGGAGTTATTAGTCAGCTTCAAGGTCTAGCAAAGGCTAGGTTAAGAGGTGAAAAGTGGTACTTTTCAGTGAATAACAGGTTACGACCTTGTGTCCTCTATGGACTACTCTGTTCCCATTACGGGATACTTACTCTAATGAACTCCGATTTGAAATGCTTTCGATTTTCTACTATGTGATATGACATGTTTCGATTCTCTTCTATCTGATATGATATGTTTCGATTCTCTTCTATGTAGTATGATAAATTCGATTTTCTGCTATTACTACTCTTGTTTTTTATACACTTCTTTCCATCAATATGTTATGAGCTCTGTTCTGATTTCTTGCATCCGATTTGCATGATTTTCCTTACGTTATTCGCATCATAACATGATATGTTTTAAGATCATGAGTTAAAATGCTTTCCTATATTCCAATGTAATTGATGCGATATTTATTTGAAACTCTTTTACTTATGTATCAATACCATGAAATAGAATGATGAAGTATGATTTAGCACTCTTTTCTCCCTACTGCGCTTGGATTGTGGCTCATTCCCTGACTATACGTCATAGCTGTAGTTGAAGATCTTGAAAGGGATCTGGAACAAGAAGAGGATCTTGATTACAATCCGAAAGAAGAGGTAGAGCCACCCGAGGAGTTCTTTCCTTAGCCTGTTTTCTTTGGATCTCCGCGGAGTGCGGATTATTTTATTTCCTTTTGGATACTTGTTACAGTATACTGTTTAAACTTACGTACAATTTTGTACAGTTTTGTCCACTGTTTAGGTGAAGGTCGGCCTTCACCCGTGGATTGTAAAGTTAGTTATTTTGTTAAGATGAAATGATGGGAATCCTTTGTTGGTTTATGATGTCATATGTTTTTTCCTTATAGCTCTGCATTTGCATCCGTGCACTTTGCTTCTGCAATTAAGTAAACTTACCAAGGATCGATCGCTCGATCTTTCAAAGCTTTTATTGTGGGGAAAATCGAGTTGTCACAAAAGGAATATAGCACCTCGATACCAATAATGACTCTATTATTCAGATCGCATGTATGATCTGACTGCACGTATTTTGGGTAAGGAAATTCGGGCTATTACAATAGCTCTACTAAAATATTCATAAAAATGAGTCCTTGATGGACTCTGATTTGTGGAAACACTAAGTATAGTATAAACTGATTCAAGAAATCAATATGCCTAGTGATCCTATTATGTAAATATATGGGATCTTAATATTTACAGTGATTAATGTGATAGATCCTAGGATTCGGATTGATTGAAATGGACATGGAACTTCACTGAATTGTTGAATTGTAGTGTATTTGATTTGAAATTGATGTTTGATGGAACTCGTATTTGAACCCGAACAACGATTGAATTATTGATTTTTTTTATATAGATTGAGATTGAATCCGAAGATTGATTGAGTCATTAAATTTTTATATGGGTTATTTGAATATGAACACCTGTATATGGGTTATTTGAATATTGATTCTTGAATATGAAACATGAAATACCGAATTTAAACTTTGAATATGAACCCCTATATATGGGTTATTTGAATCATAAATCTTGAATATGGAACTTGAAATACCGAATTTGAACTTTGAAAATGAACCCTTGGATATGGTTGTTGATATGCACTTTTCTGGGTCCTTTTCGGGTTCCAAAAAGTGGCCCAAATCGGTCACTGGTGGACTCTGTTTGTAGAGGTAGGCGAAAAATTGTAAAGCAATAAACAAAAGGGGGCTACATTTAAATGCTCCTACAGAAATTGTTAGTTGCAACAAAAGTTAAATGTACCTGATCGTGATCACAATCTACAAAATTATCGACGCTATAGAACATCAGTGATCATGAGGATAGGGTGCGAGATTTGGGTTGAACGTCGGCCAGTCGACTTTAACAACTAAGCTTGCCTAAGTTTTAGCTAGTTTGGTTTCCTAATCCTAAATGGGTGTAACTAAAAAGGAGTGTTGTGGCCTGTTATGCTCGAGAGGATTGGCCCTGTTCCCGGGTACCCTCTGTTAGCTCCCCTAGGAAAATTAGTTGAGGCAATGACAATTTCATAAATATTGAGAAGTGTCGGGGACTTAATTAGCACTAAGCTGAGAATTTCAATAGGGGTTCCTAGGGGTTAGATCTAAGGCTAAGATGTTCTCCCCTTCGTACTCCTTCGATAATCGGAGCAAGTGGGTCAGCCCCACCGTGCTCGCTTACCCTTAAGATTTCTAGAGAAGAGTTTGTAGTTCTATGAGCCAAAGACATAGAGTGCAGCTAACTCCTTTTTTTCAAAATCTCAAAGCGAACTTCGAGCTTTCCAAAAGAAATAAGCCAAAAATTATCTGCTCAAGAGGGGAGGGGAAGGGTCTTATTTATAATTGTCGACCAATTATGCGCTATGAACTCAGTGCATAATTCTGAATTACGCGCTGGAAAATAAACTCATAATCTGAATTATTCATTGCGGATACAACGCATAATGAATTATGCGTTGTAGTTACAACGCATAATTCGAACGTCATATGAGTTGCAACGGTCGAGCGATCGGACAACCGGATGGGTCTCCAAGGTAGAGTCCAAGTAGGGCTTCCAGCAATTATGCACTATGATCATAGCATATAATAAAGAAAATCAGAGAGGATGACGAAGAGAAACTCAATCCAAATTGGATTGATTATGTGCTGGGAGCTCAACGCATAATCGAATTATGCATTGGGATACTAGCGCATAATCCGAGGGAGTTTGGGAATTTCGAATAGGGACGGGTCTGAATTATGTGTTGAGAGCCTAACGCATAATCCAATTATATGCTGGTCATCAAGCGCATAGTTCCCGAGCTATGGGTTTTTTATTTTTGGAGAGGGTTGGCATTTCCAGAAATCATGGGCATGGTCAATGGTTGATCAAACATTTTGTATACTTCGAGGGGGAGGGTGAAAATGGGGTGTCTACAATGAGTTTTATGAATATTGAATTGAAATTGAACACTTGAATATGGGTTTACTGAATATTGAGCATCTGGTCGAATATTGAAAGTTGAAGGAAGGAGCTATTCCAATTTGAATAATGAATTTGAATATTGATTATTTGATAACGAATCCTGAAACTTAGAAAGTGAAAAGATGATACTACTTTGAATTTTGAAAACCTCACATAGCTGACCACTATTTTTGCAAACGAGCATTATGAGCAACTCATATTCAAACGAGTTTGAATTGTCAGCTAAGGATTGAGTCTCGTTAGATGTTATTCAATAAAAAGTACCACTTTTCACCTCTTAGCCTAACCTTTGATGGACCTTGAAGCCCACTAATAAACATGTGTTAAGTATGTTTTGCAGTTAGTAATAAAATATGCAGCTTAATGCAAAATCCTTACTTTTTAGCCCAAAAGAGAGAATACAAGCAAAGATGATAGCTGAGCCAAAGCCTGATGGAACACCTTGGTAGTACTCACCATGATGACTCACTGTTGCTGATCATCATTTACTAATCTAGCAGATGAATGAAGATTAGTTGAGAAGGGAGGAGATTGTGATAGCAACAAGTGCAATGCACTAGAGCAGCAAAAGATGGACTTCACAGAGTTGAGGAGCTTCCTCGTGAAGCTAAAGATGCAGTGGAAGAGGCCCTCGTGGAGATAAGACGCGCAATCAAGAGGCGAGTTATAAAGCCATCGTAGCTTAAAACTCTCAGAATCTTCCCTCGTGAAGATCGAGCCCCAAAGCAGCTACACGTAAAACACTGCCAGCTCATATGCACAAAAAACCAAAAGTCACCTCGCTGAGTTCTCGCGTGGCCCTGGATGAGAGAGACGCCCAGAATTCCTCTCGCACAAATCTCGCGCACCTTGGAGACTTACAAGTTACTACGCGAGCACGGGAGCTCACCTGCGCGAGTACTTAGCGAGAAAGAGCTTATGAAGCTCTACTGTGCGAGAAATCCTAGCACCTCAGATTCTCTCTACGACAGCACTGCGATGCGAAGCAACTACGCTATTCACTAAAAGTTCTACTGCGCAAATGAGCCCTTCCCATCAACCAAACCCAACTCTGTGAAGGCAAAGCAGCTGCGTGAATGAGCTAAAAGCAAATCCTAGCCCCGTGAAGCATGAGCTATTAACTTCTCAGTTTTATTTAAGGACCTTTTGGGAATTTCCTAAGGCTAGGGCACACTTCCCGAGGCATAGATTTTGAGGCACACATCTTGAGGCATTCAAGGGTTGTACCAGTGTCATGTCTACTAGAAAAATTAAGGTTAATCTCTTAAGAGCCAAGGCCGTTTTCAAAGAGTATATAAGTTATACTTAGAGTATATTATTTTTATCTTTCTTTCATCCTCTGCCGGCTAAGAGCCCTACCAGGCTAGGGTTAGGGTTTGATCACCTCTTCTTTTTTTTTCTTCTCTCTTAGCTCATCACTTGCTGGCTAATCCCCCTATAAGCAGCTAGGTTTAGTTTTATTTTAGTTTTGTAATAGATTTTTATATACATTGGGATCTTGGATGAGCAGTTGTGTATGGGCTGTAGCCAGGAGACAGTTCATTGTAAGTTTTGCTGTTATCAATGAACTGCTATTTTAATGCTTAATTAAATCTATAGATCTTATGGTTTTTTTAAATGTCTATAGGATCCATGTATTTGGGACTAGCCCATTTAGTTTCTAATAGGTCTTTTATTTACCATCTGATTTCTCTTGGTTTGATAGACACATGGAAAGCAATGCTAGATCTATAGTGAGATCCAGGGAGCTCGGAGGCCTACAAACTATGATGGTTGCAGTAATTTTCATGTTCTTTCTCAGGCCTCTGTTGGCTGGATAGACCAATGGGATACTCTATGACCATTCAAGTGGACAGAGTATAGCTCTAAGGTTGTGTCCATCCACATGTTTGAGAAGGATTCTTCTCCCTTGCACATGAGCTTCTAGGGCCTTGTGAGGAGGTTTGTACAGTAATTGGCTCCTCTCTGTTCTACCCAATCGATATCAGATATTAAATCTGGTCTCTTATAGTAATTGTAGCTTGAGGTTGAGTCATTGTAGGCTGTTTGTAGCAATGACCAGCTGAGCTAAAGGCCTTATTCAACCTGTTGCATGGTCCTTTTTATGGGTACTAGTGAGCAGTATGCCTTAGCAAAGCACTTAGGATCTTATGGGTTGGAATACTTATGAATGTCAGCCAGGTCTATGTGCAGGACTGGGGAGCTTGTAGCACTGGCATTACATAGTTCTGTAATAGTATTCATGGCTAGAGCTGGTCTAGTGGCTGTGGAAATGATCAGTCCACTCTTCTGGATTTGACTAGCGAATTTCTAGTTTAACTAATAGGATTTGACAAACTCTATCGGATACCCTGTGACCATTATAGTAGACAGAGTATAGCCGTAAGAGCGCCCCAAATGGCATGGGTTAAACTGGGAGCTTATACCTTGTTGAGGCTTTTAATAGCGTCTCAGCAAGGAGTACTGTAGAGACAAACTAAATCTGAGTTACATTACTGTATCATTAACTCTAGCTTAACCTGCTTACTTCTGATAATTTTTTGATATTTTATTTTGACACACACTACCACCGTCTTCATCTTAACCCTTTCATTAGGATAGGGCTACATTTTATTTCTCTGCTTTTAGAATTAATTTAGTGTAGTCGTGACACCCAACTCTCTTTCTTTAGGATTGTCAGATCGGTAGCCAGATCTGGAGGCCTACTATTATAGCCCATTTTGGGTTCTAGATCAATTTCTCTGTGAGATAAATAATTTTCAAAACTCACTATAATAGACCCTGAATCTTGCAGGTCTAGGATTACTTTGGTTGTGCTGAATCTATTCTTTTATATTACTTTGTTTTCAATTGATTTCCACCACACAATAACATAAGTACACTTTCACACCAAGTACTACTGATTCTTTATGGAATTTTGCAAAAATGGATTGCAGAAGCAGGGAAAAGTTAGAGTTGTAAGTGGAGAGTAGCTAGCATTGTTTGCACTTTCTTTCCCCTAAATCTCATGCCATTTATGTTGAATCCCCTGTTATCTTGTTTAATGTAAATTTATGTAGCTATTATTTTTGTTGTGTGAAATTCTTTTTGTATGCCTGTAAGCATTTTCATTACTATTTGTGAGTATATGCTTTGTAGAAGGTCCTTAAACCCTGACATGGAACCCCCAAATCCGGAGGTGAAAAGGATCCTTAGACCTAGACACACCACACTGAGCCCTGTTATTAAGACTAAAGCAGACACCATGGCTGAGAGGTAAAGGACATTAAAAGAATATAATGCACCTGGGGAGTACACCTCTCCCTTTTGCATTCAGTTTCCCTCTGTTGAGGGGAACTATAAAATTAAATCCTCCACCATCAGTATGCTACCTTCATTTCATGGGCTGAGTGAAGAAGATCCCTACAAGCATATTGACCAGTTTTTAGCACTTTGCACTACCTTCAACATTGCTGGCTTGGGGCCTGAGGTCACTAAATTGAGGCTTTTTCCTTTTTCACTAAAGGACAAAGTCAGCACATGGCTATCAAAGCTCCCTACCAATAGCATACAGTCATAGAGTGACCTTCAAACCAAGTTCCTGGCAAAAAATTTTCCTATGAACAAAACAAGCCAGATGAGGACAAAAATTCTGTCATTCACTCAGTCCTCAACTGAGAATTTTAATGAACCTTGGGAAAGATTCCAGGAGATGTTAAAGCAATGCCCCCACCACCAAATCCCAATGTGGCCGCTTGTTCAAGTATTTTATCAAAGAATTAATGCCAAGAGCAGAGATATGGTAGATGCTTCCTGTAGTGGTAGTTACCTCCACAAGACAGCTGAGGAAGCCTGGGAGGTGTTTGACATTATAGGGGAAAATTCCATGTAGCAGGAATCTCTGTCACGCAATGACAGCCAGATTTCAGCTAAAATGGTGAAAGAGGCTATCCCTAGAGGTGGAATATATGAAGTAAAGGTGCAAGGTGATTTGGAGAGAAAGGTGGATAACCTAAGCTTGAATTTTGACAAATTGATGAATGTGATGCAGCCCCGGATTGTTGCACAGGTGGAGGAGGCATGTCTGATATGCCAATCTCTCACACATTCTATTCATGATTGTCCACCTACCAATCAATTTCCATATTTTGTTATGGAGTAAGCCAATACTATACAAACCTTTGGGCAGCAGCCTGCTGGGTATTCTTGGAGGAACCACCCAAATCTGAGGTAGAGACAAGACTCATATCCTCAACCCCAGCAACAGCAAATGGTAGCCCCTTACAGACCCCAGCAGTAGTTTAATCAAGGTTACCCACCAAGGTAAAATTTTCTTTTACCTGCCCCATAGTCTAACCAGTTAGCTCTGCCCCCACAATAACCCAGATCCTCTTCATTTGAAGAGTAGATGATGGCTTCAATGTAAAATCTGGGGAGCCTGGTTCAGACTATCAATTCTGATGGACAGAGCATAAAAAAGATTGAGGACCAGCTTGGTCAGATCTGTAATGCTCTGAAAAGGAGGGAGGAAGGGAAATTGCCTAGTCAGCCCTTGACAAATCCGAAAGGTCAATTTATGATTGGTGATGCATCCTCTACTCAGGAGGAAGATAGTGCTCAGTGACTTGATTATGCACCATAAGTATATAAAAAAAAATAATTAAAAGAAAAAAGAGAAAAGAATCTGTTGTGTTTTGTTGGTTGTGTTTTATGTGTTATGTTGGTTTGATTGTTTTGCTTTGTTTGTGTTTTAATTGTTTGTCAATGAAAACACGTACCTTTGTATCATCTGAATCGGCTATGTGTTTGTTGATGAATGGTTGAATTATCCTGATCATTACTTGCATGGAGATTGAGCTAAAAAACTATTTTAAGACTCTGCAATGTTGATGAATTATTATTTGAAAATGGCCATAAATTTTGAATGAGAAAAATGAAGTACCTATCTGTAGGTTGTTGCTCATGCACAGTGGAATGGTGCACAACAACAGGTGGCACCAACCAATGTGCTGCACTGAGTTAAAAGAGTACAGGTTGTCCAAGAAATGTTCTCTCGCTGAGTTGGAAGGCTTGATTTTACTATGCGAGCCATCTTTTGGCTCCCTCACGTGCTAGAATAGCTAAGCACTGACTGAAAAAGTACCTCACAGAGTTGCTTTCTACTCCGCGAACTGAATTTATGTGCAAAGAATGCCTTGTGTATTGTTCAGCGCAAGCACTGCGCGAAGTATGTTTCTGAAGTAAAAGGATGTCTCGCACACCTAAGCCACTGTCGCCAACTCCGCGAAATTCACTAAGTGTCAAATGCCCTGCTGAGCAACAGAGGCTTTTGCGGACTTAAACGCCATCTACGCAACAATCCTACTCCGTGAAATCCATAAGCCAACTCCACGAACCGCAGGATTTTCCCTTTAAACTCAGCGAAAACCCTCATCTGCTTCATTTTCTTCCTCTGCCCTAACTCGCTCCACCCAAAAGTGCTCCCCTCTTTATCTGTTTTCCTCTCCATAGCTTAAGCACTCCCCCTAAAGGCTTTTCCTCTTACCATTTTCCTCCCTGGCTGTTCCTAGTAACTTCGAGTACGGTTTGGGGGGATTTGAGCCACTGTGCACACTTCTAAGTGGAACCCTAGCTCGCATTGGGTAAGCCCTGCAACTCTCCCTCTGTGCTTTGATTGCTTTAGTAAATTAGAGAGCGAGAAGACAAATTGTGTTATTTTGGTACCTATTTAGAGTAATTTGCATTCTTTAAGGTCTGTGAACCCTGATTTTGAGATTTTGAGCACCTATGGCCAAGAGTTCAAAATTCATTGATACATTGGCGGCTATGTTGAACCCTGCTCCTAGTGGCAGCCCTGTGGCCACTAGGAAATCCACAAGGATTGCTGAGGCCTCCACATTGGAGACCTCTGAGGTGCCCTCACCTGGTGTTGCCCCCTCAATCTTAAAAGAAAAAAAGAAATCTGCTCCAAAGAAGAGGGCCAGAGAGCACCCACCTACTATGAGCCCTGCAAAATCAAAGAAGAAGCAAAAAAAGGGCAAGGCTGTGACCCTTGTGGCCCCTGAGGTTGAGGAGGAAGTAAGTAATGAATACCTCAAGGTCCCCAATGACTTTGTAGAAGCAATCCCGCTAGAGGCTAAGACTATTTTTGACAAAGCCTATTTTGAAGACCTACCAGTGACCTCTGCCTCCATTGAATATTTGACTAAGGCAACTCTACTACCACTATTGAGACCCTCAATGCAGCTAGTGTTCTAAAGATTAGTCAGATTGTTTTATTAGAATATGAGATTGAAGACTGGTGATGATGGGAACCCAGCACTGCTAGTACTGATCGATAATTTCGAAATGTTGTTTAACCAGTCTGACATTACAAGGGTACTAGGGATACCAGCTGGGTATGACCCTAAGTTTGACTTGGGATCTCCCCTGACTGCCACCATTACAGAAATAGATAGGGAACTTACTGAAGGGATCATGGCTTCAGGAGATTCGATCAGGAAGAGAGATCTGCACCCCAATATGAGGCTCATGGATGCAAGATTGAGGAAGAATGTTTATTGCTCTGGTCATGAGCAAGAGAGGAGGCCCCCAATAGCTGATGCCCTCCTTTCATTTCACAGAAACCACTACTTAGATGCAACCAAGTTAGTGTTTGAAGGGATTAGGGACCTATGTGAGAAGGTGAAAGTACAAAAGAAACTACATGCCCTTCCCTATTGCAGGTTGATTACTGCACTATTGAAGGATGGGAAATACCCCTTCAGAAGGGAGGAGGAGACAGTGCCACTGAACCCCAAACAAAGTGAAAAGAAACAGTGGGGTATCAGTGGCACAATGATAGAAAAGAGGAAGAAGAAGAAAGAATTATTGAGAGAAGCAGCCCCCACCATTGCTGAAGCAGTTGCTACTGCTGCACCCTCTCCATCACTTATGCCAGCCAGCACCACACTTACCATCCCTTCCATACCCCTATCCCCACCCCAGTTCCAACCCCCTTAACACCACCTCCCTCCTCATCCCAACCATACCAGCCCCACACAAGCCTAATACCCTTACCTAATCCACTACAACCCACATTCACCATGGCCACCCTACCCATTACCACAGCCTTACCTATTTTCCCAACTCATACCAGCCCACCTGTGAAAATTGCCTACACCAAAAAGAGAAAATTATCTGAAGGCAAGACTCACACACAACCAACCCACTTATCTTTCCCAACCTATTCCTACTCCTGACACCACATCTATACCAGATCTAATATCCACACCTTCTGAACCTAAAACCTATACCTTTGAAACCCACCATGAGCCTTTTGACACCTCCCCCACATTTGTCTCCAACCCATAGACCAGCCTATTCCATTTCCCACTTCCCATGAGTCACTAAGAGGGGAGACTTTTCCACTATGATGTCAACTATTCAAGAGGGCATCAACCTTGAGTATACTCCTCTCCCAGACTCCCCACACCCCCTCACATTGACCCTCCACATCATACACCACCACGTGTCACTACCTTCACCCATAGGCCCACATCTCCATTCCAACCAGTTTTACCTATTCAACCCACACCCACAGCCATACCTGATTTACTACCCCAAATCCTGCACCTCCTACTGTCCCTCCAATCCCAAATGCTATCCAATACCCAAACCCAATCATCCATAGAAACATATATTAACTCCATAACCCCCACACTCCAGCACCAGGCCTACTTAGAATCCAGCCTCCAAGCCATCCAATCCACCTTAACCAATTTACCCCAACCATCACGGTCGCTAACTATCCATCCCTCCCAACCTTTACCTACTCCACCACTTTCCACTTTCACTGATGCCATTACCCAAACTGAGGATGCACCTATTCCAAAGGGCCCACCTGCTATAGCTACCTCTAATGCTATGACAGATGTGGATGATCTACTACCCATCTCCTCTAAATCCATCCAAACAGACTCTGATCTGGAGCCCCACCCTGAACCTCCACACACCATTTCCCAGCACCCCCTTGTCATTCTTGGCTGGTCTTTCTTCAAGTGAGGACCTCCCCTTGGTTCTTGCCTCTTCTTTTCTCAGCCCTCTATACTCGACCCTCCTTCTTGCAATGCAATCCCATCCTTACATCAAGCGGGATGTTATTAAAGGAATGACTACTCTTAAGACATCCTATGAAGCACAAATTCAACGCATGAAATGGGATACCGAGCAGCTGCTAAGGGACATTGGGAAGGGCTAGAAGAAGATGTTGCGTCTTTACAAAGCCCAATAAAGTTTGGTTGCAAAAGAAAAGCTCAATGCTGAACAAGAAAAAATGGTTGCTGCAACAGAGAAATTGAGAGCTGATGCCTTAGAGAAAAGGTTGAATGTCTCCAAGGAGATCAAGACACTCCTTATTGGCCGAGCTGAATTGGCTAAACAGAAACCTGAAATCCTTGAGAGGCAACTAGCTACCGCAACTGGGAGAGTCCCCCCACCACCAACTGTACAATAGAAGAAAGACAAAGGAAAGGGGGTTAAAATTAAGAAAGAACCAGCTGACCCTTAGATGATTGATGTTTGCACATGTATTGAGTTAAAGAGTAGTGTGTTGTACATATATTTTCTAATATAATGCAATGCCTTTTTGTTACTTCTGTGTACTTGTTCTTTGTTTCATTTTTGTTTGTTTGTTTGTGTGTCTGTTAATGTATTGTGTGTTTTTTCTCTTTTATAGTTTCTGTTTTGTCAGTTTTTAGGTTTTATGCTTGCTGCACATCTCACCTTTGAATCAGTGAGGACACTACTCCTCATAGGTTTGGGGGTGTGGCAATCTCTCCAAATGAAATAGTTAACCTTAGTGCAGCAGATGCAAGTGAGCAAGACAAAAACAGAACCGTGTTCGCCTAAGAATTATTAGAAAAATGAGAAATTTAAAACTTTTGCAAACTTTTAAGCATTACAATCTTTTAAGTTTTAACTTTTCCTTGATGTGAACACCAAGTAAACTCACCTGTATCAGTATTGAGTGCATCATTAAAGAGAGAAAAAAATAAGGACATACTTAAAAGTTCAATGGAAGACCATAACCAGTGAGAGTTGGGCCTACAAATTTTATTTTATTTTTCCTTCCTTCGAGGAGTGACTGAGGATATTTTTCTAGCTCTAAGGACTGGCTAAGGTAATGCCTTCACTAGAAGTTAGGCACCTCCAAGTTGAAGCAACTGATAGCACTCATGAAACCTAGGAAAGGATCAAGGCCTTCTCTTGGACAGTTTGAGCTTAAACAGGCCAAATCCTTCAACTGCCCTTGTGCACATACCTGTTGAGCCTTAACTCCCAATTTTCTGGAAAATACACCTGAGTACTTGTACCTGAACCTATGGACCTGATTCAAACCTAGCCTCACTCCGAGAATTCAAAAGGTAAAGGAGAAGGAGCTGAAGATGGACAAGATAGGATCAACATTGGGTGAATGGAGAAGAGATACCTAAAGTAGAGCAGTGTAGTAGCTGAGGAAAGAGGTGGCAAGTCACAAAAACAAAAATAAAAATAAAAATAGAAAAAAAAATACAAGAAAAGAAAGAAAAATAATAATGAAGAGGAGTGAGAGAGGAATCAAGAGGATAAGTTCATTGGAAAAATCAGAATGAAGAGGAGAAACTGGCCACTTCAAGGCTGAAAATTTTGAAAGAAAATGAAAGTTACTGAACTACAAAGGGGTGAAGTCATGAATCACCTCATTCACCTACTAATTTCTCAAATTTTGAACCCCTTTTTAACCTTACATTCTTTATAACCCACTTCATAAGCCACATCACAACCCAGTTAAAAGACCTTGTGATCCAAAGTGAATGAGCTGTCATGTAGAGACAAGGAGTTGTCCAATCTATGGTGAGGATACGCCAATGATGTCAGGACTTAAGTGCTTTGCCTATGCTCATGCTCACAGACCCATTTGGGGGTTGTAACTGCTCTTGAGCTTGAGAGAAAATGAAACCCTCAAGGTCTCTTTTGAGAGTATGCCCTGGTGAGCAGTGGGTTTGATGTTGAATGTATTGGGCATAGCCTACAACCTAATTTTTGAAATAATGATGAACTTAGTGCTGACATACATGTGTTATACCCCTTATTGTGAGCTAATTGAAAATGTTGTGCAGTTAGGTAGAGTTTGTGATGATTAAATGTTTGTGCTTTTTATATCCAAATTCCTCACATTTTTATTTGAATCAATGGTGAACTGATGCTCTGTTTCTTGACAGCTTACCTGATAATGTTGCACCTTTGTTAACTATTTCATTGAGAAGTTTGTGGGTATCTTCACTGAAAACCCTCAGGAGACTTCACTCCTCCACTAGGGACCACCTAGGGGTTTAAAAGGCTTGGTACATATGCTAAATGTATCCGTACTCCCTACAAAAGTGGCTTTTCAATTTCTTAGAATAGTTGTTTTAATTTTCCCTTTTGCTTAGGGACTAGCAAAGATTAGGTTTGGGAGTGTGTTATTCACTGAAAAGTATCACTTTTCACCTCTTAACCTAACCTTTGATGGACCTTGAAGCTCACCAATAAACATGTGTTAAGTATGTTTTACAGTTAGTAATAAAATGTGTAGCTTAATGCAAAATCCTTACTTTTTGACATAAAAGAGAGAGAGAGAGAGAGAGAGAATACAAGCAAAGATGATAGTTGAGCCAAAGCCTGATGGAACACCATGGTGACTCACTGTTTTTGATCATCATTGACCAATCTAGCAGATGAATGAAGATTAGCTGAGAAGGGAGGAGACTATGACAGCAACAAGTGCAATGCACTAGAGCAGTAAAAGATGGACTTCGCAGAGTTGAGGAGCTTCCTTATGAAGCTAAAGATGCAGTGGAAGAGGCCCTCATGGAGATAAGGTGTGCAATTAAGAGGCGAGTTGTAAAGCCATCACGAAGATCTCGCGGCTTAAAACTCTCAGAATATGCCATCGCGAAGATCGAGCCCCAAAGCAGCTACGCGCAGAACACTGCGAGCTCATATGCACAAAGAATCAAAAGTCACCTCACAGAGTTCTCGCGTGGCCCTGGATGAGAGAGACACCCAAAATTCCTCTCGGGCAGATCTCGCGCACCCTGGAGCCTTACGAGTTACTATGCGAGCGCAGAAGCTCACCTGCACGAGTACTTAGCGAGAAAGAGCTTCTGAAGCTCTACTAGGCGAGAAATCCTGACGCTTTAAATTATCTCTGCAACAACACTGCGATGCGAAGCAACTGCGCGATTCACTAAAAGTTCTACTGCGCGAATGAGCCCTTCCAATCAACCAAACCCAACTTTGCGAAGGCAGAGCAGCTGCGTGAATGAGCTAAAAGTAAATCCCAGCCCCACGAAGCACAAGCTCAACTTCTCAGTTTTATTCAAGGACCTTTTAAGAATTTCCTAAGTCTAGGGCACACTTCTCGAGGCACAGATTTTGAGGCACACATCTCGAGGCATTCAAGGGTTGTACTAGTGCCACGTCTACTAGAAAAATTATGGTTAATCTCTTAAGAGCCAAGGCCATTTTCAGAGAGTATATAAGCTGTACTTAGAGTTTATTATTTTCATCTTTTCTTCATCCTCTGCCGGCTAAGAGTTCTAGCAGGCTAGGGTTAGAGTTTGATCACCTCTTTTTTATTTTTCTTCTCTCTTAGCACAGCAATTGTTGGCTAATCCCCCTATAAGCAGCAAGGTTTAGTTTTATTTTAGTTTTGTAATAGATTTTTGTATACATTGGGATCTTGGATGAGCAATTGTGTATGGGCTGCAGCCAGGAGACAGTTCATTGTAAGTTTTGCTGTTATCAATGAACTGTTATTTTAATGTTTAATCAAATCTATAGATCTTATGGTTTCTTTAGATGTCTATAGGATCCATGTATTTGGGACTAGCCCATTTAGTTTCTAGTAGGTCATTTATTTACCATCTGATATCCATTGGTTTGATAGACACATTGAAAACAATGTTGGATCTATAGTGAGATCCAAGGAGCTCGAAGGGCTACAGACCATAGTGGTTGTAGCAGTTTTCATGTTCTTTCTCAGGCCTCTATGGGCTGGACAGACCAATGGGATACCCTGTGACCATTCAAGTGGACAGAGTATAGCCCTAAGGTTGTGTCCATCCACATGTTTGAGAAGGATTCTTCTCTCCTGCACATGAGCTTCTAGAGCCTTGTGAGAAGGTTTGTACAGTAACTGGCTCCCCTCTGTTCTACCTAATCGATATCAAATATTAGATCTGATCTCTTGTAGTAATTACAGCTTGAGGCTGAGTCATTGTAGGTTATTGGTAGCAATGACTAGCTGAGCTAAAGGCCTTAGTCAACCTATTACATGGTCCTTTTTGCGGGCACTAGTAAGGAATATGCCTTAGCAAAGCACTTAGAATCTTATGGGTTGGAATACTTATAAATGTCAGCCAGGTCTGTGCACAGATCTGAGGAGCTTATAGCACTGGCATTACATAGTACTGCAATAGTATTCATGGCTAGAGCTGGTCTAGTGGCTGTGGAAATGATCAATCCACTCTTCTAGTTTAGACTAGCGAATTTTTGGTTTAACTAATGAGATTTAACAGACTCTATCGGATACCCTGTGACCATTATAGTGGACATAGTATAGCCCTAAGAGCACCCCAAATGGCATGGGTTACACTGGGAGCTTATACCTTGTTGAGGCTTTTAATATCATCTCAGCAAGAAGCACTATAAAGGCAGACTAAATCTAAGTTACATTACTATATCATTAACTCTAGCTTAACCTGCTTACTTCTCATAATTTTTGTATTTTATTTTGACACACAGTACCACCATCTTTGTTTTAACCCTTTCATTAGGATAGGGCTACATTTCATTTCTCTACTTTTAGGATTAATTTAGTGTAGTCGTAACACCCAACTCCCTTTTTTTAGGATTGTCAGATCTGTAGTTAGATCTAGAGGCCTACTATTATAGCTCATTTTGTCTTCTAGATCAATTTCTCTGTGGGACAAACTCTTACTTACCAAAACTTGCTACAACAGACCCTGAATCTGTAGGTCTAGGATTACTTTGGTTGTGCTGAATCCATTCTTTTATATTACTTTATTTTCAATTGATTTCCATCACACAATAACATAAGCACACTTTCACACCAAGTAGCCCAAACAACATTAGACCAATAGGGTCATTGATCCTTGTCTCGATTGATTAAATGGCGAAGATGGTCGTCAGTCTTGGTCTGCGCAACATTGACATCTGAATTCTGAATCTGGACCATGGTTGGTGTCTGGTATCGCACCAAAATAATTTAAAAGATATTAATAAATCATCAACAAACTGCATTAAATTAATCTGGACCATGGTTAGTGTTAGGTTCACTTTAGCCTTGTCAACCTCTATTCCTCTGTGAGAGACCACATGGCCTAACACAATTCCTTATATAACCATAAAGTGGCTCTTTACCCAGCTTAAGACAAAATTAGCCTCTTCACATCTTTGTAAAATCAGGTCAAGGTGACTCAAGCATTGGTTAAACTTGTCCCCATAAACAGAAAAATCATTCATGAAGATTTTCAAGAACTTGTCAATCATATCAGAGAAAATGACATAGATGTACCTCTGAAATGTGGCTGCACGACATTACACAGTCCAAAAGACATCCTCCTGTAAGCAAAGGTGATAAAGGGACATGTGAAAGTAGTTTTTTCTTGATATTGAGGATACACAGGGATTTAAATATGCTCTGAGTATCCATCAATAAAGCAATAAAATGCCTTCCCAGTCAACTTTTCTAGAATTTGGTCAATGAAAGGGAGAGGGAAGTGATCTTTCCTGGTCTTGGAGTTGAGTTTTCTATAATCAATATAAACTCTCCAGCCAATGGTCTCCCTAGCTGGCATCAACTCCCCAGAATCAAAAGTAATAATTATTATGCCTGACTTTTTGGGTACCACCTAAATAGGTGACACCCACTCTGAATCTGAAATGGGGTAAATCACCCCTGCATCCAACAGTTTGACTATCTCTTTCAAGACCACCTCTTGCATGCGAGGGTTAAGCTTCCTCTACATCTCCCTAGAGGGTTTTGCACCCTCTTCCAAGTAAATTTTGTGCATGCAAACTCAGGCATCAATGCCCTCTATATCAGCAATTGTCCACCCCATTGCCTTTGTGTGCTTCTTGAGAACACTCAATAATTCCTCTTCCTGCTCACTAGTAAGAGAGGAAGAGATAATTACTGAAAACTTTTTGTTTTGCCCCAAGAAGGCATACTTTAATGTGTCTGGGAGCTACTTAAGCTCCAGATCAGGACTTTCAATGGAAGGTAACAAAGGTGCCTTGGTGGTTTGAGGAAGGGGCAGCAATGTAGGTTTCTAGCTGAAATGCTGCACTAGGCCCACAAAAGACTCTATTTTGGTATTGTCTTCTATCATGAGAGCTTGAGCCTCCTTCTCAAACATACTCCAAATATTTTCCAAGTTTTCAATAATATTATCCCAATCCAACAGATTGAATAATTCTTCTTTCATAAGGTCATCTAGTACATCTATTGCACAATAGTCCTCAGTGTCCATCTGAGGCTGCCTAACAGCATTATATACATTTAATTGAGCCTTCATGTTCTCAAAGGTCTCCTCCATCACTCCTGACCTGCATTGAAAGCAAGGATTGGCAGTGGCCAAAAATGACCTACAAAAGATGACAAGAATTGGGGTTTTACTTTTGCAATGGTCCATGTTCAAAACTAGGAAATCAGCAGGATAGTAGAACTTGTTCACCTCAACCAAAACATCCACTACCACACCCACAGGTTTTCTCTCAGACCTATCAGCTAGCTGGAGCACAACTAATGTAGATTTTAGCTCCCCCAAACCCAACTCCTCATACACAGAATATGGGAGCAGGTTCACACTGAGCCCTAAGTCCATGAGGGCTCTACCAATGGTGTGGTTTCCAATTATGCAAGGGATAGTAGGTACCCCTTTGTCATGCAATTTCTTAGGTGTGGCTATAGATAGAACTAATTCAACATGTTCAACAGCAAAAACTTTTTTGGACAGCTGCATCCTTGCTTTTCTCTTTTATGTGCAGAGGTCCTTCAAGAATTTGGCATAGGTAGGGACCTATTTTATAGCATCAAGCAAGGGCAAATTAATCTTAACTTACTTGAAGATCTTCATCATTTCCTCCATCTGAGCATTCTCTTTATCAAAAAAAGATGAGCCAACAAGTACATGAGGAAATGGCAGCTGTGGGACTGCTGGTGCCACAACTACATGCCTAAAACATTATGGACAAATTTTTACTTTTTTCTCTTTTCTTCATTTATTGTTTGATGTTGGGGCTGAACATCAGCTCCTTTATTTTGCCCTTACTGCTCCACAGCAGGGAATGAATTCATTGGTTCTTCAACACTCACATTTCTTTTATTTTCACTCTCCATAGCTTCCTCATTTTCCCTGCCTACTAAATTTTCAACCACCTTTCCACTCCTTAAGGTAGTGATTGCATTAGCCTCCTCATGGGTAGAGGAGCCTTCTCTAATCATATACTGCCCTTTAGGGTTGGCCAAAGGTTGATTAGGAAACTTGCCCTCGTCTCTCTTTTTTAAAGAATTGCAAATTTGACCTAGCTGGTCCTCTATTTTTTTAATGCTTTACCCATGAGAGTTCATAGTTTGTACTAAGTTTCCTAGATTTTACATTGATGCCAGTATTTGCTCTTTAAAGGAAGAGGACTTGGGCTGCTGTGGGGGTAATACCAACTAATTGGGTTGTGGGACAGGCAATTAAAAATTCTGCCTTGGTGCATATCCTTGGTTGAATTGGTGCTGAGGTCTTTATGGGGCTGCAAACTACTACTGTTGCGGCTATTGGTATGTGTCTTGTCTCCACCTCAGATTTGGGTGGTTTCTCCATGTGTACCCAGCAGGTTGTTGTTGCCCATATGCTTGGGCAGCATTGCCATGTTTCATAACTAAATCAGAAAACTGGTTGGCTGATAAACATTCTTAAAGTGAATGTGTGAGAGATTGGCATATCAGATATGCCTCTTCCACTTATGCAGCCATCCTAGGTTGCATCACATTCATCAATTTATCAAACTTTAAAATCAGATTGTCCACCTTCCTTTCCAATTCACTCTGCACCTTAACCTCATACATTCCACCTCTAGGGGTGGATTCTTTCACCAATTTACCTGGGGTATGGCTGTCATTGCGAGACAGTGACTCCTGCTGCATGAAATTCTCTCCTATGATGTCAACCAACTCCCATGCCTCATCAGCTGTCTTGTGGAGGTAACTACCCTCACATGAGGCATCCATCATGTCCCTACTTTTGGGATTAATTCCTTGGTAAAATACTTGCACAAGTTGCCACTGTGAAATTTGGTGGTGGCGGGTTAATCCGTAATTCAATACCGATTCGGTGGGTTATACCGTACATCCAGGACCGGTACGATGGTTAAACTGTAATTCGATACTGGTATAGTGGTTATACCATACATCCAAGATTGGTACGGCAGTTAAACCGTAATTCGATAATGGTACGGCATGTTATACCGTAATTCAAACCGTGATGACGACCCATCGAAAAATGTCTATTGAATGACGATGGTTAAGTGGGGATTCCCATCGGTATCTCATCTCAACAGCGTTATACTTGCGTTGGAGTTACTTCAGCTAAAAGTTTAAGTCATGCATTAAGATGAGAACGTGTATATAGAATACAAATCATTTGTGCAATACATCCTCTGAAATGGTCAGCCTTCTTTCCGTGTGACTTCAGATATTTGAATTTGTTTCCGTATATGAGCATGCCTTGATTTTAGTTTGAAATTCATGCCTCGGAGAAAATAAGCACTTTGAATTTGACCTCGATTTTATGCTTTGATTTGATGAATGTAAGTAATATTGAATTTGTTCCTATTGAGCTTAGACTATTAGCTCACCCGACTTTTATGTCATAGGTTTAGATCTAGACCAAGATCTGGGTCAGGAGGAGGATCCTGATTAAATCCTTGAGGCAGAAGAGGATCTTCTGAGATAAATTCTATACATGGTATAGTATGAGAACGGTCAATGGAAGTGTGTATATTGGTATATGCATATTTGTGAACCACTGTTTAGGTGATGGTCGGCCATCACCGGTGGTTGGGTTTTTGGGATAGATTACGTTCTGTATAGAGTAATGGGATTTATGTTAGTACCGTGTGGTCTCTGTTCCGTTCCTGTGTGTGCCCGGGAGTATTTGCATTCGATGATACTCCAGTTTATTCTAGATTCCACGATGGGAGAAATCGGGCTATCACAGGTGAGATCAAAGCATCTGAACCAGAGAATTCGGTGTAACATCAAAACTCCGAATCCGGCAGACCGATTTTCCCTAAGATCGGTGGGGGGGGGGGGAATCGGGTTGTCACATAATGAGTCATTGTTGAATAGATTGATAGACTTGGAACTGAGATATATGGACATGGTATTATTGATTAAGATAAACAACCGAAGAAATTTAATTGAAAACACTGGCTGGATTGTGATAATTTACTGGAATTGGATTCATAAATTTAGCTAATACTTTATTAATCTTCACCGCTTACATCAATTCATGACAAAAATTTCAGAGACATGATAGACGTCGCCCAGTCAGATCTAGATGGAGCAGATGGATAAATATTTAGAAGGACCCATCGAGCGGAAACCGTTTAACTCAATTTATCTAATGAGTTACCAGCACATACGTGGACGAATCACGTGACGCTTATACTGGATTTTGACTTTGTACAATTGCTTTACTTTTGTTAAGACTAGTTTGGTTTATTATTTCATACAATCATTGGTCTCATTGTAAATATCATACTTTGAAATTATTTTAATCGAAACAGTGCGTACTTTTGTTTTTACTTGTCTTTCCGTAACAAGTAGAAATTTCGAAGGAACTGACATTTTCCTAATCGAATTTAAAAATTGATCAGGTTAAGAAAATGGGATTTTTCGAAATAAATAAACTTTATATTTTCCTCTGATTTGAGAGAAAATTTTTTATATTGAATACCGATAATCGAGGTGCGTCGCGTCGACTCGACCCGACTTGTGGATCGGAACGTGCAGAGCGCGTGAGCCTCCCGGCATGCGAGGCCAAAGGCTGGGGGCATGACACAAACCGATCCGTATCATGTTTTAACTCAGATATCGGTATCTGTGTCGGCCGATACCTCCCAATTTAAAAATAAAAGAAAAAATACACGAGTACAACTCGGTATCAGTTAAAAAAAAGTTAACTTTTCACTTGATTCTATGCACCAAGAGGCATGTGCTAAATTTTGAAACTACAGCAGGAGTGCCGATCGAACAATTAGACGCTATATCTATCCTCCATTATAGTGATTAAACGAAAAGGATGTTATCATCCTTTGAAAGTTGTTACCTACCATATGATTAACAATATCTAAACTTGTAGGCATATTCTACCGTATGGTGCACCAATGGAGTGGGGGATATCACTATAAGAAGGTTGTAAATGACACTACAAAAAATAAGATTATTAGCGACAGTTAAAATTGTCACTATTATTAATAGTTTTTTAGTTAATAACGGCAGTTTTTGGCCACCTCTAATTATATTAGGTTTTGTAGTGTGGGCTGAACCAGGTGGGCCTCTATTGAAGCCTAGAAAGCCCATTCCAAAACTTGCTTAAATTTTAGGCCAAGGCACGGCCTTCAAATTTTTTATCTTTTATATATATAAATATTGATTAAAAGATTTGACTATAAGCCTCATTTTTCTAAGCTAGAGATTTAACCAAATAATTATAAACATTTGTTTATTATAAAAGTAAATGTTATTGTAAACATTCAATATTTTTCTTTAAAGATATCCTAACCTTAGCGCATGTACAAATTGGCGAAGCGCGAACTTGAATTATAATAGAGGTAGCCAACATCTACTTTTTAACATGTTTCCACCCCATAATCACCGTCATCGGTCATAGCACTAAGCTATCTATTTGGGTTGGGCAGTGCGAACCCTATTTCTATACCTGTTTTGTTTTTCATACCTGTTTTGTAATTTACAAAGCTAACTCTAAGTAAATTCGAAAAACTATCATTTTTCATTACTTTCCTAAGGGCACTTCTGTCCACCACAATATGCCAATATTATGTTCAATCTTTCTATTTATTGTGCTATTTGCTATAAAAGATAGCGTAAAAGTATTGCAGACATTACCGGCACTTTTTCACTTATGAGGGCATGATCTTGTAAAATTAAATAAATGCAATTAAAAAAGGTAAAGATTGAATAAATTCAAGGGATGATGACAGTAAAGTAAGCTAGGCAGGTGCTCTAACAGGCCCAATACCTAAGTTATAAAAAAAAAAAAACAAGAAATGAAATAGGAAACAAATAAATTTTGTACACCTTGTTCACTTCAGTTTAAAGTAAAATAGTATATAAAGTGAATTTTATAGTCATATTTACATTGAACTTAACTAAACAACCATTCTACAACATAATTGTACTTTTTACACCTTAAAAATAAATTTTACATGAAAAAATATTATCATAAACTTATAGTCCCTATGTATAGATTAGTTTTTGTCTCTTCTTAATTCCTTGTGTTAGTAATATTTGATCCCTTAGTACAAGGTCCATTGAGATTGTTCCAGACGAATCGCTAATTGTGTCGGAATTTAAGACCCATTACCAAACTATATTGGGTAAAATAAGCCCTTTGGCACCATATATTCTCTTTAAAGCCATAAAAATTTGTAGGTACCCCTAACCAATCACTGGAGTCTTTTCATAATGAGCAAGAATTGGGAAACGTAAAAAAGCCAACGTGCCCTCCCTAATGGTCAATGTCTAAAACCCTAATACCAAGTGTACCATCAGAACAATATTGAAGCTACAGTGAGTGTATCACTGAAGATTGGATCATCTACTTTGGAATCCGTGAAATCAGGCCCAACGAATATTATTCGTACTGATGATGGAAAAAACTGGAGTAGGCTGCGACAAGTGTCACGATCGACTAATTTTGACATTAAGAACGTGCATTGCGGTGGGGAGTACCGAATGAATACGAGACAGGTGTCAATCTCTCTCATAACGTGTCGATGTCCAAGGGACCCTAGTTTGCTTTATAGAATACAAGTACGAGAGTCTCTGTCGATCCTCCCGACATGCAATAATTCATTCTCTTCGAGAGATCCTTCCACAATGGAACCCCGAGGGCTCTCATATCCCCCACTAGATCTACTTGAGATGGCTTGTGGGTCCTCAACACCTTAATTCCCTTCGATGACAGTGATTGGACATGGATACCAAAGTACCTGTCGTCACCCATATATGCATGAATTTGTATTGGGTACACAGCCCGTTCACCAGTTCTCACGCTCGGATCATCTATATAGTATATGTGGCACATGTGATCATCGATGGTAAATACTTGTGGCAAGTCGATTGTGTATGTATCCTCGATAAATTAGGGTGTCCCAAGCTTGGAGTAATCCTTAAGAGATGCTCTCTACCCCACAAAGTATTTCACGGATTGCGAACTTTATGGGGAACATTGTTATTACAAAAGAGAAGTCACTATTCGAACTCACTGACCTTTGGGAATATTTCTAATGGGGATATTCGATTCAAGCAAACGCCTATAATATATCGGAGGCGAAAGAAGACTATCAAAGTAATCAGAAAGAAAAAAAGTAACTTATCGAAAGAAGAGTAACTTTTAAACCCATCACTTTTATATTTGGCCTATTTTGAAGTGTCAAACGAAGTCAGATTGATACGAAATTGGTCATATTTGAAAGCTTATCGAGGTAGCTTTCCAACCAGCCAAAATTTGAACAATTCCAACAAGTATTGAAAAAGTTATGATCAGTTTTCGAAAGCTGGACATAAAGTGACGAATTTCAAGAATCCTAATTGAATTAGGATTAGTATCTTTTATTATTTTATTTTAGAAAGTAAGAATTGTTTCTTTTATTAGAAATAGGATTAGTTTTCTTATTGTTTTAGGACTTTATTGTTTTAAAAGAATTAGGATATTTCTTTTATTTAAATTATGAATTAGAGTTATAATATGATTTCAAATTTTATACATTGGCTAGCCTATTTAAAGGCTTGTAAACACTTTTATTATTAGTTTTTGGTTAATAAAAATTGCTTATGCAAATTGAGAGTTCTAAACTTTCATGAGAGTGTGATTATCTCAAAACGGAGAGTGATTCTTCAATTTTCACTTGCGGTTTGGTGCGAGTCCAACTCTTCTTCCATCTCTATCTTCTTTAGATCGACGATTTGCGTAAATAGCGTAAGCCTAATTATTTTATTGATCTCATAAAAGCCCTAAATCAATATTTTATTTATTATTTATTTTATTAGCTATTTATTTTCGTTTGGTATCAAGAGAACCCGCTTGCGAGTTCGTTTGACGCCCTAAAATTATCGGAGATCTAGCCGTTCATAAGAACCCTAGTCTTCTAGATCCGCGATAGATAACGTACACGAAAGTAGCACTATTTTGGGCCGAAATTAAATCACCTAGAATTTTTAAAATTTTTTGTGGTAATTTGTTATCAGAAATTATTATTTTTAATTGATTAAATTAATTTTAATCCTAATCTCAGCCCTAACATTACATTTAGTAAGTTCCCGCATCAAATTGGTATCAGAGTGTCAGTTTAGTTTTAGGTTTTTAGTGCTCATATAAGTTTTAGAGTTTATTTTTATTTTATTTTAGTTTTTTTTTTTTTTTAAATCAGAAAACGTCTAGCTTTTATCTGAAAATTTTCGTCTGGCTTTAGTCTGAAAATTTTCCTCAGATTTTTTATCTGTAATTTCTATCTAGCTTTTGTTTGAAAATTTTTGTCTAGCTTTTGTCTAAAATTTTTTGTCTAACTTTTATCTAAAATTTTCGTATAGCTTTTTTTTTTAAATTTTTTTTTAAGCTTTGTCTGATTTTATTTTTTCTAAATTTAGTCTAGCCTTTGTCTAACTTTTGTCTTATATCACTTAGTTTCATAATTGCATGTCATGTCAATCTTATTGCATTTTATTTCATTAGTGTACACATATAGTGTTTGACAAAAGTTCTCACCCATTGTTCGTTCATAGTGTTTCTCTTTTTTAGTATTGTGTCTGAGTTGTGTTTGTGTCAAGTATCATGTATGAGTCACTTACATGCCATCGTGAATTCCTTACCGGTCATGAAAGTGTACTAGCCGAACAAGGAAACCGCTACACTTCAAATTTTTGGCAAAGTGCGAAAAATCATGATGAGACTAGAGTTAGGGGATACCTCATCATCGTGAATCAGAGTACGATCCTACCAACAAGTTTCTCAAATCTATTTGGAATGAGGTTCCGAGTTTTGAGGGATGGTTAAACCCCAAAACCTTCGTAGAGTGATTTTTTAGTGTAGAGAAATATTTTAATTGGTATGGCATATCAAATGAGTACAAAATTAGGTTAGCAAAAATAAAGTTGGAGGGTAATGCCAAAAAGTTTTGGACTCACGTAGAATGTCGTACTGAATCTCGTCGGAATAAACACATCTCCACATGTAAGGACATGACAGTAAAACTTATCGAAAAGTATGTCCCTTTAACACACCGTCACCTTCTACGAAATTTAAAAACCAAGACAGATAGGTATCCTGATTGCCTTAAGTGTCAAGGGTTCGAACACTTTGCATACCAATGCCCCACAAAATTTTCTACTCCGAATTTATTGACTAAAAGAGTAAGTCCTAAGGAGATGGAGAATAGGGAAGTGAAAGAAGCGTACGACCTTAGTATTGTGCTGAGTGAAGAGGAGATAGAAGAAGCTGATGAAAGTCTAGTTTGTGTTAAAGAGACTTCTATTTCTCTAGTGAATAGTGATGTTGAGTCACTCACACTTGAACCAATCAAGCCACTTGCCTATGAGTCATTGGTACCCGTAGAGTTGGGCGCATGCAACTTGTTGGTGCCCATTGGGTCGAATACACGTGAGTCTATCGAATTGGGTACACAAGAACCATTAGTGTCACTTGAATCGAGTACCCCAGAGTCTTTGATTTTGATTGAAGCGAGTACACACGAGTTAATCGAGTCGGGTGTAGATGCATGTACACCTTTTTTAGGCTCAACAACAAAACCTTTAGACCCATTCCTTGATACCCATCCACATGAGCCCAATCTTATCCACTCATTGATTTCCAAATATCCGCCCGAACAATATGTGAAGAAGTTAGATGGAAAAGTTTTGGGAGATCCATATTTTGTTACCAAGGTAAAGACACATTAAACATATCGAGAGTATCTTCTTAAGTGGAAAGGTAAACAAAAAATTGACAACACTTGGACTGCAAGGAGAACACAATCTAAGAAACATCAGGCATACCTCATCCAGTGGAAGGGTAAGCCGAATACTAGAACACACAATGTCCATTCATCAAAGGCTATCAGAGTCTGCATCCACTTTTGCTTATTGCATTCATGAGTTGCATGCTGAGATTAAGAAAAGAATTAATTTAAAGAATGAAAAATACAAGTTTTTTGCAGATTCTCATAGACGGTTCAAAGAATTCCAAGAGGGTGATTTTGTGATGATTCGAAATAGACCCGAGTGATTCCCGCAAGGAGTTGCAAAGAAGTTACAAGCTCGTGGTGCTGGACCCTATCAGATCTTGAAGTGTGTCGATTTTAATGATTACATCTTAGATCTTTAATCGGATTTGGGGATTAGCACGACTTTCAAGGTGGAGAACCTTATTCCATTCCAAAGCCCTTCAACCATCCCTGCCAATCCCTTTGAGCCTTCTACATCTGATGAACTAACAATTTCCCTACCCACACCACTACCCCCACCAACTTGATAAACTCGTGAGATCATCAAAGATGTACTGAAAGATCAGATTATGCCCACCAACCACAGGAGACTTCAGAAGTACTTGGTCAAGTGAAAGAACAAGGCCGACACAGAAAATACTTGGATTACATGAAAGGAATTTCAATAGCTTGATCGAGATCTTTTGGATCGTTATCACAACCAGCATTCATCGGGGCTAAATCCGTCTAACTCGTGGAGATTTGATGGTGATATCCGATTCAAGCAATCGCCTATAACATATCAGAGGCGAAAAAGAACATTAAAGTAATAGGAAAGAAGAAAAGTAACTTATCGAAAGAAGAGTAACTTTTAATCCCATCATTTTTATGTTTGGCCTATTTTGAAGTATCAAACGAAGTCAGATTGATATGAAATTGGTCATATTTGAAAGCTTATCGAAGTAGCTTTCCAACGAGCCAAAATTTGAACAATACCAACGAATATTGAAGACGTTATGGTCAGTTTTCGGAAGCTAGACATAACGTGACGAATTTCAAGAATTTTAATTGAATTAGGATTAATATATTTTATTATTTTATTTTAGAAAGTAAGAGTTATTTTTTTTATTAGAAATATGATTAGTTTCCTTATTGTTTTAGAACTTTATTGTTTTAGAAGAATTAGGATATTTCTTTTATTTGAATTAGGAATTAGAGTTATAATAGGATTTCTAATTTTATGCATTAGCTAGCCTATTTAAAGGCTTGTAAACACTTTTATTATTAGTTTTTGATTAATGAAAATTGCTTATGCAGATTGAGAGTTCTAACCTTTCGTGAGGGTGCGATTTTCTCAAAACGGAGAGTGATTCTTCGATTCTCGCTTGCGGATTGGTGCGAGGCCAACTCTTCTTCCATCTCTATCTTATTTAGATCTACGATTTGTGTAAGTAGCGTAATCCTAATTATTTTATTGATCTCATAAAAGCCCTAAGTCAATATTTTGTTCATCATTAATTTTATTAGCCTTTTATTTTCGTTTGGTATCGAGAGAACCCGCTTGCGAGTTCGTTCGACGCCCTAAAACTATCGGAAATGTAGCCGTTCATAAGAACCCTAGCCTTCTAAATTCGCAATAGGGAACGTACACGAAAGTAACGCTATTTTGGGTTGAAATTAAATCACCTAATTGAATTTTTAAAAATTTTCGTGATAATTTGTTATGAGAAATTATTATTTTTAATTGATTAAATTAAATTTAATCCTAATCTCAGCCCTAGCATTGTATTTAATAAGTTCTCACATCAATTCCCAAATCAAAAACCACCGAGACAACCTTTGATCGTTGTTCCTTGATTGTTAAATCCGTGTTCGGGCGGCACACTTAACACTAGCCCTAGACGAATCAAGCCAAATTGAACGCTATCTCTCTAAGTGACTGATAGGGAAGGCTTGCTTGGTTAGATATGTAGATGTCAGTGACGCTTTCTTTTCGCCGTATGTAACAAAAGTAGTATAACTGGGTCAAGCCTTTTGCTTTTCCTGTAACTTTTCAGTTGCATTGTATGCTGTCGTGATATAAGTGGCATCCAGATATGAGACCCACTCTACTGTCCCCCCGTGTATAGGGTCACGGTAGTCTAGTTTTATGCCATTTAGCACATATCTTTGATCAATGCTAAGTGGTCCGACTTGGAGCCTATCATTGGTGCATGTGGCTACGAAAGAATCATGGTTATGATGCGATTAGAATAATCTGATCGATGCACTTCATATCGACCGTTAAAAACACATGCATAATCATCGATATTAGAGTGTGTAGATCTTACAATTCAAATCTTCAATGACTCTAATTTTCAGGTCAACTGTAGCTCTCAATATGAGCTACCACTTGAAGGATTTGGATTGGCTGAAAAAAGGCCACACTAGGCATGGAAGTTGGATGATCATACCTAAATCATTAATGGAGCAATTCACCTCTCAATTTCTCTACAGATTATTGGTATCTTTGTTTTCGAGAATTAGATTTTGCATATCAGCTTTCAGCACGCTCTCTGATTCAGGCTTGACTCGTTTGTTTCTTTTCGAGGGTCCACTAGGAGATATTTGTTACAGTTGATGGGTCGGGCCTTATAATTGACACTTGAGCCCACACTATTCACTATTCGGGGCCTAGATGTGGCACTTGGATAGCTAAAATGGGTCCTAGATTGAAGTCTATTTTCATTCCATCGTGGCCAGCCATCAGTTAACAAGCCCTATTTAAGGTGTTGATTGTGGCGGGCCGGGCTTCGTAGCAGGCTCCATTTGTTTGCTCATAGTTGCTTATGACTAATTTAAAATTTACTAGTGAATGGTAGGAGTACTGCTGAGAAACCAAGGGTGGTACAAGTAACCTTTGGATCTGGGTTGTTCATGTGGCAGGTCATTGTGTCGATCAGGCATTGGCGAAATCTATTTCAAACTATATTTCCTTTGGTACATGTGTTCCGGTCAGAGTGGGTCATCTTGTCAACCAGGCATTGGCCTAACACCATTTCCTTTGGGAAAGGTGTTCCGGTCAGAGTAGGTCATCGTGTGGATCGGGCATTGGCCTAATATTATTTTCCTGTCGGAGTAGGTCACTGTTTCGATCGGGTATCAGCCCAAAATCATTCTCTTTGAGACCGGGTGTTCCCAACGGAGCCCGTTGTACTCACATGAAGTCAGAAGTACTATATATTCACACTCTTTTCAATGTAGATGCCGATCGATGCAGACCATCTAATCAATTGGCCACCTCTTGCATGACCACAGCTCAAACAGTCACACTGAACAAATGTTCTAAACCATTCAATTGGACAGTCGATATGATCGAACGGTCTAGTTTGATAGTTTTATGTGCCAAAAGATTGGTACAGAAGGACTGAATTCATATATATGACTATGAAGTCTAGTTTGATCTTTATCCATTTTTCTTCTTTTCTCAACTGTTCAGCAGTCTTACTGACAAAAAGGGTGGAAATGATAAGCATTCAGATCATTGTAATCCTTTAAAGAAAGGTCGTTTGTCAAAGGTCAGGAAGAATCCATGGAAGTCCACTTGTCACAATATTTTGTTAGTACAATCCAGCAATAGTTGATTGGTAGCTTTATTAATACCGACATAATCTTGAAGGGGCCCTACGCCAAAAAAACATTGAATAATTTGAATTAGAGGATAGCGGAAGGGATCTTGTGGTCATGGCATACCATCAAACACTCATTTTTTTTACTCCACATGGTACAGAGTTCCCAAAAAAATGGTCCGAAAATCATGTTTAAGTTTAGAGCTATTTTTCTAGGATATATGCTATGTGGAATAAAAAGTTGACCGATTGATGACACGTGCATGATCTCAAAATCCCTTATGTGAAAGAATGGGACGGAAAACAATCTCCATCATATAACTCAAAGCATTCAATGTATTTTTGCAATGATGCCCTCAAAGATTCCGTGATTGTTAATAAACCTACCCTGGTTGGACACAGGGAGACAATCTTAAATTTGACCCATCTCAAAATTGAAAAAATTTATGTATTCTAACCATGATATCTTTGAAAGTGATTTTGTGAGGCATCAGTTTACTTTTGAAAGTGATTTTGTGATTCTGGCATGAGTTCGATACTGACTCTATGACTCCATTGTTGTAACGACCCTGATTTTATTAATGTTGAATCGTTGACTTTTGACGAGAAGCTGAGATTATGGAGAAGTACACAGAGCTAATTGCCTCATTTACATAATTTTTGAGGACGAAAATATTATAAGGGGGAAAGAATGTAACAACCTTTATTTTTTGACTTTATTTTAACATTGTTAGATGATGTACCACACCGTGCACAGTGCTAACACTTCACACCGGAGCCCATCATCTTTAAGAAAAATTATGACTTTTCCTATATTAATATTGGACTCATTGCAAAGTGCTTGTCGATACGATTTAAACTATATATATATATATATATATATATATATATATATATATATATATATATATTTTTTTTTTTTTTTTTTTGGTGAATTTTGAAAATATAAAAAGTTGCGCCCAGTTTAAGAAATGAAACATATTAAAGGGTGTAATTGTAGTTTCGGGAGAAAATCACTATTTACTTTGATGCTTACAGAAAGTACTAGAAAGAAACCTTTCCACAACCTATTCAAGTTACGCATGAATTCCTTTTGCTTATAAAAAAACTTTCTACTTCATTAAATCGTTTTCGAAAAGTCTTAATTAGAGTTAACCTAAAACTTCCTACCATTATAAATAGAACCTTAAGAGTTTTCTATTCTCAATAGGAGAAAAGAAAAGAAAAAATCTTAGATGAACTGACACCTTTGACATCAACCTTTTTAACCCGATCCGTCGTAGAACTATCGTTTACGTTTCAAGTGGTGGGTACCCATCAATCCCCTCTATACTTCTCAGATCCCGTCGTGTAGGGCGCAATCGATCGTGTATCGATGAGTTTAAAAATTTATTTAAATCTTAATAAATCTTAATTCTGATAGACATGCATATCTAGTATTTTATTTTTCTATTAAAGTTGTATAGTTTGTTGATCAATTTATATTTTGTTTCTCTTTAAATACAATCTCTTTGTTTGGCTATTTAATATTTTACTTTTCTATTAGGCTCTAAAATCTAAATCATATTCTTGTTTATTTAAAATTAATTAAGCCTTAAAATCTAAACTATATTCTTGATTTAGTTAAAACTAATTAAGCCCTAAAACTAAACTATGTTATTATTTTATATAAAAGAAGAATAGATTAGAAAATAAATTCTAAATTTTTAAGGTCCCTTAAAAGATTTTTATTATTTATGATAATTTATTATGCTGCCCATTTTTAAGACATGAATATAAAAGAAGAAAAGATTCGTAAATAAATTCAAATTTTAGAATCCCATGAAAGGTTTTTCTTATTTAGAATAATTAAGTCCAAAAATCTAAACCTTGTTCTTGTTTTATTTATAACTAATTAAGATCTAAAATCCAAATATTGTATACTTGTCTTTCAATTCGTTGATCTTAGTAATCTAATTTGCTATGGAAATCTGTCCCTTATGTCCATCCATTATATTTATTTCTATATTTACATATGAAATGGACTTTAGAAATGAAGTTTATTGCTAACTCTAAATATAATTTTTTTCTATTTATTTTCTTATTATTTTTTAGTCTTATTTCGAATCCATGAGATTCATGAGATAATGAACCCATAAGACTTAGTATGGAAGAAACTAATTGATATATGATCCGAAGTCGCATTTTAAAAGGTTTAGTGGATAAAAATCTATGCTAAAATATATTGGGTTTGCACCATCATGAAGTTTTGGGTCTTAACTCACAACTACAAACCCAAACTCGCGACCACAAACTCGAGCTCGCGACCATCGATATACTAGTTTCAATATTTTTACCATAACTTTTTACTTCGACCTAGGATTGACGTGATTCTTACGACGTTGGAAAGAAGACAGTGAACTTTACAACTTTGTGTGAAATAGACATTTCATGTATCCAATATTTTAGAGGTCAAAATAGATCGAAAAGTCAGGATCAGTTCGGAATGACCCCAAGGCCTTACGAATTTAATGTCATTTTTTGATTTTAATAATAAAAATTCTTGTGTATATTATATCTTACTTAAGGTCTTCGAATCGATAGTCATGATAAATCTCAACTTAGAAATTGTAAATACCCTTTAATTTTATTATCCAATTATTTTATATATATACCAATTTGCTATCAGTATTTCTAATATCCTTGTATGATTGATTTGTTTGTTTGAATTATGGTTCAAAATATTACAAATAATATTAGCTCCCTTACGGTTAGCTGCTTTCTTATTATATGTTTCATCTGCATTGTGCGACATTCATCACTTAGATGATACATTAGGACATATATATGGTACGTAAAAAAAAAAAAGATATGACATGTGACTTATAAGCTTTCGTCATGGTGGGATTACTTTCACTGTGTAGACACCCAAATTTGGCCCAAGGCACGATCGATATACACTTCGAAAAAGGCGTACTCCCAAGCTTTCAAAAACACTTCCCAAACCCTTAGAAGTTAACCCAAACCCTTAGACCCCTTCCCAGACCCTTAGAACTTAATCCAAAGCATTAGAACCCTTCCTAGACCCTTAGGAACCAACCCAAACCCTTAGAAAGCCCTACCAGACCCATAGAACCCGATTCAAACCAATCTAAAACAGTAGATGAAAAGAGGAGTGCCAAAGTTTAAATAGATATTTATAAGAGTTAAGACCTATACCAATGGAAATTTTAGATTCTCAACTTTCCAATGAGCCATGAATCACCTGATTATGAGTTGTACATCAAAAGTTATGGTGAAATGAAGAATATACAGAAATATAGAAATTTAGTACAATTGTAAATGCGATTATAAATAACAAATGAAAAGAGGAGTGCCAATATTTATATATATCTGCAAAAGTTAAGGCCTATATCATTGGAAAGTAGAGGTTCTCAGCTTTCCAACGAGCCAAGAATTGTCTAATTCAGAGTTGTACATCAAAAGTTATGGCGAGTTGAAGAACGCACAGAAATACAGAAATTCTAAATACGAACATATGTAATTAGGGTTCAGAATGTATAAACGAATGTAAACAGGGTTCAGAATGCATGAACGAACATAAACTAGGGTTTATAATGCATGAATGAATGTAAACATGGTTTAGAATGCACGAATGTTCGTAAATACGATTGTAAACAGGGTTCATAATGCAAAATCGTGTTCAGAATGCAGGATTCAGGATTCAATCGTGGCTATCCCCATCATCTACCGTTAAAACTCCATTTCACCTTTACAAGTTCTAGAAAACCTTAGATGGACCATTACCTAACTTTTTAAATCAATTAGTGAGTTAACCACTCACTAATCACCCCCAACTCTATAAATAGATGCCCCCACCCTTCACTTTTAGGGAGAGAAAATTTTCTAAAATTTTCAAAAAACCAGAGGTGGAGAATGTAAGTTATTTTATCAAAATCATGACATAACCTACTATTGCTCCAAAAATAAGTCAAATGCCAAGTAAAATAGTAGTGACAATTCTGATGTCATGGTCTGATATACTGACGTTCGTGACTGACCTCACGAACATCCGTGGTCACAGACATCTGTGAGTGATTCACAGACGTCTGTGCCCCGACAGTTTATATGAAAAAATTCAGTTCGGGTAGTTATCTCTTCTTAAAAAATTTCTTTATTCTGAAAAACCATTTTCTGATTTTCCTATCATCTCTGAGATAATTTTGTACTATTAAAATTTTATCTATTTCTCAAAGAATTATTCCTTTATCCTTGAGATCTAAGGTTAAGATTGTTGACTCGTGTGACACGGGTGGGTCATCGTTAGATGCAACGGTTGAAAGCAAAAGATGTTCACTATGGAACGAATGATTGTGAGATGTGGTCATTATTTATGAGAAGAGTGATAGGGCATATTATTCTCAAAAGCACTTTAAGATTTATTTTATTCATAGTGGATTATTTGCTTTGGATCTGAGATAGATCATGTGGTTTTTATCTGTGACAGGGTTTTTCACGTAAAAATCTCGTGCTATTTGTGTGGATGTGATTAATTCTTTTAATTATTTATATTTTAATCATTTGTAAGATCTTTTATAATTTCAAATTTTTAATTGGTATCAAAGCTAAGGCACTTGGTTAATTCTTACGAATTAAGCATAATGGCTAATTCGGGATATCTCGATCTTCCAAGATAAGGTGTTTCTACTGCTAGATCACCTTATTCAATGACTCTAATTATCCTTACTGTAAGGCAAGGATGAGAGTATTTTTAAGTTTTATGGATCCACATATATGGTATTCTATTGAGGATGGATGGTCGCCACCTACTACGACCTCCATGATCGATAATATACCTAATACCACAATTAAACGTAGATCATTATGAACTGATCGAGAGTATGATAATCTTGGTGATAACTCTAAGGCTCTTAATGCCTTATTTGGAACAGTGACTACTTTCGAATTCTGCTAGATCAATACTTGCACTATTGCAAAGGATGTATGGAAAATCCTTAAAACCACATATGAAGGGACCCCCCAAGTGAAGATTTCTAAACTTCAGATGCTTACTTCCCAATTTGAAAATCTTCACATGGAAGAGGATGAAAAATTTCTTGACTTTTATATTTGTCTCAATGATATTGTCAACGGTTCTTTTAATCTTGGTGAACTAATTTCTAATGCAAAAATTATTAGAAAAATCTTAAGATCTTTACCTAAACGATTCAGATCAAAGGTCAATGCCATTGTAGAATCCAAAGACGTTGATAACTTAAATTTTGATAAACTAGTTGATTCTTTACAAACCTATGAGTATGAAATACAGGATATTCATGGTAGTAAAAGTGCTGTTTTCAAATCATCAAAGAATGAGTCTGACTCTAACAGTGATTCTGATCAATCAGAAGAACTTGCACTCTTTATTAAAAATTTTAAGAATTTCTATAAAAATAAGAAACAACCTTTTCAAAGAACTGAGAAGTCAAGGAAATTTAAATTGCTTAAGAAGAAATCACAAAAAGACTCTACAGAAGTACAATGTTATAAGTTTCATGGCTATGGAAACTTTGTTGTTGAATGTCCAAATTGGAAAAATGATAAAGGTATGTCAAAAGCATTGCCTGCCACACACGAGTCTGAAATACATTATGTGTCATCCTCTGATGATTCTAATCAAGTCTCATATGGTTTTGGAGCTTTTGTGGCTTCGATTTTGAGTCGGATACTCTTCAATCTAAAGGTACTTCTTTCACTGAGACGAGCTCTATAAATTCTTCATCTACTGATTCTGACAATGATAGAGATGTTCTAGACATGCCCAATGCCTACAGTGAGTTGTATCAGGATTCATTAGAACTCACTAAAGAAAAATCAAGATTGATAAAAGAAGTATGTGAATTGAAAAATACAATAATCACTCTTAACTCTCAACTTGAAACTCACATTTAAGAGAAAATTTCTGTTGAAAATACTTGTAAATCTTTTGAGGACAAAGTGAGATTTCTGAACTCTAAATTTGTGGAACAGGAAAATAATGTTAATTCTCTCACTTTAATTAATGCAAATTTAAAAAGTGAACTTAGTTCCATTAATGTCAAGTATCTAAGTTTTGTAATGCAAATGAGAAACTTGATAAAATTTTAAAGACTAGTCAAAGAACTACAGATAAGTATGGTATTGGATATAGTTATGTTTCAAATCAAAAGTCTAAACTCGAAACCAGTTATGCACCAAAATTTGTGGAGGAAATCAAACAGACTCCAGTAATTTCTAAATCTAATATGGAAAATACTTAGTCTATTGTGAAAAATACTAAATCTATTGGTCCCATTACCTATGAAAGAAGAGTTCCTATATGTTATACTTGTGATTGGGAAGTACATACTTTTGTGTACTGCCCTTTTACTTTTGAAAACTTTTTTTATCCTAGTCAAAATTTTAGATAATGGAAGAATCATAAAAGTATACATCTTAAAACTCAATTCATTCCTCCAGTTTAACCAAATATTGTTAAAAATGTTAAGAAACAAATAAGTCAAAGACCACCAAAACTTAAATATAAACGTATATGGGTAAGAAAATTTGAGTTATTGGCTCAGGTTGCCCATATTTCCTTCAAAGTAAGTGAATCATCAAGGTGGTTCCTTGATAGTTGTTACTCTAGACATATGACTGGTGTGAAATCATTCTTTTCTTATCTAAATCATTGTTCAGAAGGAAATGTCACATTTAAAAATGGGAGGTCATATAAAATTGCAGGGAAAGACATTGTGCACGTTCCTGGTTGTCCTAAATTAAATGAAGTTCTTTATGTTAAAGGACTTAAGGCTAATCTTATCAGTATTAGTCATTTATGTGATGATGAAATGAATATCAATTTTTCAAAGAATTTATGCACTGTTATTGATTCTAGTGAAAATGTTGTGCTTAAAGGGACTAAATCATCTGATAATTGTTATACATTCATAGATCCCTTCAAGACCACTTGCCTTGCAACTAGGACTAATGAACTTGACATCTAATATCGAAGGCTAGGTCATATGAATAAAAATGACCTCTATAAATTAGCCTATGATCAACTTGTTAGGGGCTTACCAAAGCTAAGTAAACCTGACGGGTCTATCTATGGTGCTTGTCAAATAGGAAAACAGACTCGTGTTTCCCATAAGAGGGTTAATATTCCTCCTTCTTCTAGGATCTTAGAGTTACTTCATTTTGATATTGTTGGTCCAATGAGAACAGGTAGTTTAGGGGGAAAGAAATATATTCTTGTTTTGGTAGATGATTTTTCTAGATACACATGGGTTGCTTTTTTAAGAGAAAAATCTCAAGCCTTTAATGAATTCATTATCATTGCTAAAACAACTCAGAATGAAAAAGATTTATTCATTGTTCGAATCTGCAATGATCATGGAAGAGAATTTGAAAATGCATCATTTTCTCAATTTTGCTCTACTAGCGGAATCAAACATGAGTTCTCATCCCCTCACACACCTTAGCAAAATGGTGTGGTTGAGAGAAAAAATCGTGTTCTTCATAAAATGTCGCGTGTCATGATAAATTCCGCAAAAGTAGCTAAAAATTTGTGGGCAGAGGCTATAAGTACAACTTGTTATATATCAAATTGTGTATACCTTAGACCTAACACCACTAAGACTCCCTATGAACTATGGAATGGGAAAAAGCCTAAAGTTAATTATTTTCAAGTTTTTGAAAGTATATGTCACATCTTAAGGGATAGAGAATCCCTTAGTAAATTTGATTCAAAAACTGATACCTTAATAGAAATTTTCTTGGTTACTCTTTAAACAGTCGGGCCTACAAAGTTTTTAATTTAAGAACCCTAACTGTCATGGAGTCAATAAATGTTGTTGTAGAAGATTTCACATCTACATCATCTAATTATCAAGATAAAGATGATGATACACCTATTATTCCTATCACACGTGAAAAACTTAGAATTGAGAATAATACCACTTCTGATCTTGTTTCTTTTCGTCCTCCACCATCAACTAGTGTACAACAATCTGATGGAGAGTAAACTGATCAACATCTTGAAAATTGGTTTACAAATAGGACTTCTTATGCTCGTGACATGAAAAGTCATCCCTTTAGTATAATTATAAGTGATGCTTCTACTAAAATGATGACTAGAAATAAATTTAAAAATATTAGGATTCTCATATGTCATGTGTGTTATACCTCTTCTATTGAACCTAAAAATGTAAAAGAGGCTCTTCTTGATGAACACTGGGTTATGGCAATACAAGAAGAACTCAATCAATTTAAGAGAAATGAGGTATGAGAATTGGTTTCTCATCCTTCTAACATTCGAATAATTGGAGCAAAAAAGATTTTAAAAACAAAACTAATGAAGAAGGTAAAATAGTGAGAAACAAGGGACGACTAGTTGCTCAAGGCTTTACACAAGTTGAAGGCATTGATTTTCATGAAACATTTGCACCTGTTGCTAGACTTAAATCAATACGTATCATTTTGGCTATGGCTTGTCACATGAAGTTCAAGCTATATCGAATGGATGTAAAAAGTACATTTTAAAATGGTTTTCTGTCTGAGGAGGTGTATGTGGAACAACCTAAAAGGTTTGAGGATCCACATCGACCTCTTGATGTTTTTAGGCTACAAAGCTCCTTGTATGGTTTGAAACAGGCACCTTGTGCCTGGTATGAAAGGTTAACAAAATATTTAATCAGTAATGACTTCAAACGTGATAGTATGGATAAAACATTATTTTTAAAAGAAGAATCATCTCATTTAATTGTTATGCAAATATATGTAGTTGATATTATTTTTGGTTCCACACTAGATCAGCTTGCTCATAATTTTCAAAATCTAATGAGTAAAGAATTTAAAATGAGTTTAATTGGAGAATTAACTTGCTTTTTGGGTCTTTAGATTAAACAAAGTTCTTTTGACATTTTCATTACTCAATCCAAATATGCCCAAGGAATTAATTAAAAATTTTTGTTTAGAATCTAGTAAGATTGCTCGTACACCAATAAGTACATTAATAAAATTATCAAAAGATGTGTCTCGTAAATCTGTTGGTGAAACTCTTTATAGGAGTATGATAGAAAGTCTACTATCCTTAACAACAAGTAGACCTGACAGTGCTTATAGTGTAGGTATGTTCTAGATTTCAAGCTGCACCTAAAGAATCTCATCTCATAGTTCTTTAACGTGTTCTCCGTTATATTAACGGAAGTTTAGATTTAGGTCTCTGGTATCCTTTTGATATCATATCAGAGATAGTGAGATTCTCTGATTCTGATTGGGCTGAAAATTCTGATGACCAAAAAAATACTAGTGGAGGGTATTTTTATGTTAGAAATTGTCTTGTTTCTTGGCTTAGTAAGAAACAAGCATCTGTATCTTTGTCCACTGCTAAAGCAGAATATATTTCTGCTGGAAATGATTATACACAGCTTCTTTGGATAAAGCAGATATTATCTGATTACGAGATTTCTCAAGGTGTTATGATCTTATTCTGCGATAACACAAGTGTTATTAGTATATTTGAAAACCCTGTACAACATTCTAGAACTAAACACATAGATAACAGACACCATTTCATACGTGATTTGGTTGAAGATAAAATCATCCTCCTTCAACACATAGACACTAAACTTCGATTGACTGATCTCTTTACCAAACCATTGGATCTGATTCGATTTGAATTTCTTCGAAAATCTATTGGGTTATGCCTTCTTGACTAATCTATCAATTGATTTTCTTGTAAATACTCAATTGAATTAAATGCTTTTATCATGCTTGTGCTATTTGTTAGAAGAAACGTGTGCTTCTGAAAGTGTTTCATGATTTTGTCTGATACAGTTTGATTCGCATTTGATATATCCATATATGATCAAATATCATGAGAACTAACTTTATTATTATTGAGTTAATCCTATTTCACTATATTGAAATTTAATCAATGTTAACTCATTTTTTATTATCTATTTACTGTAAAGAAATATATATATTTTTTCTCAATCATGTAAGTCATTGCAACTCTCTAAAAATTAGTCATAAGAAATTATAAATATAATGATTTTGTTTGTGCTACTTACATTTTGCCTATTTGACTCAAGTTATTAAGCCCGTAGGAGTATTCTATACTTAATGCCCTAAGCCAACTAGATCATAAATCATTGGTCTAGCACTTGTTACATGGGTCAAATAGAAAACACGTATGTTTTAGCATTTTTAACCTTATCATATTGAATTACTCAATCTTGTAGCCTTTTTTACTCGAGCAAGTAAAATCGTAGGGATGTTTTCACATCTAATGCCCTAAACTAACTTGTTGGGAATCATTGTTCGAAAGCTCATTACATGGGTCAACTAGAAAGCTTAAGAAGGTTTAAGTGTTTCACTTGTCTTGTCTCAAAAGATTATTTAAATACCGTACAAGTGAATGACTTCATAATTTCTTTAATTAGAGTTGCCAATGATATTGTATCAATTTTATTATTCACATTTCTTTCTCAAATTACATACATTTTTAATGACAAAACTGCGATTAAATCTTCTTATTTGTGAAATTTTGATCGTCCCTAGAATGTTAAGTGAATTCTCATGTTATAAGCTCATTACTCATTTCAGTTGATGAATCTATGTTGTTGATAACTAAATTTCAGGAATATTTTAGTTGTGAATTTTTTTTTTGAATAAATAGTATTTAAAACAATTTTTTACATCCTTAAATTTTTTTTTAGAATTTTAAAAATAATTTTTCAGATTGCAATTAAATGGACATTCGTACACTTTACATGGACGTCCAGATTTTACTGTTACCACTGGATTTCAAACTCACGAATTTGGACGGACTTCCGTGTAGTATTACAGACGTCCACATTTTAAATGCCCCACTGTTTCAAAGATTACAGACGTCCGCGGCACACTGCGGACCACCGTCATTTGACAGTTCAACTGCCACCGTTGGTTATTAATTTCATTAAATGTCGGAAAAAAAGTCTACTGCGGACGTCCGTTCTTTTTAGACGGACGTCCGTCGTCTGAAACGAACATCTGTGATTGATTTGTGCTTTCTTTAGACGGCTATGATTTTCAAATTCACATGGATTGACCTTCGTACGGACGTCCGTGACTAAATTTACGGACATCCGTGGACTTTTTCGAAAACCGTCCTAGATTTCGTTTTAAACTTATTTTTACCGGAATTTTTCACTTTCTACCGTATTTTTTGACTAAGTTTCATATCTTTTATCCATAATTTCTTCTAAAAATACGACATCGGCTTCTAGTTCAGCACCTCCGTCTTCACATGTGCAATGATTCCCATCTCCGGCTCATGAAGAATGTTTTGATTGTATATTTACAATAAGATCCTGTAGACACCCAAATTTGGCCCAAGGCCGGATCGAAACACATTCCGAGAGAGGCACATTTTTGAGATTTTGATGGCATGCATGGAACTCTTAGGAATTACCCTAAGCCCTTAGGAATCACCCTAGATCCCCTAGGAACCTACCCCGAACCTTTAGAACAAACCCCCGAACCTGTAGAAACCAACCCCGACCCTTAGAACCCTTTTCGACTAACCTAACCTTCCTAGGCAATAAGGAGGAGGGGTGCACCAGAACTGGCTACGACCCTCTACAGCGACCAACTCTTATACCATTGAAGAGTAGAGGTCGTCAGCTTTCCAACGGTCTAAGAATTGCTCTAATCAGAGGTATATATCAGAAGATATGGCAGCTTGAATCTGGAGGGTAGGAAGGTAATTTCAAGTGGGCCTCCTAGGGATTTGGCGCGACTATTAGTCGCGCCATGCTATTTCTCCCCAGAAATGGCCTGGCGCAACTAATAGTTGCACCAGGTATAAATTTGGCCTGGCGCAACTATTAGTTACGCCAGACCAATCCTCCCAGAGTTTAAGCCTGGTGCAACTAATAGTTGGGCCAAGTTTAAAGGTGGCCCCCACCCCACGAGCTAACTTCCAGACACTGTTCTGCACTATTTTACTATACTTTTGCCTAGCATAACTATTAGTTGCGCTGGCATATGAACAGTAACTCTTGGATTTTGCCCCGAAATTCGTGTTTAGAGTTTGATTTGTTGACCACCTCGACCTTTCGGGTGTGTTTTGATAGTTCTGTTGCACCAATTCCTTACCTATTTGCAACCCTCCAAGTGGCCTAAAGCCTCACCCCATCATCCACCATTAGAACCACCTTCACACCTTTCCAAGCTCTCAAAATCCTAGGAAACCTTAGATTTGAGATCACCTAATTGCTAACCTCAATTAGCATCTAAGTGCCCTCCTAACCTACCCTTTCCCTATAAATAGAGCCCCCCACCCCTTGGTTTAGGGGTTGAGAAAATTGCTTAAGAGAGAAAGAGCTCAAAGTGAGAAGTTTTTCCTCCCTTTTGTGCACTATTTTCACCCAAATTCCAGAACCTCCCAACCTCATTTCAAGCTTGTTCTTGCATCCAAAACCCTTAGCCTAGGTGTGTGTGATCCCCTAGCGTCCCTTCTCTACCTCTTAGCTTCAAGTCCTAGGAGTTAGAACCCCATTTTTCACCATACAAGGCCTTCAAGAGCTCATCAAAGCAAGCCACGCAAGGCTCCTCTATAGTGCTACAAGGGCCCGAGGGCTCTAGCTCTCTCCTTTCTTCTCCTATCTCTTTCTAGCTCCCTCCATCCTCCCATTTGCGCCGTTATGCCACTGATTTTTCGGTACGGACGGAGGGGCACAAATAGGGTTCTAAGCCCTTTTGGGCAAGAGGGAACCATTTCCTTGTCTTTTACATAATTTTATTTTTGGCCATTAGTAGAGACCGCGTTAAGCGAGTTGATCGGGTGCCTAACACCTTCTCGATCGATAACCGAAGCCCCTACCCAAGAGCCTTTGGTGTGGACCGGATTCAGAGTCATATTTTTAGCACTTAGGTGCTCATAAAAATGAACTAGGTATCCTGGGACACCGAAAGTTCCGGGTGGCAACTCTATATATTTTATCATTAGAGAGAGCATCGTCGCGACGGGGATCGTATCGATTCTCACGGTTGCACAGATGGTAACTTTGTTGGGGATTAGCTTGTAGAGCTTCCCCTTGAACTTGGCCTTGTTATTTTTTATTTTTACTAACATGTTATTGCTATTTTTTTATTTTTACCCCTACGTTTTGGCTTTAAATTTCAGCAATTTTTACCTAGTCACTTGACTGGCACCTTTTTTACTCACCCCTACGTTTCCACTTTAAATTTCAGTAATTTTCACCTAGTCACTTGACTGGCACCTTTCTTAGTTACCCCTACGATTCTGCTTTAAATTTCAGTAATTTTCGCCTAGTCACTTGACTGGCACCTTTGTTACTCACCCCTACGTTTCCGCTTTAAATTTCAGCAATTTTCGCCTAGTCACTTGACTGGCACCTTTCTTACTTCCCTTTACATTTCGGCTTTAAATTTCAGCACTTTATATTTCCCACCTAGTCGCTTGACTGGCCTCGTCATTTTCTTTTTACTTCCATATCCTAACAGTGGACGCCGGCCTGTAGTGGCGGCATGGGATAATCACCTCCAGTCTTTGAACTAAAGAAAACTTTCTAAAAAAAAAGAGAAGCTTTGAAAAAAATTAAAAATTGAACAAGTTAGGAAGCTTAATTAATTTGTTTTGCGGGTTAGATTTTCAAAGGGGTTGGGTTAGGCACACATACAAATACCCGGGTCTTAGTATGGCGGCAGCCCCTAGTGGTGATGATCCAGAAAAGTCTCAGCCCACCTAGTATCTGAGAAGGCGCTCGTGCCGGAGATATATCGGGTGGGTTCCCATTCCAAAAGCCCTTGGGGAGCACGCTAGCGAGTTATACCGGACTCAAAATCTCTAGGTACGGTGAGGAGAGAATCGATCACCAAAAAATAGCTCAGTTCCCGGAAGCCTAACTTCCACAAAAACCAAAAAAAGAGACTCATTTCGGGCATTAGTGGCTGTTGTTTTCTGTTCTGGAGAACAAGTTTTTGCCTGGCACAAGTATTAGTTGCACCAGTGTAAAAACACTGGAATTTATAACTGGCGTAACTATTAGTTGCGCCTGTGTAAAATTGGTCCCCTATAACCTGGGCGCATGTATTAGTTGTGCCAGGTTTGTTTATCAGCCCACCAGCCCGAATCTATGGCCTTCTTCACATCCCGAGTTCCCTGATCAGTGTGCATAAGTGCCTTGTTTAGGCCCCGCCATCTCCGACACCCAATACGCCCCCGCCGGTCAAGAGAAGGCAACTTCATTTTGGCTCATTTCGGGGGAACGAGTCATTTGCCTTGATTTTCGTGCCTTCAATAGATCGAAGGTTCTCCTTCAATTCTTTTGAAGTGCATCAAAACTGTCGCCGCAGGTCTTGAATTAAGGTACGAGAGTCACCCGAAAAGGGAATTTCAAGGCCTCGGAACCTTTGTTTTTCAAAAAAAAAGTTTTCATAAAATTCAAAAAAATATATATATAATCAATACCCAAAATATATATAGTTTGTGGTGCCGGCACAACGACATCATCTTGCCCTCCATCGTCCCGTAGGGGAAGAAGGAGGAGAAATTTTGGGCCTTATCCAAGGCACCCTTACCCGACTCGCTCCCGAAGAATGTCATGGGTAGTGGACCCAGCTTACGCCGATCTCGACTCATCCCCGCCACATTCTCCAACCCACTCCCATTCGGGAGAAGTCTTTTCCACCATCCCCCTCACCCAACCCCCTTTTACCGTTACCGGCCCATTCGGCACCCCATATTCCCAACCACTACCCCCCAAAATATCCAAAGTCCAACCCCCCATTCCCCATCTTTTGCCCAAACCGTGCCCATTCAAAACCCTAACCCGTTTTCTCAACCCACATCCATGCCCCATTTCCCATCTTCACCATATAGACCCAATCCACCCACGTTCACATACACCACTTCCGCCTTATCCAATCCCCCACATATCCCCCCATCAACCCGGGTTATGCCCATTTTTACTAGGGTCATGCCCGATTTTTTCCAAACACCCACACTATACCCTCCATCATCCTTAAACATCTCTAACCCATCCCCCTCTACCATTGCCCCACCCCATTCCTTTAATCCATCCCTTATCCCATCATCTACCATGGCCATACCCAATTTTCCCTCCACATCCACCCCGTCCATACCCAATCATCCCTTAAATCCACCATCCACATCCGACCCCCCTTCCATGGCCAAGATGGAGGAGATGTTCCAAGCATACTCCTCGTGGAGGGCGTCCCAAAATATCTCTCCTCCACACCCCACATCCATGAATCCATCTCATACCCTTGCAAACCTCCATGCTTCACTCCCCCATGACCCCCATCAACCTCCCATAATCCACAACATCCAAACCCCCATCACCAACATACCCCAAGGCCCCATGGCCCAACCCCCCACTATCCATATACCCCAAGGCCAAATGGCCCAAACTCCAAACTCCCACATACCCCAAGGCCCATTGGCCCAAACCCCCTTTTCTCACACATCTCAGGGCCCCATGGCCCAATACCCTACCATCCATGATCTCCAGGGCCCCATGGCCCAATACCCCACTACCCATCATCCCCAAGGCCTATTGGCCCAAAACCCCATACCCATATCCCCTAGGACCCATTGGGCCAAACCCATCAAATCTAAACCCATCAGGGGTCCATGGCCCATATCCACCAATGGCCCATGGCCTAGACCCAACAAGGCCCATAGGGCCAAACCCATCAAGGGCCCACGGCCCAGACCCATCAAGGACCCATGGCCCAGACCCATCAAGGGCCCACAAGTCAGACCCATCAAGGCCCATTGGGTCATACCCACTAAGGGCCTATGGCCCAGACCTAACAAGGCCCATTGGGTCAGACCCACCAAGGGCCCATGGCCCAGACCAAGGCCCATTGGGCAAGACTCACCAAGGATCATGGCCCAAACCTACCTAGGCCCATTGGCCCAAACCTATCCAGGGCCCATGGCCCAAACCTACCAGGAGCCCATGGCCCAAACCCATCAGTGGCCTATGGCCCAAAATGATCAAGGGTTCATGGCCCAAACCCAAACCCCACACTCATACCTTCCACAATACCTCCAACATTTAACACAACCTTCACATCTGGGTCAAACCCATGCCATACCTCAAACCCAATTTCCCCATGGCCCCACACCCCAAGGCCATCCCCAAACCTTCCCTCACACCCAATGGCTCTATCCGGCCCCACCTCAAAGCCAAATGCCCATCACCCAACAAACCTTTCCTCACCCCCAATGGGCTCACCCAGCCCCCACTCATGTTATTCCAGTCCAACCCATGCAACAACAATAGGAGAATCTCGCCTTCACTGCACATTACGCCCACCAGCAGTATGAAGAGGACGAGATTAGGAACAACGGGGCCTATGCTGGGGCATTGACCAGCCTCAACCCTCCACTAGTAATTGCCCACCCCTTGGTAGCCCATAGTGAAGTCCGATTGACGGCCGAGAAAGCGCCCCCTATATCGAAAGAGTCAGAGCAGTTGAAAGAACAGTTAGACAAAATACAAAAACAGCTGATGAAAATGGGTGGTGCTAAAATCCACGCCACGGACTTCACAGATCTATGCCTGTTCGCTGAGGTTCCCTTGCCTCCCAAATTTAAAATGCCAGTATTTGACAAGTACAATGGCATAGGCAACCCTATCGCACACCTCAAGTCCTATTGTGTGGACATGTGCCAGTACGGGGGGACGAACGACTGCTAATAAAAGTCTTTCAAAAAAGTTTGACCGGACCGGCCCTGAGGTGGTTCACATCTCTTGAACCATCCATGATGAAGACATGGAAAGATTTAGCACATTTGTTCCAGGAACAGTATGTCTATAATACTGATATTGAACCGCGTAAGTCTGATTTGGCCCGTTTAAAGCAAAATCCAAATGAGACCTTCAGTGACTACTTAGGGCGATGGAGATCACTGGCAGCTCAAGTCAGAAATAGAATATCGGATGATGAGCAGATAGAGATGATTTCAAAGAACACTCTGCCAGTGATCTCTGATTTTCTTGTATACCAACAGCAGTCTAGTTTTGCTGATTTGGTGAGGAATGCCAACCGCTACGAGGATGCCATCAGGGAAGGGCGTTTGAGTAAGAATACTTCAGGGGGCCCTAGCGGGGTCAGAAGATTTTCTGAGCAGAGGAACGAAAAGAGAACAGGGGGCGATGTCCAGAACATAGCCAACACCAGGCCCAATAATAATATTACTCCGTTTCAATTTCAGGTAGCCCCACTAGCACCAGTTAGGCCTGAGCAGATGCAAAGAATGGGGAATGGGCAAGGAATGCAAATGACCCCGGAACAGAGGAGAGCCCGTTATGACCGAGTCTTTACACCTCTGGGGCAATCATTGAGTGTACTTTTATCCCTGTTAGTAGAAAAGGGATTAGTGGCTATCCGCCAAATTGCAACCCCCTCCTCACCCAATCCCAAAGAACTGTGACCCAAATACCCACTACAATTTTCATCAGGGTCTGGGTCACCCTATTGATCGCTGCTTCCCATTGAAGCATGCCATCCAGGATTTGATCGATGTCGGGAAAATCATTCCTCTTGCACCTTCTCAGCATGCTAATATTCATCAAGTACCACTACCCCCACATCCTACCAGAGGAGCAGGTCCCAGACCCACCATCGAAATGATAGAAGATGAGGAGGAGTTTGAATTTGACCCATCCGATTACATCAGTGATCAGGAGAGTTATGTAGCACCGATGTTAAGAAACGTTGAAGAGAGGAATATAGGGCTAGTTGAACCCCTAAATTTGTCAGACTATTTCCCCAACCCGACTCCACAAATTGAACCCTTGGATCTCAGGACATACTTTCCATCGCCCACACCCATCAATTATGTGAATATCAATGCATACCAACCATACACCACAACCCCCATCAATTACCTGATGAGCCAATAGGCCCCCAACCCTACACCCGCACCCACCAGTTATCAATGGCCTGCGCTCGCCCCGTTTCAACTACCACCATACACCACAACCCCTATCGATTACCCTTTAAGGCACCAGGCCCCCAACCCAACACCCACGCCCATCAGTTATCAATGGCCTGTGCCCACTCCATCACCCCTAGCTTAACCACCGGCAAGTTCCACCACCCCGATCAATTACCTAACGGCCCATCAGACCCCCCATCTCTCGCCAATACCTACCACCTATCAATGGCCTACTTTTACCTCCTTCCCTCCAATACCACCATCCTCAAGCTTTACCACCCCCATTTGGCCCAATCTTTCCACCCAACCCTCCACCACCGAAATAAATCAAGTGTTGCCCACGCCTCCTGAGCCGACAATACAAGTACCTCAAGAACCGGCAGCCATACCCTTTCAGCTATCGGGACCCACATATGATCCTCATCAGGTCCCGCTAAGCTACGAACAAACAAATATCAATGTCGAAAGTAGTAGCAAAGAAGGGGCAGTAGATTTTGTTATCAGATCAGGGAGGATATCAAAGCAATCAAAAATACTAGTAGCAGCACAGGCCCAACCCGAAGGAAAGAAAGACAGCCCCCCTTCGAGAAGATGAGTCGAGAACATATACTGGAGACTCAACTGAGAAGAATGGCTGCCCATATCACTGTATGGGATCTGTTGATGACATCCCCACTTCATTTTCAAGCATTAATGGGGATGTTAAAAAATGCGCATGTATCACTCCAAGTTAGCCCAGATGAAGTTGGGCAGATAATTGATCAAGTGATGGCCCCAAATGCCATTTCATTTTCTGATGCCGATTTACCTGAGGAAGGAGGTAGCCACTCAAAATCGTTAAATATAACCGTTGAGTCCAGAAATATGATTATCCCCTTGGTACTAATCGATAATGGGTCTTCATTGAATATATGCCCGTTGAGAACTGCCACCAAGATTGGGGTTGATCCGTGCATGTTAAGGTCCACCAGAACCAGCGCTAGAGGGTTTGATAATACCAGGAGAGAAATAATGGGAGAAGTTGATCTTGAGCTATTGATAGGGCCAATGACCTTCTCCATCTTGTTTCAAATCATGGATATCAAATCCTCATTTAATCTGTTCTTAGGGCGCCCATGGCTACATGAAGTCGGAGCCATACCTTCCACATTACACCAGAAACTCAAATTTGCATATGGGTAAAAGATTATCACGATCATTGGAGAAGGGCACAGTGAGAAAGAGAAGGCCACCAACAGTGTGGAGAAACCCAACATGCTGGATATACCACACATCGCTGAGGACGTCGACCTCCACAGTTTCGAGTACGAGGTGTCGGCAATACACCCAGAACCCATTGAGGGCATCATGTCTAAAATGGGAGGCGGTATGGTAGCAGCAGTGGCAATGCTCCAAAAGTGGGGCTATCAGAAAGGAAGGGGTCTGGGACCCAAACTACAAGGCAAAAGAGAGCCAGTTGCGGCTAAGGGACAGAAAGTAAGATTCGGGCTAGGATTCAAGCCCACATAAGAAGAGGTCCGAGAGGCCAAAGAGAAAGCCAGGGTCGCCGCGGTTGCAAAAGCTGGAGGAATCAACATAGAAGAGAAACCTTGCCCTAGGCCGCACATCAGGGAATCCTTTATCAGTGCAGTGGTCGTAAAGATCAATCGAAATGGGGCAACCCATTTAACCCCACACAATAGCCCCAATCCATCCCACCAATCCCCAGATCTCCCTTCTTAGCTTGGAGATAGATTTGGCCGCATTGTCTCTTTTCGAGGAACGACGGTCGGTACCTAAATAAACTCCCCCTGTGGTGAATCACCATAAAGCCGTGTTAACGTTTGAGTATATCATCTCAGAAAAAATGGGGATTAACATGATGGAGGCTGACTCCAATGAGTCATATCAGTCAGCACCCTCCATCCCAACAGGTAAAGAAGCGACCCCTCAAGTATGCAACTGGGCATCTTTACCCCAAACCCTAGAAGCGGGGAGTGGCCTAACATTTGGTACCCGTTTTCCAAAAAAAAAACAACCTATAAAAGGTGAGATAAGCCCTTGGCAGGCAATACCTTGTGTATATAGCAAACCGCCTTGCCAAGGGTCCGTCTCCGAAGAAAACAAAAATTTCAAAAACATGGAAAAAATACAAAATCTCAAAAACATGGAAAAACTATAAAATCTCAAAAACATGGAAAAAATATAAAATCCTAAAAAGATTGAAAAAATCTAAAGTCCAAAAAAATTATCATTTAAAATTCCAGGAAATGCCCCACAAAAGGATGCCTTAATCAAAATACCCATCCCACGTGAAATCGACCCCTTCCCTGTAGAAATATAAGAAGAGGTAGGGATCACGAGTCTGGATGAAGTTGTTCCCTTCGAGGAGCTCCCTGATGAGCTCCTTGACCGATTTGCCGACTTTGAGCATGGCCCTACCCCCATTGTCGAAGAGACTGAAGACGTCAATTTAGGAACTGAGGAGGTTCCCCGGATAACCAAAATCGAAACGTCACTGTCTCCTGAGGAAAGAAAAATCATGATCGACTTCCTTCGGTCATACCAATACATTTTTGCCTGGTCGTACGAGGACATGCCTGGTCTGGATATTGATTTGGTTGAGCATGAGTTGCCTCTCTACCCTGATATGAAGCCAATCAAGCAGAAGCTGAGACGTCTCCGACCCGAATGGATGCTGAAAGTCAAAGACGAGGTCATCAAGCAATACGATGTAGGGTTTCTCATGGTATCCAAATACCCACAGTGGCTAGCCAATATCGTGCCTGTATCGAAGAAAGATGGAAAGGTCTGCATGTGGATCGATTTCTGAAATTTGAATAGAGCAAGCCCAAAGGACGATTTCCCACTGCCACACATCGACATCTTGGTTGATAATACAGCTAAACACGGGATGCTTTCTTTTATGGATGGATTCTCAGGATACAATCAGATCAAAATGGCAGAGGTTGATCGCGAGAAGACAATGTTCATTACCCCTTGGGGAACCTTTTGCTATCGAGTCATGCCATTCGAGCTGAAGAATGTCGGTGCAACGTACCAGAGAGGTATGACTGCACTATTTCATGACATGATGCACCGAGAGATTGAAGTGTATGTTGACGACATGATAGCCAAATAACCGGAGCGAAGCGACCATCTAGTAAACCTTCAAAAGTTGTTTGAAAGGCTGAGGAAGTATCGACTAAGTTTGAATCCACAGAAGTGCGCATTTGGTGCTATGTCAGGAAAACTATTAGGATTCATCGTCAGTAGGAGGGGGATCGAGGTCGACCCAATCAAAGTCAAAGCCATCACTGAAATGCCACTGCTGTCTACCGAGAAGGAGGTTAGAGGGTTTCTAGGCAGAATATAGTATATCAGTCAGTTCATTGCACATAACTCCAATCTACATGTTGATCTTCAAGTTACTAAGGAAGAATTTGCCCGTTGAATGGAACGATGATTGTCAAGCAGCGTTCAAAAAAAATCAAAAGCTACCTCCTTAATCCACCTATTTTGGTACCACCTAAGCCAGGGAGACCACTCTTGATGTATCTCTCTACGACTAAAGTTTTGATGGGATGTGTCCTGGGGCAGCACGATGAAATGGGAAGAAGAGAGCAGGCCATTTACTATCTGAGCAAGAAGTTTTCTAATTACGAGACGCACTACTCTCATTTGGAGAAAGCATGCCTGGCTCTTGTATGGGCTACTCAAAGGCTCCGCCACTATTTTCTATCTCAGGCGGTTTTGCTCTTGGCCCGAATGGACCCGTTAAAATACCTATTTGAAAAACTAGCTCTCATTGGATGAATCGCACGATGGCAACTCTTATTATCTGAATTTGACATGATGTACGTCACTCAGAAATTGAGCAAGGGGCAGGCGCTTGCTGATCATCTTGTCAATAATCCTTTACCTGATTATGAGCCTTTGAGGACTGAGTTTCCAGATGAAGATATCCTGTTCATGACGAAAGACGATATAGAAGAAGCAGAAGAATCATGGGTAATGCACTTTGACAGGGCAGCAAATGTCGAGCGCCAAGGAGTTGGCGCCATCCTGATTTCACCAAAAGGATCCCATGTACGGGTCTCTATCAATCTCAACTTTCCTTGCACTAATAACATGGCTGAGTACGAAGCTTGCGCTGCTGGTCTGCAGGCGGCTCTCGATCTGAATGTAACTCACCTTCGAGTATTTGGCGATTCATAGTTAATCATATGCCAGACGAATGGTGACTGGAAGATGAAAGACGAGAAACTGATCCCCTATGATGAACACCTCGAGGTTCTGATAGCTTGCTTCTAAGATGTGACTTTCTCATACATCCCCCGGATAAGAAATCGCTTTGCCGACGCATTAGCAACTTTGGTGTCAATGATTAAAATCCCCTATGGTGTTGAGATGAAGCCGATCGTGATCGAGCAGAGAAATGAGCCAGCCTTCTGCCTCCAGATTGAGGAACCTACAAAGCCTGATGATGAGCCACCTTGGTTCTTAGATATCAAGAATTTCCTCGAGACCCTAACTTTCCCAGAGGGTACATCCAAGACAGACCGACGAACCATTCAACATTTAGTGGCAGGTTACGTCATTTACGGGGAATGTCTCTACAAGTGATCATACAATAACATCTTACTCAGGTGCCTTACTGAAAGTGAAGCAGTCAATATTATGAAAGAAATCCATGAGGGAGTATGCGAACCCCACGTTAGCGGTCACATGCTCGCTAAGAAAATCCTACGGCAGGGATACTTTTGGACCACCATGGAATCAGATTGTTGCAAACATGTTCAAAAATGCTACAAGTGTCAAGAACACTCCTGTCTGATACACGCTCCTGCCATTGATCTTCACTGCATGACCACTCCTTGGCCATTTGCTACCTGGGGCCTTGACGTTGTCGAAATGATTAATCCAAAAGCATCAAACGGACATCGGTTCATCCTTGTCGCCATTGAATACTTAACCAAGTGGGTTGAAGCGGCGTCATATGCCAACATCACTGCCAGTCACGTTGAGTAGTTTCTCAAGAACAATATTATGTGCCGATTTGGAGTACCCAAAGATATCATCACGGACAATGATACAAACTTTGCGAACAAGCGCATCCGAGACTTCTGTGAGCGATAAAAGATCAAGCACCATCGCTCATCCCCTTATCGGCCTCAAACTAATGGAGCCGTGGAAGCCGCGAACAAGACAATCATCCGCATCCTTGAGAACATGGTCGTCACTGATCGAGATTGGAGCGAAATGCTGCCATTTGCTTTGTGGGCCTACCGAACGTCGATCCGTACTGCTACAGGGGCAACACCATTCTCCCTTGTGTATAGAACCGAGGCCGTCCTCCCGGTAGAGGTTAAAGTACCCTCGTTCTGAATCCTCATGGAATCAGGCTTACCCGAAGCAGAGAGAGAGAGAGATCTCGCTTTGAACAGTTAAACTTATCGGACGAGAAGAGACTCCTAGCCTTGTGTCACACTAAAGTTTACCAGGGGAGAATCGCACATGCTTACAATAAACAGGTCTGCGGTTGAGATCTAAAGGTAGGAGACACTGTACTGATGAAGATCTTCCCATCCCTCCATGCCTATCCAAGAGGAAAGTTTAAGTCGAACTGGGAAGGACCATACGTCATTTGAGAAGTGCTGCCAGGATACGCCCTCCGCCTCGCCACCATGGATAGAGATCATCTTCCTGAGCCCATCAACGCTTGATACGTCCGACGGTTCTACTCTTAGTCTATCGCAATAAGGTACGTATTGATGAAATAGATACGTGACTGCTTAAGAACCACCCGAAAGAGGCCATCATTCCAAGCATAGTAGCCCAAAAACATCCCTAAAAATGATGATATCCTTTACTACCCCATTTGAGCCTGGGCCTTTCTTTCAATAAACCCATTCCCCCCAAAAAAAATATACGTGTACATATACCAAAAAAAAAGAGAGAGAAAAGATGAAGTAGAGTTACTATCAAAATCCAAAAAAAATCGAAAAAGCAAAACCCCAAAAAGAGATTGCCTGAAATGAAGCAAAAAGAATAAAAAATATAGAAGAATCACGGGGCATGTACAGTAAAACCTCCAAGGAAGAAAGTATATTGAGAAAACTGAAGCCATATCAAGGAAACCCTTTTAGCCCAACATACCTTCAAATCCTAACCTAACCCATGGCCAAGTTACACCCTGAAGGAAGCGCTCTTTGTAGGTTCGCAAGCAGTCATAATATCTGTTAAGTCAACATGAGCCGAGTCATGAGACGACACCAGAACACCATCTAGCCGGCTATGACGGAATGAAGGTCTATGTCGTGGCTGTTGAAAATAATAATAATAAAAATAAATAATAATAAGCTCAAAGCAAGATGGACGTGGTGAAAACCTGAAAGGGCATTACGGGTAAAAACAGCGAGCTTGTGCGGACCAGGTGAAAACCCGAAAGGGCGCTTGGGGTAAGAGAGCTAAACCCATGGACGTGGTGAAAACCCGAAAGGGCACCACGGGTAAAAAAGGGAGACAAAAAAAAGAGAAGAGAAAAAATTGAAAAAGAAAGGTTTGGATTGATTGAGAAGATTGATGTTTGAGGTACCCTTTTATTACTCTTCCTGTACCCTCTTGTCCGACTGGGCCGCTCATGCTAGTTCGAATCGGGTCCCGACCATAATTGTCTTTGTGAAACTCGCATCGTCAAACGTATGACCCGAGGCAAGGAGAAAGGTTTAACTCAATCCAAAGGGATCAATATTCTGGCCTTGGGGAAATTCGAAAACCCACCCAGGTCCGACTTAAAAAAAAAGGGGGGTCGACCATGCTCAAAGGTGGACCCAGGGTTTCCCAAAGTATCACCCAATGATTAAGGCAAAAAAAAAAGAAAAAAAGAAGAAAGAGGGGATAATACATAAACCAAAAAAATAGATCTATATAGATGTATATAACTGCCTTTTGTATCACTTGCACCACATCTCAAAAATAGTCGGTGTAATGACTAGTGTGTTTTCCTTTTTACAAGTATAAAAAGAAAAGAAAAAAATAAATAAGAAAATAAATATTTATATATATATATATATATATGTATGTATACCAAAAATGTGTGTGTATCTGTAGAGGGGTTTTCTACGCCCCTTTTTTCTGTGTATGACCTGTGCAAAAAGTTCTGTGTTCAGGAAGGAGTTAACGGCCCAGCTCGCGCTTCAAAGTGCTAATCTCAGGATAAAGATCATCCTCTTGGACGTTCCTCTCAGTCAGCCAACAACCATGCAGGCTCTTGAACCTCTTTCGAGAAGAGTCGGCGGCTCTAAAAGCAACGCTCAGTGATTCCTTGAAATGGAGAACCTCGCTCTCCGCTGTGTCTGCTCTATCCCTCTCGCATGCCAAGAGTTTTTGCAGGACCCTCTTCTCATCCACCAATAGCTCGATACGGGTTCGGAGCACCGCCTCTTTCTTTTGCCAGGGGCCTCCAGTGTCAATGATCTCTGACAAATCCGGGCCATCAGCGGCAGGCCGCTCAGTCAACAGCCAAGCCTCGTACTCAGGAGAAGTTCTAACTGAGTCTCTCTGCTCAAAATCACACATCAGTGTCGACTGATGCGTCTCCCAAAGAGCAGCAATCTGATCTATGTCCCCAGAGGATCCCATAGAAAAGATCAAATCACATAAAGGGCGTCTGGCCTCACAAGGCACCTGCTAAAGGCAGCCGAATTGACGCAGCACCCAGAATGGGAAGTAGAAGGTGCTGCCGCTCAGTCCTAGGAGGGTGATGCCCTCATGGTCTCTAGAATGAATCACTAAAAAGGTCTGATCCAACCAAGGAAGCCTCCATGTCAGCTCAGCATTGACCAACCAAAGTTTCAGAGCCGACGTATCACCCTGGGGAAGTAAGTGGCATCTACCCAAAAAATATTGGGCCACCTCACCTCGAGCAACATAGAAGCGAGGCACGGGCCCCAAAATGGCAAAATGCTCACACAACCAGACCTGGAGAAACAAGGGGCATCCTCGAAGCCCCTCCACCTTGCCCAAGGCAAAAGAATCAAGGCATCGGTACAGCTCGGCGAGCATCAAGTGCATCATGGACCGGCCCACCTCCAACTCCATCAAAATATCACAAACTACCAATGAGAAGCTCTCCCCCCGGTGTAGAAGAGGATTTCAGAGATGAGACCAAGTGATAGAGCTTCCACGTTAAAGACACTCCTAACCAACAATCTTCGGAGGCTTTCATCACCGAAAAGTTCTTGGAGGAATTTCAGCGAACACCTTGTGGGCCTCCCGACGAGGCTCTTCTCATAGTCGGATTTCTTCAAACCAAGAGTAAGGTGAACGGATCTGGAATACCCTAGCCTAGGCATAACTCTTGCACGGTCCCTATGAATCTTCAGGCCAGACAGATTAGATAGCTCCTCAAGGGTTGGGGTCAGCTCCCGCTTCCTAAAGCGGAATACATGGAGGTTCGCATCTTAGCACGAAGTGGCGGCATGAAGGAGTTCCCACCGAAGAGGAATCTCTAGGAAGGAAGGAAGGTGAGATAGCCCAAGGCGCTCCATGTCAGCGAGCTCACTCTCGCTCAGACTCCCAAACCAAGCCGCCAGGAACTTGGGCCCCAGGCCCAACAAAGAGGATACATTGGCTCCGGTCCCTCCACGTAAGGGAGGGTTAGGAAGCGGATCCATGAACGTACAAGGATCTTTTGGGAATATAAGAATCAATGTAGGGTGATTGACCCGCCTTGGAAAAATAAGAGCAAAGGAGGCCGGTCAAAGGAGCCAAGTCAAACAAAAAAGAAACAGTTTATGGGTAATTCGGGCATATAAGGCCCCACTGCCCCCAGGTCAAACCTGGCGCAACTAATAATTGCGCCAGTGCATTTTTATCCCCAATTAGGCCTGGCGCAACTAATAGTTGCGCCAATGCATTGCATCCCCAGTTTGGCCTGGCGCAACTATTAGTTGCGCCAGTGCAATTTCCCTGGTATTTTAGCCTAGCGCAACTATTATTTGCGCCAGACTAAAACCCCCCTCCACAGCCATCTCAAGACCAAACTAAGGAGGGGACTTTGGCCCTTTTTGTTGATTTTATATATATTGGCACTTCCGACCATCAATGGTTTGTGAATTATTTTGTTATGTGTAGGATTGATCCTACATTGAGGCATGCAACCCAAAAGGCCCCCTCTACAGCCGTCTCAGACCTACTTGAGGATTGATCCTACATTGAGGCATGCAACCCAAAAGGCCGCTTTTTTTCAAAAAAGGGGGGCAACGGGCAAACACATCCTGCGAAGAAACAAATATAGAAGGCAAGGAAACCATGGCATAAACTCAAAACAAAGACATTAAAATAATAAATATTTTCAAAAGATACATGTCCAAAAAAAATAATATATCATCCATCCCATAATGCCTGAATCCAAATTCAAAATACTGAGTTTTAAAAGTAAAAACAGAAAGCTTATTCCTTGCTCGCCCCCATGGACTTCTTGCAGCGGCGAGAAGAGCTCCGATAAGTCCTCATATCCCCCACCCTAGACCACGCCTGCGAGATCCTACTAAGCAGGGAACGCGACTCCTTAGCCCGGGCACGCTGCAAGACACAGTCGAGGACAAGGTTAGTCAAAGGGCCAATGATAATGAAAAGAACGAGAGGAGTCGAGCAGCCAAGTACTCACCGTCTCCACCTCCCGAAGCTTTGCCAGATGATGATGGTACTCCGCATATTCCATGGCCAAGTTGAAGTCCTGCGATACATTACTCAGTTGTCAGAACAACCCTGAAAGCCTATGCAAAAGGAAACTAAAATGAAGGAGAAGTGGCTCATCAAAAATTTACCCCAGGGACCACCTCAGGAGGAGGAACGCGGGCCGCCTCGGCGGAGAGCCGTGCCTGTCGATCTACGTCAGCACATAGGTCTGAGAGGAAGCCATCGTCAAGACGTCGAAAGGTCCCGTAGGCTACAGACGGACCACCACCATGGACACCCGCCTGAGAGGTACCTGACGGACCAGCACCTGATGAACCCTTGCCCGAGGGACCCGCACCAGAAGGACCAGCACCAGAGGGATCTACCCCTGACATGTCAGCAGCACTCGGCCCACCTTCACCGTCCGAACCATCCCCCGGAGCAAACTGTGAACCAGACAAGAATCTATTCAGATAAGACCAAGGCCGAGTAAAAATAAAGGGGAAGCTAATTCAAGCTGAGAAGAAGTTACCTGACCAAGTGGGCCCCTGAATGCAAGGAAATTAGCGATAGGGACAAAAAGCGGCAGGATGAACTAGCAGGGTAGGCACTCGTACCAGGCATGATAATCCCTAGGCACATGGAGAGCGCGAATGGGGAACCCATTGTTGAAGAAGGCTGTTGTCAACTCCTCAATACTGCCAGTGGGACTCCAAACGTCAGCTAGTGGGTCCACGGGTATGGCGTAGTAACCCTGAAACTGGTGCACCACCTGCTCCCCCAGATAATAGCATCTGGCCCACGCCCCATAGAAGAAGACGACGCGGCGATTGTTGAATAGGCGGGAGGCACCCACGGCTGCTCGGTCCCAGAAGGGGGATGTCAGGTACGGATCAGGGAGGATCTGCTCAAAGTCAAAAGGCGAGAGAGACCAAGAAGCAACACCTCAATCAAAAGAAATGTCCCAGCTGAAAGTAAACAAAGGTTGAAATGTTGTCACCTGCTCGGGGACCATCAAGTCAAGTTGAGACCTTAAGCCCATTTCCAAGTGCTTTAGGCCCACGTCACGGCGTCGGGCCCGGTGCCAGTTGCTGAGGAGGGGGCGCCCAGGGTGAAAATGGTGATATCCCCATACCTGAAAAAGGGGGATGGCACAAGCGCAGGTTAGTAACATAAATGGATCAGCCAAAAAAAATAAATGATGAATAGATGATAGCGATAACAAAAGCAAAGGGGTGAGGAATTACCTCCAGGATGGCCCAAAATCCCATGGCAGACTTCGAGTCCCCGGTAGTAACCTGGGATAGGTTGTACATCAGCCAGGTGTATCCCTCCCCTCCCCAGTCATGCCTGGGAACATCGCCCCAGTTATCCATTGTCAAAATAAAGATACACACACATGCAAAAAAAATATATATAGTAAAATCAATAAATCCTTTCTTTTTTTTTGAAATTGCAAAAAAAATCCTTTCCTTTCCATCCAAAAAAAGAGATAAAGTAAAATAAAATAAATTTCCCTTTTCTTCTATGTTTAAAAATAAAAGCTAGTTGAAATAAAAAATCATCATTAAAATTAAAGAGCCCTTCTTTTATGTTAAAAAAAAAAAAAACAAAGACAAAAAAACAACAACAACAAAAAAAGAGAGAGAGACAAAAAAAGGCAGCCTTATTTGCTTACAAAAGAGAAAGAAAAGAAAAAGTCCTTCCGTTTCGAAAAACTAAAAAACAGAAAACAATTCCATAAAATCATAAAAACACAAAAAGAGTCCTTTCATTATCACAAAGGAAACAAAAAAATCCTTCTTTTATGAAAAACAAAGGTTAAAAACAAAAAAATCCTTTTCGTCATGGTCCATAAAATCAAAATTTTTTCCTTTCAAAAAAATCCCTCCTTTTGTGACCATAGAATAAAAAAAAAAAATCGTTCTTTTACAAAAAAAAAAAGAAAAAAAAGAAAGGAGAACTAAAACGAAAAATATATATCAAAGGTAGAGTCCTTTTCCTTGAAGAAAAAAAAGAGAAAAAAAATCAATCAAAAAAAAAAAAAAAAAAAAAGAGAGAAAAGCTTTCTCCTTGATTAATTCTCAATATATATAGGAACCAAAAAAAATCATCATTAATCTTTCGAAAAAGAAAACTAAAAATTCCCTTTCTCCTAACTAGTTTTCAAAATAAATAAAATCTTGGCCTTGCATTTAAGATAAAAACAAAAAAAAAAAAACAAACAAAAATAAAACCCCTTTTCTAAGCACAAATAAAAATAAAAAATTGTGTATATATTATGCACCAATAAAACCCATAAAACCACAAAAATAAGGCATCATTCATTCACACATCATCAGTCAACATGCTTACAATAGAAATAAACCATTTGTCATCTAGAAATGCAAGATCATGATCATATTTGCATAAAAAAGCAAGAAAAATCAAGAAAAAAAAAGAGTTTTAAATGATTACCTTATGAAGAAGAAGGGGTCTTTGGTCTAGCGTAGGCCCGCGATCGATCCGCAAGCGAAACAACGGCAATGGGCACGCGTAGAGGCAATGTAAAGGAACCCTAAGGGCTGGGGGAATAGTTTTTCGGTTTCAAAGAGGAAGAGAGGGGGGAAGAATTCGAAATGAGGCCCCACAGCCCGAGTTCGGGCTGTTTTAACTACCCAGCCAAACCTGGCGCAACTAATAGTTGCGCCAGGCAAATGTTTGCCTTCCTTTGGCTTGGCTCAACTAATAGTTATGCCAGCCTATCTTTGGGCCCATAGTGGCCTGGCGCAACTAATAGTTGCGCTAGGCACTCAGGTCGGGTCTTAGGCCTGGTACGGGCCAGATGGGAAGACCGGTCCCCCCCACTTCCTTTTGTTTGTTTGTTTGTTCTGTCACTTCTGACAGATGCACGCGCTCCCAAGGTGGCATTTTGATCATCCTTCGACTTGCCAAGAAAGTCGTGCTAAAATAAGGACGGGTCGAGGTCATCGAGCACCCCGGTCCTACACACAAGGAAAATCCAAAAACTATAATCCCCACAGAGAAGCCGAAAATGTTCACCTAATAAATTCACATAAAATAATGACTCTAAAATTCCAAAAAATTTACATAAAATAATGACTCCAAAATTCCAAAAAATTCACATAAAATAATAACTCCAAAATTCCAAAAAATTCACATAAAATAATAACTCCAAAATTCCAGAAATTCACATAAAATAATAACTCCAAAATTCTAAAAAATTCACAAAAGATTGTAGCTTCAAAATCCAAAAAAATCCCATAAAATAATGTTGAAAAGTTCAAAAAAACACACAGTTGAAAAATTCAAAGAAAATCGCATAAAATGAAAAAATAAAAAAAACAGATTTGAACTCCCCACAGAACGCACTCGCATATTTTCGATGCGGTAAAATATCAATATTTTATCGACAATGTAGTTGTGTAAAATTAATGTCCTAAGTCTAAGGCACGCCCTGGATTCGGTATCCTTCTTCAAGGAAGGAGCAACGGTGTCAGTCCAGGTCAAACAGTCAATGTTTCGACCGAGTCAACTCCACTGCTAAATTTTTTGAGCTAAGCGCTGTCTTTGGGTTCATGTGAACTTAAGTGTCTTAAGCTTCAGATTCTCCATTGAAAAAGGTCAATCGTTGGTTGAGACCAACTTGTTGAGAATGAGATTATGTGTCAATCGAACTATGTGCAACCATGGATTCAGAAGGATTCATTTCCCTTTTATTTTCTACAGGCTTAAAACCTGTATGGGCAACGGTATCCCTATAAAGTGTACGCCACGCATCTGGGTATCCGTATGATGGTCATTTGTCCCCTTAAATTGTACTCGAGCGGGTCCGAGTCGGGGCTTCCATTGCCTTTGTTGTTGCTTATTGCCCCCGATGGGTGCATAATTATGCATAGTTAATTGATGATTATGATCATTGTTAACAGAGGCCAGGATTGGATGCCCCCTTTTGGGAGGTGCCCGATGTTTGGCTGGATCTATTCAAGAAAGTCAAAACTGGATACTCTAGGTCATGCTGAGCTGAGGCATGCTTTCGAAAAATGGCACGTACTCCCAAAAAGCTTTGTGACATCTATTCAGTTCGCTCGGGTGGTCATGCTAAATAAACTTAGGGATCGATGGGTTCGCCTAAAAATCTCAAACCCTGCTTCCAACAGGGGCACCTGTGAATAGTCCAATGGGGCCATTAAATGCCTCGTAGGATTGGACGCAAACTGTGGAGCCTTGCGTATGTTTACTTCATGCCTATCTTTGGATATGGGTCGATCACCCCTCTTACTTACGAAGCTGTTGCAAATCTCGAACATCAATCACCTTCAAAACATCTCAAGAAGCGAATGCTTTTTCCCAGCTATTGGGCTTTCGCAACTCATTCCATCTCGGTTATGCCCAGTAATGTCGCTAAGCACTTGGGAACTGATTACCTCGATAAATGAATGATTAGCCTGGCACTCCAGGGCTTTCATTTTCTCACCGTGTTACTCACCTAATGTTTGAGGTTCGTTCTAAATGCAACGGACCCATCAGTAATGCCTTGGACCTCTTCAGATGTCTCTTTTCTTTGGCATACGATCATTAGTGATCGAATACCAAAGAGGGGCATCTGTAGACACCCAAATTTGGCCCAAGGCTTGATCGAAACACATTCCAAGAGAGGCACATTTCTGAGCTTTTGATGGCATGTATGGAACCCTTAGGAATCACCCTAAGCCCTTAAGAATCACCCTAGATCCCCTAGGAACCTACCCCAAACCTTTAGAAACCAACCCGAACCTTTAGAAACCAACCCCGACCCTTAGAACCCTTTTCAAACCCTAACCTAACCTTTCGAGGCAATAAGGAGGAGGGGTGGACCAAAATTGGCTACGACCCTCTACAGTGACCAACTCTTATACAATTGAAGTGTAGAAGTTGTCAGCTTTCCAACTGTCCAAGAATTGCCCCAATCAGACGTATATATCAGAAGATATGGCAGTCCGAACTCGGAGGGCAAGAAGGTAATTTCAAGTGGGCCCCCTAGGGGTTTGGTGCGACTATTAGTAGAGCCAGGCTATTTCTCCTCAGCCTGGCGCAACTAATAGTTGTGCCAGGTATAAATTTTGCCTGGTGCAACTATTAGTTGCGTCAGGCTAATCCTCCCAGACTTTAAGCCTGGCGCAACTAATAGTTGCACCAAGTTTAAAGGTGGCCCCCACCCTGCGAGCTAACTTCCAGACACTGTTCTGCACTATTTTACTATACTTTTGCCTGGCGTAACTATTAGTTGCACCAAGCATATGAACAGTAACTCTGGGATTTTGCCCCGAATTTTGTGTTTGGGATTTGACTTGTTGACCACCTTGACCTTTGGGGTGTGTTTTGATAGTTCTGTTGCACCCATTCCTTACCTATTTGCAACCCTTCAAGTGGCCTAAAGCCTCACCCCATCATCCACCATTAGAACCACCTTCACACCTTTCCAAGCTCTCAAAATCCTAGGAAACCTTAGATTTGAGATCACCTAATTGCTAACCTCAATTAGCATCTAAGTGCCTTCCTAACCTACCCTTTCCCTATAAATAGAGCCCCCCACCCCTTGGTTTAGGGGTTGAGAAAATTGCTTAAGAGAGAAAGAGCTCAAAGTGAGAAGTTTTTCCTCCCTTTTGTGCACTATTTTCACCCAAATTTCAGAAACTCCCAACCTCATTTCAAGCTTGTTCTTGCATCCAAAACCCTTAGCCTAGGTGTGTGTGATCCCCTAGCGTCCCTTCTCTACCTCTTAGCTTCAAGTCCTAGGAGTTAGAACCCCATTTTTCACTATACAAGGCCTTCAAGAGCTCATCAAAGCAAGCCACGCAAGGCTCCTCTATAGTGCTACAAGGGCCCGAGGGCTCTAACTCTCTCCTTTCTTCTCCTATCTCTTTCTAGCTCCCTCCATCCTCCCATTTGCGCCGTTATGCCGCCGATTTTTCGGTACGGACGGAGGGGCACAAATAGGATTCTAAGCCCTTTTGGGCAAGAGGGAACCATTTCCTTGTCTTTTACATAATTTTATTTTTGGCCATTAGTAGAGACCGCATTAAGCGGGTTGATCGGGTGCCTAACACCTTCTCGATCGATAATCGAAGCCCCTACCCAAGAGCCTTTGGTGTGGACCGGATTCAGAGTCATATTTTTAGCACTTAGGTGCTCATAAAAATGAACTAGGTATCCCGAGACACTGAAAGCTCTGGGTGGCGACTCTATATATTTTATCATTAGAGAGAGCATCGTCGCGATGGGGATTGTATCGATTCTCCCGGTTCCACAGATCCTTAATTGTTGAACGGCCTGTTCTTGAATAGTTTTTTTGTGACCATGGATTTAATACAATGCTTTTACACCATCTTAACTAAAAGCAATCTCGTAGAAGACAAAAGTGAAAGTTACATCATTTCATATGTTTTAGGTAAAAAGATCCGACTTTCCCCGCTTATTATTTTTGAAGTCCTTAATATACCACTTAATTTTGATGGTTATGTGTATCCTGTTGAAGCATATGAAATTTATTCTCATTTTCATCCATCTTCGATTTATGACTTTGTCTGTGAACTTCCTGATCATCCTGTTGGTGTGGCACTTCACTATTCGTCCCTCAAACCACATTTTCAATGGTTTCGTCATATACTGATTGCCTCTCTCACACCTAGAGCAGGAAACAAAGATCAAGTTATATAGGAAATGACCTATTTGATGCTCCTACTTGAAACGGGACGTCCTTTATGTATTTCAACTATCATTTTGAAATGATTGCTCGCCGAATGCACGACGAGTCATCGAAAATGTCTCTTCATTTCCCTATTATCATCGGCAAAATTGTGGCTTCTCAGATGATCCTTCCACCTAACTTAATGACCACACGTATGATGGCTCCACTTGGGAAGCTTACCAAAATAGGGAAAAGTGTTCAACTTAATCTAGATGATGTTGAATTTCTTGATGAAAGTAGTAATGATGAAGATGTTGGAGTCAAAGCTCATGAAGGTGAGAGTGCTGGTAATATTTTGATACCTCCTGTATTTTAGGGTCAGGTACCTCCTCAATTTAAGGGTCAGGAAGCACATTTCTACGATCAATGGTTTGATCATATTGAATCGGATATCCATAACCTCGCCGATCGCGTTGAAATGGGGATTCACATTATATGGAGAGCAGTTGAATTCACTTCAGATGACTATAGTCAATGGATTCCCTGCGATAATGCATCAGTTTGATAGTGTTTTTCCTCCACCTGGATCTCAGTTCCCTCCTCCAGTTGCTTAGTTTCGACTTCAAGGAGCGAAGTGTGGTGATTCACTTTAACAGTTGTCTATTTAAATGCTTGTTTAATGAAATGTTTGATGGATAGTTGCAAAAGTCAATTTGTTGTTGTGTTGTCATGTTAGTTAATCAAAACTTAATGATGTTAGATGTGAATGGTTTTTGTTTTATTTGAAGAACTATTTGTAAATGTGTTAAATAGATGGCTCGGTGTTGATTTCCAAATGAAGTATTATTGTCATTTTGATTTGTCCATCATTCCATCTCTTATATCATTATTGTCCAACCGTGGATTTCATCAAACCTGTCGTGACGTTGTGCTTGCTATAAAATATTTAGAGTCACCACTCGGAGCTTTTGGTGTCTCGGGAAACCTAGATCAATTTTATAAGCACCGAAGTGCCACAAATATGACTCTGAATCTGGTCGACGCTAAAGGCTCTTGGGTAGGGGATTCGGTTATCGATTGGGAAGGTGTTAGGCAGCCAATCAACCTGCTTAATGCAGTCTGTACTTATGGCAAAAACAAAAATAATATAAAAGACAAGAATAAGACTTCCTCTTGCCCAAAGGGTCTTAAAATCCTATTTGTGTTCCTCTGTTCCTACCGAAAATTTGGTGGCGTAACGACACAAATGAGTGGATAGAGAAAGGATCGAGAAGGTAGAGGAATAGAGGGGAGAGCCAGAGCTCTCGAGTCCTTATTGCACCGCTGTGGAGCCTTGCGTTGGCTTGCTTCTGTGAGCTTTTGAAGGCTTGTATGGTGATAAATGAGGTTCTAACCCCTAGGGATTGATAGTTAAGAGGTAGAGAGGGAAGGTTAGGGGGTAAGACACACCTAACCTAGAGCTTTTGGGTAAAATGCTAAGGTCTATAGGAAGTTTTAAAGTTTTGGAATTTGTATGGGAATGGTGCACTAGAGGAGAGAGAGAAGGGATTCCTTAATCTCTTAATTGCAAATTTTTTCAAGCCTTTGTAAAGGGAGGGGTGCCTCTCTATTTATAGGAAAAGGAGAGGGTAGGAGGGTGCTTAGAGGCTAATTTAGATTAGCAATTAGGTAATCTATCAATCTAAGGTTTCCTACGGTTTTTGGAGCCTTCAAAAGTGTAAAGAGTTGCTCCAATGGTGGATGATAAGGTGAACCTTTAAACCACTTAAGAGGTTGCACATAGATAGTAAATGGGTGCAATAGAACTAGCAAAACGCACTCCAAATGTCAAGATGGTCAACAAGTCAAACTCCAATCTTCAAATTTGAGGTAAAAACCTAAGGTTACTGTTCAGATGCCTGGCGAAACTATTAGTTGCGCCAACATATGTACAGTAACACAGTGATGCTACAGTGACCTGGAAGTTGGCTGCTCGCGAGGGAACCGACCTTATAACTGGCACAACTATTAGTTGTGCCAAATCCCTAGGGGGGTTTAATTGAATTTACCATTCTGCCCCTGTGCTTCGGAATGTGATATCTTCTCGCATATAGCTCCTATTGGGGTGATTCTTGGCTCGTTGGAAAGCTGAGGACTTTTACTTTTCCATAGTATGTGATTTGATCACCGTAGAAGGTCACAACTAGTCCCAATTCACCACTCTTCATCCATTGCTCGAGAAATCTAGGTTCAGGTCCAGAGTGAGTTCTAAGGGTCAGGATGGGTTTCTAAGGGTTCAGGGAGGTTCCTAAGGGATCTAGGGGGGTTCCTAAGGGTTTGGAGAGGCTCTTAAGGTTTTGAAAAGATTCCTAAAGGTTCCATATATGCCATCAAAATTTTGAAGGTGCGCCTCTCTCGAAATGTGTCTCGATCGGGCCTGTGCCAAATTTGGGTGCCTACAGATGTCCCTCATTGGTATCCGATCACTAATGATCGAATGCTAAAGAAAAAAGACCTCCAAAGAGGCCCAAGGCATTACTGATAGGTTTGCTACATTTAAAACGAACTTCAAATATCTGATGACTAACATGTTGAGAAAATGAAAGCCCTGTATGTCGGGAAAAACGGTCGTTTCTCAAGATAATCGGTCCCCAAGTGCTTAGTGACGTTACTGGGCATAACCTAGGTGAAAAATGAGTTGCGACAGCCCAATAGCTGAGAAAAATGGTCACTTCTCGAGATGATTTGAAAGAGTTTGATGTTCAAGATTCATTCTGAATACAACAACTTCATAAGTAAGGAGGGTGATCGACCGACATTCAAAGATAGGCGCAAAGTAAGTACGCAAGGTTCCATAGTTTGTGTTCAATCATATGAGGCATTGGCTGCCTCATCTGACTGGTCACTGGTGCCTCTGCTTGAAGCAGGGTTTGACGTCTTTGGGCGAACCTATTGATCTCGAAGTTTATTTAGCATGACTACTCGAGCGGAGCGAATAGATGTTGCAATGCTATTTGGGAGTACATGCTATTTTTTGATAACGTGCCCCAGATCAACATGACCTAAAGCACCTAACCTCAAATGACCCCGAACAGATTTGGCTAAAATTGGGTGCCCACCGAAGGGGACACCTAATCCTAGTCTCTGCCGATAATGATCTTATTAATCATTTAACTATGCATAAACATGCACCCATTAGGGGCGATAAACAATAAAGGTGATGGAGTCTCAACCCAGATCCCGCTCGAGTATAATTTATAAGAACAAACGACCATCCTAACGGATACTCAGACGCATGGCGTACACCTTAAAGGGATACCGTACCAATACAAGTCTTAAGCTTACAAAAATAAAGGGAAATGAACCCTTCTGCATGCATATTTACACATAGTTGATTGATATATAGTTTCATTTCAACAGGTTGGTGTCAACCACCGATTGACCTATTTCTTAACAGAATTACCCGGACCTCAAACCTCATAGGGCGCACGTCCAGACAACGTAGACTAAGGGTCCACACCTTCGAAATTGTTCGTGATGAATATGAAGTTAGACACTCAAGTTCTTATGAATCCACAAACAAAACACTCATCGCAAAGATTTAGCAGTGAAGTCAACCTGATCGAAACATTGATCGTTTGACCGAGATTGACCCTGTTGCTCCTACTTTGAAGTAGGATCCAAAAATCTAAGGCGAACCTTAGACTTAGGATATTGACATAGCACAACTGTGTTGCTGATAAAATATTGACATTTTACTGCTTCGAAATACGTGTGTGCATAACTGTGCGTCCAGTCACATGAGGCACAGACCGCCTCATTTAATTGGTCACGAGTGTCCCGGCTTGATGCAGGGTTTAAGGTTTTTGGGCGAACCCATTGATCTCGAAGGTTATTTAGCACGACTACCCGAGCGGAGCGAATAAATGTTGCAACGCTTTTTGGGAGTACGTGCTATTTTTTCAAAAATATATATTTTTATGTGGGACATTTTTTACCGTTTCTATGATTATCATTTTATGGTATTTTTAGATTTTGAGTTATCATTTTATGTGATTTTTTTTGGATTTTAAGTGATCATTTCATGTGATTTTATTACATTATTACTTCTATTATTTTATGCGAATTATTTTTGAGATTTTCTTTATCTTTTTTTTTAGGATTTTTAGATTTTTAAGGTATCATTTTATGTGATTTTTTGTCTTTTAAAGCTATCATTTTATGGGATTTTTTGGTTTTTCAGAACTATCATTTTACGTGAATTATTCTATTATTTTATGTGAATTATTTTTTAGCTTTCTATGTGATATTTTTTCATTATTTTTTAGACTTTTTCACGATTTTTTACGTAGGATCGGGGTGCCTACTGAACTCGATCCATTTTATTCTAGCACGGTTTCCCAAGCAAGTTGAATGAGGATCGACATACCATTTGCGTGTGTATCTGTCGGGAGTAACAAAATGAAAAGAAGGGGGGACCGGGCTATCCAGGTGACCCGTACCAGGCCGAAAACCCGACCCATAAGTGGCTAGCGCAACTATTAGTTGCACCAAGCAAAAAAGGGGGATCAAAATAGCCTGGTGCAACTATTAGTTGCTGCAAGCATGGCTGGATTTTGAATTTAAAACGCCCGAGTTCAGGCAGCAAGGGCATATTTTCGAAAATATTTTCTCCCCCTCTCTTCAAACCGAAAACCGGCCTTCCCTAGGGTTCCTTTATATTGCCTATATGCGTGCCTCATTGCCAACATTTGCTTGCGCCGATTGATCGTCCTCACCACGCTAGATCAATGACCCCATTTCCTTCAAAAGGTAACCATTAAAAACCCATTTTCTTTAAATTTTCTTACTTTTTCTTGCAAATATGATCATGATCTTGCATTCTTAGATGAATAATGATTTATTTCCATTGTAAGCATGTTTATTGATAATGTGTTAATGATTTTCTATGAATAATGCCCTATTTTTGTGTTTTTATGGGTTTTATTAATGCATAATATATACATATAATTTTTATGTTTTTTATTTGTGCATATAGAAGGGACTTTGTTTTTATTTTTTATTTTGAATATAAAGCAAGGATTTTTGAAAATTAATTAGGACAAAAAGGAATTTTTTGGTTTCTATTTTTTGAAAATTAATCAAGGAAAATGATTTTTGATATATATTTTTTTGAAAATGAACTAAGGAAAATGATTTTTGACTAATTAAGGAAAAGGATTTTATTTTTGGTTTTTGTTGGAAAACTAACTAAGCCATTATCATTATTTATTATTATTTTGTTTTTGTGTTGGTGTTTTTTTTTAAAATTTTATGGGCATAAAAGAAAGGTTTTATTTTGTTTTTATAAACATAAAAGAAGGATTTTTTTTGCTTTCGTGGACATAAAAGGAGGGATTTTTTTTGTTTAGTTTTTTTGTTTTTATAAACATAAGGATTTTTGTGATTTTGTGGACATAAAAGGAGGGATTATTTTTGTTTAGTTTTTTTATTTTTATAAACATAAGTTTTTTTGATTTTGTGGACATAAAAGGAGGGATTTAGTTTTTTTTTTTTATAAAAGAAAGATTTTTTTTTATTTTGATTTTGATTTTAGAAGCATAAAGAAATGATTTTTTTTATTTTAACTTACTTTATTTTCAAAGATAGGAAGGGAAAATTTGTTTTATTTTTATTTACTTTGGAAGATAAAAAAAGGAAGGAATTTTTTGTATTTTCATTCTATTAAAAAGGGATTTTTGTATTTATTTATGTATGTGTGTATCTTTGTTTCTGAAAATAATAGAAAAAGGATGAATATACTTACTTTCCCATGGCCTGTACCAAAAAGGTTCTTTATCACTGATCTGCTTTGCTGTAATTGCTTGCTTTTGCCTCAAAATATCTGGCGATGAAGAGTATGTACTTGAGGAGGGCCATGAGGAGGGGCCTGATGTGGTCTATGGTCCCCATGGGGAGCAATTCCTCGTGATAGAGCGCAAGGCAGGTCCCTGGCTTGAGATGCAGGGCGAGGCCACTCGAGTTGGCCTTCTCCACCAGCAGTACATCCATATCTCCAACTTCGGCATAGCGGGCAAGGTAAGAGATGAGTTCAATTATTTCTTTTTGTGTGGCTTTTCTTTATTTCCATGATCTGATGCATTTTTCTCTCTTGATGCCGGCTTTGCCCCATATCGTGTTCCGCGCGAGTTGGTTGGACTTTCATGATTTTTATCGCTACGTTCCCCCTGTGGTGAAGTATCTGCTAGAGCAGGCAGGTTTTGGGGAGTTCTTGTCCTACCCCCCAATGAGGGCTGACGCTGCGTACCTGAGAGCCCTGATCAAGAGGTTTCACCTGGAGACCATGTCCTTCCACATGGCCTATGCTGAGATGACCCTGACACCCATGGATTGGGCGATGATTATCAGCATCAGGGTAGGGGGCGTACCGATAGCCAGCTTTGCGGTGCCTAGTAGAGAGGACATTGTCTGATTGGTAGGGGATTATCCCCCTCGTGGGTAGATGCATGGTACTGAGGTCAAGATGACCTGGCTATCTGGACTCTATGGGGCCGGCAAGTTGGAAGATCTTGGTCATTTGGATTTGGAGCTTTATATTGAGCCTGTGCTAGAGATCGTCCTGGTCCATATCATGCTTCTGCTCCTATTGTGCAAGACCCTCTTTACGAACGCGAGCGGTGGACGAGTCAGCTTGGCACTATTGAACAATATGGATAACTGGCTCGACATCCATAGGTATGATTGGGGCGAGACCGGATATGCGTGGCTGATGTATGGCATAGCCCGAGTATCTATCAGGGAGGCCAAGTCTGCTGTCTGTTTATGGCTGACATTGGAGGTAATCTCTAACTCTTTCGCTTTTGTCAGTTCTACTTGGATGATCTTTGTATGCTACTGACTTATCTTTTGTGCACTGTACTTCTCAGGTATGGCGGTACCTTCACTTTTAGCCTGGGCGCCCGCTTCTCCACTCTGAGGTATACACCTACCCTCTCCTGAGCAATTGGAACCAATCCTGCAACCACGACTTGGGTATGAAGCATCTAGAGATGGGCCTGAGATCCCAACTTGATCTGATGTTCCCCGAGCAGGTAAGGCCTTTTCACCTCTGTTTATTTCAGTTCAAAAATTCTCCTTTGTTATTATGTTGCATGTTTTGATTGATTGACCACCTCCTGACTTGGACAGATCCTTTATAACCCGTACCTCACCTCCATTTTCTGGGACCGAGCTGTTGTAGGTCCATCGCACCTATTCAACAACGTCGCGTTGTCTTCTTCTATGGGGCGTGGGCCAGGGTCTACTATCTGGGGGAGCGGGTAGTTCATCAATATCCAAGCTATCCCGCCACACATATGGATCCTCCTACAGATGTTTTGGATCCCAAGGGTAGCATTGAGGAGCTCACAACGGCCTTCCTCCATAATGGGATCCCCATTAATGCCCTTCTCGTGTCCGGGGACTATCAGCTATGGTACGAGTCCCTTCCGTATCGGTTCATTCTGTCGCGCTTTGTCCCTAACATTAATTTTCTCGCTTTTGATGGCTCGCGCTCTCAGGTAATTCCCTTTTCTCTTTTAGATTAGTCCCCCTTTTTTGATTTCAATTCATCTTTTGTTTCTACTGAGCGGATCTCTATTTTGTTCACAGTTTGTTCAAGGGGATGACTCGGATGATGAAGGTCGAGCGGCGGCGAGTACTGCAGATGCTTCAGGGGCGGGTCCCTTATGTGAGGGGTTCTTTAGGTGCTAGTCCGTCAGGTACTTCTCATGTGGGTGCCCTTGGTGGTGCCCCACCCGTTGTCTATGGGACCTTCAGACGCCTCGACGATAGCTTTCTCTCAGGTCTATGCATCGACGTGGATAAGTAGGCATGTATCTCAGCTGAAGCTTCAGGCAGTAAGCCTTCTCATAACCATTCTTCCCTTGTCTTGGCTCCTTTGATAAATGCACGGGTTTGTCACCAGTCCCTGCAACTGACATCCTTTCCCTCTGAATGTAGAACTTTGACTCGGCCATGGAACATGCTGCGTATTATCGTAACCTTGCTGAGCTTGGGGATGTGGAAGGGGTGAGTATTCTGCTGACCAGCTGTTCTCACTGGTTTACTATCTTTTGTTCCTCAATTGATCCTAATCTCTGATTTTGACTATGACTTGCAGCGTGCAGGCACCAAGGAGTCGTGTTCTTTGCTCAGCCGGCTTTCGCAGGCATGGTCGCGGGTAGGAGATATTCGGACCTTCCAAAGTTCCTCGCGTCGGCGAAAGAAGTCAAAGGGCGCCAACAAGGATTAGGCCTTAGTTTTTTTTTTCCAAACATTTAGCACTTTGGGGAAGATGATTTGGGATGTTAAAAAGATTGGGATGGATAATTGTGGCATTTTTTTTTTGGGTGATTTTTCTGTTTGGAAATATTTAGCGCTATTCCTTTGATTGCATGTTAACTCTCCCATGCATATATCCGACTGCTTGCAGGTTGGTTTTGACGATTGCCCATAAAAGTGGCCCTCGAGGTCGCATGCCTTGGCACGGGTTTCTCCTGCACAAAAATTCAAATTACTTCAATGTTAGGTACCCTTTTAATTTTCATGTTTGAATGTCTTCATAGTATAAAGCAGGTTAATTAGGCTATCTGGCTAAAGGGGCCAGTAAGGTCCCACAAAAAATTCCCTCAAAAACTCAAAAAGGCATAAAAAGGGAGGGATTTATATTGGCGCAACTACTAGTTACGCAGGCTTATCCTGGGAAAATTTGTACTGGCACAATTATTAGTTGCACCAGTTTTAGCCTAGGGGGCTGTGGGCCCTTTATATGCCCGAGATAGTCCAATTTCTCCTTCTTTTATTTTTGACTTGGCCTTTTCAGCTGATTTTTCCTCTCCTTGCTTTCCCAAGGGTGGGTCCATTGATATATATTGAATTTAATACTCTCAGAAAATCTTTATACGTCTATGGACCCACTTTCCAACCCTCCCTTACATGGAGGGCCCGAAACCAATTTACTCCTTTCTTTGGGCTTGGGGCCCGATTTTCTAAAATGTTGGCTTGGGAGCTTGAATGAGAGTGAGCTCGTTGAATTGGAGCGGCTTGGACTATCACGTCTCCCCTTCTTTCTTGAGGTTCCTCCACAGTGGGACCTATTTCATGCGGCAACCTCGCTTTGGGATACAAACGCCCATGTGTTCCGTTTTGGGAAGTGGGAGCTAACTCCCACTCTTGAGGAGTTATCCAATTTGTCTAGTTTGAAGCTCCACAGAGGCCTCACAAGAGTTATGCAAAAATTGGGTTACTGTAAATCCGTTAACCTTATCCTAGGTTTGAAGAAATATGAGTATGAGAAAAGTCTCATTGGGGGCCTACAAGGTGTTCGATCAAATTCCTCAAAGAGCTTTTCGATGACGAAAGTCTTAAAAAATTACCGGTTAGGAATATCTTCAATGTGAAAGCCTTTGCTCTCAGTCTCATCTCGAAAGTCCTTTTCTTCACTGGGGAAGAGAGCTTCTCTCTGGCTGTCTACGACGTTTTGACCGAATTGGTAGAGGGTCGTTCAGTGATGCACCTAGTCCTTGCCAAACTATACCGATGCCTTGATGCATTTACTCTGGGCAAGGTGGCGAGCCTTAGGGGATGTCCTTTTCTGCTCCAGCTCTGGTTAGGTGATGAGACCCGTGCTACGCTTTTACATCACTCGAGGTGAGGCGGCTCGATGCTTTTTGGGTAGGTGTCACTTGCTTCCATAGGGCCATTTATCAGCTTTGAAGCTTTGGCTGACTGATGCAGACCTGATATGGAGGCTTCCCTGGTTAGATCGGACCTTTCCAATAGTTCGTTCTAGAGACCATGAGGGTATCACCCTCTTAGGATTGACTGACAACACTTTCTACTTCCCATTCCTGGTGTTATGTCAGTTCGACTTCTCTCAGCAAGTGCCTTGCGAGTCACCCCTCTATGTGATTTGATCTTTTCTAGGGGGTCCTCTGGTTACTTGGATCGGATTGCTGCTCTTTGGGAGACACGTTAGTCGATGCTGATGTGTAACATGGAGCAGGGAGATTCAGTCCAGTCTTCCCTTGATTACGAGGGTTGGCTATCAGTTGAGTAGCTTGCTACTGATCATCTAGATCAGACAGAGAGTATTGATATGGGAGGAACCTGGTTGAAGAAAGAGATGGTGCTTCTACCTCGCATTGAGCTGTTGGTGGATGAGAAGAGGGTCCTACAAGAGATTTTAGCATAAGAAAAAGTTAGAGTAGAGGTAGCAGAGATCAGAGCTGGCATAGCTGAGAGTGAGGTCCTTCGTCTGGAAGGATCCTTAAATGTTGCTCATGGGGCTATTGATGCTTCTCGGAAGAGGAGCAAGAGCTTCCATGGTCGTTGGTTGACTGAGTGAAATGTCCAAGAGGATGGTTTTCTCGCAGAGATTAGTGCCTTGAAGTGTGAGCTAGGCAGCTGATTCCCTCCTGCACATAGACCTTTTTTCATAAATCAGATACACAGAAAAGGGGTGTAAGAAACTCTTTTACAGATACACACATTTTTTTAGTATACATATTTTCTTTATGTTTTTATTTTGTTTTTTGCTTTTGTAAAAAAGAAAGAAAGAAAGGAAGACATCACACCGACTATTTTTTTGGATGTGGTGCAAGCGATACAGTTGTAAATGGAAAAGCAAAATCTATTATATTTACAAAGACTTCTCATCTTTTTTTTGTCATTCTTTTTTATTAATGGGTCCCTTTTTGGAATGTGCACAGCTTGGGCATGGAAGTGGAAAAGGGAAATTATTATCTTTGACAAAAGGGGCTTTCTCGCCCAGGTGCACAAAGTGTGGGCATGAAAGTGGAAAAGGGAAATTATTATCTTTAACAAAAGGGGCCTTCCACCCTGTCCTTTATTCTCTTTTTGATTGGTTTAATGCCTCAATCACAGGGTAAGATCTTGGGTCCTCTTTTGAGCATGGTCGAACACCCTGCTAAATGGTCGGGTCTGGGTGAGTTTTAGCAGCTTTACCAACGCTTGAACGTTAGTCCCTTTAGATTGAGTCAAACCTTTCTCCTTACCTTGAGTCATACATTTGACAAAGCAGTTTCACTAAGACAATTCTGTTCAGGGCCTAATTTGAACTAGCATGAGTGACCCAGTCGGAAAAAGGGGATTAGGGAGAGTAACCAAGAGGGCTCCTCCAACATCGACCTTATCAAACCTTTCTTTTTCAATTTTTCTTTTTAATTTTTCAATCCTTTTACTCACAACGCCGAGGGTGGGTTCGTCGTGCCCTTTTTGCCTCTTTTTCCCTGCGACGCCCTTTCAGGTTTTCACCACGTCCATGGGTTTAGCTCTCTTACCCTAAGTGTCCTTTCAGGTTTTCACCTGGTCCACACAAACTCATTATTTTTACCCGTACTGTCCTTTTGGGTTTTCACCACGTTCATCTTGCTTCGAGCTTATATTTATATTTTATTTTTCTTTTTATTTCTTCTATTTTTTCAAAAGCCACGACATAGACGTCGATTCTGTTATAGTCCGCTAGATGGGGCTCTGGTGTCATCTTACAGCTTGGTTCGTGTTGATTTAACAGATACTATGATTTCTTGTGAACCTAAAAAAGAGGGCTTTCTTCAGGGTATAGCTTGGCCATGGGTTAGGTTAGGATTTGTAGGTATGCTGGGCTAAAAAGGTTTCTTAACGCGGTTTCAGTTTTCCACAACATACTTTCTTCCTTGGGGGATTTTATTGTACATGCTCCATAATTCTTCTATATATATTTTTTCTTTTTTATTATTTTATTTCAGACAATCTCTTTTTGAGGTTTGGCTTTTCCAATTTTTTTTGAATTTTGATTTTACTTCCTCACTTTTTTTTGTATATGTACACACTTTTTTTTTTTTTTTTTTTTTTCAGGGAAGGGGTTTATTGAAAGAAAGGCCCAAGCTCAAATGGGGGTAGCAAAGGATATAATCATTTATAGGGATGCTTTTGGCTACTATGCTTGGAATAATGGCCTATTTTGGGTGGTTCTTAAGCAGTCATGTATCTGTTTCACCAATACTTACCTTATTGTGATAGACTAAGAGTAGAACCATCAAATATATCCAGCATTGATGGGCTCAGGAAGGTGATCTCTATCCATGGTGGCGAGGCGGATGACATATCCCGGTAGCACTTCTTGGACGATGTAAGGTCCCTCTCAGTTCGGCTTGAATTTCCCTCTCGGATCGATGTGGAGGGTTGGGAAGATCTTCTTCAGTATAATGTCTCCTACCTTTAGATCTCGATTGCGGACACGTTTATTGTAAGCGTGTGCCATTCGCCCCTAGTAAACTTGAGTATGACACAGGGCTATGAGTCTCTTCTCACCTAATAAGTTCAATTGTTCCAAGCGGGATCTCTCTCTCTCTCTGCTTCAGGTAAGCTCGATTCTATGAGGATTTGGAGCGAGTGTACTTCAACCTCTACCGGTAGGATAACCTCGGTTCCTTACATAAGGGAGAATAGTGTTGCCCCAGTAGCGGTATGGATCGACGTTCTGTAGGCCCACAAAGTAAATGGCAGCATTTCGCTCTCATCATGGTAAGTGTTGGTCCTCTTTTGAGACTCTTGCTACTATTTTATTAAGAATATTGGAGATAATAAATCAAGAGTGGGGAATTGGAGATAGGTCAGTACAGCAAGTCTGAAATAAACACAGTCCTGTAAGATACAGGGTCCATTGTAGCAAGTTTTGATAAGTAAGAGTTTGTCCCATAGAGAAATTGATCCAGAACCCAAAATGGGCTATAATAGTAGGCCTCCAGATCTGGCTACAGATCTAACAATCCTAAAGAAAGGGAGTTTGGTGTCACGACTACACTAAATTAATCCTAAAAATAGAGAAATAAAATATAGCCCTATCCTAAAGAAAGGGTTAAGAGGAAGATGGTGGTAGTGTGTGCCAAAATAAAATATAAAAATTATGAGAAGTAAGCAGGTTAAGCTAGAGTTAATGATGCAGTAAAGTAACTCAAATTTAGTCTGTCTCTGAAGTGCTCCTTGCTAAGACGCTATTAATAGCCTCAACAAGGTATAAGCTCCCAATTTAACCCATGCCATTTGGGGCGCTCTTAGGGCTATACTCTATCCACTATAATGGTCACAGGGTATCCGATAGAGTCTGTCAAATCCCATTAGTTAAACCAGAAATTCGCTAGTCTAATCCAGAAGAGTGGACTGATCATTTCCACAGCCACTATACCAGCTCTAGCCATGAATACTATTGTAGAACTATGTAATGCCAGTGCTACAAGCTCCCCAGATCTGCGCATAGACTTGGCTGACATCCATAGATATTCCAACCCATAAGTTCCTAAGTGCTTTGCAAAGGCTTACTACTCACTAGTGCCCACAAAAAAGACCATGCAATAGGTTGAATAAGGCTTTAGATTCAACTTGTCATTACTACAAAAGGCCTGCAATGACTCAACCTCAAACTTTAATTACTACAAAGAGACTAGATCTAACATTTGATGTCGATTAGGTAAGACAGAGGAGAGCCAGTTACTGTACAAACCTCCTCACAAGGCTCTAGAAGCTCATGTGTAGAGGAGAAGAATTCTTCTCAAACATGTGAATGGACACAACCTTAGGGCTATACTCTGCCCACTTGAATGGTCACAGGGTATCTCATTCGTCTGTCCATCCCACAGAGGTCTGAGAAAGAACATGTAAACTGCTTGTGCGACCGTGGATCCTCTCGAACCCGTCGCGGCGATGCGCTCACCTTTCTAATGAAAATATAGAGTCGCCACTCGGAGCTTTTGGTGACCTGGGAAACCTTCAAATCGATATTTTGAGCACCGAAGTGCTAAATATGACTCCGATTTATCGGTCCTTGCAAAAGGCTCTAGGGTAGGGGCTTCGGTTATCGATCGGGAAGGGTTTAGGCACCCGATCAACCCGCACGTAGCGGTCTCTATCTATGGCCAAAATAAAAATAAAAAAGGGCGGAGTTTCCCCTTGCCCGAAGGCAATACGGTCCTATCAAGCTTTGAGCCAAACCGAAATTTTGGCTGTATAACGGCTTGAATCCTTGGACGGAGGAGACACCGAGAAAGTAGAGGAAGAGAGGGGTGAGCCGGAGCTCACGGGCCCTTGTTGCACCGTGGAAGACCTTCGCTTTGGCGTGCTTCCGATGGCTTAAATGGTGTGAAAATGGGTTCTAATGCTAGGATTCAGTAAAATAGGAAGTGTAGGGTGAGGCTAGAGGCTAGGTTTTAGTTAAAAGGAGTGAGCTAATGGTTGAAATGGATTGGAAAAGATGAACTAAGCTTGCTAGAATTTTAGAAAATGAGTGCACTTTCTCTCACTATGGTTCTCTCTTGAGCTTCAAATCCTTAACCTTCAATTTTTTCTAACCCTTAAGGAAGAGGGAGGCCTCTCTATTTATAGAGAAGGGATGGGTTAGGGGCTTACTTAAGAGCTAATTGGTTTAGCAATTAGGTAATCCCCCATCTAAGGTTTTTTGGGTTTTCAAGGTCCTAGGGTTTTGGGAAACTGGTTTCAATGGCAGATGATGGGGTGAGACCATGGGTTACTTAAGGGTTGCCAATAAGCTCAAAGGGGGTGCAACCAATCTCAAGACACCCACCTCAACCAAGGGAATGGTCAAAGGGTCAAACTAGATGGAGGAAATTCGAGCTACTGGTGACAGTTACTGTAGCTAAGCTGGGCGTATATATTATATACGCCAAGTTTAGGAACAATAATTTTCACCAAAATCAGGGGGGTTTTGAGAAGATGAAGCCCGTGGTGGGTCCCACCTATACTGGGCGTATATATTATATACGCCCGGCCAAAATTTCCCCAAAATAGGCAGGCGTATATAATATATACGCCTGAGTAATCTGGGGTAAAAATGGCTGGGCGTATGTAATATCTACGCCTGAGTAAAATTTTTATGATTCTATGTGAAACTTCAATTGGCCATAACGTTTGAATCATAGCTCCAAATTGGGTGATCTTTGGCTCGTTGGAAAGCTGAAGAAGTCCTCTTTCCAATGGTATATGTCTCATCCATGGTACTGGTCTATGTGAAATTCTGTAGCTCTCCTCCCATCAACTGCCAGAAGGGTTTAAGTTAGGTCTGGGAAGGGATTCTAGGGTGTAGGGGTGACTTCTAAGGATTGGGGGAATGGCTCTAAAGGTCTTAGGGTGATTCCTACTGGTCTAGGTTGGTTCCTAAGGGTTCAGGGGGGTGCCGTCGGAAGCACAGGGGTACATCTCTCTTGAAGTACAGATTGATCGGTCCTTGGGCCGAATTTGGGTGTCTACAGATGCCCCTCTTTGGTATTCGATCACTAATGATCGAATGCCAATGACAAGAGACATTCGAAGAGGTCCAAGGCACGTTTGATGGGTCCGCCTGGTTCAACTCAATTCTTAAACACCCATGGTGATGGTGAGTGTACGTAAGCCCTCTCATTTCGTGATATCGTCCGTACCTCAAAGCTAACAGTCCCCAAGCGCATTGCGACATTACTGGGCATAACTGCGATGATCATAGAAAGTGTAAGCCCGCTAGCTGGGATATCATCCACTTCCTGAGGGAAATTATAGATTTATGATGTTGAGTATTAACCAGAACCAGACAGCTCCATGAAACGGGATGATCGATCTATGCTTTGGAATTGATGCGAAGCACACAAAGCGAAGGCCTACAAACTGTGTCCAATCCTATGGAATATCGACAGCTCCATTGGATTGGGTACGGGTGCCCTTACCTAGGTAAGGCTCAAAGTTTCTGGGTGAACCCATCAACCTCGAGGTTGCTTTAGCATGATTGACCCGAGCGGAGCGAATATTGATGTCGCAACACCTCTTGGGAATGCATGCCCATTTTTTGAGTAATTTTTTTTTGTGTCATTTTTTGAATTTTCTTTTGTTTCGAGGCCTCTAAGCAGAGCTCGATGACCTCTGACAACTTTATTTTTGCACAACTCTTTAAGTGGATCAAATGCCAGTTGATACGCTTTTAAGAGTGCGTGTGCCATGCTGGGGATAGGTGCACCTTGGGGATGTGTACGTTCCAGTGGTGAGGTGCTCCTGATTCGCATATACCGGAGTGCTTTAACTCGAGACAAAGCTAAAGATCAGGCTAGAACCAAACATCCCTCAAAAGAGATGGCTAATTTCTAGCCTCCATCCCTAATGAAATTGCATCTTACTAACTATGCACAGACAGACACCCATCAGGGGCGATAAGCAGCAGATAGGCACGAACAAAAGCCTCGACCCTAAGGTACAATTTACGAGGGAAACGACCATCCTGCGGATACCCAGACGCAAGTGTGTACATTCAACAGGGACACCGTGCCTATACAGGTTTTAAGCCTGTGTAAAAGGAAATAAAAAGGGAAAAGGGCCCTTTGGTCTGTATGTTTGCACATAGTTTGGTTGGTTGTAATTTTATTTTTGACGGGTCAGTTTTGATTGACAATAGACTCTTCGAATGGTCTGAAGTGGGGGCACTCCTGGTCAACAGAGAACCGAAGGTGGATGACCAGAGCGATTGCTGGAAGGTGGGGTCAACCCACTCAGGGTTTTCACTAAGCAGCAACAAGTTGTTATTTCTTCTCCTTTTCTTTCTTCTTTTTTTTCTTTTTTTTTTATTTTGATTGAGACTCCGGGCATGCTCAAGCTGCCTTTATTTTTGCACGTATCCTTAGGCGAATCAACTTGCCATGTCGATATACCTTAGGGACGTGTGCATTCCGGTGATGGGTTCTTGGTTTGCCTGCCGGATCAGGCCTTGGCTCTTGCTGGGGGACTCTGTAGGGAGCAATGACCGGAGATGGGCAAAATTACCTGCCTGCCGGGTCAGGTACAAAACGTCACTGCCTGAAACGAGGTTCGAGAGCTTTCGGGTGATCCCGATCATTCCGAATTGATTTAACACGGCTCTCGGGGTGGGGCAAACAAGCGTTGCGACGCTCTTTTGAGAACCAGCGTTGTATTTTTATTTTTATTTTTTTTGTTCATTATTTTTTTGATTCTCTTTTTTTTTATTTTGTGGGCGCATTAGGTGGGCGCCTACGGGTCTAGACCCGTTTATTGTAGCATGGTCCCTTTGGGCCAATCGAAGGAAAATCGAAGGGTCATTTTGGGGACGCGTGCACCATGGCCAATGACACGTGGGCCTCGAAGGGGGTCCGGATCGAGGTTCATAGCATACAAGGGGGCCGTTGGGCCTTAAAGTCGAAAAAGGGAGGTCGGGCAGTTTAAAAACTGCCATTTTTGGTCGAGCGTATATAATATATACGCCTGACCAAAATCTGGCGAAAAATGGTCGGGCGTATATATTATATACGCCCGTTTAAAATCTGGCAGTTACGAAACTGCCCGAGTCCGAGCGCAAAAGGGGCCCCCTTTTTCAAATTCTCTCTTCCTCCCTCCTTTCCTCTTGAATCTGGGACAACCCCTTAGGGTTTTTTCATTTGATTTGGCTTGAGTTCTATTACCGGCGGTCGCGGGTGTGGATCGAAAGGCGCTTCTCCTCCGCCGTTATTCGTTTTTCTCCCCCATTGAAGGTAACCATTACCTTCCCTTACTTTCCCTTTGTATTTTGATAATATTATTGTTTGATGCTTTTCTTTTTCTCTCTCTCTTTTTTGTTTTTTATGGTGAAATGTTTTTATTTTTATTTTTTTTCATATGTGATGCCTATGTTCCTTTTCTCTTGGTTTTGTTTTTGTTGTTTTCCTCAGGCCTATATATATATTTTTTCATCTATCATTTATCCGTCTCATCCTATTTTCTCTTTCCTTTTTGTTTTTGATGGATTAGTGCATCTTATTTGATGGATTGGTGCCTACACACACATGGTTTGTTTTTTTTGTTCTTGTTTTTAGTACACACACGCATCTCTTTTTTTGTTTTGGATCGATATATATACATGGGGTTTTTTGTTTGGTTTTTTTTTTTAGTACGCACACACACCTTTTTTTGGTTCGAATTGGTATATACACATGTTTTTTTTTGTTTTTTTTTTTAGTACACACACACCTCTTTTTTTTGGTTCAGATTGGTATATACACATGGGTTTTTTTTTATTTTTTAGTACACACACACACCTCTTTTTTTTCTGGTTCGGATTGGTATATATACACATGGGTTTTTTTGTTTTTTTTTTTAGTATACACACACACACATTTTTTTTTTGGTCCGGACTGGTATACACACAAGGGTTTTTTGTTTTTTTTGGGATTAGTGTATACATACATTTCTTCTTTCTTCCCTTTTTTGTTGGCAACCTTCTCATATGCCAATGCGTCTCATGTTTTCAGGATGTCTGGTGACGAAGGGCATGATTGGCAAGAAGGGCCGGAGATGGCCTATGGCCCCCATGGGGAACAGTTCATTGTGTCTCAGCGCTCCTCCCAGCCTTGGTATGAGATGCAAGGCGAGGGCGCCCACACCGGCCTCCTCTACTGCCTGCACACCCATATGTCCAACTTCGGGATCGTTGGTCAGGTAAATAGATGGGCCCCCTCCTTTCTGCTTTTGTTTTCCTTTGATGCCCTCATTATATCTCCCTGCTCCTATCAGATTGATGCCTTTTGCTTGTAGCCCCTGCCGTACATTATGTTCCGAGGCGGTTGGTTTGACCTCCAGCGTCTCGTGCTTTACCTTCCCCCAGTGGTGATGGACCTACTCGCTGCTGCCGATTTTGGGGACTTCATTTCGTGCCCCGCTGTAAGGGCTGATACGGCCTATTTAAAGGCACTGATAGAGCATTTTCGCCCCGAGATGATGACATTCCACATGGTCGTGGCAGAGATGGCCTTCACACCAGCGGACTGGTCTATGATCACCGGGGTCCGTATTGGAGGGGTGCGCATGGTACCTACTCGTACACCAGGTAGGGAGGAGGTGATTCAACTGCTAGGGGCCTACCCGTCCTCAAGGAATGTTCGAGGCTCGGAGGTCAAGCTATCCTGGTTGGTTGATCAGTTCGGGCCTAATGAGTTGGTGGACCAGGGGCAGCCTGACATGGACATTTACATCGAGCCTGTGCGCGCACTTATGCTGGCCCGCATCTCCTTATTGTTCCTCCTGGGCAAGACTCTCCTCTCCAACACCAGTGGAGGGCGAGTCTCCTTGTCCCTGCTCAGCCTGATGGTGAACTGGGAGACCATGCATCGATTCGATTGGGGTGGCGCTGGCTATGCCGTACTCATGTCCAGCCTAAAGCGGGATGTTCTTAGGGAGTCTAGCTCCATTGTGGGTTTTTGGCCTGCCATCGAGGTATTTTATCTTTTGTTTTTTAGTTTATTCAATTTTCTTTTATAGCATACCTGTCCTCATCTGCCTACTTTCTCAGGTCTGGGGGTACCTTCACTTTCAGCCGGGTCGCCCTCTGCTTCAGTCTGACATTGCTACGTTCCCCCTCATGAGTAACTGGCATGTGGGTCACCGTCGAGACGTAGGTATGAAGCATTTGGAGTTAGGACTGCGCTCTCAGTTTGACCTGTTGATCCCAGAGCAGGTAAAGTGATTCCCTATTTGTAAATTTGACAGCTCAGCTTCTGGGTGCTAGGGGTTCTGATCAAATTTATGCATCCCCTTCCGATTTTTTCTTCTTTTACAGGTCATCCTCGACCCTTACATAGGATCCCCCTTTTGGAATTTGGCCTCAGTGGGTCCCTCTCGTCTTTTGCTGGACCGTCGTATCATCTTTCTCTACGGGTCCTGGACTAGGGCCTATTATTTAGGGGAGAGAGCGGTCCATCAGTATCGCCCTCTCTTTGCCGTGCCCCAAGCTCCTCTTGCCGATGTGTTGGCCCTAGAGGGCTCCATTGATGAGCTCACTGCTCACTTTCTTCACCATGGGGTTCCTATCGATGACCTTCTCTTGCCCGGGGGGTATCAGTCTTGGTACAACTCCTTGCCCTATCATTTCTTGCTGCCTCGCTTCGTGCCTGGTGCTAACTTTTTAGCTTTTGGTGGGCCGTGATCTCAGGTAATACCCCTTTTCTCCTTTCATTCAGCAGCTTTCATGTGGTTACTTTGATTGACCTGTCGCCCTTAATGATAAAATGTTTCTCTCTACAGTTTGAGCAGGGCGGCGACTCAGATGAGGGGGAAGAGGAGGCCGTTCCCTATGATGCAACAAGTGCTGGACCTTCCGATCCTTCCGGGGCTGGTGCTTTTGGTGTGGCTTCAGGTGTTGGACCCTCTGACCCTTCTAGTGCCGGTGCTTCTGGTAGCTTGCCCGTCGAGGTCCAGGGGACCTTCAAGCGCCTGGATGATGCCTTTTTGTCACGCGTGTGTGCCGACGTGGCTGAAAAGGCACGAATTTCTGCTGAAGCTATCCAGTTCCCACCTCCCGAGCTGATTCCTGGGGTAATTTCTATCTTGTTGCTCTATTCTTGTTCCTTTCTCCTGAATTATGGCGATGGCCTGTGTAACTAACACCTCCTTTTCCTTATCGGCTAGGATTATGAGTCGGCAGTGAGTCAGGCCGAATACTACCGTAATCTCGTTGAGCTTAGGGAGACCGAAGTGGTGAGTGAATGCTGGCCCAACCTAGTCATTTTCCTTGTTTACTTTCTGCCTGTTTCTCTATTTGATGGCTTTTGGTGTGCCTTTGCAGCGTGCTCGTGAGAAGGAGTCACGCTCCTTGCTTAGCCGTATCTCTCAGGCGTGGACTCGGGTGGGGGAGACTCGTACCTTTCAAAGTGCGAGCGGCGCCGGAAGAAGTTGAAGGGGGCTGCCCAAGACTAGTTTATTTTCTGCAAAAGTGGACACAATGAGACAATTTAGACTTTTGATTTATATGGGATATGTAATAACTTTAGACAACAATAGTCTCTTTTTTTGATGGTTTTATAATTTTCATGGTTCATGCGACTATTTTATTTGGTTATCTCTTTGCTTTGGTGGTTTCCTTTCTCTTTTTCTTGCTTGGAATGAACTGGCACCTCTCCAATGATGAGGTTGATCATGCAGGTGACTTTCCGTATGTGACCTATGAGCGGCGCGCCACCCGGGTGTTTCTCATGGGTGTGTGGCATGGCCGCCCATGTGCACTCTAGCGATGAAAAGGTGGGCCAAAATAAACTACGTTCCTCCTTGGGAAAAGAAATAGACCAGTGTGAGGGGGGGGGCCTTACCAGCCCCGACTTAAACTGGGCGTATATATTATATACGCCAGGCCAACATTCAGCAATCAATAGCCGGGCGTATATATTATATACGCCTAACCAATCCTCAGTAAAAATGGCTGGGCGTATATATTATATACGCCGGGCAAAAATGATTCAAAATTTGCCTTGGCGTATATAATATATACGCCTGCTATAGATTGAGCTCAGCGGGCTCCTTATAACCCGCACCTGGTCCCCCCTTGTCTCCTCCTCTACTTTGGTTTGGCTGTTGTGCCCCTCCTTTTATTTTCTTTCTTTCCCCTCTTTTTCTAGCGGGCCCATCGTCATATATTGATCGATTTCACAAGGAACATCTTTGTACGCCGATGGACCTGCCTTCAAAAGGGGGCCCAAGCTTTTATACGGGGGTCGATATACTTCCCTGTTTGGACCCGAGGCCCAGCTTTTTGCAAAAATGGCATGATAGTTTGGCTGAGAGCGAGCTTGCTATTCTGAATGGCCTCGGGTTGTCCCGCCTTTCCTCTCTTCTAGCTATTCCCCTGTTGCCCAACCTACTACAGGCGGCTTTGGCATCATGGGACCATAGGGCCCATGTCTTTAAATTTAGATCTAGGGAGCTGACCCCAACTTTGAAAGAGCTAGCCTCCATCACTGGCTTGAAGATGCATCCAGGCCTTGCCAAAGTAGTGCCTAAACCGGGGTATGCAAAGGCGGTCCATGCGGTCCTTGGCTTAAAAAAGGGTGGATACGAGAAGTGTTTCGCCGGAGGGCCCACTAGGTGTTCGGTGAAATTCCTGAGAGAACTTTTCGATGACTCGAGCCTTCGAAAGTTGCCTATTCAAGATCCCTTCAATGTGAAGGCCTTTGCCCTTTATTTGCTGTCGGAAGTTCTCTTCTTCACCGGGGGGTGAGAACTTTTCTCTTGGGCTATGTGATGTCTTGACCGAATTGGAAGGAGGTCGCTCATGGGTACACCTGGTCCTGGCGGAGATGTATCGAGGCTTGGATGCTGCGGCCTCGGGTCGGGCTGGGATTTTCAGCGAGAGCTCGCTCCTTGTTCAGATCAGGTTAGGAGAGCATTTGGCTATCATGGGGCCTGTGCCGAGATTCTGCTTGATTAGAGGGGATGTGGCTCGGGGTTTTTTGATCCGGAGTTCGAGACTGCCTGGTGGGAGCATCGAGGAACTGAGCCTGTGGCTATCTGATGCAGAGTTGACCTGGCAACTTCCCTGGATGGATGGCACCTTTCCGATTGTCCGCTCTCGGGATTGTGAGGGTATCACGCTTTTGGGGTTGACTGGCAGCACATACTACTTCCCATCTCGGGTGCTCCGTCAATTCGGGTATACTCAGCATGTGCCGTGTACCGCGAGGGCACCCCTGTGCTCTCTGATATTCTCTCGAGGCTCTCTTAGTAATCTTGATCGCATAGCTGCCCTCTGGGAAACCCGCCATGTCGTATATGTGTAACTTAGTTCGGGCATCGTCTCCAGATTCTAGAGGTTGGCTGGTATCTGAGGAATTACCTACCCCTAGCCCAGCTTCGGTAGATGTGGTAGAGACAGGGCCCTGGCCATGTAAGGAAGCGATGCTTCGGACCCGGATCGAGTCCCTATCCGTAGAGAGGCTGGCTTTGATCGAGGCCTTGGAAAAAGAAAGGGTCAGAGCTGATATTGCAGAGGTGAGAGCCCTGACCGAGAGCGAGGTCCTTGATTGGTGGTCTTTTATTTGAGTCCAGCATGGTGAAGCTTCACAGAGATGGCAGAAGAGTCTTCATGGTAGGTGGATGTCTGATCGAAATGCTCGCGAGGACTCCCTGCTTGCAGAGATTAGCGCTTTGAAGCGTGCTCCCCGCCCTTGACCTGTTCCTGCACATAACGTTGATCATATACACGGGGGGGGAAAGCCCCCTAACAGAGATCTCTTTTTGGGTTATCTTTTTCTGTTCTTTTTTTTTCTTTCATATATACACAGCTATACACATTTTGGGTTTTGTTTTTTTGTTATAAAGGAAGCAGCAAAATAGAAAGTGTGTCATGTTGTTATCTTTTTGGGATGTGACACTCAACTGGCAACACTTGTAAAGAAAGGGAATGAAATCTATACATGCGCTCATGTTTTTCTTTTTGTAATTTTGTAATGTAAGACTTTTTATGGGGATTTTTTCTTTCACCTAGTGGGGTTTCTTTCTTTTCTTTTTTTTTATGGAAAAGGGGAATCTATTTTCTTCTTTTTTTTTTTTTTTTGTTGTTGGAATTTTCTCCCCCACAGTGTGAGGCTTTTTATGGAAAAGGGAAATCTATTTTCTTTTTTGGAATTTTCTCCTCCACAGTGTGAGGCTTTTATGGGAAAGGAAAATCTATTATCTTTTTTGGAATTTTCTTCCCCAGAGTGTGAGGGTTTTTATGGGAAAGGGAAATCTATTATCTTTTTTGAAATTTTTTCCTCCACAGTGTGAGGCTTTTTATGGGAAAGGGAAATCTATTATCTTTTTTAAAATTTTCTTCCCCACAGTGTGAGGCTTTTTATGGGAAAGGGAAATCTATTATCTTTTTTAGAATTTTCTTTTCTTTTGTGATGCCGGTAACCTCAAGGCCAAACCAGCGGGTCCCTTTTTGAGCATGGTCGAACCCTGTTGGTGAGGCACAGGTTTTTTCCTTAAAACATGGGAAGGTCAGCTGCCCTGGGATTGGTTCAGTCCTCTGTCTTTCCCTTTGGTCATGCGTCAGACGTCGCGATAGAGATGACATACTTGATTGGGATCCGATCCAATTTCCAACATGAGTGGCCCATCAAAGGGGTGAAGAGGCCTAAGGGGTCCAAACTGAAATAGGCGGGCTAGGACAGATCTTCTCCCAATCTCTCTTTTCTTGACATTTTTGCTCATAGCGCCCAGGACGGGTTTACGCCATGCCCGTCATGCCTATTTTTACCCGTAGCGCCCTTTTGGGTTTTCACCACATCCATGGGTTCGTTCTCTTACCCCAGGTGCCCTTTCAGGTTTTCACCTGGTCCGCGTGAGTTCGCTGTTTTTACCCATGGCGCCCTTTCGGGTTTTCACCACGTCCGTCTTGCTTTGAACTCAAATTAATTTTTTTTTTTTTTTTTTTTTTTTTTTTCAAGAACCAGAAAGCCACGACATGGGCGTTGATTCCGTCATAGCCGGCTGAATGAAGTTCTGTGTGGTTTGTTAACTCGGCTTGTTCTGATGCAGTAGATATTATAACCGCTTGTGGAACTTAAAGAGGGCTTTCTTCCGGGTTGTAATGTGGTTGGGGTTCAAACAGGTTGGGTTTTTTTTGGGGATTTGGATCTAAGCTTTGAGTGAATTTCAGATTGGGTGACTCCTCTTTCTTTTCGGGGGCTTTTTATGCCCCAGTCATCATTCATTTTTTTGGGGTACCCCTCTTTTTCTTTGTTGTTTTTTTTTGGGGGGCGCCTTCTTCTTCTTCTTTTAGTTTGGATTTTTCCTCCCTCCTTTCTTCTTTTTTTTGGAATTTTGGGTGGGGTATATGAAAGAAACGGTTGTTGGCCCGAAGTGTGTAGCAAAAAGGGGTGAAGGTTTTCAGGGAATATTCTTTTGGGCACTTGACTTTGAAATGATGGCCTCTTTTATGGAGCCCTTAAGCGGTCACGCATCTACTTTTATCAAAACTTACCTTGTCCCAAGACCTATGAGTAGAACTTATGGAGGTATCCAGCGTTGATGGGCTCAGGAAAGTGGTCTCCGTCCATGGTGGCGAGGCGAACGGCGTATCCCGGCAGAACCTCTCGGACGACGTAGGGTCCTTCCCAATTTGGCCTAAACTTCCCTCTCAGATTGGCGTGGAGAGATGGAAAAATCTTCTTCAGTACAGTGTCTCCTACCTTCAGATCTCGGCCGCGGACGCGCTTATTGTAAGCACATGCAATTCTCTTCTGACAGACCTGAGTGTGGCACAAGGCTAGGAGTCTCTTCTCGTCAATTAGGTCTAGCTATTCAAAACGGGCTCTTTCCCTCTCAGCTTCAGGCAGATGGGATTCTAAAAGGATACGGAGTGACGGTACCTCGAACTCAACGGGTAGCACGACCTCGGTCCCATACACAAAGGAGAATGGTGTTGCCCCTGTTGCGGTGCGGATAGACGTTCTATAGGCCCAAAGTCACGAAGGTAACTCGCTCACTCAATCTCAGTAACTACCATCTTCTCCAGGATGCGGATCAGAGTTTTGTTGGCTGCCTCTACTGCTCCATTCGTCTGAGGCCTGTACGGGGATGAACGATGATGCTTGATCTTGAACTACTCACACAAGGCCCGGATGCGCCTATTAGTGAAATTAGTGCCATTATCAGTGATGATATCTTTGGGTACGCCAAATCTGCAAATGATGTTGTTCTTGATGAACTTCTCAACATGGCTAGCCTTAATGCTCGTATAGGAGGCCGCCTCTACCCATTTTGTAAAGTATTCGACAGCGACGAGGACGAATTGATGTCCATTGGAAGCCTTAGGATGGATTTTGCCGATGATGTCGAGACCCTAGGTGGCGAACGGACAAGGGGTGGCCATGCTGTGTAAGTCAATGGCCGGAGCGTCTATTAAGCTGGAGTGCTCTTGGCATTTGTAGCACTTTTGTACGTGCTTGCAGCAATCAGTCTCCAAAGTTGTCCAAAAATACCCTTGCCTTAGAATTTTCTTAGGAAGCATGTGACCGCTGACATGGGCTCCGCAGACCCCTTCATGAATCTCCTTCATGATCTCAATCGCTTCTTTCTGGGTTAGGCATCAGAGCAGAATATTGTCGTGAGACCGTCTATATAGGAGATCACCGCAGATGACGTAATTTGTTGCCAATCACTGGATGGTGCATTTCTCTACCTTTGATGTTCCTTCTGGGACAGTTTGGGTCTCGAGGAAGTTCTTGATGTCTGAGAACCAGGGTGGTTGATCCTCTATCTCCGTAGGTCCTTCGATCAGGTGACAGAAAGCCGGTTCGTTCCTCTGCTCTATCATGATCGGCTTCATCACCACTCCATGTGGAATCTCGATCATAGAGGCCAGGGCGTTAGCAAACCGATTTCTTGCTCGTGGCACATAAGAGAAGGGGACTTCCTCAAAGCAGGTTATCAGATCCTCCAGATGTTCGTGGTATGGGATCAGTTTCTCATCCTTGGTCTTCCAATCCCTGTTGGTTTGGCATATAATTAACTGTGAATCTCCAAAGTCCCTAAGGTGAGTTATATTTAGATTAAGAGTCGCCTGTAAACCAGCTGTACAGGCCTCATACTCGGCCATATTGTTGGTGCAGGGGAAGTTCAATTTGATTGAGATGGGTATATGGGATCCTTTCGGCGAGATAAGAATGGCGCCAACTCCTTGGCCCTCAACATGCGATGCCCCATCGAAGTGCATTACCCAGGGCTCCTCTGTTTCCTCTGTATCCCCGTCGGTCATGAACAAAATGTCTTCATCGGGGAATTCGGTCCTTAAAGGCTCATAGTTCGACAGAGGGTTCTCGGCAAGATGATCGGTGAGTGCTTTCCCCTTAATCGACTTCTGGGTGACATAAGTAATGTCAAACTCGGATAAGAGTAGTTGCCATAAATGCATTCGGCGGTGAGAGCGGAGTTTCTCGAATAGGTACTTCAACGGATCCATCCGTGCTAGAAGTAGAAACGACGGATAACGAGTAGTGTCGAAGTCTCTGAGTAGCCCAAATGAGTGCCAGGCATGCTTTCTCCAGATGAGAATAGCGCGTCTCGTAATCAGTGAATTTCTTGCTTAGGTAATAGATGCCCTGCTCCCTTCTTCCCGTCTCATCATGCTGTCCTAATACACAGCCCATGGAAAACTCAATCGTGGACAAGTACATTATCAGGGGTCTATCAGGTACGGGCGGTACCAATACCAGAGGTTTCAGGAGATAACCTTTAATCTTGTCGAATGCAGCCTGGCAGTCATCATTCCACTCAACCGGTGAGTCCTTTTTCAGCAGCTTGAAGATTGGTGCGCATATCGGAGTTAACTGTGCGATGAATCGGCTGATGTACTGGATCCTGCCTAAAAAGCCTTTGACCTCCTTCTCTGTAGATGGTGGTGGCATTTCAGTGATAGCCTTGATCTTGGTCGGATCGACCTCGATCCCTCTCCTACTGACAATAAAGCCTAATAGCTTTCCGGACATAGCGCCAAACGTGCATTTCTGGGGATTCAACCGCAATCTGTATTTTCTCAACCTCTCGAATAGCTTCTGAAGGTTTACCAAATGGTCCTCCCATTCTGGTGATTTGGCAATCATGTCATCGACGTATACTTTAATCTCTCGGTGCATCATGTAGTGGAACAGGACCGTCATTGCTCTTTGATAGGTTGCCCCAGCATTCTTCAGCCCGAATGGCATTACTTTGTAGCAGAAGGTTCCCCAGGGGGTAATGAACGCCGTCTTCTCGCGATCAACCTTTGCCATCTTGATCTGATTGTATCCTGAGAATCCATCCATAAATGAGAGCATCCCGTGCTTAGCTATGTTATCGACCAAGATATCGATGTGTGGTAGTGGGAAATCATCCTTAGGGCTCGCCTTGTTGAGATTTTGGAAGTCGATACACATTCGAACCTTTCCATCCTTCTTTGGTACGGGGACGATATTGGCCAGCCACTGTGGGTACTTGGATACCATGAGGAAACCTGCATCGTACTGTTTAATGACCTCATCCTTTACTTTCAACATCCATTCGGGTCAGAGTCATCTCAGCTTCTATTTCACCGGCTTAACATCGGGGTAGAGTGGCAACTCATGCTCAACCAGATCGGTATCCAAACCAGGCATGTCCTCATACGACCATGCGAAGACGTTTTGGTATGATCGAAGGAAGTCTATCATACCTTTCCTCTCTGCAGGGGACAACGACGTTCCGATTTTGGTGATTCTGGGGGCCTCTGTGGTGCCCAAATTGACATCCTCTGTATCTTCGACGATCGGGGTAGGGCCATGCTCAAAATCGGCGAATTGTTTGAGGAGCTCATTGGGGAGCTCGTCGGTTTGGCCTTCCTTGTCCAGATTCATGACTCCTACCTCTCCTTGTATTTCTATAGGGAAGGGGCTGGCTTCACGTGGGACGGGTATCACGACATTGATTTTAATTTTATTGGGAATTTTAAAGGACAATATTTTTGGAATTGGTATTTTTTCTATTTTTATGATCTTTTGTATTTTTTCGGAGGTCAGCCCCTGGCGAGGTGGATCTTTATATATACAAGGTAGAGTGGTCCAGAGGCTAACCTCACTTTTTACAGGTTGTTTTATTTTGGAGAGTTGGCGCCATTTTCATGGCATTTGGCGGCTGTCAAGAGTTGGGGCAAGGATGCCCAGTTACTCACCTGCGAGGCTTGGCCTTTACCTCTTTGATCAGGAGCGGCATCGGTAGGCTCTTGCATTTCTTCCCTCAACATATTTACAGAGGGATCCTCCGGGACCTTGTCCTCTACGGTTAGGAGGGGCCCAGAGTGGTTGGTGCTGGAGTGAGGGGTGGAACAGGGAACTTCTTCCTCAAACAAGGAAAGGGCGACTAAGTCCATTTTGAAGTCTGGGGGGATGTGTTGTTGTTTCTTAGTGTGCTTGATTTATGTGAGTTTTGAAAAAACAGATTTATAGCTGCTAAATTACAGTGGCTCTAGACTATATAAACAAATAAGGAAATATAAGCACAGTTAGAAGAGAATTAGCCTGCAAGATCAGGGCCAATTGTAGCAAGTTTTAAAAGTAAGTGAGTGAAAGATCGTCCGCAGAGAATTTGTTTAAAATGTAAGATAAACCTCCAGATCTGAGCTACCAGATCTGGCTTCTTATCCTATCTAAAAAGCTGATAAGATGAGAGGTTTGAATTTGTCACGTTTAACAAACTAAAAACAAAGAAAATTTTAAACTAAATGATCCAGATCCGAGTTGGGGGAGTGATTGAAACAAAGAAGGAGAAGTAATATCTAAATCTGATTTGGTCTTTGACATCTAATGAGAATAACTGCAGCTCAGCAGAGGTGTTCCAATCTTCATCTGGCTACAAGCGCAGATGTAAGAGAAATAAATCTAATTTAAGGATTAGGTTTAAGCTTATGGCTATGGTCTGTCCACTTTAATGGCCACAAACCATCCAACAGTCTTTAATCCAAAGCCTTAGTTTAGAACAAGAAGCATCACTACAAATGCCGTGAGAGATTAGGTTACCAACACTAATTCTCATAGGATTAATGAATCAAGGGAAATTGCATGAAAAACAGTAAATCTAAAGGAGTCTAATGCAATAAGGAGATCAGAGGGAACCCTTAACATGAGTCCAATTGAGAAAATACTGTTTGCAGCAACCTTTTCAAATCCACCGTTAGAATTACAGAGCGCACTTAAAGCGACTCTCGGATTTGTAGTCTTGAATACAACTCTCTTTTGAATTACGTAAATGTCTCACTCTCAATTGCAAGTCAAAGTGAAGCTATTACAGATTTCGGACAAACTATCGGTTTGGAAATGGGGAATAGGAATGAAACTCAAAATCTGGATGCCCAAATTGGGCAAATGGTTAAATCTATTTATAGTTTTCCCCAAGTCCAAATTTCGGATGTGTTTCAACCAATCAGAGGTGCTCAGAATGTATTGACCAATGGTGGCCGAGCACGAGGATCCAGATCTGTTCTGGCCAATCAGAATTCTTCGATCTGGTTCAGCCAATCAGGTGATAGAAGCATCAATTCTGTTATGTAATTCAAAAATCTCTTTGAGCTTCTAGAAGTTTCCGCCAAGTAATTTCATCTTTGGGTGTTCACATGGGGTGGAATATGCCTTTGGTTCATGCTCAGAATCTTCCGGAATGTCCTTGGGTTTTAAAACGCATTGGGACGCGTGCAACAGATTACTGAATTGCCCTTGTTAAAGCTGTGAATCTCCAGAATACCTTTTCGCAGAGCTTAAGGGCCTTTTCACAAAGTGCTGTGACTTCTGAAGCTCTTTTCGCAATGTTCAACCTCTCTTCGAATTGTGTTTTCTCCTTTTCGCAAAGTTCAATCTTCTTTTCGAAGAGTTCAGATGCTCTTCCAAAACTAAGCCTAGAGGTTTAGCCCTTTTCGCAGAGTTCCAGGTTCTTTACGAAAAGTGCAGGTTCTTTGCGAAAAGAACTCTATAGTGCATTTCTCTGTTCGAATTGTTCCCTGCTTCTCTTACAGGTCTTTGCCTCTTCCTTTTAGACCTTTCCACAGCTGATGAGGTTGTTTCTTCACTTCCTTCCTTTGGACTGACATGGATTGTCATCTTTTTGGCACTTTTGAGCTGCTTTTATGGTTAAGCCTGTCTTTATTGTTAGCTGCAACATAGGCGCTTAAAACACTTATTTAGTTCTCTCAAAGGTCTATCAAGACTTAAGTTTAGGGGTGAAAAATGGTATTTTTCACTTGTCAACACACCCCCAAACCTAAGCTTTGCTAGTCCCTGAGCAAAGAATAGAATATAAAAAATAAAGTAAAGAGCCACTTTTGTAGGGAGCACAATTGCATTTAGCCTATGCAACAAGCCTTTTAAACCCCTAGGTGATCCCTAGTGGAGGAGTGAAGTCTCCTGAGGGTTTTCAGTGAAGGTACCCACAAACTTCTTCAATAAGTTAGTTAAGATCATCGATTCATGACCCACTTTTCTCAATTGATTATTCACACTGCATCGTTATTTTGTAAGAAGGTTTTTTTGAGAAAACTATCGATTTAAAACTAAAATTCTGCAGTAATTCTTGTTACTACTCGATCGATTTATGTCAGGCCATTTAGGAAAATTCTGACAGTTAGCCTTTGATTTAGGAATCCGACTTGATGTTGCCGTAATCGATTGATTTCAAACCCAATTCTCACCAGGATTTTCACTCAAAAACAAATGAGAAGGTTATCTTTTTTCACCGACTCAAGAGCAATTACTGATCCTCAAATAGGGACCGAGAAGCATAGGCATTGCTTTTAGTTAAAATTCCGCTCCTTTCACCATAGACTACACAAATTCTTATCTCCATGTGATAGCTCAATCCATCAATGATCAGTAAGGACTTTTACTTGGGTTTGATTGTGGCTGATGGGTGAAATCTCTAAAAAGGGTTGGAAAGGTGTTTATATTTGAGAAGTCAGTCAAGGTCAGGAGGTTATATGCAAACCCACTTTTCTTCAGCATAGTTTCATCTTCTTCTTTTGAATTTCTAGAGCCAAAGTGGCCATCTTTTTCTCTTTCTTTTTCAAACTTCCAATGAAAATGCCTTCTTTCTTTTGTTTTGCTCAAATATTTTTCTTTTCTTTTTCGAATTAGCACTGACTGCATGCCATATTCCTCTCTATTGTTTCATCATTGCCTTCAACTTTTACCCTTCTTTTGCTATTAAATTGTTACTCAATTCTCCTTTCCTCAGCTTTCTTCCCTTTCTCTTCTGACTTCTCGGGGTAGGGTCAGGCTAAATGAAACTGATGAGGTTTATTGGATGAGATTTCAAAGGATTCATCTATTCGCATGACTCAACCGTGTGTATCAAGGGTAGTTTTAAAAGGTGGGGCTTTGTAAGATTCAAAACTGCTCAAAAGGAGGCCTTACATCATATCTTTAATATCATGAGTGCTATCAAAATATTTTAATTTGGATATGTAACTTCTAGTGTAAGTAAGCAGATTCACATAGTCCCTAAAAGCAGAAAAGATTGCCAAAGCATACCTCCAAAGAATTCATTTCAGGCCCAAACCTCACTGGGTGTGGTTTTATATCAACTTCTTGAGGTATATCTTCACTGTTTTCCTTCATTTTAGGTTTACTAAAACATCAATTTTCTTTTGGAAATTTCTCGGCATTTACTTCATGAAAGTCTTTAGAATTAGAAATTCATTTTAAAAGTTTTAACTTCCTCATTTTTCAACACAACAGGTGTGAAATGACTTCTTTTTCAAAAGATTTACTGATCATAAGCTGCAGCAAGCATTAACTTACTTATTTTATTGGCATACCTGCCATACCCCAAATCAAAGGGAAGCGAGGTCCCCACCTGGTCCAAAAGCAGAGGAAAAATATAAGAAAGAAAAACAACAAAAGTAATAATGGCAAGAAGATGTAGTAAATGCACCAGAGTATACACAAGAATTTTCTATTACAACCGTAAAACACAAAAAGTACAAGGAGAGCTAATAAGGGTCAAAATCAGATCATAGGTTGGTTCTGTGGCTCAACGAGTCACCGTCGAATCGAGCTAGAGTCGTGTTGAGTCTAAACTTGATTGAGCTTTCTCGAATGGTGTTTTGTAGCTCGATATACTCCTCGATTTGATCTTTCCGATGAGGGCAAGGTGTTTGGTGAGGCTAGTGATCTTCAATTTTTCTTGATCCAGTTGGGCTTGCAACATGGACACCTTGTGTTGCTCAGTCCTCACCAGCTGAAATGTTTGACCCAGCAGGTCCCGCATTTTATCTCTTTCAAATTTCATAAAAATCTCTAACTTCCTGATTTGGTTTTCATAGGGGGTGCGAATGTAAGCTTGCAAATCAGCTAGCCCCTTTTGAACATCTCTGTGGATATAAGGGTTATTTTCCATGGCTTTGATGAGGGTGGCATATCGGGGGAGGGGAATGGAATGGTAGGGGTCTAAAGGTGGCCCAGTTGTGGTAGGGGGGGGAGAAGTGGCTAGAAAGGGGACAACAGGGTCTGTCTGAGTGGCTTGCTCAGAGAAAATGGGGAGTGGTGGAGGGGATGGAATCAAAGGAGCTTCAGTTTGAGTATGTGCTGCCTGGGTAGTAGTGGTGGGGGTGGGTAGATCAACCAATATTACCTCTGGATCCGTTTGGGTGGCCTGGGAAGAAAAAATAGGTATAGGGATAATGGTGGTTGTTTGGGATGTGGAAGCTATGGTATGGAGCAGTTCCATGGTTCTGGTGATTATGCATGTTGATTTGAAGTTAGGCTTGGATGGATTGGAGGTAGGTAAGGATTTGGGTAATGGATGCGTGTGGGAGAGGTGGGCATAGTAGAGGCTGGACAACTAAGGTGGAGGGAGGAGGTAATGGTCAGTAAAGGAGAGGTTGGAAAGTGGGTGAAGGGAGGAGGAGGGTATAGGGGTGGGGTCTAGTTCCATGGTTTCAAAATAGAACCCATTAGAGAAGAGTAGGCCTCTGTAGTGAAGGGCTCGGGTTCATGTGGGGAGGTCTCGGTGTGTGGGCTAATGGGCAGGGAATTTGAGGGGCTTTGGAGCGAGAGGAGTGCAGGGGATGGGGCAATAAAATCAGCTAACTCCTCTAAAGCACAGGCATTGGAGGGTGAAATTGGTGGTGTTAGAATGGTTGGAGTGGTTGGTGTAGAGGGGAGTCCACAATTGGAATGATGGAATGAGTGGGAGATGGGACATGGGATAGGTGAAAGTGCATGGGCTTGAGTAGGGAGTAGGGTGCAAGGGCAACTTCCTCCAAAGTAGGTGCATGAAAAATGGTAACCAAAGGTTGCAGAGATGTTTCAAGAAGTGGCAGCTAAGAGCTGGTCATCACAGGAGTTGGCGTAACTGGATCTAGCAAAGTTGCTTCGACAAATTTGGATCCTGCAACATGGCGTGGCTCAATTGTAAGTTCAAATGCAAGCAGGGTGGCTTCGGTGGAGGCTCATCTGCAGATGTGGGTTTTGCTCACTCACAACTGAGTTCAAGTGCGGCGGGGGCATGTGCAGTTCACCCTCTCTCATCCTTCTCGGATAGCCCTTTTCCCAAAATTGTGAGGGGTAATGACTTCAAATGGCTCCTCACTATCAATGTCGAATTTGGCTCTAAGGAGGGTGATCAATCGCCAAATGGTAGGCCGACTATCTTCCTCTTTCTTCAACTTAGTACTTACATCACCATAGCTTCAAAAATTAACATAGGGCATTGAAAATTGCTCCTTGGAAAAATGAAAGAGGGCCTCTAAAATTGGTGTTCTCCTCTCTTGGGCGTGCCCAAATGACATAAAAGCATCCCTTAAAATGGAATCCATTAATAGAAATTGGGGGGAAGGTCTCTTCTCATGATGGAATGCCCAGTGCCCACAATACCTTGGGTTAAATGGGCAGCTATCTCTCTAAAGAGGCCGTTCTCGAGCAACCAAAGGACCAGGAGGGATCAAATTGGAATGGTATCCCTAAAGCGTTCCCTATGTCTTCAAATGTCACAGTAAGATCGCAATCATCAATGAAAATTACAAGGGACATCAGCATCTTTTTCAGTGACCTTGACTAGGTTTTGGTACCATAACTTCACCATCCTTGGGTAAATTTTCTCTGGCAAGGGGGTAAGGATATTGCTTAGTGAAGCCTCTCTAAGGTATCTTAAAGGATGGCAAGCACTCTGGTTTGGTGACGAAAAAGTTTTCTACCATCATTTCTATTAGAAGGGATTTGGTAGGACCAAATGAATGGGTAGAGGAGTAAGCTAGAACTCGGGGCTAGCGGTGGGTTCCTCATGTCTAATTTTCTTACCTTTCTCCACCTTGTCTGCCTTATCCATTGAAAGTTTCCGTTTAGTTGAAGTTTTGGCTTTTCCTTTTGCTTTTGGGGTCGGTTTGCTCACTTTCTTAGCAGAGGATTTGGAGAACATTGCGGCCAAGGATTTCTCTGCTTTTCCCATTCTAGATTGATGTAGAAAAAATGCCCAAAATAGATGCTTACACAGAATCAACTTACTAAATGATAACCAGAGAAAATGGGTAGAGAAATATCGAGATCTAGGGTTTATGGTTGAACGAGTTGTTTGCTTTGCAGAAATCCCCCAGATTACAAGCTGAAATCCTTCTCTGAAAATGCAAATGATCTACACAATCAGTTACAAAAGGGTAGTAAACTTGTTAACTCGTGCAAGGAGAGAGCGAAGTAGGGTAGCAGTGAAGAGTCGCTCTGCAAAAAGAGTTGGAAATGAAACCCCGACTTCGAAAGGGGTTTAAATATACTCAAAGTTAATATCGCAAAGCGACTTTAAGTTTTCGAAAAGTTTCAAAAGAGACCATTTTACAATTGCAAATGGCATCAGTACCATTCGATAAGTTAACAGCTTCAGAAACATCATTTCGCAAAGGAATTAGCTTCAGAACTATCTTTTCGAAAAGAAAATGGCTTCAGCACCAACTATTCGAAAAGCACATCTTTGCTTTCGAGCAGTTCATTACAACTCCAGAGTCTATTCGAAAAGTAATTTGGACTTTGCGAAAAGCGAATTATGACTTTGCGACTGAACTTTAAGCATGTTTCAACTATGCGAAAAGAGATAAAAGCAGAAACAGAGAAAATAAGCAAAAACTATGATATACAAACATAATGTACAATTTTCTACCATCAAATTTTTGGAGATTCGTGATGATAGATGGGCAGAACAGGCTCCTGGGTATTTTCAATGCATGGTTTGAGCCTCTGACCATTGACCTTTATGATTCTTCCATTACTTGGATCAAGGATGTCAGCACTCTGAAGAATGCTTGAATGACAGTGTATGGCCCTTCCCATCTGGATCTCAGTTTTCCTGGGAAAAACTTGAGCTTTGAGTTAAATAACCATACCTTAGAACCAGCTGTGAACTCTTTTCTCAATAAATTTTTATCATGAAACGTTTTGACTTTCTCTTTATACAATCTTGAATTGGTGTAAGCATCCATTCGCAGCTCTTCTAACTCAGCAAGTTGCAATTTCCTGTGATTACTAACAGTAGTTAGATCCATGTTCAATGTTTTAATGGCCCAAAAAGCTTTATATTCTAACTCTACTGGTAAATGGCATGCTTTGCCATAGACCAACCTAAATGGGGACATACCAATTGGGGTTTTATAGGTTGTCCTATATGCCCACAATGCATCATTCAGCTTAAAGGACCAATCCTTTCGGTCCTTCTTCACAGTCTTTTCCAAAATATGTTTGATTTCTCTATTGGAAATCTCCACTTGTCCACTGGTTTGTGGATGATATGGAGTGGCTACTCTATGAGTCACAGAGTATTTCTTCAACAATGTTTCAAAATGTCTATTACAAAAATGGCTTCCCCCATCACTGATAATGGCTCTGGGAAAACCAAACCTGGAAAAATGTGATCCTTGAGAAATTTCAAAACCACTTTGTGATCATTTGTGTTAGTAGCTGTGGCTTCAATCCATTTGGATACATAATCCACAGCTACTAAAATGAAGTTATTCCCATTGGAAGGAGGAAAGGGACCCATGAAGTCTATCCCCCAAACATCAAACAACTCAACTACCAAAATAGGTTGTAAAGGCATTGAGTTTCTCTTGGAGATGCTGCCTAATTTCTGACAGTTCTGGCATGACTTACAATGCTGCAGGGCATCATTGAAAAGTGTAGGCCAATAGAATCCACACTGCAAAACTTTTGCAGCAGTTTTGTTCCCACTAAAATGACCTCCACAGGCCTGTTCATGACACATAGAAAGTATTCTATGAAATTCTTGGTCAGGGACACATTTCCTTATTATTTGATCTGCACAACTCTTAAATAGATAAGGATCCTCCCAAATGAAGTGTTTAACCTTTGAGAAGAAAAGATCTTTATCCATTCTATTCCAATGGTGAGGAATTCTCCCAGTAGCCAAAAAGTTGACTATGCTGGCAAACCAAGGAGTGTGTACACTAATGGCAAAAAGTTGCTCATCAGGGAAAGATTCATTGATAGGCAACCTATCAATCTTAGCAGCTAAAATTCTGGAGAGGTGATCAGCCACCACATTCTCCACCCCTTTTTTATCTTTAATCTGTAGATCAAATTCCTGTAATAGGAGAATCCACCTGATTAATCTTGGTTTGGTGTCCTTCTTAGGCGGAAAGGTATTTCAAGGCGAGTGGTCAGAACACCACTATTTGTGAACCCAAGACATATGACCGAATTTTTCTAAAGCAAAAATAATTGCCGCAGCTCCTTCTCGCTTGTTGTGTAATGGAGTAGTGCATCAATCATTGATTTCTTTGGAATAAGCTATGACATGAGGCGCTTATCTTTCTCTATCCAAGGACAGCTCCCAAAGCATAACGATGCATCACATCGATTCAAAAGGTAATGAATAATCTGAGATCGCAATATTGAGCTGAAATCGCATCTTTTAGGAATTCAAAAGCCTTTATGCATTCATTATTGAAAACAAAAGGGACATCTTGGCACAACAAATGACAAAGAGGTTTAGTTATTTTACTGAAGTCCTTGATGAACCTTCTATAAAATCCAGCATGTCCTAAAAAACTTCTGATTTGTTTAACAGTTTTGGGAGGTGGTAAATGTGCAATTAACTCAATTTTTGCTTTGTCCACCTCAATGCCCTTGTGGGAAACAACATGGCCAAGGACAATGCCCTGGGTGACCATGAAATGGCTCTTTTCCCAGCTCAAAACCAGATTGGTTTCTTCGCATCTTTGTAGTACCAATTTGAGATGGTGTAAACACTGGGAAAAATTGTTGCCATAGACTGAGAAATCATCCATAAAAATCTCCATAAACTGGTCAATTGTTAAGTAGTGAAAAATACCATTTTTCACCCCTAAACATGAGCTTTGCAAGACCCTTGAGAAGACTAAATAAGTGCTTTAGTGTGCATTTTACAGCTAACCAATTAGACAGGTCCAAGTCCGAAAAGCATCCTAAAATGATCAAAAAGCTGACAACTCATGTCAAGCTCAAAGAGGGAGTGAAGAAATAGCCTCAGCAATGGCTAAAAAGGTCCTAAAAGAGCAAGAAAAGACCTGAAGAAGAAGAAGGATCCATTCGCAAAGAAGAAATCAAGTTAAAAGTTCAAATCGCAAAGTAAAAAGTACTTTTCGGAAAGGTCAAAGTTCTGTTCGAATTGATTACGGGTCAGAATGAACTACTCGAAAAGAACCATGTTCGCTCAATAGTTGAAATTTCCTTTTCGAATAGAAGATCCGGGAGAAGTCCTTTGCGAAAAGACTTTCGAAGCCAAATTGCTGCGAAAAGAACTTCCGAGCCAAAACACTTTGCGAAAAGGCACTTAAACTCTCTGAAAGGACATTCTGGGAATTACAACTTGTTTAAAGGGCATTTCAAGAATCTCGCGACGCCCAATGCATTTAATGCCCAGGACATTTCGAAGATTCCAATCAAGATCCAAAAGCATATTCCAACCCATGTGCGCTCAAAGATGAAATCACTTGGCGGGAACTTCTAGAACTCAAACAGATTTTTGAATTCCATAATGAAATTGATGCTTCTAGCGCTGATTGAACAGATCGAGCATTTTCATTGGCGAAGATCTGGATCCCGTGCTCAAGCGCCATTGGGCAATCCAGATCTGAACACTTCGATTGGTCAATTCAGCCCCTATGCGGGATCAAGGAAAGCTATAAATAGAAGACATTTGCCCAATTGTGGCATCCAGTTTTGAGTTTTCATCTGCTTTCCCTCCTTAGGTCGAGATAGTCTATCTGTACCTTGTAATTTCTTCCTCCTGTTTGCTTTTGAGAGTTGTTGAGTGATTTGTAACTCCAAGGAGATCGGATTCAAGGCGCAAGTCCGAGGGCTTTCTAAAGCCGTGCTTTGTAATTGTAATTTTGGATTTTAAAAGGTTCTTTGTTATTTGTGTCTTCTCCATTGGAGTCATGTCGAGGGTTACGAATGTTCACCTTAGTGCATTAGACTTCTTTAGATTCACTCACCCGCATCCAACTTCCCTTAATTCATTGTCCCCATGAATTAGCGTTGGTAACCTAATTCTAGCAAAGACTTACATGATGTTCATGTTAAACTAAAGAACAGGCCAACTATTGGATGATCATGACCATTGGATGATCATAGCCATAAGTCTAAACCTATTCCTTAATTCAGATTTATTTCTCTTACATACATCTTTGGTAGCCGATGAAGATTGAATCTGCTCTATTGGAATCTGATTCTCCATTAAAATTCAAAGGCTAAAATACATGAAGCTATTATTTCTGCATTTGTTTTATTTTAAACACCTCCACAACTCGGATCTGGATCACGTAGTTAGTTCTTTTCTTTATTTGCTTTTAGTTAAACGTGACAAAACCCAACACTCTCTTTTTATCTGCTTTCTAGATAATTATAGAGCCAGATCTGGTAGCACAGATCTGGAGGTCTATCTCATATTTTAGACAAATTCTCTGTGGACGATCTTTAATATACTCACTTTTAAAACTTGCTACAATTGGCCCTGATCTTGCAGGCTATTGTTAGCCCTCAATGTGCTGATATCTCTTTCATAATTTAAAATTATGTAACTTAATATTCATTAATTCGTCATTCAAAACACACATAAATCAGTCACATGTGGATCTTGCTTTTCACTGTATTCCTGCTAATCATTTTTTCACTCAGATTCATAAGTATCTCAGGCTTTTGGCCTTAGATTTTCTGTTTGGGCTTAGGATGTATCATTTTTTCTCTTTGGGCTTAGGATGTATCCTTTAGATTTTCGAATTCTGTTTTTAGGAATTTTAGTATTCTGTTTTTAGATTTTCAAATTCTGTTTTTAGGAATTTTAGTTTCAAATTCTGTTTTTAGGAATTTTAGTTTCAAATTCTGTTTTTAGAAATTTTAGTTTCAAATTCTGTTTTTAGATCGCTGATTTTTTTTTTTTTCTTTCTTAGGTTAATGTGTCCTAGTTTTACTAGTTTTCGTCATTTTTTTTGTGAGTATAGTTAGTTTCTAACTTTGTTTTCCTATTTTGCATTCACAAATTCTGTTTTTGTATCAACACTTTTCTAATTTTTTTTAAACTTTGTATGCAGTCCCTTACCTTGTTTTTACTGTTTCTCTATTATTAGCATTAGTTTCCTTCCATTTGCATAGCAATCCTGCTATTTTTTTTTTTTTTTTTTTTTTCTTGTATTTGTATATCATGTTTTCCATTTCCTTGCTCATATATTCAATTTTACATTTTTATTTTTCTGCTGCATATAGTTTAGATTTTTTCTGTTCTTAGTTTTTCTTTCTTCTTTTATCCTGCTGCCCTATTTCTTTGAACCCATAGCACTGAGCGAGCTAGTTCTTCTTTGCTTGAGCATGACAGAAGAACCAAGCCACGAAAGTGTGGGTGGGCATGCTGCAGTGGAAATTGCATGGCCCTCAACCAGCCCACAGGCCTCACCCCCCCTACAGTTTACAAGCCCAACTCCTGTGGTGACCAGCTCTTTATTTGCACCACTTGCACTTAGTCCCACAGTCCACGAGGTAGCTGCTCTTGGTGCACCTCCTCTGACCACAGATGGCCTGGTTCCCTATTCCTCCACACCTCCCCAATCCCCTCTAGGCCAATCTCCCCACACCTCCCTACACCCGGATCCTCACCTACCTCCAAAATATCCAAGCCCAGCTCCAAACAAATGCGCATAATCGATGCCTACATAGGAGCTCATCCAAATTAATGCCCCATTACCACCTATCCCCATTACCCTGCTCTCCATTTTGCCTCACAGCAACCCAAATGAACCAGTCCTAGTGCTTCCCTCCACTACCACCCAGACTACCCAAACCACCCTGAACTACCTATGGCCTCACTTCCCCTTGTTGTGAGTTAGCTACCCAAACAGACCCTCTATCACCACCATGCCTGCTAACTTAACTACCCAAAACACAACCTTCCCTCCACCTTCCCCGCCTCTCCCTTAATCCCAGTCCCCCTCTGTCTTTAATTTTCTTTTCTTCTCAATGTTTCTAGTCAATAAATTTTGCTTTCTCCAATGCTCACCTTTGTCATGTTTTACTTTTCTGCTTATGATTTCCTTCATGTTTTTCGAATAATGGGACCATGCCACCTTTGAACCAGTGCAGACACTGCTCCTCATAGGTTTGGGGGTGTGGCAGACAGATCTGCCCTCGGGACGATCGGCATAAAGCGAAAAATCACCTAAGTAAGGTGGAAAGAATTTAATGTACTTAAGAATCAAGTTAACTAGGAAATTTTAAATATTCTTTGCAAAAATTTAGACATTCTAAACCTTGCGATAGTCTACATTTCCATGATGATTACACCATAAAAACATCTGGTATCAGACGTAGTAAGTCAAAAGGAAGAGAAAAAGGTAAAGATATACTTAAAAGCTCAAGAAAAACCATAACCGGTGAGAATTGAGCCCATATATTTTCCATCTCGTTGAAGAGTGATCGAGGCAATTTTTTTTTCCGATTCAAAGGATTGGTGAGGCATTAGATCCACTAGAAGTTAGAAACTCCAAATTGAAACAAGTGACAGACTCATGAGGCAAGAAAAGATCAAGGCCTTCTTTGATGACTGAACCTATGAGAACCAACCAAGAAAAATCTGCCCTGTTTGTACCCCATTTGAGTAAATCCTACAATCCTTCATCAAAAATACCCAAAAGTACTGAACCTATGGAACTAATTCAGCCTTCCCTCACTCTAAGAATTCGGAGGTAAAGGAGAAAGAATCAAGATGGCCCATTTCGGGCAACATCAAGAAAATGAAGAGAAAATACCTCAAAAACAGCAATATGGTGACCGAGAAAAGAAGAGACAAACAATATGAAAAAGTTGCAAGCAAAAAGGCAAAAAGGGACCTTATGTTAAAAAAAAATGCAAGATCAAAGAAAGAACTGATCACCGTGAATGTGAGAATCTCGAAAAGAAGAAGAAAGAAGCTAAACTCAAAAGGTGGAGTCATGAACCATCTCCGCACTTCCCGAGTTCTCAAATTCAAACCCCCTGCTCAAACCGCCTTTCCTTGAAACTTCACTCCATAAGCCATACAAACAAACCTAGATTAAAAGTCCTTGTGATCCAAAGTTGAGTGAGCTGTCATGTAGAGATAAGAAGTTCCCCAATCTATGGTGAGGAGATGTCAATGATGCCGATTACGAGAAAGCAGGCCTATGCTCATGGTTACAGATCCATTTGGGAGATGTAATCGCTCTTGAGCTTGAGTGAAAACGAACCCCTCAACAAAACACCGATGAGAGTATACCACAGTGAGTGTTTGGGTTGGAACTTGAGCACATTAAGCATGACTTATAACCTAATTTTTATCCATAGGATGAGCTTCTCAGGCACATTTGTATGATTTTCTATGACTGCTCACAGATTGGAAATATTGAAACATTCATGAGGTTTATAAATGTTGAAATCTCCTTGCAAACAATACAACTAAATTTCTGTAAACATGGATTCAAGAGTAACTAATTTCGATCTTTGATTGCTCATGAGATAACAAATTGCACTAATGCCAACTGTCCCATGGAGAAGTTTGTGGGTACCTTCATGAAAACCCTCAGAGACTTCACTCCTCCTCTAGGGATCACCTAGGGGTTGAAAAGGCTTGTTGCATATGCTAAATGCACTGTGCTTCCTACAAAAGTGGCTCTTTACTTTGTTTTTATGTTTCTTTGCTCGAGGGACTAGCAAAGCTTAGGTTTGGGGTGTGTTAAGTAGTGAAAATACCATTTTTCACCCCTAAACATGAGCTTTGCAAGACCCTTGAGAAGACTAAATAAGTGCTTTAGTGTGCATTTTACACTAACCAATTAGACAGTCCAAGTCCAAAAGCATCCTAAAATGATCAAAAGTCGACAACTCATGTCAAGCTCAAAGAGGAGTGAAGAAATAGCCTCAAAGAATGGCTAAAAAGGTCCTAAAAGAGCAAGAAAAGACACGAAGAAGAAGAAGGATCCATTCGCAAAGAAGAAATCAAGTTAAAAGTTCAAATCGCAAAGTAAAAAGTACTTTTCGGAAAGGTCAAAGTTACATTGAATTGATTACGGAGTGTAATGAACTACTCGAAAAGAACCATGTTACTTGAATAGTTGAAATTTCCTTTTCGAATAGAAGATCCGGGAGAAGTCCTGCGAAAAGACTTTCGAAGCCAAATTGCTGCGAAAAGAACTTACGGAGCCAAAACACTTTGCGAAAAGGCACTTAAACTCTCTGAAAGGACATTACTGGGAATTACGGCTTGTTTAAAGGGCATTTCGATAATCTCTGCGCCCCAATGCATTTAACACCGAGGACATTTGGAAGATTCCAATCAAGATCCAAAAGCATATTCCAACCCATGTGAGCGCTCAAAGATGAAATCACTTGGCGGGAACTTCTAGAACTCAAACAGATTTTTGAATTCCATAATGAATTGATGCTTCTAGCGCTTTGATTGGTGAACCGGATCGAGCATTTTCATTGGCGGAAACGGATCTGGATCCCCGTGCTCAACGCCATTGGGCAATCCGGATCTGAACACTTCGATTGGTCAATTCAGCCCTATCATGAGGATCAAGGAAAGCTATAAATAGAAGACATTTGCCCAATTGTGGCATCCAGTTTTGAGTTTTCATCTCTGTTTCCCTCCTTCCGTCCGGATAGTCTATCTGTACCCTTGTAATTTCTTCCTCTGTTTTGCTTTTGAGAGTTGTTGAGAGTGATTTGTAACTCCAAGGAGATCGGATTCAAGGCGCAAGTCCGAGGGCTTTCTAAAGCCGTGCTTTGTAATTGTAATTTTGGATTTTAAAAGGTTTCTTTGTAATTTGTGTCTTCTCCATTGGAGTCATGTCGAGGGTTCAATGTTCACCTTAGTGCATTAGACTTCTTTAGATTCACTCACCGCATCCAACTTCCCTTAATTCATTGTCCTGTCGAATTAGCGTTGGTAACCTAATTCTAGCACTTACGATGATGTTCATGTTTCGAACTAAAGAACGAGCCACAACTATTGGATGATCTGTGACCATTGGATGATCATAGCCATAAGTCTAAACCTATTCCTTAATTCGATTTATTTCTCTTACATCTGTCTGGTAGCCGATGAAGATTGAATCTGCTCTATTGAATCTGATTCTCCATTAAAATTCAAAGGCTAAAATACATGAAGCTATTATTTCTGCATTTGTTTTATTTTAAACACCTCCACAACTCGGATCTGGATCACGTAGTTAGTTCTTTTCTTTATTTGCTTTTAGTTAAACGTGACAAAACCCAACACTCTCTTTTTATCTGCTTTCTAGATAATTATAGAGCCAGATCTGGTAGCACAGATCTGGAGGTCTATCTCATATTTTAGACAAATTCTCTGTGGACGATCTTTAATATACTCACTTTTAAAACTTGCTACAATTGGCCCTGATCTTGCAGGCTATTGTTAGCCCTCAATGTGCTGATATCTCTTTCATAATTTAAAATTATGTAACTTAATATTCATTAATTCGTCATTCAAAACACACATAAATCAGGCACATGTGGAGCAACAACATCAATCATATCAGAAAAAATTACATACATGCATCTTTGGAAGGTAGCAGGAGCATTACAAAGACCAAAAGGCATTCTCCTATAGGCAAAAGTGCCAAAAGGGCACGTGAATGTGGTCTTTTCCTGATCTTGTGGGTACACAGGAATCTGGTTGTAACCAGAGTAACCATCAAGAAAATAGTAATAAGCTTTTCCTGCTAGCTTATCTAAGATCTGATCAATGAATGGGAGGGGGAAATGGTCTTTTCTGGTCATTGCATTTAATTTTCTGTAATCAATACAGACTCTCCATCCAGTTGTTTGCCTGGTTGACATAAGCTCACCGTAATCGAGGTTACTTGATGATTCCAGATTTCTTAGGTACCACCACTGTAGGTGCTACCCAAGTCAATCAAATGGGGTAAATAACCCCCCAACTTAACAACCTCTTTCATGACCACTTCTTGCATATGAGGGTTCAACCTTCTTTGCATTTCTCTAGAAGGCTTTGCATCTTCTTCCAAGTGGATTTTGTGCATGCAAGCAATTTGGATGATTCCTCCTAAATCAATAGTCCGATAATTGCCCTTTTATGTTCTTTCAAGACTATCAACGCTCTTCCTCTTGCTCCTTTGAGAGAGGAAGAAATAATGTGAGCAATGATTTATGATTACCTAAGAACACATACTTCAAATTTTCCGGCATGCTTTAGTTCTAAATCGTGGGGAGAAAAGAAGGTAACAAAATTACCTTAGATGTTTGTGGAAGGGGAGAGTAGCAGGTTTTCAAGAAGAGAAACTTGCTGATTGATTAAGAGTTCCTTGCACAACATTTATTTCCTCAGAATTTGAGATACAACTTGCTTTATTTTCAGCATATCCCCAAGCATCTTTAACATCTGTGGTGAAATCTTCACCTTGCATAAATTGTTGTAAAGTCCCTTCCACAAGTTCATCCAATAGATCAACATGAAAACATTCTTCAGAGCTGAATTGAGTGTGGACGCATTATAAACATTTAATTTTACCTTCATGTTTCCAAATGAGACTTCCATAATACTGACACTGCATTGAATGCAAGCATTTCTTTGTCAGAGCCATGAATGGTTTTCCCAAAATGACAGGGATGGAAGTTTTGCTTTTAGTTGGTTTCATATCCAAAACTAGAAAATCAGCAGGATAGAAGAATTTATCTACTCCCACCAATACATCTTCAATCATCCCTACTGGCTTTCTTTCAGATCTGTCTGCTAGTTGTAACACCACATGAGTGGGTTTTAATTCTCCCAAACCTAGTTTCTCATATCTGAGAATATGGAAGTAGGTTGACACTAGCACCAGATCTAATAAAGCCTTTTCAATGGTGTGTTCCCCAATAATGCAAGGATTGTGGGGATTCCGGGATCTTGAAGTTTAGGAGGTGTAGCAATGGATAACACACAGTTAATTCTTTCCACAAAGAAAGACCTTTTGGATAACTGTATCCTAGACTGTCTTTTGTGAGTGCAAACATCTTTCTAAAATTTTGCATATGCTGGAATTTGTTTGATTGCTTCAAGCAAAGGTAAATTTATCTTGACTTGCTTGAAAGTTTCCATCATCTCATCTATTTTTGTGTTCCCTTTATCAAAAGGGATCTGATTTCATTGCATGAGGAAATGGTAAATGAGGAACTAATCTTTCATCTACACTTTAGAAGTGTTTTCGTAAATTTTTACTTTTCTGCTTTTCATTTTTGGTTTTTCGAGGTACATCCAACCCTTGCTATCACTATCGCTCTTGCTACATATCTTTATCCTCTTCCTCATTTCTTTCTTCTTGATACCACTTTGTTATCTATCATTTTCCACTTCTCAAAGTGGTGACAGTTTTACTTCTTCATGTGACTTAGAAGCTTCTCCAACCATGAATTGTCCTTTGGGATTGTTCAAAGGTTGGTGGTAACTTTCCTTCCTCTCTTTTGCCAAGGTATTTGAAAGTCAAATGTTTCTTCAATCTTCTTTATGCTCGTCAGAAAATTCAGCTTGAGTTAAAAATCCTAAATTCTGGAGTGAATTTAGGACTTGATCTTCAAAAGAAAGGGACACGAAGGGTTTTGAACTGGGCGATTGTTTGAGTTGTTGTGAAATGGGTCATCAAGGTTTGGTTTGACATAAAATTCTTGATCTGACTATCTTTATGCGCTTTGAAAGGCATTTGATTCTTTGGTTGTTGCTGTTGTTGGGATTGGTAATTCCCTTGGTTCCACCTCAAATTGGGGTGTGCTCTCCATGGATATTCATTTGACTGCATCTGTCCAAATGATTGAGCAGCATGAGCTTGTTCCACCATTAAATCTGAGAACTGTGATGCGGCATTGGGACACAAGTGAATGAGTAGGGGACTGGCATATCAGACATGCCTCCTCTACTCTTGAAATATTTGGAGTTTTAAGTGAGTCCATCAATCTATCAACCTTTATGGTTAGATTGTCCATCTTTCTTTCCAACTTATTCACCTCATAGATCTTCCCTTTGGTGGGTTGGTGGTTGTTCAACCTAGCAGGATTTTCAATTTCTCTTGACAGAGATTCCTGTTGAGTTGAGTTTTCACCAATCACTTCAAATAAGTCCCAAACCTCTTCAACTATTTTTTGCAAGTAAGTGCCTCCATAGGAGGCATCCACCATATTTTTGCCTTTTTGATCAATTCCTTGATAGAAGCTTTGAACCAGCTGCCACCTAGGAATTTGATGATGAGGACATTGCCTTAACAGTTCCTTGAATCTTTCCCATGCTTCATGGAAAGTTTCAGTTGAGTTTTGGGAGAATGAAATGATACTTTGTCTCAATTGGCTTGTTTTAGACATTGGGAAATATTTGGCTAAGAATTGACACTGCAAATCATTCCAAGAAGTGATACTGTTTGGTGCTAACATGGATAACCATGCTCTAGCTTTATCCTTTAATGAAAAAGGAAAGAGCCTCACTTGGTTATACGGACCCAGTCATTATGTTGAATGTGGTGCAAAGAGCCAAGAATTCATCCACATGTTTGTATGGGTCTTCCTTACTCAACCCATGGAAGGAAGGAAGCATTTGGATAGTTGATGACTTGATCTCATAATTTCCTTCAACAAGAGGAAATTGAATGCAAAGGGGAATTATAAGCACCGGTGCAAAGTAATCCCTCAAAAGTCGAGGTTCTTCACCCATAGTAGCGAATTCGTGTTGTTTGCTTGGTTCGTAGTAGCCTTTCAACTTCTAAATTCAATGGGAGAATCTCGTGAGAGTCCTCCTACCAAACATACAACTCGTAACAAAAAATCTGATTATGCACAAAGAACCTTGAATTCCTTTCGGTAATTTTCCTTCTTTAAAACCTAACTATGAATAATCGCACAAGTATACACAATAGAATAGTTTAGTAATCTGATAAAATTAAAATGAAAAACTTAGGTCTATCTATTTTAGAACAAATTCCAACGGCGCCAAAAACTTGTTGTTGTTTCTTAGTGTGCTTGATTTATGTGAGTTTTGAAAAAATGATTTATAGTGCTAAATTACAAAGGGTTTCTAGACTATATAAACAAATAAGGAAATATCAAGACAGTTAGAAGAGAATTAGCATGCAAGATCAGGCCAATTGTAGCAAGTTTTAAAAGTAAGTGAGTGAAAGATCGTCATGAGAATTTGTTTAAAATGTAAGATAAACCTCCGGATCGAGCTACGGATCCGGCTTTATCCTATCTAGAAAGTGATAAGATGAGAGGTTTGAATTTGTCACGCTTAACAAACTAAAACAAAGAAAATTTTAAACTAAATGATCCAGATCCGAGTTGGGGAGTGATTGAAACAAAGATGGAAGTAATATCTAAATCGATTTGGTCTTTGAAATCTAATGAGAATAACTGCAACTCGGCGAGAGGTGTTCCAATCTTCATCGGCTACAACAAGCGGATGTAAGAGAAATAAATCTAATTTAAGGATTAGGTTTAAGCTTATGGCTATGGTCTGTCCACTTTAATGGCCACAAACCATCCAACAGTCTTTAATCCAAAGCCTTAGTTTAGAACAAGAAGCATCACTACAAATGCCGTGAGAGATTAGGTTACCAACACTAATTCTCACAGGATTAATGAATCAAGGGAAATTGCATGAAAAACAGTAAATCTAAAGGAGTCTGATGCAATAAGGAGATCAAAGGGAACCCTTAACATGAGTCTAATTGAGAAAATACAGTTTATAGCAACCTTTTCAAATCCACCGTTACAATTACAGAGCGCAGCTTAAACAGCTCTCAGATTTGTAGTCTTGAATACAACTCTCTTTTGAATTACAGAAATGTCTCACAGCTCTCAATTGCAAGTCAAAGTGAAGCTATTATAGGGATTTTAGACAAACTATCTGGTTTGGAAATGGGGGAATAGGAATGAAACTCAAAATTTGGATGCCCAAATTGGGCAAATGGTTCGTCTATTTATAGTTTTCCCCAAGTCCAGCTTAGATGTGTTTCAACCAATCAGAGGTGCTCAGAATGTATTGACCAATGGTGGCCGAGCACCAGGATCCAGATCTGTTCTGGCTAATCAGAACTGCTTGATCTGGTTCAGCCAATCAGGAAACAGAGGCATCAATTCTATTAGGAAATTCAAAAATCTGTTTGAGCTTCTAGAAGTTCCCGCCATGTAATTTCATCTTTGGGTGTTCACATGGGGTGGAATATGCCTTTGGTTCGTGCTCAGAATCTTCTGGAATGTCCTTGGGTTTTAAAATGCATTGGGATGCGTGCAACAGATTACTGAATTACCCTTGTTAAAGCTGTGAATCTCCAGAATACCTTTTCGCAAAGCTTAAGGGCCTTTTCGCAAAGTTTTGTGACTTCTGAAGCTCTTTTCGCAATGTTCAATCTCTCTTTGAATTGTGTTTTCTCCTTTTCGCAAAGTTCAATCTTCTTTTCGAAGAGTTCTGATGCTCTTCGAAAACTAAGCCTGGAGGTTTAGTCCTTTTCGCAGAGTTCCAGGTTCTTTACGAAAAGTGCAGGTTCTTTGCGAAAAGAACTCTGTAGTGCATTTCTCTGTTCGAATTGTTCCCTACTTCTCTTACAGGTCTTTGCCTCTTCCTTTTAGACCTTTCCACAGCTGATGAGGTTGTTTCTTCACTTCCTTCCTTTGGACTGACATGGATTGTCATCTTTTTGGCACTTTTGAGCTGCTTTTATGGTTAAGCCTGTCTTTATTGTTAGCTACAACATAGGCGCTTAAAACACTTATTTAGTTCTCTCAAAGGTCTATCAAGACTTAAGTTTAGGGGTGAAAAATGGTATTTTTCACTTGTCAACAGGATGCTGTAGGGATTGGTGGGCTGGATTGAGGTAGGCTTACGTGGGGTTACCCTCGTCTCCCCATTCAGATCAATTTTTACTACCCCGCCGCTCACAAATGTTTCACAGATGTGAGGGCGAGCGTGAGGTTCCTCTTCCAAGATGATTCCTCTGGCCTTGTCGGCTGCTGTGGCTCTCAGCTTCTCCTTGGCTTCTCTGACTTCCTCTTCTCTGGGCCTGTAGCCTAGGCCGAATATAGTTTGTTGCCCCTTGGCCTTGACGGGGTCTCTTCTTCCTTGAAGGCATGGGCCCAGTGCTTTCCCTTTTTGATGGCCCCATCTGTGGAGCATGAACACAGCTGCGTCCATTCCTCCTCCAGTTTTATCCGGGGTCTTTTCAGTTGGTTCGAGGGTAACATTTGAGAAGTCATACTCAAATCGATGGAGATCGGCGTCCTCAGCTGTGTGCGGTATGTTCAGCACTTTCAGATTTTCAATGTGCAGAGCGCTCTTCCCTATGTCCTCTCTGCTCTCGCCTATGATGGTGACAATTTTTCCTTCTGAGATGAATCAGAGCTTTTGGTGCAGGGTAGATGGTATTGCTCCGAGCTTATGTATCCATGGCCGGCCCAACAACAGATTAAAGGTAGACTTGATGTCCATTACTTGAAAGGGGGTGGTGAAGGTTTGCGGTCCGAGGATCAGGTCAAGGTCTACTTCTCCTATGATTTCCCTTCTAGTGTTGTCGAATCCCCGTGCTCTTGATATGGATGGCCGGAAGGTGTCGGGGTTCGCCCTAATTTTGATTGCCGTCCTTAGAGGGCATACGTTCAGTGCTGACCCGTTGTCGATCAGGACCAACGGTACCACCAAGTTCCCTACTTCCACTGTTATATTCAGGGGTTTAGAATGGTCATTCCCCTCGATCGATAGGTCTGCATCAGTGAAAGAGATGACATTTGGGGCCAACACTTGCCCTATTATTTCCCCTACTTCATCTGGAGTTACATGGGTGGAGACATGCGCGTCCTTGAGCGCTCCCATTAGGGCTTGAAAGTGGAGTGGAGACGTGATTAACAAATCCCATACGGTAATATGTGCGGGTGTTCTCTTGAGCTGTGTCTCCAGTATATGCTCCCTGGCCATTTTTTGAAAGGGATATCCTGTGGCCTGTTCTTTCTTCTTTTCGTCTCCTCTGACTGCCCCTGATGCTTTTGGTTGGGCAGAAATCTGGCCCGATCGGGTAACGAATTCAACAGCCTCTTCTTGGTTGCACCCGACATTCATGTCCATCTGTTCATAGCTCAATGGTACCTGATGCGGGTCATAAGCAGGTTTTGGGATGAGAAATGGAGTGTGTGAGGATTTCAGGGAGGATTGGGCCGGATATACTGGTTTCTCGGGTCCGACCAGGTTAACTCCAATGGGGGGTGGAATGGTAGTGGGGGGACTTGACGGAATTGGAGTTATGGGCACGGAGGGGCTGTATCTTGGTGTTACACAGGCATGGTAGGACGGGTGGTGATTGGGTGATGAGGGGATTGGGTGAGGGGTTGCTTGTCCAAGTGGCGGTGGAGTTGGGTTAGGGCCAAAATAGCGAAGGGATGGCGGGAGTGTGACTGGGTTGGAGGGATGGGGAGACGTTTGAGGTGTGGTGGGCGCGGGGTGATAGGGATATGAAGGGTTCATATATGGGGAGGTCGATGGGATGGTGATGGGTTTGTGGATGAAGTGGGGTAAATTGAGGATGATGGAGTTGTGCATCGAGCGGGATGGTTTGGATATGGCGGGGTAGTGGGTGGAATGGGGGGGTATAAAGGGTTTGTGGCACGGTGGGATGATGAGGGGTTAGTAGATAAAATGGGATAGATTGGGGATGATGGAGTTGTGCATGGAGTGGGGTAATTCGGGGGCGATGGAGGGGTGTATGGGGTAAATTGGGTGGTGGGATTTGAAGGTGCGTATGGAATGGGGTAACTTGGGGATGGCAGAGTAATGTATTGGGTGGAGGGACTTGAGGGTGTGTATGGGGTAGGATAATATGGGGATGGCGGAATTGCGTAAGGAACAGGATGATTTATGTGTGACGGAGGGGTGTATGGGGTAAATTGGGCGTGGGGTGGATATGCGTATGATTGCGGCGGGGCTGTGCCCGTTTGGATTTGATAGGCGGGAGCGGGGGTGGAAAAATACTGCCCTAAATCTAAGGGCTCCTCTTGGCAAGCTGGTGTGGGAAAATAATCGGCAAGATACAGTGGCTCGATCATCCCAACAAATAGTTCATCTTCGATTGGCCTGGGGAGTGAAAATTCCTCCTGATTGCTAATATAATCTGAAGGGTCAAACTCTTCTTCTTCTTCCTCTATCCAATGTATGTTAGGCCTGGGGCCTCCTGGGTGCGGTGGTAGAGGGGCTTGATGGATATTCTGGTTCTACCTTTGGGGAAGTGGCGGGGGTATGATCTTTCCCGCCTCTATCAGATCTTAGACCGCGTGTTTTAGCGGGAAGCACCGGTTTGTAGGGTGACCCGGTCCCTGGTGGAAATTGCAATGCAGATTCGGATCGTAATTCCTCGGTATTTGGTGGGGTGGCGGGCGAGGTTGGAGTAAATTGACCAGGCCTTTCTGTAGTAACACCGGCAGTAAGACACTCAAGGATTGCCCCAACGGGGTGAATACTCGTTCGAAATGTGCTTTCATTTGTTCTAGGGTAAACGGGGCTCTTGGTCCGTTGCTTGGCCTTGGTACTTGCTCGAAACGGGTTGGGGGTGGTTGTGTAACCTGGAGTTGTATCGGGGGGGTTGGTATTGGCCTGGGGGTAAACAATGTTCTGTACCTCTGTCCCTGGTCTTCTTTCAATTCTTGGCTCGGTGGCTTTTCGAACCCCGGTGGCCCCATTGGCCACATTCCTTCCTAGCCTGCCCTCTCTAATGGCGTCTTCCCAATGATTGGCATTTCAGACTAGATCAGCAAAACTTGACTGCTGCTGATATACTAAAAAATCCGCGATGACTGGGAGGGCTCCCTTGGTTATCAATTCGATCTGCTCATCATCGGGAATCCGATGAGTTACCTGAGCGGCAAAGGCCCTCCACCTCCCTAAGTAAGCACTAAATGTTTCATCATGTCTTTGCTTTAATCGGGCCAAGTCTGACTTCCTTGGTTCTATGTCCATGTTATAGACATATTGTTCTTGAAATAATCGTGTCAGGTTTTTCCAATTTTTTGTCATGGATGGTTCTAGGGATGTGAACCATCTTAGTGCTGGGCCCGTCAAACTCTTCTGGAACACTTTGATGAGGAGTCGTTCATCTCTGCCATACTGGCACATATCCCCGCAGTAAGATTTCAAGTGGGCGATGGGATTGCCAGTGCCATTATACTTATCAAACAATGGCATCTTGAATTTCTGTGGCAGGGGGATGTCAGAGAACAGACATAAGTCTGAGAAGTCCATCGAGTGTAGTTCCATTCCTCCCATCTTCATTTGCTGCTTCTGTATTCTGTCTATCTGTTCTTTCAACTGCTCTGGCTCCTTCGAGGCTACGGCGGGGGCCACTTCCCCCTGATTTGGTTCGACCCTAGGTGTGATGATAGTGGGCCCGAGAGGGTTAAAACTGGCAGTTCCTCCACTGTTGCGAATCTCATCCTCCTTGTACTGTTGGTCGTGGTATTGGTGAGGGGGGAGCTCTGCTATTTGGACTTGGGGGGTGATGGGTTGGATGACTTGGTGGGGCCATATGGTTTGTAAGGGATGAGAAGGGATGAATGGGTGAGCGTTCTGTGGGTAAGTGATGTGCTGAGTTGGTGGCACATTCTGGGGGTGATGGGGGTGTGGTTGAGATGGCGGGATGTTGTGGTTTTGAGGAATGGGATGGATTGGATTTCCCATTGGAGGTGGGATGGGGGCGTAAGGGGTATAGGTGAATGAAGGATATTGGTGAGGGGGTATGGGGTTAGTGAATGGGCTTTGATGAGCATGGACGGATGGGCCTTGGGTTTGAGGGATTTGGGTTTGATGGTTTTGGAAGGCTTGGACTGACGAGCCTTGGGCCTGGATGTGGGACTTAGTATGACTTTGGGCCAATGGGTCTTGTTGAGTTTGGGTTACTGGGCCATGAGGGGGGTGAGTTTGTGTCCATGGGCCCAGGGCTTGGGTTTGATAGGTTTGGGCCCAAAGGCCCTGGGGGGCTTGGGCCTGGACCTGGATCTGATGGGCTTGGGCTTGGGCCCATGGGTTTTGAGGGTCTTGGATCTGGGCCTGGGTTTGGTGGGCTTGGGCTTGGGCCCATGGGTTTGGAGGTGTTTGGACTGGGGCCTGGGCTTGGGCCCATGGGTTTTGCGGGTTTTGGGCCTGGGCCTGGGTTTGGTGGGCTTGGGCTTGGTCCCATGGGTTTTGCGAGTTTTGGGCCTGGGCCCATGTCTCTAGAGGTGTTTGGGCTGGGGCCCATGGATTTTGGGAGGTATGGACAATGGGTGGTTGGGCATGGTTAGGAGGGAATGGGGTATGGAGGTTTTGGAAATTTGGATGCGGGGTTTGAGGGGTAGGGTTGCGAGAAGCAGCCCACAGGGCATACATCGTCCTCATGTCCTCCATTGAGGGCATGTACTCAGGTGTGAGATTGGGGGGTGATGGATCACTTAAGGATGGAGGTGGTTGGGAGGAATTGGGCTTGACCCGGGTAAATGGGGGGGTATGTTGGGATGTGGATGGGCCATGTGGTGGGAATGGTATGTGAGATGGGGTGGATGGGATGAAGGATGTTGGGGGCATGGGTGATGAGAGGGATGGAAAGTGGGAAGTAGGCGGGGGATGGGACTCCCTGGAGGGTCTTTGGAAGTATGGGGATGCGGTAAGGGTGTTTGGATGGGAGATGGGGATGTAAGGATCGGTTGGGAAATGAGGGGTTTCAGTAGGGGATGAAAAAGGGGTATGTTGGGAGAATGTAAGGGAAGGGGATGAGGTGGAGGTGAACACGGGTGCCCCAAATGGGCCCGTGATATCGAACCTGGTATGGGTGAAGGTGTCGAAGATCGGGTCTTCTCCTATACGGGAATGGGAAGGGGATGACGGTGGGGATGTATTGGCTCTTGACATGATCCGCTGACGAGTGTTGTATTGATGTCGCTGATAAGGGCCGAATACCTTCCTGGTTCTTCTCCTACGGGCCGAGTTTGAGGTCGCCGTAGTGCCGGTCACACCAAGGTATATTTTGATTGTTTTTCTTCGTGTATTTTTTTTTTTTTGGGTTTTGGAAAATGATGATGACTTTATTTTTTTGGTTTTGAAAAGTGAATTTTGTGATTTTTGATTTTTGATTTTGATTGATTTTTCCCTCTTTTTTTTGAAGGTGGATTTTTTTGAAGATGAGGATTTTCTTTCTCTTTTTTTTTTTTCAAATTGCAATTAACTCCCCTCTACTTAGATGACTGATGACCTGGTGCCCAGGGTCAACTCCCGTTTCGGGCGATATATGTGCCTTTAGTAGGTCCCACGACGGGATCCGACACACTTCGGAAGAAGCGAAAGGGAACCCTTTCGTTCTATTGAAGGCGAGGGAATCCACGCAAATGACCCGATCCCCCGGAGCAAATCAATAAGAAGTCACCTTCTTTTGACTGGGCGGGGGCATATTGGGTGTTAGAGAATGTGGGAGGCTACCGCGGACACTAATACCGCTAATCGGGGAATTTGGGTGGTGGGTTGGGCCTGCCGGTCAAGCCCAGATATATCTTGGGCGATATATTATGCACGCCCGACCAAAAAGTATACAGATTTGGCTAGGCGTATATATTATATACGCCTGGCTTAAATCTGGGGATTTTGGCTGGGCGTATATATTATATATGCCTGTGTAAATCTGGGACTATTTTGCTGGGTGTATATATTATATACGCCGGGCAAAAGGTTCTGTTTGACAGTGGACAGCAAGCCCGAATGTGGGTCTTTGAACTGGTTTCTTGGGAGAAATGCTCCCGGGGACTGCTGTGTTTGTTATCGGGTCCCTCCTTTCCATTTCCTAGGGATACACGACTGAATTCTGGGTTTTCTACGCTCTCACCAATGCGGGTTTTACGGCTTGATCGGAATTGGCAACCCAACCGATATACCTCCGGCGCAAGCACCTTCTCAGGTATTGGAAGGGGTGGTTCTTTTCAGGATCATCACCACTAGGGCTTCCGCCTTACTGGGAACCGGGTAAATTGTATCTGTGCCTAAACCCCCGAAAACTACCCAAAAATGTAAAAATAAATTCAATTATGTCCCCATACTGTTGGTTCACTTTTAATTACAAATTTTTATAGGGGAGTGAGATTAAGTCCATAATCGGGTCGGGGATGACAAACCCGTGCCGCCTCAACGGGCCGGCGTTCAAAGGTGAAATATGATGACCGAAATAAAGTGCGCAAGTAGGCCCGCCAAACGGCTAAGGCTTGTAAATGACCGAAATTTAAATGACGTGAAAATAAATGCGAGCGGGCCCGCCAAACGGCTAAGGCGGCTTAAATGACTAGAATCGTAAAAGCTGAAATTTAAGGCGCAAGTAGGCCCGCCAAACGGCTAAGGCACTTAAAGGACTGAATCGTAGGGGTGAGTACGTTAGTAAAAACAACAAAAAATAGCAGTAAATTAGAACAAAAAACAGCCATGGTTAGTAAAATAACAAAATAAAAGGAAAGGCCAACAAGAGGGGAAGCGCTAGGGTGATATCCCCAGCAGAGTCGCCATCTGTGCGACCGTGGATCCTCTCGAACCCGTCGCGGCGATGCGCTCGCCTTTCTAATGAAAATGTAGAGTCGCCACCCGGAGCTTTTGGTTACTTGGGAAACCTTCAAATCGATATTTTGAGCACCGAAGTGCTAAATATGACTTTGATTTACCGTCCTTGCCAAAGGCTCTAGGATAGGGGCTTCGGTTATCGATTGGGAAGGGTTTAGGTACCCGATCAACCCGCACGTAGCGGTCTCTATCTATGGCCAAAATAAAAATAAAAAAGGGCTGAGTTTCCCCTTGCCCGAAGGCAATACGGTCCTATCAAGCTTTGAGGCAAACCGAAATTTCGGCGGCGTAATGGCTTGAATCCTTGGACGGAGGAGACACCGAGAAGGTAGAGGAAGATAGGGGTGAGCCGGAGCTCACGGGCCCTTGTTGTACCGTGGAAGACCTTCGCTTTGGCGTGCTTCCGATGGCTTAAATGGTGTGAAAATGGGTTCTAATGCTAGGATTCAATAAAATAGGAAGTGTAGGGTGAGGCTAGAGGCTAGGTTTTAGCTAAAAGGAGTGAGCTAATGGTTGAAATGGATTGGAAAAGATGAACTAAGCTTGCTGGAATTCTGGAAAATGAGTGCACTTTCTCTCACTAGGGTTCTCTCTTGAGCTCCAAATCCTTAACCTTCAATTTTTTCTAACCCTTAAGGAAGAGGGAGGCCTCTCTATTTATAGAGAAGGGATGGGTTAGGGGCTTACTTAAGAGCTAATTGGTTTAGCAATTAGGTAATCCCCCATCAAAGGTTTTTTGGGGTTTCAAGGTCCTAGGGTTTTGGGAAACTGGTTTCAATGGCAGATAATGGGGTGAGACCATGGGTGACTTAAGGGTTGCCAATAAGCTCAAAGGGGGTGCAACCAATCTCAAGACACCCACCTCAACCAAGGGGATGGTCAAAGGGTCAAACTAGATGGAGGAAATTGAGCTCTGGTGAGATTCACAAGCTAAGTGGCGTATATTATATACGCCCAGTTTAGGAACAGTAATTTTCACCAAAATCAGGGGGGTTTTGAGAAGATGAAGCCCGTGGTGGGTCCCACCTATACTGGGCGTATATATTATATACTCCCGGCCAAAATTTCCCCAAAATAGGCAGGCGTATATAATATATACGCCTGAGTAACTGGGTAAAATGGTCAATGTATGTAATATCTACGCCTGAGTAAAATTTTTATGATTCTATCTGAACCTTCAATTGGCCATAACATTTGAATCGTAGCTCCAAATTGGGTGATCTTTGGCTCGTTGGAAAGCTGAAGAAGTCCTCTTTCCAATGGTATATGGCTCATCTATGGTACTAGTCTATGTGAAATTCTGTAGCTCTCCTCCCATCAACTGCCAGAAGGGTTTAAGTTAGGTATGGTAAGGGATTCTAGGGTGTAGGGGTGACTTCTAAGGATTGGGGGAATGGCTCTAAAAGTCTTAGGGTGATTCTTACTGGTCTAGGTACGTTCCTAAGGGTTCAGGGGGTGCCGTCGGAAGCACAGGGGTACATCTCTCTCGAAGTACAGATTGATCGGGCCTTGGGCCGAATTTGGGTGTCTACACTGCTACAACCACCATGGTCCACAGGCCTCCGAGCTCCCCAAATCTCTCTACAGATCCAACATTACTTTCCATGTGTCTATCAAACCAAGGAAAATCAGATGGTAAACAATAGATCTACTAGAAACTAAATGGGCTAGTCCCAAATACATGGATCCTTTAGAGATCTAAATAAACCATAAGATCTATAGATTTGATTAAGCATTAAAATAGCAGTTCATTGATAACAGTAAAACTTACAATGAACTGTCTCCTGGCTGTAGCCTATACACAACTGCTCATCCATGATCCCAATGTATATAAAATCTATTACAAGACTGAAATAAAACTAAACCTAACTGGTTACAGGGGGATTAGCTAGCAAGTGTTGGGCTAAGAGAGAAGAAAAATAAGAAAAAGAGGTGATCAAACCCTAACCCTAGCCTGCTATAGCTCTCAGCCGACAGAGAATGAAGGAAAGATGAAAATAATAAACTCTAAGTATAGCTCATATACTTTGTCAAAACGGCCTTGGCTCTAAAGAGATTAACTCTAATTTTTCTAGCAGACGTGGCACTATTACAACCCTTGAATACCTCGAGATGTACGCTTCAAAATCTGTACCTCAGGAAGTGTGCCCTAGCCTTGGGAAATTCCCAAAAGGTCCCTGAGTTAAAGTGAGAAGTGGAGAGCCCGTGCTTCGCGGTGCTCGCAGCTATTTTAGTTTACTCGCACAGTTGCTTTGCTTTCGCGGAGTTGCCTTTGGTTGATGGGAATGGCTCATTCACTTAGTAAATCTTTAGTGAATCGTGCAGTTGCTTCGCATCACAGTGCTATCGCGGAGATGATCTGGAGAGCCAGGGTGTTTCACACAATAGAACTTCAGGAGCTCTCTCTCACTAATTACTCGCGTAGTAACTTGTAAGGCTCCAGAGTGTGCGAGATTTGTGTGAGGGGAATTCTGGGTGTCTCTCTCTTCCAGGGCCACACGAGAACTCGGTGTAGTGACCTTTTGTTCTCTATGCATATGGGCTCGCTGGATTCCTCGCACAACTGCTTTGAGGCTTGATCTCAGCGAGAGCTTCGCGACCACGAATTCTGAAGGTTTTATAGCGTGAAATCTTTGCAATGTCTTTACAGCTCTCCTCTTGACTGCGTGGCCTATCTGCATGAGATCTTCTTCCACTGCATCTTTAGCTTCACGAGGAGGCTCCTCAACTCTGTGAGGTCTGTTTCTTAACACTCTGCTGCATTACACTTGCTGCTATTGCAGCATCCTTTCTTCTCAGCTGACTTCAGTCATCTGCTAGACTTTAGGTCAATGATGATTAGCAACAGTGAGTCACCATAGTGAGCACTACCAAGGAGTTACATTAGGCTTGGGCTCAGCTGTCATCTTTACTTGTATTCTCTCTCTTCCTTGGGCCAAAAAGCCAGGATTTTGTATTAAGCTGCTCATTTTATTACTAACTGCAAAACATACTTAACAAATGATTATTAGTGGGCTTCAAGGTCCATCAAAGGCTAGGTTAAGAGATGAAAAGTGGTACTTTTTAGTGCATAACACACCCCCAAACAAACTCTTTGCTAGTCCCTGAGCAAAGGATAAATTGAAACAACTACTCTATGAATTGAAATGTCACTTTCGTAAGGAGCACAGATACATTTAGCATATGTACCAAGCCTTTTAAACCCCTAGGTGATCCCTAGTGGAGGAGTGAAGTCTCCTAAGGGTTTTCAGTAAAGATACCTACAAACTTCTCAATGAAACAGTTAACAAAGGGGGAAAATTCTCAGGTCAGCTGTCAAGAAACAGAAGATCAGTTCACCTTTGATTCAATAGAAATGTGAGAAATTTGGACATGAAAAGTACAAACATCTAATCATCACAAACTCTACTTGAGTGCACAACATTTTCAATTAGCTCACAATAAGGGGGCAACACATGTATATCAGCACTGAGCTCATCATTAATTCAAAAATTAGGTTATAGGCCATGCCTAATACATTCAACTTCAGACCCAATGCTCACCAGGGCATACTCTCACAAGGGACCTTGAGGGTTTCATTTTCTCTCAAGCTCAAGAGCAGTTACAACCCCTAAATGGGTCTGTAAGCATGAGCATAGGCAAATCATCTAAGTCCTAGCATCATTGGCAGGTCCTCACCATAGATTGGATAACTCCTTGTCTCTGCATGATAGCTTATTTAACTTTGGATCACAAGGTCCTTAGCTAGGCTGTGATGAACTATGAAGTGGGTTATGAAGAATGGAAAGTTGAAAAGGGATTCAAAAATGAGAAATCAATAAGTGAAGGAGGTGATTCATGACTTCACCCCTTTGTAGTTCAGTCCCTTTCATTTTCTTTCAATTTATTATTATTATTTTTTTTTTAGACTTGAAGTGGCTAGCTTCTCCTCTTCATTTTGATTTTTTTTTTCTTTCAATGAACTTGCCCTCTTGACTCCTCTCTCACTCCTCTTCATTATTATTTTTCTTTCATTTCTTGCATTTTTCTTTATGTTTTATTTTATTTTTATTTTATTTTTATTTATTTTAGTCTTTGTGACTTGCCACCTCTTTCCTTAGATGCTACACTGCTCAACTTTAGGTATCTCTTCTCCATTCACCCAATGTTGACCCTATCTTATCCATCTTCAACTCCTTCTCCTTTACCTTCTGAATTTTTAGAGTGAGGGTAGGTTTGAGTCAGGTCCATAGGTTCCGGTATAAGTACTCAGGTGTATTTTGAAGAAAATTAGAGATTAAGGCTCAACAGGTGTGTGCTCAACGGCAGTTGATTAGGATTTGGTCTTTTTAAGCTTAAACTGTCCAAGAGAAGGCCTTGATCCTTTCCTAGGTTTCATGAGTGCTGTCAGCTATATCAACTTGGAGGTGCTTAACTTCTAGTGAGGGCATTGCCTCAGCCAGTCCTTAGAGCTAGAAGAATTGCCTCAGTCACTCCTTAAAGGAACAAAATTTTTTTTTTGTAGGCCCAACACTCACTGGTTATGGTCTTCCATTGAACTTTTAAGTATGTCCTTAACTTTTTCTCTCTTTAATGATTCACTCAGTACTGATATAGGTGAGTTTACTTGGTATTCACATCATGGAAAAGTTAAAATTTAAAAGCTTGTAATGCCTAAAGGTCTGCAAAATTTTAAATTTCTCATTTTTCTAATGATCCTTAGGTGAACATAGTTCTGTTTCTATCTTACTCACTTGAATCTGCTGCACTTAGGTTAATTATTTCCTTGACAGAACCTACCACACCCCCAAACCTACGAGGAGCAGTGTCCTCACTAATTCAAAGGACAATGGGTGTGCAACAATGAATAAACAGAGATACATAAAATACTACACTAAAGCAGAGAAAATCAAGAAATGGATACAGAACACATTAACAAACACACAAGTAGACAAATAAAGATGAAACAAAGTAAGAGGTACACAGAAGTAACAAAAAGAAAGTTCATTATATTAAAAAAATATATTTACAACACACTACTCCTAACTCAAAACATGTGCACGATGCTAACCATCTAAGGGTCAGCTGGTTCATTCTTAATTTTAACCCCTTTTCCTTTGTCTTTCTTCTGCTATATAGTTGGCGAGGGTACTCTCCCAGTTGCTACAGCTAATTGCCTCTCAAGGATTTCAGCCTTCTGTTTAGCCAATTCAGCTCGAGCAATAAGGAGTGCCCTGATCTCTTTGGAGGCAGTCAATCTTTTCTCTAATGCATCAGCTCTCAACTTTTCTGTTGCAGCAACCATTTTTTCTTGTTCATCATTGAGCTTCTCTTTTGCAGCTAAACTCTCTTGGGATTTGTTTAGACGCAACATTTGTTTTCCAGCCCTTCCCTATGTCCCTATGTAGCTGTTCGGTATCCCATTTCAGGCACTGAATTTGTGCTTCATAGGATGTTCTAAGAATAGTCATTCCTTTAATAACATCCTTTTTGATATAAGGATTGGACTACATTGCAAGAAGGAGGGTGGAGTATGGAGGACTAGAAAAGAAGAGGCAAGAATTAAGGGGAGGTCCTCACTTGAAGAAGGGCCAGCTAAGGATTAAAGGTTGGTGGGCTGGGGAATGGTGTGTGGAGGCTAAGGGTGGGGCTCCTGATCAGAGTCTATTTGGATTGACTTAGAGGAGATGGGTATTAGGTCATCCACATTTGTCATAGCATCAGAGGTAGCTACAGCAGGTGGGCTCTCTGGAATAGGTTCATCCTTAGTTTGGGTAATGGCATCAGTGAAAGTGGAAAGGGGTGGAGTAGGTAAAGGTTGGGAGGTAGGGATAGTTGGTGAATGTGATGGTTGGGGTAAAGTGGCTAAGGTGGATTGGATGACTTGTAGGCTAGTTTCTATGGAGGTCTGGTTTTGGAGGGTGGAGGTTATGGAATTAATATATGTTTCTATGGATGATTGGGTTTGGGTATTGGTTAACATTTGTGATTGGAGGGATAGTAGGAGGTGTAGGATTTGGGGTAAGAGGTCTGGTATGGTATTGGGTGTGGGTTGGATGGGTGAAATTGGCGGGAAGGGAGATGTGGGTCTATTAGTGAAGGTAGTGGCCTGGTGTGGTGTAATGTGTGGGGGGGGGGAGGTGAGTCAGGGAGAGGTGTATACTCAAGGTTGATGTCTCCTAGGATAGTAGGCATCATAGTGAAAAATTCCTCTCCTGAAAATTACTCACTATCATGAGATAAGGGAATGGATTGGTCTATAGGCTCACTAGGGATAGGTACAAAAGGTGGGAAAGTCTCAATGGATTGTTGGGAGTGTCAAAGGTATGGGGTTCTGGAGCATAGGTTGTGGGTATTGGGTCTGGAATGAAGGTGGTAATAGGGATTGAAATGGTTTGGGAAATGTAGGTGGGATGGGGTGCTATGGGGGCTGTACTTTTTGTGAGTTTTCTTTTCTTAGTGTAGGCAACTTTTACAAGTGGGCTGGTATGGGCTGGAAAAGGGGGTAAGGGTGCAGTAGTGGGTAAGGTGGGTAGGTGGATGTGGGCTGGGGTGGCTCAAGTAAGGGTACTGTGCCTATGAGGGGTTGTGATGTGTGGATGAAGGGTGGAGGTGGTGGGGCAATGGGTGTAAATAAAGTTTAGGGAGGGGGGGTTGGTGCTGGCTATGAGGTTGGTGGCCTGGCTGGCATAACAGAGGCTGCTGCCTCAATAGTGGCAACAACCACTTCCTGAATGGTGGGGGTCGCTTCTCTCAATAATTCCTTCCTCTTCTCCCTCTTTCTCATCATTGTGCCACTGATACCCCATTGTTTCTTTTCACTATTTTTGGGGTTCAGAGCCATTGTCTCCTCCTCCCTTTTGAAGGGGTATTTCCCATCTTTCAGCAATGCAGTATTCAACCTGCAGTAGGGAAGGGCATGCGATTTCTTATTAACCTTCACTTTCCCACACAAATCTTTAATCCCTTCAAACACTAACTTGGCTGCATCTAAGTAGTGGTTTATGTGAAATGAGAGAAGGGCATCAGCTATGGGTTACCTCCTCTCTTGCTCATGACCCGAGCAATACACATTTTTCCCTCAGCACCCCATCCATGAATCTGAGGTTGGGGTGCAGATCTCTCTTCCTGATTGAGTCCCCTTAAGCCATGATTCCTCCAGTTAGTTCTCTGGCTATCTCAGTAATGGTGGCAGTCAGGGGGGGTCCCAAGCCAAACTTAGGGTCATACCCAGCTGGTATCCATAGTACCCTTGCAATATCAGACTGGTTAAATAGCATTTTAAAATTATCAATCAGTACCAGCAGTATTGGGTTCCCATCATCACCAATCTTCAACCTTATATTCTGATAAAATAATCTGACTAATCTTGGGAACACTAGCTGCATAGGGGGCCTCAACAAGGGAAACATAGATGCATTGGTCAGATATTCAATGGAGGCAGAGGTCTCTGGTAGCTCCTCAAAGTAGACTTTATCAAAAATGGTTTCAGCCTCTAGTGGAATTACCAACACAAACTCAGAAGGGACCCTGAGGTATTCATTATTTTCTTCTTCCTCAACCTAAGGGGCCACAGGGGTCACAGCCTTGCCCTTTTTCTGCTTCTTCTTTGGTTTTTCAGGGCTCATAGCAGGTGGGTGCTCTCTGGCCCTCTTCTTTGGGGCAGATTTCTTCTTTTTCTTCAAAATTGTAGGGTCAGCACCAGGTGGGGGCACCTCAGAGGACTTCAATATGGAGGCCTCTGCAATCCTTGCAGATTTCCTAGTGGCCACAGGGCTGCCTCTAGGAGTAGGGTCTAACATAGCCGCCAATGTATCAATGAATTTTGAACTTTTGGCCATAGGTGCTCCAAGTCTCAAAACAGGGCTCACAGATCTCAGAGAATGTAGATTACTCTAAGTAGGCACCAAAAATATCACAATTCGTCTTCTCTCTCTCTAATTTACTAAACCAATCAAAGCATAGAGGGAGAGTTGCAGAGCTTACCCAATGCGAGCTAGGGTTCCACCTAGAAATGTGCACAGTGGTTTAAATCCCCCCAAATCGTGCTCAAAGTAACCAGGAATGGCTGGGGAGCAAAATGGTGAGAGGAAAAAGCTTCAGATGGAGTGGCTCAAGCTGTGGAGAGGAAAACAGAGAAAGTCGGGCTCACTTTTGCTAAGTTTATAGAGAAAATCTCACAATTCACGGAGTTGGCTTAAGGCTCTCGCGGAGTAGGATTGTCGTGCAAATTGCTTTTAAGTCCACAAAAGGTTTTGTCACCAGCAGAACAAACTGCCTCATAGTGCCTTTCGTGGAGCTGAGGCCTTGGCTATAGTGCGCGAGACCTTAATATGTTTCAGGAAATTTCCCTGCACAGTACTCGCGTAGAACACCCACAAGGCATCTTTTTCACACAAATTAAGCTCGCGGAGTAGAAAGCAACTTCACGATCACAGTCAGTGCTTAACTATTCTAGCACGCGAGGAAGCCAAAAGATGGCTCGCGCATCAAATTCAACCCTTCCAACTCAGTGAGATAGTATTTCTTGCACAACCTTCACTCTTTTAATCTCAGTGCAACACATTGGTTGGTGCCTTATGCTGTTGTGCACCCAACCACTGTGCATGAGCACCAAGCCTCAGACAAGTGCTTCATTTCACTTATGAGAAGTTTATATCCATTTTCAATTAGCTGTTAATCAACATTACAAAATTATAAAAGTAGTTTTTCAGCTCGATTTCATGCAAATCATGATCAGGGTACAACCATTCATCAATAAACACAGCCGATTCAGATGATACAAAGGCACATGTTTTTATTCAAAAATAATGAAAACACAGACAAAGCAAAAACATCAAACCAACATAACACACAAAATACAAATGATAGAATTCTAAAGAACACAATTCAACACAAAATTTTCATACATATGATATAATTATAACCAATATTTGGCTCACTGGGTACTAGCTTCCTCCTGAGTAGAGGATGCATCACCAATCATAAACTAACCTTTCGGGTTTGTCAGGGGCTGACTAGGCAATTTTCCTTCCTCCCTCTTGTTCAGAGCATTACAAATCTAACCAAGCTGGTCCTTAATCTTTTTTATGCTTTGTTCATGAGAATTGACAGTCGGCACCAAGTTCCCCAAATTCTGCATTGAAGCCAGCATCTACTCTTCAAATGAAGAGGACTTGGGCCGTTGAGGGGGCAGAGCCAACTGGTTAGACTATGGGGTAGGTAACAGGAAATTTTGCCTTGGTGGGTAACTTTGATTATCCTGGTGCTGGGGTCTATAGGGAGCTACCATTTGCTACTGCTGAGGTTAAGGATATGAGTCTTGTCTCCACCTCAGATTTGGGTGGTTCCTCCAAGAATACCCAATAGGCTGTTGCCCAAAGGTTTGAGCAGCATTGGCATGCTCCATAACAAAATCCAAAAATTGGTTGGCAGATGAACAATCATGAATAGAATCTGTGGGGGATTGGCATATCAGACATGCCTCCTCCACTTGTGCAACCATCCGAGGCTGCATCACATTCATCAATTTATCAAACTTTAAGCTCAGGTTATCCACCTTCCTCTCCAGATCACCATGCACCTTCACTTCATATATTCCACCTCTAGGGGTGGCCTCTTTCACCATTTTAGCTAGAATCTGACTGTCATTGCATGGCAGAGACTCCTGCTGCATGAAATTCTCCCCTATTATGTCAAACAGCTCCCAAGCTTCCTCAGCTGTCTTATGGAGGTAGCTACCACCACAGGAAGCATCCACCATATCCCTACTCTTGGCATTAATTCCTTGATAAAACACTTGAACAAGCTACCACATTGGGATTTGGTGGTGGGGGCATTGTTTTAACATCTCTTAGAATCTTTCCCAAGCTTCATTAAAATTCTCAGTTGAGGATTGAGTGAATGACATAATTTTTGTCCTCATCTGGCTTGTTTTGTTCATTAGAAAAAACTTTGCCAGGAATTTTGTTTGATGGTCACTCCATGACTGTATGCTGTTGACTGGGAGCTTTGATTTTCATGTGCTGGCTTTGTCCTTTATTGAAAAAGAAAAAAGCCTCAATTTAGTGGCCTCAGGCCCCAATCCAGCAATGTTGAAGGTAGTGCAAAGTGCTAAAAATTGGTCAATATGCTTGTAGGGATCTTCTTTACTCAGCCCATGAAATGAAGGCAGCATACTGATGGCGGAAGATTTAATTTCATAGTTCCCCTCAACAGAGGGAAACAGAATACAGAAGGGAGAGGTGTACTCCCCAGGTGCATTGTATTCTTTCACTGTCCTCTGCCTCTTAGCCATGGCAGCTGGTTCAGTCTCAATAGCAGGGCCCTGGGTGGTGTGTCTAGGTCTAAGGATCCTTTTCACCTCCGGATTTGGGGGTTCCAAGTTAGGGTTTAAGGACCTTCTACCGAGCATACACTCACCAATAGTAATGAAAATGCTTACTAGCACACAAAAAGAATTAAGAAAAAAAAAAGTAATAACTACACAGATTTAAACTAAACAAAATAACAAGAGATTCAACATAAATGGCATGAGATTTAGGTGAAAGAAAGTGCAAACAAAGCTAGCTACACTCCACTTGCAGCTCTAGCTTTTCCCTCCTTCTGTTGTCCATTTCTACAAAATTCCACAAAGAATTAGTAGTATTTTAATTTTAGATTAAACACAACTATAAAAAATTTGTTAGTCTAAGTTATAGTATAACTCAAGTCTACTAAAAAGATCAATATCCCCGACAATGGCACCAAAACCTTGTTGGTCCTCTTTCGAGACTCTTGCTGCTATTTTATTAAGAACAGTGGAGAGAATAAATCAAGAGTGGGGAATTGGAGATGGGTCAGCACAACAAGTCTGAAATAAATACAGTCTTGCAAGATACAGGGGCCATTGTAGGAAGTTTTGATAAGTAAGAGTTTGTCCCTGTTGTCGCTCCAAGTGTGCCATAAATGTGTGCATTATGAATCAAAAATTAAAGAATTAAAGAATGCTAGGTTATATGGATGTTAACTTATGAAAGGGATATCAGCACATTGGGGCTAACACTGGCCTGCAAGATCAGGGACAATTGTAGCAAGTTTTAAATGTAAGTGAGTAAAAGATCGTCCACAGGGAATTGATTTAAAATTTAAGATAAACCTCCAGATCTGAGCTACCAGATCTGGCCTCTGATCCTATCTACAAAGCACATAAGATGGGAGGTTGAATTTGTCACGTTTAATTATAAGCAAATAAAGAAAAGAACTAACTACATGATCCAGATCCGAGTTGGGGAGATGTTTAAAATAAGACAAATGCAGAAATAATAGCTTCATGTACTTTAGCCTCTGAATTTTAATGGAGAATTTGTAGTTCAACAGAGCAGATTCAATCTTCATCTGGCTACCAGCACAGATGTAAGAGAAATAAATCCGAATTAAGGAATAGGTTTAGACTTATGGCTGTGATCTGTCCACTTAAATGGTCACAGATGTTTAGTGTGGCCTATTCTTTAGTTCGTAAACATGAACATCATCAGAATGCTTTGCTAGAATTAGGTTACCAACGCTAATTCGCATAGTGATGAATTAAGGGAAGTTGCATGCGGATGAGTGAATCTAAAGAAGTCTAATGCACTAAGGTGAACATTCGGAACCCTCGACATGACTCCAATGGAGAAGACACAAATTACACAACCTTTTAAAATCCAAAATTACAATTACAGAGCACGGCTTCTTAGAGAGCCCTCGGACTTACACAAAAACTTCTCGAGAGCCCTCGGACTTCTGATCTTGAATCCGAACTTGGAAGTACAAATCACTCATAATGGCTCTCAAAGGTAAACTACAAGAAGGGATTACAGGGGTTCGGATAAGCTATCCGGGAATGAGGGAAACAAAGATGGAAACTCTAAAATCTGGATGCCCAAATTGGGCAAATGGTTAATCATTTATAGTTTTCCTAAGCCACTCAAATGTGTATCAACCAATCAATTGGATAGATCTCAGATCAACCAATAGGAGTCGAGCACCGGGATCCGGATCCATTACGGCCAATCGTAATCGCTTGATCCGGTTACCAATCAGAAAGCAGAGGCATCAATTACATTATGCATTTTGAAATTCTGCTTGAGCTTCCGGAAGTTCCCGCCGTAATTTAACTTTGAGGGCTCACATGGGTTGGAATATGCCTTGAATCTTGATTGGAACCTTCCTAATGTCTCGGGCTTTTCAATGCATTGGGCGCTGCGTGCAAATGTATTCATCAATTGCCCTTGTTAAAGGCTAATCTCTAGAATACCTTTTCGCAGAGTTCGAGGGCCTTTTCGCAAAGTTCAATGACTTCAAGCCTGTTACAAGTTCAATCTTCTTTTCGAGGAGTGTTTTCTTCTTTTCGCAAAGTTCAAGGTTCTTACGAAAAGTGCAAGTTCTTTTGCGAATAGTAGAAGTTCTTTCTGAATTGAACTCCGAGGCTCCCATTCTTCTTTTGCGAATAGTAGAAGTTCTTTTGAATTGAACTCTAGGCTCACATTCTTCTTCTGCGAATAGTAGGAGTTCTTTGCGAATGGCTCTCTCTCTTGCTTGGTCTTTATACGCTCTTTTAGACCCTCTTTAGCCATTCTTTGAAAGCTTTCTTCACTCCTTCTTTAAACTTGACATGAGTCTATCGACTTTTGATCTTTTTGGGATGCCTTTCGGATTTGGACCTGTCTGTTTGGTAAGCTGTAAAATGCACACTAAAGCAATTATTTAGTCATCTCAAGGGACTTACAAGGCTCATGTTTAGGGGTGAAAAATGGTATTGTTCACTACTTAACACACCCCAAACTTAAGCTTTGCTAGTCCCCAGCAAAGAAACGTAAAAGCAAAATAAAGAGCCACTTTTGTAGGAAGCACAGGTGCATTTAGCATATGCAACAAGCCTTTTAAACCCCTAGCCGATCCCTACAGGAGGAGTGAGGCCTCCTGGGGGTTCTCAGTGGAGGTACCCACAAACTTCTCCATGGCACAGTTGGCATTACTGCACTATCATCCCCTGACCAATCAAAGATCAAAATTAGTTACTCTTGAATCAATGTTTAAACAGAAATTTAGGTTTATTGTTTGCAAGGGAATTTCAACATTTATAAACCTTATGAATGTTTCACTCTTTCCAATCTGTGAGCAGCCATTGAAATCATGCTAACGTGTCAGCAGTAGTTCATCATTTGAATAAAAATTAGGTTATATGTCTTACTTAATGTGCACAAGTTCCAACCCATACACTTACCTGGGTGTACTCTCATCACGATCTTTGTTGAAGGGTTCATTGTCACTCAAGCTCAAGGGCAGTTACTTCACCCAAATGGATTTGAAAGCATGAGCATAGGCATGATACTCAGGTGCTGGCATCCTAGACATCTCCTCACCAAAGATTGGGAAACTGCTTATCTCCACATGACAGTTCACTCAACTTTGGATCACAAGGACTTTTAAATTTGGGTTTGTTGTATGGCTCGTGGAGTGAGGTTTGAGGATAGGAAGGTTGAGCAGTGTTTGGATTTTGAGAAATCAGAATTGAAGGAGGTGGTTCATGACTCCACCTTCTTGAGTTTAGCTTCTTTGAGATTCTCGTGTTCAAAGTACTCTTCTTCCTTTGATCTTGAATTTTCAACATAAAGTTCCTTTTGCCTTTTTTTGCTTGCTTCTTTTCATATTGTTTTTCTTTTACTTTCTCGCCACCATACATGCCCATTTTTGAGGTATTTCTTCTTCATTTATTTTGATATTTGCCCGAAATGTTCCATCTTTACTTCTTTCTCCTTTAACTCCAAATTCTCAAGGTGAGGGAAGGCTGAATTGGTTCCATTGGTTGGTGCAAGAAAAATGGGTGTTTTGATGAAGCATTGTAGGATTTATAGCTCAATTGGGGTACAAACAAGGCGAGATCTTTCTTGGTTGGTTCTGTTAAGCTCAAGCTGTCCAAAGAAGGCCTTGATCTTTTCCTCGGTTCATGAATCTGTTGCTTGTTTTGATTTAGAGTTTCCTAATTTCTAGTGGATCTAATGCCTCAAATTCCTTTGAATCGAGAAAAGGTTGCCTCAGTCACTCTTCAAAGATGTAAAACATATAGGCTCAATTCTCACGTTATGGTTTTTCCTTGAGCTTTTAAGTATATCTTTACCTTTTCTCTTCCTGTGGACTTGCTATGTGCTAATACAAGTGTATTTTCTGGTGTTAACATCATGGAAATGTGGAATATTGTAGGGTTTAGAATGTCTAAATTCTTGCAAAGAAAATTTTAAAATTTCCACATTGTCATGATTCTTAAGTAAATTGATTCATTTCGATTACTTTGGTGATTGTGATGCCCTTATGCTAATTATCCCATGGCAGGACCTGCTTGCCACCCCAAACCTAAGATGAACATTGTCCTCAATGTTCTAGACAAGGAGAGACTAGGGCGTAGGTAAAAGAAGAAAGAAAAACTAAGAATGTAAAAAAATCTAAACTATATGCGCAGAAAAAATAAAAATGTAAAACCAAGATATGAGCAAGGAAATGGAAAACATGATATACAAATGCAAGAAAAATCAACAAAACAATGCTAGAACTAAATAAAATCTAACAAATAGAAGGATTACTATGCAAATGAAAGGAAACTAATGCTAATAAAGAGAAACAAGAAAAGCAAGGTAAGGGACCTGAATACAAAGTTAAAAAAAAAAGAAAAAGTGTTGATACAAAAAAAGAATTTGTGCTCCGAAAGATCTTTTCGCAAAGGACTTCTCCCAGATTTTCTATTCAAAAGGAAATTTTAACTATTGAGCGAACATGGTTCTTTTCGAGTAGTTCATTACTGACTCGAATCAATTCAATAGAACTTTGAACTTTTCGAAAAGTACTTTTTACTTTGCGATTTGAACTTTGAAGTTTACACTATGCGTGCAAGAAAAATAGATGAAAGCAAAGAAAATCGGAAAAACAATGTTGTACAAACATATTATACACTTTTCTACCATCGATTTTGGAGATTCATGATGATAGGTGGGCAGCAAGGGCTCTGGGTGTTTTCAATGCATGGTTTGAGCCTCGACCATTTACCTTGAGTATTCTTCCATCCTTGGGATCCGAAATATCCACGACTCTCGAGGGAGGCCTTGATGGCGTGTATGGCCCTTCCCATCTGGATCTCAATTTGCCGAGAAAGAATTTAAGTTTAGAGTTGAATAACCATACCTTGGACCCCGGTATGAACTCTCTTCTCATGAGGCTCCTATCATGGAATGATTTGACCTTTTCTTTGTACAACTGGAGCTAGTGTAGGCATCCATCCTCGGTTCTTCCAGATTCGGTGAGTTGAAGCTTCCCTGTGGTTACCAGCGGAGTTAGATCCATATTAAAAGTTTTGATTGCCCACAAGGCCTTATATTCTAATTCTCTTGGTAGATGGCATGCCTTGCCATAAACTACTGAAGGGGACATCCCTATAGGAGTCTTGTAGGCGCTTGTATGCCCACAAAGCATCATTAAGCAAGGACCACCTCTTCATCCTTCTTCACGCTTTTTCCAAAATGTGTTTGATCTCTCTATTTGAAATCTCCACACATCCTTTGGTTTGTGGATGATAGGGAGTGGCTACTCTGTGAGTGACATGAGTACTTTTTAATAGAGAGTCAAAATGCACATTGCAAAGTGGCTTCCCCATCACTAATGATGGCTCTGGGAATCCAAATCTGGAAAAATGTGGTCTTTGAGGAATCTTAAAACCACTTTGTGATCATTGGATTTGGTAGCTATGGCCTCAATCCACTTGGAGACATAATCCACACCAAGATGAAATTGTTTCCATTAGAAGGGGAAAGGGCCCATAAAATCTATGCCCCAAACATCAAACAACTCAACTACCGAGGATTGGCTGCAGGGCATTGAGTTTCTTTTGGAAATCTTGCTTGATTTTTGGCGATTCGCAAGATTTACAGTCTTGTAAGGCATCTTTAAAGATTGTGGGCCAATAGAAACCACACTGCAGAATTTTTGCGCTTGTTTTATTGCTTGAAATGGCCTCCACAGGCTTCATGACACATTGACAATATGCCGAGAATTCATGGTCGGGACACACTTTCCGATCACTTGATGCACAATTCTTGAATAGATAAGGATCTTCCCAAATGAAATGTTTAACTTGTGAGAAGAAAAGATCTTTATCCATTCTATTCCAATGTTGAGGAATCATCCAATAGCCAAGAAGTTGACTATGTTTGCAAACCAAGGATCGTGGGTATTGATGGCAAAAAGTTGCTCATCGGAAATGATTCATTAATGGGTAAGTTATCATCCTCGATGAGAATTCGGATAAGTGATCACCACCACATTCTCCACTCCTTTCTTATCCTTAATCAGAGATCAAACTCACTAATAGGAGGATCCACCGATTAATCTGGCTTGGTATCCTTCTTAGACGAAGGTACTTTAGGGTAGAGTGGTCAAAACACCACAATTTGTGAACCTAAAACATAAGGCCCTGAATTTTTCCAATGCAAACACAATGGCCAGCAGCTCTTTCTCGCTTGTTGTGTAATTGAGCTGGGCATCTATCATGGATCTGCGGCATAAGCTATGACATGGGGAAGCTTATCCTTTCTCTCGCCCTAGGACAGCCCTAGGGGCATAGTCCGATGCATCACACATCACTCAAAGGGCACCGAATAGTCGGGGGACCTGCAAGATGGGAGCCAAATCGACATTTCTTAAGGACCTCAAAGGCATCATGCATTCATTAGTAAACACAAAAGGAACATCTTGACACGAAATGACAGTGGCTTGGAAATTTCTGAAATCTTTGATGAACCTCCTATAAAATCCTGCATGCCCTAAGAAACTCCTGATTTGCTTAACAGTTCTGTGAGGAGGCAAATGTGCAATCAGATCAATTCTTGCTTGGTCCACCTCTATGCCTTTATGGGAGACCACATGTCCTAGGACACTGCCTTGGTGACCATAAAATGACTCTTTTAGAACCAAATTGGTTTCTTCACATTTTGCAACACCAACTTGAGGTGGTGTAAGCATTGGGAAAAAATCTCCATAAATTGAAAAGTCATCCATGAAGATCTCCATGAATTGATCAATCATGTCGAAAAGATGGCATACATGCATCTTTAAAAAGTAGGCATTGCAAAGACCAAAGGGCATCCTCCTATAGGCAAAAGTGCCAAAGGCGGTGAAGGTGGTCTTTTCTTGGTCCTGTGGGTACACTGAGGATCTGGTTAACCAGTACCCATCAAGGAAGCGATAGTAAGCTTTGCTGCAAGCTTATCAAGGATTTGGTCAATGAAGGGGAGGAAATGGTCTTTCCTTGTCATGGTATTTAATTTTACGTAGTCTATGCGACCCTCCATCCAGTTGTTTGTCGGTGGACATAAGTTTACAGATTTTGCTACAATGATGATGCCAGATTTCTTAGGCACCACTGTGTGGGTGCTACCATGAGAATCTGAAATGGGGTAAATGACCCCAGATCTAGCAACTTGACAACTTCCTTCATTACCACTTCTTGCATGTGAGGATTCAACCTTCTTTGCATTTCTCTAGAAGGCTTGGCATCCTCTTCCGTGTGGATCTTATGCATGCATACTGGGTTTATTCCTCCTAAATCAGCAATGGTCCGATAATTGCTTTCTTGTCTTGTTTAGAACTACCAGCTCCTCTTCTTGCTCCTTTGTAAGGAGGAAGAAATAATCACAGTAGTGTTTGATGATCTCCCAAAAACACATATTTCAGATTTGGGAGCTGTTTGAGTTCCAATTGTGTGAGAAAGAGGGCAGCAAAGGTACCTTGGTAACTTGTGAAAGAGGGAGAGGAGCAGGTCTCCAAGAGAGAGAACTTGATGACTGTTGGTGAGTGCCTTGCACAAAGCAGACTCCCGTTGAATTTGATCTCCCTTTTCCTTCTTTCTCAGTGGATCCCCAATCATTTTTAAATTCTGTGGTGGAGTCTTTACCTTGCAGAAATGTTTGTAAAGACTCCTCCACCAGCTCATCAATGATGTCAACATGGAAACATTCCTCATTTTTCAAAACAACAGGTGTAAAACAAGGACACATTAACCTAAGAAAGAAAAAAAAATCAGCGATCTAAAAACAGAATTTGAAACTAAAATTCCTAAAATAGAAAATCTAATGCCAAATGATGTATCCTAAGCCCAAAGAAACAAACCCAAAAGCCTGAGATACTTATGAATCTAAGTGATTATAAAAATGATTAGCAGGAATACAGTGAAAAGCAAGATTCATAAGATTGACCCCTTTGTTGATGATGTGTATGAAAGAGAAAAAAAAATAAAATAATGAAGCATGGGAGCACATATTAAAAACAGGGTTCACACACAGCTGAGACCCCTTTATGATGAAGAAATCTCGAAGGAAAATAAAATTAGTGGGTCCATTGAATATTCAAAACAGCCCATGATTCACTACTCATTATCCTACATGATTCCTAAAAAAAAAAATATGATCTCAGCAGGTCCTGATGGGAAAAGTGGATGCAAATGGAGAAAAACAGCCCATCCGGAAGATATCTATATTGTTTTTATAATTTTCTATTTTTTTATTATTATTTTTTTTTTTTACTTGTTTTGGATCAGCCCGAGCTCAACAAGAGCCCTTATTTACTATCTTTGAAAATAATGAGAAACAACTCAGATTTTCTATTTGTGTTTTCACTTCTTTTATTTTGTATTTGGTTTTGTAAAAAATAAAAAATCGGCATGCCTAAAAGATGCAGAAATTATAATCAAAACAAACATTAAACACACAATGATTGCTGGTTCTCAAGAATTTAAAATAGAAAATGAATACAAAGGAGAAGGATGCAAACTCAAGCGGATCTGCTCGACTTTGGTCCAGATGCTCCTTGTTGGAGGCTGCTCAGATCTGCAAACATCCAAAAGCTATGAACCTTATTCAAGTATTGACAAAATAAAAGAAAAACTCAAAGCTCTGCCCAAATTTGACAAAAAGACAAAAGAGTGGCGTGACATTTATTCAAATAACTAGAAGGCAAAGAATAAAACTCGAAAATAAAAAAATAAAATTCTGCTAAAGAAAAGCAGGTTTTCTATACAAAGTCAGAGACATTTAATCAAGCACTTGGAATGCAAAGTGCAGGTTTAAAGCAAAAAAAAAAAAAAAAAAAAAAAAAAAAATCAAATCTACAAAATAGAAAAACTTAGGTCTACCAATTTTAAAATCTATTCCCCGGCAACGGCGCCAAAAACTTGTTGTCGCTCCAAGTGTGCCATAATTGTGTGCATTATGAATCAAAAATTAAAGAATTAAAGAATGCTAGGTTATATGGATGTTAACTTATGAAAGGGATATCAAGACATTGAGCTAACATCGCCCAAGATCGGGCCAATTGTAGCAAGTTTTAAAAGTAAGTATTTCAAGATCGTCCACGAGAATTTTGTCTAAAGCGAGAGATAAACCTCCAGATCTGTGCTACCAGATCTGGCCCTATAATTATCTAAAACAAGAATAGATAAAAGAGAGTGTTGGATTGTGTCACATTTAACTATAAGCAAATAAAGAAAAGAACTAACTACATGATCCAGATCCGAGTTGGGGAGATGTTTAAAATAAGACAAATGCGTAAATAATAGCTTCATGTACTTTAGCCTCGAATTTTAATGGAGAATCAGAGTTCAACAGAGCAGATTCAATCTTCATCCGGCTACCAAAGACATGTAAGAGAAATAAATCCGAATTAAGGAATAGGTTTAGACTTATGGTTGTGATCTGTCACTTAAATGGTCACAGATCATCATTAGTGGCCTATTCTTTAGTTCGAACATGAACATCATCAAATCTTTGCTAGAATTAGGTTACCAACGCTAATTACAGGTGATGAATTAAGGGAAGTTGCATGCGGATGAGTGAATCTAAAGAAGTCTAATGCACTAAGGTGAACATTGAACCCTTGACATGACTCCAATGGAGAAGACACAAATTACTGAACCTTTTAAAATCCAAAATTACAATTACTGAGCACGGCTTCTTAGAGAGCCCTCGGACTTACGATCGAACTTCTCGAAGAGCCCTCGGACTTCTGATCTTGAATCCGAACTTGGAAGTACAAATCACTCACAATGGCTCTCAAAGGTAAACTACAAGAAGGGATTACGGGGGTTCAGATAAGCTATCCGACCGGAATGAGGGAAACAGAGATGAAAACTCTAAAACTGGATGCCCAAATTGGGCAAATGGTTTCTATTTATAGTTTTCCTAAGCCACTCAAATGTGTATCAACCAATCGAATTGGATAGATCTGTATCAACCAATAGGAGTCGAGCACCGGGATCCGGATCTTTCGCCAATCGTAATCGCTTGATCTGGTTCACCAATCGAGAAAACAGAGGCATCAATTCTGTTATGCATTTTGAAATTCTGTTTGAGCTTCTGGAAGTTCCCGCCAGGTAATTTAACTTTGGGCGCTCACATGGGTTGGAATATGCCTTCGGATCTTGATTGGAACCTTCCGGAATGTTTCTGGGCTTTTCAATGCATTGGGGCGCGTGCAGCAGATTACTGAATTGCCCTTGTTAAAGCTGCGAATCTCCAGAATACCTTTTCGCAGAGTTCAGGGGCCTTTTCGCAAAGTTCAATGACTTCTGAAGTTCTGTTCGCAAAGTTCAATCTTCTTTTCGAGGAGTGTTTTCTTCTTTTCGCAAAGTTCAAGGTTCTTTGCGAATAGTAGAAGTTCTTTGCGAATTGAACTCTAGGCTCCCATTCTTCTTTGCGAATAGTAGAAGTTCTTTACGAATTGAACTCTAGGCTCACATTCTTCTTTGCGAATAGTAGGAGTTCTTTGCGAATGGCTCTCTCTCTTGCTTCAGGTCTTTGTCTGCTCTTTTAGACCCTCTTTAGCCATTGCTGAGGCTGTTTCTTCACTCCTTCTTTAAACTTGACATGAGCTGTCAGCTTTTTGATCTTTTTGGGATGCTTTTCGGATTTGGACCTGTCTGATTGGTTAGCTGTAAAATGCACACTAAAGCACTTATTTAGTCTTCTCAAGGGTCTTTCAAGGCTCATGTTTAGGGGTGAAAAATGGTATTTTTCACTACTTAACAGTCCCACAGAGAAATTGATCCAAAACCCAAAATGGGCTATAATAGTAAGCCTCTAGATCTGGATACAGATATAACAATCTTAAAGAAAGGGAGTTGGGTGTCGCGACTACACTAAATTAATCCTAAAAATAGAAAAATTAAATATAGCCCTCTCCTAAAAAAAGGGTTAAGAGGAAGACGGTGGTAGTGTGTGCCAAAATAAAATAAAAAAATTATGAGAAGTAAGCAGGTTAAGTTAGAGTTAATGATGCAGTAAAGTAACTCAGATTTAGTCTTTCTCTGCAGTGCTCCTTGCTGAGATGCTATTAATAGCCTCAACAAGGTATAAGCTCTCAGTTTAACCCATGCCATTTGGGGCGCTCTTAGGGCTATACTCTGTCGACTATAATGGTCACAAGGTATTCAATAGAGTCTGTCAAATTCCATTAGTTAAACCAGAAATTCGGTAGTTTAATACAGAAGAGTGGACTGATCATTTCCACAATCACTGGACCAGCTTTAGCCATGAATACTATTACAGCACTATGTAATGCCAGTGCTACAAGCTCCCCAGATTTGCACACAGACTTGGCTAACATCCATAGGTATTCCAACCCATAAGATCCTAAGTGGTTTGCTAAGGCTTATTGCTCACTAGCACCTACAAAAAGGACCATGTAATAGGTTGAATAAGGCTTTAGATTTAGCTGGTCATTGCTACAAAAGGCCTGCAATGAATCAGCCTCATGCTGTAATTACTGCAAAGAGACCAGATCTAACATCTGATGTCGATTAGGTAAGACAGAGGGGAGCCAGATACTGTACAAACCTCCTCACAAGGCTCTAGAAGCTCATGTGCAGAGGAGAAGAATCCTTCTCGAACATGTGAATGGACAAAACCTTATTGCTATACTCTGTCCACTTGAATGGTCTCATGGTATCCCATTGGTCTGTCCATCTCAGAGAGGTCTGAGAAAGAACATATAAATTACTGCGACCACCACAATGGTCCGCACGCCTCCGAGCTCCCATGTGTCTATCAAACCAAGGGAAACCAGATGGTAAACAATAAATCTACTAGAAACTGAATGGGCTAGTCCTAAATACATGGATCCTATAGACATCTAAAGAAACCATAAGATCTATAGATTTGATTAAGCATTAAAACAGTAGTTCATTGATAACAGCAAAACTTACAATAAACTGTCTCCTGGCTGCAGCCTATACACAACTGCTCATCCACGATCCCAATGTATACAAAATCTATTACAAGACTGAAATAAAACTAAACCTAACTGCTTACTAGGGGATTAGCCAGCAAGTGCTGAGCTAAGAGAGAAGAAAAATAAGAAAAAGAGATGATCAAACCCTAACCCTAGCCTGTTAGAGCTCTCAGCCGATAGAGGATGAAGGAAAGATGAAAATAATAAACTCTAAGTACAGCTTATATACTCTGTCAAAACAGCTTTGGCTCTAAAGAGATTAACCCTAATTTTTCTAGCAGACATGGCATTGTTAGAACCCTTGAATGCCTTGAGATGTGTGCTTCAAAATCTGCACCTCGAAAAGTATGCCCTAGCCTTGGGAAATTCCTAAAAGGTCCTTGAGTTAAACTGAGAATTGGAGAGCCTGCGCTTCACGGGGTTGACAGCTGTTTTAGTTTACTCACAGAGTTGCTTTACTTTGATAGAGTTGCCTTTGGCTGATGGCAATGGCTCATTCATGCAGTAAATGTTTAGTGAATCGCACAGTTGCTTCGCGTCACAGTGCTGTCACGGAGATGATCTGGAGAGCCAGGGTGTTTCGCGCAGTAGAGCTTCAGGAGCTCTCTCTCGCTAAGTACTCATGCAAGTGGGCTCCTGTGCTCGCATAATAACTTGTAAGGCTCTAGAGTGTGCGAGATCTGCACGAGGGGAATTCTAGGCATCTCTCTCTTCTAGGGCCATATGAGAACTCCGCGAGGTGACTTTTTATTCTCAATACATATGGGCTCGCTGGGTTCCTCACACGGCTGCTTGGAGACTTGATCTCTGCGAGAGCTTCACGACCATGAATTCTGAAGGTTTTACATCGCGAGATCTTCGCGATGTCTTTATAGCTCTCCTCTTGATTATGCGGCCTATCTGCGCGAGAGCTACTTCCACTGCATCTTTAACTTCGCGAGGAGGCTCCTCAACTCTGCGAGGTCTGTTTCTTAACACTCTGCTGCATTACAGTTGCTGCTATTGCAGCATCCTTCCTTCTTAGCTGACTTCAGTCATCTGCTAGACTTTAGGTCAATGATGATCAACAACAGTGAGTCACCATGGTGAGCACTACCAGGGTGTTCCATAGGATTTGGCTCAGCTGTCATCTTTGCTTGTATTCTCTCTCTTCCTTGGGCCAAAAAGCTAAGATTTTGTATTAAGTTGCACATTTTATTACTGACTACAAAACATATTTAACAAATGATTATTAGTGGGCTTCAAGGTCCATCAAAGGCTAGGTTAAGAGGTGAAAAGTGGTACTTTTCAGTGCATAACAGTAAGTGACAACCATTTTCTCGAGGATGCAGACGACGATCTTATTCTTAGCTTCCATGGCTCCATTAGTTTATGGCCGATAAGGTGACGAGCGATGGTACTTGATCTTATATTGCTCGTAGAAGGCTCGGATGCGCTTATTTGCAAAGTTTGTGCCGTTGTCCATGATGATATCCGTGGGTACTCCAAATCGGCACACAATATTATTCTTGAGAAACTTCTCAATGTGACTAACTGTGATGTTGCCATATGATGCTGCATCTATCCACTTGGTAAAGTATTCAATGGCGATGAGGATGGACTGATGTTCGTTTGATGCTTTCAGATTAATCATTCTGACGACGTCAAGGCCCCAAGTAGCAAATGGCCAAGGAGTGGTCATGCAGTGAAGATCGATGGCAAGGGCATGTATCAAACTGGAGTATTCCTGACACTTGTAACATTTTTTATTATGTTTGCAGCAATCCAATTCCATCGTGGTCCAAAAGTATCCCTATCGTATAATTTTCTTAGCGAGCATGTGACCGCAGACGTGGGCTCTGCATACTCCCTCGTGGATCTCCTTAATGATATTGATCACTGCACTTTCTGTGAGGCACGTGAGCAAGATGTTATTATGAGATTGCTTGTAAAGGAATTCCCCACAAATGACGTAGCCTGCCGCTAAATGTTGAATGGTTTGTCGGTCCGTCTTGGGCGTACCCTCAGGGACAATTAGTGTCTCGACGAAATTCTTAATATCCAGAACCAAGGTGGCTCCTCAACAAAATTTATAGGTTCCTCAATCTGTAGGCAGAAGGCTGGCTCATTCCTTTGCTCGATCATGATTGGCTTCATCTCGGCGCCATACAGGATTTCTATCATTGATACCAAAGTTAGTGCGTCGGTAAAGCGATTCCTTATCCGGGGGACATATAAGAATGTCACGTCCTTGAAATAAACTATCAGATCCTCGAGGTGCTCATGGTAAGGGATCAGTTTCTCGTCTTTCATCTTCCAGTCACCATTTGTCTGGCATATGATCAACTACGAATCAGCAAATACCCGAAGGTGAGTTACGTTCAGATCAAGAGCCACCTGTAAACCAGCGACACAAGCCTTTTACTTGGCCATATTGTTAGTGCAGGGGAAGTTAAGTTTGATAGAGACTAGTACGTTAGATCCTTTCAGTGAAATTAAAATTGCCCAATTCTCTAACCTTCGGCATTGGCTGCCCCGTCAAAGTGCATTACCCATGATTCTTCTGCTTCCTCAGTATCATCTTCCATCATGAACATGATGTCCTCATTGGGAAACTTAGTTCTCAAAGGTTCATAATCTAGCAAAGGATTATCGACAAGATGATCGGCAAGTGCCTGCCCCTTAATCGATTTTTGAGTGACGTACGTGATGTCAAACTTAGACAATAAAAGTTACCATCGTGCGGTTCGTCCAGTAAGAGCCGGTTTCTTAAAAAGGTATTTCAACAAGTCCATTCCCATGAGTAGAATGGCTTGGGATAGCAAGTAATGGCGGAGCCTATGAGTAGCCCATACAAGAGCCAGGCATGCTTTCTCTAGATGAGAATACCGTGTCTCATAATCAGTAAACTTCTTGCTCAGATAGTAGATGGCCTGCTCTCTTCTTCCCATCTCATCATATTGCCCTAAGACACATCTCATCGAGACTTCCGTCATGGAGAGATACATCAGGAGTGGTCTCCCCGGCTTGGAGTGGTACCAACACAGGCGGGTTAAGGATGTAGCTTTTGATTTTATCGAACACTGCCTGGCAGTCACCATTCCATTCAACGGGCGAGTTCTTCCCAAGTAGCTTGAAGATCGACGTGCAGATTAGGGTTAGCTGTGTAATAAACCAACTGATATATTATATTCTGCCTAAGAACCCTCTAACCTCTTTCTCAGTAGATGGTGGCGGCATTTCTGTGACAACTTTAACCTTGACTAGGTCGACCTCGATCCCTTTCCTGCTGACAATGAATCCCAATAGTTTTCCTGACATGGCGCCAAATGCGCACTTCTGTAGATTCAGACATAATCTATACTTTCTCAACCTCTCAAACAACTTCTGAAGGTTTACCAGATGATCACTTCGCTCCGGTGACTTGGCTATCATATCATCGACATACACTTCAATCTCTCAGTGCATCATGTCGTGAAATAGTGCAGTCATAGCCCTTTGGTACATTACATCGGCATTCTTTAGTCCGAACGGCATAACGCGATAGTAAAAGGTTCCCCAAGGAGTGATGAATGTCGTCTTCTCTCAATCTGCCTCTGCCATCCTAATCTCGTTGAATCCAAATAATTCGTCCATAAAAGAAAGCATCCCGGGCTTGGCAGTGTTATCGACCAAGATGTTGATCTGCGATAATAGGAAGTCGTCCTTCGGGCTCGCCTTGTTCAAATTTCTAAAATCAATGCACATGCAAAATTTTTCGTCCTTCTTTTGCACAGGCATAATATTGGCTAGCCACTGCGGGTACTTAGATACCATGAGGAATCCTATATCAAACTATTTAACTACCTCATCCTTGACTTTCAACATCCACTCGGGTCAGAGACGTCTTAGCTTCTGCTTAACCGGCTTCATATTGGGGTAGAGAGGCAACTCATGCTCGACCAAATCGGTGTCCAGACCAGGCATGTCCTCGTAGGACCAGGCAAAAATGTCTTGAAATGATCGAAGGAAGTCGATCATGTTTTTTCTTTCTTCGAGAGATAGCGATGTTCTGATTTTCGTAATTTGAGGAATCTCCTCAGTCCCTAGATTAACGTCCTCAGTTTCTTCAACAATGGGGGTAGGGCCATGCTCAAATTCGGCAAATCGGTCAAGGAGCTCATTGGGGAGCTCCTCCAAAGGGATATCTTCATCCAAACTTGTAACACCTATCTCTTCTTATATTTCTATAGGAAAGGGGTGGATTTTATGTGAGACGGGTATTTAGATTAAGGAATCTTTTTATGGGATTTTATTTGAAATTTTAAATGATAATATTTTTGAACTTTATATATTTTCAATGTTTTTAGAATTTTTATTTTCTTTGGAGACGGATCCATGGCAGCACAAGTCAGTGTATATACAAGGTATTACCTGCCAAGGGCTTATTTCACTTTTTATAGGTTATTTTTTTTTTTAAAATGGGTGTCGAATTTTAGGCCACTCCTTGCTTCTAGGGTTTGGGGCAAAGATGCCTAGTTGCATACCTGAGAGGTCGCACCTTTACCTATTTGGATGGAGGGTGTTGACTGATACGGCCCTTCAGAGTCAGCCTCTATTATGTTGATCCCTATTTCATCTGAGATGATGTCCTCAAACGTTAACATAGTTTTATGGTGATTCACCACAGGGGAGTTTGTTTAGGTATAGATCGATGTTCCTCAAAGAGGGATAACACAGCCAAGTCTATCTCCAGGCTGGGAAGGGTGATGTGGGGATTGGTGGGGTGAACAGGTGCTGTGGGATTATGTGGGGTTAATCAGGTCACCCCATTTCAGTCGATCTTCACAACCTCGACACTCACAAATGAATTTCTGATATGTGGTATGGGACGAAGTTTTTCCTCTATGTGTATCCCCCTAGCTCTCGCAACCGTAGTCACACGGGCTTTCTCCTTAGCCTCTCGCACTTCTTCTATGGGCTTGTAACCTGGCCCAAATATGACTTTTTGGCCCCCCTTAGCTATGTCGGGCTCCTTCCTACATTAAGTCTGGGCCCAAGTCCCCTTCCTTTTTGATAGCCCCATTTTTGGAGCATGGCCACTGCCGCTACCATTCCACCTCTGGTTCTTAGAATGATGCCCTCAATGGGCTCCGAGAGTACTGTCGATACCTCATATTTGAAGTTCTGAAGGTTGACATCCTCAGCGGCGTGCAACACATTCAACACTTTGGGCTTTTCAATGTTGTTGGGGGCTTTTTCTTTCTCGCTTGCCCTTCACAGATGATAGCGATGATCTTATGCCCGGGCACGAATTTGAGTTTTTGGTGCAATGTGGATGGGATTGCTCCAACTTCATGTAGCCACGGGTGCCCTAATAATAGATTGAACAAGGATTTGATATCCATCACTTGAAATAATATGGAGAAGGTCATTGGTCCAATCAATAGCTCAAGGTCTACTTCTCCCATTATCTCTCTTCGTATGTTATCGAAGCCTCTGACACTAGTTCTCGTGGCATGCAAGGATCTACCCCAATCTTGGTGGCGGTTCTCAGTGGGCATATGTTTAAAGCAGACCCATTATCGATTAAAATCAAGGGGCTTATCATATTTCTGGACTCAATAGTTATATTTAAGGATTTGAGTGACTACCTCTTTCCTCTGGTAAATTAGCATCTGAAAATGAAATGGCATTTGGAGCCATCACTTGACCAATTATTTGCTCGACTTCATCCGAGCTAACCTGAGGCGATACATGTGAATTTTTTAATGCTCCCATTACAACTTGAAAATGGAGTGGGGATATCATTAACAGATCCCATACAGTAATATGAGTAGGCATTCTTCTCAGCTGAGTCTCTAGTATATGTTCTCGACTCATTTTTTCAAAAGGATTAGTAACACTATCTTTCTTTCCCTCTGGTTGGGCTTGTGCTGTTGTTGGTCCTTCTGGCTGCTTTGAAATCTTCTCGGATTAGGTAACAAAGTTCATTGCCCCGTCTCTATTGCTGTCAGCATTGATATTAGTTTGTTCATAACTTAGAGGGACCTCATGAGGATCGTAGGTTGGTCTCAAAATTTGAAATGGTATAGCTGTTGAAATCGGATGCACTTGCACTGCAGACTCCGGGGTTGTGGGTAACACTTGATTCACTGCGGTGATAGCTGGTTGGGTGGAAAAATTGGGCCAAATGGGGGTGGTGAAGCTTGTGGGTGATTGTACCAGGGGTAAAGGGGTAGGAGTAGGCCATTGGTAGCTGATTGGTGCTGGCGGGAGATTGGGGCCATGATGGGCTATCGGGTAATTAATGGGGTTGTGGTGTATGGTTAATATGCATTTATATGCACATAATTAACAGGTGTGGGTGATGGGAAATAAGCCCTAAGATCTAAGGGATCAACTCACGGTGCTGCATTGGGAAAATAAACTGATAAATTTAGGGGTTCAATCACCCCAATATTCCTTTCTTCACAATTTCTCGGCAAAGGTGCCACATAGCTCTCCCGATCACTGATGTAATCTGACGGATCAAATTTGAACTCCTCACTCTCTTCTACCATCTCGATGGTGGGTCTGGGACCTGTTCCTTGGTAGGATGTGGGGGTAGTGGCACCTGATGAATATTTGCGTGCTGGTTCACTTGGGAGGGAGCTGGTGGAACGATTTTCCTGGTGTCGATTAAATCTTGGATCGCGCTCTTCAATGGGAAGCAGCGATCAGTCGAGTAACCCCAAACCCTGATAAACATTACAATGAGTATTAGGGTCATAATTCTTTATGATTGGGTGAGGAGGAGGTTGTGGTTGACAAATAGTAACTAATCCCTTTTCTATTAGTAAAGGCAAAAGTACACTTAAAGATTGTCCTAGGGGCGTAAACACTCGATCGTAGTGGGCTCTCCTCTGCTCCAGAGTCATCTGCATGCTTTGTCCATTCCCTGCTCTTTGCACCTGCTCAGTTCTGACTGGTGCTGGCTGGGCTGCTTGAAATTGGAATGGGGTTATATTATTATTGGGCCTGGTGTTGGTAATGTTTTGGATATCGGCCCTATTCTCTTCTCGTTCCTTTGTTCTAAAAATCTTCTAACCCCACTGGATCCACTTGGTATATTCTTGTTCAGGCGACCCTCCCTGATAGCATCTTCACAGTGATTGTCATTCCTTACCAGATCAAAAAAGATGGACTACTAGTAGTACACTAAAAAGTCTGAGATCACTGGCAGGATATTTTTAGAAATCATTTCTATTTGCTCATCATCAGGTATCCTGTTTCTAACCTGAGTTGCCAATGCTCTCCAATGCCCCAAATAAGCTCTGAAGGTCTCATTTGGGTTCTGCTTCAAATGGGCCAAATCTAACTTATGTGGTTCAATGTCTATATTGTAGACATATTGTTCCTGAACCAAGTGTGTCAAGTCCTTCCTTCTAAGTTTTCATCATAGATGGTTCCAAAGATATAAACCATCTCAAGGTTGGATCGGTCAAATTATTCTAAAAGACCTTTATCAATAGTCTTTTGTCCCCTCCATACTGGCACATCTCCCCACAATAAGACTTGAGGTGTGCTATGGGATTGCAGGTGCCATTGTATTTATCAAATGCCAGCATTTTAAATCTGGGAGGTAAGGGAACCTCAGTGAACAAACACAAATCTGAGAAGTCTGTGGCATGGATTTTAGCACCACTGATCTTTAACAACTACTTCTAGATTTTATCTAACTGCTCTTTCAATTGTTCTGATTCCTTGAATATGGGGGCCACTTTTTTAGCAGTTGGTTGGACATCACTCTGGGCTACCAGGGGGTGGGAAATTATAGGAGGGTTAAGGCTGGTCAATGTCCCAGCATAGGCTCCACTATTTCTAATATCATCCTCTTCATATTGCTGGTCTACATAAGGTATAGTTAGGGCAGGGTTCTCTGGTTGGTGCTGCATGGATTGGAGGGGACTGGCATGAATGGGGGTTGGGTGAGTCCATTGGGGATGAGAGAAGGTTTGTTGAATGATGGGATGAGTGGAAGTTAGATTTTGGGGTGGGGCCTGATGAGGCCATTGGACATGGGGAAAGGCTTGAAATTGACTTTGGGATGTTGGGATATGGGTGAATTGGGGTTGATGTAAGGCATGAGTTTGAGTTTTGTATGAGGGTTGTGAATGGGTGAAATTTTAAAGGAATTGTGAATGGTATGGGTGTGAGGCTCTATGGTTTTGCTGGGCTTAGGTTTGAGTTATGAAGATTGGGAAGGGTTGGGCTATGAAAGTTTGGCCCATGGATCCTTGGGAAGCTTGGGCCACCAAGCCTTGGTCATGGTAAGTGTGGCCCAGGGGGCCTTGGTGGGTATGGGCCATCGGGCCTTGATGGGTCTAGGCCCTTGGGCCCTTGGTGGGTATGACCCATTGGACCTTGATGGATATGGGCCATGGGCCCTTGGTGGGTTTGACCAATTGGGCCCTATGTGGGTCTGGCCCATTGGGCCTTGATGGGTATGGGACATGGGCCCTTGATGGGTCTAGCCCATTGGGCCTTTATGGGTCTGGGTCATGGGGTTTTAGGCGATGGGGCCTTGGGATATGTGGGTAATGAGGGTTTGGGCCATTGGGCCTTGGGACATGTGAGAAATGGGGGTTTGGAATATTGGGCCTTGGGGCATGTGGGAAATGGGAGTTTGGGCTATTGGGCCTTGGAGCATGTGGGAAATGGGGGTTTGGATGGTGTGGATGATGGGGGGTTGATGCAGGTCATGGGGTAATGATGCATGAAGGCTTGATAAGGTATGGGATCGATCCATGGATCTGTGGTGTGGATGAGAGGGGATGTGTTGGGAGGCCTTCCACTTGTTGTAAGTTTGGAACATCTCCTCCATCATGGCCATGGAAGGGGGATTAGATGGAGATGGGTTATTTGATGGATGGAGTGGTATGGATGGGGTGTGTGAAGAGGAAAAATTGGGCATGACCCGAGTGAGGAGTGGGATATGGGGTGGATTGGAGAAATGAGGTGGGGCATTGGTGGATGGGTTAGGCATGTATGGGGGAGATGTATGGGGCATAGAGGTGGAGAATGAGAGAGAAAAGTTGGTCATGACTTCGCAAAAGATGGGCATGACTTGGGTAAATGGAGGGATGTGTGGGGGATTGGATGTGGTATGGATGGATGTGGGTGGACCGGGTTGGGCGGATGAGAAATAGGTTATGTTAGTTAAGGTAGAGGATGGGTTTTGAACGGGTGTGGAAGGAAGGTGAGATGGGTTGGGAATGGTCATGGATGAAGGCATGGCTTGGAAAAATGACGGGAAATTTAGATTTTAGGTATTTTAGGAAGTGGTGGAAGGGAAAATAGGGGCACCGAATGGGCTGGTTATGGTGAGGGGGTGGAAGCAAAGGCTTCTTCAGTATGAGAATGGTTGGAGAATGTGGTGGGGATGAGTCGGGATCGGCGTAAGCTGGGTCCACAGCCCACGACATATCTCGGTATTGGCCTCGGATGGGGCCCATAAAGCTTCCTCCTCCCCCTATGGGATGATGGAGGGTAAGATGATGCCGTTGTGTCGGCACCAATCAAGATTATATTTTTGGGTTTTTTATTTAAATTTTATTTGAATTTTTATAAGTGAAAAGAAATGAGGATTTCGGGGCCTTTTAAATTCCCTTCTCGGGTCGCTCTCATACCCTAAATAGGTCCTACGGAAAAGGTTTAGAAGCGCTTCGAAAGAATCAAAGGGAAACCCCTTGATCTATTGAAGGCACAGAAACTAATGCAAACAACCTGATCGCCCGAAACGAATAAAAAAAAAGTCACCTTCTTTTGACCGGCGAGGGCGTATTGGGTGTCGAAAGTTGTGGGGCCTATCTAGGGGCACTAAAGGCACTGATTAGGGAGTTCGGGATGTGAAGCAGGCCACCAGATTCAGGCTACTACTGTGTACCCAAAGCTGGCACAACTATTAGGTGCGCCAGTTTAAAAAGTCCCCCTTTTTATGTTGGCGCAACTATTACATGCGCCAGTGTAAATTTGCGGATTTTTGGCTTGGCGCAACTATTAGTGGCGCCAGGCTAAAACTGGGTTCCAGATAGTTTGATAGCAATAGTTCCAGCCCGAAATGAGTCTCCTAATTGGTTTTTTCTGGAAGTTGGGCTTCCGGGGATTGACTATTCTAATGATACGTCTCTTTCCTCACCGATCCTAAGAGTTTAGAGGCCAAATTGGGTTCACTATCGCTCTCTTTTTTTTCGAGTTTTAAGCTTGGTAACGAGAAGGTCATCCACCCGACATACTTCAAGTGCAAGCACTTTTCTCAGGTACTAGGTGGGCTGGAACTTTTTTGAATCATCACCACTAGGGGCTGCCACTGTACTAAGACCCGGGAGTTTGTATGTGTGCCTAAATAAACCAACCCTTGAAAATCGACCCCACAAAAATTAATTTAAATCCCCTTTGTTGGTTCAATTTTATTTTTTACTTTTAAGGAAATTTTCTTAACTTCAAAGACCGGGGGTGATGATCTCGTGCCGCCTCTACGGGCCAATGTTCACTAGTGGAATATGATTGCGGAATTAAAAGTGCAAGTAGGCCTGCCAAAAGGCTAAGACACTTGAAATGACAAAAATATAAGGAATTTAAATGACAATACACAAGTAGACCCATCGATCGGCTAAGGTGCTTGAAATGATGGAAACGTAAAGAAATAGAATGCGGTGTGCAAGTAGGCCCGCCAATCGACTAAGGCTAGTAAATGACGTAAAAGTAGGGGTAAGTAAAACGACGTAAATGGAGGGGTGAGTTAAAAAAAAAAAAAATAGTAATAAAAGGGTTACTAAATAAAAAATAAAATGGCTAAATTCAAGTGGAAGCTCTACTAGCTAGTCCCCAACAGAGTCGTCATCTGTGCAACCGTGGATTCTCATCAAACCTGTCACGATGTTGCACTCACTATAAAATATTTAGAGTCACCACCAAGAGCTTTTGGTGTCCCAGGAAACCTAGATCAATTTTATAAGCACCAAATATGACTCTGAATCCGGTCTACGCCAAAGGCTCTTGGGTAGGGGATTCGGTTATCGATTGGGAAGGTGTTCGACAACCAATTAGCCTGCTTAATGCGGTCTCTACTTATGGTCAAAATAAAAATAATATAAAAGAAAAGAAAAATGGTTCATCTTGCCTAAAGGGTCTTAAAATCCTATTTGTGCCCCTTCATTCCTACCAAAAATTCGACGGTGTAACAGCACAAATGAGTGGATAGAGGAAGGACCAAGAAGGTAGAAGAATAGAGGGGAGAGCTAGAGCTCTCGGGCCCTTGTTGCACCACTGTGGAGCCTTGCGTTGGTTTGCTTCGGTGAGCTTTTAAAGACTTATATGGTGAGAAATGAGGTTCTAACTCCTAGGGCTAGATAGCTAAGAGGTAGAGAGGGAAGGGTAGGGGTAACACACACCTAACCTAGAGCTTCTGGGTGAAATGCTAAGGTCTAAAGGAAGTTTCAAAGTTCTGGAATTTGTATGGGAAGGTGCACTAGAGGAGAGAGAGAAGGGATTCCTTAATCTCTTAATTGTAAATTTTTTCAAGCCTTGTAAAGGGAGGGATGCCTCTCTATTTATAGGAAAAAGAGAGGTTAGGAGGGTGCTTAGAGGATAATTTGGATTAGCAATTAGGTAATCTAGCCATCTAAGGTTTCTTGAGATTTTTGGAGCCTTGAAAAGTGTGAAGAGTTGCTCCAATGGTGGATGATAGGGTGGGGCTTTAAACCATTTAAGATGTTGCACATAGATAGTAAATGAGTACAACAGAACTAGCAAAATACACCCCAAGGGTCAAGATGGTCAATAAGTCAAACCCCAATCTCAAAATTTGAGGTAAAAACTTAGGGTTACTATTCATATGCCTGACACAACTATTAGGTGCGCCAAGCATATGTACAGTAATACAGTGATGCTACAGTGGCCTGGAAGTTGGTTGCCCGTGGGGGGACCCACCTTATAATTGGTGCAACTATTAGTTGCGCCAAGCCATTTCTAGGGAGAAATGGCTTGGCGCAAGTAATACTTGTGCCAAATCCCTAGGGGGTTCAGTTGAATTTACCATTCTGCCCTTATGCTTCGGAATGCGATATCTTCTCGCATACAGCTCTGATTGGGGTGATTCTTAGCTCGTTAGAAAGCTGAGGACTTCTACTTTTCAATGATATGAGATTCAATTGTTGTATAAGGTCACAGCTAGTCCTAGTATACCACTCTTCATCCATTGCTCGAGAAAGCTAGGTTCAGGTCCGAAATGAGTTCTAAGGGTCAGGATGAGTTTCTAAGGGTTTAGGGAGGTTCCTAAGGGATCTAAGGGGTTTCCTAAAGGTTTAGAGTATCTCCTAAGGTTTCAAAAAGGTTCCTAAAGGTTTCATACATGCCATCAAAAGCTCGGAGGTGTGCCTCTCTCGAAATGTGTCTCGATCGAGCCTTGGGCCAAATTTGTGTGTCTACAATTATGTTTGTCAATGAGCTCTCGTAATTACCCTTATCACATTATGACAAAAAGGGAGAAAATTTTTAATATTGTTTTATATATACCCTGTTACACTTAATCTTTTTCTGTTTTATTATTTCAGGTAACAGGTAAAAGTACCAATGTGAAAGATATCTACAAATAGATAGTCTTTAGGTCAGTTAATTTACTTGGGAAATAGTTTAGGGGAGCAAATAGAGCTATAATTTGTACATTGCGTACTAGATTGATGTATAGGACTTAGATGAGAGATCAGAATATCCAGAATATCCATCTTAGATGACTTAGAAGATGAGGATTTTCTTTCTCTCTTTTTTTTTGCAATTAACTCCCCTCTACTTAGATGACTGATGACCTGATGCCCAGGGTCAACTCCCGTTTCAGGCGATATATGTACCTTTAGTAGGTCCCACGGCGGGATCCGACACACTTCGAAAGAAGCGAAAGGGAACCCTTTCGTTCTATTGAAGGTGAGGGAATCCACGCAAATGACCCGATCCCCCAGAGCAAATCAATAAGAAGTCGCCTTCTTTTGACTGGGCGGGGGCATATTGGGTGTTAGAGAATGTGGGAGGCTACCGCGGACACTAATACCGCTAATCGAGGAATTGGGGTGGTGGATTGGGCCTCGTGTCGGTTACTCTGAACCGATATATCGGTGTATATATTATACGCCGACTAAAAAATGCTGATTTGGTGGTATATATATTATATATGCAGCTTAAATCTGAGGATTTGGGGTGGCGTATATATTATATCGCCTATGTAAATCTGGGGCTATTGTTAGCGTATATATCTATCTGTAGGAAAAAGGTTCTTTGACGGTGGGAATAAGCCCGAATGTGGGTCTTTGAACTGGTTTCTTGGGAGAAATGCTCCCGGGGACTGCTGTGTTTGTTATCGGGTCCCTCCTTTCCGTTTCCTTGGGATGCACGACTGAATTTTGGGTTTTCTACACTCTCACCAATGCGGGTTTTACGGCTTGATCAGAATTGGCAACCCAACCGATATACCTCCGGCGCAAGCGCCTTCTCAGGTACTGGAAGGGGTGGTTCTTTTCAGGATCATCACCACTAGGGCTGCCGCCTTACTGGGAATCGGGTAAATTGTATCTGTGCCTAAACCCCCCGAAAACTACCCAAAAACGTAAAAATAAATTCAATTATGTCCCCATACCGTTGGTTCACTTTTAATTACGAATTTTTATAGGGGAGTGAAATTAAGTCCAAAATCGGGTCGGGGATGACAAACCCGTGCCGCCTCAACGGGCCGGCGTTCAAAGGTGAAATATGATGACCGAAATAAAGTGCACAAGTAGGCCCGCCAAATGGCTAAGGCTTGTAAATGACCAAAATTTAAATGATGTGAAAATATATGCGAGCGGGCCCGCCAAACGGCTAAGGCAGTTTAAATGACTAGAATCATAAAAACTGGAATTTAAGCATGCAAGTAGGCCGTAAGCAGCTAAAACATAAAGGACGGAATCGTAGGGGTGAGTACGTTAGTAAAAACAATAAAAAATAACAAAAAATAGTAGTAAATTAGAACAAAAAACAGCCATGGTTAGTAAAATAACAAAATAAAAGGAAAGGCCAACAAGAGGGGAAGCGCTAGGGTGAATTCCCCAGCAGAGTCGCCATCTGTGCGACCGTGGAACCTCTCAAACCCGTCGCGGCGATGCGCTCACCTTGGATAAAATGTATAGTCGCCACCCGTAGCTTTTGGTGACCCGGGAAACCTTCAAATCGATATTTTGAGCATCGAAGTGCTAAATATGACTCTGATTTACCGGTCTTTGCCAAAGGCTCTAGGGTAGGGGCTTCGGTTATCGATCGGGAAGGGTCTAGGCACCCGATCAACCCGCACGTAGCGCTCTCTATCTATGGCCAAAAATGAAAATAAAAAGGGCGGAGTTTCCCCTTGCCCAAAGGCAATACGGTCCTATCAAGCTTTGAGCCAAACCAAAATTTTGGCGGCTTAACGGCTTGAATCCTTGGACGGAGGAGACACCAAGAAGGTAGAGGAATAGAGGGGTGAGCCGGAGCTCACGGGCCCTTGTTGCACCGTGGAAGATCTTCGCTTTGGCGTCCTTCCGATGGCTTAAATGGTGTGAAAATGGGTTCTAATGCTAGGATTCAATAAAGTAGGGGGTGTAGAGTGAAGCTAGAGGCTATGTTTTAGCTAAAGGGAGTGATCTAATGGTGGAAATGGATTGGAAAAGATGAACTAAGCTTGCTGGAATTCTGGAAAATGAGTGCACTTTCTCTCACTAGGGTTCTCTCTTGGGCTCCAAATCCTTAACCTCCAATTTCTACCAACCCTTAAGGAAGAGGGAGGCCTCTCTATTTATAGAGAAGGGATGGGTTAGGGGGCTTACTTAAGAGCTAATTGGTTTAGCAATTAGGTAATCCCCCATCTAAGATTTTTTGGGTTTTCAAGGTCCTAGGGTTTTGGGAAACTGGTTTCAATGGCGGATGATGGGGTGAGACCATGGGTGACTTAAGGGTTGCCAATAAGCTCAAAGGGGGTGCAACCAATCTCAAGACACCCACCTCAGCCAAGGGGATAGTCAAAAGGTCAAACTAGATGGAGGAAATTCGAGCTACTGATGACAGTTATTGTAGCTAAGTGGGCGTATATATTATATACGCCCAGTTTAGGAACAGTAATTTTCCCAAAAATCAGGGGAGTTTTGAGAAGATGAAACCCGTGGTGGGTCCCACCTATACTGGGCGTATATATTATATACACCCGGCCAAATTTTCCCCAAAATAGGCAGGCGTATATAATATATACGCCTGAGTAATCTGGGGTAAAAATGGCTGGGCGTATGTAACATCTACGCCTGAGTAAAATTCATGATTTTATGTGAAACCTAAAATGGCCATAACTTTTGAACCGTAGCTCCAAATTGGGTGATCTTTAGCTCGTTGGAAAGCTGAAGAAGTCCTCTTTCCAATGGTATATGGCTCATCCATGGTACTAGTCTGTGTGAAATTCTGTAGCTCTCCTCCCATCAACCGCCAGAAGGGTTTAAGTTAGGTATGGGGAGGGATTCTAGGGTGTAGGGGTGGCTTCTAAGGATTGGGGGAATGGCTCTAAAGGTCATAGAGTGATTCCTACTGGTCTAGGTAGGTTCCTAAGGGTTCAGGGGGGTGCCATCGGAAGCACAGGGGTACATCTCTCCCGAAGTACAGATTGATCGGGCCTTGGGCCGAATTTGGGTGTCTACAGGAGGAAAATGTTAAATGGGGGATAGCTGTGCTGTTGTGATCGCCAGTAGTAGATATGTATCGAAATTGCAACACATCACTGATCACACTTTATGGGGTGTGGGTTAACTCCGTTGCTGAATGTCGGTCGATCGATTCCAACAACTGTAGTCTGTCTGACCTAGCCTTCCAATCCTACTCTAAGTCTAGTTAGCTTTATTTTTGTATCCTACTCTAAGTTCAACTGAATGCAAGTTTCTTTGTATTACTCTAACTCTAACTGACTGAACTTTCTACTACTGCTCTAACTTTAATTAATTTAGTTTTCTAATGTTACCCTAATTCTAATTAATTTAATCTCCTAATACTACTCTAATTCTAATTAATTTAGTCTCCTAATGCTACTCTAACTAGGAAAAAAAAGGGGGTTGTGGGCTGTAATGCTAAGGAGGATCCGCCCCATTCCCGGGTACCCTTTGTAAGCTCCCTTGGGCAAATCGGTTGGCTAAGGCAATTTTTATAAGTGTTAGAGATGAAAAACTAAATTTGAATTGAAGATGGAGTTAAAGTTAGAACTGAGAACTACGAACTAGAAGTAAGAAATCAGGAACTAGAACTAGAAATTAAGAACTAAGATCTAGAACATAGAAAATTAAGAACTAAGAACTAGAAATTAAAACCTAAGAACTAAAAGTTAAAACCTAAGAACTAGAACTCAAGAACTGGGAAGAAATTACCTGAAGTTAAGTGCTTCTTCCTCCTTCCAGGACCTCAGAGAGAAAGGACTCGAGCTTGGGAGAGGACTGAGCTCGAGCAAGGGGAGATTTTTATTGAAATTGATGTGTTTGAGTGTAGGGTAGGAGGTTTTTTATAGGCATCAGGCTAATTTTGCGCGTGTGGCTATGTGCACAATTGACCAATTGAGCGCATGGCACTTTGCGTGGAATTGAATTAAGTGCGGGATCTGTAGCGCTTAATTTAGTTTGAGTCGGTCACAGACTCGAGGATGGCTGACTGACCAGGTGTCCTAGTTCCATTAGGGCTTGGAACTAATTCCACCCATGTGTATCTACATGGAATTCGATTCCGCGCACTAGAGCATGTACGAGATCATGGAGTTCGGGTAGTCTTGGGAAGTAGAGTTCCAGTCCAGTTCTGGAATGATTTCGCATGTGGTTCCACACGTGGGATTTATTATGTTCGGTTAGGTATGCACAGAATTAGGAACTTCAAGCGGTGCACGAAAGTCTGTGCCTAGTCCAAGTGGGACTAATTATCTGCGGATGGCTTTGAGTGTAATTTAATTAAGCACATAGTAGCGTGTGCTTAATCTGGGTCCTAAGGAGGTACGCGGGAAGAGCAAGCCTCGTCTAAGTGGGACCAATTACGTGCGTGTATCCATGTGTACAATCAAATTTCATGAGTCTGTAGGTGTATAGAATTTGGGATCTTCCCAGATCGGATAAGGTTCGAGCCACTGGGCTATTGTTTTAGCTTGAGTCTCAACCATATATAATTTTTTCAGTAATGGTCCCCATATTTAGAGTTTTAAGGTCTTCGGAGAAGGACAATCCTTTTCTAGATAGTGGATAGGGTCAAAGGTTGATTAAACAGGTTTGTATACTCCGAGAGGGTAAAATTGCGGTGTCTACAGATGTCCCTCTTCGGTGCATTCTTGTGGAACAAGAATGCATCGAAGAAGTAGACACCCCTCTTCCGAGGTGCCTTCTCATTTTTTTGGGATATCACAAGTGTGAACCGAGGAGTTGACATGAAGTGTTTGGCCTTTCTTATCTATTAGTGCAAGCTAAGGGGAGTATTCAAGGGCCCGGTGGTAGTTGTGGAGAGGTATGTCCTCATCCGTGGGTGCAAGTTGCATCCCGTCGCATATCGCAACCTGTTGTAAGGGGTAGTAAAATAGAGGGAAATTGATGCAATCAAGGTATCGGGGGGCGTCATATGAATGTCCAGAGACAAGGTCAAGTGAACAGATAATAAGATATAATATGATGGCGATGGCTTTTGCAAGTCATGTCAGATCGGGCGTGTCATTTCTCACACTAACAATGAGTCAGGGGTCCCTTTCTAGTGGACATTTATGATTTTTCGAAGTTGAGTATACTTCGTGTTCGATTTCCTAGGGGAAACAATGGATTGGGGTGATGAGATGTTAGAGTTTCACAGGTTAGGATTTTTAAAGGTTGGGTTTTAACTTAAGATCAATTCGGTAAAAACTATAAAAAATGTGTCTTCTGAGATGTCACTGAGCAAATCCATCGGTATGGGATTTATGGACCAGACCATTGTTTGGTTGTCAAGACAATGCTTGGTATGCCAGATACTCCGTCTAACCTCCTCGCGGATACTGATGATTGTCTCTTATTAGAGGACTATAGTGATTTATGTGTCAGGAGAGTCGGGTTTTGAAAATGTTTGACTTAATATTAGCTAACTATATTTTACTTTGCAAGAATATCGAGTGGAGGAGAGAGTGATTCTTACCTAGTTCATCTCACGATGGGATGTCCAGATCGCTTATTGAGATGCTCGCAATGGAACTTGATAATTGATGGGCACTGTTATTTCGTGGTGGTCACATGATGGGACATCAGAGGGTATTCTATCCTCTTTTGTTTCTACCGTGGCAGGGTCCGATAGTTGTTGTGTGATGGGACATGCTGTTTATTGTGATGGGATATTTTAGGAGGGTTCAGATTTACTAGCTTTTTCATGATGGAACATTTGTGAACCTCCCCTTTTGGTTTGTCAAGTTTCGGGTATAGTGGTGGGTTGGTTTAGTTTATCACGATGAAACTTTTCATAATTGGTGTTTATTATGGGACGTTGGTCAAGATTGTCAGTGTGGTGGGACCTTTGGGAGGTTCGGTTTTATTTTATTCATTTATTTCTTTCTTTCTTTTTGCGACGGGACATGGGTTGAGCCTTCCTTTGGTCACGTGGTGTGCGAGGTCACGCGGTGGGGTTTGATTGTTATGTAATGGGGTTTGTTACATTTATTTCTTTCTTTGGGAGATCTTGGGTTATATGATAAGGTCGGGTTGTAGTTACGTCATAATGAGACTTGTCTCTAGTGTTATGGTGTGGCGGAGTTTCGGTGATAGTGTGCTCATGGGTGTATGGTGGGGTTGTGTTGCGATGGAACTACGGGGGTGTGTGCGGGATGTCGGCAGCCTCCTCTTTGGTTGTGATGGGAATGGGGAGAGCGATTCCGATCGTGGTGGGCCAGGTAGCGGGTGTGCGATGGGAATGGTTTGTCTTATGGCTGCTTTGTCCTCATTCGGTTGTCGTTATTGCATTTCTATGGGACTTTTATTCTCGTTAGCATTTGTATTTTTATTTTTTCAAAGCTCTGATTGTGTGAGGTGAACTGAAATCTTTAGGTTATGTTACGACGATGGGACTATGAGGGTTGATTTTATTTTATTTTATTTTACTTTTATTTTTTTTGGTTTATTTATCGTAACGGAGTGGGTGATGAGTGTGGTTGCGATGTGGCTGTAGGGGGGTTATTTTCTCATTTTTTTTCATTTTATTTTCTTTTATTTGACTTTCTTGTGTCCATTATTTTAGGGCTCTGGTATGGGTGACGGATTTCATTTTGGGGCATTTATTTTTTGATTAAATTTTATGTATTGGGTATTTTAATTTTTGGAGAACTTTACTTTTGTCATGGTAGAGGGGATTCCATGTGTGTATTTAAGGAATTTGTTTTGATCTTATGTTTGATCTGGAATGGCACTTGTTAGAAATGTGTGAATTTGGGTTTCTAAATTAGCGTGTTGGGTGTTTTAATGCCATTGGCTTATCTATTTGCCATGGATTTGTCTTTCTTCTATGGGCAAATGTCTTATGCAGATTAGTTTATCTTAGTTTGTCATGGATTAGTGTTTCTTTTGGGGGATAAGTCTTGCATGCGTATTAGTTGGTCTTAGTTTACCATGGATTGGTGTTTCTTTTAAGGGGCTAGGTGTCTTGTTTTAATTAAGGTAGATGAAGGGGGCTTGTGGATGGGACACTTGTCATTTTGTGGTGAATAGGGGTTTAGGTTATAAATAGGTGTTTAGGGTCAGGCTTTATTTTGTTATTTTATTTTGGTTTTGTAATTTTAGAATTCGGTGTATTTGATTTTCTTAATGTCATTCCTTCCATTTTATTTTTGATCCCAGGTATTAAATCCTAAATGGTTTGTAATGGTGATTTATATATATTTATTTTGAGAATGAGAGGTATTGGGAATGTGGAGTAGCACTCGAAGTGCTACTATGTTGGGGGAAGAGATGGAAGAGTTAAAGGTGGCGGGAATAAAACAAAGGAAAAGAGCAGGATCAGAGTTCTCGTGATCAGTCCTAGTTGCTCCTTGGTAGGCTCTGTGGATAGACCTTTTGTCAGCCTTTCTTTGGGGAGTCCTCAAATATGCTCTCCATACGTGTATGCCTCAGGTCCAGAGTGGCCTTCTGTGAGTTAGTCTTTCTTTTCCGTTGGCTCGGGGTTCTGAGGTTCTGCTACTCGATCATGTGACTTGGAAGATTGCATCATAAGCAACATCTTAGGGCAAAAAGGAGGTGAAAATGAGATTTATGTTAGCGTTGAGCATATGCTTCCTCTCCGGGGGTCTCCATCATCTCTCCCCCTCTTGTGTACTACTGCTCAGGCGGCTTTCCCTGATCACTCGTGGGCTCGGGAGTCTTTGATTGTTTGTTCTGAGTTTAAATTTGTCTTTCATTTCGGATTTGTATATTTAGGGGGTATGCCTCCAGTGTAACTTGTAATAATTTTGTCTTATTTATAAAAGTGAATTTATTTATCCATCATTTTTATGACTTTATTTTAAGTTTCTTAAATTCTGGCTTAGTTGGATTTGGTTTGGTTTTGGTTTGGTTTAGCCTTGTTAATTTTGATTCGGTCGTAGGTGCATTTGGGTTTAGTTTGGTTGGTGCTAGCGTAGCTAATGGTTATGTTCGGAGCGTTGTTGTGGATTTCTAGTGTGGTGATTTATTGTGTAAAAATCAAGAGAAAACAGAGATGGATTCAGCACAGCTAAAATATCCTAGGCCTGCAAGATACAGGGTCCTTTGTAGTAAGCTTTAAAAGAATGGTGAGTAAGGGAATCTCCACAAGGAGGTTGTTTAGAAATAGGATAAATCTTCAGATCTATAAGAGATCTGACACCCTAACTATCTCTACTTTAGTTAAAAGACAGGGGAGAGCTTTTAAATGAGTTGTCACTTAAACGAAACTACACATAAAATGCAGATTGTTTTGGATCGAATCTGGAGCTTCAAATCTTGTAGAGGGAAGGTTTAAAAACTCAGAAAATGGAGAAGAGCAGCTTGGAGATTGTTTTCACTATAATCAGGTTGAGCTAAGCATGTCACAGGGGTTCAAAAGCACATAAGTCCCTCAGCTGGCCACAGGCACTATCCGCAAACACAGCTGCAGGGCAAAACTTTCGCTCCAAATCACAGGATCCGCCTGGCCTTAAGGCTATGATCTGTCCACTTTAATGGTCATAGACCATCCTATAGGCTTTATCGAATCTATGGATTGTAGTAGATAAATCCAATTGAGGCCTAAGCTCAGATTTACCTTAAGGTTATGATCTGTCCACTTTAATGGTCACAGACCATCCTAGAGATCTCCTACAAAGCCAGGGCCTCAATTAGAATAATTAAAACCACTACAGATGCTGCAATTTCTAGGTCACAGACACAGGAAATTACAGGGATATCAGATCCAGGGAATTCAGATGATATCCAAGAGGTCTACCAGTTAAGTGGGTGAGCTGATCAAGCAACTCCTCAACACAAATCTGATCGAGCACCAAGAGGAATCAAAAGAGCTTTAGATCTAATTAAAACATTAAAAATAACATTTACATTGCAAACTAGGTCACTCTTACAATGAAATGCCCTCAGATCTGTAGTCTATGAAACAATTAACCCTAGCAACACTCAATTACAGATCTAACTCACTCCTCGCTGCTCCAAGGGTTTAGCCAACCATGGTTGGGCTAAAGGAGGGAAAAGGGAATCTCGCTGCAAGCTCTGATCTCTAGAAAATTGCTCAGAAATTCGATCCCCCCAATGGTAATTGGGGGTCCCAATATATAGTCTTCCTTCTCTGTTTTTCTCGCCAAAAATCTCTTCTAAAAGGTTGTCAGAGTTTGTTAGAGTTCTGTTAAAGCACGTGGGTCGGTTAGGGTTTCCTAGGGCATCTTCTAGAATGTTGTGCCGATCACCAAAGTGCCTCGATTTTTGTGCAATAGATCACCAGGTCTCAGCGTGTGCATAGCATGGTTTCTGAGAAATTTAGCATACACTTTCGACAGGTTGAAGAGGATTCCGACAGGTTGAAAGTAAGCTTGTAATTCCTTTCGATAGGTTCCTTGGTCTCTTCGATAGGTTCCGATAGGTTGGGTTTAGCTTCATTGCACTTGATTTGGGGCTTTTGACAGGTTGGAAGAGTGATTCGATAGGTTGAATATTTACATTCTGTCACTTCGATCAGATGACCTTTGTTCCTATCGAAAGGTTCAGATCATTCTGCGATAGGTGCTGTCTCAGCATTCTATTTCGATAGGTTCAGGGAACCATTCGATAGGTTCAATGAACCTTTCGATAGGTCTCCTCTTTCCCTCAGCTAGCTTTCGATAGGTTGAATTCTCTTTCTCTTTCAACTACTCGATAGGGTCTTGGATCCTGTCGAACTCTTCACTTCTGCACGAATTCTTCCTTTTGTTGCTTTCTGATCCTGCCGAACCCTTCAGGTGACTAATTGATAGAATGTTATCAACCTATTCTCGCTTCCTTCACCTTATTCTGTTGCTGGGTCTGCATGATGCTGAGAGCTGACTTTTTTGTGGGCATTTTAAAGTGGTATGCTGCATCATTACCAGATTTTCCTGCTTGCTACAAAATGCACTCAACAGAGGATTATTAGTGTGCTTGTAGGTCCATGAAAGGTCAGGTTAAAGGGTGCAAAGTGGCATTTTTCACCACTTAACAAGCATGTGTAAAAGGGTAAGGGCTTTATCTATTTTGTAGAGTGCGTACGATGGGCGTAAAGTGTATTCGGAGAGTAATAGGGTATGTTTTGTAAGTCTGGGTTGTAGGTGTTATTTTAGAGGTCATTAAACCTTTTAGTTTGGTCTCTGGCCCCTGTTGGTCCGTGTATATTATTTTCTGGCTATAACTAGGGAATTCTGTGCAGATTTGGTGGTGTGAAATTCAATTTCTCATAGGATCAGTAGCGCGTGACTCAAAAGTCAGCGGGGCTATTACGCGTGTTAGTGCTAGTGTGTAATCTGATTTCACGCAGTCATGGATGCGTGGGATTGAGAAGTCAAGCATTACATAGCACGAACTTTCAGGCATCTGTTCTGATTCCATGTGATATAGTTGGCGCGTGTTTCGTATTCCGTGAGGAGGCCATGTGTGAGATTGGATCGTCACATGCATGGTTCGGCGGTGATTGAATTTTTTGCACTGGAGTTTGCGTGTGACTCCAAATTCGTGTGGAGGGAACAACATTTAATAGAATTTTGCGTAAGGGTCCCAGTGCGTAATTCGTTGGGTGTCTATATATTGTCAAGGTTTCTTAATTTTTCTTCATTCCTTTCCTACTCTTTCCTTCTCTGTCCGAAGGCCGATGTCTCTCCTTCCCTTCTTTGTGATTTCTTGCGACCATCGGCCTATGATGACTCCAACTGTTGGCGTAACTTGGAGGTGTCACTATGGTCTCAGAGTTAGTTTAGAGGTGCTGCCATGGTCGACACGGTGGTTACGATGGATGGCATACATCCATCATTATTGTTAGAAGGAGGCGACGATGGAGGAGGTGAAGATGGTGGAAGGGAAGTCCTCCAAATGGATGGGAAGGGTGTTACCTAACCAATTCTCCCTTCGCTATTCTGTTGCTTCTGATTGGACACTGCTCCTCACTTTGTGTCCATTTTAGGGTCTCGACTTTCGTTTTGGGTTGTAGATTATGTTTTTGGTTGTAAATTCAGGGAGTATGCCCCCCGGTGACAATTGTAATAATTTTTGAATAAATGAAATTTTATTTATAATACTTTCTTCATCTTTTATTTCGCATGGTATGTGTGACTTGATTATGTATGTGTGTGCGTGTGTTTGGAGGACTTCACAACTTGTGTTTGCGATCACAAGCCTTCTGGCCTCAGCATATATTTTTTTGTTCAGATTTGATGATTACGTGCCTAGGAATTGGTGTAGAATTCAATTTTGTGCATGCCTTAAGGTGCGAGATCCAACGACTGGCCAGTTAATTATGCGTAGATGAGTTTGTGTTTAATTTGATTATGCGCGCTAAGCAATGTGTGAGTTTGAAAGGTCAGTGGTTTACAAGCTAGCCGAATTGAGGTGACTTTTGGATTCTGTGTGGCAGTGGTTATGTGGAATTTTAATTTCGCGTAAGTGTCAATTCATAGTTTTAGTTTGTCGCTCGCGCGGGTTGATGGTAGGCTTATTTTGCTTATGATGATGGGCACGTGATTCGAAATTGGCACAGCCGTTATAGCACTAGATTCAATTGCACACTATAAGGACTGTGCAGGAATTTCCGATGTTTATAAAAGTAAAAAATTCCTCTCATTTCACCTATGCGCTCTGACTTTTCTTGATTTTTGTGCTTCTCTGCTCTTGAGTGCTTCAATTTCCTTGCGAGTGCGATATCTCATGATCTGTCCATCAGATTCTGACATGGTTTCTTGTATTCTTTTTTATTTCTCGAGTACTTCCTTATGAGATGGAGCCAGAGGTTAGTATGTCCATCTCAGAGTTCATGGAGATGTTGGATGGTGATTGTGTTTCAGAGATTCCAATTGTGGATGGTGAGGGTGTCTTGGAGATTGTTGCTGAGGCCAAGACTCCTGTCGGGGTGGAGGTTCCTCCTGTTACTGAGGGTGCTGATCATGCAGTTCTGCCTCATGCTGAGCGTCCGATATAGATCCCGCTGGTAGACGCCTTCGCGATGAACTGGGTAGGCTTTTGGAACCAAGTGTCTCTTTAGTTTCCTAGGCATTTAGGCTATGAGGTAGATCATCGAGGATATGGAAACCCTATTTACTTTACACAGAACTTGCATTTGCTCATGAGCTATGTGGGCATTCATGCATCATGCCAGTATATAGTTTTAGGTCACATTTTATTTTGTTATCTCATCGTATTATCTTCTCATGTTTACGTGTTTGTCATATATTTCCTACATGCTATTGTCTGTTACTATTTGCGCTGGTCGTCAATTATTTATTAGTATTTTATCATCATTATCATCATTTTTATTTTTTTTGTCATCATTTTGTCATTGTTCACTATTATCACTATCGAGGACTACTTATCTATATCTTGTATGATTGTCTATTTTTATTTTTCGTTAGTAATTTCACCTTATGTTTTCGTGTTTTGTTTCATATGTTTAGGAGCCCCTCTCCCTGTTTATCAGTTCTGCATGGGCCAAGTCTCATGCATGGTGTCGAGCTCTCCCTGCATTCATGCAGGTGAGGCAGGCCCATCCTAGGGCTCGAGCCTTTCCACCCTGACGTCCATCTGGTTGAGGCCATAGTAGAGAGGTGGAGGGAGGTGCATCAGACCCTACTATTTCCTACGGCGATGATGTTGTTGACCCTTAAGGATTGGTATCGCGTCACTTGGGTGAGGTTTGAGGGCGTGCCGGTGACCAGGTAGATGCAGTCTGATTACTAGGTTGCAAGCATGGAGTGTTTTAGGCTCAAGTATGCTTCTAGTGGGTCCGGGCCTGGGATGATTCGAACCACATGGTTCTTCAACACCTTTATGATAGGGTTCGTTTCCCCGATTAGTCATCCGAAGTCTACAGCAATGTATGAGAAGAGATGCAAGGACATAGAGGCTCTCGCCTCCGTGTTAGAGGTAGGGGTAGAGGCAGATCGTGTTATCAGAGCCTTCCTGATGCCCTTCTTTGGTGGGGTCCTATTTTCCTCCTCTCGCGAGTGTATCACCAGATTATTCTTACCGTTGGTCTAGAGCGAGTCCCTTTGTATGCATGGGGTGCGACGACATTAGCCAAACTTTATGGGCAGTTGTTCCATAGGGCGGGGGGAGTTGCTACTATTGGTGGTTTCATCCCTTTTCTCCAGGCGAGGTTTCAGTTTTATAGGTCTTTTAGGAGTTGTTGCCTTCTTTTAGGAGTTCTGATTGATGCTGGCTTATTTTGCCTTATTCAGTTCTAGGAGTACGACCATTTCACCTTTCTTCCCTCTAGATTTCCTCTAGGGACATTGCTTACATTTCCACATATGTATATGTCGCGGACGTTGATGGGAGATCACCGGAGGAGTACAAACCTCTAGACTATGAGGTGGCTGTTTGAGGATGCGCACCACAGTTAGTTGTGTGTCCACTTTGTTTTGTTAGTTCCATTTGGTTTGAGTCTTGACTTTTACTGACATATTTGTTTCATCTATTTTTTGAGTGCAGGTCATTTGGAGATCCTATGACAATGGCGAGGGTGTCGATCAGGCCATGATATAGTCTGGATAGGCTCTTTTCAGGCAGGAGATTTGGGTCCTTGTTTTGAGAAGGTGGAGCGAATCCACCTCTCTCATGTTGCGCCCCAGTTGGGGATCCCCTAGGGGGTCCCTTTTGGGCTTTGTCCGAGCTTGTAAAAGAAGAAGGCTGGTCCCTCCGACCACTTCTTTGAGATGAAGATGGCAGATAAGTATTTAAATTTTAGGACTGGGGGGATTGAGTTGACCGGAGCGCAGGATGAGGCTGATGCTCAAGCCTACAGTAGATGGTTTGAGGAGCTCCGTGGCCAGCTTTTCTCTCGAGTCCCCTTTCAGGGGAAGGGGTCCTTTAGCATCGGTGGGCCTAATTCTGCCAGAGCGTTGAGAGAGAGGGTGGTCAAGCTAGAGACGGGCCAGCTGAGCCTAGGAGTTCGGGGGGCATTGGAGGCTCTGCATCTTGCATTGGAGCAGATGGGGAGTGCCCCTGTCCTGACGAGGAGATGTTGTGGTCACTGGCGGCCTCTAACGCTGATGCCAGAGCCGTTGGAGGGGTCAGTTGGAGGAGACCCATCGTGTTCTTGTGACTGTACTCTGTCTTCTTTGATCGCATTAGATTTTACTTGTCTTATTTCGGTGGGTTAATGTGTGTGTATTTTCAGGCAGTGAGGGATGATACAGTGCCTTGCCAGGCATAACTGATCGAGCTGCTTCAGGGTCAGTAGCAGGGTGGCCGTGAGGTGGAGGCCAACTTATGCTCAAAGATTGATAGACTAGTAACTGTTCATATTTGGTTTTGTTAATCATTAGTGTTATCATTTTTATTATTTCTAATGTGTTGGTTGTCTATTATACTTGTAGATAGAGCTCGCTACTACTGGGGTATCAGCTCTAGCGTTCGATCCATCTTCGGCCACATCGTCCAGTTGGGAGGATCCAATGATAACCCAGCTTTGTACTAAGCTAGAGCACTAGGTAAGCTTTTGCGTTCATTTGGTTTTGCTCATTTTATCTAGTGATTATTCTTTCCAATGTCATGTTGGAATATTTTTTAGTGACAGCTTGTTCAGGACCTCAAGCTGAGGGAGGCCACAACATCTTCACTGCGCCTAGAGAGTTAGGTCTAGTATGTGTTTTAGATTACATATGTTTGTCTTGTCTTGTAACTTTTATCTAATAGGTTTGTGTTTGTTGTTTGTTTCTTTGCGTAGGCCATTCCTGACTCTGCTCTTGAGGCTCCTCCTCAGGAGTCTACTCCTCCTCCTACTCAAGTATGTCGAGCCAGTGTAGTTTAATTCTTATTTTTTATGAATATGAGTTTTTCTGATGCATTTTTGTTTGTGTTGTAGCAGCCTACAATGGTACCTCTTCCTCAGCCTATGCCAGTTGCAGATCCAGTGACTTCTATGATAGTCGAGTGCCTTCTTAGAGAGCGGGTACTTGTTTGTTCTTCTTTTCCCTTAGTGTTCCTGCTCATTCTATCTAATAGGTACATGCGATTTTATGTTCTGTGTTCTTATGTAGGCTCATCCGCTGGAGGAGTCTCACCTGGAGGTGGAGCGTGCTCGTGTCATCCCAAAGGCGTGGCGATAGGCCCTTACAGGTGACCCAGAGCCTGTCAGCACGGGGGTTCTCATCGAGATGATGGCCCGCCAAGTAGGTCACACAATCAAGATGGAGACCATTCACCAGATGGTACGTGCTGAGATGCAGGCGACGATAGATCAGTTGCGGTATCAGCTGGAGAGGAGGGATCGAGGTGTCAGTGGGATGGTCGATCATTTGGCTGAGTAAGAATTGGTGGGTACGGGTTCCTCGGCTGGGCATCCTCATCGTACGACCTTGGAGCACGTTAGGGACTCATGAGGACTCTGTCTTTTGTGTTGTGATGTCTGAGGGACCTTCATGCTTGCAGTCCAGGTGAGTGAAGGAGGTTGCATTGCTAGACCCTCCCCTCCCAGGGGTGTGCCCTCCTTCTTCGAGGCTTGGATTAAGGTCTTGGTGGATCCGACTTTTGATCCGCTAGACGATGACACCGAGGGCAGCGGCGAGCAACCATCCCTGAGGCAGTGGAGGGAGTAGGGCTGTGTAGATATTTTTGTATTATTTTCTCTGTTGTATATATAGGGGGTATGCCCTTGGTGAGATGTAAATTTTTTTTGATATATATAGAAATTTTTGTTCAGGTATACCACGTTACACTTTTCCTTTATTTTCCATGCTTTAGCTTAGGCACCGTCGTTTGTGATTGGGACTTGGATGCTCCTTGACTTGGCCCAGTAATAGTTGAAGGTCGCTTATATCTGCACAGGGAAACAAAGTTCATCAATAATTTTATTTCCCCCTTGCTAATTGTCAAGGGGGAGGCGTCTCAGACCGGAATCTGGTAGTAAAGGATCATTGCATTTTTTTACTTTTTTTTTGTCTACTTTTTATTACAAAGAGAGGGAAATAATGCAATAGGGAAAGTGAAGTACTAAAAGAAAATTCTAAGATTGAAAAAAATGCCCCAGTGTAGGCGCGTGATAGGGCAGGCAATGTAGTATTTCTGACAACCTTCCTTGAGCGGTGAGCTTGTTGTTCGACATTCAAGTATAGTTAAGCAAAGAGAGGGAAATAATGCAATAGGGAAAGTGATGTACTAAAAGAAAATTCTAAGATTGAAAAAAATGCCCCAGTGTAGGCGCGTGATAGGGCAGGCAATGTAGTATTTCTGACAACCTTCCTTGAGCGGTGAGCTTGTTGTTCGACATCCAAGTATAGTTAAGCAGGGGGTATGGGAGGTGATTCCTTCTTTGAAATAAAAATTCCCCAGTGTGAAGATATGATGGAGCTTTCTTGGGTCTACGTGGAGCGATGTATGTGTGTGATGACTTAGTTTAGGAGAGAATCCTTTGGTGGTGCCCCTGCCGTACTGGAAAGAGGGCGTCCGATTATATCAGTCACATGTCGGGTTTTACCTTTAATAGTGATTTTCATATCGCAAAGTCTTAGTAGGAGCGAGGGGAGCGGTAGGTGGTAGGTGAGTGCATCAGTCATCATTCATAAGTTTTCGATCTTGCTTCTAGAAATATCCTTAAAAAGGTTATGACTCATTGTTCGAAAATAAAATCAAGGGTGAAAGAGGGAGAAGGCTTAGTGATGTAGGGACAATTTTCTACTTAATAGCTTTAAAAGAGATAGGGAACAGTCTTCTTCTCGGGTGGTGTGTGGTGTCATAATTGAGTTCTCCGTCATACTTTGACACTATCAAAGTCTCATATTCTATGGTTAGCAGGGTCTGTCCTCCTCCCGCCAACTTACGACGATATCTAGTAGTGTAGAGGCACCAAGGAGGCCCTTACGTCCTGCTTATACTTTCCTAACACGGTTGCTAAGAATGTCCTCGTAGTTTGCTTATGCTTCCCTAGGCTCATCGACTTGTTCATTCATTGTATTGCTCTCACTCAAGTATGCTTCTATTATCACTCTCTTTTAATGTCTCGCTTTCGTCTCTCTAGAAGCATATATATATATATATATTGAAAGCAACCTTTGTATATATATTTTGAAAGCAGCCTGCTGACACAAGAATAGTGAGTTTTGATTAAGCCGAGCATCTTTATTTTCTGCGCTCTAACGTTTACTCCAATGGCGGGGGAAGGGGTGAGAGTCGGGTGTTACCTATACTTTCAAAAGAGGTTGAGTATTCTACTATCCTTTCGATCAAATCGCCCGGGTGAGGAGGTGGGCAGTGGGTCAGAAAACTTTGAAGGATATTCTCAGAAACAATGATGTACGACTAGTGAACGAGTCACGATGACTACGGGGTGGCAGCTATAAGTATCTATGTCTGACTATGGGATATGACGATCATGGTGCTAAGGGTAGTATTTTATGAGATGCATGCATCTTGGTTCACGAGCTTGTATGCATTCTTCGGATACGCGGCCACTATAACATATGGTCCTTCCCAGTTTGGCCTTAACTTTCCTTTAGGGTGGGCATGCTTGGAGGGCATGATCTTCTTTAAGACTAACCAATTTCAAAGGTTCGCTGAAGGACCTTCTTATCGTAGGCCCAGGCCACTCTCCTTTGATATACTTGTGCGTGATCAGCTGCCCTTAGACGCGTCTCATCGAGTTATTCTGGCTAGGTGAGTAGAGCAATTCTCTTCTCGTCTATGGATAGCTAATCATCCAATTGAATATGCAGGGATGGTACTTGTATTTCAGAAGGTAGGACTGCCTCCATCCCGTATGTGAGGAGATAAGGGGTTTGGCCAGTAGCCGTGCGAATAAAAATCCTGTAGGCCCAAAGTGCCTCTGATAGTTTAATGGGCCAGTTGGCTCTATTGCTTGTCTCCACTGTTCATTTTAGAATTCGGATCAGCATATTGTTCGTGGCCTTTGTGTTGGTTAAATTGATTGTGCTATGCTTTTTATTATAAAGTGATGGTAAAAATATGATAGCAAAATAAATCAGAAAAAGGGGAGTAAAATGGAATGAAACAACACTAAAACATCAATCTATACACACAGTCCGACAGGATCTAGGGCTGTTGTAGCAAGTTTGATAAGTGAGAGTTTGTCTCACAGGGAGCAATAATCTAAAACTCAAAGGTTGTATAGTAAATCTCCAGATCTGGCTATAGATTTGACAACTCTTAACCTACACTAGAAAGTAAGGTAAAGAGAGGGTGCTTTAGGTGTCACAAAACTAAACTAAACTAAAAATAGAAATAAAACTAAATCTAAAGAAAGGGGGTATAGAAGAATGAAGATGGTGTGATAAAATAAAGTAAAAATATGGAGAAGTAGACAACTATGGGCTAATTTTCACTGTAACTCAGATCAAAAGACTGGATTTGCAGCTTTCCTTCACTTAGCTACAAGCTCAAGTGCAAGGTAGAAGAATCCAACCTAACCTAGAGACATGAACTGATCTTAGGGGTATATTCTATCCACTTGAATGGTCACAACATATCCCAGAGATTTCATCCAAGCAAGAGGTTAGAGCTGAAACTAGAAAACCCTTGCAGACACTATGTTTGTAAGGCTACAAGCTCATGCATCCATAGGACCAAACAGTCCGTGAAAATCAAGTGAAAATCACAAGAAGTCGTAGATTGAATGGGGCAAATCAACTAGTCATTGCTACAAAGTGTCTTGCAATGACATAGCTCTCAAGTCTACAATCTGTGCAAGATCTCAGGTCCATTCACTAAAAATGGTGATGTAAAATAGAGGAGAAGTTGGCTCTGCAACAGTCTCTCACTTGGCTACAAGCACAAGTGCAGAGAAAAAGAATCTGGCTCAGCCCTGTGATCTAGACCATTCTTAGGGTTATATTCCATCCACTTAAATGGTCCCAGAAATCTCATAGATGTGGTCCAGTCAATGGGTTAAACTAGAACAGGAAAACTATTGCAACCACTATGTGTGCATGGCTATAAGCACATGCATCCATAGGCGCATTAAACCCATACAGATCTATATGAAAAACACAAGAAAAATACAAATTTAATGAAGCCTTAAACCCAACATTTCATTGCCTAAAAAGAACTTACAATGATTGGCTCCCAAGGCCACAGTCCTTGCAAAACTCCAAAACTACTCTCCATGTTATTACAAAACCTGATTACACCTTTGATTCAACATAGCTGCTACAAAGAGTTAGCTAGCATTGCTACTGAGCTAAGGAAGAAAAAGAAGAAAATAAACAAAAAAAAATCCTAAACCTAATCCTATATGTGAGCTCAGGCTAATCCCGACTCCCTTTTACAAAATAAACTATAGCTATATATACACAATCCATAAAGCAGTGAAATGCTTTAGCTAATCAAAAAAAAAGGAAAGAAATATAAAGCTTGAAGCTGCTGTCATGGCCCATTTGTGGCCAAGTGCTGCCTCGAGATGTGGGGAACAGCTCAACACCTTGGGATGCGTGCCCTAGGTGTTGTGGAATCCCAAAAATGCCCTTGAATGTTGAATGGGAAGGCTGGAACCCGAGCTTCGATTGGTTAGGCTTCAGAATTTAAATCTTAAGCAGTTCTCGAGAGGATAATGGCTTCAGGTATTGCAGCTTGAGAGGCTGGTCGAGTGGTTGTTGTTTCAACAATTGCAGCTCGAGTAGATGGGTAGCTTCAGGTCATCAAGTCGAGAGGATCTCGAGAGGCTCTCGATAGGATAAAATACAATCTCGAGAGGCTGGTTTTTAGTGTTTTAAACTGCTTGAGTTGCAGCTTCAGGTCTTGCATGTCAAGAGGCTGGTTTGAACTACTCCAGTATATTGTTTTAAAGCTTATAAACTACTCGAGTAGTGTAATGGCTTTAGTTCTATAGCTTGAGAGGCTGGTTTTCCAGCAAATGTACCACTTGAGTGGTTGCTGCTACAGCTCTGCAGCTCGAGAGGCTCACTTTCTAGTAAGAGAAATCGCTCAACATTATTAAATACAAGCTCGAGATGATGGTGTAGCAAGGCTATAAACTGCTCGATCGCTTTGAGGCTTCAACCAGCAGCTCGATAAGTTGGTGTGCGAGTGTGCCTTTGCTTCAGGCATTCAACAATTCAACTCGACAGGATGGCTGCTTCAGGTCTACAACTCGCAAGGCAGGTCTTAAGTGCATAAATTGCTCGATTGTGCTGCTGCCTTCTGGTAAGTTCTCGAGAGGTTGTTGTTGCAGCATTTCAATCGCTTGAGAGCTTGCTTTCTGGTTTGTCGATAGCTTTGAGGCTTCAACCAATAGCTCGATAGGTTGCAGTAAACTGCTTGAGAGGATCACTTTCCTACAAAAGTAGCTCGAGAGGTTGGAGTTAGAGCTGCTCGACAGTTTGGTTGACTTCTTTATCCACTCGACAACTTGCAGTACACCTGCCATCAACTCAAGTTGATGCTTCCTTCAGCAATCTAGCTCGACAGGCTGGTGCAGCTGCTTTCAAGTGCTCCAGATGTTTAGTGCAGCTGCTTTCAGCTACTCGACAAGTGGAATGCAGGCTTCTATAAGCGATAGCTTGACATGGTTGGTTGCTGAACTGCTCGAGACACTTCTTGCTGTAGCATTAATGTGCTCTATGGCTGCTCGAGTGTAAGTGCTGAAACTATAATTTTCTCCACAGCTGTCATATTTAATCTGCTGCAGCAGCACTGTACTCAACTTGGGCTCCACTTCTCTCTCTCAACAAGACTTCTAAGGCCCCGAGGCATGCTAAATAGCCCCAATGGTGTGAACCACCATGGTGCACTCTCTATAAATTCATCAGTTCCACAGATTGACTCAAAATTGTTTCTTCTTGGCTCTAAAATGATGGATTGTTGCACTAAGTTATGGTTTATTGTCATCTACAAAAACACACTTAAAAACTCATTATTGATCAGCTCAAGGTCCATTAAAGGCCAGGTTAGGAGGTGAAAAGTGGTATATTTCAATGAGCAACACACCCCCAAACCTAATCTTTGCTAGTCTCCATTAAAGTCCAGGTTAGGAGGTGAAAAGTGGTATATTTTAGTGAGCAACACACCCCCAAACCTAATCTTTGCTAGTCCTCGAGCAAAGGAAAAATTAAAAAAGTTATTCTAAAAATTAAAATGCCACTTTCATAGGGAGCACGGATGCATTTAGCTTATGCATCAAGCCTTTAAAACCCCTAGGTGATCCCCATTGGAGGAGTGACGTCTCCTGAGGTTTTCAGTGAAGATACCCACAAACTTCCCAATTAAAATAGTTAAGTAGATCGCAACCAATGATAAAAAAAAATTCAATGAATAAAGCATCATTCCACACCTATTCTTTAAAAATTAGAGTTTACAGCAGTAATGTAAGCAATTTAAAACCTAAATCAATAGGTATTTGCATCACCACCAATCAGTTTACATAAAGAATACAATGTGTGAAAATCAGTACTAGGCTATCAATTAATTCAAAATTCAGGTTTATATACTACCCCAATGAAGTTAAATTTCAGACCCAATCCTTACTAGGGCTATCTCTCAACAATGAAAATCTAAGGTATTCACATTATCATCAGCTCAAGATCAGTAATAAACCTCAAATAGGCTTATAAGCATGAGCATAGGCATTGTATCTATGTTCTCGACATTCTCAAGTACTTTTCACCATAGATTAGACATCCCCTTGTCTCCATAGGACTACTCACTTCACTTTGGATCAACAAAGTCTTTTTGATGGGCTGTAATGTGGCTTATGGTTGAGGTTTAAAAACAATAGGAGGGGTAGAATGGATTCAAAACAGAGAAATCAGCAAGAGAAGGAGGTGATTCATGACTTCACCTTCTTCATCACAGCAGTGCTTCATCTTCTTTGATGCTTTTCAGATCCAAAGTGGCCAGCTTCTACTCTTCTTTTCAATTTTTAGATGAAGTACTCTCTTAACTTCTCTTTCTATTTTATTTTTTATTTTTTATTAATTATTTATTTATTTATGAAAAGCCACACATATACCACTGACACACTATTATTTTTTAGCTTTATTTTCTTTTCCTCCCACAATATGTTAAACCCAACCCACCTATCCTCAACATCTTCTCCTTTACCTTTTGAAATCTCAGAGTGAGGGTAAGGCTGAATCAGGTCATGAGGTTTAAGTGCAAGTACTCTGGTGTTCGTCAAAGAAAAATAGATTTTTGGAGGCTCAAAGAGTGTATTGTTGGGGAAATTTTAGGTGCTGATTATTATGGAGTAAAAGAAAGAAAATAAAATAAGAGTAAAACAGAGAATGAATTCAGCACATCTAAAATATCCTAGACCTGCAAGATATAGGGTCCTTTGTAGCAAGTTTTAATAAGTAAGAATTTGTCCTATAAGGAGTAATGATCTAAACCTAGAAGGTGTATATTAGACCTCCAGATCTGGCTACAAATCTGGTAATTCTAATGAGAAAGAGAGCTTTTCGGGTGTCACTAGATCTAATTAATCTACAAAACAGAAATCTAGAGCTAAATCTAAAAGATTGAGGAAGATGGATGGTAAAATAAAATATAAAATGGGGGAAATAGACAGCTAGGACCTAGTTTCCTTTTGTAAAACAGATCAAGGTATGTGAATTTGCAGCTATCCTTCACTTGGCTATAGCTCAAGAGCGAGGTAGAAGAATCCACTCTAAACCAAAAGCTTGGACTGATCTTAAGGGTATGATCTGTCCACTTTAATGGTAACTGATCATCCTAGGGATTTCATCCAAATCAAAGGTTTAATGTAGAAGAATCCAACTATACCAGGGGTTTGAATTGATTTTAAGGCTATAATCTGTCCACTTTAATGATCACAGATCATCTTAGGGATTTCCTCCAAATCAAAGGTTCCTATTAGAACATTAAAAATCACCACAAATACTGTGGATGCAAGGCTACATGCTCAGGCATCCACAGGGGTATTAAATCAAGGGAAATCAGATGGTAATCAATAGATCTACTAGAAACTGAATGGGCTATTCCCAAATACATGGATCCTATAGACATCTAATGGCACTATAAGATCTTTAGATTTAATTGGACATTAAAATCAACAATTTATTGAATCAAAATTACTTATAATAACCTTGTTCTCAGATCTGTGGTCTGTGCATCAATCCACAGATGTCCAAGCTGAGATTACAATTATAAACTAGATCTGGACTACTTATCTAGATCTAATCCAACAGGTTGGATTGGAGAGAGAAAGGGGAAGAGAAAAGGAAAAATAAAATCTAAAGCTAAACCTAAATAAGCTAAGGAGAACTCAGGCTATTCCTTTGTTCCTACTTTCCTTGCTGAGGAAAAATAGTAAAATAGATGGGTATTTATAGGTATGCATCGATCCATGTGCCTTGAGTTGTAGCCAATTAGAGAGCAGAGGACTCCGTTCTGTTATGCACAGCTGAGGTGTCTTCATTCCGGCCAAGAAAAATTACATGTGGACTGTTGTCTCATGTGCAGAGTTTTGTGCCCAGCTGATGTGTTCTTGCAGCTCTCAAAAATGCCCTTGTCGGCCACTGATATTTGCTAATGGAACCGGAGATAAATCCCTGAGATGTGTGGGACATTGGGATGTCTGCCCTAGAAGCATTGGAATCCCCAAAATGTCCCTAAAGTGTGAAATAGATGGCTGGAACCCGTGCCTCGATAGGTTGGAGCTTCAGAACATCAATCTCGACAGGTTCAGGCAACTGTTTGACAGGTTGAATGGGCTTCAGGTGTGCATTCGATAGGTTTTCGATAGGTTCATTCAACCATTCGACAAGATGCTCGATAGGTTCATTTTCAGCATCAGAACCTCTCAACAGGTTCAAACAACCATTCGATAGGTTGAAGGACTCTATTACTTAACTATTCGATAGGTTCTCAAGCTGTTGAGTTCCTAAAGCATTCGACAGGTTGAGAGGATGGCCTGCTGCTCTTTTAACTCGATAGGATTGAAGCTTTCGACAGGTTCAATTACTGCCACAAAGCACTGCTCCATAGGATGCATTTCTATCTCAGCACTGTTTGGCAAATGCTCTCTTCAGCTTATGAGCTTTAAGTGCAGCTTCCATCATTAAAATTACAGTAGCAACAACTCCTTTTTAGACCATTGGGCTTCACCTACTTCAACTCCAAATGAATGGCTCCATGTTTTGTTCTTTGTGGCACATTTTAACTAGATTTCTGCACTATGCAGCAATTTCTTCCTAAACTGCAAAACAAGCTAAAAGTAATTATAAATAGAAAAAGCCAGGTTTAAAGGTGTAGAAAGTGGTAAAAATCAATGATTAACATGTATGCAAAGGTGCAGTTTAATTGGTAGGAATTTTAGGCTCAAACTGTCCAAATGAAGGCCTTAAATCATCTCCTTAGTGTCATGAGTGCTGTAAAATAGTTTCAATTTGGGGGTGCCTAACTTCTAGTGAAAAGATATTGAATCAATCATCCTTAGAGCAGAACAAATTGCCAAAACACTCTTCAAAAGAAATTTGATAGGATCAAATCTCACTGGGTATGGTCTTCAATTTAACTCATGGGGTGTATTTTCACCTTTTTCTCTCCTCTCTAGTTCACCAAGTATTAATTGTGAAAAATTTCTTTATGTCAGCCTCATGGAGGTGTTAAATTTTTCAAAGATTTTCAACTTTAAAGTGTCTGCAAAAAATTTTTAATTTCCTCTTTCTAACATGATTAGGTAAGAATTTATTTTATTTATCTAAATTCAATCAACACTACTGCACTAGAATTAACTATTTTATTGGCCTACCCTGCCATACCCCCAAACCTAAGATAAACAGTGTTCTCATTGTTTCAGCAGACATGTATAGGGCAGCAAGGTTTGTAGAAGAAAAACTAAAGTACAATAAAAAATTAAAGAGAAAATAAAGTAAATGATTGCAGAAAATTAGACTAAGAAAGAAAAAAAGAGAATTTATACAAGCTGACACTAAGAAGACACAACAGCTATACAGACTCTTAAAATAGAAACTAAGAAAAATAGTGGTTATACTTAACTATATTCAATAATTAAACTTAAAACAGCAACTATACATAAAAAAATAGCTAGTATACTAAACTCCTAAAACAGGAAATTCCTAAAATAGAAATTCCTACAATGGTCTGAGTATGAATCTTGCAAAAATATTAGATGACTACATCCACACACAGCAGTACATTAGCAGTTATGACATATTTTAATCAAGATTCATCACATCAGTCCACATAAACACGGTATATACAAAATTTTAAAATACTAAAAATAGTTATGTTACATATGATACACAGGGTGAGATCAAATATCAGTGGAAGGTCTTGAAAGTGAATGATTTCAGAGGGCTCCATAGAATTTTCAACACAGATTTTGAGCCTCTGATCAGTAACATTCATGACCCTTTCAAAATTAAGGTCTATGAACTCAACAGTCCGGATGGGGATGCATGTGTGACAGTAAATTGGTCATCCCATCTGGATCTCAACTAAACTGGAAAGAACTGCAATATAAAAATGAAAAGCCATACCTTTGCATTTACATAAAACCTTAGATCCTTCAGCTCAGCAGTGTGCCATTGCATGAGAGATGCAAGGAGTAGCTCCAGCTCCACATCAGGTGGACAGTTACTTAAAAGGCAACAAAGGTGCCTTAGATGACTGAGGGAAGGGGTCTCCTCAGTCCATACTTCTACAATTTCAGCACATACCTCAGCCCAGTCTAGAAGTGTGGGCATGGTGTATTCGACCATCTCATTAATGACTATAACTATTTAACAATCCTCATTTCCTCCATCATAGCCTTCCCCTTGTAAAAAGGTGGACCTTCAAAAATTTGAGGAAATGGTAGATGATGTACTGCTGGTAGTCATCTGTTGACATATCATTCTCATAAAAGAAACATTTTGATTGTTTAATTTTTATTTATTTATTTATTTTTTATTTTTCAGTTGGGGCTCAACAACAGCCCCATTTATTTAGCCCGCAGTTTTATCTTTCTTCTGCACTCCTTTTTCCATTAAAAACTTCTTGGTGTTCCACCACTTTACCAGACCTCAAGGCAGGAATGGACCAAGCTTCCTCATGAGCTGAAGAAGCTTCACCAATCATGTACTGGCCTTTGGGATTGGTCACTGTTTGGCTTAGGACCCTGCCCTCATCCCTTCTTGTCAGAGCATTTGAGATTTGACCCAACTGGTCTTCTATTTTTTTATGCTCTGACTGTGGGAATTCACAATCTATTAGAACGAGCGGAGGTTTTGCAATGAGTACAAAACCTGCTCCTCAAATGAGAGGGCTCTTGATTGAGGTGGGGGCAAAGCTAACTGACTTGGTATGGGGGACTGATGTGGGAATTGCTCTAGAGGGTACTACTGGGTTGAATTATAGGGCAGTGCTTGCTGCTGTTGGGTTTGTCGAATATTAGCTTGTCTCCACCACAAATTAGGGTAGTTCCTCCAAGTATACCCCGCAGGCTGCTATCCAAATTATTGGATAGCATTGGCATGCTCATTTGCTAACTTTGGAAATGGACCAGCAGAGGGACAGTCAAGATGTGAGTGTGTGGGTGAGTGGCATATCAGACATTCTCCTCCAACCTATGAAGCTATGTGGGGCTGCACCACACTCATCAATTTATCAAACTTTAAGGACAAACTGTCCACTTTCCTCTCTAGTTTATTGTATACAATTAATTTATATAATTTTCTAGTAGAAGTGGGTTCTTTTGTACCTCTAGTAGTAGGCTCAGAGTCATTTCTTGTCAAAGACTCCTGCTGCAGAGAGTTTTCACTTATCACATCAAACAAGTCCCAGGCTTCTACATCAATTTTTTTGAGATAAGTGCCACCACAGGATGCATCAATCATGGATCTACTTTTAGCATCTATCCCTTGGTAGAAGCTTTGCACAAGCTGCCATTGGGGGATCTGGTGGTGTGGGTACTACCTCAGTAATTCCTTAAATCTGTCCCAAGCTTCGTGGAAATCTTTAGTTGGGGACTGAGCAAAGGAAATGATGCTCTTCCTCAACTGATTGGTTTACTAATTGGGAAAATTTTGCCAACAATTGACTTTGCAAGGCATTCCAAGAATTTATGTTGTTTGCTGAGAGCATGGTAAGTCAAGTTCTAGCCTTATCCTTTAATGAAAAAGGAAAAAGTCTCAGTTTAGTGGCTTCATCTCCCAGACCAACAGTTTTAAAAGTAGTACATAGAGAGATAAACTCATCTATGTGTTGGTAAGGGTTCTCTTTGCTTAACCCATGAAAGGGTAACATTTGGATGGTCTGAAGCTTAATCTCATAACTAAGGGGATGAATATGCCCTTGGTGCATAATACTCCCTAAGGGGTCTCGGTTGCTCTCCCATCTCAGATGTTCCTAAATTTTCAATGAGGGTGTGTGTTGCGGGCCTAGAGCTCAAGACTCTCTCAATTTCAGGATTCAAAGGTTCTAACTTAGAATTGAGAGACATTCTTCCTAGCGTACAACAATCACACAACAAAGAAAAAGACACTCACAGCAGATAGAATAAAAAATACTAAAGACTAAATACAACTGCTAAAATTTAAGATTACAGAAATGAAACTAGAATAGGGGAGAGAGATGCAAACTAAGGTAAATTTGCTCCAGCTGCAATAGATCTCTCTAGTTTGTTACTGCTCCAAGTCAGTAAAAATTAAAAGCTACAGTATGAATTTATTCAAACACAAAACATGCAACAAATCTAAAATAAAAAATAAAGAAAGACTACAAAATAAAAGAAAAGATTGCTGCTGTAATTTATTCAAACACTACATCTAGAACAAATAAATCTAAACAAAAACTCATATTTACTACTTAGATCAAAACTCTCCGGCAACGGCACCAAGGAATTATTCTTGGCCATGTGGTGTCCCAGAAGGGGATTGAGGTTGATAGGGCAAAAATTGATCTGATTGCACACCTACCTCCACCAAAAACTATCAAACAGGTCAGATCATTCTTAGGTCATGTAGGTTTTTATAGGAGGTTTATCAAGGATGTCGGCAAGATCTCCAAACCATTATGCCACTTGTTGTGTCAAGATGTGCCTTTTGAGTTTGATGCTACATGCTTGAGTGCATTTGAGGTATTAAAACATTGTTTGACCTCTGCCCCCAGTTATCCAAGCCCCGAATTATTCTATCCCTTTTGAATTAATGTGTCATGCCTCTGACTTTGCCATTGGTGAAGTCTTAGGGCAGAGAAGAGAGAAACTACCAAGTGTAGTTTATTATGCAAGCAAGACACTGACTGATGCTCAATTGAATTACACAACAACTGAAAAGGAACTTCTAGCAGTAGTTTTTACTTTGGACAAATTTAGACCTTATTTATTAGGGTCTAAAATTGTGATTTTCACTGACCACTCCGCCCTAAAGTACTTGTTGTCCAAAAAAGAGGCAAAACTCAGGTTGATTAGATGGATCTTACTCCTGTAGGAGTTTGATCTTGAGATCAAGGATAAAAAGGGGGTAGAGAATGTGGTGGCTGACCACTTGTCGAGGATTATGCTTGATGATTGTGCTGCAATTCCACTAAATGATTCCTTCCCTGATGAGCAAATGTTTGCCATCAACTTAAATCTGCCTTGGGTTGCAAACATAGTGAATGACCTTACTATTGGAAAGATCCCCCCACATTGGTCCAAGATGGATAGGGACTTGTTTTTCTCTCAAGTCAAATATTTTATATGGGAGGATCCTTACCTATACAAATGTTGTGCAAACCAGGTACTGAGGAGATGTGTCCCTGATAGTGAATTCCATAGTATTCTGACAATGTGACATGAACATACTTGTGGAGGTCACTTTGGGGGTAAAAAGACAGCAACTAACGTGCTCCAATCTAGATTTTACTGGCCATCCTTGTTCAAGGATGAGTTTGAGCACTGCAAAGCCTATTTGAGATGTCAAAGGTTGGGGAGCATATCTAAAAGAGATTCTATGCCATTGCAACCCATCCTTATTGTAGAATTATTTGATGTCTAAGGGATAGACTTTATGAGTCCTTTCCCTCCTTCCTTGGGTTTTAATTTTATTCTTGGGGTTGTTGATTATGTTTCCAAATGGGTGGAAGTCATTACCACAAGAACCAATGACCATATAATTGTCCTAAAATTTTTAAAAGAAAATATTTTCTCATGGTTTGACACCCCCAGAGCTATCATCGGTCATGGGGAGAGTCATTTCTGTAATAAGTACTTTGAGAGCTTGCTCAAAAAGTACTCTGTTACACACATAATTGCTACTCCATATCACCCACAGACCAATGGGCAGGTAGAGATTTCCAACAGAGAGATCAAGCATATTCTAGAGAAAACAGTTAGGATAGATAAGAAGCATTGGTCCCTATAGTTACATGATGCACTGTGGGCTTATAGGACTGCCTATAATTGGGATGTCCCCTTTTAGGGTTGTATATGGAAAAGCTTGTCATTTACCAGTAGAGTTGGAACACAGGGCCTATTGGGCTATTAAAGCTTTGAATTTGGATCTAACTTTTGCTTCTATCAACAGGAAGCTATAAATTTCTGAACTAGAAGAACTTAGACTTGATGCCTATGCAAATGCAAGGATTTACAAGGAGAAAGCTAAAGCCTTTTATGACAAGAACCTTCTTAGGAAGGAGTTTGCTGAGGGTGCAAAGGTATGGCTATTCAATTCCAAATTAAAGTTCTTTCTAGGTAAACTGAGGTCCAAATGGGATGGCCCATTTATTGTCTTACATGCATCCCCATCTAGAGCTGTTGATATCATGGACTCTAACTCTAGAAGGGTCATGAAGGTCAATGGCTAGAGGCTCAAATCATGTGTTGAAAATGTTGTGGAGCCCTCTGAGACCATCAGTCTTTAAGAACCTCCCAACTTATTTATGATCTACAACTTTGTATTATTTGTGCCATAATTGTCAAAGTAGTTTAAAATTTTGTGCAATACTGTGTTTCCAGTTGTCTACTCTTGATTAAGTATGTGTTGATGTGCTGTAAAGTGCTGAGTGGATTTGTAGAGCAAAAGGATCATTGAGCGTTATTGCATGAGAGTGAGCCATTCCATGAGTTTTGCCAAGCCTTTGTTGAATTCTCAAGAGAATTAGACACTTAATACATCCTCTCGAGACATTTATTCTGAAGACTATACCCAGCCTCGATAGGTTCATGCAATTAAAACCATTTGCTCGAGATGATATTTCTGAAGCAACATCCTCTCGCGGCTCGGGGTCCTGAGGTTATAAGCTCCTCGTGAGGACCATTTTCTCATTTTACCTCTTTGTACTAAACTCTCACACTCCATTGCCCGCTCCAGTTTTCTTCTTCTCTCCTCTACTGCTCACTCTCTACTATACCATTCATTCCATGTCTTTGCCAGTTTGATCAACAGCTCAAGGCACGCATTTGGCAACAAGAATCGTTGGATTTAGGTCTGTATGGATTATCCTGCAATACCCTAGTTTGGGTAAGTTCTCACTAATTTACTTCTCATTCTAGTTTGTTTCTCTGAATATTTTCTCTTGGATAGAGATCATCGTGTTGAGGTTAGTGGATTTGTCAAAGTAAATTAGTGCTTCAAGAGTCTGCAGTGCTTTGGGAAAAGTAGGGTTCGATTTATTAGAAGAAATTAGGGTTTCTGTAATGGCCGAAGCTATCGAATGTTAAGAAACCCTAAGCAATTTGCTTCATCCTTCCCACACCTGTTCCCCTACACCACTTAGAAAATCTAGGAGGATTGCATCATCCGCAGCTCTTGTGGCTCAACCAACAAAATGGAAATCTATAGTCTCGGGTGACTCATTAGCTTCAACAAAGAAAAACAAAGCGGGCACCCATGAGCCTGGAGCTTTAAAGCCAAAGAAAAAGAAGAAGGGTAAGGGGGACTGCCCCTGAGTTCAATCCTTTCACAACTCCCAATGATTTTATGGAGAAACTAAACCCGATACCTAAGACCATCTTTGATAGATCCTTTTTAATTACAGAAGAATGGGCTAGAGAAGCCATATTGTATTTGGCTAAGGCCTTTATGGATTCCCCGTTGAGGCCTTTAGAAGAGATTGTCTATCCTAGATTAGTGAAACTGTGATACCAAAACATTAGGATGAAAGAGTTAGGAGGAGGGCCAACTGAGAAAAACCCAGTGCTAGTGATTCTGATAGATGATTTTGAGGCAGTTGTGGATGTCACTGATATAGCACATGAATTGAGTATTCCTACAAACTATGATCCATCTTACGGCCTAGGGGCCCTATCAATGCTTCATTTAAAGAAATTACCCACCATTTAACTCAAAGAAAGACTACATTAGGATAATCTGTTATGAGAAGTGATTTCAGCACAAATCTACTATTCATGGATAATATCTTAAGGAAAAATGTTTTTATGGCTGGACATCAACAGGAGAGGAGGCATCCAATAGTAGATGCACTATACTCTTTCTCTAAGGGGCATTTTTTCAATGCTGCAAAGTTAATTTTTGACGGAATGTGTGATAGTCATGGTAAAGTCAAAAAGAGGCAGGTAATTCAAGGCTTACCTTACAACAGGCTGATCATAGCCTTCCTAAAAAAGGGAGGAGGATATGTATGAAGAATATGAGAGAAAACTTTTGAGTTGTCACTAGTTGTTTTTGGGGAGTGACAGTGGAAGATTAGCTTAACATTGATGAAGAACGAGTCTGAAGTAGGCCTTTCTGGGCGAACCTCTGCAGCCATCTCAGAGCAACCATCTTCTACCCTTGATTCCATTCTAGCATCCTCTCCTCTGCTATCCTTACCTTTCCCCCACAACCTTCCTAAACCCATAATCAAGAGAACTTACCAAAAGAAAACCAAATCCCAAGCAGACACTAACTTAACCCCATCCACTACCATACCTTCACCAATGCCAAATCCAACACCCGAAGGACTTTCTCCATTTATCCATCCTGACTATGGGCCAATGGCTGCTGCCATTGAACCCACTGATCCCAGTCCTTCCCCTGCCCATTCCCCTCCACTTTCCCCTATCCAAAACCCATTTTATAACAACTCTGAACAATTCATTATAGAGGGTTACTCAGCCCTAATAGACTCCATTGTGGGGGACATTAGGCATGAGTACACCCCTTTACCTGACTCCCCACACAACTATCCATTCAACCATGCACCCACTTCACCCTTTAAACCAATTTCTACTCAACCTATTACCCCTGTCCTCCCAGACCCTCTAACCCAAATTATTTCACTCATAACCTCCCTTCAATACCAAATCCTCACCTCCACAGAAAGCCAATGCTCAATCCAAAACAGTCTTGCTTCCATCAACTCAACACTTAAATCTTTCATACCCACAACCAAACACCCCACCCCTATCCCTACCCCTCCTCAATTCCATAACTCTTCCACAGTTGTGGAAACAATGGATGTTGCCACCCAAACAGATTTTAAACCTAAAGAATTATATCTAGTTCCCCCTTCAACATCTTCCACCTCTACCCAGACTGAAGTCCCCGAGGTGGAGATAACCCCTTCCCATCCATCCATTTCTTCCCAATCAATCTACCCTGCTACTAAACCTGCTCTTAGCTCCCTCTCTGCTAGTGATCCATATCACTGGACAATTGTACCAGTTGACCTTGGCCAAGGACGTCAACACCAACCCTCACTACTCTCATGCATGCCAACTCATATATTTCCAGGCATGTGTGTCTATTGGTCGATTTTGTAAGAAATAGGGTACTAAAAAGTTGTGAGGATCAACTGGCCTTGATGAAGCTAGCGTGCTGGAAATAGTTGGAATCAGTAATGCTAGCTCATCAACAGGTGAAGTTTGTAATGCAAGAAAACTTGACACAACTGTAGCTGTATATCGATTATATGAATAGCGTGCTAATAAATATGCAAAGCTAGTTGATTCATTATCAACCACTCTCCTTTCTCTAGGTGTTCAAGACGATATGCCTCAACCAAGAGCTAAAGGCATTAAAATTCATAAGCCTCAACCACAAAGGGGCAACACAAAAAAAAATAAACCAATTGCTTCAAAGACTAAAGTTGGTGCTGCCAAGTCTGAACATGTCAAGAAAGGAAAAGAAAAGGCAGAGGAGTACATATATCATGATTCATATTAAGACTGCTTTAGGAGTTTTCTTTATTTGTTTTATTTCTTATCCAGTTATCATTTTGTACAAAGTCTTCTCTTTTGTTTAATATTTTGTTATAAATTCTTTTTTTCTGTGAATACAATCATATTGTTAGTGTAATTTTTTCTTTGTTTTTTGCAGTATTTTTTTTCTTCCTTTCCTAACCCTGCTGCCCCTAAATACACTCTCTGTTGAAATATTGAGGATAATATTTATATTAGGTTTGAGGGTATGGCAGGGTGGTTCAATAAAATACTTAATTTTAGTACAACATTGTTAGTAAAATTGAAAGAAATAAAGTAAATTCCAGCCTAACCACTTTATAAAGAGGAAATTAAAATTTTTTAATAGACATTTTAAAATTGAAATCTTTTAAGATCTAACACTTTGTAGACACCCAAATTTGGCCCAAGGCCCGATCAGCCTGTACTCCAAGAGAGATGTACTCCTGTGTTTCCGATGGCACCCCTAAACCCTAGGATCCCTTCCCAGACCCAACTTAAACCCTTCTGAGCATTTGATGGGAGGAGAGCTCCAAAATTTTATACAGATCATTTCCAAGGATGAGCCACATACCATTGGAAGGAGGACTTCTCCAGCTTTCCAGCAAGCCAAAGATCAACCAATTTGGAGTTGTGGTTCGAAAGATATGGCTGATTGAAGTTTTACATAAAATCATGACTTTTGCTCAGGCGTATGTATTAGATATGCCCAGCAAATTTGGCCCCATTTTGGTCAGGCGTATATATTATATACGCTTGGAATTTTTGGGCCAAATTTGGTCGGGCATACATAATACATACGCCCAACATAGGTAGGGCCCACCGCGGACACCCACCTTCTCAGGTCTCCTCTGATTTTCATGGAAATCACTGTACATAAACTGGGCGTATGTAATATATACGCCCAGCTTAGCTACAGTAACTGTCATCAAATGCTCGAAATTCCTTCATCAGGTTTGACCTTTTGACCATCCCCTTGGTTGAGGTGGGTTTCTTAAGGTTGGTAGCATCCCCTTTGAGCTTATATACAACCCTTAAGTCACCTATGGTCTCACCCCATCATCTGCCATTGAAATCAGTTCCTCAAACCCTTAGGACCCTAAAAACCTAGAAAACCTTAGATGGAGGATTACCTAATTGCTAAACCAATTAGCTCTCAAGTAACCCTCTAACCCACCTCTTATCTATAAATAGAGAGGCCCCTCCTCTTCCAAATGGGTTGAAAAATTAAGGCTGAAAGTTGAGCTTAAGAGAGCGAGCCCTAGTGAGAGAAAGTTCTTTTTATTTTTGCATTCTTCAAATAGAATTCCAGCATGCTTAGTTCACTCCTTTTAATCAATTTCAACCATTAGACCACCTTCTTTTAGTCAAGCTTAGTCCCTAGCTTCATCCTACACTTCCCATCTACTGAATCCTAGCATTAGAATCCATTCCCCTACCGTTTAAGCCATTTAAAGCCATCGGAAGCACGCCGAAGTGAAGGTCTTCCATGGTGCAACAAGGGCCCGTGAGCTCTTGCTCACCCCTCTTTTCCTCTACCTTCTTGGTGTTTCCTCCATCCAAAGATTCAAGCCCTTACGCCACCGAAATTTCGGTTTGGCTCAAAGCTTGATAGGACCGTATTGCCTTCGGGCAAGGGGAAGCTCCGCTCATTTGTTTTGTTATTTTGACCATAGATAGAGACCGCTACGTGCGGGTTTATCGGGTGCCTAAACCCTTCCCGATCGATAACCGAAGCCCCTACCCTAGAGTCTTTGGCAAAGACTAGTAAATCAGAGTCATATTTAGCACTTCGGTGCTCAAAATATTGATTTAAAGGTTTCTCGGGTCACCAAAAGCTCCGGTTGGTGACTCTACATTTATTCCATCGCGAGCACAACTCCGCGACGGGTTCGAGAGAATCCATGGTCGCACAAATGGCGACTCTGCTGGGGACATCACCCTAGCGCTTCCCCTCTTGTTAGCATTTTTAAAAAAAAATATTTACTAATCATTACTATTTTTCTGATTTTCTGCTGTTTTTTCTTCATTTTTGCTGTTTTTACTAACATACTTACCCCTACGATTCGGTCCTTTAAGTGCCTTAGCCGATTGGCGGGCCTACTTGCGCCTTTAAATTTCAGTTTTTACGATTCTGTCATTTAAGCCGCCTTAACAGTTTGGCGGGCTTGCTCGCATCTACTTTCCACGTCATTTAAATTTCAGTCATTTACGAGCCTTAGCCGTTTGGCGGGCCTACGTACGCTCTTTATTTCAAAACATCATATCTCACCGTTGAACTCCGGCCCGTTGAGGTGGCACGAGCTTGTCATCCCCGACCCGAACTTGGACTTAAATTCACTCCCCTTTAAAAATCTGCAAATTAAAAGTGAACCAACAGTGTGGGGACATAATCAAATTTATTTTTACGTATTTTGGGTAGTTTTTCGGGGGGATTAGGCACAGATATAACTTACCCGGTTCTCAGTAAGGCGGCAGCCCTAGTGGTGATGATCCTGAAAAGAACCACCCGTTCCAGTACCTGAGAAGGTGCTTGTGCCGGAGGTATATCGGTTGGGTTGCCAATTCTGATCAAGCCGTAAAACCCACAATGGTGAGAGTGTAGACAGCCGGAATGCAGTCGTATCCCTAGGAGCATCCCTCCCAGGAAACCAGTTCAAAAAGACTCATTGTGGGCTTGCTGTTCACTGTCAAAACAAGTTGGAAGAACAGTTTTTGCTAGGCGTATATATTAAATACGCCCGGCAACAAATCCCCAGAAATACTCAGGCGTATATAATATATATGTCCAGCCAAAATCCACAGATTTAAGCTAGGCGTATATAATATATACACCCAGCCAAATCTGCTAGTTTTGGTTAGGAATATATAATACATACGCCCAGTATAAACTGGGTTCAGGCAGCCTGATCTGATGCCTAATCCACCACCCAAGTTCCCCGATTAGAGGTTGATTCTCAGAACGCCCAATATGCCCCGCCTACCAAAGAAGGCGACTTCTCATTGATTTGCTCCGGGGGATCGAGTCATTTGCATGGATTCCCTCACCTCCAATAGAACGAAAGGGTTCCCTTTTGCTTCTTCCGAAATGTGTCGGACCCCGCCGTGGGACCTACTAAAGGTGCATATATCACCCGAGACGGGAATTTTTCTAGGGCACCAGATCATCATTCATTTAAATAGGGGAGTTAATTTCATTTGAAAAATGAAAAAAAAAAAATATATATATATATATATATATAGAAAAATCAAAAATCCATATATACATGTACTTTTGGTGTAACCGTCACTACGACGACCTCGAACCCAACCCGTAGGAAGAGAACTAGGAAGGTATTCGGCCCTTACCCAAGACATCGATACAACACTCGTCAACAGATCATGTCGAGTGTCGATACATCCCCACCATCATCCCCATCCCATTCCCATATAGGAGAAGGCCCGATCTCCGACACCTTCACCCAAACCCGGTTCGATGTCATGGGTCAATTTGGGGCACCCGTGTTTGCATCCACCCCTTCCCTCACCCTTACATTTTCCCAAGATACCTTCATCTCATCCCCTACTGAAACCCCTCATTTCCCAACTGACCCATACATCCCCATCTCCCATCCATACACCCTTACCGCACCCCCCTACTCCCAAAGACCCCATGGAGAGCCCTATCCCCGACCTACCTCCCACCTCCCATCCACCTCATCATCCATGCCCCCTACATCCTATATCCCATCCACCTCATCTCACATGCCATCCACATCACAGGGCCCATCGACATCCCAACATACCCCCCCATTTACCCAGGTCATGCCCAACTTTTCCCAGCGTCTGACCAGTAGCCCACCATCTTCCATAACCATACATCCATACCCTCCAAGCATAATCACCCATATCCCCCATACCCGGGTCATGCCCAATTTCACCCGACCCCTTCCATCCTTGAATGGTCCGTCACCCTCCAATCTCACACCTAAATCCATGCCCTCAATGGAGGACATGAGAATGATGTATACCCTACGGGCTGCCTCTTGGAACCCTACATTCCAAACCAAACATCCAGGTCTCCAAAACCTCCACACCCCATTCCCTCATGACCATGCCCAACCACCCATCATTCATACCATCCAAGATCCCCCACCTCACTCCAGCCTGTAAGCCCAACAGGCCCAAGCCCACTCATCTCAGGCCCAAACCCACACAAATCCATGGGCCCAAGCCCAAATATCTTTAGAATCCTGAGTCTAAGCCCACTCCCAAACCCAAGCTCAGGCCCAGGCCCAAGCCCACAAAACCCGTCAGACCTAGCCCAAAATCCTTAAGGCCCATGGGCCCATGCCCAAACCCACCAGACTCTGGCCCAGGCCCAAGTCCATCAGACCCAGGCCCAGTTCCAAGCCCCCCAGGGCCCTTGGACCCAAACCAATCAAACCCAGGCCCAAGGTCCATCACCCCACACCCAATACCCACATGGACCATTAGCTCAAACCCAACAGGGCCCATTGGCCCAAAATCATACCAACCCCCAGGCCCAAGGCCCATCAAACCAAGCCTTCCAAAACCATCAAGCCCAAATCCATCAAACCCAAGGCCCGTCAACCCACACTCATCAAGGCCCGTTCATGAATCCCTTACCCCTTCACCAGTACCCTTTGTTCACCTATACCCCTTATGCCCCCATCCCGCCTCCAACAGAAAATCTGATACACTCCATTCCTCAAAACCATGCCTACAGCATCCCGCCACATCAACCACACCCCCATCACCCTCAGAATGTGCACCCAGCTCAACACATCATTCATCCACAAACCACTCATCCATTCACTCCTTCCCATCCCCTACAAACCTTGTGGCCCCACCAGGTCATCCAACCCATCACTCCCAAAGTCCAAATAAAGGACCGCGCCCCTCGCTAGTATAATGACCAATAGTACGAGGAGGACGAGATCCGCAACAGTGGAGCAGTCAGCTTCGGTCCCCCCAGGCCTACCATCGTCACACCCAGGGCCAAACAAAATCAGGGGGAGGCAGTCCCAACTACAGCCTCAAAAGAATCAAAGCAACTGAAAGAACAGATAGACAGAATACAGAAGCAGCTGACGAAGATGGGAGGGGTAGAAGTGCATTCGATAGACTTTTCAGACTTATGTCTGTTCTCGGATGTCCCCCTGCCACAAAAATTTAAGATGCCATCATTCAATAAATATAATGGCACTGGTAACCCCATCGCCCACTTAAAATCTTACTGTGGGGATATGTGCCAGTACGGCGGAGATGAACGACTCCTTATCAAAGTGTTCACGTCCCTAGAACCATCCATGACAAAAACTTGGAAAGATCTAACACACTTATTCCAAGAACAGTATGTCTATAACATAGACATAGAGCCAAGGAAGTCGGATCTGGCCCGTTTGAAGCAAAGACATGATGAAGCTTTCAGTGCCTACTTAGGAAGGTGGAGGGCATTGGCCGCCCAGGTGACCCACCGGATTCCTGATGATGAGTAGATTGAATTGATAACCAAGGGAGCTCTCCCAGTCATCGTGGATTTTTTAGTGTATCAATAACAGTCCAGTTTTACTGATTTGGTCCGAAATGCCAATCATTGCGAAGACGTCGTTAGAGAGGGCAGGTTGGGAAAGAGTGTGGCCAATGGGGCCACCGGGATTCGAAAAGCTGCCGAACTAAGAATTGAAAGAAGACTAGGGACAGAGGTACAGAACATCGTTTACCCCCAGGCCAATACCAATGCCCCCCGATATAGCTCCAGGCTGCACAACCACCCCTAGCCCGTTTCGAGCAAGCGCCAATGCCAAACAACAGACCGAGAGCCCCATTTACCCAGGAATAAATGAGAGCATAATTCAAACGGGTGTTCACACTATTGGGGCAATCTTTAAGTGTCTTATTGCCAGTGTTGCTACAAACAGGTCTGGTCAATTTACTCCAGCCTCGCCCGCCACCCAATCCAATCCCGAGAAATTATGACCCGAACCTATATTGTAACTTCCACCAGGGACCGGGTCACCCTACGAACCGGTGCTTCCCTCTAAAGCACGCGGTCCAAGATTTAATAAAGGCAAGAAAAAATGTTCCCCGCCGCTTCCTCAAGAGCAAAACCAGAATATCCATCAAGCCCCTCTACCATCGCACCCAAGATGCCCCAGGCCTAACTTCAACTAGGTAGAAGAGGAAGAAGAAGAGTTTGACCCCTCGGATTACATTAGTAATCAAGAGGAGTTCTCATTTTCCAGGTTGAATAAGGACAAACCATTTGTGGGGGTGATCAAGCTGTTGTATTTAGCCGATTACTTCCCCACCCCAGCATACCAAGAGGAGCCCTTAGATTTAGGGCAGTATTTTTCCACTCTCGCCCCCGCCTATCAAATTTAAACGGGTACAGCCCCATCGTAATCATACACGTATCTGCCCCACTCCCAATTTACCCCATATACCTCCCCGTCACACCCAATTCACCCCACTCCATACATAACTCAACCATCCCCATACTACCCTACCCCATACACACCCCCGAATCTCTCCACCCACTACAGCACTCCGCCATCCCCAAATTATCCCATCCCATACACACCCCCAAATCCCACCACCTAGTATATCACCCCGCTGTCCCCAAATCATCTTGCCCAATACACAACTCCACAATCCCCAAATCACCTCGCTCCATGCACAACTCCATCATCCCCAATTTACCCCGTTTCATCCACGAACCCGTCATCGCCCCACCATGCCACCCCATATACAAACCCTTCATATCCATACCCCCCTGCTCTATCTGCTACCTCATCATATCCAAATCACCCCGCTCCATGCACAACTCCATCATCCCCAATTTTCCCCGTTTCATCCACGAACCCATCATCACCCCACCATGCCATCCCATATTCAAACCCTTCATATCCCTATCACCCCGCTCCACCAGGACCCCCGATGTCTCCCAGTCACACTCCCACCATCCCTTCGCTATTTTTGCCCTAATTCAACTCTACCCCCACCCAAACAAACAACCCCTCACCCACTCCCCTCATCACCTACTCCCAATCACAACTGGTCTTACCACGCCCAGGTAATGCCTGTACAAGCCCCCTCCGTGCCCACAAACCCAACCTCGCCAATTCCCGCCACTACCATTCTGCTCCCTATTGGAGTCAACTTGGTTAGACCAGAGAATCCAACATACCCAGCCCAATCCTCCCTAGAATCTCCATGCACTCCCTTCCTCATCCCGAAACCTGCCTATGACCTGCATCAAGTATCGTTAAGCTATGAACAGACAGATATGAATGCTGGTTGCAATCGAGAGGAGACTGTTGAATTCATTACCCGGTCTGGCAGGATTTCTATACAGTCGGAAGCACCAGGGGCCGTCAGAGGAGAAGAGAAGAAGAAAGAGCAGACTGCAGGGAACCCCTTTGAGAAAATGGCCAGAGAGCACATGTTGGAGACATAGCTCAAGAGAACACCCGCACATATTACTGTGTGGGATTTGTTAATCACGTCCCCACTCCACTTTCAAGCCTTAATGGGAGCACTCAAAGACGCACATGTTTTTGCCCACGTAACCCCAGATGAGGTGGGAGAAATAATCGGGCAAGTATTGGCCCCAAATGTCATCTCATTCATTGATGCAGATCTGTCGTTCGAGGGGAACAACCACTCTAAGCCCCTGAATATAACAGTGAAAACAGGAAACCTGGTGGTTCTGTTGGTCTTAATAGACAACGGGTCGACACTGAACATATGCCCTCTAAGGATGATAATCAAAATTGGTGTGAACCCCAACACCTTCCAGCCATCCATAACAAGCGCCAGGGGATTCGACAACACCAGGAGAGAAATCATAGGAGAAGTAGATCTCGACCTGATCATCGGGCCGCAAACCTTCACCGTCCCCTTTCAGGTGATGGACATCAAGTCTACGTTTAATCTACTATTGGGCCGCCTAGCTACATGAGATCGGGGTAATACCATCAACTCTACACCAAAAACTCTGATTCATCTCAGAGGGGAGAATCGTCACCATTGTAGGTGAGAGCAGAGAAGACAGGGAGAGGAGCACTCTGTATATTGAGAATTCGAAAGTGCTTAACATGCCGCACACAGCGGATGACACCGATCTCCATCGATTTGAGTATGACTTCTCAACCGTTACCCTCGGGTCGACTGAAAAAACCCCTACCAAAATTAGAGTAGGAATGGATGCAGTTGTGTTCATGCTCCACAAATGGGGCCACCAAAAAGGGAAAGGACTGGGCCTGGCCTTTAAGGAAGAAGAGACCCCCTCAGGGCTAAGGGGTAGCAAACCAAATTTGGCCTGGGCTACAGGCCCATTGAAGAAGAAGTCAGAGAGGCCAAGGAAAAGATAAGAGCCGCAACAGTCGCCAGGGCCAGAGGAATCAACCTAGAAGATGAAACTCCCGCCCGACCCCACATCCGTCAAACCTTTGTGAGCGCCGGGGTGGTAAAGATTGATCTGAATGGGGAGACCAGGGTAACCCCACACAAGCTTGTTTTTGCCCATCCCACCAACCCTTACATCATCCCCCCAGACCTCGAGGTGGACTTAGCCGCCCTCCCATTATTTGAGGAAGAAGACCCCCGGTCCACCCATCACTCTAGCACCAACCACTTTGGGCCCATCCTAACCATAGAGGACAGGGTCTTGAAGGATCCCTCCATAAATATGCTGAGGGAGGAATTGTAAGAGCCTACCGATGCCGCTTCTAACCAAAGAGGTAAAGGCCAGGCCTCGCAGGTAAGTAACTAGGCATCTTTGCCCCAACTCCTAAGAGCAGCCAAATGCTGTGAATGTGGCGCCGGCTCTCCAAAAAAAAACAACCTGTAAAAAGTGAGGTTAGCCTCTGGGAAACTCTACCCTGTATATATAGAGATCCACCTTGTTAGGGGCTGGCCTCTAAAAAAATGCAAAAAACCATAAAAATAGAAAAAATACAACTTTCAAAAATATTTTCCTTTAAAATTCCCAATAAAATTAAAAATAATTTCATGATACCCGTCCCGCATGAAGCCGATCCCTTTCCTGTAGATATACAAGAAGAGGTAGGAGTCACAAGTTTGAACGAGGAAGGTCAAATCGATGAGTTCCCCAATGAGCTCCTTATACAATTTGCCAATTTTGAGCTTGGCCCAACCCCGATCGTCGAAGAGACAAAGGACGTCAATTTGGGCACCAAAGACGCCCCTAGAATCACCAAAATTGGAACATCGTTGTCCCCTACGAAGAGAAAAGGTATGATAGACTTCCTTCGGTCATACCAAGATGTCTTCGCATGGTCGTATGAAGACATGCCTGGTTTGGATACCGATCTGGTTGAGCATGAGTTGCCACTCTACCCTGATATTAAGCTGGCTAAACAGAAGCTGAGATGCCTCCGACCTGAATGGATGTTGAAGGTGAAGGATGAGGTCATTAAGCGTATGACATGGGTTTTCTCATGGTGTCCAAGTTCCGGCAATGGCTGGCCAATATCGTCCCCGTACCAAAGAAGGATGGGAATGTTCAAATGTGCATTGATTTTTGAAATCTCAATAAGGCAAGCCCTAAGGATGACTTTCCGTTACCACACATTGATATCTTGGTTGATAACACTGCTAAGCATGGAATGCTCTCATTCATGGATGGATTCTCGGGCTACAATCAGATTAAGATTGTAGAGGTCGATTGAGAAAAGACTGCGCTCATCACTCCCTGGGGTACCTTTTGTTACAGGGTGATGCCATTCGAGCTCAAGAATGCTGGGGCAACCTACCAGAGAGCAATGACGGCCCTATTCCACGACATGATGAGCCGAGAGATCGAAGTGTATGTCGATGACATGATTACCAAATCGCCGGAAAGGGATGACCACTTGGTAAGCCTTCAGAAGCTGTTCGAAAGGTTGAGAAAGTATAGGTTGCGGTTGAATCCCCAAAAGTGCCCGTTCGACGCTCTGTCAGGAAAACTGTTGGGATTTATTGTCAGTAGGAGAGGGATTGAGGTCGATCCGACCAAGATCAAGGCCATCGCTGAAATGCCACCACCGTCTACAGAGAAGGAGGTCAGAGGCTTTTTAGGCAAAATCCAGTACATCAGTCCGTTCATTACACAGTTAACTCCGATATGCTCACCGATCTTCAAACTACTAAGAAAAGATTCACTAGTTGAGTGGAATGATGACTGCCAAGCTGCATTTGACAAGATCAAGGATTACCTCCTAAATCCTTCAGTATTGGTACCACCTATACCTGATAGACCCCTGATAATGTACCTATCCATGACAGAGTTTTCCATGGGTTGTGTGTTAGGGCAACATGATGAGACAGGAAGAAGAGAGCAGGTCATCTACTACCTGAGCAAGAAGTTCACTGATTATGAGACACGCTATTCTCATATGGAGAAGGCATTCTTAGTGCTTATTTGGGCTACTCAAAGACTTCGACACTACCTGTTATCCCAAGCCGTTCTACTTCTAGCACGAATGGATCCATTGAAGTACCTGTTCGAGAAACCTACTCTCACTGGCCGAACTGCACGATGGCAACTTTTATTACCTGAATTTGACATCACGTACGTCACTCAGAAATTGATCAAGGGGCAGGCCCTCGCTGATCATCTTGCTGAGAACCCTCTGCCAGACTACGAGCCTCTAAAGACTGAATTCCCTGATGAGGACATCCTGTTCATGATAGAAGAGGATACAGAGGAAACAGAGGAGTCCTGGGTAATGCACTTTGATGGGGCATCACATGTTGAAGGCTAAGGAGTTGGCACCATCCTAATTTCACCAAAAGGATCCCATGTACCGGTCTCTATCAAGCTCAACTTCCCTTGCACTAACAATATGGTTGAGTACGAAGCTTGCGCCACTGGTCTGCAGGCAGCACTCGATCTGAATGTAACTCACCATCGAGTATTTGGCGATTCACAGTTAATCATATGTCAGACGAATATTGACTGAAAGACGAAAGATGAGAAACTAATCCCCTATCATGAACACCTCGAGCATCTGATAGCTTGCTTCTAAGATGTGACTTTCTCATACGTTCCCTAGATAAGGAATCGCTTTGCCGACGCATTAGCAACTTTGGTGTTAATGATTGAAATCCCCTATGGTGTTGAGATGAAGCCGATCATGATCAAGCAGAAGAATGAGCCGGCTTTCTGCCTCCAGATTGAGGAACCTACAGAGCCTGATGATGAGCCACCTTGGTTCTCATATATAAAGAATTTCCTCGAGACCCTAACTTTCCCAGAGGGTATATCCAAGAGAGACCAACGAACCATTCAACGTTTAGTGGCAGGTTACGTCATTTGTGGAGAATGCCTCTACAAGCGATCATACAATAGCATCTTACTCAGGTGCCTCACTGAAAGTTAAGCAGTCAATATTATGAAAGAAATCCATGAGGGAGTATGCGGAGCCCACATCAGCGGTCACATGCTCACTAAGAAAATCCTACGGCAGGGATACTTTTAGACCACCATGGAATTAGATTGCTATAAACATATTCAAAAATGCTACAAGTGTTGAGAACATTCCACTCTGGTACATGCTCCTGCCATTGATCTTCATTGCATGACCACTCCTTGACCATTTGTTGTCGGAATGATTAATCCAAAAGCATTAAATGGACATCGATTCATCCTCGTCGCCATTGAATACTTTACCAAGTGGGTAGAAGCGGCGTCATATGCCAACATCACGACCAGTCACGTTGAGAAGTTTCTCAAGAACAATATTGTGTGCTGATTTGGAGTACCCAAAGATATCATCACGGACAATGGCACAAACTTTGTGAATAAGCGCATCCGAGACTTTTGCGAGCAATGCAAGATCAAGCACCATCGCTCATCCCCTTATCGGCCTCAAACTAATGGAGCCATGGAAGCCGCGAACAAGATAGTCGTTCGCATCCTTGAGAAGGTGGTCGTCACTTATCAAGATTAGATCAAAATGCTTCCATTTGCTTTGTGGGCCTACTGAAAGTCGATCCGTACCACTACAGGGCAACACCATTATCCCTTGTGTATGGAACCGAGGCCGTCCTCCCGGTAGAGGTTGAAGTACCCTCGCTTCAAATCCTCATGGAATCAGGCTTACCCGAAGCAGAGAGAGAGAGATCCCGCTTTAAACAATTAAACTTATTGGATGAGAAGAGACTCCTAGCCTTGTGTCACACTCAAGTTTACCAGGGGAGAATCGCACGCACTTACAATAAACGTGTCCGTGGTCAAGATCTAAAGGTAATAGACACTGTGCTGAAGAAGATCTTCCCATCCCTCCATGCCGATCCAAGAGGAAAGTTTAAGCCGAACTGGGAAGGACCATACGTCATTCGAGAAGTGCTATCGGGATATGCCATCCGCCTCGCAACCATGGACGGAGATCATCTTCCTGAGCCCATCAACACTGGATACATCCGACGGTTCTACTCATAGTCTATCGCCATAAGGTAAGTATTGATGAAACAGATACGTACTGCTTAAGAACCACCCAAAGGAGGCCATCATTCCAAGCATAGTAGCTAAAAAACAACCCTAAAATGATGATAGCCTTTGCTACTCCATTTGACCCTGGGCCTTTCTTTCAATAAACCAATTCCCCTAAAAACAAATAACAAAAAAAATATATACGTGTGCATATACCAAAAAAAAAGAAAGAGAGAAAAGATGCATGTGTATAAAGTTACTATCAAATCCAAAAAAATCGAAAAATGAAAAACCTCAAAAAGTGATTGCCTTAAATGGAGAAAAAAGAATAACAAAAAAATGTGTGTGAAGAAGAATCACGGGGCATGTACAGTAGATACCCCCAAGGAATAAAGTATGTTGAGAAAACTGAAGCCGTATTAAGGAAACCCTTTTAGCCCAGCATACCTTCAAATCCTAACCTAACCCATGGCCAAGCTACACCCTAAAGGAAGCCCTCTTTGTAGGATCGCAAGCAGTCATAATATCTATCAAGTCAACATGAGCCAAGTCGTGAGACGACAACAGAGCTTCATCCAGCCGGTTATGACGGAATTAGTGTCCATGTCGTGGCTTTCTGATTCTTAAAAGAAGAAAATTAATAAAATAAGAAATAAAGAAAAAAATTAATTTGAGTTCAAAGCAAGATGGACGTGGTGAGAACCCACAAGGGCACCGCGAGTAAAAACAGCGAACTCACGAGGACCAGGTGAAAACCTGAAAAGGCACCTGGGGTAAGAGAGCGAACCCATGGATGTGGTGAAAGCTCGAAAGGGCGCTACGGGTAAAAACAGGGATGACAGGCATAGCGAAAACCTGTCTTAGAGGCTGTGAGCAAAAATGTCAAGAAAAGAGAGATTAGGAGAGGATCTGTTCTAGCCCGCCTATTTTAGTTTGCACCCCTTGAGCCTCTTCTCCCATTTGATGGGCCGCTCATGTTAAATTTGAATCGGATCTCGATCAAGTATGTCGTCTCTATCACGTCGTCTGACACATGACCAAAGGTAAAGGCAAAAAACCAATCAATCTCAGGGAAGCTGTCCTATCCATATTCAAAAATAAAAACTGGAGCCTCATAAACAGGGTTCGACCATGCTCAAAAAAGGACCCACCAGTTGGTCTTGTAAATACCGACATCACAAAAAGGAGAAAGAGAAAAGGAGGAAATTTCAAAAAAGATAATATATTTTCCTTTTCCATAAAAAGCCTCACACTGTGTAGGAGAAAAATTTCAAAAAAGATTTCATTTCTTCTCTTACAGCGTTACGTATGAAGTGTCACGTCCCAAAAAGATAACAACATGACACACTTTCTATTTTCTGCCTTCTTTACAAGTATATATATATATATATATAAAACAAACAAAAAATAAGAAACAACCCAAAAAAAGGAAAGAGATCTCTGTTAAGGGGCATCAGCCCCCCCTATGTGTATATGATCTATGGTATGTACAGGAACAGGTCAGGGGCAGGGACCATGCTTCAAAGCATTGATCTATGCAAGAAGAGAGTCCTCATTGGCATTTCGATCAAACAACCACCTTCCATGAAGACTCTTCTGCCACCTTCGAGAAGCGTCAGCTGCCCTGCGAGACTCAGTCAAAAGCCCAGTCAACCGGAGAACCTCACTCTCGGCCATAGCAGCTCTCACCTCCGCAATCTCTGCTCGGGCCCTTTCCTTCTCCAAAGCCTCAGTCAAAGCCAGCCTCTCTATAGAAAGAGACTCAATCCTAGTCCGGAGTATCGTTTCCTTGTATGGCCAGGGGTCTCGCCTCCATCACATCTTTGAAACTGGGTTAGGGGCGGGTAAGCCCTTGGATGCTAGCCAAACCTATTAATCAAAAGAGAGAGCGCCCCCCTGAAATAAGCTGCACATGTGCACCGATTGGCAGGTCTCCTAGAGGGCTGCTATGCGGTCAAGGTCACTAAGAGAACCACGAGAGAATATCAGAGAGCACAAGGGCGGCCTCACAGTGCACGACACGTGTTGGGTATATCTGAATTGACAGAGCACTCGAGATGGGAAATAGTATGTACTACTAGTCAACCCCAAAAGCGTGATACCCTCACAATCCCGAGAGCGGACAATCGAAAAGGTGCCATCCATCCAGGGAAGTTGCCAGATCAACTCCGCATCAAATAGCCACCGGCTTAGTTCCTCGATGCTCCCGTGGGGCAGTCTCGAGCACCAGGTGAGAAAGCTCCGAGCCCCATCCCCTCTTACCAAGCAAAATCTTGGCATGGACCCCATGATAGCCAAATGCTTTCCTAGCCAAATCAAAATAAGGAGTGGACTCCTACTAAGGATCCTGACCTAGCCCAAGGTCGAGGCATCCAGGCCCCAATACATCTCGGCCAAGACTAGGCGCACCAGTGAACGACCTCCCTGCAATTCGGTCAAGACATCGCATAACTCGAGGGAAAATGTCTCGCCCCCAGTAAAGAAGAAAACTCTCGACAGCAAATAAAGGGAAAGGCCGTTACATTGAAAGGATCTCGGATAGGCAACTTTCGGAGACTCGAGTCGTTGAAAAGTTCTCTCAGTAATTTCACTGAGCACTTGGTGGGCCCCCCCGGCAAAGCCCTTCTCATACCCACCCTTTTTCAAACCGAGAACCGCATGGACTGCCTTTGCATACCTCGGTTTGGGCACCACTTTGGCAAGTCTCCAATGCATCCTCAAGCCAGTAATAGAGGCTAGCTCCTCCAAGGTTGGGGTGAGCTCCCTGGACCCGAATATGAAGACGTGGGCCCTATGGTCCCACGACGCCAAAGCCACCTGTAGGAGGTTGGGCAACAGAGGAATAGTAAGGATGGAGGAAAGGTGGGATAACCCGAGGCAATCCAGAATAGCGAGCTCACCCTTGGCGAAGCTATCACACCATTTTTGCAAAAAACTAGGCCCCGGGTCCAAACAGGGAAGTATACTAGCCCCAGCCCCCGTATGAGAACTTGGGCCTTTTTTAGGAAGCGGGTCCATGGACGTACAAAGATGTTCTTTATAAAAATTAGCCAATGTAGGGTGACGGACCCGCTTGAAAAAAAAAGAAGAGAGAGAAAAGAAAGAAAAAAAGAGGGGCAAAAAGGCCAGGCCCGTGTGAAAAGAGAGGCAAAGAGGGCCAGGTTCGAGTTATAAAGAACCCGTTGAGCCCAGTTATATGAGGCGTATATATTATATACTCCAAGGAAAAATTGTAAATATTTTGCCAGGCATATATATTATATACGCCAAGGCAAAATATTAAATATTCTGCCAGGCGTATATATTATATACGCCAAGGCAAAATTTTAAATATTTTTCCAGGCGTATATAATATATACGCCCAGTTAAAAATGCAGGGAAGTGTGGCTCCCCTCACATTGGTCCATTCTTTTTTTTACTTCCCCAAGAGAGGGACGGGTTTCGCTTAGCCTACTTTTTTATCTCGGGGCAGCCCACAGGCGAGCGCACTCATGCACCCATGGGAAACCCTCGGATGATGCGGTATCGTGGGTCATATGCGGAGAATCATATGCGGGCTCAATCCCATCATTGGAGGGGCTCCGGCCCGCTTTATGCTAAAGAAAAGGAAACCATAAAAGCAGAGAGATAACCAAACAGAGCATTCATATAAACCATAAAAATCATAAAACCATCCAAAAAAATTGTTGTTTAAAAGATTACATATTCCCCCAATAAACGAAAGTCTAAACTGTTTCCATGTTTCAAATTTTCAAGAAATAAACTAGTCTTGGGCAACCCCCTTTGACTTCTTCTAGCGCCGGGTAGCGCTTTGAAAAGTACGAGTCTCCCCCACCCGAGTCCACGCTTGAGAGATACGGCTGAGCAGAGAGCGCAACTCCTTTTCACGAGCACGCTGCAGGAGCACACCAGAGGCCATCAGGTAGGGAAACAAGCAAAAGGAAAATAGGAAAATGATCAGGTTTGGTCAGTATTCACTCACCACCTCAGCCTCTCTAAGACCGATGATGTTGCGGTAATATTCGGCTTGGTTCATGGCCTACTTATAATTCTGCATAGCAAGAAAAAGAGGTGTCAGTTACACAGGTCATCTGCATAGTTTAAAAAAAAGAGAGAGAAAGAAAGAGAGCAAAGAAACAAGGGAGAGATTACCCTGGGGATCAGCTCAGGGGGTGGGATCCGAATAGCTTCAGCGGATATGCATGCCTTCTCAGCCACATCGGCATACATATGCGACAGGAAAGCATCATCCAAGCACTTAAAGGTCCCCTGAACCTCGGCTGGCGAACTGCCAGAAGCACTAGCACCGGAAGGGTCAGAAGGTCCAGCACCTGTAGCCTCATCAGGAATAGCTGTCTCATCCCCCTCATTTAAGTCACCACCCTGCCCAAACTATAGAGAGAAATGGTTTTTGTTCAAATAGCAGGGCAATCAAGGTAATCACAGGAAGATTGCTAAACAAAAAGAGAAAAGAACATTACTTGAGACCATGGACCGCCAAAAGCCAAAAAATTGGTACCAGGCATGAACCAGGGCAGCAGAGAACGATAGGGCAAGGACTCATACCACATCTAATATCCCCCCAGAAAAAGTAGGTCATCAATGGGGACCCCATGATGGAGAAAGCGAGTGGTAAGTACTTCGGTAGGATCTTCAGGAGCCAACACATCAGTTGGAGGAGCTTGGGGCACAGTGAAAAGAAGACGGTACTGATGAACCACCCTCTCTCCTAGGTAATAGGCCCTAGCCCAGGACCCATAGAAGAAAATTATGCATCGATTTAACAAAAAATGAGAAGGACCCACTGCAGCCAGGTTTCAGAAGGAAGATTCGACGTAGGGGTCAAGGATGACCTGCTCAAAAACAAAAAGGAGGAGGGATATATACATTTGGTCAAAACCCATAGCATAAAAGAGCTATCAAATTTGCAAAGAGAGAAATTATTATACCTACTCAGGGATCAACAGATCAAACTGGGAGCACAACCCTAACTCCAGGTGCTTCATGGCTACGTCCTGACGGTGGTTCGCATGCCAATTGCTCATAAGGGGGAATGTAGGAACTTCGGATAGAAGCAGAGGACGATCGGTTGGAAATGCAGATACCCCCAAACCTGAGAAAGCAAGCAGATAAAAATAGATATGGCATAAAAGGGAAAAGTTGAACAGACTGAGACCAAAGGATAAAATACCTCGAGTGCGGGTCAAAAGCCCACAACGGAGCTGGACTCCCCAAGTACGGCTCGCATCGGGCTAGACATGAGCACCGCATAGCCAGCACCGCCCCAATCAAACGGATGCATGTTGTCCCAGTTCACCATAAGACTGAGAAGAGACAATGAGACCCGCCCTCCGCTGGTACTTGAAAGAAGAGTCTTACCCAAAAGGAACAACAGAGAAATATGGGCCAGCATCAGTGCACGCTTTGGCTCGAGATAAATGGCTGCATCACGCTAGCCCAGATCCATTAACTCATGAGGTTCAAACTGACTAACCAACCAGGATAAATTGACTTCAGAACCGCGAACATTCCCCGAGGTTGGGTAGGCCCCTATCAGCCGAGTCACCTCCTCCCTATCAGGTGTGCGGGTAGGTGTCATTGGCACCCCTTCGATGCGAATCCCAGTAATCATGGACCAGTCCACAGGTGTAAGGGTCATCTCAGCCATGGCCATATGAAACGTCATGGTGTCAGGGCGAAAGCGCTCTGTCAGGGCCTTCACATAGGCCGTGTCGGCCCTCACAGCAGGGCATGAAATGAAATCCCCAAAACCGGCTTGAGAAAGCAGGTCCTTCACCACTGGGGGAAGATAGAGCACGAGGTGCTGGAGATCGAACCAGCCACCCCGGAACATGATATGAGGTAAAGGCTACAAATAAAAGGAATCTATCAAATAGGAGTGAAATGGTATAGCAAAAGCTTCAAAGGAAAAGAAAGGGGCTCATCTGTTTACCTGGCCAGCAATCTCGAAGTTGGAGATATGGGTGTGCTGACAATGGAGGAGGCCGATACGGGCGACTTCACCTTGCATTTCATACTAGGGTTGAGAGGAGCACTGAGAAACGATAAACTGCTCCCCATGAGGACCATAGGCCATCTCTGGCCCCTCCTATTGATCTTGCCCTTCGTCGCCAGACATCCTAAAAATGTGGAACACATCGGTATAAGGAAAGGTTGCTAAAGAAAAAAGAAAAAAATAATAATAAAAAAATAAAACAACCCAAAAAAAAAACAACAATAAACAAAAAAGAGAAAAAAGGGGAAGAAATGCACTAATCCATCATGAAAGAAACATAAGAAAAAAGAAACAAATGAATGATGAATGATGATGATATAACAAAAAAATGAACGAAAAAAAGGAGCATAGGCGTAAGGAATCACATATACTTGAAAAAAAAAAAGCATTAATCTTTCACCACAAAAAGGAAGAAAATCAAGCATTTCAAACAAAAAGGAACCATTATCAAAACCTAAAGGAAAGGTGAAAGAGGGGTGGTGATTACCTTATATAGGAGAGGAAATAGATCTAAAGATTGGCGGAGAGTGAACGCTTTTAATCGGCACAAGCGACCCCCAGTGGTAGAACTCAAGCAAAATCAAACACAAAAACCCTAGGGGGCTATCCCAGACTTGAGAAGGAAGGAGGGAAGAAAATGGAATTTGAAAGGAGGGCCCCTTTTGTGCTCGGGCTCGGGCAATTTTCATAACTGCCAGATTTTGGTTAGGCGTATATAATATATACGCCCGGCCATTTTCGCTGTAGAGTTGCCGAGCGTATATATTATATATGCCTAGCCAAATTTTGGCTTTGATGACCCGACAGGCCCTTTGTGCGCCCCAAATCTAGGCCTGGCCCCTCTTAAAAGCCCCCATGTCACCAGGCGAAGGTGCACGCATCCCCAAATGGCCCTTTGAGCTCCCTTCAATTGGCCCAAAGGGACCGTGCTAAAATAAGCGGATCTAGATCTATAAGTGCCCACCGAGTGCTCCCATAAAATCATAAAATCATAAAAGAAAAATTGCGCAAATCATTAAAAGAAAAAGAGATTCACATAAAATAACAAAAAAAGAGAAAAAGAAAAATATCGAAACACAACACTAGTTCTCCAAAGAGTGTCGCAACGCCTGTTTTCCCCACTCCGAGAGCCGTGCTAAATCAACTTGGAATGATCGGGTTCACCCAAAAATTTTCAAACCCTGTTTTACACAGGGACACCTCACGCCTGATCCGACAGGCAGGATACTGGTCATGTTTATCCCTGGCCATTAGGAACCCGCTTCCGAACCCACTTTCCTAAACAAGATATCTGGGTCTAATTTGTTTAAAAACCAAGACCTTGCATCCCCAGGAGTCAGGACTTGATCTGGCAGGCAGATAACTTTACCCATCCTCAGTCACTATACCCCGCATCCCAGGCAAATAAACTCACCCATCGCCGGTTGCTCCTGGGAACATACACCTAGCCTAAAATCTTCCCCGGCAGGAGGCGAGACCTGATCCTGCAGACAAACCAAGGACCTATCACCGGAATGCGCACGTCCTTGATGTGTATCAACATGACAAGTTGATATGCTTAAGGATACGTGCAAAAATAAAAATAGTTTGAGCATGCTCAAAGCCTTGAACTTACATGTGCAAAAAAAAAAGGGGGGAAGAAGAAAAAAAAAGGGCGGAGAAGGAGAAGGAGAAGGCTCGGGATAACAACCTTTTGTTATGTAGTTAAAATCTTGAGTAGGTTGACCCCACCTTCCAAGCTTTGGCTCTGATCATAGACCTTCGGATCTATGTCGACCAAGAGTGCACCCGACTTCAGACCATTAGAAAAGTTTATTGTTAGTTGAAACTGACCCGTCAAAAATGAAATTACAACCAACCAATCTATGTGTAAACATACAGACCGAAGGGCTCATTCCCTTTTATTTCCTTTTACACAGGCTTGAAACCTGTATAGGCACGGTGTCCCTATGGAATGCACGCACTTGCATCTGGGTATCCGCAGCATGGTCGTTTGTCCTCGTAAATTGTACCTTAGGGTCGAGGCTTCTATTCGTGCCTATTTACTGCTTATTGCCCCTGATAAGTGTCTGTCTGTGCATAGTTAGTGAGATGTGATTTCATTAGGGATGGAGGTTAGAATTGACCATCTCTTTCGATGGATGTTTGGTCCTAGCCTGATCTTTTTTAGCTTAGTCTCGCGTTAAGGCACTCCAGTTTGTGTGAATTAGGAGCACCTCACCACAAGATCATGCACATCCCCAAGGTGTACCTATCCCCGACAGAGCGCACACACTCTTAAAGCGTATCAACTGACATTTGATCCACTTAAAGAGTTGTGCAAGAACAAAATTGCCAGAGGCCCTTGAGCTTTGCTTAGAGCCCTCAAAGCAAAAGAAAATCTTAAAATAACACATAAAAATTCACTCTAAAAATGGGCACGCATTCCCAAGAAGTGTTGCGATATCAATATTCTCTCCACTTGGGTAAATCATGCTAAAGAAACCTCGAGGTTGAAGGGTTCACCAGAGACTCCGAGCCTTACCTAGGTAAGGGCACTCGTGGCCAATCCAATGGAGCTGTCGATACCCCATAGGATTGGACACATTGTCTAGGCCTTCGCTTTGTGTACTTCGCGTCGATTTCGAAGCATAGACCGATCACCCCATTTCATGAAGCTGCCTGGTTCAAATTAATACTCAACATCACAAATCTATAATTTCCCTCAGGAAGTGGACGATATCTCGGCTAGCGGGCTAACACTTTTTGTGATCATCGCAGTTATGCCCAGTAATGTTGCAATGGGCTTGGGGACTATTAGCATTGAGGTACGGACGATATTCCGAAATGAGAGTGCTTACGTATACTCACCATCACCATGAATGTTTGAGAATTGAGTTGAACCATATCAAACGTGCCTTGGACCTCTTCAGATGTCTCGTATCTTTGGCATCCGATCATTAGTGATCGAATACCAAAGAGGGGCATCTGTAGACACCCAAATTTGGCCCAAGGTTCGATTAGTCTGTACTCCAAGAGAGATGTACCCTGTGCTTTCGATGGCACCCCTAAACCCTAGGATCCCTTCTCAGACCCAACTTAAACCCTTCTGAGCATTTGATGGGAGGAGAGCTACAAAATTTTATGTAGATCACTACCGAGTATTAGCCATACACCATTGGAAGGAGGACTTCTCCAGCTTTCTAGCAAGCCAAAGATCACCCAATTTGGAGTTGTGGTTCGAAAGATATGGTCGATTGAAATTTTACATAAAATCATGACTTTTGCTCAGGCTTATGTATTAGATACGCCCAGCAAATTTGGCCCCATTTTGGTTAGGCGTATATATTATATATGCCTGGCATTTCTGGGCCAAATTTGGCCAGGCGTACATAGTACATACGCCCAGCATAGGTAGGGTCCACCGCGGACACCCACCTTCTCAGGTCTCCTCTGATTTTCATGGAAATCACTATACTTAAACTGGGCGTATGTAATATATACGCCCAGCATAGCTACAGTAACTGTCATCAAATGCTCAAAATTCCTTCATCAGGTTTGACCTTTTGACCATCCCCTTGGTTGAGGTGGGTGTCTTAAGGTTGGTTGCGCCTCCTTTGAGCTTATATGCAACCCTTAAGTCACCTATGGTCTCACCCCATCATCTGCCATTGAAATCAGTTCCCCAAACTCTTAGGACCCTAAAAACCTAGAAAACCTTAGATGGAGGATTACCTAATTGCTAAACCAATTAGCTCTTAAGTAACCCTCTAACCCACCTCTTCTATATAAATAGAGAGGCCCCCCTCTTCCCAAAGGGTTGAAAAATTAAGGTTGAAAGTTGAGCTTAAGAGAGAGAGCCCTAGTGAGAGAAAGTTCTTTTTATTTTTGCATTCTTCAAATAGAATTCTAGCATGCTTAGTTTACCTCTTTTAATCAATTTCAACCATTAGACCACCCCTTTTTTAGTCAAGCTCAGTCCCTAGCTTCATCCTATACTTCCCATCTACCGAATCCTAGCATTAGAATCCATTCCCCTACCGTTTAAGCCATTTAAAGCCATCGGAAGCACGCTGAAGCGAAGGCCTTCCACGGTGCAACAAGGGCCCGTGAGCTCCGGCTCACCCCTCTCTCCCTCTACCTTCTTAGTGTTTCCTCCGTCCAATGATTCAAGCCGTTACGTCGCCGAAATTTCGGTTTGGCTCAAAGCTTGATAGGACCGTATTGCCTTCGAGCAAGGGGAAGCTTGGCCCATTTGTTTTTTTATTTTGCCCATAGATAGAGACCGCTACATTCTGGTTGATCGGGTGCCTAAACCCTTCCCGATCGATAACCGAAGCCCCTACCCTAGAGTCTTTGGCAAAGACCGGTAAATCAGAGTCCTATTTAGCACTTTGGTGCTCAAAATATTGATTTAAAGGTTTCCCAGGTCATCAAAAGCTCCGGGTGGTGACTCTACATTTATTCCATCGCAAGCGCATCGCCGCGACGGGTTCGAGAGAATCCATGGTCGCAAACACTTCCAAGAAGCAAACTTAAAGAATTTTTTTTCACAATTTGTACTTAGTGAACCAGAAAGGAGAGAAAAATGTGAGGATATATCCCATGAGTTTACTTAAAGACCATACCCAGTGAGATTTGGGCCTATCAAACTTTCTTTTGAAGAGTGTTTTGGCAAATTTTTCTGCTCTAAGGAATGATTGAATCAACATCTTTTCACTAGAAGTTATGCATCCCAAAGTGAAACTGTTTGGCAATACTCATGACACTAAGGATATGGTTTAAAGCTCTCATTTGGACAATTTGTGCCTGAAATACCTACCCATTGAACTGCCCTTTTTATACACTGTTTGATCCTTAAAATCTATTTTTCTTTAACAAATACCAAAATAATTGAACCTAAACCTCATTGACCTGATTTAGTCTTACCCTCACTCTGAGATTTTAGAAGGTAAAGGAGAAGATGTTGAAGAAAGTTGAGCTGGGTTCAACATTTGGTGAAAGGATAAGAGAAGAAATCTATAAAAAAAAGCAGTGTGTCAGTTGTATATTTGTGGCATTTCATTTTAAAAAAAGGAAAAAAAAAAAAGAGAGAAGTCAAAAGAAGTACTTCATTTATAAAATTAAAAAGATGAGAAGAAGTTGGTCATTTTAGATATGAAAAATATAAAAAATGATGAACCTGTGATGTATTGAAGAAGGTGAAGTCCTGAATCACCTCCGCTTAGTTGATTCTCAAATTTGAATCCTTTTTATCCTTTTATTATTTTTAAACCTTAACCCTAAGCCACATTACAACCCAACAAAAAGACCTTATTGATCTAAAGTTAATTGAGCTGTTATGTGGAGATACAGGGATGAGTAATCTATGGTGCAAAGTACAAGAGAATTTTAGGAATTAGCAGCAATGCCTATACTCATGCTTACATGCCTATTTAAGGTTTATAATTGATATTGAGCTGAAGTGAAAGTGATATAGCTTTAAATTTTATTTTGAGTGAAAGCCCTAGTGAGAATAGGGTCTGAAACTAATTTCATTCGGACAATATTTAAACTTGATTCTTGAATTAATGGTGAGCTCGACACTGATTCCCACACAGAATACTCTTGATGTAAGCTGACTAACTGTGATGGAAATTCATTATCATTTAAGTGTTAAACTGACTGCATTACTATTTTAATTTCTCTAAATTTTAAAGTGTAGGGTACGCAATGAATCTCTATTTGTTGAAATCTGATTTGACATATGTTGCACTAAACTTAACTATTCTATTGTGAAGTTTGTGGGTATCTTCACTAAAAACCCTCAGGAGACTTCACTCCTCCACTAGGGTTCACCTAGGGGTTAAAAAGGCTTGATGCATAGGCTAAATGCATCTGTCCTCCCTACGAAAGTGGCATTTAAATTTTAGAATAGTTGTTTAATCTTTTCCTTGCTCGAGGACTAGCAAAGATTAGGCTTGGGGGTGTGTTAATAACTAAATTATGCCACTTTTCTCCTCCTAACCTAGGCTTTACTAAACCTTAGAGCTATTTAATAATTTATTTTTAAGTGTGGTTTTGTAGTTAGCAATAACCTGCAGAGTGTGCAGAAATCCATTTAACAAGTGCCAAAAAGAGAAGAATTAGAGTCAAGCACTAGAGTTGAAAAGAATATAGAGATTGAACCATGGTGGTCCCCACCAAATGGGTGGTTCAGTATGCCTTGAACCCCTTGAAGTCCTTCCATGAGAGAAAAGTGGGACCCATGCCTAAAGGAGAGCTGTTGCAATTAAACATCCCAGCCGAGAGGTAGAATCTATCCTCTTGAGCAGACCAAGACTTCAGAATATATCCTCTCGACTAGTGTCGAGTAGTCAAAAGACTACCACATTCTACCCTCCCGAGAAGTGTCGAGTAGTCAAAAGCCTTCAGAAGCCATCATCTCGAGCAGTGTCGAGCAATCAAAGACTGTAGCATTCTACCCTCTCGAGCAATGTCAAGCAATCAAAAGCCTTCAGAAGCCATCCTCTTGAGCAGTGTCAAGCAGTCAAAAGATTGCAACATTCCAATCTCTCGAGAAGCATTCAGAAGTAGTTCATCTTCTTGAGTAGACCAAGACTTCAGCATTCCATCCTCTCGAGAAGCCTTCAGAAGGCAGTTCATCTTCTCGAGGCTAGGGACCCAGCATATATCTGTGGACATTGGGGGCATTTTTGGAACTTCTGTAGCACTTGGGACACCTTTTCGAGTGTGTACTGCTTTCCTAACAAACTGGAGCATTACTTGGCTGAAATTGAGTCACATCAGCAGAGCCTAACCATTTTGATTCTTCTTTCTTCTAATTGGTCAGAGCATAAAGTTACTTTTTTTATGTATATATACTAAGCAAAGCATGCTTGTGGAGACACACAGACATACACGAACACACTGAGCTAATTTTTTAGGGTTTAGGTCATCTTCCCTTTTTGTCTTCTTCTCTCCTTAGCTCAGCATGACTGGCTAAGCCTTAGTAGCAGTTAGGGATAATTTTAATTGTAAATTGCTTTATAATAGCATTATGAAGAGGTTTGGAATCTGGCAGAGACTGTAGACTTGAGAGCCATATCATTGTAAGCTTCTTTTTAGCAATGAATAGCTAGTTGTAGTGTTTCATTTAATCTGTATTATCTTATCATTTTTATTAGATTTTTATGGATTTTTTGTACCTATGGATGCATGTGCTTGTAGCCTTGCAGACATAGTATCTGAAGTGATTTTATTGTTTCAGCTTTAACCCCTATGACTGAATTATATCCATGGGATATCCTGTGACCATTTGAGTTGATAGGATATACCCCTAAGATTAATCCATATCTCAGGTTGAGTTGGATTCTTCTTCCTTGCATTTGTGCTTGTAGCCAAATGAAGGATTGTTACAGATCCAACTCTTGCTCTATTTTACAATATTTTTTACAGTAAAAATAAGCTCCTAATTGCTTGCTTCTCCATTTTCTTGTTTATTTTTACCAAACCTCTTTCACTCTTCTTTAAACCCCTTTCTTTTATTTCTGATTTTGTATCTATTTTTGTTTTAGTTAGTGACAAAACCCTAAAACACCTCTATACCCTATTTTATTAGTTTAAGATAGATTAGGTTTTGAGTTGTCAGATTTGTAGCAGATCTGGAGATTTACTACCTTTAGATCCATAACTCTTTGTGGGACAATCCTTATTTCATCTAAAACTTGCTACTGCAACCTTGTATCTTACAAGTGGTGTTGGTCTTCTAATCCCACCTTTATTCCTCTTTGTTTTGTTTCTGCCCTTCTTTGTTTCTCTCATACTTCGATCACTTTTGAAATAAAAAACACCAACACAAACAAACCAATAGAAGCCATCTTTTGGGCATGCTTGGTTGAGGTTTCGGAAGTCGATGCACACCCTTACTTTGTCGTCTTTCTTGGCAGCAGGTACTATATTTGCGACACACTTGGGATAGAGGATGGCTCGGATGAATTTCACCTTTTGTACCTTATCGACATCCTCTTTGACTTATAACACAGTCTGTGGGTGCATTCTCCTGAACTTCTGCTTGACAAGTTTTGCATCAAGCTCTAGGATAAAATGATGTTCTACTAAACTCGGATCCAGATCGGGCATGTTTTCATAGGACCATGCGAAAGAGCTGAGGTGATCCTGAAGGACTTGGATAATCTATTATTGTTCCTTTAGGCTAAGTGTTGGGCTGATCAGTAGCTTCTTTGGCTTTTCTTCAATGCCGAATTTGATTTCTTTTGTGGGTTCCGTAGTGGCTTGAGTATGCTCATCGAAGCGCTTGATGACTTGTTGGAAGTCCTGTGTCTCCTCAGTGACTTGTCCCTCTTCATCATCTATAACCTCATAAACTAAAAAATCACTACACTAGGAGGTTAGTTTTACAAGAGGTAACCCTTCATCGACGCAATTAATGACTGCGATATCTTTGGTGAGGTGTAGATCGAGGTTGTTCATCCTCCTCTAAAAATCGTAGAGTATCTCATCAGGTATGATGAATGGTTTGTCGTTTTGTTGGGTTGCCCTACGCTTTCGTGAGGGGGCAATGGTAAGGTTGTGTTAAGCGGGCTCAAGGCATGGCCCTGTGGGGTCGAGAGTGGCGGCATGACCTTGCATGGGTATATCGACTGGTTCTGCCTTGACTCTGTCAACGTAACTGTCGCTTATATCCTTAAGAGAAAAGTCTCTTTGTAGGTCGCTAAATGGGATTGGGATGAAGGGTTCCCACTCTTTTTCAAAGTTTTCTAATTTTTTTTGGTTTTCTAATTTTAAATTTTTAAGGGTTTTAGGATTTTCTATATTTTTAATTTTTGATAATAAGTATGGTATAGGATTGATTTCCTGAAGGGGAACCGATGAGGGCGCTTCTCTCAGCTGAGGAAGTGTGACGGCAACTGGAGCCATTCGTGCGAGCCTTTGGATGGCATGGACTTGTTCTAGATTTGGCATTTTTTTTGTAGTCCTTGTCTGACGTGATTCTCCTGATGAGAGATGACGGTGACTGGTTAGTTGATGTTCCTGCTTCTTCTATCATGAGGACCACCTGGTCTTCAAAAAGGGCACGAAGATCTTCTTGATCTTGTTCTTCTGGCACACGTGGTTGATCACCCTCTGAGTTGGGGGATACCTCTCCTTGGGTTTCATGGTATATCGATATAACGATGCATACCTGGCAGTGAGACTAGTGTGCCTGAGATATGCAACGATGCTCCCATGGGCACTCCCATTCTTCAGTATCGAGGTCGGGTTTTGCTTGTTTAGGTGGATCCTCTTCTTAAAATAACCTTTGGAGGTCTTGGCCCAGTCTTTCTTCTAACTCGAGGGCAGGAAGGTCTAGCCAATAGTCGTTGCCATTTGATGGCGGTTGCCATTCTTCTTCTCATGGTGAGTGTTCAACTTCTTGAGGTTTTGAATATTTTTCAAGGTAGAAACAAGCCCTACAGGGTGGTTTATCCTGATGTGCGATGCAGGGGTCTCTCCATGGGAATTCCCAATCTGGCAGGGTTGGATCAAAGATAGGTACTTATGGCTCAGAAGGCCCTCTGCTAATTGATCCTCCAGCTTCAGCGTGGACAGATTCAACAATTATTCCTCATCATCGCTCGACAGTGGTTGCCATTATTCTTCCAAAGATCTCAAGAAGATCTGTAGCTATAGTGATCTCAGAGATTGAGGAGTGTCTAACTCTAGTTTGTCTTCGACTTATATGGTGGTGATGTGGAAGTCTTCTTCATCGGTTGATTACCAATCCTCTACATGCGGCTTTGGTTCTGAGGATCTCCGTATTTCAACAACGAGAGAGTCTTCAGTCTTGAACAATGGTTCAAATCCTTCGAGTGGTCTATCTATATCATCATCATCTCGATTTAAGTTGGTTAATTAGCGAAGGCTTCAGCCATCTGCTCAATCTCCATTATCTATGGCTTAGTGAAGGATGCTACCTTTCTCATCGGCACATCGGCCTGCTCAGTGGTTCCGTATACAAAGTGGCCATAGAGTGACCACTTGGGCGAAGTCCGAAAGAGGTTAGCTTGTTTCTATTTGATTGGTAGCCTAGCCCGGTGTGCTTACAGACCTTCTTCGGGATGATGGGGCCTATGTGCCCTTGCTTATTCTAATCGAGTCCTGTATGCGGGGCATATCCTAGTTGAAACATAAGGTCCCAGCCCATTGTTGCAGTTGGATTTATATCATAGAAGCGTGTGAGGTTGGGGCCTGCTGCTCTCTTCACTAATTTTTGTTGGCAGGTTGGGAGGGATGAGGGATAGCTGATTTCTACTACCGATGCGTCATCTGGAGTCTCTACTCTTTTGATGTGGTTGATATTTAGCACAGAGTCATGCGCTGTTGGAATGCTTGCCACATAGTCGGTATCTATTTCCTGTAGGGGTGTGTCGGCATATATCCTAATGATGGAGTCCTTGTGGGGGAGCTTAATGCACTGGTGGTATGTAGATGCGACAACCTTTATAGATTCTAACAACTTCCTTCCTAGTATCAGGTTATAGGTGGTAGAAGAGTTGGAGACATGCAACGTAATGTCTTTGGTGACTGGCCTGAGGTAGACTTGGAGCTTGATAGTCCCTTTGACGAAGCTTCGAGAGCCATCATATCAATGAGGGATAAGGACGAAGGCCTTATGTCTTCTTTTGTTTACTCAAGTGTCTTGAGTGTCATTATCGGGTAAATGTTGAGTCTGCACCGGTGTTAAGCTGCACGTGAGGCACTGAGAATCCTCTGATTATGACCGTCAAATATATGGAGGCTGAGCTTCGGCAAAGCGACTCTTTCGGCATGTCGGCATCTGTGAAGGTAAGTGTTGGTGGTTGAGCCATAACCGAAGCAATCTTGTGCAGGTTGTCTAGAGTGGTATCTTCATCCACACGTGTTTCATCCAGCAACTTTACTAACAATCGGTGATGTTCTGGCGATTTCTGGATAAGTTTGAGTATGGATATCTGTGCTGGTACTTTCCCAAGGTGTCGAAGGAGATCGTACTCCTAGTCTGTTTCTAGGGTCCTTGCCGAGCCTGCGGACTTTGTTAATGTTTGGCTGAGGTGGCTGAGGCCGCTAGTGCCAGAGCTAGAGGCAAAGAGATTACGTGAGGCAAAGGAGGAAAGTTTGCTTCCCTTTCTCTTATTATCCTTTCTGACCGCTGCGTGCCTACGTTCTGCTTCTCTCGAGGGAACGGTTGCGGTGGATAATTGGTTCTAGATTTAACAACTTGACTTGTCGGCTTTTGATCCTTGAGCCATGCTGCAACTGGGGTTGACGAGCTTCTTGGAGTGTGATCAGTCACATAGTATACTATTTTACTACCCTTAACTTTGTGATGCTAGGACTTAGTTTGCTACTAATAAGTTATTGATGTGCAGATATTATAAAAAAATAGCAAAAGAGAGCCAAAGTAATAATATTAATTAAAATGAACTCATAAAGCAATAAAAAGATAATTGAATTAAAAGATGAATCATCGCCTACTAAAAAAAATCATGCTTTACGATTTTGTGGAATAAAGTACTGGAAGAATAGAAATCATAATTTACGATTCTACTTGCGGAATAAAGTACTCCTATATGGATGCCGATCTTGAAATTACTATGAAAAGATTATCCCGTGGAATGAAATGATAATTGTCAAGCGACATTTGATAAGAACAAAGGTTATCTCCTCAATCCTCCATTTTGGTACCCTAAGTACCCGGGAGGCCACTCCTAATGTATCTCTCAATGATAGAATTTTTGATGGAATGTGTCCTAGGGCAGCACGATGAAACTGGAAGAAGAGAGCATGCCATTTACTACTAGAGTAAGAAGTTCACTTATTGCAAGACACACTATTCTCACATGGAGAAAGCATGCATGGCCCTCGTATGGGCTACATAAAGGCTCTGCCACTACTTACTCTATCAAGGAGTTCTCCTTTTGGCTATGATGGATCCTTTGAAGTATTTGTTTAGAAAACTAGCTCTCACCGGGCGAACTGTGTGCTGACAACTTCTCTTATCAGACTTTGACATCACGTATGTCACCTAAAATCTGATCAATGAGGGATTGCTGCAGATCCAACTCTTCTATTTTGCAAAGCTATTTTCAGTGAATAGATCTGAGAACTTGTAGAGATTACAGACTTGAGAGCTTGGTCATTGTAGGCCTTTTTGTAGCAATGACTAGCTGATTTAAATGACTCATTCAATCTATGAGATTTGGTGGTTCTCACTAGATTTTCATGAATTGTTTGATCCTATGGATGCATGAGCGTGTAGCCTTACACACATAGTGTCAGCAATGATTTTATTGTTCCATCATTTACCCCCATGACTGGATTATATCCATGAGATAGTCTGTGACCATTTGACGGGACAGACAATAGCCCTAAGACTAATTCATATCTCAGGGTGAGTTGGATGCTTCTACCATGCACTTGTAATGGTAGCCAAGTGAAGAAATGTTGTAGATCTAGCATCTTCATCTGTGTAGCAGTGAAGATTATCCCACAGCTGTCTACTTCTCCATCTTTTCATTTTATTTTACCACTACATCCACATTCTCTTCTTTCCCCTTTCTTTAGATCTAGTTTTATTTCTGTTTTTAGGTTAGTTGTGACACCCCAAAACACCCTCTCTTTACCTTGCTTTCTAGTTAGGTTTATAGTTTCCAGATCTATAGCCGGATCTAGAGGGGTTACTATAGTTTCTCTCTTAGATCATACACTCTGTGGGACAAACTCTTATTCATTAAAACTTGCTACAATAGCCCTGGATCTTGCAGGCTGTGAGTTTAGAATGTTGTTTTTGTGCTATTTCACTCCATTTCACTTCCTTTTCTAATTTGTTTTTGCTGCCATATTTTTACCATATTTTCAATAATAGAAGCACAAGCAATTTTACTAATAAGTTTTTGGCGTCGCTGTCGGGTAGTTTTGATCTAAGTATAGTAATCTGAGATTAGTTATATTTATTGTAGATGTAGTGTTTGAATAAATCCCAATTGTAATTTTTGTGTGATTTTTGCATTTTTTCTTTCTTTTCTATTTTAGATCTTTTTGCGTCTTTGTAGTGTTTGTTGAAATTACAGCTGTAGTTTTAAGAAAAAATAAAAAAATAAAAAAATTAAAAATTAAAAAAACAAATACGAATGATGTGTCATCATATGTATACCAACAGTACATCATCTGTCATTTCCTCTATTTTTTTTCAAAGGTCCTTCTCCTTTTTCAAAGGGGAAAGTTAGATGGAGGAAATGTAGATTGTTTAACAGTTGCTGTCCTTAATGAGATGGTGGAATACACCTTGGCCACACTACTGGAATGGGCTAAGGTATGTATTGGTCGCGTTCGAACTGTTGCTGCTATTTTATTAGAAATCAGTGGAGAGAATAAATCAAGAATGGAGATGTGGAGATGTGTCATTACAGCAAGTCTGAAACACACACAATCTTGCAAGATACAGGGTCCATTGTAGCAAGTTTTGATAAGTAAGAGTTTGTCCCACAAAGAAATTGATCAAGAACACAAAATAGGCTATAATAGTAGGCCTCCATATCTGGCTACAGATCTGACAATCCTAAAGAAAGGGAGTTGGGTGTCACGACTACACTAAATTAATCCTAAAAGCAGAGAAGTAAAATACAGCCCTATCCTAAAGAAAGGGTTAAGAGGAAGATGGTGGTAGTGTGTGCCAAAATAAAATATAAAAATTATGAGAAGTAAGTAGGTTAAACTAGAGTTATAGCAGTGATGTAACTCAGATTTAGTCTGTCTCTGCAGTGTTCCTTCCTGAGACGCTATTAAAAGCCTCAATAAGGCAAAAATATCTGATTTAACCCATGCCATTTGGGGCGCTCTTAGGGCTATATTCTGTCCACTATAATTTTCATAGGGTATCCGATAGAGTCTGTCCAATCCCATTAGTTAAAATAGACATTGCCAATCTAACCCAAAGGAGTGGACTGATCATTCCCCCAGCCGTTGGCCAGATCCAGCCATAAATACTATTGCAGCACTATGTAATGCCAGTGCTAGAAGCTCCCCAGACCTGCGCATAGACCAGGCTGACATCCATAGGTATTCCAACCCATAAGATTCTAAGTGCTTTGCTAAGAAGGCTAACTACTCAATAGTGCCCACAAAAAGGACCATGCAACAGGTTGAATAAGGCTTTAGATTAAGCTGGTCATTACTACAAACGGCTTGCAATGACTTACCCTCAAGCTGCAATTACTACAAAGAGATCAGATCTAACATCTCATGTTAGCTAGGTAAAACAGAAGGGAGCCAGTTCCTATACAAACCTCCTCACAAGACTCTAGAAGCTCATGTGTAGGAGAGAAGAATCCTTCTCAAAGATGTGAATGGACACAACCTTAGGGCTATACTCAGTCCACTTGAATGGTCACAAGGTATCCCATTGGTCTGTTCTTACCACAGAGGCCTGAGAAAGAACATGAAAACTGCTACAACCACCATGGTCCACAGGCCTTCGAGTTCCCTGGATCTCACTGCAGATCCAGTATTGCTTTCCATGAGGCTATCAAACCAAGGGAAATCATATGGTAAATAATAGATCTACTATAAACTGAATGGGCTAGTCCCAAATACATGGATTCTATAGACATCTAAAGAAATCATAAGATTTTTAGATTCAATTAGGCATTAAAACGACAATCCATTGATGAACACAAAACTTTCAATGAACTGTCTCCAGGTTGCAGCTTGTACACAACTGTTCATCCACAATCCCAATGTATACCAAAAACCTATTACAAACTAAAATAAAACTAAACCTAGCTGTTTATAGGGGTTAGCTAGCAAGTGCTAGGATAAGAGAGAAGAAAAATAAGAAAAAGATATGATCAAACCCTAACCCTAGCCTACTGGAGTTCTCAGCCGAAAGAGGATGAAGGAAAGATAAAAATAATAAACTCTAAGTACAGCTTATATACTCTGTCCATAAGGCTTTGGCTCTGAAGAGATTAACCCTAATTTTTCCAGCAGACATGGCACTGTTTCAACCCTTGGATGCCTGGAGATATGTGCCTAGAAATCAACACCTTGGGAAGTGTGCCCTAGGCTTGCGAAATTCCTAAAAAGTCCTTTAGTTAAAACTAAGAAGTGGAGAACCTGTGCTTTGTGGGGCTGACATATGCATTAGTTGTTTCGCACAGTTGCCGAGCCATCGCGGAGTAGCCTTTAGTTAGTGAGAAGTGCTTACTCGCGCAGTCAATCTTCGGTTCATTACGCAGTTCATTTGTGCTACCTTGCTACTGTGGAGATGATCTGGAGCGCCAGGACTCTTTGCGTAGATAGAGCTTCAGAAGCTCTCTCTCTCATTGAGTGCTCTCGCAGTAAGGCGCTTGTGCTCACGTAGTAACTGATTAGGCTCAGGGTGCACGAGAGTTGCACGAGAGAAATTTTGGGCATCTCTCTCTTCTTTGGCTACGCGAGAACTCTGCGAGGTGATAAATTATTCTTTATGCATATGAACTCGCTATGTTCTGCGCGCAACTGCTTTGGGCTCAATCTTCACGAGAGCTTTGCAAGGACAAATTCTGAGAGTTTTAAATCGCGAGATCTTCACAATGTCTTTTCTGTTCTCCTCTTGACTGTGCGGCCAATCTGTGTGAGGGCAACTTTCACTGCATCATTAGCTTCCTGAGGGGGATCCTCAACTCTGCGAGATGATTCTTTTGTCACTCTGATGCATTGCATTTGCTACTCAACAACTTCCTCCATTCTTAGCTAACTTCTTCAATCTGCTAGGCTTTTGGTCGATGATGACCAGCAATTGAATCACCATGGTGAGCACTACCAAGGTGTTCTATTAGACTTTAGCTCAGCTATCATCTTTACATGTATTCCCTCTCTTCTTAAAACCAATAAGCATGGATTTTGTAGTAAGTTGCACAGATTATTGCTAACTTCAAAACAAACTTAAAAAATGATTCTTAGTGGGCTTCAAGGTACAGCAAAGGCTAGGTTAAGAGGTAAAAAGTGGTACTTTTCAGTGAATAACACACCCCCAACCTAATCTTTGCTAGTCTCTTGAGGGTTTTCAGTGAAGATACCCACAAAGTTCTCAATGTAACAGTTAGCAAAAGTGCAAGATCATCAAGTTAGCTGTTAAGAAATAGAGCATCTGTTCAGCTTTGAATCAATAAAAATGTGAGAAATTTAAATACATGGTATGCACAAACATTTAATCATCACAAACTTCTCATGAATGCATAACATTTCCAATTAGTTTAGAACAAGGGGGACAACACTTGTATGTCAGCACTGAGCTCATCATTAATTTAATAAATTAGGTTAGGTCATGCCCAATACATTCAACGTCAGACCCAATGCTCTCCAGGGCATACTCTGACAATGAACCTTGAGGGTTTACATTTTCTCTCATGCTTAAGAGCAGTTATAGCCCCCAAATGGGTCTGTAAGCATGAGCATCGGCAAAGCATCTAAGTGATGATATCATTGGCTAGTCCTCACCATAGATTGGGCAACTCCTCATCTCTGCATGACAGCTCATTCAACTGTGGATCACAAGGTCTATTGATTGGGTAGTGATGTGGCTTATGGTATGGGTTATAAAGAATGGAAGGTTAAGAAGGGATTCAAAATTGAGAAGGCTATAGGTGAAGGAGGTGATTCATGACTTCACCTTCTTTGATTCAGCACATTTCATTTCTTTAAAATTATCCAGACTTGAAGTGGCCAGCTTCTCCTCCTATTTTTAATTTTTCAAATGAAATTTTCCTCTTTGACCACTCTCTTATTCCTCTTCAAAATTTATTATTTTTATTTTTATATTTTTTATACTTTAATTTTTTTTATATTTTTAGATTCAATTAGACCATCAGATCATTATTTCTCTGACCTGCCACTTTCTTCCTCAGCAGCTATACTGCTAAGCTCTTAGATTTCTCTTCTCCATTCACCCAATGTTGACCTTATCTTGTCCATCTTCATCTCCTTTTCCTTTACCTTCTGATTCCTCAGAGTGAGGGTAAGTTTTAATTAGGTTCATAGGTTCAGGTACAAGTATTCAGGTGTATTTTGAAGGAAAATTGGAATTTAAGGCTCGAAGGGTGTATGCACAAGGGCAGTTGATTAGGGTTTGGTTTGTTTAGGCTCAACCTGTCCAAGAGAAGGCCTTGATCCTTTCCTAAGTTTCATGAGTGCTGTCAATTGTTTGAACTTGGAGATGCCTAACTTCTAATGAGGGCATACCTCAGACAGTCCTTTGAGCTAGAAGAATTGCCTCAGTCACTCCTGAAAGAAAGGAAGAAAATTTTATGTAGGCCTAAAACTCACAAGTTATGGTCTGCTATTGTGTTATTAGGCATGTCCTTATCTTTCTCTTTTTAGTGATTTACTAAGTGCTAATGCAAGTGAGTTTTCCTGGTGTTCACCTCATGGAATGGTTGAAATTTAATCAGTTTGTAATGCCTAAAAGTCTGCAAAAATTTTAAATTTCATTAATTTTCATGATTCTTAGGTGAACATAGATCCATTCCTATCTTTACTTACTTGACTCTGCTGCACTTGGGTTATCTACTTCATTGGCAGAACCTGCCACACCCCGAAACCTATGAGGAGCAGTGTCCTCACTCATTCAAAGGTGAGATGTGCAACAGGTATACAACATAGAGATTAACTATAAAAAACTACAAGAGAGAAAGGCAGAACACATAACAAATAATATAAAAACAAACAAATAGAATAAAGAAAGACAGATTGGAAACTAAACAAAACAAAATAAAGAGTAGTGTTATTATTCAGATAAAGTATGTACAAAGTAGGTGGAAGTAAACTACACAAAAAAAATGACACGCTACTTCCTAACTAAATACAAGTGCAAAATTTAATCATCAGAGTCCTTGGCCGCAGCCGGTGGTTCCTGGATTTCCTTAGACAATGGTCTTTTGGAAGTAACTTTCCTAGGATTGGCTGAGATTTTTGTTGTTGGAGTGGGGAAAGGTTTTTGTGTAGGTTCCTTGATTTTGAGTCTAGGTTTGATGGGGCTAGGACTCATGGCATCCGAACCTGATTGTTGAAGAGGTACATTAGGGTTGAGTTCTTTAAAGAGAGCCCCAGCCATCTCCTGGTCAATTTGTGCATTTTCCCTCTTCTCTAAGGCTGCAATACCCACTCCATAATCATAAGCACGCTCCTCAGTCAGCCGCAGTTTCTCTTTCAGTTCCTTGATGACATCTTCCTGACTCTCTACTTGGTTCTTTGCTTCATTGTATTGGGCCATAATCTCCCGCCATCCTTTCTTGATTTCCTTTTCTCGACCTTATGAGCAAGCCTGAGTAGCCTAAGTTCTTCAAGGAGGGGCTGCCGCACTGTACCTTTCAAGTCAGCCATGCCCTAGACTACATCTCTTTTTATGTAGGCATTGGCATTCATGGCTCTGATGAGGGTGAAGTAAGGGGGCATGGGGGTAGGAAAGATAGGGTAGATGGGCATATCAGCACTGGAAGAAGGACTAGCCTGGAAAGGAAGGGGACTAGATGAGGACAGAGGTGAGGTGGAGGGCAGAGGGTGAGGGACATGGATGGTAGGCTCCGGTGGAGGTAGTTGAGGGTCAGGTTCAGTTTGAGTGGAGGCCTCTCTAAAGGTGCTGAGAGAAGTATCAAGGATAGGTGCAATGAGAGTAAGAGCTGGTGGGGGGTTAGGGACTGATGTAGGGACAGTTGACTATTGGGGCTGTTGGGTGAGAGTGGTTAAAGTTCCCTGGATGGATTGTAAAATATTTGGGATGGAGGCAGGGTTTGGTAAGGTGGAGTGGAGTGAATGAAGATTGGCCTCAATTGTGGCTTGGGTTTGGGTATTGGCCAACATTTGGGAGTGTAGGGAAAGTAAGAGGTGCAAGATTTGGGGTAAGAGGTCTGGTATGGTATTGGGTGTGGGTTGGATAGGTGAAACTGGTTGGAAGGGAGATGTGCGTCGATGAGTGAGGTAGTGGCTTGTGGTGGTCCATGTGGTGGGATAAAGTGTGGAGGGGGAGGTGAGTCCGGGAGAGGGGTATACTCTAGATTGATGTCACTTAGGATAGTGGACATCATAGTAGAAAATTCCTCTCCTGAAAATGGCTCACTATCAAGGGATAAGGGAATGGATTGGTCTACAAGCTCACTAGCAAAAGGTACAAAAGGTAGGGAAGTCTCAATGGAATAATGTGGGGTTTCAAAGGTGAGGACTTCAGGTTCATAAGGTGTGGGTATCGGTTCTGGAATAGTATTAGGTTAAGGGATTGGAAGTGTTTGGGCTATATAGGTGGGTTGGGGTGCAGTAGGGGTTTTAGAAGTTTTCCTTTTCTTCTGGTATGGGATCTTTACAGGTGGGCTGGAAAAATAGGTAGGGGGATAGTGGTTGTCATGGTTGGTGGTAAGATTGGGGTGGTTAATGCTGTGGTGATTGGGGAGATAGGCTCAGGTAAGGGTACTGTGCTTATGAGGGGTTGTGATGTCTAGATGATGGGTGGAGGTTGTGGGTCAATGGGTGTAGATAAAGTTGAGAGAGAGGGGGTATGTGCTGGCAATGAGATTGGGGGCCTAGCTGGCCCAATAGAGGTTGCTACCTCAACAGTAGCGACAACAACATCATCCACTTCCTGAATGGTGGGGGCTGCTTCTCTCAATAATTCCTTCCTCTTCTTCTTTCCCATCATTGTGCCACTGATACCCCATTGTTTCTTTCCACTATTTTTGGGGTTCAGGGCCGCTGTCTCCTCCTCCCTTTTGAAGGGGTACTTTCTAAACTGCAGCAAGGCAGTGATCAGCCTGCAGTAGGGGTGGGCCTGAGGTTTTTTCTTTACCTTCACCTTCTCACAAAGATCTTTAATTCCCTCAAAAATCAACTTGGCCGCATCCAAGTAGTGGTTTCTGTGAAATGAGAAGAGGGCATCAACTATGGGGTACTTCATCTCCCGCTCATGACCAGAGCAATACACATTTTTCTTCAACACTGCATCCATGAGCCTGAGTTTGGGATTCAGGTCTCTCTTTCTAATTGAGTCTCCTGAGGCAGTGATTCCTCCAATTAATTCCTTTGCAATTTCAGTAATGGAGGTTGTCAAGGGGGGGGCCAAACTCCACTCAGGGTTATACGCAGCTGGTATCCCTAGTATTGTTGCAATGTGTGCCTGGTTGAACATCATCTCAAAGTCATCAATTAAGACTAGCAGTGCTGGGTTCCCATCATCACCCATTTTTAACTTCATATTCTGATAGAATAATCTCACTATCCTTGGGAAAACAAGTTGCATTCGGGGCCTCAATAGGTGTAGCAGGGATGCATTGGTCAGATACTCGATGGAGGCAGAGGTCTCTGGTAACTCCTCAAAGTAGGCTTTATCAAAAATGGTTTCAGCCTCCAGCGGAATTGCCAACACAAACTCTGAAGGGACCCTAATGTCTTCAGTATTCTCTTCCACTGCAACCTCAGGGGCCATAGTCTTGCCCTTTATCTGTTTCTTCTTTGAAATTTTAGGGCTCTCAGCAAATGGGTGCTCTCTAGCCCTCTTCTTTGGGGCAGATTTCTTCTTTTCCTTTAAAATTGTGGGGTCAGTACTAGGTGAGGGCACCGCAGAGGTCTTCATTGAGGAGGCCTCTACAATCCTTGCGGATTTCCTAGTTGCCACTAGGAGTAGGGTTTAGCATAGCCGCCAATGTATTGATGAATTTTGAACTCTTGGGGTGCTCAAATTTTATTTTTTTAAAATGAGGGTTCACAAATCTCGAAAAATGCAGAAAGCAATGAGTACACATAGAAGTACAAAATTTTAGCCCTACTTTTCTCTGAAAATCAAATCAATCACAGCATAGAGAGTAAATGGAGATCGTACAATTTGAGAGATAGGATTCCACCTCAACGTGTTCGCAATGGGTCAAATCCGCTCAAACCTTGTTCAAAGAGACCGGAAGGTGCTAGGGAACAAAATGGTAAGAGGAAAATGCTTAAGGTGGAGTGGTTTAAGGGGTAGAGACGAAAGAAAGAACTGGGAGCTCTAGTTGAGTGCGTCGGAAAATAGGGTAGACAGATGAAATGAAGAAAATGAGGGGTTTCGCTGAGTTTATAGAGTGAATCCCATGGTTCGCGTAGTTGACAATAGGTGCTCGCGAAGTAGGATTTTCGCGCAGTTGGCTTTTAAGTCCGCGAGACGTTCTATGCACTGAAGGGTAGACTGCCTCACATTGAGAATCGCAGAGTTGACTCAGTGGTGCTAGTGCGCGAGGCTCTGTGCTGCTTCAGAGAGTTACCTCACACTAAAGCCATGCTTCACATACAAATTTGGTTCGCGGAGCAGAAGCAGCTCCGCGAGGTAATTTTTTACAGCCTTTGCTCATGCTTTTAGCACACGAGGAAGCCCAGTGGTGGCTTGCGCAACAAATTTAAGCTTTCTTCAGCTCAGCGAGATAGCATAACTTCTCAACCTTTACTCAGCTCAGTGTAGCACAGTGGTCAGTGCATCTATGTTGTTGTGCACCCAACCATTGTGCATGGGAACCAAACCTCAGACAGGTAATTCATTTTAATCATGAAACACATATGCTCATTTAAATCAACAAATTCATCAACATTGTAGGATTCTAAAGATAGTTTTTTAGATCAAGTTCTATGCAATTATGATGAGAGCACCTCAACCAATCATCCACAATTATGAATAACAAATTCCAATGATAAAAATGCACATGTATCCAACACAAAATTCAAAAACAAACAGATAAAGTAAGACAAGCAAATTATCATAACACTAAAAACACCACTGACGGAATTCTATAGAACACAAATCAAAATAGAATTTTCATACATATGGTACACTTATTGCCAATATTTGGATCACTGGATACTTGCCTCCTACTGAGTAGAGGATGCATCACCAATCATAAATTAACCTTTCGAGTTAGGGGTTGACTAGGTGATTTTCCATCCTCCCTCCTATTCATAGCATTACAAATCTGACCCAGCTGGTCCTCAATCTTCTTGATGGTCTGTCCATGAGAATTAACAGTTTGCACCAAGCTCCCAAATTCTGCATTGAAGCCAGCATTTGCTCTTCAAATGAAGAGGATCTGGGCTGTTGTGGGGACTGGGCCAACTGGTTAGACTATGAGATAGGTAACAAAAAATTTTGCCTTGGTTGGTAACCTTAATTAAATTTGTGTTGGGGTCTGTAAGGAGCTACCATTTGCTGCTGCTAAGATTGAGGATAAGAATCTTGCCTCCACCTCAGATTTGGGTGGTTCTTCCAAGAATACCCAACAAGCTGCTGCCCAAAAGTTTGAGTAGCATTGGCATGCTCTATAACAAAATTAGGAAATTGGTTGGCAGATGTACAATCACGAATAGAATGTGTAGGAGATTGGCATATTAGACATGCCTCCTCCACCTGTGCAACCATTTGGGGCTGCATCAGATTCATTAATTTGTCAAACTTCAAGCTCAAGTATCCACCTTTCTCTCCAGATCACCTTGCACCTTTACTTCATATATTCCACCTCTAGGGGTGGCCTCTTTCACCATCTTAGGTGGAATTTGACTGTCATTGCGTGACAGAGATTCCTACTACATGGAATTTTCCCCTATTTTGTCAAATAGCTCCCATGCTTCCTCAGCTGTCTTGTGGAGGTAACTACCACCACAGGAAGCATCCACCATATCCCTACTCTTGATATTAATTCCTTGATAAAATACTTGGACAAGCTGCCACATTGGGATTTGGTGGTGGGGGCATTATTTTAACATCTCCTAGAATCTTTCCCAAGCTTCAGAAAAATTCTCAGTTGAGGACTGAGTGAATGATAAAATATTTGTCCTCTTCTGACTTGTTTTGTTCATGGGAGAGAACTTAGCAAGCAATTTGGTTTGAAGGTCACTCCATTACTGTATGTTGTTGGCTGGGAGCTTTGATAGCCATGTACTGGCTTTGTACTTTAGTGAGAAAGGAAAAAGCATCAATTTAGTGGCCTCAGGCCCCAAGCCACTAATGTTGAAGGTATGTAAAGTGCTAAAAACTGGTCGATATGCTTGTAGGGATCTTCTTTACTAAACCCATGAAATGAAGGCAGCATACTGATGGGGGAGGATTTATTTTCATAGTTCCCCTCAACAGAGGGAAACTGAATAGAGAAGGGGGAGGTGTACTCCCCAGGTGCATTGTATTCTTTTAATGTTCTCTGCCTCTCAGCCACGATAGCTGGTTCAGTTTCAATAGCAGGGCCCTATGGTGTGTGTCTAGGTCTAAGGATCCTTTCAACCTCTAGATTTGCAAGTTCTAGCTCAGGGTTTAAAGACCTTCTACCATGCATATATTCACACCCACAGTAAGCACAAAAAATGCTCACAAGCACACACAAAGAATATTTCAAAAAAAAATCAACAGCTACTCAGATTTACATTAAACAAACACAGGGAAGTAAGCATAAATAGACTGAGATTTAGGGGGAAGGAAGTGCAAACAAAGCTAGCTACACTTCAGCTGCAACTTTAGCTTCTTCCTTCTTCTGCTATCCATTTCTACAAAATTCCACAAAGAATCAATAGTACTTTTATTCTAGATTAGTCATAGCTACAAAGAATTGGTTAGTCTAAATTATAATACAACTTAGGTCTACTAAAAAGATCAATATTCCCCGACAGCGACGCCAAAAATTTGTTGGCCGCGTTCGGACTGCTGCTGCTATTTTATTAGAAATCAGTGGAGAGAATAAATCAAGAGTGGAGATGTGGAGATGGGTCATTACAGCATGTCTGAAACACACACAGTCCTTCAAGATACAGGGTCCATTATAGCAAGTTTTGATAAGTAAGAGTTTATGCCACAGAGAAATTGATCAAGAACCCAAAATGGGCTATAATAGTAGGCCTCCAGATTTGGCTACAGATATGACAATCCTAAAGAAAGGGTGTTGGGTGTCTCGACTACACTAAATTAATCCTAAAAGTAGAGAAATAAAATATAGCTCTATTCTAAAGAATTGGTTAAGAGGAAGATTGTGGTAGTGTGTGCCAAAATAAAATACAAAAATTATGAGAAGTAAGCAAGTTAAGCTAGAGTAACAACAGTGATGTAACTCAGATTTAGTTTGTCTCTGTAGTGTTCCTTGCTGAGACGCTATTAAAAGCCTCAACAAGGTAAAAATATCCAGTTTAACCCATGCCATTTGGGGCGCTCTTAGGGCTATACTCTGTCCACTTTAATGGTCACAGGATATTCGATAGAGTCTGTCAAATCCCATTGGTTAAAACAGACATTGCCAATCTAACCCAGAAGAGTGGCGAGATTATTGCCCCAACCATGAATACTATTGAAGCACTATGTAATGCGAGTGCTACAAGCTCCCCAGATCTGTGCACAACAGTGATGTAACTCAGATTTAGTATGTCTCTGTAGCACTATGTAATGCGAGTGCTACAAAAATTATGAGAAGTAAGCAAGTTAAGCTAGAGTAACAACAGTGATGTAACTCAGATTTAGTCTGTCTCTGTAGTGTTCCTTGCTGAGACGCTATTAAAAGCCTCAACAAGGTAAAAATATCCAATTTAACCCATGCCATTTGGGGCGCTCTTAGGGTTATACTCTGTCCACTTTAATGGTCACAGGACATTCGATAGAGTCTGTCAAATCTCATTGGTTAAAACAGACATTGCCAATCTAACCCAGAAGAGTGGCTAGATTATTGCCCCAACCATGAATACTATTGAAGCACTATGTAATGCGAGTGCTACAAGCTCCCCAGATCTGCGCACAGACCTGGCTGACATTCATAGGTATTCTAACCCATAAGATCCAAAATGCTTTGCTAAGGCTAACTGCTCACTAGTGCCCACAAAAAGGACCATGCAACAAGTTGAATAAGGCTTTAGATTCAGCTGGTCATTGCTACAAATGGCCTGTAATGAATCAGCCTCAAGCTATAATTTCTACAAAGAGATTAGATCTAACATCTGATGTCGGCTAGGGAAAACAGAGGGGAGTCAGTTCCTGTACAAACCTCCTCACAAGGCTCTAGAAGCTCATGTGTAGGGGAGAAGAATCTTTCTCAAACATATGAATGGACACAACCTTAGGGCTATACTATGTCCACTTGAATGGTCACAGGGTATCCCATTGGTCTGTCCATACCACAGAGGCTTGAGAAAGAACATGATAACTGCTGCAACCACCATGGCCCACAGGCCTCCGAGCTCCCTAGATCTCACTACAGATCCAACGTTGCTTTCAATGGGGATATCAAATCAAGGGAAATTAGATGGTAAATAATAGATCCACTAGAAACTGAATGGGCCAGTCCCAAATACATGGATCTTATATACATCTAAAGAAACCATAAGAACTTTAGATTTAATTAGGCATTAAAACGATAATCCATTGATGAACACCAAACTTACAATGAATTATCTCCAGGCTGCAGCCTGTACACAACTGCTCATCCAAAATCCCAATATATACCAAAAACCTATTACAAACTGAAATAAAACTAAACCTAGATGCTTACAAGGGGATTAGTCAGCAAGTACTGGGCTAAGAGAGAAGAAATATAAAAAAAAGAGATGATCAAACTCTAACCCTAGCCTGCTGGAGTTCTCAGCCGATAGAGGATGAAGGAAAGATGAATATAATAAACTCTAAGTACAACTTATATACTCTGTCCATAAGCCTTCGGTTCTTAAGAGATTAACCCTAATTTTTATAGCAGACATGGCACTGTTTCAACCCTTGGATGCTTGGAGATATGTGCCTCAAAATCCGCACCTCAAGAAGTGTGCCCTAGGCTTGGAAAATTCCAAAAAGTCCTTTAGTTAAAACTGAGAAGTGGAGAGCCCGAGCTTCGCGGGGCTGACATCTGCATTAGTTGTTTTGCACAATTGTAGAGCCATCACGGAGTAGCCTTTAGCTGGTGAGAAGTGCTTACTCGTGCAGTCAATCTTTGATTCATCGTGCACTTCATTTGCGCTGCCTTGCTATCACAAAGATGATCTGGAGTGCCAGGACTCTTCACGTAGATAGAGCTTCAGAAGCTCTCTCTCTCATTGAGTGGTCTCACAGTAAGGCGCCTACACTCACATAGTAACTGATTAGGCTCTTAGTGTGCGAGAGAAATTCTGGGCATCTCTCTCTTCTTTGGCTATGTGAGAACTCCGTGAGGTGACAGATTGTTCTTTGTGCATATGAATTCACTATGTTATGCACACAGCTGCTTTGGGCTCGATCTTTGCGAGGACAAATTCTGAGGGTTTTAAATTGCGAGATCTTCACGATGTCTTTTCTGTTCTCCTCTTTACTGCACGACCGATCTGTGAAAGAGAAAATTGCACTGCATCATTATCTTCACGAGGGGAATCCTCAACTCTGCGAGATGATTCTTTTGTTACTTTGATGCATTGCATTTGCTGCTGTTGCAGCTTCTTCCATTATCAGCTAACTTCTTCCATCTGCTAGGCTTTTGGTCGATGATGACCAGTAATTGAATTTCCATGGTGAGTACTACCAGGGTGTTCCATTAGACTTTGGTTTGGCTGTCATCTTTACATGTATTCCCTCTCTTCTTTGGACTAAGAAGCATGAATTTTGTATTAAGCTGCAAAGATTATTGCTAACTACAAAATAAACTTAAAACATGATTATTAGTGAGCTTCAAGGTCCTACAAAGGCTAGGTTAAGAGGTGAAAAGTGGTACTTTACAGTGAATAACAGTATGCGCTAAATTTTTTCATACTCATCCCATAAAAATTACAAGGGATCAGGCTCGACTGGTGGTGGCGGTGGTGGCCAGACGGGGTAGAACTTGGTCGGCAAGTCTTTGGGTTTGTCATCCACCATGATTGGGGTTATGGAAGAGCTGAAGAGGTCAGGAGGGAATGGATGTGAAAGGACTGGACGAGGCTGATATTTAAAGTGCATGGCTGGTGGAATATGAATCGATATAATAAATTGTTCGCATTCTACTAGGCTTAATTATTGAAAATGAAAGTGAGAATAAACGAAGCGGTGGTTGCATTATGGGAAATAGAGCATGGACTGCATGTTGGGCTATTTTTAGCAATGGTAGTTAAGTCAAGGAAGTATGCGCAATGAATGCTGAGACCCCGGTTTATGGATAAGGATGAAAACGTGCTTTGACAGGGTTGGCTTTGTAACAACGACAAATGAGGAAGAGAGAGCTAGGGTTTGCAGTAGGTGTTGAATGGAGGAGACTGACCTAACGATAGGTTTATAAAGGATGAAAAACGATTTCTATAGGTTGAGCAGAGTGATTTCGATAGGATGAATTGAATGATTTCGGTAGGTCAAAGCGTCCCGTCGAACGCTATAGAAGTACAACGTGCAGATGGAATACTTCGATAGGTCAATCCTTCCTATCGATAGGTTCATGAAGTGCCTGATTCATCCTTTCGATAGGTTCCCGATAAGTATCCAGAACCTATCAAAAGCTTCTTTTCGACCTTTAGAACCTATCGAAAAGCTGTTTTCGCCTATCGACAAGTCTCAGCACCTATCAAAATCCTCAAATGACCTATTAAAATCATCAAATGACCTATCGAAAGGTCTCATATGCCCATAGAAATATCATTTTTTTGTGTTGTCATCAGCTTCAGCACCCAGCAAACTCTTTTGTTGTGCTTCCATTCAACCTATTTTCATTATGGGCATGCCCCCATGATCCCTGGACTGCAGGCAAGATTGAAATGATGACCTAATTCTAGCATGGCAGTTTTATTGCAAAAGAATAGCATATTAAAACAAAAAGCAATCACCTAAAATAGAAGTAAAATATGGTACATATGACACACACTGACATCAAGTGTAAATTGGAGGGTCTTAAAGATCAATGGTCTCCTCAGGCGCATAGATTTTTTCAACACAGAATTTTAACCTTTGGCCATTGACTTTCATAACCCTACCATCTCTAGGATCCTTGATTTCTACAGCTCCAGATGGGGAAACATGTAAGACTGTGTAAGGCTCATCCCATCTGGACTGCAATTTGCCTGAAAAGAGTTTCAATCAAGAATGGAATAACCATGCCTTGACACCTGGTTTGAATTCTTTTCGCGGCAGGTGCTTGTCATGAGGGGCCTTGGTTTTGTCTTTGTACATCCTTGCATGTGAATATGCTTACATCCTCAACTTCTGAAGTAGATTTTCTTGCACAAACTCATCCAACACATTAATGGAAAAGCAGTCCTCATTCGCTAAGTGGGGTTGATGAACTGCATTGTAGACATTCAACTTGACTTTCATGTTACAAAAAGATACTTCCATGTCCCCTGATCTACATTGTATACAAGCATTAGCAGTGGCTAAAAAGGGCCTGCCTAAGATCACAGGTATGAAAGTAGCACACTTGCTAGTCTCCATATCCAGCATCAGAAAATCAATAGGATAAACGAATTTGTCAACCCCAGCCAAGACATCTTCAATGATCCCCATAAGCTTCCTTTCAGATCTCTCAGCTAGTTGTAAGACCACATGTGTAGGCTTCAACTCTCCTAAGCCCAGCTTCTCATATACTGAATATGGAAGAAAATTCACACTAGCTCCTAGATCTAACAAGGATTTTTGAATGGTATGATCCCCAATGATGCAGGGGATAGTGGGGACATCAGGGTCTTAGAATTTTGTTGGGGTTGCAATAGTCAAGATTTGTTTTACTTTTTCTGCTGAAAAGACTTTCTTGAACAAATGTATCCTTGATTATCTTTTGTGGGTGCAAAGGTCTTTCAAAAACTTGGCATAGGCTGGGACCTGCTTGATTGCATCAAGGAGAGGTAGGTTAATCTCTACTTGCTTAAAGGTTTCCATCATTTCCACTATTTTGGGATGCCCTTTATCAAAAGGGGAAGGTGATTGCATTGCCCTAGGAAATGGCAAATGTGAGATTGCTCCCCCATTTCCAGCCTTAGCCAACTCATCATCTTTCTTTTTGAATTTTTTATTTTTTGAGGATCCTCACTATCCTTTTTATTCAACATTGGTTGCTCCTGTTGTTCCTTTTCTAAGACTACCTCTTTTTCTTTTTCTAAAATTTTCAAAGGCCCACAACCTACTTGGTTATCCACCAACCTTCCACTTCTCAATGTGGTGACAGATTTGGCTTTCTCATGGGAAGAAGAAACTTCACCTACCATATATTGTCTGCTTGGATTGTCCATGGGTTTGATAGGCAGCCTCCCTTCCTCTCTCTTGGCTAAAGCATTAGATAGCTGACCAAGATGGTCTTCTATCTTTTTTATGCTTTGGCTATGAGAGTGTACAGTTTGAGACAAGGATCCCAAGCTCTGCAATGAGGCCAGAACTTGTTCCTCAAAAGAAAGGGATCTAGCAGCTGGTGGGGGTGCAGATTTCTACACAGGTTGAGCCATAGGCTGTTGGTATTGAGGCCTTGGGAAGTAATTCTGGTGGTATAACTGAGCATTTTTGTAAGGTATAGGCTGTTGTGGCTGCTGCTGCTGGTTTTGAAAACCATCTTGTCTCCACCTCAAGTTGGGGTGGTTTCTCCATTTGTAACAAGTAGGTTGTTGCCCAAAAGACAGGGTGGCAGCCACATGCTCCATCGTAAAGTCTGGAAATTGAATAGCTGAGGGGCATTCCTCAAGGGAGTGAGTGGGGGACTGACATATAGCACATGCCTCCTCCACTTTAACAGCCATGGGAGACTTCATTACTCCCATGAGCTTATCAAATTTCTGAGTCAAACTGTCCACTTTCCTTTCAAAATTATTGTGTCCACTTACCTCATACAATTTTCCTCTTGTGGTATTTTCTTTCACCAGTCTAGGATTGTCCAAATCCCTGGACAATGTCTCTCTCTGCATGGAGTTCTCACTGATAATGTTAAACAACTCCCAAGCCTCTTCAGCAGTTTTGTGGGGGTAAGAACCACCACAAGAGGTATCGACCATATCCCTGCTTTTAGAGTCAATCCCTTGATAGAAACTTTGAACAAGTTGCCATTCAGGGATTTGGTGATGGGGATATTTCTTCAGGAGTTCTTTGAATCTCTCTTAAGCTTGGTGAAAATTCTCAGTTGGATCTTGAGCAAATGAGATAATGCCCTTCCTCAACTGGCTTGTCTTGGACATGGGGAAAAATCTGGCAAAAAATTGATATTGAAGATCACTCCAGGTTTGAATATTGTTGGGTGGGAGCATTGATAACCATGTCTTGGCCCTATCCTTTAGTGAAAAAGGAAAGAGTCTCATCCTGGTTGCTTCCTCCCCTAAACCTACAATATTGAAGGTAGTGCACAGTCCTAAAAATTCATCAATGTGTTTATATGGGTCTTCTTTGGTCAGGCCATTGAATGAGGGTAGCATTTAGATTATGAAAGACTTGATCTCATAGTTCCCTCGAACAGTAGGGAATTGAATGCAGAAGGGGGAATTGTAAACCCTTGGTGCATTAAATTCCTTCAAGGTTCTAGGTTGCTGTTGCTCACCCATTTCAGCAAATCCAGATGCAACAGATGTGGGTGAAATTTGTTTAGTCCTAAGGAGTCTTTCAACCTCTGGATTTAATGGAACGATCTGAGGATTGAGAGTTCTCCTTCCAAACATACACCACTCACAATCTTAATGCACACACAATGCAAAGCCAATTTAACACAACAATCAGGAATCAACACAATGAAATCACAAATCTACAAATCCATAGATCAGAAAATAAAAGGAGTAGAGGGATGCAAACTTTAGCACAACCTCTAGCAAAATGCATCTTGTTAGATACAGTTTCTGATCTGAAGAAGTAACAAAAACTACTATAAAACAGTAAAAACATTAAAAAGTAGTTAGTGAAAATTTAAATAGTCTATTAAAGATCTACAATCTATACTAAAACAAACTTAGATCTATCAATTTTTAAGCACACAGATCCCCGGTAGCGGCGCCAAAAACTTGTTGACCAAGTTATACCCCGTCTGGCCACCACCGCCACCACCAGTCGAGCCTGTCCCTTGCAATTTTTATGGGATGAGTACGAAGAAGTGCAACAGATTTTGGAAAAGGAGAAGAAGAAAAAAAATAAGAGAAAGAAGAAAAAACAAAAGCTAGAACCACCGACCTCCCCTCCCCCTTCACCCCCTACCCAGCCCCCTCTTCCTTAGAACTTTCCCTCCCCTCTCTGGCAGGCGGTTCCTGATGATGCTTGTTATTAAATGTAGTTTAGGTTTTTCTTTTGTTTATTGTTTTGTCCCTTGTATATATTTTTGCTGATTAAATAGTAATTTCTTTTTGTATTATATCTTTCTCTTTGCTTATTTCCCTTTTGTTCTGCATATTTTTTATATTTTTTCCTTGCTACCATGCTCTCTCAATAGTGTGGACACTATTTAATTTATGTTTGGGGGTATGGCAGGTGTGCCAATGAAATGAGTTAATGCTAGTACAGCTATGTTGAAAAAGTTTTTGAAAATAAAGTGATTTCCCACCTGATTTATGGAAAAAGAGGAAATTAAAAACTTTTTAAAACAAAAACAAACTGTAGTTTTAACATTTTTCATGAAGCAAATGTCAAGAATTTTCAGAAAATGGATGTGTAGTGAACCTGAAATGAGAGAAAACTGTAAGGATACACCCCATTAATTTGATGGAAGGCTATATCCAGTGAGATTTGGGCCTGAAAAAAAAAAAAAAAAAATTCTTTGGAGTGTGTCTTGGCAATTTTTTTTGCTCTATGGATTGATTGGATCTAATTTTACCCACTAGAAGTCAGTGATAAGTAGTGAAAAATACCATTTTTTACCCCTAAACACGAGCCTTGAAAGACCCTTGAGAGGACTAAATAAGTGCTTTAGTGTTCATATTGCAGCTAACCAAAAAGACAGGTCCAAATCCGAAAACCATCCTAAAATGATCAAAAAGCTGACAACGCATGTCAAACTCAAAGAGGGAGTGAAGAAATAGCCTCCGCAATGGCTAAAAAGGTCCTAAAAGAGCAAGAAAAGACCTGAAGAAGAAGAAGGATCCATTCGCAAAGAAGAATGGAAGCTAAAAGTCAATTCGCAAAGACCTTCTACTATTCGCAAAGAACCTTGAACTTTGCGAAAAGAAGAAAACACTCCTCGAATAGAAGAATGACCTTGCTAAAAGAAGAAAACACTCTGCAAAAGAAGAGAAGTCCTTGCTGAAAAGATCTCCGAAGCCAAAATGCTTTGAAAAAAGATCTCCGAAGCCAAAATGCTTTGCGAAAAGATCTCGAAGCCAAAATGCTTTGCGAAGAGAGCTTCGAGCCAAACTACTTTGCGAAAAAAAAGCCCTTAAACTATGCGAAATGGCATTACGGGATTTGCAATCGTCCAAGGGTATTTCAGAAACTTTGCACGCGCTTCAATGCGTTTTAAAACCCAAGGACATTCCGGAAGATTGAGCACGAACCAAAGGCATATTCCACCCCATGTGAACACCCAAAGATGAAATTACTTGGCGGAACTTCTAGAAACTCAAACAGATTTTTGAATTACATAATGTAATTGATGCCTCTGCTTCCTAATTGGTGAACCAGATCAAGCATTTACGATTGGCCGTAACAGATCCGGATCCCGGTGCTCGACTCCTATTGGTTGATACAGATCTATCCAATTCTCGATTGGTTGATACACATCCGAAATGGCTTAGGAAAACTATAAATAGACGAACCATTTGCCCAATTTGGGTATCCAGATTTTAGAGTTTTCATCTCTGTTTCTCATTCGGCCGATAGCTTATCCGAACCCCCGTAATCCCTTCTTGTAGTTTACCTTTGAGAGCCATTGTGAGGATTTGTACTTCCAAGTTCGGATTCAAGATCAGAACTGAGGGCTCTTCGAGAAGCTTCAGATGAAGTCCGAGGGCTCTCTAAGAAGCCGTGCTCTGTAATTGTAACGTTGGATTTTAAAAGGTTGTCGTAATTTGTGTCTTCTCGATTGGAGTCATGTCGAGGGTTCTGAATGATCACCTTAGTGCATTAGACTTCTTTAGATTCACTTATGCGCATCCAACTTCCCTTAATTCATCATCCCCGTGCGAATTAGCGTTGGTAACCTAATTCAAGCAAAGATTTACGGATGTTCATGTCGAACTAAAGAATAGGCCACTAGTAATGATGATCCGTGACCATTTAAGTGGATGATCACGACCATAAGTCTAAACCTATTCCTTAATTCGATTTATTTCTCTTACATCCGGTAGCCGGATGAAGATTGAATCTGCCTGTTGAACTTCTGATTCTCCATTAAAATTCAGGCTAAAGTATATGAAGCTATTATTTCGCATTTGTCTTATTTTAAACATCTCCCCAACTCGGATCTCGGATCATGTAGATAGTTCTTTTCTTTATTTGCTTATAGTTAAATGTGACACAATCCAACACTCTCTTTTATCTATTCTTTTAGATAATTATAGAGCCGAGATCCGTAGCTACAGTATCTGGAGGTTTATCTCTCATTTAGACAAACTTCTCTCGTGGACGATCTTGAAATACTTACTTTTAAAACTTGCTACAATTGGCCCCGATCTTGCAGCCGTTGTTAGCCCCAATGTGCTTGATATCCCTTTCATAAGTTAACATCCATATAACCTAGCATTCTTTAATTCTTTAATTTTGATTCATAATGCACACAATTATGGCACACTTGGAGCGACACCAAGTTTTTGGCGCCGCTGCCGGGGAACTGTGTTCTAAAATAGGTAGACCTAAGTTTTTTTATTTTGGAGATTTGATTTTTATTTTAATTTTTCTTTAAACCCGCACTTTGCATTCCAAGTGCTTGATTAAATGTCTACAAAGTAGCTTTGTATAGAAAACCTGCTTTTATCCGCAGCAGAATTTTTTTTTTTTTTTCTCGAGTTTTTATTCTTTGCCTTCTAGTTATTTGAATAAATGCTGCCGCCACTCTTTTGTCTTTTTGTCAAATTTAGGCAAGAGTCTGAGTTTTTCTTTATTTTTGTCAATACTTGAATAAGGTATCGTCATAGCTTTTTGGATGTTTGCAGATCCGAGCACCATTCAACAAGGAGCATCTCGACCAAAGTCGAGCAGATCCGCTGAGTTTGCATCCTTCTCCTTTGCATTCATTTTCTATTTTAAATTCTTGAGAACCAGTAGCTCATTGTGTTTAATGTTTGTTTTGATTATAATTTCATTGCCTTTTAGGCATGCCGATTTTTTTTTTTACAAAACCAAATACAAAATAAAAGAAGTCGAAACACAAATAGAAAATCTCGAGTTGTTTCTCATTATTTTCAAAGAAGAGTAAATAAGGGCTCTTGTTGAGCCCGGCCGATCCAAAACAAGTAAAAACAAATGGATAGCAATATGGTCATTGATTTACATCGAAAAATTCAAAAAATGAAAATGTAAAAATAACAAAATTGTTGAAAAGATGAGGAGGAGAAATTTGTTCCTCACCTCCCATTTCCCCATGCAATGAAGTCTTTCTCCTTTTGACAAAGGAAACACAAAATTGAGGAAATGATGGAGACATTCAAGCAAGTTAAAATTAATCTACCGCTTGATGCAATCAAACAGTCCCTCGCTATGCAAAATTTCTCAAAGAGGTGTGCACCCACAAAAGGCAATCTAGGATACATTTATCCAAGAAGGCCTTGTGGAGAAAATCAACCAAGTGCTATCAATTGCAACACCACCTAAGATGCAAGACCGAATCCCACAATCCAATCCCTGCATCATTGGGGAGCACACCATTGAGAAAGCCTTGCTAGATCTGGGTGCTAGTGTCAACTGCTACATTTATGAGAAGCTAGGTTTGGGAGAATTGAAACCCACTCAAGTGGTGTTACAGACTAGGTAGCAGATCCGAAAGGAAACCTATGGGGTTGATTGAAGATGTTTTGGTAGGAGTAGACAAGTTTTTCTACCCTCTTGACTTTTTGGTGTTGGACATGGAACCAACCAAAAGTACCTTGCCATCCCTGTCATTATGGGAAGACCATTCACAGCTGACTAATGCATGCATTCAATGCAGTCCGGCATCATGGAGGTGTCTTTTGGAAATATGAAAGTTAAATTGAATGTGTATAATCGTTACTCAACCTCAATTCTCTGTGAGGAATGTTTCCATGTTGACATCATTGATGAGCTGGTGGAGAAGTCTTTACAAACATTTCGCAAGGTAAAGACTCCACCATCTATTCTAATCCTCTGCGCCTTTTCTCTTGTCGAAATCAAAGGTGTAGATCACAATGATCTTTTGAAGCAAAGAAACTCACACAGAGGAAACCCTCGGATCATGATGGCTTTCTACTCTTATTCTTTCTGTGATTCTTTGGTACTTAAGCTACATTTGAGGCCATTTTAAATATGGGAAAAACCGAGAAATCTCTCTTGCCATGTTCCCTAAATCTTGACCAAGAAGGCAAACACCCCCAAAAGCCAAAGGCAAAGCCAAGAAGTCCAAGAGAAAACTTTCAATGGACAAAGCGAGATAGGGTTGAAAAGAAAAAGAAATCGCCATGAGGCCCACCCTGCGCCTCGAGCCCAGTCTGAGCTGTCCCCATTACCCATTCCTTTGGTTTTGCCTAACCCATTCATTGATGCCTGAGCTCATACGAGCTATTGGTGGATGAAACTTTTCTCCTCCAAACGATTGCGTGCTATCTTTAAGATATCTCGGGGAGGCTTCCTCGGCACCATCCTCACTCCATTACACGAGAAAATTTACCCAAGGATGACAAAGGCGTGGTATCGAACCTCACCACAGTCACGAGGAACATCTTGATGTGCCAACCCTAGTTATTTTTATAGACAAACTGTGACTTAATCAGGATCGAGGACATTGGACATGCCCTAGGGATACCTTTTCAATTCAATCTGATGGACCCTTGACTGCTCTGAAGTTGCCTCTTTCAGAGATATGGCCCCATTTGACAGGGCATGGTGGGTTCTGGGCAATCAATAGTGAGAAGAGATGCCTTGCAATATCTCTGATGGATTCCATACTCAGAGAGTTTTATATTCTTTGGGCACACCAAGAGGCGAACCCCCATCTTAGAAGCCCTCTTTCACTTCTCTAAGGGCAATTCTTCAATGCCCCCATCGATCTGAAAGCAATGGGTGATGTGAGTGCCAAGGTAAAAAGGAAGGAAGATTGTGGCCTCCCCTTTGGAAGACTCATTCTGACCCTCTTAAGAGCCAAGTTTGACATTGATAGGGAAGAGCCCTTTGAGGTACTCACTCCTCACAACTTTGGCAAGAAAGCACTGGACCACAAGTCAGCCATGTTAAGAAGAATGAGGAAGTAGGAGAATCACCACCTACCAAATTTTTACAAGCCCAATTTTTCTTATTTTCTTATTTTCTTTTTATTCTATTGCAATTTTTTATGTTATAAGTCACCTAACCAAATTGCTTTTTGTTCTCCCTATTTAAAAACTTACAACCCTCCCCTACTCCCTTTCCCTTTTTTCCTTTTATTTTCTATCCAAATTTCGATGTGCTTCTTGTTATTGTTGTCGGATTATTGTTGTTTCTGTCTTCCCTAATAATTGTCCACCACCTTTGAACCGGTGAGGACACTGTTCCCCATAGGTTTGGGGTGTGGCGGACAAGTCTGCCTAGGAATAGTTAACATAAGGGCAGCAGAATCACCTAAGTAATTAGGAAATGTATTAATTTACTTAAGAATCATGACAACTAGGAAATTTAAAATTCCTTTGCCAAATTTAGACATTCTAAACCTTGCGATATTCTACATTTCCATGATGATTACACCATAAAAACATCTTGGTATCGCACGTAGTAAGTCAAAAGGAAGAGAAAAGGTAAAGATATACTTAAAAGCTCAAGGAAAAACCATAACCGGTGAGAATTGAGCCCATATATTTTCCATCTCTGTTGAAGAGTGGATCGAGGCAATTTTTTCCGATTCAAAGGATTGGTGAGGCATTAGATCCACTAGAAGTTAGGAAACTCCAAATTAAAAAAATACTTGACACTCATGAAAGCGAGGAAAGATCAAGGCCTTCTTTGGACAAACTTGAACCTAACAGAACCAACCAAGAAAAATCTGCCCTGTTTGTACCCCATTTGAGTCAGTAAATCCTACAATTCTTCATCAAAAATACTCAAAAGTACTTTTTGAACCTATGGAACCAATTCAGCCTTCCCTCACTCGAGAATTCGGGAGGTAAAGGAGAAAGAACGAAGATGGACCATTTCGGGCAACATCAAGAAAATGAAGAAAATACCTCAAAAGCAGGCAAGCAATATGGTGAGAAAAGAAGAGACAAACAATGTGAAAAAGTTGCAAGCAAAAAGGCAAAAAGGGACCTTATGTTGAAAATGCAAGATCAAAGAAAGAACTGATCACCGTGAATGTGAGAATCTCGAAAAGAAGAAGAAAGAAGCTAAACTCAAAAAGGTGGAGTCATGAACCATCTCCTGCACTTCTCGAGTTCTCAAATTCAAACCTCTTCAAATTGCCTTTCCTTGAATCTTCACTCCATAAGCCATACAAACAAACCTAGATTAAAAGCCCTTGTGATCCAAAGTTGAGTGAGCTGTCATGTGGAGATGAGAAGTGACCCAATCTATGGTGAGGAGATGTCAATGATGCCATTGCCTAAGAATCATGCCTATGCTCATGCTTACAGATCCAGTTAGGAGATGTAAGCGCTCTTGAGCTTGAGTGAAAATGAACCCCTCAACAAAAACAATGAGAGTATACCTGAGTATTTGGGTTGGAACTTGAGCACCTTAAGTATGACTTATAACCTAATTTTTATCCATAGGATGAGCTTCTTTGGCACATTTGTATGATTTTCTATGACTGCTCACAGATTGGAAATATTGAAACATTCATGAGGTTTATAAACGTTTAAATTCCTGTGCAAACAATAATCAAATTTTCTGTTTCATCATTGATTCAAGAGTAACTAACCCTGCTCCTTGATTGCTCATTTGATAATATTGCACGATGTTAAGCTGTTTCATGGAGAAGTTTGTGGGTACCTTCCTTTGAAAACCCTCAGGAGACTTCACTCCTCCTCTAGGGATCACCTAGGGGTTTAAAAGGCTTGTTGCATATGCTAAATGCACCTGTGCTTCCTACAAAAGTGGCTCTTTACTTTGTTTTTTATGTTTCTATGCTCAGGGACTAGCAAAGCTTAGGTTTGGGGTGTGATAAGTAGTGAAAATACCATTTTTACCCTTAAACACGAGCCTTGAAAGACCCTTGAGAGGACTAAATAAGTGCTTTAGTGTTCATATTGCGCTAACCAAAAAGAGGTCCAAATCCGAAAACCATCCTAAAATGATCAAAAAGTCGACAACGCATGTCAAACTCAAAGAGGGAGTGAAGAAATAGCCTCATAATGGCTAAAAAGGTCCTAAAGAGCAAGAAAAGACACGAAGAAGAAGGATCCATTTGCAAAGAAGAATGGAAGCTAAAGTCAATTCAAGAAGACCTTCTACTATTCGAAAGAACCTTGAACTTTAAAAGAAGAAAAACACTCCTCGAATAGAAGAATGACCTTTGCGAAAGAAGAAAACACTCTGCGAAAAGAAGAGAAGTCCCGAAAAGATCTCCACGAAGCCAAAATGCTTTGCGAAAAGATCTCCAAGCCAAAATGCTTTGCGAAAAAGATCTCCTGAAGCCAAAATGCTTTGCGAAGAGAGCTTACGGAGCCAAACTACTTTGCGAAAAGCCCTTAAACTATGCGAAATGGCATTACGGGATTTGACCGTCCAAGGGTATTTCAGAAACTTTGCACGCCCCAATGCGTTTTAAAACCCAAGGACATTCCGAAGATTTCGAGCACGAACCAAAGGCATATTCCACCCCATGTGAACACCCAAAGATGAAATTACTTGGCGGGAACTTCTAGAAACTCAAACAGATTTTGAATTACATAATGTAATTGATGCCTCTTCCCGATTGGTGAACGGATCAAGCATTTACGATTGGCGAGCAGATCTGGATCCCGGTGCTCCTCCTATTGGTTGATACAGATCTATCCAATTACGATTGGTTGATACACATCCGAGCTGGCTTAGGGAAAACTATAAATAGGCGAACCATTTGCCCAATTTGGGTATCCAGTTTAGAGTTTTCATCTCTGTTTCCCTCATTCCGGTCGGATAGCTTATCCTCCCCTTGTAGTTTACCTTTGAGAGCCATTGTGAGGATTTGTACTTCCAAGTTCGGATTCAAGATCAGAATCTGAGGGCTCTCGAGAAGCTCGATCGTAAGTCCGAGGCTCTCTAAGAAGCCGTGCTCTAATTGTAACGTTGGATTTTAAAAGGTTCTTGTAATTTGTGTCTTCTCCATTGGAGTCATGTCGAGGGTTCCAATGATCACCTTAGTGCATTAGACTTCTTTAGATTCACTTATCCGCATCCAACTTCCCTTAATTCATCATCCTGCGAATTAGCGTTGGTAACCTAATTCAGCATTCTGATGATGTTCATGTTCGAACTAAAGAATAGGCCTGACTAGGCAGCGGATCTGTGACCATCTAAGTGGACAGATCACAGCTATAAGTCTAAACCTATTCGTTAATTAGGATTTATTTCTCTTACATCAGTCTTTGGTAGCAGATGAAGATTGAATCTGCTCTGTTGAACTACTGATTCTCCATTAAAATTGAGGCTAAAGTACATGAAGCTATTATTTACGCATTTGTCTTATTTTAAACATCTCCCCAACTCGGATCTGGATCATGTAGATAGTTCTTTTCTTTATTTGCTTATAGTTAAATGTGACACAATCCAACACTCTCTTTTATCTATTCTTTTTAGATAATTATAGAGCCAGATCTGGTAGCACAGATCTGGAGGTTTATCTCTCAGTTTAGACAAACTTCTCTGTGGACGATCTTGAAATACTTACTTTTAAAACTTGCTACAATTGGCCCTGATCTTGCAGGCCAGTGTTAGCCCCAATGTGCTGATATCCCTTTCATAAGTTAACATCCATATAACCTAGCATTCTTTAATTCTTTAATTTTTGATTCATAATGCACACAATTATGGCACACTTGGAGCGACAACAGTCAGGCAAATCCAAGTTGAAGCAGCTTGATAGCATTCATGACATTGAGGACAGGAAGTAAGGCCATCCCTTGGACAGTTTGAGCCTAAAATTTTCCCACCTTTGAACTACCCTTGATACACCCCATTCGAGCCTTTAAAACCCTAGCTTTTCTTTGATAAAAAAAAAATTCATAAAATTTGAACCCAAAACCCCTTGACCTATTTCAGTTCACCCTCAATCTGAGAAACCAGGAAATAGAAGAAGTGAGGTTAGAGGAGCAAGGTTAAAAATTTGGTGGAGTAAGAGGAAAGCACATTTGGTGGTGTTGTGGCATTCCAGCCTATAATAAATAAATAAATAAATTAAAAAAAAAAAAAAAAAAATAGAAAAACAGAAAAATAAAACAAAAGAAAAGATAAGTCACTTCATTTGAAAATCTACAAGAAGATAAGAAGCTGCTGAAGCTGATCAATTCAAGTCTGCAAATTCAAAAGGAAAATGAAGATTTGCTAAAATGAAGAAGGTGTACATGTCACCTCCTCACTTTTTACTGATTTCTCAATTTTGAATCCTTTCATACCCTTTATTCTTTTACAAATTTCACCCACAAGCAACATTACAACCCAATAAAAAGACCTTACTGATCTGAAATAGATTAAGTTGTCACGTGGAGATGAGAATTTGTTTAATCTATGGTAAAAAGAATTAGAAATTTTCAGGAGTTAGAGCAATGCCTATGCTCATGCTTGCAGTCCTATTTGAGGGCTGTAACTGCTCTTGAGCTGTGTGAAATGATGCACCTTTCTGTTTTTGTTTTGAGTAAACAACCCTGGTAAGATTTGGGTCTGAAATCAAAATTGTTTGGGGTATTATCAAAACAGAATTCTCAAATTAAAAGTGAGCTCTGTATCAATTTTCTGACACAATGCCTTGACATGAACTGACTAATAATGAAGGAACTACAACAGATTTCATGTTTTGAACTGGTGCTTTTTTTACTGAAAGCCCTCTAATATTGAATGGAAATGGTGTGGAATTTATTTTATTTACTTAAACTCTGTTTTAGCATGTTGCATGAGTATTAACTTCTTTTATTGGAGAAGTTTGTGGGTACCTTCACTGAAAACCCTCAGGAGACTTCACTCGTCCACTAGAGATCACCTAGGGGTTTAAAAGGCTTGATGCAGATGCTAAATGCATCTGTCCTCCCTACAAAAGTGGCATTTTTAGTTTTCTTATCTTTCCTTTGATAGATAAGAAAGCTTAGGTTTGGGGTGTGTTAAGCAGTGAAAAATGTCATTTTTCACTGCTTTAACTTGACCTTTGATAGACCTGTGAATAGACTAAAGCTTAGGTTTGGGGGTGTGTTAAGCAGTGAAAAATATCATTTTTCACCCTTTAACCTGACCTTTGATAGACCTGTGAATAGGCTAATAAGTGCTTGTTGAGCATGTTTTGTAGATAGCAGTAATAAGTAGTCATAGTACAGAAATCCACCCTGAAGTGCTCCACAAGAAGGTCCATCTCTAACCACAACTTTGACCCAACTATGGCACACAGAAGGGCCCCACACCAATGCCCACTTGGGGCAGGCAGCAATAGCAAAGCAACATTGAAAAAAGGAAAGACAGGCTAAAAATAACTTGTCGATAGGTTATTGCAACCTATCGATAGGATCTGAAGGCTGAAAAAGGAAGAAATCATGAAGATGGGGAGAATTCGACAGGATCCAGAACCTATCGTGTAGTCAGAAACAACAAGGGAGCATCCTATCGAATGGCTGCCTGAGCTTGACCAGAACCTATCAAAATCAATTGCGCAAGAACTCAACCTATCGAAAGGATCCTTCAACCTATCGAAAGCATCAAATGAAGGCTATAGATGTTGAAGCTCTAATTGCAGGATTCAACCTATCGAAACCTTTCGATAGGATCTTGAATCCTAGCGAAAGGACCAAAGTGCTTGATTTCAACATATCGAAAACCTCTTCAACCTATCGAAATCAATCTAAACACTTCCCATAAAAGATGTTGTGCACACGCTGTGAATTGGTGACCTGCTGTATGCAAACCGAGGCACCTTGGTGATCGGCACGAGGCTTCTAGAAGTGCCCTGAGAAACCCTAACCGACCCACGTGCTCTCCCCCAACGCGAACGAACTAAAAGATCCTTCTAGAAGGGGAATAAAAGAGGGAATAACAGAATCATTCTAGAACCTAGGATTGGCAGGAAAAACTAGATCTGAGGCTGAAGGAGAAAGCTATAAGAAGAGAGGAAGCCGTCAGAAAACATAGATCAATTATGGAGATCAATACTGGAAACCAGAGCTTACAGCGAAATTCTCTAATTCTTTCCTTTAGCCCAACTATGGTTGGCTAATTTCTAAGGAGCAGCCGAGGGTGAGGGCGAATCTATAATTAGGGAAAGCTGAGAGTGTTATTGAGGGTTAGATGATGCACAAATTGTAAATCTGAGGACATTTCATTGTATGGTCAGTTTAATTCAATATAATGTTGGTTTAATTGTTTAAATTAGATCTATAGTTCCTTTGATTTCATTTGGTGCTCAATCAGCCTTGTGTAGATGACAATAGCTCACCCACTTAACTGGTAGACCTCTTGGATGCCATTTGATCTCCCTAAATCTGATGCTCCTGCAATTTCTTGTGTCTGTGGCCTGATAATTGCATCATTTGTAGTGGTTATAATGCTCTAATTAAAACCTTTGCTTTGAAGGAAATCCCTAGGATGATCTGCGACCATTAAAGTGGACAGATCATAGCCTTAAGATCAATTCAAACCTTTGGTCTAAATTGGATTCTTCTACTTTAATCCTTTGATTTGGAGGAAGTCTATAAGATGATCTGTGACTATTAAAGTGGATAGATCATACCCTTAAGATCTGTTCAAGCCTTTGGTTTAGAGTAGATTCTTCTATCCTGCAGCTGTGCCTATGGCCAGATGAGGGATTGGTGTACTCTAAACTCTCTGTAACCCTAGTAGCTCAACCTAATTGTAGGAAGACCAAACTCCAAGCTGCTTCTCCCTATTTTCTATGTTTAATTCCCCCTCACTGCAAGATTTGTACTCTGGATTTAATCCTAACATCCATTTCTGCAATCTTACTTGTTTTTGTAGTTTAATTTAGAAGTGACAACCCCTTAAACCTCTCCTCTTTCTTTTACTGTTTTAGCATTAGGAAGGGTGCAAGATCAACCACAGATCTGGAGATTTGCCTAATTTTGATACACATTTCCCTGTGGACATACCCTTAGTTACTTTCTTTTAAAACTTGCTACAATAGGCCCTGAATACTTGGAAGACTGTGTGTGAGCTTGCCTTGGTGTGTGCCATTTATAAACTCTATAATTGCCTGATTTTAAACCCCTTTTTGAACACAAGGCAAGATCCCAACAGGCCCCCACTTGTGTGCTAGAAAAATTAATCATCTTGGGCTTCTCAGTGGGGTTAGTGCACCAGTCCACTTGGACCCCCACCCTGCTGCCCTTCCCTCAGCCATCTAAGGCACCTTTGCTGCCTTTTAATAGATTATCCACCTTATGCGGAGTTGGAGCTACTCCCTATATCTCTCTCAACCAACTGAAATTTCAGAGCTGGAGAACTGAGGCTTAATGCTGATGCACTCGCAAAGGTATGACTTTTTAACTTCTGCATTAAAGTTCTTTCCAGATCAGCTGGGATCCATATGGGTGACCAATTTACTTCATTCGTGCATCCCCATCTGGACTGCTGAGATCATGGAACTTATTTTTTGGGAAGAATCATGAAGGTTAATGAGCAATGACTCATATTCTATTTTGAAAATTCTATGGAGCCTCTGAAATCATTCACTTTCAAGACCTTCCATTGATATTTGATCTCAGTTCTGTAACATATATAATATATCTTTCAATTGTGTAAATAGTATGCTTGTGTGATCTGATTTTTGATGAATCTTGCTTTGATATGTGTGCCATTAATTTAGATGATTCTTTGCCATTAATGTAGATTCATAATCAAATATTGTTTAGGAAGTTGTATTTAGGATTTTACTATTTTAGAAGTTAGTATGCTTGTTGCTTTTCAGTATATTTAATGTTTTTAGTGTAATTACTATTGTAGTTAGGTATAACTGCTGTTGTACTTAGCTGCTGTTTTAGGTGTTTATGTAGCTGTTGTGTCTTCATAGTTCCCATTCTTGTATATATTATTTTTTCCTTTTCTAAGTCTAATTTTTTGCATTCTTTTAGTTAGTTTTCTCTTTAATTTTCTTCTATAATGTAGTTGTGTTTCTTTTACCAAACCTGCTGCTCCTATACATGTCTTGTGAAATAGTGAGGACACTGTTTATCTTAGGTTTGGGGGTATGACAGGTAGGCCAGTAAAATAGTTAATTTTAGTGTAGCAGTGTTGGTTGAATTGAGATAAATAGAGTTAATTCCCACCGAACCATGTTAGAGATAGGAAATTTAAAATTTTGTAGGGATTTTAAAACTGAAATTTTTTGAAAATTAGCACCTCCATGAAGCTAACATCATGAAAAATTTTAAATTAGTACGTAGTGAACTAGAGAGGAGAGAAATTTTAAATTAGTGACTGACTCAATCCCTTTTCACTAGAAGTTAGGCATTCCCAAATTGAAACTATTTAGCAACACTCATGACACTAAGGAGATGATCTAAGGCCTTCATTTAGACAGTTTGAGCTTGAAAATACCTACCCATTCAACTGCCCTTTGCATACACTCTTTGAGCCTTTAAATCTATTTTTCTTCAACAAACACTTGAACCTAAACCTCATGACCTAATTCAACCTTACCCTAACTTTGAGATTCCAAAAGGTAGAGGAGGAGGTGTTAAAGATAGGTGGGCTGGGTTCAACATTTGATGGAAGTAGAAGAGAAGAAATTTATAAACAGTAGTGTTGCAATGGTATATGTGTGGCAATTCATCATCAAAATATAACAACATAAAAATAAAAAATAAAAAAAAATAAAAAAATAAAAAAAATTGGAAAGAGAAGTCAAGTGAATTATTTCATCTGAAAATTGAAAATAGGAGAAGAAGTGGCCACTTCAGATCTGAAAAACTTGTTGAAAGGTGAAATTGTGCTGAAATGAAGAAGGTGATGTCATGACCACCTCCTTCCCTTACTGCTTTCTTAATTTTGAATCCCTTTTTATCCTCTTTATTCTTTGTAAACCTCACCAATAAGCCACATTACAACCCATTGAAAAGACCTTATTGATCAAAAGTGAAATAAGTTGTCATGTAGTGATGAGATGCCTAATCAATGGTAAAAAGAGTAAGAGGATGCCAGGAATTAGAGCATTGCCTTTACTCATGCTTGCAGGCCTATTCGAAGTCAGTAACTGCTCTTGAGCTGATGAGAATGTGAACACCCTTAAATTTTCTTTGTGAGAGATAGCCCTGGTGAGGATTGGGTTAGAATTTTAATTTCATTACGGTAGTATCAACACATGATTTTTGAATTGATAGCAAGCTTAGTAATGATTTTTCCACATTATATTTGTGATGTGAACTGATTGGTGGTGAGGAAAACACATGCTTATTTTAGGTTTAGATTGTTTGCATTATTGTTGTAATTTCCTCTAATTTTTAAAGAATGGGTGTGGAATGATGCTTTATTTATTGAAATCTATTTTGCCATTGATTGCATTATACTTAACTATTTTAATAGGGAAGTTTATGGGTATCTTTACTGAAAACCCTTAGGAGACTTCACTCCTCCACTAGGGATCACTTAGGGGTTTAAAAGGATTGATGCATAAGAAAAATGCATCCGTGTACCCTACGAAAATGGCATTTAAATTTTTAGAGTATTTAATTTTTACTTCGCTCGAGGACTAGCAAAGATTAAGTTTGGGGGTATGTTAATCTATGAAATTTACCACTTCTCACCTCCTAACCTGACCTTTGATGGACCTTTGAGCTGGTTAATAATGTATTTTAATTATGCTTTTATAGATAGCAGGAATTTATAGCTTAGTGCTGCAATCCACAATTTTAGTGGCAAGAAGAAGGATTTTTTGAGTTAAGTTGCGGAGCTGGTGGATTCACAATGAATGCACCATGGTGGATCACACCATTGGGGCTTTTTAGCATGCCTCGGGGTCCTAGAGTTCTGCTGAGAAGAGAGACACTGCACCATTTGAGCAGACTCATGTAAGCTGCAATACATGCACACTCAAGCAGCCCTGCAGCAACTACAACAGTCTCTACATCAATGCATTCAAGCTGCTGCATCCTTCAAGACCTGTTGAAGCAACTACCAGAGCAGTTGCAAATGCTGAAGCTTAAACTTGTCAAGTTGCTGCTTGGAAGCAAAAGAGCAGTTGGAAGTAGCTCTGCTGCAAACAAAAACTACTCAGCACTTACCTGAAGCTAGAAGCATGATCGAGTAGCTGCAATACAAAAGTACAAAACAGCACAGCTGTTGCCTTGAAGAACTCGAGCAGTTGCTGTATCTATTCGAGCAGTTCATAGAGCTGTTGCACTCCATTTGTTGAGCAGCTGCACTAAAAGCTCACACTCTCTTGCAGCAAGTGCACATTCAAGCATACCTTAGAGCTGCTGCATTAAACCTGTCAGGTGGAGGAGTAGCTGAAATGAATCATGTCAAACAGCAGCAGCACTGAGATCTCGAGAACATCGTGCGAGCAGCTGCTGACAACACTCGAGCAGCTCAAACTCTAAAGCTGCAACCTATCGAGTGTATTGCTGAAGACATGAAGCACTCGAGCAGGTTAAGTGAACTTGTCGAGCTGCTGTGCTAAAGCCAGCCATCAAACTTGTCGCGCTGCGGTTTGAAGCTAGCCATCTATTCGAACAGTTGCTGAAGTAGGAGCTGCTATTGAGCAGTTAAAATGCATCCACTCGAGGAGTACAGACTGCAGCTGAACCTCTCGAGCACATCAGCATCCTCACGAGCTGCTCCTGTTGAAGCCATTGAACCTCACAAGCTGCAGTGTGAAGTATTTGAGCAGTTCCTTGCAGCACATTAACCTGTCGAGCTGCTGTTTTTAACCTGCCGAGCTGTGTACAACTGAGAGCTGCAGCACACTAAGCTGTTGAGCAGCTGGAAAACATCTACTCGAGCACACCATTCCTGCAATAAGCTGTCGAGCTGCAAACACTTAAAGCACATCCTCACGAGCTGCACGGAGAAGCAACCAATTGAGCTTCAGCATTGAAGTCCAGCACCTACTTGTGCAGTCTATAACTATTTTATACAACTTGTTGAGCAGTTGCAGTGCAGCCAATGATGCACTCGAGCACTTAAAGTGCAGTTGTCATTCTCTCGAGTTGCTGGGCTGCCTATCGAACTGAAGTGTTGAAGGTTTTAATGCACTCGAGCAGTTCATTGTGCTGATGTTTATGGAGTTGAGCAGTTTAAAGGCCTGGCACCAACCACTTGAGCAGCTTAAAGAGCTGCATATATCATCCCCTCGAGCTGTTGAGTGAAGCCCACGAGCAGCACAACTAAAAAATTTGAAGAGCTCTAGTAGTTTAGAGGCTTAAAATCCAACCTCTCAAGTGCTTGTTTGAACTCCACGAGCTGTTATGCTTCTGAGGCATTTTGTCGAGCAGTTGTAGTGCTGAAATATGTTGTAAATTACCCTATCGAGAACCTATCGAATGGCTGTTTGAACCTGTCGAGAATCTGTTGTGTGGTTGTTTGAACCTGTCGAGTGGTTTAAATGTTGCTGAATGAACTTGTCGAGCTGCTGCATGAACCTATCGAGAACCTGTCGAGCTGAGCTACCTGAAGCCTTTAACCTATCAAAATAGTTGCCTGAACCTCTTGAGATTTAAAATCTGAAGCTCCAACCTGTCGAGGTATGGGTTCCAACTGCTGTCTTCAACATTAAAGGGTATTTAGGAGAGTCTACAATTTCCAGGGCTCACATCCCAATGTGCTTAGCTGTCCCACACATCCCGAGGCATCACTTGGACAAAAATAAGCCACGACATCAGCTCCAAAAGTAGTTATTTTTACTCATTTCTGATTTGCTATTGCACACAACTGTTCTATGGATTGTATAAATAGAACATTTTCTGTTTTTGGAAATTATCCAGAATTAGCCTGAGATCACCTTTAGGGTTTTATCTTTTTATGGTTAGGTTTTCTTTATCTGCTTCCCTCCTTAGCTCAGCAGCCATGCTTAATTAAATCTATGTAGCAGGTAGGTATAGATAAAATCTGTATTTAGTTTTGAATGAGCATTGTGAGCAGAGCTTTTGGATTTCTTGCATAGATTGGTGCCTTGAGGGCAGATCATTGTAAGTCATTCTTGTTCAATGAAAAGCCATGCTTAAAGTTTCATTAATTCTATATTTTCATTCTGTTTATCAGTAGATTTGTATGGTTTTAATGCTCATATGGATGCATGTATTTGTAGCTATGCATCTATAGTGGCAGCAATAGTTTTCATGTTCTATCTCTAACCTATGTATAGATTAATCCCTAGGATACTCTGTCCACTAAAATGGTCACAGATTAATCCCTAGGATACTCTGTGACCATTTTAGTGGACAGAGTATAGCCCTAAGACAGATCTGGACCATAGGTTGGAGCTTGATTCGTTCTCCCTGCATTTATGCTTGAGGCAAAATGAGGGATTGCTACAGATCCAACTCCTCCTCTATTTTGCAAAGCAATTTTTAGTGAATAGATCCTAGATCTTGTAGAGATTGTAGAATTGAGAGCATGGTCATTGCAGGCCTTTTTGTAGCAATGACCAACTGATTTAAATGACTCTTTCAATCTGTGAGATTTGGTGGTTCTCATGAGATTTTCATGAACTGATTGATCCTATGGATGCATGAGCGTGTAGCCTTGCACACATAATATCTGCAATGGTTTTATTGTTCCACCTTTTACCCCCATGACTGGATTATATCCATGGGATAGTCTATGACCATTTGAGTGGACAGACTATAGCCCTATGATGAATCCATATCTCAGGGTGAGTTGGATGCTTCTACCTTGCACTTATGCTTGTAGCCAAGTGAAGGAATGCTGCAAATCCAGCATCTTGATCTGTGTAGCAGTGAAGATTATCAACAGCTGTCTAATTCTCCATCTTTTCATTTTATTTTACCACTCCATCTACATTCTCTTCTTTCCCCTTTCTTTAGATATAGTTTTATTTCTATTTTTAGGTTAGTTGTGACACCCCAAAACATCCTCTCTTTACCTTACTTTCTAGTTAGGTTTAGTGTAGCCATATCTGTAGCCAGATCTAGAGGTTTACTATAGTTTCTCTCTTAGATCATACTGTCCATGGGACAAACTCTTACTCATTAAAACTTGCTACAACAGCCCTGGATCTTACAGGTTGTGAGTTTAGAAGGTTGTTTTTGTGTTATTTCACAACATTTCACTTCCTTTTCTGATTTATTTTTATTGCCATATTTTTACCATATTTTCCATAATAAAATCACAAGCAATTTAAGCAACATTTGCTCCGATGCCTAACAGAAGGAGAGGCAGCAAGAGCCGTGAAAGAAATCCACGAAGGGGCATGCGGGGCCCATGTCAATGGACATATGCTGGCAAAAAAGATCCTACGACAAGGGTATATTTGGACCACCATAGAATCTAACTATTGCAAGCACGTTCAAGAGTGCTACAAATGCCAAGAACACTCCAGTCTGATACATGCTCTACTATAGATATACACAGCATGACCACTCCATGGCCATTCACCACATGGGGCCTCGTCGTCGTCGGAAAGGTCAATCCTAAGGCTTCCAACAGGCATCAGTTCATTCTCGTCGCCATCGAGTACTTCACAAAATGGGTAGAGGCAACATCCTATGCAAACATCACACCCATTCATGTCGAGAAGTTCATCAAAAATAACATCATTTGTCGATTTGGCATGCCCAAGGACATCATCACGGACAATGGCACCAACTTGGTGAACAAGCGCATCAGAGCCTTATACGAGCAAGAAAAAATCTAGCATCATTGCTCATCACCATATCGGCCACAAACCAACGGAGCTGTCGAAGCTGCTAACAAGACACTTGTTCGCATCCTTTAGAAGATGGTCGTCACATACCAAGATTGGAGTGAAATGTTACCATTTATACTATGGGCCTATCAAACATTAATCTGCATTGCTATAGGGACGACACCATTTTCCCTTGTGTATGGAACTGAGGCAGTATGTTCAGTTGAGGTTGAAGTACCCTCCCCAGCATCCTCATCGAGTCTAATCTACCAGAGGATGAAAGAGAGAAGGTCCATTTCGACCTATTGAGCCTAATCGACGAAAAGAGCGAGCTTGTGCGGACTAGGCAAAAACCTGAAAAGCTACCTGGAGTAAAAATACAATACCCATGGACGTAGTGAAAACTCGAAAGGGCGCTACGGGTTAAAAAGAGGGTGATAGCAGGCATGGCGAAAACCCATCTTGGGCGTTGTGAGTAAAAAAACTAAAAAGAAAGAAGAAAAAGAAAGAAAAATCATCGGTTACTCCTTTGGTTACATCTTCAGATTATCTGACATTCAATTGGGCGCTCATGATAGCTCAAATTGAATTCTGATAAGGTGAATCTTCACACTGCATTGTTAAGCGTATGACCAAAGGTAAGGAGAAAAGGTTAATTCAATCCAAAGGGATGGACGTTTCTACCTGGGTAAAATTTTGGATCCCACTCAGGCCCAACCACATGAATGGGTTCGGCAATTCTCAAAATGGGACCTGTTATTTTCTTTTACATTTAAGGCATAAATAAAATGCACATGCCCAAAAAATTTTTCCCTTTTATCATTTTCATTTTTTGTAGTTTACTTGCACCACATATCAAAAAGATAATCGGTGTGGCACCCTATTTTTTGCCTTTACAGTTTGAAAAGAAATAAAAACATAAAAAAAATATATACGTGTATAAAACCAAAAAATATCTATTAGGGGGTTTTCATACCACCTCCCTGTGGTATTTGATCTGTGCAAAAAAAGTATGTGCAGGGTCCGGTCATCGACGCAACTCGCGCTTCAACTCATGAATCTACTCAAGTAAAGTATCCTCACGAGAATTTCAATCGCTCATTCACTGATCGTGGAGGCCCTTGTACCGCTTTTAGGCAGCATCAGTAGCACCGAGAACACGATTCAGGGCTCCTTCCAGATGAAGGAAATCACTTTCAGCAGTATCAGCTCTCACTTGTTTGTTCTCAAAGCGCTCCTGCAAAACCCACTTATCATCTACAAGTAGCTCTATTCGGGATAGAAGCACCGCTTCCTTCTTCAGCCAAGGTCCCTCAGAATCACTACTCTTAGGTGGAACAAGTCATTGCATGGAGGATGTCACAGATGATAACCAGGCCTCATACTCTCACAAAGTTGAAAGAACATGGCCTTGCTCTAAGTCACACATGTGTGACATTTGGCACATTTCTCAGAGCACAACTATTTTCTCCAAATCCCCTAAAGATCCCCAAGTAAAGATCAAGTCACATAGGGTAGGTCTCACCTCACAAGGCACATGCTGGGCGTAGAAAAATTAACGTAAAACTCGGGAAGGAAAATAGTAAGTACGACCTATTAGTCCCAGAAGTGTGATGCCCTCCTGATCCCTGGATCGCACTATTGGGAAGTTCTCATCGAGTCAGGGAAGCCTCCACAAAATCTCAACACTGGACAACCATAGGTGCATCTCACGTGTATTCCCTTGAGGCAACCTGAAGCATCTGCCTAAAAAGGATCTAGCAACCTCTCCTCGCACCACATAAAAATGAGACACGGATCCTAAAATAGCAAGGTGCTCACGAAGCAAGATCTGAAGGAGAATGGGGCATCCCAAGGCAAAAGCATCAAGCCCCCGATAAAGCTTTGCCAGCACAAAATGGACGATGGAACGACCATTTTCAAGTTCCACTAGTATGTCACATAATGCGAGAGAGAAGCTCTCTCCCCCAGCATAGAAAAAGACCTTCGAGACAAGGCCAAGGGAAAAAACATTCACGTTATAAATATTTCAAATCGGCCATTTTAAAAAGCTTTCATTACCGAAAAGTTCTCTTAAGAATTTAACCGAGAACCTAGTGGGCCCACCAGTAAGGCTTTTCTCATGTTCATTTTTATTCAAGGCTAAAGTCATATGGACAATCTTAGCATAGCCTAGCTTTGGTACCACCTTTGTAAGACCATGGTGGAATCTTAGACCTGACAAAATAGCCATCTCTTCAAGAGTCGTGGTCAACTCACGCGCACCAAAATGGAAGACATGAGCCTCCACATCACAATGTGAAACCGCCGCATGAATGAGGTCCCTAAAAAGTGGTGCATCAAGAAAAGAGGGGAGACGAGCAAGCCCAAGCCGATCTAGGCCTAGGAGCTCACTTTCATTTAGACTGTCGAGTCATTGCTTTAGAAATCTGGGTCCTACACCCAAAGAGGGAAGTGTAAAGGCCCTAAGTCCCCCCAAGGGCGGCGTCATGAGGCGGGTTCATGGTCATACAAAGCCGTCAAAATGGATCAAAATTCAATGTAGAATGATGGACCCACCCTTGGGAAGAAAAGACAAGAAAAGGGGAAGAGAAATTAAAACCCAAGGAAATGGAAGAGGAAAGAGGTCATTCTCAGGCCTATAGAGACCCATGTGTGCCTTTAAGACATATGTGCATAGATTGCATGCATAGTATAAAATAATAATAATAATAAAAGAATAATAATAAAAAATATAAGAAAAAAATATATATATGTGTCTTGTTAAATAGCACATTCCCAAAAAGCGCTTCGACCTCCATTCGATCCACTCGGGCAATTGTGCTAAAATAAAAAATTTTGGGGTCGATGAGCACGCTCAAAAAACTTTGAACAAAAATGTATGAAAAGAAAAATAAAATATATATAAAATATAAAGAAATGTGTGGCTTGTTAAGTGACACACATTCGTAGAAAGTGTTGCGACATCAATATCCGCTCCTCTCGGGTAGTGGTGCCAAATTAACTTCTGGGTCAGTAAATTCTCTCAAAGATTTTGAACCTTGCCTTGTGTAGGGGCACCCGTGACCAATCAAAGTGGGAGAATCAATGCCTCTTGAGATTGGGCACAATCGTGGGATCTTCGCATCATTGCTTTACGCCAATCATTAAGAATGAGTCGATCACCTCCCGCTCGTGGGGCTGTTTTGCTCAAAATGAACTCAAACATCATGCTTCATCAATCATTTTGAGGAATAGATGTTTTCCCAACACACTGGGCTTTTGCTACTCTCCATCGGAGGAATAGACATTTTCCCAACATACTGGGCTTTTGCTACTCTCCTTTCGAGGAACGGACGTTTTCCCAACATAATGGGTTTCCGCTACTCTTCATTTAAGGAACGAACGTTTTTCCAACCGTCAGGGCTTCCGCTACTTGCTACATTTTTTTCTTTCCTTTTCTATATTTTAGGTTTGATTTGAATATGACGGACCCATTAGCATTTTCCTTGGGCCTTTCAGATGTTTCTTTCTTTGGCCAACAATCATTAGCGATCGGATACAAAAGAGGGGCATCTGTAGACACCCAAATTTTGCCCAAGGCACGATCGATATGCACTTCGAGAAAGGTGTACTCCTTCCGAAAGTACCTCCCAAACCCTTAGAACTTAACCTAAGCCCTTAGAACCCTTCCCATACCCTTAGGAACCAACCCAAACCCTTAGAAAGCCTAACCTGACCAATAGAACCTGAATTGAACCAATCCAAAACAGCAAATGAAAAGTGGAGTGCCAAAGTTTGCATAGATATCTACAAGAGTTGATGCCTATAACATTGGAAAGTAGAGGTTCCCAGCTTTCCAACGAGATAAGAATCACCTGATTTTGAGTTGCATATCTAAAGTTATGGTGAAATGAAGAATGCGCAGAACTGCAGGAATTCTATACAATCTTAAATACGATTGTAAATAGCAGATGAAAAGAAGAGTGTTAATACTTACATAGATAAATATATGAGATAGGGCCTATACCATTAGAAATTAGTGGTTCCCAGCTTTCCAACGAGCTAAAAATCGCCTAATTCGGAGTTGTACATCAAAAGTTATGGGGAGTTGAAGAACGCGCAGAAATGTAGGAATTCAGAATACGAACAAACGTAACTATGGTTCAAAATGCATGAAAGAATGTAAATGGGGTTCATAATGCACGAAGGAACGTAACTACATGAAAAAGCCAAAAAAACCACTACCTTAAATAGTGATTTTTTCAAAAAACCACTGCCCTAAACAGTTGTAAAAAAAGGAGTGGTTTTTTTTTACCACTATACAAGGCAGTGGTTTATGTACTTCAACAACAACTGCTCTTAACAGTCATAGAAAAAACCACTGCTTTTGGCAGTGGCTTTTTTATACAAATTTTAAAAATAAATAAATTGTGTCGACAATTTTTTATGTTATTTTTTTTATGCTTTTTTAATGGTTTTTTTATGCAAATTTAAAAAAAAAATAAATTTACGTCAACAATTTTTTATGCAATTTTTTTTATGCTCTTTTAATGTTTTTTTTTAATGCAATTTTTTAATGCTTTTTTTAATGCAATTTTTTTAATATATTTGTAATTTTTTAATACTTTTTTTTAATGCTTTAAAAAAAATTATATAAAGAAAAAAAGTTTTAAATCTCATATTTAAACACATCCATTCAACTCAAATGCAAATCATTCAATGTCATTAATAAAAAAAATAGATGCCCAATTCTTTTATTCAAACAAAAGGTTGCATCTCAACCTATGATCCAACCTTTCAAATCAGCCAAACATTTAAAACTCTATATGCCCAATCCTTTTATTCAAATAAAAAGAAGAAGAAAATAAAGAGAGTTAACAATCTAAGGACCCCATGGCCCATTTTCAAAATAAAAGAAAAAAAAAATTAAATTTGCTTCGGCTCTCCTGCCAAGTGTCCCCGTCCCCTAGTGATCCGTTTGAGGTGAGCTTCAAATCGAAAAGCTTCGCCTGAAATCAAAAGAACAATGAATCATTAAACTAAGAATATTATTTCAGAATCCCGACTAGCTATAGAAATAAGAGTACACAATTTTATAAGGAGAGTAATTTGAATATGCGGCACAATTAAAAATACAGAGTAGTTTGAATACGATCAAGAAAAATTAAAAATAACAAAAAGAATGAACAGAGTAATTTGAAAATGTGGCACAATTCACAACAATTACAAGAAGGAGAGTAATTTGATTCAAGTATTATATGATATACAACATAATCCAAGTCAACCTGATCAATTGGTCGGATCGAGAAATAATCAAAGTCAGCCTGATCCTTTAAACCTTGATCCGACGAACCGACATCGAACTGCAATTTTAAATATCAAAGAGCAAATGGACATAAAAATACTATTTCAAGATTGAATTTTTTAGTTTCTCCATTACCTAACAAATACAGGTCAATTGAATGAGAGCTATAATACAAGAATAGTATCATCATTTTCTTTCTTTTCACAAAGTTAATACTTATGCGTATCAACACATTTTCCAACTTTCCTATGAGCACACACTCCAAAAAAAAAATACACCATATTAAATTACAAAACATCAAAGTTTACCGAAACTCCTGTTGAGAAACCTTATACCAACGTCAATTTATGGCCATAGGTGGTGCATTGGCAGTTTTAAATCACAAATTACACCAAGAAGCCAACCTGTTGGACCATCTCTACCGGCAACCTAATCGAACACATGTCCCATGTGACTTAGTATGTATAAATAACTACCAAGTTATATACATAGAAAATGATGATAATCCACTTCTCTTTCCTATTGACACTGGAAGTTATAAGAAAGCAGACATTATTATACCATTTTAAACTACACTCATTATAATTCTCAAGCTCTTCTGAATGTTGGCAGCAAAAACATCACCATTGGACTTCAGTTTTTCTAAATTTCCATAAAGCCTGGGAAGGACCTTATCAGGAGCCTCTACCCCAAAATCAAACACCTGAAAATAACAAAACATTTAAATTCAGCACATGCATAATCATGACCTGACAATACAGAAACAATTTCGTCAATTATGCAGATTTGTCTCCACAATAACTACGTAATCTCATAAAATTCTGGATGCGTTATCCATAAACATCAAATTGGATTTGGAGATTGGCCTTTCAATTTTCAAGTCAATGAAGAACCCCACCAAATTTATGTTTAATTTTGCAAGATTGACTACTGAGAGCCAATTGTTATTAGCCTCAGCATTTTAATTCTTTACGAAGATCCCTTTGTAATTGAGTGGATTTTCGAGAGATCCAAATCTCAGTGGAGCTTTTTTTGTGTGTGCTTATGTGTGTGTGTGTGGAAATTGGCCTTCATGTACAAAACCTGAATTTTATTGAGAAGAGACTGGTATGTTTTGAGCAACTCCCCGCCCAGCTGGCCTCCACTTTTGGAGTTGATGAACACAATCACAAGACACTTGGGTATATAAGAATGACTTGTGGTATATAGAAATCCTTCAAGAACCCATTAATTTTGGAGCCACAATCAGCCATTTCTATGTATGTCCCAACTGCACTGTTCCACCATATAGTGCTTTAGAGAAGAATTATAATATAATAAAATATATTTCATAATCGCCCATTCATTAAGTAATGAAATGTCAAACAGGAAAAAAGTATAACGTGTTTCACCCTCTATATCAAGGATCAAAATTTCGGTTTCGGGCTTGGCCGAAACCAAAAATTTGAACCGAAATTTCGGCCGAAAACCGAAAATTTGGCCGAAATTTTGGGTCCGATACAAAAATGACCAAAATTTCAGTCCATAGTTATCATTTCAGTGGGGACCGAAACCGATAATTTCGGCCAAAATTTGGGTCATTTCGGCCGATATTTTGATCCTTGCTTTATATTAACTCATTTCTATCAATTAACTTCAATAGTAAGCTTATCCAACATTGTAGAATCAACAACTGAGACCTCTTGTATGAGAGGAACCTGTTCTACTGCTCTAAAGCCATGCCAATTGGATAGTCGGTACTAACTTGTACGAAACCAGGGCATTGAATGTCAGCAACCGCTTCCCACTCCCTATTAATTAGCTCAACATGTTTTAATAAACCAAAACAAAAGAAAGCTATGATAAGTACCAATATGGTGAATTTTCATTTTTGGTGTCAAAAGCTGATTGCTACAGATTTCACGCTCCTAAAGAAGTCAAAAGTCAGCATTTGACAAGACTTACCTGCCAATACCGAAATATCTGTGTTTTATCGTCACCGAATAAGTTAGGATTTACCTAAAAAATGAACAAATCAAAAGTATTCAATTATATTGGTGGTTGTCACTTATATTCAGCACAAAAATCACAGAAATTGGAAATAAATTTGATATTAAATAAATTTGATTTTAAAAGTATTAGATTGTTAGAGCCATCCAATTGACTATTAAATAAATTTGCACAACAAGAGCACAGAAATTGGAAATGCCTGTGAGTTTTGGGTCCATGGTAGCTCTAAATATAAGCTACAACTTTAATAACTTGGATTAATAAAAAATGTAGGAGGAAGTCTAAAATGAGTGCTTCTATCTGTAAATGAGTACAAGTAGAGAAGACTCAGAGTCCATCCAGCTTGTATATTGTTTATTGTAGCCCCCTCTCCGTTGGTGACCCATATTTGGGCTTGATTGAATTGGTCGGCTAAAACTTTTGGAATATAGGCATTGGTGTATGCTTGCGCTCCATGGTAAGTGCAGTGCGAAGGCATTTCGACTATCGCAACTTGTGAAAGGGAGTGGTTAGTTATAAGAGGGCATCGATGAGACAGAGAGAAGAATTTTGTTGGTTTGGTAGTAAGATTTTTAGAGATTTGGTAAAGAAGAAACTTGGGTGAATTGACACGGTTTGAACCAGGCTCTTTGTGCGTTGAAAGAAAAAAGAAGTGAATTGACACGGTTTTCTCAGGTTTGTAGCTATAAACCCTGGCTGACAACTCCTTTGTCCACCAGACGCATTTGAAAGGTCATTAAAACCATTGTCCATACATTCATTTGGTAGGATCTTCGGAAGGTCATTAAAAGGGGTTGATACTCATATCATATTTGGGCCATTAAATGCCCAAACATGGTAAGTTAGCATAACAAAATAGCTACTTCCAACTTAATCTCACTAGATATATAGCAAATTGTGAATATAGGTCCATTGCACGGAAAACATGTATATGCTATTACGACTTTCAATTCGTTTTGAAGCTAACAACCTGAAAGATAAACAAACAAATAAATAAAAGAATATAAATGAAATACCCCTAAAAAAGGATTATATAAGTGGAATTGTGATGCAAGTGAAAAAGTGCCCATTTATGTAAAATCGCAGAAATATAGATAATTATGCTTTTGCCTCTAATGGATCCATACTGATTGGTACATGTGATGTGTAGGTGTTGCACGTAACTGGGGACATAGTTGGGTGCTCTAAGAGGCTTGATACCTCGTTATAAAAAAGCATGTGCTGAATTTGGATGCCATCCACTAAGTTACTTGTACTAAGTTATACATGTCTAGTTAAATATTTATTCAATTGATACTTATTCTAAGGTATACATACAGGTCTGGGATGACAACATAATTGAGACAGTAGAAGAAAGATTTTACAGCTCTAATGTAGATTATATGATCGACGCAATCAATCAAAATATTACAGTAAGATCCTTTATGGGTTATCCAACTAGTATGACCTATGACCAATAAGGCAAAAAAAATTTATATGGATCTACCGATAGGGAGAAAAATAGAGTAGATTTCTGTATGAACAATCTCAGTTAATAGTAACCGTATCAATGTATTAACCATTTTCTTTTTCTTTTATCTTTTCGTTTATTGATGCATATATGTTTTGCTATAGTAGGGTGACTGGGAAGGTCTAGTTCAGAAATGGGAGGCATGCAGTGATAGCAAGGCTGTATGTCCAGACATGTATGTTTCACTATAATTTAGTAAGATTACCTTTTTGTCGATGCTGTTAAAGGACATAAGCTTGTTTCGAATAGAAAAAATAATTTGATAGATAGAAAAGATGGTTTGATAGAAAATTTGGAGAAGGACGACATTGACATGCCGGAATTTATCTGATCGTGTGGGGTGGATCAGTTAGTTAAACTCGTCAAATCAAGCTTACTTTGCTGACTACAGGTCTAATTTAAATAGGTAAACTGGAGCCCACAGAGTGGTTTTGTTTGCTTAAACTTTCCATTTAATTCTACCTTGTGGACAAATCAACACCATCAGATTCAAGAGCTATCTCGGAAGATTTTTTGCAGGCGACTAAGGTACCACATTAGCCACTCTTTAGCTGCATTTGGCAACTTGACGGATAGGAGCCAGTGCCCTGCCTGCTCCCTGTCAGATCAGGTTTTATTCGCCTTGACGAAGCCATGGCTACGGATCCATCCACAGCGCGATTCCAATCCCTATCAGCTCATCGAGTGATTACCAAATGTTCTCTAGGCGGCTCTGCGATTGATCTGCACACTGCTGGCAATGTACAACCCGTGTACCCGTTACCAATGTTAACATAAATTAAAAAAAAATTAAATCAGTTAGTGGATAGGTGCCAACCTATCATGTGTTGACAGTTGTCAAATAAAACTTAGATACACCTAATTTGGATGTTGTGCATGACACTAGATCATAATAGACTATAGTAGTTACATGATATAATTATTGTCATGTATCGGTAGCTTAAATGAGGAAATGCACCGGCTGTTTATGAGCATGCAAATCAGTAAAAATAGACATCTCACCATGTTAAACTGACTCTGCCTATGGACCTAGTTAGTGACAGCCCACATTAAAAAATAAATATAAAGGAGTTGCACATTAACACATCAAATCCACTTAGCCACATGAATCATATTGCTAAAAAATTATGTGGGCACCTTAGATAACTTAAAAAAGGAAAACAAGTTGGTAGAATTACTTAATGAATACTCAATTCATCAAGTTTAATCTGTCCATAAGCTCTGTCCTTTGCCAAAGATGTGATATCACTGAAAACACAACAGTAAGGAATCACACTAAGTGGAAACAAAGAGAGGAGTTTGGCGATAATATGCGGAAGAGAAGAGTTTCGTTGGCGATTTATTTGTAGGTTCCATCTTAAATTTAAATAAAGCCACTATAAATGCAATACAACAACTAAAAAACAGAGAAGCTACTTAGATATATGTATACCTGCTCATGGAAATCATCACTTGGAGAACCATGAAGCCTCACGAAGATTGGTGCAACCCGGTCATCGATAACAACCTTAGTGCTGTCTGAAATTCCGGAGGCAATGTTAGTGAGAGCTCAAGTTCTTCAAACTAATCACAATTAAGTGCTTTCTAAATGTAATAATAAACAAACGAAAATAGTGAGAAGAGTGAAAAGTTAAAAACCCAAAACTTGAAAAGAGGAATTATAAAGTGGGGCTTAGCAACACTGGTGTGAGCAGTACACCCTTACTCCATTGAATGGAGGATTCAGGCCGTGCGCCAATCAGACAACATATGCATACAACATAAGTACTTAGAGAGTGACTCTACCAACGATAGCTAAATAGTTAGAGCCATGAACACCCACTTATACACCACCAAGTCACATATCTTTTGTCAATCCAACCAGTCCACCTAAGAGGCCACATATCTTTTGTCAATCCAACCAGTCCACCTAAGACCTCAGTGTTGGCTCATGGACCACTATTTAATTTCCCCAAATCCCTTTTTCTGCATTTGCCAAATTTGGCCAAATTTTTAGTTTTTTTCCCACGCCAATTTGTTGATGAACCCCCACTTCATATGACTGAATTTAAGCAACCCCACTATAATTCCTCAAAAATACAATGATAGAGCACTTGCTAGCAATAATGAGATGATCGTCATGATCATTTCAGAGAACTTGTACTACACACCAATAAATAGTCAATCGATCAGATGGCTAGCAGCATCTAATTGGTAAATTTGTGAGTAAATTTGAGTAAAAATGTGTAGTGATGAACCACCCCAAAACATTTGCATAATGTCAGATTTTAGACATATAGCTACAAATTTTCAATTTGATCACTAGCACCACGGATTACGATGAAATATAAGTAAATGACTATTTTCCATCAAATCATTATGAATTATATGATAGACAATCTCTTGACATATATTTCGAAATTCAGTAAAAAAAAATGCAAAGATGGATGGCTCAATTGTAAAAGGCTATGCGACCCAATTTACCAACATGAAAAAAAGGAAAACTATGGATCAATTAAAAAGGAACCAAAGAAAGGGAGGGACCTGGGTGATCTTGTAATCGAGCAAAGGGAATGTTCTCTTCTCTTCGTCGCAGGCCTTCTTCGGCGCCGATGACAACCTTGTAGCAGTTCGCCAAACCTCCATCTTCACGCCAAATCTCGAAGAGTACTTTGAATGGTGAAACCCTAGAAAACTATGCGGAGGAGAAATAGAGAGTATATGAATGACTGAAACCCTAAAAAGCAAGAGAGGGAGAGAGAGAGAGAGAATGTGTGAGTGATTTTAGGGGCTTTTGAAGTGCATAAGCTGGATATGGGTGGCTTTATTAACACCCACAGAATCCATCGATCGCAACTTCATAATTGTATTCTATCCAAAAAAAGGCACAACTCTATTGCTATCTAATTATCTACACATTCATGCTACCATAATTCTAACTAATATATTTTTTATAACAAAAACGTGCATCAATTAAGTTAAAATTTTCGGCATCGGCTCACGCCCCAAACTCTTTCCCTGCTTCTTATTTTTTTACTATCAACCATGAAAAGGTACTAATTCAAACCCGCATGATCTTGGAGAACATCTTTGACAGCGAGGTTGACGGTGATCATGGTGCTAATAATTAATAATCTTCGAACTTCTCATGATCACAAACTTAATTACTTAAAGAATTAGAATTAAAATTGAAAATGAAAATGAAAATGAAATCTTCAGTTGTATCTCATATCGGCCCTGTATAATTCTCATAAATTAACTCAAAACTTGCTCAAAAAAAAAATTACAACAGCTACAAAATCATCAAAAAAGCAATAAATTGAGCAGATTGATTGACTCACATATGGTCATATACAAAAACAGAAATGATCTCCAGGTTACCAAAAAGAAAGCTTTTCATAGAGATTTACTTTACAGAAACTTTTCTAAAGAATTATAATATCAAGAATAAAAAGGATAAAAATTCCACAAAAATAAAGAGGTATAAAGTGAATGCAAACATACTTTACAACCCCAATGAGAGCAAGTGTCCAAAACATGATGTTGTAGATTCCCAAGTAGTCGTCCACCACAGGAGATTTCAAGTTCATTAAGGGTATACATAAAGTGGAGAAGTAACAAGACCACCAAATACAACTCCTAGTGTCTTATAAGCAAGAACAAAGGTCCTCCAACTATCATTCCCTTGCCCAAAACCATATAAATTTATTAATAAATAAAAATTTAAATACAAAACATATTAACTTGATTTAAAATGAATAAATAAAACGACAAAAATAAATAAATTAATGATTAAATATTAGGCATATAGCAGTTAACAAAGACCACATTTGCCAATCAAAAACCTTTTTCACCAAAATCAGACTGTTAGATTCCAACCAGATTCAATGCAATTGTCCCCAAACCAACCAAATAAACAACATATGTTTGACCCTAAATTTGACCCCACCCAAGTTCAATGCCCCTTCTTTTTCTTCATTATTTATGTAAAATATTGGATCATGCTGAAATGCTAATGACGCACTCGTGAATCAAAATCTGACCGTTTAGCAGCCCCAGAAAATGCAATTGCACACATCATCTTATGTGGACAGAATCCATGGAAAGTAGCAATGTTAATCCAAATCCCCTAAACATTCCAATGTAAAAAATAAAAAAATAAAAAAATAAAAAAAACAACAACGACTGGAGCCAAAAGAATGTCTAGAACAAAAAAAAATCAAAATAAAAAATAAAATTCAAGGGTATCAAACTCAAAGAAACCACAAAATAAACATACAAATAAATAATCATCTCTATCATAAAAAGGAAATGATTTAGAACAAAAAAAAAGTAAATCATAAATACTTATCAAAATATTAATAACCTCAAATAAAGCATATAACATCAAAAAATAGTAAAAGAATCATATCAAAAAACCAAATAAAAATGTCTGCAGCAGAAAAAAAAAAAGAGCTGTCATTTTAACCTCAAAATAACCAGAAAACTCCAAAACAAATGTATAAATAAATTAAAAAAAAAAAACCAAAAAATACAAAGCAGGTCAAAACCATAGCGTTTATAAACGATATTAACCTCAAAAAAAAAAAAAAACAAGCAGAATATCCAGAAACATACCTGGAAAAGTAACAAGTGTTGTTACGGAAAACATACTGATTTAAGATCTGAAAAGGATTGAACATCCCCTAAAATTCCATGAGCTAGGGTTTCCATGAACTAGTTGTTGTTACCAAAACATCCTCTAAAATTCCATGAGCTAAGGTTTCTAGTGAACTACCACGAAGCCGCCTTTCGAATAGCTTTGATTTCAATCATCCAATCGACAAATGCGTATAAAAAACAACAAAATTAGGAAGAAAAGGTGAAGACCTCCAATGCTCTATAGATTCCAAAGTTGATCGAACCCTAACCATGAATTTGACGCTTGACGGCAAACCCTAATGGTTCCGACGAGAGAGAGGATGGTCGGTTGTTCAAACCCTAACCACGGGATTGAAAATAGGAAGAGAAGAGGGCTTTTTGTAGTATATATAGGGTCGTCATATTTATTAAAAGGACAAGTTCACCCTTTTAACTAATATAATATTACCCGCCTATTCCTCAAACCCTTAAAATCATTGTTTAGGTAGTAATTTTTTTAATTCTAGTAGTGTCGTTTATTGCTCATTTTGACGTAGTGAAATTAGGGTTCAGAATGGACGAACGAATGTAAACAGGGTTTAGAATGCACGAATGTTCGTAAATACGATTGTAAACAGGGTTCAGAATGCAGGATTCAGGATTCAATCGTGGCTATTCCCATCATCCTTTGTTAAAACCCTTTTTCACCTTTTTCGAGCCCTAGAAAATCAAGAAAACCTTAGATGGGCCATTACCTAATTTTTTTAACCAATTTGTGAGTTAACCACTCACTAATCACACCCAACTCTATAAATAGAGGCTCCCACCCTTCACTTTTAGGGAGAGAAAAATTTCTAACCTAGAAAATTTTCTAAAAACAAGAGGTGGAGAAAAATACCCAGAGAAAAATTTCTAAAGAGAGAGAGAGAAACTTTTAAAATAGAGAACTCTATAAAAATCTCACCTCGTCACAAAGCTTAAATCGTCTAGGTCTTCAAGTCCAAGCTCATCCCTTACCTCCATACTTCCCTCAATACCATTCACAAGCTACAACAAGTTATAAAACCCATCTCTAACCCATTTGCCTTCTGAAGCTCACCGGAGTTAGCATCAAAGAGAAGATCTAGCGGCGATGCTACAAGGGTCCGAGAGCTCTGGCTCTCCCCTCTATTCCTCTAACTTTTTTTTTTAAATTTTTGCTTTTCCTCTATCCTAGAATTTGAGCCGTTATACCGCTAAAATTTCGGTGATTGCGGGAGGCTCAAATAGGATCGGAGTGCCTTTGGGAAAGAGGAAGTGCTATTTTTTTTTATTTTTAAACTGGGCCATAATAGAGACAATTTACGAGCAGGCTAATTGGATGCCTAACATCTTCCCAATTAGTAATCAAAGTCCTTACCTAGAGGCTTTAGCGCAGATTGGATTCAAAGTCATATTTCGCACTTTGATGCTTATAATACTGATTGTGGGTATCTCGAAACACCAAAAGCTTCGGGTGGCCAATCTATTTTTTTCTTGTGAGTGCATCGTCGTGACAGGCCCGCAAGGTCCATGGTTGCACACACAGTCACGTGGAACTTGGAATGTAGGCATCAATGTATGAATGCAACACCTCGATGGGAGTATGTGCTGCCACCCGAAGTACATCCAAGTTACTATGGAACTCGTCCCTTGGAAAGGTGGTTTAGTGAAGCTTATCGCACCATGACTCACTCTCACTTAAGTTTTACACAAATGATAAAAAAATGAAAATATGATAACATATGGATACGATAAGATACTTTCTGAAGGACACCTGAATATGAATTAAGTTCTACACGTGCCATACAATACATGCCTCCGTATGGGTACAACGTCTGCAACCAACATGGGTCTTAAGGACATTACGATACGATAGTATCTCGATGTAAGGGATACAAATTTTTATGCGCGCAGCCTCATTAGGCTAGATGGTGGTTTGCGATACGATATGATATGGAGGTTAGGTAGTTATCTACACGTGGACCTCGCATGATAGGCTTGAGCAGCGGCCCTTACACATGTCGTATATGTAAAATATGTATGATGCGAAATACGTTGTGTAGACATATGTAGCTATGATAAGACTTAAGACATGCCATGTAAGTTAAATTGACAAGACAAGTAAGAAAAGTGATAAGCATTAGAGGCATCATATGTACTAAAAATTATTACGTTCTTTCAGCTTATTTGATATGAAATATTTATGAGATCTTTCATTATTTGCGAGAACTCTAATTATGTGTATGTCCGCTTAGCCTATTTGGGACGCTGTTAAGCACTAAAAAATGCTATTTTTTACTTGTTAACCTAGCCTTTACTATACCTTAGAGCCATCTAATAATTACATTTTAAGTGTGTTTTGTAGTTAATAACAAAATTACAGTTTAGTGCAACTGTCATGCTTTTAAGGCCAAGAAGAGAGAGATTTAAGGCATAGGGTTGTAGCTGATGGAAGAACAGAGGATACACCATGGTGGTATACACCATAGTGAACAGTTGCAGTGCCTAAGTGAACCTTGGAAGCCCAACAGTTGAAAGGAAGATGGACCCAAACAAAGGAGGCTGTTGTAGCAGGATGTGCATAGTAACAAAGAAGCAAATAGGGGCCCTCGCATAGTTCAAACTGCCTAGAAAGTCTCATTGCAAAGCTCCAACCTGTAACACATAAAGAGCTTGTGCAGTCCTCGCGCAGCTCACTTTGGAAAGGAGCACAGAAAAGCTACTTGCACAGTTCTATCTAAGCTCAAGCCTTTAGCATTAAAGAGCTCGTGGAAATCTCTCTCACTTTACTGTAGCAGAGCTTCAAAAAATCATCTCGCGAAGCTCTCGCGCAAACCCCACGTGCTACAAAGACAAAGCCAACCACATGAGAAACACATCCCATTCTGTCAATCATCCGCACGAAGCTCAAAGCCTATCCTCGCGAAGCCGTAATTCAGCCCAGTGAGATCCATGCAACTTGAGCCACCAGGAGCACCATCTGTACGAGCTATAATATCCACTATCAAGCGATCCTTGTGAGGCTCCTTTAACTGCCACTCTAACTATAGACAGCTTCGTGAGAGGCCAATATGCAGCACTCATCCTCGCGAAGCTCGGGCTCCTGCCTTCTCACTCCATACACAAGGACATTTTGGAGATTTCTCCACTTCTAGGACACACACCCCGAGGCTCTAATAAGTTTCCCATATCTTAAGGCATCCAAGGGTTGTAATGGAGCCATGACAACAGTGGTAAATGGGGCATTTTCCCTCCTCTTCTCCTATTGGTCAAGGCAAGATATTTTTTAGATAACTTGTATATAAGCTGTAGTTTTTATGTAGAAATCATCTTCCCCTTAACCTAATATGGCTAGGAGCTCGAGAGTGCTTAGGTCATTTAGGGTTAGGGCTAGGTCATCCTTTTTCTTTTTTTCTTCCTTAGCTCAGCATTTGTTGGCTAAGATCTTTTATAAGTAGATAGTTTACTTCAATTTGCAATGGGTTTTGTATAAACTTTGGGAGCTGTGTTGGGCTTTTACACTAGCTATTGCCTTGAGGGCAAACATTGTAAGTTTTATTTTAAATCAATGCAATGTCATGTTTATAGTTTAATTGAATCTGCATTTCCTTATGTTTCTCACATAGAGTTTTATAGGTTTGATACACCCATGGCTGCTTGAGCTTGTAGCCCTACAACCATGGTGGCAGCAACAATTTTCTTATTCTATCTTATCATCTGTGAGGAAGATAACCTCTGGGATAGCTAGTGACCATTTAAGTGGACAGACTATAGCCCTAAGACTGGTCTCAATCACAGATCTGAGATGGATTCTTCTCTGTACTTGTGCTTGTAGCCAAGTGAGAGATAATTGTAGAACCAAACTCTCCCTTATACTGCAATGCCATCATCAGTTCTTAGATATGATATTTTGTAGAGATTGTAGACTTATGAGTTGGGTCATTGTAGGCCTTTTGTAGCAATGATCGGCTGATTCTAAGTCCCCATTCAGCCTCTGCTTGTCTATGGTTTCTACTGAATTTTTAAGGGTTGATTGCTCCTATGGATGCATGAGCTTGTAGCCTTGTAAACATAGTGTCTGCAATGGTGTTCATGTTCTGATTTGTTCCATTGAATGGAGGAAATTCCTAGGATAGTCTGTGACCATTGAAGTGGACAAGCTATAGCCTTAAGATCAATCCATTCCCTTGGGTTAGGTAAGATTGTTCTACCTAGCAGATGTGCTTATAGCCATATGAAGGACTGCTACGGAGTCATTTCTAGGTCTGAGTTCATTACTGAGTTACTCTCAGCTGCTTACTTCTCATCATTTTATCTTTATTTTAACTAACCACCATCACCCTTCTTTTATCCCTTTCTTTAACTGTAGTTTAATTTTATGTTTTAGTTTTAGTTCAGTGACAACTCAAAACTCCCTTTCTTTAGGATTGCTAGATCTGTACTCAGATCTGGAGATCTACTAAGACAACCCTTGTGGTCCTAGATCAATTATCCCTGTGGGACAAACCCTTTCTTATCAAAATTTCCTACAACAAGCCCTGGATCTTGCAGGACTGTGTAAATTTTAGATTACTATTTTCATTCATTTTATCTCCACCTTTTGATTTATTTTTGCCACCATATTTTGACCACACATTTCTTACAATAATCAAGCAAATCTAGAATATAAGAACCAACAAGTTTTTGGCGCCGCTGTCGGGGATATTTGATCTAGTAAGTAGATCAAAGTTTTAAATTTTGTACTTACAAACTCTTTGTAGCAGTGCCTATTTTTGAATAAAAGTACTACTAATTTGTTTATTTGATCTTGCAGATCTAGAATAGCAGAAAAAGCGAGAAGCTAGAGCCTTGCTGGCCCTAGTTTGCATTTCTTTCCTCCCCCTATTTCAGTTCTATTTCTATTGAAATACACTTTCAGTAGTATAATTAGTTGTACTTTCTTTTCTTGTTATTCTTATTCTTTAAGTGTGTTGTAATGGTCAATATTACTTATTGTTTGTCAATGCGCATGCTGGGTAGGAGGTCCCTTAACCCTGACTTAGAACCTCTAAATCCTGAGATAGAGAGGGCCCTTAGACCCAGGCTGACCACACAAACCCCTACTAATAATATTGAGTCAGCTAAGATGGGTGAACAACAAAGAACCTTGAAGAAATTCAATACACTAGGGGTATATACACCCCCTTTCTGCATTCAATTCCCTGCTATTCAAGAAAATTATGAGATCAAATCATCAATCATCCAAATGCTGCCTTCATTTCATGGGCTAAGTAAAGATGACCCATATAAGCATATTGATGAGTTCCTTGCCTTATGCACCACATTCAATATTGCTGGCTTGGGAGAAGAAGCCACCAAACTGAGGCTCTTTCCTTTTTCACTAAAGGACAGAGCCAGAACTTGGATCTCCATGCTCCCAGCCAACAACATACAATCATGGAATGATCTCCAATGCCAATTTTTGCCTAAATTTTTTCCTATGTCTAAACCTAGCCAGTTGAGGAAGAGCATAATTTCCTTTGTTCAATCCCCAACTAGGGATTTCTATCAACGATGGGAAAGGTTTAAAGAGCTATTAAAGTAATGTCCCCACCACAAAATTTCTGCGTGGCAGCTTGTCCAGAGCTTCTTCCAAGGAATTGATTCCAAGGGCAGAGATATGGTGGATGCCTCATGTGGTGGCACTTACCTCCATAAGACAGCTGATGACGCCCAAAAACTTTTTGATTTTATCAGTGAGAATTCCATACAGCAAGAGTCTCTGTCGTGAAATGACATTGAGATTCCTGCTAAAATGGGAAAAGAAGTCACTTCAAGAGGAAGGATGTATGAAGTCAGTGTGCCCAGTGACCTAAAAAGAAAGGTAGATAGCCTGAGCCTAAAATTTGACAAATTAATGAATGTGATGCAGCCTAGACTGACTGCACAAGTGGAATAAGCATCTCTTATATGCCAGTCTCCCACACATTCACTTGAGGAATGTCCATCAGCCAGCCAATACCTTGAATTGGTCATGGAACATGCCCTTACTACCCAATCATTTGGATAGCAACCTGTTAGGTATCAATAGAGAAACCACCCCAATTAGAGGTGGAGACAAGACACATATCAACAACCCCAATAGTAGCAGTTGACATTACCATATAGACCACAACAATAATATATCCAGGGCTATGCACCTAGACAAGCCTTCCGGCAGTCAACCCCACTGCAAAACCAATTGGCTTTTCCCCCACCACAGCCTAGAGCCCCATTTTTTGAGGAACAAGTTTTGTCCTCATTGTAAAACTTTGGTTCCTTATCTCAAACTGTGAACTCTCACAATCAAAGCATAAAGAAAATTTAAGACCAGCTTGGTCAAATCTCTAATGCTTTGGCCAAGGGAGAAGACGGCAGGCTGCTAAGTCAACCCATGAATAATCCAAAGGGTCAATATATGATTGGTGAGGGCTCCTCAAGTCATGAGGAGGTAAAGGCAATCACTACTCTTAGAAGTGGCAGGGTGGTTGATAACTAGGTGGGTAGGGAGGGAAAGGAGATAAATGAGAGTGTAGAAGAGGAACATATGAGTGAAAAGGAGAGGAATGACTCACCCCCTGCTGGAAACCAGCAGGAATAAAATAAGGGGGCTGTAGTTGAGCCCCAACAAAAAGAAAAAAATGAATAAAGAAAAAAAAAATTTGATGATGTGGCTAGGCATGCAGCAAGGTAGCAACACTTCCACAGCTGCCATTTCCTCATGCACTTAAAGGTCCTCCTTTTGGTAAGGAAAATTCTAAGTTGAAGGAAATAATGGAAACTTTCAAGCAAGTTTAAATTAATTTACCTCTGCTTGATACCATAAAATAAGTCCCTACCTATGCCAAGTTCCTTAAAGACCTATGCACATAAAAGAAGAATGCAAGAGTCCATCTGTCCAGGAAGGTCTTGGCAGCAGAAACAGTCAAATCTGTGTTGTTTATTACCACACCAGCAAAATTGCAAGACCCAGGGGTACCTACAATCCCCTGTATTATTGGAGACCACTCCATAGGAAAGGCACTCTTGGACTTAGGGGCCAGTATAAACCTGCTGCCATATTCAGTATATGAGCAGCTAGGTTTGGGGGAGCTGAAACTAACTCCTATTGTACAATAACTAGCTGACCGGTTTGAGAGGAGGCTTATGGGTGTGGTTGAGGATGTGCTGGTGGGGGTGTACAAGGTCTTTTACCCAGGTGATTTTCTGGTCTTAGATATGGAACCTTCAAAGAGTAGCACCCCAATTCCTGTGATTTTGGGCAGGTCATTTTTGGCCACTGCCAATGCCTGCATTCAAAGTAGGTCTGAGGTGATGGAGGTTACATTTGGAAACATGACAACAAAATTAAATATGTATAGTGCTGCAAAGCAACCTCAGCTGGACAATGAGGACTGCTTTGTAGTGGATGTACTAGAGGACCTAGTTGAGGAGAATTTATCCAATCAGCTGGATTAGGAAAAAAATTTTGATGATTTTGAAAGTTTGTGGACTGAGGTTCAGGAGGAGGCCCAAAATTGCAGTAATGAAGACAACAACATAATAGAGTCTTCAATGAGCCTGGTGCAACATTCCATCTAGAAACCCATATTGTTGCCCCTACCTCAAACCTCCAAGACACCTTCGTTGCCTTCTATTGAGAGTCCACCTGATCTGGAGCTTAAACAACTGTCAGACACATTAAAATATGCCTTTTTAGGGCAGGACAACAAACTTCCTATGATCATCTTTTCCTCTCTTACTAGTGAGCAAGAAGAGGAATTATTGTGGGTACTCAAGAGACACAAGAAAGCAATAATCTGGATAATAACATATTTAGGGGGATTGATCCATCAGTTTCCATGCATAAGATATATCTAGAAGAAGGTTCCAAATCCTTACGGGAAATGTAGAGGAAATCGAATCCTCATATGCAAGAGGTGGTCTTAAAGGAGGTGGTGAAACTGTTAGATGTTAGGGTCATATACCCCATTTCCTATCCAAGTGGTCCCCAAAAAGTCTGGTATAACAATTCTCACATCTGATTCTGGGGAGTTAATGCCAACTAGGGAGACCACTGGTTGGTGAGTTTGCATTGATTATAGGAAGCTCAACTTCAAAACTAGAAAAGACCATTTCCCCTTTCCCTTCATAGACCAGATTTTGGATAAATTGGCTAGGAAAGTATACTACTGCTTTCTTGATGGATACTAGGTTATAATCAGATACCTGTGTATCCTTAGGACCAGGAAAAGTTTATATTTACCTATCCATTTGGCATTTTTTCTTTTAGAAGAATGCCATTTGGATTGTGCAATGCCCCAGCAACATTCCAAAGGTGCATGCATGCTATTTTCTCGGACATGATTGACAAGTTTTTAAAAATCTTTATAGATGATTTATCTATGTTTGGAGACAATTTTAGTTAGTGTTTGCATCACCTCAGCTTGGTTCTTCAAAGACGTGAGGAGACCAACCTGGTGTTGAGCTGAGAAAAGAGTAATTTCATGGTAACAAAAAGCATTGTGTTGGGCCATGTGGTGTCCCATAGAGGCATTGAGGTTGATAGAGACAAAGTTGAGTTAATCTCACACTTGCCCCCACCAAAGACTATCAAACATATCAGGTCTTTCTTGGGTCATGCAGGATTCTATAGAAGGTTCATCAAGGACTTCAACAAAATTGCTAAACCTTTGTGCCACTTGCTCTGTCAAGATGTGCAATTCAATTTTGATGTTGAGTGCCTTGAAGCATTTGAGGTCTTAAAAAATTGCTAAACATCTGCCCTGTGATCCAAGCCCCAGACTGCTCTCTCCCATTTGAACTGATGTGTGATGCATCAGACCTAGCTGTAGGTGTTGTCCTAGGACAGAGAAAGGATAAGCTGCCATGTGTCTTATATTATGCCAGCAAGACATTAGCGGAAGCTTAACTTAATTACACCATAACTGAGATAGAGCTTCTGGCAGTTGTCTTTGCTATGGAAAAATTTAGACCTTACCTACTTGGGTCTAAAATTATTGTATTTAAAGACCACTCGACCCTCAAGTACCTTTTAGCAAAGAAAGATGCCAAACCTAGATTGATTAGATTGATCCTCTTGCTGCAGGAGTTTGATCTTGAAATTAAAGACAAGAAGGGAGTAGAAATTGTGGTGGTTGATTACCTATCTATGATTTTATTAGATGATTGTGCTGCTACACCTATTAGAGATGTTTTCCCTGATGAGCAACTATTTGCCATCCAGACTGTTGTCCCATGGTTTGCCAACATAGTTAATTATCTTGATGCAGGCATGATTCCTTCCCATTGGTCCAAAATGGACAAAGACTTGTTCTTCTCACAAGTCAAATACTTTTTCTGGGAGGATCCTCACCTATACAAATATTGTGCAGACTAGATTATTAGAAAGTGTGTCCTTGATTGTTATTTCCCTAGTATTCTTAGCATGTGCCATGAAAATGCCTGTGGGGGTCACTTCAGTGGGAAAAAGACAGTAGCTAAGGTGTTGCAGTGTGGATTTTATTAGCCTTCCTTATTCAAGGATGCCCATATACACAGTCAGGCATGTGTCAGATGTCAAAGGATGGGTGGAATTTCTAAGAGAAATTCAATGCCATTGTAGCCCATCCTTGTTGAGTTATTTGACATTTGGGGAATAGACCTTATGGGACCCTTTCCTCCTTCCAATGGTTATAATTTCATCCTTCTGCCTATAGATTATGTTTCCAAATGGATGGAAGCAGTTGCCACAAGGACCAATGACCACAAAGTAGTCCTAAAATTTATAAAGAAAAATATTTTCTCCAGATTTGGCACCACTAGAGCCATCATCAGTGATGGGGGTAGCCATTTCTGTAACAGAAACTTTGAGAGCTTGCTCAAGAAGTATGCTATTACCCATAGGATTGCTACTCTATATCACCCTCAGACTAGTGGGCAAGTGGAGATTTCTAACAGGAAAATCAAGCACATCTTGGAGAAGACAGTAAGGACTAACAGGAAGGATTGGGCTGTGAAACTAACTGATGCATTATGGACCTATAGGACTGCCTATAAGACCCCAATTAGAATGTTTCCATTTTGAATAGTCTATGGAAAAGCTTGTCATCTGTCAGTAGAGTTAGAGTACAAGGCCTTTTAGGCCATTAAGAGTTTAAATGTGGATCTAACATCTGCTGGTGTACATAGGAAGCTGCAGTTGTCTGAGTGGAGGAGCTAAGATTAGATGCTTATGCCAACTCAAGGATCTATAAGGAGAAAGATAAGGCATTCTTTGATAAGAGCCTTTTGAGAAAAGATTTTGAGGATGGTGCTAAGGTATAGTTGTTCAACTCCAGGTTAAAATTTTTCCCAGGAAAGTTAAAAACTAGATGGGATGGTCCTTTTACTATTCTTCATTCATTCCCATCTGGGGTTGTGGAGATAATGGACCCCACTTCTGGGAGGATCATGAAGGTGAATGGTTAGAGACTCAAATTATGAGTAGAAAATTTCATGGAGTCCTCTGCAGCCATGTATCTTCAAGAACCTCCCACTCATGAGTGATCTACAGCCATGTATACTTTGTAAAATAATTATTTTTTGTGATGTTAAACTTCTGTCATGTACTGTTTTATTATGCTTTTGTGTGCTTTGAAAATTCTATCAGTTACAATTTTTGGATGTTGATGTGTGCTATTTAATTTTGTCATTAGCTGTGTTTTGAGTGTTTGGAGTGTTGTGCATGCTTGAGTGTCTAGAGAGTTGTTGGTGATATTTCAGGTGCTGATTATTGTGTGTGTGATAAAAGCAAAGTAAAATCAAAAGATGAAAGAGATGGATTCAGCAACTCTAAAATATCTAAGGCCTGCAAGATACAGGGCCCTTTTATAGCAAGTTCTGATAAGTAAGAGTTTGTCCCATAGGGAGTAGTAATCTATAACCTAAAAGGTGTATAGTAGACCTCCATATCTGACTACAGATCTAGCAATTCTAGCCTAATCTAAGAAGAAAGAGAGTTTTTCGGGTGTCACTAGATCTAATTTACAAAACTAAAATATAAAACTAATTCTATAAGATTGAGGAAGATGGATGGTAAAATAAAATCTAAAATGAGGAGAAATAAAGAGCTTAGGGTCTGGTTCTCATTGTAAAACTGATCAAGGCATGTCAATTTACAGTTGTCCTTCACTTAGCTACAAGCTCAAGTGCAAGGTAGAAGAATTCAAACCAAACCAAAGGCTTAGACTGATCTTAAGGGTATGTGCTGTCCACTTGAATGGTCATAAATCATCCTATAGACTTCATCCAATCCAATGGTTCAGATTGAAACATTAAAATCACTATAAATGTTGTGGATGCAAGGCTACAACCTTAGACATCCACAGGGATATCAAATAAAGGGAAATAAGATAGTAAATAATAGATCTACTAGAAACTGAATGAGATATTCCCAACTACTTGGATCCTATAGACATCTAATGAAACCACAAGATCTTTAGATTTAATTGAACTTTAAAATCAACAATTTATTAAATCAAACAACTTACAATAACCTTATTCTCATATCTGTAGTCTGTGCATCAATCCACACATCTTCATGTACAAATTACAATTAAAAACCAGATTTGGACTGCTACCTAGATCTAATCCAACAGGCTGAATTAGAGAGAGAAAAAGGAAAATAAAAGCTAAATCTAAACCTAAATGAGTCAAGGAGAACTACAACTATTCTATGGTTTCTTTGCTAAGAAATTACAGCAGCAAGGAGCCTTATTTATACAAATGCAGTGACCCAAGTGCTTTGGATTGCAGCCAATCAGAGGAGAGACTTTGATTTCCGTTTGTGCTTAATCCATGTGCTTAGCAATCTGCCCGATCAGAGAGAAGAGAAAGATCTAGCTCTGTGAACCTCAACTGAAGTAGTTTGTATTCCCGCTAAAGATTTGAAAGTCAGTTCTTGCCCATGTGCAAAATTCCTTTGTGGCTTGGAGTTCCCAAAAATGCCCCTATTGCTGTTATTACCAAACAGCCCCCAAATGGAACAATGCTCAATGCAATGGCTGCAAGGTCATATTTGATGGTTGAAACTTAATGGGGCCCAAGCTGGCTGAGTTGTAGAACTATGGGCTGATGAAGTTTTAGATCTGCAGCTTCATTAATGAGGTGGAGAAGATGAACTCGAGCTGATGGAGTGGAGTGCAGCAACTTCAGCATATGTTCGTGATGATGAGCAGCTTCAGGTAAGTTTTCATGAGGATGGCTGGACCTGCTCGAGAGGATGGGTGTTTGCTGAAGATAGGTCGATAGGTTATGGGAGGTTGCAAACTGCTGGGTGAGAGGTTCTGAAGCTGCATGGATGTATACCTCGACAGGTTGGAGAATCAATTTGAAGTGCAGCTGCTGGTCGACAAGATGCTAAAGGTTGCTGAAAAGATGTCGACAGGCTGGCTTACAATGCATTTCGAGAGGTTTGAAGTGCAGGGGTGGCTGAAGATGTCGACAGGTTCTAATTGTTGCAGGTTAAAGAGCTTGACAGGTGTTAAAGCAAGATGCTAGAAACTTGACAGGTTCTGAAGCTTCCAAAGCAAATGGTCGACAAGTTGAAGTGCATTTAAGCTAGACTCTTCGATAGGTGCTCAGTATGTGCTTCATCTGCTCAATAGGATGTGGCTTCAGCTGCTACAAGTAGACAGGTTGAAGACTTGGAGCTGCTCTCTTTGACAGGATGGCTATACTGCTCGAGAGGTTCAAGACTACTGGAGGGAACTGCTCGAAGAGTTTTCTTCTGCTGTTCGAGTGGCTGCTAGAGTGTGTATCAATGCTTAAATGCTTCAATTACAGAAGCTGCCAATTGATCGATTGCTTGAGCAAATCTCCTCAGATCTGATTGAGCAAATCTCCTCATATCTGATTGAGCCTTTATATATATATATATATATATATATATATATATATATATATATATATATATATATATATATATATATATATATATATATGCAGCTCTTATAATTATGCAGCTTGAGTGCCTGAAGGCTGGTTTCAGCATAGTAGCTGCTCAAGGATGCAGCATTGACGCTTCCTGGTAAGTTCGTGTAGCTGCTGCGATGTTGAAGAAGGTGCACAAAACTAAGATGTACAACTAATCCCATATCTTGCTTCTGCTTGAGATGGTGAACCAAATGCATGTGCACATATCTCAAAATATTGCTGAAGTAATTGCTGCCATGTGCTCATTCCAAATGTTGTCGAGCTCCTTGGTTGCTTAAGTCCTCAATGTGATAGTTGTTGTGGAACTTCTTCTTTATGTGTGAAAGCACATCTCTCTCTCTGCTCTTAAATGATTTCCAACTGCTCCTTAATGGCACTTTTTACTGAAAAACTGCACTAAGGATGCAACTGGTTCCTAACTGCACAACAATATTAAAATGCAATTATTAAGTACTCTAAGTACTACCAAAGGCCAGATTTAAAGGGTATAAAATGATATAAAATAGTGACTAACACACCCCCAAACCTAATCTTTGCTAGTCCTCGAGCAAAGTAAAATTTAAGACAATTAACCTACAAAATTAAATGCCACTTTAGTGGGAAACACGGATGCATTTAGCATATACACCAAGCCTTTTAAACCCTTAGGTGATCCCTAGTGGAGGAGTTGAGTCTCTTGAGGGTTTTCAGTAAAGGTATCCACAAACTTCTCTAAGAAAATCAGTTAATATTAATGCAACATGCTAAAACAGAGTTCAAATAAAATAAAATTCATTCCACACCTTACTCATTAAATTTTTTAGAGAATTCTCAGTAGTAAAACAGCAATTTAAATATGAAATTCTACTGTAATTCTTTCACCATCAATCAGTTCATGTCAAGGTATTGTGCATAAAATTTGAGAATTTTGTTTTGATAATACCCCAAACAAATTCAATTTCACACCAAAGACTTACCAGGGCTGTCACTCAAAATAAAATTGAAAGGTGCATCATTTCTCACAGCTCAAGAGCAGTTACAACCCTTAAATAGGACTGCAAGCATGAGCATAGGCATTGCTTTAATTTCTGGCATCTTCTAACTCTTCTCACCATAGATTACATAAATGCTTATCTCCACATGACAGCTCAATCCATTTCAGATAAGTAATGTCTTTTTATTTGGTTGTAATGTGCCTTATGGGTGAGGTTTATAAAGAATAAAGGGGTAAGAAAGGACTCAAAATTGAGAAATCAGTAAGGTAAGGAGGTGGCATGCACACCTTCTTCATTTCAGCTCATCTTCATCTTCTTTGCAAGTTCAGATTTAAAGTGATCAATTTCTAATCTTCATTTCAATGTATCCAATGAAGTGATTTCTCTTTCAATTTTTATTTTTTTTTGTATTTTATATTTTTTCTCTTTCTTTTTGTATGCTTTTCTTTTGTATTTTTCTCCATTTTTTCTTTTTATGGGCTGGAATGTCACAATTGCCATCAAATGTGTTTCCTTCTCTTTCAATCAAATATCAAACTGGCTCTACCTTCTTCAACACTTTCACCTTCACCTTCTGAAATCTCAGGATTGGGTCAGGCTGCATCAAGTCACTGAGTTTTGGGATCAAATTTTGTAGTTTTTTATCAAGGAAAAACTTAGATTTTTAAGGCTCAAATGGTGTGTATCAAGGATAGTTTAAAGGTGGGAGATTTTAGGCTCAAACTGTCCAAAGGATGGCCTTACATCATTTTGCAACTGTCATGAATGCTGTCAATTTGTTTCAACTTGGATTTGCATAACTTCCAGTGAAAAAGAATAAACTCAATAAGTCCTTAGAGCAGAAAAAATGACAAAACGCTCTTCAACGAAAATTTTACAGGCTCAAATCTCACTGGGTATGGTCTTCCATCAAATTCTGGGGGGGTATCCTCACGATTTTCTCTCTTTTCAAGTTCACTAAGCATCAATTTTTTAAAAGTTCTTGACATTCACTTTATCAAAGTGTTAGAACTACAACACATTTCAGTTCCAGAAAGTTTTTAATTTCCACTTTTTAAAAAACTCAGGTGGGAAATCACTTTATTTTCAAAAATTTTATTCAACATAGTTGCACTAACATTAACTATCCATTGGCACACCTTGCCATACCCCCAAACCTAAGATGAACATTGTCCTCAATGTTTACACAATGAGTAACCAGGGGCAGCAAGGTTAAAACAAGAAAGAAAAATGACAAAAAAATAAAAGCAATATGCAGCAAGGAATAAAAGCTAAAAACTGAAGATATGGATAGAAAAAAAAATGATATACAAATGCAGGAAAATTACTGTAAAAATAGAAATTCAGATACAAAAATAGAAAATCAAGTAAAAAACTTGATACAAACAGACAAAATGAAGACAAACAGTAAAAAAAAAAAAAATATATATATATATATATATATATATTATCCTAAGAAAGAAATCAGCAATCTAAAAACTGTATTTAAACTAAAATACCTAAAACAGAAAATCCTAAGAGTCAACCATGATAAGGCAAGGTCCCCTGTGCTGGTGTGTGTGCTGTGGACGTGTATGAATCAATATGATTTTCAAAGTGAGGTAAGCATGAATGCACATAGTTAAAAACATGATTCATACACAGCTGAGACCCATCATTGGTGAGAAATCTTGAAAGTGAATGAATGCAGAGGCTCCAATGGATTTTCAAAGCAAAAGTATGATCCTTTACTCATTAACTTTCATGATTCAAAATTCAAGAACTATGATCTCAGCAGTTCCAGATGGGGGTAAATAAATGATAGCAAAGAAAACCCATTTGAAAAAAAATTATGCTTTTATAAGTTTTATTTTATTTTATTTTATTTGTTTTGGATCAGTCGGGGCTAAAAAATAACCCTTATTTATTACTGTTGAAGAATACAAACAACAAATCTACAATTTTTATTTGTGTTTACATTTTATTTTATTTTGATTTATTTTTATCAGCATGCCTAAATGAGAGCAGAAATTAAAACAAAGACAAACACTAAACACAACAAAACTGCTAGTTTTAAATAATTAAAAATTGGAAATGAACACAAAGAAGAATGGGATGCAAACTCTAGCAGATCTGCTCCAGCTACAATCCATAAGCTCCTCTTGGGGCTACTGCTCCAGATCTGTAAAAATCCAAAAACTACAGCAGTATTTTATTCAAACATCTACCAGGCAGTGAAAAATTTCAAAAAAATCAGACATACTGCAGAATTAAAATAGATTTTCTATACAAAAATTGTAGCAAATATTTATTCAAACACTTTGAATGCATTATATAGATTGAAAATAAAATAGAATTAAAAACTAAAGAAAATCAGAGCTACAAAAATGGCTTGCTTACCTTACAATTATTAAAGGGTTAAAACAGAAAATTCAAAGGACAAAGTATAGCAAAATGGGATCAAGGTAAGCAATCAGTCCTGTAAGAACTAGGGCTGTTGCAACAAGCTTTAAGGGATAAGTGAGGGTATGTCCACAGGGAAATGTGCTTTAAACTATGGTAAATCTCCAGATTGGCACTCTATCCTAAACTAATGCAAGGAAAGGAAAGAGGAGAGGTCTCAAGGTTGTTACTTTACTAAAAACTACAGAAATCAATTGCAAATGATCCAGAACTGATTGAAACTCAAATTTAAGGAGATGAAGAAAAGGATTAAAATCAAAAGTGGAGAGCAGCTTGGGATTTTGGTCTTTATTGAAAATCAATTGGTTCAAAGGCAATGCATATAACTGATTTGCAACAATCCTTTATCTGGCTACAAGCTCAGATGCAAGGTATAAGAATCCAATCTAGACCAGAGAATTTGAGTAATCCTAAGGCTATGATCTATCAACTTGAATGGCCACAGATCATCCCAGAGATTCTTCTAATTCAAGGATCTCAATTAGAACAAGTAAACTATGACAGATGCTGTGGATGCAAGGCTATAATCTCAGGCATCCATAGGGATATTTATCTAAGATATCAAATGAAAAACACAAGATTTATAGATCAAAATTAACTTTGCATTCAACAATTACTGAATCAATACAACTTATAGTTCAATTGTTCTCAGATCTATAATCAGTGCAACATCTAATCCATATACAAAGCCTTGAACCTCTCAATTTATAGCTCTCAACCTCACCCTTGCTACTAAAGGGGTTTAGCCAACAATAATTGGCTAAGGAGAGAATGGGGGAAGAAGAAAGAGGGAAAGGATTTTGGAGGGAAAAATGAAATTCAAAGTTGGCTCTAGTTCTCTCAATTCTGGATGGTTCATCTATGCAACTTCTCAGCCATTTATACTCTTCCCTTCTGTCCTCGGATCTGTTTCAGCCAATCAGAGCTCAAGAGAATATTTCAGTTATTCTCAGCTACTGATTTGGCTGATTTTTCTTCAAGAAGCTCTTCACCCATTGGTTCAAATTGGACAAGTACATGTGAAGTAGCTAAAGAGTTCTCATTCGTGCCCATATGCATTCCAAAAATACCCCCAAGGGTTGTTAAAGTGCCTTGCAATGTATGCACAAAGCACTGAAGAAAACAACTTGAGTGACTAAAACTGAGAAGTTCCCAAATCGAGTGTCGAGAAGTTTAGGGAACCTCTCGACAGGTTCTGTGTCCACTTGGTACTCCATTCGACAGGTTGGTACAGGCTCTCGACAGGATCTGCGACTTCTCGACGGGTTCTGGAAACTGTTCGACAGGATTGGAGCCAAATCTTAACTTCTGTCCGGACTCCACTCATCCTCTTGATAGGTTATAATTCAACCTGTCGACTCCTTATAAGGCTCTAGTTGAGCTTTCGACAGGATATGTTTTTCTTCTCGATAGGTTGCCTCAACCTCGCACCAATGAACACAGCTTCAGGTAAGTCCTCGCAAGGTTGACTTTGATTGTTCACTAGGTTTAAGGGAACCTTTCAATATGTAGGTGGATCCTCTCGAGCTCCCTTGCCCCTTCAGGTACTTCTTTGAGAGGTAGCAGTCTACTGTTCGACAAGTTCGTCCACTGTAGCTTTATCCTCTCGACAGGTTCTACCAACCTCTTGAGATCTTCACTTTTCAACCTCAGTACCTATCAACAGCTTGAAATACATCTTCAGAACCTCTCGATAGCTTGGTTTCTTTAGTCTCAACTACTCGACAGGTACTAGGAACCTCTCAACAACTTCATATTTGAGCATCCCATCCTCTCGACAGCTTGAAGTCACCTCTCGACAGGTCCTATCCTTTGCTTCCACAATTGGCCCACCTCCTTATAACCAGTAGTAGCCTATTGTCCAAAGGACTGAGCAACATTCACATATTCCATAACAAGGTTCAGAAATTGGGCAGCATAGGGACATTCCGCAAGGGAGTGAGTGGGGGATTGGCATATCACACATGCCTCTTACACTTTGACAGCCATTGGTTACTACATTGCTCCCATGGGCTAATGAAATTTTTGAGTCAAGCTATCCAAATTCCTTTCCAAATAATTGTATCCACTAACCTCATACATTTTCCCTCTTGTAGTGTTCTCTCTCACCAATCTAACAGGGGTCTCAATATCCCTTGACAAAGTTTCCCTTTGTATGGAGTTTTCACTAATAATATCAAACAACTCCCAAGCCTCATCAACTGTCTTGTAGAGGTAAGTACCACCACATGAGGCATCAACCATATCCCTGCTCTTAGGATCAATTCTTTGATAGAAACTTTGAACAAGTTGCCATTCAAAAATTTGGTGATGGGGACATTGCTTCAAGAGTTCCTTAAATCTCTCCCATGCTTGGTGAAAGTCTTCAGTTGGGGCTTGAGCAAATAAAATGATGGTCTTCCTCAGCTGACTTGCATTGGACATAGGGAAAAACTTGGCCAAAAATTGACATTGAAGGTCATTCCAAGATTGAATACTATTGGTTGGGAGCATTGACAACCAAGTTATGGCCCTATCCATTAATTAAAAAGGAAAGAGTCTCAACGTGGTTGCTTCCTCCCCCAATCCTGCAATGTTGAAAGTAGTGCATAATCCTAGGAATTCATTAATGTGCTTATATGGGTCTTCTTTGCTCAGGCCATGGTATGAGGGTAGCATCTGTATGATAGAAGATTTGATCTCATAGTTCCCTTGGATAGCAGAGAAATGAATGCAGAAGGGGGAATTATAGACCCCTGGTGCATTAAATTCTTTCAATGTCTTAGGTTGCTCAAACATTACAAAAATCTCAAAATTAACCACAGGTGTGTGTGGAGACTGCTTAGGTCTAAGAAGCCTCTCAACTTCAAGATCTAAAGGGAGAATCTCAGGATTGAAAAATCTCCTACCAAGCATACACACAACAGGAAATAAGTACAACACACAAAAATTATAGCACAAATTTCAGCAAAACAATTTCAAAAACACAACTAATGTTGTAGGTCTAAAAATTGCAGATCTAGAAATGTAAAGAGGGTTAGGAATTGCAAACTTTAGCACAACTTGCTCCTCCAAAAAGCACAATGTTCCTCTTAGAACCGCAGATCCAGATCTGAAACACAAAATTAACTACAAAAAACTACAGCAGCAATTAGTCAAACACAAAACAGATAATTATAAATCAAAATCTAAAATAAGGAAAACTTAGATCTACCAATTCTAAAAACACAAATGCCTGGTAGTGGCGCCAAAAACTTGTTGTCTTGCTTACCTTACAATTATTAAAAGGTTAAAACATCAAAATAAAAGGCACAATCACAAAGAGATGGGATCAAGGTAAGCAAGCAGTCCTGCAAGAACCAGGGCTTTTGCAACAAGTTTTAATAGGTAAGTCAGGGTAGGTCCACAAGGAAATGTGCTTAGAAATAAGGTAAATCTCCAGATCTATGACAGGCCTGACATTCTTTCATAATTTAGACTAAATCAAAATAGGAAAGAGGAGAGGTTTCTAAGATTTGTCACTTTACTAAGAACTACAAAAATCAAATGTAAAATGATCCAAAACTGATTGAAACTCAGATTTAAGGGAATGAAGAAAAAAAAATTAAAATTAAAAGATGGAGAGCAGTAGTTAGGGGTTTTGGTCTTTACTGAAAATCAATTGGATCAAAGGAAGTGCATAAGACAGATTTGCTACAATCCTTCATCTGGCTATAAGCTCAGATGCAAGGTATAAGAATCTAATCTTAACCAAAGAATTAGAGCAATCCTAAGGCTATGATCTATCCACTTGAATGGTCACAGATCATCCTAGAGATTATTCTAATTCAAGGATCTTGATTGGAACAGGTAAACTATTGCAGATGTTGTGGGTGCCAGGCTATAAGCTCAAGCATCGACAAAGATATCTAATCCAGGGAAATCAAATACGAAAAAGTGAAATATAGATCAAAAGTAACTTTAAAAACCATAATTACACTGTAATAATATAACTTACAATCCTATTATACTCAGATCTGTAATCTGTGCAACATACAATCCATTTATAAAGCCTTTGAAACTCTCAATTTACAACTCTCAACCTCACCTTAGCTACTGAAGAGGTTTAGCCAACCATAATTAGCTAAGGAGAGAATTGGGGAAGAAGGAAGAGGGAAGGAATGTTGGAGATGGGAATTCAGATTTGGCTCTGGTTCTCTCGATTTCTGGATACCAAGCTCTCTAAGTTCTTCAGGCTTTTATACTCTTCCTCTCTATCTTCAGATCCATTTTTGCCAATCAGAGCTCAAGAGAATAATTTTGTTATTATGAGCTACTGATTTGGCTGATTTTACTTCTAGAAGCTTTCCATCTCTTGGTCAAAATTGGACAAGTACATGTGAAGTGGTTAGAGTTCCCATTCGTGTCTAGTTGTGTACCAAAAATACCCTCAGGGGTTACTGACATGTCTTGGAATGTGTGCACAAAGCACTGAAGTTGGCAGCTGCTGTGAAATGGAACTGAGAAGTTCCAAATTTGAATGTCCAGAGGTTCATGTTCTCAGTCCTCTCTGTATTCATGTCGACAGGTTGCTGAAGGATCTCGATAGGTTGCTTGACTTCTCGATAGGTTCTGGTGAACTCGTCAATAGGATTGATAGCAAAATCTAATTTGTTGTCCGAGCTCCCTCAATCCTTTCGACATGTTCTAAAACAACCTGCCGACTAGTTATATAGTTCCATTTGAGTGCTCGACAGGTTGCTTCCACCCTTGCGAGAATAAGTGCAGCTTTAGGAAAGGCTTTGACAGGATGGTCTATACTCATCAACAGGTTCCACTGCTGCACCTAAATCTTTCGACAGGTTAGTTCAACTTCTCATCCAAAACATCTTGAGCTGATGAGAGTGTGAACAGGCCAGAAGAACATCTCGCCCACTTCCAAACCATCTTCAATTTACTGCGAAAGAACCAACTCTATGTGAAGAAAGAGAAGTGCTCCTTTGTGCAAGGGGAACATCCGGTGGCCTTTGAGAACCGAAAGTTGAATGATACCTAGCGGCGGTATACAATTCAAGAAAAGGAGATGATAGCAGTAGTACATTGTCTGAGGATGTGGAGGCCCTACCTACTTGGGTCCAAATTCCTAGTGATGACTGATAATGTTGTGACTAGTTACTTCCAGACACAGAAGAAGTCACCGAAACAGGCCCATTGGCAAGACTTTCTAGTTGAGTTTGATATGGACTTGGTGTACAAGCCCGACAAGACCAATCAAGTATAGACGCTTTGATACCAAATGTCACAGAGTTACTCTTTGTGATGTATACTCTCATGCGGCACCTAGCTTCCCAAACTAGATCAGCCTACTCAAATCTCCAACCTCGATGCGGACCCATCCCGATGTTATACTAGTCGTATCGAACTATTATTTGCACGATCTAGGTGCCTCACGAGAGCATACATCAGAAAGAGTAACTCCGTGACATTTGGGTCTGTAAACAAAAGGCTTAGACGGTGCCCCTCGTATCCTCGCACTGCCCAACTGATCTTTCAAGGCTTCCAACTCCGCTTTCACAGTTCGTATTCTTTGAACCACTCTTGTTCTCATGCGGCCTTTTCTTGCTCTGGTCTGACAATCCAAAGTCAGTTACTCACTCTGCAGTAGCCTGCACGACAGTGAGATCTTGTACCCCTCGTCAAGCAGTTCTCTGCCTTGATGTTGGACATCAAGGATATGCCCGAGAAAGACAAATTGTTCTACTTCCTTGAAGGGTTGAAGCCGTGGGTGAAGACAGAATTGCATAAATGAGGGGTACAAGATCTCGCTACAGCGCATGCTACTGTCGAGCGACTAACTGACTTTGGACTGTCGGACCAGGGTAAGAAAAGGTCGCATGAGAACAAGAGAGGTTTAAAGAATATGAACTGTGAAAGCAGAGTTGGCAGCCTTGAAAGATCAGTTGGGTAGTGCGAGGATACGAGGGGCACCGTCGAAACCCTTCTTTTATAGACCCAAATGTCACGGAGTTACTCTTTGTGATGTATACTCTCGTGTGGCACCTAACTTCCCAAACTCCTTGAATTTTCATTGTTGAGAGATAGCCCTAGTGAGGATTGGGTTTGAATTTAACTTCATTGGAGTGGTTTCTAAACCTGATTATTGAATTGAAGGCAAGCTTGGTACTGATTTGTGCACATTGAATTCCTGATGTACACTGATTGGTGGTGATGTAAATACATATTGATTTTGACTTTTAAACTGTTTTCATTACTGCTGTAATTTCCTCTGATTTTTAAAGAATGGGTGTGGAATGATGCTTTATTTAATAAAATTTGTGTTGTCATTGGCTGCACTATACTTAATTTTTTTGATGATGAAGTTTGTGGGTATCTTCACTGAAAACCCTTAGGAGACTTAACTCCTCCCACTAGGGATCACCTAGGGGTTTAAAAGACTTGATGCATAAGTTAAATGCATCCGTGCTCCCTACGAAAGTGGCATTTACAGTTTTGAATAACTGTTTTTAATTTTTCCTTTGCTCAAGGACTAGCAACGATTAGGTTTGGGGGTGTGTTAATCTCTGAAAAGTATCACCTTTTACCCCTTAACCTGGCCTTTGATAGACCTTTTAGCTATCTAATAATGACTGTTAAGTGTCTTTTTCTAGATAGCAGAAAAAATATATCTTAGTGCTGCAATCCATTATTTTCAAGCCAAGAATCAAATATATCACCCCATCGCCAATGCAGATACCCACAATCCCCATCAACCCCATTTGGCCCACTTTTGCCACCCCTCTGACCTATCCACCTTTAGCAGAGGTTAACCAAGTGTTATCCACCCATCTCGATCCACCAATCCAAGCACCCCCGAGGCCTGCCTCCAATCCATTCTAGATCTTAGGACTAACCTATGATCCCCGTCAAGTTCCACTTAGTTATGATCAAACAGATATCAATACAGGTAGTAATAGGGAGAGGGGAGTGGATTTCCCTACCCGATCAGGAAAAATCTCTAAATAGCCTGAAGTACCGATACTAGCTCGAATGGAATAGAAGAAAGAACCTACTGCGGTAAACCCCTTCGAAAAAATTAGTAGAGAGCATATACTAGAAACTTAGTTGAAAAGAATGACAACTCACATCACAGTCTGGGACCTGTTAATAACATCTCCGCTCCATTTCCAAGTTCTGATGGGAGCATCACGTGTCTATTCAAGTAACCCTAGACAAAGTGGGACAGATAATTGGGTAGGTGTTGGCTCCCAATGCCATCTCTTTTTTAGATGCTGATTTGTTGGATGAGGGAAATAATCATTCCAAACCCCTCAACATCGCGGTAGAAGTCGGGAACCTAGTAATTCCATTGGTATTCAAAGACAATGGATCATTTTTGAATGTGTGCCCCCTGATAACCACAACTAAGATAAGAGTGGATCCCTCTGCTTTCAGGCTAGCAAGAACAAGCGCCAGAGGATTAGATAAAACGAGAAGAGAAATAATTAGAGAAGTTGATCTTGAGCTCATCATTTGGCCAATGACCTTTTCCATAACTTTCCATGTTATGGACATCAAATTCACATTCAATCTACTATTACGGTGACGATGGTTACACGAGGTCGGGGCAATACCTTCGACCTTGCACTAAAGGCTCAGATTTCTTTTAGAACAAAAGATCGTCCCCATTCTAGGTGAGGGATAGGAGGAAAGACAAAAAGCCACCCACAACATCGAGAATCTCAAAGTATTGGATGTGCCGCACACGATCGAAGACATGAACTTCCACAGCTTTGGATACGATGTATTGACTGTGGTCCTCGAGCCCCTCGAGAGAATCACCATAAAGATCCGAGGTGGAATGGTCGCAACTGTGGCCATGCTCGAGAAATGGAGCTATCAGAAAGGTAAGGGATTTGGACCTCGCTTGTAAGGCCAGAAAGACCCAGTTAGAGCCAGAGGCGAACAACAAGTAATATTTGGCTTAGGTTACAAACCTACCGTAGAAGAAATCCTAGAAGCCAAGGAAAAGGCCCGAACCATTGCTACTATAAAAGAAAGGGGAATTGACCTAGAGGATGAACCCTGCCCTAGACCTCACATTTAAAGCACATTCATGAGTGCGGGGGTCATGAAGATTTATTATAATCAGGCAACACAGCTGACCCCACACAAGCTGGTGGCCGCTATTCACCCAACCAATCCCTGAATCATTCCCCTCGCTATAGAAATAGATCTGGTGTCCTTATCCCTCTTCAAGGAGGAGGCTCCCCCATCAATGCAATCCCCTGTCGTAAACCACCACTAACCTGTGCTAACATTTGAGGACAGAGTCTTGGGCGAGCTTAGGATAAATATGATGGAGGCTGACCCGCAAAGGCCATCTCAATCAACCTCCGTTACAAGACTAGGTACAGGGGTAGAACCTCATGTGAGGAATTGGGCGTCAATACCCTTAACTCTGGAGGCATCAAATGGCCGTAAATACTGCACCAACTTCCCAAATAAAAACAACTTGTAAAAAGTGAGAAGAGCCTTTGGCAGGCAGTACCATGTGTATATAAAGACCCGCCTTACCAAGGGTCCATTTCCAAAGAAAAAGAAAAACCCAAAAAAATAAAAGAAATACAAAATAATCCAAAAAAAATATCTTTTAAAATTCTTGAGAAAATCAAAGAAAATAATGCCTTAATAGAAAAGTCTGTCCCACGTGAAGTCGACCCCTTTCCTATAAAAATACAAGAAGAAGTAGGTGTCATGAGTCTGGATGAGGAAACCCCTATCGAGGAGATCTCCAATGAGCTCCTTGACCGGTTTGCCAATTTTGAGCTTGGTCCTACACTAATTTCTACCTATCTGAAGAAACAGAGGATGTCAATCTAAGGACCGAGGAGATTCCTAGAATCACCAAGGTCGAAATATCGCTATCACCCGAGGAAAAAAAGAGCATGATTGATTTCCTTCAGTCATACCAAGACGTCTTCACATGGTCATATAAGGACATGCTTGGTCGGGATACCGATTTGGTCGAGCATGAGCTGCCACTTTATCCAGATGACAAGCTAGTCAAGTAGAAGTTGGAATGCCTTGGCCATAATGGATGTTGAAAATAATGGATGAAGTCATCAAGCAGTCTGATGCGAGATTTCTCATGATCTCAAAGTACTAGCAATGGCTAGCCAATATTGTCCTTGTACCAAAGAAAGATGGAAAGGTTCGCATGTGCATCGACTTCAGAAACTTGAACAAGGCAAGCCCGAAGGATGACTTCCCATTGCCACACATCGACATCTTGGTCGATAACACCACGAGACACGGGATGCCCTTATTTATGGATTGATTCTTTAGATACAATAAGATCAAGATGGCAGAAATAAATTGAGAGAAGACAATGTTCATTACTCCATGGGGAACTTTCTGTTACCAAGTCATGCCATTCGGATTGAAGAATGTTGGAGCAACATACCAAAGGGTGATTGTTGAGGTATTTTTAAGTGCTTGCTACTCACTTTATTGAAGACAGTGATAAGAATGGGATGAATAAAAAAAATGAATGAAAGATAGAGTGAGAATTATGGAGCAGCAAACCTAAAAAAAACACAATCCTGCAAGATATAGGCCTGTTGTAGCAAGTTTTAATAAGTAAGAGTTTGTCCCACAGGGAAGTTGATCTTAAGCTCCCAGGGAGCCATCTTTAGTAGGCCCTCCAGATCTGACTACAGATCTGGCAATCCTAAATGGAATGGGATTTAGGGTCACTAAAATCTAAATTCTAAGGTATCCTAATGTCTAAACTATAGAAAGGGTTAAGAAAGAAGATGGAGTGAGAAAATAAATAAAAGAGGGTGAGAAGTATGCTATTAGGTTCAAATCTGATGGATTTCATGACTCAAATTCATATCTGCTGCTATAGAAGTCCTGTCCAATGGCTACATTATCACCACTGAGGAGAAAGAATCCAACTCATCTCTGTGCCATGATCCAATCCCTTTATGGCTATAACTTGTTCACTTAAATGGTCACAGACTATCCAATTGGGGAACCATAGTCCAGAGATGGGTCAGAACAAGTTTATCATTGTAGACACTACTTCATCCAGGCTACAAGAACAAGAATCCATAGGGAACCTCAACCTCTAAAGTGCTATGTGTGGGGCTAGGCCTGTATGGGAGCATGTTAGCCCAGACACATAGAACCAGCAAGAGTTTGAGTGCAGCCTTAGATCCAGCTTTCCACTGCTTTAGAGAGACTGCAGTGATCTAGTCGCAAGCCTACAATCTCTATAACCAAACCAGAGCTGCCATTTGATGGCGGGTCTATACACATACAAGGGAGTTTATCTCTGGACAATCTCTCACAGGGCTACAAGCACAAGTGCAGGGAAGAATCCGTCTTGAGTCTGTGAATTGGCTTCACCCTAAGGCTATAACCTGTCCACTTGAATGGTCACAGACTATCCCAGAGGCTATCCTCCTCACAAAGTTTAAGATAGAACAAGAAACATTGCTGCCACCACCATGCTCACAAGGCTACAAAAGCTCATAGCTCCCATGGGGATTTCAAATCTAGTGGGTCCTGTGGTGGAACTAGGCCTGTATGGGAGCATGTTAGCCCAAACACACAGGTCACTTGGATCTGAGTAAACCATAAAATTAGTCCTCCATTGCTTGCAATACATCCTAGCAATGGAGGATCTCAAGGTAGTAGCCTTGTACAGAACAACTCACAAACAGAAATCCCATAAATGTAAAACACCCTTTTATAAAACTTCATTAATCTATTCCAAATAGTCATACAAAGGCATAGCCAGTAAATGCTGGACTATGGAGAGAAGAAAAAGATAAAAAGAAACTACCTAAACCTAACCTAAACTTACTGGAGATCTGCAGCTCGTCCAAAAGAAGAAAAACTGAATTCTATTCTATCACCTCCCTTAAACCTAAACCAGGCTTAGGTTTATATAGCAGTCAGTTTGGCGGCGCATTAGGGTTAGGAAACCCTAATTTTAATGATGCCACATGGCCTAATACTATTCCTTGGATGCCTCGAGGCGCGTGCATAGAAATTAGAGCATTGGAGTGCATGCCCTAATTACTGGAAGTTCCCAGAATGTCCTCTGTAGAAATAAGGGAGAGTTAGAGTCCAGAGCCTCGCCAGGTAGCACTGGTTTCCAAGACTGTCGCATGGTAGCACGGTCTTTGTGAGATTGGATTAGCTTGAAATTCTAGTTGTCACGGGATTATCTTAGTTTGCAGCTTAAGCAGTCGCGCGATACAGCATTGAATCCTCGCTGAATTGCTCTGGTCTTTGTGGGATTGCACTTTCATTCTGAATGGCATGAGAATCGTGCGAGCAGTTTGTTTCTCAATGGATCTTCGTGAGGATCCTCGCGAGGATGTGATGTGCATTGGTCTCTGAACTGCGTAAGAGGTTTTTCTAAAGTTTTGCATCCCGCAGCCACTGTGTGATAGCTGCACGCAGAAATATCTGGAGCTCTCTCTCCTCAGCTGATCTGAGTGAACTGTGTCAGGTTTGAGAGCTGCTTTCTTAAGCTGCACAAGATATTTGAGCTTCGCGAGAGCTGCGCGAACTATGCTGCAGGAGCTCTTTTGTCTCTAAACTGCATGAGAACAGCGCAGACAAATAGTATGATGTCTTGGGAAACTTGCGAGGATTGTGTGAGTCAGGCTTTCTGAGTCATGTGAACCTTGCGACAGCTGCGCGAGGCTCATTTCTTTCTTTGCTGTTGTTGTGCTCTGCCTTCATGCAGTCAGGCTCTCTGTCTTCCATTCTTCTAAGAGACTTCTGGGTCAAAAGTAGGCTCCTTAGCAGGATTAAGGACTTATTGCAGCTGCTGTTTATTACATGTAGAACATGCTTAAAATACTTTTATTAGATGATTAAGGGTCCAACAAAGATTAAGTTAAGGGGTGAAAAGTGGTACTTTTCAGGACTTAACGGTGATAATAGCACTCTTCCACAATATGATGCATCGAGAAATTCAGGTATACGTTAATGGCATGATACCAAGTCTCAGGAAAGAGAGGATCATCTAGTGAACCTCCAAAGTTGTTTGAGCGACTGAGAAAATACAGGTTGCATCTGAACCCTAAAAAATGTGCATTCGACAACATGTCAGGAAAACTACTAGGCTTCATCATAAGCAGAAGAGGCATAGAGATTGACCCGATGAAAGTGAAAGCCATCTTCAAAATGCCACACCCATCTATCGAGAAAGAAGTCAGAGGCTTCTTGGGTAGGATACAGTACATCAGTTGGTTCATTACACAACTCACTCCCATCTGCGTGCCAATCTTCAAGCTAATGAGGAAAGATTCGCCCATTGAATGGAATGATGACTGTCAACTAGAATTTGAGAGGATCAAGCACTACCTTCACAACTCGCCAGTATTGGTACCACTCGAGCCAGGGAGACCACTCTTAATGTGCCTCTCCACAATAGAAGTTTCGATGGGTCGCGTCTTAGGGCAGCATAATGAGATAGGAAGAAGAGAGCAGGCTATTTACTACCTAAGTAAGAAATTCACTGATTACGAGACACGCTATTATCATCTAGAGAAAGCATGCCTAGCTCTCGTTTGGGTTACACAAAGGCTCCGTCACTAATTGCTATCTCAAGTTGTTCTACTCCTAGCAAGAATGGATCCACTAAAATACTTGTTCGAGAAGACGACCCTCACTGAGCGGACCACATGTTGGCAGCTGCTATTATTCAAATTTGACATCACATATGTCACTCAGAAGTCGATAGAGGGACAAGCACTCACTGATCATCTTATCAAGAACCACTTACCTAATTATGTGCCTTTGAGAACTGAATTCCTTGATTAAGACATCTTGTTTATGACAGAGGATGATATAATGGAGACAGAGGAATCCTCGGTAATGCACTTCGACTGGGCAGCAAATGCCGAAGGTCAAGGAGTTGGTGTTATTCTAATCTCACCAAAAGGATCTCATATACCAGTCTCCATCAAGCACAATTTCCCCTCCACTAACAACATGGCCAAATATTAAGCCTATGTAGCAGGCCTACAGGCAGCCCTGGACTTAAATGTAACTCATCTTAGGGTATTTGGTGAGTTACAGCTGATCATATGCCAAACCAATAGAGATTGGAAGACGAAGGATGAGAAGCTAGTCCCTTCCCATGAGCACTTGGAAGATCTAATCGCCTGTTCTGACGATATTATGTTCTCTTATGGCCCGCGAGAAAGAAATTGCTTTGCCGATGCATTAGCAACATTGGTGTCAATGGTCAAAATCCCTTATAGTGTCGAGATGAAGCCAATCATGATTGAACAAAGGAATGAGCCAGCTTTTTATCTCCACGTTGAGGAACCCCAAAGTTTGATGATGAGCCCCCATGGTTCTCAGATATCAAGAAATTCCTTGAAACTCATTCTTTTCCTGAGGGCATAACCAAGGAAGACATGTGGACCATCCAGCATTTAGCAGTGAACTATGCCATCTGTGGTGAGTGCCTCTACAAGCGATCTTATAATAGTATCCTGCTCAAATGCCTAACTGAAGGCGAGGCAGTCAACATCATGAATGAAATCCATGAAGGAATATGCAAGGCCCATGTCAATGGACACATGCTCGCTAAGAAGATCCTACGACAAGGGTATTTTTGGACCACCATGGAAATTGACTATTCCAAGATTTTTAGAAGTGCTATAAATGCTAAGAATACTCTAGTTTGATACATGCTCTTGCTATAGATCTACACAGCATGACCACTCCTTGGCCATTTGCCACTTGGGGCCTCGACGTCGTCAGAAAGATCAATCCGAAAGCATCGAATGGGCATCAGTTGATACTCGTCGCCATTGAATACTTCACCAAATGGGTAGAGGCAACATCCTATGCAAACATTATGGCCAATCATGTCGAGAAATTCATCAAGATATTATTATTTGTCGTTTCGGTGTACCTAAAGACATCATCACGGACAATGGCACCAACTTTGGGAACAAAAACATAAGAGCCTTTTGTGAGTAATACAGAACCAAACATCATCCCTCGTCACCATATCGACTGCAAACAAATAGAGCCATGGAGGTGGCTAACAAAAAGGTCATCCGAATCCTTGAGAAGATGGTCATTACCTACCGAGATTGGAGTAAAATGTTGCCATTCACATTATGGGCCTATTGAACATCCATCCGTACCGCTACAGGGGCAACACCATTTTCCCTTGTGTATGGAACCGAGGCAATGTTGCTAGTTGAGGTTGAAGTACCTTCACTTCACATTCTCATCGAATCTGATCTACCGAAAGTCAAAAGAGAGAGGTCCTACTTTGAGCAACTGAGCCTGCTAGATGAGAAGAGGCTCCTAGCCTTGTGTCACAGTCAGGCCTATCAGAGAAGGATAGCATCTGCTTATAATAAGCGTGTTCACATCAGATATTTAATGGTAGGTGACATAATAGTCAAGAATATCTTCCCTTCTCACCACGCCGATCCGAGAGGAAAATTCAAGCCCAACTGGGAATGACTTTATGTTATCCAAGAGGTACTCTCAGGATACGTGCTCCGCCTCGCCACCATGGACGGAGATAACTTTTCTGAGCCCATCAATGCTGGATATGTATACCGATTCTACTCCTAATCTTCGCGGCAAGGTAAGTATTGATAAGATGGATATGTGACTGCTTAAACCCCATAAAATAGGCCATCATTTCAAAGCCAAGTAGCCAAAAAAGCATCAGTGAACACTTATACCCTTGCTACTTGTTGGTATATTTGTGTTGATGTTTTTTATTATAAAAGTGGACAAAGTATGACAGAAACAAAGAAGGGCAAAAACAAAACAAAGAGGAATAAAGATGAGATTAGAACATAAACACCACCTACAAGATACAGGGTTGTTGTAGCAAGTTTTAGATGAAATAAGGGTTGCCCCACAAAGAGTTATGGATCTAAAGGTAGTAAATCTCCAGATCTGCTACAGATATGGCAACTCTAAACCTAATCTATTTTAAACTAATAAAACAGGGTAACGAGAAGGTATTTTGGAGTTTTGTGACTAACTAAAATAGAAATAGATGCAAAATCAGAAATAAAAGAAAAGGGGTTTAAATAAGAATGAAAGTGGTTTGGTAAAGATAAATAGGAAAATAGAGAAGTAAGCCGTTAGGGGATAATGTTAACTGCAAAAGGCATTGAAAAGCAGAGCAAGAGTTGGATCTGAAGCAATCCTTCATTTGGCTACAAGCACAAATATAAAGAAGAAGAATTCAACTCAAACCTGAGATATGGATTAGTCTTAGGGCTATATCCTGTGTACTCAAATGGTCACACAGGATATCCCATGAATATAATCCAGTCATAGGAGTTAAGCTGAAACAATAAAAGCACTACAGACACTATGTCTGTAAGGCTATAAGCACATGCATCCATAGGTGCATAGAATCTCTAAAAATATAATGAAAATCACAAGATAATACAGATTAAATGAAACATTACAACCAGCTATTCATTGTCGAAAAGAAGCTTACAATGATATGGCTCTCAAGTCGGCAGTCTTTGTAAGAATCCAGGTCTCTTCACAATACTATTATAGAGCCATTTACAACTCAAATTAGCCCTAAGTGCTATTAAGACTTAGCCAGCCATGCTGAGCTACGGAGAGAAGAAAACAAGAAGGGAAGATGACCTAAACCTTAAAAATATGAGCTCACTGTGTGTCTCGAGTGTGTATTGTCCAACTTACAAGCATGCTTTTCTTTCTTTACATACATATCCAAAAAGTAACTTGATGCTCTGGCTAATTAGAGGGAAGAAGAATCAAAACGGTTAGGCTCTACTGATGTGGCTCAATTTCAGCCAAGTATTTTCCTAGTTTGTTAGGAAAGTAGTACACACTTGGACATGTGCCCCATGTGCTATAGAAGTTTCTAAAATGCCCCCAATGTCCACAGATATCTGCTGGCTCCCAAGCCTCGAGAGGATAAAGTGCTTAAGTCTTGGTCTGCTCGACACTGCCAGAGAGGATGGCTTCTGAAGGCTTCTAATTGTCTAGCTCGAGAAGATGAATTGCTTTCTGAAGGCTTCTTGAGATGATGGATTCTGATAGCTTTTGACTGCTCGAGAAGATGAACTGTTGAAATTTTGAATAGCTCAAAGCTGCTCGAAAGGATAGAGTGCTGCAGGCTTTGAAGTGCTCGAGAGGGTGTTTGCTGCAGGCTATTGACTGCTAGAGGAGATGAAATGTTGCAGGCATGGTCTGCTCAACACTGCTTGAGACTGCACGAGAGGTTAGATTCTAAAGGTTTGGTCTGCTCGTGACTGCTCGAGAGGCTCGAATCAGCCTCTTGACTGGGTTGTCTAATTGCTACACCTCTCCTTTAGGCATGGGTCCCACTTTTCTCTCATGGCAGGGCTTCAAGGGGCATACTGAACAGCCCATTTGGTGGGGACCACCATGGTTTAATCTCCATAATTTTCTTAGCTCTGGTGCTTGACTCTAATTCTTCTATTTTTGACACTTGTTAAATGAATTTCTGCACCACTCTGTAGGTTATTGCTAACTACAAAACCACACCTAAAAAGTAATTATTAAACAACTCTAGGGTTTAGTAAAGCCTAGGTTAGGGGGTGAAAAGTGGCATAATTCAGTGATTAACACACCCCCAAGCCTAATCTTTGCTAGTCCTCGTGCAAAGAGAAGATTAACCAATTATTTTAAAGATTAAATGCTACATTCGTAGGGAGAACAAATGCCTTTAGCCTATGTATCAAGCCTTTTAAATCCCTAGGTTCTCCCTAGTGGAGGATTGAAGTCTCCTGAGGATTTTCAGTGAAGATACCCACAAACATTACAATAGAACAATTAAGTTTAGCGCAACATATATCAAATCAATTTCAACAAATAAAGATTTATTCCACACCTTACTCTTTCAAATTTAGAGAAATTAAGACAGTAATGTAGTCAGTTTAACACTTAAATCATAATAAATTTTCATCACAGCCAGTCAACTTACATCAATAGTATTATGTGTGGGAATTCGTGCCAAGCTCACCATTAATTCAATAATCAAGTTTAAATATTGCCCTAATGAATTTAGTTTCAGACACAATTCTCATTAGGGCCTTCACTAAAAAATAAATTTTAAAGGTGCATCACTTTCACTTTTGCTCAAGATCAATTACAAACCTCAAATAGGCCTGCAAGCATGAGTATAGGCATTGTTGCTAATTCCTGAAATCTCTTGTTCTTTCCACTATAGATTACACACCCCCTTATCACCACATAATAGGTCAATTAACTTTAGAATAATAAGGTCTTTTTGTTGAGTTGTAATGTAGCTTATGGTTGAGGTTTAAAAAGAACAAAAGGATAAAAAGGATTCAGAACAGATAAATCAACTAAGAGGAGAAGGTGATTCATGATTTCACCTTGTTCATTACATCCCAGCTTCATTTTCTTTTATATTTTTCAGATCCAAAGTGGCCAACTTCTTCTCATCTTTTTAATTTTTTTTCAAATGAAGTAGTTCTTTTGACTTCTCTCGCTTTTTTTTTTCTTAAATGAAATTTCATAAATATACAACTGACACACTATTTTTTTATAGATTTCTTCTCTTCTCCTTTCACCAAATGTTGAGCCAACTCAGCTTTCTTCAACATCTTCTCCTTTACCTTTTGAAATCTTAGAGTGAGGGTAAGGCTGGATCAGGTCAATGAGGTTTAGGTTCAATTACTCTAGTGTTTGTTAAAGAAAAATAGATTTTAAGGCTCAAACAGTGTATACAAAGGGCAATTCAATGGGTAGGTATTTTCGGGCTCAAGCTGTCCAAATGAGATCCTTAAATCATATCCTTAGTGTCATGAGTTCTGCCAAACAATTTCAATTCAGGGTGCATAACTTTTGGTGAAAAGATATTGATTCAATCATTCCTTAGAGCAGAAATATTTTCCAAAACACTCTTCAAAAGAAAGTTTGATAGGCCCAAATCTCACTGGGTATGGTCTTTAAGTAAACTCATGGGACATATCCTCACATTTTTCTCTCCTTTCTGGTTCACTACGCACTAATTGCGAAAAAGATTTCTTGAAGTTTGCTTCTTGGAAGTGTTAGATCTTCAAAAGATTTCAGTTTTAAAATATTTACCAAACAATTTTAATTTCTTCTTTCTAAAATGGTAGGCGGGAATTTACTTTATTTCTTTTAATTTTTCTAACAATCTTGCACTAAAGTTAACTATTTTATTGGAACACCCTTCCATACCCCAAAACCTAATATAAACATTGTCCTCAATGTTTTAACAGAGAGTATATTCAGGGGCAGCATGGTTAGGAAAGGAAGAAAAAAAAATACTGCAGAAAAGAAAGAGAAAATTATACAAACAAGATGATTGTATTCACAGAAAAACATAATTTATAACAAAGTATTATACAAAAGAGAAGATTTTTGTGCAACCATGGGATTTTTTACTATCCCGTCGCGATGATGCGCTCCCTAATAAAATATTTAGAGTCACCACCAGGAGCATTTAGTGTCTCGAGAAACCTAGATCAATTTTATAAGCATCGAAGTGCCACAAATATGACTCTGAATATGGTCTATGCCAAAGGCCCTTTGGTAGGGGCTTCGGTTATTGATTGGAAAGGTGTTAGGCACTCAATCAACCCGCTTAATACGGTCTCTACTTATGGCCAAAGCAAAAAAGAAGTGAAAAATGCATATAGATCTTTCTCTTGCCCAAGGGGCATTAAAATCCTATTTGTGCCCCTCTGTTCCCATTGAAAATTTGGTTGTATAACGGCACAAATGTAAGGATGAAGGAAGAACCGAGAAGGTAGAGGAATTGAGGTGAGAGCTGGAGCTCTCCAGCCCTTGTTGCACCGCTATGGAGCCTTCCGTTGGCTTGCTTCGATACAAATCACTTAACTATGCATAAACATGCACCAATTAGGGGCGATAAGCAAGAAAGGTGATGGAAGTCTCGACCCAGATCCCATTCGGGTATAATTTACGAGAACAAATGACCATCCTACGGATACCCAGATGTATGACATGCAATTTACAGGGATACTGTGCCAATGCAAGCTTTAAGCATATGGAAATAAGGGAAATCAACCCTTCTGCATGCATGTTTACACATAGTTTGATTGATACATAGTTTCATTTTCAATAGCATGGTTTCAACCAACGATTGACCTTTTTCATAATGGAGTTACCCGGACCTCACACTCCGTAGGGCACACGCGCACACAATGTAGTCCAAGAGTCCACACCTCCGAAATAGCTCATGATGAATCTGAAGTTAGACACTCACATTCATATAAATCAAAAGATAGAGCGTTTGATCGGGATTGACGCCGTTGCTCCTACTTCAAAGAAGGATCCCAAAATCCAAGGCAATCCTTAGACTCAGGACGTTAATGTAGCACAGCTGCGTTGCCGATAAAATGTTGACATTTTACCACATTGGAACACGCATGTGCGTCCAATCATAAGAGGCATAGACCGCCTCATTTAACTAGACACCCATGTCCCTGCTTGAAGTAAGGTTTCAGGTCTTTGGGCAAACCCATTGATCCTGAGGTTTATTTAGCCCGATTACTCGAGTGGAGTGAATAGATGTCGCAACGCTTTTTGGGAGTATGTGCCATTTTTCCAAAACACACATTTTTTGTTATTTTATGTGAGAATTTTTTGACCTTTTATGTTTATCATTTTATGAGATTTTTTCATAGATTTTGAGTTATCATTTTATGTGATTTTTTGGATTTTAAGTTATTATTTCATGTGATTTTATTACTTTATTACTTCTATTTATGCGAATTATTTTTTGGATTTTCTTCATATATTTTTTTGTGGATTTTCAGATTTTTAAGTTATCATTTTATGGGATTTTTAGGTTTTTTAGAACTATTATTTTATGTGAATTACACTATCATTTTATGTAAATTATTCTATCATTTTATGTGAATTATTTTTGACTTTTTCTGTGGGATTTTTTCATCATTTTTTAGACTTTTTCAAAATTTTCTGTGTAGGATCGAGGTACCTTTCGAACTCGATCCATTTTATTCAACTAGGGCTTCTCGGGCAAGTCGAATAAGGATCGACGTACTGTTTGAGAGCACGTGCATTTTCCGGGAGTAACAAAACGAAAGGAGGGGGGGACCGGGCTATGTAGGTGACCCGTATCGAGCCTAAAACTCGACTCATAAGTGGCTGGCGCAACTATTAGTTGCGCTAGCAAAAAGGAGGCTCAAAATAGCCTGGCACAACTATAGTTGCGCCAAACATGGCTAGGTTTTGATTTTGAAACGCCCAAGCTCGGGCAGTAAGGGCATATTTTCGACCCCTCTCTTCAAATCGAAAATTGACCTCCTCTAGCGTTCCTTTATATCGCCTCTATGCGTGCCTCATTGCCAGCATTTGCTTGCGCTGATTGATTGTCCGCACCGCACTAGATCAAAGACCCCGAGTATCCATCTTTACATAAAATTGAACAGATCAGGCCAAAATTGGGTGCCTACCGAAGGAGGCACTCAATCTTGGTCTCCATCAACGATGATCTTATTATCGAATAATTGTGCAAAAATATGCACTCATTAGGGGCAGATAAAATAAAGGGGAATGGAAGTCCCGACCAAGAACCCATTCGGGTACAATTTATGAGAACAAATGACCATCCAACAGATACCCAGACGCAAGGCGTACACTTTACAAGGATACCGTACAAATACAGGTTTTAAGCCTACACCCTAAAATGAGCCCTTCAGAATGCATATTTGAACATAGTCATTCGATAGGTAATTTCCTTTTTGACAGGTTGGTTTTAACCAACAATTGACCTTCCTCTGAGGAATCTGAAGCTTAAGACACTTAAGTTCACATGAATCCAAAAATAGAGCGCTTATGCGCAAATATTTAGTAGTGGAGTCGACCTGATTAAAACATTGACCATTTAATCGGGATTGATACCGTTGCTCCTACTTTAAAGTGGGATCCAAAGATCCAAGGCGAACCTTAGACTTAGGACATTAATATAGCACAGTTGCATTGCCGATAAAATATTGACATTTTATCGCATCAGAACATGCATGTGCGTCATAAAAATACAGGTTTCATCTTCTTCCTTTTTTTTCTTTTTTTTTCTTTTTCAAATGATTGCATTTTCTAGTTTTTTTCAAAACAAGGACTATTCGGACTTCAAACCCCGAGGGGAGCACGCCCAGACAACGCATACCAAGAGCCTGTGCCCCCAAAATAGTTTACGATGAATCCGAAGCCAACGTACTCAAGTCCATGTGATAGCGAAAGGATCGGGTGTCCACAGAAGGAGACAGTCAATCTTGGCCTCTGCCATCAATGAAGTTACAAACAAACAACTATTCATAAAAATGCACCCATTAGGGGTAATAAATAACAAGGTGATGGAAGTCCCGACCCAAATCTCGTCCAAGTACTATTTACGAGAATAAACGACCATCCAACGGATACCCAGACACATGGCGTACACTTTATAGGGATACTGTGCAGGTTTTAAGCCTGCGCCCTAAAATGGGCCCTTCTGCATGCATATTTCCACATAGTTGTCTAACGAAGCTTCATATCTGACAGGTTGGAATCAATCCAACAATGGATCTTTTCGAAGACGGAGTTATCCGAACCTCAAACCCTGTAGGGCGCTCGCTCGAACAGTATAGACCAAGAGTCTACACCTCCAAAAATATCACATGGCGAACTTGAAGTTCAAGGCACTCAAGTTCACCTGAAACAAAAAATGGAGGGATCAGTGCAAAGATTTAGCGGTGGAATCAATCCGATCGAAACATTGACTATTTTGACCGAGATTGACACCATTGCTCCTACTTTAAAGTAGGATCCAGAGTTCTATGGCGAACCTTAGACTTGCAACATTAATTTAGCATAGCCATATTGCTGACTGACATTTTACCGCATTGAAATCTGCATATGCATAGCAAAAAGTACCATAAAAACTCAACTATCTTTGTTTGTTTTTAAAATGATTGCTTTTTTTCATTTTTTTATGAATAGACCGATAATCTGTAGAGAGATGCTTGATTTGATCTATCCATCGCTGAGAGGTTGCTTGTCTCGAGGTTTTAGGCCATTTGATATTTCTGCACATTTCTCAAGAAAACGTTAGTCCCTTTTTTATTTATATGGGTAATAAATATGCATCTTAAGTATCAGAAGGAGCAACAAACTTTTACCAACACTTTTTTATTTCCTAAAATTTATATATATATATATTTTTTGGATATTTATTTTTAGAGATTTTTTATTCTTTTTCTTTATTTTTGGAATGGAAGTACAATGCTATAAATATGTATATGGAAAAGAGTAGAAATATAGATTTTTTTTATATTTAGATTTTTCTTGATTTTTTTCTCTTTTTGGTTTTTCTTTTTTTTTATGTTTGATGCCTTATCAGTGAGACGAAGTAACGGGTCCCTTTTTTAGCATAGCCGAACTCGTTCATGCAGTCAAACCTGAGTGAGGTTCAGAATTTTCCATGGTCAGAATGTCCATCCCTTTGGATCGAATTAAACTTTTCACCTTACCTTGGGTCATATGTTTGACGATGTAGCCTGAAGATATTCCTGGTCAGAATCTAATTTGAGCTAACATGAGCGGCCGAGTTGGCGATCAGATAACACAGAGATGTAACTGAAGGAAGTAACTAAATGATTTTCTTCTTCTTTTTTGAACATTTTTTACTCACTGCGCCCAAGACGAATTTTTGCCATACCCGTTGTTACCCTCTTTCTTACCCATAATGCCCTTTCGAGTTTTCATTACGTCCATGGGTATAGCTCTCTTACCCTAAGCGTCCTTTCGGGTTTTCACCTGGTTTGCACAAGCTCGCTGTTTTAACTCGTAGCACCCATTCGGGTTTTCACTACTCCATCTTGCTTTGAGCTTGTATTTTTATTTTGTATTTTATTTTTCCTTCATTTTTTTTCAAAAGTCACAACATAGACGTTGATTCTGTCATAGCCGGCCGGATGGGGTTCTGGTGTCGTCTCACAACTCGGCTTGTGTTGACTTAACCGATACTATGACTGCTTGTGAACCTAAAAAGAGGGCTTTCTTCAGGGTGTAGCTTGGCAATGGATCAAGTTAGGATTTGAAGGTATGGTGGGCTAAAAAGGGTTTCCTTGACAGGGTCTCAGTTTTTCAAAACATACTTTCTTCCTTGGGGGATTTTACTATACATGCCCCATAATTCTTCTATATTTTTTTTTCTCTTTGTTTTATTTTAGGCAATCTCTTTTTGGGGTTTGGCTTTTCCCATTTTTTTTGGATTTTGATTTAACTTCCCCTTTTTTGTATATGTATACACTTTTTCTCTTCTCTTTTTTTCGGGGAAAGGGTTTGTTGAAAGAAAGGCCCAGGCTCAAAATGGGGTAGAAAAGGATATTATCATTTTTAGGGATACATTTTGGCTACTGTGCTTGGAATGATGCCTCTTTTGGGTGGCTCTTAAGTAGTCCCGTATCTGTTTTGCCAATACTTACCTTATCTTGATAGACTAAGAGTAGAACTGTCGGACGTATCCAGCATGATGGGCTCAGGAAGATGATCTCCGTCCATGGTGGGGAGGCAGATGGTATATCTCGGTAGCACTTCTCAGATGACATAAGGTCCTTCCTAGTTTAGCTTGAACTTCCCTCCTGAATCGGCGTGGAGGGATGGGAAGATCTTCTTCAATACAGTGTCTCCAACCTTTAAATCTCGACCGCGAACACGTTTATTGTAAGGGCGTGGGATTCACCCCTGGTAAACTTGAGTATGACACAAGGCTAGGAGTCTTTTCTTGTCCAGTAGATTCAATTGTTCAAAGTGGGATATCTCTCTCTCTGCTTCGAGTAAGGCTGATTCCATGAGGATTCGGAGCAAGGGTACTTCAACCTCTACCGGTAGGATGACCTCGATTCCATACAGAAGGGAGAGTGGTGTTGCCCAGTAGCAATACAGATCTACGTTCTGTAGGCCCATAAAGCAAATGGTAGAATTTCGCTCCAATCTTGATAAGTGACGACCATCTTCTCTAGGATGCGGACGACTGTCTTGTTCGCAGCTTCCACGGTTCAATTAGTTTGAGCCGATAAGGTGACAACGATAGTGCTTGATTTTGTATTGCTCGCAGATGGCTCAGATGTATTTATTCATAAAGTTTGTGCCGTTGTCCATGATAATATACCTGGGTACTCCAAATCGGCACATAATATTATTCTTGAGAAACTTCTTGACGTGACTGGCCGTGATGTTGGCATATGACGCTGCTTCTACCCACTTGGTGAAGTATTCAATGGCGATGAGGATGAACCAATGCCCATTTGACTCTTTCGGATTAATCATTCCGACGACGTCAAGGCCCCATGTAGCAAATGGCTAAGGAGTGCTCCTCGAGGCGCTCATGGCAGGAGCGTGTATCAGACTGGAGTGCTCCTGACACTTGTAGCATTTTTGAACATGTTTGCAGCAATCCGATTTCATAGTGGTCCAAAATTATCCCTGTCGTAGAATTTTCTTAGCGATCATGTGACTGCTGATGTGGGCACCGCATACTCACTCGTGGATCTCTTTCCTGATGTTGATCGCTTCACTTTCTATAAGGCACCTGAGAAAATTTTTGTTGTACCATCACTTGTAAAGGCATTCCCCATAAATGACGTAGCCTGCCGCTAAATGTTGAGTGGTTCATCGGTCCGTCTTGGACGTACCCTTAGGAAAAGTTAGTGTCTCGAGGAAATTCTTGATATCTGAGAACCAAGGTGGCTCATCATCAGTTTTTGTAGGTTCCTCAATCTGGAGGTAGAAGGTCAGCTCATTCCTTTGCTCGATCATGATCGACTTCATCTTAGCACCATATAGGATTTCTATCATTGATGCCAACATTGCTAATGCGTCGGCAAAGCGAATCCTTATCCGAGGGACATATGAGAATGTCACATCTTGGAAGCAAGCTATCTAATCCTCGAGGTGCTCATGGTAGGGGATCAGTTTCTCCTCTTTTATTTTCCAATCTCCATTCGTCTGACATATGATCAATTGTGAATCGCGAAATACTCAGAGGTGAGTATAATTCAGATCAAGAGCAGCCTGCAAACTAGCTACACAGGCTTCGTACTCGGCCATGTCTTTAGTGCAAGGGATGTTAAGCTTGATAGAGACTCGTATATGTGATCCTTCCGGTAAAATCAAAATGCGCCAACTCCCCGACCCTCGGCATTGGCTGCCTCGTCAAAGTGCATTACCTAAGATTCCTCTACTTCCTCAGTATTGTCCTCCATCATGAATAGGATGTCCTCATCGGGGAACTCAGTTCTCAAGGGTTCATAATCTGGCAAAGGATTGTCAGCAAGATGATCAGTGAGTGCTTATCCCTTGATCGACTTTTGAGTGACTTTTGTGATGTCGAACTCAGACAATAAAAGCTACCATCATGCAGTTCATCCATTAAGAGTCGGCTTCTCGAAAAGGTACTTCAACGGGTCCATTCGGGCCAAAAGTAGAATAGCTTCCGATAGAAAGTAATGGCGGAGCCTCTGAGTAGCCCATACAAGAGCCAGGCATGCTTTCTCTAGATGAGAATAGCGTGTCTCATAATCAGTGAACTTCTTGCTCAGATGGTAGATTGCTTGCTCTCTTCTTCTTGTCTCGTCATGCTGCCCTACGACACATCCCATCGAAACTTCTATCATGGAGAGATACATCCAGAGTGGTCTTCCCAACTCAGGTGGTACCAAAATAGATGGGTTAAGGAGGTAGCTTTAGATTTTATCGATTGCTGCCTGGCAATCATCATTCCATTCAATGTGTGAGTTCTTCCTTAGTAGCTTGAAGATCAATGCGCAGATTGGAGTTAGCTGGGCAATGAACTGACTGATATATTGTATTCCACCAAAGAACCCTCTAACTTCTTTCTCAGTAGATGGTGGCAACATTTCGGTGATAGCTTTGACTTTGACTGGGTCGACCTCAGGCTCTCAAACAACTTCTAGAGGTTTACCAAGTGATCACTTCACTCCGGCGACTTGGATATCATATCATCAATATATACATTAATTTCTTGATGCATCATGTCGTGAAATAGCACAGTTATATCTCTTTGGTACATTGCACTGGGATTCTTTAGCCCAAATGGCATGACTCTGTAGCAAAAGGTTCCCCAAGGAGTGATAAACATCGTCTTCTCTCGATCTGCCTCTACCGTCTTAATCTGAATGTATTATGAGAATCCATCCATAAAAGAAAGCATCTCGATCTTAGCAGTGTTATCGACCAAGATCTCGATGTGCGGCAATGGGAAATATTCTTTCGGGCTTGCCTTGTTCAAGTTTCTAAAATCAATGCACATGTAGACTTTTCCATCCTTCTTCGGTACAGGCACAATATTAGCTAGCCACTTTCGTTACTTAGATACCATGACAAACCCTGCATCATACTGCTTGATGACCTCGTCTTTAACTGTCAACATCCACTCGGGTCGGAGACGTCTCAACTTCTGCTTAACCGACTTCATGTCAGGGTAGAGAGGCAACTCATGCTCGACCAAATCAGTGTCCAGACCAGACATGTCCTCGTATGACTAGGCAAAAACATCTTGGTATGACCGAAGGAAGTCGATCATGCTTTTTCTTTCATCAAGAGATGGCGACGTTCTGATCTTGGTAATTTGAGGAATCTCCTCAGTCCTCAGATTAACGTCCTCGGTTTCTTTGATAATGGAGTAGGGCCATGCTCAAATTCCACAAACTGGTCAAGGAGCTCATTGGGGAGCTCCTCCTAAGGGATATCCCCATCCAGACTCGTAATACCTACCTCTTCTTATATTTCTATAGGAAAGGGGTCAATTTTACATGGGACGGGTATTTTGATTAAAGCATCTTTTTGTGGGATTTTATTTGAAATTTTAAATGACAATATTTTTGGACTTTATATTTTTTCAATGTTTTTGGAATTTTTATTTTCTTCGGAGACGGACCCTTGGTAGCACGAGTCTGTGTATATACAAGGTATTGCCTGCTAAGGGCTTATCTTACTTGTTATAGATTGCTTTTTTTAGGAAACGTGTGCGAAATGTTAGGACACTCCCCACTTCCAGGGTTTGGGGCAAAGATGCCCAGTTCCATACTTGAGAAGTCGCTCTGCTGACTGATACAATTCTTCAAAGTCACCCTTCATCATGTTGATCCCCATTTCATCTGAGATGATATCCTCAAACGTTAACACAATTTTGTGGTGATTCACCATAGGGGGAGTTTGTTCAGGTATAGACCATCATTCCTCAAAGAGGGATAACGCGACCAAGTCTATCTCCAGACTTGGAAGGGTGATGTGGGGATTGGTTGAGTGAACCGGTGTTGTAGGCTTTTGTGGGGTTAAATGGGTTATCCCATTTTGGTCAATCTTCACAACCCCGACACTCACGAATGAATTTCTTATATGAGGCCTGGGACAAGGTTTCTCCTCTATGTGGATCCCCCTAACTTTTGCAGCTACCATTGTCCGGGCTTTTTCTTTAGCCTCTCGTACTTCATCCATGGGCTTGTAACCTAGCCCAAATATGACTTTTTGGCCCCCCTCTTAGCTATGACGGGCTCTCTTCTACCTTGCAGTCTGGGCCCAAGTCCTCTTCCTTTTTGGTAGCCCCACTTTTGGATCATGGCCACTACCGCTACCATCCCACCTCTGGTTCTTGGAATGATCCCCTCGATGGGCTCTGGGAGTATCGTCGACACCTCATATTCAAAATTATGGAGGTTGACGTCCTCTTCAGTGTGCGACACATCCAACATTTTAGGTTTTTTGACACTTTTGGTGGCTTTTTATTTCTCACTGTACCCCTCACCAATGATGGTGATGATCATATGCTCAGATGCGAACTTGAGCTATTGGTGCAGTGTCGACGGTATTGCTCCGACCTCATGTAGCCACGGGCGTCCTAACCGTAGATTGAATGATGTCCACCACTTGAAACAATATGGTGAAGGTCATTGGCCCAATCAATAGCTCAAGGTCAACTTCTCCCATTGTCTCTCTTTGTGTGTTATCAAAACCTCTGGCGCTAGTTCTCGTGGGTCTTAGCATGCAAGGATCTACCCCAATATTGGTGGCGATTCTTAGCGGGCATATGTTTAATGCAAACCCATTATCGATCAAAACCAAGGGAATTATCATATTTCCAGACTCAACAGTTATATTTAAGGACTTCGAGTGACTTCCTCCTTCCTCTGGTAAATCGGCATTTGAAAATGAAATGGCATTCAGGGCCATCACTTTATCGATTATTTGCCCGACTTTATCCAAGCTAACTTAGAGTGACACATGCGCATTTTTTAACACCCCTATTAATGCTTGAAAATGGAGTGGAGAGGTCATTAATAGTCCCATACAATAATATGGGCAAGCATTTTTCTCAATTTAGTCTCCAGTATATGTTCTCGACTCATTTTCTCAAAAGGATTCATGGTGCTATCTTTCTTGCCCTCTGGTTGGGCTTGTGTTGCTGCTGGTGCTTTTGGTTGCTTCGAAATCTTCTCAAACCAGGAAATGAAGTCCATTGCCCCTTCTCTATGGCTGCTAGTTTTAACATCTTTTTGTTCATAACTCAGCGGGATATGATGAGGATCATAGGTTCGTCCAAAAATCTAAAATGGTATAGCTGCTGGATCAGAGGCACTTGTACTGTGGGCTCTGGAGGTGTGGGTAACACTTGATTCACTTTGGTGATAGCTGGTTGGGTGGCAAAATTGGGCCAAATGGGAGTGGTGAAGCTTGAGGGTGGTGGCACTGGGGGAAAAGTGGTAAGAGTAGGCCATTGGTAGCTGATAGGTGCTGGCGGGGGATTAAGGGTATGATGGGCTATCAGGTAATTGACGGGGGTGGTGGTGTATGGTTGATATGCATTTATATGCACATAATTGACGGGTGTGGGTGATGAAAAATAAGTCCTATGATCTAATGGTTCAATTCGTGGTGTCGGATTGGGAAAATAATCTGATAAATTCAAGCATTCAATCACCCCAATATTCCTTTCTTCACAATTTCTCTGCAATGGTGCCACATAGTTCTCCCTATCACTGATGTAATTGAACGGATCAAACTCAAATTCCTCCTCACATTCCTCTACCATCCCGATGGTGGGTCTGGGACCTGATCCTCTAGTAGGATGTGGGGGTAGTGGTACTTGATGAATATTTGTGTGCTGGTTCACTTGAGAGAGTGCTGATAGGATGATTTTCTAGGCAATCTTGGATCGCATGCTTCAATGGGAAGCAACGATCAGTTGGGTGACCCGGACCCTGATGAAAATTATAGTGAGTATTAGGGTCATAATTCTTTGGGATCGGGTGAGGAGAAAGTTGCCGTTGATGAATAATAATAAATCCCTTTTCTATTAGTAAAGACAAAAGTACACTTAGAGATTTCCCTTGGGGTGTAAACACTCGGTCATAGTGGCTCTCCTCTGCTCCGGAGTCATTTATATTCCTTGTCCATTCCATGCTCTCTGCATCTGCTCAGTTCTGATTGATGCTGGCTAGGTTGCTTGAAATTGGAACAAGGTTATATGATTATTGGGCCTGGTGTTGGCAATGTTCTGGGCATCGGCCCCTATTCTCTTCTCGTTCCTTTGTTTTGAAAACCGTTTAACCCCATTAGCTCCACTTGGTACATTCTTATTCAGGTGACCCTCCCTAATGGCATCTTCACAGTGATTGACGTTCCTCACCAGATCAGTAATGCTTAACTACTGCTAGTACACTAAAAAGTCTGAGATCACTCGTAGAGTATTTTTGGAAATCATCTCTATTTGTTCATCATCAGGTATCTTGTTTCTAACCTAAGCTGTCAGTGCTTTCCAGCGCCTCAAATAATCACTAGAGGAGTCATTCGAGTTCTACTTCAAACGGGCCAAGCCGGACTTATGTGCTTCAATGTCTATATTGTAGACATATTGTTCCTTTAAAAAGTGCATCAAGTCCTTCCACGTTTTCATCATAGATGGCTCCAAAGATGTAAACCATCTCAAGGCTGGACTAGTTAGACATTTCTGAAAGACCTTTCTCAATAGCCATGGTGTGGATTTTAGCACCACCCATTCTCAACAACTGCTTTTGTATTTTGTCTAACTGCTCTTTCAACTATTTTGATTCCTTGGATATGGGGGCCACTCTCTCAGCAGTCATTTGGACTTCACTCTGGGCTTTTAGGGGGTGGACAATTATAGGTGGGGGGTTAAGGTTGGCCAATCCCCCACCATAGGCTCCACTATTTCTAATCTTATCCTCTTCATACTGTTGGTCTATACAAGGTGCAATGAGGGCGGGATTCTCTTACTGGTGTTGCATGGATTGAATGGGGGTTGGGTGAGTCCATTGGGGACGAGGGAAGGTTTGTTAGAGATGGAATGAGTGGAAGTCAGATTTTGGGGTGGGGCCTGATGAGGCCATTGGGCCTGGGGAAAGTCTTGAAATTGACTTTGGGATGTTGGGATATGGGTGAATTGGGGTTGATGTAAGGCATGGGTTTGAGCTAGGTATGAGGGTTGTGAGTGGGTGAAAATTTGGAGGAATTGTGAAGGGTATGGGTGTGAGGCTCCAAGGTTTTGCTAGGCTTGGTTTTCGGCTATGAAACCTTGGGAGGGTTGGGATATGAAGGTTTAGCCCATGGGTCCTTGGGAAGCTTGGGCCACAAATCCTTGGTCACGAGGGGTTTGGGCCATGGGCCATTGATGGCTTCAGCCATGGGCCCTTGATGGGTTTGGACCATGGGCCCCTGGTGGGTCAAGGCCATGGGCCCCTGATGGGTCTAGCCCATTCGGCCTTGATGGGTATGGGCCATGGGCCCTTTGTGGGTCTGGCTCATTGGGCCTTGATGGGAGTTGGGATCCTGCCTTGTGTTCAAAAGGGGTTTAAAATCTGACAATTAAAGAGTCTATAGATGGCACACACCAAGGCAAGCTCACACAAAGTCCTGCAAGTATTCAGAGCCTATTGTAGCAAGTTTTAAAAGAAAGTAAGGGTATGTCCACAAGGAAATGTGTGTCAAAATTAGGCAAATCTCCAGATCTGTGGTAGATCTGGCACCCTTCTAAATTAAACTACAAAAACAAGTAAGATTACAGAAATGGATGTTAGGATTAAATCCAAAATACAAATCTTGTAGTGAGGGGGAATTAAACACAGAAAATGGGGAGAAGCTGCTTGGAGTTTGGTCTTGTTGTAATTAGGTTGAGCTGCTAGGGTTACAGAGATTTTAGAGTACACCAATCCCTAATCTGGCCATAGGCATAACTACAGGGTAGAAGAATCTACTCTAAGCCAAAGGCTTGAACTAATCTTAAGGGTATGATCTGTCCACTTTAACGGTCATAGATCATCCTAGAGACTTCCTCCAAATCAAAGGATTAAAGTAGAAGAAACAAATTTAGACCAAAGGTTTGAATTGATCTTAAGGCTATGATCTGTCCACTTTAATGGTCACAGATCATCCTAGGGATTTCCTTCAAAGCAAAGGTTTCAATTAGAGCATTATAACCACTGCAAATGCTACAATTACTAGGCCACAGACACAGGAAATTGCAAGAGCATCAGATCTAGGGAGATCAAATGGCATCCAAGAGGTCTACCAGCTAAGTGGGTGAGCTATTCTCATCTACACAAAGTTGATCGAGAACCAAATGAAACCAAAGGAGCTATAGATCTAATTACAACAATTAAACCAACATTACATTGAATTAAACTGACCATACATTGAAATGTCCTCAGATTTGTAGTTTGTGCATCATCTAAACCTCAATAACATTCCCAACTCTCCCTAGTTACAGATTCGACCTCACCCTTTGCTGCTCTCAAGAAATTAGCCAACCATAGTTGGGCTAAAGAAAAGAATTCAAGAATTTCGCTGGAAGCTCTTGTTTCTAGAATTGAACCCCGAAATTGATATCTTCTTATAGCTTTCTCCTTCAGCCTCAGATCTAGTTTTTCCAGCTAATTCCAGCTTCTAGAATGATTCTGCTATTCCCTCCTTTATTCCCCTTCTAGAAGGCTCTTTTAGTTCGTTCGCATTGGGGGAGAGCACGTGGGTCGGTTAGGATTTCCCAAGGCACTTCTAGAAGCCTTGTGTCAGTCACCAAGGTTCCTCGATTTGCATGCAACAGGTCACCAACTCGCCGCGTATGCACAGCAGCTTTCCTGGGAAGTGTTTAGATCGATTTTGATAGGTTGAAGAGGCTTTTGATAGGTTGAAATCAAGTACTTTGGTCCTTTCGTTAGGATTCAGGATCCTATTGAAAGGTTCTGATAGGTTGAATACTGCAATTAGAGCTTCAGCATCTACAGCCTTCATTTGATGCTTTTGATAGGTTGAAGGATCCTTTCAACAGGTTTAGCTCTTGCGCAATTAATTTTGATAGGTTATCAGACTTTTCGATAGGTTCTGTTCAAGCTCAGGCAACCATTCGATAGGATTCTCCCTTGTTGTTTCTAACTGTACGATAGGTTCTGGATCCTGTTGAATTCTACCCATCTTCACGATTTCTTCCTTTTTTAGCCTTCAGATTCTATCGATAGGTTGCAATAACCTATCGACAGGTTGTTTTCAGCCTGTCTTTCCTTTTTTCAACGCTGCTTTGCTGTTGCTGCCTGCCCCAAGTGGGCATTGGTGTGGGGCTCTTCTGTGTGCCATAGTTGGGTCAGAGCTGTGGTGAGAGATGGACCTTCTTGTGGAGCACATTAGGATGGATTTCTACACTATGACTCTTTATTACTGCTATCTACAAAACATGCTCAACAAGCACTTATTAGTCTATTAACAGGTCTATCAAAGGTCAAGTTAAAGGGTGAAAAATGGCATTTTTCACTACTTAACACACCCCCAAACCAATGCTTTGCTAGTTCCTGAGCAAAGGAAAGATACGAAAACTAAAAATGTCACTTCTGTAGGGAGCACAGATGCATTTAGCATATGCATCAAGCCTTTTAAACCCCTAGGTGATCCCTAGTGGAGGAGTGAAGTCTCTTGAGGGTTTTCAGTGAAGGTACCCACAAACTTCTCCAATAAAAGCAGTTAATACTTATGCAACATGCTAAAATAGAGTTTAAGTAAATAAAATAAATTCCACACCATTCCCATTCAAGTTTAAAGGGCTTTCAGCAGAAAAGGCACCAGTTCAAAACATAAAATTCTGCTATAGTTCCTTCACTATCAGTCAGTTCATGTCAAGGCATTGTGTCAGAAAATTGATGCAGAGCTCACATTTAATTTGAGAATTCTGTTTTGATAATACCCCAAGCAACTTTGATTTCAGACCCAAATCTTACCAAGGCAGTTTACTCACAACAAAAATAGAAAGGTGCATCATTTCACACAGCTAAAGAGCATTTACAACCCTCCAATAGGGCTACAAACATGAGCTTAGGCATTGCTCTAACTCCTGAAATTTTCTAATTCTTTTCACCATAGATTAAACAAATTCTCTTCTCCACATGACAGCTGAATCTATTTCAGATCAGTAAGGTCTTTTTATTGTGTTGTAATGTGGCTTGTGGGTGAAATTTGTAAAAGAATAAAGGGTATAATAGGATTCAAAATTGAGAAATCAGTTAAAGTGAGGAGGTGACATGTACACCTTCATTTCACCAAATCTTCATTTTCTTTTTGAATTTGCAGACTTGAAGTGATCAGCTGTTGAGAACTGGAAAATACCATTTTTCACCCCGTAATCTGGGCCTTGATAGACCCTTGAGAGAATTAAATAAGTGTTTTAAGTGCCTATGTTGCAGCTAACAATAAAGACAGGTTTAACCATAAAAGCAGCTTAAAAGTGCCAAAAAGATGACAATCCATGTCAGTCCAAAGAAAGGAAGTGAAGAAACAACCTCATCTGCTGTTGAAAGGTCTAAAGTAAAGAGGCAAAGACCTGTAGGCAAAGCAGGGAACAATTCGAACAGAGAAATGCACTACAGAGTTCTTTTCGCAAAGAACCTGCACTTTTCGTAAAGAACCTTGAACTCTACGAAAAGGACTAAAACTCCAGGCATAGCTTTCGAAGAGCATCTGAACTCTTCGAAGAGAAGATTGAACTTTGCTAAAAGGTCCCCAAGTTTTGCGAATAGATCTCCAGAAGTCACAGTTCTTTTTGAAAAGGTCTCCAATCTGTGCGAAAAGAGCTTCAGAAGTCACAGCACTTTGCGAAAAGACCCTTAAGCTCTGCGAAAAGGTATTCTGGAGATTCTATTCTTTAACAAGGGCAATTCAGTAATCTGTTGCACGCGTCCCAATGCATTTTAAAACCCAAGGACATTCTGGAAGATTCTGAGCACGAACCAAAGGCATATGCCACCCCATGTGAACACCCAAAAATGAAATTACTTGGCGGGAACTTCTAGAAGCTCAAACAGATTTTTGAATTACAATGAAATTGATGCCTCTGCTTTCTCGATTGGTGAACCAGATCAAGCATTTACGATTGGCCGTACAGTCTCGATCCCGTGCTTGACTCCTATTGGTTGATACAGATCTATCCAATTCTGATTGGTTGATACACATCTGAGCTGGCGTAGGGAAAACTATAAATAGACGAACCATTTGCCCAATTTGGGTATCCAGATTTTGAGTTTCATTCCTAATCCCCCATTTCCAAACCAGACAGTTTGTCTGAAATCCCTGTAATAGCTTCACTTTGACTTGCAATTGAGAGCTGTGAGATATTTCTGTAATTCAAAAGAGAGTTGTATTCAAGACTACAAATCTGAGAGCTGTTTAAGCTGTGCTCTATAATTGTAATGGTGGATTTTAAAAGGTTGCTGTAAACTATGCATTCTCCATTGGACTCATGTCAAGGGTTCCCTCTGATCTCCTCAGTACATTAGACTCCTTTAGATTCATTATTTTGCATGCAATTTCCCTTGATTCATTAATCCTGTGAGAATTAGTGTTGGTAACGTAATCTCTCACGGCATTTGTAGTGATGCTTCTTGTTCTAAACTAAGGCTTTGGATTAAAGACTGTTGGATGGTTTGTGGCCATTAAAGTGGACAGATCATAGCCATAAGCTTAAACCTAATCCTTAAATTAGATTTATCACTCTTACATCTGTGCTTGTAGCCAGATGAAGATTGGATCACCTCTGTGGAGCTGCAGTTATTCTCATTAGATTTCAAGGGCCAAATCAAAGTTAGATATTACTTCTCAATTCTTTGTATAAGTTTACCTCAAACGTTTCCCCAACTCAGATCTGGATCATTTAGTTTAAATCTTTACTTTTATCATTTAGTTAACGTGACAAATTCAACCTCCCATCTTATGTGCTTTGTAGATAGGATCAGAGGCCAGATCTGGAGGTTTATCTTAAATTTTAAATCAATTCCCTGTGGACGATCTTTTACTCACTTACATTTAAAACTTGCTACAATTGGCCCTGATCTTGCAGCACTAATTTCTATCTGTGCTGATATTTCTTTACTCTTTTTAATATTCTAGATTCATTATAACTTAGCAGCTGCAAACCTGTTTTCAAAACACAAATAAATCATGCACACTAAGAAACAACAAGTTTTTGGCGCCGTTGCCGGGGAATAGATTTTAAAATTGGTAGACCTAAGTTTTTCAATTTTGTAGATTTGATTTTCATTTTAATTTTTGCTTTAAACCTGCACTTTGCATTCCAAGTGCTTGATTAAATGTCTACTGCAGTTTTGTATAGAAAACCTGTTTTACTGCAGCAGAATTTTTTTTTTTTTTTTTGCCTTCTAGTTATTTGAATAAATGTCACGCCACTTTTTTGTCTTTTGTCAAATTTGGGTGAGCCCGAGTTTTTCTTTTATTTTTGTCAATATACTTGAATAAGGTACTTTGCAGCTTTTTGGATTTTGCAGATCTCGAGCTTCAACAAGGAGCATCTGGACCAAAGTGGAGCAGATCCGCTTGAGTTTGCATCCTTCTCCTTTGCATTCTTTTCTATTTTTAAATTCTTGAGAACCAGATTCTCATTGTTTAACGCTTGTTTTGATTATAATTTCTGCCTTTTAGGCATCGATTTTTAAAAAAAAAAAAAAAACCAAATACAAAATAAAAGAAAATGAAAAAACAAATAGAAAATCTCTGAGTTGTTTCTCATTATTTTCAACAGTAGTAAATAAGGGCTCCTGTTGAGCCCCGGCTGATCCAAAACAAGTAAAAATAAAAATTTTAAAAAAAATAGAAAATTATAAAACAAATATATATATATATATAGATATCTTAGGATAATATTTTTCTCCATTTGCATCCACTTTTCCCATACGGACCTCTTGAGATCATTTTTTCTTTTTAGGAATCATGTAGGATAATGAGTAGTGAATCATAGGCTGTTTTGAATATTCAATGGACCCGATTTTATTTTCCTTGAGATTTCTTCATCATAAATGGGTCTTGTGTGAACCTGTTTTTAATATGTGCTCCCATGCTTCATTATTCTTTTTTATTCATACACATCATCAACAAAGGGGTTAGTCTTATGAATCTTGCTTTTCACTGTATTCCTGCTAATCATTTTTATAATCACTTAGATTCATAAGTATCTCAGGCTTTTGGGTTTGTTTCTTTAGGCTTAGGATGTATCATTTGGCATTAGATTTTCTGTGGTAGGAATTGTAGTTTCAAATTCTATTTTAGATCACGATTTTTTTCTTTCTTAGGTTAATGTGTCCTCGTTTCTTGATTTTAAATCGTTTTACGTGAGTATAGTTAGTTTATAACTTTGTTTTCCTATTTTGCATTCACAAATTCTATTTTTTTTTTTGTATCAACACTTTTCTTTTTCTTTTTTAACTTTGTATTCAGTCCCTTACCTTGCTTTTACTGTTTCTCTGTTATTAGCATTAGTTTCCTTCCATTTGCTTTGCAGTTATTTTATTTTTCTGATCATATATTCAGTTTTTAGATTTTAATTTGTAGCAGTTCTAGCTTAGTTTTGTTATTTTTCTGTTTTATCAGTAATTTCCTATATTTATATAACATTTTTTTTTTCCTTTCCTGCTCATATATTCAGTGTTATTTTCTTTATTTTCTGCTGCACATAGCTGCAAATTTTTTTTTCTGCTTAGCTTTCCTTTCTTCTTTTATCCTGCTGCCCCTCGTTTCAAAGGTTCAGAACATTGAGGACAATGTTCATCTTAGGTTTGGGGGTATGGCAGGTATGTCAATAAAATAAGTTAATGCTTGGTGCAGCTTATGATCAGCAGAATTTTTGAAAATGAAGTAATCTCACACCTGTTTTTTTTTGAAAAATGAGGAAGTTAAAACTTTTTAAAATTAATTTCTAGTGTAATTCTAATACTTTCATGAAGTGAATGTCAGAAAATTTCCAAAATAAAAATTGATGTTTTAGTAAACCTAAAAAGAGAAATGATGATATACCTCAAGAATTTGATAGAAAACCACACCCAAAGTGAGATTTGGGCTCTTGAAATGTATTCTTTAGAGGTATGAATTGGCAGTTTTTTGCTCTAGGGAGTTTGAACCGGCTTGTTTTCACTAGAAGTTACACATATCCAAGTTAAAATATCTTGACAAAGAATCATGATATTAAAGACATGATGTAAGGCCCCTTTGGACAGCTTTGAACTTAAAAAAACCCAACCTTTTGAAGCGCCTTGATACACACCAATTGAGCTTTATAAATCCAAGATTTCTTTGAAACCTCATCAACCTCATTTAGCCTAACCTCACTCGAGAATTCAAGGTAAAGGAAAGAAAGTCAAGAAAGGTGAGTTGGGTAGCTTTGGTAAAAGAAAAAAAAAAATAATTGAAGGCAATGATGTATCGCCAGAAGAAATGTGGCATTCCAAAGTCAATGTTGATTTGAAAACAAAAAAAAAAAAAGAAAAGGAGAAGGCATTTCATTGGAAGTTTGAAAAGAAAGAGAAAAGATGGCCACTTTGGCTCAAAATTCAAAGAAGAAGATGAAATTGTCAATTGAAGAAGGTGTGTCTATCACCTCCTTACCTTGACCGACTTCTCAATTTTGAACTCCATTCCACCCTTTATTCTTGATAAATTTCACCCATAAGCCACATTACAACCCAAGTTAAAGTCCCATCGATCAATGATGGATTGAGCTATCACATGGAGATAAGGATTTGTGTAATCTATGGTGAAAAAAAAAAGTAGTAAATTGAATCGAAAAGCAATGCCTATGCTCCTACTTACATTCCTATTTGAGGATCAGAATTGCTCTTGAGTCAGTGAAATAGTGCAACCCTCATATTTGCGTGGTGAGTGAAAACCTTGGTGAGAGTTGAGTTTGAAATCAAATTATTTGGGATAACATCAAAACTGAATTTTCAAATAGAAGGCAAGCTTTTCGTTAATTTTTCTTGTAAAAACTTTTTGACACCAACTGAGTGAATGGTAAAGGAATTACAGCAGAATTTTAGTTTTGAACTGATGTTTTCTTGAAAATCTTCTTACAACCTGACCGATGCAGGTGTGAATAATCTGATTGGATGAAAGTTTGCTTTAACAGAACTGCATTGATCTTAACTGATTTATTGGAGAAGTTTGTGGGTACCTTCACTGAAAACCCTCAGGAGACTTCACTCCTTCACTAGGGATCACCTAGGGGTTTAAAAGGCTTGTTGCATATGCTAAATGCAACTGTGCTCCCTTCAAAAATGGCTTTTCATTCTATTTTAAAATTTTGTCTTTGCTCAGGGACAAGCAAAGCTTAGGTTTGGGGGTCTGTTGAGAACTGGAAAATACCATTTTTCACCCCTTAATCTGGGCCTTGATAGACCCTTGAGAGAATTAAATAAGTGTTTTAAGTGCCTATGTTGCAGCTAACAATAAAGACAGGTTTAACCATAAAAGCAGCTTTAAAGTGCCAAAAAGATGACAATCCATGTCAGTCCAAAGAAAGGAAGTGAAGAAACAACCTCATCAGCTGTTGAAAGGTCTAAAGTAAAGAGGCAAAGACCAGAGAAGCAGTGGAACCATTCAACAGAGAATGCACTACAGAGTTCTTTTCAAGAAAGAACTCAGACTTTTCAGAAGAACCTTGAACTCGCGAAAAGGACTAAAACTCTGCATAGCTTTCAAGAGCATTTGAACTCCTCAAGAGAAGATTGAACTTATGTAAAAGGTCCCCAAGCTTTGTAATAGATCTCTAGAAGTCACGCTTCTTTTCAAAAGGTCTCCAATCTCGGAAAGAGCTCAAGTCACAAAGACTTTGAAAAGACCCTTAAGCTCTGCGAAAAGGTATTCTGGAGATTCTATTCTTTAACAAGGGCAATTCAGTAATCTGTTGCACGCATCCCAATGCGTTTTAAAACCCAAGGACATTCTGGAAGATTCTGAGCACGAACCAAAGGCATATTCCACCCCATGTGAACACCCAAAAATGAAATTACTTGGCGGGAACTTCTAGAAGCTCAAACAGATTTTTGAATTACATAAATGAAATTGATGCCTCTGCTTCCGATTGGCTAAACTAGATCAAGCATTTCGATTGGCGAGCAGTCACGGATCACGGTGCTCGATTCCTATTGGTTGATACAGATCTATCCAATTCTGATTGGTTGATACACATCTGAGCTGGCTTAGGGAAAACTATAAATAGACGAACCATTTGCCCAATTTGGGTATCCAGATTTTGAGTTTCATTCCTAATCCCCCATTTCCAAACCAGACAGTTTGTCTGAAATCCCTGTAATAGCTTCACTTTGGCTTGCAATTGAGAGCTGTGAGATATTTCTGTAATTCAAAAGAGAGTTGTATTCAAGACTACAAATCTGAGAGCCGTTTAAGCTGTGCTCTGTAATTGTAATGGTGGATTTTAAAAGGTTGCTGTAAACTATGCATTCTCCATTGGACTCATGTCAAGGGTTCCCTCTGATCTCCTCAGTACATTAGACTCCTTTAGATTCATTGTTTTGCATGCAATTTCCCTTGATTCATTAATCCTGTGAGAATTAGTGTTGGTAACCTAATCTCTCACGGCATTTGTAGTGATGCTTCTTGTTCTAAACTAAGGCTTTGGATTAAAGACTGTTGGATGGTTTGTGGCCATTAAAGTGGACAGACCATAGCCATAAGCTTAAACCTAATCCTTAAATTAGATTTATCACTCTTACATCTGTGCTTGTAGCCAGATGAAGATTGGATCACCTCTGTTGAGCTGCAGTTATTCTCATTAGATTTCAAGGGCCAAATCAAAGTTAGATATTACTTCTCCATTCTTTGTATAAGTTTACCTCAAACGTTTCCCCAACTCAGATCTGGATCATTTAGTTTAAATCTTTACTTTTATCATTTAGTTAACGTGACAAATTCAACCTCCCATCTTATGTGCTTTGTAGATAGGATCAGAGGCCAGATCTGGTAGCTCAGATCTGGAGGTTTATCTTAAATTTTAAATCAATTCCCTGTGGACGATCTTTTACTCACTTACATTTAAAACTTGCTACAATTGGCCCTGATCTTGCAGGCTAATTCGCTTCTATCTGTGCTGATATTTCTTTACTCTTTTTAATATTCTAGATTCATTATAACTTAGCAGCTGCAAACCTGTTTTCAAAATACAAATAAATCATGCACACTAAGAAACAACAACATCAGCTTCATCAGCTTCTTATCTTCTTGTAGATTTTCAAATGAAGTGACTTCTTTTCTTTTGTTTTATTTTTCTATTTTATTTTTATTTTTATTTTTATTTTTATTTTTATATTTTTATTTTTACAGGCTGGAATGCCACAACACCACCAAATGTGCTTTCCTCTTACTCCACCAAATTTTAAATCTTGCTCCTCTAACTTCACTTCTTTTATTTCCTAGTTTCTCAGATTGAGGGTGAACTGAAACAAGTCAAGGCGTATTGGGTTCAAATTTTCTGATTTTTTTTTTTTTATCAAAGAAAAGTAAGGATTTTAAAGGCTCAAATGGGGTGTATCAAGGGCAGTTCAAAGGTGGGAAAAGTTTAGGCTCAAACTGTCCAAGGGATGGCCTTACTTCATGTCCTCAATGTCATGAATGCTGTCAAGTTCTTTCAACTTGGATTTGCCTAACTTCTAGTGGGAAAAATTAGATCCAATCAATCCATAGAGCAGAAAAAATTGCCAAGACACTCTTCAAAGTTATATTTTTATTTTTTTTCAGGCCCAAATCTCACTGGATATAGCCTTCCATCAAATTACTGGGGTGTATCCTTACAGTTTTCTCTCATTTCAGGTTCACTACACATCCATTTTCTGAAAATTCTTGACATTTGCCACATGAAAAATGTTAAAACTATAGCTCATTTCAGTTTTAAAAAGTTTTTAATTTTCTCTTTTTCCAAAAATCGGGTGGGAAATTACTTTATTTTCATAAACTTTTGCAACATAGCTGCACTAGCATTAACTCATTTCATTGGCACACCTGCCATACCCTCAAACCTAAACTAAACAGTGTCCTCACTGTTGAGAGAGCATGGTAGGAAGGAAAAAATATCAAAAACATGCAGAACAGAAGGGAAAATAAGCAAAAAGAAAGGTATAATACAAAAAAAAAATTACTATTTAATCGGCAAAAATATGTACAAGGGACAAAACAGTAAAAGAAAGAAGCCTAAACTACATTTATTTATAAGCATCATCAGGAACCGCCAGCCAGAGAGGGGAGGGAAAGTTCTAAGGGCGAGGGGGCTGGGTAGGGGGTGAAGGGGGTGGGGCAGTCGGTGGTTCTAGATTTTTTTTTCTTCTTTCTCTTATTCTTTTTCTTCCCCTCCTTTTCCAAAATCCATTTCACTTCTTCGTACTCATCCCATAAAAATTGCAAGGGATCAGGCTCGATTGGCAGTGGCGGTGGTGACCAGACGGGGTCGAACTTGGTCGGCAAGTCTTTGGGTTTGTCGTCTGCCATGATTGGGGTTATGGAAGAGCTAAAGTGGTCAGGAGGGAATGGATGTGAAAGGACTGGTGAGGTTGATATTTAATGTGCATGGCCGGTGGAATATGAATCGGTATAATAAATTGTTAGCATTCTTCCAGGCTTAATTGTTGAAATGAAAGTGGGAATAAATGAAGCAGTGGTTGCTATATGGGAAATAGAGTGCGGACTGCATGTTGGGCTATTTTTAGCAATGGTAGTTAAGTCAAGGTAGTATGCATAATGAATGCTGAGACCCCGATTTGTAGATAAGGATGAAAACGCGCTCCGACAGGGTTGGCTCTGTAACAGCGACAAATGAGGAAGAGAGAGCTAGGGTTTGTAGTAGGTGTTGAATGGAGGAGACTGACCTAACGGTAGGTTTATAAAGGATGAAAAACGATTTCGATAGGATGAGCTAAATGATTTCGATGGGATGAATTGAATGATTTCGATAGGTCAAAGTGTCCTGTCGAATGCTATAGAAGTACAACATGCAGATGGAATACTTCAATAGGTTAATCCTTCCTATTGATAGGTTCATGAAGTGCCTGATTCATCCTTTCGATAGGTTTCTGCTAAGTATCCAGATCCTATCGAAAGTGACTTCTTACCTTTTGAACTTATCGAAAAGTTGTTTTTACCTATCGACAAGTCTCATTGCCTATCGAAATCCTCAAATGACCTATCGAAATCCTCAAATGACTTATCGATAGGTCCCAAATATCCATTAAAACTGCATTTTCGTGCAGTGCTCAGCCTCAACACTCAGCAAACTCTTTTGCTGTGCTTCCATTCAATATGTTTCATTATTTACACACTCCCATGGTCCCTGGATTATTGGCAAGATCGAGATGATGACCTAATCCTAGCAATCTTATTGTAAATGAACGCAACAGAACAAGACTGAACAAAATCAAACTATAGTATATATGATACATACTGAAATCATGTAGAAATTGGAGGGTCCTCAAGATCAATGGTCTCCTTAGGCGAACAAATTTTTTCAACACAGATTTTTAACCTTTGGCCATTGACTTTCATAACCTGACCATCTCTAGGATCCTTGATTTCTACAGCTCCAGATGGGGAAACATGTAAGACTGTGTAAGGCCCATCCCATCTAGACTGCAATATGACTGGAAAGAGTTTAAATCTTGAATTGAATAACCATACCTTGGCACCTGGTTTAAATTCATTCCGCCTGTGTAAGTCATGAGGGGCCTTGGTTTTGTCTTTGTACATCCTTGCATGTGAATATGCTTCCATCCTCAACTTTTGAAGCAGATTTTCTTACACAAACTAATCCAGCACATTAATGGAAAAGCAGTCCTCATTCGCTATGTGGGGCTGATGAGCTGCATTGTAGACATTCAACTTGACTTTCATGCTACCAAAATATACTTCCATGACCCCTGATCTACATTGGATGCAAGCATTTTCAGTGGCAAAAAAGGGTCTGCCTAGGATCATAGGGATAGAAGTAGCACACTTGCTCGGCTCCATATCTAGCACCAAAAAATCAGCAGGATAAAAGAATTTGTCAACTCCAACTAAAACATCTTCAACGATCTCCACAGGTTTCCTTTCAGATCTGTCAGCTAGTTGTAAGACCACATGTGTGGGCTTCAACTCTCCTAAGCCCAGCTTCTCATATACTGAATATGGAAGGAAATTCACACTAGCTCCCATATCTAATAAGACTTTTTCAATGGTATGATCCCCAATGATGAAGGGGATAGTGGAGACTTCAGGGTCTTGGAGTTTGGTTAGAGTTGCAATAGTCAGTGTTTCTTTTACTTGTTTTGCTGAAAAGACTTTCGTGGAGAAATGTATCTTTGATTGTCTTTTGTGGGTGCAGAGTTCTTTTAAAAACTTGGCATAGGTTGGAACTTGCTTGATTGTATCAAGCAGAGGTAGGTTGATCTTCACTTGCTTAAAGGTTTCCATCATTTCCTCTATTTTGGCATGCCCTTTATCAAAAGGGGAAGGTGTTTGCATTGCCCTAGGAAATGGCAAATGTGGGACTGCTCCCTCATTTGCAGCCCTAGCCAACTCATCATCTCCTTTTTTGATTTTTTTTTTTTTGAGGATCATCATTATCCTTCTTATTCAACATGGGTTGCTCTTGTTGTTCCTTCTCCATGACCACTGCTTTTTCTTTTTCTGAAATTTTCAAAGGCCCACAGTCTATTTGATTGTCTACCAACCTTTCACTTCTTAATGTAGTAACAGATTTGGCTTCCTCATGGGATGAAGAAACTTCACCTACCACATATTGTCTCCTTGGATTGTCCATGGGTTGGCTAGGCAGCCTCCCTTCCTCTCTCTTGGCTAAAGCATTAGATAGCTGACCAAGATGGTCTTCTATCTTTTTAATGCTTTGACTATGAGAATGCACAGTCTGAGATAAGGATCCTAAGTTTTGCAATGAGGCCAGAACTTGTTCCTCAAAAGAAGGTGATCTAGCAGCTGGAGGGGGTGCAGCTTGCTACACCGGCTAAGCCATAAGCTGTTGGTATTGAGGCCTTGGGCAGTAATTCTAGTGGAATGGCTGAGCATTTTTGTAAGACATAGGCTGCTGTGGCTGCTACTGTTGGTTTGAAAAACCATCTTGTCTCCACCTCAAGTTAGGGTGGTTTCTCCATTGTTAACCAGCAGTAGGTTATTGCCCAAAAGACTGGGTAGCAGCCACATGCTCCATCACAAAGTCTAAAAATTGAACAGTTGAGGGGCATTCCTCAAGGGAGTGAGTGGGGGACTGGCATATAATACATGCCTCCTCCACTTTAGCAGCCATAGGTGACTCCCATGAGCTTATCAAATATCTAGGTCAAACTGTTCACTTTCCTTTCCAAATCCTTATGTCCACTTACCTCATACATCTTCCCTCTTATGGTATTTTCTGTTACTAGTCTAGGAGTATCCAAGTCCCTCGATAATGTCTCTCTCTGCATGGAGTTCTCACTGATAATGTCAAACAACCCCAAAACCTTAGCAGTTTTATGAGGTAAGTACCACCACAAGAGGCATCGACCATATCCCTGCTTTTAGAGTCAATCCCTTGATAGAATCTTTGAATAAGTTACCATTCAGGGATTTGATGATGGGGATATTTCTTCAGGAGTTCTTTGAATCTCTCCCAAGCTTGGTGAAAATCCTCAGTTGGATCTTGAGCAAATGAGATAATGCCCTTCCTCAATTGGCCTGTATTGGACATGGGGAAAAACTTGGCCAAAAACTGACATTGAAGATCACTCTAGATCTGAATGTTGTTGGGTGGGAGCATTAACAACCAAGTCCTGGCCCTATCCTTTAGTGAAAAAGGAAAGACTCTCATCCTGGTTGCTTCCTCCCCCAAACCTATAATATTGAAGGTAGTGCACAGTCCTAAAAATTCATCAATGGGTTTATATGGGTCTTCTTTGGTCAGGCCATGGAATGAGGGTAGCATTTGGATTATGGAAGACTTGATCTCATAGTTCCCTTGAATAGCAGGGAATTGAATGCAGAAGGGGAAATTGTAAACCCCTGTTGCATTGAATTTCTTCAAGGTTCTAGGTTGCTGTTGCTCACCCATTTCAGCAAGTCCAGATGCAGCAGATGTGGGTGAAATTTATTTAGTCCTAAGAAGTCTTTCAACCTCTGGATTTAATAGAACGATATGAGGATTGAGAGTTCTCCTTCCAAACATACACCACTCATAATCTTAATGCACACACAATGCAAAGCCAATTTAACACAACAATCAGGAATCAACACAATGAATTCATAAATCTACAAATGCAGAGATCAGAAAATAAAAGGAGTAGAGGGATGCAAACTTTAGCACAACCTCTAGCAAAATGCTTCTAGTTAGCAACAACTTCTGCTCTGAAGAAATAACAAAAACTTTCAAAAGAAGTTAGTGAAAATTTAAACAGTCTATTAAAGATCTATAATCTATACTAAAATAAACTTAGATCTACAAATTTTAAGCACACAAATCCTCGGCAACAGCACCAAAAACTTGTTGGGATCTTGCCTTGTGTTTAAAAGGGGTTTAAAATCAGGCAATTAAAGAGTCTATAGATGGCACACACCAAGGCAGGCTCACACACAGTCCTGCAACTATTCAGGGCCGCTTGTAGCAAGTTTTAAAAGAAAGTAAGTAAGGGTATGTCCACAGGGAAATGTGTGTCAAAATTAGGCAAATCTCCAGATCTGTGGTAGATCTGGCACCTTTCCTAATGCTAAAATAGTAAAAGAGAGAGGAGAGGTTTAAGGGATTGTCACTACTAAATTAAACTCCTAAAACAAGTAAGATTGCAGAAATGGATGTTAGGATTAAATCCAGAGTACAGATCTTGTAGTGAAGGGGAATTAAACACAGAAAATGGGGAGAAGCAGCTTGGAGTTTGGTCTTGCTGCAATTAGGTTGAGTTGCTAGGTTACAGAGAGTTTAGAGTACACCAATCACTCATCTGGCCATAGGCATAGTTGTAAGCTAGAAGAATCTACTCTAAACCAAAGGCTTCAACTGATCTTAAGGGTATGATCTGTCACCTTTAATGGTCATAGATCATCCTAGGGACATCCTCCAAATCAAAGGATTAAAGTAGAAGAATCTAATTTAGACCAAAGCTTTGAATTGATCTTAAGGCTATGATCTGTCCACTTTAATGGTTATGGATCATCCTAGGGATTTCCTTCAAAGCAAAGGTTTCAATTAGAGCATTATAACCACTGCAAATGATGTAATTACCAGGCCACAAACATAGGAAATTGCAGGAGCATCAGATCTAGGGAGATCAAATGGCATTCAAGAGGTCTACCAACTAAGTGGGTGAGCTATTCTCATCTACACAAAGCCGATCAAGCACCAAATGAAACTAAAGGAGCTATAGATCTAATTACAACAATTAAACCAACATTACATTAAATTAAACAATGAAATACCCTCAGATTTGTAGTCTGTACATCATCTAACCCTCAATAACACTCTCAATTTTCCCTAATTACAAATTTGACCTCACCCTTTGCTGCTCTCAAGGAATTAGCCAACCATAGTTAGGCTAAAGGAAAAAATTTAAGAATTTCACTGCAAGCTCTCGTTTCTAGAATTGATCCCCAGAATTGATCTCTTCTTATAGCTTTCTCCTCAGCCTCAGATCTAGTTTTTCCCGCCAATCCTAGCTTTTAGAATGATTCTGTTATTCCCTCCTTTATTCCCCTTCTAGAAGGCTCTTTTAGTTTGTTCGCATTGGGGGAGAGCACGTGGGTCGGTTAGGATTTCCCAAGGCACTTCTAGAAGCCTTGTGTCAGTCACCAACTTGCCGCCTGTGCACAACAGCTTTTCTGGGAAGTGTTTAGAATGATTTCAATAGGATGAAGGTAATTTCGATAGGTTGAAATCAAGTACTTTGGTCCTTTCGCTAGGATTTAGGATCCTATCGAAAGGTTTCGATAGGTTGAATCTAGCAATTAGAGCTTCAGCCTCTGCAACCTTCATTTGATGCTTTCGATAGGTTGAAGGATCCTTTCGACAGGTTGAGCTCTTGCGCAATTGATTTCGATAGGTTCTCAGACTTTTTGATAGGTTCTGTTGAAGCTCAAGCGACCATTTGATAGGATGCTCCCTTATTGTTTCTGATTGCACGATAAGTTCTGAATCTTGTCGAATTCTCCCAATCTTCATAATTTTTTCCTTTTTCAACCTTCAGATTCTATCGATAGGTTTTAATAACCTATCAATAGGTTGTTTTCAATCTGTCTTTCCTTTTTTCAACACTGCTTTGTTGTTACTGCCTGTCGCAAGTGGGCATTGGTGTGGGGCCCTTCTGTGTGCCATAGTTGGGTCAGAGCTATGGTGAGAGATGGACCTTCTTGTGGAGCACTTTAGGGTGAATTTCTACACTATAACTGTTTATTACTGGTATCTATAAAACATGCTCAAGCACTTATTAGTTTATTCACAGGATTTTTCACTGCTTAATAGTGGGTCTGGGCCATTGGGCCTTGATGGGTCTGGGCGATTGGGCCTTGATGGGTCTGGACCATGGGCCCTTGATGGCCTGAGACATGAGCCCTTGATGGGTATGGGTATGGGTCATGGGATTTTGGGTCATAGGGTTTTGGGCCATTAGGCCTTGGGATATGTGAGAAATGGGGGTTTGGATAGTGTGGATGATGGGGGGGTTGATGGGGGTCATGGAGGAATGAGGAATGGAGGCTTGATAGGGTATGGGATGGATCCATGGGTGTGTGGTGTGGATGAGAGGAGATGTGCTGGGAGGCCTCCACCAATTGTAGGTTTGAAATATCTCCTCCATCATGGCCATGGAAGGTGGATTAGATGGAGATGGGTTATTTGATGGTTGTGCGGTAAGGATGGGGTGTGTGAAGAGGAATAATTGGGCATGGCCCCGATAAAATTGGGCATGACCCGAGTAAGAGGCAGGATATGAGAGGGGTGGAAGGAATGAGGTGGGGCATTGGTGGATGGAATGGGCATATATGGGAAAGATGTATGGGGCATAGAGGTCGAGAATGAGAGGGGAAAATTGGCCATAGTTTTAGAGAAAATGGGCATGGCTTGGGTAAATGAGAGGGATGTGTGGGGGATTGGATGTGGTATGGATGGATGTGGGTTGGGTGGATGAGAAATATGGTATGTTGGTTAAGGTAGAGGATGGGTTTTGAATGGGTGTGGAAGGAAGGTGAGAGGGGTTGGAGATAGCCATTGATGAAGGCATGGCTTGGGAGAAAGACGAGAAATTTGGATTTTGGGTATTTTGGGAAGTGATGGAAGGGAAGATAGGGGCACTGAACGGGCCGGTTATGGTGAGGGTTGATTGGGCAAGGGGTTTGGAGGTAAAGGCTTCTTGAGTATGGGAATGGGTTGGAGAATGTGGCGGGGATGAATCAGGATTGGTATAAGTCGGGTCCACGACCCACGACATATCTCAGTATCGGGTTGGGTACAGGTGCCTCAGATGGGGCCCGTAAAGATTCCTCCTTCTTCCCCTATGGGATGACGGAGGGTACAATGATACCGTTGTGCCGGCACCAATTAAGACTCTATTTTTAAATTTTATTTTTAATTTTTTTGAATTTTTGTAAGTGAAAAGAAATGAGGATTCCGGGGCCTTTTGAATTCCCTTCTCGAGTGGCTCCCGTATCCTAAATAAGTCCCATGGCAATGGTTTCGAAGCGCTTCGAAAGAATCAATGGGGAAGCCCTTGATCTATTGAAGGCATAGAAACTAATGCAAATAGCTCGATCCTCTTAAACAAATAAAAAAGTAGTCACCTTCTTTTGACCGGTCAAGGGCGTATTGGGTGTCGGAAATTGCGAGGCCTAAACAGAGGCACTAAACTCACTAATCAAGGAGTTTGGGGGGTGAAATAGGCCACAAATCTGAACTGAAGTTGCTCAAAACCAACCTGGCGCAACTGATAGTGGCACTAGAGAAAAAAGTCCCAAATTAAAGCTGGCGCAACTAATAGTGGTGCCCGAGCAAAATGGCTCCCCAGTTTATTTGACAGCAGCTAGCTTAGTCCGAAATGGATCTCCAAATTGGCTATTTGTGGAAGCTAGGCTTTCGGGGATTGACTGTTTATATGATCCGCTCTCTTCCTCACCGAACCTATGGGTTTAGAGGCCAAATTGGGTTCAGTATCACTCTCTTTTTCTTAGGTTTTAAGCTTGGCAATGAGAAAGTTATCCACCTAATATACCTCAAGTGCCAACACTTTTCTTAGGTACTAGGTGGGCTGAGACTTTTTCGGATCATCACCACTAGGGGCTGCCACTGTTCTATGACTCGGATGGTTGTATGTGTGCCTAAATAACCCAACCCTTGAAAATCTATCCAACAAAAATCAATTTAAATCCCCTTTGTTGGTTCAATTTTATTTTTCACTTTTAAGGGAATTTTCTTAAGTTCAAAGACCGGGGTGATGATCCCGTGCTGCCCCTATGGGCCGGCGTTCACTAGCAGAATATGATTGCAAAATTAAAAGTGCAAGTAGGCCCGCCAAACGGCTATGGCACTTGAAATGATGAAAATGTAAGGAATTTAAATGACAATGCTCAAGTAGACCCGCTGATCGGCTAAGGTGCTTGAAATAACGGAAATGTAAAGAAATTTAAATGACAATGAGCAAGTAGGCTTGCCAAACGGCTAAGGCTCGGAAATGATGTAAAAGTAGGGGTACGTAAAATGACGTAATCGGAGGGGTGAGTTAAAAATAAATAAAAAATAGCAATAAAGGTTAGTAAAAATAAAAAACAAAAGGTCAACTTCAAGGGGAACCTCTACTAACTACTCCCCAGCAGAGTTGCCATCTGTGCAACCATGGGATTTTTGACGATCCCATCGTGATGATTGATTCGCCACCTGAAGCTTTTGGTGATCCGGGAAACCTAGATCAATTTTATAAGCACCGAAGTACCACAAATATGACTCTGAATCTGGTCTACGCCAAAGGCTCTTGGGTAGGGGCTTCGCTTATCGATTGGGAAGGTTTTAGGCACCCAATCAACCCGCTTAACGCTGTGTCTACTTATGGCCAAAGCAAAAAAGAAGTGAAAAATACATATAGGTCTTTCTCTTGCCCAAGGGGCATTAAAATCCTATTTGTGCCCCTCCATTCCTACAAAAAATTTGATGGCGTAACGGCACAAATGTGAGGATGATGGAAAAACCAAGAAGGTAGAGGAATAGAGAGGAGAGCCGGAGCTCTCGGGCCCTTGTTGCACCACTGTGGAGCCTTGCATTGGCTTGCTTCGGCGAGCTTTTGATGGCTTGTATAGCTTGATGATTGATTCTAACACATAGGGTGGGCAGCTAAGAGGTAGAGAAGGGAGGCTGAGGGGTAGCACACACCTAAACTAAAGCTTTTTGATGGAAGGCTAAGCTTTTTTGAAGGTTTGAAAGTTCTAAAATTTGGATGAAAAGAGTGCACTAGGGGAGAGAGAGATGGGACTCCTTAATCTCTAATTTGCAATTTTTTTTAAGCCTTTATAAAGGGAGGGGTGCCTCTCTTTTTATAGGACAAATAGAGGTTAGGAGGGTGCTCAGAGGCTAATTGGGATTAGCAATTAGGTAATGGGCAATCTAAGGATTCCTAGGGTTTTTGGAGGGTGGGGCTTTAAACCACTTAAGATGTTGTGCATAGATAGTAAATGGGTGCAAAAGAACTAGCAAAACACACCCCAAAAGTCAAGATGGTCAACAAGTCAAATCCCAATCTCGAAATTCGAGGTAAAAACCCATAGTTATTGTTCATATGCCTAGCACAACTATTAGTTGCGCCAAGCATATGTACAGTAAAATAGTAATCCATAGTGGCTTTGGGAAGTCGACTGCCTACGGGGGACCCACCTTAATTCTAGCGCCACTATTAGTTGCACAAATCCCTAGGGGGGCTCCACACTATTTACCATTTTGCCCTTGCTCTTCGAAATACAATATCTTCTTGTGTACAACTCTAATTGGGGTGATTCTTAGCCCGTTGGAAAGTTGAGGACTTCTACTTTTTAATGGTATGATCTTTAATCATAGTAGAAGGTCATAGCTAGTCCTAATGCACCACTCTTCATCCATTGCTTGGGAAAGATAGGTTTAGGTCCGAAATTGGTTTGAAGGGTCGGGATGGGTTTCTAAGGGTTCGGGAAGGTTCCTAAGGGATCTAAGGTGATTCCTAAGGATTCCATGCATGCCATCAAAAGCTCAGAGATGTGCCTCTCTCAAAATGTGTTTCAATCGGGCATTGGGCCAAATTTGGGTGTCTACAAGTTTGTACAAAATGACAACTGAATAAGAAATGAAACAAATACATAAAACTCCAAAATATAGTTTGAATTCAAATCAAGATCTATGTGCTCCTCTGCTCTTTCTTTTCCTTTCTTGACATTTTTAGCCTTGGCAGCACCGGCTTTAGTCTTTGAAGCAGTTTGTTTCTTATTCTTGGTGCTGCCCCGTGGTGGTTGAGGCTCCTGAATTTTAATGCCTTTAGCTCCTGGTTGAGGCTGATCATATTGAACACGAGGAGTTTATAAGCTCAAGACCCCGGGCCTTGAGAGGATGATGCTTTAGAAATGTTATCTCGAGCAGATCTCAAGCAGATTGTTTTAATTGCATGATCCTGTCGCTGCTAGGTATAGTCTTTAGAATAAATAGCCCAAGAGGATGTATTAAGTGTCTGATCCTCTCGAGAAACAACTAACTCTCCTAAAAATAGGTCTCAAGAGGATGCTTTACGTGTCCAATCCTCTCTAGCATTCAACAATGGCTTTGTCAAACTCGTGGAATGTTTCACTCTCATGCAATAAGGCTCAATGATCCCTATGCTCTATAAATCGACTCAGCACTTTACAACACATCAACACATACTTAATCAAAAGTAGACAGATGGAAACACACTATTGTACAAAATTTTAAACTACTCTGACACATATGGTATAAATAGTATCAAGACCTAGATCACAAATCAGTTTGGAGGTTCTTGAAGACTGATGGTCACAGAGGGCTCCACAACATTTTTAACACATGGTTTGAGCCTCTGGCCATTGACCTTCATGGTCCTTCCAAAGTTAGGGTCCGTGATCTCAACAGGTCCAGAATAAGATAATAAATGGGCCATCCCATCTAGACCTCAGCTTACCTGGAAATAACTTTAATTTTGAATTGAATAGCCATACCTTTGCACACTCAGCAAACTCCTTCCTAAGAAGGTTCTTGTCATAAAAGGCTTTAGCTTTCTCCTTCCAAATCCTTGCATTTGCGTAGGCATCAAGTCTGAGTTCTTCCAATTCAGAAATTTGTAGCATGTTGTTGATACCAGCAGAAGTTAGATCCAAATTCAAAGCTTTAATGGCCCAATAGGCCCTGTGTTCCAACTCTACTAGTAGATGAAAAGCTTTGACATGTACAAGCCTAAAAGGGGACATCCCAATAGGGGTTTTATAAGCAGTCCTATAAGCCCATAGTGCATCATGCAACTTTAGACACCAATCATTCCTATTTGTCCTAACTATTTTCTCTAGAATATGCATGATCTCCTTGTTGAAAATTTCCACCTGCCTGCTAGTCTGCTGGTGATATGGAGTAGCAATTATGTGTGTAACAAAGTACTTTTTGAGCAACCACTCAAAGTACTTGTTACGTAAATGACTCCCCCCATCACTGATGATAGCTCTGGGGGTGCCAAACCTTGAGAAAATATTTTCTTTCAAAAATTTTAGGACAATTCTATGGTCATTGATTTTTGTGGCAATGGATTCCACCCATTGGGAAACATAATCCAAGAATAAAATTAAAACTCAAGGAAGGAGGGAAAGGACCCATAAAGTCTATCCCCCGGACATCAAATAATTCTATCACAAGGATGGGCTGCAATGGCATAGAATCTCTTTTAGATATGCTCCCCAACCTTTGACATCTCAAACTGGCTTTGCAGTGCTCAAATGCATCCTTGAACAAGGATGGCCAGTAAAATTTAGATTGGAGCACTTTAGCAGCTGTCTTTTTACCCCCAAAGTAATCTCCACAGGTATGTTCATGGCACATTGTCAGAATACTGTGGAATTTGCTATCAGGGACACATCTCTGCACTATCTGGTTTGCACAACATTTGTTTAGGTAAGGATCCTCCCATATAAAATATTTGACTTGAAAGAAAAACATGTCCTTGTCTATCTTGGGGCAATGTGGGGAGATCTTTTCAACAGCAAGGTAATTTACTATGTTTGCAAACCAAGGCAGGTTTAAGTTGATGGCAAACGTTTGCTCAGTAGGGAAAGAATCATTTAGTGGTGTTGCAGCACAATCATCAAGCATAATCCTAGACAAGTGGTTAGCCACCACATTCTCTACCCCTTTTTATCCTTCATCTCAAATTCAAACTCCTACAGGAGTAAGATCCATCTTATCAACTTGGGTTTTGCCTCTTTTTTGGACAACAATTACTTTAGGGCAGAGTGGCCAGTGAAAATCATAATTTTAGACCCTAATAAAGAAAGTCTAATTATGTCCAAAGCAAAAACTACTGCCAGAAGTTCCTTTTCAATTGTTGTGTAGTACAATTGAGCATCTGTCAGTGTCTTGCTTGCATAATAAACTACACTTGGTAGTTTCTCTCTTCTCTGCCCTAAGACTGCACCAATGCAAAAGTCAGAGGCATCACACATTAATTCAAAAGGTATAGAATAATCTGGGGCTTGGATAACCGGGGCAGAAGATGAACAATGTTTCAATACCTCAAATGCACTCAAGCATGCAGCATCAAACTCAAAAGGCACATCTTGACACAACAAGTGGCTTAATGGTTTGGAGATCTTGTTGAAATCCTTGATAAATCTCCTATAACAACCTGCATGAGCTAAGAATGATCTGACCTACTTCATAGTTTTTTATGGAGGTAGGTGTGAAATCAGATCAATTTTCGCCCTATCAACCTCAATTCCCTTCTGGGACACCACATGGCCAAGAACAATTCCTTGGGTGACCATGAAGTGGCTCCTTTCTTAGTTTAAAAGTAGATTGGTTACTTCACATCTTTGGATCACAAGTGAGAGGTGGTGCAAACATTGATTAAAGTCATCCCCATAGACTGAAAAGTCATCCATAAAGATTTCCAAAAACTTATCCAACATGTCAGAAAATACAATATACATGAATCTTTGAAAAGTGGCAGGAGCATTGCACAATCTAAATGGCATCCTTCTGTAAGCAATGGTGCCAAATTAATAGGTGAAGGTTGTCTTTTCCTGATCTTCAGGATACACTAGTATCTGGTTATAACCAGAATATCCATCAAGACTATAGTACTAAGCCCTTCTTGCCATCTTACCCAAGATTTGGTTAATAAAGGGCAATGGAAAGTTGTCTTTCCTAATCTTGGAGTTTAATTTTCTGTAGTCAATACAAACTCTCCAACCAGTGATCTCCCTGGTTGGCATCAGCTTTCCAGACTCATTTGAAACTACAGTGATGCCAGATTTCTTAGGTACCACCTGGATAGGTGATACCCATTCAAAATCTGAAATTAGATAAATCACTGCAACATCAAGTAGTTTTACAATCTCTTTCATCACCACTTCTTATATATGAGGATTCAATTTCCTCTGCATCTCCCTTGATAGTTTGGAACCCTCTTCCAGGTGAATTTTATGTATACAAACTGAGGGATCAATTCTCCCTAACTCTATAATTGTTCATCCTATTACTTTTTTATGCTTCCTGAGGGCACAAAGTAATTTCTCCTCTTCATCCACAGTAAGAGAAGAGGAAATAATTATTGGTAGTTTATCATTCTACCCTAGGAAAGCATACTTGATAGATTTGGGGAGCGTAATTTGTAAAATTCCTATAAATAGACCCCCTTACCTCGACTCAAAAGGACACAACAACGTCTTCGAGATTCGAGTTTCGAGTTCCTTGCCTTCGAGAGTAAGATTTCGAGATTCCTCTCTGCAGACCCGACCTTAGGTATAATTTTCCTTCTAGTTTTTAATTTTTGGTTCTAATTCTTAGTTTTTAGTTCTTAGATCTCAGATTTTAACTATTAGTTTTAATTTTCAGTCTTAGGCCGTAACACCTTTTTCAATCTGTATTTTAATCTCTGGTTCTAATTCTTAGTTTTCTAGAACCATACCTTAATTCTATTCGCAATTTGAAATTCTTATTTCTACCCCGAAATCTCCAGTTTCAGTCTAATCATTAATCTCTGGTTATAGTTCTTAGTCCCTAGAACTAGTCCTTAATCATACGGTCAGATTTTTCTGATTTCAGTCCCGATTTTAGTCTTTAAATTTTAGATTCTAGTCTTAATTTACCGATTCCTTATAGTTCTAGATTTTAAATCCTGATTTATTAATCCATAATTATAATCCAAAAATTATTCCCTTTTCAATCCAAAAAATATAGTCTTATAGTTCAAATTCAGTTTACTTTAGTCTTAGCCACCTGATTTGCCCAAGGGAGCTTATGGAGGGTACTCGGGAACGGGGCCGATCCTCCTTAGCATAGCGGGCCGAAACCCCTTTTTTTGAATTTTCAGTAAAATTAGTATATTTACTTTAATTAGAGTTTTAATAGAATTACTATATTTTTAATTAATTTGAGTTTCAATAGAATTAGTATATTCCTAATTAGTCTCCATAGAATTAACATATTTGCACTCCTAATAGCACTAGGAGACTCAATTGACTAGATTTCTAATAAGATTAGGACACTTAAATTAATTAGACTCATAGTAGGATTAGGAGACTCAATCAGATTAGGATGTTAATTAGACTTCTATTAGAAGTAGGAAAGTTAATTAGACTAGGATTAAAAAATAGAAAGATAAGAAAACAACTAAAGTTAGAGTAGTACTAGGCATCTCATAATTAACTAGACTCCTAGTAGAATTAGGATACTTGAAATTAATTAAACACCTAATAGAATTAGAACACTTAAAGTAATTGGATCCTAGTAGAAGTAAGACACTAGAAATAACTAGACTCATAACGAAATTAGGAAATTCAGTTTAGTTGAACATAATTAAGAGAGTTACTCAAACTAAAAGCAAAAGACCAAAAGAATAGTTAGAGTTAGGACAGTACTAGGAATCCTATGCCTAATTAAACTCCCAGTAGAATCAGGAAACTTAACTTAATTAATCAATGCAATAAAAGGAGAATAGGTTATCAAGACATCTAAGCGAACCCAGTGCTGCTAATGTTGGCAGGCCGACGATTCAGTAAAAAAGGAACCCTCACCTCCTCACAAGCGTGATCAGTGACGTATTGTAGTATCGATAGATATCTGCAGCTAGTGATCGCAACGAACCTGGTATTTTCATCACGAATTTACCTCTTTAACTTTAGCACTTATTATTTACTAAATAATCACTCAACCACACATTGCTTGAGTCCACTTGGGATCGAATTGGGACACTAATTCCAGGGACCGGAAGGAGCCTAGAAAAAGTGCGTACCAACAAACTGGCGATCGCGATGGGACCTCTTATTGTCAAAGTCGTTCTTACCAAGATACTTAGTTTTATTTTATTGCAGTTTATGTTCTTTTAACTAGTTGCAAACAAATAAATAAAATAGAATATATGAAAAAATATACAAAATAAAATAAAATAAATTATAAAAAAATTAATAATAAAATAAAAAAAAGCGAATAGTATATGAACCTCCACCAAAGAATCAAGATGTCCGGGATACAAAGATTTAGGTTATAAGATCCTCCGCTATGGGGATACCACAATAATCCCGTTTACAAGGAAGAATCACCCCACGATTTAAAGCAACAGCCGAAGATCAACATGGCAGGTGACCAAGAGAATCCCTTTTCTACTTCGAACCCTAAGAATAACCATAGTAGAGGGGAAAGCTGTAGTGGACAGAACCTCACGGCCCGACAGATCGTAGAGCTCAGCTTTTAGAGAATACAAATGGGAGATGATGACGCTGAAGAATTGTTCTGAGGATTAGCCGCCGCATATGAGACGGTCATGGGACGAGAAGAGTCAGATGAACGAGAACGATGAGAGAGCGAGAGGTCGCCACCTACGCCAAGCACGATATCTGCCCACGTGTCACTCCTAAGATCGGCCGCTCGCACCCTCTTCAACGAAAATTCACAAGACAGAGCTCACTTGCGGACTGCCCAAAGAGACGCAACTGTAAGAGTCTAAGATCTTCCTAAGATGCTTGACGAATATATGGCTAAGAAGGTTCACCTTAGCCTCTCATTCGGAATCGACAAGTTTTATTGAGAACTCGAATTGAACTTACCAACAGGATTTAAACTGCCAAAATTCAACAAGTACAATAGTATTGGGAACCCAAATCACCATCTGACCCTTTTCTGCAATGACTGTCGGCTCATACGCCATAATCAAGGGCTTCTCATCCACTATTTTCAGCGATCATTAGAAGGAGAAGCTCTAGACTGGTTCGTAGGACTACCGTTGCATAAGATAGATACATTCAACGACCTAGCCGGTCAACTCCTCGCCCAATATAAACACCTGATCCAAGAAACGGTCAGCCTTAGCGATCTTATGGCCCGAAAGCAGAAACTTGATGAAGAGTTCGCTGATTTTGTCGCAAGATGGAGGAAACTTACTACTAGAACTAGTACCTCAATGAAAGAGAAAGACTCAGTCGACATTATTATTGACAACACTAGAGAGCCCTTAAAAAGTACACTCGTTATAAGTGACTGCCACGATTTCACAATATTTAATTCTCGAGCCTCTCGTTTGGCATGACACATTAAAGGCGGGGACCTCGCCCTATCTATATTTACATCAAAAGTAGGCTCTTCAGGCAAATCAAAGTCAAAAAACAATAAGAAAGCATTGGGAACTGAGCTAGTTAATACTGTTGCCAATCAGGGACAAAATTTAGGAAACGAAAACTTTCAGCGAAGGAACTTCAAACAGAACCAAGGCCAGCAACGATACACAAATCAAAACTAGGGCCTAAATCAACAAAGATATCTGAATCAAAACCAAGGCTAGAATCAAAATCAAGGGCAATATCAAAATAGGAACCAATATCCCAACACTTACAAAAACTATAATACAACGCAGAATCGGCCCGCCAACACCCAGAACTACAACAATATACCTCCGGCATAAAACTTTAACCAACAAACTAGGGACTCCTACCAGCCGAGATAGGAACACTATCATCCATTGCCTGATACCATTCCCAACATTTTTCATCTCCTTAACACCCAGAACCTTCTTAGATTTCCCCAAGAATGACCCCAACCATGGCCGGCGAACATGGATTATAGCAAGTATTGTGCCTTCCATTGATTTGCGGGACATAATTTGGAAGACTGTTGGGTCCTCCGAGACGTAATCTATGAAATGAATGATCGAAACAAAATCGATTGGCTAGCACTCAGGAACTCTAACCCCAACGATAACCAACCACCGTAAAACATGGGGATTATTAACAATCCAATGCCATATCCCAACCAAGGTGGACTAGCCCACGTCACTATGGTAGACCTCCCGGTCGACCCTCTTTCCAACCTTCCAACTTGATCACCCGCCTCCAACCTGTTAGCATCCCCACTAACCCCGTAAGAATTTTCTGAGCCCCACATCCCTTGACCCTAATTACACGAATCGCCCCTCCGAATCCACTTCTCTATTTGAATTTCACTAAGGTATGAGTTCAGTCCTTCAGGGCTCAAAGACCCTTCCTTCATAGTCACCCGCCAGAACCTCCAACCCCAAAGAATCCCGATCCAATGTCGTAACTACTTCCCTCATCCGACTCTGAACCAGAATACGAGGACCATGTCCTTCAAACCACAGAATAGAGCACAATATGGGTAGACAGTGTCACCAAGAACACTGTCAGTCGACAACGTTAGAAGACAACTTGAGAACGCCCATCTGCGATAGAGACAAAACGTTTAAAATAAGAACCGGTCAAAGAAGAAATGTTGATCTCCACCTTTTTGGAGGAAGATGATTACACATAGTACCTCCCACCCTGGAGTGGCGTGGCACAAATATGCATCCCTTCTTCGAATTTCACCCCTTTCGCGCCTAACACAACACTAATACATCGGCACCAAGCACTGCCTAGCCTAGTCAATAACCAACTTGCCCAATCCTTAAATATAGAACTAACTATCCCCCACAACCGTTTCCTCGAGGTAAGGAGCCTATAATGTACAACCACCGAAAAGAAATGTAAGAGAAAAAGAGACTAACATACCTCCCTTGCCTCACATTATTCCTCCACCAATTCCCGCACCACAGCCTTCCCAACCACCCGTACAAAAGGCTCACCGGCCAGGTAAAGAGGTTACACTCGAAGTAGGACAAGAGTATGATCTCCTACAGCATCTCTAGAAGATCTCAACCCAGATATCAATCCTAGAACTCATCAAGAAGTTGCCTGATCACCATCGACTACTAATCAAGACATTAGAAGACCCACAAGTAGACGAAGATACTATCCTAGGCGAACTACATCAAATTGCCTCAGTCATGGCACAACCTCCAGTACTTACCTTCATAGATGCAGACATGCCTAAGGAATCACTCCGAGAAAGTTCGGCTCCCATATACTTAACAATTATAATAAGGGGATTCTCTGTACCCCATGCACTAGTCGACACCGGAGCAGGACTCAATATCTGTCCTATCACTACACTAAAGATGCTCAAGTACATAGAACAAGACAGTAGGCCCTCAGCCCTATCCCTCATAGCCTACGATGGCTCACGTTGTTTCATTAAAGGGGCTATCAAGCTTCAGGTCCGCGTCAGACCCGTAACAAAGGACGTCACCTTCCATGTATCTAACTCCCTAATACTTACAATCTTATCCTAGGTAGGAAATGGTTAGAATCCATAAAGGTTGTGGCATCCACATACCATCAATGTGTCAAGTTTCCATATGAAGATTCCATTATCCACATATACGTCGACGCTCCTCTCTAGGAGATAGACATTGATTACAAAGCGAGTATCCCTACAGCCCATGACTTCGTGTTGAACATAGGCCACATCAAGAGGACACGAGTCCTCAACGAGGCAACCGTCCCAGATGTCAGCCCTCCTAGCCCTCCTCCGATGCATCGACCGAAATTAACAAGAAGAAAGATCGGCCCCGTCCTCACCAAACTCTATGACCTAAATCCTACTATGACAAAAGGGTGGGACCTCATGTACCAACTAGGATACATCCCTCACACCAGACTTTACAAGAACAAGCAAGGCCGCATAGAGCCTATTGTCCTAAAAATAATCTGTAAGCACATAGGATTAGGATACGAGTCAGGCAACCAGTAAACTGATATACTTCCTACCTCATCAAAATGGTCTCTGTATGACCCCGTCGTCTACGAGACTACCGAAAAAGCTGACATGCAGAAATGGAAAGAAATACCCCTTATCAAATCACAGGAAGCCAAGGTTAAGCAAATGGCTAGGACATCCGTGGATCTGACAAACCTAAATGACGCATCGACAAACCACTCGAGAGATTCAGACCCCTGTTCGACACTGAACAATCCACGAAAGAAAGAATGGAAGAATCTTTGGAGCTTAGGCCCAACATAGAAGACTGGGGGTCAACCGATGAGGAAGACTTCCACATCGCAATAGTGGAGAATGAGGGAGAACCAGAATCACACACCCCCCAAACTCCCCAATTACCCCAGCCTCATCTATCCACGGAAGACGACTGGCTCTCGATGTCTAGCGAAGAAGAAGACCACAGGAGGAACCTTACTGACATTGAATTAGAAGATCACCAGAGGGCAGAACGCTCGAAATTGCTTGAGGAAATTAACCGATCCCGGAATGAAGATTCAGGATCTGACGATGAATTTGACTACCGACCTGTACTTCATCATTGACGGTGCCCACCCCGTTGTCCCTACTCGGAGTCCCCGTACTGTAACTTGTGCGCATCCGTCCTGACCTAGTGCGAAAGGGCCATCCTACGAGAAATTCAGCGGATGACCACTGAAGAAGAAACTCACATTGCCCTCATATAGTTTGAGGAGAAGCTCAAACTAGACACTCCCCAATCCTGTGATGCATCGCATCTTCAAATATTTTGGAAATCTCTCGAGGAAGAATGGCGACTGCCACTAAGCGATGATGAAGACCATTAGATAGATCTCTCCGCGCTCAAATTAGCAGAACAAATTAACCAAGGCCTTCAAACATCTCAGACCAGGAAGATGAACTTAACACCAATTCTGACCCCAATCCAGAATGATGGGAATTCCCTTGGGAGTCTCCCTACATCTATTACCTATACCAGCCTCCCTGCCATGCATGTGCGCTCATCCTAACAAACTATGAAGATCAAGGAAGAGAATTCGCTAGCCTCGGGGATCATCAAGAAGACGACCCCCAAGAGGAAGGACAACTTCACTCGTGCCTAGAGGATGAAAGCCTAGCCGATTATGATCTCTAAAGTATTTTCAAAGAAGAATCGGTCAACATGCTAGAAGAAGCGAGGATATCGGCAACGCCACCACTAGCGTCGCTCATCCAGAGGATTGCACCTAATGAGGACTACAAAAAAAAAATGCCATACTCAGAATAAGTTTGCATTACCAGAAGAATCACACGAACGTCTCCAACAGCCGTCTCACCCCCTCAACTAGAGGAAACAACTTTATCTGTTCCTTTTCAGGCAACCGACCCTATAATATACTTATTATCAAAAATAATAAAAAAATAGAAAATCTAAGAGACCATAAAAATCTAAAAATATAAAAGCCTAAAAAAGTAGAAAATTTCATAAAAGAGAGGGAGCCTTTCATCCCAAGACCATCCAATGACCCACTAAGGGACCTTTCCCTTAAGGCTATAGGCATCGGTTACATCGGTAAGGGAGTAATAGTAGATATACAGAATCATCCTATGGAGCCTCACTCTGACTTCGACCGGCGCAACCCTACTACCTCTTCCTCACGAAGCCACCGAGCGTCCCGACAAAGCGATAAGCTAGTGATTATACCTGACGAGATGCTCCATGACTTCGAAAGGAGAATCAATAGCCTCGATTTATACCTAACTATGGATATTGCAATCATCAGTTGCCCCAATGAAGGATATTGCAATCATCCAAGCGATAAGCTAGTCCATAGACTCCAGTGTAGCCATTTTGTAGTCTATGGACTCACAAATGATGAAGAAGGGGCATCAGCCACTTAGGAAACACAGGACTTCCAACGGTTCATCATGCACTTTGATGAGCAAACCCAAGCTACCACAAAACCCATTGAAGAAGTTAACTTCGAAATTGAGGAGAAAATTAAGAAGCTACTAATCAGCATAACACTCAACCCCAAGGAACGACAAGAGATTATCCAAGTCCTGTAAGACCGCCTCAGCTCTTTTGCATGGCCCTATGAAGACATGGCTGTCCTAGACCCATGCCAACTAGAACATCGTCTGGTCCTAGAACCCAATGCGAAACCTGTTAAGCAGAAACTCAGAAGGATGCACCCACAAGTAGCACTTCAAGCCAAAGAGGAAGTTGACAAATTACACAAAGCAAAATTCATCTGAGTCGTCCTCTATCCCAAATGGGCCGCCAACATAGTACCTATTGCCAAGAAAGACGACAGAGTTTGGGTATGCATCGACTTTCGAAACCTCAATTAGGCATGCCCAAAAGATTACTTCCCACTCTCGCACATTGACACTCTAGTCGATAACACTGTCGAACATGAGATGCTATCCTTTATGGATGGCTTCTATGGGTATAATCAGATTAGACTAGCAAAGACCGATCACGAGAAGACTTCTTTCACCACACCATGGGGAACTTATTGCTACGTAATCATGCCTTTCGATCTCAAGAACGTAGGAGCCACCTATCAACGCGCCACGATGGCTATCTTTCATGATATGATTCATAAATGTGTGGAACTCTACGTTGATGACATATTAGTGAGGTCCCAAACACAGGCAGGACATGCTGAAGCACTCCGACTCGTGCTACAAATATCTGAGCAATATCGACTGAAGATGAACCCAAAGAAATGCATGTTCGAAGTCACTCTCGGAAAACTACTCGGCTTCATAGTCAGCAAATGAGGAATCGAAGTCGACCCTGTAAAAGTCAAATCCATCCTTGAGATGCTACCTCCCAACAACATCAAAGAATTACGAGGCCTGATAGGAAGATTGCAATTTATTAGAAGATTTATCTTCCAGCACTCAGACAGATGCGACCCTTTCTACAGACTACTCAAAGGAGGAGTTGAATACAAGTGGGATGACCAGTGTCAGCAAGCCTTCAACAGCATCAAGACGTACCTCCTCAATCTGTCGGTACTATCACCGCCAATCCTTGAAAAACCCTTGATCCTCTATGTGTCAGCCAATGAGAAAGTGATGGGGGTAATCTTAGGACAATATGAAGAAAACGGCAAGAAAGAGAAGGCCAATTACTACCTTAGTAGGACGATGGTCGAATACGAGCGAAAATACACTCCAATGGAGAAAACATGCCTTGCACTAGTATGGGCCTCGACGAAACTATGACATTACTTTCGAGCACATAGGATATTAGTGTTAGCACGCATGGACCAGCTGAAGTACGTATTCGAAAAGGCCGCCACATCCAGAAAAATTGCTCGTTGGCATATGCAATTATAAGAATTCGACATCACCTATGTTAAGTAGAAATCAATCAAAGGATACGAAATTGTCGATTACCTCGCAGATCTCCCCCTCCCAAGCAGCGAGATCATACACGCATATTTCCTGTTGAAAACCTACTCACGACTCATCGCGAAGAGCCCGACAAGACCTCATGGACACTCTACTTCGACGACGCTCTCAACAACAACGGGAAAGGCATCAAAATAGTTCTGCTAGGCCAGGAAGGAGTTGCCATATCCAAAGCTTTTCCACTAAATTTCCCTGTCACTAATAATGTCGTAGAATATGAAGCCTTCATAGCTGGACTACGAGCAGGGTTGCAATTGGGCGTCAAGCAGCTAAAAACCATCGACGAATCCATGCTCGTAATAACACAAGTCATCGGAGAATGGAATACCAAAGAAAGAAGACTGATGGCGTACTTGGAAACAACTCAATACCTGATAAAGAAGTTTGAGAAAATTTCTTTCACACACATCCCTAGACTAGAAAATGAGCTTGCAGATTCCCTCACCACATTAGCCTTAGTCATTCAGATACCAATCGGACAAAGCACAAAATCCTTTTTCATCGAAAAGCTAACAGAACCCGCACACGAGGTAGCATGGACAGTTAAGTAGGAGCTACCAACCGTCCCTGAGACACAAGAATGAAACAAAGTAGTCATGCCAGAAGACCATGCCAAAAAAAAAACCAACGTCGTAACCTTCAGATTCGAGAAATTACCCACCGACGATGGACAACCATGGTACTTTGACATATGGAATTTTCTGAAACATCAACATGTCCCTCCGTATGCAACAAAGATTGAACGAAAGATATAAGAAATCGATGCGCCAGATTCTGCATTTTAGGCAAGATACTATACAAGGAAGCCTTCACTAAAGGAGTACTGCTACGAAGTGTTACGACAGTCGAAGGACGATACATTATCTGAGAAGCTCACGCCACCTCCTGCGGCACTCATGCCGGTAGACAGAGACTTGCAAATCAAATTGTATGACAAGAGTACTTTTGGCCAACGATGATAAGAGATTGCCACCTTTATGTCAAAAGTTGCAAACAATGTTAAGAACACACCATGCTTATTAAAGCTCCATCAGTTTCATTGAATCCTATAACCTCACCATGGCCATTCATGATGTGGGTCTTCGACATCATTGGACCTTTCACGGACACAGTTGGGAACACTGACAAGCACTCGTTCATACTCACTGCATTCGAATGCTAAACAAAATGAGTAGAAGATGAATTCTACATCAGAATCACCGCTTTGACACTCGTGGGATTTATCATTCTAAACATTATCACCCGGTTTGGAGTACCTAAGATTTTTTTCACCGACAACAGACCATAATTCATTACAGAAAAGACGAAGAAGCTATGCAAGAAGTTTGGCATCGATCTACACCACTCATCACCGTTCTACCCTCAAGGCAACAGATAAGTAAAAGCCATGAATAAAACTCTGATTCAAATTTTGAAATGCATAGTGGAGACGAGCAACGAAGCTGACTGGCCTGAATGATTACCTGTGGAACTTTGAGCCTACAAGACCTCTATTCGCACGACCACTGGCCAAACTCCTTACCTCCTAACCTACGAGATGGAGGCAGTCCTACCCTATGAGATATAGATACCATCCTTACAAATTCAACTTGATGATCAGCTATCCTTGTATGAAAGGAGAATTGCTTTGTTCGCCGAGCTAGAGCAACTTGATGAGACGCGTCTAAGGGCAGCCGACCACGCTTAGGTATATCAAAGGAGAGTGGCCAGGGCTTACGATAAGAAAGTTCTCGAGTGAACTTTTTACATTGGAGAGTTAGTCTTGAAGAAAATCATGCCCTCCAAACACACCCATCCAAAAGGAAAATTGAAATCGAACTGGGAGAGCCCATATGTTATAGCAGTTGCTTACCCTGGGAATGCATACAAGTTGGTGAACCAGGATGGGGAAGAACTCCCCAGTCCTTGGAACGCTATGTACCTCAAAAAATACTACCCTTAAACTCTGTGATCATCACATCCCATAGCCAAATACTTATATCTACTGCCCCCATAGTTATCACGACCCATTCAGTGGTCGTACGTCTTCAATTCCTGAAATATCCTTAAGACTTTTGATTTATCGCCCACCTTCTTATTCGGGCAACGTGATCAAACAACTAGTGACATACCTGACCTTTTTCAAAAGCATAAGCAACACCTGAATCTCATTCCCCTACCTCGCCATTGGAGGAGAAGTTAGAGCACAAAAAAAAAGAAGATGCTAGGTTCAATCAAAACTTAACATTCTTTCATTAGCAGGTTGCTTTCAAAAATATATATGCAAAAAAAATAAGGAAATCGAGTGAGTGCAATACGACGAATGAACCAGTCAATGAGCTCAGGGAAGCATAAGTAGGCCATGAGGACATCTCTGGTAACTCTACTAGAAATGTATAAGCGAACTATAAAGGCATCCTTGGTGTTCCATACTACTAGATGTCTTTGTAAGGTGGTGGGAGGAGGATAAACTCCTGCTAACCATAGAATGTGACACCTTGATGGCACCGAAATGTAACGAAGAGCTCAATCATGGGACCCCATACACACTCTGAGAAAAAGACTGTTACTCACCTCTTTTAGAAAGCGTTGGATACAAATTATTCCCCCACATCACTGAGAGTTACCCCTCTTCCAATTTTTTGTTTTTAGACACTAAATTAAAAGCCTCTTGGATATCTCTAGAAATGAAACCAAAAACAAATGAATGACGACTGATGCAATCACCTACTACACCCACCGCACTACTCCAGAATAATGACCACGGGATAGGATGATCACTAACAAAGGTAGACCCCCAATATACAGTTACTGTAACCAAATCAACTCCCCTGGTTCGATGATAGTCTCAAGATATTTCTTAAAAACTAACTCACCAAACACACATGGCCACCTATAGGCCCAAAGTACTTATCAAAAACCCAGGGAAGCTCCATTACACCTCGACACTGGGGCATTTTTTTTAGAATCACGTTAAACGCTCTTGCTTGCCCATAAAGAAGACGCAGAACAATGAACCTATCCTCCAAGAGATGCTACCGGTGATACCACACTACCAATTATGCTACGCTCCTACACTAGGGCATTTTTTTTTCTCTTTTAGTTTTTTGCTTTCCCTATTGCATTATTTCCTTTCCCTTCATAATAGTAATAGTAAAAAAGAAAAAAAAAAGAAAAAAAAGAAAAAGAGAAGAAAAAAAAGAGATAAAATGCACATCTTTCACTACCAGGCCCCGGTATGAGATACCTCCCCCTTGACAGCCAGCAAGGGAGAAAATAAAATTACTAACAGCCATACTCCTCATGTGCACAGACAAAGCAACCTTAAGCTCTTGCTGGGACAATTTAAGTAGCCTCCATGCCCAATGACAGTTGACGGCGCCAAGGACAAACAGATAAAGTACAAGCGGTAACATAAAAGGAATAACTGAATTAGGTACATCTAAACCAAATATATATACATCCAAATTTTCTTTTTACACCCAACATCGGGGGCATCCCTCCTATATGTACAATGAACATGAACAATGAGAACAAAAAAATACACATACACTTCTACTCCCTGCACTGCCTCTGGGATGGTCGCTCACCACTATCCCCAGTATCATCAGCTCAAAGAACGGGAGTCTGATCCTTCGAAAGTGCAAGCCCAGCACCCAGAGTCGGTGGACAACCCTGAAAACAAGGAGGCCCGGCAACTAAACACTCACCTAACTAGTAGACCCCCTCGATCGGGAACGAGGAGGATACCCAGTAAGAAACTCCTGAATAACAAAGTCCTCACAAACATAATCTCTGACACGATCATGTGTCATATGATGAGACTGCGCCATTGAACCCATAGCCCTCGACTCCGATCCAGCATGCTGACCAACCATCCCGCGCACCCCCACTCACACCTCATCAGACAATACTGTAGTCTATTTATGTCGCCTGCATCTCTGCCCGCAGTGTCTGACGCGCCACCTCCAACGCCTCAATCTAATTACCCATGAGTGTGCACGTCAATCAGGTCTACTAGCAGGTCCTCACGAGTGTCCACGTCACCAAGGATCTGCCTCACCCCTGGAGTAGCACATGCTTGTGATACCTCTAGACATGACTCCTCAAGCTGCCAAACCTGCATGTCTACACCAAGTTAGAAGACCAATACATCTATAAGAGAAGTAAAAGTTAAAGAGAGAGAAGTATACCATATCCACCCTCTCCTCAAGGAGACGCTCGACAGTCGCTGTAGTCATCGGATCAGCTAGTGGTACTAAAGGGGCAGCAAATGTGAATGGCTACAATGCAAAACAATAAACACATTAGATGACCAAACCCTAATTAGAAATCACAAATAGATAATGAATACGCTAACTGAGATGCACCTGAGAACGAGCAGGAGCGGACCCCTGAGGAGGAGCCTCAGGAGCAGAGTTTGGTACGACCTACATAAAAGCTAAATAAACTAACATAAGATATGTCAGAATAAAATGAGTGAAATTGCTTGAATGGAATTACACCAAGCAAAAAAAACTATACTTGACTCTCGGGGCGTAGAGAGGCAACAGTCGACTTCCTCGTCCGAAGGTCCTCCGCAACCTGACGTTGAAATAACGCATGACATCAGTAAACTATCAAGCAAAATGAAACATAACACTCGACACCAACAAATTACTAAAACCACATACAGTCAGGCAATTCATGAGATTAAAGGAACTCACCCAGTGCTCTAGCTCGGCCTGAAGCTGAGCCATCACCGGATCCACTAGACTAGAAGAAGCAGCTGAAGACGGATCGAATGTGTGAGCAGAAGCCCATGCCGCAGAAAGCTCCACCCTCTACATTAACAAACACACCAGACCTAATAAGAATCAACAAAGTATTAACAACTGACAAAGCAAGGTAGACATTTATCAATCGATCAATCTCAGATTGTAGACTAGCCTCTACCTCCAGGCCAGCCTGCTGCTGACCACATAGCAGCTCAACCATCGCCGCATGACTGGCAACCTCAACCTCCCTCTTAGACTGACAGAAGAAAATGAAATAGGACAACCACATTAGAAGAACTAGAAACTGAATCAACATAGCGCAAATAACCTGCTAAGTGAACTAACTCACCAGGAGTCGCCGAGTCTCCGCTAGCTGAACCCTCAACTCAACCTCTACTGCCTTAGCCCGAGCGATCGAGGTAGCTAAGGAATGTAACATCTCCTCATCAGGACAAGGAGTGCAACCCATTTGCTCCATCGCCCTATGAAGGGCATCTAACGTTCTGCAGACACCCACCGTAAGATGGCCCTACTCTAATGTCGCAAATCTCTCCCTCAGCGCTGACACCGACTCAGGTCCACTAACCGTGAAAGAGACGCTCCTGTGGAAGGGACATGTGAAGAGGCGCCCACCGCCCAATGCCCCGAACCATCTCAGAAACTCCAAGGCATCTGCCTCATCATGCGGCCCCATCACCCTAGTCTGTCCAGTTCTAAAATCAGCCATATGAATTGCCATCCGTCTCGCGAAGTCCCTACCAAGGGGACCGGTCATCCTCTTCACCACCTTGTGGCAAATCTTCGGAGGGACTCCCTGTGGAAGTCCTAACTAACGTGTCACCTGGGATAGGTGGATCCGCTCCACCTTCTTCAAGTAATGGACCCAGATGCCCACCTCAAAGAAAGGCTGACCAGATCGTATCATTGGCACAACAGTGCCCTCCTCGGCCGCGTACGACCTCCAAATCACCTATAACCAAACAAGCAACCCAACCCATCAGTAAAGTCTTAGAGCCTAAAACCCAAAGCAAAATGGAAAAAAAATGTGTACATTATGATATATACCTGCCCCTCACGCATGTCCTTGAAAAGACCATGTGCGGTCTGAAGATCCGAAGACCAACGTCGATGCCCCAATGCTATCCTCCACACATGCATCCGCGGGAACGTGAAAGTAACCTTCACCATAACACGCGGTCGAAGGAAGATAAAATGATTGTATGCCCAAAACTAGAACACACGAATTGCGCAACACAAAAAAATAAAATGTCACTACAATGAAAGACTAGACAACAAAGATATCATAACACCAACGATTAACTGAAACCTACCTAAAGAAAAGGAAGGAAACCTCCGATCATCGTGACACCTCACCCCCAACGAAAAAGCGACTCGTAGATATGCGCCAATGTGGCCACACCCCAAGAATAAGTAGGGACCTGGTCAGCAAACCCAAGAAGTCTTAAAAAGAACTCGGGTACACACCCTCCAGTCAATGAAGAAAAGAGCACCGCACTAAAGAAGTGCATAAAAAAGGCCCAGAGCACTCAGCCACAGGCTCCTGGCATGCCATCGCCACATAACGTGCCTCGAATAGCACCCTCTGCTCTGAATGATGCCTCGGAGGGATGAACCAACTGGTAAAAGTGTCAAAAAACCATGTTCCTGGACCATCCTTGACCCCAAGCCACTCGATTGATAAGAGACCCCGAGAATCTCCTTGCATACCCTCAGATAATCTCAAGCCATCTGCCTCGTAATCATCTCCCCCTTGAATCGAAGCCTCGTAACCCTATCCTCTGGGGTCGATAGCATCATCCCAACTGGGAAAAGCAGTGCTTGCTATTAAGTGGTGAAAAATGCCACTTTTCACCCTTTAACATGACCATTGATAGACATGTGAGCACACTAATAAGTCTCTGTCGAGTGTATTTTATAGACAGTAATAAAAGATGATACTAATGCAGAAAACCACTCAGGAATGCCCATAAAGGGGCCATCTCTCAACACTAGACAAACCCAACAATAGCACACCAGAGGGTGGCACATCACTGGACCCTTATAGTGCTTGGCTACAACAGAACAAGGCAAAGGAAGTGAAGACAGGCCAAAAAAATCCTATCGAGAGGACATTTCAAGATTTTGATAGGAGCTAAGAGTTGAATTAGAGGAATTCGTGCAGATTGGCGAGGTTTCAATAGGATCTAAAGACAGAAAGAAGAAGTCGTGAGGATTGTGAAAATCGATAGGATCCAAGAGCTTATCGAACAGTCGAGAGAGACAGATTTCATCCTGATGAAATATACCTAAGGAAAAAAGGGAATCTTTTGAAGGGTTCCTAAACCTATCGAAAGGTCTCCAGAACCTATCGAAGGACCGCCTGAACCTAATGAAATAGAGGAGCTGGAACAAGAACCTATCGAAGGAGTGAGAGCCATCATGTCGAAGTCATGGAATGCAAAGCAACAACTTGACGACACGATCTCCCAACCTATCAAAGTACTCCTCCAACCTGTCGAATGCTCCAAATAAAGTGCAGTGAAGATAAAGCTTTAAAGCTCATCCTATCAGAACCTATCGAAGGGATTGGAGAATGTAGTGAAAGGTCCGAAAAGCCTTACTTGAACCAGTCGGAAGCTTCCCCAACCTGTCGAAATCATGTGTAGAACTTCTCAGAAACTCAGCTATGCACACGCTGTGACTTTGTGAGCTACTGCATGCAACCCGAGGCACTTGGTGACCGGCACGACGGTTCTAGAAGATGCCCCAGGAAACCCTAATCGACCCACGTGCTCTAACAGAATCCTAACAAACTCTGAGGACCTTCTAGAAGGGATTCTTGGCGAGAAAAATAGTGGAGAAAGCTATATATAGAGACCCCCAATTGCAATTTGGGGAGATCGAGATCTGAGCCAAATTCTAGAGATTAGAGCTTGTGAAGAAATTCTATTTTCCTTCTTTTAGCCCAACAACAGTTGGCTAATTCCCTTGGAGTAGCGAGGAGAGATGTTAGATTTGTAATTGGGTATGGTTGAGAGTGCTATTGTGGGTTCATTGCTGCACAGACTACAAATCTGAGAGCATATCCATTGTAGAGTGAGTTTGATTACAATGTAAATGTTGTTTGTAATGCTATAATTAGATCTAAAGTTCAATTGGTTTCATTTGGTGCTCGATCAAATTTGTATGGAGGAGTCTGTAGATCAGCTCACCCACTTAACTGGTAGACCTCTTGGATACCATCCGATCTCCCTGGATCTGATACTCCTATAATTCCTTGAGTCTATGACCTTGGAATTGCAGCATCTATAGTAGTTTTAATTATTCTGATTGATACTTCTACTTTGGAAGAGATCCCTAGGATGATCTGTGGCCATTAAAGTGGACAGATCATAACCTTAAGATGAGTCCAAGCCCAGGCTCTAATTGGATTCGTCTGCTGTAAATCCCTGGATCAGATAAAGTCTATAGGATGGTCTGTGACCATTCAAGTGGACAGATCATAGCCTTAAGACCAGTGAGATCCTGTGATTTAGAGTGGAGTCTTCTACCCTGCAGTTGTGCTTATAGCCAGTTGAGGGAATTGTGTACCCTGAACCTCTGCAGCATGATTAATCCTTGCTAATTTCAGTGAGACCTATTTCCAAGCTACTCTTCTCCATTTTCTACTCTTTACTCCTTTCCCCTACGAGATCTAGATTCCCAAACTCGATCCAAGTTAGTTTTCATTTAATTTTAGCTTAGCTTAAGTGACAATCCCTTTCAAACCTCTCCCCTGTCTTTTAGCTAACTTAGCATTAGTTAGGGTGCCAGATCTCTTATAGATCTGGAGATTTGTCACATTTTTTAACCAACCACCCTGTGAACATTCCCGTACCATCTTTTTAAAACATGCTACAACAAACCCTGATTACTTGCAGGTCTGTGTGAGTGTGTTCTGCCTAGTCTTATTAGTGATTTTAGACCCTCTTTGAAGGGAAGGTAAACACCCCAACAAGTTTTTGGCACTGCTGTCAGGGAGGTGTGTTTAGAAATTGATAGATCTAAGTTTTAATCATAAATCTATAGTTGTTTGTTTAATTTTACTAACTGCATTTGTGAGTTTTGTTGTTTTTTAGTATTTTGTGTGCATTTCATCATATTTGAGGTTGCCAGTGAGAGGAGAATTATGCTGGAGGCTGCTCTGTAGTTTGCATCCCTCTACTCCCCTTTTATTTTTTAGATATGTTGATTTTTAGAGTAGTTAGAAAGTTTGGTTGATTCTACTTGTTGTGTTGAGGATCTGTTCTGCATTCAGAATTTGAGTGTTGTATGTTTGATAGGAGAACTCTCTAACCTCAGATTAATCCACTAAATCCAGGGGTTGAAAGACTTCTCAGATCCAGACCAACTACTCCCACATCTATTTCAATTGACTCTATAGAAATGGGTGAGCAATAGCAGCCGAGAACCCTCAAGGAGTTTAATACACCAGGGGTCTATAATTCCCCCTTCTGCATTCAATTCCCAGCTGCTCAAGGAAACTATGAGATAAAATCTTCTATAATTCAAATGCTACCCTTACAAGCACATTGATTAGTTCTTGGGACTGTGCACTAGATTTAACATCATAGGTTTTGGGGAGGAGGGGGAGGAGGCCACCAGGATGAGACTTTTTCCTTTTTCATTAAAGGACAGAGCCAGGACCTGATTGTCCTTACTTCCACCCAACAGCATTCAGTCCTGGAGCGATCTCTAATGTTAATTTCTGGCCATGATTTTCCCTATGCCAAAAACTAGCTAGTTGCGGAAGGGTATCATCTCTTTTACCCAAGATCCAACTGAAGATTTTCATCAATTCTAGGAGAGATTTAAGGAACTCCTAAAGAAATGGCCCCATCATCAAATCCCTGAATGGCAATTGGGTCAAAGCTTTTATCAGGGAATTGATTCTAAAAGAAGAGACATGGTAGATGCTTCCTGTGGAGGCACGTACCTCCATAAAACAGCTGAGGAGGCATGGGAGCTCTTTGATATTATTAGTGAGAACTCTATGCAAAGGGAAACCTTGGCTAGAGATCTAGAGCCTCCTAGGTTGGTGAAGGAGAATACTTTAAAAGGAAAGTTATACGAAGTGAGTGTGCCAAGTGATTTGGAAAGGAAAGTGGACAGCCTAGCCCTGAAATTTGATAGGTTGATGGGAGCAATGCACTCACCTATGGCTGCTAGGGTGGAGGATGCATGTGTCATATGCCAGTCCCTTGCTCTCTCCCTTGAAGAATGCTCATCTGTTGGCCAGTTTCCTAATTTTATATTAGAGCATGTGGCTGCAGCTCAGTCTTATGGGCAGCAGCTTGCTGTTGGGTATCAATGGAGGAACCACCCCAATATGAGGTGGAGACAAGATGCATACCCCAGCTAGCAGCAGCAGCCAATGCCCTATAGAAATGCTCAGCCCTATCGAGAAGGTTATGTCCCAAGGCGTCAGTATCAACAACCCATGGCCCAACCTGTAGCTCCTTCTATGCAGCAATCTGCATCTCCTCCAGCTGCGAGAGCATCTTCCTTTCAGGAACAAGTTCTATCTTCACTGTAGAACTTAAACTCCTTATCCCAAACTGTCCACTCTCACAACCAGAGCATAAAAAAGATAGAGGATCAACTTGGTCAGCTGTCTGATGCCTTGACTAGAAGAGAAGGAGGGAGGCTGCCTAGCCAACCACAGGACAACCCACAAAGACAGTTTGTAGTGGGTGAAGTTTCCTCCACCTATGTGGAAGCCAAATCTGTTACAACATTGAGAAGTCGTAGGTTAGTGGACAATCAAGTGGGCTGTGAGCCTGTGAGGAGCTTGGAGGAGGAAAATGAAGTGATTTATACAAGAACACAACAAAGGCCACCAGTGGTGGGCCTGAAGGAGCAACCAGCTGTGAATAAAGAGGATAATGAGGATCCTCAAGAAAAGAAAAAAATAAAAAAGAAAGAGTCCCCATTGGCTAAGGCTGCAAGTGAGAGAGCAATCCCACATTTGCCATTTCCTAAGGCACTGCAAGCACCTTCCCCTTTTGATAAAGGGCAAGGTAAAATAGAGGAATTGATGGAGACCTTCAAGTAAGTAAAGATCAATTTACCTTTACTTCATGTAATTAAACAAGTCCCAGCCTAAGCCATGTTTTTGAAAGATCTATGCACCCATAAAGTACAGTCTAGGATACACCTATCCAAGGAAGTCTTTTCAGTAGAGAAAGTAATACAAATTTTTTCTATTGCAACCCTAACCAAATTACAAGACCTGGAACCCCCATTATCCCTTGCATCATTGGGGATCACACCATTGATAAAGCCTTATTAGATCTGGGAGCCAGTGTAAATTTGCTTCCATATTCACTATATGAGAAGCTGGGTTGGGGAGAATTAAAGCCCACACATGTGGTCCTACAGCTGACTGACAGATATGAAATGAAACCCATGGGGATAATTGAAGATGTGTTGGTCAGAGTTGACAAATTCTTCTATCCTGCTGACTTTTTGGTGTTGGACTTGGAACCAAGCAAATGTGCTTCTTCCATTCCTGTGATTCTAGGCAGGCCCTTTTTGGCCACTACCAATGCTTACATACAATGCAGGTATGGAATCATGGAAGTGTCATTTAGAAACATGAAGGTTAACCTGAATGTGTATAGCACTGGCTATCAACCCTCTCTTGAAGAGGCTTGTTTTTCCATTAATGCATAAAAGAAGGTGATGCATGAAAATACACATTGGCTGTTGCAGGATAATGCTTGGTTCACAGATGGAAAACTACACTCAGGGGAGGGACACTGGTTGAGGAAAGAATCCATGAAAGGTACTGATCATACAGATGCTGTGGACCTCCCAGATCTTCCGGATTAGCCCCTGCAGTCCAGTATGTACCATATGTATTATAGTTTGTTGTTATTCTAGGTATTTATTTTTCCAGTGAAATTCTTTTCGCAATAAACATGTTATCACAAACATCAGACCATCATTTCAACCTAGCCTAAGATAATGGGAGTTTGTCCATCAGGAAAACAAACTGTAGAGCAGCACAGCAGGGAAGCCTGCGGAATGGTGAAGCTGAGAATGCCTGGAATTATAGTTTTGTGTGGTTTTGGGAGCTGTCGACAGGTCAATTGCACTCTTTGTTAGGTCGCTATATGGCTTTGACAGGACAATTGGTGGTTTCGATAGGTATTGAACATGATCGACAGGTAAACCGACTTCTCAATAGGTCAGCAAGGAAAAAATATTGATTTCGATAAGTTCTGGATACCTATCAGGAACATATCAAAAAGATGAATCAAGTACCCCTACACTTATCGAAAAGATGATTCCACCTATCATGAACCTATCGAATCATCCACTTTAAAAAGCTTTAATTGTCACGCTGACGATAGGATGCATCAACCTATCGAAACCAACCTATTCATCCTATCGAAATCGTATATCATCTTTTAAATACCTATCGACAAGTCATTTTCGCCCCATATTGGTACCAGCTGCAAACCCTAGCTCTCTTCCTCATTTTTTGCCTCCCCCTTCTCTCTGCTAAATTCCACAGAAATCGTCATCTATTCAGTCTGCCACTTTGTCAGTACATTTTGTCGGCACAAGGGAGCATTTTGCCTAGGATTTTAGAGAAATTGGAGCTGTAAATTGCGACATCTGGAAGAAAACCGAGGATTTTAGGGTAAGTTGTCTTTCTGCTTCCCTTCGTCATTTTCCTAGTAATCCCATTCCACGTTTTCACTAGATATTGTTCCATTTTCAAAAGCAAAAATAACCGAATTTGAAGAAATCCTAGCTGACCAGTTTCAACAAACAACTGCTTCCACCCCTAAATCCGCCAAGAAAGCAAAGCCTCCCACCAAACCACCTAGAAAGAGGAAGCTCTCTGAAGGGACACCCAAGAAAGCCCATAAAGCCAAGAAAGCCAAATCCATTAAAATTTAGGAGCCTATGGTAGAAACACCTTTGGAGAGAGCTGCCCCCGCTGCGGATATACCTTTGCCCACCCTTTCAGTTGGGTTAACTACCCCCAATGAATTTGTGGACACTTTGAGTCTTGTCCCTGAGACAGATTTTTACCTAGCATACTTTGCCAACATTGGGGAGTGCCAGGGGACATTCAACTATTTGAAGAAAGAAGGTTTGTTACCCCTGCTTACGCCTTTGAAGGAAATGGTTTATCCCAGGCTGGTGCAATTGTGGTATCAAAACCTGACCAAGAAGGTGGTGTCTGGGACTGAAGATGCACGTGAGATTTGATTGATGATTGGCAGCTGATTATAGACTGCAAAGACATTAGGATGGCTTTGGGAGTCCCATATCGATTTGACTCCACCAGAGCTGAGGGATCACCTATTTGGGCTTCTTTTAGGGAAATGGCGAAACAACTCACAAATGGTGTTGTGGGCTCTGGTGAATCTCTGATGAGAAGAGACCTCCCTCCTACCTTAATACTCATGGACACCATTTTGAGGAAAAATGTCTATGTCACTGGGCATTTGCAAGAGCGGAGGGCCCCATTAGTGGATGCCCTATACTATTGTTCAAATGGGCAATCTGTGAATGCACCCAAGTTGATTTTTGAAGCAATGGTGGACATTAATGATAAGGTGCTGAAAAGGCAAGCTTTTGCAAAGGAAGGTGGTCTCCCCTTCAGTCGACTCATCACATGTCTGTTGAAGGTTGGGAAATTTGCAATCAAGAAAAATGAGCCAGTGGAGAAGGTGACGCCTAAGGTATTTGGAAAGAGGGCATGTTCCACAAGGCTCACATTGCTGCAGAAAAATAAGCCAGCCGGAGTGGAGGAGGTTGACACACCCACGATAATAGTAGCAGATCTCCCTGCTGAAATACCCTCATCCACCCTTCCACTTACCACACCTGTCCCATTACCCACCCCTCCACCAACATTGCTCTTTCCCTTTGTATCAGTTCCTCTTCCAATAGGCCCCATTCTAACCACCTCTGAACCTATTTTACATTCAACCACCACTCAGGTCTTCCCACCTGATATCCTTGACCTTCCTCCATTTTAAGAGCCTACCCCTACCATACCATCTCCACCCAATGACCAAACTCTTCTCCATACACAAGATGTGGACCAGTTCACCACTACTGGATTCACTTCCCTCATGACCTCCATTGTGGAGGATGTGGCTCATGAATACACCCCACTGCCTAACTCCCCACACCCTACCCCCCCGCATTTTAACCATACACCTTCTTCTCCCTTCCATCTTATCCAAACACCTGCCCCTTCTACCCCCACCATGCCTGACACACTCACTCAAATTCTATCCCTCCTCCAGTCCATTCAATCTCAATTAACCATCAACACCACCAACCAGATCCTCATGAGCTCATTCTTCCACTCAATTCAATCCACACTTATCCCATCCTCTTCAGCCCCTCAACCCTCTCACATATCCCCTTCAGCTTCACCCATACCGACCCCACACCCTGCTGCTGCCCAGTTTGAGGAGGTAGCAGCACCAGCCCTCCCCCATACTTTCCTCACCACCAGCCACTTTACCCTCATCACCAGATCTACTTGCCTCTGCAGTAGCTGAATCCCCTCTACTCCCCACCACCTCCCCACCTATTTTCGAAGGTGCCTCCACCCAAACTGATCCTTGTGAGGTCCTGGACTCTTTCACCCCCTCCTCTTCTTCCACTTGACCCCCTTCCTTGCCCATCATCCCCAGATCCAACATCTACATTCCCCCTTTTCTCACCCTACTCTATGCCATGAGAGACAACCCCTTCATCCGAAGAGATGTCCTTCATGGTATGGTAGCCCTCCCAACTCACTTGGAGCTTTCGTATGAGGAAAGGATTGCCCTACTGGAATTAGAGGAGAGGATCCAGCTGCGTGATATCTCGGAAGGATGGAAAGAAATTCTCACTCGTTATCACTCAGCCAAATTGTGTATTGAAGCCCAGACTCCCATTGTTGAGTTTGGAAAGAAGAATGCTGAAAATTTCAAGCAACAAATAGCCAGCTCCAAGGAAGTTCTTAAGGCCACTCAAGAACTTGCTGAAGCAAACGAACTCTATGCTAAAAAGAAGATTGAGGTATTGGAGAGGAAGATTGTTGTGATGCTTTCCCAGCCTTATCAACCAGCTCCTTTGTCTTCGATTCCTCCAGACAAACCCCCCTCCACCCAACCTCCTCCATCCTCTTCTACCACTAATCCTACTGCTCCACCACCTGTCGATGCCCCCACACAACCTATTCCTTCCCCACCTGTACCTTCTCCCCCTCCTCCATCCCAGATTCCTCCTCCTGCCCAATCTTCTCCCACTAAAACCAAGAGGACTCCCGCAAAGTGAAAGATCTCTACCACCAGACCATCCTCTGCTTCCACTCCCAAAAAAGGGAAGTAGCCTGCTACCCACTCTGAAGAGGTAGCCCCCACAAAGCCCCCACCCCCTCCAGTCGCCCCTTCCACTTTGCTTTCCAAGAAAGAGAGACGAGAAGCTGCTGCCCCCTAGGACTTGATGCCTCTGCCCTCTTTCCATCTGATTTTGATTCAGATGACTGGTCCACTCTACTTGCTGCTTCTACTAAAAAGAAAAAGCAACCTGCTGCCCAGCCTGAGGAAGCACCCATGAAGCCCACCAAATAGCCTCCACCAACACCCAAACCTCTTTTATCAAAGGCTGCGTTGAAAAATCATCAAGATTTATACGATTGGCTTGATGATGCATGTAAATAACTGTAGTTTAGTTTTTCTTCTATGCCTTTTGTACATATTTTTGCTGCTTATATAGAAATTTCTTCTTGGTACTGCCTTTCTCTTGTCTTATTTTCTTGTCCATTTTTCCTATGCTATACTCCACTGCTATAAACAATGGGGACACTGTTTAGTTTACGTTTGGCGGTGTGGCATGTATGCCAATAAATTAGTTAATTTCAGTGCAGCCAGGTGTAAAAAGGAGTTTGAGGAAATAAAGTGAACTCTCACCTAATTCAGCAAACTTTTTAGAATTGAAATAAACTACAATTTTAACATTGTTCATGAAGTGAATGTCAACAAATTTTAAAAATAAAAATTTATGTTTAGTTAACCTGAAAGGAGAAAAAAGAAACTGTAAGGATACCCCCCAGAAAATTTAATGGAAGGCCATACCCAGTGAGATTTGGGCCTGAAAAAATTTTCTTTGAAGAGTGTCTTGGCAATTTTTCTACTCTATGGACTGATTGGGTCTAATTTTGCCCACTAGAAGCTAGGCAAACCCGAGTTGAAATAGCTTGACAATATTCATGACATTGAGGACATGAAGTAAGGCCATCCCTTAGACAGTTTGAGCCTAAAATTTTCCCACCTTTGAACTGCCCTTGATACACACCACTTGAGCTTTAAAAACCCAACTTTTCTTTGATAAAAATTAGAAAATTTGAACCCAAAACCCCTGACCTATTTTAGCTCACCCTCAATCTGAGGAATTCAAGAAATAGGAGGAGAAGTGAGGTCCAAGGTTCAAGGTTCGAGGTTTGCTTAAAAGAAGAAGAAAGTATATTTGTAGGCTAGTGTGATGCATAGTTGTGGCATCCCAATCCATAAAAAGAAAAAAAAAAGAAAAAAAAAGAAAAAAGCAAAACAAAAAGAAAATCATAGAAAAAGAATGAGAAAGAGAAGTCATTTCATTGAAAGATTGAAATGAGGATTAGAAACTGATCACCTCAAATATGAAAGTTCAAGACATAAATGGAATTGTACTGAAATGAAGAAGGTACCATGACCACCTCCTTACCTTGTTGATTTCTCAATTTTGAATCCCATTTTACCCATTTTATCAACTTCACCCGTAAGCCACATTACAACCCAATAAAAAGTCCCGACTGATCTAAAATGGATTAAGCTGTCATGTGGAGATGAGTATTTGTTTGATCTATGGTGAAAAGAATTAGAAATTTTCAAAAGTTAGAGCAATGCCTATGCTCATGCTTGCAGTCCTATTTGAGGGCTGTAACTACTCTTGAGCTGTGTGAAATGATGCACCCTTCTATTCTTGTTATGAGTGAACAGCCCTGGTGAGAATTGGGCCAGCCATCCAATTTGACAGGGGTAGTATCAGCACAGAAAGCTTAAATGAATGGTGAGCTCTGCATCAAATTTTTGAAAGACGGGCCTTGACATGAACTGAGGGATGATGGAGAAATTGCAGCAGACTTTCATGATCCAAAGGGATGCTCTCCTTGTTGAAATTCCTTTAAAGGTGCAAGGTGTGAATTCACTTTATCTACTCAAACTCTGCTTTAACCGGTTGCACTATGATTAACTAAATTTAATTGGAGAAGTTTGTGGGTACCTTCACTGAAAACCCTCAGGAGACTTCACTTCTCCACTAGGGATCACCTAGGGGTTTAAAAGGCTTGGTGCATATGCTAAATGCATCTGTGCTCCCTACGAAAGTGGCATTTTTAATTCCTTTTAATTCTCCTTTGCTCAGGAACTAGCAAAGCTTAGGTTTGGGGGTGTGTTAAGTGGTGAAAAATGCCACTTTTCACCCTTTAACCTAACCATTGTTAGACCTTTGAGCACACTAATAAGCCTCTGTCGAGTGTATTTTGTAGATAGTAATAAAAGATGATGCTAAGGCAGAAATCCACTCAAGAATGCCCATAAAGGGGCCATCTCTCAGCACAGGACAAACTTAGCAATTACACACTAGAGGGTAGCACATCATTGGACCCTTAGAGTGCTTGGCTGCAGCAGAACAAGGCGAAGGAAGTGAAGACAGGCCAAAAACATCCTATCGAGAGGACATCTGAAGATTTCAATAGGAGCTCAGAGGTGAATTAGAGGAATTCATGCAGATTGGTGAGGTTTCAATAGGATTTGAAGACAGAAAGAAGAAGTCGTGAGGATTGAGAAAATGGATAGGATCCAAGAACCTATCGAACAGTTGAGAGAAAGACAAATTTCATCCTGACGAAATCTACCCGAGGAAAAAAGGTTTCCTAAACCTATCGAAAGGTCTCCAGAACCTATCGAAAAAGCACCTTAACCTCACAAAATAGAGGTGCTGAAATAAGAACCTATCAAAGGAGTGAGAGCCATCCTATCGAAGTGATGAAATGCAAAGCTATAACCTAACGACACGGTCTCCCAACCTATCGAAGTACTCCTCCAACCTATCGAATGCTTCAGATAAAGTGCAGTGAAGATAAAGCCTCAAACCTCATCTATCAAAACTTATTGAAGGGATTAGAGATACTGGTGAAAGGTCAAAAAAGCCTTACCAGAACCTGTCGGGAGCTTCCCCAACCTGTCGAAATTGTGAGCAGAACTTCTTAGAAACTCAGCTCTGCACATGTTGTGACTTTGTGACCTGCTGCATATAACTCGAGGCACTTGGTGACCGGCACGACGGTTCCAGAAGATGCATTAGGAAACCCTAACCGACCCACGTGCTCTAACAGAACAAACTTTGAGGACCTTCTAGAAGGGATTTTTGGTGGGAAAAACAAAGGAGAAAGTTATATATAGAGACCGCTAATTACAATTGAGGGGAGATCGAGATCTGAGCCAAATTCTAGAGATTAGAGCTTGCGGAGAATTCTATTTTCCTTCTTTTAGCCCAATAATGGTTGGCTAATTCCCTTGGAGTAGCGAGGAGAGAGGTTAGATCTGTAATTGGGTGAGGTTGAGAGTGTTATTGTGGGTTCACTGCTGCACAGACTACAGATCTGAGAGCATTTCCATTGTAGAGTGAGTTTGATTGCAATGTAAATGTTATTTGTAATGCTATAATTAGATCTAAAGTTCCTTTGGTTTCATTTGGTGCTCGATCGGATTTATGTAGAGGGGTCTGTAGATCAGCTCACCCACTTAATTAGTAGACCTCTTGGATACCATCCGATCTCCCTGGATCTGATACTCCTGTAATTCCCTGAGTCTGTGACCTTGGAATTGCTGCATCTGTAGTAGTTTTAATTGTTCTGATTGATGCTTCTACTTTGGAGGAGATCCCTAGGATGATCTGTGACCATTAAAGTGGACAGATCATAACCTTAAGATTAGTCCAAGCCCAGGCTCCAATTGGATTCGTCTCCTATAAATCCCTAGATCAGAAAAAGTCTATAGGATGGTGTATGACCATTCAAGTGGACAGATCATAGCCTTAAGACCAGTGAGATCTTGTGATTTAGAGTTTAGTCTTCTACCCTACAGCTGTGCTTATAGGCAGTTGAGGGAATTGTGTGCCCTGAACCTCTGCAGCATGATAAATCTAACCTGATTTCAGTGAGACCAATTTCCAAGCTACTCTTCTCCATTTTCGGCTTTTTACTCCTTTCCCGTGTGAGATCTAGATTCCCAAACTCGATCCAAGTTAGTTTTTATTTATTTATAGCTTAGCTTAAGTGACAATCCCTTTCAAACCTCTCCCCTATCTTTTAGCTAACTTAGCATTAGTTAGGGTGCAGATCTCTTATAGATCTGGAGATTTGTCATATTTTTAAACCAACCTTCCTGTGGACATTCCCTTACTCACCGTCTTTTTAAAAATTGCTACAACAAACCCTGATTACTTGGAGGTCTGTGTGAGTGTCTTCTGCCTAGTCTTATTAGTGATTTTAGACCCTCTTTGAAGGGAAGGTAGGCACCCCAACACCTGCTGCTCCTCCCTCCACCTCTCTAAGGTCATCGCAATCAGACCATGATCGACCTGAAAGGGCTACAACTCTAGAATTGGGTCGAAGCCAAAAGACGTCAGCCATGCCTGCTCGAAGTTAGGCAGGGACGATACCACTTATGAGACTCAGACCACACCGAGCTGATAACCAGCTGCGGAAGCTCCTATCGAGAGATAAAAGCATAGAGAAAAGGAAGAAATGACATAAGATTAGCACCCATGACTACAGTAAGAAATGAAAGGAAAACCACCATGATAATTTATGCAAATACGATGAAAGAGCTATAAAATAGTAAGCTAGACATGGCCTAAAACTAGATACAGTCATTATGCATGGATGTACACAACCAAGAACAAGTACAATTTCAACATAAATAGAAGGGTTTCCAGATCCTAGGAAGCCTATGTTATAACCTAAATGCCTAAGAAATAAAAGGGACTCTTGCTCGCAGGTACCTACCTAGTCTCGCGTCAAGAACTCCTCCAATGGGATGCGACTCTTGTCCTGATCCTTAGCACCCTCATCTTGAGCACCATCATCCTCAACACCCCCAACATTTTTAGCACCCTCATCCAATCTACATTCTCCAATCACAAGTACCTCCTCCCTGACCACCATCTCATAACCCACAGGTACCTCCCCCCTGACCATCATCTCATAACCCTCAGGTACCTCCTCTCTCACTACCACCCCAACATCCTCCTCAACGGCACCAGTGTCGGTCTGAGCCTCGGAAGACTCACCAATATCTGCCACTAGCATCTGCTCAACCTCTGAAACAGCCCCGTGGAACTGATCACTACCCCTAGACTCTATCTCAGAAGAAAGAGCACAAAAAACTAGAAAGAACGCAAGAAATGGTGCCCAAAATAGATGGTCGGATCACAAAATATCACGAAGACACGAAACTCAGAACACAAGAGAGTAAGGAAGCAATGAATTGAAGGAAAATCAGATAGCGCGGGAAGAATGAAGGCTTTCCGGATATATATATATAGAGAGAGAGAGCGTAGCAAAATTGCATGCCTTGTATAGGGCACCCAAGTAAATTACGCACGAGCATAATCGCGCTTAATCACTATTACGAACGCTGGTTAGTGCGCGTAATCGACTCGTCGCCTGCTCAAAATAACTCGACGCCCAGGTTGCATGCCACAGATCAGATGCGTAATTATATTGTGCGTAAATCTCAAAGGGCACCCGCACAGTGACCAGGTGCCGCCCCAATCCGTCGTCCCGAAACACGCGTGTATTTTGATTACACGACATCTTACTGACGCGTAATAATTCTCTAGACCCCTCGAACGCATGCGGCTATGCCGACACCCAATTTAGTTATGCGCCCGGTGTTAAGCGCGTAATTCCCTAGGTGAAATACAAAAATGAATACCCAAAATAGCAGATTTAAAGACTAAAAAAAAGGCATTTTAAACACTAGTTATTGGCCCCAAACTACACCCTTGGTAAGACGAATCTAAAAAAAAAAATACTTTAAACATAGAAAACATACACTCAGAAAACTAAAAAATGCCCCCCAACATCCCTAAAGTGAATTACTTGCTTAGACCAATCTAAACTAAACTCAAATAAATGTTCCCAACACACCCCAAAGTAAACAAAAAAATAAAACCGAATCAAACCAAACTAAAACAAAATGCCCCCCAACATCCCCAAAGCGAATTACTTGCTTAGACCAATCTAAACTAAACTCAAATAAATGTTCCCAACACACCCCAAAGTAAACAAAAAAATAAAACCGAATCAAACCAAACTAAAAAAAAATAATAATAAATAACAAGATGCCCAAACAAAGTGAGATAACTAAAACTAAAATCGAACCAAAATTCTGTAAAAATCTGAGTAATCATAAATTTCCTTCGCTTCATAAATAAATAAAACCATTACAAAATACACCGAGGGCATACCCTCTGAATACATGGTAAAAAATAACCAATCCAAAATCAACACCTTCAGGCCATGCCTGAATCCAGATTTATTCGAGAAAGAAGAGATCCTGGAGAGGCTTGAAGAAGAAGCACATCCTGAATGAATTCTAACAAGAATCCTATCTTCCCCTCCTGAGCTAGCAGGAAAGAAAGAGTGGCTCACGGAAAGTGACCAAGGATCTGTGGGATCCAATTATGGAAGCCTACCCTAGAAAGCATAACAGGGAGGGCTAACAAAAAGTCAATCCACAGAGCCTACCAGGGAGCAATTGGTGTCGGTCACGGGAACTCTGACTGAACACTTTCCCTTGGTTTTCTTCGTGCCGCTTTCTTCTCTTTCATCTCTTCCCTTTGCATGGTAGCAATTCGACTGCTACCCTGCATTCCAAATTCCATCTATTCCCAAAAAAATAATTATAATTTCCTTATGGTCTAGTACCCAAGATACAAAGTAAATAGGAAGAAAAGACATTAACAAAAACAAGAACAAAAGAAAAAAAAATGCCCCTAAAACGTCTTAATCTTCAATGAGATGCAAAATAAAAAAAAACTAGAGCCCTAGCCCCTATTTATAAACTTATACCCCTTTCACCACAGGATGACAAGTGCCACACTTATGAGCAGCCCCCACTTGATTAAATCCCAAGCCAGACACATGCCCCCCTTGAAAGGCTGTAATCCATGACAAATATGGATCAACCAACCAATCTGAAACACTCACCTCACAAGAAACACAAATCCACCTTGAAGCAGATAGACCAATGAGATCAAAACATCTAACACTCATCTAAAAATCCTAAAATCAAACTCCAAATTCACACATTTCTAACAAGTATCCAAAACAAATTTTAAACTCTAAACATGAGACTCATGCCCTCATGACAAAAATCAAGACTTCTCAAGCCTAAAAATTAAATAATGCCCATTCACCAAAAACAAACACAATAAACATCTCTTCATTCATTTAACAAAGATTTTTACAAGGATCACCGGAGGCATACCTCCTTAATTGCAACCCAAAATGAAAACCGAAATACTTAATCTACAACCCAAAACGAAAACTAAACCTAAGACAGAGACCAAGCGAGGAGCAACACCCGACTTGGAGCATCCAATCGGAGGCTTCAGGGAGGATTGGTTGGAGAACGCATCCCTCCACTTGTAACACCTCCTCTTCCACCATCTTCACCTCCTCCACCACCGCCTCCTCAACGCTGCCTTCACTGCTCCCTAAAAGGGATCGATGTGGAGGCTAACCTCCTCTTTCCCAATACCGCCCATCCTTAGAATTATGCCATCCCCAAGCACCATCTTAGGTCGAAGAACGCGTGAAATGACAAACAATGAAAGAAACGACATCCTGATCAAATGATCAGATTTCACGATATTGTAGAAACACGGATATCCGAGTGCAATGAAACCAAGAAACGTAAAAAAATGAGACTAAACCAAAGGATACAAAATGAATGAAGACCACTTTGGTTATATATAGAACGGACTCAATCACACGCCCGGACGGTGGCGCCCAATTAAATCATGTGCCCAGAAACTCGCGTGGAAATCAAATCACGCACACTAACATGAGCGCATAATAAAACCTTCGCCCTCGTCATCGGCGAGACGCTCCAATCACGCGCCCAATACCGGATGGTTAATAACATTACCCGCATTAGAAAACATGAAGAATCTGAAGGGTCACCCGCACAGTGACCCTTCAGATTACACGCTATCACCTAGCCGCATAATTGGATTACACGCTATCACCTAGCCGCATAATAGGATTACACGCAAAACCCAGATTGATGCCCCCGAACACTGCCACTTTAGCAACTCGGCAACCTTTTGATCATGCATAATGCTAGAAGCGCGAGAATACAATACGCGCACGAACCCAAATGCATAATTGGCTTCTTCAGCCCTAAACGGATGCGCAAATCAATTCAACACCTTGAATCAGGTGTGTAATCCTCAACTACAGCGTATGCCACTGACAAAATAAACATACCCCGTCGTAATATGATGCACACCTAATCCCCTTAACCCATCACGGACTGACCAAAGACGAGTATATTCTCCTAAAAGCCCCATCGCGGCCAAATTACCCCCTTTTATAACTTGCACATCCCATTATGATCAGGATCCCTCCTTCTCTTCTTTCCCATCGCATTACCTCCCAAGCTATTAAAAAAAAAAGAGAGAAAGAGAGAGATGTTGATCATCTTCATGTCCCATCGTAGTTGGACACATCACCATAAACCAACCATACCCTACTGCGATGATGAATATTACCACATCACCAAGACCGAAAGTAAGTCCCATCGCGATTGCAAAACCTCATCATTGCCCCATCACAACAGTCAAGAAGTCACTAGACCAACCATTCACCGCACACTCATAAACACGTCCCATCGCGACACAACCACAATGTGATCTCATATAACCCAAGATCTACCAAATGAAGAAACACCATCTTTATCTTATCACGAAATTGGAACAACTAAGGAATCAACAACGTCGTGCATGTCCCATCGCAATGCCCCCACAACTCAAGAATCTTGCAAACCTGTTCTCTCACAACACTATTACCCAAAACACTGAACACACCCTGTCACGATGCACAATCGAGAAGGGAAGGCTCGAACACATCCCATCATGTAAGTAGGGAGCTCAATCCCCGAACGCTTCACCACGCAACAGTCACCAGATGCCAGCATAAACATAATGATGGAGAAATCTCTCCAACAATCATGCCACATCCCGTCTGAGCACGGACATCTCAACAGAGTCCCCCTATGTTCCACCACGCCAACAACCAGCAGGACTCACCTCACCACATGACCAAAACGAGAGAACCATCACGTCTCACCACAAATTTCATCTTCCCAAGATCCTTCCTCACATTGATGACCATCAAGTCCCGTTGTAGCAGAAGTGAAGAACAAAGAGGAAACCCTCTAATGTCCCATCGTGACATCACTACAATAGTCGATTAAATCCCATCGTTAGCAATGCAAGGGCCTTTCGCCTAGATCAGGTGAGTATCACACCCTTTTCAATTACTCTATATTCCTTATAAAATATAATTAGCTATGATTAAAGTCAAATGTTTTCAAAACTTGTCTCTCTCGACTCGCGAATGACTGTAGTCCTCCCGTAAGCCACCATCATCAATATTCGTCGAGAAGGCTAGACGGAGCATCCGACATACCAAGTGTTGTCTTGACAACCACGCAAACGGTCGAGTCCACAAATCCCATACCAGAAGATCTGCTTAGCGATGTCTCGAAAGTCGCATCTTTCAAAATTTTACCACCGAAATTGATCTTAAGTTAAATTCTCAAACTTTCAACAAAAAATAAACTAACAAATATTTCTAAAAAGATTAAAGAATAAATAAAAATGAATACATAGACTCCTATCAGTCAAAATTCACTTATTACCCTGATTTGTTCATTCCCCTGGGAAACAGAACAATGAATATATTCAACTTTGAGAAAAACTAAATGTCCACTAGAAAAGGGACACCTAAAGCGCCATTGGTGTGAGCAATAACGCGCTCGGTTTGACATGAGTTGCAAAAGCTTTCACCATTACATGACATTTTACTTTATTATCGGTCTCTAGACATTGTTTATGAACATTCGTATGATGCCCTCGATACCTCGACTGCATCATTTCCCTCTATCTAACTGCCCCTTGCACCCACAGATTAGGATCTGATGATTCTCCTTTCTATTTGACTGTCACTTGCAGTAGGTCGTGCCATGCGACGGGATACCCCTTGCACCCACGAATTTGGATACACTGACTTCCCTCATTGATAACTATTTGCAACAGGTCACAATACGCAACGGGATGCATTCCCTCATCCACGGCCAGGAATATGCCTTTTGACAGCTACCACTGGGCCCCCAAATGCTCCATTTTAGCTTGTGCTGATAGATAAGAAAGCCAAGCATGTCATGTAAACATCCTTAATTCACATTTGTGATTTCCCAAGAAGAACGAGAAGGCACCCTCAGGAGAGGGGTGTCTACTTCTTCGACACGCTCTTACTTTGCAAAAGCGCATCGATAAAGGGCATCTGTAGACACCTCCATTTTGCCCTCTCAGAGTATATAAGTTTGTTTGATCAACCTTTGACCTTGACTGTGACTCTTCGGAAAGGACTTACCTTCTCTGAGGGTTTCAAAACCCTAACATAGGGACCATATACTGAAACAATAGTATATGGCTGAACAAAGGCTGAAACAATAGCATTGTAGTTTAGATCCCATGAACATGGCAATCATGTACTGAAACAATAGTATATGGCTGAACACAGGCTAAAATAATAGCTCTGTGGCGCATATCGCATCACCCTAGGGGCGAGGACTATATGCTGAAACAATAGTATATAGCCAAAACACTGGCTGAAATAATAGTCTTGGGCCTCGAACCTGACCAAGACCCGGGACAATCCCAAATTACGCACATTGAACCATGCACGTAATTCGATTGAACGCCATACCACCAATGCTCAATCAGTCCCCCTCAGACCAAACTTCCCCTCCTTTCGACCGCCTTGAGACCCAATTGTGAACTCTAACAAGTGCGCACAATCGGACTGAGCGTCTAACCACCGACACTCAATTAGTCCGTCTTGGACCTGGTCTCTAAGTCCTAAGACCGCCAAAACTCCACGATTAAACACACTTAGTATGGTGTTCAATTGGATTGTGTGTTCCACACTGGGCATGCAATTAGTCTAATTTGACTAGGATTGGGACACCCCGGCGGAGCCAGTCAGTCGGTCACTCACTGAGACAATCACCGACTCAAAGTGGTGAAGCGCCTGATATAGGGCGCACAACTCAATTAACCACCCTGGATAGGGTGCGTAATTGACATTGACTGACTAATTACACGCACCGTACAGGGCAAGTAATTCATAAAATACCTATAAATATACCCCCTTACCTCGACCTAAAAGGACACAACAACGACTTCGAGAATCGAGTTTCGAGTTCCTTGCCTTCAAGCTTAGGATTTCAAGATTCCTCTCAACAAACCCGACCTTAGGTATAATTTTCCTTGTAGTTTTTAATTTTGGGTTCCAGTTCATAGTTTTTAGTTCTTAGATCTCAGATTTTAACTATTAGTTTTAATTTTCAATCTTAGGTCGTAACACCTTTTTTAATCCGTATTTTAATCTCTGTTTCTAATTCTTAGTTTTTCAGAACCAGCCCTTAATTCTATTCACTATTTTAAAATCTTATTTCTATCTTGAAATCTCAAGTTTCAAACCTATCATTAATCTTTGATTCTAGTTTTTAGTCTCTAGAACCAGTCCTTAATCATACGGTCTGATTTTTCTAATTTCGGTCCTGATTTCAGTCTTTAAATTTTAGATTCTAGTTCTAATTTACCGATTCCTTATAGTTCTAGATTTTAAATCTCGATTTATTAATATAAAATTATAATAAAAAAATTATTCCCTTTTCAATCCAAAAATATAGTCTTATAATTCAAATTCAGTTTACTTTAATCTTAGCCACCTGATTTACCCAAGGGAACTTACGGAGGGTACCCGGGAACAAGGCCGATCCTTCTTTGCATAACGGGCCAAAATTCCATTTTTTAGATTTTTAGTCAAATTAGTATATTTACTTTAATTAGAGTTTTAATAGAATTACTATATTTTTAATTAACTAGAGTTTCAATAGAATTAGTATATTCCTAATTAGTCTCCGTAGAATTAACATATTTGCATTCCTAATAGTACTAGGAGACTTAATTGACTAGATTTCTAATAAGATTACGACACTTAAATTAATTAGACTCATAGTAGGACTAGGAGACTCAATCAGATTAGGATATTAGTTAGACTTCTAGTTGAACTAGGAAAGTTAATTTGACTTGGATTAAAAAATAGAAAGAAAAAAAAAAACAACTAAAGTTAGAGCAGTACTAGGCATCTCACAATTAACTAAACTCCTAGTAGAATTAGGATACTTGAAATTAATTAAACACCTAATAGAATTAGAACACTTAAAGTAATTAGATCCTAGTAGAAGTAAGACATTAGAAATAGCTAGACTCATAACAAAATTAGGAAATTTAGATTAGTCGAATATAATTGAGAGAGTTACTCAAACTAAAAGCAAAAGACCAAAAGAATAGCTAGAGTCATGACAGTACTAGGAATCCTATGCATAATTAGACTCCTAGTAGAATTAGGAAACTTAACTTAATTAATCAACGCAACAAAAGGAGAATAGGTTATCTAGACATCCAAGCGACCCAGTGCTGCTGACGCTAGCAGGCCGATGATTCAGTAAAGGAGGAACCCTCACCTCCTCACAAGCATGATCAGTGGCGTATTGCAGCGTCAATATATATTTGCAGCTGGTGATCGCAACAAGCTAAGTATTTTCATCACAAATTTACCTCTTTAAATTTAGCACTTATTATTTTCTAAATAATCACTCCACCACCCATCGCCAGAGTCCACTTGGGACGGAATTGGGCCACTAATTTCGGAGACCGAAAGGAACCCAAAAAAAGCACGTACCAACAACCACATCCCAGTCAGTAGCTTGGGAAAGGTTTCTTTTATTAGCTCATCAATGATATCAACTGCAAAACAATCCTCATTTTCAAATTGAGATTGGTTGGCTGCATTATAAATATTAAGGTAACCTTCATGTTTCCAAAAGTGATATCCATCACTGCCGACCTGCTCTGAATGCATGCATTGGCAATGGTTAGAAATGGCCTGCCCAATATTGCAGGTATTGGGGTGGTGCACTTTGTAGGCATCATATCTATGACTAAGAAATCTGCTGGGTAGAAAAACATATCCACCCCTACTAGCACATCCTCTGCAATTCCCATCGGTCTCCTCTCTGATCTGTTAGCCAGTTGGAGTACCACAGGTGTGGGTTTCAACTTCCCCAAACCTAGCTTCTCATACACAGAGTATGGAAGTTGGTTTACACTGTCTCCCAAATCTAAGAGAGCTCTACCTATGGAATGATCACCTATAATGCAGGGAATTGTAGGTACCCAAGGGTCTTGGAGTTTGGCTGGGGTTGCTATGGACAAAACTTGTTATACTTTTTCGGCAACAAATATTTTCTTAGTGAGGTGGATCCTAGCTTTCCTCTTTTGTGTGCAGAAGTCCTTCAAGAACTTTGCATAGGCAGGGACTTGCTTTATAGCATCAAGCAAAGGTAAATTATTTTTTACTTGCTTAAATGTGTCCATCATTTCCTCCATCCTAGTATTCCCCTTGTCAAAAAGAGAAGGCCCTTTAAGAGCTTGAGGAAATGGAAGATGAGGTACTGTTGGTACTCCATCTGCTTCCCTAACATTCTCATCAATTTTTTTATTCTTTTTATTTTTTTCTTTTTGCTGGGGCTCAAAAGTAGCCCCTCTATTCTCCCCCCTGATGTTGCTCCATGACAGGCAACATGTCCTCTCCTTCTTAACTTCCTTTTGTCTCAAAAACTACTTGGTTGTCCACCACTCTACTATTGGTTATTTTACTTGTGTTCTTATTATTAAAATTGGTAAAGATATGGCAGCAATGAAAAATAGGCAAAATAAAAAGGGGATAAAAATTGATTGACCACAAAGCAAAACAAACACGCAGTCCTACAAGATCCAGGGCTGTGGTAGCAAGGTTTGATAAGTAAGGATTGTCCCACGGGGATTAATGATCTAAACACAATAGTGGAGTAATAGATCTCCAGATCTGCTATAGATTTGACATTTCTAAACCTAAACTAGGAATGCAAGGTAAAGAGAGGGAGTTTTTGGGTGTCACAAAACTAAACTAAAAATGAAAATAAAAATAAACATAAACAACAGAAAAAGAAAGGGGGTTTAGAGAAGGACGAAGATGGATTGGGAAAGTACATATAAAATGTGGGAAGTAAATAGCTAAGGGCTGATTTTCACTAAAAAAGGCATGGTATAGCAGGGCAAGAGTTGGATCTGTAGCTGCCCTTCATTTGGCTACATGCTCAAATGTAAGGTAGAACAATCCAACTCAACCCTAAGATATGGACTAGTCCAAGGGCAATATCTTGTCCACTTAAATGGTCACAAGATATCCCATGAATATACTCTAGTCATGGGGCTTAAAAGCTCAAATAAGATAATCACTGCAGTCACTATGTTTGCAAGGCTACAAGCTCATGCATCTATAGGTGCATACAATCAATAAGGATCTGAATGAAAAACATAAGAAAATTATAGATTGAATTGAACAGTAAATGCAGCTTTCATTGCTTAAAAAAGAAACTTACAATGGTTTGCCCTCAAGGCTGCAGTCTCTACATGACTCTAGACCCTTTACAAAGCTAACCCACAACCTTTTTACCGCTTATCTTAACCCTAACTATTACAAAGATTTAGCTCAACATTCTTAGCTAAGCAAAGAAGAAAAGAAAAAGATGATCTAACCCTAAAATGATCTAAGGCAAGAATCTCTTCCTTGCTCCAGATATCCCTTCCCCCCCTTTTTTCTATATCTTTACATGGCTTTTATACAATCCCTAAAGTACCTTTTTTACATTGGCCAATCAGAGAAGAGGGAAATCAAGTCAGTTAGGATCCTGATGATGTGGCTTATTTTCAGTCAAGTGTCAGCCCTAAACAGTTAGGAAAGCACAACACATTGGAAAATATGCCCTAGGTGTTGTGAAAGTTCCACAAATACCCTTGAAGTTCACAAATGCAAGCAGGAACTTGAGCCTCGAGTGGTTGAGCTTCAGAACATAAATCTCGAGAGGTTCTCGACAGGTTTAAATGCTTCAGAAGACAGCTCGTGAGGCTTAAATGGCTTCAGAAGATCAAACTCAAGTGGATCTCGAGTGGCTGCCGACATGTAGGATCTGAAGGTCTTGACAGGTTCTTCTGCAGTGCTCTCGACAGGTTGTCTGTTGTAGCCTACACTGCTCGACATATTAATTGACTTCATAATACAGCTCGACAGGGTGCTTCAGAACTGCTCGAGTGGATGGTTTTGAAGCTGGTCAATAGGTACAATGCAGCATCCACTTGACAACTATAAAGTGCTCGAGAGCTGCTCGAGGTTGATGTTCTGAAGGTGCATCTACTCGATAACTACTCGAGCAGATGTTGTTTGAAAGTCTAGATCCTCTCGAGAGCTATTCGACATTGGATTTTTAGAGGTGCAGTCTACTCAATAGCTACTTGATCTATATGTTCTGCTTCTTTGCAGCCTTGTCCACCCTACTGCCACATTCTATTGAGTGTGGACCCCACTTCTCTTTCACTGTAGGGCTTTGAGGGGCCTGTTAATCACTAGAAAATACCATCTTTCACCTCTTAACCTAGCCTTTACTATAATTTTGAGCTATCTAATAATGGTTTTGTGAGCATGTTTTGTAGTTAGGAATAAAATTGTAGCTTAGTGCCACAGTTCACCCTTTGGAGGCCAAGAAGAAAGAATTTTAAGTCAAACCTTAGAGCTGATTGAAGAACAAAGGGTACACCATGGTGGTACACACCATAGTGATCATGTTGGTTGCCTAAGTGAGCCTCAATGCTAACAAAAGAAAGAAGAATGGACCCTAGCAGAGGAGATTGTGGGTGCAAGCTATGCATAATAGCAGAGAAGTAGGTGTGACCCTCACGTAGTTAAAAAAGCCCGAAAAGTCCTCTCGCATAGATCTCGCGAAGTCCAAGCCTGCAGCACATACATACCTTGCACAGATCTCGTGTAGTTATCATGAGGTTCACATACTTTAAACTTTAACTGCTTGCGCAGCTCTCGCGCAGAGTTAGCTTTAAAAACTTTGCTTTGCGCAAACCTCACACACTTCAAAATTTGAGTCATCCACGTGAGAAGTTCATTTCATCTTGTCGAAGATTCGCGCGAGCTGCAAACTCATCCTGGTGAGGTCCTCATGAGCTGAACCACCTAGACCTCATCTGTGCGATCTACATTATTCACAGCAGTTGAACCTAGCGAGCCTTCTTCTGCAACTAATTCATCCACCTAAGAACCATGTGAGATGCATAGTAGGTAACACTCAGTCTCACGAGGCACAAGTTCCGGACTTCCCATTCTGCACACAAGGGGCATTTTTGAGATTCCACAATATTTAGGGCACACATCTCGAGGTGTTGAGCTATTTTCCACTTCTCGAGGCAACACTTGGCCACAAATAAGCCATGACAGCATTACAAACTAGGGCATTTATCTTCTATTTTTTTATTAGCTAGAGTAAGATATTTTTGGTGGAAGTTGTTTATAAGCTATAATTTTTAGCAGAAAAAGATTAAACATTTTAGCCCTATTTGGATCTGGCTTAGGTCATTTTTTAGGGTTAGGGTTAGGTCATCTTTTTCACCTTTTTCTTCTCTCTATATCTCAGCATTTGCTGGCTAAGTCTTTTGTAATAGCTAGTACTATTTTTTGCTGGAATCAAGATTATATAAGCTTGTAAAGTTTTGGAGTCTGCATTGACTACAGCTTAGAGGGCTGACATTGTAAGTATTCTGTAAGCAATGCACAACTATTTTTATTGAATCATCCAATTTGTAATGCTCTTGTTCCTATGAAAGTTTTCATGGATTGTATACCCCCATGAATGCATGAGCTTGTAGACAAGCAACCATAGCAGATGTAGTAGTTTTCCTTGTTCTAATTTTTACCCCTTGAATGGAATATAGCTTTGGGTATGATCTATGACCATTCAGTAGACAGATCATTGCCTTAGACTAGTCCATATCTCTAGGAAGAATTGGCTTATTCTTCGTTGCATTTGAGCTTGCAGCCAAATGAAGAACTGATGTCATTCTAGCCTTTTCCTTGTTATACCAGCCCCCATTTTAGCAAATATCCCAATCCCTATTTTATTACTTCTCACCACTTTTCTATTTTATTTTCCAAATCCATTTTTATCCTTCATCTAAAACCCCTTTTTGTAGTATAGATATGTTCTATAATTTTATGGTTTAAGAGATAGTGACAACCCAAAACTCCCTTTCCTTATCCCTGCTTTCTAGTGTAGCTTAGGATTGCCAGATCTGTAGCCAGATCTGGAGGCCTACTATACAACCCCTGTGGTTCTAGATCAGATTTTCCTGTGCGACAACCCTTTCTTATAAAAATTTACTACAACAGCCCTGGATCTTGTATGCTTTATTTAAATCTGTGTGTGTAGATTTTCTTCCTTATTTTTACCATTACTTTTCTCATTTAAATAAGCACACATAAGATTAATCAAACAAGTTTTTGGCGCCGCTGCCGGAAATGTTTGATCTAATTAGTAGACCTGGGCTTTTATTTTCTGTGTTTATAGATTTATTTGTTGCAGTTCCTTTGTTTGAATAAAAAGTACTACTGAATTTATTTTGGTCTTTGCAGATTTGAAATAGCAGCAAAAAGAGGAGTTGGAAGCTACAGCTGGAGCTTGTTTGCCTTAGTTTGCATCCCCTCTCGCTTTCTTTTTATTTCCATTCTGTTATGCCTTAAATTCAGTAGTAGCTTTAGCAGTAGTTTAGTTTATAATTTTTTTTAGTGTGTTGTAAGTGTATGTCTTTACATGTTGTTTGTGTGTGTGTATGCTGGATAGGAGGTCTCTTAACGATGACTTAGAACCTCCAAATCCTGAGATAGAGAGAGCCCTTAGACTTAGACAGACCACACAAATCCCTGTTGTTAATATTGGGCCAATTGTGATGGGTGAGCAACAAACAACATTGAAGGAATACTATGTGCCAGGGGTATATTCATCCCCCTTCTGCATTCAATTTTCTGCAACAGAAGGAAATTATGAAATCAAATCCTCAACCATCCAAATGCTGCCACCATTCCATGGGCTAAGTAAAGAAGTCCCATAGAAGCACATAGATGAGTTTTTGGCCTTATGCACCACATTTAATATTGCTGGCTTGGGAGAAGAAGCCACCAAAATGAGGCTTTTACCTTTTTTCATAAAAGATAAGGCCAAAACATGGCTCTCCATGCTCTCAGCAAATAACATACAATCTTGGAATGACCTCTAAAGCCAGTTTTTGGCTAAATTTTTTCCTATGTCTAAAATTAGCCAGTTGAGGAAGAGCATAATTTCCTTTGCTCAATTCTCAACTGAAGATTTTCATGGGGCATGGAAAAGGTTTATAGAACTATTGAAGTAATATCCACACCATCAAATTCCTCAGTGGCAGCTTGTCTAGATCTTCTACCAAGGAATTGATTCCAAGGGGAGGGATATGGTGGATGCCTCATGTGGGGATACTTACCTCCACAAGACAACTAAAGAGGCTTGGGAATGTTTTGATGTCATTAGTGAGAATTCCATGAAGCAAGAGTCTCTATCCCGAAATGGCATTGAGATTCTAGCTAAAATGGTAAAAGAATCCACCTCTAGAGGAAGGATGCATGAAGTAAATGTGCACAATGACCTAGGAAGAAAAGTGGATAGTCAGAGCTTAAAATTTGACAAGTTAATGAGTGTGATGCAGCCTAAAATAGTTGCACAAGTGGAAGAGGCATGTCTGATAAGCCAGTGACCAACACATTCACTTGAGGACTATCCGTCAGCCTATTAGCACCCTGAATTAGTCATGGAGCATGCAAATGCTGCCCAATCATATGGGCAGGAGCCTGCTGGGTAGCAATGGAGAAACCACCCTAATTTGAGGTGGAGATAGGATAATTATCAATCACCTAGCAGCAGCAGCCTGCATTGAAATACAAACCACAACCACAGTATCATCAGGGGTATCCACCTAGACAACCTTCCAGCAGTCTACCCCACAGCGAAACCAGTTGGCTTTGCCACCACCACAGCCTAGAGCCCCCTCTTTTGAGGAACAGGTTTTGGCATCACTGCTAAACCTGAGATCTTTATCATAAACTGTGAACTCTCACAGTCAAAGCATAAAGAAAATTGACAACCAACTTGGTAAAATCTCCATGCTTTGACCAAAAGAGAGGAGGGTAGGCTTTCAAGCCAGACCATGAACAACCCAAAGGGTCAATACATGATTGGTGAAGGTTCCTCAACCCATCAAGAAGCTAAAGCAATCACTATCCTAAGGAATGCTAAGGTGGTGGACAACCAGGTGGGCAGGGAGAATGTGGAGAAAGAGAAGAGTGCAAAGGAGAAAAGTAACTCATCTTCTATTGATGAGCAGCAAGAACACAATAATGGGGTTGTTGTTGAGCCCCAACGAAAAGAAAAAAATGAGAAAAGTAAAAGGAACAAAAGTTCTAATGAGATAGCTAGGTATGCAACTGAGGTACCAGTAGTACCACAGCTACCATTTCCTCATAATTTTATAGGCCCTTCTCTTTTCGATAAGGGGAATGCTAGAATGGAAAAAATGTTGGAGACCTTTAAGAAAGTTATGATCAATTTACCTCTACTTGATTCCATTAAATAGGTTCTAGCCTATGTCAAGTTCCTCAAGAACATGTGTACATAAAAGAGGAAAGTAAGGATCCATCTATCCAAGAAGGTCTTTACAGCTGAGAAAGTAAAGCCAATTTTGTCCATCACCACACCAGCCAAACTTTAGGACCCAGGGGTGCCTATCATCCCTTGTATTATTGGTGATCATACCATAGGCAGAGCTCTCTTAGACTTGGGCGCCAGTGTGAACCTGCTGTCATATTCAGTATATGAACAGTTGGGTTTGGGAGAACTGAAATCAACACCTGTTGTGCTCCAGCTGGCTGATAGGTTGGAGAGAAAACCTATGAGAATGGTTAAAGATGTGTTGGTGGGGGTGGATAAATTCTTCTACCCTACCAATTTTCTGGTATTGGACATGAAACCTTCAAAGAGTAGCACCTCAATTCCTGTGATCTTGGGCAGGCCATTTCTGGCCACTGCCAATGCCTGCATTCAATGTAGGTCTAGGGTGATGGAGGTCACATTTGGGAACATGAAAGTCAAGTTGAATGTGTACAGTATTTCCAAGCAACCTCAATTGGACAATGAGGATTGCTTTGCAGTGGATGTACTAGAGAACTTGTTAGAGGAGAATTTATCTAATTTACTAGATTGGGATAAAATCTGTGAGGAATTTGATAATGTGTGGACTAAGGTTCATAAGAAGGAGGCCCCAATTTGCATTGCTGAAGAAAATCTTCAGTGGGTCTAGTGCAGCACTCCATTTGAAGACCCAAATTGCTGCCCCTACCTCAACCCTCTAAGGCACCTTTATTGCAATTAATAGAAAGTCCACCTGATCTGGAGCTTAAACAGCTGCCAAAAACATTGAAATATGTCTTCCTAGGGCATTGTAGAAGAGTTCCTATAATTATCTCTTCCTCTCTTACTGGTGAGTAGGAAGAGAAATTGTTAGGTGTCCTTAGGAAACATCAAAGAGGAATTGGCTGAACTATTGCAGATTTGGGGGGGTTGACCCATCAATGCATACGCACAAGATACATTTGGAAGAGGGTTCCATGCCCTCAAGAGAAATGTAGAACAAGTTGAACCCTCATATGCAGAAGGTGGACCTAAAAGTGATTGTAAAACTGTTAGATGTAGGGGTCATATACCCCATTTCAGACTCTGAGTGGGTCTCACCTATCCAGGTGGTCCCCAAAAAGTCTGGAATCATAGTTATTACCACTGAGTCTGGGGAGTCAGTACCAACCAGAGAGACCACTGGTTGGAACTCCAAGACAAGAAAAGACGACTTCCCTCTACCCTTCATTGATCAAATTTTAGATAGGCCGGCTAGAAGAGCATTTTATTACTTCCTGGATGGATACTCTGGTTACAATCAGATACCAGTGTCCTCATAAGATCAGGAAAAGACCACCTTTACTTATCCCTTTGGTACTTTTGCTTATAGAAGAATGCCATTTGGACTATGCAATGCTCCAGCCAACTTCCAAAGATGCATGTATGTAATCTTTTCAGACATGATTGACAAGTTTATAGAGATTTTTATGGATGGTTTCTCAATTTTTGCAGACAGTTTCAGTCAATGCTTACATCACCTCAGCCTAGTTTTTCAAAGAAGTGAAGAGACCAAACTGATCTTGAGTTGGGAGAAAAGTCATTTTATGGTCACCCAAGGCATTGTCCTTGGCCATGTTCTCTCCCATAAAGGCATTGAGGTTGATAAAGCTAAAATTGACTTGATTGCACACTTTCCCCCACCAAAAATAGTCAAGCAAATCAGGTCCTTTTTAAGACATATAGGATTTTATAGAAGGTTCATTAAAGACTTTAGCAAAATTTCCAAACCTCTGTGCCACCTGTGGGGTCAAGATGTGCCATTTAATTTTGATGTTGAATGTCTTGATGCTTTTGAGGTGTCGAAGAAATGCTTAACCACTGCCCCTGTGATCCAATCACCTGACTATGCTCTGCCTTTTGAATTAATGTGTGATGCATCAGACTTGGCTATGGGAGTTGTGTTTGGACAGAGAAAAGATAAACTGCCATGTATGGTTTATTATGTAAGCAAATCTTTAACAAAAGCTCAACCGAATTACACAACAACTGAGAAAGAGCTTTTGGCAGTGGTGTTTGTTGTAGACAAATTTAGATCCCATCTACTAGCGTCTAAAATTGTAGTCTTCTCTGATCATTCTGCCCTAAAGTACCTACTGGCTAAGAAAGATGCAAAGCCAAGGTTGATTAGATGGATCCTTCTATTGTAGGTGTTTTATCATGAAATCAAGGATAAAAAAGGAGTAGAGAATGTGGTGGCTGATCACCTATCCAGGATTTTAGTTGAAGAGTTTGCTGCTACACCTATTGGAGATACATTCCCTGATGAGCAATTGTTTGCCATCCTGTCAGTTATTCCCTGGTTTGCCAACATAGTCAACTACCTTGCTATAGGTAGGATTCCATCCCACTGATCCAAGATGGACAAAGACTTGCTCTTTTCGCAAGTCAAATATTTCTTTTGGGAGGATCCATACCTATATCAGTACTGTGCAGACCAGGTCATTAAGAAGTGTCTCTGATAGTGACATCCATAGTAATCTTAGCATGTGCCATGAAAATGCCTGTGGGAGTCACTTTAGTGGGAAAAAGACAGCAGCAAAGGTGTTGTAATGTGGGTTTTACTGGCCTTCCTTGTTTAAGGATGCCCATGCACACTGCCAAGCCTGTTTAAGATGTCAAAGGATGGGTAACCCATCCTTGTTATGGAGTTGTTTGATATTTAGGGGATAGATTTCATAGGCCCTTTTCCTCCTTCAATGGGTTATAACTTCATCCTTGTAGTCGTGGATTATGTTTCCAAATGGGTGGAAGCAGCTGCCATAAGGACAAATGACCACAAGGTTGTCGTCAAGTTTAAGAATGAAAATATTTTCTCCAGATTTGGCACCCCTAGAGCCATCATCAGTGATGGGAGAAGCTACTTTTATAATAGACACTTCGAGAGCTTGCTCAAGAAGTATGTTGTTACACATAGGATTGCTACTCCCTACCACCCACAGACTAGTGGGCAAGTGGAGATTTTCAATAGGGGAATTAAGCATATCCTGGAGAAAATAGTGAGGACTAATAAGGACTGATCAATGAAATTGAATGATGCTTTGTGGGCCTATAGGATAGCCTATAAGACCCTAATTAGAATGTCCTCATTTTGACTAGTCTATGGCAAAGCATGTCATCTTCATGTAGAGTTAGAACACAAGGCTTTTTGGGCCATTAAAAGCTTAAACATGGATCTAACTGCTGCTAGTGAAAATAGGAAATGGCAGTTGTCAGAACTGGAAGAACTGAGGCTGGATGCATACTCAAGCTCCAGGATTTACAAAGTAAAAGCCAAGGCCTTCTTTGACAAGAGCCTGCAGAGAAAAGATTTTGCTGATGGAACCAAGGTATGACTTTTTAACTCCAAACTTAAGTTCTTTCCAGGTAAGGTAAGAACTAGATGGGATGGACCTTTCACTGTCATCCATGCATTCCCATCTGGGGCTGTGGAGATTATGGACCCCACTTCTGAGAGGATTATGAAATTAAATGGGCAGAGGCTCAAGTTGTGTATGGAAAATCCTAGGGAGTCCTCTACAATCATGCACCTTCAAGAACCTCCCAATAATGAATGATCCCCAGCGTTGTATATTATGAACCATAACTATGTTTTTGTGTGTGTTTTAAATTATGTACGTAGATTTTTGAGTAATTTTTTTTTTTTGGAATCTGGATCTGTCTACATGAATTGTGGGAATGGTTGATGTGATATGTATTGGATAATCTGTGTGCATTAACCATGAAGTGAGCATCTATATAATCTACTATGGTAGAGAAGGGCTGTGACAGAAAATTATGTGTTGATGCAACATAGTAGTGGGCCTGACAACTTAAGTGTGAAAACAACAAATTTTACAGTCTCGGGTGGCTCAGAGAACCTCTCGAGCACCATTCCATGTAGTAAGGAGAACCTTGACACAGGCTCTGATATGTAAAAAAACAACTAAGTGAGGTCCTCACGAGGAGAATCATCTGCAGACCAACCTATCGAGAGCCTCGTAAGGCCCTAACTTTCACCAAACTAGCCTGTCGCACAGTTCACATTGAACTACGCGAGCAAAGATTTTTTCTTACACTCAACTGCGTGACAGGTCGTTTCCACACTTATTTAAGCTCACGAGGATCATTTATATTTGTCTCATCCTTGCGAGACTCACTTGAGATCCTCACGAAGCTCGGTTTTCAGTGTATAAAGCCTCGTGACTGCTTCTTTCTCATTAGCATTTCTATACCCAAGCTCTCGAACAACTGCTAGCCAACCTTTCTAATTTTCTTCTTCACTACTCACTGTGCTCCACCTTCTCCACCCTACGCTTGTCACTTTTCTAAGCTCTAAAAGTTGAACCTTCTACACCTGCAAAGTGGGGTTTGGTCTACTGAGCAGATTAAATTCCAAAACCCTAGCTGTCTGGGGTAAGTTTCCATCACTTCTATGCTGAGTTTCTGTTAAGAAAATTTTTGTGGGAAATAGTTTATTATTAGGGGGAGGTTTGCTAGATTCCTACATTGGAGTTTAGGCAGCCTAGAGTTTCAGTTTGAGGAAGGAAGAATTTAGGGTTTTACCAAATGGCCAACAACTCTCCTTTCCTTGATAACTTGCAATCACTTTTGAACCCTCCGCAAACAGATACTCCCACTCCCACCAAAAAATCAGTGAGGATTGCTACATCCTTTACTGTGGAGGCATCTGATGCCCCTGAGCCCCTAGTGGAAAAACCCAAGAAGAGGGCCCCACTCAAGAAGGGAGTGAGGTTTGTCACCAAGAGCCCAAAGAAAACAAAGAAACAGAAAAAGGGTGAGGAGGATACCCCAGAGACTGACCCACTCACAACTCCCAGTGAGTTCATGGCTGCCATAAGATTGGAGCCTTAGATTGCCTTGGACAAGGCATCTTTTGAAAAGGAGGCACTGATTACTGCAGCCATTGAATTTCTGGCCAAGGCCTCCTTGGAGCCTTTGTTGACTTATGTGAAGGAGTTGGTGTACCCCAGGTTGGTACAACTGTGGTACCAAAACATCAGGGTGAAAAAGTCTTCTAATGGAAAAACTAGGCCACTACTCCTCCTTGATGACTTTGAAATAGTTATGGGCACATCTCAGATAGCCCAAGCTATAGGCATTCCAGCTGCCTATAACCCAGAGTGCAACTTGGGAGCACCACTGATAGCATCCATTACAGACATTGCTGAGAAACTCACCAAGGGAAAGAAAGCTTTAGGGGATTCAATCAGGAGGAGAGACATGGAACCCAACCTACATTTTTTTGATAATGTTCTAAGGAAGAAAATTTATGTGTCTCGGCACCAATAGGAGAGGAGGCATCCCATTGCAAATTCTCTTTATTCCTTCTCCCAGGGGCACTGCTTTAATGCAGCCCAGCTGATTCTTGATGGGATGATGGACATTTATAGTATGGTCCAGAAGAAGGTAAAACCACATGGGCTCCCTTATAGCAGATTGATTACAGCCTTGCTCAAGCAGGGAGGTTATCTAGTGAAAATAGGGGAACCTACTGAGAAGCTGCCCCCATTTGAGTTTCGCAAGAGGCAGTGGGGCATTAGCATGAACTTAATGGCAAAGAAGAAAGGGAAGAAATCAGACTAGTCTTCTGCTTCCATTCCTGGGGCAACTACTGTAGTCAGCTCAGTCACACTTCCTACTCCATTACCAAAGCCATCAGCAGCTAGCTCAGTGCAACCACCTTCCACATTTGCATCCACCACTACACCTGCTACCCTACCATTCATCCTCACACCAGTCACACCCACACCTATACCAATAGTCCCCACTTCCAAACCATTCCTACAATCCCTGTGCCAGCTCCAACTCAACCCACCTTTCCATTTAACCTACCCACCCCTACTATGAAAAGAAAATACAAAAAGAAAGCCCCTAAACCACCCACAGCAACCATTGAACCTACAATACCCATTACCTAACCACAACCTATACCAAGCCCAGAACCCATTCCATTAACCCAACCCATACCAAACCTTGAGCCAACTGACATACATAGCCCGATTCCAAACCCACCTTCCCCTTTTACATTAGATGATAGTGAGCCTATGGCCACTGACATTGAACAAACCACCCCCACTGACCTGGCACCCCCATTTGAACCCAATTAACCACTTGAACCCATTACCTCCCCCCACCTATTCCATTCCTTTTTCCCCCACCCATGACCATAGCCACCTCACATCTGAGGGGTACTATGCCATGATGGACTCCATTGTGGGGGATATCATGCATGCGTACACACCCCTTCCAGACTCCCCTCAGCCTACCCACTTTAGCCATGCCCCAACTTCACCCTTTCAACCAATCTCAACCTCTCAACCATCAACCATAGCTATCCCAGACCCCTTATCCCACATATTTTCCCTTCTTTCCGCACTCCAAACCCAAGTCCTTGCAAATATCCAACACCAGACCACCATGTAAACTAGCCTTCATTCAATCCAAACTACTCTCCAGACCTTAAACCCAACACCCCAACAACCCACAGCAACACCCATACATGAACCTACCCCTCCTCCTTAACCTCAGCCTTCAGCTTTTATAGCTGCTTCCACTCAAATAGACCTTGAGTCTGAGGAACTGGTTGTTATCCCAGCTACCTTTACCTCTTCCTCCACCCAGACAAATTTTGAGAAAGAGGACCTACCTTTACCCATGATACCCTTGTCCTTTTCCTCCACATTCACCTAAACTAAGCCCCCTGAGGAGGAGTTGCCCCACTTACCATTCACCTATGAGGAGGAGTTGGCACCTATCCTTTCACCCCCATCATCTCCGTTCATCTACTTTGACTTGACCACCACCTGTCCTCTCATAGAGGACCCTAGTAAAAAAGGCCATTGTCCTTGCTTTCTCCATTCCCATTCCCTCATTTTACACCCTCCCCAATGCTATGGCTGATGACCCTTATGTTTGGAGAGATGTACAGCTCGTGATAGAGTCACTCACAACCATGGTGAAGCAGCCATATGAAGGTCAGATTGCCCAGATCAAGGAAGATAATGAGAAAGAGCTGAACATGCATTAGAAGATGGTTTTGAATACTTTGGACCTGTATAACGTCTATAAGTTAAAGTCCACTCAGTTAGAAAAGATGTTGGAGACAGTAACCTCCAGCTTTTCAATGATGTACTATTGGTTAATCCCAGAGTGCTGTCTTGTTATTGGTGAGAAAACATGAGAAAAAATATAAATCCCAAAGTGAAAAAATAATGATTGGTTAAAACAGCAATTCTGAATCACACACAACCTACAAGACATAGGGCTACTGTAGCATGTTTTAAGTAAGTAAGAGTTTATCTCGCAGAGAAATTAATCTAGAACCCAAACTAGGTTATGTTAGTCGGCCTCCAGATATGGCTATAGATCTGACAATTCTAAAGAAAGGGAGTTGGGTGTCACAACTACACTAAATTAACACTAAAAGAAGAGAAATAAAGCGCAGTCCTATCCTAAAGAAAGCGCTATGAAGAAGGTGGTGTTGGTGTGTATTAAAATAAAGATAAGAAGATGGGAAGTAAGCAGTTAAGCTTGGGTTACATCAGCTATGTAACTGAGACTTAGGTCTGTCTCTACAGCAATCCCTCAAATGGCTACAAGCACATCTGCAAGGAATATGTATCCAACTCAGCTGCTATGGTTTTACCTGATCTCTTAAGGCTGTGACCTGTCAACTTAAATGGTCACTGCTATCTAATAGAGAGGATCAAACCGCATGAAATTCCCTCTTGACACCTCTCTATCCCTCTTCATTATATTATTTTTCTATTTTTTTTTAAAATACATTTCTCTTTTCTTTTTGTTTGTATTATTTTGAAATGCCACCCTCTTCTTCCCAGCTACTACACTACTTTTTTCCTTGTGTGTTTCTTCTCCATTCACCCAATGTTGACCTTAACTTAGCCATCTTCAACTCCTTCTCCATTACCTTCGGAATTCTCATAGTGGGGGTAGGTTTGAATCAGGTACAGAAGTTTTAGGTGTAAGTACTCAGGTGTATTTTGAAGAAAACTAGAAATTAAGGCTCAAAAGGTGTATGCACAAGGGCAGTTCACTGGGTTTGGTATTTTCAAGCTCAAAGTGTCCAAGAGAAGGCCTTAATCCTTTCCTAAATGTCATGGGCACTGTCAGCTGTTTCAACTTGGAGATGCCTAACTTCTAGTGAGGACATTGACTTAGCCAGTCCTTGGAGTAAAAAGAATTGCCTACGTCACTCCTCAAAGAGAAATTTTTTTTGTAGGCCCCAATCTCACTAGGTATGGTCTTCCATTGAACTCTTAGGCATGCCCTTACCCTTTTCTCTCTTTAATGGTTCACTAAGTACTGACACAAGTGAGTTTTCTTTATGTTCAGCTCATGCAAATGTTAAAATTTAAAAGTGTTTACTGCCTAAAGGATGCAAAATTTTAAATTTCCACGTTTTTAATGTTTCTTAGATGAACATAGCCCTATATCTATCTTACTTTCTTGATTTAGCTGCACTTAGGTTAACCACATCATTTGCAAACCTTGCCACATCCCCAGACCCTGCCTTGGTGGGTAACCTTGGTTAAATTATTACTGAGGTCTTTATGGAGCTGCCAGCTACTGCTGCTGGGGTTGAGGGTATGTATCTTGTCTCCACCTCAAATTTGGGTGGTTTCTCCTTGTGTACCTAGCAGGTTGCTGCCCATATGCTTGGGCAGCATTGGCATGCTCTGTTATTCACTGAAAAGTACTACTTTTCACCTCTCAACTTAGCCTTTGTTAGAACTTGAAGCTGACTAATAACCATTTGTTAAGTGTGTCTTGTAGTTAGTAATAAAATGTGCAGCTTAATATAAACTCTTTGCTTTTTGGTCCAAAAGAGAGAGAGAATCCACTCAATGATGATAGCTGAGACAAAGCCTGATGGAACACCTTGGTAGTGCTCACAATGGTAACTCATTGTTGTTGATCATCATTGACCAAAGTCTAGCAGATGAATGAAGTTAGGTGAGAATGGAGGAGAGTGTGATAGTAGCAAGTGTAATGCACCAGAGCAGCAAAAGATAGACCTCACAGAGTTGAGGAGCTTCCTCGTGAAGTTTTTCCCTATGAACAAAACAAGCAAGATGAGGACAAATATTCTGTCATTCACTCAGTCCTCAACTGAGAATTTTTCTGAAGCTTGGAAATGATTCCAGAAGATATTAAAACAATGCCCCCACCACCAAATTCCAATGTGGCAGCTTGTTCAAGTGTTTTATGAAGGAATTAATGCCAAGAGCAGGGATATGGTGGATGCTTCCTGTGGCGGTAGCTACCTCCACAAGATAGCTGAGGAAGCCTAGGAGCTATTTAACATAATAGGAGAAAATTACATGCAGAAGGAGTCTCTGTCATGCAATGACAATCAGATTTCAGCTAAAATGGTGAAAGAGGCCACCCTTAGAGGTGAAATATATGAAGTAAAGGTGCAAGGTTATCTGGAGAGGAAGGTGGACAACTTGAGCTTGAAGTTTGATAAATTGATGAATGTGATGCAGTCTCGGATGGTTGCACAGGTGGAGGAGGCATGTATGATATGCCAATTGCCCACACATTCTATTCATGATTGTCCATCTGCCAACCAATTTCTGGATTTTGTTATGGAGCATACCAATGCTACTCAAACTTTTGGGCAGCAGCCTACTGGGTATTCTTGGAGGAGCCAACCAAATCTGAGGTGGAGACAAGACTCATATCCTCAACCCCAGCAGCAGCAGATGGTAGCTCCCTATAGACCCCAACACTAGGTTAATCAAGGTTACCCAGTAAGGTAAAACTTCTTGTTACCTGCCCCAGAGTCAAACCAATTGGTCCTGCCCCCTCAACAACCCACATCCTCTTCATTTGAAGAGCAGATGCTGGCTTCAATACAGAATTTGAGGAACTTGGTGCAGACTATCAATTCTCATGGATAGAGCATCGAAAAGATTGAGGACCAGCTTGGTCAGATCTATAATGCTCTGAACAGGAGGGAGGAAGGAAAATTGCCGAATCAGCCCCTGACAAACCCGAAAGGGAAGTTTATGATTGGTGATGCATCCTCTACTCAGGAAGAAGCTAGTGCCCAGTGAGCCAAATATTGGTAATAATTGTATCATATGTATAAAACTTATGTGTTAATTTTTGTTCTCTAGACTTCTGTCAGTCGAGTTTTTCGTGTGTTGTTGAATTGTTTGTTTTGCTTTGTTTGTGTTTGAATTGTTGTGAGTGAATACATGTGTCTATGTTTCATCTAAATTTGAACTGTGTTTGTTGAAGAATGGTTGAGGTGCCCGTATCAAAATTTACATGAAGATTGAGCTGAAAAACTATTTTAAGATTCTACAATATTGAGGAACTGCTAATTACAAATGGGCATATATTTTAAATGAGTGAAATAAAGTACCTGTCTATACCTTGGTGCTCATGCACAGTAGTTGGGTGCACAAAAACATGGATGCACCAACCAATGTGCTGCACTGGGCTAACAGAGTAAAGGATGTGCAAGAACACTAGCTCTCTGAGTTTAGGTGCTTAAATATGTAGCGCAAGCCATCCTTTGGCTTCCACGCAGGCTAGAACAATAGAGCACTAGTTAAAAATGTGCCTCGCATAGCTACCTTTTACTCAATGAACCCAATCTATGTGAGGTGTGTGTTATGTTGTTCTGCGCAAGCACCATGCGAGGTACATCTGTACTGCGTGAGAATTCTACTTTGCAAGCACTTAGGAGAATTGTGTGAAATGCGGGATTGCCTTAATTCCCAATGCAAAAATTAGACCACCATTTATTGTGGGCTCCCATTCTCCAAATAGGTTGTGCGATTTATCATTCTCAGAACAATCACAATTTATTACTACACTCGCAAAGAGATGAAAGTTAATGTGCCCATCCGTATTCCACCGACCAAGTACTTTAAATACAGGGACTGTTCATTTTCATCTCACCCATTCTCCTCTAACATTAGTAGTCCCTCCTTACTCACAATCATGGCAGACGACAAACCCACCGAGTTCCCAAATAAATTCTATCCAATGTGGTTGAACCCCCCACCGCCTAAGGAGCCAGACCCACTACAATTTCTTTGGGATGAGTACGAAGAGGTCTAGAGAATCCTGGCCAAAGAGGAGAAGAAAAAGGAGAAGAAAAAGAAGAAGCAAAAAACCGCACCACCTGCATCTATCCTCCCATCTTCCTCAAACCCCCCACCACCTGCTCAACACCCATCCCCATGACCCTCATCTTCCCCCTCCTCTGGGCTTACAGTTCCTCTTCCACAGCAGGTTGAGGATATCCCATAGCTAGGTGGAAGAACCATTTTGTTTGACAGGATTTTCTCCTTAGATTGTTCTTAGGTTTATAATTTTCTATTTTTTTTGTAATCTATTTGCTTTTGTATCTATAATAAAATGTCTTTTCCCGACAATCTATCCCTTTTTTTTTATGTGTGTTTATTCTTTTTTGTTATTTGTTATGTGTTTTGCTTTTCTCTCTTGTAGTTTTTTGTAGTTCATTTTTGTTTCTTCAGTACTGCACAGCCATTATCCTTTAAATCAGTGAGGACACTACTCCTCATAGGTTTGTGGGTGTGGCAAGTTTTGCTAATGAAATAGTTAACCTAAGTGCAGCAGATTCAAGTGAGTAAGATAGAAATAGAACCATGTTCACCTAAGAATCATTAGAAACATAAGAAATTTAAAATTTTGCAGACCTTTTGGTATTATAAGCTTTTAACTTTTAACTTTTCCATGATGTGAACACCAAGTAAACTCACTTCTATCAGTACTAAGTGAATCATTAAAGAGAGAAAAACATAAGGACATACTTAAAAGTTCAATGGAAGACCATAACCAGTGAGAGTTGGGCTTATAAAAAAAAATTTTCCTTCCTTCGAGGAGTGACTGAGGCAATTCTTCTAGTTCTAAGGACTGGCTGAGGCAATGCCCTCACTAGAAGTAAGGCACCTCCAAGTTAAAATAACTGACAGCACCCATGAAACCTAGGAAAGGATCAAAGCCTTCTCTTGGATAGTTTGAGCTTAAACAAACCAAATCCTAATCAACTGCCCTTATGCACACACCTGTTAAGCGTTAATTTCCAATTTTCTTTAAAATACACCTGAGTAATTGCACCTGAACCTATGGACATGACTCACACCTGCCCTCACTTTGAGAATTCATAAGGTAAAGGAGGAGCTGAAGATGGACAAGATAGGGTCAACATTAGGTGAATGGAGGGGGTGGGGTCTTTGTAGGGGCTACTTCTTCTAACTGGGTAGTAGGTTGCTTCCCCGTTTTGTGAGCAGAAGCAGGGAAAGGTTTGGTTGCGGTGACCTTTTGCTTTGTGTAAGTCCTCTTGGGTTTAGGAGGGGAACGTTGGACAGGAGGAGGAATGTGGGATGGAGGAGGGGGTATAGGTATAGGTGGGGAAGGAATAGGTTGAGTGGGGACATCCGTAGGTGGAGGAGTAGTAGGCTGAGTGGAAGAAGAAGATGGAGGAGGTTGGGTGGAGGGAGGATTGTCCGGAGGAGCCGAAGCCAGAGGGCTGGTTGATAAGGCTATGTGATAACGAGTGAGAATTTCCTTCCATCCTTTCGATATATCACGCAACTGGATTCTCTGCTCCAATTCTAGTAGGGTAATCCTTTCCTCATACGAAACTTCCAAGTGAGCGCAGATGGCTGCCATACCATGCATGAATTCGCTTGGGTGGAGGCATCTTGGATCTGGGGATGATGTGCAAGGATGGGGGTGGGGGGGAAGAAGAGGAGGGAGTGGAAGAGTCAAGAACCTCACATGGATCAGTTTGGGTGGAGGCATCTTGGAAAATAGGTAGAGGGGTCGTGTGGGTGGTAAGTGAAGAAGGAGGGGAAGTGTGAGAGGGTCGAGGGGCTGGAGAGGATAGGATAAGGGAGGATTGAATTGATTGGAGGCAGGAGCTCATGAAGGCTTGATTGTCTGTGTTGACGATTAATTGGGATTGGATGAACTGAAGGAGTGATAGAATTTGGGTGAAAGTGACAGGCATGGCGGGGGTAGAGGGAACAGGTGTTCGAATGGGATGGAAGGGAGAAGAGGGTGCATGGTTAAAATTGGGGGAGGGGGGGGGTTAGGGTGTGGGGAGTCAGGGAGTGGGGTGTATTCATGAGCTACATCCTCCACAATGGAAGTCATGAGGGCAGTGAATCTAGTAGTGGTGAACTGGTCCACACCCTGTGTATGCAAAAGGGGTTAGTCAGTGGGTGGAGATGTCATGGTAGGAGTAGGCTCTGAGAATGGAGAAAGTTTAAGGATTTTAGGTGGGGCGACCTGAGTGGTGGGTGAAAGTAAAATTGGTTCAGAGGTGGTTGGAAAGGGGTCTGTTGGAAAAGGGACTGATACAAAGGGAAAGAGCAACGAGGGTGGAGGGGTGGGTAATAGGACAGGTATGATTGGTGAAAGGGTGGATGAGGGTATTTTAGTAGGGAGATCTGCTGCCATGGTAGTGGGTATCTTTTCAACCTCCTCCACTCCAGTTGGCTTATTTTTCTGAATCAAGGTGAGGCTTGTGGACCATGCCCTCTTCCCAAATACCTTAGGGGTCCACTGGCTCATTTTTCTTGATCGCATATTTTCTAGCCTTGAGCAGGCATGTGATGAGTCTACTGAAGGGAAGACCACCTTCCTTTGCAAAATCTTGCCTTTTAAGCACGTTGTCATCGATATCCACCATTGCTTCAAAAATCAACTTGGGTGCATTTACTAATTGCCCCTTTGAACAATAGTATAGGGCATCCACTAATGGGGCTCTCCGCTCTTGCAAATGCCCAGTGACATAGACATTTTTCCTCAAAATGGCGTCCAAGAGTCTTAAGGTAGGAGGGAGGTCTCTTCTCATCAGAGATTCACTAGAGCCCACAATACCATTGGTGAGTTGCTTTGCCATTTCCCTAAAGGTAGCCCAAATAGGTGCTCCCTCAGCTCTGGTGGAGTCAAATTGATATGGGACTCCCAAAGCCATCCCAATGTCTTTGCAGTCTACAATCAGCTGCCAATCATCGATCAAAATCTCAAGTACATCCTCAGTCTCAGGCACCACCTTCTTGGTCAGGTTCTGATACCACAATTTCACTAGCCTGAGATAAACTGTTTCTTTCAAAGGCGAAAGCAGGGGTAACAAACCTTCTTTCTATAAATAGTTCAATGTCGCCTAGCACTCCCCAATGTTGGCAAAGTATGTCAGGTCAAAGTTTCTCTCAGGGACAAGACTCAAAGTGTCCATAAATTCATTGGGGGCAAGTTGGAAGGGTGGGCAGAGGTATTTCCGTAGCGAGAGCAGCTCTCTCTAAGGGCATTTCTACCACTGACTTTTGAATTTCAACAGCTTTGGCTTTCTTGGCTTTTTGGGAGTTCTTGGGTGTCTCTTCAGAGAGCTTCCTCTTGGTAGGTGGTTTGGTGAGAGGCTTTGCTTTCTTGATAGATTTAGGGGTGGAAGCAGTTGGTTGCTAAAATAGGTCAGCGAGGGTTTCTTCAAAATCGGCCATTATTGCTTTCGAAAATGGAACAGTATGTAGGGAAACACTGAATTAACTGCTAGGAAAGTGTCAGAGGGAAACCAAGAAGACAACTTACCTGAGAATCCTAGGGTTTTTTCAGATGTCACAATTTCAACTCGAATTTCTCTAACATCCGAGGCAAAATTCTCCTCTGCGCAGACTAAATGTACTCACAAAATGGCAGACTAAACAGCTGAAGGTTTCTGTGGGATTTAACAGAGAGAAGGGGGAGGCAAAAAATGAGGAAGAGAGCTAGGGTTTGTAGATGGTACCAAATGGGGCGGAAATGACCTATCGATAGGTATTTAAAGGATGAAATATGATTTCGATAGGATGAATAGGTTGGTTTCGATAGGTTGATGTGTCCTATCGAAAGCTTAACAGTCAAGGCTTTCAGAGTGGATGATTCGATAGGTTCACGATAGGTGGAATCATCTTTCTGATAGGTTTAAGTGGGACCTGACTCATCTTTTTGATAAGTTTCCGATAGGTATCCAGAACTTATCAAAATCATTATTTTGCCCCTGTTGACCTATCGAGAAGTTGGTTTCACTTGTCGATCAGCTCAGGGCCTATCGAAGCCCTCAATTATTCTATCGAAACCATATAGCGACCAAACAAAAAGTTCAATTGACCTATTGAAAGCTCCCAAAAACCATATAAACTGCATTTCCAGGCACTCTCAGCTGCAGCACTCAGCAGGCTTTCCTACTGTGCTGCTCTACAGTTTGTTTCCTTGGTGGACAACTCCCATTATCTCAGGCCAGATTGAAATGATATATGATGGCATGTTTATTGCAAAAAGAACTTCAATTGAAACATAAAGTAAACACCTAGAACAAAAGCAAAATATAGAACATATGGTAAATACTGGACTTCAGGGGCTAATCCGGAGGATCTGGAAGGTCCACGGTCTCTTCATGGTCATCAATTTTGGTACCTTTCATGGATCCTTTTCTCAGCATGTCTCCCTCCCCTGCGTGCAATTTTCCATCTGTGAACCAAGCATTATCTTGCAACAGCCAATGTGTATTTTCATGCATCAACTTCTCTTGTGCATTAATGGAAAAACAAGTCTCTTCAAGAGGGGGTTGATGGCTGATGTTGTACACATTCAGCTTAACCTTCATGTTTCCAAATGATACTTTCATGCTTCCAGACCTGCATTGTATGCAAGCATTGGCAGTGGCTAGAAAGGGCCTGCCTAGAATCACAGGTATGGAAGTGGCATACTTATTTGGTTCCATATCTAGTACAAAAAAGCCAGCAGGATAGAAGAATTTGTCAACTCCAACCAAAACATCTTCAATTAACCCCACAGGCTTCCTTTCAGATCTGTTAGCCAGCTGTAGGACCACATGTGTGGGCTTGTTGGATGTTCCTTCAGGTCCACCACTGGTGGCCCTTGTTGTGTTCTTGTAAAAATCACTTCTTTTTCTTCCTCCAAGCTCTTCCCAAGCTCACAACCCAGTTGGTTGTCCACTAGCCTACCACTTCTCAATGTTATAATAGATTTAGCTTCCTCAAAGGTGGAGGAAACTTCACCCACTACAAATAGTCTTCGTGGGTTATCCTGTGGTTGGCTGGGCAGCCTTCCTCCCTCTCTCCTAGTCAAGGCATCAGACAGCTGACCAAGTTAGTCCTCTATCTTTTTTATGCTCTGGCTGTGAGAGTGCACAATTTGAGGTAAGGAATTCAAATCCTGTAGTGAATCCAGAACTTGTTCCTTAAAGGAAGATGCTCTAGCAGCTAGAGGGGGTGCAGGTTGGTGCGCAGGTGGAGCCACAGGTTGGGCCATGGGCTGCTGGTACTGCGGCCTTGGAACATAACCTTGGTGATAGGGTTGAGCATTTCTGTAGGGCATGGACTATTGGGGCTGCTGTTGCTGGCTTGGGTATGCATCTTGTCTCCACCTTAGATTGGGGCGGTTCCTCCATTGATACCCAGCAGCCGGTTGCTGCCTATATGACTGAGTTGCAGCCACATGCTCTATTATTAAATTAGAAAACTGGCCAGCAGATGGCCATTCTTCAAGGGAATGAGCAGGGGACTGGCATATAGCACATGCCTCCTTCGCTCTAGCATCCATAGGTGACTGCATTGTTCCCATAAGTCTATCAAATTTCAGTGCCAGGTTGTCCACTTTCCTTTCCAAATCACTTTGCATACTCACTTCATACAACTTCCCTCTTAAAGTATTTTCCTTCACCAACCCAGGAGGCTCTAGATCCCTAGCCAGGGTTTCCCTTTGCATAGAGTTCTCACTAATGATATCAAACAACTCCCAGGCCTCCTTAGCAGTTTTATGGAGGTAGGTGCCACCACAAGAAGCATCTATCATGTCTCTGCTTTTGGAATCAATCCCTTGATAAAAACTTTGGACAAGTTGCCATTCTGGGATTTGATGGTGGGGGCACTTCTTTAGGAGTTCCTTGAATCTCTCCCAAGCTTGGTGAAAATCCTTAGTTGGATCTTAGGCAAATGAGATGATACCCTTTCTCAACTGGCTGGTTTTGGACATAGGGAAGAACTTGGCCAAGAATTGACATTGGAGGTCACTCCAAGACTGAATTCTATTGGGTGGAAGCATTGACAACTAGGTCCTGGCTCTGTCCTTTAATGAGAAAGGAAAGAGTCTCATCCTGGTGGCCTCCGTGCATAATCCCAAGAACTCATCAATGTGCTTGTAGGGATCCTCCTTAGTCAGGCCATGAAATGAGGGTAGCATCTGGATTATGGAAGATTTGATTTCATAGTTTCCTTGAGCAGCTGGGAATTGAATGCTGAAGGGGGTATTGTAAACCCCTGGTGCATTAAATTCTTTGAGGGTTCTCGGCTGCTATTGCTCTCCCATTTCTACAGAGTTAATTGCAACAGATGTGGGTGGAGTTTGTCTAGATCTGAGAAGTCTTTCAACCTCTGGGTATAGTGGAACTATCTGAGGTTGGAGAGTTCTCCTACCAAACATACAACACTCAAAGTCTGAATGCAGAGCAAAACCTCAACACAACAAGTAGAAACAACACAAATGACTAACTAATCTAAAAATTAACAGATCTAAAAAATAACAGGGGAGTAAAGGGATGCAAACTATAGAGCAGCCTCCAGCACAATGCTCCTATCACACAGCAACTTTAGATTTGATGAAATGCACACAAAAGACTGAAAAATAACAAAACTTGCAAACATAGTAAAATCAAACAAACCACTACAGATCTATGGTCTAAACTAGATCAAAACTTAGATCTTCCAATTTGAAAAACACACCTCCCCGGCAGCGGCACCAAAAACTTGTTGGTGTTTCTGCCTTCCCTTCAAAAAGGGTCTAAAATTCAATCATAAATCTAGGCAGATCACACTTACACAGACCTACCAGTAATCAAGGCCTATTGTAGCAAGTTTTAAAAAGATGGTGAGTAGGGGAATGTCCATAGGGAGGCTGGTTTAAAATGTGGTAGATCTCCAAATCTGTGAGGGATCTGACACCCTAACTAATGCTAAATTAGATAAAAGACAGGGGAGAGGTTTTAAAAAGGGTTGTCACTTAAGCCATACTAGAATAAAATGAAAACTAGTTGGGATCGAGGTTAGAAATCTAGATGTTGCAGGGGAAAGGAATTAAAAGCAGAAAATGGAGAAGATTAGTTTGGAAATTGGTCTTACTGAAATCAAGCTAGGTTAATCATGCCACAGGGGTTCAGAGCACACGAATCCCTCAACTGGCTACAAGCATAGCAGAAGGGTAGAAGACTCCACTCCAAATCAAAGGATCTAACCGGTATTAAGGCTATGATCTGTCCACTTTAATGGTCATAGACCATCCTATAGACTTTATCCAATCTAAAGTTTTACAGTAGAAGAATCCAATTGAAACCTGAGAGTGAACTAGTCTTAAGGCTATGATCTCTCCACTTGAATGGTCACAGATCATCCTAGGGATTTCCCCCAAAGCAAAGGCATCAATCAGAGCATTAAAACCACTACAGATGTTGTAATTTCCATGTCACAGACTCAAGAAATTATAGGGATATCAGATCTAGGGAGATCGGATGGTATCCAAGAGGTCTACTAGTTAAGTGGGTGAGTTGATCTATAGACTCCTCTACACAAATCCGATCGAGCACCAAATGAAACCAAATGAACTTTAGATCTAATTACAACATTAAAAACAATATTTACATTGCAATCAAAATCACTCTACAATGAAAATGCTCTCAGATCTGTAGTTTGTGCAGCATTGAACCCACAATAGCACTCTCAACCTTACCCCAATTACAGATCTAACCTCTCTACTCGCTACTCCAAGGGAATTAGCCAACCATTTTTGAGCTAAAAGAGAGAAAATGGAATTTCTCTGCAAGCTCCAATCTCCAAAATTTTAGTTCAGATCTCGATTCCCCCACTTTCAATTGGGGATCTCTATAAATAGCTTTCTCTCTTATTTTTCCCTCCAAAACTCCCTTCTTGAAGGTCCTCAGAGTTTGTTAGGGTTCTATTAGAGCATGTGGGGCGGTTACAGTTTCCTAGGGCATCTTCTAAAATCATCATGCCAGTCACCAAGTGCCTCGAGCTGCATGTAGCAGGTCACCAAGTCACAGCGTGTGCATAGTCGATTTTCTGAGAAGTTCTGCACACGATTTTGACAGGTTGGGGAAGCTTCCGACAGGTTCAAGTAGAGCTTTTTAGTCCTTTCGCTAGGTTCTCCAATCTCTTCGATAAGTTCTGATAAGATGAGCCTTGAGGCTTCAGCATTCACTACGCTTTATCTGGAGCATTCGACAGGCTGGAGGAGCATTTTGATAGGTCCAGGTGGTCCTTCGATAGGTTTAGGAAATCTTTCGATAGGTTCCCTTTTCTCCTCAGGCAGCTTTTGATAGGATGAACTTTATCTTTCTTTCAGCTGTTCGATAGGTCCTTGGATCATATCGAATTTCACAATCCTCACGAATACTTCTTTTCTCTGCCTTCAGATCCTATCAACGCCTCACTAACTGCACGAATTCTGCTAGTTTAACTCTCAGCTCCTATCAAAGTCTTCAGATGACCTCTCGATAGGATGTTTTCAGCCTGTTTTCAATTCCTGTGTCTTGCTCTGTTGTGGCCATGTGCCCCAAGGGCCTAATGGTGTGCGGCACTCTAGTGTGCTATTGTTGGGTTTGTACTTTGCTGAGAGATGGCTTCTTTGTGGGCATTCTTGAGTGGTTTTTTGTATTATTTTCATCTTTTATTGCTATCTACAAAATAACCTTAATAGAGGTTTATTAGTGTGCTCACAGGTTTATCAAAGGTCAGATTAAAGGATGAAAAGTGGCATTTTTCACCACTTAATAGCAGCCTATAACCCAGAGTGCAACTTGGGAGCACCACTGATAGCATCCATTGTAGACATTGCTGAGAAGTTGACCAAGGGAAAGAAAGCTTCAGGGGATTCAATCCAGAGGAGAGACATGGAACCCAACCTACATTTTATTGATAATGTTCTAAGGAAGAATATTTATGTGTCTGGGCACCAATAGGAGAGGAAGTATCCCATTGTTAATTCTCTCTATAACTTCTCCTAGGGGCACTGCTTTAATGCAGCCCAGTTGATTCTTGAAGGGATGATGGACATTCACAGTAAGGTTCAGAAGAAGCTAAAACCACATGTGCTCCCCTATAGTATATTGATTACAGCCCTGCTGAAGCAGGGAGGTTATGTAGTGAAAATAGTGGAGCCTACTGAGAAGCTGCCCCCATTTCAGTTTTGCAAGAGGCAGTGGGACATTAGCATGAACTTGATGGCAAAGAAGAAGGGGAAGAAATCATACCAGTCATCTGCTTCCATTCTTGGGGAAACTACTATAGTTTACTCAGTCACACTTCCTACTTCGTTACCAAGGCCATCAACAGCTAGCTCAGTTCAGCCACTCTCCACATTTGCATCCACCACCACGCGTGCAACCCTACCATTCATCCTCACACCACTCACACCCACACCTATACCAACAGTCCCCACTTCCCCATCCATTCCTACAATCCCTGTGCGAGCTCCAACTCAACCCACCTTTCCATTTAACCTACCCACCCCTCCTAGAAAAAGAAAATACAAAAAGAAAGCCCTCTCCTAAACCACCTACAGCAACAATTGAACCTACCATACCCATTACCATACCACAACCTATACCATGCCCGGAACCCATTCCATTAACCCAACCCATACTAAACCTTGAGCCAACTGACATACGTAGCCCAATTTCGAACCCACCTTCCCCTTTTACATTAGATGACAATGAGCCTATGGCCACTAACATTGAACAAACCACCCCCACTGACCTGGTACCCCCATTTGAACCCAATGAATCACTTGAACCCATTACCTCCCCCACCCATTCCATTCCTTTTTCCCACACCCATGACCATGGCCACCTCACATCTGAGGGTACTCTGCCATGATGGACTCCATTGTGGGGGATATCATACATGTGTACACACCCCTTCCAAACTCTCCTCAGCCTACCCACTTTAACCATGCCCCAACATCACCCTTTCAACCAATCTCAACCTCTCAACCATCAACCTTAGCTATCCCAGACCCCTTATCCCACATATTTTCCCTTCTTTCCGCACTCCAAACCCAAGTCCTTGCAAATATCCAACACCAGACCACCATGTAAACTAGCCTTCATTCAATCCAAACTACTCTCCAGACCTTAAACCCAACACCCCAACAACCCACAGCAATGCCCATACATGAACCTACCCCTCCTCCTTAACCTCAGGCTTTAGCTTTTATAGTTGTTGCCACTGAAATAGACCTTGAGTCTGAAGAACTGGTTGTTAGCCCAGCTACCTTTACCTCTTCCTCCACCCAGACAAATTTTGAGAAAGAGGACCTACCTTTACCCATGATACCCTTGTCATTTTCCTCCACATTCACCTAAACTAAGCCCCCTGAGGAGGAGCTGTCCCACTTACCATTCACCTAGGAGGAGTTGGCACCTATCCTTTCACCCCCATCATCTCCACTCATCTACTTTGACCTAACCACCACCTGTCCTCTCATAGAGGATCCTGGTAAAAAGGCCATTGTCCTTGCTTTCTCCATTCCCATTCCATCATTTTATAGCCTCACCAATGTTATGGATGATGACCCTTATGTTTGGAGGGATGTACAACTCATGATAGAGTAAGTCAAAGCCATGGTGAAGCAGCCATATGAAGGTCAGATTGCCCAGATCAAGGAATATAATGAGAAAGAGCTGAAGAGGCATTGGAAGATGCTGTTAAATGATTTGGACCTGTATAAGTTCTATAAGTTAAAGTCCATTCAGTTAGAAAGGATGTTGGTGAGAGTAACCTCCAACTTTTCAATGATGTACTGCTGGTTAATCCTAGAGTGTTGCTTGTTATTGGTGAGAAAACAGTGGAAAAAATATAAATCAAAAAGTGAAAAAATATAAATTGGTTAAAACAGTAATTCTGAATCACACACAGCCTGTAAGATATAGGGCTCTTGTAGCAAGTTTTAAGTAAGTAAGAGTTTGTCCCACAGAGAAATTGATCTAGAACCCAAAATAGGTTATGTTAGTAGGCCTCCAGATCTAGCTACAGATCTGACAATCCTAAAGAAAGGGAGTTGGGTGTCACAACTACACTAAATTAACACTAAAAGAAGAGAAATAAAGTGCAGTCTTATCCTAAAGAAAGGGTTATGAAGAAGGTGGTGATGGTGTGTATTAGAATAAAGATAAAATGATGGAAAGTAAGCAGTTAAGTTAGGGTTACATCAGCTATGTAACTCAGACTTAGGTCTGTCTCCACAGCAATCCCTTAGATGGCTAGAAGCACATCAGCAAGGAAGATGTATCCATCTCAACTCCTATGGTTTGACCTGGTCTCTTAAGTCTATAACCTGTACACTTAAATGGTCACTGCTATCCAATAGAGAGGATCAAACCACATGAAATTCCCTCTTGACTCCTCTCTATCCCTTTTCAATATATTATTTTTCTATTTTTTTTTTAATACATTTCTCCTTTCTTTTTGTTTGTATTATTCTAAAATGCAATCCACTTCTTCGCAGCTGCTACACTACTATTTTCCTTGTGTATTTCTTCTCCATTCACCCAATGTTGACCTTAGCTTATCCATCTTCAACTCCTTCCCCTTTACCTTCTGAATTCTCAGAGTGGGGGTAAGTTTGAATCAGGTCCACAGGTTTAGGTGCAAGTACTCAGGTGTATTTTGAAGAAAACTAGAAATTAAGGCTCAAAAGGTATATGCACAAGGGCAGTTCACTGGGTTTGGTATTTTTAAGCTCAAAGTGTCCAAGAGAAGGCATTGATCATTTCCTAAATGTCATGGGTACTATTTGCTATTTCAACTTGGAGATGCCTAACTTTTTGTGAGGACATTGACTCAGCCAGTCCTTAGAGTAAAAAGAATTCACTTAGTCACTCCTCAAAGAGAAAAAAATTTGTAGGCCTAAATCTCACTAGGTATGGTCTTCCATTGAACTCTGAGGCATGCCCTTACCTTTTTCTTTCCTTAATGGTTCACTAAGTACTGACGCAAGTGAGTTTTCTTAATGTTCACCTCATGGGAATATATTAATTTAAAAGTGTTTAATGCCTAAAGGTTTGCAAAATTTTAAATTTCCATATTTTTAATGTTTCTTAGGTGAACATAGCTCTATATATATCTTACTTCCTTGATTCTGTTGTGCTTAGGTTAACCACATCATTGGCAAACCTTGCCACACCCCCAAACCCTACGTTGGTGGATAACCTTGGTTAAATTGCCTTTGAGGTCTTAATGGAGTTACCAGCTGCTGTTGTTGGGGCTTAGGGTATGTATCTTGTCTCCACCTCAAATTTGGTTGGTTTCTCCTTGTGTACTCAGCAGGTTGCTACCCATATGCTTTGGCAGCATTGGCATGCTCCATAACTAAATCAGGAAATTGGTTGACTGATGGACAATCTTGAAGTGAATGTGTGGGAGATTATTATATCAGACATGCGTCTTCCACTTGTGCAACCATCCTAAGCTACATCACATTCATCAATTTGTCAAACTTTAGCCTCAGATATTCCACCTTCCTTCGCAAATTACTTTACACCTTAACTTCATACATTCCACCTCTAGGGGTGGACAGGTAACCCGGGTTCAATCCCCGACAGTGGCGCCAAAAACTTGTTGGTAGATCTCAGAGTGCTGTCTTGTTATTGGGGAGAAAATAGTGGAAGAAATATAAATCAAAAAGTGAAAAAATAAAAATTGATTAAAATAGCAATTCTGAATCACACATAGCCTGCAAGATATAGGGCTATTGTAGTAAGTTTTAAGTAAGAGTTTGTCCCACACAGAAATTGATCAAGAACTCAAAATGGGTTATGTTAGTAGGCCTCAAAATATGGCTACTGATCTGACAATCCTAAAGAAAGGGAATTGGGTGTCACAACTACACTAAATTAATACTAAAAGAAGAGAAATAAAGTGGAGTCCTATCCTAAAGAAAAGGTTATGAAGAAGGTGGTGATGGTGTGTATTAAAATAAAGATAAAATGATGTGAAGTAAGCAGCTAAGCTAGGGTTACATCAGCTATGTAACTCACACTTTGGTCGGTCTCTGTAGCAATCCCTCAGATGGCCACATGCACATCTGTAAGGAAGATGTATCCAACTCAACTCCTACGATTTGACCTGGTCTCTTAAGGCTATAACCTGTCCACTTAAATGGTCACAGACTATCCAATAGAGAGGACCAAACCATATGGACTAAGTCAGAAAACCAATCGGATCCAAAAGAGTATACTGATCATAAGGCTATAACTTGTCCACTTAAATGGTCACAGACTATCCAATAGATATCCTCCACCCAATGAATCAAATGAGATCATTAATATCATTGCAAGAAAGATGTATCCAACTCAACGCTTATGGTTTTACTTTGTCTCTTAAGGTTATAACCTGTCCACTTCAATGGTCATAGACTATCCAATAGAGACGATCAAACCAAATGGACTAAATCAGAAAACCAATCTGATCCAAAGGAGTAGACTGATCTTAAGGCTATAACTTGTCCACTTAAATGGTCACAGATTATCCAATAGATGTCCTCCACCCAATGGATCAAATTAGAATAGTAAAACTATTGCAGACACCATGTATGCTAGGCTACAAGCTCAAGCACCCATGGGAGCAAATAGTTCTTAAAAAATTAGTGAAGACCATAGTTGTTCAAGGGGTATTTGGACAGTTAAATGTAGCTGGTCATTGCTTTAAAGGACCTACAATGACTTAGCTCACAAGTCTGCAATCACTAGAAAGAAATTAGATCTAACATCTGATATTGGTCAAGTAAAATAGAGGGGAGCTTGTTCCTACAACAACCTCTCACAAGGCTATAAGCTTCAGTGCAGAGGAGAAGAATCCTTCTCAATCTATGGCTTGAAATCACCCTAGGGCTATAGTTTGTCCACTTAAATAGTTACAAGCTATCCACACCATTGAGGTCAGAGAAGGAACATGTAAATTGCTGCTGCCACCATGGTCCCACGGCTACAAGCTCAAGCTTCCATGAGCTTTTCAATTTAGCTAAAATCCTAAATGCATGCTTAGCCTGAACAAAACTATTGGCAAATAGGAAAATAACGGATTAAATGAACAATTAAAGTATAAATTCTATTGATAAAAAATACATATAATGAGATTTCTCAAGGCAGCAGCCTTATACATAACCGCTCTTCACAAAATCCCAAAGGTTACAAGACCCATTATAAAACTAATAAAACTAGACCTAACTATTTACAAGGATTTAGCCAACAAGTGTTGGGCTAAAGAGAACAAAAATGGGAAAAAGCGATGATCAAACCCTAACCCTAGCCTGCTTGAGCTCAAAGCTGACAGAGGTTTAAGGCGAGATGAAAATTCAAAGTTACAATGTACAGCTTAAATACTCACTCCATATGCCTTAGCGAATAGAAGATTGAAACCCAATTTTTAGGGCAGATGTGGCACTGTTACAACCCTTAGATGCCTTGGGATGTGTGCCTCAAGATCAGGGCCTTGGGATGTGTACCCTAGACCTTGGGAAATTCCCAAGAGGTCCTTGAGTGAAGATTGAGAAGTGGAGAGCCCGTGCTTCGCGGGGTTGGCTCTGGTTCATTAATCCACTCACGCGGTTTACAAAGTCCTCGCGAGGTAAGAATTTATCTTGGAAAGTAATTCACTCGTGCTTGTGGACTTTTTATTATTGCGTAGCTGCTTTGGCTTTGAAACCACTCGCATAGCAGAGCTTCAAAATTTTGTCTCTCGAGAGTGTCTCGTGGATGCCTTTAAATCTTGCTCGGCTTCTTGTTGAGGGAATAACAAAGCTCCCTTGATAGAGGGTTGAGCTATTATATGCGCGAGAACTACGCGATGACATTTCTAGAGCTCTCTCTCCTCTTGAACCACGTCAGGACTTCGCGAGTTTGTTATTGTTCTTTATGCAAATTAGCTTCGCGAGATAGTGCGTGCGGCTAATATGAAACTTATTCCTCGTGAGAGCTTCGCGAGCTGGATTTCTGAAGGCTTAGTGTGCAAGTGCTTCACGAGGTCTTTGAGTGTTGGTAGCAGCTGAAGTGCACGACTGCATTGTGAGTTCTCTTGTGCTGCATATATTAGCTGCGTAAGATAACTCTACTACGGACTTCAATAGCGCGAGGTAACATTTCTACTATGCGAGTTAACACATTTTCTCCTCTTATAAACTACAGCTCTTGCCATTGAAGCTCTCTCGACTTACATCCAGATTTCTCACATCTGCTGGCCTTCTTGGGTCCACTTTGACATGCAAACTAGTCACCATGGTGTGTACCACCATGGCATTCCGTCAGTCTTTGGCTTAGTTGTCTTCTCTTGCTTGGATTCTCTCTCTTCTTGGCACAAAAGGCATGGACTTTTTGTTAAGCTGTATAATTTATTACTAACTTCAAAATACACTAAACAAAGGATTATTAGACAACTACAAGGTGTAGCTAAGGCCAGGTTTAGAGGTGAAAAGTTATACTTTTCAATGAATAACACACCCCCAAACCTAATCTTTTGTAGTCCCTAAGCAAAGGAAAAATAAAAATAACTATTCTAAGAAAGTAAATGACACTTTTATAGGGAGCACAAATGCATTTACCTCATGCAACAAGCCTTTTAAACCCCTAGGTGATCCCTAGTGGAGGAGTGAAGTCTCCTGAGGGTTTTTAGTGAAGGTACCCACAACTTCTCAATGAAACAGTTAACAAAAGTGTAACATTATCAAATCAGCATTAAAAAATCAGACCATAGGTCCACCTTTGATTCAACATGTGAGGAATTTAAACAAATGGTATGCACAGATCATTAACTCATTATAAAATCTTGCATGTATGCATACAATTTCCAATTACCATACAACAAGAGAAAGTACAAGTTTATGTCAGTACTGAGCTCACAATTAATTTAAAAATTACGTTTAGGCAATGCCCAATACATTCAATATCAAACCCAATGCTTACCAGGGCAGTCTCTCACAAAGAACTTTGAGGGTTTCCATTTTCTCACAAGCTCAAGAGCAGTTAATGTCCCCAATTGGGTCTGCAAGCAAGAGCATAGGCAAAGCTCGTAAATTCTGGCAACATTGGCTATTTCTCATCATAGATTGGACAACTCCTCATCTCCACATAACAACTCATTCAACATAGGATAAAAAGGTCTTAGACTTAGTTGTAATGTGGCTTATGGGTGTAGGTTATAAAGAATGGAAGGGTGAAAAGGTTGCAAAATTGAGAAATTAGTAGGTGAAGGAGGTGATTCGTTACTTCACCTTCTTTAGTTCAACACATTTCATCTTCTTTGACATTTTTCAAACTTGAAGTGGTCAGCTTCTCCTCTTATTTTTACTTTTTCCAATGAAATTCTCTCTCGACTCCTCTCTATCCCTTTTCACATTATATTGTTTTTCTAATTATTTTTTTCAATGCATTTCTCTTTTCTTTTTATTTGTATTATTCTGAAATGCCACCCTCTTCTTCCCAGCTGCTACACTACTATTTTCCTTGTGTATTTCTTCTCCATTCACCCAATGTTGACCTTAGCTTATCCATCTTCAACTCTTCCTCCTTTACTTTATGAATTCTGAGTGTGGGGGAAGGTTTGATACAGGTCCACAGGTTTAGGTGCAAGTACTCAGGTGTATTTTGAAGAAAATTGGAAATTAAGGCTCAAAAGTTATAAGCACAAGGGCAGTTCACTGGGCTTGGTATTTTTAAGCTCAAACTGTCCAAGAGAAGGCCTTGATCCTTTCCGAAATGTCATAGGTACTGTCTGTTGTTTCAACTTGGAGATGCCTAACTTCTAGTGACGACATTGACTCAACTAGTCCTTAGTGCAAATAGAATTGTCTCAGTCACTCCTCAAAGAGAAAATTTATTTGTAGGCCCAAATTTCACTATGTATGGTCTTCCATGGAACTCTAAGGCACGCCTTACGTTTTTCTCTCTTTAATGGTTTACTAAGTACAGACACAAGTGAATTTTCTAGATATTCACCTCATGAGAATATTAAAATATAAAAGTATTTAATGCCTAAAGGACTGCAAAATTTTACATTTTCACATTTTTAATGTTTCTTAAGTGAACATAGCTCTATGTCTATCTTACATCCTTCATTCTGCTGTACTTTGGTTAACCACATCATTGGCAAGCCTTGGCACACCCCCAAACCCTACCTTGGTGGATAACCATGGTTAAATTACTGCTGAGATCTTTATGGAGCTGCCAGCTGCTACTGTTGGGGCTGAGGGTATATATCTTGTCTGCACCACAAATTTTGGTGATTTCTCCATGTGTACCCAGCAGGTTTCTGCCAATATGCTTGGGTAGCATTGGCATGCCCCATAACTAAATCAGGAAATTGGTTGGCTGATGAATAATCTTAATGTGAATGTGTGGGAGATTGGCATATCAGACATGCCCCTACCACTTGTGCAACCATCCTAGGCTGCATTACATTCATCAATTTGTCAAACTTTGAACTCAGATTGTCCACCTTCCTTTCCAAATCACCTTGCACCTTAGCTTCATACATTCCTCCTCTAGGGGTGGACAGGTGACCCGGGTTGGATCCCCGACAGTGGCGCCAAAAACTTGTTGGTAAATTCCAGAGTACTGTCTTGTTATTGGTGAGAAAATATTGGAAGAAATTGAAATCAAAAAGTGAAAAAATAAAAGTTAATTAAAGCAGTAATTCTAAATCACACATAACCTGCAAGATACAGGGCTATTGTAGCATGTTTTAAGTAAGAGTTTGTCCCACAGAGAAATTGATCCAAAATGGGTTATGTTAGTAGGCCTCCAGATCTGGCTACAGATCTGACAATTCTAAAGAAAGGGAATTGGGTGTCATAACTACACTAAATTAACACAACAGAAGAGAAATAAAGTGCAATCCTATCCTAAATAAAGGGTTATAAAGAAGGTGGTGATGGTGTGTATTAAAATAAAGATAAAATGATGGGAAGTAAGAAGTTAAGCTTGGGTTACATCAGCTATGTAACTTAGACTTAAATCTGTCTCTGCAGCAATCCCTCAGATGGCTACAAGCACATCTGCAAGGAAGATGTATCCAACTCAACTCCTATGATTTGACCTGGTCTCTTAAGGCTATAACCTGTTCACTTAAATGGTCACAGGCTATCTAATTGAGATGACCAAATCACATAGACTAAGTCAGAAAACTAATCTGATCCAAAGGAGTAGACTGATCTTAAGGCTATAACATATTCACTTAAATGGTCACAGACTATCCAATGGATGTCTTCCACCTAATGAATCAAATTAGATCATTAATATCATTGCAAGGAAGATGTATCCAACTCAACCCTGATGGTTTGACCTGGTCTCTTAAGGCTATAACCAATCCACTTCAATGGTCACATACTAACTAATAGAGAGGATCAAACCACATGGACTAAATCATAAAACCAATCAGATCCAAAGGAGTTGACTGATCTTAGGGCTATACCCTGTCCACTAAATACACTGGTCAACGAGTCCGGGGAGTGAAATAGGCCACAAATTCGAACTGTTGCTATTTAGAACTAGCCTGGCGCAACTAATAGTGCCGCCAGAGCAAAATGTGTAATTTTTAAAGCTGGCGCAACTAATAGTTGCACCAGCACATTTCTGAGATATTTTTCATTGGCCCAAATAATACTTGCACCATAGAAAAATGGATCTCTAGTTCTTATAACAGCCGCAACCTCAGTTCGGGATGGGTCTCCAAACTAGCTTTTTCTTGAAGTTGGGCTTTCGAGGATTGATTGATTTAATGATACCGCTCTCTTTGTCACCGAACCTAGGGGTTTAAGGCCAGATTGGGTTCACTATCGCTCACTTTTTTCCCGGGTTTTAAGCTTGGAATGAGAAGGTTACCACCCGATATACCTCAAGTGCAAGCACTTTTGTTAGGTACTAGGTGGGCTGGGACTTTTTCGGATCATCACCACTAGGGGATGCCGCCATACGAAGACCCGGGTGGTTGTATGCGTGCCTAAATATCCCAACCCTTTAAAAATCTATCCCGAAAAAATTAATTTAGATCCCCCGTGTTGGTTTAATTTTATATTTTACTTTTATAGAAATTTTCTTAAGTTCAAAGACCAGGGGTGATGACACCGTGTCGCCTCTACGAGTCAGCGTTCACAATTTGTAATATGATTGCGGAAACATAAATGCGCACGTAGGCCCACGAAACGGGTAAGGCACTTTAAATGACGTAAAAGTAAAGAAATTTAAATGTAAAGTGCAAGTGGCCCACGAAGCGGCTAAAGCACTTAAAATAATGGAAATATAAAGAAAATTAATGACTATGCACAAGTAGGCCCACCAATCGGCTAAGGCTCGTAAATAACGTAATCAGAGGGGTGAGTAAGAAAACAAGAAAAAAATAAAATAAAAAATTGCGATAAAAGGTTAGAAAAATCCAAAATAAAGTTGCCATGTTCAAGGGGAAGCGCTACTAGCTACTCCCCAGTAGAGTCGCCATTTGTGCAACGGTGGGATTTTTTACGATCCCATCGCGACGATGTGCTCTCTAATGAAAATATAGAGTCGCCACCCGGAGCTTTTGGTATCTCGAGAAACATAGATAATTTTTATAAGCCCCAAAGTGCCACAAATATAACTCTGAATCCGGTCTATGCCAAAGGCTCTTAGGTAGGGGCTTCGGTTATCGATTGGGAAGGTGTTATGCACCTAATCAACCTGCTTAATGCGGTCTCTACTAATGACCAGAATAAAAATAATATAAAAAAAATAAAAAGGCTTCCTCTTGTCCAAATGGGTCTTAAAATTCTATTTGTATCCCTTCGTTCCTACCAAAAATTCGGCGGCGTAATGACACAAATGAGAGGATGGAGGAATAACTGGGAAGGTAGAGGAATAGAGAGGAGAGCTGGAGCTCTCGGGCCCTTGTTACACCATTGTGGAGCCTTGCATTGGCTTACTTCGGTGAGATTTTGAAGGCTTGTATGGTATGGAATGGGGTTCTAAATCCTAAGGCTTAATAGCTAAGAAGTAGAGAGGGAAGGCTAGGGTGTAAAGCAATCCTAACCTAGAGCTTGTTTATGAAATGGTAAGGTTAAAAGAAGTTTCTAGAATTCTTAAATTTATATGGGAATTGTGCGCAAGAGGAGAGAGAGAGAGAGAAGGGATTGCTTAATCTCTTAATTGCAAATTTTTTCAAGCCATTTGCAAGGAGGGGAGCCTCTCTATTTTTAGGAAAAAGAGTGGTTAGGAGGGTGCTTAGAGGTTAATTGTGATTAGCAATTAGGTAATGAGCCATCTAAGGTTTTCTAGGGTTTTTGGAGTCATGAAAAATGTGAGAAGGCGCTCCAATGGTGGATGATTGGGTGAAGCTTTAAACCACTTAAGGGGTTGCACATAGGTAGTCAATGGGTGCAACAGAACTAGCAAAACATATCCCAAATATTGAGATGGTCAACAAGTCAAACCCCAATCTCAATTTTCAAGGTAAAAATACACAATTACTGTTCATATGCCTGGCACAACTATTAGTTACGCCAAGCATATGCACAGTAAAACAGTGCTTGAACAGTGCTTGGGAGGTTGGCTACCAGCGAGGGGACCCACCTATAGTAGACGCAACTATTAGTTGCGCCAAAGCCCTAATGGAGGTCTGATGAAATTACCATTCTGCCCTTCGAGTTTCAGATGTGATATCTTTTTGTACACAGCTCCGATTGGGGTGATTCTTAGCCCATTGGAAAGCAGAAGACTTCTACTTTTCAATAATTTATTACTAACTTCAAAATACACTAAACAAAGGATTATTAGACAACTACAAGGTGTAGCTAAGGTCAGGTTAAGAGATGAAAAGTAATACTTTTCAATGAATAACACACGCCCAAACCTAATCTTTTCTAGTGCCTAAGCAAAGGAAAAATAAAATAACTATTCTAAGAATGTAAATGACACTTTTATAGGGAGCACAGATACATTTAGCTCATGCAACAAGCCTTTTAAAGCCCTAGGTGATCCCTAGTGGAGGAGTGAAGTCTCCTGAGGGTTTTTAGTGAAGGTACCCACAACTTCTCAATGAAACAGTTAACAAAAGTGTAACATTATCAATTCAGCATTCAAAAATCAGACCATCAGTCCACCTTTGATTCAAAATGTGAGGAATTTAAACAAATGGTATGCACAGACCATTAACTCATTATATAATCTTGCATGTATGCATACTATTTCCAATTACAATACAACAAGAGAAACAACAAGTTTATGTTAGTACTGAGCTCACAATTAATTTAAAAATTAGGTTTAGGCAATGCCCAATACATTAAATATCAGACCCAATGCTTACCAGGGTAGTCTCTCACAAAGAACTTTAAGGGTTTTCATTTTCTCACAAGCTCAAGAGCAGTTAAAGTCCCCAATTGGGTCTGCAAGCAAGAGCATAGGCAAAGCTCCTAATTCTTGCATCATTGGCTATTTCCCATCATAGATTGGACAACTCCTCATCTCCACATAACAGCTCATTCAACATAGGATCACAAGGTCTTAGACTTAGTTGTAATGTGGCTTATGAGTGTAGGTTATAAAGAATGGAAGGGTGAAAAGGATGCAAAATACAAAAATCAGTAGGTGAAGGATGTGATTCGTGACCTCACCTTCTTTAGTTCAACACACTTCATCTTCTTTGACATTTTTCAGACTTGAAGTGGCCAGCTTCTCCTCTTATGTTTACTTTTTCCAATGAAATTTCCTGTTGACTCCTCTCTATCCCTTTTCACATTATATTATTTTTCTATTATTTTTTCAATGCATTTCTCTTTTCTTTTTATTTGTATTATTCTGAAATGCCACCCTCTTCTTCCCAGCTGCTACACTACTATTTTCCTTGTGTATTTCTTCTCCATTCACCCAAAGTTGACCTTAACTTATCCAGCGTTAACTCTTTCTCCTTTACCTTATGAATTGTCAGAGTGGGGGTAGCTTTGAAATAGGTCCATAGGCTTAGGTGCAAGTACTCAGGTGTATTTTGAAGAAAATTGGAAATTAAGGCTCAAAAGTTGTATACACAAGGGCAGTTCACTGGGTTTGGAATTTTTAAGCTCAAACTGTCCAAGAGAAGGCCTTGATCCTTTCCTAAATGTCATAGGTATTGTCTGCTGTTTTAACTTGGAGATGCCTAACTTCTAGTGAGGACATTGACTCAACCAGTCCTTAGAGCAAAAAGAATTGTCTTAGTCACTCCTCAAAGAGAAAAATTTTTTGTAGGCCCAAATTTCACTATGTATGGTCTTCCATTGAACTCTTAGGCATACCCTTACGTTTTTCTCCCTTTAATGGTTTACTAAGTACTGACACAAGTGAGTTTTCTTGATATTCACCTCATGAGAATGTGAAAATTTAAAAGTGTATAATGCCTAAAGGTCTGAAAAATTTTAAATTTTCACATTTTAATGTTTCTTAGGTGAACATAGCTCTATATCTATCTTACTTCCTTCATTCTGCTGTACTTAGGTTAACCACATCATTGGCAAACCTTGTCACACCCCCAAACCCTGCCTTGGTGGATAACCTTGGTTAAATTGCTGCTGAGATCTTTATGGAGCTGCCAGCTACTACTGCTGGGGCTGAGGGTATATATCTTGTCTCCACCTCAAATTTGTGTGATTTCTCCATGTGTACCCAGTAGGTTGCTGCCAATATGCTTGGGTAGCATTGGCATGCCCCATAACTAAATCAGGAAATTGGTTGGCTGATGTATAATCTTAATGTGAATGTGTGGGAGATTGGCATATCAGACATGCCTCTTCCACTTGTGCAACCATCCTATGCTGCACCACATTCATCAATTTGTCAAACTGTAAACTCAGATTGTTCACCTTCCTTTCCAAATCACCTTGCACCTTAACTTCATACATTCCTCCTCTAGGGGTGGACAGGTGACCCGAGTTCGATCCCCAACAGTGACGCCAAAAACTTGTTGGTAAATTCCAGAGTGTTGTCTTGTTATTGGTGAGAAAATATTGGAAGAAATTGAAATCAAAAAGTGAAAAAATAAAAATTGATTAAAACAAAAATTCTAAATCACACATAGCCTGCAAGATACAGGGCTATTGTTGCATGTTTTAAGTAAGATTTTGTCCCACAGAGAAATTGATCTAGAATCCAAATTGGGTTATGTTAGTAGGCCCCCAGATCTGGCAACAGATCTGACAATTCTAAAGAAATGGAATTGGGTGTCATAACTACACTAAATTAAGACTAATAGAAGAGAAATAAAGTACAATCCTATCCTAAAGACAGGGCTATAAAGAAGGTGGTGAAAGTGTGTATTAAAATAAAGACAAAATGATGGGAAGTAAGAAGTTAAGCTTGGGTTACATCAGCTATGTAACTTAGACTTAAGTTTGTCTCTGCAGCAATCCCTCAGATGGCTACCAGCACATCTACAAGGAAGATGTATCCAACTCAACTCCTATGATTTGACCTGGTCTCTTAAGGCTATAACCTGTCCACTTAAATGGTCACAGGCTATCTAATAGAGATGACCAAATCACATGGACTAAGTAAGAAAACTAATCTGATCCAAAGCAGTAGACTGATCTAAAGGCTATAACATGTTCACTTAAATTGTCACAGACTATCCAATAGATGTCCTCCACCTAATGAATCAAATTAGATCATTAATATCATTGGAAGGAAGATGTACCCAACTCAACCCTGATGGTTTGACCTGGTCTCTTACGGCTATAACCTATCCACTTCAATGGTCACAGACTAACTAATAGAGAGGATCAAACCACATGGACTAAATTAGAAAACCAATCTGATCCAAAGGAGTAGACTAATTTGAAGGCTATACCCTGTCCACTAAATATACTGATCAGGGAGTCCGGGGAGTGAAATAGGCCAAAAAATCAAATTATTGCTATTCAGAACCAGCCTGGCGCAATTATTAGTTCCGCCAGAGCAAAATGTCAAGTTTTTAAAGTTGGCGCAACTAATAGTTGCGCCAGTACATTTTTGAGATATTTTTCATTCGCACAACTAATACTTGCACCATAGCAAAATGGATCTCTAGTTCTTATGACAGCAGAAACCTTAGTTCGGGATGGGTCTCCAAACTGGCTTTTTATGGAAGTTGGGCTTCCGGGGATTGACTGATTTAATGATACCGCTCTCTTTGTCACTGAACCTAAGGGTTTAAGGCCAAATTGGGTACACTATTGCTCACTTTTTTCCCGGGTTTTAAGCTTGGAATGAAAAGGTTACCACCCGATATACCTCAAGTGCAAACACTTTTGTTAGGTACTAGGTGGGCTAGGACTTTTTCGGATCATCACCACTAGGGGCTTCCACAATACTAGGACCCGGGTGGTTGTATGCGTGCTTTAATAACCCAACCCTTTAAAAATCTATCCCCCAAAAATTAATTTAGATCCCCCGTGTTGGTTTAATTTTAATTTTCACATTTATGGATATTTTCTTAAATTCAAAGACTAGGGGTGATGACCCCGTGCCGCCTCTACGGGCCGGCGTTCACTATTTGTAATATGATTGCGGAAACCTAAATGTCCACGTAGGCCCGCCAAATGACTAAGGCACTTTAAAGGACGTAAAAGTAAAGAAATTTAAATGTAAAGTGTAAGTATCCCACGAATCGGCTAAAGCGCTTAAAATGATGGAAATATAAAGAAAATTAAAGACTATGGACAAGTAGGCCCGCCAATCGGCTAAGGCTCGTAAATAACGTAATCAGAGGGGTGAGTAAGAAAACAAGAAAAAAATAAAATAAAAAATTGCGATAAAAGGTTAGAAAAATTCAAAATAAAGAGGTCATGCTCAAGGGGAAGCTCTACTAGCTACTCCCCAGTAGAGTCGCCATCTGTGCAACGGTGGGATTTTTTACGATCCCATCGCGACGATGCGCTCTCTAATAAAAATATAGAGTCGCCACCCAGAGCTTTTGGTGTCCCGGGAAACTTTGATCATTTTTATAAGAACCAAAGTGCCACAAATATGACTCTGAATCCGGTCTATGCCAATGGCTCTTAGGTAGAGGCTTCGGTTATCGATTGGGAAGGTGTTAGGCACCCAATCAACCTGCTTAATGCGGTGTCTACTAATGGCCAGAATGAAAATAATATAAAAGAAAAAAAAAATGCTTCCTCTTGCCCAAATGTGTGACAGCCCAGATTTTGGCACCCCGAAACTCGTGCCATCCGCACGATCATCTTGACCGTGCCCCCCTAGCTAAGCATGGAACATTGGCATATCAAGCACAAAATGAAATAGTAAATGAAACTGCGGAATTTAAATCTATATAAAAGCATTTCTCAAAAGACAGTTCTACCCTCATGCCTCTGCATGAATGGAGAACCAATCCGAACCATCGATGATAGCAAATCATCACGGATGGTTAGCCCCAAAAGAATAATCCCAATTTATACATGTACATTGTTTAGCCAAAACAAGGCTTGACATACCAAGCCGTACAAATCTCTATCCAAAAGCCCTCAAAGCGGCACAACGGAGTCCTCTAGAAGAAGTCCTCAGGAGGTGGCTCCAACTCTTCTCCGGCCGCAAGGTCCGACTCACCGAGGTCAGCGTCTCCTGAAGCCTCGGCAGCTGCTAGTAGTGGACCTGCGACGTATAGTCTATAGGATGAGCTACATCCTAGCTCAATAGGGAACAAAACACAGTTGAGCATATAAATTATTACTCACATATATTCCATGATATGTCATGCATGATGTGTCTATGCAGTTACTGATGAAAACAATTAAAAAGCATTACATTTTACCGGTAGTTTACTCATGTCTTTTATTTATTCATGAATGATGCTGAAAAGGCCTAAAGCAAAACTTAAACTTTCAACTTAAGTAATCCCCGAGCAATATAGCATCGAGCCCCGATGAGATACCCATCATCGTCATCTATATAGACAGTTTTAACGTATTCCCTGTGAATACAAATAGTACCCAAGCCCCTTTCCCCTGGGGATTGGTGGCTGGGTTTCACTAATCTCAATCAACACCCATGGGGTGTGCTTACTGTGTACGGATAAGTCTCCGCACTGGCCTACGGTTTCGCTGCCGTATCGGTCACGGATATCCTGCCGTGTCAGTCGTGGATATCCCGCCACGTCGGTGGGGTACCCTATCAAACCTCAAATAACAAAAATATCAGTGCCTTACATATAGTTATTCACCGTGTAAATGTGCTATCTTATATCAGTTTGGCCCTATCAAACATGATTCAATCTTAGATACATCCCTGGGATGTATCCATTCACTTGCATCACACCTGATGCTCTTATCTCTTTACTTCCTCATCCCCTGGGGATGGCTCATTATGCTTACTTTTATTGATGTCACACACACACACTTCTTCACAAACTCTTTAAGCAATAAAACATTTGAATTTAAATCTATATCACTACATACATGCTCTTGAAAAATAAGGTACATGTTCAAGGAGTTCCCTACCTCAAGTCTTCGTTTGATCAATGCATCAAGGTCCCACCTATGGTACCACATAACATGTGAAACACATCACTAAGGATGCAATAAAGGAGGTCCAAGACCCCCCAAAAATCTTAAGGTCAAACTCAGAAGTCAACATCAACTGGCCCAGTCGATTAATCGATTTCCAAAATCGATTAATCGAAAGTTAATATCGATTAATCAATTCTCAAATCAATTAATCAAGATTCCCATTCGATTAATCGAAACCCAATTCGATTAATCGAATTTCTCTGCTCTATCAAGTCGATTCTCAACTTGAGTAATCGAATTTCCAAAATTGATTAATCGATCCCAAATCGATTAATCGAAATTACAAATCGATTAATCGAATTTTCATTTCGATTAGTCGATTTCGTCAAGCCCATTTCTTTTCTCCACTGGACTCCACTGTAGGCTCCTAGTCGATTAATCAATTCTCAATTCGATTAATCGAAATCCAAAGTCGATTAATCGAAACCCAATTCGATTAATCGAAATCGGGGTCCTCTGACTTTTTAACTTCTTGGCCAATTTTGATTAATCGAAACCCAATTTTGATAAATCGAAATTGCCAGATTCAGCCCCCTTCTGGCTGCTATTCTCACTCTCTTTCCTTAATTCTTCCTCCATTTTTCTAAGCTTTTTACCCTACATTTTACACCATTTGTAACTACAATTTAACCCTTTAATCCATGCATTTAAACTACAACAATCTTACCTTCAATCAATCTCAAATTGATTTCAAATCGAGTGGTTGGAAAGGCTAGGGTTCCAGATTTAGCTCTAACGGATCCAAACCGTGTCGAATCCGGCTTTTATTGCTTGAATCCCCCTTCCAATCAGTTGTAATAACTCCTCTCTTTACTCCTCTCTCTCTCTCTCTCTCTTCTTTACTCTCCTTCAACCACCACAAACCATTAATTTTAGGGTTATTAAACCCTTTTATCTCTCCTCTCACTTGTGTGTAGAGCACATGCATCGGGATAGGTGTATGCGACTTCTCATTCACATCACACACCACATAATCACTCATACCGTCACATCTCGTCCATTCATCATACTCTATGCTAACCCTTGATCTCCTAATTGGTCAAACTTATGACCAATCGGGCATGGATCCTGAGGTCACTATTTAACGTGATTTTTCAGGATATTACATCCTCCCCACCTTGGGAATTTTCATCCCCGAAAATAACCCAAAGTGCGTCGGTCTCGGTCTCTACCTCCCCCCCCCACACTCTGGGGTGAGGCGGTCTAGTGGACTCAGATGCATCCAGGTAATTATAATTTCACGAGAATGAATGAATACAAGCATAGACGTATAATTTGACGACAATGAACGATTTACACAAAATTTTGACTTTCTATTAATATCAAAAAATTTTACAAGGCGCCAGATAAGTTGGTGTACAAAATCTATATGTATACAATCATCACTGAACAAAATAAGTAGAAGACTCGGGTCCCTCGCCAGGTGGTGGGTGCTACAGGTGGTGGGTCTGGAGGCTGTGTGGCGTAGTGGAGAACGTGTTGGCTGGGTAGTCGGAGGTAGCGGTGGATGTGGCTGGAGCGTCTCTTTCGGCGGAGCGGATGTAGATGTGGAAGGAGTCACGTCAGTAGGGGCGGTGGTGGGATGGAAAATGGGACCTCTATGGAAGGCGGTTCGTCCCGCAGTCCAGTCCTCCTCCTGAGCGAGATAGAGGTGGTAGTCCGTCGGGTAGATGTAGCGGAGGGTGTGGAACATCAAGAAGTCCATCCTCCGATTCATCCGCTCGTTGTTGGCCTCCATGCGAGCCAACACGTCCTTGATGGTAGGACCGGATGGAGCGGCGCGCCGGCGGTATGATGAGGTGGGTGTAGCGGGCGCGAAGTGAGCTGGTGGTGTGGGTGAGGCCATAGTATGAGAGGTGGCCCTCTCCACTGAAGGCTTAGCTGGGTGTGCCCCACCCACGGGTGGGTCCTGCTGTGGTGGTGGTGGTGGTGGTGGTGCTACTGTTGCTGCTGCTGCTGAAGCGGGACTCGGAATCGGTAGGGTCCGCTTGAGCAGGTTGTAGCTGCGGGTCCATGAAGATTTGGAGAACGTCTTCACGCAATCCGTAGCCCTCACCTCGTGAGGTGAGATGGTGTAGGAGGGATCGTTGGAGTAGCACTCCAACATGGTCGAGATGAGGCGAGCGTAGGGCATCTTCTCCTTGGGCCGAAGGTTGCCCTTCATCAATTTGCCCTTGATGTACCTCATCCCCTCAAGGATGACCATGGTGGCGTCGAACCACCGGCCACAGAAGGCCGCGTAGAGTGCGTGTTGCATTCGATCCACGCGCTCGGTATCGTGGTGCATTGGGTAAAGGTTGCACTTGATCACCGAATCAAGCATCCACAAGTAGTGGGGAAGGGCAACCCTCTTTATGGAGGATCCGACCCCTTTTTGCCGTTGGTCATGCAGGTCATGACCTCCTCGAATCGAGGGTCCTCCTCAAAGGGTGGGAATAGGGTGGTCTCAGGGGTGAAGTCGAGGTAGCACTCAAGAACCTCGTGGACGTGGCGACATGTGATCGTGTAATCTCGACCCTCGATGGTGGTCTTGATCACATCGTCCGTCGGGCTGTCCACAAGCCCTTGGTAAAACAATCTCACCAATCTAGGGTAATAGGAACCCCGGATTGGTTTGAGAAGGTTGCCGAGACCGGCATTGTTAAGATAAGTTCGAGCCCATTGGGTCTCACCCGACACATCGGGATTTGTGAAAAGGGTAGGGTCGATGAGGTACTCGACCTCAAAAGTCTTTGCGGCCCACCATTCATTAGGTTGTACCACGTTAGGCGGTGGTGGCGGCATGGGTGTGGACTCGCGGGAAGACTCGCGCGAAGATGCGCTCGTCGAATCGGAGGTGGTCTCCGATGCCGACGGTGATGGAGTCCTCACCAGCGATGGGGTAGGTGGTGGTGGTGCGGCGTTCTTACGCCAGACCGGTAGCTTGGAGGTTGCCTTCTTCGAAGACAAACGGGTTTTAGGCGGCATGGTCGGTGAAATAGCAAGAATCTAGGGCTTTAACTAACTCAAATTTGAAAGAAGATCACAATTTTATGATTTACCGTGGGTTTTGGAGGCGTTATGATTTGACTACGAGCCGAAAAACCACAGAGATGCAAACCCTAGGGTGCCGGATGGTCGGAGAAGAAGAAGAAGATGAAGCACCCAAAAATCTCCAAGCTCAAATGATTCGAATGGGGAATGAAATCCCCAATTTTTAATATATAGTCCCCGGCTCAATTAATCGAAATCCAGAATCGATTAATCGAGATTCAAAACTAGGTTAAGCCACGCAAAATCGATTAATCGATTTCCCAAATCGATCAATCAAAAGTTAAAATCGATTAATCAAAAACATTTCGATTAATCGGAATCATATCCGTTTAAAAATTTAAGTTTTAGAGCTCACTGGCGCGAACCAGTCGATTAATCGAAATTCATTTCGATTAATCGAAATTCCAAAATCGATTAATCGAGATTCACTTCGATTAATTGAAATCGTGCAGTCCCTTCCAAATTTTTAAGATTCTTTAAGTTATTCGATTAGTCAAACTATGGTTCGATTAACCAAAATCTCAAATCGATTAATCGAATTCCACCTCGATTAATCAAAATCGTTTCTCTGACTTAAAATTTTCGTAAGTCCCTTTAGTTATTCGATTAATCGAACTCCCAGTTCGACTAATCAAAATGCAAATCGATTAATCGAAATCTCCTCGATTAATCAAAAAATCCAGTAATTTCCTCTAAATTCTTCTAACATTCCTAGTTTGTTCGATTAATCGAAAACCTAAATCGATTAATCGAAACCAAAATTGATTAATCGAATTCCCTATTCGAGTAATCGAATTCACAAAATCGATTAATCGATCCCAAATCGATTAATCAAAATTATAAATCGATTAATCGAAATTTCATTCTGTATATTTTCTAACTCTTACTCAAGTTTCCAGTCACTGGCACATGCCAGTCGACTAATCGAACAAAATTGATTAATCAAAATTCCAAATCGATTAATCGATTTGAAATTCGATTAATCAGTTTTGCCCAATTTCTACAGATTTTCAGGTTCTTTGATTTCTCTTGGTAGTTTATGACATCAAGTGGCTCATAGTTCCATAGAAACACATACACTTGGTCATGTGCATACAAAAATCTATTCCTTTAATCATACTTTGATCAAGACTTCCATTGAATTACAAGTATTGTGGAGATTCCACAAACATGCTTGTGGTTTACATTGGATTCTCACGTCGTTGGAAATAAGGCTGGAAATTGTTCTTTCACATCGGCCTCTCGTTCCCAAGTAGCCTCTTCGTTTGGATGATTGTTCCACCGGACTAGCACTAAGGGAATCACTTTAGTGTGCAGTACCTGTTCCTTTCGATCTAAGATTTCCACTGGTTCCTCTATCATGCTCATGTCCTCACACATCTCCATAGGTTGACTTCCTAACACATGAGATGAATCGTTCACATACTTTCTGAGCATCGATATGTGGAAAACGTTATGTACCCGATCAAATAGCGGTGGTAAGCCAATGCGATACGCAACTTCACCTACGCGTCCCAAAATTTCAAATGGTCTAACATAACGTGGGCTTAACTTCCCTCTCTTGCCAAATCTCATTACGCCTTTCATAGGTAACACCTTCACAAACAAGTGCTCACTCACTTTATAGTCGACACTAGTCCGCTTCATGTCGGCGTAACTTTTCTGTCTACTCCGTGCTGACTTCAGCCTTTCTCTGATTATTCGAACGACGGTGGTGTTGTCTTCAAGTAGTTTTAGCCCTAAAATAAATTTCTCACCTGTTTCTTCCCAATTGAGGGGTGATTTGCATCGTCGTCCATACAGAGCTTCATACGGTGCCATGCCAATGCTCGTTTGGAAACTGTTGTTGTATGCGAATTCGAGCAACGGTAGATACTCATCCCAGTATCCTTGCATATCTAGCATGCACGCTCTGAGCATGTCTTCTATCACTTGGTTCACTCGCTCTGTCTGCCCATCAGTTTGAGGATGGAAAGCTGAACTAAAGTCTAGTCGTGTTCCCATTCCTTCTTGAAATTTCTTCCAAAACTTAAACGTATATAGTGGATCACGATCTGAAACTATGCTGCTTGGAATCCCGTGTAACCTTACGATCTCCTTCATGTATAAGTCTGCCAGTCTTCCTGCCGTATACATAGTATTGTACGGCAAAAAGTGCACTGATTTGGTCAATCGATCTACGACGACCCAAATGACATTGTGTCTCTTGGCACTCCGCGGCAATCCAACAATGAAATCATCGAGATCGATTCCCACTTCCATTCTGGTATTAGTAAAGGCTGTAATAGTCCAGCCGGATGTCTATGATCAACCTTCACCTGCTGACAAGTCAAACACTGTGACACGTACTCAGCCACATCTTACTTCAAACCTCTCCACCAGTAGTTCTTTTTCAAGTCTTGGTACATTTTGGTGCTACCAGGGTGGATAGCATAATTTGACTTATGGGCTTCATCAAGAATTGTTCGTCTTAGATCGGCATTGTCCAGAATGCAGAGACGACCCTTAAACAATAAAGAACCATCTTCTTTAACTGAGAAGTCCGACCTGATGCCTTCACTCATGTCATGATGAATCTTTGTTAATGCTGGATCTTTCATCTGTAGATCGTGGATATGCTCAAATATCACTGGCTTTACTGATATGTTAGCCAAAAAGGATCCGGTAGCATTTGACTCAATGTTCGCATCGTAAAGTGCCAGGTCTTCCAATAATTTCCATCGGTGCATAACCAAAATCAAACAAGCTAACTGAGCTAAACCCTTCCGACTCAATGCATCGGCTACTACGTTCGCCTTGCCTGGATGGTACTATATGGAGCAATCGTAATCCTTGAGGAATTCCATCCATCTGCGCTGTCTCATGTTGAGCTCTTTCTGTGTAAACAGGTATCGGAGGCTCTTATGATCGGTGAAAATTTCAAAAGTCTCACCATACAAGTAATGTCTCCAAATCTTCAGCGCAAAAATGACTGCTACAAGCTCCAAGTCATGAGTCGGATAATTTTTCTCGTGTTCTTTCAGCTGTCTTGATCGGTAAGCTATCCCCTTCTTGTGTTGGTTGAGCACACAACCTAAACCATTGTACACGCGATCCTCCATCCCAAAGGAATAGCCAACACTGGAGCCGAAGTGAGTCTCGTCTTGAGCTCTTCAAAACTCTTCTCGCACGCCTCGCTCCACTCAAATCTTGAATCTTTTCGTGTCAGTTTTGTGAGAGGTCCCGATATCTTTGAAAACCCCTCAACGAAACGTCGATAATAACCTGCTAACCCGTAAAACTTCGGACACACGCCTTTGGTTGCTCCCATTTAACCACTGCCTCTATCTTTGCGGGATCTACAGTGACACCATACTTTGAGACGACATGTCCCAAAAAGCTAACCTCTTCCAACCAAAACTCACATTTGCTGAGTTTGGCGTACAATTGGTGGTCACGTAGCGTTTATAGGGAAATCCTCAAATGTTCTTCATGTTCCGTCTTGGATTTGGAGTATATCAATATATCATCAACGAACACTACGACGCAAGAGTCCAAGTGTGGTTTAAACACTCGGTTCATCAGATCCATAAACGACGCCGGAGCATTCGTCAACCCAAATGGCATCACAAGGAATTCATAGTGTCCATACCGTGTCCTGAAAGTTGTCTTCTGGATGCCCTCTGCCTTGACTCGCAACTAATGGTATCCAGATCTCAGGTCGATCTTGGAAAAATACCTTGCTCCTTGCAGTTGATCGAACAAATAATCAATTCTAGGCAAAGGGTAGCGGTTCTTCACAGTGAGTTTGTTTTATTGTCGATAATCAATGCATAGCCGCATTGACCCATCTTTCTTCTTGATAAACAAGACCGGTGCTCCCCATGGAGACACGCTCGGTCTAACAAACCCCTTGTCCATAAGCTCTTGTAGTTGTTCCTTCAACTCCTTTAACTCAGCAGGAGCCATTCGATATGGCACTTTTGAAATAGGTTCCGTTCCTGGTGCTAAGTCGATGGCGAATTCTACTTCTCTCTCTGGAGGTAATCCAGTAATTCTTCCGAAACACGCTTAAGTCTCGCACAACCGCTATTTCGTAAATGACATTCTTTTCTTCCTTGTCCTCCTTTAAGAAAGCCAAGTATCCATCGCAACCCTTTCTCGATCATTTTCTTGACCCTTATCACTGAGATCGGTACGATGACGACCTCACCCTTGAAACCGAAATGATCTTCTTGTGTTGGGTCTAAAATGACTACCTTGTTCTTGCAATCGACGCTTGCAAGGTCAGCCAACCAGTCCATGCCAAGGATCACATCAAACCCTTGCATGTCTAACAGTATCAACTTCGCTTCTAATTCATGCACCTCTAGGTCTCGAACTGCTACAATGATGGATTTGCAAGCTAACTCCGTGTCCACTAACTCTCCAGTCAGAATAGACACAGATAGGACGAAGTCCAACGCCTCTGGAACAATCTTCATCCTCTTGGCGAAACATGGAGTGAAGAATGAGTGGGTAGACCCTGGGTCTATCAACACTCTAGCATCATATCCAACGAAGGATCCTTTCTCATATATAGTTAAAGTACCTATAGTATACATACATACATACAATAATTTACACATCAATTTACACCCCTAATTCACATATAAATTTAGTATTGAGAAAAAGAATCTATACAAATCCTAATGCGTGCACCATCTCTATCTAAAATTTTAATGAAATGTAATTTCTTTAATTTAAAAGAGTCTCACCTTGGATGACGTCATGCACGTTCCCTGCTTCCTGAGCAGTGACTGCACAAGCTCTTCCCTGAACGATCGGCTTCCTTGCTTGAATGGGTCGTGGTGCTGCAACTGAAACCGTCTTTCTTTTATCCGTCTCGGGGCAATCCTTGATCAAGTGGCCCACCTTGCCACATCAAAAACAACCCCTAGTCCCTGCTCTGCAATTCACTATTCTATGAGGTTTGCCACACTTTGCGCAAGTCTCCCGAGGTGCGAAAGAAACAGTACGAGAACCCTGTGTGATAGTGGCGCCAGTAGACATGGCAGGGCTCTCATATCATAAAGGTCTCCCCGACGCAAGTAATGGGAACCTCTGTTGGTGTTGTTGCGCCGGCCTTCCAAAACCTCCCTGAAACTGTGGTCTCTGAGCTTGGACCATGAACCTCGGCTTTTTGTTCACCGGTTCGTAGGTCCCCGTCCTTCCTTGTTCATTTCCTCCTCTCTGCTGCTCCCTCTGTCTATATCTATTCATATTCTCTTCTTCCACGACCAATGCCTTACTCATGACCTCTTCATAGGTCTTTAGCTGAAATGGAGCTACGCCTCCCCTAACCTCAGGCTTCAAACCTTGCTGAAACCTCTTGGACTTCATCACGTCGGTAGCGACGTAATCCGGAGCAAAATGGGCAAGTCGTAGAAACTCCACCCCATATTCTCTCACTGTCATTCTCCCTTGCGCTAACTATAGAAATTATATCTCAAGCTGATTTCTCACCACTTCCGAAAAATATTGTTTGTTGAACTCCTCAACAAACTCCTCCCATGTCCAAGGCAACTCCGGGGTCTCCTAAGCCCTAGTCCGTATCACGGACTTCCACCAAGGCCCAGCCTCCCCGTCCAGCATGTAGGTTGCCCATCTCACACTCTCATCTTCCGTGCATGTCAGCACGCTAAAGACTTTCTCCATCTCCATAAGCCAGTTCTATGCGGCGATTGTGTCTGCCTGCCCAAAAAATGAAGGAGGTCTCATCCTCCTAAATTCTGTAAAGGATGAGGGCACAGGCAGCGCAGGTCCTACAGGTGGTGTAGGTGGCTGTTGTTCTCTTCATGCATGAGCTACAAAGGATGCAGCTTGTTGTGCCATGGAAGCTGCCATAGTCTCCATAGTATGCATCATCCTTTGTCGCTCCTCTCTATCTTCTTGTCTCTCTCTCACCCTCCCCTGTTCTCTTAGATCTTGATCCTGACGATCTCGATCCTCTTCATCATGCTGTCTACTAGTACTGCCCCCTGGGGCCTCAGTACCTCCTAAAGGCACTCTATTAGTAGGAGAGATGTAATCATCTCCACTACGTAGACTCCTCTGTTGGCCTCCCCTTGGTCGGCCTCTTCCTCTAGATGACATTTGCGGCTGCATTTGAAACTAAAGTTTCGTTAGCAGAATCCCCTATGTTCTGACCACAAGAACGATTGCCAAAACTGCTAAAAGAAATAGCTCTGATACCAACTGTGACAGCCTGGATTTCAGCACCCCAAAACCCGTGCCATCCGCACGATCATCTTGACCGTGCCCCCCTAGCTAAGCATGGAACATTGGCATATTAAGCACAAAATGAAATAGTAAATGAAACTGCGGAATTTAAATCTATATAAAAGCATTTCTCAAAAGACAGTTCTACCCTCATGCCTCTACATGAATGGAGAACCGATCCGAACCATCGATGATAGCAAATCATCACGGATGGTTCGCCCCAAAAGAATAATCCCAATTTATACATGTACATTGTTTAGCCAAAACAAGGCTTGACATACCAAGCCGTACAAATCTCTATCTAAAAGCCCTCAAAGCGGCACAACGGAGTCCTCTAGAAGAAGTCCTCAGGAGGTGGCTCCAACACTTCTCCGGCCGCAAGGTCCAACTCACCGGGGTCAGCGTCTCCTGAAGCCTCGGCAGCTGCTAATAGTGGACCTGCGACGTATAGTCTATAGGATGAGCTACATCCTAGCTCAATAGGGAACAAAACACAGTTGAACATATAAATTATTACTCACATATATTCCAAGATATGCCATGCATTATGTGTCTATGCAGTTACTGATGAAAACAGTTAAAAAGCATTACATTTTACTGGTAGTTTACTCATGTCGTTTATTTATTCATGAATGATGCTGAAAAGGCTTAAAGCAAAACTTAAACTTTCAACTTAAGTAATCCCCGAGCAATATAGCATCGAGCCCCGATGAGATACCCATCATCGTCATCTATATAGACAGTTTTAACGTATTCCCTGTGAATACAAATAGTACCCAAGCCCCTTTCCCCTGGGAATACAAATAGTACCCAAGCCTAGTCGATTAATCGAATTCCAAAATCGATTAATCGAAAGTCAATATCGATTAATCAATTCTCAAATTGATTAATCGAGATTCCCATTCGATTAATCGAAACCCAATTCGATTAATCGAATTTCTCTACTCTATCAAGTCGATCCTCAACTCGAGTAATCAAATTTCCAAAATCGATTAATCGATTAATCGAAATTACAAATCGATTAATCAAATTTTCATTTCGATTAGTCGATTTCATCAAGCCCATTTCTTTTCTCCACTAGAGTCCACTGTAGGCTCCCAGTCGATTAATCGATTCTCAATTCGATTAATCGAAATCCAAAGTCGATTAATCGAAACCCAATTTGATTAATCGAAATCGGGGTCCTCTGACTTTTCAACTTCTTGGCCAATTTCGATTAATCGAAACCCAATTTTGATTAATCAAAATTGCCAGATTTAGCCCCCTTCTAGCTGCTCTTCTCACTCTCTTTCCTTACTTCTTCCTCCATTTTTCTAAGCTTTTTACCCTACATTTTACACCATTTCTAACTATAATTTAACCCTTTAATCCATGCATTTAAACTACAACCATCTTACCTTCAATCAATCTCAAATTGATTTCAAATCGAGTGGTTGGAAAGGCTAGGGTTCCAGCTTTAGCTCTAACGGATGCAAACCGTGTCGAATCCGGCTTTTATCGCTTGAATCCCCCTTCCAATCAGTTGCAATAACTCCTCTCTTTACTCCTCTCTCTCTCTCTTCTTTACTCTCCTTCAACCACCAAAAACCATTAATTTTAGGGTTATTAAACCCTTTTATCTCTCCTCTCACTTGTGTGTTGAGCACATGCACCGGGATAGGTGTATGCAACTTCTCATTCACATCACACACCACATAATCACTCATACCATCACATCTCGTCCGTTCATCATACTCTATGCTAACCCTTGATCTCCTAATTGGTCAAACTTGTGACCAATCGGGCACGGATCCCGAGGTCACTGTTTAACATGATTTTTCAGGATATTACAAAATGGGTCTTAAAATTTTATTTATGCCCCTCTGTTCTTACCGAAAATTCGGCGGCGTAACGACACAAATTAGAGGATGGAGGAATAACTGGGAAGGTAGAGGAATAGAGGGGAGAGCTGGAGCTCTCGGGCCCTTGTTACACCACTGTGGAGCCTTGCATTGGCTTGCTTCGGTGAGCTTTTGAATGCTGGTGTGATATGGAATGGAGTTCTAAATCCTAAGGCTTAATAGCTAAGAGGTAGAGAGGGAAGGCTAGGGGGTAAAACAATCCTAACCTAGAGCTTGTTTATGAAATGCTAAGGTTAAAAGAAGTTTTTTAAATTCTGAAATTTATATGGGAATGTTGCACTAGAGGAGAGAGAGAGAGAAGGGATTGCTTAATCTCTTAATTGCAAATTTTTTCAAACCATTTACAAGGAGGGCTGCCTCTCTATATATAGGAAAAAGAGAAGTTAGGAGGGTGCTTAGAGGTTAATTGTGATTAGCAATTAGGTAATGAGCCATCTATGGTTTCTAGGGTTTTTGGAGGCTTGAAAAATGTGAGAAGGTGCTCCAATGGTGGATGATTGGGTGAAGCTTTAAACCACTTAAGGGGTTTGTGCGACCATGGATCCTCTCGAACCCGTCGCGGCGATGCGCTCGCTTTTAATAAAATGTAGAGTCACCACCCGGAGCTTTTGGTGACCCAAGAAACCTTCAAATCGATATTTTGAGCACTGAAGTGCTAAATATGACTCTGATTTACCAGCCTTTGCCAAAGGCTCTAGAGTAGGGGCTTCGGTTATCGATCGGGAAGAGTTTAGGCACCCGATCAACCCGCACGTAGCGGTCTCTATCTATGGCCAAAAATAAAAATAAAATGGCGGAGTTTCCCCTTTCCCGAAGGCAATACGGTCCTATCAAGCTTTGAGCCAAACCGAAATTTCGGCGGCGTAACGGCTTGAATCCTTGGATGGAGGAGACACCAAGAAGGTAGAGGAAGAGACAGGTGAGCCAGAGGTCACAGGCCCTTCTTGCACCGTGAAAGATCTTCGCTTTGGCGTGCTTTCGATGGCTTAAACAGTATGGAAATGGATTCTAACACTAGGATTCGGTAAAATAGGAAGTGTAGGGTGAGGCTAAAGGCTAGACTTTAGCTAAAGGGAGTGATCTAAATGGTGGAAATGGACTGAAATAGATGAAATATGCATGCTGGAATTCTGGAAAAATATTGGCATTTTCTCTCACTAGGGTTTTCTCTTAAACACTCTCTAATCCTTCAACAAAAATTCAACCCTTTGGGAAGAGGGGGGCTTCTCTATTTATAGAGAAGGGATGGGTTAGGGGATTACTTAAGATCTAATTGGTTTAACAATTAGGTAATCCTCCATCTAAGGTTTTTTGGGTTTTCAAGGTCCTAAGGTTTTGGGAAACTGGTTTCAATGGCAGATGATGGGGTGAGACCATAGGTGGCATAAGGGTTGCAAATAAGCTCAAAGGGGGTGCAACCAACCTCAAGACACCCACTCCAACAAAGGGGATGGTCAAAGGGTCAAACTAGATGAAGGAAATTCGAGCAACTGATGACAGTTACTGTAGCTAAGCTGGGCGTATATATTATATACGCTCGGCCAAATTTCCCACAAAATAGGCAGGCATATATAATATATACGCCTGACTAATCTGGGGCTAAATTGGCTGGGCGTATGTAATATCCACGCCTGAGCAAAATTTTTATGATTTTATGTGAAACTTTAATCAGCCATAACTTTTGAACCGTTGCTCCAAATTGGGTGATCTTTGGCTTGTTGGAAAGCTGGAGATGTCCTCTTTCCAATGGTATATGGGTTGTCCTTGGTAATAGTCGGTATAAATAATTGTAGCTCCTCTCCCATCAACTGCTCAGAAAGGTTCAAGTTAGGTATGGGAAGGGAATCTTGGGTTCAGGGGTGATCTCTAAGGGTTGGGGAATGGTTCTAAAGAGTTCACGGTGATTCTTAAAGGACTAGGCGGATTCCTAAGGGTTCAGGGGTGCCATCAGAAGCATAGGGGTACATCTCTCCCGAAGTACAAATTGATCGGGCCTTGAGCCGAATTTGGGCGTCTACAGATGCCCCTCTTTGGTATTCGATCACTAATGATCGGATGCCAAAGACAAGAGACATCCGAAGAGGTCCAAGGCATGTTTGATGGGTCCACCTGGTTCAACTCAATTCTCAAACATTCATGGTGATGGTGAGTGTACGTAAGCCCTCTCATTTTGGGATATCATCCGTACCTCAAAGCTAGCTGTCCCCAAGCGGATTGCGACATTACTGGGCATAACTGCGATGATCACAAAAAGTGTAAGTCCGCTAGCCGGGATATCGTTCACTTCCTGAGGGAAATTATAGATATGTGATGTTGAGTATTAATCTGAACCAGACAGCTCCATGAAACGAGATGATCGATCTATGCTTCGGAATTGATGTGAAGCACGCAAAACGAAGGTCTAAATAATGTGTCCAATTCTATGGGGTATTGATAGCTCCATTGGATTGGGCACGGGTGCCCTTACCTAGGTAAGGCTCAAAGTCTTTTGGGCGGACCCATCAACCTCAAGGTTATTTTAGCACGCTTTACCCGAGTGAAGCGAATATTGATGTCGCAACACTTCTTGGGAATGCATGCCCATTTTCTGAGTGAATTTTTTTTGTGTTTCCTTTTTCCGAATTTTTTTTGTTCCGAGGCCTCTAAGCAAAGCTCAAGGACCTTTGGCAACTTTATTTTTGCACAACTCCTTCAGTGGATCAAATGTTAGTTGATACGCTTTAAGAGTGCGTGCGCTCTGTTGGGGATTGGTATGCCATGGGGATGTGTACGTTCCAGTGGTGAGGTGCTCCTGATTCACATGAATCGAAGTGCCTTAACTTGAGACAAAGCTAAAAAGATTGGGCTAGGACCAATCATCCCTTGAAAGAGATGGCCAATTTTATCCTCCATCCCTAATGAAATCACATCTTACTAACTATGCACGGACAGACACCCATCAGGGGCGATAAGCATCAAAATAGGCGCGAACGGAAGCCTCGACCCTAAGGTACAATTTACGAGGACAAACAACCATCCTGCGGATACCAGACGCAAGTGCGTACATTCAACAGGGACACCGTGCCTATACAGGTTTTAAGCCTGTGTAAAAAGAAATAAAAGGGAATGAGCCCTTTGGTCTGTATGTTTGCACATAGTTTGGTTGGTTTGTAATTTCATTTTTGACGGGTCAGTTTCAACTGACAATAGGCTTTTCAAATGATCTGAAGTCGGGGGCACTCTTGGTCAACATAGATCCGAAGGGGGATGATTAGAGCGAATGCTTCGAAGGTGGGGTCAACCTACTCAGGATTTTTACTAAGCAGCAACAGGTTGTTATTTCTTCTCCCTTGTTTTTTTTTTTTTTGTTCTTTTTTTCTTTTTTTCATGTCAAATTGAGACTCTGGGCACGCTCAAACTTCCTTTATTTTTGTTCGTATCCTTAGGCGAATTAACTTGCCATGTTGATATACCTTAGGGACGTGTGCATTCTGGTTATAGGTTCTTGGTTTGCCTGTCAGATCAGGCCTCGACCTTTGCTAGGGGAGATCTGGGGCTAAGTGTATGGGCTCAGGAGTGACCGGTGATGAATGAAATTCATTTGCCTGCCGGATCAGGTATGCGGTGTCCCTGTGTAAGACGGGGTTCGAGAACTTTCTGGTGGACCCTGATCATTCCGAATTGATTTAACACGGTTCTCGGAGTGGTGCAAATGGTCATTGCAGCACTCTTTTGAGAACTAGTGTCACTTTCAACATTTTCTTTCTTCTTTTTTTCTTCTTTTTTTTTAGTTTGTGGGCGCATTAGGTGGGCGCCTACAGGTCTAGATCCATTTATTGTAGCACGGTCCCTTTGGGCCAATTGAAGGGAACTCGAAGGGTCATTTTGGGGACGCGTGCACCCTTGCCCAATGATACGTGAACCTCTAAGGGGAGTCTGGACCGTTGTCTATAGCATACAAGGGGGTCCGTTGGGCCTCAAAATCAAAAATGGCTGGGTAGTTAAAAAAACTACCATTTCTGGTCGGGCATATATATTATATACACCTGTCTAAAAACTGGCAGTTACAAAACTGCTCGAGCCCGAGCACAAAAGGGGCCCCCCTTAAATTCTATCTTTCTCCCTCCTTCCTTCTTGAGTTCAGGACAACCCCCTAGGGTTTTTGCATTTGATTTGGCGTGAGTTCTATTACTGGAGGTTGCGGGTGTGGATCGAAAGACGCTTATCCTCCGCCGATATTTGTTTTTCTCTCTCATCGAAGGTAATCAATACCCTTCCTTTATTTTTCTTTTGAATTTTTGATGAAATTGTTGCTGGATGCCTCTTTTTTTTTCTTTATGGTGAAATGCTCTGTGATGCCTATATTCCTTTTTCTTTGTTTTTGTTGTTTTCCCCTCTCTTTTTTTTTTGAAATGTTTGATTTCTTAGGCCTATTTTCCATCCATCATTCATTTATTTTATTTTTTTTTCTTTTTTGTTTTTGATGGATTAGTGCATTTTATTTGATGGATTGGTGCCTCTCCCTTTTTTTGGGATTAGCGCATACATATATTAGTATACGTATATGTATATATATATATATTTTTTTTTTTGGTCTGGTGGATTAGTATACACACACACATATTTTTGCTTGTTGATGGGTTAGTACCATTATACACACATTTTTTTTTTATTAATACGCACACATTTTTTTTGTTAATGGGTTAGTACACACATTTTTTTTGGATTAGTACACACACATTTTTTTTTTGACGGGTTAGCATACTCGTATATATTTATTATATTTTTTTTTTTTTTTTTTTTTTATGAATTAGTACACACACACATGGGTTTTTTTTCTTTTTTGATGAGATTTTTTTGTCTTTGGATTAGTGCATATATTTTTTTTTCTTTTTTTGTGTTGGCACCCTTCTCATATGCCGATGCGTCTCATATTTTCAGGATGTCCGGGGACGAAGGGCATGATCAGCAAGAAGGGTTGGAGATGGCCTACGGTCCCCGTGGGGAACAGTTCATCGTGTCTCAGCGCTCCTCCCAGCCTTGGTATGAAATGCAAGGCGAGGCGGCCCATACCGGCCTCCTCTACTACCAGCACACCCACATGTCCAACTTTGGGATCGTTGGTCAGGTAAACAGATGAGCCCCCCCCTTTCCACTTTTGTTTTCCTTTGATTTCTTCACTATACCACCTTGCCCCTATCTGATTGATGCCTTCTATTTGCAGCCCCTGTTGCACATTATGTTCCGAGGTGGTTGGTTTGACCTCCAGTGTCTCGTGCTTTACCTTCCCCCAGTGGTTAAGGACCTGCTCACCGATGCCGGATTTGGGGATTTCATTTCGTGCCCTGCTGTGAGGGCCGATACAACCTATTTGAAGGCTCTGATAGAGCGTTTTCACTCCGAGACCATGACATTTCACATGGTTGTGGCAGAGATGGCCTTTATACCTGCGGACTGGTCTATGATCACTGGGGTCCGTATTTGAGGGGTGCCTGTGGTACCTACCCGTACACCGGGAAAGGAGGAGGTGATTCAACTGATAGGGGCCAACCCGACCTCTGGGAATATTCGAGGTTCTGAGGTCAAGTTGTCCTAGCTGGTTGATCAGTTTGAGCCTCACGAGTTAGTGGACCAGGGCCAGCCTGACATGGCCATTTATCTCGAGCCTGCACGCGCACATATGTTGGCCCGCGTTGCTCTGTTGTTCCTCTTAGGCAAGACTCTCTTCTCCAACACCAGCGGAGGGCGAGTCTCGTTGTCCCTGCTCAGCCTGATGGTTAACTGGGAGACCGTGCATCGATTCGATTGGGGAGGCGCTGGCTATGCGGTACTCATGTCCAGGGAGTCTAGCTCCATTGTGGGTTTCTGGCCTACAATTGAGGTATTTTATTCTTTGGTTTTAGCTTGTCCAATTTTCTTTTACGGCATACCTGTCTTTATCTGCTTGCTTTCTCAGATTTGGGGGTATCTTCACTTCCAACCGGGTCGCCCTCTACTTCAGTCTGAAGTTGCTACGTTCCCCCTCATGAGTAACTGGCACGTGAGTCGCCGTCGGGACGTAGGTATGAAGCATTTGGAGTTAGGGCTGTGCTCTTAGTTTGACCTGTTGATCCCAGAGCAGGTAAAATAATTCCCTTTTTATAAATTTGACAGCTCTTGTGTGCTATGGGTTCTGACCAAATGTGTGTATCCTTCCTCTGTTTTCTCTTCTTTTGCAGTTCATCCTCGACCCCTACATAGGATCTCCCTTCTGAACCTTGGCTTCAGTGGGTCCTTCTCGCTTTTTGCTGGACCGTCGCATCATCTTCCTCTACGGGTCCTGGACTAGGGCCTATTATTTAGGGGAGAGAGTGGTTCATCAATATTGCCCTCTCTTTGTCGTGCCCCAAGCTCCTCCCGCCGATGTGTTGGCTCAGGAAGGCTCCATTGATGAGCTTACTGCTCACTTTCTTCACCATGGGATTCCTATTGATGACCTTCTTTTACTCGGGGGGTATCAGAGGTGGTACGATTCCCTGTCCTATCATTTCCTGCTGCCCCGCTTCATGCCTGGTGCTAACTTTTTAGCTTTTGGCGGGCCGTGATCTCAGGTAATGCCCCTCCTTGTGATTACTTTGATTGACCTACCACCTTTAACAATAAAATGTTTCTCTCTACAGGTTGAGCAGGGCGGCGACTCAGATGAGGGGGATGAGGCGGCTGCTCCTTATGATGCTACAGGTGTTGGACCCTCCGATCCTTCCGGGGCTGGTGCTTCTGGCGTGGCCTCAGGTGTTGGACCCTCTGACCCTTCTGGTGCTAGTGCTTCTGGTAGTTCGCCCGTTGAGGTCCAGGGGACTTCCAAGTGTTTGGACGATGCTTTCTTGTCACGTGTGTGTGCCGACGTGGCCGAGAAGGCACGTATCTCTGCTGAAGCTATCCATGTCCCACCTCCTAAGCTGATCCCTAGGGTAATCTCTATCTTGTTGCTTTGTTCTCCTTCCCTTTGAATTATGCTGATGGTCTGTGTGACTAACACCTCCTTTTTTTCTTACTGGCCAGGATTATGAGTCGGCAGTGAGTCAAGCCGAATATTATCGTAACCTTATTAGGCTTAGGGAGACCGAGGTGGTGAGTGAATGCTAACCCAAGCTAGTTATTTTCTTTATTTACTTTCCGCCTGTTTCTCTACATGATGGCTTTTGGTGTGTTCCTACAGCGTGCTCGTGAAAAGGAGTCGCGTTCCCTTCTCAGCCGTATTTCTCAGGCGTGGACTCGGGTGGGGGAGATTCATACTTTTCAAAGCGCGAGTTGGCAACGGAAGAAGTCGAAGGGGGCTGCCTAGGACTAGTTCATTTTCTGCAAATTTGACATACACAAAACAACAATTTAGACTTTTGGTTTGTTTGGGGGATATGTAATAACTTTTTAACAACACACATTTTTTTGGATGGTTTAGAATTTTTATGCTTTATATGAATGTCTCATCTCTTTGCTTTGATGGTTTTCTTTTCTTTGGTCTGAAACGAGCTGGCACCCATCCAATGATTGGGGTGATCTTACAGGTGATTCTCTGTATATCACCTATGGATAGTGCGTCATCCTAGGGACCCCGCCCATGGGGGTGTGAGCATGCCTGCCTGTGGGCCGCCCCGAGATGAAAAAGTGGGCCAACCAAAAAATAAGTTCCTCCTTGGGGAATAAAAATGGACGACTGTGAGAGGGGGCCTTGCTAGCCCCAGCTTTAAACGGGGCGTATATATTATATACGCCCGACAAATGTTCAGCAATAATGGTCGGGCGTATATAATATATACGCCTGCTATAATTTGGGCTTAGCGGGCTCTTTATAACCCGAGCCTAGTCCCCCCCTTGCCTCCTCCTCCATCTTGGTTTGGCCTTTTTACCCTTCCTTTCATCTTTTCCTTCCCTTTCTTTTTTTTTGTGGGTCCATCGTCATACATTGACTGATTTTATAAAGAAAATCTTTGTACGTCGATGGACCCGCCTTCGAAAAGGGGCCCAAGCTCTTATACGGGGGCTGGTATACTTCCTTGTTTGGACCCGGGGCCCAGTTTTTTGCAAAAATGGCATGATAGCTTGGCTGAGAGCGAGCTTGCTGTTCTAAATTGCCTCGGGTTGTCCCGCCTTTCATCTCTCCTTGCTATTCCTCTGTTGCCTAACCTGCTGCAGGCGGCTTTGGCATCGTGGGACCATAGAGCATGTCTTTAGATTTGGGTCTAGGGAGCTGACCCTAACCTTGGAAGAGTTGGCCTCTATTACTGGCTTGAAGATGCATCGCAGCCTTGCTAAAGTGGTGCCCAAACCAGGGTATGCAAAGGCGGTCCACGCGGTTCTCGGTTTAAAAAAGGGTGGGTATGAGAAATGTTTCGCCGGAGGGCCCACTAGGTGTTCGGTGAAATTCCTGAGAGAACTTTTCGGCGACTCAAGTCTCCAAAAGTTGCCCATTCGAGATCCCTTTAACATAAAGGCCTTTGCCCTTTTTTTATTGTCAGAAGTTCTCTTCTTTACTGGGGGCGAGACCTTTTCCCTTGGGCTGTGCGATGTCTTGACTGAGTTGGAGGGAGGTCGCTCATTGGTGCACCTAGTCTTGGCCGAGATGTATCGGGGCCTGGATGCCTCGGCCTCGGGCCGAGTTGGGATTCTCAATGGGAGCCCGCTCCTTGTTCAGATTTGGCTAGGAGAGCATTTGGCTATCATGGGGCTTGTGCCGAGATTGTGCTTCATAAGAGGGGACATGGCTCAGGGCTTTCTGATCCGGTGCTCGAGATTGCCTCATGGGAGCACCGAGGAGCTGAATACGTGGTTATCAGATGCGGAGCTGATCTGGCAGCTTCCCTGGTTGGACGGTACCTTTCCAACTGTCCGCTCTCAAGATTGTGAGGGTATCACCCTATTGGGGTTGACCGGTAGCACATATTATTTCCCATCTCGGGTGCTTCGTCAGTTCGGGTATACTCAACGCGTGCCATGCTCTGTGAGGCCACCATTGTGCTCTCTGATATTTTCTCGGGGTTCTCTCAGTGATATCGACCACATAGCCGCCCTCTGGGAGACCCGCCAATCAGTGCACATGTGCAGCTTAGTTCAGGGGGCCATCGTCTCTCCTGATTATGAGGTTTGGTTGGTATCTGAGGAATTACCTACCCCTAGCCCAGTTTCGGTAGATGTGATAGGGACAAGGCCTTGGCCATGTAAGGAAGCAATGATTCGAACCCGGATCGAGTCTCTTTCTGTGGAGAGGCTGGCTTTGATCGAGGCTTTGGAGAAAGAAAGGGTCAGAGCTGAGATTGCAGATGCGAGAGTTGCCACAGCCGAGAGTGAGGTTCTTCGGTTGACTGGGCTTTTAATTGAGTCTCGCAGTGCAGCTGACACTTCACGGAGACGGCAGAAGAGTCTTCATGGTAGGTGGATGTCTGATCGAAATGCTCGCGAGGACTCTCTTCTTGCAGAGATCAGTGCTTTGAAGTGTGCTCCCTGCCCTTGACCTACTCCTGCACATATCATAGATCATATACACGGAGGGGAGGAATGCCCCATAATAGAGATCTGTTTTTGGGTTATTTTTCTTTTTTATTGTTTTTGTTATATATATACGCATATATATATAATTTTTTTTTGGTTTTTTGTTTGTAAAGAAGGCAGCAAAATAGAAAGTGTGTCACGTCGTTATCTTTTTGGGACGTGACACTCTGTATGTAATACTGTAAGAAATGGAATGAAATCTATACATACATATATTTTTTTATTTTTTAACTTTTTCCTTCGTACGTTTCGCAGTGTAAGGCTTTTTATGGAGATTTTCTCCACAGTGTGGGGCTTTTTATGGGAAAGGGAAATCTATTATCTTTTTTGAAATTTTCTCCTCCACAGTGTGGGGTTTTTTATGGGAAAGGGAAATCTATTATCTTCTCTGAAATTTTCTCCTCCAAAGTGTGGGGCTTTTTATGGGAAAGGGAAATCTATTATCTTTTTTGAACTTTTCTCTTCCACAGTGTGGGGCCTCTTATGGGAAAGGAAAATCTATTATCTTTTTTAAAATTTTCTCCTCCACAGTGTGGGGCATTTTATGGGAAAGGGAAATCTATTATCTTTTTTGAAATCTTCTCCTCCACACTGTGGGGCTTTTTATGGGAAAGGGAAATCTATTATCTTTTTTGAAATTTTCTCCCCCACAGTGTGGAGCTTTTTATGGGAAAGGGAAATCGATTATCTTTTTTTAAATTTTCTCCCCCACAGTGTGGGGCTTTTTATGGGAAAGGAAAAGCTATTATCTTTTTTGAAATTTTCTCCCTTTGGGTCTTTTGTGATGTCGATAATTACAAGGCCAAATCAGTGGGTCTTTTTTTAGCATGGTCGAACCCTGTTCATGAGATACAGGTTTTTCCTTTAAACGTGGGAAGGTCAGCTTCCCAGGGATTGGTCTAGTCTTCTGTCTTTCCCTTTGGTCATGCGTCAGACGTTGCGGTAGAGATGTCATACTTGATCGGGATCTCATCCAATTTTCACATGAGTGGCCCATCAAAAAAAGGGGGGAAAGGGGCTCAAGGGGTTTAAACTGAAATGGGGAGGCCAGAACAGGTCCTCTCCTAATCTCTCTCTTCTTGACATTTTTGCTCATAGCACCCAAGACGGGTTTTAGCCATGCCCGTCATCCCTATTTTTACCCGTAGCGCCCCTTCGAGTTTTCACTACGTCCATGGGTTCGCTTTCTTACCCCAGGTGCCCTTTCAGGCTTTCACCTGGTCCGCGTGAGTTCGCTGTTTTTACCCGTCGCGCCCTTTCGGGTTTTCACCACGTCCATCTTGCTTTGGACTCAAATTAATTTTCTTTCTTTTCTATTTTTTTTTTCTTTCTCTTTTTTTTTAGAACCAGAAGGCCACGACATGGACGTCGATTCCATCATAGCCGGCTGAATGAAGTTCTGCGTGGTTCGTTAACTCAGCTTGTTCTGATGCAATAGACGCTATGACCGCTTAGGGACCTTAAAGAGGGCTTTCTTTCGGGTTGTAATGTGGCCGGGGTTCAAACGGATTGGGTTTTTCTGGTGATTCAGATCTATGTTTTGAGTGAATTCTAGATTCGGGGACTCCTCTTTCTTTTCGAAGGTTTTTTATGCCCCAGTCATTTCTTTTTTCTTGGTCCTCCTCTTTTTTGAGGGGTTTTGCTTTTTTCTTCATTTTTTCCTTTTTTGGTTTGGATTTTTCCTCTTTTCTCTTTTCTCTTTTTTCTTGGAATTTTGGGTGGGGTATATGAAAGAAATGGTTATTGGCCCGACGTGTGTAGGAAAAAGGGTGAAGGTTTTCAGGGAATATTTCTTTTGGGCTACTTGACTTTGAAATGATGACCTCTTTTATGGGGTCCTTAAGCGGTCACGCATCTACTTTTATCAAAACTTACCTTGTCTCAAGACCTATGAGTATAACTTACGGAGGTATCCAGCATTGATGAGCTCAGGAAAGTGGTCTCTGTCCATGGTGGCGAGGTGAATGGCATATCCTGGCAAAACCTCTCGGACGATGTAGGGTCCTTCCCAATTTGGCCTAAACTTCCCTCTTGGATTGGCGTGGAGAGACAGGAAAATTTTCTTCAGTACAGTGTCTCCTACCTTCTGATCGCGATTGCGGACAGGCTTATTGTAAGCACGTGCAATTCTCCTTTGATAAATCTGGGTGTGGGACAAGGCTAGGAGTCTTTTCTCGTCAATTAAATCCAATTGATCAAAATGAGCTCTTTCCCTCTTAGCTTCAGGTAGATGGGATTCCAAAAGGATACGGAGCGACGGTACTTCAACCTCAACGAGTAGCACGGCCTCGGTCCCATACACAAGGGAGAATATAGACGCTCTATAGGCCCAAAGGGTTAAGGGTAACTAGCCAATCTCCGTAAGTAACTACCATCTTCTAGGATGCGATAGTTTTGTTGGCCGCTTCATACCCATTCGTCGAGGCCGTGGGGATGATCGAAGATGCTTGATCTGGAACTGCTCACACAAGGCCTGGATGCGCCTATTAGTAAAATTAATGCCATTATCAGTGATGATATCTTTGGGTACACCGAATCTGCAAATAATGTTGTTCTTGATGAACTTCTCGACATAACTGGCCTTAATGCTCGTATAGGAGGTTGTCTCTACCCATTTCGTAAAATACTCTACCACGCCGAGGATGAACTGATGCCCGTTGGAAGCCTTAGGATTGATTTTGTCGATGACGTCGAGACCCCAGGTGGTGAAAGGCCAAGGAGTGGCCATGCTGTGTAAGTCAATGGTCGGAGCGTGTATTAGACTGGAGTGCTCTTGGCATTTGTAGCACTTCTGCACGTGCTTGCAACAATAGATCTCCAAAGTGGTCCAAAAGTATCCTTGCCTTAGAATTTTCTTCGCATGCATGTGTCCACTGACGTGTGCCCCACAGACTCCTTCATGGATCTCCTTCATGATCTCAACCGCCTCTTTCTGGGTTAGGCATCGGAGCAGAATACTTTTGTGAGACCGTCTATACAGGAGATCGTCACAGATGACGTAGTTCGTTGCCAATCGCTGGATGGTGCATCTGTCTACCTTCGATGTTCACTCCGGGATAGTTCAGGTCTCGAGGAAATTCTTGATGTCCGAGAACCAGGGTGGTTCATCATCTAACTCTGTAGGTCCTTCGATCAGGTGATAGAAAGCCGGTTCGTTCCTTTGCTCTATCATGATCGGCTTCATCACAACTCCATAAAGAATCTCAACCATAGAGGCCAAGGTGGCCAAGGCATCAGCAAACCGATTTCTTGCTCGTGGCACATAGGAGAAGGTGACCTCCTCAAAGCAAGTTATTAAATCCTCAAGATGTTCATGGTATGGGATCAGTTTCTCATCCTTGGTCCTCCAATCTCCGTTGGTCTGGCATATAATTAACTGTGAATCTCCAAAGACCATAAGGTGAGTTATATTTAGATCAAGAGCCGCCTATAAACCAGCTATAGAGGCCTCATACTCGGCCATATTGTTGGTGCATGGGAAGTTCAATTTGATTAAGATGGGTACATGTGATCCTCTTGGCGAGATAAGAATGGCACCAACTCCTTGGCCCTCAACATGTGATGCTCCATCAAAGTGCATTACCCAGGACTCCTCTATTTCCTCTGTATCCTCGTCAGTCATGAACAGAATGTCCTCGTTGTTGAATTCGATCCTTAGAGGCTCATAGTCCGACAGAGGGTTCTCAGCAAGATGATCAGCGAGTGCCTGCCCCTTGATCGACTTCTGGGTGACATAAGTAATGTCAAATTCGGATAGGAGTAGTTGCCATCGTGTAGTTCGGCCAGTGAGTGCAGGTTTCTCGAATAGGTACTTTAGCGGATCCATCCGTGATAGAAGTAGGACGGCTTGGGATAACAGGTAGTGCCAAAGTCTTTGAGTAGCCCAAACGAGCGCCAAGCATGCTTTCTCCAGATGAGAATAGCGCATCTCGTAATCAGTGAATTTCTTGCTTAGATAATTGATGGCCTGCTCTCTTCTTTCGGTCACATCATGCTATCCTAACACACAGCCCATGGAAAACTCTATTGTTGATAGGTACATTATCAGAGGTCTATTAGGTATAGGCGGTACCAATACTGGAGGTTTAAGGAGGTAACCCTTAATCTTGTCGAATGCAGCTTGGCAGTCATCATTCCATTCAACCGGTGAGTCCTTTCTGAGTAGTTTGAAGATTGGTGCGCATATCGGAGTTAACTATGTGATGAATCGGCTGATGTACTAGATTCTGCCTAAAAAGCCTCTGACTTCCTTCTATGTAGATGGTGGCGACATTTCAGTGATGGCCTTGATCTTGGTCGGATCGACCTCGATCCCTCTCCTGCTGACAATAAATCCCAACAACTTTCCTGACATAGCGCCGAAGGTGCACTTCTAGGGGTTCAATCGTAACCCGTACTTTCTCAACCTCTCAAATAGCTTCTGAAGGTTTATCAAGTGGTCCTCCTTTTTTGGTGATTTGGAAATCATGTCGCCGACATATACTTCGATCTCTTGGTGCATCATGTCGTGGAACAGGGCCGTCATTGCTCTTTGATAGGTTGCCCCAGCATTCTTCAGCTCGAATGGCATTACTTCGTAGCAGAAGGTTCCCTAGGGGGTAATGAATGTTGTCTTCTCGTGATCAACCTCTGCCATCTTTATCTGATTGTATCCTGAGAATCCATCCATAAATGAGAGCATTCCATGCTTTGTAGTGTTATCGACTAGGATATCGATGGGGGGTAATGGAAAGTCATCCTTAGGGCTTGCCTTGTTGAGATTTCAGAAGTCAATGCACATTCGAACCTTTCCATCATTCTTCGGTATGGGGACGATATTGGCCAGCTACTGCAGGTACTTGGATACCATGAGGAAACTTGCGTCATACTGCTTAATGACCTCATCCTTCACCTTCAACATCCACTCTGGTCGAAGACGTCTCAGCTTCTGTTTAACCGGCTTAACATCGGGGTAGAGTGGCAACTCATGCTCAACCAGATCGGTATCCAACCTAGGCATGTCTTCATATGACCATGCGAAGACATCTTGGTATGAACAAAGGAAGTCTATCGTACCTTTCCTCTCCGCGAGGGACAGCGATGTTCCGATTTTGGTAATTCTGGGGGCCTCTTTGGTGCCCAAATTGGCATCCTCCGTCTCTTCGACGATCGGGGTAGGGCCATGCTCAAAATCGGCAAATTGTTTGAGGAGCTCATCGGTTTGACCTTCCTGGTCCAGACTCGTGACTCCTACCCCTTCTTGTATTTCTACAGGAAAGGGGTCTGCTTCACGTGGGATGGGTATCATGACATCAATTTTATTGGAAATTTTAAAGGACAATATTTTTGGAATTGGTATTTTTTCTATTTTATGGCTTTTTGCATTTTTTTGAAGGGCGGCCCCTGGCGAGGTGGATCTCTATATATACAGGGTAGAGTGGTCCAGAGGCTGACCTCACTTTTTACAGGTTGTTTTTTTTTAGGGAGTCGGTGCCGTTTTCAGGGTATTTGACGGCTCCCAGGAGTTGGGGCAAGGATGCCCAGTTACTCACCTGCGAGGCTTGGCCTTAACCTCTTTGATTGGGAGCGGCATCGGTAGGCTCTTGCAGTTCCTCCCACAGCATATTTACAGAGGGATCCTCTGGGACCCTATCCGCTATGGTTAGGATGGGCTCAGAGTGGCTGGTGCTGGAGTGATGGGTGGACCGAGGAACTTCTTCCTCAAATAAGGAAAGGGAAGCTAAGTCCATTTCGAAGTCTGGGGGGATGATGTAGGGATTAGTGGGGTGGACGGAAGCAGACTTATGTGGGGTAACCCTCGTCTCCCCATTTAGATCAATTTTTACTACCCCGACGCTCAAAAAGGTTTCACGGATGTAGGGGCGAGCGTGAGGTTCCACTTCCAAGATGATTCCTCTAGCCTTAGCGACTGCTGCGGCTCTCATCTTTTCCTTGGCCCCTCTGACTTCCTCTTCTCTGGGCCTGTAGCCTAAGCTGAATTTAGTTTCTTGCCCCTTGGCCTTGACGGGGTCTCTTCTTCCATGGAGGCGTGGGCCCAGCCCTTTCCCTTTTTGATGGCCCCATCTGTGGAGTATGAACAAAGCTACGCCCATTCCTCCTCCAATTTTATTTGGGGTCTTTGAGGGTAACATTCGAGAAGTCATACTCAAATCGATGGAGATCGGCGTCCTCTATCATGTGCGGTATGTTCAGCACTTTCGGATTCTCAATGTGCAGAGTGCTTCTTTCCCTGTCTTCTCTGCTCTCGCCCAAGATGGTGACAATTTTTCCTTCCTAGATGAATCAGAGGTTTTGGTGTAGGGTAGATGGTATTGCTCCGAGCTTATGTATCCATGGCCGGCCCAATAGTAGATTGAAAGTAGACTTGATGTCCATAACCTGAAAGGGGGTGGTGAAGGTTTGCGGCTCGAGGATCAGGTCGAGGTCTACTTCTCCTATGATTTCTCTTCTGGTGTTGTCGAATCCCTGGGCGCTTGATATGGATGGCCGGAAGCTGTCGGGGTTTGCCCCAATTTTGATTGCCGTCCTTAGAGGGCATACGTTCAATGCCGACCCATTGTCCATTAGGACCAATGACACCACCAAGTTTCCTACTTCCACTGTTATATTCAAGGGCTTAGAGTGGTCATTCCCCTCGATTGGTAGGTCCACATCAGTGAATGAGATGGCATTTGAGGCCAACACTTGCCCTATTATTTCTCCTACTTCATCTGGAGTTATGTGAGTGGAGACATGTGCATCCTTTAGTGCTCCCATTAGGGCTTGGAAGTGGAGCGAGGACGTGATTAACAAATCCCACACAGTGATATGTGCGGGTGTTCTCTTGAGCTGCGTCTCTAGTATGTGCTCTCTGGCCATTTTTTGAAAGATATTCCCTGCGACCTGTTCTTTCTTCTTCTCTTCTCTAACAGCCCCTGATGCTTCCGGCTGTGTAGAAATCTAACATGACCGGGTAACAAATTCAACAGCCTCCTCCTGGTTACACTCGGCATTCATGTCTGTCTGTTCATAGCTTAATGGCACTTGATGCGGGTCATAGGCATGTTTTGGGATAAGGAAAAGAGTGCATGGTAATTCTAGGGAAGATTGGGTGGGACACGCCAGTTTCTCGGGACCCACTAGGTTGACTCCAGTAGGGGGTAGAAAGGTAGTGGCGGGAATTGGTGGGGTTAAATTTGTGGGTGCAGGGGGGCTTGTACAAGTATTGCCTGGGCTTGGTAAGACCAGTGGTGATTGGGAGCAGGTGACAAGGGGATTGGGTGAGGGGTTGCTTGCTTGGGTGGCGGTGGAGTTGGATTGGGGCCAAAATAACGAAGGGATGGCGGAGGTGGACTGGATGGAGGGATGGGGAGACATCCCGAGGAGCGGGTGATAGGGATATGAAGGGTTTGTATATGGGGTGGCATGGTGGGATGATGACGGGTTCTGTGGATGACGATGGTAAATTAGGGGTGAGGGAGTTATGCATGGAGCGGGATGATTGGGACATGGCGGGGTAGTGGGTGGAATAGGGGGATATGAAGGGTTTGTATAGGGGGTGGCAAGGTGGGATGATGATGGGTTTATGGATGAAATGGGATGGATTGGGGATGATGGAGTTGTGCATGGAGCGGGATGATTTGGGGGTGGTGGGATGGTATATTGGGTGGTGGGATTTGAAGGTGCGTGTGGAATGGTGTAACTTGGGGATGGCGGAGTAGTGTATTGGGTGGAGAGATTTGAGGGTGTGTATGGGGTAGGATAATACGGGATGGCGTAGTTTTGTATGGTGTGGGTGATTTGGTGTGACGAGGGTGTAAGGTAAATTAGGCGTGGGGTAGATATGTATATGATTGCAATGGGTCAGGCTCGCTTGGATTTGATAGGCGGAGCAGAGTGGAAAAATACGCCCTAAATCTAAGGGCCTCTTGGTATGCGGTGGGGAAATAATCACCATATACAGCTCGATCACCCCAATAAATAGTTCATCTTCGTTCAACCTGGGGAGTGAAAATTCCTCCTGATTACTGATATAATTTGAAGGGTCAAACACTTCTTCTTCCTCCTCTATCCAATGAATGTTAGGCCTGGGGCCTCCTGGGTGCGGTGGCAGAGGGGCTTGATGGATATTCTAGTTCTGCCCTTGAGGAAGTGGAGGGGGAATATTTTTCCCGCCTCTATCAGATCTTCGACCGCGTGCTTTAACGGGAAGCACCGGTCCGTAGGGTGACCCGGTCCCTGGTGGAAATTGCAATGCAGATTCGGATCATAGTTCCTTGGTATGGGATGGGGTGGTGGGCGAGATTGCAGTAAATTTACCAGGCCTTTCTGTAGCAATACCTGTAATAAGACACTCAAGGATTGCCCCACCGGTGTGAACACTCATTCAAATCATGCTTTCATCTGCTCCTGGGTGAACGGGGCTCTTGGTCTGTTGCCTGGCCTTAGTGCTTGCTCGAAACAGGCCGGGGGTGGTTGTGTAACCTGGAGCTGTAGCGAGGGGGCATTCGTATTGGCCTGGGGGTAAACAATGTTCTGTACCTTTGTCCCTGGTCTTCTTTTAATTCTTAGTTCGGCAGCTTTTCAAACCTCGGTGGCCCCGCTGGCCACATTTCTTCCTAACCAGCCCTCTCTAATGGCGTCTTCGCAATGATTGGCATTTCGGACCAGATCAGCAAAACTAGACTGCTGCTGATATACTTAAAAATTTGCGATGACTGGGAGGGCTCCCTTGGTTATTAATTCAATCTGCTCATCATCGATAATCCGGTGAGTTAGCTGAGCGGCCAACGCCTTCCACCTTCCAAAGTAAGTACTAAATGTTTCATCATGTCTTTGCTTTAGACGGGCCAAATCTGACTTCCTTGGCTCTATGTCCATGTTATAGACATACTGCTCTTGGAATAAGTGTGTCAGATCTTTCCAAGCTTTTATGATAGATGGCTCCAAGGATGGGAACCATCTCAGAGCTGGGCCCGTTAGACTTTTTTGGCACACTTTGATGAGGAGTCGTTCATCTCTGCCATACTGGCACATATCCCCACAGTAATATTTTAAGTGGGCGATGGGGTTGCCAGTGCCATTATACTTATCGAATAATGGCATCTTGAATTTCGTAAGGTGGGGGACATCGGAGAATGTATATGAAGTTTGAAAAGTTTGTTGAATGCAGTGCTACTCCTCCCATCTTCATCAGTTGCTTCTGTATTCTGTCTATTTGTTCTTTCAACTATTCTGGTTCTTTTGAGGCTGTAGTGGGGACTGCTTCCCCCTAATTTTTTTCGATTCTAGGTGTGATGATGGTGGGCCCGGGAGGGTTGAAGCTGGCAAGTTCTCCACTGTTGCGGATCTCATCCTCCTCATACTGTTGGTCATGGTATTGGTGAGGGGCGAGTTCTGCTATTTGAACTTGGGGGGTGAGGGGTTGGATGACTTGGTGGGGCCATATGGTTTGTAGGGGATGAGAAGGGATAAATGGATGAGCGATTTGTGGGTAAGTGATGTGTTGAGCTGGGTGCACATTCTGGGGGTGAGGGAGGTGTGGTTGAGGTGGCGAGATGTTGTGGGTTTGAGGAATGGGATGGATTGGATTTCCTGTTGGAGGCGGGATGGGGGCGTAAGGGGTGTAGGTGAATGAAGGGTACTGGTGGGGGGGTATGGGGTTAGTGAATGGGTCTTGATGAGCGTGGGTGGATGGGCCTTGGGTTTGAGGGATTTGGGTTTGATGGTTTTGGAAGGCTTGGATTGATGGGACTTGGGCTTGGGTGTGGGGGTTAGTATGACTTTGGGTCAATGGGCCTAGTTGGGTTTGGGCTAATGGGTCATGAGGGGGTTGGGTTTGGATCTGAGCCTGATGGGTTTGGGTCCATGGGCCATGGGCTTGGGCTTGATAGGTTTGATGGGTTTGGGCCCATGGGTTTTGAGGGTTTCGGGTCTGGGTCTGAACCTGATGGGCTTGGGTCCATGGGCCTTGAGGATTCTAGGCCTAGGTCTAATGGGGTTGGGCCCATGGGTTTTGAAGGTCTTGGGCCTGGGCCTGATGGGCTTGGGCCCATGGGTTTTGAGGGTTTTAGGGTTGAGCCTGATGGGCTTGGGCCCATGGATTTGTATGGGTTTGGGTCTGGCATTGAGGTGGGGGATTTTGGGAGGTATGGACGATGGGTGGTTGGGCATGGTTAGGAGGGAATGGGGTATGGAGGTTTTGGAGATTTGGATGCGGGGTTTGAGATGTAGGGTTCCGAGAAGCAGCCCACAGGGCGTACATCGTTCTCATGCCCTCCATTGAGGGCATGGATTCAGGTGTGAGATTGGGGGGTGATGGCTCACTTAAGGATTGAGGGGGTTGGGAGAAATTGGGCATGACCCGGGTAAATGGGGGGGTATGTGGGGACATGGATGGGCCAGGTGGTGGGAATGGTATGTGAGATGAGGTGGATGGGATGTGGGATGTAGGGGGCATGGATGATGAGAGGGATGGAACGTGGGAAATAGGCAGGGGACTGGGCTCCCTATGGGGTCTTTGGAAATATGGGGATGCGATAAGGCTGTTTGGATGGGAGATGGGGAAGTATGGATTGGTTGAGAAATGAGGGGTTTCAGTAGGGGATGAAAAGGGGCTATGTTGGGAGAATGTGAGGGAGGGGAATGGGGTGGAGGTGAACACGGGTGCCCCAAAGGGACCCGTGATATCGAACCGGGTTTGGGCGAAGGGGTCGGAGATTGGGTCTTCTCCTACATGGAAATGGGATGGGGATGCCGGTGGGGATGTATCGGCTCTTGACATGATCCGTTGACGAGTGTTGTATCGATGTCTCGGATAAGGGCCGAATACCTTCCTGGCTCTCCTTCTACGAGCCGGGTTTGAAGTCGCCGTGGTGGCGGTCACACCAAAATATGTTTTTTTTATTGTTTTTCTTTGTGTTTTTCTTCTTTTTTTTTGGTTTTTGGAAAATGATTTTTTTGGTTTTTGAAGATGCTTTTTTTGTTGTTATTTTTTATTTTTGATTTTGATTTTTTTTTTTAAGGTGGATTTTTTTTTTTTTTTTGAAGATGAGGATTTTCTTTCTCTTTTTTTTCTCAAATGGAAATTAACTCCCCTCTACCTAGATGAATGATGACCTGGTGCCCAGGGTCAACTCCCGTTTTGGGTGATATATGCACCTCTAGTAGGTTCCACGGCAGGATCCGACACACTTCGGAAGAAGCGAAAGGGAACCCTATCGTTCTATTGAAGGTGAGGGAATCCCCACAAACGACCCGATCCCCCGGAGCAAGTCAATAAGAAGTCACCTTCTTTTGACTGGGTGGGGGCATGTTGGGTGTTATAGGATGCGGGAGGCTATTGTGGGCACTAATACCGCTAATCGGGGAACTGGGGTGCTGGATTGGGCCTCAGATCGGGTTGCGGTGTCCTAGTATACACTGGGCGTATATATTATGCACGCCCGTCCAAAAAAATGCAGATTTTGGCGATATATATTATATACCGCTATTTCTGGATTTTGGCTAGGCGATATAATATATACACCGGCAAAGACAGATTCATTAATTTTGACAAGGAACAAGAAGTTCAATGTGGGTCTTTGAACTGGTTTCTGGGGAGGGATGCTCCCGAGGACTGAAGTGTATGTTATCAGGTCCCTCCTTTCTGTTTCCTAGGGATACACGGCTGAATTTTGGGTTGTCTACGCTCTCACCAATGCGGGTTTTACGGCTTTATCGGAATTGGTAACCCAACCGATATCCTCCGGCGCAAGTGCCTTCTCAGGTACTGAAGGGGTGGTTCTTTTCAGGATCATCACCTCTAGGGCTGCCGCCTTACTGGGAACCGGGTAAATTATATTTGTGCCTAAACCCCCCGAAAACTACCCAAAAATGTAAAAATAAATTCAATTATGTCCCCACACTGTTGGTTCACTTTTAATTACAAATTTTTATAGGGGAGTGAAATTAAGTCCAAAATCGGGTCGGGGATGACAAGCCCGTGCCGCCTCAACGGGTCGGCGTTCAATGGTGAGATATGATGACTGAAATGAAAAGCGCATGTAGGCCCGCCAAACGGTTAAGGCTCATAAATGACTGAAATTTGAATGACGTAGAAGTAAATGCGAGCGGGCCCGCCAAACTGCTAAGGTGGCTTAAATGATAAGAATCGAAAAAACGTAGGCGCCAATCGCTAAAGGCACTTAAAGGACTGAATCGTAGGGGTGAGTACGTTAGTAAAAACAACAAAAATATAGAAAAAAATAGCAGAAAATAGAAAAAAATAGCAATGGTTAGTAACCAAAAAAGAAAGGCCAACAAGAGGGGAAGCGCTAGGGTGATATCCCCAGTAGAGTCGCCATCTGTGCGACCATGGATCCTCTCGAACCCGTCGCGGCGATGCGCTCACTTTTTATAAAATGTAGAGTCGCCACCCAGAGCTTTTGGTGACCCGGGAAACCTTCAAATCAATATTTTGAGCACCGAAGTGCTAAATATGACTCTGATTTACCGGTCTTTTCCAAAGGCTCTAGGGTAGGGGCTTCGGTTATCGATCGGGAAGGGTTTAGGCACCCGATCAACCCGCACGTAGCATTCTCTATCTATGGCCAAAAATAAAAATAAAAGGGAGGAGTTTTCCCTCGCCCTAAGGCAATACGGTCCTATCAAGCTTTGAGCCAAACCGAAATTTCAGCGGCGTAACAGCTTGAATCCTTGGACGGAGGAGACACCAAGAAGGTAGAGGAAGAGAGGGGTGAGCCGGAGCTCACGGGCCCTTGTTGCACCGTGAAAGATCTTCGCTCTGGCGTGCTTCCGATGGCTTAAACGGTATGGAAATGGATTCTAACACTAGGATTCGGTAAAATAGGAAGTGTAGGGTAAGGCTAAAGGCTAGACTTTAGCTAAAGGGAGTGATCTAAATGGTGGAAATGGACTGAAATAGATGAAATATGCATGCTAGAATTCTAGAAAAATATTGGCATTTTCTCACACTAGGGTTCTCTCTTAAGCACTCTCTAATCCTTCAACAAAAATTCAACCCTTTGGGAAGAGGGGGGCTTCTCTATTTATAGAGAAGGGATGGGTTAGGGGATTACTTAAGAGCTAATTTGTTTAGCAATTAGGTAATCCTCCATCAAAGGTTTTTTGGGTTTTCAAGGTCCTAGGGTTTTGGGAAACTGGTTTCAATGGCAGATGATGGGGTGAGACCATAGGTGACAGAAGGGTTGCAAATAAGCTCAAAGGGGGTGCAACCAATCTTAAGACACCCACCACAATAAAGGGGATGGTCAAAGGGTCAAATTAGATGAAGGAAATTCGAGCGCATCGATGGCTATCGAGCTAAGTCGGATATATTATATACGCCCAGTTTTGGAACAGTGAATTTCACCAAAAACAGGGGAGCTTTGGGAAGATGAAGCCCGTGGTGGGTCCCACCTATGCTGGGCGTATATATTATATACGCCCGGCCAAATTTCCCCCAAAATAGGCAGGCATATATAATATATACGCCTGACTAATCTTGGGCTAAATTGGCTGGGCGTATGTAATATCCACGCCTGAGCAAAATTTTGATGATTTTATGTGAAACTTCAATCGGCCATAACATTTGAACCGTAGCTCCAAATTGGGTGATCTTTGGCTTGTTGGAAAGCTGGAGAAGTCCTCTTTCCTATGGTATATGGGTAGTCCTTGGTAATAGTCTGTATAAAAAATTGTAGCTCCTCTCCCATCAACTGCTCAGAAAGGTTCAAGTTAGGTATGGGAAGGGAATTTGGGGTTTAGGGGTGATCTCTAAGGGTTGGGGAATGGCTCTAAAGGGTTCAGGGTGATTCCTAAAGGTCTGGGTAGATTCCTAAGGGTTCAGGGGTGCCATCAGAAGCACAAGGGTACATCTCTCCCGAAGTACAAATTGATCGGGCCTTGGGCCAAATTTGGGTGTCTACAGGGTTGCACATAAGTAGTAAATGGGTGCAACAGAACTAGCAAAACATATCCCAAAGATTGAGATGGTCAACAAGTCAAACCCTAATCTTAATTTTCAAGGTAAAAATACACAGTTACTGTTCATATGCCTGGTGCAACTATTAGTTACGCCAAGCATATGCAGAGTAAAATAGTGCTTGAACAGTGCTTGGGAGGTTGGCTGCCTGCGGGGGGACCCACCTATAGCTGACGCAACTATTAGTTGCGCCAAACTCCTAATGGGGTTCCGATGAAATTACCTTTCTGGCCTTCGAGTTCCGGATGTGATATCTTTTTGTACACAGCTCCGATTGGGGTGATTCTTAGCCCATTTGAAAGCAGAAGACTTCTACTTTTCAATAGTATGAGATTCGATCATAGCTAGTCTTGGTGCACCACTCTTCATCCATTGCTCTAGAAAGCTAGGTTTTGGTCAGGGATGGGTCCTAAGGGTTCCGGATTGGTTTCTAAGGGTTTGGGTAAGTTTTTAAGGGATCTAGGTTGATTCCTAAGGGTTTAGGGATGACTCCTAAGGTCTTGGAAGGGTTCGTAAGGGTTCCATACATGCCATCAAAAGCTCGGTGATGCGTCTCTCTCGAAATGTGTTTCTATCGGGCCTTGGGCTAAAATTTGGGTGTCTACACCTGATTATGCATCCTGTTTTTTCTCAAGGATCTTGCGTACCATATGCTCCTCATCAAATTGTTGTATAATTATATCATATTTCGATTCAATGCTTTCACATGCTCTCTTCTCCCGTTGAGCGTTCTCTCTAGAGGGCACAAATACATGTATAGTGGTTTTAGATACACCCCTACCCGTGCCGCAAATAAATAATAATTAAATATTTTAGTATTAAAGCCTTCATTTAAGATGAACTAAAATTAAGCCTTACTAGCTGATTTGCTAATAGTGGAAAAAGGGCAAGTCCCATCTTTTTTGGTGTGGGAGGCTATATATATTTGTGTTCTACTGATTGTACCATCAGGATTCTGCTTTTTCTGTACAATAGAAATTACATGAAAATATTAATATTTTAATTAATTAGATGGAAATAGAAATATTGGCCAGATGTTACCATCAAGATTCTGCTTTTTCTGTAGTGTTTTTTTAGGGACACCTAAATGAATAACATTTAATTAGTAATCTATTAATAACCATTATTTAAAAAAATATAATTAAGCAAACTAACCAATATTTTGAATTTCCCTTTCTTCAGGCTCATTCGCTTACATATTGATTTGTTCGGACCCATTTGGTCATGATCCAGTCCCATTTGATGGAGATTCAGACCCACTTGTTTGAGATCCACACCCACTTGGATGAGAATCGAATTGTGCAATCAATTCTTTACTAAAAATCATTAGGCCTATAAATACTAATCAAAACCGAGAATGATGATAAATTGATATCAGTAATAATGATTCATGACAAACACTATAATTGATTTTCATTAAAAAAAAAAATACTATAATTGAAGTAGAAAACATATGAAATTTAACATATTTGTTTAAACATCCAAAATGGGAAAAAGATTTGAGAAAACAGAATGAAAACAAGGCATGTATATGTACAAATTAAGCATGCAGGCTTAATCTTGAGAAGTTCCATACTTTCTCTATTATTTAGGCTTCATATGTTTAAATTTTTTGTGCTCATAAGATTAAATGCTTGTAATTGATCATGATATGTGATATGAGTTTATCCTGCTACAAAATTGTAGACTTTTAATGGTGGTAGATTTGACATTTTACTTGATGTTGAGTTCAAGAATACCAACCAAGACAGCAGCTGAATCTATTGTAACATCGTACATATTATCATCAGATATTCTGCCAATGGGCAAACTTACATGAATGATAGTTCACATGCTATAAATAATATAGGAAGAGAGAGCCCATCCATGAGAGATCATTAATAGTTAATCCACAGACAATGTAATAATCAATCTTTACGATAGGATTATGTTCCATGTTTCTTATTATGAATCCTGCAAGACAAAGCACAATTTAAGTCAAATTTCAAGTCTGCCATGTATTAAGGATTTCGGCACAAAGCTCCTGGCATTAACCACAAGTGTGGAGAAAGACAATGCCTCAATCCAAATGACGTTGGAATGCCTCTCTAAGCAAGGACCCGAAGAATGCCTCTCTAAGTAGCAAAAATCTCGGTCACTGGTTAGAAAATGGTGATAAAAAGAACACATTTTTCTACACGGAAACACATGAAGTGCTAATAGAAACCTATACCATCAAAAGGGAGGGGAAAAAAATAGAAGGAAGTTGCACTTTTCCATTCCATGGTTTGCTTAGCACCACGCCACAAGAAGAGAATTGGAAAATAATGGAAAGCATCCCAGATGAGTAAACCCATGAAGATAGTGCAAATCTACTTGAACCTATTTCTACAAAGAGCAGAAAACACAAGGTGAAAGCATGAATGGACAAAATTTCTCTGCTTGGATGGATTGTCTATATATATTTCCTTTTCTTTTTAACATGTCACAACCAATGCTTTCCCATATATGTTTTGTCATCTCTCTATGAGTTAGCCAAATAATTTTTTTATGTTGGAAGGTTGATCAAAGAACCAAATTTCACTTTGTTGTTTTAATCCTAAAAGACCACACTACTTATTTTTCAAAAATTTTAGACGAATCTCATCTACAAGCAAAATATTGACAAACCAAACTGGAAAGGCTGGGGGGCTGTAGCTTTATTATAAAGTTCATTAGGGTCATGTTTTATTGGTAGGGAATTAAACATGAGGTGTCAAAAAGCAGCTGCCTCATATAGAAGGTACCTCAATGGCAGTGAGTCTTGAGGCAATGACCCTAAAATCAATAAATAAAGGTTAGCTAGTTACTGAAACTAAAGGCATAATTGCAAATTGGTTGAAATTTTGCTCATGAACTGACGGTATTGCACAAAACAGTTAGAATAAACAAAATAATATGGTATTGCACAGAACAGTTAGAATAAACAAATTAATATGGAAAGTGTTCTCCTCCCGGACCTCAACACTCTCTCTCTCTTTAATTGACAATTGGAATAAACAAATAAATAAATAACTCGGTGACTTGTATTTTATATTTGTATCTTCGCTTTTTAAAATGTTGTCCCAAACCTCAAGGAAACAAACACGCCCAACTGAATAAAATAAATGAAAAATAAACTGATAGTGGCACTACATGATCATTTCCCTATTTTTAATTCTTATTTCATCAGAGTTCACCAACAATTTTCTATATTAGAGATTCAAACTATTCAAAAACAATTTACACAGATCAGAAGGAAAGAAGATAATTGACCATATCCATCTTTTTATTCAATTAGTCTTACACAACCATAATCATCAAACACCTGTAAAAGAGAAGAGAAGCCCCAAAAATTAAAAATTAAAGCAAAAAATGCTTTGACCAAGAACAACCTCCAAACAAGATGATTCAACCACCTTCTTCATACTCGTGGTAATGCCCACATACCACACAAGGGTTTTCTCTCTCCCTCTTCCTCATGATCAATTGATAGCCGAAAAAATTATAATTTATCGATCAAAACAAAAAAGACCTAGATCAAATTAAGTGTTTTTAAATCAAATAGCGAATAACCAAATCAAAACAGGCAATGAGATATACAAATAACAAACACCTAGATCAAAACAGGCTATTAGATATCAAAATTTTAAAGAATTAGATGAAAAAAAGGCCCTTTGAGATCAAATAAACAAAGACCCAGATAAAAAAAAGGGCTTTATAGATAAGATTAACGAAGACCCATCTCAATTAACCTGTCAAATTGTTCAAAAAATCACAATTCGTGTGCAAATTTTTGAAGAAACATTGAGAATCTAAGGGGAAAATTCTCCTTATAGAAGATATAGTTGGGAGTAGTGAAGGGATCAGGTTGCAGAGAGCCTAGTTAGGTATCACATAATTGAGTAAAAAACCTAATAAAAAACATAGCAAACAATCATTCCATTCCTTAATTTGAGGGGGAGAGATACCGGAATCGGCGGGTGAGCGGTCGGCGTTGGGTGGTCGGGCGACCGAGAGTTGGCGGGCGAGAAAATGTAGACTGTCGAGCAAGAGGGGAGACTTAGAGAAAGAGAGGAGAATGAGGGGATCGTGCATATATGGGTATTTAGGTTTAGAGTTCCTTCAAATCCACCCGCCATATTTTAGGTTCACCATTGTTGAAGCACATTGATTATATTGAATCGGATGATGGATATTGTTTATCGTTCCAATCTTTCACACGATGGATCTTGAGAATATGATTGTACCATCAGACAGTCGATTTTTTATTTCATGTCGTGCACACCTAAAAAAGTGATGTTAAAATCAATTTTGAGCATGCACGTGATGTTAAGGCCATTTTTCTAAGATGTGTGCCACTAGAAATAACACACTAACTGTTTGATGGTAGGCCCATGATCTCAAGATCCATCGTGTGAAATATCAGAAGGACAAATGATTTCCATCATCTGACTCTACCAAGTCAATGTGTTTCAGTGTGGGTGAACTCAAAGATTTGGTGGGTAGGTTTAAATTTACTCTTAGGTTTAATTGGGCACTTTTAATGGCACTTACAAACCCTTGTTGGGCACCTACACCCATAATCAATGGTCGCTTTAAATCAACAGATGGAGATTGTCTTAGCTCCAATCTTCCACACAAGTGATCTCCAATCAATGAAGATACCATCAAACGGTATGTTTTCAATTCCAAATGGCACAGATCTCGAAATTGTGGTCCTAAAGTTACTTTTGTGCATGATGTGTGCCATGTGATTTTACGGCCACTTTTCTGAATTTGTGACATGTGGAATCGAAAGTTGACCTCTAATAGTACGTTCATGGCATCAAAATTTCTTATGTGGCAAATTGGAGGGAAACACGATCTCCATCCTTTGATTTAAAGCAATTAATGATGTTCGATTCTATTAAAGGTACCCATTATATAAACAATCCATGCATTGAATCATTGTTAGCACCCACATATTTTGAAGTTGGGGAGCTAGTGCTAAGGAAACAATGCCTACACAACTGCCTCACCTGGAGGAAATCAAATCCCAAATGAGAAGTGCATATATTGTTTTGGCAGCATGCCCAGGAAACAACCTGAAGGAAAGGACTTCCCAGCCTTAAAAATACTATCTATAACTCAATGGTCATTGTGTCTCGTAACCTAAACATGCGTGTTTATATATTTATCATCCCCGTAGTCATCACAAGACATTCGCCAGTCGTAGATCATTATTTTCAAAACCATTTTGGGAATCATCTCACTCATTAATCCCCATCCTACTCGGGCAAATTGATTGAAAGGTCTAGTGGATCATAAAATCCTTTTTGAAATATAGAAAACTCTAGATTCTCATACACCTCTTCAGCCATTGGAGTCGATATTAGATCACAAAAAATAAAAATTTAAGATTCCATCAAATCTCATAATTCTTGCGTTAGCAGGTTGTTTCAAAAAAATATGCATGCATGCTTCAAAAAAAGAAGAGAAAAAGAGAAGCACAACCAAGCGAGAGCATGCGACAAATGCAAGTTAACGAGCCTAGGGAAGCAAAAGGAAATTGTGAGGGCATTCCTAGTATTTTCATTAGGGAAGTATAAGCAAATCGTCAGGGCTTCCCTGGTGTCCTCACACTACTAGATGTTGTCGGACGGTGGCGGGACGAGGATAAAACTCTTGCTAACCATAGAATTTGATGATTTTATGGTGCTGCACCATGACAGAAAGCTCAATTATGGCACCACATTATCCACTCGAGAAGAAAGTAGTTGACTACAATTTCCAAAATTGGTTGAATAAGAAATTATCCCCAAATCAATAACCCTTACCTCCTCTTCACTCTTAATTTTTCCTTTCGGACAGTGAGTTAAATGATTTTCAAAATCTCCTTGAGGATAAAACCAAAAACTTTTGAATGACAAGCAATGCAACCACTCATTATCTACCATTCACCTCATCCTTGTTAAAAGTTATGATACATGAAGATCATTTAGTACCTATAGAATCAAATCTGGCACATATCTGAAATAATCAATTATTTTCCAACAAGGGAACATTACAAGCACACTACAGGATATCTGCGAGGTCGAGAGACGTCTCACCGCACTTTACACTGGGGCATTTTTTTTTTAGCAGTAACACCTTGGCAACGATAATCGGGTCACGAGACCAACACTTGAAACTGAGGCAATTTTTTAATTTTTTTTAAAATTTTATTTCCCATGCTCTTCCCTAATGTCCCACCGTGGAACCTCAAAATAATATCCTATCCCATCACGAAACTCAAAAAAAATAATAAAAAAATATAATAATAATAATAATATATTTTCCAAAGTCCCATCGTGTGACCAAAAAAAAAAACCCTTCTACAGTCCCATCATGTAGACTCAAAAAAAAAAAAAAACTTTCTCAATCTTTTTCACCCTCAAATCTATACAAAACAAACAATCAAAATCCTCCTCAGAATCTCTTCACTATCCCTTCTCATCATCATATCCCTCACCCTCTCTATCACATCTATACAACTCATCTTACCAAGAATGATATGGCAGAATCACTCCCAAACAACAACGTACACAATCCTTTCTCCAAGAAAAACTGAATATTCCCCGATGGATAAACTTTTTTCGAGTTGCATCCTCATGCACTCGTTGTTGATATCACATAACACCTTTCAACACCTTTGATCTCAAATTTATCCTATTATCACTTTGGTTGTACCACTCCTGCTTTGAATGTGGCATAGTCCCCCTGCGTGGTCGCAACATGCACCCACGGCAGCGGTAAAAGCCCCTCGATCTCCACAACCGATCTCTAGATGAATCAACCCTTCGCGCTTCACCTTAAGGAAGACAAGAGTCGATATCAACCCCCTCATGAAAGAATATTCATCATTCTATATCGAGCAAGGATTCACCTCTACACGCGGGTCTCTGCACTCATTCAAGTAAGTACCATCCCATCACCGACCATCACAAAATTCTACAAGAAGGGGAAACTCTATCCAAATGTCCCATCACACCAATAATCATCGAGCCTCGCAATGGCAGAGAAAGAGGAGGAGAAACTCTCTGATGTCCCATCACGTGAAAACTCTGCCCAATGATACTCAAAGCCCAAACTAGGTAAGTATCACTCCCCTTTCTTTTCACTCAATATTCTCACAAAAGATATAGTTAGCTAATATTAAGTCAAATGTTTCCAAAACCTGTCACTCCTGATTGGCGAATCACTGTAGTCCTCTCATAAGAGACAATCATCAGTATCCGCGAGAAGGTTAGATAGAGTATCCGGCATACCAAGCATCGTCTATATAACCAAATGAAGGTCGAGTCCACAAATCCTGTTCTGATGGATCTGCTCAGTGATATCTTGGAAGCCACATTTTTTGAAGTTTTACCACCAAATTGATCTTAAGTTAAAGACTCGAATTTTCAAAACTCCTATCTATCAAATTCTCACCTCTCATCACTCCAATCCGTTCTTTCCCCTGGGAAATCGAACACTGAGAATACTCAACTTCGAGAAATCACAAATGTCCACTAGAAAGGGACCCTTGACGTATCACTGGTGTGAGCAATGACGCGCTCTACCTGACATGACTTGTGAAAGCCTTAGCCATCATATTACATCACATTACCTGGTCACTTGACCTCATCTCTAAACATTCGTATGATGCCCCCCGGTACCTCGTTTGTGTCAATTTTCCTCCGTTTGACTGCCACTTACAGTTGGTCATGATATGTGACAAGATGCCACTTGCACCTATGGATGAGGATAAACCTTTCGACAGCTACCATTGGGCCCCTGGACACCCCATTTTTGCCCTCTTAGAGTATACAAACTTATTTGGTCAACCCTCGACCTTGCCTTTGACTTTTGGAAAGGGACCAACCCTCTCTAAGAGTCCTAAAACTCTAAAAATCCCACAATCCAAGAATTATAGACCATAATAATGGTGTGTAGTTGAGCCCCAGGCCCCATTGACCAAAGGTCATCGGTCGAGCCAGAACCTTGGCAATATATTCCCCATTTGAATGCCTAGATGTGATCTTATTTTTGGGACATTGGTATTTTAGCAATACTTTGATATGGTAGAATTTATGGGCTTTAATGTTTCACAAAAAGGCTTGCCATTTGAAAGTTAAAAAATTGACCCAATTGCAAAAAGTTAAATTATGTTCTTGAATTGGAAATTTGACTTTATATTCTTTGAGATTTTTGATCCGAAACTATTTTTGTAAAATTCAAATGGGGGGTATTTCATTATTTACATGTAATATCTTAAGTAAAACATAAATGATAATACATGTAAATATGTATGCCTCTCTAGCTTAGCCTGCCTACCTCTTTGCCTGAAATCTTAACCCACAGACCCGGACATGACCAAGCCACTGAGGTTCTGGAATTCCATGCATGAACCTTTGCACATAATTGATTACGGGCAGGCCCCCCTACGCGCAACTGGTCCCCAAGTTGGACCTAGACTTGAATTCACTAAACCACCTGTAGTCTCGGATCCCATACAATACACGCCACGCGAAATTTGATTCCACGTGTCAGACCACAAGCAGATTCTATCTAGACCCAGACTGGGATTCTAATTCCAAAAGTAGACCAAACTCCCTGATTTCACACAGACTTCCCTGCGTGGAATTGGATTCCATGCACAGCCATATGTGCGAAATTGGTTCTAGGGCACAGTGGAACTAAGACACCCGCCCAACCGATCACTCCTGAGTCAGTGACCGACCCAAAGTAAATTAAGCGCCATGGACTATGCACGAAATTCAATTGAGTACTCCGGTCAGGTGCATAATTCATCTATTGCGCACATGGCGCTACACGCGGAATTAGCATGATACCTATAAAAAGACCCCCTCCCTTACAACTTTCAAACAAATTCAATAGCAATCTCTCCTCTCTCGAGCTCAGGCCTCTCCCAGGAAGCTCAAGTTCCTTCTCTGCGGTGCCGGAAGGAGAATGAAGCACTCGGCTTCAGGTAATCTCCTTCTAGTTTTTAATTTCTAGCTCTAATCCTTAGTTCCTAGTTCTATTTCTTACGTTTTAATTTCTAGTTCTTAGGTCTTAATTCTTAGTTCTTAGTTCTTAATTTTCTAATTTCTAGACCTAATTCTTACTTTCAAGTTCTAGTACTTAATTTCTAGTTCTAGTTCCTGATTTTTTACTTCTAGTACATAACCCTAAGTTTTTGTTTTAATTCTTAACCTTTAAATTCCTACCATTCATCCTAAAACCCTGAATTTTCAGTTCAAATTCAATTTTAAATCTCTAATACTTATAAAAAATTATTTGAGCGAACCGATTTGCCCAAGGGAGATTACAGAGGGTACCCTGGAACGGGGTCAATCCTCCTTAGCATAACGGGCCACAACCCCCTTTTTTAATAGCAGTAGGAATCTAAATTAGTTAGAGTTAGAGTAACACTAAGAGACCCCCGGTCAACAAAACTCAGAAAAGAATCAGAAGACATAATCAATTAGACTTAGAGCAGGATTAGGAAACCAAACTAGCTGAACCCCAAGGTGACCCATAGCTGTTAGAGTTGGCATGCCGACGTCTAGCAAAGGAGTTAACCCACACCCCATAAAGTGTGATTAGTGACATGTTGCAACGTCGATAAATATCTACAGCTGGAGAACACATAACGACATATATCCTCCATTTAATATTCTCCTCTTTAATTTTAGCACTTAATATTTCATACTTCATTACTCCATCGTCCCTAACCAGAGTCCACAGGACCAAATTGGGCCACTTATTTTGGGGACCAAAAGGAACCCAGAAAAAACGCGTACCAACAGTTACTTGATTGGCCCCATTTTTTTCTTACTACTTGTCATATTTCACCATTGAACACCAGCTTGTGGTGGCGGCATGAGACTTTCACAACCTGAATTGAGAATGCTGGCGAAAGCCCCATTTTGGACTTAGGCGAACTTCCCATAAGTAAATTCAAAAAGAACCAAGAAGGGACTATAGACACCCAAATTTGGCCCAAGGCCCGATCGAGACATACTTCTTATAGCATTCTCAAAACCCTTAGGAATCATCCTAAAACCCTTAAGAATCATCCCAAACCCTTCGGAATCAATCCCAACCTTCCCGGATCCCTTAGAACTCGTCGTAGATAAGTTTCTGAACCCTCCTAAGTAGTAGTTGGAAAGAGGAGTGCAAAATTTTACACAGACCATTACTGGCACTGAATTATATAACATTGGAAAGATAACTTCTCTAGCTTTCCAATGAGTCAAGAATCGCCTCATTCGAATTTATATATAAGACATTATGGCAGTTTGAAATCGGGCAGTTTTGAGTCGGCCCGATTTCAAACTATTAGTTGCGCCAAGCCATTTTTTGCCCATAAATGGCTCGGCGCAACTAATAGTTGCGCCAGGTATAGGTGGACCCACCTCGGGATTTGAACTTCCAGACATTGTAGCTTTGCCTGGTGCATCTAATACATGTGTCGAGCTTAGCTACAGTAACTAAAGGTTTTTTGCACAAAAATGGCTCTTGGGGTATGACTTGTTGACCATCTCAAAGTTTGGGATGGGTTTCATTAGGATTGTTGCACTCATGTTTACCCTATTTATAACCCTTCAGTCATTTGAAACCTCACCCTATCATCCACCATTAAACCTAACCTTCACACATTTTCATGCTCTTGAAAACCTAGGAAACCTTAGATGCTAGATTACCTAATTGCTAAACCCAATCAGCATCTATGTAGCCTCCTAACCTCTCCATTTCCTATAAATAGAGAGGCACCCCTCCCTTTGCAAGGGCTTGAAAATTTTTCCAAAAGACAGAAAATATTAAGAGAGACCTTTTCCCCCTTTGGTGCCCCAATCCCATATAAATTCCAGAATTGATCTTTGCCCTTTAAACCTCATTTTCCACCATCAATCTTTGATATTTAGCTAGAACTACCCCCTAGCGTTCTTCCTCTACCTCTTAGCTACCAAGCCTTAGAGATTAGAACCCTTCTCCTAACCCATTTGCTATTGGAAGCTCACCGGCGACTCTCTCGCGCGAAGGACCCCATCGGTGCTATAAGGGCCCGAGAGCTCCGACTCTCATCTTTATTCCACTACCTTCTTTGGCTTTTCCTCTATCCTAGAATTGAGCCGTGATGCTGCCTAAATTTTGACAAGCAGGAATTGCTCAATAGGATCGGTGTGCCTTCAGGTAAAGGGAAGTGCCACTCATTTTGCTTCTTCTTTTTTATATATATATATATTTGTTGAACACTGAAATATACCACTTTCTATCCCTTAACCTGACCTATGATGGACTTTTGAGCATATTAATATTGTCTTTTAAGAGTATTTTTTCAAATAACAGCAAAATAAGAGCATAATGCTGCAATCCATGCTGTTGAAGCCAAGAAGAAGGAATTTTGTGTTTAGCAATGGAGCTGATGGATTTATTGAAAAGGCACCATGGTGGTTCACACCATTGGGGCTTTTTAGCATTCTTTTGGGGCCTTGAAGACCTGCTGAGAGAGAGAGTGGGGAAGCCCAACGGTTAACAAGGTGTTATGCAGTAATACAGCATTTTGTGATTGTAGTGAGGCAACACCTTGGATGGAAGACTTCAGCAAATCAGCACCTCAAGGCATTCTATGCGAACAGTTGCAGAGCAATTCAAGTGGCATATTACAGCTATAACATTAATGCACTCGAGTACTTTAAGTGTTGAAGATCATCTACTCGAGCTAATGATGGAAGCCCATGAGCGGCATAGCTGCAAACTTGAAGAATTTGAGCAGTTTAGAGGGCTGGTGCAACCACTCAAGTGGTATAAATGCATGATTTAGTGAACCCCACGAGTGGTTCATATTGAAAACCAACCCCTCAAGTGGTTTAAAATGATAAGATCCAACCTCTCGAGTGGTTGGTTGAACCCCACGAGCAGGTATGTGCTGAAATCAAGCTACAGTGCTGAAAAAGGCTAAAATTAAACTTGTCACAACCTATCAAATGGTTGTTTGAACCTGTCACAACCTATTGAATGGTTGTTTGAACCTGTCGTAACCTATCGAATGGTTGTTTGAACCTGTCAAGAAGTTCTGATGTTGAAAATGAACCTATCGAGCTCCTGTTAGAACCTGTCGAGAACCTGTTGAATGCATACCTGAAGCCCATTCAACCTGTCGAACAGTTCCCTGATCCTATCGAGATTAAGGTTTTGAAGCTCCAACCTATCTAGGCACGGGTTCCAGCCATCTATTTCACACATTAGGGATATTTTGGGGATTCCATTGCTTCTAGGGCACACATCCTAATGTCCCACACATCTCAGGGATTTATCTTAAGTTCCATTAGCAAATATCAGTGGCCAGCAGAGGCATTTTTGAGAACTACAAGAACACATCAGCTAGGCACAAAACTCTGCACATGGGACAACAGTCCACATGCAATTTTCCTTGGCCGAAATGAAGACACCTCAGTTGTGCATAACAGAACTGAGTCCTCTGCTCTCTGATTGGCTGCAACTCAAGGCACATGGATCGATGCATATGTATAAATACCCATCTATTATGCTGTAATTTCTTAACAAGGAAAGTAGGAACAAAGGAATAGCCTGAGTTCTCCTTAGCTCATTTAGGTTTAGTTTTAGGTTTTTCCCTTTTTTCTTCCCCCTTCTCTCCCTAATCCAGCTTGTTGGATTAGATCTAAGTAGTAGTTCAGATATAGTTTTTGATTGTAATTTGGCATGAAGGTCTTGTGGATTGATGCACAGACTACAGATCTAAGGACAAGGTCATTGTAAGTAATTTTGATTCAATGAATTGTTGATTTTATATCTTAATTAGATCTATAGATCATCTAGTTTCACTTCGTTCTCGATCGAATTTGTGTAGATGGGACCAGCTCACCCACTTAACTGGTAGATCTCTTGAATACCATTTGATTTTCCTAGATCTGATATCCCTATGGATGCCTGAGCTTGTAGCCTTGCATCCATAGCATCTATAGTGATTTTAATGTTCTAATTGGAACCTTTGATTTGGAGGAAATCCCTAGGATGATCTGTGACCATTAAACTGGACAGATCATAGCCTTAAGATCAATTCAAACCCCTGGTCTAGATTGGATTCTTCTACCTTAAACCTTTGATTTGGATGAAATCCCTAGGATGATCTGTGGCCATTAAAGTGGACAGATTATACCCTTAAGATCAGTCCAAGTCTTTGGTTCAAAGTGGATTCTTCTACCTTGCACTTGAGCTTGTAGCTAAGTGAAGGACAGCTACAAATTCACATACCTTGATCTGTTTTGTAAAAGGAAACCAAGTCCTAGCTGTCTATTTCCTCCCATTTTATATTTTATTTTATCATCCATCTTCCTCCATCTTTTAGACTTAGTTCTAGATTTCTGTTTTGTAGATCAATTAGATCTAGTGACACTCAAAAAGTTCTCTTTCTCCTTAGAATTATTAGATCTGTAGCCAGATCTGGAGGTCTACTATACACCTAATAGGTTTAGATCACTACTCCCTGTGGGACAAATTCTTACTAATTAAAACTTGCTTCAAAGGACCCTGTATCTTCCAGGTCTAGGATATTTTAGATGTGCTAAATCCATCCACTATTTTACTTTGATTTTATTTTCTTTTACTTCATAATACTCCGCAACTAAAATCCCCTTAACAAGTTTTTGGTGCTGTTGTCGGGGAGTTCTGATCTAGATAGTAGATCTGAGTTTTTCATTTTTTGTAGATCTGATTTTTTATAGATCTGAGTTTTTCACATCTAATTTTTTTAAATAATAAAAAAAAAAAAAAAAAAAAGTTTTTATTGTTGTTTTGTTTTTCATTTTTTTATTCTTCCCATTGCATTCCACATGTTTGATTTAAGGATTGCTACAATTTTTGTATAGAAAACTAGTTTTACAACTGTAAAAATTCTGATTTTTCTGAGTTTTTACTTTTTGCCTTCTAGATGTTTGAAAAAATGCTGCTGTAGCCCTTTGCATTTTTTACAAAAATTAGGCTGCAGTCTGAGTTTTTCTTTTTATTTTCGTCAAGATGCTTGAATAAGGTACTGCTGGAGTTTTTGGATTCATGCAGATCCAGAGAAGCTGCCAAACGAGGATCAAATGGATTGTAGCAGGAGCAGATCTGCTTGAGTTTGCATCCCCTTCTCCTTTGCATTCATTTTCGATTTTTAAATTCTTTTGACCAACAGTTTTGTTGTGTTTGCTGTCATTCTAATTTTTGTATAACTCAACAAAACCAAATAAAAAATAGTAGAAAATAAAAATACAAATTAAAATTTCTTATTATTTTTCAGCAGTAGTAAATAAGGGCCTCTTATTGAGCCCGGGCTGATCCAAAACAAAAAAAAAAATAGAAAATTATAAAAACATAAAAATATCTTCCAGATGGGCTGTTCTTCTTTGTTTTTATTCATTTTTCCCATCTGAACCTGCTGAGATCATGGTTTTTCATTTTGAGGAATCATGTAGGATAATGAGCAGTGGATCATATGCTATTTTGAATATTCAATGGACCCACTGATTTTATTGTCCTTCGAGATTCCTTCATCATTAATGGGTCTCAACTGTGTATGAACCCTATTTTTAATGTGTGCTTCCATGCTTTATTACTTAGAAATTCTTTTTGATTCATACACACCATCAACATAAGGGTCGGTCTTATGAATCTTGCTTTCCACTATATGTTATTGCTGCTGATCATTTTACAAATTCACATCAATTCATAAGTAGTTGATGGGCTAAGGCTTTTGGGTTTTCGCTTGGCATAGGGAACTCATGATTTGGTATTAGGATTTTTTTTCTATTTTAGGAATTTTAGTTTAAAATTCTATTTTTAGATCACTGATTTTTCTTTCTTAGGTTAATGTGTCCTAGTTGTACTGATTTTTTGCATTTTTCTATGATTATAGTTAGTTTCTATCTTTGTTTTCCTATTTTTCACCTACAACTCTCTTTTTGTATCAATATTTTCAGTTTTTGTAGCTTTGTATTCAGTTCCTTACTTTGTTTTTACTATTTTTTATTAGCATTAGTTCCCTTTCATTTGCATAGCAGTTTTAGCAGTAATTTCCTGCATTTATATAGCATTTTTTCCATTTTCCTACTCATATATTCAGTTTTGTTTTTTTTTATTTTCTGCTACACAGCTGCAATTTTCTTGCTTAGTTTTTCTTTCTGCTTTTACCCTGTTGCCCCTAATTTCTCATTGTGTAGAACATTGAGGACAATGTTCATCTTAGGTTTGGGGGTATGGCAGGTGTGCCAATGAAATGAGTTAATACTAGTGCAGCTATGTTAAAAAAGTTTTTGAACATAAGGTGATTTCCCACCCGATTTTTGGAAAAGAGGAAATTAAAAACTTTTAAAAACTAAAATGAGCTATAGTTTTAGCATTTCTCATGAAGAAAATGTCAAGAATTTTCAGAAATTGATGTTGAGTGAACTTGAAATGAGAGAAAACTGTAAGGATACACCCCCAGAAAATTTGATGGAAGGCCATACCCAGTGAGATTTGGGCCTGAAAATTTTTCTTTCATGAGTGTTTTGCCAATTTTTCTACTCTAAGGACTAATTGGATCTAGTTTTGTCCACTAGAAGTTAGGCAAATCCAAGTTGAAATAGCTTGACAACATTCATGACATTGGAGACATGAAGTAAGTCCATCCCTTGGACAGTTTGAGCTTAAAATGTCCCACCTTTGAACTGCCCTTGATACACACCATTTGAGCCCTAAAAATCCCAATTTTCTTTGATGAAAACCAGAAAATTTGAACCTAAAACCTCAGTGACCTGATACAACTTGACCCTCACTCTGAGATTTCAGAAGGTAGAACTGGTTTGATGGTTGGTTGAGAAAGAGGAAAGCAATTTGGTGGTGTTGTGGCATTCCAGCCCATAAAAATAAAAATGGAGAAAAATACAAAAAAAAAACATACAAAAAGAAAAGGAAAAATAGAAAATCAAAGAAAAAGAATGAGAAAGAAAAGTCATTTCATTGAAAGACTGAAAAGAGGATTAGAAACTGATCACTTCAAATATGAAAATTCAAGAAGTAGATGGAATTGTGCTGAAATGAAGGTGTTTTCTAGACCACCTCCTTACCTTTACTGATTTCTGAATTTGAATCCTTTTGATTCCTTTATTCTTTTATAATTTTCACCCAGAAGCCACATTACAATCCAATAAATAGACCTTACTGATCTGAAATTGATTGAGCTGCCATGAGGAGATGAGGATTTGTTTAATCTATGGTGAAAAGAGTTAGAAATTTTCAGAAGTTAGAGTAATGCCTATGCTCATGCTTGCAGTCCTATTTGAGGGCTGTAACTACTCTTGAGCTGTGAGAAATGATGCACCCTTCTACTTTTGTTGTGAGTGAACAACCCTGGTAAGACTTGGGTCTGAAATTTGATTTGTTTGGGCCATTATCAAAGAAGAATTCTTAAATTAAAGGTGAGCTATGCATTAATTTTTAGGCACAATGCCTTGACATGAAGTGATTGATGATGAAGGAATTACCGCAGAATTTTAGGTTTTAAACTAATGATTTTTCTGCTGAAAATCCTCTAAAACTGAAGGGACATGGTGTGGAATTTATTTTATTTTAGTTGAACTCTGTTTTAGCATGTGTGTTAGTGTTAACTAATTTTATTGGAGAAGTTTGGGGGTACCTTCACTGAAAACCCTCAGGAGACTCCACTCCTCCACTAGGGATCACCTGGGGGTTTAAAAGGCTTGATGCATGTGCCAAATGCACCCGTGTTCCCTAAGAAAGTGGCATTTTATTTCATAGATTAGTTGTTTTAAATTTCACTTTGCTCGAGGACTAGCAAAGCTTAGGTTTGGGGGAGTGTTGAGCACTGAAATATACCACTTTATACCCCTTAGCCTGACCTATGATGGATCTTTGAGAATGTTAATAATGTCTTTTAGGTGTTTTTATAGATAATTGCAAAATAAGAGCTTAATGTTGCAATCCATGTTGTTGAAGCCAAGAAGAAGGAATTTTGTGTTTAGCAATGGAGCTGATGGATTTATTGAAAAGGCACCATGGTGGTTCACACCATTGGGTCTTTTTAGCATGTTTTTGGGGCCTTGAAGACCTGCTGAGAGAGAGAGAGTGGGGAAGCCCAACGGTTAACAAGGTGCTATGCAGTAATACATCATTTTGTGATTGTAGTGAGGCAACACCTTGGATGGAAGACAGCAGCAAATCAGCACCTCAAGGCATTCTATGCGAACAGTTGCAGAGCAATTCAAGTGGCATATTACAGCTATAACATTAATGCACTCGAGTACTTTAAGTGTTGAAGATCATCTACCCGAGCTGATGATGGAAGCCCATGAGCAGCATAGCAGCAAACTTGAAGAATTCGAGCAGTTTAGAGGGCTGGTGTAACCACTCGAGTGGTTTAAATGCATGATTTAGTGAACACCACGAGTGCTTTATGTTGAAAACCAACCCCTAGAGTGGTTTAAAATGATAAGATCCAACCTCTCGAGTGGTTGGTTGAACCCCACGAGCTGGTATGTGCTGAAATCAATCTACATGCTGAAGAAAGGCTAAAATTGAACCTGCCGCAACCTATCGAATGGTTGTTTGAACTTGTCACAACCTATCGAATGGTTGTTTGAACCTGTCACAACCTATCGAATGGCTGTTTGAACTTGTTGAGAGGTTTTGATGCAGAAAATGAACTTGTTGAGCATCCTATCGAATGGTTGAATGAACTTGTCGAGCTCTTGTTAGAACCTATCGAATGCATACCTGAAGCCCATTCAACCTGTCGAACAGTTCCTTGAACCTGTCGAGATTGAAGTTCTAAAGTTCCAACCTATCGAGGCACAGGTTCCAGCCATCTATTTCACACTTTAGGGATATTTTGGAGATTCCAATGCTTCTAGGGCACACATCCCAATGTCTCACACATCTCAATGATATATCTCGAGTTCCATTAGAAAATATCAGTGGCCGACAGAGGCATTTTTGATAACTGCAAGAACACATTAGCTGGGCATAAAACTCTACACATGGGACAACAGTCCACATGTAATTTTCCTTGGCCGAATGAAGACACCTTAGCTGTGCACAACAGAACTGAGTCCTCTGCACTCTGATTGGCTCCAACTCAAGGCACATGGATCAATGCATATGTATAAATACACATCTATTCTACTGTAATTTCTCAGGAAGGAAAGTAGGAACAAAGGAATAGCCTGAGTTCTCCTTAGCTCATTTAGGTTTAGTTTTAGGTTTTTCCCTCTTTCTCTTCCCCCTTCTCTCTCTAATCCAGCTTGTTGGATTCGATCTAAGTAATAGTTCAGATCTGGTTTTTTATTGTAATTTGGCATGAAGATGCACAGACTACATATCTGAGGACAAAGTCATTGTAAGTAATTTTGATTTAATGAATTGTTGATTTTATTGCTTAATTATATCTATAGATCATCTAGTTTCACTTGGTTCTCGATCGAATTTGTGTAGATGGAACTAGCCCACCCACTTAACTGGTAGATCTCTTGAATAACATTTGATTTTCCTAGATCTGATATCCCTATGGATGCCTAAACTTGTAGCCTTGCATCTGTAATGATTTTAATGCTCTAATTAGAAACTTTATTTGGAGGAAATCCCTAGGATGATCTATGACCGTTAAAGTGGACAGATCATAGCCTTAAGATCAATTCAAACCCCTGGTCTAGATTAGATTCTTCTACCTTGCACTTGAGCTTATAGCCAAGTGAAGGACAACTGCAAATTCACATACCTTGATCTGTTTTAAAAAAGGGAATCAGGTCCTAGCTGTCTACTTCCTCCCATTTTATATTTTATTTTACCATCCATCTTCCTACATCTTTTAGACTTAGTTCTAGATTTCTGTTTTGTAGATTGATTAGATCTAGTGATACCTGAAAGCTCTCTTTCTCCTTAGAATTACCAGATCTGTAGCCAGATCTAGAGGTCTACTATACACCTAATAGGTTTAGATCACTACCCCTTGTGGGACAAACTCTTACTTATTAAAACTTGCTACAAAGGACCCAATATCTTGCAAGTCTAGGATATTTTAGATGTGTTGAATCCGTCCACTATTTTACTTTGACTTTATTTTCTTTTACATCATAATAATTAGCAACTAAATTCTCCCCAACAAGTTTTTGCAAAAACTTGTTGGCCACTAACCTTGTGTTCAAAAAGGGGTTTAAAATCACACAATTAAAGGATCTATTGGTTGCACACACCAAGGCAAGCTGACATACAAACCTACAAGTATTCAGGGCCTGTTATAGCATGTTTTAAAGAAGGGTAAGTAAGGGTATGTCCATAGGGAAATGTGGCTGAAAATTAGGCAAATCTCTAGATTTAAAGCAGATCTGGCACCCTTCCTAATGCTAAACCAGCAAAAGAGAGAGGAGAGGTCTAAGGGTTTGTCACTTTTAAAGTAAACTAAAAAAAATAATAATTAAAATTGCAGAAGTGGATCCAAAGTACAACTCTTGCAGTGAAGGGAAATTTAAAACAAAAAATGGGAAGAAGCAACTTGGAGTTTGGTCTTACTGCAATTTGGTTGAGCTACCAGGGTTATAGAGAGTTTAGAGTGTCTTAATCCCTCATCTGGCCATAGGCACAGCTGCAAGGTAGAAGAATCTGATCTAGGCTAGAGATTTGGTTTGATCTTAAGGCTATGATCCGTCCACTTCAATGGTCACAGATCATCCAATAGATTCACTCAATTCTCACGCTTCCATCAGAACATTATAACTACTACAAATGATGCAATCATCAGGCCACAGACACAGGCAATTATAGGAATATCAGATCTAGGGAGATCAAATGGCATCCAAGAGGTCTACTAATTTATTCCCCGCCAAAAATTAGTTCACACCCATGTGCAGAATTTCCTGTGCATTGGAGTTCCCTATCGAGCCTTTCCTGCATTAACCTGTCGAATGGATGCTGAACCTATCGAATGCACAGGAAATTCTGCACATGGGTGTGAACTAATTTTTGGCGGGGAATAAATTAGCTTCAGGTGGGCACAAACAAAATTAGATCCCTATCTCTTCTCTGATTGGTTGAAACTCTTAAACAAGAATTAAGCTTAAACTGAAATCCTCTCTTCTGATTGGCTGTAATCCAAAGCACACGGATCACTGCAAATGTATAAATAGAACTCCTTTCTGCTGTTTTTCTTTAGCAAGGAAAGTAAGAACAAAGGAATAGCCTGAGTTCTCCTTAGTTTATTTAGGTTTAGTTTTAGGTTTTATTTTTCCCTTTTCTCTTCCCCCTTCTCTCTCTAATCCAACCTGTTGGATTAGATCTAGGTAGCAGCTCAGATCTGTTTTGTAATTGTAATTTCGGCATGAAGAAATGTGGATCAATGCACAGACTACAGATCTGAGAACAAGTTTATTATAAGTTGTTTTATTTAAAGCAATAAATTATTGGTTTTAAAGCTTAATTAAATCTATAGATCTTGTGGTCCCATTAGATTCTCGATCGGCTCTTGTGTAGATGGGCCAAGCTTGCCACATCTCCGATAGATCTCTTGATGGCCATCTGAATTCCCTGAGTTTGATATGCCTGTGGGTGTCTGTGCTTATGGCCTTGTATCCACAACATCTATAGTGATTATCTTATTCTGGTCGAAGCCATTGGGATTGAGGAAATCTATTGGATGATCTGTGACCATTAAAGTGGACAGATCATAGCCTTAAGATCAATTCAAACCCCTAGTCTAGATTGGATTCTTCTACCTTAAACCTTTGATATGGATGAAATCCCTAGGATGGTCTGTGACCATTAAAATAGACAGATCATATGCTTAAGATCAGTCCAAGCCTTTGGTTTAGAGTGGATTCTTCTACCTTGCATTTGTGCTTGTAGCCAAATGAAGGATTGCTGTAAATCCCCAGCTCTTGATCTGTTTTGCAATAAAAACCAAGCCCTAGCTATCTATTTCTCCCCATTTTATATTTTATTTACCATCCATCTTCCTCAATCTTTTAGAGATAGTTTTATATTTCAGTTTTGTAGATTAATTATATCTAGTGACACCCGAAAAGTTCCCTTTCTCCTAGTGCATTGAATTCCTTCAAGGTTCTAGGTTGCTGTTGCTCACCTATTTCAGCAAATCCAAATGCAACAGATGTGGGTGAGATTTGTTTAGTCCTAAGGAGTCTTTCAACCTCTGGATTTAATGGAACAATCTGAGGATTGAGAGTTCTCCTTCCAAACATACACCACTTTCACTCTTAATGCACACACAATGCCGAGCTAATTTAACACAACAATCAGGAACAAGCACAATTAACTAAAAAATCTACAAATCCACAGAACAGAAAAATAAAAGGAGTAGAGGGATTCAAACTTTAGCCCAACCTCTAGCAAAATGCTTCTCGTTAGCAACAACTTTTGATATGAAGAAATAATAAAAACTACTACAACACAGCAAAAACTTTCAAAAGTAGTTAGAAAAGAACTAAACAGTCTATTAAGGATCTACAATCTATACTAAAACAAACTTAGATCTACCAATTTTAAGCACACAGATCCCAGGTAGCAGCGCCAAAAACTTGTTGGCCGCTTACCTTGTGTTCAAAAAGGAGTTTAAAATCATACAATTAAAGGATCTATTGGTTGCACACACTAAGGCAAGCAGACATACAGGCTTGCAAGTATTCAGGGCCTGCTATAGCAAGTTTTAAAGAAGGGTAAGTAAGGGTATGTCTACAGGAAAATGTGGCTGAAAATTAGGCAAATCTTTAGATCTAAAGCAGATCTGGCACCCTTCCTAATGATAAAATAGCAAAAGAAAGAGGAGAGGTCTTAGGGTTTGTCACTTTCACACTAAACTAAAAAAATATATATTAAAATTGTAGAAGTGGATCCAGAATACAACTCTTATAGTTAAGGGAAATTTAAAATAGAAAATGGGAAGAAGTAGCTTGGAGTTTGGTCTTACTGCAATTGGGTTGAGCTGTCAGGGTTATAGAGAGTTTAGAGTGCATTAATCCCTCATCTAGCCGTAGGCACAACTGCAGGGAAGAAGAATCTGATCTAGGCTAGAGACTTGGTTTGATCTTAAGGCTATGATCTGTCCACTTCAATGGTCATAGATCATCTAATATATTCACTCAATTCTCATGCTCCCATCAGAACATTATAACCACTACAAATGCTACAATCGCCAGGCCACAGACACAGGCAATTACAGGAATATCAGATCTAGGGAGATCAAATGGCATCCAAGAGGTCTACCAGTTAAGTGGGTTTGCTATTCTCATCTACACAAAGCCGATCGAGCACCAAATGAAACCAGAGGAACTATAGAACTAATTATAGTAGTTAAACCAACATTACATTGAATTAAACTAACCATACAATGAAATGGCCTCAGATTTGCAGTCTATGCAACATCCAACCCTCAATAACACTCTTAGCTTTCCCCAATTACAGACTAAACCTCCCTCTTTGCTGCTCCAAAGAAATTAGCCAACCATGGTTGGGAAAAAGGGAACAATAGAGAATTTTGATGCAAGCCTTGATCTCTAGAATTGATCCCCTTTTCCAGGCGGCATCCCTTCCTTTTATAGCTTTCTTCCAATGCCTCAGATCCATTTTCCCTGCTATTTACAGCTTCTAGAATACTCCTATTATTCCCTCCTTTATTCCCCTTATAGAGAGCTCTTTCAGTTAGTTAGAGTTGGGGGAGAGCACGTGCGGTTAGGGTTTCTCAGGGCACTTCTAGAGACTTCGTATCGATCACCAGAGTGCCTCAGATTGCGTGCAATAGGTCACCAACTTGCAGCGTGTGCACAACAGCTTTTATGAAAAGTCCTTTAGTCAATTTCGATAGGTTCCAGAGGCTTTTGATAGGTTCTAAACATGCCTTCTGTTCCTTTCGCTAGGATTCAGGATCCTTTAGATAGGTTCTGATAGGTTGGGCTGAGAATAAAGCTCCAGCATCCGCAGCCTTCATCTGGTGTGTTCGACAGGTTGGGGGCTCCTTTCAATAGGTTTTGCTTCTGCTTACTTCATTTCGTTAGGTTGATCAATGCGCAATGAGTTTCGATAGCATTCCCCTATTATAGACTAAACCTCCCTCTTTTCTGCTCCAAAGAAATTAGCCAACCATGGTTGGGCAGAAAGGAAGAATACAGAATTTCGATACAAGCCCTGATCTCCAGAATTGATCTCCTTTTTTTGGTGGCTTCCCTTCTTTTTATAGCTTTCCTCCTCTGCCTCAGATCCATTTTTCTCGCAAATTACAGCTTCCAGAATACTCCTATTATTCCCTCCTTTATTCCCCTTCTAGAAGGCTCTTTCAGTTAGTTAGAGTTGGGGGAGAGCACGTGGGTCGGTTAGGGTTTCCTAGGGCACTTTTAGAGACTTCGTGCCGGTCACCAGAGTGCCTCGGATTGTGTGCAGCAGGTCACCAACTTGCAGCATGTGCATAATAGCTTTTCTAAGAAGTCCTTCAGTCAATTTTGATAGGTTCCAGAGCCTTTTGACAGGTTCCAAACAGGCCTTCTGTTCTTTTCGCTAGGATTTAGGATCCTTTCGATAGGTTCTGACAGGTTGGGTTTAGAATAAAGCTCCAGCATCCGCAACCTTCATCTGGTGTGTTCGACAAGTTGGGGGCTCCTTTCAATAGGTTTGGCTTTTGTGTACTTCATTTCAATAGGTTGATCTATGCGCAATGAGTTTCAATAGGTTTGCTTCTAGTTCCTGTCGACAGGTTCTATCAGCTTTCGATTGGTTCACCAACTGAGCTGAAACAACCCTTCGATAGCTGGCATTTGCGAGATAGGTTCCAGGATCCTTTCGACAGGATCTCTTTAAGCTCCAAGGGACCTTTCGATAGGATGCTTCCTGCCTGCTTTCAACTGCCCGAATACTCTGATCTCCACGACTTCTTCCTTTTTAGCCTTCAGATCCTATCGATAGGTTGTAATAACCTATTGGCAGGTTGTTTTCAGCCTATTTTTGCTTCTTCAGCACCGCTTTGCTGTTGCTGCATGTCCCAAGTGGGCATTGGTGTGGAGCCTTCTTGTGTGCCATAGTTGGGCAAGAGCTGTAGTGAGAAATGGACTTTCTTATGGATCATTGTTGGGTGGATTTCTGCACTATGATTGCTTTTTATTGCTATCTGCAAAACATGCTCATCATGTACTTATTAGTCTACTCACAGGTCCATCAAAGTTCATGTTAAAGGGTGAAAAGTGGTATTTTTTACTGATCAACAATATTATATAAATCAGCCCCACATAGACCCGGCCAGAGTAGAGACCGCTTACAAGCGGGTTGATCGGGTGCCTAACACCTTCTCGATCGATAATCGAAGCCCCTACCCAAGAGCCTTAGGTGTAGATCGGTGAATCAGCGTCATATTTGGCACTTCGGTACATTTAATATTGATTTGGGTTTTCCGGGACACCAAAAGCTCCAGGTTGCGACTCTTTATTTTTCATACGAGCGCATCATCGCGATGGATCGTTAAAAATCCATGATTTCACTGATGCCGACTCTGTTGGGGACGCCTTAGAGCTTCTACTTGAAGTTGGCCCTTTATTTTTATTTTTTTTACATGTATTTTTTTTTGTTTTTACTAACGTTTGTTGTTGCATTTTCGTTTTTGTACTCACCCTTACGATTTCGTCATTTTTAACTTACCCCTATTTTTTCCGTCATTTACACGCCTTAGCCGATTGGCGGGCCATCTTGAGCTATATCTTTACTTTAATTTATTTTTCATCATTTACGTGCCTTAGCCGATTGGCGGGCCTACTTAAGCATTGTCTTTACTTTCTTTTATTTTTAGTCATTTACATGCCTTAGCCGATTGACGGGTTCTTGCGCATTTACACGCCTTAGTCGATTGGCGGGCCTACTTGAGCTCTTTACCACCTTAGCCGATTGGCTTCTTGATAGTTTAGCTTCATTTTTGTTATTTAAATGCCTTAAGTTGTTTGGCGGGCTTACTTGAGCATTTACGTTTCTGTCATTTACACACCATAGTCGTTTGGCAGGCTACTTGTTAAATTAGTGTCATATACCAACAGTGGATGCCGGCCCGTAGAGGCGGCACGGGTTTGTCACAACCTATTTTTGAACATTAAGAAAACTCCCCTTTTAAAATTAAATTTAAAATTGAACCTTAAAAGTGAACTAAGGGACTAAATTAATTTTAATGTGGGTAGATTTTAATGGGTGGGAATTTAGGCAGCGCTACAAACATCTCAGTTCTTAGTACGGCGGTAGCCCCAAGTGGTGATATTCCCGAAAAGAGTCACCCCATCTAGTATCTGAGAAGGCATTCGTGTCGGAGGTATATCGGGTGGATAACCGAACTTGTTACTAGGCGTAAAACTTTGGGGAGAGCGTTAGCAGAATCAAAAAACATGTGTATCCTTTAGGCACCCAAAGGAGGGATCCGAAAAGTGAAGAAAAAGTCCCAAGGGGTATTGCCCGACCCCCAGCTTAGTTGTTTTTTTAGACTCCCGATAAATCCCACACCCTTGACATCCAAAATGCCCTCGCCATTTAAGAGAGGTTGCCCTCTTATTGACTCTTTCGAGGGATCGGGTTGTCGTGTGGATTTTCGTGCTTTCACATAGATCAAAGGATTCCCTTTGATTCTTCAAGAGTGCATTGGGATCCCGGAGTAGGAGGCATTAGGGGTGTTCACACTATCCGAAAAGGGGGTTCTCATCATCATCATTCAAAAATACTACCAAAGAAAAAAATTAGGAAAATCAAAAATCCAAAAAAGGAGAGCTTTTGGTGTCGGAACAACTGCATTGCCTTATTCTCCATCATCCCATAGGGGAAGGAGAAGACGGGTTTTTGGTCCTCACCCGAGGAACCCGTACCCAACCCGCCAACAAACCATGTCATGGGCGGTTGATCCGGCCTACGCCAACCTCGATTCATCCCCACCATCTTCCTCATGATATTCAAACATTGAGGAAATACCCCTCTCCAATCCTTCTACCCAATCCCAATTCAATGTCACCAGACCGTTCGACACACCCATCTTTCCATCTACCACCACTCAAAATCCACCCCATTTTTCATCCACAACAACCAAAAATCCATCCACATCCATCCCACATTTTCTTCCCAATTTTTCCTCCAATCCAAATACCCCCAATTTTCCCCCATCCAATTCCACTCAAGACACCTTCACATTTCCATCCACATACACCCCATTTCCCCACATCCACTCCAAGTACACCCATACCCAACCCATTCGCCATGCACAGTTTTCCCCCATTCACATCCAATATACCCCATTTTTCCTCCACTTCCACCATACCCAATTTTCCACATCCACCCACACAACACACATCCCAATTCTTCACATCAACCAAAAATTTACCCCATTTTCCATCCACATCCCCCATGAACAATCTTCCCCAATCCCTTCAAATACACCCAATCTTTCCTCCACATTAAACCAACATACACCACATATTACCCCATCTACCCAAGCAATGCCCCATTTCCCCTCCACATCCACTCAATCTCCCCCATCTTACCTCCACATCCATCCATATCATTCCCGATTCTCCCACATCAATCCAACAAGCCCCTAACTTTCCCACATCCGTCCAACAAACACCGGATACACCCCAACTTCCCTCAACATCCAATCAAAAATTTTCCCCCACATCCAATCCCAATAACCCCCATTTTCCCATATACACCCAAGCAATGCCCAATTTATCTCAATTTCCTCCAAATACACCCAATTTCCCCTCATTTACCCAAAATACACCACATCTCCCTCCATCTACCCGAGTCACGCCCAATTTTCTCCAATCCACCCAAACAATGCCTAACTTTCCCTCATCAGTCATGCATAATTTTCCCACCTCTACCTAGGTCATGCCTAGTTTCTCCTATACATTTCCCTCATTAGGTGAGCCATCCACTTCCAACCCCATACCCGACCCCATGGCCATAATGGATGAGATGGTCCGAGCTTACACTAGTTGGAAAGCCTCCCAAAAGATCCCCCCACATTCGCACCGCACATCTTCCAACCCATCATACACACTCCTAAGCCTCCATGCTTTATTACCTCAAACCCACTGATAGGGTATTTTAGATGCTTGCTGCTAACTTTATTTGAAAACAGTGATATGAATGTGTTAGTAAAAATAAATCAAAGGTAAATTGAAAAACACAAAGTAGTAAGTCTAAAAATACACACAGTCCTGCAAGATACAGGGCCTATTGTAGCATGTTTTGCTAATTAAGAGTTTGTCCCATAGAGAGTATTGATCTAAAACCTCGAGGGTCATATAGTAGTCTCCAGATCTAGCAACAGATCTGGCAACTCTAAAGAGTGGGGTGTTTAAGTGTCACTAAGCTATATTAAAAACTAGGAAAAGATTAGAATAAACTATAGCTAAAGAAAGGGTTAAGAGGAGGATGGTGGTAGTGCGTGCCAAAATAAAATTCAAAAATTTTGAGAAGTAAGTAGGTTGAGCTAGAGTTAATGATGCAATAATGTATCTCAGATTTAGTCTGTCTCTGCAATGCTCTTTGCTGAGACGCTCTTTAAAGCCTCAACAAGGTATAAGCTCCAAGTTTAACCCATGCCATTTGGGGCGCTCTTAGGGCTATACTCTGTCCACTCCAATGGTCACAGGGTATCCGATAGAGTCTGTCAAATCCCATTACTTAAACCATAGGTATTCCAACCCATAAGATCCTAAGTGCTTTGCTAAGGCTAACTGCTCACTAGTGCTCACAAAAAGGACCATGCAATAGGTTGAATAAGGCTTTAGATTCAGCTGACCATTGCTACAAAAGGCCTACAATGACTCAGCCTCAAACTGCAATTACTACAGAGAGACCAGATCTAACATCTAATGTCAATTAGGTAAGACAGAGGGGAGCCAATTACTGTACAAACCTCCTCACAAGGCTCTAGAAGCTCATGTGCAGAGGAGAAGAATCCTTCTCAAACATTTGAATGGGCACAACCTTAGGGCTATACTCTGTCTATTTGAATGGTCACAGGGTATGTCATTAGTCTGTCCACCCCACAGAGGTCTGAGAAAGAACATATAAACTGTTACAACCACCATGGTCTACAGGGCTCCGAGCTTCCCATATCTCACTATAGATCCAGCATTGCTTTCCATGTGTCGATCAAACCAAGGGAAATCAGACGGTAAACAGTAGATCTACTAGAAACTGAATGGGCTAGTCCCAAATACATGGATCCTATAGACATCTAAAGAAACCGTAAGATCTATAGATTTGATTAAGCATTAAAATAGCAGTTCACTGATAACAGTAAAACTTAAAATGAATTGTCTCCTGGCTGTAGCCTATACACAACTGCTCATCTACAATCCCTACGTATTCAAAATCTATTATAAGACTGAAACAAAACTAAACCTAACTGCTTACAGGGGGATTAGCCAGCAAGTGTTGGGCTAAGAGAGAAGAAAAATAGGAAAAAGAGATGATCAAACCCTAACCCTAGCCTACTAGAGCTCTTAGCCGACAGAGGATGAAGGAAAGATGAAAATAATAAACTCTAAGTATAGCTTATATACTCTGTCAAACTGACCTTGGCTCTAAAATGATCAACCCTAATTTTTCTAGCAGACGTGGCATTATTCAACCCTTAGACTCTTAGAGATATGTGCCTTGAAATTTGTGCCTCGAGAAGTGTTCCCTAGCCTTGGGAAATTCCCAAAAAGTCCTTCAGTTAAAACTGAGAAGTGGAGAGCCCGTGCTTTGCGGGGCTGGTATCTATTTTTAGCTCATTCGCATAGCTGCTTTGCCTTCGCAGAGTTGCTTTCGGCTGGTGGAAAGTGTTTGGTCGTGCAGTGAATCTCCAATTCGTCACATAGTTCCTTTGCGCTATAATGCTATTGCAAAGATTATCTGGAGTGCCTAGACTTCTCGCGCAGTAGAGCTTCAGAAGCTCTCTCTCTTGCTAAGTACTCACTCAATTATGCTTCTGCCCCACGTAGTCAATGGTAAGGCTTCAAAGTGCGTGAGATCTGTGCGAAGAGAATTCTGGGCGTCTCTCTCATCCAGGGCTACGCGAGAACTACGCGAGGTGACATTCTGTTCAGTGTACATATGGACTCGCTGGGTCCTTCGCGTGATTCCTTTGAGGCTTGATCTCTGCGAGAGCTTCATGAGGGAAAATTCTGAGAGTTTAACCTGTGAGATCTTCGTGAGGTCATTTCAGCTATCTTCTTGACTGCGTGGCATATCTGCGTGAGGGCCTCTTCCACTGCATCTTTAGCTTCACGAGGAAGCTCCTCAACTCTGCGAGGTCTATCTTTTACTGCTCTGGTGCATTGCACTTGCTGCTATCACAGTCTCCTCCTTCCTCAGCTAACTTCATTCATCTGGTAGACTTTGGTAAATGATGATCAACAACGATGAGTCACCTTGGTGAGCACTACAAAGGTGTTCCATCAGGCTTTATCTCAGCTATCATCTTTGAGTGCATTCTCTCTCTCTTTTGGGCCAAAAAGCAAGGAGTTTGTATTAAGCTGCATATTTTATTGCTAACTACAAAACACACTTAACAAATGGTTATTAATCTGCTTCAAGGTCTAACAAAGGCTAAGTTAAGAGGTGAAAAGTGATACTTTTCAGTGAATAACACACCTCCAAACCTAATCTTTGCTAGTCCCCGAGCAAAGGAAACATTAAAACAACTACTCAAAGAATTTAAATGCCACTTTCATAGGGAGCACAGATACATTTAGCATATGTACCAAGCCTTTTAAACCCACAAACTTCTCAATGAAACAATTAAAAATAGTGTAGTCAATGATAAAACTGATCTAAATAAATAAAGCTTCATTCCACACCCATTCTTTAAGAATCAGAGGAAATTATAGCAGTAATACAGCCATTTAAAACTAAAAATTAACATGCATGTGCATCACCACCAATTAGTTCACAACAGGAATACAATGTGCATAAAATTAGTACAAAGCTTGCCTTAAATTCATAAATCAGGTTGGATATAACTCCAATGAAGTTAAAATTCAGACCCAATTCTCACCAGGGCTATCTCTCAATAATAGAAATCAAAAGGTTGTTTACATTCTCATCAGCTCAAGAGTAGTTACAGACCCCAAATGGGCCTGCAAGCATGAGTATAGGCAAAGCTTCTGATTTCTGACATCCTCATGACTTTTCACCATAGATTAGACAACTCCTCATCTCCACATGACGACTCATTTCACTTTGGATCTACATGGTCCTTTCGAATGGGTTGTAATGTGGCTTATGGGTGAGGGATATAAAAAATAAAGGGGTAAAAAGGGATTCAAAATTGAGAAATCAGCAAGGTAAGGAGTGATTGATGACTACACTACCTTCATTTCAGTACAACTTCATCTTACTTGTTATATTTCAGAATCAAAGTGGTCAGCTTCTCCTCTTCTTTTCAATTTTCAGATGTTGTTCTTCTCTGGACTTCTCTTTCTTTTTTCTTTTTCTTTTTTTTTTCTTTTTATTTAATATTTTTATGATGAACTGCCACAGAAAAACCACTAATACACTGTTGTCCATATGTTGCTTTTCTTCTCCTTCCACCAAATGTTGGACCACTCTCACTTTCTTCAACTCCTTCTCCTTTACTGTTTGAATTCTCATAGTGAGGGTACAGTTGAATCGGTCAAGAGGTTAAGGTGCAAGTACTCCGGTGTTTGTCAAAGAAAAGTAGGATTTTTTTAAGGCTCAACGAGTGTATGCAAAAGAGCAGTTTTAAAAGGTTTGATTTTCAGGCTCAAACTGTCCAAATGAAGGCCTTGGATCATTTCCTTAGTCTCATGAGTGTTGTCAATCAGTTTTTATTTGGAGGTGCCTAACTTCTAGTGAAAAGGTCTTGACCCAATCATTCCATAGAGCAGAAATAATGCCAAAAACACTCTTTAAAAGAAAATGATGAGCCCAAATCTCACTAGGTATGGTCCTCACATTAACCCGTGGGCTGTATTTTCACCTTTTTCTCTCCTCTTAGGTTCAGTAAGTACTAACTGAAAAATTTTCTGATGTTAGCTTCATGGTGGTGCAAAGATTTTAAAACTTTTAGTTTCAAAATGTCTGCAAAAATTTTTAATTTTCTACAAATTTTCTCATTCTAACAAGTTAGGTGGGAATTGACTTTATTCATCCCAATTAAACCAACACTGCTGCACTAAAGTTAATTGTTCCATTGGCAGACCTACCCTGCCACACCCCCAAACATAAGTTAAACAGTGTCCTCACTGTCGCATGCAAAGTGTGTAGGGGCAGCATGGTTTGTAAAAGAAAAACAAACTAAATTATAGCAGAAAAGTAGAGAGAAAACTAAGCTAAAAGTGCAGAAAATTAAACTAAAAAGGGAAAAAGAGAAAATATACAGAAAATGATAACTAAGAAAATAAAACAACTATACTAAATCCTACAAACAGCAACTATAAAACAGAAAGTAAACTAAATATAGAGAGTATATATAAAATAGGCACTAAACTGATTCCCTAAAATACTAAACACAAATTCCTAACATGATCTGAGTTTGAATCTAAAATATGGAAAATAAAAAATCAACATGAATAGCATAAATTTTAAAGCAGGATTCAAACAAAATCAAATCAGACATAATAAATACAAACAGTCCAGATGGGGCTGCATGAATGAAAAAAATTTAGGTCACCCATCTGGAACTCAACTTAATTGGAAGAACTGAAAAGCAAAAATGAAAGGCCATACCTTTCCATTTGCATCAAACCTGGAGTCCTTTCTAGCTCAGGAATTACAGTTGCATGAGAGATACAGGGAGCAGCTCTAGCTCCACATTAAGTAGAGAGGCAATAACAGGTAGCAAAGGTGCCTTAGATGGTTGAGGGTAGTTGTCCAAGTGAAGTGGTGCACACACCCCACTCAGAAGCCCAAAATGAGTACTTTTCAGCACATACTTGGGGGCCTCCTCGGTCCATACTTCAAAAATTTTAGTACACACCTCAGCCCAGATCCAACAGTTTGGGTGAGGTGGATTCTACCATCTCCACAAAAATAACAATTGACAAACAATCCTCATTTTTTTCATCATTTCCTTCCCCTTGTAAGGAGGAGGTCCATAAAAAAATTGAGGAAATGGCAGATGAGGTACTGTTGGTCCTCATCTGCTGACACATCATTTATAATTTATTTTTATTATTTTTATTATTTTGTTATTTATTTATTTATTTATTTTCTTTTAATTACAGCTGTACTTTATTCAAAAATTACCAAGACAGAAAAATTCTAAAACAGAAGATGAAAAACTTCAAAAATCACCTAAAAACTAAAGCCGACATTTATTCAAACACTACATCTACAAAGAATATAGCTCAACGGAAACACAGATTACTATACTAGATCAAAACTCCCCGACAGCGGCGCCAAAAACTTGATAGGGTATTTTAGATGCTTGCTGCTAACTTTATTTGAAAATAGTGATAAGAATGTATTAGTAAAAATAAATCAAAGGTGGATTGAAAATTATAAAGCAACAAGTCTAAAAATACACACAGTCCTGCAAGATACATGGCCTATTGTAGCAAGTTTTGATAAGTAAGAGTTTGTCCCACAGAGTATTGATGTGAAACCTCGAGGATCGTATAGTAGTCCCTAGATCTAGCTACAGATCTGGCAACTCTAAAGCGAGGGGTGTTTAAGTGTCACTAAGCTATATTAAAAACTAGGAAAAGACAAGAATAAACTATAACTAAAGAAAGGGTTAGGAGGAGGATGGTGGTAGTGTGTGCCAAAATAAAATATAAAAATTATGAGAAGTAAGCAGGTTGAGCTAGAGTTAATGATGCAATTACTACAAAGACATCAAATCTAACATCTGATGTTGATTAAGTAAGACAGAGGGGAGCCAGTTACTATACAAACCTCCTCACAATGCTCTAGAAGCTTATGTACAGAGGAGAACAATCCTTCTCAAATATGTGAATGGACAAAACCTTAGGGCTATACTATGTCCACTTGAATGTGTGCAACCATGGGAATCGAGACGATCCCATCGCGACGATGCGCTCTCTAACGAAAAATATAGAGTCGCCACCCGGAGCTTTCGGTGTCTCGGGATACCTAGTTCATTTTTATGAGCACCGAAGTGTTAAAAATATGACTCTGAATCCGGTCCACACCAAAGGCTCTTGGGTAGGGGCTTCGGTTATCGATCGGGAAGGTGTTAGGCACCTGATCAACCTGCTAAATGCGGTCTCTACTTAAGGCCGGGTCTATGTGGGGCTGGTTTATATAGTATATATATAATTATATATATATAAAAGAAAGTAAAATGAGTGGCACTTCCCCTTGCCCGAAGGCACACCGATCCTATTGAGCCCTTCCCGCTTGTCGAAATTTGGGCAGCATAACAGCTCAATTCTAGGATAGAGGAAAAGCAAAGAAGGTAGAGGAATAGAGGGGAGAGCCGGAGCTCTTGGGCCCTTGTAGCACCATTGGGGAGCCTTGCGTTGGCTTGCTTCGATGAGCTTTTTGAAGGCTTGTATGGTATGGAATGGGGTTCTAACTCCTAAGGTTTGAAACTAAGTGGTAGAGAAGGAAAGCTCGGGGGTAACACACACCTAACCTAGAGGTTTTTAGTGAAATACTAAGGTCTAAAGGGGCTTTTTCAATTCTAAAATTTGTATGGGGATGGTGCACCAAAGGGAGAAAGATCTTCTCACTTAAGCTCTTTCTCTCTTAGGTAAAAACTCTCAACCCCTACACCAAGGGGTGGGGGGCTCTATTTATAGGAAAGGAGTAGATTAGGAGGCTACTTAGATGCTAATTGGAGTTAGCAATTTGGTAATCTCAAATCTAAGGTTTCTTAGGATTTTGAGAGCTTATAAAGGTGTGAAGGTGGTTCTAATCGTGGATGATGGGGTGAGGCTTTAAGCCACTTGGAGGGTTGCAAATAGGTAATGAATGGGTGCAACAGAACTATCAAAACACACCCCAAAGGTTGAGGTGGTCATCAAGTCAAACCCTAAACATTAAATTTGGGACAAAAACCCATAGTTACTGTTTATATGCCTGGCACAACTATTAGTTGCGCCAGGCAAATGCACAATAAAATAGTGAGGAACAATAGCCTGAAAGTTGGCCTCGCGAGGGGTGGGGGGGGCCATTTATACCTAGCGCAACTATTAGTTGCGCCAGGCCATTTCTAGGGGAAAAAGACCTGGCGCAACTATTAGTTGTGCTAGGCAAATCCAGGGGGAAAATGGCCTGACACAATTATTAGTTACGCCAGGCAAAAATCCCTCCAAAAAAGTCGGATGTTTAAATGGTAATAACTTTTGATATACAACTCCGATTGAGGCGGTTCTTAGCTCGTTGGAAAGATGGGGAAGTCTTCTTTCCAATGGTATATGATTGGATATCAATAAAAGACATCAGCTAGTCCTAGTGGACCACTATTCATCCATTTCCCAGGAAGGTTAGGTTTAGGGTTCAGAATGGGTTCTAAGGGTCGGGATTCGTTTCTAAAGGTTTGGGATAGGATCCTAAGGGATCTAGGGTGATTCCTAAGGGTTTGGGGTGATTCCTAAAGGTTTCATACATGCCATCAAAAGCTCAAAATTTTACCTCCCTTGAAAGGTGTTTTGATCGAGCCTTGGGCCAAATTTGGGTGTCTACAGATGCCTCTTTTGGTATCTGATCACTAATGATCGTATGCTAAAGAGAAGAGACATCCGAAGAGACCCAAGGCATTACTGACAGGTCTGCTGCATTCAGAACGAACTTCAAACATCAGGTGAGTAACACGGTGAGAAAATGAAAGCCCTGGAGTGCCAGGCTAATCATTCGTTTCTCGAGGTAATCGGTTTCCAAGCACTTAGCGACATTACTGGGCATAACCGAGGTGGAATGAGTTGCAAAAGCCCAATAGCTAGGAAAATAGTTCGCCTCTCGAGTTGCGAAAGCCCATTAGTTAGGAAAAACGTCCGCTTCTCGAGATGATTTGAAAGTGATTGATGTTTAAAATTCATTCTGAATGCAACAGCTTTGTAAGTAAGAGGGGTGATCGATCCACATTCAAAGATAGGCACGAAGTAAACATGCGCAAGGCTCCACAGTTTCCATCCAATCCTACAAGGTATTTGACAACCTCATTGGATTATTCGCGAGTGCCCCTGCTGAAAGCAGGGTTTGAGATCTTTGGGCGAACCCATCGATCCCAAAGTTTATTTAGCATGACCACTCGAGCGAAGTGAATAAATGTCACAACACTTTTTGGGAGTTCATGCCATTTTTGAAAATGTGACTTGGATCAACAGAAGCTAGAGTATTCAGCTTCAACTACCTTGAATAGATCCAACCAAATATTGGGTGTCTCCCAAAAGGGGGCATCCAATCCTGGCTTCCATTGACGATAATCATAAACATCAATTAACTATGCATAACCATGCACCCATTAGGGGCAATAAGCAACAACAAAGGCGATGGAAGCCCCGACCCAGACCCACCCAGGTACAATTTACGGGGACAAACGACCATCATACGGATACCCAGACGCATGGCATACACTTTACAGGGATACCGCTGCCCATACAGGTTTTAAGCCTGCAGAAAATAAAAGGGAAATGAACCCTTCTGAATGCATGGTTGCACATAGTTTGATTGATATGCAATCTCATCCTCAACGGGTTGGTCTCAACCAATGATTGACCTTTTCCAATGGAGAATCTGAAGCTTAAGACACCCACGTTCATATGAATCCGAAGACAGAGCGCTTGGCTCAAAAGATTTAGCAGTGGAATCAATTCGATCCCAACATTGTCTGTTTCACCGAAATTGACACTATTGCTCCTACTTTGAAGTAGGATCCATGGATCAAAGGCGAACCTTTGACCTGGGACATTAATATTGCACGGCTGTGTTGTCGATAAAATATTGACATTTTACCGCATCGATAACACGTGAGTGTGTGGCTCTGTGGGGAAGCACAAATTTATTCTTTTTCTCTTTTTTTTTTTTTTTTTTTTTAAGATTATTTTTTTTCATTTCATTTTTTTTTTACAAGCATTATCTGGTCCTCGAACCCCAGGAGGCGCACGCCCAGACAACGCATACCAAGAGTCCGTGCCTCCGCAATAGTTCGCGACGAAACTGAAGCCAATGTACTCAAGTTTATGTGATATCGAAAAGACCGAGTCAGAATTGGGTGTCCACCGAAGGATACTCAATCTTGTACTCTGTCATCAATGAAGTTAGAAATGAACAACTATGCATAAACATGCACCCATTAGGGGCGATAAGCAACAAAGGCGATGGAAGCCCCGACCCGGACCTGCCTGAGTACAATTTACGGGGACAAACGACCATCATACGAATACCCAGATGCATGGCATTCACTTTATAGGGATACCGCTGCCCATACAGGTTTCAAGCCTGCAGAAAATATAAGGGAAATGAATCCTTCTGAATGCATGTTTGCACATAGTTGTCTGACGTAGTTTTATATCTGATAGGTTGGAATCAATCCAACAATGGATCTTTTCGATGACGGAGTTATTCGGACCTCAAACCCCATAGGGCGCATGCCTAGACTGCGAGGACCAAGAGTCTACACCTCCAAAATTATCATGTGATGAACTTGAAGTACAAGGCACTCAAGTTCAACTGAAACCAAAATATGGAGCGATCAAGACGAAGATTTAGCAGTGGAGTCGACTCGATCGAAACATTGACTATTTGACCGGGATCGATACTGCCTCTCCTATTTTGAAATAGGATCCATGGATCCAAGGCGAACCTTAGACCTAAGACATTAATTTTGCATAACTGCATTGCCGATAACATATTGACATCTTACCGTATCGAAAATATGCAAGTGCATAGTTGTGCGTAGCATGAAAACATAGATTTCTTTTTCTTTTCAAAATGATTTTCGTCATTATTTGTATTTTTTTTTTTTTTTTAGACCTGACGTCGGTGGTGAGATGCTTTATCTAATTTGTCCATCGCTGAGAAGTTGCCCGCTTCGAGGCTTTGGACCGTGTGATGCTCCTGCACATTCTCGAGAAAACGTCAGTCCCTTTTTTATTTATACATATAAAGATAATGCATCCTAAACAATAGAAGAAAAAGTAGATTTCTACGTACACTTTTTCATTTTCAATATATTTTTTTTTGGATTTTTATTTTTGGAGATTTTTGTTATTTTTCTTCATTTTTGAGATTGAAATATGATGTTGGAAATATGTACATGAAAATGAGTAGAAATATATACACATTTTTGGTGTTTGGATTTTTCTTGATTGATTGATTTTATTTTTTTTTTGGCTTTTTTTTTTTTTTTTTTTTTTGACGCCTTGATAGTGAGACGGAGTAACGAGTCCCATTTTGAGCATAGTCGAACTCTTTCATGCAGTCAGACCTGAGGGGGAGTTTTTGGATTTTACCAAGGCCGAAACGTTGATCCCTTTAGATTGAGTTAAACCTTTCTCCTTGCCTCGGGTCATACGTTTGACGGTGTGGGTTTCACAAAGACAATTCTGGTCGGGACCCGATTCGAACTAGCATGAGTGGCCCCCAAAAATAAGGGGGCAGGGGTAGTAACCAAGGGGGGCTCCTCAATAATTTTTTATCAGTCCAAACCTTTCTTTTTCTATTTTCCTCTCTTTCTTTTTTTCTTCTTTTATCTCCCCCTTTTTTACCCGTGGCGCCCTTTTTGGTTTTCACCACGTCCATGGGTTTAGCTCTCTTACCCCAAGCACCCTTTCGGGTTTTCACTTGGTCCGCACAAGCCCACTGTTTTACCTGTAATGCCCTTTCGGGTTTTCACTACGTCCATCTTGCTTTGAGCTTCTATTTTTATTTTATTTTATTATTATTTTTTTCCTTTTTATTATATCTAAAGCCACGACATAGATGTCGATTTCGTCATAGTCAGCTGGACGGGGTTCTGGTGTCGTCTCACTACTTGGTTCATGTTGACTTTAACAGATATTATGACTGCTTGTGAACCTACAAAGAGGGCTTCCTTCAGGGTGTATCTTGGCCATGGGTTAGGATTTTGAAGATATGCTGGGCTAAAAGGGTTTCCTTGATACGGCTTTAGTTTTCTCAACATACTTTCTTCCTTAGGGGGGTTTTTACTGTACATGCCCCGTGATTCTTCTATACACACATTTTTTTTGTTATTCTTTTTCCTCCATTTTAGGCAATCTCTTTTTGGGGTTTTGCTTTTTCGATTTTTTGGATTTGATAGTAACTTTATGCACATGCATCTTTTCTCTCTCTCTTTCTTTTTTGGTATATGTACACATATATATGTATTTTTGGGGGAATGGGTTTATTGAAAGAAAGGCCCATGCTCAAATGGGGTAGCGAAGGATATCATCATTTTTAGGGATGTTTTTGGGCTACAGTACTTGGAATGATGGCCTCTTTTGGGTGATTCTTAAGCAGTCACGTATCTGTTTTGTCAATACTTACCTTATCACGATAGACTAAGAGTAGAACCGTCAGACATATCCAGCATTGATGGGCTCAGGAAGATGATCTCCGTCCATGGTGGCGAGGCAGATGGCGTATTCCAGCAGCACTTCTCGAATGACGTATGGTCCTTCCCAGTTCAGTTTGAATTTTCCCCTTGGATCGACATGGAGGGATGGGAAGATCTTCTTCAGCACAGTGTCTCCTACCTTTAGATCTTGACCGCGGACACGTTTATTGTAAGCGTGTGCGATTCACCCCTGGTAAACTTGTGTATGGCATAAGGCTAGGAGTCTTTTCTCATCCAGTAAGTTCAGCTGATCAAAGCGTGATCTCTCTCTCTCTGCTATGGGTAAGCCTGATTCCATGAGGATTCGAAGTGAGGCTACTTCAACCTCTACTGGTAGGACGACCTCAGTTCCATACACAGGGGAGAATGGTGTTGCCCCTATAGCGGTACAGATCGACGTTCGGTAGTCCCACAAAGCAAACGATAGCATTTCGCTCCAATCTCGGTAAGTGATGACCATTTTCTCAAGGATGCAGACGATTGTCTTGTTCGCGGCTTCCACGGTTCCATTAGTTTGAGGTTGATAAGGAGATGAGCAATGGTGCTTGATTTTGTATTACTCGCAGAAGTCTCGAATGTGCTTATTCGCAAAGTTTGTGCCGTTGTCGGTGATGATATCTTTGGGTACTCCAAATCAGCACACAATATTATTCTTGAAAAACTTCTCAACGTGATTGGCCGTGATGTTGGCATATGACGCCGCTTCTACCCACTTGGTGAAGTATTCAATGGCGATGAGGATGAACCGATGTCCGTTTGATGCTTTTGGATTAATCATTCCGACAACATCAAGGCCCCAGGTAGCAAATGGCCAAGGAGTGGTCATGCAGTGAAGATCAATGGTAGGAGCGTGTATCAGGCTGGAGTGTTCTTGACCCTTATAGCATTTTTAAACATGTTTGCAAGAATCCGATTCCATGGTGGTCCAAAAGTATCCCTATCGTAGGATTTTCTTAGCGAGCATGTGACCGCAGACGTGGGCTCCGCATACTCCCTCATGGATTTCTTTCATAATATTGACCACTTCACTCTCAGTAAGGCACCTGAGTAAGATGTTATTGTATGATCGCTTGTAGAGGCATTCCCCGCAAATGACATAACCTGCCACTAAACGTTGAATGGTTCGTCGGTCCATCTTGGATGTACCCTCTGGGAAAGTTAGGGTCTCGAGGAAATTCTTGATATCTGAGAACCAAGGTGGCTCATCATTAGGCTTTGTAGGTTCCTCAATCTGGAGGCAGAAGGCCAGCTCATTCCTCTGCTCGATCACTATCGACTTCATCTCAATGCCATAGGGGATTTCAATCATTGACGCCAAAGTTGCTAATGCGTCGGTAAAGCGATTCCTTATCCAGGGGACGCATGAGAAAGTTACGTCTTGAAAGTAGGCTATCAGATCTTTGAGGTGTTCATGATAGGGGATTAGTTTCTCATCCTTTGTCTTCCAGTCACCATTTGTCTGGCATATGATTAACTGTGAATCGCTAAATACTCAAAGGTGAGTTATATTCAGACCGAGAGCTGCTTGCAGACTAGCGACGCAAGCTTTATACTCAACAATATTGTTAGCGCAACGAAAGTTGAGCTTGATAGAGACTGGTACATAGGATCCCTTGGGTGAAATCAAGATAACACCAACTCCTTGGCCCTCGACATTTGCTGCCCCATCAAAGTGCATTACCCATGATTCTCCTGCTTCTTCTATATCGTCTTCCGTCATGAACAAAATATCTTCATTTGGGAATTCAGTTTTCAACGGCTCATAATCAAGTAAAGGATTGTCGGCGAGATGATTAGCAAGCACCTGCCCCTTGATCAACTTCTGAGTGACGTACGTGATGTCGAATTCAGATAATAAAAGTTGCCATCGTGCAGTTCATCCAGTGAGAGCTGGCTTTTCAAATAGGTATTTCAACGAGTCCATTCGGGTCAAGAGCAGAATGGCTTGAGATAGCAAGTAGTGGTGGAGCCTTTGAGTAGCCCATACAAGAGCTAGGCATGCTCTCTCCAAATGAGAGTAGCGTATCTCATAATCAGTAAACTTCTTGCTCAGTTAGTAAATGGCCTGCTCTCTTCTTCTTGTTTCATCGTGCTGCCCCAGGACACATCCCATCAAAACTTCCATCGTGGAGAGATACATCAAGAGTGGTCTCTCTGGCTCAGGTGGTACCAAAACTGGTTGATTAAGGAGGTAGCTTTTGATTTTTTCGAACGCTGCCTGACAATCATGGTTCCATTCAATGGGCGAATTCTTCCTTAGTAACTTGAAGATCAGCGTGCAGATTGGAGTTAGTTGTGCAATGAACCAACTGATATACTGTATTCTGCCTAAAAATCCTCTAACCTCTTTCTCGGTAGATGGCAGTGTCATTTCAGTGATGGCTTTGACTTTGATTGGGTCGACCTCGATTCCCCTTCTGCTGAAGATGAATCCTAATAGTTTCCCTGACATAGCACCAAATGTGCACTTCTGTGGATTCAGACGTAGTCGATACTTCCTCAGCCGTTCAAACAACTTCTGAAGGTTTACAGATGGTCTCTTTGCTCCGGTGACTTGGCTATCATGTCGTCGACATACACTTCAATCTCTCGGTGCTTCATGCCATGAAATAGTGCAGTCATAGCTCTCCAGTATGTTATACCGGCATTCTTCAGCCCGAATGGCATGACTCGATAGCAGAAGGTTCCCCAGGCGGTAATGAACGCTGTCTTCTCGCGATCAACCTCCACCATTTTGATCTGATTGTATCCTGAGAATCCATCCATAAAAGAAAGCATCCCGTGCTTAGCTATGTTATCAACCAAGATGTCGATGTGTGGTAGTGGGAAATCGTCCTTTGGGCTCGCTCTATTCAAATTGCAGAAATCGATGCACATGCGGACCTTTCCATCCTTCTTCGGCACAGGCACGATATTGGCTAGCCATTGCGGGTATTTGGATACCATGAGAAACCCCGCATCATACTGCTTGATGACCTCGTCTTTGACTTTCAACATCCACTTGGGTCGGAGACGCCTCAGCTTCTGCTTGACTGGCTTCATATCAGGGTAGAGGGGCAACTCATGCTCAACCAATTCAGGATCCAGACCAGGCATGTCCTCATATGACCAGGCAAAAACGTCTTGGTATGACCAAAGGAAGTCGATCATGCTTTTTCTTTCCTCAGGAGTCAGTGACATTCTGATTTTGGTTATCCTGGGAACCTCCTCAGTTCCTAGATTGACGTCTTCGGTCTCTTCGACAATTGGAGTAGGGCCGTGCTCAAAATCAGCAAATCAATCAAGGTGCTCATCGGGGAGCTCCTCGAAGGGACATCCTAATCCAGACTCGTAACTCCTACCTCTTCTTGTATTTCTACAAGGAAGGGGTCGATTTCACGTGGGACGCGTATTTTGATTAAGGCATCCTTTTGTGGGACATTTTCTAGAATTTTAAATGACAATATTTTTGACTTTGGATTTTTTCAATTGTTTTGGGATTTTGTGTTTTTTCTATGTTTTTGAGATTTTTATTTTCTTCCGAGACGGACCCTTGCAAGGCGAGTTACTATATATACAAGGTATTGCCTGCCAAGGGCTTATCTCACTTTTTATAGGTTATTTTTTTTTGGGAAACATGCACCAAACTTTACGCCACTTCCTGCTTCCAGAGTTTGGGGCAAAGATGCCCAGTTGCATACCTGAGGGGCCACTTCTTTACATGTTGGGATGGAGGGTGCTGACTGATATGGCTCATTGGAGTCAGCCTCCATCATATTGATCCCCATTTCGTCTGAGATCATGTCCTCAAACGATAACTTGGTTTTATGGTGATTCACCACAGGGGGGGTTTGTTCAGATACCGACCGTCGTTCCTTGAAGAGGGATAACACGGCCAAGTCTATCTCCAAGTTGGGAAGGGAGATATGAGGGTTGGTCGGATGGACTGGGGCTATAGGTTCGTGTGGGGTCAAATGGGTTGCCCCATTTTGATCAATTTTTACGACCCTTGCACTGACAAAGGAATCCCTGATGTGTGGCCTAGGGCGAGGTTTCTCGTCTATGTTAATTCCTCGAGCTCTTGCAGCCGCGGCGACCCTGGCTTTCTCTTTGGCCTCTCGAACATCTTGCTCCGTGGGCTTGTATCCTATCCCGAATCTTACTTTCTGTCCCTTAGCCACAACTGGCTCTCTTTTCCTTTGTAATTTGGGTGCCAGACCCCTTCCTTTCTGATAGCTCCACTTTTGGAGCATTGCCACTGCCGCTACCATACTGCCTCCCGTTTTAGACATGATGCCCTCAATTGGTTGTGGGAGTATAGCTGACACCTCATACTCAAAACAGTGGAGGTCGACGTCCTCAGCGGTGTGTGGTACATCCAACATATTGGGTTTTTCAATGATATTGGTGGCCTTTTCTTTCTCACTATGCCCCTCTCCAATGATTGTGATAATCTTATGCCCAGATGCAAATTAGAGTTTTTGGTGCAATGTGGAAGGTATGGCTTCCACTTCATGTAGCCACGGGCGCCCCAATAACAGATTAAATGAGAATTTGATATCCATGACTTGAAACAAGATGGAAAAGGTCATTGGCCCTATCAACAACTCAAGATCAACTTCTCCCATTATTTCTCTCCTGGTATTGTCAAACCCTCTAGCGCTAGTTCAGGTGGGCCTTAACATGCACGGATCAATCCCAATCTTGGTGGCGGTTCTCAACGGGCATATATTCAATGCAGACCCATTATCGATTAGTACTAAGGGAATAATCATATTTCTGGACTCAACGGTTATATTTAAAGATTTTGAGTGGCTACCTCCTTCCTCAGGTAAATCGGCATAAAAAAATGAAATGGCATTTGGAGCCATCACTTGACCAATTATCTACCCGACTTCGTCTGGGCTAACTTGGAGTGATACATGCGCATTTTTTAACGCCCCCATTAATGCTTGGAAATGGAGTGGGGATGTCATTAACAGATCCCATACAGTGATATGGGCAAACATTCTTCTCAGCTAAGTCTCTAGTATATGTTCTCAACTCATTTTCTCGAAGGGGTTCGCCTCGCTATCTTTCTTTCCTTCGGGTTGGGCCTGTGTTGCTGCTGGTGCTTCGGGCTTCTTTGATATTCTCCCTGACCGGGTAACAAAATCTACTACCTCTTCTCTACTGCTACTTCTGGCATTGACATCTGTTTGTTCGTAGCTTAGCGGGACCTGATGAGGATCATATATGGGTCCCGAGAGCTGGAGAGGTATGGCTGCCGGTTCTTGATGTACTTGTACTTTCATCTCAGGAGGCATGGGTAATACTTGATTCACCCCAGTGGTAGTGGGTTGGGTGGAAAGATTGGGCCAAATGAGGGTGGTGGCATTGGAGGGAAGGAGGTAAAAGTAGGCCATTGATAGCTGGTAGGTGTAGGTGTTGGATTGGGGGCCTGGTGGCTTAAAGGGTAATCAATAGGGGTTGTGGTGTATGGTGGTAGATGAAATGGGGTGGGCGCGGGCCATTGATAACAGGTGGGTGCGGGTGTAGGATTGGGGGCCTGTTGGCTCATTGAGTAATTGATGGGGGTTGAGGTGTATGGTTGGTATGCATTGATATTCACATAATTGATGGGTGTGGGCGATGGAAAGTATGCCCTGAGATCTAAGGGTTCAATTTGTGGAGTCAGGTTGGGGAAATAATCTGACAAATTTAGGGGTTCAACTACCCCTATATTCCTCTCTTCAACATTTCTTAACAGCGGTGCTACATAACTCTCCCGATCACTGATATAATCGGATGGGTCAAATTCGAATTCCTCCTCATCTTCTATCATTCCGATGGTGGGTCTGGGACCTGCTCCTTTGGTAAGATGTGGGGGTAGGGGCACTTGGTGGATATTGGTATGTTGGGAGGGTGCAAGGGGAATGTTTTTTTCGGCATTGATTAAATCTTGGATGGCGTGCTTCAATGGAAAGCAGCGATCAGTAGGATGACTTGGACCCTGATGAAAAATACAGTGGTTATTTGGGTCATAGTTCTTTAGGATCGGGTGGGGAGGAGGTTGCAGTTGGCGGATAGCCACTAATCCCTTTTCTACTAACAGGGGCAAAAGTACACTCAAAGATTACCCCAGAGGTGTGAAGACTCGGTCGTAGCGGGCTCTCCTCTGTTCCGGGGTCATTTGCATTCCTTTCCCATTCCCCATTCTTTGCATCAGCTCAGGTCTAACTGGTGCTACTGGGGCTGCCTGAAATTGAAACAGAGCAGTATTATTATTGGGCATGGTGTTGGCTATATTCTGGACATTGCCCCCTGTTCTCTTCTCGTTCCTCTGCTAAGAAAATCTTCTGACCCTGCTAGGGCTCCCTGAAGTGTTCTTACTCAAACGCCCTTCCCTGATGGCATCCTCGTAGAGGTTGGCATTCCTCACCAAATCAGTAAAACTAGACTGCTGTTGGTATACAAGAAAATCAGATATCATCGGCAGAGTGTTCTTTGAAATCATCTCTATCAGCTCATCATCCGGTATTCTATTTCTGACTTGAGCTACCAGTGCTCTCCATCGCCCTAAGTAGTCACTGAAGGTCTCATTTGGATTTTATTTTAAACGGGCCAAATCAGACTTGCACGGTTCAATATCAGTATTATAGACATACTGTTCCTGGAATAAATGCGCTAAATCTTTTCATGTCTTCATCATAGATGGTTCAAGAGATGTGAACCACCTCAGGGCTGGTCCGGTCCAACTTTTCTGAAAGACTTTTATTTGCAGTCTTTCATCCCCCCCGTACTGGCACATGTCCCCATAATAGGACTTGAGGTGTGCGATCGGATTGCCTGTGCCATTGTACTTGTCGAATACTGGCATTTGAAATTTGGGGGGCAAGGGGACCTCAGCGAACAGGCATAGGTTTGTGAAGTCTGTGTCATGGATTTCAGTGCCACCCATTTTCATCAGCTGCTTTTGTATTTTTTCTAACTATTCTTTTAGCTGTTCTGACTCTTTTGATATAGGGGCCGCTTTCTCGGCCGTCAGTTAGACTTCACTCTGGGCTACCAGGGGGTGGGCAATTACTGGTGGAGGATTGAGGCTGGTCAATACCCCAGCATAGGCCCCGCTGTTCCTAATCTCGTCCTCTTCATACTACTGGTCAGCATAATGTGCAGTGAAGGCGGGATTCTCCTGTTGTTGTTGGATGGGTTAGACAGGATTAACATGTGTGGGGGCCGGGTGAGCCCATTGGGGGTGAGGAGAGGTTTGTTGGGTGATGGGCATTTGGTTTTGAGGTGGGGCCGGATAGGACCATTGGGTGTGAGGGAAGGTTTGGGGATGACCTTGGGGTGTGGGGCCATGGGAAAATTGGGTTTGAGGTATGGCATGGGTTTGACCCATATGTGAAGATTGGGTTAAATGTTGGAGGTATTGTGGAAGGTATGAGTGTGGGGTTTGGGTTTGGACCATGAACCCTTGATCATTTTGGGCCATAGGCCATTGATGGGTTTGGGCCAATGGGCCTGGGTAGGTTTGGGCCATGGGCCCTTGGTGAGTATGGCCCAATGGGCGTTGGTGGGTTTGACCCATATGTGAAGGTTGGGTTAAATGTTGGAGGTATTGTGGAAGGTATGAGTGTGGGGTTTGGGTTTGGGCCATGAACCCTTGATCATTTTGGGCCATAGGCCATTGATGGGTTTGGGCCATGGGCCTTTGGTGGGTCTGGCCCAATGGGCGTTGGTGGGTTTGACCCAATGGGCCTTGTTGGGTCTGACCCAATGGGCCTTGTTGGGGCTGGTTCATGGGCCCTTGGTGGGTCTGGGCCATGGGCCATTGGTGGATTTGGGCCATGGGCCCCTAATGCATTTGGCCCAATGGGCCCTGGGGATATCGGTAATGAGGGTTTGGGCCAATGGGCCTTGGGTATGATGGGTAGTGGGGTATTGGGCCATGGGGCCCTGGAGATCATGAATGGTGGGGTATTGGGCCATGGGGCCCTAAAATGTGTGAGAAAAGGGGGTTTGGGCCAATGGGCCTTGGGGTATGTGGGAGTTTAGAGGTTGGGCCATTTGGCCTTGGGGTGTATGGATGGTGGGAGGTTGGGCCATGGGACCTCGGGGTATGTGTGTGATGGGGGTTTGGATGGTGTGGATTATGGGAGGTTGGGCCATGGGGCCTTGGGGTATGTGGGTGATGGGGTTTTGGATGGTGTGGATTATGGGAGGTTGATGGGGGTCATGGGGAAGTGAAGCATGGAGGTTTGCTAAAGTATGAGATGGATTCATGGATGTAGGGTGTAGAGGAGAGATATTTTGGGAAGCCCTCCATGAGGAGTATGCTTGGAACATCTCCTCCATCATGGCCATGGAAGGGGGGTCGGATGTGGATGGTGGATTTAATGGATGATTGGGTATGGATGGGGTGGAGGTGGTGGAAAAATTGGGCATGGCCCCGGTATAATTGGGCATGGCCACGGTAGGTGGGGGTGTATGGGGTGGATGAGAGGATGTAATGGGTATGTTTTGGGATGATGAGGGGCATGATGAGGATGGATGGGGAAAATTGGGCATTGCCCTGGTAAAAATGGGCATGACCCGGATGGATGGAGGAGTTTGCGGGGGGTTGGATAGGCTGGAAGTGGTGTATGTGAATGTGGGTGGATCAGGTCTATAAGGGGATGATGGGAATTGGGGCATGGATGTGGATTGGGAAAATGGTTAGGGTTTTGCATGGGCATGGTTTGGGCAAAATATGGGGAATGGGGGGTTGGACTTTGGATATTTTGGGGGGTAGTGGTTGGGAAAATGGGGGCACCAAATGGGCCGGTAACGGTAAAAGGGGGTTGGGTGAGGGGGATGGTGGAAAAGACTTCTCCCGAATGGGAGTGGGTTGGAGAATGTGGCGGGGATGAATCGGGATCGGCGTAAACCGGGTCCACAACCCACGACATTCTTCGGGAGCGGGTTGGGTAAGGGTGCCTTGGATAAGGCTCAAAAATCATCCTCCTTTCCCTACGGGACGACGGAGGGCAAGATGATGCCGTTGTGTCGGCACTACAAACTAAATATTTTTTGTGTTTTGATTATATATATATTTTTTGAATTTTATGAAAACTTTTTGAAAAGCAAAGGTTTCGAGGCCTTAGAATTCTCTTTTTGGGTGGCTCTCGTACCTTAATTCAAGACTCGCGGTGACAGTTTCGATGCACTTTGGAAGAATTGAAGGAGAACCTTTGATCTATTGAAGGCACAGAAATTGAGACAAATGACCCGATCCCTCGGAACAAGCCAAAAAGAAGTTGCCTTCCCTTGACCGGCGGGGGCGTATTGGGTGTCAGAGATGGCGGGGCATAAACAAGGCACTATGCACACTGATCGGGGTACTCGGGAGGTGGAAAGGGCCAAGGATTCAAGCTGGGCATTCCTAAACAGACCTGGCGCAACTAATACTTGCGCCCAGGTTGCAGGGGAGGAATTTTACACTGGCACAACTATTAGTTGCACCAAGGTAAAATTTTAGAGTTTAAAGCTGGCACAACTATTAGTTGAGCCAGTTATAAATTCCAGCTTTTTGTGCTGGCGCAACTAATACATGCGCCAGGCAAAAACTGCCTCTCCGGAACAGAAAACAGTAGCCACTGATGCCCGAAATGAGTCTCTTTTTTGGTTTTTTGTGGAAGCTAGGCTTCCGGGAACTGAGCTATTTTATGGTGATCGATTCTCTCCTCACCACACCTGAAGGATTGAGTCCGGTATAACTCACTAGAGCGCTCCCCAAGGGTTTTAAGCGTCGGAATGGGAAGCCACCCGATATACCTCCGGTGGAAGCGCCTTCTCAGATACTAGGTGGGCTGGGACTTTTCTGGATCATCACCACTAGGGGCTGCCCCCATACTAAGACCCAGGTGTTTGTATGTGTGCCTAAACCAACGCTTTTGATAAATCTACCCCACAAAACAAATTAATTAAGCTCCCTAACTTGGTTCAATTTTAAAATTTTTATTTTTTTCAAAGCTTCTCTTTTTTTGGAAGTTTTCTTTAGTTTAAAGACTGGGGGTGATTATCCCGTGCCGCCACTATGGGCCGGCGTCCACTGTTAGGATATGAATAATAAAAAAAATGAGGCCAATCAAGTGACTAGGCGGGAAATATAAAGTGCTAAAATTTAAAGCTGAATTGTAAAGGGAAGTAAGAAAGGTGCCAGTCAAGTGACTAGGCAAAAAGTTGCTGAAATTTAAAGCAAAAACGTAGGGGTGAGTAAAAAAAGGTGTTAGTCAAGTGACTAGGCAAAAATTGCTGAAATTTAAAGAGGAATCGTAGGGGTGAGTGAAAAAGGTGCTAGTCAAGTGACTAGGCAAAGGTTGCTGAAATTTAAAGCGGAATCGTAGGGGTGAGTAAAATTACGTAATCGAAGGGGTGAATGACAAAAAAACAGCAAAAATAATAAAAAGAAACTGCAATAAAATGTTAAAAAAATAAAAAAAATAAAAAAGGCCTGTTCAAGGGGAACCTCTACTAGCTACTCCCCAGCAGAGTCGCCATCTGTGCAACCGTGGGAATCGAGACGATCCCGTCGCGACGATGCGCTCTCTAACAAAAAATATAGTCGCCACCCAGAGCTTTCAGTGTCCCGGGATACCTAGTTCATTTTTATGAGCACTAAAGTATTAATAATATGACTCTGAATCCGGTCCACACCAATGGCTCTTGTGTAGGGGCTTCGGTTATCGATCGGGAAGGTGTTAGGCACCCGATCAATCCGCTAAATGCGGTCTTTACTTAAGGCCGGGTCTATGAGGGGGCTGGTTTATATAGTATACATATATAATTATATATATATATATAAGAAAGTAAAATGAGTGGCACTTCCCCTTGCCCGAAGGCACACCGATCCTATTGAGCCCTTCTCGTTTGCCAAAATTTGGGCAGTGTAACGGCTCAATTCTCGGATAGAGGAAAAGCAAAGAAGGTAGAGGAATAGAGGGGAGAGCCGGAGCTATCGGGCCCTTGTAGCACTGTTGGGAAGCCTTGCATTGGCTTGCTTTGGTTAGCTTTTTGAAGGCTTGTATGGTATGAAATGGGGTTTTAACTCCTAAGGCTTGAAACTAAGAGGTAGAGAAGGAAAGCTAGGGGGTAACACATACCTAACCTAGAGGTTTTTATTGAAATACTAAGGTCTAACGGGGCTTTTTCAATTCTGGAATTTGTATGGGGATGGTGCACCAAAGGGAGAAAGATCTTCTCACTTAAGCTCTTTCTCTCTTAGGTAAAAACTCTCAACCCCTAAACCAAGGGGTGGGGGCTCTATTTATAGGAAAGGAGTGGATTAGGAGGCTACATAGATGCTAATTAGAGTTAGCAATTAGGTAATCTCAAATCTAAGGTTTCATAGGATTTTGAGAGCTTAGAAATGTGTGAAGTTGGTTCTAATGGTGGATGATGGGGTGAGGCTTTAAGCCACTTTGAGGGTTGCAAATAGGTAAGGAATGGGTGAAACAGAACTATCAAAACACACCCTAAAGGTTGAGGTGGTCAACAAGTCCAACCCCAAACATGAAATTCAGGGCAAAAACCCATAGTTACTGTTCATATGCCTGGTGCAACTATTAGTTGCGCCATGCAAATGCACAGTAATACAGTGAGGAACAGTAGCTTGGAAGTTGGCCTCGAGAGGGGTGGGGGGACCCATTTATACCTGGCGAAACTATTTGTTGTGCCAGGCCATTTCTGGGAGAAAAAGACCTGACACAACTATTAGTTGCGCCAGGCAAATCTAGGGGGAAAATGAGTTGCACCAGGCAAAAATCCCTCCAAAAAATCTTGATGTTCAAATAGTCATAACTTTTTTTATACAACTCCGATTGAGGCAATTACTAGCTCGTTGGAAAGCCAGAGAAGTCCTCTTTCCATTGGTATATGATTTGATATCAATAAAAGACATCAGCTAGTCCTAGTGCACCACTCTTAATCTATTATCGGGGAAGGTTAGCTTTAGGGTTCGGAATGAGTTCTAAGGGTCGGGATTGCTTTCTAAAAGTTTGGGATAGGTTCCTAAGGGATCTAGGGTGATTCCAAAGGGTTTGGGGTGATTCCTAAAGGTTCTATACATGCCATCAAAAGCTCAAAATTGTACCTCTCTCGAAAGGTGTTTCGATCGGGCCTTGGGCCAAATTTGGGTGTTTACAGAATGATCACAGGGTATCCCATTAGTCTGTCCATCCCACAGAGGTCTGAGAAAGAACATGTAAACTGCTACAACCACCATGGTCCGTAGGCCTCCAAGCTCCCTAGATCTCACTACATATCTAGCATTGCTTTTCATGTGTCTATCAAACCAAGGGAAATCAGATGGTAAAAAATAGATCTACTAGAAACTGAATGGGCTAGTCCCAAATACATGGATCCTATAGACATCTAAATAAACCATAAGATCTATAGATTTGATTAAGCATTAAAACGGTAGTTCATTGATAACAACAAAACTTACAATGAACTATCTGTTGGCTACAGCCTATACACAACTGCTCATCCACGATCCCAATGGATACAAAATCTATTACAAGACTGAAACAAAACTAAACCTAACTCCTTACAAGGGGATTGGCCAGTAAATGTTGGGCTAAAAGAGAAGAAAAATAAGAAAAAGAGGTGATCAAACCTTAACCCTAGCCTGCTAGAGCTCTTAGCCGACAGAGGATGAAGGAAAGATAAAAATAATAAACTCTAAGTACAACTTATATACTTTGTCAAAATGGCCTTGGCTCTAAAGAGATCAACCCTAATTTTTCTAGCAGACGTGGCACTGTTTCAACCCTTAGATGCCTAGAGATATGTGCCTCAAAATTTGCACCTCGGGAAGTGTTCCCTAGCCTTGAGAAATTCCCAAAAAGTACTTCAATTAAAACTAAGAGGTAGAGAGTCCGTGCTTCGTGGGGCTAGTATCTGCTCTTTGCTCATTCGCGCAACTGCTTTGCCATTACGGAGTTGCCTTTGGCTGGTGGGAAGTGCTTGCTCACGCAGTGAATCTCCAGTTCATCGCACCGTTCCTTCACACTGCAATGCTGTCATAGAGACTATCTGGAGTGCCTATAGTTCTCGCACAGTAGAGCTTAAGAAGATCTCACTCTCGCTAATACTCGCACAGCTATGCTCCTGCGCTCGCGTAGTCAATGGTAAGGCTTCAGAGTGCGCGAGATCTATGCAAAGAGAATTTTGGGCGTCTCTCTCATCAAGGGCTACACGAGAACTATGCGAGGTGACATTTTGTTCAGTGTAGATATGGACTCGCTGGGTTCTTCACGCGGTTGCTCTGAGGCTTGATCTCCGTGAGGGTAAATTCTAAGTGTTTTAACCTGCGAGATCTTTGCAAGGTAATTTCAGCTGTCTTCCTGACTGCACGGTGTATATGCGTGAGGGCCTCTTCAACTGCATCTTTAGCTTCGTGAGGAAGCTCCTCAAGTCTGCGAGGTCTATCTTTTGCTGCTCTGGTGCATTGCACTAGCTGTTATCACAATCTCTTCCTTCCTCAGCTAACTTCATTCATCTGCTAGACTTTGGTCAATGATGATCAGCAACAATGAGTCAATATGATGAGCACTACCAAGGTGTTCCATCAGGCTTTGTCTTAGCAGTCATCTTTGAGTGCATTCTCTCTCTCTTTTGGGCCAAAAAGCAAGGAGTTTGTATTAAGCTACACATTTTACTACTAACTACAAAACATACTTAATAAATGGTTATTAGTCTGATTCAAGGTCCAACAGAGGCTAAGTTAAGAGGTGAAAAGTGATACTTTTCAGTGAATAACACCCACCAAGGCCCAATGGCCCAAACCCCCATCATCCACACCCATCAAGGCCTAATGGGCCAGACCCGTCAACCCCATGTGCCAGACCCACCAAGGCCCAATGGGCTAAACCCAACAAAGCCCAATGGTCCAAGATTCCCAAGGCCTTATGGCCCAAACCCCCCCAAGTTCCTTACCCTATACCCAAGCCCAACAAGGCCCAAACCTTGGGTCCTCGTACCCATACCCTCCACAATTCCTTCAATATCTCCCTCACACACAAACCTCTCAGCCGAGGTGGGAGCTTGACGCCTATCCTCCATCAACCCCAATTTACCCATACTCCTACACCCCAAAGCCATCTTCACGCTTTTCCCCATACCCAATGGCCCCATCAGGCCCCACCCCAAAATCTAACTTCCACTCATCCCATAGCTCCACAAAATTTCCCTCACATTCAATGGTGTCACCCGACGGCCATTAAGTCCATGTAGACACAACAGAAGAATCCTGCCCTCACTGCACCATATGTAGATCAACATTATGAAGTGGACGAGATTAGGAATAGTGGGGCTTATGTTGGGGTAGTGGCCAACATTAATCCTCCACCCATGATCACCAATCCCCAAGTAGCACAGAGTGAAGAAAGACCTACTGCTGAGAAGATGGCCCTCATGTCTATGGAATCGGAGCAGTTGAAGGAGCAACTAGAAAAAATTTAAAAGCAGTTATTAAAAATGGGTGGTGCTGAAATCCACGCCATGGACTTCTCATATTTGTGTTTATTTACTGAGGTCCCCTTGCCCTCAAAATTTAAAATGCTAGTTTTCGATAAGTATAATGGCACTGACAATCCTATTGCACACGTCAAGTCATACTATGGGGACATATGCCAATATGGAGGGGACGAAAGGCTACTAATAAAGGTATTTTAGAAGAGTTTAACTGGTCCAGCCTTGAGGTGGTTCACATCCTTAGAACCATCTATGATAAAGACTTGACGCACTTATTTCAAGAGCAGTATGTCTATAACATAGATATTGAGTTAGATCTAGCCCGACTAAAGCAAAAGCCCGGCGAAGCATTCATGACTACCTTGGACGGTGGAGGGCATTGGCAGCTCATGTTTAAAATAGAATACCCGATGATGAGCAAATAGAGTTAGAAGTCTTTGTAAACCGACTCCTTATGATCTATAAATAAGAGAGCTTGGTATAGGAATAAGCATCAAAGAATTTTAGCATCAATTGACGCTTGAGGTTAGATTCTCTTCCGATCAAAGTAGAGTATAATAGTTAGAGTGGATTAGATATTAGAGGTTTCTTAAGAGCAATTGACAACTGCAATTGAGTGCTGAAGATTAGTGTAGATATCCTAGTTTCTTAAAAGCAATTGACGACTGCGACTGGGGGGTGAAAGATATATTTATTTGCTTTCTAGTTTAGATTTTCTTTTCTTTTATTTTCAGCTTTGTAAGCATCTCCAAGTTTAATTTGAATTGACAACTCAGGTTATAACTTGTGGATTAGTGTAACAATATTTACTTTTCCATCTTCAGTTTTCAAAGGTTTGATTTACGCCCAGATTTTAGGAAATTATTTATTAGATTAAATCTGTGTTGATAAGAGCTTAGACTTGATTAACGACCAATGCTAAGTAACTAGAGATATGGTGTAACGGTACTATTTATTTTCATAAATATCTGATAGCTGAAGATTGGGATTGATGACCTCAATCTGAAGAAGGAAGATTTAGGATTTATTTTATGCATTTTCTATTAAGAAACCATTCTTTTATTCATATTTCTCCAGTAGAGTAGATCTTAAAGGTAAATAGAAGTTTTTAAGATAAGAATTTAAATAGAAGATATAGATAAGAAGTAATTAGAGAAATAAACTTCCTCGTGGGAACAATCCTATGATAGTACTATGATTTCCATTGTGCGCTTGCAATAGGTTAAGACTTGAGTTTAAACATAATATTAATATACATAACAAGATCGACCAATTTTGAGCTTCAAAAAATCATCTCGAGCAGTTCTTGAGAGGATTAATTCTTTCATATAACATCTGCTCAAGTGGCTCTCGAGCAGATTGTGACGTGGGCTCACGGCGTGGCCACCCGGGCCAGCCGCAGGGCCACTTGTGCCACTGGTGCATCAGGCATTGGTGGGTTGAAGCTGGAGCATCGTCAGAGCATCACCAAGCCATGAGGGCTTCGCCGTTGATACTCCAAGAGCTTCGGTCGTGGGCCAGGAGGGCACGCGACATGGTTGCAGTTGGTCGTAATGCAGTGCCAGCAGGGCACGTGATGCGGACGCGACTGAGCCAACTTAGCCTAGCGATGCGGGAGGGCGTTGCGGTATGCCAAACCAATACGTTTGAGGTCCTCCTGCCATTTGGGCACTATTGATGTTTAAACCATATATATGGGGAAAGGATCTAACAGCCACGTGACGTGTCGCTGGCCTAAGTGATCCCTCTGACGCCAGATGATAGCCTTGTGGGCTTGACTTCGCGCATCCGGGCCTCGCATAGGTGTTAGGTCGCTCCTGTCGCGTCGTGCGCTGGAGCCATCATGTTGGTGGTCCACGACCACCCTCATGGTGCGGACCTAAACTCTAAGTGGGGTTGCCCCTCGGACTATCGCTGCGTATAGCTATATGTGTTGCATTCGGGAATCCGCATAGTTTCTAACCTAATGCGCTACCGTGCAGGTTTGAAACACGAGTAGGCTGAGCTAGATCGAGAAAAGCTAGTTGCCGCACGAGAGTTCACGTCGCTAAAGAGTAACTCCGTGACAGTTGGTATCAGAGCCTAGAGATGGCTGAAGGGACCAGTAATGGTACACGTAGACGGACCAGGGAACGTCTAGACGACCTTGAAGGTCAGGCCGAACAGTTGGAGACGGGGGTTTCACTTGCGGAAGACCATGCGAGCGGTTAGATAAGCAGGAAGAAAACCACACCACATTGGTCGAAAACCACGCCACGTTAGTGAGAACGTGGAGATTCTTGCGAGAAGATCGAGGGCACCGTCGAAGCTCTTCGTTACGATTGAGGAATCGACCACTAAGATGAACGTCCCCGATGAAGGCGATTGGAGTGCAGGGCTCAACTCGAAACTTCCCAACGAAAGGTTAAGATACCTGAACCGCGGTGCTACGGAGGTGCTCGGGATGCTAAGGAGTTAGAGAATTTCTTATGGGATATTGAGCAATACTTCCGTCTTGCCCCGCCTGCTACCGAAGAGATGAAAGTAGTCACAGCGACCATGTATCTTGAGGGAGATGCCAAACTATGGTGGCGTACGCGCTACGTAGAAATTCAGAATGGTCGTTGTGTCGTAGATACCTGGGAAGACCTAAAGAAGGAATTGAAAGTACAATTCTTGCCCGAGAACATTGACTATATCGCTCGGCGAAAACTACGGAAGCTACAGCACACCGGCACAGTGAGAGAATATGTGCGACAGTTCTCCGCGTTGATGTTGGACATCAGGGAAATGTCTGAAAAAGATAAAATATTCTACTTCCTTGAAGGCCTTAAGCCTTGGGCCCAGATTGAATTGAATAGAAGGACACTACCGGATCTTGCAGCCGCAGTGGCAGCCGCAGAGCGACTAACAGACTATGGGCCCTCAGATCAAAATAGGAAGAGGCCGCACGAGAACAAAAGTGGTTCGAAGAATCCGTCCAAAGCAAACAAGAAAAGCAAGAGCGGCACGCAAGAAAAGAAAGCGCACGGAAAAGATTCACATGCCAAGTCAGCTGAGTCCGCCAACTACGTGCCGAAGTCGGGTTGCTTCTTGTGCGGAGGGCCTCATCGAGTTAAAGATTGCCCACATAAATGCTGAATGTCCTTCGCTACTACTAGCGCCTCCCCGCAATCCTTCCTAAGGAGGAACTAAGAATGGGGCACTCAAAGTTCTTGTCAATGCCATAAAGGGGCAAGTGGAGAAAGGAAAGACAGTAGCGCCCAAGGGGCTGATGTTCATAGAGATGTGCATCAATGGAAAAAGTACTCGTGCCATGGTAGACACGGGGGCGACGCATAACTTCATTGCTGATAAAGAAGCACGTCGCCTAGGCTTAAAACTTGAGCAAGACGCTAGTCGAATAAAAGCTGTGAACTCGGAGGCGCGCCCCATCGCAGGAGTAGCAAAGGGGGTACCTGTGCAAATAGGTCCATGGAGCGGTGCCACAAGCTTTATGGCAGTAGAGATGGATGATTTCAAGGTTGTCCTTGGGTTAGAGCTCCTACACCAGGCTAAAGCAGTGCCCATGCCATACCTCGGGTCAGTGTGCATGTTTGGAGAAGAGACCCCTTGCATGATCCCAGTCATTCAGAAAGATAAGGAAGCAGAGAGTGTTGGGTTTATCTCAGCACTACAGTTAAAGAAGGGACTCAGAAGAGGGGAACCTACATTTCTTGCTACACTGTTAGAAGAGAAAGCAACTGGGCCAGCAGAGTGTGTGCCAGAAAGTGTGTCAGGATTACTCCAGGAATTCCAAGATGTCATGCCGCCCGAATTGCCTAAGGTGTTGCCACCCAGAAGATCAGTAGATCACCAGATCGAGCTAGAACCAGGTGCAAAGCCGCCGGCCAAAGCTCCCTATAGAATGGCTCCTCCCGAATTAGCCGAGTTACGTCGGCAGTTAGATGAGTTGTTGGGGGCAGGATTTGTTCGGTCGTCTAAAGCTCCATTTGGCGCCCCAGTTCTATTCCAGAAGAAGCGCGATGGTAGCCTTCGATTATGCATTGACTACAGAGCGTTGAACAAGGTTACCCTCAAGAATAAGTATCCAAAGGCCATTGATTGCAGATTTGTTTGATCAGTTGGGCAGTGCGCGGTACTTTACCAAGCTAGACTTGAGATCTGGCTATTATCAGGTGCGAGTCGCCGAGGGAGATGAAAGCAAGACTACCTGTGTGACCAGGTATGGAGCCTTTGAGTTTCTAGTAATGCCCTTTGGGCTGACTAATGCCCCAGCCACATTCTGCACCTTGATGAATGAGTTGTTCCACGCCTACCTCGACAAGTTTGTGGTGGTGTACTTGGACGATATCGTTGTGTACAGCAACACGTTGGAAGAACATCTCAACCACCTCCAAATCATCTTCAAGATACTGCGAGAAAATCAGCTCTATGTCAAGAAGGAGAAGTGTTCATTTGCACAAGAGCAGATTATGTTTTTGGGACACTGTATTGGAGGAGGAAACATCAGCATGGACCTTGAAAAAGTTCGTGCAATCCAAGACTGGAGAGTGCCAGAAGGCGTGACCGAGTTGCGGTCATTTTTGGGTTTGGTCAACTACTACAGAAGGTTCATCCCCGGTTATTCACACCGTGCAGCACCATTGACGGATCTGTTAAAGAAAGATCGACCGTGGCAGTGGTGGGAAAAATGCCAGAGGGCATTTGAAGATTTGAAGGCGGTGGTCGTGAATGACCCCGTACTGAAGCTACCTGATCACTCCAAGCCATTTGAGGTGCACACAGATGCCTCCGACTATGCAATAGGAGGAGTATTAATGCAAGAAGAGCATCCAGTGGCCTTTGAGAGCAGAAGTCGAACGATATAGAGCGACATACGGTTCAAGAAAAGGAGATGACAGCAGTAGTACATTGTCTTAGGACGTGGAGGCCCTACCTACTTGGGCCGAAGTTCTTAGTGATGACCGACAATGTGGCGACCAGCTACTTTCAGACACAGAAGAAATTTTCGCCGAAACAGGCACGTTGGCAAGATTTCTTGGCCGAGTTCGATATGGACTTGGTGTACAAGCCTGGCAGGACCAACCAAGTCGCAGACGCTTTGAGCCGTAAAGCAGAGTTAGCAGCATTGAAAGTTCAGTTAGCAGCGTTAAAAATTGAAGAACAAACTGCAGCTAGCCGCATTAGTTCGACTATCCCCGATAGATTGCGCGATGGGTTAAAACTAGATCCACTCGTGAGGACCCTACTACAAAGAAATACAAGAGGGAGAACACGCGATTCGGGATGAGGAAGGACTGCGTGACAAAAGGGGCCGTTCTATGTGCCGAAAGTGAAAGAACTTAGGAAGGAACTCTTAAAGGAGTGTCATGACACATTGTGGTGTCATCCAGAATTCATCGTGACGCTTGCCTTGTTGGAAAGGCGTTTATTGGCCTAAGATGGAAGAGGACGTGAGGAGTATGTCGACTTGATGCCGATATGCCGCCAGGACAAAGTGGAAAGAGCTAAACCATTTGGACTCCTCGCAACGTTACGGTGCCATCCGCATCGTGGAGAGCGTCTCCCTTGACTTCATTTCTGCATTGCCCAAAGTAGGAACACTCGGGTCCATCTTGGTAGTTGTGGATCGATTCTCAAAGTACGCTACATTCATTCCGGCACCAGTGAACTGTAATGCACAGCAAGCTGCGCGATTATTTGTCAGTAACGTTGTGAAGCAGTGGGGAGTGCCGCAAGTGATTGTCAGTGATAGAGATCCACGCATAGCAAGTTTTGGTCAAGTATTCCAAATTTTAGGGACGAAACTAACTCTCATCCAAAGATGCATCCACGTATGCTATTTTGGAGGAATATTTGAGACATTTGTCAAGCAACCAAAAGAATTGGGTTCATTGTTAGATGTGGCACAATTTTGTTATAATCATGAAGAGTTCAGAGCCCATTTGAATTAGCTGCCCAACAACGTCAACACCGCATACAATTACTATGGGATATACCGGATCGAGTCCAAGAGGCCTACCATCTTGCCAAGGAGTGGCGGAGGAATGCAGATGCTAGGGCCTACTTGGAAAAGGCGCTAGCGAATGAAGAAGTGGGCCGATCGAAGGTGATGAAGTTTTGGTGAAACTTAATCCAAAGCAGCTCAAATTTTTCAGAAGAAAGCACGCAGGACTAGTTCGTAAGTATGATGGGCCATTCCCGATCACGAAGAGGATTAATGATGTCTCATTTCGAGTGCAGCTTCCTCCCCGTCTGAGAATGCATCCGGTCTTTCATGTCAGTTGCTTGAAGCCCTACAGAGAGACTGAATAATCACAGGAGAAGTTTGTCAACTCGGGTCGCCCCAGATGCTGATTTACAGTTGAAGAGACAGGTTGAAGAAATCCTTGCTCACCGACGTAGTAACAGGGAAGATGGCAGTCAGAATGAATTTCCTGTGGAGTACCTTCTGAAGTGGAAAGGCCTGCCAGAGGCTGAAATTACGTGGGAACTTGAGAGTACCCACCCGTCCTTCCAATCCGCCCTGAAGAAGTCTTTGCGCCGCCGACGAGGACGTCAACGCAACTAAGTAGGGGAGGATGTGACGTGGGCTCACGGCGTGGCCACCCGGGCCAGCCGCAGGGCCACTTGTGCCACTGGTGCATCAGGCATTGGTGGGTTGAAGCTGGAGCATCGTCAGAGCATCACCAAGCCATGAGGGCTTCGCCGTTGATACTCCAAGAGCTTCATCGTGGGCCAGGGCACGCGCGACATGGTTGCGATTGGTCGTAATGCGCGCCGATGGGCACGTGATGCGGACGCGACTGAGCCAACTAAGCCTAGCGATGCGGGAGGGCGTTGCGGTATGCCAAACCAATACGTTTGAGGTCCTCCTGCCATTTGGGCACTATTGATGTTTAAACCATATATATGGGGAAAGGATCTAACAGCCACGTGACGTGTCGCTGGCCTAAGTGATCCCCTACGGAACGCGTATGATAGCCTTGTGGGCTTGACTTCGCGCATCCGGGCCTCGCATAGGTGTTAGGTCGCTCCTGTCGCGTCGTGCGCTGGAGCCATCATGTTGGTGGTCCACGACCACCCTCATGGTGCGGACCTAAACTCTAAGTGGGGTTGCCCCTCGGACTATCGCTGCGTATAGCTATATGTGTTGCATTCGGGAATCCGCATAGTTTCTAACCTAATGCGCTACCGTGCAGGTTTGAAACACGAGTAGGCTGAGCTAGATCGAGAAAAGCTAGTTGCCGCACGAGAGTTCACGTCGCTAAAGAGTAACTCCGTGACAAGATGCACCTTTAGAAACCCATCTCGTGCAGATCTCGAGCTGTTGATTGGCTTTTTGGAGAAGAAGCCCAGAAGTTAGGTCCCCAAAGGAAGCCCTTTAAACCTAAGCTAGGCTTAGGCTTATATAGCAGTTGGTTCTCTCACCATTAGGGTAAGGAAAACCCTAATTTCATTAATGCAATTGTGGCCCATTCTTGTCCATTGGATGCCTCGGGGCATGTGCACAGAGATTGGAGCATTGGAGTGCGTGCCCTAATTGCTAGAAGTCCCCAGATTGCCCTTGCAGAAGTGGGGAGAAGTTTAGAACCCGACCCTCGCTGGATAGAGAAGATTTCTAGATCTTGCCACGTGGTAGAATTGGCATCGCGGGGTTAAATTGACTTGAAGTTCATGCAGTCACGAGATTGACATTTTGGTCATCGCGAGGTCCTAATGGCTGTCGCGAGATTGCTCACCGTGAAGCTCTTGCAGTCGCGGGGTTGGTGCTTTAATCATCGCGGGAATGCTTTGGGCGTCGTGAGATTGGTATCTTGCATTTAAATGGCGCGAGAATGGAGCGCGTAATTCGTTCCTTGTGAATCCTGCGGTGATCCTCGCGAAGAGAATAATATTCATAGGTTTTTGGATCACGCAAGCAGTTCCTTCAAAGTGTGTGCCCTGCGACTACTACACGACAACTGTGCGCGGGAGTGCCTGGAGCTCTCTCTCCATTAATGAATCGCGCAACGATTGAAGACTCATTTCTTGAGCTGCGCAAAACTGCACAAGCACTTAAGGCTGAGCCTCATGAGGACCTCACGAAGTCTGCTTTTCTATTCTTTTTGGCACCAAATCACGCGAAAATGGCGCGAGGACTACGCGACTAGTTTTGTGCCGTCTTCAAAAGCCCACGACGACTGCGTGAAGGCCTTATCTCTGGTTCAATTGAACCCTGCGACATCTGCGTGAGGCATTCTTCTTGGTCTGTTCTGATTTGCAGTGCCTATGCTGCAGCTAACTCTCTGTCTGGGTTCTATCTTCACATTTCTGAGGGGTCTCTGGGTCAACAGTGAGCTCCTTGGCATTGTTAGGGGGTTATTTACAGCTGCTACTTATTACCTATGGAATAGACTCAAAACACATTTATTAAATGATTAAGGGTCTAACAGATATTAAGTTAAGGGGTGAAAAGTGGTACTTTTCAGGTCTTAACACCAGTCCATAGCCATTTGCCACATGGGGCCTCGACATATTCAGAAAGATCAATCCAAAAGCATCCAACGGGCATTAGTCCAACCACGTCGCCATCGAGTATTTTGCAAAATGGTTAGAGGCAGCATCCTACACCAACATCATGAGCGGTCATGCCGAGAAATTCATTAAGAACAATATTGTTTATTGGTTTGACATGCCTAAGGATATCATTATGAAAAATAGCACCAACTTTGCGAACAAGAGCATCAGAGCCTTATGCGAGCAGAACAAGATCAAACATCATCACTCGTCACCCTATCGGTCATGAACTAATGGGGTCGTTAAAGCTGCTAACAAAATAGTGGTCTACATTCTCGAGAAGATGGCTGTCAAATACTGAGGTTGGAGTAAAATGTTACGCTTCACACTATGGGCCTATCAAACGTAAATTTGTATCGCTACGGGGGCAATACCATTTTCCCTTGTGCATTGAATCAAGGCAGTGCTACCAGTGGAGGTCGAGACTCACTCCGTATCCTCAACGAGTATGATTTGCCAGAAGTCGATAGAGAAGGATCCCATTTCAAATAGCTAAACTTGGTTGATGAGAAGAGACTCTAAGCTTTCCTAGGTCTATCAGGGAAGAATTGCACAGTCTTACAACAAATGTGTTCGTGTTCGAGCATTAAAAGTGGGTGACACCATACTCAAGAAGATCTCCCCTTCTCTCCACTCGGATCCTCAAGGGAAATTCAAGCCCAACTAGGAAGCTAAGTCATCAGAGAAGTATTCCCCAGGTACCCGCTCCTTCTCACTAGAATGGATGGAGAGCATTTTCCTGCCCATCAAAGCTAGATACATACGACGATTCTACTCTTATTCTCTCGCGGCAAGGTAAGTACTGATAAGATGGATACATGACTGCTTAAGGACCCCTTTAAAGTGGCCATCGTTTCAAAACCAAGTAACAAAAAAGCATCCCTGAATACACATACCCTTTGCTACCCAATTTGAACCAATAGCCTTTCCTTCATAAGCCCCTCCCAGAAAAAGAAAAAAATATGTGTATATACCAACAAAACAAAGAAAAAAGAAGAATCTTCAAAATAAAAAAAAATCAGAAAAGAAAAATCCCAAAAAAAAGGATGTCTGGAAAAGAAAGTTGAAATAAAAGTAAAAAGATGAAAGAAAAGAGATAGAAAAATCATGGGACATGTATAGCAAAAATCACCCAGGAAAGAAGTGTATCACAACGGCAAGAGCCCAATCAAGGGAACCTACTAGAAAATACCTTCAAAATTCCTAACCCGTCCCTTCCAACCCATGGCCATGATTCATCCCTGAGGAAAGCCCTATTTCAGGTCTATGAGCAGTCATGATATCTGTGGGGTCAACACAAGCCGAGTTGAAAGACAACAAAAGAAGCGTCATCCAGTCGGCTATGACGGAATCTGCATCCATATCTTTTGATCTTTGTGAAAAAATAAAAACATAAAAAGAAAGGAAAGAAAAGAATTTAACGAGCTCAAAGCAAAATGGACATGGTGAAAACCAGCAAGGGCGCCATGGATAAAAAGAGCGAGCTTGCGCGGACCAGGTAAAAACCTGAAAAGGCGCCTGGGGTAAAAAAGTCAAGTACCCATGGACATAGTGAAAACCCAAAAGGGTACTGCGGGTAAAAAAGAGGGCGATCACTGCAAAAACCCATCTTGGGCGTTGTGAGTAAAAAGGTTTTAAAAGAAAAAAAAAAAAAGAAGAAATGAAAAGAAAAGAAAAAATTAGTTACTCATTTGGTTACATTTCTGGGTTATCTGGTCATCGATTAGGCCATTCATGTTAGCTCAAATCAAGTCCTGATTAGGTAATTTTCTTTGACCGCATCGTCAAACGTATGACCCAAGGTAAGGAGATAAGGTTAATTAAATCCAAAGGGATGGACGATCCAGCCTTGGTAAAATTTTGGATCCCACGTAGGCCCGACAGCATGAAAAGGATCGACTATTCTCAAAATGGGACCTGTTACTTCCTCTCACACTCAAGGCATCAAACAAAAATACATGGAAAAATGAAAAATGTGTACACCAAATTTATTTTTTTCCTTTTTCATTTTGTTTCATTTCTATACTTTAGTGAGACCACATCCTAAAAAGATAATCGGTGTGGCACCCTTTGTCTTTACCTTCATAGTTAGAAAAAGAAACAAAAACACCAATATATATATATATATATATATATATATATATATATATATGTATAAAACCAAAAAATTATTTGTCAGGGGTTTTGATACCCCTTCCCAGTGGTGTTCGATTTGTGCTAAAAAGTATGTGTAGAACCAGGTCATTGGCCCAATTCACACTCCAAGTCACGGATCTTCCCAAGCAAGGTGTCCTCACGGGTGTTTCAATCAATCATCGACCGACCATGAAGGCCCTTATAATGCTTCCGGGAAGCATCAATAGAGTCGAGAACCTCTTTCAAAACCCCTTCTAGATGAAGAGTTTCACAATTTGACGCATTGGCTCTCTGCTACTCTCTCTTTAGGCGCTCCTGTACTACCTGCTTCTCATCTACAAGTAACTCTATCCAGTCAGAAATGACACTTCCTTTTTCATCCAAGGTCCCTCTGAGATACTACTCTCTGCCGGGACAAGACGTCATGTAGAGGACATCACAGAAGATATGCATGCCTCGTACTCCAATGAAGTTAAGAAAAAGCCTCCTTCCTCCAAGTCACACATATGCATCGACTGACCCGTTTCTCAAAGAGCAGCTATCTTCTCCAATTCCCCTAAAGACCCCTGAGTAAAAATCAAGCTACATAGGGGAGGTCTTGTCGCACAAGGTACGCAATAGGTATAACAAAATTGGCACAACACCAGGGAGGGAAAGTTATGGGCACTACCAGTCAAACCTAGAATTGTGATACCATCATGATCCCGGGATCGCACTATCGGGAAGGTCCCATCAAGCCAAGGAAGTCTCCATACAAGTTTAGTGTCAGTTAGCCATAAGCGCTTCTCACGGGTATTGCCTTGAGGAAACCTAGAGCATCGGCCCAAAAAGCACCTAACAACCTCTCCTCGCACCACATAGAAGCAAGGCACGAATTCCAAAATGGTGAGGTGCTCACCAAGCCAGACCTGAAGAACCAGTGGGCATCCCCGGAGGTTCTCCACCTTTCCTAAAGCAAAAGCATCAAGTCCGCGATAGAGATCCGCCAAAACAAAATGAACAATGGAATGACCATTTTCAAGCTCCACAGACATGGCTTTTCTCATATTAATTTTTCTTCAAGCCTAAAATCGTGTGAATAATCTTGGCATAGCCGGGCTTTGGCACACCTTAGCAAGGCCACGATGAAGCCTTAACCCAGATAAAATAGCCATCTCTTCAATTGTTGGTGTCAGTTCACGTGCACCAAAATGGAAGACATGGGCTTCCGCATCCCAATGAGAAACCTCAACATGGATGAGGTCCCAAAATGGAAGAACGTTGAGGAAAGAAGGAAGATGGGCAAGTCCAAGATGATCCAGACCCGCGAGCTCACCTTTGTTTAGACTGTCGAGCTATTGTTTAAGAAATTTAGGTCCGATACCCAAGGAGGGATGTATGAAAACCCCAATTTCCCTCGATAGGGTGGGGTCGTGAGGTGGGTCCATGGTCATACAAAGCAAACTCAACAGGTCACAAATCAATGTTGAACGATGGACCCACCCTCAGGAAAAAGGACAAGAAAGAAAGAAAAAGAAAAAAGCAGAAAATCAAACCCCAACAAGAATATGAAGAATAAAGGGCCTTTCTCGGGCCTATATAAGCTAACTGATTCCTCTAAGGGATGCATGCATACTGATATGGCTTTAATTGTACTTAGCCGTAACCTTTTGTAAGTACACATCGGAAATTGTAGCACTAGTATAGGATTGTTCCCAGAGGGAGGGTCAAATTTTCTTTTTTCTTCATGTGAAAACTTTTATTTGTCTTTTAAAGGTTGAGAAATATGAATAAAAGAATGATTGTTAAACTATTGCAAGAAAATTAAATCTAAATCCTTCAACTTATAGATTATGGTCGTCAATCAGAATCATTCAGTTCTCGGATGCTTACAAAAGTAAAATACCATTACACTGTATCTCAATCCTCAAGAATTTGGGCGTCAATCCAAAACTAGATTTTCTCAACACAGATTTATACTAATCAATAATCTTCTCGAAATTTGGGCGTCAATCAATCTCAAGAAAATTGGATATGGAAAATAAAAATCGTTACACTTATTTATAAATTCAAGACTTTTGTCGTCAATTAAAATCTAGAATTCTTAGATGTTTACAAAGTAGTAAATGAAAGTAGTAAATCTAAACTAGAAAGCAAATAAAAGACCTTTCATTCCTCAGTCACAAGCGTCAATTGCTTCTGAGAAATTACAAATGCTCTACTCTAATCTTCTAGCTCAGAATCACAGTCGTCAATTTCTCTAGAGAAACCTTGGATATCTAAACTACTCTAAACTAAGGTGATTTTAAGAAAACCCAACCTTAGTCGTCAATTGATGCTTAGAGTTCCTTCGATGAGTTTTTCTCCTAAGTCGAGCCCTCTTATTTATAGATCATAAGGGGTCGATTTACATTATTTGAATTCTAATAAAAGAAAGATTCCTAATAAAACTAAACTTCTAATCTTATCTTCCTTGCTTTGGATGGTAGATGCGTCTAGGGCTTGTTCCTATTTTACAGCAGCAGAGATCTTTAAGATTATTTTGCCAATATTCTTCGATCCGTGGGTTGTCAGACTTTTAATTTAAGTGATCTTTTAATTCTTTACATGGCGGTGCATATCTTCGCGTGATCAGCAACAGCAATCTTCAATTCGTACAATCATATATTATGATTGCTTCTCTTTCTGTATAGTTCTCTGCACTTTCAAATAGTTGTAACTTGCTTTGGTTCCTCAGTTGTAAGCTCCTTTCGTCGATTTGTTCATGATTTACGAATGGTCGTAAACTCTCTTCCTTCAGCTTTCGGACTGGTTCTTAATTCAATTGGTTGTATCTGCATATGATCATGGTACTTACTACACTTTGAGTTCATTTTGGCGAAGATTATCACTTTAGCTCTATTCTGCTATATATTCTAAATATCCTTACATCACCAACTTTTAAGTAGCAAATTGGGGTTTAGCATCACTAAGTTAAGGGTGACAAAATAGTAAATTATGTGACTGATCACACCCCCAAACTTAAGCTTCGCTAATTCCTAGCAAACAAGGAAAAGTAAACTATTCTAAAACTACAAATGTAAATGCCACTTTCGTAGGGAGCGCGATCGCATTTAGCAGATGCAACTAGCATTTAAACCCATGGGTGATCCCTAGTGGAGGAGTTATAGTCTCTTGAAGATTTTCAGTGAAGTTACCTACAAACTTCAAATATTTTTGGCTTTTTCAAAAGGATTTTCAAAATTATGGTTTCATCAGCCTTTGCTCTCCACCCTAGTAGTTATCCTTGATTAGAACTCAACAACTTCATTTCATATTAGGCCTGGAGTGTGTGCACATCAGGGAACATTTTATTCATTATAGGTTTCTCTAAACTACAGATTTAGAAAATATTTTCATCCAAACTCTCACTATTGGCATACTCTAAAAAAGATATCAAAATTTTTGAGTTCTCACAATTTGATGTATATAATGAATAATTTAAAGAATAATTGACAAAAGAATGAATCTCATGAAGAAAGATAATCAATTATATTCATATGCTTTCTTATTTTTCCATAGTATCTATGATACATATCTCTACTGGGCGCATGTTTTTATAAATCATGAATCAGAAAGGTCTTTATTAGGCTTGTAATGGGGTTTTGGGTTAATAGAGTTCTGAAGAAAGGTAGAAACGATTCAAAAGTTCTGAGAATTCATCTCATCTCTCTCCTATCTTCTTCTCTTCTTTTTTTTTCTGCTTCAGTAAGTATCCAAAAAGCTGGATAACTTCTTCCAACATACTTTTTCAGTAAATCCCTTTTTCTTTTAGTTTAGAAGCTTTTTGCATCTCTTCTCCCCCCTTTTTTTTTGATATCCTCTTTAATATTTTTCTCAGTTTTGGAAGCTTTCTGCTTCTCTTTTCGTCGAATCGTATTTATGATTTTTCTTCTTTTTCTCTCATATTATTTTCCTTAGAAAGTCTATTTCTTTCTCAGACGTACCCTTTTTGGCAAATCCCTTGTCTGTTATTGCATACTCCTTCCACTCCCTATTTCTACCCTTTATTCTAAATTCTTAAAAAAATAAGGGTAAAAGATTGAATGTTTTGGGTAGTACATGTGGTTAAAGAACTTCAGTTTAGGCTTCTAATATGGGTTCAAGTGATAAATATATCTCTGGGATTTTTTTTGGCTTTTGGCTTAAACAAATAAAAAGATGGCCTTTAATCATTTTCACGATTTACTAACTAGAATGTCATATTTTTTTTACGCATACAATAGATAGTTCTAGTAAAACAAGTCATCATAATCATAGAATAAATGATTATGATGATAGCAAAAAGTTCATATAGTCAAGAAGTTCAAAAAAATTTTGAGTTCGAATGGGAAGCAGCCTCTCTTCAAAAGGCAGGAATTAAATCCTGAAAGCTCACTAGTTATATGATTTCGAAACTATAATCTAAATATTGCAGTTTAAATCAAGTATAGTGTCAAACATTCAATTCTGATACAGTGTACAAGAGGGCTAAACATGAATCGTAGCTGCTCTTTTTTTTATAATTGAACTCCTACTACGATGGGTCATAAAGTTTGACAATGTAACTTTTCTATCATAGCTTACATGTGATGGTTAAAAGATAAAAACAAATAAAAACTAATAGGCATAAAAATCTAAGAATAAATCCTTAAAACTATCAGGGGATAACGAAATTTTACCTATGTTACTACGTGTGTCGGGCATAAAATCTGTAAAAATATCCAAAAATCTCCCCCAAACTTAGGAGAAATTACATCTGGCGTGATCACATAGAAATTGTATCATAAAGAAAAATATTAAACAAAAGAAATTTCTATATATAACGAAATATTTACAGAGATTGCATGAAAAAGAAAATTAATTACATAAAAGATGATACCTAGGAAAAGTCTAGACACAAACTAACTATGACACTGGCAGCGACCATCGAGATATTGAATTTCGAATGCACATGAGTTACTACGTACGATCTTAAATCAACAAGTTTAAAAGTACATAGTCGGAGAGGGCCTTACGAGCACGTGTAATCATTGACGTGTAATCGTAAAGTATCTCACACAATATCTAAACTACTAAAAGAAATAAATTTGACTAAACCAAATTAACTAAATAAATAATATACAGAGTCTTGCTACGGGTGAGTCAATAGCACGATGATGCCCGTGAGTATATCAGACATACTCAAGGTCTTCCAGTGATATAATGATCATTGGCCCTTCTTCGTCTGGAAAAAGAAATTTCAGGTTTCCATATCCTCATTTGAGAATTAAGAGGCGAGACATGAACAAAATATGTCCTCTCCTCTAATTTTTTTTGGTTTTTATAAAATAGTGGCGGTGCACTGAAAGCATTAGGAAAGGGTAACCTCAATATATATGGTACTTCAGTTACAATATTGGGCACACTATCCTTATTTTTTTGGATTCTATCTTCAATTTCTTTTGTTTTTAATTTTTTTGGTGGGGAAACATCCTCTTTAATTTCAGGTTCAATATCCTTGGTCTTAGGGAAGACTACTAACATAGGCTTCTCCACCATATTGTCAACATTCTCACCACTTCTTAAAGGCTGAATAGCTTTGATCTGTTCTGGGGGAATTGATGTATATCCTTTAAAACTTATCCTCTAAAGTTACTCACAGGTCGTGACTGTAATTGGTTGCTCTCTAATTCTGCTAGCAGCCCAACTTGGGCTTCCAGCTTCATAATGGATTGCGTGTGCGAATGTAAAACTTGAGAGAATTGAGTGAGCTAGGATAAATCCTTGGAACGGTGATGCCGCTGCTATTGTAAATTCCTAAGGATTGGAACAACTGTGTCATCAAATCTGTTGCTCCAAAGACTAACCTGTTGCTGCTCATATGGCTGATATGGTCTCATGGGTGTAGGTCTGTTGGAAGTTTTAAGGATAATGTGGGTGCATGAAGGATGGTTCTTGTTGTGCCACCCGTGAAAAGACAAGATGGTTTCCCCACCGATATTTATAAAAAGTTCCCGAATTACCCCACCGAGAAATGATTGTTTGCTCCTTTATTATTGATTCTGGATATAGGGGGGCAACAACGTATTCCATTGAGGTATAGGTCGGGCTATAACTTGAGCTAAATAATCTATCATGGCCTTGCATAGCTACAAAATTATTTTTGTGTTTTTAGTTTTATCTGATTTTTATTTTAAAGAGTAGGGAAAGAAAACAAATCTGAGCCTCTAGCTTCTATTGTCAGAAGAAGTGTCGAAACCTTTGATTAGTTGCTCTGAATAAACCTGCAAAAGATTAAGAAGTGATTAAAGAAAGTAAAAATATGAAGAAAATAAGAAGAGAGACAAATATTTGTTTTCAGAAAGAAAAATAAAATTATCGCCTCCTTGGCAGCGGCGCCAAAAACTTGATACGGCTTTAATTGTACTTAGCCTTAACCCATTGCAACCACACGACAAAAATTATAGCACTAGTATAGGATCGTTCCCATAGGGAGGGTCAAACTTTCTTTTTTCTTCTTGTCAAAACTTTTATTTATCTTTTAAAGGTTGAGAAATATGAATAAAAGAATGGTTGCTAAACTAATTGCGAGAGAAGTAAATCTAAATCCTCCTACTTTCATATTATGGTCATCAATTGTTGGGAGGGCTTACCTTCCCTCAATAGAGGGTCTAAAATTACTAATCAAACTAGGCAGAGCACACTCACACAGATCTGCAAGTAATCAGGGTCCTTTGTAGCAAGTTTTGAAAAGATGGTAAGGGAATGTCCACAGGGAGGTTGGTTTAAAAATATGATAAATCTCTAGATCTGTGGGAGATCTGGCACCCTAACTAATGCTAAGTTAACTAAAAGACAGGGGAGAGGTTTAAAATGGATTGTCACTTAAGCTAAGCTGAAATTAAACAAAGGCTATCTTGGATTGAGTTTGGGAACTTAGATCATGCAGGGGAAAAGAGTAAAAAGCAAAAAATGGAGAAGAGTAGCTTGGAGATTGGTCTCACTGAAATTAGGTTCGATTAATCATGCCACAGAGGTTCAGAGTACACAATTCCCTCAACTGGCTCTAAGTACAGCTGTAGGGCAAAAGGCTCCACTCCAAATCACAGGACCCACCTGGTCTTAAGGCTATGATCTGTCCACTTGAATGATCACAGACCATCCTATAGACTTTATCGGATCCATGGATTTGCAGTAGACGAATCCAATTGGAGCCTGAACTTAGACAAACCTTAAGGTTACGATCTGTCCACTTTAATGGTCACAGATCATCCTAGAGATCTCCTCCAAAGCTAAAGCATCAATTAGAACAATTAAAACCACTACAGATATTGTAATTCTAAGGCCACAAACTCAGGAAATTATAGGAGTATCAGATCTAGGGAGATCGGGTGGCATCCAAGAGGCCTACCAGTTAAGTGGGTGAGCTCATTTACAGACTCCTCTACACAAATCCAACCGATCACCAAATGAAACCAAAGGAACTTTAGATCTAATTAAAGCATTAACAACAACTTTTACATTGCAATCAAAATCACTCTACAATGGCAATACTCTCAGGTCTGTAGTCCGTGCAGCTGAGAACCCACAATAGCACTCTTAACCTTACCCAATTATAGATCTAACCTTTCTCCTCGCTACTCCAAGGAAATTAGACAAGCATTGTTGGACTAAAGGAGGGAAAATAGACTTTCTCTGCAAGCTTTAATCTCTAGACTTTTACTCAGATCTCGATCTCCCCCACAATTGCAATTGGGGGTCTGTATATATGGCTTTCTCCTCTATTTTTCCCGCCAAAAATCCCTTTTAGAAGGTCCTCAGAGTTTGTTAGAGTTATGTTAGAGCACGCGGGTCGGTTAGGGTTTCCTAGGGCATCTTCTAGAATCGTCGTGTCGGTCACCAAGTGCCTCGAGTTGCATGTAACAGGTCATCAAACCACAGCATGTGCATAGCTGAATTTCTGAGAAGTTCTACACACAATTTTGATAGCTTCAGGAGGCTTTCGACATGTTGGAGTGGAGCTTTTGGGTCCTTTCACTAGGTTCTCAGATCTCTTCGACAGGCTCCGATAGGATGAGCCTTCTCTTAGAGCATCAGCGTTCTTAGCGCTTCACCAGAAGCATTCGACAAGTTGGAGAAGCTTTTCGACAGGTTGGAGAACCATTTCGACAGGTTCCATTCTGCATGTCATCATTTCGATAGGGTTGCTCTCCCTCCTATCGAATGGCTGAAGCACCCTTCGATAGGATTTGTTCCAGTGTCTCCATCTCGATAGGCTCAGGAAACCAATCGGTAGGTTCCCTTTACACCTCAGGCAAGTTTTCGATAGGATGGTTTCTTCCTTTCTTTCAGTTGTTCGATAGGTTCTTAGATCCTATCGAACCCCTTAATCCACACGAATCCATCTTTCTTCTGCCTTCAGATCCTATCATAACCTTTTCAACTGCAGGAATTCCTCCTTTCTTTGCTTTCAACTCCCATCGAAGTCTTCACGTGACCTCTCGATAGGATGTTTTCAGCCTGTTTTCACTTCCTTTGCCTTGCCCTACTGTAGCCACGTGCTCCAAGGGTTCAGTGATGTGCTACCGTCTGGTGTGTTGTTGATGGGTTTGTCCTGTGCTGAGAGATGGCCCCTGTTTGGGCATTCTTGAGTGGTTTTCTGCATTAGTGCCTTCTTTTATTATTGTCTACAAAATGCACTCAACAGATGCTTATTAGAGTGTTCACTGGTCTATCAATGGTCAGGTTAAAGGATAAAAAGTGACATTTTTTACCACTTAACACACCCCCAAACCTAAGCTTTACTAGTCCATGAGCAAAGGAGAATTAAAAGGAATTAAAAATGCCACTTTCGTAGGGAGCACGAACGCATTTAGCATATGCATCAAGCCTTTTAAACCCCTAAACCCCTAGGTGATCCCTAGTGGAGGAGTGAAGTCTCCTGAGCGTTTTCAGTGAAGGTACCCACAAACTTCTCCAATTAAATTTAGTTAGACACAGTGCATCCTGCTAAAAAGAGTTTTAGTGAAATAAAATAAGTTCCACACCATTCCATTCAATTTTTAGAGGATTCTTAGCGGAAAAATCACCAGTTTAAAACCTAAAATTCTGTTGTAATTCCTTCATCATCACTCAGTTCATGTCAAGGCATTGTGTCTGAAAATTGATGCAAAGTTTACCTTTAACTTGAGAATTCTATTTTGATACTATCCCCCTTCAAATTGGATTCCAGACTCAAGTCTCACTAGAGCCATCATTCACAATAAAGATACAAGGGTGCATCATTTCTCACAGCTTAAGAGCAGTTGCAGCCCTCAAATAGGACTGCAAGCATGAGCATAGGCATTGCTCTGGTTTCTAAAATTTTCTAACTCTTTTCTCCATAGATGAAACAAATCCTTATCTCCACATGAAAGCTCAATCCATTTCAGATCACTGAGGTCTTTTTATTGGGTTGTAATATGGCTTAGGGATGAGATTTGTGAAAGAACAAAAGGGTAAAATAGGATTCAAAATTGAGAAATCAGTAAAGGTAAGGAGGTGGTCTGTAGCTCAACCTTCTTCATTTCAGCACCTCTTCACTTTCTTAAAGTGATCAGCTTCTTATCTTCTTGTAGATTTTCAAATGAAGTGACTTCTCTTTCTCATCCTTCTGCTCTATTTTTTTTTTTTTAAACATTGGGGTGCCAAAACTATGCATCACACTAGCCTTCTCTTATACTTTGTTCTTCTTTTAACCAAACATAGAACCTTACACCTCGGACCTCACTTCTCTTCTTATTTATGGAATTCCTCAGATTGAGGGTGAGTTGTCAAAGGGTTTTTGGGTTCAAATTTTCTGATCTTTATCAAGAAAACTAGGACTTTTAAGGCTCAAGTGGTGTCTATCAAGGGCAGTTCAAAGGTGGGTGAATTTTAGGCTCAAACTGTCCAAGGAATGGCCTTACTTCATGTCCTCAATGTCATGAATGTTGTTGAGTTGTTTCAACTTGGATTTGTCTAACTTCTAGTGATCATAATTAGGTCCAGTCAGTCCTCAGAGCAGAAGAATTGCCAAAACACTCTTTAAAGAAATTAAAAGGTTTTCAGGCCCAAGTCTCACTGGGTATGGCCTTCCATCCAATTTTCTGGGGTGTATCCTTGCGGTTTCCTCTCATTTCAGGTTTATTACAGATCAAAATTACTTTTTCACAACTTGTTGTCATTTGCCTCATGAAGTCTGTTGGACTACAACTTATTTCAGTTTCAAACAGTGTTTTAATTTCCTCTTCTAAAGAAAAATTCAGGTGAGAATTTACTCTAATTAATTCAGAATTCAGTTTTTAGCCTAGCTGTACTATGATTAACTAATTTATTGGCATACATGCCACACCCCCAAACCTAAACTTAATAGTGTCCTCACTGTTTTACCGCATAGAGGGTGTAGCTGTGCAGTCGGGAAGAATAAAACAAGTAGATAAGAAGAGAAAAAGAAAAAGAAAAAAAAATGGCATAAACAGAGCAATTTATTGAAAAGAGACTAAACAGAGAATAAACAGAGCATTTTATTACATGGTCAAGCCCAAGGATGTGAAGAGTATGACATTCATATGGGTAAAACATCCTTGGCAAACGAAAAAGCCTTCCCCCTGGCTCAGGGATATCCTCAGCCTGCGGCAGGTGGAAGGGGAACTGCAAGCCAGGGGGAAGAAGAGGAAAAAGAGCAGGTTCAAGGGGCAGGGGGAGGGGTGGTGGAGGAGGATGGGGGTGGAGAAATCGGTGGCTCGGTTTTCTGCTTCTTCTTCTTCATCCTATATCTTTGCTTTTCCTCCTTGGTGAGGATCCGTTGTACCTCCTCATATTCGTCCTAGAGGAATTGCAATGGGTCTGGTTCCTTGGGCGTTATGGCTTCAGCCAGAAGAGGTAGAGTTGAGTAGGAGAGAAGGTGGGCTTGTCGTCGGCCATAGTTAAGAGGAGGAGGGCAGAGGGTAGATGGAGAGGAATGGGGTGAAGTCGAGCCATCTGTGTCTATTTAAGGTTGATGCAAGATGGAACATGAAAAGGCGCAATCAATATTGCCGCCGTCGATGAGAAAGAATGAATGGGTAATTCCATCAATCGGCATGGGGAATGATATCTTGCATTAACTGGCAACCTATTTTTAGTGCTGGGAGTTACGGTGTGGGGCAGAAACCCAAGGGGGGTGCAGAGGTTAAGGCTCGGGTTGTGTGTAGTTGTACATGGTACACGTGGGGTAAAATTTCTGCGCAGCGCAGGTTCACAACAAGCATGAAAGGAGTGAGGGAGCGATCTCGATAGGATGAGTGTAAAATGTCGACAGGTTAAGGCTTCCTATCGAAGTCGCACAAGTATGGAGCTGGCAGTTGAATGCTCTCGATAGGTTCATCCCATCCTGTCGAAAAGAATAAACATTGCATTCGATAGGCTGGGATGGCTGCTTGCGATAGGTTGGTGTCCTGTTGAATGGAGGGTAGATAAAGCATTCACTTCGTTAGGATGCTGATGGGTGAAAACAGCGTTTCAATAGGTTGGGTAGTACATTTGTCACTCTTGTCGATAGGTTCCAGACAAGAGTCCAGAACCATCACAAAGTTGTTCTCACCTATCGAGAGGTCTCAGCACCTATCAAAATCCTCACCAATCCTATCGATATCAGCAGTTGACCTAGTGAAAGGTCCAAATGACCTATCGAGAGGTTCGATAAGCTCAATAACATGACCTGTGTGTGCAGGGTATTTAGCCTTAGCACCCAACAACTCATCTGCTGTGCTACCAGTCAGCTTATTGGCCTTTGACCATGTGCCTTTGATTCCTAGACTGCGGGCGATATTGAAACGAAGCTTGATCTTGACATGGCCATTTTTTTGCAAAAAATATCATGGGAAAGAATCGAGGTATAAATCAAATATAATGCATATGATACAAATCAAAGTTAGGTATTAACCTGGAGGATCTTGAAGATCAATGGTCTCTTCAGGCTAACAAATGTTGTTGACGCAAAGTTTCAGCCTCTGACCATTAACCTTAAGGATTCTGCCATCTATTGGATGCATGACTTTGCCAGCTCCAGATGGAGAAACGTGTACCACTATGAAAGGTCCATCCCATCAGGACTGTAGCTTTCCTAGAAAGAATTTCATTCTGGAGTTGAACATCTATACCTGGTCATTTGGCTTGAACTCTTTTCATAGCAAATGTCTGTCATGGAAGGATTTAGTCCTCTCCTTGTAATTCCAGGTATTTGCATAAGCTTCTAGTCATAATTCATCCTGCTCGAGGAACTGGAGTTTCTTGTGAATACCAGCTGACTGTAAGTCAAAATTTACTGCTTTAATGGCCCAATATGCTCTGTGTTGCAATTCAACAGGCAAGTGACATGCTTTGCCATATACTAGTCTGAATGGGGACATGCCTATAGGGGTTTTATAGGTTGTTCTATAAGCCCATAAGGCATCCATCAATTTGGTGGACCAATCCCTTCGGTCAGTTCTCACAGACTTCTCGAGAATATGTTTGATTTCGCTGTTCGAAATCTCTACTTACCCACTGGTTTGTGGGTGGTAGGGAGTGGCTACTCTATGGGTAATAGAGTATCTTTCCATCAACTTATCAAAAGATTTATTACAGAAGTGGCTTCCCCCATCATTGTAGACACCAAAATTCGGCCCAAGGCCTGATCAATCTGTACTTCGAGAGAGATGTACCCCTGTTCTTTCGATGGCACCCCCTGAACCCTTAGGAACCTACCTAGACTAGTAGGAATCACCCTAAGACCTTTAAAGCCATTCCCCCAATCCTTAGAAGTCACCCCTACACCCTAGAATCCCTTCCCAGACCTAACTTAAACCCTTCTGGCGGTTGATGGGAGGAGAGCAACAGAATTTCACACAGACCATTACCAAGGATGAGCCATATATCATTGGAAAGAGAACTTCTCTAGCTTTCCAACAAGCCAAAAATCACCCAATTTGGAGCTACGGTTCAAAAGTTAGGGCCGATTGAAGTTTCACATAAAATCATAGGACTTTTACTCAGGCGTAGCTATTACATACGCCCAGCCATTTTTGCCCCAGATTAGTCAGGCGTATATATTATATACGCCCGCCTATTTTGGGGAATATATTGGCTGGGTGTATATAATATACACGCCCAGTATAGGTGGGACCCACCACGGGCTTCATCTTCCCAGGGCTCCCCTGTTTTTGATGAAATTTACTGTTCCTAAACTGGGCGTATATAATATATACGCCCAGCTTAGCTACAGTAACTGTCATCAGTTGCTCGAATTTCCTTCTTCTGGTTTGACCCGTTGACCATCCCCTTGGTTGAGGTGGGTGTCTTGAGATTGGTTGCACCCTCTTGGAGCTTATTGGCAACCCTTAAGTCACCCATGGTCTCACCCCATCATCTGCCATTAAAATCAATCTCCCAAAACCCTAGGACCTTGAAAGCCTAGAAAACCTTATATGGGGGATTACCTATTGGCTAAACCAATGAGCTCTTAAGTAAGCCCCTAACCCTCCCCTTTTCTATAAATAGAGAGGCCCCCCTCTTCCTTAAGGGTTAGAAAAAATTGGAGGTTAAGGATTTGGAGCTCAAGAGAGAACCCTAGTGAGAGAAAATGCACTCATTTTTTAGAATTCCAGCAAGCTTAGTTCATCTTTTCCAATCCATTTCAACCATTAGATCACTCCCTTTAGCTCAAGTCTAGCCTTTGGCCTTACCCTACACTTCCTATTTTATTGAATCCTAGCATTAGAACCCATTTTCACACCATTTAAGCCATCGGAAGCACGCCAAAGCGAAGATCTTCCACGGTGCAACAAGAGCCCGTGAGCTTCGGCTCACCCCTCTCTTCCTCTACCTTCTTGGTGTCTCCTCCGTCCAAGAATTCAAGCCATTACGCCGCCGAAATTTTGGTTTGGCTCAAAGCATGATAGGACCGTATTGCCTTCGGGCAAGGGGAAGCTCCGCCCTTTTTATTTTTATTTTGGCCATAGATAGTGACCGCTACGTGTGGGTTGATCGGGTGCCTAAACCCTTCCCGATCGATAACCGAAGCCCCTACCCTAGAGCCTTTGGCAAAGCCCGGTAAATCAGAGTCATATTTAGCACTTCGGTGCTCAAAATATCGATTTGAAGGTTTCCCGAGTCACCAAAAGCTCCGGGTGGCGACTCTACATTTTATTAAAGGCGAGCGCATCGCCGCGACGGGTTCGAGAGGATCCACGGTCGCACAAATGGCGACTCTGCTGGGGATTTCACCCTAGCGCTTCCCCTCTTGTTGGCATTTCCTTTTATTTTATTATTTTACTAACCATGGCTGTTTTTTATTCTAATTTGCTGCTGTTTTTCGTTATTTTTTGTTGTTTTTACTAACGTACTCACCCCTACGATTCAGTCCTTTAAGTGCCATAGCCGTTTGGCGGGCCTACTAGCGCCTTAAATTTCAGCTTTTACTATTCTTGTCATTTAAGCCGCCTTAGCCGTTTGGCGGGTCCACTCGCATTTATTTTAACGTCATTTAAATTTTGGTCATTTACAAGCCTTAGCCGTTTGGTGGGCCTACTTGCGCACTTTATTTCGGTCATCATATTTCACCTTTGAACGCCGGCCAGTTAAGGCGGCACGGGTTTGTCATCCCCGACCCGATTTTGGACTTAATCTCACTCCCCTATAAAAGTTTATAATTAAAAGTGAACCAAAAGAATGTGGACATAATTGAATTTATTTTTGCATTTTTGGGTAGTTTTTCGGGGGTTTAGGCACCGATACAATTTACCCGGTTCCCAGTAAGGCGGCAGCCCTAGTGGTGATGATCCTGAAAAGAACCACCCCTTCCAGTACCTGAGAAGGCGCTTGCGCCGGAGGTATATCGGTTGGGTTGCAAATTCCGATCAAGCCGTAAAACCCGCATTGGTGAGAGTGTATAAAACTCAAAATTCAGCCGTGTATCCCTAGGAAACGGAAAGGAGTGACCCGATAACATACATAGCAGTCCCCGGGAGCATTTCTCCAAAGAAACCAGTTCAAAGACCCACATTCGGGCTTGCTGTCTACTGTCAAAATATAATTGACAAAACCTTTTGCCCGGCGTATATAATATATACGCCCCGCAAAAAGGCCCCAGATTTACACAGGCGTATATAATATATCGCTTGACCAAAATCGATTTAAGCGGGCATATATAATATATCGCCCAATTTGTACTTTTTGGTCGAGCGTGCATAATATATACGCCCAGTATATACTGGGCTGCAGCAACGACACGAGGCCCAATCCACCCCAATTCCCGATTAGCGGTATTAGTGTCATGATGAGTCTCCCTCATTCTCTAACACCCAATATGCCCCCGCCCAGTCAAAAGAAGGCGACTTCTTATTGATTTGCTCCGGGGGATCGGGTCATTTGCGTGGATTCCCTCGCCTTCAATAGAACGAAAGGGTTCCCTTTCACTTCTTCCAAAGTGTGTCGGATCCCGCCATGGGACCTACTAAAGGTACATATATCACCCGAAACGGGAGTTGACCCTGGGCACCAGGTCATCATTCATCTAAGTAGAGGGGAGTTAATTGCAATTTGAAAAAAAAAGAGAGAAAGAAAATCCTCATCTTCAAAAAATCCACCTTAAAAAAAAAAAAATCAATCAAAATCATATATCAAAAATAACAACAAAAAATTCACTTTTCAAAAACAAAAAAATAAAATCATCATCATTTTCCAAAACCCCCAAAAAAAAAAACACAAAGAAAAACAATCAAAAATATACCTTGGTGTAAACTCTGGCGACCTCAAACCCGGCCGTAGGAGAAGAACCGAGGAAGGTATTTGGCCCTTACACGCGACATCAATACAACACTCGTCGTGAATCATGTCGAAAGGTACATCTGGCCAAATCATCCTTCCCATTCCGTATAGGAGAAGACCCAGATCTTCACCCAAACCAGGTTCGATATCACGGCCCATTTGGGGAGCGTTCACCTCCACCTCATCCCCTTCCCTCACATTCTCCCAACATACCCCTTTTCATCCCCTACTGAAACCCCTCATTTCCTAACCGATCCTTACATCCCCATCTCCCATCCAAACACCCTTACCGCATCCCCATACTTCCAAAGACCCTCTAGGGAGTCCCATCCCCCGCCTACTTCCCACGTTCCATCCCTCTCATCACCCATGCCCCCAACATCCTGCATCCCATCCACCCCATCTCACATACCATTCCCACCACATGGCCCATCCACATCCCAACATACCCCCCCATTTACCCGAGTCATGCCCAATTTCTCCCAGCCACCTCCATCCTTAAGTGAGCCATCACCCCTCAATCTCACACCTGAATCCATGCCCTCGATGGAGGACATGAGAATAATGTACGCTCTGTGGGCTGCTTCTCGCAACCCTACCTCTCAAACCCAGCATCCAAATGTCCAAAACCTCCATACCCCATTCCCTCCTAACCATGCCCAACCACCCATCGTCCATAGCTCCCAAAATCCCCCACCTCACTCCCAGACCCAAACCCACACAAATCCATGGGCCCCAGCCCAAACACCTCCAAACCTGTGGGCTCAAGCACAAACCCACCAGACCCAGGCCCAGACCCAAGACCCTCAAAACCCATGGGCCCAAGCCCAAGCCCATCAGACCCAGGCCCAAGCCCAAAACCATCAAAACCCATGGGCCCACGTCTGAGCCCATCAGACCCAGGTCCAGGTCCAAGCCACCCAGGGCCTTTGGACCCAAACCTATCAAACCCAAGCCCAGGGCCCATGGACATAAACCCAACCCCCTCATGGCCCAGTAACCCAAACTCAACGAGGCCCATTGGCCCAAAGTCATATTATGCCCCACACCCAGGCCCAAGGCCTGTCAGTCCAAGCCTTCCAAAACCATCAAACCCAAGCCCATCCGCCCACGCTCATCAAGGCCCATTCACTAACCCCATACCCCCCCACCAATACCCTTCATTCACCTATACCCCTTACGCCCCATCCCACCTCTAATGGGAAATCCAATCCATCCCATTCTTCAAAACCACAACATCCCACCACCTCAATCACACCCCCATCACCCCCAGAACGTGCACCCAACTCAGCACATCACTTACCCATAAAATGCTCACCCATTTATCCCTTCTCATCCCCTATAAACCATATGGGCCCACCAGGTCATCCAACCCATCACCCCCCAAGTCCAAATAGCAGAGCTCGCCCCTCACCAATACCATGACCAACAGTACGAGGAGGATGAGATTCACAACAGTGGAGGAGCTGCCAGTTTTAACCCTCCCGGGCCCACCATCATCACACCTAGGGTCGAACCAAATCAGGGGGAAGCGGTCCCCACCGTGGCCTTAAAGGAACCAGAGCAGCTGAAAGAACAGATAGACAGAATACAAAAGCAGCTGATGTAGATGGGAGGAATGGAACTACACTCAACAGACTTTTCAGACTTATGTCTGTTCTCTGATGTACCCTTGCCACAAAAATTCAAGATGTCGTCATTCGATAAGTATAATGGCACTGGCAACCCCATCGCCCACTTGAAATCTTACTGTGGGGATATGTGCCAGTATGGTAGAGATGAACGACTCCTCATCAAGGGGTTCCAGAAGAGTTTGACGGGCCCAACACTGAGATGGTTCACATCCCTGGAACCATCCATGATAAAAAATTGGAAGGACCTGACACAATTATTTCAAGAACAATATGTCTATAACATGGACATAGAACCAAGGAAGTCGGACTTAGCCCGATTAAAGCAAAGACATGATGAAACATTCAGTGCTTACTTGGGGAGGTGGAGGGCCTTAGCTCCTCCGATAACTCATCGGATCCCTGATGATGAGCAGATTGAGTTGATAACTAAGGGAACCCTCCCAGTCATAGCAGATTTTTTAGTATATCAGTAGCAGCCAAGTTTTGCTGATCTGGTTTGAAATGCCAATCATTGCGAAGACGCCATTAGAGAGGGCAGGTTAGGAAGAAATGTGGCCAACGGGGCCACCGGGGTTCGAAAAGCGGCCGAACCAAGAATTGAAAGAAGACCAGAGACAGAGGTACAGAACATTGTTTACCCCCAAGCCAATACCAACGCCCCCCCGATACAACTCCAGGTTACACAACCACCCCCGACCCGTTTCGAGCAAGTATCAAGGCCAAGCAACGGACCAAGAGCCCCGTTTACCCCGAAACAGATGAAAGCATGTTTTGAATGAGTATTCACCCCATTGGGGCAATCCTTCAGTGTCTTACTGCCGATATTACTACAGAAAGGCCTGGTCAATTTACTCCAACCTCGCCCGCCACCCCACCCAATACCAAGGAATTACGATCCAAATCTGCATTGTAATTTCCACTAGGGATCGGGTCACCCTACGGATCGGTGCTTCCCGTTAAAGCATGCGGTCCAAGATCTGATAGAGGCGGGAAAGATCATAACCCCGCCACTACCCTAAGGGCAGAACCAGAATATCCATCAAGCCCCTCTACCACCGCACCCAGGAGGCCCCAGGCCTAACATACATTGGATAGAGGAAGAAGAAGAAGAGTTTGACCCCTCAGATTATATTAACAATCAGGAAGAATTTTCACTCCCCAGGCCGAACGAAGATGAACTATTTGTTGGGGTGATCGAGCCACTGTATCTTGTCGATTATTTTCCCACATCGGCTTGCGAAGAGGAGCCCTTAGATTTAGGGCAGTATTTTTGCACCCCTGCTCCCGCCTCTCAAATCCAAATGGGCACAGCCCCGCCGCAATCATACGCGTATCCACCCCACGCCCAATTTACCCCATACACCCCTCCGTCACACATAAATCATCCAGTTCCTTACGCAATTCTGTCGTCCCCATATTATCCTACCCCATACACACCCTCAAGTCCCTCCACCCAATACATTACTCCACCATCCCCAAGTTACCCCATTCCATACCCACCTTCAAATCCCACCACCCAATTTACCCCATACACCCCTCCATCGCCCCCGAATTACCCCACACCATGCACAACTCCATCATCCCCAATCTATCCCATTTCATGTACTAACCCCTCATCATCCCACCGTGCCACAAACCCTTTATACCCCCCCATTCCACCCACTACCCTGCCATATCCAAACCATCCCGCTCAATGCACGACTCCATCATCCTCAATTTACCCCACTTCATCCACAAACCCATCACCATCCCATCATACCTCCCCATATACAAATCGTTCATATCCCTATCACCCTACGCCCACCACACCTCAAACGTCTCCCCATCCCTCCAGCCCAGTCACACTCTCGCCATCCCTTCTCTATTTTGGCCCTAACCCAACTCCACCGCCACACGGACAAGTAACCCCTCAGCCAATCCCCTCATCACCCAATCACCACTGGTCCTACCATGCCAAGGTAACACTAGTACAAGCCCCCTCCGTGCCCATAACTCCAATTCTATCAATTCCCCCCACTACCATTCCACCCCCCATTGGAGTTAACCTGGTCGGACCCGAGAAACCAGTATATCCGGCCCAATCCTCCCCGGAATCCTCACGCACTCCATTTCTCATCCTAAAACCTGCTTATGACCCGCATCAGGTACCATTGAGCTATGAACAGACGGACATGAATGCTGGGTGCAACCAATAAGAGGCTGTTGAATTTGTTACCCGATCGAGCCAGATTTTTGCCCAGCCGGAAGCATCAGGGGCAGTCAGAGGAGAAGAAAAGAAGAAAAAATAGGCCACAGGAAATCCCTTTGAAAAAATAGTCAGGGAGCACATACTGGAGACACAGCTCAAGAGAACACCGATGCATATTACTTTGTGGGATTTGTTAATCCTGTCTTCACTCCACTTTGAAGCCCTAATGGGAGCGCTCAAGGACGTGCATGTCTCCACCCATGTAACTCTAGATGAAGTAGGGGAAATAATAGGGCAAGTGTTGGCCCCAAACGCCATCTCTTTCACCGATGCAAACCTACCGATCGAGGGGAATGACCATTCTAAATCCCTGAATATAATAGTGGAAGTAGGGAACTTGGTGGTACCATTGGTCCTGATCGACAACGGGTCGGCGCTGAACGTATGCCCTCAAAGGACGACAATCAAAATTGGAGTGAACCCCGACACCTTTCGGCCATCCATATCAAGCGCACGGGGATTCGACAACACTAGATGGGAAATCATAGGAGAAGTAGACCTTGACCTGATCCTCGAACCACAAACCTTCACCACCCCCTTTCAAGTGATGGACATCAAGTCTACCTTCAATCTGCTATTGGGCCGGCCGTGGATACATAAGCTCGGAGCAATACCATCTACCCTGCACCAAAAGCTCCGATTTATCTCAGAAGGAAAAATTGTCACCATCATAGGTGAGAGCAGAGAGGACATGGGGAAGAGCGCTCTGCACATTGAGAATCCGAAAGTGCTGAACATACCGCACACAGCTGAGGACGTCGATCTCCATCGATTTGAGTATGACTTCTCAAATGTTACCCTCGGACCAACTGAAAAGACCCCAGATAAAATTGGAGGAGGAATGGACGCAGCTGTATTCATGCTCCACAGATGCGGCCATCAAAAAGGGAAAGGACTAGGCCCACGCCTTTAAGGAAGAAGAGACCCCGTTAAGGCCAAGGGGCAACAAACTAAATTTGGCTTAGGCTACAGGCCCAGAGAAGAGGAAGTCAGAGAATCCAAGGAAAAGATGAGAGCCGCAACAGCTGCCAAGGCCAGAGGAATACTCTTGGAAGAGGAACCTCACGCTCGCCCCCACATCCGTGAAACCTTTGTGAGCTCCGGGGTAGTAAAAATTGATCTGAATGGGGAGACGAGGGTAACCCCACATAAGCCTACTTCAATCCACCCCACCAATCCCTACATCATCCCCCTAGACTTCGAAATGGACTTAGCCGCCCTTTCCTTGTTTGAGGAAGAAGTTCCCCGATCCACCCCTCACTCCAACACCAACCACTCTGGGCCCCTCCTAACCATAGAGGACAAGGTCCCAGAGGATCCCTTGGTAAATATGTTGAGGGAAGAAATGCAAGAGCCTACCGATGCCGCTACCGATCGAAGAGGCAAAGGCCATGCCTCCCAGGTGAGTAACTGGGCATCCTTGCCCCAACTCTTGAGAGCTGCCAAATACCATGAAAACGACACCGACTCTCCAAAAAACAACAACTTGTAAAAAGTGAGGTTAGCCTTTGGGCCACTCTACCTTCTATATATAGAGATCCACCTCGCCAGAGGCTGACTTCCGAAAAAATGCAAAAGACCATAAAAATAGAAAAAATACCAATTCTAAAAATATTGTCCTTTAAAATTCCCAATAAAATTAATGTCGTGATACCCGTCTCATGTGAAGCCAACCCCTTCCCTGTAGAAATACAAGAAGAGGTAGGAGTCACGAGTCTGGACGAGGAAGGCCAAACCGACGAGCTCCCCAATGAGCTCCTCAAACAATTTGCCAATTTTTAGCATGGCCCTACCCCGATCGTCGAAGAGACGGAGGATGTCAATTTGGGCCCCACAGAGGCCCCCAGAATCCCCAAAATGGGAACATCGCTGTCCCCTGCTGAGAGGAAAGGTATGATAGACTTCCTTCGGTCATACATAGACGTCTTCGCATGGTCGTATGAGGACATGCCTGGTTTGGATACCGATTTGGTTGAGCATGAGTTGCCACTCTACCCCGATGTTAAGCAGGTGAAACAGAAGCTGAGACGACTCCGACCCGAATGGATGTTGAAGGTGAAGGATGAGGTCATTAAATAGTATGACGCAGGTTTCCTCATGGTATCCAAGTACCCACAGTGGCTAGCCAATATTGTCCCCGTACCAAAGAAGGATGGAAAGGTTCAAATGTGTATCGACTTCCGAAATCTCAACAAGGTGAGCCCTAAGGACGATTTCCCACTGCCACACATCGATATCTTGGTTGATAACACCGCAAAGTATGGAATGCTCTCATTTATGGATGGATTCTCAAGATACAATCAAATAAAGATGGCAGAGGTTGATCACGAGAAGACAACATTCATTACCCCCTAGGGAACCTTCTGCTACAAAGTAATGCCATTCGGGCTGAAGAATGCTGAGGCAACCTATCAAAGAGCAATGACGGCCCTGTTCCATGAAATGATGCACCGAGAGATCGAGGTATACGTCGACGACATGATTGCCAAATCGCCAGAAAGAGAGGACCACTTGGTAAACCTTCAGAAGCTATTCAAGAGGTTAAGAAAATATAGATTGTAGTTGAATCCCCAGAAGTGTGCCTTCGGCGCTATGTCTAGAATGTTGTTGGGCTTTATTGTCAGTAGGAGAGGGATCGAGGTCGATCCGACCAAGATCAAGGCCATCACTAAAATGCCACCACCATCTTCAGAGAAGGAAGTCAGAGGGTTTTTAGGCAGGATCCAGTACATCAGCTGATTCATCGTACAGTTAACTCCGATATGTGCACCAATCTTCAAGCTACTGAGAAAGGACTCACTAGTTGAGTGGAATGATGACTGCCAGGCTACATTCGACAAGATTAAAGGTTATCTCCTGAAACCTCCGATATTGTTACCGCCCGTACCTGATAGACCCCTGATAATGTACTTGTCCACAACTAAATTTTCCATGGGCTGTGTGTTAGGACAGCATGATGAGACGGGAAGATGAGAGCAGGCCATCTATTACCTAAGCAAGAAATTCACTGATTACGAGACGCGCTATTCCCATCTGGAGAAAGCATGCCTGGCACTCGTTTGGGCTACTCAGAGACTTCGATACTACCTGTTATCCCAGGCCATTCTACTTCTAGGACGGATGGATCCATTGAAGTACCTATTCGAGAAACTTGCTCTCACTGGCCAAACTGTATGATGGCAACTACTCCTATCCGAGTTTAACATTACTTATGTCACGCAAAAATTGATTAAGGGGCAGGCACTCGTCGATCATCTTGCTGAGAACCCTCTACCAAACTATGAGCCTCTAAGGACCGAATTCCCCGATGAAGACATTTTGTTCATGATTGACGAGGATACAAAGGAAACGGAGGAGCCCTGGGTAACGCACTTCGATGGGGCATCGCATGTTGAGGGCCAAGGAGTTGGCGCCATTCTTATCTCGCCGAAAGGATCCCATATACCCATCTCAATCAAATTAAACTTCCCCTGCACCAACAATATGGCCGAGCATGAGCCTGTACAACTGGTTTACAGGCGGCTCTTGATCTAAATATAACTCACCTTAGGGTCTTTGGAGATTCACAATTAATTATATGTCAAACCAACGGGGATTGGAAGACCAAGGATGAGAAACTGATCCCATACCATGAATATCTGGAGGATCTAATAACCTGCTTTGAGGAGGTCACCTTCTCCTATGTGTCGCGAGCAAGAAATTGGTTTGCTGACGCCCTAGGTACCCTTGCCTCTATGGTTGAGATTCCATATGGAGTGGTGATGAAGCCGATCATGATATAGCAGAGGAACGAACCGGCTTTCTGTCACCTGATCGAAGGACCTACGGAGATAGAGGACCAACCACCCTAGTTCTCAGACATCAAGAATTTCCTCGAGACCCGAACTACCCGGAAGGAACATCGAAGGTAGACAAACGCACCATCCAGCGATTGGCAACAAACTATGTCATCTGTGGCGATCTCCTGTATAGACGGTCTCACAACAATATTCTGCTCTGATGCCTAACCCAGAAAGAAGCGATTGAGATCATGAAGGAGATTCATGAAGGGGTCTGCGAAGCCCACGTAAGTGGTCACATGCTCGCTAAGAAAATTCTAAGGCAACGATACTTTTGGACTACTTTGGAGACTGATTGCTGCAAGCATGTACAGAGGTGCTAAAAAACCCAAGAGCACTCCAGCTTAATACACGCTCCGGCCATTGACTTGCACAGCATGGCCACTCCTTGGCCGTTCGCCACCTGGGGTCTCGACGTCATCGGTAAGATCAATCCTAAGGCTTCCAATGGACATCAATTCATCCTCGTCATTGTGGAATACTTTACAAAATGGGTAGAGGCGGCCTCCTATACAAGCATTAAGGCTAGCCATGTTGAGATGTTCATCAACAACAACATCATTTGCAGATTCGGCCTACCCAAAGATATCATCACTGATAATGGCACTAATTTCGCTAATAGGCGCATCCGGGCCTTGTGTGAGCGGTTCAAGATCAATCATCATCGTTCATCCCCGTACAGGCCTCAGACGAATGGAGCTGTGGAGGCAGGCAACAAAACTCTGATCTGCATCCTGGAGAAGATGGCAGTTACTTACAGAGATTGGAGTGAGCAGTTACCCTTCGCCCTTTGGGCCTATAGAACGTCTACCCGCACCGCAACAGGGGCAACACCATTCTTCCTTGTGTATGGGACCAAGGTCGTGCTACCCGTTGAGGTCGAGGTACCGTCACTCCGTATCCTTTTAGAATCCCATCTACACCGGGCGAGAGGAAAGAGCCCATTTTGAACAGCTAGACCTAATTGACGAGAAAAGACTCCTAGCCTTGTGCCACACTCAGGTCTATCAGAGGAGAATTGCACCTGTTTACAATAAGCGCGTCATGATCGAGATCGAAGGTAGGAGACACTTTGTCAAGAAATTTTTTCGTCTCTCCACGCCGATTTGAGAGGGAAGTTTAGGCCAAATTGGAAAGGACCCTACGTCGTCCGAGAGGTTCTGCCAGGATACGTCGTTCGCCTCGCCACCATGGACGAAGACCACTTTCCTGAGCCCATCAACGCTGGATACCTCCGTAAGTTCTAGTCATAGATCTTGGGACAAGGTAAGTTTCGATAAAAGTAGATGCGTGACCGCTTAAGGGCTCCATAAAAGAGGCCATCATTTCAAAGTCAAGTAGCCTAAAAGAATATTCCCTGAAAACCTTCACCGCTCTTTGCTACACACTTCGGGCCAACAACCATTTCTTTCATATACCCCACCCAAAATTCCAAAAAAAAAGAAGAAAGAAGAAAAGGGAAGAAAAATCCAAACCAAAAGAAGAAGAAGAAGGCGCCGCCCCCAAAAAAAAAAAAAAAACAACAAAGAAAAAGAGGGGTACCCAAAAAAAAAAAACAAAAAAAATGATGATGATGATGACTGGGGCATAAAAATCCTTTGGAAAGAAAAAGGAGTCCCCGAATCTAGAAATCACCCCAAACTTACATCCAAATCCCCAGAAAAACCCAACCTGTTTGAACCCCAACCACATTACAACCCGGAAGAAAGCCCTCTTTAAGGTCCACAAGCGGTTATAACATCTACTGCATCGGCAATCAATTAACAAGTTAACAAACCACGAGAACTTCATTCATGACTATGATAAATCGACGCCCATGTCGTGGCTTTCTTGTTCTAAAAAAAAAGGAGAAAGAGAAAAGAGAAAAAAAAAAAGAAAAAAGAAAATTAATTTGAGTTAAAAACAAGACGGACGTGATGAAAACCCGAAAGGGCGCCACGGGTAAAAACAGCGAACTCACGTGGACCAGGTGAAAACCTGAAAGGGCACCTGGGGTAAGAGAGCGAACCCATGGACGTGGTGAAAACCCGAAAGGGCGCTACGGGTAAAAACTGGGATGACAGGCATGGCGAAAACCCATCTTGGGTGCTATGAGCAAAATGTCAAGAAAAGAGAGATTAGGAGAAGATCTGTCCTGGCCTGCCTGCTTTTGTTTGGATCCCTTGAGCCTCTCCTCCTCTTTGCTGGGCCACCCATGTGAAAATTGGATCAGTTCCCGATCAAGTATGTCGTCTCTACCACGGCGTCTGACGCATGACCAAAGGAAAAGACAGAATGCTAGACCAATCTCGGGGAAGCTGACCTTCCCACGTTTAAAGAAAAAACCTGCATCTCACGAATAGGGTTCAGCCATGCTCAAAAAAAAAAAAAAAGGGACCCGCTGGTTTGGCCTTGTGGTTACCAACATCAGAAAAGAAAAGAAAATTCCAAAAAGAAAATAGATTTTCCTTTCCCATAAAAAGCCCCACACTGTGGAGGAGAAAATTCCAAAAAAGATAGTAGATTTCCCTTTCCCATAAAAAGCCCCACACTGTGGAGGAGAAAATTTTAAAAAAGAAAATAGATTTCCCTTTCCCATAAAAAGCCCCACACTGTGGAGAAAATTCCAAAAAAGATAATAGATTTCCCTTTCCCATAAAAATCCCCACATTGTGGGGGAGAAAATTCCAAAAAAGATAATAGATTTCCCTTTCCCATAATAAGCCCCACACTGTGGAGGAGAAAATTTCAAAAAAGAAAATAGATTTTCCTTTCCCATAAAAAGCCTCACACTGTGGAGGAGAAAATTCCAAAAAAGATAATAGATTTTCCTTTCCCATAAAAAGCCTCACACTGTGGAGGAGAAAATTCCAAAAAAGATAATAGATTTTCCTTTCCCATAAAAAGCCTCACACTGTGGAGGAGAAAATTCCAAAAACAAAAAAAAGAAGGAAATAGATTTCCCTTTTCCATAAAAAAAAAAAAAAAAAACCCCACTAGGTGAAAGAGAAAATCCCCATAAAAAGTCTTACATTGCAGAATTACAAAAAGAAAAACAAGAGTGCATGTATAGATTTCATTCCCTTTCTTTACAAGTGTTGCCTGCAGAGTGTCACGTCCCAAAAAGATAATGACATGACACACTTTCTATTTTGCTGCTTCCTTTACAAAAAAAAAATAAAACCCAAAATGTATATAGCTGTGTAGATATGAAAAAAAAAAGAACAGAAAGATAACCCAAAAAGAGATCTCTGTTAAGGGGCTTTCCCCCCGTGTATATGATCTATGATATGTGCAGGAACAGGTCAAGGGCGGGGAGCACGCTTCAAAGCGCTAATCTCTACAAGCAGGGAGTCCTCGCGGGCATTCCGATCAGACATCCACCTACCATGAAGCTTGCTGACCGTGACTTCGAGTTAAAGACCATCCAATCAAGAACCTCGCTCTCGAGTGGCAGCTCTCACCTCATAATATCAGCTTTGACCCTTTCTTTCTCCAATGCCTCGATCAAAGCCAGCCTCTCTATGGAAAGGGACTCGATCTAGGTCCGAAGCATCGCTTCCTTACATGGCCAGGGCCCTGTCTCTACCACATCTACCGAAGCTGGGCTAGGAGTAGGTAATTCCTCAGATACCAGCCATCCCTCGTAACCCGGAGAGACGACGCCCCCCTGAACCAAGCTACACATATGCGCCGATTGGCGGGTTTCCCAGAGGGCCGCTATGCGATCAAGATCACTAAGAGAACCTCGAGAGAATATCAGAGAGCACAAGGGTGGCCTCGCGGTACACGGCACATGCTGAGTATACCCGAATGGACGAAGCACCCGAGATGGGAAGTAGTATGTGCTACCAGTCAACCCCAAAAGTGTGATGCCTTCACAATCCGGAGAGCGGACAATCGGAAAGGTGCCATCCATCCAGGGAAGTTGCTAGGTCAGCTCTGCATCAGAGAGCCACAGGCTCAGTTCCTCGACTCTCCCACAAGGTAGTCTCGAACTCCGGATCAGAAAACCCCGAGCTACATCCCCTCTAATCAAGCAGAATATCGGCACAGGCCCCATGATAGCCAAATGCTCTCCTAACCAGATCTGAACAAGGAGCGGGCTCTCGCTGAGAATCCCAACCCGGCCCGAGGCCGCAACATCCAGGCCTCGATACATCTCTGCCAAGACCAGGTGTACCAATGAGCGACCTCCCTCCAATTCGGTCAAAACATCACATAGCCCAAGGGAAAAGCTCTCACCCCCAGTGAAGAAGAGAACTTCCGACAGCAAATAAAGGGCAAAGGCCTTCACATTGAAGGGATCTCGAATAGGCAACTTTCGAAGGCTTGAATCACCGAAAAGTTCTCTCAGGAATTTCACTGAACACCTGGTGGGCCCTCCGGCGAAACATTTCTCGTATCCACCCTTTTTTAAGCCAAGCACCGCATGGACCGCCTTTGCATACCCCGGTTTGGGCACTACTTTGGCAAGGCCTCGATGCATCTTCAAGCCAGTGATGGAGGCTAGCTCTTCCAAAGTTGGGGTCAGCTCCCTAGACCCAAATTTAAAGACATGGGCCCTATGGTCCCATGATGCCAAAGCCACCTATAGTAGGTTGGGCAACAGAGGAACAGCGAGGAGAGAGGAAAGGCGGGACAACTCGAGGCCATTCAGAATAGCAAGCTCGCTCTTAGCCAAACTATCATGCCATAGGAAGTATCGGCCCCTCAGATAAGAGCGTTTTGAAAAGCGGTCCATCGACGTACAAAGATGTTCTTTGTGAAATCGGTCAATATATGACGATGGACCCGCTAGAAAAAGAGGGGAAAGAAAGAAAATAAAAGGAGGGGCAAAATAGCCAAACCAAAGTAGAAGAGGAGACAAGGGGGGACCAGGCTCGGGTTATAAGGAGCCCGCTGAGCCCAATCTATAGCAGGCGTATATATTATATACGCTAAGGTAAATTTTGAACCATTTTTGCCCGACGTATATAATATATACGCCCGGCCATTTTTACTGAGGATTGGTCAAGCGTATATAATATATACGCCCGACTATTAATTGCTAAATGTTGGCCTGGTATATAATATATATGCCCGATTGAAGCCGGGGCTGGTAAGGCCCCCCCCTCACACTGGTCTATTTCTTTTCCCAAGGAGGAACGTAGTTTTATTTGGCCCACCTTTTCGTCGCGAGAGTGCTCATGGGCGGCCATGCCACACACCCATGAGAAACTCCCGGGTGGCTCCCCGCCCATAGGACACATACGGAGAGTCACCTGCATGATCAACCTCATCATTGGAGAGGTGCCAGTTCATTCCAAGTGAGAAAAAGAGAGAGGAAACCACCAAAGCAAAGAGATAACCAAACAAAACAGTCACATAAACCGTGAAAACTATAAAACCATAAAAAAAAGAGACTGTTGTTGTCTAAAGTTATTACATGTCCCATATAAATCAAAAGTCTAAATTGTCTCATTGTACTTTTCGGAAAAAAACTACTCTGGCAGCTCCTTGATTTCTTCCGGTGGCTCGCACTTTGAAAGTGAGTCCCCCCCACCCGAGTCCACGCCTGAGAGAAACGGCTAAGCAAGGAGCGCGACTCCTTCTCACGAGCACGCTGCAGAGGCACACCAAAAGCCATCAGATAGAGAAACGGGCAGAAAGTAAATAAGGAAAATGACTAGGTTGCGTCAGCATTCACTCACCACTTCGGTCTCCCTAAGCCCAACGAGGTTACGGTAGTATTCGGCTTGACTCACTGCCGACTCATAATCCTGACCAATAAGGAAAAGGAGGTGTTAGTCACACAGGCCATCAGCATAATTCAGGAGAAAGGAACAAGAACAGAGCAACAAGATAGAAATTACCCCAGGAATCAGCTCGGGAGGTGGGACCTGGATAGCTTCAGCAGAAATTCGTGCCTTTTCGGCCACGTCGGCACACACGCATGACAAAAAGGCATCATCCAGGCGTTTGAAGGTCCCCTGAACCTCGACGGGCGAGCTACCAGAAGCACCGGCACCAGAAGGGTCAGAGGGTCCAGCACCTGAAGCCACGCCAGAAGCACCAGCCCCAGAAGGATCGGAGGATCCAGCACCTGTTGCATCATAGGGAGCGGCCTCCTCTTCCCCCTCATCTGAGTCGCCGCCCCGCTCAAACTGTAGAGAGAAACATTTTATCATTAAGGGCGACAGGTCAATCAAGAAAGCTGCTGAATGAATGGAGAAAAGACACATTACCTGAGATCGCGGCCTGCCAAAAGCTAAAAAGTTAGCACCAGGCACGAAGTGGGGCAACAAGAAATGATAGGGCAGGGAGTCGTACCACGACTGGTACCCCCTGGGCAGGAGAAGGTCATCGATAAGAACCCCATGATGAAGAAAGTGAGTTGTGAGCTCCTCAATGGAGCCCTCTGGGGCCAACACATCGGCGGGAGGAGGTTGGGGCACAGCGAAGAGAGGACGATATTGATGAACCACTCCCTCCCCTAAATAGTAAGCCCTAGCCCAGGACCTGTAGAGAAAGATGATACGGCGGTCTAGCAAAAGACGAGAAGGACCCACCGAGGCCAAATTCCAGAAGGGAGATCCTATGTGAGGGTCGAGGATGACCTGCAAAAGAAGAGAAAATCGGAAGGGGATGCACACATTTGGTCAGAACCCCTAGCACACAAGAGCTGAGCTGTCAAATTTATAAAAAGGGAATTGTTTTACCTGCTCTGGGATCAACAAGTCGAACTGAGAGCGCAGTCCTAACTTGAAATGCTTCATACTTACGTCCCGACGGCGACCCACGTGCCAGTTACTCATGAGGGGGAACGTAGCAATGCCAGACTGAAGCAGAGGGCGACCCGATTGAAAGTGAAGGTACCCCCAGATCTGAGAAAGTAGGCAGATGAAGACAGGTATGCTATAAAAGAAAATTGGATAGACGAAAACTGAAATATAAAATACCTCAATGGTAGGCCAGAAACCCACAATGGAGCTAGACTCCCCAAGAACGGCCCGCTTTAGGCTGGACATGAGTACGACATAGCCAGCACCGCCCCAATCGAATCAATGCACGGTCTCCCAGTTCACCATCAGGCTGAGCAGGGAAAAAGAGACTCGCCCTCCACTGGTGTTGGAGAGGAGAGTCTTACCCAGGAGGAACAGTAAGGAGATGCGGGCCAGCATAAGTGCGAGCGCGGGCTCGATGTAAATGTCCATGTCAGGCTGCCCCTGGTCCACCAACCAGGATAGCTTGACCTCCGAGCCCCGAGCATTCCCTGAGGATGGGTAGGCCCCTATCAGTTGAATCACCTCCTCCCTACCCAGTGTGCGGGTAGGTACCACGGGCACCCCTCTTATACGGACCCCAGTGATCATAGACCAGTCCATCGGTGGGAAGGCCATCTCTGCCACGGCCATGTGGAATGTCATCGTCTCGGGGCAAAAATGCTCTATCAGTGCCTTTAAGTAGGCCGTATCGGCCCTCACAGCAGGGCACGAAATGAAGTCCCCAAAACCGGCAGTAGTGAGTAGGTCCTTCACCACTGGGGGAAGGTAAAGCACGAGACGCTGGAGGTCGAACCAACCGCCTAGAAACATAATGTGCGGCATGGGCTACAAACAGAAGGCATCAATCAGATAGGGGCGAGGTGATATAATGAAGGCATCAAAGGAAAACAAAAGTGAAAAGGTGGAGGGGGCCCATCTGTTTACTTGATCAACGATCTCGAAGTTGGACATATGGGTGTGCTGGCAGTAGAGGAGGCCGGTATGGGCGGCCTCGCCTTGCATCTTATACCAAGGCTGGGAGGAGCGCTGAGACACAATGAATTGTTCCCCACGGGGGCCGTAGGCCATCTCCGGCCCTTCTTGCTAATCATGCCCCTCGTCACCAGACATCCTGAAAATATGAGACACATCGGCATATGAGAGGGTTGCCAACAAAAAAAATGTATATATATATATATGCACTAATCCAAAAAAATAACAACAAAAAAAACAACCATGTGTGTGTACTAAAAAAAAAAATGGAGAAGAGCAGCCCCAAAAAAGAACCATGTGTATGTACTAAAAAAGCAAAAAAAAAAAAGGATGTGTGTGTGTAGTAAAAACAAAAAAAAAAACAAAAAAAACCCATGTGTGTGTGGGTACTGACCCAAAAAAGAGATGTGTGTGTATACAAAAAAAAAACAACAAAAAAAACCATGTGCGAGTATACTAATCCAAAAAACAAAAAAAAATTTGTGTGTATGTGTACTAACCTAAAAAAAAAAAATGCGTGCACCAATCCAAAAGAAAAACAAAAAATGTGTGTGTGCTAACCCATTAACAAAAAATGTGTGTGTGCGTATTAATCCAAAAAAAAAAAGACAAGTGTGTGTATAAATATAGGCATCTCTTTTCTTTTGCATATTAATCCAAACCAAAAAATGTCTGTATAAATATAGGCATTACTTTTCTTTTGCATATTAATCCAAACCAAAAAATGTGTGTATAAATATAGGCGTCTCTTTTCCTTTGGGTTAGTATATATAAAAAAAAAAAAGGCAAACAAAAAAAAAAAACAATAACTAAAACAACTAAAACAAAAAAAAGAAAAGAAAAAGGAAATATAGGCATCACAAAGCATTTCATCAAAAAGAAAAGAAAGAGGCAATAGCATCAAAAATTCTAAAGAAAAACAAGAGGAATGTAATGGTTACCTTCAATGGGGGAGAAAAATGAATAGCGGCGGAGGATAAGCGCCTTTCGATCCACACCCGCGACCGCCGGTAATAGAACTCAAGACAAATCAAATGAAAAAACCCTAAGGGGTTGTCTCGGACTCAAGAAGAAAGGAGGGAGGAAGAGAGAATTTGAATTGCCGGGCTCGGCGGTTTTATGCTGATTTTAGATGGGGCGTATATAATATATCATGGAGCCATTTATGATTTTGGTGGTATATATTATTACGCCCGACCAAAAATGGCAGTTTTTAAACTGCCCGACCTCCTTTTTTTTTATTTTAAGGCCCAACGGCCCCCCTTGTATGCTATGGACCTCGATCCGGACCCCCCTTCGAGGCCCACGTGTCATTGGCCGTGGTGCACACATCCCCAAATGACCCTTCAAGTTCCCTTCGATTAGCCCAAAGGGACCATGCTACAATAAATAGATCTAGATTCGTAGGCGCCCCCCTAATGCGCCCACAAAATCAAAAAAGAGAAAGAAAAAATAAAAAATACAACGCTGGTTCTCAAATGAGTGTCGCAACGCTTGTTTGCCCCACTCCGAGAGCCGTGTTAAATCAATTCGGAATGATCGGGTTCACCCGACAGCTCTCGAACCCCGTTTCAGGTAGGGACATTTTGTACCTGACCCGACAGGTAGGTAATTTTGCCCATCTCCGGTCACTGTTCCCTACAGAGTCCCCCAACAAGAGTCAAGGCCTGATCCGGCAGGCAAACCAAGAACCCATCACCGGAATGCACACGTCCCTAAGGTATATCAACATGGCAAGTTGATTCACCTAAGGATACGTGCAAAAATAAAGGCAGTTTGAGCATGCCCAGGGTCTCAATCTAACATGAAAAAAAAGAAAGAGAAAAGAGAAAAAAAAAAGAAAAAAAAAAAAGAAGAAGAAAGAAAAGGAGAAGAAATAACAACCTGTTGCTGCTTAGTGAAAACCCTGAGTGGGTTGACCCCACCTTCCGGCATTCACTCTGGTCATCCACCTTCGGATCTCTGTTGACCAGGAGTGCCCCCGACTTCAGACCATTCGAAAAGTCTATTGTCAGTCGAAACTGACCAGTCAAAAATGAAATTACAACCAACCAAACTATGTGCGAACATACAGACCAAAGGGCTCTTTTCCCTTTTTATTTCCTTTTACACGAGCTTAAAACCTGTATAGGCACGGTGTCCCTGTTGAATGTACGCACTTGCGTCTGGTATCCGCAGGATGGTCGTTTGTCCTCGTAAATTATACCTTAGGGTCGAGGCTTCTGTTCACGCCTATTTGTTGCTTATCGCCCCTGATGGGTGTTCGTCTGTGCATAGTTAGTAAGATGTGATTTCATTAGGGATGGAGGCTAGAATTGGCCATCTCTTTCGAGGGATGATTGGTCCTAGCCCGATCTTTTCAGCTTTGTCTCAAGTTAAGGCACTCCGGTCTGTGTGAATCGGGAGCACCTCACCACTGGAACGTGCACATCCCCAAGGTGCACCTATCCCTAGCATGGCGCAGGCACTCTTAAAAGCGTATCAACTGGCATTTGATCCACTTAAAGAGTTGTGCAAGAATAAAATTGCCAGAGGTCCTTGAGCTTGGCTTAGAAGCCTCGAAGCAAAAGAAAATTTAGAAAATCACACAAAAAAAATTACTCAAAAAATTGGCATGCATTCCCAAGAGGTGTTGCGACATCAATATTTGCTCCACTCGGGTCAATCATGCTAAAGCAACCTCGAGGTTGATGGGTTCACCCAAAAACTTTGAGCCTTACCTAGGTAAGGGCACCCGTGCCCAATCCAATGGAGCTGTCGATATTCCATAGGATTGGACACAGTTTGAAAGCCTTCGCTTGGTATGCTTCGCATCAATTCCGAAGCATAGATTGATCATCCCGTTTCATGGAGCTGTCTGGTTCAAATTAACACTCAACATCACAAATCTATAATTTCCCTCAGGAAGTGGACGATATCCTGGCTAGCGGGCTTACACTTTTTGTGACCATCGCAGTTATGCCCAGTAATGTCGCAATGCGCTTGGGGACTGTTAGCCTTGAGGTACAGACGATATCCTGAAATGAGAGGGCTTACGTACACTCACCATCACCATGACTGTTTGAGAATTGAGTTGAACCAGGCAGACCCATCAAACGTGCCTTGGACCTCTTCAGATGTCTCTTGTCTTTGGCATCCGATCATTAGTGATAGAATACCAAAGAGGGGCATCTGTAGAGACCCAAATTCTACCCAAGGCCCGATCAATCTGTACTTCGGGAGAGATGTACCCCTATGCTTCCGATGGCACCCCCTGAACCCTTATGAACCTACTTAGACCAGTAGGAAAGGGGTATACACTTCATGGGCCCCTTTCCTCCTTCTAATGGCTATCAGTTCATCTTAGTGGCAGTGGACTATGTTTCCAAATGGGTAGAAGCCATTGCCACAAGATCCAATGACAACCAGGTGGTCCTCAAATTTGTAAGGCACCACATTTTCTCCAGATTTGGAACCCCTAGAGCTATCATCAGTGATGGGGGTAGCCATTTCTGCAATAAAAATTTTTGAGAGCTTGCTCAAGAAATATGCTGTGACCCATAGGATTGCTACTCCCTACCACCCACAGACAAGTGGGCAAGTTGAAATTTCCAATAGGGAGATCAAGCACATCCTTGAGAAAATAGTAAGGACTGACAGGAGAGCTTGGGCCGATAAACTGAACGATGCACTGTGGGCTTATAGGACCGCCTATAAGACCCCCATCGGAATGTCCCCATTCAGACTGGTCTATGGCAAGGGTTGCCATCTCCATGTAGAGTTAGAACACAAGGCCTATTGGGCCATTAAGAATTTAAATATGAACCTAACTTCTGCTGGTCGTCACAGGTCATTGCAGCTGACTTAATTGGATGAGCTGAGGATGGATGCGTACACCAATGCCGGGATCTACAAGGAACGGTCTAAAGCTTTCCTTGACAAGGGCTTGCTGAGAAAAAGCCTCATATCTGGTGGTAAGGTTTGGTTGTTCAACTCCAAACTAAAATTCTTTCCTGGCAAATTAAAATCCCGATGGGAAGGTCCCTATGTTGTATTAAATGTTTCCCCATCTGGTGCTGTGGAAGTCAAGGATCCCAAATCGGGAGGACCTTCAAAGTGAATGGTCAGAGGCATAAGCCTTGTATCAAAAAATCTACTGACCCTATGAACACTATTCATTTTCATGGGACCCCTACATCTACCTGACCCACAATTGTGTCCATGTTGTACTCTACTACTTTTGTTTCTTCAATTATTTTTAGGAAATTATAGTGTTTATGGGGAGTCTGAATATGTTGAGCTTGATAGAGTTTATGTGGGATTGGAATGATTTCTTCTTCTTCTTCTGCGAATTGCTGATTTTCGAATTGAATGCATATTGTTTGAATATTTTTGATGAGTATGCTGCACTACCTGTGTTGCCCCTGTTTGGTACTAAACACTCGCACGTTCCAAATTGAGATTTGGGAAGCTCTCGCGCAATTCACATAGAACATTTATTTCGCTGTTGCAAGCTTCAACAAATGTTGTAGAGTCTCTCGCGCACTTCAAGATCCAACATCCATCATTGCGAGATTCAGTTATCTCGTGATCCCCTTGCCCAGCTGCGCAAGTCAAATGCATTTGTCATTTCCCACGCTGATTGCTGGGACTTGTCTTTTCCCAACTCACTCTCAATTAATTACGGCGACTTCGATGTTATTCCACCGTTTCATCTTCCACCATCCTCGTCTTTAAATACTCAGGGAGCCCCATTCATATTCATCTCATCCTTTCCCCTCTCACCCTAGCGGTCCTTCCCTACTCCAAACAATGGCAGATGACAAGCCTAAAGCACTGCCCAACAGGTTTTACCCGATGTGGTTGGAACCGCCCCCACCGAAAGAGCCAGACCCCCTACAACCCCTCTGGGATGAATATGAGGAGGTTCATCAGATCCTAGATAAGGAGGAGGAGGAAAAGCTACAGCCACAGAAGAAAAAGCAAAAGATAAAACCATCCCATGCCCCCTCCACTCAACCCCTTCCACCACCTTCTCACCCCCCCCATCCTTGATCCCTCTCTCCTCCCTTCTTTATTTTTGTAATTTTCTTTTTAGGCTTAATGAAATTTTCTTGTTCTGATTATTCATCCGTTCTCTATTTTGGTTGTTTTCTTTCTTGCTGTTTCCTTTTCTTTTTACCATCAATAAATCTACTGCTCAGACACCTTTGAATCAGTGAGGACACTGCTCCTCATAGGTTTGGGGGTGTGGCAGGCAGACCCTGCCAATGGAATAGTTAACCTAAGTGCAGCAGAGTCATGTGAGTAATATGGAAATGGATCTATGATCACTTAAGAATCATGAAAAATAAAAAATTTAAAATTTCTGCAAACTTTAGACAATAGAAACTTGTAATTTTTCACATTTCCATGATGAGATCACCAAGGAAACTCACTTATATCAGCACTAAGTGAATCATTAGAGAGAGAAAAAGGTGAGGACATATTTAAAAGTTCAAAGGAAGACCATAACCAGTGAGAATTGGGCCAATAAAACTTTTTTTTTTTTTTTTCTATTCTTTGAGGAATAACTAAGGCAATTTCTTCTGGTTCTAAGGACTGGCTGAGTCACTGTGCTCACTAGAAGTTAGGCAACTTCAAGTTGAAACAACTGGCAACACTCATGAGACTTAGAAAAGGATCAAGGCCTTCTCTTGGACAGTTTGTGCCAAAAAAGACCAACCCTAAAGCAACTGCCCTTATCCATACCCCCTTTGAGCTTTAAATCCTGAATTTCTTCAAAATACACCTGAGTACTTGTACCTGAACCTATGAACCCGATTCAGTCTACCCACACTCTGAGAATTCAGAAGGTAAAGGAGAAAGAGTTGAAGATGGACTAGCTATGGTCAACATTAGGTGAATGGAGAAGAAGTATCTCAAAATTCTGGCAGTATGGTAACTGAGAACATGGTAGCATTTCAGAAAAGCAAAAACAAAAATAAAAAGAAGAAAACTCCATAAAAAAGAAACAAAAATAATAATGAAGAGGAGTGAGAGGAGTCAAGAGGATCTTTCTTCTGGAAAATCAAAATCAAGAAGGGAAACTGATCACTTCAAATCAGAAAATCTCAAAGAAGAAGAAAGGAGCTAAAATCAAGAAGTTGAAGTCATGAATCACCTCTTCCACCTACTGATTTCTCAATGTTGAACCCCTTCTCAAGCTTTGGATGGTCCTGCCCCTTTTGATAAAGGGAATGCTCAGATGGAGGAAATTATGGAGACCTTCAGGTAGGTGAAAATCAATTTGCCCCTGCTTCAGGAAATTAAACTGGTCCCAACCTATGCAAAGTTTCAGAAAGACCTTTGCACCCAAAAGAGAAAAGCTAGAGGCCATGTGTCCAAAAAGGTCTTTGCAACTGATACAGTGAATTTTGTATTTAACATATCAATGCCTGAGAAGTTGCAAGATCCAGGGATACCCACTATTCCCTGCGTAATTGGAGACCATCCAATTGGAAAAACCCTTTTAGACCTTGGAGCCAGTGTTAACCTGTTGTCATACAGTGTATATCTACAGCTAGGTTTGGGGGAGCTGAAAGCCACCCCCTTTGTGCTAATGATGGCTGATAGGTCAGAGAGGAGACCTCTGGGAATGGTTGAGGATGTCTTAGTGGGGGTGGATAAGTTTTTCTACCCTACCGACTTCTTAGTTTTGGACATGGGGTGCAACAATAGCCCAAATCCCATACCTGTTATATTGGGCAGGCCTTTCTTGGCCACTGCCAATGCCTGCATTCAATGCAGGTCTGGAGTAATGGAGGTAACTTTCAGACGTATAAAAGTTGAGCTGAATGTGTACCACAGTGCGAAGTATCCTCAGATGGACAATGAGAAGAGCTTTGCAGTGGATGTACTAGCGGAAATTGTAGAAGAGGAATTGCCCACTCTACTGGAGTGGGGCAACATTATCAGGAATTTAGTTAAAATTTAGGACATGGAGGAGGAAGAGAGCCCAGATGTGATACCGAAAGACATGACCACATTGAAGGCTTCTGTGGGCTCAGTGCAACATTCCAGTTGGAAACCTACATTACTGCCTCTTCCTCCAACCTCCAATACACCAATTTTCCCATCCACCCAACAATCCCCTAATCTGGAACTCAAGAAGCTTCTAGAAACATTAAAATATGCCTTCCATGAGAAAGGAGATAAGCTTCCTGTAATCATCTCTTCCTCTCTTACCAATGAGCAGAAAGAGGAATTACTAACAGTTTGGAGGAAGCACAAGAAGGCAATTGGTTGGACCATTGTCGATCTGGGAGGAATAGATGCATCAATCTGTATGCATAGGATTCATCTTGAGGAGGGAGCACTACTCTCCAGGGAAATGCAGAGGAAGTTAAATCCTCACATGCAGGAAGTGGTCCTCACGGAGATCATTAAATTGCTAGATGCCGGGGTGATTTACCCCATCTCTGATTCTCACTGGGTGGAACCTATCCAAGTGGTGCCCAAGAAATCTGGCATAATGTTGATTAAAATGGCGGAGAGTTGAGACCAGCCAGGGAGACCACTGGCTGGAGAGTGTGCATTGATTATAGGAAGCTCAACTCTAAGACCAGAAAGAACCATTTCCCTCTCCCCTTCATTGATCAAATTTTGGACAAATTAGCTGGAAAAGCTTTTTACTGTCTTCTTGATGGGTACTCAGGGTACAACTAAATCCCTGTGCATCCTCAAGACCAAGAGAAAACCACCTTTACCTGCCCTTTTGACCCCTTTGCTTACAGAAGGATGCCTTTTAGGCTTTGTAATGCACCAGCCACTTTTCAGAGGTGTATGTATGCCATATTCTCTGGTATGATTGACAAGTTTTTGGAGATTTTTATGGATGATTTTTACATCTATGGGGAGATTTGGCCGTGGTCTACAACACCTCAGCCTAGTTTTGCAAAGATGTGAGGAGACCAATCTAGTCTTAAGCTGGGAAAAGAGCCACTTCATGGTAACACAAGGCATTGTGTTGGGCCATGTAGTCTCTAAAGAAGGGCTTGAGGTAGACAAGGCCAAAGTTGACCTCATTGCCAATTTGCCCCCTCCAAAAACAGTCAAACATATCAGATCTTTCCTTGGGCATGCAAAATTTTACAGGCGGTTCCTAAAGGACTTTAGCAAAATTGCTAAGCCATTGTGCCACCTGGTCTGCCAGGATGTGCCCTTCGACTTTTCTGCTGAATGCCTTAAGGCTTTTAAAACATTAAAAATATGCCTCACCTCTGCCCCTATACTCCAAACACCAGGCTATACCCTGCCTTTTGAGCTGATGTGTGATGCATCAGACTTGGCAATAGGTGCTGTTTTGGGCCAAAGAAAGGATAAGCTGCCCGTGGTCATTGCTTATGTCAGCAAATCACTTACTTAAGCTCAACAAAACTATACCACAACTGAGAAAGAGCTTCTGGTAGTGGTTTATGCTGTTGACAAATTTAGAGCCTATCTATCTACTAGGATCTAAATCTATAATCTTCACTGACCATTCAGCATTGAAGTACCTATTGTCCAAGAAAGATGCTAAGCCTAGGCTGATTAGATGGATACTCCTGCTGCAGGAGTTTGACATCGAATTCAAGGACAAAAAGGGTGTGGGGAATGTGGTGGCTGACCACTTGTCCAGAATTCTCTTGGAGAAATGCCTCGATGGTCCTACAAATGATGCCTTCTCGGATGAGAAATTATTTGCCATCCAATCCTTGGTCCCTTGGTTTGCACACATTGTCAATTATCTAGTTATAGGAAAGATTCCTACCCACTAGACCAAAATGGACAAAGACCTGTTTTTCTCAAAGGTCAAATATTTTTTCTGGGAGGAACCTTGCCTATACAAGTACTGTGCAGACCAAAGCATCCGAAGATGTGTTCTCGAAGGTGATGTCCCCAGTATTTTGGCCATGTGCCATGAAAATGCCTGTGGAGGCCACTTTAGTGGGAGAAAAATAGCTGACAAGGTCCTGCAGTGTGGGTTTTACTGGCCTTCTTTATTCAAAGATGCATATACACACTGCAAGGCATGTGAGAGATGTCAAAAATTAGGAGGGTTGTCCAAAAGAAATTCAATGCCTTTGCAGCCCATCCTTGTTGTAGAATTGTTTGATGTATGGGGTATAGACTTCATGGGCCCCTTTCCTCCATGTAATGGCTATCAGTTCATCTTAGTGGCATTGGACTATGTTTTCAAATGGGTAGAAGCCATTGCCACAAGATCCAATGACAACCAGGTGGTCCTCAAATTTGTAAGGCAGCACATTTTCTCCAGATTTGGAACCCCTAGAGCTATCATTAGTGATGGGGGTAGCCATTTCTGTAACAAAAATTTTGAGAGCTTGCTCAAGAAATATGCTGTGACTCATAGGATTGCTACTCCCTACCACCCACAGACAAGTGGGCAAGTTGAAATTTTCAACAGGGAGATAAAGCACATCCTTGAGAAAACAGTAAGGACAGACAGGAGAGATTGGGCCGATAAATTGAATGATGCACTATGGGCTTATAGGACTGCCTATAAGACCCCCATCGGAATGTCCCCATTCAGACTGGTCTATGTCAAGGCTTGCCATCTCCCAGTAGAGTTAGAACACAAGGCCTATTGGGCCATTAAGAATTTAAATATGAGCCTAACTTTTGCTGGTCATCACAGGTCATTGCAGCTGACTTAATTGGATGAGCTAAGGATGGATGCGTACACCAATGCTAGGATCTACAAGGAACGGTCTAAAGCTTTCTTTGACAAGGGCTTGCTGAGAAAAAGACTCATATCTGGTGGTAAGGTTTGGTTGTTCAACTCCAAACTAAAATTCTTTCCTGGCAAATTAAAATCCCGATGGGAAGGTCCCTATGTTGTATTAAATGTTTCCCCATCTGGTGCTGTGGAAGTCAAGGATCCCAAATCTGGGAGGACCTTCAAAGTGAATGGTCAGAGGCTTAAGCCTTGTATCAAAAAACCTGCTGACCATATGAACACTATTCATTTTCATGAGACCCCTACATCTACCTGACCCACAGTTGTGTCCATGTTGTACTCTACTACTTTTATTTCTTCAATAATTTTTAGGAAATTGTAGTATTTATGGGGAGTCTGAATATGTTGAGCTTGATAGAGTTTATGTGGGATTGGTATGATTTCTTCTTCTTCTTCTGTGAATTGCTGATTTTCAAATTGAATGCATATTTCTTGAATATTTTTGATGAGTATGCTGCACTACCTGTATTGCCCCTGTTTGGTACTAAACCCTCGCACATTCCAAATTGAGATTTGGGAAGCTCTCGCGCAATTCACATAGAACATTTATTTCGCTGTTGCGAGCTTCAACAAATGCTGTAGAGTCTCTCGCGCACTTCAAGCTCCAACATCCATCATCGCGAGATTCAGTTATCTCATGATCCCCTTCCCCAGCTGCGCGAGTCAAATGCATTTGTCATTTCCCACGCTGATTGCTGGGACTTGTCTTTTCCCAACTCACTCTCAATTAATTGCGGCGACTTGGATGTTATTCCACCATTTCATCTTCCACCATCCTCGTCTTTAAATACTCAGGGAGCCCCTTTCATATTCATCTCATCATTTATCCTCTCACCCTAGCGGTCCTTCCCTAGTCCTAACAATGGCAGATGACAAGCCTAATGCGCTGCCTAACAAGTTTTACCCGATGTGGTTGGAACCGCCCCAATTGAAAGAGCCAGACCCCCTACAACCCGTCTGGGATGAATATGAGGAGGTTCAGTAGATCCTAGCTAAGGAGGAGGAGGAAAAGCTACAGCCACAGACGAAAAAGCAAAAGATAGAACCATCCCATGCCCCCTCCACTCTTTCTTTTTGTAATTTTCTTTTTAGGCTTAATGAAATTTTCTTGTTCTGATTATTTTGTCCAGTTCTCTATTTTTGGTTGTTTTCTTTCTTGCTGTTTCCTTTTCTTTTTACCATCAATAAATCTGATGCTCAGACACCTTTGAATCAGTGAGGACACTGCTCCTCATAGGTTTGGGGGTGTGGTAGGCAGACCCTGCCAATGGAATAGTTAACCTAAGTGCAGCAGAGTCATGTGAGTAATATGGAAATGGATCTATGATCACTTAAGAATCATGGAAAATAAAAAATTAAAAATTTCTGCAAACTTTAGACATTAGAAACTTTTAATTTTTCACATTTCCATGATGAGATCACCAAGGAAACTCACATATATCAGCACTAAGTGAATCATTAGAGAGAGAAAAAGGTGAGGACATACTTAAAAGTTCAAAGGAAGACCATAATCAGTGAGAATTGGGCCTATAAAACTTTTTTTTTTTTTTTTTTTCTATTCTTTGAGGAATAACTAAGGCAATTTCTTCTGGTTCTAAGGACTGGCTGAGTCACTGTGCTCGCTGGAAGTTAGGCAACTTCAAGTTGAAACAACTGACAGCAGTCATGATACTTAGGAAAGGATCAAGGCCGTCTCTTGGACAATTTGAGCCAAAAAAGACCAACCCTAAAGCAACTGCCCTTGTCCATACCCCCTTTGAGCTTTAAATCCTGAATTTCTTCAAAATACACCTGAGTACTTGTACCTGAATCTATGAACCTAATTCAGTGTACCCTCACTCTGAGAATTCAGAAGGTAAAGGAGAAAGAGTTGAAGATGGACTAGCTACGGTCAACATTAGGTGAATGGAGAAGAAGTATCTCCAAATTCTGGTGGTATGGTAACTGAGAACATGGTAGCATTTCAGAAAAGCAAAAACAAAAATAATAATGAAGAGGAGTGAGAGAGTGAAGAGGATCTTTCTTCTGGAAAATCAAAATCAAGAAGAGAAACTGATCACTTCAAATCTGAAAATCTTAAAGAAGAAGAAAGGAGATAAAATCAAGAAGGTGAAGTCATGAATCACCTCTTCCACCTACTGATTTCTCAATGTTGAACCCCTTTTCAACCTTTCATTCTTTTTAAGCCCGCTCCATAAGCCACATTCCAGCCCAGTTAAAAGCCCTTGTGATCCAAAGTTGAGCGAGTTGTCATTTAGAGATAAAGAGTTATCCAATCTATGGTGAGCATCTGTCAATGATGTCAGCACTTAAGAACTCTGCCTATGCTCATGCTTACAGACCCATTTGGGGGATGTAACTGCTCTTGAGCCTGAGAGAAAATGAACCCCTCAACAAGTCCCTTATGAGAGTATGCCCTGGAAAGTTTTGGGTCTGATCTTGAGTGCATTCTGTATGACCTATAACCTAATTTTTAATCTGATGAGCTCAGTGTTGGCACACACTTTTGCAGTTCTCTGTGGTTGTAAACTGATTGGAAATGATGTGCATTCATGAGAAATTTATGCTGTTTAAATTACTGTGCAACAAATGGATTAAATTTCTTTTATGATTACTGATTTAAGAGTAAACGAAGTCTGCTCCTTGACTGCTCACTTGATGATATTGTACTTTTGTTAACTGTTTCATTGAGAAGTTTGTGGGTGTCTTCACTGAAAACCCTCAGGAGACTTCACTCCTCCACTAGGGATCACCTAGGGGTTTAAAAGGCTTGGTACATATGCTAAATGTATCCGTGCTCCCTACGAAAGTGGCATTTAATTTTTATAATAAATTTAATGTAGCTTTGCTAAGGGACTAGCAAAGATTAGCTTTGGGGGTGTGTTAAGACCTGAAAAGTACCACTTTTCACCCCTTCACTTAACCTTTGATTAGACCCTTAGCCATCGAATAAGTTCTTGTTAAGTATTTTATGTAGGTAATAATCAGCAGTGAAATAAGGCCAGGAATCCTGCTAAGGAGCCTGTTTTGGCCCCAGAAATCCCTCAGAAGGATGAACCCTGAATCCAAACCAGAAATGAGCCTCGCGTAGTCCAACTGAGCTTCCCAAGACTTTACAATAACTTCTCGCTCAATTGAGTAACTGAAGAGCTTCAGAAGCACAAACTCGCACAGCTCTCGTGAAGCTCAAGAGTAGAACACATCGCGCAGTCTCACACAGTTCAAAGCAGACCTCTCTCAACCCTGCGATTCGCTTTCAGGCTAAGGAGAGAGAGCTTGCTCCTCGTGTCAGCGATAGCGGATGCAACTATCAGAAGAGAACTCCTCGCACAGTTCTCACGCCATTCAAGAAGAAAGCATCCTCGCGAAGGTAGAGCCATCCTCGTGAAGATCAATTAAGACATGGAACCTCGTATAGTTCAAAACTCATTAAAGCCTCATGAGGTAACTCGTGAAGTCCATTGAAGAAAAGTGATCGTGCAGTTCTCGCACTATTCAAATCCATCCTCGCGAAGATCGACCCAGCGAATGCACAGCTACCTCGTGACTGCTTGAATTCCAATCCCGCGACATCTGAGGCTTTGATGTCTACTCAACCTCGTGAAGCGTAATCCAGCGAGAGCGCAATTCTCTACCACGCGACTGCCTGAAGAGCAAACCAAGGCAACCTCGCGACAGTTGAAGCTTCAATGTCAAACCATCCTCGCAAAGAGCAAGAGCTACCACGCGACAAGTTTGGGAAATAATAGCTACCTAGCGAAGCTCTAAACTTCAACTTCCAACGCTTCAGCAGAGGACTTTCTAGGAATTTCCAGCGATTAGGGCACGCACTCCCATGCTCAAATCTCCGTGCATGCGCCCCAAGGCATCTACGGATCACTATTAGGCCACGTGGCTTCGTTAAAATTAGGGTTTCCTAATCCTAATGCGCCGCCACACCACTGCTATATAAACCCATACTTACCTTAGGTTTAGACATCTTAGAATATCTCAGAACAGAGCTGGGAACACATCTCATCTCTTGGAGATTTGATCTGAGATCATTTTTTCTTTTCTTTTGTAGCTGTAAGTAGTTTTTCTTTTTCTTTTTCCTTCTCTCTATAGTCCAACACTTGCTGGCTATGTCTTTGTATGCATTTTGAACTAGTTTAATGGAAATTTGTAATAGGGTTTTTACATTATGGGATTTATGTTTGATTGTGAGATGCTCTGTGCAAGGCTGCTGCCTTGTGATCCGCCATTGCTTTGGCTGTGATTCAAAGTAATGAAGGACTGATTCTAAAGGCCACTCAGATACAGGTGACCTATGTGTCTGGGCTATCATGGTCCTATACAGCCTTAGCCCCACCACAGGACCCACAAGATCTGAAATCCCCATGGGAGCTTGAGCTGGTAGCCTCGTGACCATGGTGGTGGCAGCGATATTCTTGTTTTGTCTTGGGCTCCGTGAGGAGGATAGCCTTTGGTTTAGTCTGTGGCCATTCAAGTGGGCAGGTTATAGCCTTAGGGTGATTCTAATCAACCGATCCAAGATGGATCCTTCTTCTCTGCATCAGAGCTTGTATTAGCCTGGTGGGAGATTGTACAGAGGCAGACTCCCCTATATTTGTACAAATCCGCTATCAGATGTTAGATCTAATCTGGTTATAGAGATTGTAGGCTTGTGACTGGACCATTATAGCCTCACTCAAGCAATGGACAGCTAGATCGAAGGTTGTACTCAATCTCTTGCTGGTTCTATGTGTCTGGGCTATCATGGTCCTATATAGCCTTGGCCCCACACATAAAGCTTTAGTGGTTGAGGTTCCCTATGGATTCTTGAGCTGGTAGCCTAGATGAAATAGTGCCTACAATGATTAACTTGTTTTTACCCATCTCTGGATTGTGGTTCCCCTATGGGATAGTCTGTGACCATTTAGGTGGACAGGTTATGACCTTAAGGGACTGGATCATGGTACAGAGATGGGTTGAATTCTTTCTCCTCAGTGGTGATAATGTAGCCATTAGACAGGATTTCTATAACATCAGATCTGAATTTGAGTTACAAAACTCCTCTGATCTAGGCTCAATAACATACTTCTCACCCTTTTAGATTTATTTTCCACACTCCATCCATCCTCTCAACCCTTTCTGTAGTTTAAACATTAGGCTACCTTAGGATCTATAAACTAAGTGACCTTAAACTCCCTTCCCTTAAGGACTGCTAGATCTGTAGTCAGATCTGGAGGGACTACTAGAGATGGCTCCCTTGGAGCTGTAGATCATCTTTCCATGTGGGACAAACTCTTACTTATCAAAACTTGCCACAATGGACCCTGTATCTTGCAGGTCTAGGACTTCTCAGTCGTGCTGATTTCATCCCCTGTTTTATTTTGATTTTTAATTTCTTTTCCCACAAACAAACAAAGAAAGCACAGCTGGGGGAGCAACATTGTCCACTAGCCTACCACTTCTCAAAGTTGTAACAGATTTAGCTTCCTCATAAGTGGAGGAAACTTCACTCACTACAACCTGTCTTCATGGATTGTCCTATGGTTGGCTAGGCAGCCTCCCTCCTTCTCTTCTAGTCAAAGCATCAGACAGCTGACCGAGATGGTCTTCTATTTTTTTGATGCTTTGGCTGTGAGAGTGCATAGTTTGAGTTAGGGGGCCCAAATTCTGCTGTGGCAAGAACTTGTTCGTCAAAAGAAGGTGCTCTCATTGCTGTAGGAGGTGCAGACTGCTGCACAGGAGGGGCTATAGGTTGGGCCATGGGTTGCTGATACTGAGGCCTAGGGATATAACTTTCTCAATAAGGCTGAGCATTTCTATAGGGAAGCTGTTGCTGGGGTTGCTGCTACTGGCTGGGGTATGCATCTTGTATCCACCTTAGATTGGGATGGTACCTTCATTGATACCCAACAGCAGGTTGCTGCCCATAAGACTGAGTTGCTGCCACATGCTCTTTATAAAATCAAGAAACTGGCCAGCAGAAAGACATTCTTCAAGGGGGTGAGCAGGGGGCTGACATATGACACATGCCTCCTCCACGCTTGTAGCCATAGGTGACGGCATTGCTCCCATCAGCCTGTCAAATTTTAGGGCTAGGCTGTCCACTTTTCTCTCCAAATCACTTGGCACACTCACTTCATATAACTTCCCTCCTGAAGTATTCTCCTTCCCCAACCTAGGAGGCTCTAGATCTCTAGCCAAGGATTCCCTTTACATAGAGTTCTCACTAATGATATTAAAGAGCTCCCATGCCTCCTTAGCAATTTTATAGAGGTAGGTGGCACCATAGGAAGCATCTACCATATCCCTGCTCTTAGAATCCATTCCTTGAAAAAAGCATTGAACCAATTACCCTTCAGGGATTTGATGGTGGGGGCATTTCTTTAGGAGTTATTCAATCTCTCCCAAGCTTGGTGAAAATCTTCAGTTGGATCTTGGGCAAATGAGATGATGCCCTTCCTCAACTGGCTGGTTTTTTACATAGGGAGGAATTCGGCCAAGAACTAACATTGTAGATCACTCTAGGACTGAATGTTGTTGGGTGGAAGCATTGACAACCAGGTCCTGGCTCTCTCCTTTAATGAAAATGGAAAGAGTCTCATCCTGGTGGCCTCTTCTCCCAAACCTGTGATATTAAATATAGTGCATAGTCCTAAGAATTCATCAATGTGCTTGTAGGGGTCTTCTTTAGTTAGGCCATGAAATGAGGATAGCATTTGAATTATGAAAGATTTTATCTCATAGTTTCCTTGAGCAGTTGGGAATTGAATGCAGAAGGGGGAATTATAAACCCCTGGTGCATTAAATTCCTTGAGAGTTCTAGGCTGTTGTTGCTCACCCATTTCTATAGAGTCAATTGCAACAGATGTGGGTGTAGTTGGTCAGGATCTGAGAAGTCTTTCAACCTCTGGATTTAGTGGAATAATCTGTGGTTGGAGAGTTCTCCTACCAAACATACAATACTCAGATTCTGAATGCAGAATAGATTCTCAACACAACAAGTAGAATAAACCAGACTTTCCAATTACTCTAACAAAAATATCAATAGATCTAAAAAATAACAGGGGAGTAGAGGGATGCAAACTACAGAGCAGTCTCCAGCACAATTCTCCTCTTCACTGACAGCCTTAAATCGGATGAAATGCACATAAAATATTGAAAAACAACAAGACTTACAAATGCAGTTAGTAAAATTAAACAAACAACTACAAAAACTTGGATCTACCAATTTCTAAATAGACCTCCCCGGTAGCAGCGCTAAAAACTTGTTGGGAGTGCTTGCCTTCCTGTTAAGGTATTTTAAGTGCTTGCTACTTACTTTATTGGAGACAATGATAAGAATGGGGTTAGTGAAAGTCAAAGGACGATTGAAGTGCTGCAAACCTAAAAATGCATAGTCCTGCAAGATACAAGGCCTATTGTAGCAAGTTTTAATAAGAGTTTGTCCTACAGGGAAAGTTGATCTAAAGCTCCAAGGGAGCTATCTTTAGTAGGCCCTCCAGATCTGGCAATCCTAAATGGAAGGGGATTTAAGTTCACTATTGTCTAAATCCTAAGGTAACCTAATGCCTAAACTATAGAAAGGGTTTAGAAGAATGATGGAGTGTGAGAAAATAAATATAAAAGGGTGAGAAGTAAGCTATTAGGTATAGATCTAATGGGTCTTATAACTCAGACTCAGATCTACTGCTATAGAAATCCTGTCCAACGGCTACTTATCACCAAAGAGGAGAAAGGATCCAACTCACACCTGTGTCATGATCCAATCCCTTATGGCTATAACCTGTCCACTTAAATGGTCACAGACTATCCAATAGGGGAACCACAATCAACAAATGGGTCAGAACAAGTATATCATTGTAGGCACTACTTCTTCCAGGCTACTAGCTCAAGAATCCATAGGAACCTCAACCTCCAAAGTTCTGTGTGTGGGGCTAGGCCTGCAATGTGCACTAGCCTGGACACACAGAACCAGCAAGAGTTTGAGTACTACCTTTTAAGCTTAGCTGTTCACTGCTTTAAAAAGACAGCAGTGATCAAATTACAAGCCTACAATCTCTACAGCCAGATCGGATCTGCCATCTGATGGTGGGTCTATACAAATACAGGGGAGTCTGTCTCTGCACAATCTCTCACAAGGCTACAAGCACAAGTGCAGAGAAGAAGGATCTGTCTTAGATCTGTGGATTGGCCTCACCCTAGGGCTATAATCTGTCCACTTAATTGGTCACAGACTATCCACAGAGGCTATCCTCCTCACAGAAGTCTAAGATAGAATAAGAACATTGCTGCCGCCACCATATTCACAAGGCTATCAGCTCAAGCTCCCATGGGGATTCAAATTTAGTGGATCCTATGGTGGGGCTAGGCCTGCAATGTGCCTAACCTGGACACACAGGTCACTTGGATCTAAATAAAACCTTAAAAACAATCCTCCATTACTTATAATACAACTTAGTAATGGAGGACCTCAAGGTAGCAGCCTTGTATAGAAAAACTCACAAAACACCAATCCCATACATGCATAAAATCCTATTATAAAACTCTATTAAATCTATTCCAAATAGACATACAAAGACATATCCAGCAAGTGCTAGACTATAGAGAGAAGAAAAAGGGAAAAAGAAACTGCCTAAACCCTAACCTTAGCCTACTACAATTCTACAGTTGGTTTTCAGAAGAAGGAGAACAGATGACCAGTCTGCCAAACCTAAACTAGGCTTTAGGCTTATATAGCAGTCTGCTCTCTATGAATTAGGGTTAGAAAAATTCTAATTTATCAAATGCTATCGTGACCCATTTCTGTTCCTTGGATGCCTCGGGGCATGTGCACGAAGATTGGAGCATTGGAGTGCGTGCCCTAGTTGCTGAAAGTTCCCAGATTGCCCCTACAAAAGTGGGGGAGAAGTTAAGAACCTGAGCCTCGCTAGGTAGAAAGGATTTCTAAGTCTTATCGCGTGATAGAATTGGCGTCGCATGGTTGATTTGACTTGAGGCTCTTGCAATCGCAGGATTGGTAATTTGGTCATCGTGGGGATGCTCTGGTCGTCGCAGGATTGCTCTTTCCATTTGAATGGTGCGGGGATTGCACGCACGGCTCGTTCCTTGATGAATCCCATGACGATCCTCACGAAGAAACAATGTGAATGGGCTTCTAGATCGCGCGAGCAGTTCCTTGAAAGTTTGTATCCTGCGGAGATTAACGGCTCCTCTCTCCTTAGTGAATCACGCGAAGATTAACGGCTGCTCTTTTGAGCTGCACAAGACTGTGCGAGTGCTTCGCGAGCGCTTATGACTGAGCCTCGTGCGAACCATGCAAAGTCTGCTTTTCAATTCCTTCTGTCATCAAACCTCACGAAGATTGTGCGACCAGTTGGTGTGCTCCCTTCAGAAGCCTGCGACAACTGCGTGAAGCATTCTTTCTGGTTCAATTAAGCTTTGCAACATCTACGCGAGGCATTCTTCTTGACTTATTTCTGCTTTATTGTGCCTATGCTACAGCAATTCTCTATCTTGGTTCAACCTTCTTTCTTCTTAGGGACTTCTGGGGCAACAATAGGCTTCATGGCACGGTTAGGGGCTTATTTGTAGCTTCTGCTTATTACCTATAAAATTGTCTTAACAATCATTTATTAAATAACTAAGGGTCTAACAGAGATTAAGTTAAGGGGTGAAAAGTGGTACTTTTCAGGTCTTAACACACCCCCAAACCTAATCTTTGCTAGTCCCTTAGCAAAGCTTTAACTAATTAAATGCCACTTTCGTAGGGATCACGGGTACATTTAGCATATGTACCACGCCTTTTAAACCCCTAGGTGTCCCTAGTGGAGGAGTGAAGTCTCTTGAGGGTTTTCAGTGAAGATACCCACCAACTTCACCATTAGAATAGTTAAGTATAGTGCAGTTAATGACAACACAAATGTCAATGTATAAAGCTTCATTCCACACCCATTCTTTAACACTTAGAGGGAACTGCAGCAGTAATGTAGGCCATTTAAAACTCAAAAATTAGCATGTGTTTGCATCACCACCATTCGTTTATTATTAGAAATTCAATGTGTAAAAATCAGTACCTAGCTTGCCTTTAATTCAAAATTCAAGTTGGATACAACCCCAATGAGGTTAGAATGCAAACCCAATTCTCACCAGGGCTATCTCTCAACATTGACAATCTGAGGGTGTTCACATTTAAAACAACTATAGAGCAGTTACAAACCCCAAATGGGCCTGCAAGCATGAGCATAGGCAAAGCTTCTAATTTCTGACATCCTCATGACTTTTCACCATAGATTGGACAACTCCTCATCTCCACATGACAGCCCATTTTACTTTGGATTGACAAGGTCTTTTTAATGGGTTGTAATGTGGTGAAAAGATGGTGAGTAAGGGAATGTCCACAGGGAGGTTAGTTTAAAAATATGATAAATCTCCAGATCTATGGTAGATCTGGCACCCTAACTAATGCTAAGTTAATTAAAAGACAGGGGAGAGGTTTAAAATGGATTGTCACTTAAGCTAAGTTGAAATAAAATAAAGGCTATCATGGATCGAGTTTGGAAAGTTAGATCTTGCAGGGGAAAAGAGTCAAAAGCAGAAATGGAGAAGAGTAGCTTGGAGATTGGTCACACAGAAATTAGGCTCGATTAATCATGCCACAGAGGTGCATAGTACACAATTCCCTCAACTGGCTCTATGTACAGCTGCAGGGCAGAAGGCTCTACTCTAAATCACAGGACCCACCTGGTCTTAAGGCTATGATCTGTCCACTTGAATGGTCACAGACCATCCTGTAGACTTTATCGGATCCATGGATTTACTGTAGATGAATCCCATTGGAGCCTGAACTTTGACTAACCTTAAGGTTATGATCTGTCCACTTTAATGGTCACAGACCATCCTAGAGATCTCCTCAAAAGCTAAAGCATCAATTAGAACAATTAAAACCACTATAGATGCTCCAATTCCAAGATCACAGAGTCAGGGAATTACAGGAGAATCAGATCCAGGGAGATCGGATAGCATCCAAGAGGCCTACCAGTTAAGTGGATGAGCTCATTTACAGACTCCTCTACACAAATCTGATCGATCACCAAATGAAACCAACGGAACTTTAGATCTAATTAAAGCATTAACAACAGCATTTACATTGCAATCAAAATCACTCTACAATGGTAATACTCTCAGATCTATAGTCTGTGCAGCTGGGAACCCACAATAGCATTCTTAACCTTACCGAATTACAGATCTAACCTTTCTCCTCGCTACTCCAATGAAATTAGCCAACCATTGTTGGGATAAAGGAGGGAAAATAGACTTTCTCTGCAAGCTCTAATCTTCAGAATTTTACTTAGATCTCGATCTCCCCCCCAATTGCAATTGGGGGTCTATATATATGGCTTTCTCCTCTATTTTTCCTACCAAAAATCCCTTCTAGAAGGTCCTTAGAGTTTGTTAGAGTTCTATTAGAGCACATGGGTCGGTTAGGATTTCCTAGGGCATCTTCGCATCAATTCCGAAGCATAGATCGATCATCCCGTTTCATGGAGATGTCTGGTTCAGATTAATACTCAACATCACAAATCTATAATTTCCCTCAGGAAGTGGACGATATCCCAGCTAGCAGGCTTACACTTTTTGTGACCATTGCAATTATGCCCAGTAATGTCGCGATGCGCTTGGGGACTATTAGCCTTGAGGTACGGACGAAATCCTGAAATGAGAGGGCCTACGTACACTCACCATCACCATGAATGTTTGAGAATTGAGTTGAACCAGGCGGACCCATCAAACATGCCTTGGACCTCTTCGAATGTCTCTTGTCTTTGGCATCCGATCATTAGTGATAGAATACCAAAGAGGGGCATCTGTAGAGACCCAAATTCTACCGAAGGCCCGATCAATCTGTACTTCGGGAGAGATGTACCCCTATGCTTCCGATGGCACCCCCTGAACCCTTAGGAACCTACTTAGACTAGTAGGAATCACCCTAAGACCTTTAGAGCCATTCCCCCAATCCTTAGAAGTCACCCCTACACCCTAGAATCCCTTCCAAGACCAAACTTAAACCCTTCTGGTGGTTGATGGGAGGAGAGATATAGAACTTTACACATACGATTACCAAGGATGAGCCATATATCATTGGAAAGAGGACTTCTCTAGCTTTCCAACAAGCCAAAAATCACCCAATTTGGAGCTACGGTTCAAACATTATGGCCGATTGAAGTTTCACATAAAATCGTAGGACTTTTACTCAGGCGTAGATATTACATACGCCCAGCCATTTTTGCCCCAAATTAGTCAAACGTATATATTATATACGCCCGCCTCTTTTGGGGAAAATTTGGCCAGGCGTATATAATATATACGCCCAGTATAGGTGGGACCCACCACGGGCTTCATCTTCCCGGGGCTCCCCTATTTTTGATGAAATTTACTTTTCCTAAACTAGGCGTATATAATATATACGCCCAGCTTAGCTATAGTAACTGTCATCAGTTGCTCGAATTTCCTTCTTCTGGTTTGACCTGTTGACCATCCCCTTGGTTGAGGTGGGTGTCTTGAGATTGGTTGCACCCTCTTGGAGCTTATTGGCAACCCTTAAATCACCCATGGTCTCACCCCATCATCTGCCATTAAAATCAATCTCCTAAAACCCTAGGACCTTGAAAGCCTAGAAAACCTTAGATGGGGGATTACCTAATGGCTAAACCAATTAGCTCTTAAGTAAGCCCCTAACCCTCCCCTTTTCTATAAATAGAGAGGCCCCCCTCTTCCTTAAGGGTTAGAAAAAATTGGAGGTTAAGGATTTGGAGCTTAAGAGAGAACCCTAGTGAGAGAAAATGCACTCATTTTCCAGAATTTCAGCAAGCTTAGTTCATCTTTTCCAATCCATTTCAACCATTAGATCACTCCCTTTAGCTAAAGTCTAGCCTTTGGCCTTACCCTACACTTCCTATTTTATTGAATTCTAGCATTAGAACCCATTTTCACACCATTTAAGCCATCGGAAGCACGCCAAAGCGAAGATCTTCCATGGTGCAACAAGGGCCCGTGAGCTCCGACTCACCCCTCTCTTCCTCTACCTTCTTGGTGTCTCCTCCGTCCAAGGATTCAAGCCATTACGCCGCCGAAATTTCAGTTTGGCTCAAAGCTTGATAGGACCATATTGCCTTCGGGCAAGGGAAAGCTCCGCCCTTTTTATTTTTATTTTGGCCATAGATAGAGACCGCTACGTGCGGGTTGATCTGGTGCCTAAACCCTTCCCGATCGATAACCGAATCCCCTACCATACAGCCTTTGGCAAAGACCGGTAAATCAGAGTCATATTTAGCACTTCGGTGCTCAAAATATCAATTTGAAGGTTTCCCAGTTCACCAAAAGCTCCGGGTGGCGACTCTACATTTTATTAACGCCGAGCGCATCGCCACGACGGGTTCGAGAGGATCCATGGTCGCACAATCACTAATAATAGCTTTAGGAATGCCAAATCTTGAGAAGATGTTGTCTTTCAGGAATTGAATGACGACCTTGTAATCATTTGTCCTCGTAGCTATGGCCTCTACCCATTTGGATATGTAATCCACAGCTACAAGGATGAAATTATATCCAGCAAAAAGGGGAAAAGGTCCCATAAAGTCGATTCTGAAAATATCAAATAGTTCAACAATGAGTATAGGTTGCAAGGGCATAGAGTTTCTCCTTGTAATACTTCCCATTTGTTAGCATCGATGACAAGCTTTACAGTGCTGTCGGGCATCATTGAATAGGGTAGGCCAGTAGAAACCACTTTGAAGAACCTTGGCCGCAGTCTTGTTACCACTGAAGTGGCCCTCACAAGCCTATTCATGGCACATGATTAAGATGTTTTGAAACTTAGTTTTAGGTACACAACGTCTGATCACCTGGTCTGCATAATGCTTAAAAAGGTAAGGATCCTCCCACATGTAATATCAAATCTGTGCAAAGAACATATTTTTATGATCCTTGGTCCAATGTGGAGGGATCCTACCCACAGCAAAGGAATTGACAATATTGGCAAACCAGGGCATACTTATCTAGAGAGTCAGAAGCTGCTCATCTGGGAAGGAGTCACTGATGGGCAAGCTTTCTGTGTCAGTTGTTGGGATCCTTGATAGATGATCAGCCACCACGTTCTCAACTCCCTTCTTGTCCTTAATCTCTAAATTGAATTCCTGTAAGAGAAGAATCCATCTGCTTAGTCATGCTTTAGCTTTCTTTTTGGACAACAGGTATTTCAAAGCTGAGTGGTCAGTGAACACAATAATTTTTTATCCTACCACATAAGACCTTAATTTTTCTAAGTTGAAGACAATAGCTAATAGCTCTTTCCCAGTTGTAGTGTAATTCAATTGAGCATCAACCATTGATTTATTGCCATATGCTACCACAGAGGGTGCCTTGTCTTTTCTTTGACCCAACACTGCCCCAATGGCAAAATCTGATGCGTCACACATCAGCTCAAATGGCAGAGAAAAATTAGGGGATTGCAAGATGGGAGCTGTAGTCAAACAAGTCTTTAACAGTTCAAAAGTAGTTCAACATTCATCATTAAAGTCAAAAGGAACGTCCTGACACAACAGGTGACAAAGGGGTTTGGAGATTTTGCTAAAGTCCTTGATGAACCTCCTGTAGAACCCAACATGACCCAGAAATGACCTAACTTGTTTGAAAATTTTCGGAGGGGGAAAATGAGCAATTAAATTAATCTTAGCTTGATCAACCTCGATTCCTTTGTGAGAAACAACATGTCCAAGAACAGTGCCTTGAGTCACCATGAAGTGAGTTTTCTCACAACTCAGAACTAGGTTGGTCTCCTCACACCTTTGCAATACGGAGCTAAGGTGTAGGCATTGGCTAAAATCATCTCCATAAATGGAGAAATCATCCATAAAGATCTCTAAAAACTTATCAATCATGTCGGAGAAGATAGCATATATGCATCTTTGGAACGTGGCAGGTGCATTACACAACCCAAATGGCATCCTTTTGTATGCAAAGGTTCCAAATGGGCAAGTGATTGTGGTTTTTTCTTGGTCCTGGGGGTATACAGGGATCTGATTGTACCCTGAATATCCATCAAGAAAACAATAATAGGCCTTGCCTACCAGCTTGTCCAAAATTTGGTCTACGAAGGCAAGTGGGAAGTGATCCTTGCTGGTTTTTTCATTGAGTTTTCGGTAATCTATGCATACCCTCCAACCAGTGGTCTGTCTGGTTGGGATCAGCTCACCTGAATCTGCTTCAACAACTCTAATGCTAGATTTCTTGGGTACTACCTGGCTAGGTGCTACCCATTGTGAATCTGAGATGGGATAAGTTATCCCAGCATCTAAGAGTTTGACTACCTCCTTCATCACATCCTCCGGCATGTGTGGGTTGAGTTTTCTCTGCATCTCTCTGGAAGGTTTGGATCCTTCCTCGAGATGAATTTTATGCATGCACACAGTAGGATTGATTCCCCCAAGGTCTGCAATGGTCCATCCTATTGCCTTCTTACGCCTTTTTAGTACACAAAGTAGTTCCTTTTCCTGCTCAAGAGTGAGGGAAGAAGAGATTATCACAGGCAATTTGGTGTTTTCTCCTAAAAAGGCATATTTCAAAGATTTTGGGAGTTGCTTTAACTCCACCTTTGGGGGACTGATGAGGGAGACCAATAGGGGTGCCTTAGAGGGGGGTGGTAGAGGTAACAAAGTAGGCCTCCATGGATGGTGTTGTGATGGTGCTGCTTCAGAAGAGACGAGCTTCACATGCTCAATCTTAGAGGTGGGAACCTTCTCTACCTCTGTTTCCTTCCATACTTCAGCTAACTCCTTAAACCATTCCTTACCATGTAGCAACATATTCACATTTTCCTGGACAACCTTATCTATCACATAAAAAAAAAATAGTCCTCATCGGGATGAGGTTGATTTGTAGTTTTGTACACATTTAATTTGACCTTCATATTTTCAAATGACACTTCCATGATTCCAGACCTACATTGAATAAAAGCATTAGCTGTGGCCAAAAAGGGTCTACCTAGAATCACAGGTATGGAAGTGGCACTCCTACTTGGTTCCATATCCAGCACCAAAAAGTCAGTAGGGTAGAAGAATTTGTCAATTCAAACCAAAACATCTTCAATTATCCCCACAGGTTTTTTCTTTTAGATCTGTAAGCCAACTGTAGGACCACATGTGTGGGCTTTAATTTGCCTAAGCCCAGCTTCTCATATATTAAATATGCAAGCAAAGTTACACTGGCTCCCAAATCTAATAAGGCTTTGTCAATGGTATGCTCCCCAATGATGCAGGGGATAGTGGGGAGACCAGGGTCTTGAAGTTTGGGGGGAGTTGTAATGGACAGGACTTCCTTAACTTTTTCTACTGCAAAGACCTTCTTGGATAGGTGTATCCTAGACTGTCTCTTATGGGTGCACAGGTCTTTTAAAAACTTGGCATAGGCTGGGACTTGTTTAATTGCATCAAGTAAGGGCAGATTGATCTTTACTTGCTTGAAAGTCTCCATCATTTCCTCAATTTTTCCTTGCCCTTTATCAAAAGGGAAAGGTGCTTGTAGTGCCTTAGGAAATGGCAAATGTGGGATTGCTCCCTCACTTGCAGCCTAAGCCAAAAGGGCCTCTCTCTTTTTGATTTTTTGCTTTTCTTGAGGATCCTCAATATCCTCTTTATTCTCAGCTGGTTACTCCGTCAGATCCACCACTGGTGGCCTTTGTTGTGTTCTTGTAGGATTCTCTTCATTTTCTTCCTCCAAGCTCCTCACAGGCTCACAGCCTACTTGGTTGTCTGTTAAGACCTGAAAAGTATCACTTTTCACCCCTTAACTTAACCTTTGATTGGACCCTTAGCCATCTAATAAGTTCTTGTTAAGTGTTTTATGTAGGTAATAATCAGCAGTGAAATAAGGCCAGGAATCCTGCTAAGGAGCCTATTTTGGCACCAGAATTCCCTTAGAAGGATGAACCCTGAATCCAGACCTGAAATGAGCCTCGCGCAGTCCAACTGATCTTCCCAAGACTTTATAACAACTTCTCATGCAGTTGAGTAACTGAAGAGCTTCAGAAGCACAAACTCGAGCAGCTCTCGCAAAGCTCAAGAGCAGAACACATCGCACAGTCTCGAGCAGTTCAAAGCAGACCTCTCTCAACCTCGCGCAGTTCACTCAGAACGGCTAAGGAGAGGGAGCTTCAGAAGACTCCTCGCACAGTCACCGCGGGATGTAACTATCAGAAGAGAACTCCTCGCGCAGTTCTCATGCCATTTGAGAAGAAAGCATCCTCGCGAAGGCAGAGCCATCATTGTGAAGATCAATTAAGACATGGAACCTTGCGCAGTTCAGAACTCATTAAAGCCTCGCGAGGTAACTCGCGAAGTCCATTGAAGAAAAGTGATCGCACAATTCTCGCGCTATTCAAATCCATCCTCGTGAAGATCAACCCAGTGAATGCACAGCTACCTCGCGACTGCTTGAACTCTAACCCTGCGACATCTGAGGCTTTAATGTCTACTCAACCTCGCGAAGCCCAATCCAGCGAGAGCGTAATTCTCTACCGCGCGACTGCCTGAAGAGCAAACCATGGCAACCTCACGACGGTTGAAGCTTCAATGTCAAACCATCCTCGCGAAGAGTAAGAGCTACCACCCGACAAGTCTGGGAAATAATAGCTACCTAGCGAAGCTCTAAACTTCAAGTTCCATCGCTTCAGCAGAGGACTTTCTAGGAATTTCCAGCGATTAGGGCATGCACTCCCACACTTAAATCTCTATGCACGCACCCCGAGGCATCTAAGGATCACTATTAGGCCATGTGGCATCATTATAATTAGGGTTTCCTAACCCTAATGTGCCGCCACACCACTGCTATATAAACCCATACTTAGCTTAGGTTTAGACATCTTGGAATATCTCGGAACAGAGCTGAGAACACATCTCATCTCTTGGAGATTTGATCTGAGATCATTTTTTCTTTTCTTTTGTAGCTGTAAGTAGTTTTTATTTTTCTTTTTCCTTCTTTCCATAGTCCACAACTTGCTGGCTATGTCTTTGTATGCATTTTGAACTAGTTTAATGGAAATTTGTAATAGGATTTTTACATTATGAGATTTATGTTTGATTGTGAGATGCTCTGTGCAAGGCTGTTGCCTTGTGATCTGCCATTGCTTTGGCTGTGATTCGAAACAATGGAGGACTGATTCTAAGGGCCACTAAGATCCAAGTGACCTGTGTGTCTGGGCTATCGTGGTCCTATACAGCCTTAGCCCCACCACAGGACCCACTAGATCTGAAATCCCCATGGGAGCTTGAGCTGGTAGCTTCATGACCATGGTGGTGGTAGTGATATTCTTGTTTTGTCTTGGGCTCCATGACGAGGATAGCCTCTGGGTGATTCTAATCCACCGATCCAAGATGGATCCTTCTTCTCTGCATCAGAGCTTGTATTAGCCTGGTGGGAGATTGTACAGAGGCAGACTCCCCTACATTTGTATAGATCCGCTATCAGATGTTAGATATGATCTGGTTATAGAGATTGTAGGCTTGTGATTGAACCATTATAGCCTCACTCAAGCAATGGACAGCTAGAACGAAGGTTGTACTCAATCTCTTGCTTGTTCTATATGTCTGGGCTATCATGGTCCTATACAGCCTTAGCCCCACACAGAGCATTAGAGGTTGAGGTTCCCTATGGATTCTTGAGCTTGCAGCCTGGATGAAATAGTGCCTACAATGATAAACTTGTTTTTACCCATCTCTGGATTGTGGTTCCCCTATGGGATAGTCTGAGACCATTTAGGTGGACAGGTTATGACCTTAAGGGACTGGATCATGGTACAGAGATGGGTTGAATTCTTTCTCCTCAGTGGTGATAATGTAGCCATTAGACAGGATTTCTATAACATCAGATCTGAATCTGAGTTATAAAACTCCTCTGATCTAGGCTCAATAACATACTTCTCACCCTTTTAGATTTATTTTCCACACTCCATCCATCCTCTCAACCCTTTCTGTAGTTTAGACATTAGGCTACCTTAGGATCTGTAAACTAAGTGACCTTAAACTCCCTTCCCTTAAGGACTGCCAGATCTGTAGTCAGATCTGGAGGGACTACTAGAGATGGCTCCCTTGGAGCTGTAGATCATCTTTCCCTGTGGGACAAACTCTTACTTATCAAAACTTGCCACAATGGACCCTATATCTTGCAGGTCTAGGACTTCTCAGTCGTGCTGATTTCATCCCCTATTTTATTTTGATTTTTAATTTCTTTTCCCACAAACAAACAAAGAAAGCACAGCTGGGGGAGCAACAAGTTTTTAACGCCGTTGCCAGGGATAGTTGATCTTTTAGTAAACCCTAAGTTTTTGTAGTTTTATTATTCTTTGGGAGTTAAGAATAATTGATACTTCTGATATATTTGTGAATTTTTTTTTTACAGATCTAGACAGCAGCAATGAAGGACAGTTGGACTGCAATTAGAGCTTAGCTACCTCTGTTTGCAAACTCTCTAACTTTTAAAACTCTGTCTATCTTTCTGGAAAACTCTCTAGCAGTATCTAGGATAGTTGTAACTGTATTCTTTGAATAACTGTAAATTAGTTAGATAAAATTTGTTAATTGTAAAGTTATTCATTTGCAATGTTCCTGTAAGAAGCTCTCCTTGCTGTTGGTGTGCCTGTATGCTAGGGAGGAGATCTCTCAACCCTCCTTTAGAGCCTCTTAACCCTGAGTTAGAAAGGGGAAGGAGACTTAGAAGAGACAGGCACACCACAGGAGATCCCCCAAGTGAATCTGTGACATCAAATATGGGTGAAGAACAACCCAGAACTCTCAAGGAGTTGAATGCTCCGGATGACTATAACTCCCCTTTTAGCATTCAATTCCCTGATGTTCAGGGGAATTATGAAATAAAGACTTCAATCATCCAGATGCTGCCCTCTTTCCATGGGCTTAGCAAGGAGGACCCTTACAGGTACATTGACCAGTTCTTGTCCCAGTGCACCACTTTTAATATCACTGGTTTGGGACCTGAGGCTACTAGGCTCAGACTCTTTCCCTTCTCTCTGAAGGATAGGGCCAGTACCTGGTTGACCACTCTTCCCAACAATAGCATTACTTCATGGAAAGACCTACAGACCAAGTTCCTGACCAAGTTCTTCCCTGAGACCAAAACTAGCCAGTTGAGGAAGGCAATTCTTGCTTTTTCTCAAGCCCCAATTAAGGATTTTAATCAAGCCTGGGATAAGTTTAAGGAAATGCTCAAACAATGCCCCCACCACAAGATCCCAGACTGGCAGCTTGTTCAAAGCTTCTACAATCAGATTAATGAAATAAGTAGAGATATGGTTGATGCCTCTTGTGGTGGCATTACATGCACAAAACTGCTAATGAGGCATGGGAATTGTTTGAGGTGATTAGTGAAAATGCTTTTCAAAAGCTATCCTTGGAAAGAACTAGTCAGGAGTCTGAGTCTAAAGTGGGGCCTGCTGCATTGACAAGAGGAAAAGTTTGTGAGGTGTCTGGGAACAATAACCTGCAGGTGCAGATGGCAAACCTCTCTATGAAGTTTGACAAATTACTAACTATGATGCAACCCAGAAGAGCTGCTCATGTGGCAGAGGCATGTCTGATATGCCAGTCCCCACAGCACACAGTGGAGGAATGTCCATCTGCAGGGCAATATCCTGAATTGGTTTTAGAATATGCTGCTGCTGCTCAATCTTATAGCCGAAAACAATCTGGGGGCTACAATAGACAGCCATATGGATACCAGCACCAAAATGCTGGTTACCAATGGAGAGACCACCCAAATCTAAGGTGGAGGCAAGACAATTATATGCAGCCCCAACAAATGTTGGTTGTACCTCAAAGGCCACAACAACAGTTCAATCAAGGGAATGCCCCTAAGTCTATTTTCCAGCACCAACAGTAGCCCCATCAACAACAAAATCAGTTGGTCTTACCCCACTCTCAGCTAAGAAATGCTTCCTTTGAGGACCAGGTCTTGACTTCATTGCAAAACCTAGGATCCTTGGCTCAGATGGTGGACTCTCATGGTCAGAGCCTCCAAAAAATGGAAGAACAGATAAGCCAAATTTCAAATGCCTTGGCTAGGAGAGATGAAGGGAGGTTGCTCTGCCAGCCAGTTGCTAACCCCAAGGGTCAGTTTTTAATCGAAGAAGCTTCCTCAAGTTTTGAGGGAACCAATGTTGTTACTACCCTAAGGTCTGGCAGGCTGATAGACATCCAGGTGGGTAACAGACCAGCAGAGGTCATTTCCACAGATGATGCGCATGATCGTGATAGAGATGTTGTTCGAACACAAAGCCAAGAATTGTCTGTCACCCTACAGCAGGAGAAAAATAAAGAGGCTGTAGTTGAGCCTCAGCAGGAGGAAAAATATGAAAAAAGAAAAAATAGAAGTGTAGTCATGGGCTAGTAGTTGGGGAACCAGCAGTACCTCAGCTGCCATTTCCTCAAGCTTTGGATGGTCCTGTCCCTTTTGATAAAGGGAATGCCCAGATAAAGGAAATGATGGAGACCTTCAGGCAGGTGAAAATCAATTTGCCCCTGCTTGAGGCAATTAAACTGGTCCAAGCCTATGCAAAGTTCCTGAAAGACCTCTGCACCCAAAAGAGAAAAGCTAAAGGCCATGTGTCCAAAAAGGACTTTGCAACTGATAGAGTGAATTCTGTATTTAACATATCAATGCCTGAGAAGTTGCAAGATCCAAGGGTACCCACTATTCCCTGCGTAATTGGAGACCATACAATTGGAAAAACCCTTTTAGACCCTGGAGCCAGTGTTAACCTATTGCCATACAGTGTATATCTGCAGCTAGGTATGGGGGAGCTGAAAGCCACCCCCATTGTGATAATGATGGCTGATAGGTCCGAGAGGAGACCTCTGGGAATGGTTGAGGATGTCTTAGTGAGGGTGGATAAGTTTTTCTACCCTACCGACTTCTTAGTTTTGGACATGGGGTGCAGCAATAGCCCAAATCCCATACCTGTTATATTGGGCAGGCCTTTCTTGGCCACTACCAATGCCTGCATTCAATGCAGGCCTCGAGTAATGGAGGTAACTTTAAGACATACGAAAGTTGAGCTGAATGTGTACAATAGTGCGAAGTATCCTCAGATGGACAATGAGAAGAGCTTTGCAGTGGATGTACTAGAGGAAATTGTAGAAGAGGAATTGCCCACTCTGCTAGAGTGGGGCAACATTGTCAGAAATTTAGTTAAAATTTGGGGCATGGTGGAGGAAGAGAGCCCAGATGTGATACCGAAAGACATGACCACATTGAAGTCTTCGGTGGGTTCAGTGCAGCATTCCAGTTGGAAACCTACATTGTGCCTCTTCCTCCAACCTCTAATACACCAATTTTGCCATCCACCCAACAAGCCCCTAATCTGGAACTCAAGAAGCCTCCAGAAACATTAAAATATGCCTTCCATGAGAAAGGAGATAAGCTTCCTGTAATCATCTCTTCCTCTCTTAGCGATGAGCAGGAAGAGGAATTACTAACAATTTTGAGGAAGCACAAGAAGGCAATTTGTTGGACCATTGTCGATCTGGGATGAATAGATGCATCAATCTGCATGCACAGGATTCATCTTGAGGAGGGAGCACTACCCTCCAGGGAAATGCACAGGAAGTTAAATCCTCACCTGCAGGAAGTGGACGTAAAGGAGATCATTAAATTGCTAGATGCAGGGGTGATTTACCCCATCTCTGATTCTCACTGGGTGGAACCTATCCAAGTGGTGCCCAAGAAATCTGGCATAATAGTGATTAAGACTGAAACTGGAGAGTTGAGAACAGCCAGGGAGACCACTGGCTGGAGAGTGTGCATTGATTATAGGAAGCTCAACTCTAAGACCAGAAAGAACCATTTCCCTCTCCCCTTCATTGTTCAAATTTTGGACAAATTAGCTGGAAAAGCTTTTTACTGTCTTCTTGATGGGTACTCAGGGTACAACCAAATCCCTGTGCATCCTCAAAACCAAGAGAAAACCACCTTTACCTGCCCTTTTGACCCCTTTGCTTACAGAAGGATGCCTTTTGGGCTTTGTAATGCACCAGCCACTTTTCAGAGGTGTATGTATGCCATATTCTCTGGTATGATTGACAAGTTTTTGGAGATTTTTATGAATGATTTTTCTGTCTATGGGGACAGTTTCGACCAGGGTCTACAACACCTCAGCCTAGTTTTGCAAAGATGTCAGGAGACCAATCTAGTCTTAAGCTGGTAAAAGAGCCACTTCATGGTAACACAAGGCATTGTGTTGGGCCATGTAGTCTCTAAAGAAGGGCTTGAGGTAGACAAGGCCAAAGTTGACCTCATTGCCAATTTGCCCCCTCCAAAAATAGTTAAACATATCAGATCTTTCCTTGGGCATGCAGAATTTTACAGGCGGTTCCTTAAGGACTTCAACAAAATTGCTAAGCCATTGTGCCACCTGGTCTGCCAGAATGTGCCCTTCGACTTTTTTGCTGAATGCCTTAAGGCTTTTAAAACATTAAAAATATGCCTCACCTCTACCCCTATACTCCAAACACCAGACTATACCCTGCCTTTTGAGCTAATGTGTGATGCATCAGACTTGGCAATAGGTGCTGTTTTGGGCCAAAGAAAGGATAAGCTGCCCGTGGTCATTGCTTATGTCAGCAAATCACTTGCTTAAGCTCAACAAAACTATACCACAACTGAGAAAGAGCTTCTGGTAGTGGTTTATGTTGTTGACAAATTTAGAGCCTATCTACTAGGATCTAAAACTGTAATCTTCACTGACCATTCAACATTGAAGTACCTATTGTCCAAGAAAGATGCTAAGCCTAGGCTGATTAGATGGATACTCCTGCAGCAGGAGTTTGACATCGAAATCAAGGACAAAAAGGGTGTGGAGAATGTGGTGGCTGACCACTTGTCCAGAATTGTCTTGGAGAAATACCTCGATGGTCCTACGAATGATGCCTTCCCGGATGAGCAATTATTTGCCATCCAATCCTTCGTCCCTCGGTTTGCACACATTGTCAATTATCTAGTTATAGCAAAGATTCCTATCCACTGGACCAAAATGGACAATGACCTGTTTTTCTCAAAGGTCAAATATTTTTTCTGGGAGGAACCTTGCCTATACAAGTACTGTGCAAACCAAATCATCCGAAGATGTGTTCCCGAAAGTGATGTCCCCAGTATTCTAGCCATGTGCCATGAAAATGCCTGTGGAGGCCACTTTAGTGGGAGAAAAATAGCTGACAAGGTCCTGCAGTGTGGGTTTTACTGGCCTTCTTTATTCAAAGATGCATATACACATTGCAAGGCATGTGAGAGATGTCAAAAATTAGGAGGGCTATCCAAAAGAAATTCAATGCCTTTGCAACCCATCCTTGTTGTAGAATTGTTTGATGTATGGGGTATACACTTCATGGGCCCCTTTCCTCCTTCTAATGGCTATCAGTTCATCTTAGTGGCAGTGGACTATGTTTCCAAATGGGTAGAAGCCATTGCCACAAGATCCAATGACAACCAGGTGGTCCTCAAATTTGTAAGGCACCACATTTTCTCCAGATTTGGAACCCCTAGAGCTATCATCAGTGATGGGGGTAGCCATTTCTGCAATAAAAATTTTTGAGAGCTTGCTCAAGAAATATGCTGTGACCCATAGGATTGCTACTCCCTACCACCCACAGACCAGTGGGCAAGTTGAAATTTCCAATAGGGAGATCAAGCACATCCTTGAGAAAACAGTAAGGACTGACAGGAGAGATTGGGCCGATAAACTGAACGATGCACTGTGGGCTTATAGGACCGCCTATAAGACCCCCATCGGAATGTCCCCATTCAGACTGGTCTATGGCAAGGGTTGCCATCTCCCTGTAGAGTTAGAACACAAGGCCTATTGGGCCATTAAGAATTTAAATATGAACCTAACTTCTGCTGGTCGTCACAGGTCATTGCAGCTGACTTAATTGGATGAGCTGAGGATGGATGCGTACACCAATGCCAGGATCTACAAGGAACGGTCTAAAGCTTTCCTTGACAAGGGCTTGCTAAGAAAAAGCCTCATATCTGGTGGTAAGGTTTGGTTGTTCAACTCCAAACTAAAATTCTTTCCTGGCAAATTAAAATCCCGATGGGAAGGTCCCTATGTTGTATTAAATGTTTCCCCATCTGGTGTTGTGGAAGTCAAGGATCCCAAATCGGGAGGACCTTCAAAGTGAATGGTCAGAGGCATAAGCCTTGTATCGAAAAATCTACTGACCCTATGAACACTATTCATTTTCATGGGACCCCTACATCTACCTGACCCACAATTGTGTCCATGTTGTACTATACTACTTTTGTTTCTTCAATTATTTTTAGGAAATTGTAGTGTTTATGGGGAGTCTGAATATGTTGAGCTTGATAGAGTTTATGTGGGATTGGTATGATTTCTTCTTCTTCTTCTGCGAATTGCTGATTTTTGAATTGAATGCATATTGTTTGAATATTTTTGATGAGTATGCTGCACTACCTGTGTTGCCCTTGTTTGGTACTAAACACTCGCACATTCCAAATTGAGATTTGGGAAGCTCTCGCGCAATTCACATAGAACATTTATTTCGCTGTTGCAAGCTTCAACAAATGTTGTAGAGTCTCTCGCGCACTTCAAGATCCAACATTCATCATTGCGAGATTCAGTTATCTCGTGATCCCCTTGCCCAGCTGCGCGAGTCAAATGCATTTGTCATTTCCCACACTGATTGCTGGGACTTGTCTTTTCCCAACTCACTCTCAATTAATTACGGCGACTTGGATGTTATTCCACCGTTTCATCTTCCACCATCCTCGTCTTTAAATACTCAGGGAGCCCCATTCATATTCATCTCATCCTTTCCCCTCTCACCCTAGCGGTCCTTCCCTACTCCTAACAATGGCAGATGACAAGCCTAAAGCACTGCCCAACAGGTTTTACCCGATGTGGTTGGAACCGCCCCCACCGAAAGAGCCAGACCCCCTACAACCCCTCTGGGATGAATATGAGTAGGTTCATCAGATCCTAGATAAGGAGGAGGAGGAAAAGCTACAGCCACAGAAGAAAAAGCAAAAGATAAAACCATCCCATGCCCCCTCCACTCAACCCCTTCCACCACCTTCTCACCCCCCCCATCCTTGATCCCTCTCTCCTCCCTTCTTTATTTTTGTAATTTTCTTTTTAGGCTTAATGAAATTTTCTTGTTCTGATTATTCTGTCCAGTTCTCTATTTTTGGTTGTTTTCTTTCTTGCTGTTTCCTTTTCTTTTTACCATTAATAAATCTGCTGCTCAGACACCTTTGAATCAGTGAGGACACTACTCCTCATAGGTTTAGGGGTGTGGCAGGTAGACCCTACCAATGGAATAGTTAACCTAAGTGCAGTAGAGTCATGTGAGTAATATGGAAATGGATCTATGATCACTTAAGAATCATGAAAAATAAAAAATTTAAAATTTCTGCAAACTTTAGACAATAGAAACTTGTAATTTTTCACATTTCCATGATGAGATCACCAAGGAAACTCACTTATATCAGCACTAAGTGAATCATTAGAGAGAGAAAAAGGTGAGGACATATTTAAAAGTTCAAAGGAAGACCATAACCAGTGAGAATTGGGCCAATAAAACTTTTTTTTTTTTTTTCTATTCTTTGAGGAATAACTAAGGCAATTTATTCTGGTTCTAAGGATTGGCTGAGTCACTGTGCTCACTAGAAGTTAGGCAACTTCAAGTTGAAACAACTGGCAACACTCATGAGACTTAGAAAAGGATCAAGGCCTTCTCTTGGACAGTTTGAGCCAAAAAAGACCAACCCTAAAGCAACTGCCCTTGTCCATACCCCCTTTGAGCTTTAAATCCTGAATTTCTTCAAAATACACCTGAGTACTTGTACCTGAACCTATGAACCCGATTTAGTCTACCCACACTCTGAGAATTCAGAAGGTAAAGGAGAAAGAGTTGAAGATGGACTAGCTATGGTCAACATTAGGTGAATGGAGAAGAAGTATCTCAAAATTCTTGCAGTATGGTAACTGAGAACATGGTAGCATTTCAGAAAAGCAAAAACAAAAATAAAAAGAAGAAAATTTCATAAAAAAGATACAAAAATAATAATGAAGAGGAGTGAGAGGAGTCAAGAGGATCTTTCTTCTGGAAAATCAAAATCAAGAAGGGAAACTGATCACTTCAAATCTGAAAATCTCAAAGAAGAAGAAAGGAGCTAAAATCAAGAAGTTGAAGTCATGAATCACCTCTTCCACCTACTGATTTCTCAATGTTGAACCCCTTCTCAAGCTTTGGATGGTCCTGCCCCTTTTGACAAAGGGAATGCTCAGATGGAGGAAATTATGGAGACCTTCAGGTAGGTGAATATCAATTTGCCCCTGCTTGAGGAAATTAAACTGGTCCCAACCTATGCAAAGTTTCAGAAAGACCTTTGCACCCAAAAGAGAAAAGCTAGAGGCCATGTGTCCAAAAAGGTCTTTGCAACTGATACAGTGAATTTTGTATTTAACATATCAATGCCTGAGAAGTTGCAAGATCCAGGGATACCCACTATTCCCTGCGTAATTGGAGACCATACAATTGGAAAAACCCTTTTAGACCTTGGAGCCAGTGTTAACCTGTTATCATACAGTGTATATCTATAGCTAGGTTTGGGGGAGCTGAAAGCCACCCCCTTTGTGCTAATGATGGCTGATAGGTCAGAGAGGAGACCTCTGGGAATGGTTGAGGATGTCTTAGTGGGGGTGGATAAGTTTTTCTACCCTACCGACTTCTTAGTTTTGGACATGGGGTGCAACAATAGCCCAAATCCCATACCTGTTATATTGGGCAGGCCTTTCTTGGCCACTGCCAATGCCTGCTTTCAATGCAGGTCTGGAGTAATGGAGGTAACTTTCAGACATATAAAAGTTGAGCTGAATGTGTACAACAGTGCGAAGTATCCTCAGATGGACAATGAGAAGAGCTTTGCAGTGGATGTACTAGAGGAAATTGTAGAAGAGGAATTGCCCACTCTACTAGAGTGGGGCAACATTGTCAGGAATTTAGTTAAAATTTAGGACATGGTGGAGGAAGAGAGCCCAGATGTGATACCGAAAGACATGACCACATTGAAGGCTTCTGTGGGCTCAGTGCAACATTCCAGTTGGAAACCTACATTACTGCCTCTTCCTCCAACCTCCAATACACCAATTTTGCCATCCACCCAACAATCCCCTGATCTGGAACTCAAGAAGCTTCTAGAAACATTAAAATATGCCTTCCATGAGAAAGGAGATAAGCTTCCTGTAATCATCTCTTCCTCTCTTACCAATGAGTAGAAAGAGGAATTGCTAACAGTTTGGAGGAAGCACAAGAAGGCAATTGGTTGGACCATTATCGATCTGGGAGGAATAGATGCATCAATCTGCATGCACAGGATTCATCTTGAGGAGGGAGCACTACCCTCCAGGGAAATGCAGAGGAAGTTAAATCCTCACATGCAGGAAGTGGTCCTCACGGAGATCATTAAATTACTAGATGCCGGGGTGATTTACCCCATCTCTGATTCTCACTGGGTGGAACCTATCCAAGTGGTGCCCAAGAAATCTGGCATAACAGTGATTAAGACTGAAACTGGAGAGTTGAGACCAGCCAGGGAGACCACTGGCTGGAGAGTGTGCATTGATTATAGGAAGCTCAACTCTAAGACCAGAAAGAACCATTTCCCTCTCCCCTTCATTGATCAAATTTTGGACAAATTAGCAGGAAAAGCTTTTTACTGTCTTCTTGGTGGGTACTCAGGGTACAACTAAATCCCTGTGCATCCTCAAGACCAAGAGAAAACCACCTTTACCTGCCCTTTTGACCCCTTTGCTTCTGAGAATTTAGGCTTTGTAATGCACCAGCCACTTTTCAGAGGTGTATGTATGCCATATTCTCTGGTATGATTGACAAGTTTTTGGAGATTTTTATGGATGATTTTTCTGTCTATGGGAACAGTTTCGGCCAGGGTCTACAACACCTCAGCCTAGTTTTGCAAATATGTGAGGAGACCAATCTAGTCTTAAGCTGGGAAAAGAGCCACTTCATGGTAACACAAGGCATTGTGTTGGGCCGTGTAGTCTCTAAAGAAGGGCTTGAGGTAGACAAGGCCAAAGTTGACCTCATTGCCAATTTGCCCCCTCCAAAAACAGTCAAACATATCAGATCTTTCCTTGGGCATGCAAAATTTTACAGGCGGTTCCTTAAGGACTTTAGCAAAATTGCTAAGCCATTGTGCCACCTGGTCTGCCAGGATGTGCCCTTCGACTTTTCTGCTGAATGCCTTAAGGCTTTTAAAACATTAAAAATATGCCTCACCTCTGCCCCTAGACTCCAAACACCAGGCTATACCCTGCCTTTTGAGCTGATGTGTGATGCATCAGACTTGGCAATAGGTGCTGTTTTGGGCCAAAGAAAGGATAAGCTGCCCGTGGTCATTGCTTATGTCAGCAAATCACTTGCTTAAGCTCAACAAAACTATACCACAACTGAGAAAGAGCTTCTGGTAGTGGTTTATGCTGTTGACAAATTTAGAGCCTATCTACTAGGATCTAAAACTATAATCTTCACTGACCATTCAGCATTGAAGTACCTATTGTCCAAGAAAGATGCTAAGCCTAGGCTGATTAGATGGATACTCCTGCTGCAGGAGTTTGACATCGAATTCAAGGACAAAAAGGGTGTGGAGAATGTGGTGGCTGACCACTTGTCCAGAATTCTCTTGGAGAAATGCCTCGATGGTCCTACAAATGATGCCTTCTCGGATGAGAAATTATTTGCCATCCAATCCTTGGTCCCTTGGTTTGCACACATTGTCAATTATCTAGTTATAGGAAAGATTCCTACCCACTAGACCAAAATGGACAAAGACCTGTTTTTCTCAAAGGTCAAATATTTTTTCGGGGAGGAACCTTGCCTATACAAGTACTGTGCAGACCAAAGCATCCGAAGATGTGTTCCCGAAAGTGATGTCCCCAGTATTCTGGCCATGTGCCATGAAAATGCCTGTGGAGGCCACTTTAGTGGGAGAAAAATAGCTGACAAGGTCCTGCAGTGTGGGTTTTACTGGCCTTCTTTATTCAAAGATGCATATACACACTGCAAGGCATGTGAGAGATATCAAAAATTAGGAGGGTTGTCCAAAAGAAATTCAATGCCTTTGCAGCCCATCCTTGTTGTAGAATTGTTTGATGTATGGGGTATAGACTTCATGGGCCCCTTTCCTCCATGTAATGGCTATCAGTTCATCTTAGTGGCATTGGGCTATGTTTTCAAATGGGTAGAAGCCATTGCCACAAGATCCAATGACAACCAGGTGGTCCTCAAATTTGTAAGGCAGCACATTTTCTCCAGATTTGGAACCCCTAGAGCTATCATTAGTGATGGGGGTAGCCATTTCTGTAACAAAAATTTTGAGAGCGTGCTCAAGAAATATGCTGTGACTCATAGGATTGCTACTCCCTACCACCCACAGACAAGTGGGCAAGTTGAAATTTTCAACAGGGAGATAAAGCACATCCTTGAGAAAACAGTAAGGACAGACAGGAGAGATTGGGCCGATAAATTGAATGACGCACTATGGGCTTATAGGACTGCCTATAAGACCCCCATCGGAATGTCCCCATTCAGACTAGTCTATGTCAAGGCTTGCCATCTCCCAGTAGAGTTAGAACACAAGGCCTATTGGGCCATTAAGAATTTAAATATGAACCTAACTTCTGCTGGTCATCACAGGTCATTGCAGCTGACTCAATTGGATGAGCTAAGGATGGATGCGTACACCAATGCCAGGATCTACAAGGAACAGTCTAAAGCTTTCTTTGACAAGGGCTTGCTGAGAAAAAGACTCATATCTGGTGGTAAGGTTTGGTTGTTCAACTCCAAACTAAAATTCTTTCCTGGAAAATTAAAATCCCGATGGGAAGGTCCCTATGTTGTATTAAATGTTTCCCCATCTGGTGCTGTGGAAGTCAAGGATCCCAAATCTGGGAGGACCTTCAAAGTGAATGGTCAGAGGCTTAACCCTTGTATCAAAAAACCTGCTGACCATATGAACACTATTCATTTTCATGAGACCCCTACATCTACCTGACCCACAGTTGTGTCCATGTTGTACTCTACTACTTTTATTTCTTCAATAATTTTTAGGAAATTGTAGTATTTATGGGGAGTCTGAATATGTTGAGCTTGATAGAGTTTATGTGGGATTGGTATGATTTCTTCTTCTTCTTCTGTGAATTGCTGATTTTCGAATTGAATGCATATTTCTTGAATATTTTTGATGAGTATGCTTTTCACTGTGCCTGTTTGGTACTAAACCCTCGCACATTCCAAATTGAGATTTGGGAAGCTCTCGCGCAATTCACATAGAACATTTATTTCGCTGTTGCGAGCTTCAACAAATGTTGTAGAATCTCTCGCGCACTTCAAGCTCCAACATCCATCATCGCGAGATTCAGTTATCTCATGATCCCCTTGCCCAGCTGCGCGAGTCAAATGCATTTGTCATTTCCCACGCTGATTGCTGGGACTTGTCTTTTCCCAACTCACTCTCAATTAATTGCGGCAACTTGGATGTTATTCCACCATTTCATCTTCCACCATCCTCGTCTTTAAATACTCAGGGAGCCCCTTTCATATTCATCTCATCATTTATCCTCTCACCCTAGCGGTCCTTCCCTAGTCCTAACAATGGCAGATGACAAGCCTAATGCGCTGCCTAACAAGTTTTACCCGATGTGGTTGGAACCGCCCCAACTGAAAGAGCCAGACCCCCTACAACCCCTCTGGGATGAATATGAGGAGGTTCAGCAGATCCTAGCTAAGGAGGAGGAGGAAAAGCTACAGCCACAGACGAAAAAGCAAAAGATAGAACCATCCCATGCCCCCTCCACTCAACCCCTTCCACCACCTTCTCACCCCCCCATCCTTTATCCCTCTCTCCTCCCTTCTTTCTTTTTGTAATTTTCTTTTTAGGCTTAATGAAATTTTCTTGTTTTGATTATTCTGTCCAGTTCTCTATTTTTGGTTGTTTTCTTTCTTGCTGTTTCCTTTTCTTTTTACCATCAATAAATCTGCTGCTCAGACACCTTTGAATCAGTGAGGACACTGCTCCTCATAGGTTTGGGGGTGTGGTAGGCGACACATGGAATGGAATAGTTAACCTAAGTGCAGCAGAGTCATGTGAGTAATATGGAAATGGATCTATGATCACTTAAGAATCATAGAAAATAAAAAATTAAAAATTTCTGCAAACTTTAGGCATTAGAAACTTTTAATTTTTCACATTTCCATGATGAGATCACCAAGGAAACTCACTTATATCAGCACTAAGTGAATCATTAGAGAGACAAAAAGGTGAGGACATACTTAAAAGTTCAAAGGAAGACCATAATCAGTGAGAATTGGGCCTATAAAACTTTTTTTTTTTTTTTTTTCTATTCTTTGAGGAATAACTAAGGCAATTTCTTCTGGTTCTAAGGACTGGCTGAGTCACTGTGCTCGCTGGAAGTTAGGCAACTTCAAGTTGAAACAACTGACAGCACTCATGATACTTAGGAAAGGATCAAGGCCGTCTCTTGGACAGTTTGAGCCAAAAAAGACCAACCCTAAAGCAACTGCCCTTGTCCATACCCCCTTTGAGCTTTAAATCCTGAATTTCTTTAAAATACACCTGAGTACTTGTACCTGAATCTATGAACCTAATTCAGTGTACCCTCACTCTGAGAATTCAGAAGGTAAAGGAGAAAGAGTTGAAGATGGACTAGCTACGGTCAACATTAGGTGAATGGAGAAGAAGTATCTCAAAATTCTGGTGGTATGGTAACTGAGAACATGGTAGCATTTCAGAAAAGCAAAAACAAAAATAAAAAGAAGAAAATTCCATAAAAAAGAAACAAAAATAATAATGAAGAGGAGTGAGAGAGTCAAGAGGATCTTTCTTCTGGAAAATCAAAATCAAGAAGAGAAACTGATCACTTCAAATCTGAAAATCTTAAAGAAGAAGAAAGGAGCTAAAATCAAGAAGGTGAAGTCATGAATCACCTCTTCCACCTACTGATTTCTCAATGTTGAACCCCTTTTCAACCTTCCATTCTTTTTAAGCCCGCTCCATAAGCCACATTCCAGCCCAGTTAAAAGCCCTTGTGATCCAAAGTTGAGCGAGTTGTCATTTAGAGATAAAGAGTTATCCAATCTATGGTGAGCATCTGTCAATGATGTCAGCACTTAAGAACTCTGCCTATGCTCATGCTTACAGACCCATTTGGGGGATGTAACTGCTCTTGAGCCTGAGAGAAAATGAACCCCTCAACAAGTCCCTTATGAGAGTATGCCCTGGAAAGTTTTGGGTCTGATCTTGAGTGCATTCTGTATGACCTATAACCTAATTTTTAATCTGATGAGCTCAGTGTTGGCACACACTTTTGCAGTTCTCTGTGGTTGTAAACTGATTGGAAATGTTGTGCATTCATGAGAAATTTATGCTGTTTAAATTACTGTGCAACAAATGGATTAAATTTCTTTTATGATTACTGATTTAAGAGTAAACTAAGTCTGCTCCTTGACTGCTCACTTGATGATATTGTACTTTTGATAACTGTTTCATTGAGAAGTTTGTGGGTGTCTTCACTGAAAACCCTCAGGAGACTTCACTCCTCCACTAGGGATCACCTAGGGGTTTAAAAGGCTTGGTACATATGCTAAATGTATCCGTGCTCCCTACGAAAGTGGTATTTAATTTTTATAATAAATTTAATGTAGCTTTGCTAAGGGACTAGCAAAGATTAGGTTTGGGGGTGTGTTAAGACCTGAAATGTACCACTTTTCACCCCTTAACTTAACCTTTGATTAGACCCTTAGCCATCGAATAAGTTCTTGTTAAGTGTTTTATGTAGGTAATAATCAGCAGTGAAATAAGGCCAGGAATCCTGCTAAGGAGCATGTTTTGGCCCCAGAAATCCCTCAGAAGGATGAACCCTGAATCCAAACCAGAAATGAGCCTCGCGTAGTCCAACTGAGCTTCCCAAGACTTTACAATAACTTCTCGCTCAATTGAGTAACTGAAGAGCTTCAGAAGCACAAACTCGCACAGCTCTCGTGAAGCTCAAGAGTAGAACACATCGCGCAGTCTCACACAGTTCAAAGCAGACCTCTCTCAACCCTGTGCAGTTCGCTCAGAACGGCTAAGGAGAGAGAGCTTTAGGCTCCTCGCACAGCTGTCGCGCAGTCGCCGCGGGATGCAACTATCAGAAGAGAACTCCTCGCACAGTTCTCGCGCCATTCAAGAAGAAAGCATCCTCGCGAAGGTAGAGCCATCCTCGTGAAGATCAATTAAGACATGGAACCTCGTATAGTTCAAAACTCATTAAAGCCTCATGAGGTAACTCGTGAAGTCCATTGAAGAAAAGTGATCGCGCAGTTCTCGCACTATTCAAATCCATCCTCGCGAAGATCGACCCAGCGAATGCGCAGCTACCTTGTGACTGCTTGAATTCCAATCCCGTGACATCTGAGGCTTTGATGTCTACTCAACCTCGTGAAGCGTAATCCAGCGAGAGCGCAATTCTCTACCATGCGACTGCCTGAAGAGCAAACCAAGGCAACCTCGCGACAGTTGAAGCTTCAATGTCAAACCATCCTCGCAAAGAGCAAGAGCTACCACGCGACAAGTTTGGGAAACAATAGCTACCTAGCGAAGCTCTGAACTTCAACTTCCAACGCTTCAGTAGAGGACTTTCTAGGAATTTCCAGCGATTAGGGCACGCACTCCCATGCTCAAATCTCTGTGCATGCGCCCCAAGGCATCTAAGGATCACTATTAGGCCACGTGGCTTCGTTAAAATTAGGGTTTCCTAATCCTAATGCGCTGCCACACCACTGCTATATAAACCCATACTTAGCTTAGGTTTAGACATCTTAGAATATCTCAGAACAGAGCTGGGAACACATCTCATCTCTTGGAGATTTGATCTGAGATCATTTTTTCTTTTCTTTTGTAGCTGTAAGTAGTTTTTCTTTTTCTTTTTCCTTCTCGCTATAGTCCAACACTTGCTGGCTATGTCTTTGTATGCATTTTGAACTAGTTTAATGGAAATTTGTAATAGGGTTTTTACATTATGGGATTTATGTTTGATTGTGAGATGCTCTGTGCAAGGCTGCTGCCTTGTGATCTGCCATTGCTTTGGCTGTGATTCAAAGCAATGAAGGATTGATTCTAAAGGCCACTCAGATATAGGTGACCTATGTATCTGGGCTATCATGGTCCTATACAGCCTTAGCCCCACCACAGGACCCACTAGATCTGAAATCCCCATGGGAGCTTGAGCTGGTAGCCTCGTGACCATGGTGGTGGCAGCGATATTCTTGTTTTGTCTTGGGCTCCGTGAGGAGGATAGCCTTTGGGATAGTCTGTGGCCATTCAAGTGGGCAGGTTATAGCCTTAGGGTGATTCTAATCCATCGATCCAAGATGGATCCTTCTTCTCTGCATCAGAGCTTGTATTAGCCTGGTGGGAGATTGTACAGAGGTAAACTCCCCTATATTTGTACAAATCCGCTATCAGATGTTAGATCTAATCTGGTTATAGAGATTGTAGGCTTGTGACTGGACCATTATAGCCTCACTCAAGCAATGGACAGCTAGATCGAAGGTTGTACTCAATCTCTTGCTGGTTCTATGTGTCTGGGCTATCATGGTCCTATATAGCCTTGGCCCCACACATAAAGCTTTAGAGGTTGAGGTTCCCTATGGATTCTTGAGCTGGTAGCCTAGATGAAATAGTGCCTACAATGATTAACTTGCTTTTACCCATCTCTGGATTGTGGTTCCCCTATGGGATAGTCTGTGACCATTTAGGTGGACAGGTTATGACCTTAAGGGACTGGATCATGGAACAGAGATGGGTTGAATTCTTTCTCCTCAGTGGTGATAATGTAGCCATTAGACAGGATTTCTATAACATCAGATCTGAATCTGAGTTACAAAACTCCTCTGATCTAGGCTCAATAACATACTTCTCACCCTTTTAGATTTATTTTCCACACTCCATCCATCCTCTCAACCCTTTCTGTAGTTTAGACATTAGGCTACCTTAGGATCTGTAAACTAAGTGACCTTAAACTCCCTTCCCTTAAGGACTGCCAGATCTATAGTCCGATCTGGAGGGACTACTAGAGATGGCTCCCTTGGAGCTGTAGATCATCTTTCCCTGTGGGACAAACTCTTACTTATCAAAACTTGCCACAATGGACCCTGTATCTTGCAGGTCTAGGACTTCTCAGTCGTGCTGATTTCATCCCCTGTTTTATTTTGATTTTTAATTTCTTTTCCCACAAACAAACAAAGAAAGCACAGCTGGGGGAGCAACATTGTCCACTAGCCTACCACTTCTCAAAGTTGTAACAGATTTAGCTTCCTCATAAGTGGAGGAAACTTCACTCACTACAACCTGTCTTCATGGATTGTCCTATGGTTGGCTAGGCAGCCTCCCTCCTTCTCTTCTAGTCAAAGCATCAGACAGCTGACCGAGATGGTCTTCTATTTTTTTGATGCTTTGGCTGTGAGAGTGCATAGTTTGAGTTAGGGGGCCCAAATTCTGTTGTGGCAAGAACTTGTTCGTCAAAAGAAGGTGCTCTCATTGCTGTAGGAGGTGCATGCATCAGTTGGGCCATGGGTTCACGTCTGAGGCCTAGGGATATAACTTTCTCAATAAGGCTGAGCATTTCTATAGGGAAGCTGTTGCTGGGGTTGCTGCTACTGGCTGGGGTATGCATCTTGTATCCACCTTAGATTGGGATGGTACCTTCATTGATACCCAACAGCAGGTTGCTGCCCATAAGACTGAGTTGCAGCCACATGCTCTTTATAAAATCAAGAAACTGGCCAGCAGAAAGACATTCTTCAAGGGGGTGAGCAGGGGGCTGACATATGACACATGCCTCCTCCACGCTTGTAGCCATAGGTGACGGCATTGCTCCCATCAGCCTGTCAAATTTTAGGGCTAGGCTGTCCACTTTTCTCTCCAAATCACTTGGCACACTCACTTCATATAACTTCCCTCCTGAAGTATTCTCCTTCCCCAACCTAGGAGGCTCTAGATCTCTAGCCAAGGATTCCCTTTACATAGAGTTCTCACTAATGATATTAAAGAGCTCCCATGCCTCCTTAGCAATTTTATAGAGGTAGGTGGCACCATAGGAAGCATCTACCATATCCCTGCTCTTAGAATCCATTCCCTGAAAAAAGCATTGAACCAATTACCCTTCAGGGATTTGATGGTGGGGGCATTTCTTTAGGAGTTATTCAATCTCTCCCAAGCTTGGTGAAAATCTTCAGTTGGATCTTGGGCAAATGAGATGATGCCCTTCCTCAACTGGCTGGTTTTTTACATAGGGAGGAATTCGGCCAAGAACTAACATTGTAGATCACTCTAGGACTGAATGTTGTTGGGTGGAAGGATTGACAACCAGGTCCTGGCTCTATCCTTTAATGAAAATGGAAAGAGTCTCATCCTGGTGGCCTCCTCTCCCAAACCTGTGATATTAAATATAGTGCATAGTCCCAAGAATTCATCAATGTGCTTGTAGGGGTTTTCTTTAGTTAGGCCATGAAATGAGGATAGCATTTGAATTATGAAAGATTTTATCTCATAGTTTCCTTGAGCAGTTGGGAATTGAATGCAGAAGGGGGAATTATAAACCCCTGGTGCATTAAATTCCTTGAGAGTTCTAGGCTGTTGTTGCTCACCCATTTCTATAGAGTCAATTGCAACAGATGTGGGTGTAGTTGGTCAGGATCTGAGAAGTCTTTCAACCTCTGGATTTAGTGGAATAATCTGTGGTTGGAGAGTTCTCCTACCAAACATACAATACTCAGATTCTGAATGCAGAATAGATTCTCAACACAACAAGTAGAATAAACCAGACTTTCCAATTACTCTAACAAAAATATCAATAGATCTAAAAAATAACAGGGGAGTAGAGGGATGCAAACTACAGAGCAGTCTCCAGCACAGTTCTCCTCTTCACTGGCAGCCTTAAATCGGATGAAATGCACATAAAATATTGAAAAACAACAAGACTTACAAATGCAGTTAGTAAAATTAAACAAACAACTACAAAAACTTGGATCTACCAATTTCTAAATAGACCTCCCCGGTAGCAGCGCTAAAAACTTGTTGGGAGTGCTTGCCTTCCTGTTAAGGTATTTTAAGTGCTTGCTACTTACTTTATTGGAGACAATGATAAGAATGGGGTTAGTGAAAATCAAAGGTCGATTGAAGTGCTGCAAACCTAAAAATGCATAGTCCTGCAAGATACAAGGCCTATTGTAGCAAGTTTTAATAAGAGTTTGTCCTACAGGGAAAGTTGATCTAAAGCTCCAAGGGAGCTATCTTTAGTAGGCCCTCCAGATCTGGCAATCCTAAATGGAAGGGGATTTAAGTTCACTATTGTCTAAATCCTAAGGTAACCTAATGCCTAAACTATAGAAAGGGTTTAGAAGAATGATGGAGTGTGAGAAAATAAATATAAAAGGGTGAGAAGTAAGCTATTAGGTATAGATCTAATGGGTCTTATAACTCAGACTCAGATCTACTGCTATAGAAATCCTGTCCAATGGCTACTTATCACCAAAGAGGAGAAAGGATCCAACTCACAACTGTGTCATGATCCAATCCCTTATGGCTATAACCTGTCCACTTAAATGGTCACAGACTATCCAATAGGGGAACCACAATCAACAAATGGGTCAGAACAAGTATATCATTGTAGGCACTACTTCTTCCAGGCTACTAGCTCAAGAATCTGTAGGAACCTCAACCTCCAAAGTTCTGTGTGTGGGGCTAGGCCTGCAATGTGCACTAGCCTGGACACACAGAACCAGCGAGAGTTTGAGTACTACCTTTTAAGCTTAGCTGTTCACTGCTTTAAAAAGACAGCAGTGATCAAATTACAAGCCTACAATCTCTACAGCCAGATCAGATCTGCCATCTGATGGTGGGTCTATACAAATCTGAGAGTCTGTCTCTCACAAGGCTACAAGCACAAGTGCAGAGAAGAAGGATCTGTCTTAGATCTGTGGATTGGCCTCACCCTAGGGCTATAATCTGTCCACTTAATTGGTCACAGACTATCCACAGAGGCTATCCTCCTCACAGAAGTCTAAGATAGAATAAGAACATTGCTGCCGCCACCATATTCACAAGGCTACCAGCTCAAGCTCCCATGGGGATTCAAATTTAGTGGATCCTATGGTGGGGCTAGGCCTGCAATGTGCCTAACCTGGACACACAGGTCACTTGGATCTAAATAAAACCTTAAAAACAATCCTCCATTACTTATAATACAACTTAGTAATGGAGGACCTCAAGGTAGCAGCCTTGTATAGAACAACTCACAAAACACCAATCCCATACATGCATAAAATCCTATTATAAAACTCTATTAAATCTATTCCAAATAGACATACAAAGACATAGCCAGCAAGTGCTGGACTATAGAGAGAAGAAAAAGGGAAAAAGAAACTGCCTAAACCCAAACCTTAGCCTACTACAATTCTACAGTTGGTTTTCAGAAGAAGGAGAACAGATGACTAGTCTGCCAAACCTAAACTAGGCTTTAGGCTTATATAGCAGTCAGCTCTCTATGAATTAGGGTTAGAAAAATCCTAATTTATCAAATGCTATCATGACCCATTTTTGTTCCTTGGATGCCTCGGGGCATGTGCACAAAGATTGGAGCATTGGAGTGCGTGCCCTAGTTGCTGAAAGTTCCCAGATTGCCCCTACAAAAGTGGGGGAGAAGTTAAGAACCCGAGCCTCGCTAGGTAGAAAGGATTTCTAAGTCTTATCGCGTGATAGAATTGGCGTCGCATGGTTGATTTGACTTGAGGCTCTTGCAATCGCAAGATTGGTAATTTGGTCATCGCGGGGATGCTCTGGTCGTCGCAGGATTGCTCTTTCCATTTGAATGGTGCGGGGATTGCACGCGCGGCTCGTTCCTTGATGAATCCCATGACGATCCTCGTGAAGAAACAATGTGCATGGGCTTCTAGATCGCGCGAGCAGTTCCTTGAAAGTTTGTATCCTGCGGAAATTAACGGCTCCTCTCTCCTTAGTGAATCACGCGAAGATTAACGGCTCCTCTTTTGAGCTGCACGAGACTGTGCGAGTGCTTCGCTAGCGCTTATGACTGAGCCTCGTGCGAACCATGCAAAGTCTGCTTTTCAATTCCTTCTGTCATCAAACCTCACGAAGATTGTGCGACCAGTTGGTGTGCTCCCTTCAGAAGCCTGCGACAACTGCGTGAAGCATTCTTTCTGGTTCAATTAAGCTCTGCAACATCTACGCGAGGCATTCTTCTTGACTTATTTCTGCTTTATTGTGCCTATGCTACAGCAATTCTCTATCTTGGTTCAACCTTCTTTCTTCTTAGGGACTTCTGGGGCAACAATAGGCTTCATGGCACGGTTAGGGGCTTATTTGTAGCTTCTGCTTATTACCTATAAAATTGTCTTAACAATCATTTATTAAATAACTAAGGGTCTAACAGAGATTAAGTTAAGGGGTGAAAAGTGGTACTTTTCAGGTCTTAACACACCCCCAAACCTAATCTTTGCTAGTCCCTTAGCAAAGCTTTAACTAATTAAATGCCACTTTCGTAGGGATCACGGGTACATTTAGCATATGTACCAAGCCTTTTAAACCCCTAGGTGTCCCTAGTGGAGGAGTGAAGTCTCTTGAGGGTTTTCAGTGAAGATACCCACCAACTTCACCATTAGAATAGTTAAGTATAGTGCAGTTAATGACAACACAAATGTCAATGTATAAAGCTTCATTCCACACCCATTCTTTAACACTTAGAGGGAACTGCAGCAGTAATGTAGGCCATTTAAAACTCAAAAATTAGCATGTGTTTGGATCACCACCATTCGTTTATTATTAGAAATTCAATGTGTAAAAATTAGTACCTAGCTTGCCTTTAATTCAAAATTCAAGTTGGATACAACCCCAATGAGGTTAGAATGCAAACCCAATTCTCACCAGGGCTATCTCTCAACATTGACAATCTGAGGGTGTTCACATTTAAAACAACTATAGAGCAGTTACAAACCCCAAATGGGCCTGCAAGCATGAGCATAGGCAAAGCTTCTAATTTCTGACATCCTCATGACTTTTCACCATAGATTGGACAACTCCTCATCTCCACATGACAGCCCATTTTACTTTGGATTGACAAGGTCTTTTTAATGGGTTGTAATGTGGTGAAAAGATGGTGAGTAAGGGAATGTCCACAGGGAGGTTAGTTTAAAAATATGATAAATCTCCAAATCTATGGTAGATCTGGCACCCTAACTAATGCTAAGTTAATTAAAAGACAGGGGAGAGGTTTAAAATGGATTGTCACTTAAGCTAAGTTGAAATAAAATAAAGGCTATCATAGATCGAGTTTGGAAACTTAGATCTTGCAGGGGAAAAGAGTAAAAAGCAGAAATGGAGAAGAGTAGCTTGGAGAATGGTCACACAGAAATTAGGCTCGATTAATCATGCCACAGAGGTGCATAGTACACAATTCCCTCAACTGGCTCTATGTACAGCTGCAGGGCAGAAGGCTCTACTCTAAATCACAGGACCCACCTGGTCTTAAGGCTATGATCTGTCCACTTGAATGGTCATGCATCATCTCAGACTTTATCGGATCCATGGATTTGCTGCAGATGAATCCCATTGGAGCCTGAACTTTGACTAACCTTAAGGTTATGATCTGTCCACTTTAATGGTCACAGACCATCCTAGAGATCTCCTCAAAAGCTAAAGCATCAATTAGAACAATTAAAACCACTATAGATGCTCCAATTCCAAGATCACAGAGTCAGGGAATTACAGGAGAATCAGATCCAGGGAGATTGGATAGCATCCAAGAGGCCTACCAGTTAAGTGGATGAGCTCATTTACAGACTCCTCTACACAAATCTGATCGATCACCAAATGAAACCAACGGAACTTTAGATCTAATTAAAGCATTAACAACAGCATTTACATTGCAATCAAAATCACTCTACAATGGTAATACTCTCAGATCTATAGTCTGTGCAGCTGGGAACCCACAATAGCACTCTTAACCTTACCCAATTACAGATCTAACCTTTCTCCTCGCTACTCCAATGAAATTAGCCAACCATTGTTGGGCTAAAGGAGGGAAAATAGACTTTCTCTGCAAGCTCTAATCTCCAGAATTTTACTTAGATCTCGATCTCCCCCCCAATTGCAATTGGGGGTCTATATATATGGCTTTCTCCTCTATTTTTCCTACCAAAAATCCCTTCTAGAAGGTCCTTAGAGTTTGTTAGAGTTCTATTAGAGCACATGGGTCGGTTAGGATTTCCTAGGGCATCTTTTGAAACCATCATGTCGGTCACCAAATGCCTCGAGTTGCGTGCAGCAGGTCATCAAGTCATAGCATGTGCATAGTTGAATTTCTGAGAAGTTCTGCACACAATTTTGACAGCTTCAGGAGGCTTTTGACAAGTTGGAATGGAGCTTTTTGGTCCTTTCGTTAGGTTCTTAAATCTCTTCAACAGGCTCCGATAGGATGAGCCTTCTCTTAGAGCATCAGTGTTCTCAACCCTTGGCCTGGAGCATTGGACATGTTGGAGAAGCTTTTCGACAGGTTGGAGAACCATTTCGACAGGTTCCATTCTGTATGTCATCATTTCGATAGGGTTGCTCTCCCTCCTATCGAAAGGCTCAAGCACCCTTCAATAGGATTTGTTCTAGCGTCTCCATCTCGATAGGCTCAGGAAACCATTCGATAGGTTCCTTTTACATCTTATGCAGGTTTTTGATAGGATGGTTTCTTCCTTTCTTTCAGCTGTTCGACAGGTTCTTGGATCCTATCGAACCCCTTAATCCACACGAATCCATCTTTCTTCAGCCTTCAGATCCTATCGAAACCTTTTCAACTGCACGAATTCCTCCTTTCTTTACTTTTAACACCTATCAAAGTCTTCAGGTGACCTCTCGATAGGATATTTTCAGCTTGTTTTCACTTCCTTTGCCTTGCCCTACTGTAGCCACGTGCTCCATGGGTTCAGTGATGTGCTACCCTCTAGTGTGTTACTGTTGGGTTTGTCCTGTGCTGAGAGATGGCCCCTGTTTGGGCATTCTTGAGTGGTTTTTTTCCTTAGTGTTCTCTTTTATTGTTGTCTACAAAATGCACTCGACAGATGCTTATTAGAGTGCTCACTGGTCTATCAATGGTGAGGTTAAAGGATAAAAAGTGGCATTTTTCACCACTTAACATCAATCACAATCCTTCAGTACTTGGTTGCTTACAAAAGTTAAATTCTACACTATATCTTAGTCCTCTAGAATTTGGGCATCAATCAAAAACTAGATTTCCTCAACACAGATTTTTACTAATCAACAATCTTCCCGAAATTTGGGACTCAAGAAAACTGAAGACGGAAAATATGAACCGTTACACTAATCTACAAATTCAAGACTTTAGTCGTCAATTAAATTCAATAATTCTTAAATGTTTATAAAGCAGCAAATGAAAGTAGTAAATCTAAACTACAAAGCAAAAAAGAAGATCTTTCATCCTTCACTCACAGGCATCAATTGCTTCTGAGAAATTACGGATGCTCTAATCTAATCTTCCATCTCCCAATCATATTCGTCAATTGCTCTCGACAAACCTTGGATATCTAAACTACTCTAAACTATGGTGATCAGAAGAAAACCCAACCTCAATCATCAATTGATGTTGAGAGTTCCTTCGATAAGTTTTCTCCTAAGCTGAGCCCTCTTATTTACAGATCATAAGTGGTCGGTTTAGATTATTCAAATTCAAATAAAAGAAAGATTCCTAATAAAACTAAACTTTTGATCTTATCTTCCTCACTTTGGATGGTAGATGTGTACAGGGCTTGTTCCTATTTTACAGCGGCAAAGATCTTTAGGATTCATTCACCAATCTTTTTAGATCTGTGGGTTGCCCGGCTTCTAATTTATGTGATCTTATAATTTTGTACATTTCGATGCATATCTTCACGTGATCAGTAGTAGCGAGTTTTAATTCGTACAATCGTTAATTATGACTGCTTGTATTTCTGTATAGTTCTCTGCTCTTTCGAACGGTTGTAACATGCTTTGGTTCCTTAGTCCTAAGCTCCTTTCGTGAGTTCGTTCTTGATTTATGAAAGGTCTTAAACTCTCTTCCTTCAGCTTTTAGACTAGTTTTCAATATGATTGGTCAAATCTGCATACGATCGTGATTCTTACTGCATTTTTAGTTCATTTTGGCAAAGATTATCACATTAGCTCTATTCTGCTATCTGTTCTAAATATCTGCACATCATCATCTCATTAGTAGCAAACTGTGCTCTATCATCACTAAGTTAAGGGTGATAAAATGGTAAATTATGTGACTGATAACATACTATACACGCATGACCAAAAAAATAAAAAAATAAGGCCTGCGTGCATAGTGTGCACACATGTCCAAAAAATGAAAAAATAAAAATAAATTAGAAAAAAGAAAGAGAAAAAAGCTTGTTTTGGAGACCTATGTTGACCCTGTTTCGTTTGAGGGCATGCCTTACTTACAAACATCATTTTTTACCATTACATATAGCACCCCAGATCACAATCTGGGGCAATTTTGCCATCTAACTTGTCTGCTTTCTTTTCAGGTACCATTTTTCAACGAATGAAAATAATACATAATTCTTGGCCACGCCTAACCTCGGACCTTCCCCACATTGGCCAAAACATGTGGCCCATCGTGTAGAAGAGTATAAGCCATAAATCTTGTTCACACCATCTAACCTCTTTTTCATTTTTCGTAGGCAAGTATATCACATCCAAGAAGGAAGGTAATAAAAGGAAAGGAAAATTAAAGACGTTCACTAAAATTTTCCAAAGTCAAAAGGCGCCAGTCCGTCGAGATTTGTTTATTACAATAAACCATCCAAAAATAAACATTTTTTCAAAAGTTCCAGACAAAGAAAGGAAAATTGGTGGACCCAGGTCATCCTCAAGTCTCACTCCTTCGTCGTCATTGTGTCCTCGGATAAGTCATAGAGTCTGCATCTCTAATACGAGACCACATCTGAGACAATCACCTGCGCATTGAGCGCAACTCCCTCTCATGAACCTCCTTAAAATATCACCCAAAAGAGTGAGACAAGGGAGATAAGGGCCGATCAAATGCAAAAGAAAAATGCAACCGGTGACATGCTTACCATCTCAACCTACACTAGAAAGCAAGGTAAAGAGAGGGTGTTTAGGTGTCACAAAAATAAAGTAAAACTAAAAACATAAATTAAACTAGATTTAAAGAAAGGGGAAAGAAGAGAGTGTGGATGGAGTGGTAAAATAATATGAAAAGACAGAGAAGTAAGCAGCTGTGGGATAATCTTCACTGCAACTCAGATCAAGAATTAGATCTGTAGCATTCCTTAACTTAGCTACAAACACAAGTGCAAGGTAGAAGAATCCAACTCAACCCTATAATTTGGACTACTCTTAAGACTATAATCTGTCCACTTAAATGGTCACAAATTATCCTAGGAAGTGGTCCAATCACTGGTCCTAAGGTTAGAATATAAAAACTATTGCAAACACTATGCTTGTAAGGCTACAAGCTCTTACAACCATAAGATCAAATAGTCCATGAAAACCTATTGAGAACCACTAAATCTTACTGATTGAATGGGACATTAGAATCAGTTAGTCATTGCTACAAATAGGCTAGCAATGACCAAGCTCTAGAGTCTGCAATCTGTGCAAAAATATCAGATTTATTCACTGAAAATGGACTTGTAAAATAGAGGAGTTGGATCTGTAACAATCCCTCCTTTGGCTACAAGCACAAAGGCCGGTAAAATGAATCCAGCTGCCCCATGATCCAAACTCATACTAAGGCTATGATCTGTCCACTTGAATTGTCACAGATCATCCTAGAGATGAGGTCCAGCCATGGGGTCGAATCTGGAACGATAAATCCACTGCTGCCACCATGTGTGTATGGCTACAAGCACATACACCCATAGGAGCATCAAATCCATATAGATCTATGCAAAAACACAAGGAAAATACCGATTTAATGAACTTTGAAAGTAGCATTTCATTGAGAACAAAGGACTTACATTGATAAGCCCTGAAGGCAGCAGTCTTTGTAAGAAATCCCAAACTCTCTTCACAATGCTCATACAAAACTATATTGCAGATCTAAATTATACCTAGCCGCTACATAAAATTAATTCAGCATGGATGCTGAGCTAAGGAGGGAAGAAAGGAAATAAAACCTAACCCTAAAAAGATAAAAACCTAAAGGTGGTCTCAGGCTAATCCTGGATAATTTTACAAGAGAGCAGAAGTTCTATTTATACAATCCATAAGACAGTTGTGTGCAATAGCCAATCAGATTTGAGTAAAAATAACTACTCTTGGAGCTGGTGTCGTGGCCTACTTTCAGCCAAGGGTTTGCTTTGAGGACTGTATGATAGCTAAGCACATTGGGAGGTGTGCCCTAGCGGTTGTGGATTCCCCAAAAGTTACCTTGGAGTGTTGAATATGGCTATGGAATGGAACCCGTGGCTCGACAGGTTGAGGCTTTAGAAATCCAATCTCGAGAGGTTCAAGCAACTACTCGTGGGGTTCACTTCACCAACATACAAAGCTCGTGGAGTTACTCTCTTCAGCACTGAACCATTCATGGGGTTCAATTCCAGCACAAAACCACTAGTGGGGTTCAATTCCAGCAACATACACAACTCGACAGGTTCAGTTTTGAGCTTCAGCAGAACTCGACAGGTTGAAGAACTGCTCGAGTTCTTCAGATCCTTCAGCAAACCACTCGAGAGGTTCACTCAACTACTCGAGTGGATCATTCTTTACACATGCACAACTCGAGTTGTTAGTCTTTAGGGATCAGAACTGCTGGAGTGCTCTCCATTATTGCATCTACTCGAGATCTCCAACAGCTCCACAATTCAAAGCCCGAGAGGTCCAACACAACTGCGCGGGTGGATCCTTTCAACTGTTTGAGTTCATGCTTTGCATGAGTGTTTATGTTCAAGCATGCAGGGAGCTAACCGATAGGTGTAATGTGAAACACTTCTGAGATGCTCGAGTGCTTTGTGTAGAGCACTTTGAAGTGCTCACATGTCTGTGCTTGAACTTGAACTGCTCGAGATGTGTGGTAGGACTTGTGCAAGAGGCTTGCATCTTCAGGTTGTAGTAGCCATCGGCTCTAAAGGTTCAAGGCAAGTGCTCGATTTTCTACAATGCACAACAGTAATGTTGTTTTGGGTTTCTGTATTATAGCTGCTTGAGTTTTCTAAATCTTCAAATCTGCCATTGCTCTCAACTGTTTTATCCGACACACACTGTTGCATTGCTTCAGCCGCTAGTTTCAATTATAGGCTGCTACACAGTAGCACTACTGCTCCAACTATGTGGCTTGAATGTATGAAGCAGAAGCAGCAGCAGCTTGATTTTCTGGCTTTTATAGACTGATGGAGTTGCTTTCATGGTTTAATATTCATTGAGCTCTCAGCCTTGCCACTTGACATGCTGTTCTATCTAATCCACTGCAGCAGCATTCCATACTTTGGCACCACCTCTCACCCTCAATAGGCCTTCTAGGACCTAGAAGCATGCTAAATAGCCCCAATGGTGGGAACCAGCATGGTGCATTCAATGTAACTCCATAAGTTCTAAAATCTTGACTAAAAATTCTTTCTTCTTGGCTTGAAAAGTATGGATTGTAGAACTAAGCTATAAATTCATGCTATCTATAAAAACATACTTAAAACACATTATTAACCAACTCAAAGGTCCATCAAAAGCTAGGTTAGGAGGTGAAAAGTGGTAAATTTAAGAGATTAACACACTCCCAAACCTAATCTTTGCTAGTCCTCGAGAAAAGGAAAAATTAAAATAATTATTCAAAATAGTAAATGCCACTTTCGTAGGGAGCACAATGCATTTAGCATATGCGTCAAGTCCTTTAAACTCCTAGGTGATCCCTATTGGAGGAGTGAAGTCTCCTGAGGGTATTCAGTGAAGATACCCACAAACTTGACCATTAAAATAGTTAAGTAGAGTTCAGCCAATGACAAAACAAATTTTAATAAAGAAAGCATCATTCCACACCCATTCTTTAAAAATAAGAGAAAATAACAGTAGTAATGCAAACAATTTAAAACTAAAATTAGCAGTTGTTTACATCACCACCAATCAATTCACATCAGGAATATACTATGCACAAATCAGTACTAAGCTTTCCTTTAATTCAAAAATCAGGTGTAGATACTACCCCAATAAAGTTAAAATTCAAACCCAATCCTTATTAGGGCAATCACTCAACAATGGAAATCCAAGGGCATTCACATTCACATTAGCTAAAGAGCAGTTACAGTCCTCAAATAGGGTAGCAAGCATGAGCATAGGCATTGCATCTAAGTTCTGACATCCTCAAGTACTTCCACCATAGATTAGACATCTCCTCATCTCTATATGACAACTCATTTCACTTTGGATCAACAAGGTCTTTTCAATGGATTGTAATGTAGCTTGTGCGTAAGGTTTAAAAGGAGTAAAATAGGTTTAATGGATTAAAAATTGAGAAATCGGCAAGGGAAGGAGGTGATTCATGACTTCACAACCTTCATTAAAGTTCAGCGTCATCTTCCAACAGGTTTTTCAGATCTGAAATGGCCACTTCTTCTCTTCTTTTCAATTTTCAAATGAAATAATTCACTATACCTCTCTGTCTTTTTCTTTTATATTCTTTTATATTTTTATTTTTTTCATGATGGCTGCCACACATATACAACTGCTACACAGCTGCTTATAGCTTTCTTTTCTTCTTCTGTCATTTCCACCAAGTGTTTAACGCAACCCTTCTACCTTCAACTGCTTCTCCTTTATCTTATGCAACATCGGAATGGGGGTAAGGTCGAATCATGTCATGAAGTTTAGGTTCAAATGTTTGTTGAAGAAAATTTTGATTTAAAGGCTCAAAGAGTGTATGCAAGGGTTGTTCAATGGGTAGGACTTTTTAGCTCAAACTGCCTAAATGAAGGCCTTAGATCATCTCTTTAGTGTCATGAGTGCTCCCCATCAGTTTAAATTTGGGGAACCTAATCTTTAGTGAAAATGTGTTGAGTCAATCATTCCTTAGAGTTGAAAAAATTGCCAAAACACTCTTCAAAATATTTTTTTTTGTTTCGGCCTAAATCTCACTAGTTATGGTCCTCATTTTGACTCATGGGGTGTATTTTCACCTTTTTCTCTCCTCTCTAGTTCATTAAGTACTAATTGAAAAAAAATTCTTGATCTTAGCTTCATGGAGGTGCTAATTTTTCAAAGATTTTCTATTTTAAATGTCTGTAATTTTTTTTTTTAAATTTCCTGTTTCTCATGATTTGGTGGGAATTGACTTTATTTCTCTTAATTCAACTCACATTGATGCACTAAAATTAACTATCATATTGGCCAGCCACCCTACCATACTCCCAAACCTAATATAAACGGTGTCCTCACTGTTCCAAGAGACATGTATAGGGGCAGAAGGTTTTTAAGGAAAAACAAAAGATAGCAGCCAATTAAGAGAAAACTAACTAAAAACTGTAGAATATTTTACTAAGAAAAAGAAAAAGAGAATATATACAAGCATGAGAACTAAGATAACAAAACATCTACAAAAACTTCTAAACCAGAAAACTACAAAAAACTATATTTACACCTACTTAAAACATTAACTAAACTAAAAACAACAGTTATGCTAAAAACTAAAAGTATATCTAATTAAAAAGAACAACTACAAAACAACAATTAAACTATACAATGAACTATGATACACAAGTTGAGATCCAATATCAGGTGGAAAGTCTTGAACATGAATGATTTTAGAGGCTCCACCGTATTTTCAAGACAGAATATGAGCCTCTACTCATTAACCTTCATGAATCTTCCCAAAATTAAGGCCCAGGACCTCCACAATTCGGATGGGGGTATATGTATGACAAAAAATTAAGAGAACCCATCTGGAACTCAACTAAACTAGAAAGAACTGTAATATAAAAATGAAAAGCCATTCCTTTACAATTGCATCAAACATGAGATCTTCCAGCTCAGCAGTTGCAGTAGCTTGAGAAAAGCTGGGAGCAGCTCCAGCTGCACTGCAGGTGGACAGTTAATTAAAAGGCAACAAAGGTGCGTTCGATGGCTATGGGAAGGGCAACTGGGTAGGTGTCCAAGTGGACTGCTATACTAGCCCCACTGAGAAGCCCAAGATGAATACTTTTTCAGCACATAGGTGGGGGCCTCCTAAGTCCATATTTCAACAAATTCATGAAATACCTTACCCTAGCCCAGCAGATTGGGTGAGGTGGCTTCCGCCATCTACACAAAAAGAGCAACTGAAAAACAATCCACATTTCCTCCATTTAACTTTCCCCTTGGAAAAAGGAGAATTTTCTTAAAAATCAGGAGGAAATTGTGGAGGAGCTACTGCTGGTCCTCATCTGCAGTCATATTTTTCTAAAAAAAATTATTTTTAATTTTTTTTTTTAATCTTTTATATTTATTTTCTAAGACTGCAGCTGTAATTTCAACAAACACTACAAAGACACATAAAGATCTAAAACAGAAAATAAAAAAAATGCAAAAATCACACAAAAATTACAACTGACATTTATTCAAACACTATATCTATATAAAATATAAAAACTAAACTCAGATTATTATATTTAGATCAAAACGCCTCGGCAGCGGCGCTAAAAGCTTGGTATAATTGCTTGTGCTTTTATTTTATTAAAAAGTGTGATGGTAAAAATATGACACAAAAACAAAAAATTAGAAAGGGAAGTGAAATGGAGTGAAATAGCACAAAACAACAATCTATACCTAGCCTGCAAGATACTAGTTTGTTGAAGCAAATTTCAATAACTAAGTGTTTGCCCCATGGAGAGTGATGATATAAAAACCTAAAGGCATATAATAAACTCTAGATCTAACTACAGATCTAGCAACTCTAAGCCTACAGTAGAAAGCGAGGTAATGAGAGGGTGTTTAGGTGTCATAAAACTAAAGTAAAACTAATAACATGAATTAAACTAGATCTAAAGAAAGGGGAAAGAAGAGAGTGTGGATGGAGTGGTAAAATAACATGAAAAGATAGAGTAGTAGGCAGTTGTGGGATAATCTTTACTACAACTCAGATCAAGAATTAGATCTGCAGCATTCCTTAACTTGGCTACAAGCACAAGTGCAAGGTAGAAGAATCCAACTCAACCCTATAATTTGGACTGCTCATAAGGCTATAATCTGTCCACTTAAATTGTCACAAATAATCCTAGGGAGGTGATCCAATCACAGGTGCTAAGGTTAGAATATAAAAAGTACTGCATATACTATGCTTGTAAGGCTACAGGCTCTTACAACCATAGGATCAAACAGTCCATTAAAACCTAGTGAGAACTACCAGATCTCACAGATTGAATGAGACATTAGAGTCAGCTGGTCATTGCTACAAAAAGGCCTGAAATGACCAAGCTCTCAAGTCTGCAATCTATGCAAAAATCTTAGATCTACTAACTGAAAATGGTCTTGTAAAACAGAGGAGGAGCTAGATATGCAAAAATCCCTCCTTTGGCTACAAGCACAAAGGCTGGGAAAAGAATCAAATAGCCCAGTGATCCGGACACATCCTAAGGCTATGATCAGTCCGCTTGAATGGTCACAGATCATCCTAGAGATGTGGTCCAACAATTGGGTCGAATCTGGAATGATAAACCCACTGCTGCCACCATGAGTGTATGGCTACAAGCATATACACCCATAGGAGCATCAAATCCATATAGAACTGTGTGAAAACACGGGGAAAATACAGATTTAATAAACTTTAAAAATAGTATTTCATTGAGAACAAAGGACTTACAATGATCTGCCCTCAAGGTAGCAGTCCGTGCAAGAAATCCCAAACTCTACTCACAATGCTCATACAAAACTATATTGCAGATCTTAATTATACCTAGCCGCTACATAGAATTAACTCAGCATGGATGTTGAGCTAAGGAGGGAAGAGAATAAAACCTAACCCTAAAAAGATAAAAACCTCAAGGTGGTCTCAAGCTAATCCAGGATAATTTTACAAGTCAGCAGAAGTTCTACTTATACAATCCATAAGACAGTTATGTGAAATAGCCAATCCGATTTGAGCAAAAATAACTACTCTTGGAGCTGGTGTCGTGGCCTATTTTCAGCCAAGGGATTGCTTTGAGGACTGTATGATCGCAAAGTACATTGGGATGTGTGCCCTAGCTATTGTGGATTCCCCAAAAATGCCCTTGGAGTGTTTAATATGGCTGCTGGAATGGCTGGAACTCGTGCCTCGACAGGTAGGCTTCATAAATCCAATCTCAAGAGGTTCGAGCAACTACTAATGGGGTTCAATTCAGCAACATAGACCGCTCATGGAGTTACTCTGTTTAGCACTGAACCACTCATGGGGTTCAATTCCAACATTATACAAAACTTGACAAGTTCAGTTTTGAGCTTCAGCAGAACTCGACAGGTTTAAGAACTGCTTGAGTTCTTCAGATTCTTCAGCAAACCACTCGAGAGGTTCACTCAACTGCTCGAGTGGATCATTCTTTACACATGCACAACTCGAGTGGTTAGCCTTTAGGGATCATAACTGCCCGTGTGCTCTCCAGTATTGCATCTACTCCAGATCTGTAGCTGCTCCACAATTGAAAGCCTGATAGGTCCAGCAAAACTATTCTGGTGGCTACTTTCAGCCGCTCGAGTTCATCCTTTGCATGAGTGGTTGTGTTCAATCATGCAAGGAGCTAATCGACAGGTGTAATGTGAAACACTTTTGAGCTGTTTGAATGCTTTGAGTAGAGCACTTTGAAGTGCGCACATGCCTGTGCTTGAACTTGAACTGCTCAAGATGTGTGGATAGGAGCTGCTCAAGAGGCTTGCATCTTTAGGTTGCAGCAGTTGTTCCACTCCATTAGGTGTGGGCTGTGCTAGTGTCTTAAGGACAACACCAGCCATCTGCTCGAAAGGTTCACGGCAGGTGCTCAATTTGCAACAATGCACAACACTAATGATGTTTTGGGTTTTTGTATTACGACTGCTTGAGTTTTCTAAATCTTCAAATCGGCCGCTGCTCTCAACTGTTGTATCCCACACACACTACTGCATAGCTTTAGCTACTGGTTTCAATTATAGGCTGCCGTATAGTAGCATTGCTGCTCCAACTATGTGGCTTGAATATATGAAGCAGCAACAGCTTGATTTTCTTGCTTTTACAGGCTGACGCAGTTGCTTGCATGGTTCATTCTTCATTGAGCTCTCTGCCTTTCCACTTGCATGTTGTTCTATATAATCCACTGCAACAGTATTCCATACTTTGGCTCCACCACTCACCCTCAATAGGCCATCTAGGACCTCAAAACATGCTAAATAGCCTCAATGGTGGGAACCACCATGGTGCATTCAATGTAACTCCATCTGTTCCAAAATCTTGACTAAAAATTCTTTCTTCTTGGCTTGAAAAGGATGGATTACAACACTAAAATATAAATTCCTGCTATCTATAAAAACATACTTAAAACACATTATTAACCAGCTTAAAGGTCCATCAAATGCTAGGTTAGGCGGTGAATAGTGACAAATTTCAGAGATTACCACACCCCCAAACCTAATCTTTGCTAGTCCTCGAGAAAAAGAAAAATTAAAATAATTATAAAAAATAGTAAATGTCACTTTCGTAGGGAGCACGGATGCATTTAGCATATGCATCAAGTCTTTTTAACTACTAGGTGATCCATAGTGGTGGAGTGAAGTCTCCTGAGGGTATTCAGTGAAGATACCCACAAACTTCACCATTAAATAGTTAAGTAGAGTTCAGCCAATGACAAAACAAATTTCAATAAAGAATGCATCATTCAACACCCATTCTTTAAAAATTAGAGAAAATTATAGCAGTAATGCAAACAATTTAAAACTAAAATCAGTTGTTGTTTGCATCACCACCAATCAGTTCACATAAGGAATATACTACGCACAAATCAGTAGTAAGCTTGCCTTTAATTCAAAAATCAGGTGTAGATACTACACCAATGAAGTTAAAATTCAGACCCAATCCTCACTAGGGGTATCACTCAAAAATGAAAATGGAAGGGTGTTCACATTCACATCTACTCAAGAGAAGTTACAGTCCTCAAGTAGGGTTATAAGCATGAGCATAGGGATTGCATCTAAGTTCTGACATCCTCAAGTAATTTTACCATAGATTAGGCATCTCCTCTTCTCCACATAACAACTTATTTCACTTTGGATCAACAAGGTCTTTTCAATGGATTGTAATGTGGCTTATGGCTGAGCTTTAAAAAGAATAAAAGGGGTATAATAGATTCAAAATTGAGAAATCGGTAAGGGAAGGGGGTGATTCATGACACAACCATCATTAAAGTACAGCTTCATCTTCCAACCGATTTTTCAGATCTAAAGTGGCCACTTCTTCTCTTCTTTTCAATTTTTAGATGAAATACTTCACTAGACTTCTCTTTCCTTTTCTTTTATATTCTTTTATATTTTAATTTTTTTCATGATGGTTGCCACACATATACAAATGCTACACAGTTGCTTATAGCTTTCTTTTCTTCTTCTTTCATTTCCACCAGGTGTTGAACCCAGCCCATTCTACCTTCAACTACTTCTCCTTTACCTTCTGAAATCTCATAATTAGGGCAAGGTCGAATCAGGTCATGAGGTTTAGGTTCAAATTTTTGTTGAAGAAAAATTGGATTTAAAGGCTCAAAGAGTGTACGCAAGGGCAGTTCAATGGGTAGGACTATTTAGCTCAAACTGTCTACATGAAGTCCTTAGATCGTCTCTTTAGTGTCATGAGTGCTCCCCATCAGTTTCAATTTGGGAAACCTAACTTCTAGTGAAACGGTGTTGACTCAATCATTCCTTAGAGCAGAAAAAATTACCAAAACACAATTCAAGATAAATTCTTTTTGTATGGTCCCAAATCTCACTGGTTATGGTCCTCATTCTGACTCATGAGGTGTATTTTCACCTTTTTCTCTCCTCTCTAGTTCATTAAGTACTAATTGAAAAAATATCTTGATGTTAGCTTTATGGAGGTGCTAATTTTTCCAAGACTTTCAGTTTTAAATGTTCTTAATTTTTTTTTTTAAATTTCCTCTTTCTCATGATTAGGTGGGAATTGACTTTATTTCTCTCAATTCAACTCACATTGTTGTACTAAAATTAACTATTCTATTGGCCATCCACTCTGCGATACCTCCAAACCTAATATAAACAGTGTCCTCACTGTTTCAAGTGACATGTATAGGGGCAGAATGTTTTTGAAGAAAAACAAAAGATAGCACCCAATTAAGAGAAAGCTAACTAAAAACTGTAGAAAATTATCCTAAGAAAAGGAAAAAGAGAATATATACTAGCATGACAACTAAGGAAGCAAAGCATCTACAAAAACTTCTAAACCATAAAACTACATAAAACTATATTTACACATACTTAAAACATTAACTAAAATAAAAACATCAGTTATGTTAAAAACATAAAATATATCTGATTAAAAATAGTAACTACAAAGCAACATTTAAACTATACAAACAACTATGATACACAGGTTGAGATCCAATATCAGGTGGAAAGTCTTGAATGTGAATGATTTCTGAGGCTCCATCGTATTTTCAAGACAGAATATGAGCCCCTGCTAATTAACCTTCATGAATCTTCCCAAAATTAAGGCCCACGACCTTAATAGTTCTGATGGGGGTATATGTATAACAGAAAATTAGGGCAACCCATCTGGAACTCAGTTGAACTAGAAAGAACTATAATATTAAAATGAAAAGCCCTACCTTTGCATTTGCATCGAACCTGAGATCTTCTAGCTCCGCAGTTGCAGTGGATTGAGAAAAGATGGGAGCAGCTCCAGGTCCATAGTAGGTGGACAGTGTTATGCAGTGAAAAATACCATTTTTCACCTCCTAACCTGACCTTTGGTGGATCCTTGAGCTTACTAATGATGTGTTTTAAGTGTATTTTGTAGATAAACAATGAATTCGAAGCTTAGTGCAGATATTCACTTAAAAGAGCCAAAGAAGCAATTTGCTGCTTAATAGGTGACGTTGCAGCTCAAAGGCCAGCCAATCAAGTAGTCCACAAGAGCCTTAGAGATTCATGAGAAGGTCATGGACCAAACTAGAAATCATTGGGAACAAGTCTAGTTGTAAGGAATAAAGATTAAACTTACTAAGAGGATGCTGAGTGTTGAACAAATGAAGAATAACATACGCAAGATGTGTGCTAGCTGTGGAAGCACAAGGCAGAACCTATTGAGAGGTTAAGTCTAGCTGTCGAGAGGTTTCATGAAGCTGTCGAGAGCTCCCCAACACCTGTCAAGAATATCTGAAGGCTAATTATAACATGTCGAGAGGTTCTGAGGAGAAACTATAAAGAGATTGAGAGAATGACAGATCCTATCGAGAGGTTAGAAGTGCAGCAAAAAGATCCTGTTGACACCTTACTTGAAGGTGCAGGAGAAGTCTACAGGTTCCAAGTACTTCTCGAGAGGTTCAACTAAACTAGTCAAGCAGTCCAAGAGAACCTGTTGATAACTCACCTGAAGCTAAAAGATGCTCATCCTCTCGAGGTTTAGATAACCTATCGAAAGCTCAAACAGGAACTTCACAAAGATGTCGAAAGCTCAAACAGGAACTTCACAAAGATGTCGACAGGATTTTCTATAACTTGTCGAGAGGATGAATGCAGAACTGGATAGAGGGTGAGAATACTCTCCAATCCTATCGACTAGTCAAGCTGAACATATCGAGAGCTACTCTAATCCTATCGATGAGTGCCAATCATCCTGTCGAGAAGACTCCAAACCTCTCAAGAAGTCTACAAAGCTGTCGACAGCCACTACAACCTATCGATGTGAACACAATGCAAATTAAGAACCTGTCGAGAGGATCCCTGAACCACTCGACAGTCAAACTGGCAACTTCTCAGCACGTTTCTTCAGCAGCTGCCAATTTTAGAATCCTACGCATAAATCTTAAAGCACGTCAGCAACCCCTGGGGGTATTTTCAGCATTTAACTATGCATGATTGGAAACCCTAACTTCTTCATGTGTATTTGCCAATTGTGGACCAATGGGAGAAGAGCTTCTAGAAGAGAAATTAGCCACATCAGCAGCCTAGAATAATAGAAATATTCTCTTAGGCTCCGATTGGCTAAAACGAATCTGTGATAGAGGGAGAAGGTATAAATAGAAGAGAGCTTTTACAGAAGAACTATCCCGAATTTGAGAGAACCAGAGCTTAGTGCGAGATCCATTTTTTCCTCCAAATTCTCCCTCTGTCTTTCTTCTTCTCCCATTCTCCCTTTAGCCAGTCATGAGTGGCTAAACTCTTTTCTGTAGTTAGAGTGAGGTCTTGAGCTATAAATTGAGAGATTTAGAGGCTTGAAGAGATTGTGTATTGCACAAATTACAGATCTGGGCACAATAGTATTATCAGCTTGTAATATAATTGTGGTTTTTAAAGGTCATTCTAATCTACATTTTACTTCTTCATATTTGATTTCCATTGATTGGATACTCCTGTGGATGCCAGCCAGAAATGGGGAGCTTGTAGCCTGGCTTTTGCAACATCTGCTATAGTTTACCTATTCTAATCAAGATCAATAGATTAGATCAATCTCGAGGATGAACTGTGTCCAGTAGAAGGGCAGATCATAACCTTAGGACTGTATTCAGTAGAAGGGCAAATCCTAACCTCAGGATTTCTTTGATCCATTGGTGGAGACTAGATTCTTATACCTCACCTCTGTTGGGGGACCTGGGTAGCTTGGTGCCAGAATAGAGGATTGTTGCAAATCAGTCCTCTACACTGCATTTGATTCCTTTGATTTTTAGTGAGAGACCAAGACCCCTACCTGCTGTTACCCACCTTTTGAATTTTCATCTTTTCTATATCTCCCCTTATCTCTGTGTAATTGATTAGATCTTGATCAATTGTGTTTAACTTTTATAGTTTTTAGTAAAAGTGACAAAAACCTAGAACCTCTCCTCTTTCCTGCTTTAGTCTAGTTTAAATTAAGATAGAGTATCTGATCTACCATAGACCTGAAGATTTACTGTAGTTGAACCACATCTCCCTGTTGACATACCCTTACTTACCTCTTAAAACTTGCTACAACAGCCTTGATTCTTAAAGGACTGGTTGCCCACCTTGATCCCATACATTTGTAATTTGTGCCTTTTAATTGGCTATTTTAATCATGTAATAATTGCAAGGTGGTAGTAATAACAAGTTTTTGGCGCCGCTGTCGGGGAGCTGTGTTTTAACTTGGTCGATCTAAGTTTTTCTCATTTTTTTAATTACATTTTTAATTACCTGATTAGTGTTTGACTAATTGCTGTTGTAATTTTTTATAGTTTAATTGTTTATTTTAGATTTGGATTTGTGGTGTTGAAGAGAGCATTGTACCAATTAGAGGAACAATCTTTCCTTAAGTTTGCATTTCCTAACTCTATTTATATTTCTAGATCTGTAGCTTTGTAGATCTGTAGCATTAGTTCTGTATTTATTAATTATTTTGATTGAAATTTGTGTTGTAATTTTCTGCTTTAAATTTGGTTCTGCTGTGTGTATCGTTGGGAGGAGATCTCTTAATCCTGAGATTGCTCCCTTAGATCTTGAAGTTGAAAGTCTTCTGAGACCTAAGCAAACCATACACACACCTTTAGTTGATTATGAAATTACTACAATTGGTGAGCAAAATAAGACTTTAAAGGAATTCAATGCACCAGGGGTTTACAATTCTCCCTTCTGCATTCAATTCCCTGTTGTCCAAGGGAACTATGAGATTAAGTCTTCTATCATACAAATGTTACCTTCATCCCATGGCCTGAACAAAGAAGACCCATGCAAGCATATTGATGAATTTCTAGGGTTATGCACTACCTTCAATATTGTAGGTTTGGGGGAAGAAGCAACCAGGTTGAGACTCTTTCCTTTTTCACTAAAGGATAGAGTCAGAACTTGGTTGTCTATGCTCCCAACCAATCGTATTCAGTCCTGGAATGACCTGCAATGTCAGTTTTTTACCAAGTTTTTCCCCATCTGCAAAACAAATCAGCTGAGGAAGAGAATTATCTCATTTGCTCAAGTCCCAACTGAAGACTTTCACCAAGCCTAGGAGAGATTTAAAGAACTGTTGAAGCAATGTCCCCATCACCAAAATCCTGAATGAAAACTTGTCTAAAGTTTTTTTCAAGTAACTGATCCCAAAAGTAGGGATATGGTTGAGGTCTCTATGGTGGTACATACCTCCACAAGATAGCTAATGAGGGTTGGGAGTTATTTGATATCATCAGTGAAAACTCCATACAAAGGGAGATCTGGATAAGAGATGTTGAGACTCCTAGATTGGTGAGAGAAAATACTACCGGAGGAAAAATGTATGAGGTGAGTGGACATAATGATTTGGAGAGGAAAGTGTACAGCTTCACCCAAGAGTTTAATAAGATCATGGGAGCAATGCAGTCTCCAATAGCTACTAAAGTGGAGGAGACATGTGTCATATCCCAGTCCCCCACTCACTCCCTTGAGGAATGTCCCTCAGCTGTCCAATTTCCAGACTTTGTGATGGAACATGTGAATGCTGCTAAGTCCTATAGACAACAACCTACTGCTGGCTATTATTGGAGAAACAACCCCAACTTTAGGTGGAGACAAGATAACTTTTAAAATCAGCAGCCACATCAATCCATGTATTATAGGAATGCTCATCCATACCAGCAAAATTATTTTCCAAGGTCCAATATCAACAACCTATGGCCCAACCGATGGTTCAACCTATGCATCAAAGTACACTAGCCCCAGCACCCTCTAGGTCCCTCACATTTGAAGAGCAAGTTTTGACCTCACTACAGAATTTGGGCCATTTATCACAAACTGTTAACTCCCACAGTCAAAGCATCAAGAAGATAGAGGACCACCTTGGTCAGCTATCTAATTTTTTGACTAGGACAGAGGAGGGGAGACTGTCCAGGTAGCCCATGAATAATCAAAAGGGGCAGTACATGGTTGGTGAGACTCTTTGCCATAAGGAAGTCAAATCTATCACCACCTTGAGATGTGGGAGGCTGGTGGATAACCAAGTTGGTATTAAGCCTGATGAGTCAAGTGAAGAAACTGAAGAAACAACCCCTAAAAATATGCAGCAGGAGCAGCATATTAAAAATATGGGGGGTGATGATGTGCCCTAACAGAAAATTGAAAACAAAAATATAGAAAAATCTAATGAACTTGCTAAGGCTGCAAATGAGAGGACAGTTCTCCATTTTCCATTTCCTAATACATTGAAAGTAGCTTCTCCTTTTGACAAGGGGAATGCTAAGGTTGAGGGGATGGTGAAAAATTTCCAACAAGTAAAGATCAACTTGCCTTTACTTGATGCCATCAAGTAAGTTCAAGCCAATGCAAAATTTTTAAAAGAATTGTGCACCAACAAAAGACAGTCTAGGATATACTTATCCAAGAAAGTCTTTTGTGCTGAGAAAGTAAGTGCTATCTATTGCAACTCCAACCACGCTTCAAGACCCTTGAGTTCCCACAATCCCCTACATCATTGGGGATCATACTATTGAGAAGGCCTTATTAAATATGGGAGCTAGTGTAAACCTACTATCATATTCTGTTTATGAGAAGTTAGGCTTGGGAGAATTGAAGCCCACACACGTGGTGCTGCAACTAGCAGACAGATCTGAAAGGCGGCTTGTGGGAATGATAGAGGATGTTTTAGTTAGAGTTGATAAATTTTTCTATCCAGCAGATTTTTTGGTTCTTGACATGGAGCCAAGCAAGTGCACCACCTCTATTCCTGTGATTTTGGGCAGACCCTTCTTTGCCACAGTCAATGCTTGTATTCAGTATAGATCAGGAATAATGAAGGTGTCTTTTGGTAACATGAGGGTTAAATTTAATCTTTACAATGGAGCAAATCAGCCTCACTTAAATGGTAAGGATTGTTTTTCAATTGATGTATTGAATGAGCTTAAGGAAAAGACTTTGCCCAAGCTGATGTATTATAATGAATTTTTTGATGATTCTTGTGATGATTTTGGTGATGTTTTTGAGAATGTGTGGAGTGAGATTGTGGAAGAGAAGCCCCCCACACCCATGGTTCAAGACGTGAAAGCCTTAACTTCTTATGTGTGGCAAACAACAAGGTATCTTCCTTGGAAATCTACTGTGATGCCACTTCCACTACCATCAAAGGCACCTTTGTTGCCTTCACTAGTATGTCCACCAGAGGTGGAGTTGAAACAACTATCTAAGACCTTGAAGTATGCTTTTTTGGGGGCAAACCAGAAATTGATAGTGATTATTTCTTCCTCTCTCACTGATGAGCAAGAGGAAGAGTTGTTGTGTACTTTAAAGAAGCATAAAAGTGCAATTTGTGAGACCATTGCTGGCCTTGGGGGCAATGGTCTAGAGAAATGCAAAAAAAAATTAAATCCCCACATGCAAGAAGTAGTGATGAAAGAAGTAGTCAAATTGCTAAATGCTGGAGTCATCTACCCAATTTCAGATTCTGAATGGGTGGCACTTACTCAGGTGATACCTAAGAAATCTAGAATTACTGTGATTAAAACTGATGATGGTGAGCCCGTTCCAACTAGGGAAACCACGGGTTGGAGGGTGTGTATAGACTATCGAAAGCTCAATCTCAAAACCAGAAAAGACCATTTCCCTTTACCCTTCATTAACCAAATCTTGGATAAGTTAGCAGGAAAGTCTTTTTATTATTTTCTTGATGGATATTCGAGGTATAAACAAATTCCTGTTTATCCACAAGACTAAGAAGAGACAACTTTCACATGCCCATTTGACACCTTTGCCTATAGAAGGATGTCATTTGGATTGTGTAATGCACCAACAACTTTCCAAAGATTTATGTATGCTATATTTTCTGACATGATTGAGCAGTTTTTAGAAATTTTCATAGATGATTTCTCTATTTTTGGGGATAGTTTTAGCCAATGTCTACACCATCTCAACCTTGTGCTACAGAGATGTGAGGAAACCAACTTGGTTTTAAGTTGGGAAAAGAGCCATTTTATGGTCACTCAAGGCATTGTCCTTGGCCATGTGGTTTCTCACAGAGGCGTTGAGGTGGACAGGGCTAAAATAGATCTGATTACACATTTACCCCCACCAAAAATTGTGAAACAAGTCAGATAATTCTTGGGGCATGACGGCTTTTATAGGCGATTTATTAAATATTTCAGCAAAATCTCAAAACCTCTTTACCACCTGTTATGCCAAGAGGTTCCCTTTGATTTAAATGATGAATGCCTTAAGGCCTTTGAGCTATTAAAAAGTTGCCTAACCTTTGCACCTATCCTTCAAGCATTAGATTTTTCAATACCTTTGAGTTGAAGTGTGATGCATCAGACTTTGCAATAGGTGCAATCTTGGGACAAAGGAAGGATAAGGTCCCTTGTGTGATTGCATATGCCTGCAAAATCTTAATTGATGCTCAGTTAAATTACACCACAACTGAGAGGGAACTATTGGCAATTGTTTTTACTTTAGATAAGTTCAGGTCTTATGTGCTGGGATGCAAGAAAGTGGTATTCATAGACCACTCTGCCCTAAAATACCTTTTGTCAAATAATGACGCAAAGCCTAGATTGATCAGATGGATCCTCCTATTACAGGAGTTTGATCTTGAGATCAATGATAAAAAATGGGTTGAAAATGTGGTTGCAGACCACTTGTGTAGGATCCTAGCAGAAGAATTTGATGGGCTACTTGTTAATGATTCGTTTTCGGATGAACAACTATTTGTTATAAACACCTCTACACCTTGGTTTACAAATATTATGAATTACTTGACAGTAAGGAAGATCCCCCCACATTGGAACAAAATGGACACGGATTTGTTCTTTTCACAGATCAGACATTATATGTGGGAGGATCGATACATATTCAAGCATTGTGCAGACCAAGTGGTGAGGAGATGTGTCTTTGATGAGAAATTCCACAATGTGCTAACTGTGTGCCATGAACATGCTTGTGGAGGCTACATCAGTGGGAAAAAAACTACTGCTAAGGTGCTCCAAAGTGGATTCTACTAGCCCACTCTCTTCAAGGATGCATGGCTTCATTGTAAAACTTGTGAAAGATGCCAACAGATGCTGTCAGAGCTGGAAGAACTGAGGTTGGAGGCATATTCAAATGTTAGGATCTACAAGGAGAAAACCAACACTTTCTATGACAAGCATCTGCTGAGAAAAGAGTTCACAGCTGGAAACAAGGTATGGTTGTTCAACTCTAAATTGAAATTTTTCCTAGACAAGTTGAGATCCAGATGGGAGGGACCTTATATAGTTGAGCATGTATCCCCATCTGGAGCTGTGGAAATCAAGGATCCAAAAGATGGAAGGACCACAAAAGTGAATGGGCAAAGGCTAAAGCTTATTGTTGAAAATGTGGTGGAGCATGTAATGGCCATTCACTATCATGAACCTCCATAACATGGCCGAGTTTCCACAATGTATACTATGTATAATAACTCATGTGTTTGGTTATTTCTGTTTCTTTTGCTTCATTTTTATTTGGCATTATACATAATTTCTTTTGCCATGTATGCATGTACCTCAGGTAGGATAATGAGTCAAATTGGTGAAGTGACCTGAGTTGGAGTGTCAAATCTGTTGGGAAATGAACTGGGAATAGATTACAAGCTTCTTAAAACTGCAGTATAACCTGTCAATAGGTTCTAAGAACATCTTGACAGGTTCTGAGAGTTCCCAGTCTGCTTTTCGACAAGATCTAGAAGTGATCGAGAGGTGTGAACTAATTCTTGACAGTTATTGAAGGTGTAAAAATGGTTGTCGATAGGATCCAAAAGCATTTCGACAGGTTATAAAGATTTTTGGTTGAATTCTCGATAGGTTCAGGGTACCTATCGAGAGGTTCTGTGAACCCCTCAAAGAAATTTTTCTGGAGTCTTGAACCTGTTGAGAGGATTTCATATTAAGTTCAAAGAACCTATCGAGAGGTTCTGTGAACTACTCGAAATGATTGTTGTTGTCTACTTGAACCCATCGAAAGGATTGAGTGAACCTCTCGTGAGGATTAGTGACCTTTTACTCTTCGATAGGTTGCATCAACCTGTCGACACCTTGCCCCAATCCTGTTGAAAGTCATTTCCCACTGCTTTAAACCTAACAACAACTCCATTTTTTCCATTTGACAGCTTCTCTTTGCACTTTAAGTTTGCTCTGGCGATTTTTCCATTTTCTCCTTTTCTCTCTCTATCTCACTAGTTGTTACACCAAACCTCTGGAAATTTTCCCTATTTCTTCAATTCATCAAAAGCTACATTGTGCACCTGGTCTGAGCTGGTTTGGTATTGCACATTGTAAGATCATAGAAACCCTAGGTTTCTGCTGGTAAGCCTTTCTTCTGCTCCACTTTGTGTTTTTGGCATTTCATTTGCAAATTAGTGTGGTTAATTTGATTGATAACAAAGGTCTATGTGGTGATTGGGAGTAAATTGTAATTGTTTGAGTATACAATTTCTGATCAAGAAGACACCTTCTCCACCCTTTTTAAAGCACCTTCCAAATCCACCACCAATGCCACTAGGAAGTCCAGTAGGCAAACCACAAACCCTAAGGAGACCCCACCTGCAAAGAGAAAATTGGTCATGGACCAAGCTAAGAAAACTGTGAAATCCAAGAAAGCTAAGAAATCGAAGAGGGCCCAAACCAGTGAAGACATTATTGAGGAGGCCCCTGAAACACAACCTAACTTTGTGCCTAAAATTTTTGAGGCTGAGCCTAACCCTGAGTTGGAGCCTAAAGTCCCTTTACTCAGATCCACACCCAATGAATTTTTGGATGCATTAGGTCTGATCCCAAAGACTATTGTTGACCCCCCTATTTCTCTAAGGTAGAGGAGTGTCAGAGTACTTTGAATTATTTGGTTAAGGAAGGCCTGACACCCATGTTTAGCCCACTGAATGAAAAATCTTACCCAAGGCTAATTTAGTTGTGGTATCACAATCTCAGGAAACAAACCAAGCCAGAATCACTAGAGCTATGCCTTGTAATTTTGATTGATCATGTGGAGATGGTGGTGGACTACAGAGATATAGGGATAGCATTGGGGTTCCCTTATATTTTTTATTTAGTCTATGGCCTGACAACACCTGAGAATGTCTCTTTCAAGGCAATGGTCAGGCACCTCACTGAAGGCATTGTGGAGTCTGGGGACTCAATAATGAGAAGAGATTCGCACCCCAGCATGCTCTTCTTTGACTCCATTTTGAGGAAGAATATCTATGTGAGTGGGCACCAACAAGAAAGAAGAGTCCCCATAGTAGATGCCCTCTATTCTTTCTCTAAGGGCCAATTATAAATGCTGCTCATTTAGTGTTTGAGGCCATGGTGGATGTGAATGACAAGTGTAGGAAGGCTGAAGCCTTACTAGGGCTACCCTACATCAAGCTCATTACTGCCCTTCTCAGGAGAAAAGAATTTTTTTTCAAAGAGGGGGAGGAAGTGGAAAAGGTGACCCCTAAATCATTTGGGAAGAGGGCCTGGTTTGCTAGTACAACTCTCATTGGGAAGAGCAATAGCAAGTCTGTGGAGAGTCCTGAAAGGGAGGCACCTCAAGTGGCCAACTCTGCAGCTGCTCCTTTGATTCCCCCATCACCTGCAGTCATCCCCTCCATCCCTTCCATATATGTTCCTTCCATGCCTGATATACCTAGTTTTTCCATCCCAGCAGCCTCTCTACCATCCATCTCATTTCGTTTGCCCTCCATTCCAGTTTCCCTACCTCCTAGCACTTCAGCATCCCTCTCCACCATCACCACATCCACACCTCTATCTGCCCCTTTTACCATTAACCTAATCCCTACCTTACCTTCACTCACCATTCCAGCCAGCCCACCCATATTAGCCACCCAACCTTTGAGCCCTGCACCAGCTTCATCAGCTGGCCCAGCCACTTCTTCCCCTCCATCCATTCCCTTTGACTTTCACCCCATTGCACCTCCACATACCCACGACCAGATCACTAGTGAGGATTATTCATCTCTAATAAAGTCCATTGCGGACAATATTGGGCATGAGTACACCCCACTGCTAGATTCTCTACATCCCACCTCTCTCAACATACTCACACTCCCCCCTTCCAACCAATTCAACCAATCCAACCCACAACCCCTGTCACTCCTAACCACCCTTTACCCCATATCCTCAACCTTTTACTTTCCCTTCAATCCCAAGTGATGGCCAACAACCAAACCCAATCATCAATTGATGACACACTTCAAGCCATGAACTCCACACTCCAAAACCAAGCCTCCATACCTTTCACTTTGCAAGCCATCAATTTCACATTACAAATTTTAACCCAACCATCCCAAAAGCAAGATATCCCTTTACCCATCCATATCACCACTACCCCCACTTCTCCACAACCCTTACAATTGGCTGAACCTATCCCTGAAGTTCCTCTCCCTACCTTTACCCCTGCCTCCACCCAAACTGACCCTGACCCTAAGGTTACTTTTCCCCAGCCCATTCCCTCTACTTCTACCCCACCCATTCTACCCCACCCATGCCATCATCCACCCCCCCTCCAAAGCTGGATGGCCCTACTTCCCCTGTTAAGCAGTCCATCCTACTTGCTTCCCTTAATCCCATGCCTCTATACCTCACAGTCTTCCGAGCCATACAAGCCAATGCCTATATTAAGAGAGATGTACTTCGAGGCATGGCTAACCAGAGAATCACTGTGAGGCAGCCTCTGCTTGACCACATCAAATTCCTACAAGTGACTTACATGATGGAGAAGAAAGAGATAAAGAAGGGTTTATAGGAAATTATGGCACAATAGAACCATGAGAAGAATAGAGCTGTGGGCCAGGAGGATGTGATAAAGGCCCTGCAGCCACAGTTGAGAGTAGCACAGGGCAAAACTCATGAGTATGGCCTGACTATTGCAGCCATGCAGAAGAACTTAACTGAAAAGTTTGACATGGAGTTAGCTGAGGCTATTTCCAAAGAATTAAACCCTAATGCACCTCCTTTGGAACCAGCTCCTCAACCAAAGGAGCCTAGCAAAGTCAAGCCTGACATCAAATTCAAAGAGCCCCATTCCAAGCCAAAGCCACCCCCTCCAAAGAAAACCACATCTAGGACTAGAAAACCTTCCTCCAGAAGGTCCCAGTCCACTGCTATTGCTCGAAAGATAGAAAAGGGTAAAGGACTCAAAGATCCACCAAAGGTTGTAGAGGAGTCAGATGATTAGAGTTGTACAGTTAGGATATTTTCGCATAATCTCTTGTGGAAGACTTTCTTTTACATTGTGCATATTTTGGTGTTAATAAAGGAATTTCTCTTTAGTCTATTTGCTGTATTTTTCTTGCTTTCTTTCTGTTTTATTGTCTGCTTTCTTCTCATTAGTTGGGTGTTTTGTTTCCTACTGGTTCTTATTTTGTTTATGTCTTGATGTTCTTTGTTTAGCTACAATTTATTTGTTTTTTTTTCTTTCCTTACTCCTCTGTATATATTTTTCTCACGCTGCATTGTCCCCTATCTTTGAATCAGTGAGGACACTGCTCCTCATAGGTTTGGGGGTGTGGCAAGGTTTGGGAAGGGATAGTTAATGGTAGTTCAGCAAGGTTTTAATAGAAATTGAGAAAATAAAATAATTTGCCACCTGATTTTTTTTTTGAAATAAAGGAAATTAATTACTTTTAAAAACTAGAACATGTATAGTTCTAATATTTTCATAAAGCAAATGTCAAGAATTTTCAAAAATTAGTACTTAGTAAACTTAAAAAGAGAGAAAATTGTAAGGATATGCCTCGAAAATCTGGTGGAAGACCATACCCAGTGAGATTTGGGTCTGAAAATTTTTCTATGAAGAGTGTTTGTCAATTTCTTCTGCTCTAAGGACTGATTGGATCTACCTCTGCTCACTAGAAGTTAGGCAAATCCAAGTTGAAACAACTTGACAACATTCATGACATTGAGGACATGAAGTAAGGCCATCCCTTGGACAGTTTGAGCTTAAAACTTCCCACCTTTGAATTGCCCTTGATACACACGTTTTGAGCCTTAAAATTCCCAATTTTCTTTGATGAAAACCAAAAAATTTGAACCCAAAACCTCTTGACCTGTTTCAGTTCACCCTCAATCTGAGAAGTCACGAAATAGGAGGAGAAGTGAGACTAAAGGAGCTGGTTTGATATTTAGTTGAAAAATGAAGAAAACACATTTGAAGGCAAGTGTGATGTTTAGTTATAGCATTCCAACCCATGAAAAGAAAAATAGAGAAAAATAAAAAGAGAAAAAGCTTACCAAAAGAAAAGAAAAATAGGAAAGCAAAACAAAAGAGTGAGAAAGAGATGTCAATTGATTGAAAGATGAAAATGAGGATTAGAAGCTGATCACTTCAAATCTGAAAATTCAAGAAATTGATGGATTTATGCTGAAATGAAGGTTGTGAAGTTGCAAATCACCTCCTTAACTTGCTGATTTCTCAATTTTGAATCCTATTCCACCGTTTTATTCAGTATATACTTCACCCATAAGCCACATTACAACCCAATAAAAAGTCCTCACTGATCTGAAATTAATTGAGTTGTCATGTGGAGATAACGATTTGTGTGATCTATGGTGACAATCCTTCTATTTTTATTGAAAGTGACAATCCTAGTAAGCTTTGGGTTTGAAATTAGGATTGATGGAGGCATTATCAAACCATGATTCTCAATTTGAGGGTAAGCTTTGCATTAATTTTCATACAAAATAACTTGACATTAGTTGATTGATTGTGCAAGGATTACAGCCGAATTTTAGTTTTAAACTGTCATGTTCTTGCTGAAAATCCTCTAAAACCTGAATGGACAAGGTGTGGAATGAATTTTTTATTGCTTGAATTTTATCTTAACATGCTACACCGATATTAACTAATTTTAGTGGAGAAGATTGTGGGTAACTTCACTGTAAATCCTCAGGAGACTTCACTCCTCTACTAGGGATCACGTAGGGGTTTAAAAGCCTTGATGCATATGCTAAATGCATGTATGTTCCCTACAAAAGTGGCATGTTTTATTTTTAATAATTATTTTTATTTTCTACTTTGCTCAGGGACTAGCAAAGCTTAGGTTTGGGGGTGTGTTAAGTAGTGAAAAATACTATTTTTCACCTCCTAACCTGACCTTTCGTGGAATCTTGAGCTAACTAAAAATGTGTTTTAAGTGTATTTTGTAGATAAGCAATGAATTGCAAGCTTAGTGCAGATATTCACTTAAAAGAGCCAAAGAAGTAATTTGTTGCTCAATAGGTGACCCTACAGCCCAAAGGCCATCCAATCAAGGAGTCCACAAGAGCCTTAGAGATTTATGAGGAGTTAATGGACCCAACTAGAAATGCTTGGGACCATGTCCAGCTGCAAGGAATAAAGATTGAACATACTAAGAGGCTGCTGAGTGTTGAACAAATAAATAACAGCACACCCAAGATGTGTGCCAGCTGTGGAAGCGCAAGGCAGAACCTATCGAGAGGTTAAGTCTAGATGTCAAGAGGTTCCATGTAGTTGTGGAGAGCTCCCCAACACCTGTCGAGAAGTTCAGAAGGCTAATTATAACATGTCGAATGTTTCTGAGGAGAAACTGTAAAGAGATCGATAGGATGACAAATACTGTTGAAAGGTTGGAAGGGAAGCAAAAAGATCCTGTCGACAACTTACCTGAAGGTGCTGGAGAAGTCGAGAGGTTCTAAGTACATCTCGAGAGGTTCAGCTGAACCTGTCGAGTAGTCCAAGACAACCTGTCGAGCAGTCCAAGACAACCTGTCGACAACTCACCTGAAGTTAAACGATGCTCATCCTCGCGAGGTTCAGACAACTTGTCGAAAGCTCAAATAGGAACTTTACAAAGATGTCGACAGGATTTTCTATAACCTGTCGAGAGGATGAATGAGGAATTGGACAGAGGGTTAGAATACTCTCCAATCCTGTCGACTAGTCAAGCTGAACATATTGAGAGCTACTCTAATCCTATCGACGAGTGCCACTCATCCTGTCGAGAAGACTCCAAACTTCTCGAGAAGTCTACAAAGCTATTGACAGCCACTACAACCTGTCAATGTGAACACAATGAAAATTCAAAATTTATCGAGAGGATTCCTAAACCTCTCGACTCTCAAACTGCCAACTTCTCAGCACGTTTCCTCAGTAGTTGCCAATTTTAGAAGCCTGTGCACAAATCCCAAAGCACGTCAACAACCCTTGGGGGTTTTTTTAGCATTCAACTATGCACGATTAGAAACCCTAACTGCTTCACGTATATTTTCCAATTGTGGACCAATGGGAGAAGAGCTTTTAAAAGAGAAATCAACCACATCAGCAGCCCAGAATAACAGAATTATTCTCTTGGGCTCCTATTGGTTGAAATGGATCTGAGACAGCAGGAGAAGGTATAAATAAAAGAGAGCTTTTATAGAAGAACTATCCAAAATTTGAGAGAACCGGAGCATAGTGCCAGATCCATTTTTACCTCCAAATTCTCCCTCTTTCTTCCTTCTTCTCCCATTCTCTCTTTAGCCAATCATGAGTGGCTAAACTCTTTTCAGTAGTTAGGGTGAGGTCTTGAGCTGTAAATTGAGAGATTCAGAAGCTTATAAGAGATTGTATATTATACAGATTGCAGATCTGGGCATAATAGTATTGTAAGCTTGAAATATAATTATAGTTTTTAAAGGTGATTCTAATCTACATTTCACTTGTTCATATTTGATTTCCCTGGATTGGATACTCTTGTGGATGCCAGCCAGAAATAGAGGGATGGTACCCTGACATCTGCAACATCTGCAATAGTTTACCTGTTCCAATTTAGATCAATAGATTGGAGCAATCTCAGGGATGAACTATATCCAGTAGAAGGGCAGATCATAACCTTAGGACTGTATCTAGTAGAAGGGTAGATCCTAACCTCGAGATTGCTTTGATCCATTGGTGGAGATTGGATTCTTATACCTCACCTCTGTCGGGGTAACCTGGGTAGCTTGCAGCCAGAATAGAGGATTGTTACAAATCAACCCTCTGCACTGCTTTTGATTCCTTTGATTTTCAGTAAGAGAGTAAGACCCCTAGCTATTATTCTCCACCTTTTAAATTTTTATCTTTTTTATATCTCCCGTTATCTCTGTGTTTGATTAGATCTAGATCAATTGCATTGAACTTTTATAGTTTGTAGTAAAAGTGATAAAAACCTAGAACCTCTCCTCTTTCCTACGTTAGTCTAGTTTAAATTAGGATAGGGTGCTAGATCTGTCATAGATTTTGAGATTTACTCTAGTTAAACTACATCTCCCTATGGACATACCCTTACTTACCTCTTAAAACTTGCTACAACCCCCCTGGTTCTTACAGGACTGGTTGCCCACCTTGATCCCATACATTTGTAATTTGTACCTTTTAATTGGCAGTTTTAATCATATAATAATTGTAAGGTGGCAGCAACAACAGACAGTCAATTAAAAGGAAGCAAAGGGGCCTTAGATGGCTGAGGGAAGGGCAGCAGGGTAGTTATTTACTGAAAAGTACCACTTTTCACCGCTTAACCTAGCCTTTGCTAGACCTTGAAGCTCACTAATAATCATGTTTTAAGTTTGCTTTATAGTTAGCAATAATTTGTGTAGCATAATACAAAATCCATGCTTATTGGTCTAAAGAAGATAGGGAATACATGTAAAGATGACAGCCAAGCCAAAGTCTAATGGAACACCCTGGTAGTGGTCACCATGGTGATTCAATTGCTGGTCATCATTGACCAAAAGCCTAGCAGATGGAAGAAGTTACCAAAGAATGGAGGAAGTTGCAACAGTAGCAAATGCAATGCATCAGAGTGACAAAAGAATCATCTCACAGAGGTGAGGATCCCCATCGCGAACGTAATGATGCAGTGAAAGTTACCCTCACGTAGATCAACTGCGCAGTCAAGAGAAAAACAGAAAAGACATCGCCAAGATCTCAAAATTTAAAACTCTCAAAATTTGTCCTCGTGAAGCTCTCGCGAAGATCGAGCCCAAAGCAGCTGCGTGCAGAACATAGCGAGTTCATATGCGCAAAGAAAAATTTGTCCCCTCGCAGAGTTCTCGTGTAGCCAAAGAAGAGAGAGATGCCTAGAATTTCTCTCGTTCAGCTCTCTAAGTATTTTATCACGGAATTAATGTCAAGAGCTGGGATATGGTGGATGCTTCCTGCAGTGGTAGTTACCTCCACAAGATAGCTGAGGAAGCATGGGAGCTGTTTGACATAATAGGAGAAAATTCCATGCAGCAGGAATCTTTGTCATGCAATGATATTCAGATTCCAACTAAGATGGTGAAAGAGGCCACCCCAAGAGGTGGAATATATGAAATAAAGGTGCGAGGTGACCTGGAGAGAAAGGTGGACAACCTGAGCATGAAGTTTGACAAATTGATGAATGTGATGCAGCCTCGAATTGTTGCACAGGTGGAGGAGACATGTCTGATGAATGTTCTGCTTAGAATGTTCTTAGGTTTATAATTTTCTACTTTTTTTTTAATCAGTTTGCTTTTACATCTATAATTAAATGTCTTTTCCCGGCAATCTGTCACTTTTTGTTTTTATGTTATTTGTTATGTGTTCTGCCTTTCTCTCTTATAGTTTTTGGTAGTTAATCTCTATGCTTTATACCTGCTACACATTTCACCTTTGAATCAGTGAGGACATTGCTCCTCATAGGTTTTGGGGTGTGGTAGGATCTGCCAATGAAGTAGTTAACCCAAGTGCAACAAAGTCAAGTAAGTAAAGATAGGAATCGAGCCATGTTCACCTAAGAATCATGAAACTTAATGAAATTTAAAATTTTTGCAGACCTTTAGGCATTACAAATTAATTAAATTTCAACCTTTCCATGAGGTGAACTGTTGTCGCTCCAAGTGTGCCAAAATTATGTGCATTATAAATCAATAATTAAAGAATTAAAGAATGCTAAATTATATGGATGTTAACTTATGAAAGGGATATCAGCACATTGGGGCTAACACTGGCCTGCAAGATCAGGGCCAATTGTAGTAAGTTTTAAAAGTGAGTATATTAAAGATCGTCCACAGAGAATTAGTCTGAAATATGAGATAGACCTCCAGATCTGTGCTACCAGATCTGGCTCTATAATTATCTAGAAAGCAGATAAAAAGAGAGTGTTGGGTTTTTGTCACGTTTAACTAAAAGCAAATAAAGAAAAGAATTATCTAACTGATCCAGATTCAAGTTGGGGAAGTGATTAAAATAAATCAAATGGAGAAATAATAACTTTCTGTGATTTCGCCTTTGAATTTTAATGGAGAATCTGCAACTAAATAGAGTTGATTCAATCTTCATCTGGCTACACAGGATGTAAGAGAAATAAATCTGAATTAAGGAAGGGGTTTAGACTTATGGTTATGATCTGTCCACTTAAATGGTCATGATCATCCAATAGTTGTTGACCTATCCTCAATTCGTAACATGAACATCATCGCAAGTGTCACGAACTAGGTTACCAACGCTAATTAAATGCAGGGTAATGAATCAAGGAAATTGCATGCAAAGTAGTGAATCTAAAGGAGTCTAATGCACTAAGGTGATCAATAAGAACCCTTGACATGAATCCAATGGAGAAAACAGCTTTACAAGAACCTTTTAAATTCAATCTTACAATTCTGAGCACGGCTTTAGAAAGCCCTTACAATTCTGAGAGCACGGCTTTAGAAAGCCCTCGGACTAGCGCCTCTTGAATTGATCTTTGGCGTTACAAAAGCACTCTCAAAGCAATTCTCAAAAAGCAAAGAGAGGAAGAAATTACAAGGGCAGATAGACTATCCGTAGGAAGGAGGAAATAGAAATGAAAACTCAAAACTGGATACCTCAATTGGGCAAATGTCTTCTCAATTTATAGCTTTCCTCTATCCGCACAAAAGGTCAATTGACCAAAAGTGCTCGATCAGATTGGCCAATGGTCTGTTGAGCACGGATCCAGTCTGTTACGCCAATGAAAATGCTTTCGATCCGTTCACCAATCAGCGTTAGAAGCATCAATTCTGTTATGGGAATTCAAAAGTTTGTTTGAGCTTCTAGAAGTTCCCGCCAAGTGATTTCATCTTTGGGTTTTCACGCGGAATATGCCTTTGGTTTGTGCTTGGAATCTTCCTAATGTCTACGGGCTTTTAATTACATTGGGGCACGCGAAGTTCTTGAAATGCCCTTCAAAGTGGTCAGAATCCTCAAGATGCCATTTCGCAGAGGTTAAGGGTCTTTTCAAAGTAGGTTGGCTCCAAGTTCTTTTCGCAGCGAAGTTCTTTTAAGCGAAGTTCTTTTGCACTTCTCTTCTTTTCGCAGAGGTAAATCTTCTATTCGAGGAGTGTTTTCTTCTTTTCGCAAAGTTCAAAGTTCTTTGCGAATAGTAGATGTTCTTTGCGAATTGAACTTTTAGCTTCCATTCTTCTTTGCGAATGGATCCTTCTTCTTCTTTAGGTCTTTTCTTGCTCTTTTAGGACCTTTTTAGCCATTGCTGAGGCTATTTCTTCACTCCCTCTTTGAGCTTGACATGCGTTGCCAGCTTTTTGATCATTTTAGGATGGTTTTCGGATTTGGACCTGTCTTTTTGGTTAGCTGCAATATGAACACTAAAGCACTTATTTAGTCCTCTCAAGGGCCTTTCAAGGCTCATGTTTAGGGGTGAAAAATGGTATTTTTCACTACTTATCATGAACACCAGGAAAACTCACTTGCATCAGCAGTTAGTAAATCACTAAAGAGAGAAAAAGATAAGGACATACCTAAGAACTTAATAGAAGACCATAACTAGTGAGTTTTGGGCCTACACAAAATTTTCTTCCTTTCTTTGAGGAGTAATTGAGGCAATTCTTCCAACCCTAAGGACTAGCTTAGGTATGCCCTCATTAGAAGTTAGGCATCTCCAAGTTGAAACAATTGATGGCACTCATGATACTTAGGAAAGGATCAAGGCCTTCTCCTGGACGGTTTGAACCTAAACAGACCAAACCCTAATCAACTGCCCTTGTGCATACACCCTTCGAGTCTTAAATTCCAATTTTCTTTCAAAATACACCTGAATACTTGTACCTGAACCTATGGACCTGATTCAAACTTACCCTCACTCTGAAGAATCAAAAGGTAAAGGAAAAGGAGATGAAGATGGACAAGATAACGTCACATTGGGTGAATGGAGAAGAGAAACCTAAGAGCTTAGCAGTGTAGCAGCTGGGGAAGGAAGTGGCGGGTCAGAGAAATAAAGATCTGATGGTCTAATTGAATCTAAAAATAAATAAATAAAAATTTGAAGAGGAATAAGGGAGGGGTAAAAGAGGAAAATTTCATTTGAAAAATCAAAAATGGGAGGAGAAGTTGGCCACTTCAAGTCTGGAGAATTTTAATGAAAATGAAATACGCTGAATTGAAGAAGGTGAAGTCATGAATCACCTACTACCTTGTCAATTTTGAATCCCTTCTTAACCTTCCATTCTTTATAACCCATATCATAAGCCACATCACAACCCAATCAAAAGACCTTGTGATCCACAGTTGGAAGACCTGTCATGAAGAGATGAGGAGTTGCCCAATCTATGGTGAGGACTAGCCAATGATATCAGCACTTTGATGCTTTGCTGATGCTCATGCTTACAGACCCATTTGGGAGCTGTAACTACTCTTGAGCTTGAGAGAAAATGTAAACCCTCAAGGTTTATTATGAGAGTATGCCCAGGAGAGCATTGGGTCTGACATTGATTATATTAGGCATGACCTAACCTAATTTTTTGAATTAATGATGAGCTCAGTGTTGACATACAGGTGTTGTCCACTTTGTTGTGAACTAATTAGAAATGTTATTCATTCATAAGAAGTTTGTGATGATTAAATGTTTGTGCATATCATATATTTAAATTTCTCACATTTGTATTGATTCAAAGGTGAACAGATGCTCTGTTTCTTGATAGCTAACTTGATGATCTTGCACTTTTGCTAACTATTTCATTGAGAAGTTTGTGGTATCTTAATTAGAAGCCCTCAGCAAACTTCACTCCCCCACTAGGGAACACCTAGGGGTTTAAAAGGCTTGGTACATATGCTAAATATATTTGTGCTCCCTACAAAAGTGGCATTTAAATTCTTAGAGTAGTTGTTTAAATTTTCCTTTGCTCAGGGACTAGCAAAGATTAGGTATGGGGGTGTGTTATTCACTAAAAAGTACCACTTTTCACCTCTTAACTTAGCCTTTGCTGGACCTTAAAGCTCACTAATAATCATGTTTTAAGTTTATTTTGTAGTTAGCAATAATCAGTATAGCTTAATACAAAATCCATGCTTATTGGTCCAAAGAAGAGAGGGAATACATGAAAAGATGATAGCTGAGCCAAAGTCTAATGGAACACCCTGGTAGTGCTCACCATGGTGATTTAATTGCTGGTCATTGTCGACCAAAACCCTAGCAGATGGAAGAAGTTAGCTGAGAATGGAGGAAGCGGCAACAGCAGCAAATGCAATGCATCAGAGTGATAAAAGAATCATCTAGTAGAGTTAAGGATCCCCCTCGCGAAGCTAATGATGTAGTGAAAGTTGCCCTCACACAGATCGGCTGCGCAGTTAAGAGGAGAACAGAAAAGTCATCGCAAAGATTTTGCGGTTTAAAACTCTCAACATTTGTCCTCATGAAGATTGAGCCCAAAGTAGCTACACGCAGAATATAGTGAGGTCATATGCACAAAGAACAATTTGTCACCTCACAGAGTTCTCGCATAGCCAAAGAAGAGAGAGACGCCCAAAATTTCTCTCGCGTAGCTCTCATGCACCCTGAGTCTAATCAGTTACTGCGCGAGCACTCAACGAGAGAGAGAGAGCTTCTGAAGCGCTATTTGCGTGAAGAGTCCTGACGCTCTTGATCATCTCTGCGGCAGCAAGGCAATGCAAATGAACTGCACGATGAACCGAAGATTGACTGCGCGAGTAAGCACTTCTCACCAGCTAAAGGCTACTTTGTGATGGCTATGCAACTGCGCGAATGAACTAATGTAGATGCTAGCCCTATGAAGCTCGCGCTCTCCACTTCTAAGTTTTAACTAAAGGACTTTTTAGGAATTTCCCAAGCCTAGGGCACACTTCCTGAGGCATGAATTTTGAGGCGCATATCTCTAGGCATCCATGGGTTGAAACAATGCCACATCTGCTAGAAAAATTAGAACTCATCTCTTTAGAGCCAAAGCCTTATGGACAGAGTATATAAGTGGTATTTAGAGTTTATTATTTTCATCTTTCCTTCATCCTCTGTAGGCTGAGAACTTCATCAGGCTAGGGTTAGGGTTTGATCATCTCTTTTTCTTATTTTTCTTCTCTCTTAGCCCAGCACTTGCTGGCTAACCCCCCCTGTAAGTAGCTAGGTTTAGTTTTATTTCAGTTTGTAATAAGTTTTTGGTATACATTAAGATTGTAGATGAGCAGTTGTGTACAAGATGCAGCATGGAGATAGTTCATTGGAAGTTTTGTGTTCATTAGTGGATTCTCATTTTAATGCCTAATTGAATCTAAAGATCTTATGGTTTCTTTAGATGTCTATAGGATCCATGTATTTGGGACTAGCCCATTCAGTTTCTAATAGATCTATTGTTTACCATCTGATTTCCCTTGATTTGATAGCCCCATGGAAAACAATGTTAGATTTGTAGTGAGATCTAGGGAGCTCGGAGGCTTGTGGACCATGGTGGTTGTAGCAATTTTCATATTCTTTCTCAGGCCTCTGTGGTATGGACAGACCAATGGGATACCCTGTTACCATTCAAGTGGAAAAAGTATACCCCTAAGGTTGTGTCTATTCACATGTTTGAGAAAGATTCTTCTCCCCTGCATATGAGCTTCTAGAACCTTGTGAGGAGGTTTGTACAAGAATTGGCTCCCCTCTGTTTTACCTTACCGATATCAGATATTAGATCTGATCTCTTTGTAGTAATTGCAGCTTGAGGTTGAGTCATTGCAGGTCGTTTATAGCAATGACTAGATGAATCTAAAGCCTTATTCAACCTGTTGCATGGTCCTTTTTGTGGGCACGACTGAGCAGTTAGCCTTAGCAAAGCACTTAGGATCTTATGGGTTGGAATACTGTTAAGTAGTGTAAAATACCATTTTTCACCCCTAAACATGAGCCTTGAAAGACCCTTGAGAAGACTAAATAAGTGCTTTAGTGTGCATTTTACAGCTAATCAATCAGACAGGTCCAAATCCGAAAAGCATCCCAAAAAGATCAAAAAGCTGACAGCTCATGTCAAGTTTAAAGAAGGAGTGAAGAAACAGCCTCAGCAATGGCTAAAGAGGGTCTAAAAGAGCAGACAAAGACCTGAAGCAAGAGAGAGAGCTATTCGCAAAGAACTTCTACTATTCGCAAAGAAGAATGGGAGTCTAGAGTTCAATTCGCAAAGAACTTCTACTATTCGCAAAGAACCTTGAACTTTGCGAAAAGAAGAAAACACTCCTCGAAAAGAAGATTGAACTTTGCGAACAGAGCTTCAGAAGTCATTGAACTTTGCGAAAAGGCCCCTGAACTCTATGAAATGGCATTACGAGGGATTTGCATTTCGTCAGAAAGGGTATTTCAGAAACTTTACACGCCCCAATGCAATCAAAAGACCAGAACATTTGGAAGGTTCCAATCAAGATCGAAGGCATATTCCAACCCATGTGAGCGCCCAAAGTTAAATTACGGCGGGAACTTCCGGAAGCTCAAGCGAATTTCAAACCCATAATGAATTGATGCTTCGGCTGATTGGTCGAACTAGATCGAGCATTTCCATTGGCCAAAACAGATCCGGATCCCGTGCTCAACCCTCATTGGGCAATCCAGGATCTAAAGCATTCTGATTGGTCAATCCATGCGCAGGATGGAGGAAAAAGTATAAATAGAGAAGCCATTTGCCCAAATTGGGTATCCAGTTTTAGAGTTTTCATCTCTGTTTCCCTCATTCCGGTTGGATAGCTTATCCGAACCTGTAATCCCTTCTTGTAGTTTACCTTTGAGAGCCATTGTGAGTGATTTGTACTTCCAAGTTCGGATTCAAGGCGTAAGTCCGAGGGGCTCTCTGAGAGCTGATTTGTAAGTCCGAGGGCTCTCTAAGAAGCCGTGCTTTCTGTAATTGTAATTTTGGATTTTAAAAGGTTGTAATTTGTGTGTTCTCCATTGAATACATGGCGAGGGTTCTTAGTGTTCACCTTGGTGCATTAGACTTCTTTAGATTCACTCATCCACATGCAACTTCCCTTAATTCATCATTCTGCGAATTAGCGTTGGTAACCTAATTCTAGCAAAGCATTCTGATGATGTTCATGTTACGAACTAAAGAATAGGCTACAGACTAATGGCAGATCTGTGACCATTTAAGTGGATGATCACGACCATAAGTCTAAACCTATTCCTTAATTGGATTTATTTCTCTTACATCTCTTTGGTAGCGGATGAAGATTGAATCTGCCTGTTGAACTCTGATTCTCCATTAAAATTCGAGGCTAAAGTACATGAAGCTATTATTTCTGCATTTGTCTTATTTTAAACATCTCCCCAACTCGGATCTGGATCATGTAGTTAGTTCTTTTCTTTATTTGCTTATAGTTAAACGTGACAAATTCAACCTCCCATCTTATGTGCTTTGTAGATAGGATCAAAGGCCAGATCTGGTAGCTCAGATCTGGAGGTTTATCTTAAATTTTAAATCAATTCCCTGTGGACGATCTTTTACTCACTTACATTTAAAACTTGCTACAATTGGCCTTGATCTTGCAGGCCAGTGTTAGCCCCAATGTGCTGATATCCCTCTCATAAGTTAACATCCATATAACCTAGCATTCTTTAATTCTTTAATTTTTGATTCATAATGCACACAATTATGGCACACTTGGAGCGACAACAAATACCTATGGATGTCAGCCAGGTCTATGCGCTGATCTGGGGAGCTTGTAGCACTGCCATTACATAGTGCTACAATAGTATTCGTGGTTGGATCTGGCACAGTGGTTGGGGGAATGATCAGTCCACTCCACTTAGATTGGCAATGTCTGTTTTAACCAATGGGATTTGACAGACTATCGGATACCCTGTGACCATTAAAGTGGAAAGAGTATAGCCCTAAGAGAGCCCCAAATGGCATAGGTTAAACCGGAAATTTTTACCCTGTTAAGGCTTTTAATAGCGTCTCAGCAAGGAACACTGCAAAGATAGACTAAATCTGAGTTACATCACTGCTTTAACTCTAGCTTAATCTGCTTACTTCTCATAATTTTTGTATTTTATTTTGGCATTCACTACCACCATCTTTCTCTTAACCCTTTCTTTAGGATAGGGCTACATTTTATTTCTCTGCTTTTAAGATTAATTTAGTGTAGTCGTGACACCCAACTCCCTTTCTTTAGGATTATCAGATCTGTAGCCAAATCTGGAGGCCTACCATTATAGCCCATTTTGGGTTCTTGATCAATTTCTCTGTGGGACAAACTCTTACTTATCAAAACTTGCTACAATGGACCCTATATCTTGCAGGACTGTGCATGTTTCAAACTTGCTATAATGACCCATCTCCACTCTTGATTTATTCTCTCCACTGATTTCTAATAAAATAGCAGCAGCAGTCCGAACGCGACCAACAGTAGGAGTCCAAGTGGACTGCTGTACTAGCCCCTCTGAGAAGCCTAAGATGAACACTTTTCCAGCACATAGATGGGGGCCTCCTCAGTCCATATTTAAACAAATTCATCAAATACCTTACCCAAGTCCACAAGATTGGGTGAGGTGGCTTCCACCATCTCATAAAAATAGCAATTGACAACCAATCCTCATTCCCTCCATTTAGCTTTCCCCTTGGAAAAAGGAGAATTTTCTTAAAAATCAGGAGGAAATTGCATAGGAGGTTTTGCTGGTCCTCATCTGCAGTCATATTTTTGTAAAAAAAATTATATATATATTTTTTTCTAAATGTTTTATATTTTTTTTCTAAGACTGCAACTGTAATTTCAACAAACACTACAAAGACACATAAAGATCTAAAGCGAAAAATTTAAAAAAAATGCAAAAATTACAGCTGCCATTTATTCAAGCACTACATCTAAGGAAAATATAAAATCTAAACTCACATTACTATACTTAGATCAAATCGCCCCGGCAGCGATGCCAAAAACTTATTGGTATAATTACTTGTGCTTTTATTTTATTAAAAGGTGTGATGGTCAAAATATGACACAAAAGCAAAAAATTAGAAAGGGAAGTGAAATGGAGTGAAATAGCACAAAACAATAATCTATACCCAGCCTGCAAGATACAGGGCTACTGTAGCAAGTTTCGATAAGTAAGAGTTTGTCCCACAGAGAGTGATGATTTAAAAACCTAAAGGCGCATAGTAAACTCCAGATCTGACTGCAGATCTGGCAACTCTAAACCTACACCAGAAAGTAAGGTAATGAGAGGGTGCTTAGGTGTCACAAAACAAAAGTAAAACTGAAAACATAAATTAAACTAGATCTAAAGAAAGGGGAAAGAAGAGATTGTGGATGGAGTGATAAAATAACATGAAAAGATGGAGTAGTAGGCAGCTGTGGGATAATCTTTACTGCAACTCAGATCAAGAATTAGATCTGCAGCATTCCTTCACTTGGCTACAGGCACAAATGTAAAGTAGAAGAATCCAACTCAACCCTGTAATTTGGACTGCTCTTAAGGCAAAAATTTGTCCACTTAAATGGTCACAAAAATCCTAGGGAGGTGATCCAATCATAGGTGCTAAGGTTAGAATATAAAAACTATTGTAGACACTGTTCTTGTAAGGCTACAAGCTCTTACAACCATTAGATCAAACAGTCCATGAAAACCTAGTGAGAACAACTAGAACTCACAGATTGAATGAGTCATTAGAATCATCTGGTCATTGCTACAAAAAGGCCTGCAATGACCAAGCTCTCAAGTCTGCAATCTGTGCAATTCACTGAAAATGGTCTTATAATGCAGAGGAGGAGCGGGATCTGCAACAATCCCTCCTTTGGCTATAAGCACTCTTCAGACCAACCATGGTTGGCTAAACCCTTTTAGTAGCTAGGGCGAGGTTGAGAGCTGTAAATTGAGAGGTTCAAAGCTTTGTAGGAGGATTAGATGTTGCACAGATTGCATATCTGAGAACAATTGGACTGTAAGTTGTATTAATTTAGTAATTGTTGAATGTAAAGTTAATTTGGATCCATAAATCTCTTGATTGCCATTTGATTTCCCTAGATCTAATATCCTTGTGGATGCCTGAGCTTGTAGCCTTGCATCCATAACATTTGCAATGATTTAGTGGTTCCAATTAAGACCCTTGAATTTGAAGAATCTCGAGGTTGATCTGTGACCATTAAAGTGGACAGATCATAGCCTTAGGATCACTCCAATCCTCTGGTCTAGGTTGGATTCTTATACCTTGCATCTGAGCTTGTAGCCAGATGAAGGATTGTTGCAAATTAGTTTCCTGCACTGCCTATGCATCAATTAATATTCAGTAAAAGACTAAAATCCCTAGCTGTTACTCTCCTTCTTTTGATTTTAATCCTTTTCTCCATCTCCCTAAATTTATGTTTTAATCAATTCTGGATCATTTGCATTTTTTTTTTTGTAGTTTTTAGTAAAGTGACAACTCTAAAAAAACCTCCCCTCTTTCTTGTTTTGATTTGTTTTAAACTAGGATAGGCTAGAGTGCAAGATTTGTCTTAGATCTGGAGATTTGCCTCATTTTAAGGCATATTTCCTTGTGGACATATCCTTACTTACCCCTTAAAGCTTGCCGCAACAGCCCATGATTTTTGTAGGCCTGATTGCTTACCTTGATCTCATTTCTCTGTTATTTAGTTTGCTGATTTTTACCCTTTAATAATTGCAAGGTAAGCAATACAACAGAGGTACGGACACTTGGTAATCATAAATGCTTCAACGTCCTCCCAATCAGGGTTATCACATTCTCTCCTCCTTAAAGGAAATTTCATCCTCGAAAATTCACATGTCGTATTTGAAAAGGTATGAGTACAATTTAACATCCTCGACATTAGGGTCATGACATTCACCCCTCCTGAAGGAATTTTTGTTTGCGAAAATTTATCCTGTTACCAAGCTCCGGCTAAAGTTTGTCTCAACATTTGAACCATTATTATAAAGAAATTTAAACCATTGACCAATAGCAATGACACATCCACAAAGGTTATAAACACACCCGCAAGATTTAAGTTGGTGATCATGACAAAGTTCACACTATTAATTACCAAATGTTTAAGTTATCAATACATGATAAATCTTCAAAACACACCCACCACTATAAAGTTTACCCATGAACCACAATTCCTGATCATTAATCCAAAATGGGATGTCCACAAAAGAAAATCTAAAACCCTTAACTGCCCAAGTTAATCTAGGGCCTTTGAATAGATGCCGAAGTTGTTCTTTCCTTTTCCTTCTTGGGATAGTCTTTTACCTGATGTCCCATCTGGCCACACCTGAGGCATGCGCCAGTGGCCCACCTACATTCCGTTGTCTTATGGCGTCCTCCACACCGTGTGCATAATTCAACCGGTGCGGATGAAGTGGTGCGTGAGGTAGCGACTCGATTTCTTATTATGTATTATAATTATATTAAATTCAAGTTTTAACCTATTGCAAGCGCACAATGGAAATTGTAAAGCTAGTATAGGATTGATCCCACGAGGAAGTTCATTATCTAATTAATTCCTAGTTTAAATCTTTTATCTAAATCCCTATCTTAAAAACTTTTATTTATCTTTAGGATCTAATCTACTGGAGAAATGTGAATAAAAGAATGGGTTATTAAACTAAAGTGCATAAAAATCAATCCTAATCCTCCTTCTTTAGATTAAGGTCGTCAATCTTAATCTTCAGCTTTTGGATATTTATGAAAATAAATAGTACCATTACACCATATTTCTAGTTTCCTAGCATTGGTCATCAATCAAGATTAAGATCCTATCAATACAAATTTAATCTAATCAACAATCAATCAGAAATTTGGGCATCAATCAAACTCTAAAAAACTGAAGATGGAAAAGTGAAAATCGTTACACTAATTTGCAAATTCTATCCTAAGTCGTCAATTCAAATTAAAACTTGGAGATGTTTACAAAGCAAATAAAATCTAAACTAGAAAACAAAGTAAAATATATCCTTCACCCCTCAATTGCAGTCGTCAATTGCTCTTGAGAAATTACAAATATCTACACTAATCTTCAGCACTCAATTGCAGTGATCAATTTCTCTTGAGAAACCTTTGATATCTAATCTACTCTACCTAGTTTACACTACTGATTAAAAGAAAATCTAACCTCAGGCTTCAATTGATGCTGAAATTCTTCGATGCTTATTCCTATGTCGAGCCCTCTTATTTATAGATCATAAGGGTCAGTTTACAAAGATCTAGTTCTAATAAAAGAAACTACTAAAAACAAAAGGTTCCTAATATAACTCTAATTCCTAGTTTTATCTTTCCTTGCTTTCTTTAGTTGATGCACTTCTGGATTGTTCTTTATTGAGCAGCAGCAAAGTCCTTCAGATTAGATCTTTATCAATCCTCTCAGATCCGTGGTTCACTAGACTTCTAATTGTAGGAGTCTTCTAATTCTGAATATGGTGGTATTAAACTTTCACATGATCAGCAGCAACAACAATATTAGGAAAGCTTCTTTTTTAGAAAATCGTTAATCACAATTTTATCTTTCATAGCTTCTTTTGGCAAATCGCTAATCATGATTTTCTAATTCTCAAAGCTTCCTCAAGGTTGACGATTTCTCTAAATTATGCTTGATCTCTTTTCTCCTTTTGACTCTTTTGAAGAATTGTAAATTACGATTCTCTGGCTTTCATTAGGTGGAAAACTTATTTTTCGCTCGATCATCTTTCTTATTGCCTTTTTAGTTCATTTTGACAAAGATTAACACTTAGTCTCTCTTTTACTGCTTATTTCTAATATCTGTACATTAGTAAATCGTTAGTAGCAAACTATGACCTAGCATCACTAAGTGAAGGATGATAAAATGGTAAATTATGTGACTGATCAGGTAGCTGCACCCTTGACGTTTCAGCCATAATAGGGTTTGAAAGACGAAAAGGTCTCGGAGACGTAGACACGATTGGTCTCGAGTGGACAGTCTAAGTAGGTAGACTGAGTGCAGGCATCTAGAATCACACTATCCTGGTTGACTTCTTGTGGGCATATGACTGCATCTGACCTGCTCTATCCTGACTATGCTGCTCACATCTCTTATACATTTCTTCGATATCTTTCTCAGCAACGAAGGCCTTACCCATCACAGCTTCGTCGGTCTCCAACTCTAGCACGGAGATCCGGTCATGTATGATCGGCCTTAAGCCGCTTTCAAACTTGTTGGCCTTCATCAATTCCGTGGCCACATACTACAGAGAAAATCTAGACAACTTCATGAACTCCATACTATACTCTTGTACGGACATTCCCCTTGCTCCAAAGTCATAAATTTTGCTGCCATTTGGTACCTCACCTGCTTAGGGAAAGGAAATACTCTTTGTTGAATGCTTTAACAAATTCCTCCCAAGTCCATACCCCATTGGGATTGGCCTGTTCTCTGATTCTCAATACCGACTTCAACCAAGGATCGGCTTCTCCTTCTAACTGAAAGGAAGCCCAACTTACCTTCTCCTCCTTAGTACACAGCAATCGTTAAAGAGCTTCTCGATCTGATTCAGTCATTTCTCTGCTTCAAGCCGATCCGTCTGACTGTAAAAACTAGGAGGTCTCATGCTCCTAAACTCTACAAATGTTGATGGAGTAGATTGTGTTGGAGGTTGAGGCGGCTATTGACGATTATGGGTATTATTAGCAGCTATCAATGTAGTTTACTGTACAATCGCATTGGCCACAGCCTCCATGGCTTGTGCCATTCTCTCTTCTCTTCCACTCTCTCCCCCCAATGGAGTAGCATTCACATCTGATTGGAAATCTCTACCACCTCGACCACCTTTGGGTCGTCTACCTCTACCAGACATAATGATCTATTAGAATGAAACAAAAATTTCAATTAACAGTCGGTTTCTATATTCGAACAAAACTTTTAAAATGTCACAGCTTATACCCTGACAAAATCTAATGCCACATCTCTGGACCTATAGCTAGGACTTGCAGTCTCACATAAGACCTAAAGCCTAAGCTCTGATACCAACTGTGACAGAGTCATAGTTGGGTCTCCCATGACCTGATAGAATCTACTGCCATAGCTTTGTGTCCCCAGAAGATCTAAAGCTTAGGCTTTGATACCAACTGTGATAGCCCGAATTTTTCCAATCTAAATTTTTTCTGAGATATATTTTTTTTTCTTTAACTTTATACCAAAACGAAATGGGAAAACCCAGACGACCAGATCATAGATCACAATCTGATACAGAATACTTGGTACATCCACATACATTGGGAAATCAAAGCAGACAGTACACATGGCATAATATAAAACCTCCATTTCTAATATCCAACACGAACAGTAACTAGACAACCACCAGTGATGGCCAAGCATCACCTAAAAGTAATGCACAATATGTTTATAACAACAGGAATCTACCAAGCCATAACTTACCAAAATCGACAATGTACTAAATCTATGATCCCAGAACTAGGGGTATAAATCCTCAGGCTAAAGCTCCTCTTTTTTCGATACGTAGTCTGGATCTTCCTTAAAACCCAGATCCCAATCAATATATACACTTGTACCAGTGACATATAGTCGGGGTTAGATAACAACTAAGCTTAGTAGAGGACATTCAATGTTAATTTTACATCACATTATATCAATGCAGATATTCATGACAGAGTTCCAAAGCACATTTTACAATCAAAACACAATTTGCATATATCCTAAAATTGAAGTCAAAACGGATAACTCGTCTTTTCAGACAAATTTCAATGATTCATTCTCATTTCTCAAATTCAAATTCGATTTCAGATTCAGAATTTCTATTTGAATTTCGAGACTTAATCTGAGACTTACACTATTCAAATTTTAATTTCATAACACACAGTGTTCTAACTTTCCAATTCATAACTCACGGTATTCTATATTTTTGGTTCGTAACTCATAGTTTTATAATCTTTCAGTTATAATGGTCCTGCCAATATCCAGGCAGTGTCTAGTCAGGGTGTCGAATATGCAGTATATAGTATACAGTTTGTAGTAAGTTTGAATAACTTGTCGTACCGGCCTAGTATGTAGTATGCAATGTGTACGGAATAACCCACTGTACCGGTCTAGTATGCATGATGCAATATGCAGTGTGCACGAATTTACCTACCGTACCGGTCTAGTATGCAGTATGTATGGAGAACCCGTCGTATCGGTCTAGTATGTAGTATCTAGTACATATGGATAACCCGCCGTACAGATCCAGTATGCAGTATGTAGTGCACAGTATGTAGTCACATAGTGAGTGCCCAATCAGTTTATACGAATTCAAAGTTCACAGTTCATGTTCAAAATTCACGTCAAGTTCAATGTTCATCTCAGTTCCTATCAGTTTCTATTGATTCAATATTCATATCTTTCGATTCATGGCCCATATTCAGAGTACAAATATTTAGAATTCATTTTATTATTCAAAGTTCAGATTCGTATTAATATTCACAGCTCATGTTCAAAGTTTATTTTCTAAATTCATATTCACTTTTGGATACAGAGTTCAAATTTCATGCTCATACTAATAATTCCAATATAAATCTATCTTATTCTAACTCAAAGTTCCATATTCCATAGTCAAAATTTCATGTGCAATTAATAATTCCAAAAACTTCAATTATATCTCAAAGATTCAAAGATTTCCTAACATCAATCAAATCAGATTCAAATACAGATGTCTTTTCATGTCAGATTCAAATTCATATTCTAAGTTTAGCAATTTCGATACCTTCCAAAGAATTCAAAGTTCCAATTTCAAATAGTTTCATTTCTAGCTCAATGAAAATCAAACTCATCACATTTCATTAATTATTTCATGACATTCTACGATTCAAAGACAACTCACAAATGCTAATGCAATCTAATCATATCATGAGAATCTATAAATCAAAGACAAGGATGAAATTTAAGGTTGAATTTTCCCTACCTAAATCTTGATGCCAAAATGAAGATCTTTCTTTCTCAAGATAACCCTCTCATCATGCGCCCTTCGTCTTAACCTAGAACACATCAAATTTATATCTAACAGGTCAGAAGTGACGAAAAAAAGGAAATCTCAAAGTCTCTCCAACTTGTTTCCTAAAAAAAATCTCAGAATCTGTCCAAATTGATTGGTCGAATCCCAAACTGATCGAACGGTTTCAAAAATCGATCGATAGAAATACATTTGGATCGGTCGGTTTCATAAAAAAACCACATACTTCTGGTGCCACAATCTGATCGATCGGGTCCCAAATCGATCGATCGATTTCCAAATTGATCGATCGGTTTCCAAATCGATCGATCGAATTCCATCTCGATCGATAGGTTTCTTCCGAAACTACTAACGCACTCAATGTTTTCACAAATCGATCAGTCAGTGCACAAATCTGTCGATCAAACTTCAAAATTGATCAATCAAATTCTATTTTGATCGATCAGTTTCTCAAATCGATCGATCAAAACATATTTCGATCGATTGGTTTCTCCATAAACCTTCACATTTTTTCTCTCTCAAAATCGATCGATCGGATACTTATTTTGATCGATCGATTTTGACAGATTCTTTTGAAACTCGGGTTTCTTCTTCTTCTTCAATCCAAAATACCCAAAACTTATTTACGTGCATCCCAATCACCCATGAATCAAATTCAGACTAATTCTACACTATGAAAATATCAATTTTTACCTTCTAAAACTCGTGAAATTGGAGCACACGATGGACAACACCGATCACACAAAAATCCATGCTTCTCTAAAATCCGATGGTTTGAAACCAAAACCCCATTACTTCCTCACGATCGGGCGGAGTCGTAGACCGAATCCTTGTGATGTACATGATGACCTCTAGCTCCCTTGACTGAAGACAGAGAGATTTAATGGAGCTTAGGGCTTCAAGGGAAAAGAGGGTTTGAGTTTCTCTCACTCTCGTGATCGTAGCCGCGTCCAATCAATATTCTCTTGTAGTGAATCGAAGAAGCTTTAGGTTGAGACGGAGATCAACCACACAAGGGGATGGAGCAAGGGAGATAATTCTCTTCTTCTCCACTTCTCCTTCTCTTTCTCCTCTCTCTCCAAAAACCCAAAGCCCCTAAAATGTGAAAACCGGTTATTGGCCTCCAAAGGAGGCTTTTATATAAAAAGGGGTTTGGTTTTGGTGTAAAGCAGGCACACCATGAGTTGGTGCACGACCTCTTCATCAAAAGTCAAAATATGGCTCTAAATTTTTCTTTTTCACACACATTAAATTTTTATAATTTATTTATTCTAAAAGTTCAAGGAAGCATTGGTCGCCATGTCGAACACGCACATGAAGTCGGGCACGTTCAGTTTCGAAATTTTTGGGATATTACAAAAAGAGTGTCATTTTATGTAGAAAACCCTAGGGCATTAAAAAATCAGGAAAAATAAAAAGCAGGTGCAAATCCACAATTTTTTTGCCAAAATCCCTGTACAAACATGCACATACACCATGAACTGAGTTGAGGATCATCACATTTGCAAGAAGAAAATTATCTTTGTTCTCTATAAATAACAGCCCTAATGCATTGATAAATAAAAATCATAAAAAATCAAAAAAAGGGGCACAGTTTGATAAAATTTTCACCAAACCCATGCTAATTTACATAAAAAAAAATCAATCAAAAAGATCATAGGCAATTGCATTTGCAAGGAGAAATGTCTATTTATCCTCTAGATGCAAGAATACCTTGCCACATTGTTTTAGGAATAAAAATTCAAGGAAAAAAGGGTTAAATACTTTATCTTGTTTTGAAAAGAGAAACCCTAGATTCGGCGGAAAAATGAGCGTTTGAATGGCAAGATCGACACATGCGCGATATCGGGGTATGGGTCGAGTCGACGGAGAAGAGGGTGGGGCTCCCAGTTCGATTTTGAAAGAGAAAGGAGAGAAAACTTTTGAATTTGGGTGATTTTCCATGTCTCTACCTGCGATCGTGCATTTTAAGTGACAAAATGGCTGTATGTGCATATTATGCACACATAGCTTATTTTTGTCAGAAAATGGCTACGCGTGCATAGCATGCACCCATAGTATAGAAAATCAAAAATAACGAAAAGAAAAAGAAAAATGTATAAAAAGAATGATAAAAATAAAAATGGATAAAAACATAAAATAACAAAAAAAAATATATATATATATATACATATTTGTGTGTGTGTGGCTAGTGGCACACACTCCGTAAAAGTCGTTCGACATCAATATTTGCTCCACTCTAGAAGTTGTGCTAAATTAGCTTCGAGGTTGATGAGTACGCTCAAAGACTTCAAACCCTACCTTGCATAGGGGCACCCATGACCAATCCAAATAGGGCAATCAATGCCTCATGAGATTGGATAGAAATTGTTGGATCTTCGCTTCATTGCTTTACGCCAATCTTTAAGTATGGGTTGATCACCCTCTCGCTCGCGAGGCTACTTTGTTCAAAATAAAATTCGAGCATCATGCTTCATCAATCACACCTTCATAGGTTAGGCCCAGTAATGTCGCTAAGCGCTTAGGGACCAATAATTTCTAGTGGAGGACATTTTCCCAATGTTATGAGCTTCCGTCACTCCCCATGCTTTTCACCAATTGATGTCTGAGATTCTCTTTGAATACAATGGACCTGACAATGTTTGCCTTGGTCCTCTTCGGATGTCATTTTTTTCTTTGGCACTCGATCATTACTGATTAGATACCAAAGAGGGGCATCTGTAGACACCCAAAATTTGCCCAAGACTCGGCTGACTTCGAGAGTTGCGTACTTCTGAGCTTCCGAAAGCACTTCTCGAACCCTTAGAAATGAACTCGAACCTTTAAAACCCTTTTCGGACCCTTAGTACCCTTCCCAAAATATTAGACACCCCAACCAGATCCATAGAACTCGAACTGAACCCACCAAACCCATACTGGACCCAACCCAGGCCACAAATTGACCCTCCAATTTTCTACCAAAAAATTGGCTATGCGCTCATAGTATGTATGCATAGGCAATTTCTGGCATAAATTGGCTATGTGTGCATACTATGCACGCATAGCCAATTTGGCTTTGCTTCAGATGTGGGCCCCAGTGCGAACTGGAACATTTCAGTTATGGACTAGTTCTTAAAGCATGCATGCATACTATGCACGCATGCCTTAAAAACCTATTTTTCTCAAAAATGGCCGATTTTCACTTATTGAGTTTGACTTGCGAGCCATCCTAAAGTTTGGGGTGTGATTCTTTAGGATTATCATTCCCCTCCCAACCTTACATATCACCCTGATGCCATTCAAACCATCACCCTATCATCTACCATTAAACCCAATTCACTCCTCTCCATGCCCTAAAAAGCCACAAAAACCTTAGATAGTCCATTACCTAATTGCAAAATGAATTAAAACCTTAAGTACTGCCTAATCATCTCACTATCTAGAAATAGAGACCCACCCCCTTTTTTAAGACCCTTTTTGAAAATCCTAAACAAAAACTCCAGAAAAATACTCTCCCATTTCCAAGTTTATACCATCCAAGCCTTAGAACTTTAGTTTTTCCCTCACCATTACACTTCCATCATCCATCTCTCTAAGCCTTTGTCCTTAGAACCCTTAACTCATCTCTAATGCCATCACTCCCTAGTTCATACCTCCCTAGCCATAGCAAGCTAGAACGCTTCTCTAAACCCATTGTTCTATTGGAAGCTCACCAGGGTTTGCATTCAAGCGAGGATCCGACAACGGTGATAAAAGGGCCCGAGAGTTCCGGCTCTCCCCTCTACTCCTCAACCTTATTTTTTGCTTTTCCTCTATCCAAGGATTGGAGCCGTCACACCACCAAAATTTTGGTGACTGTGGAGACCTCATTAGGATTCAGGTGCCTTCGGGCAAGGGGAAGTGCTACCCATTTTCTATTTTTTATATACACTTGGGCATAGTAGAGACCACTTACGAGTTGGTCGATCAGGTGCCTAACACCTTCCCGATTGACAATCGAAGTCCTTACCCTAGAGGCATTGGCGTTGACCAGTGATTAAGAGTCATATCTTGCACTTCGGTGCCTAGGATATTGATTTTGGATATCTTGGGACACCCAAAGCTCTGGGTGGCTACTCTATTTTTCGAACGCATCCTCGTGATGGGTCCATGAGATCCACAGTTCCACAGGAAGTCTATCATATCATTATATGATTGACTAATTCTTTTATACTTAGCAAATAATTATACCCACAATCAAAATAGCATAAGCAAATCAAGCATTTAACCATACGTTTCATGCAAATCGAGCTATCTATCAAGACTATCAATCGTGCCCATCCGATTGGGAACTTATCAAGCTAATAATTGGGTTAAAATTTTATCATATGTTACTTATAATTCTCAGTATATTCCAGCCCCAAGACATGTAACAAATTTAAAAATTCAATGCTAATTCATATACAAGCTATCTATCAATCAAGCAATCTAAAACCATTCTTTTAATCATGATCAAAACCAGATTGAGTTGATTAATTTCTTAAATCTCACATGAAAAATTCATCACAATAAACATATAATCTCAGGTGAAGATTTCTATAAAAAAATTTTATGCAACAATTTCAGTCTATTCTAACCTATACTTTGCATGAAAGCCAAAAATACATCTATAACTATGAGTTGACCTAGAAATCTGTGGTAAATATGATGATTTCTAGAGATAAAAAATTTTAATTTGTCAACTACAGCACATATGTTTATCATCCATGAGGATCATTTAATCTACTTTCCATGGTATGATCAAAGAAAGTAAAAAATTTCAAGTTCCTACACATTAGTGCATAGTGATCATAGTTGACCGCATCATGACCATTGGATGGCCTTTCATGATAATGTAGATCCCATGCATTGCATCCCAGGTCACTGGTCCAACATGTAACTAAAAATTTTCAAGGTTTTCAAATCAAAAACCCTTTTTATTTTGCAAAACTCTTTAAACAAATCAAAGAAAATCTATGTTTTCCAAGCTTTGACCTATTTGGTCAATCTAGATCATTGGATGGCTTTGCATGGTCATTTAGATTACATGCATGGCATCCAATACCACTAGTATATAGTACCATTCCAGAATATTTAAAGTTTTTGGATAGAAACCCCTTTATATTCTTCACAAATTTGAGAAATCCAAACTAAATTAAAAAATGTATTGGTTTGACCTTGGTGGACCACAGACCATTCGAAAGTTATCATAGGATTTCTAAGGGCTTCTATTTTATGGATCAAGGTTTGAGTCGACACATCAAGAAATCGTATGATAACTTTCGAAATATGATCCGTTGGCGATGATTCTCTCATCACCACCAAGGCTCCGGCCCAATTTGGGTCAAACCTCGAGTCAGGGTTCATCAAGAGATAATTCAGGCTTATTTGTAAAGCACAAGATGTGGTGTGTTCTACCAATTTTCTAACCAACCCATCCAAATAAATGGGGTGCCCTATTGGTGCCACTAGAAATAACAAATATTTGATTAATCTAAGGTGGGTGCCTCACGTATTTTTATAGACCTGGCCTCAAGCAGTCACCTTGCATAGTCAGGTCTCATCAGTGTTCAGTCAATAGTTTGACCAACACAGGAATTGAGGGACAGGTGTTACAAATGAGGCCTAACAATGCCAAGATTTTTGCATAAAATATGTTATTTTGAAGGCTGATCACACCCCCAAACCTCAACTTTGCTAGTCCTCGAGCAATGGCAATATTTAAAAACGCAACACAAAAGTAAAAAATAAACTATCTTAGAATTTACAAGCTATTCTATGAAAGTAAATGCCACCGGTTGCATTTACCATAAGCAACAAGCCTTTAAACCTGATCCCTAGTGGAGGAGTTGTGTGTCCTTAAGTTTTCAGTGAAGTTACCCACAAACTTCCAAAACTGTTTTTGAAAGCATCTGTAAAGTGAGTTTTCAAAAACATGATTTTCATAATATATATACTTTTGAAAAATAAAAACTAGTAATTGTTTAAATATGTGAATTTTCATTCTCAAATACCAATTCCTAATTAATCCCACAAATGGACATTCAAATTGGTCAAATGCTCTGATCCTTAGATAATTACTTAATTCATGCCTAGAGTGAAGTGTGTGTGCTTACCAATGCTAGCTTCCTTCCATCGCGGGACCTGTCCAAACAATAAATGGTTAGATCCCGTGTTTCGACTCAATCCACACTTTAGGAATGCACTCAAAATACAATCTCTCCAATGAATGGCTAAATTTTCGCACACATGTGAGAGAGCAATACATAACAAAATAAAAGTTCTCACTTGATAAAAGAAACACGATGCATGAAAGAATAAAATGAATCTCATAATGGAAGATGTTTGTATCTAAGCATGTCATATCAAGTACCATAGACATCACATTCTCAATCTCCACAAGGCATTTACCATATCAAGATTGGATCAAGAAGGTCTTTTTAAAGGGTTATAACAGAGCTCAGGTATGGGTTAAGAAAGAAAGGGAAGTTGGGGATCAAATTTTCTGAGAAATTAGAAAGGGGAAACTAAATTGATTTTTCTAATTGTTTTTTTTATCTCTTTTCTTTTTTTTCTAATCTCTCAATGTTTTTCTCCTTTTTTTTTCAACTTTCATTTCTTCCTTTTTTTTTTTTAACTCCTTTCTCTTTTGGATACGACTCATACTTTTCATTCCTTTTCACACTTTTTCTTTTTCTTTTCTCCCTTTTTCACATAATTTTTTTCCATATGCTCCCAATAAACACCACACTCATTCATCTCCACTTACTCTATTTTCATTAACTCTCATCCCTCGTTCCCAATTTCTCAGAGATAAAAGGGTAAAGCTTAAACTCTCAAAAATGGTGTAGGGGTATGGTTAATGTGACTTATCAAAGATCATATGAAGGAAAATTTTTCTTAGAGGCTCAAAAGGGATACTAAAAGGTAGAATTGTATGAGGTCGGTCAATTTAAGCACAAACGAGTGAAAATGGCCATCAACCATTTCCTCAGAAGATGTTAAATATGCCTATATGTCTTGAGCAAAAATGTAATGTGTTCTAGCACAAAGAGACGAAAGTGATGTCATGCAAAGTAACAAACCAAAGTAAAATGTATGAGATTAAGCAAGAGAGAAAGTATTCAAAGATACTTCGAGTTGGTGTATTCACTTAACAATAATAGTTAAATGGATCTAAAGCTCACTGGGTTTAATCTCCACAAGGATCCTAAGATTCAAAGTTTTAACTAATCCCTTGACTTCCAGACTCAAGCATGGTAATGGTGCTAAAAGTTTCTAAGCATGAATTTCAGACCTCACCTTAAATGTTCACATTGAAGTTAATAATCATAAATGTTTCAAACTAGAACTCACATGCATCAACAACAACAGTTTGAAAACTACGAAAAAATATGCAAGTGGTGGTTCAAAACTTGAGTTTTGAGGGCATCAAAATAGTGGTATGACAAGATAAAATAGTGGTCACAGAATGATGCATATATATAGAAACAAAAAAATCGCCAGCATTTCCACAAACACCCCGAAACTTGAGTGGTGCAATGCCCTCATTGCACAAAACAATAAAAAACAAAAGATAGTAAGAGGGCAATTAATCAAAACAAGCACCAATGATTCAAACTAAACACCCCTTATGTTTACGAGAGGACGAAGGAGGAGCAAAGGCCACCCCTTTCCTCGAGAGGAAGAAGGGGCTTCACCCATATTTGAATCAATGGCATCAAGAACAATGGGAGATAATTGGGCACGTAAATTGTTCATCTCTCTCTTTCCCAATTCTCCCTAGCCTCCACATGTTGTTTAATAGCAGCCGCATGCTTTTTGGCATCTGCTTCACGAAAGACCTCTCATAATTCTAGTTGAGGTTCATGTCCTCATAATTCTCCTTCATCTTCACCTAATTATGCTAAAGAAAAATAGTCATCGATCGTTCAGCTACCAAGGCAGTGTTGGATTGACTCAGTACCTCCTCAAGGGCGTCTGTATAAACTCCCAAGGCATGGACGAGAGCATCATCGACAACGTACTAGGACCACATAGGTTCTCTCTGATAAGGCATAATGGCCCATGTCGAAGAGTCGGAAGCGACGAGGTCATGTGGATCGTCGCCACTCAGGACTAAAGCCATTGAGGACCACTCAGTGGGCTCCTTCAGTACATCCCCCATAGGAACTGGGGATGTAACGACCCAAATTTTTCAAACCGAAAGATGTAGAAATACTTGGTTGCTAGATCATAATTCACAATCTAAATACAGTGTTTCTTTGGTATCTATAGGAATTAATTTGCAAATGAAACTAAATCAATGCTTCAATGTTTGTAACAAAGAATATCAATCTAATAATACCATCGGTGACGGTCGTATGTCACGCAAACAGTGGCATCAATGTTGATGTAGGGAAATAAAAAGAGACAATTATTCAAGAAACTTCTAAATTATACCAAGTCCAAATCTCATAATTTGTCTAAGGGTAGTAGTCTTCTAGTGAGAGATCCTCCTCATTCTCTGACACAAAATAAGATTTTTCTTCTTCAAGTTCAGGGTCCTTGCCAACTTCAATTCCTGTGACACATAGTGTCGGGGTGACCTAAAAATCCACATGCTCAGTAGGGAGAACCTAATACCAATTGTATCTTTTCATTCCAATGCATAGATATTCGATGGTTCATTCAATGTCAATGATAAAGATTACTAGAATATGAAGACTCAAAGAATCCTTTTAATTTGAATTATATAATTCTAAAGTAGAATTCGAATGTTAATTTGAAAGGATCTAACAATTGAAACTTATACAAGTGTTCAGTACCATATTTTCCATTAATGTCCAATTCAGGTATTTTCTGTATATTTCAAATGCACATTCGGGGCTTCAATGCATGACTTAAAAATATAGCTTTAAAATCTCTAACGTAATATAGCGTTCAAGCCAGTACTAGCCGATTGGAATCCTAACCATCGTCGTTCAAGAATAATTTTTCAGTAAGCCCAAGCTCCTGAGTTGTGAGGAATACTTGTGTAGTTCGATAGGCTGTCATCATGCTTTAGTAAGTGCTGAAGCACAGTTCAGTATGTGCCAAAGCACGGTTCAGTATGTGGCGAAGCATAGTTTAGTAGGTGTCGTCGCACAGGAATCGTTCAGTTCAACCTCAAATCACATGCAATGTTCTAACACATAATATTCTGTTCATATTTCAATGAGAGTCCAATGTTCAGTGACAGTACAACATTCAATGTTCAATGAGAGTGTAGTATTTTGTGAGTTTCAATTGTTCAATGGGTCAATTTCAATGATTCAGGGGATTCGTGCCATAAACTTTCCTCCAAGATCGAAGTCAGGGTTCAAATCAATTTCCATCGATTCAAACTTCGAAATCAGTTTTCCTAGTTGCTAAAGTTTTCATGTTCGTATTCAGATATCTAAGAATCACAAAAACAATAATTAACCATGACAAGATAGTGTTAAAATTTCTCAATCACTAAACACATTTGAATTGGAAGTACAAAATATGACTGGTGCATTGAAATTCCCCTACCTCGTTCCTTAATGTTGCAAGGAGAAGGTTGAGACGATTCCTTTGAAATGCGTTGATTTCCTTTTTCTATAAAACCCACATATGCAACATCGCCGGTAGTTAGGGGATTTTAGTTTTGTTTTAGAATCGATAGATCAAATTGAATAGGGAGCATTCCCTATTTTCAGTAACTCATAGCGCACTGCTGTGATTTGACAGCGAGCTGTCATGTATTCATAGTGAGTTGTAGCTGTGAATATTCCAAAAGGTATTCTCTGTTTCGATATACATAGTGCCTCTGTGTCATGTGAGCTGTGACTAGATTCTGACGCCATGTGCTATATAGCGTCTTTGTGGTTGTTTTACAAGAGAACGTGGTTTCTTCTATGGAGTGGGCTATAATTGATATGGCAGCGAGCTATGGTTGTGTTCTTATTCATGTTGTCCTCTTATGACAGTGAGCTATCAACCTATAACATCAAGCTGTTCTGATTGACAGCGAGTTGTCAGGTCTTTGACAGCTTGTTGTGACCTCGGTTTGGGTTTGAGTCAATTTTCATAATGCCCTTTTCAGCGGCCTCATTTTCCTTTTAATGGCATCGAGCTGACATTGCCGTTTTCGGGTTTCTAATTTCTGTACTTCAAAAATCAGATCTGACAACAGCCATAATAATCCTAAGATTGGGTTTAAGATTGGAAAATGAACATAAGTATTTTTAGGATTCAAATTAAGATTGAAAGCAATACAATGATGAGTACTCACCTCTAGAAGTGTGGTCAGTGATTCTACGGTGATCGAGGCTTGAGGAGATCGCTGATTAACACTATTGTCCGTATGATGTTTCTATCTCTTCCCTCCTTGATCTCGACGGTGGAAAAGATTAAGATGATTCTCGTGGAGAGACACTCAAAAGTTCTTGGGGGAAGAGAAGAAGATGATTGAGGGAGAAGGGTGGTGACAATTAGGGTTTTCTTATGAAGACGAAGAACGAGAAAATATGACTAGGGTTTTCGTATGGCCCTATTCTCAAGAAGAATTCTTAAATTATGATTTAAGGTTGTCCGTAACTATCAGGTGGTGGGCTAACACACCAAGGTAAAGTGTATATGCTTTTATTTCAAGGTCCAAAAATAGAGGTTTTAAAGCCTACACCAAGGTTTGATTCTTAGACTTCTAGTCTATCGCTCAAATCTCTCTAACCACCACGCTATCACGTAGCTTGTGTAATTAGTGACAAAATTAAATATAAGGGTCTTTTAAATCAAAACATATTTGTTTTGTTTAAAATGTTTTCATCATTCAAGGCATGCAATGTGCATTTTGTTGAGCACATGTACTTATTGAACTATTAAGGCTCGAAAATGTTTTGGGTTGTTATAGGGGGCCAGGAAATGGGCTCCTTAGAATCCATGGGCTTGGGAAAAGTGCTGGCCCCCGACTCCTTGGATGAAGAAGGGGGAGCAGGGCCAGCGAGCTCCACGGTCGGGGCGTCAGTGTGGGACACATCCGAACCCTTGTTGTAACAACCCTACTTTTTTTGGCATTGAATCATTGACCTTTGAAGAGGATATGACTGCCTTGACCGATTTGACTTTGGTCAGGATGTTGGTGATTGTAATGGGGCCTCTGGCTCATCCACTTTGACTGGGTAAATGCACCCAATTCACGAATCTGAAACCAACTCTTAATTGGAGCACTAAATCAAAACCCGAACCCTTATGAGAAGTGTGTGTTGCACATGACTCGAATCCAAGGATCGGACTAGGTTCAACCCCACCATTTTTCACGCACTATATTTATAACCTATGGGCTTAGTTAATTATTATTAATGAATAGTTTAAAACTAGAAGGACGGTGTGTGCGTGATCAAGGGTAATCATGTGCACCCTAGGCATGAACATAACCCGAGCCCAATGACCTAAACAATTATATGTTACATGTATAGATATACATTTTTCATATATGTATAAATATTTGTGTAAAGAAGCACACATGCCAGGTAATGGCAGCACGGTTAGAAGCTCGACTCAGAAGTAAGCGGCCTAGGGATTGAACAGTGTCGATCGGATGTCAGTTTTCATTTTAGACCCTAAGATAAAAGCTAATACACTGATTCACGGTGTGTTGGTTTAGCGTCGAAGTGGCCTCCCTTTTATTATAAAAAGCAAAACCCAAGAAAATCAAATTAGACTTGTGATTTTTATTTGAGGGGGCTGACAAAGAGAAATGAGAGGGAATTCTTAGTCACTGAAAAATGTCATTTTTCACCTCTAAACCGAGCCTTTACTACACGTTGGAGCCATATAATATTTATCTTTTGAGCATGTTTTGTAGTTAGGAATGAAGCTGTAGCTTAGTGCAACAGTCTTCACTTTGGAGGCCAAAGAAGAGAGAATTCAAAGCCTAAGTTTGGAGCTGAGTGAAGAACAGAGGAGACACCATGCTGACCATATTGGTTGACTAAGTGGGCCCTTGAAGTCCAACAAATGAATGGAAGGTGAACCCAAGCAGAGAAGACTGCTACAGCAAGCTCTACACAGTAGCAGACAACCACAGAGGAGCCCTCACGTAGTTGAATTTGCTTTGAAAATCCTCTCGTGCAGTTCTTGCGAGGCTCAAGTCTGTAGTACATAAAGAGCTCACGCAGATCTTGCTCAATTCACTATAGAAAAGCTTCAGAAAAGCACCTTGCGCTGTCCTCGCAAGGATCAAAACTTCAGAAGGTTTGTGTTGCACAAATCTCACATTGATCTCGCAGACTTCACAGACGGAGCTATCAACGCGAGAAGCACATGTCATCCTGACGATCATCCGTGCGAAGCTCAAAATCTATCTTCGCGAGATCCCCGTGAGCCTCAATTCTGCCTAGCGAGATCCTTGTGACCTGCGCCACCTGGAGCTCATCTGTGCGAGCTGTACTATTCACAGCAAATTAAACTTCGTGAGCCCTTCTTTAGCAGCAACTCCAGCCATGCGAGAGCCACGCGAGAGGTAAAATAGGATAATTTAGCCTCGTGAGGCTCGGGCTCCCAACTTCTCAGTCCATACATAGGGACTTTTTGGGTATTTCATAGCAATTAGGGCACACATGCCGAGATGCTAGACAGTTTTCCACATCCCAAAGCATCTAAGGGCCATAGATGGGCCACAAAATCAACTACAAACCTCCTCATTTCTGATTGGTTATTGCACATAGCTGCTGTAAGAATTGTATAGATAGAGCTACATTATGTTCTGTAAATCATCCGAGAATAGCTGGATCATAGCTTATGTTTAGAATTAGGGTTAGGGTTTATCTTCTTTTTTGGACAAGAGGTATTTCAAGGCTGAGTGGTCAGTGAATAGAATAATTTTTTATCCCAACACATAAGACCTAAATTTTTCTAAGGCAAAAACAATGGCTAATTGTTTTTTCTCAGTTGTAGTTTAATTCAATTGAGCATCAACCATTGATTTACTGGCATATGCTACCACAGAAGGTGTCTTGTCTTTTCTTTGCCCCAACACTGCTCCAATGGCAAAATCTGATGCATCACACATCAGCTCAAATGACAGGGAAAAATCAGGGGATTGCAGGATGGGGGCTGTGGTTAGATAAGTTTTTAACAGTTCAAAAGCATCTTGACATTCAACATTAAAGCCAAAAGGGACATCCTGGCACAACAGGTAGCAAAGGGGTTTGGAGATTTTGCTAAAATCCTTGATGAACCTTCTATAGAAGCCAGCATGACCCAGAAATGACCTAACTTGTTTGACAATTTTCGGAGGGGGCAAGTGGGCAATTAAATTGATCTTAGCTTGATCAACCTCGATTCCTTCGTGAGAGACAACAAGTCCTAGAACAATGCCTTGAGTCACCATAAAGTGACTTTTCTCCCAACTCAGAACTAGATTGGTCTCCTCACACCTTTGTAGTATGGAGCTGAGGTGGTGTATGCATTGGCTAAAATCATCTCCATAAATGGAGAAATCATTCGTAAAGATCACCAAAAACGTATAAATCATGCCAGAGAAGATAGCATACATGCATCTTTGGAACGTGGCAGGTGCATTACGCAACCCAAATGGCATCCTTCTGTATGCAAAGGTTCCAAATGGGTAAGTTAATGTGGTTTTTTCTTGATCCTAGGGGTACACAGGGATCTGATTGTATCCTGAATATCCATCAAGAAAATAGTAATAGGCCTTGCCGACTAGTTTGTCCAAGATTTGGTCTATGAAGGGCAGTGGGAAGTGATCCTTGCTGGTCTTTTCATTGAGTTTTTGGTAGTCTATGCATACCCTCCAACCAGTGGTCTGTCTGACTGGGATCAGCTCTCCTGAATCTGCTTCAACAACTGTAATGCCAGATTTCTTGGGTACTACCTGGGTAGGTGCTACCCATTGTGAATCCGAGATGGGATAAATTATCCCAACATCTAGGAGTTTGACCACCTCCTTCATCACCACCTCCTGCATGTGTGGGTTGAGTTTTCGCTGCATATCTCTGAAAGGTTTGGATCCTTCCTTGAGATGAATTTTATGTATGCACACATCAGGATTTATTCCCCCAAGGTCTGCAATGGTTCATCTTATTGCCTTCATATGCCTTTTTAGTACACACATTAATTCTTTTTCCTGCTCGAGAGTGAGGGAAGAAGAGATTATCACAGGCAGTTTGGTGTTGTCTCCTAAAAAGGCATATTTCAAAGATTATGGGAGTTGCTTTAACTCCACCTCTAGGGAACTGATGAGGGAGGGCAATAGGGGTGTCTTGGAGGGGGGTGGTAGGGGTAACAAGGTAGACCTCCATGGATGGTGCTGTGCTAGTGGAGCTTCAGAAGTGACAAGTTTCACATGCTCGATCTCAGAGGTGAAACCCTGCTCTACCTCTGTTTCCTTCCATACTTCAGCTAATTCATTACACTATTCCTTACCATGTAGCAGCATATTCACATTTTCCTGGACAACCTTATCTATTACATCAAGAGAAATAAAATCCTCATCAGGATGTGGTTGATTTGTTGCATTGTACACATTCAATTTGACCTTCATATTTCCAAATGACACTTCCATGATTCCAGACCTACATTGAATACAAGCATTAGCTGTGGCCAAAAAGGGTCTGCCTAGAATCATAGGTATGGAAGTGGCATCCCTACCTGGTTCCATATCCAGCACCAAAAAGATAACAGGATAAAAGAATTTGTTAACTCCAACCAAAACATCCTCGATTATCCCCACAGGTTTCCTTTTAGATATGTCAGCCAGCTGGAGAACCACATGTGTGGGCTTTAATTTGCCTAAGCCCAGCTTCTCATATAATGAATATAGAAGCAAATTTACACTAGCTCCTAGATCTAATAGGGCTTTGTCAATGGTATGATCCCCAATGATGCAGGGGATGGTGGGGAGTCCAGGGTTTTGAAGCTTGGGGGGGTTGCAATGGACAGGACATGGTTAACTTTTTCTGCTGAAAAGACTTTCTTGGATAGGTGTATCCTAGACTGTCTTTTATGGGTGCACAGGTCTTTTAAAAACTTAGCATAGGCTGGGACTTGTTTGATGGCATCAAGTAAAGGTAGATTGATCTGTACTTGCTTGAAAGTCTCCATCATTTCCTTAATTTTTCCCTGCCCTTTATCAAAAGGGGAAGGTGCTTGTAGTGGCTTAGGAAATGGCAAGTGTGGGATTGCTCCCTCACTTGCAGCCTTAGCCAATGGGGTCTCTTTCTTTTTTATTTTTTTCTTTTCTTGAAGATCCTCATTATCCTCATTATTTATAGGAGCTTGGTTCTGTGTGCTGGTAGAAATTACTTTATTTTCTTCATCCAAGTTCCTCACAGGCTCACAACCCACTTGGTTGTCCACTAACTTACCACTTCTCAAAGTTGTAACAGATTTAGCTTCCTCATAAGTGTAGGAAACTTCACCCACTACAAACTGTCCCTGTGGATTGTCCTGTGGTTGGCTAGGCAACCTTCCTCCCTCTCTCCTAGTCAGAGCATTAGACAGCTAACCAAGTTGGTCCTCTATCTTTTTGATGCTCTGGCTGTGAGAGTGCACAGTTTGGGTTAAGGTGTTCAAGCTCTGTAATGAAGATAGAACTTGTTCCTCATAGGATGGTGCTCTCACAGCTGGAGTGGGTGTAGATTGCTGCACAGGAGGAGCTTCAGGTTGGGCCATTGGTTGTTGATACTGAGGTCTTGGGGCATAACCTTCTCGATAGGGCTGAGCATTTCTATAAGGCATGGGCAGTTGGGGTTGTTGCTGCTGCTGGCTGGGATATCCATCTTGTCTCCTCCTCAGATTGGGGTGGTTCCTCCAATGATACCCAGCAGTAGGCTGCTGCCCCATAAGACTGAGCTGCAGCCACATGCTAGGTTATAAAATCAGGAAATTGGTCAACAGATGGGCATTCTTCCATGGGATGAGTAGGGGACTGGCATATGGCACATGCCTTCTCCACTCTGGCAGCCACAGGTGACTGCATTGCTCCCATCAGCCTATCAAATTTCAGAGTTAAGTTGTCCACTTTCAATTTCCAACTCACTTCGTACACTCACTTCATATATCTTTCTCCTTGAGGTGTTCTCCTTCATCAATCTAGGAGCCTCTAAATCACTTGCTAAGGTTTTCCTTTGCATAGAGTTCTCACTAATGATGTCAAAGAGCTCCCATGCCTCCTCACCAGTTTTATGGAGATAGGTGCCACCACAGGAGGCATCGATCATATCTCTGCTTTTAGCATCAATTCCCTGATAAAAGCTTTGAACCAATTGCCATTCAGGGATTTGATGGTGGGGGAATATCTTGAGGAGTTCGTTAAATCTCTCCTAGGGTTGATGAAAGTCTTCAGTTGGATCTTGGGTAAAAGAGATGATACCCTTCCTTAACTGTCTGGTCTTTGGCATAGGAAAGAATTTGGCCAGAAATTGACATTGGAGATCACTCCAGGACTGAATACTGTTAGGTGGAAGCAAGGAGAACCAGGTCCTGGCTCTGTCCTTCAATGAAAAAGGAAAGAGTCTCATCCTAGTGGCCTCCTCCCCCAAACCTGTCATATTAAATGTAGTGCACAGTCCCAAGAACTCATCAATGTGCTTCTAGGGGTCTTCTTTGGTCAGGCCATGAAATGAGGGCAGCATTTGAATGATGGATGATTTTATCTCATAGTTTCCCTGAGCAGTTGGGAATTGAATACAAAAGGGGGAATTGTAGACCCCTGGTGCATCAAACTCCTTAAGGGTTCTTGGCTGCTGTTGCTCACCCATTTCTACATAATCAAATGCAATAGAAGTGGGTGTCGTTGGTCTGGATCTAAGTAGTCTTTCAACCTCTGGATTTAGTGGAATAATCTGAGGTTGCAGAGTTCTCCTACCAAACATGCAACACTCAGATTCTGAACGCAAAATAGATCTTCAACAGAGCAGGCAGAATCAACCAAATTTTCTAACTATTCAAACAAAATTATCCACAGATCTGAAAAATAACAGGGGAGTAGAGGGATGCAAACTACAGAGCAGTCTCTAGCACTATTCTCCTCTCACTGGTATCCTTAAATCTGATGAAATGCACACAAGGTACTGAAAAACACAAAACTTACAAATGCAATTAGTAAAATCAAACAAAAACTACAGATCTATGATCAAAACTTAGATCTATCAATTTCTAAACATGCCTCCCCGGCAGCGGTGCCAAAAACTTGTTGTGATGTTTGCCTACCCTCAAATGAGGGTATAAAATTATCAATAAAACTAGGCAGACACACTCATACAGACCTGCAAGTATTCAACATCTATTGTAGCAAGCTTTAAAAGAATGGTGAGTAAGGGAGTGTCCACAGGGAGGTTGGTTAGAAATATAATAAATCTCCAGACCTGTGTCAGATCTGGCACCGTAACTATTACTAATTTAGCTAAAAGATAGGGGAGAGGTTTGAAATGGATTGTCACTTAAACTAAGCTAAAATTAAACATAAACTAAATTGGATTGAGTTTAGGAGCTTAGATCTTGCAGGGGAAGAGAGTAAAAAGTAGAAAATGGAGAAGGAGTAGCTTGGAGGTTGGTTTTCACTGAAATCAGATTCAATTAATCATGCTATAGAGATTCAGAGCACACAATTCCCTCGCTGGCTATAAGCACAGCTGCAGGGTATAAATTCCACTCCAAATCACAGGATCCACCTGGTCTTAAGGCTATGATCTATCTACTTTAATGGCCACAGACCATCCTATAGACTTTATGGAATCCATGGATTGCAGCAGATGAATCCAATTGAAGCCTAAGCTTAGATTTATCTTAAGGTTATGATATGTCCACTTTAATGGTCACAGACTATCCTAGGGATCTCCTATAAAGCTAGAGCCTTAATTAGAACAATGAAAACCACTACAGATGCTGCAAATCCCAGGTCATAGACTCAAGGAATCACAGGAGCATCAGATCTAGGGAGATCAGATGGTATCCAAGAGGTCAACCAGTTAAGTGGGTGAGCTGATCTACAACTCCTCTACATAAATCCGATCGATCACCAAATGGAACCAAAGGAAATTTAAATCTAATTAAAGCATTAAAGACAACATTATCATTGTAAACAAGGTCACTCTATAATGGAAATACTCTCAGATCTGTAGTCTGTGCAGCTAGGAATCTATAATCGCACTCTTAACCTTACCCAATTACAGATCTAACTTCTCTCCTTGCTACTCCAAAGGAATTTGCCAACCATTGTTAGGCTAAAGGAGAGAAAATGGAATTGCTCTGCAGGCACTAATCTCTAGAATTTGGCTCAGATCTCGATCCCCCCTCAATTGCAATTGGGGGTCTCTATATATAGCTTTCTCCTCTATTTTTCTCACTAAAAATTCCTTCTAGAAGGTCGTCAGAGTTTGTTAGAGTTCTGTTAAAGCACGTGGGTCGGATAGGGCTTTCTAGGGCATCTTTTGAAACCGTCGTGTCGGTCACCAAGTGCCTCTGGTTGCGTGCAGCAGGTCACTGAATCAAAGCATGTGCATAACTAAATTTTTGAGAAGTTCTGCACACGATTGCTACAGGTTCAGGAAGCTTTCGACAGGTTGGAATCGAGCATTTTGGTCCTTTCGCTAGGTTCTCTGATCCATTCGATAGGTTCCGATAGGATGAATCTTCGCTTAGAGTTCCAGCCTTCTCAGTCCTTGGTTTGGAGTATTCGACAAGTTGGAGAAACTCTTTGATAGGTTAGAGAACCATTTCAGCAGGTTCCGCTCTACATTCCACCATTTCAATAGGTTTAAGAAACCATTTGATAAGTTCCTTTGACACTTCAGGCAGGTTTTCGATTTGATGGTTTCTTCTTTCCTTTCTGCTGCTCGATAGGGTTTGAGATCCTATCCAACTCCTTAATCCACACGAATTCATCTTTCTTTTGCCTTCAGATCCTATCAAAGACCTCTTCAACTACACAAATTCTTCCTTTCTTGGCTTTCAGCTCCTATCGAAGTCTTCAAGTGACCAATCGATAGGACGTTATCAGCCTGTTTTCACTTCCTTCGCCTTGCCCTGCTGTAGCCATACGCTCCAAGGGTCCAGTGATGTGCTACCCTCTGCTGTGTTGTTGCTAGGCTTGTCTTGTGCTGAGAGATCGCTCCTTTTTGGGCATTCATGAGTGCTTTTCTGCATTAGTATCTTCTTTTGTTGCTGTCTACAAAATGCACTTGACAAAAGCTTATTAGTGTGCTCACAGGTCTATCAATGGTCAAGTTATATGGTGAAAAGTGGCATTTTTCACCACTTAATAGTTTCCATTCTTATTTTCTTTTCCTTTTCTTTGTGCCTTAGCACAACAACAATGTTGGGCTAAGTTTTTTGTAGAAGCTGAGTTTATTTCTACATTGTAATCGGTTTTGTGAATACATAGAGAACTAATTTTAGGATTCTTTGCACAGACTACTGCCTTGATGGCATTCATTGTAAGTTCCTTTTAATCAATAAAATGCCATGTTTAAAGCTCTATTAGATCTATATTTCTCTGTATTTCTTTACATGGATGTGTATGGATTTGATGATCCCATGGTTGCTTATGCTTGTAGCCTTGCAACCATGGTGACGAAATCAATATTCATGTTCTATCTCCTTCATCTATGATTAGGATAACCTCTAGGATAGCCTATAGCCATTCAAGTGGATAGGGTATAGCCCTAGACCTGGTCTGAATCACAAGGTTGAGATAGATTCTTCTTCTCAGTACTTGAGCTTGAAGCCAAGTGAGAGATTATTGCAGAGCCAAACTCTCCTTTGTTTTGCATCACCATCTTCAGTGTTTAGATATGAGATTTTATAGAGGTTGCAGACTTGTGAGAGGGTCATTGCAGGCCTTTTTGTAGTAATAACTAGGTGAGTTTAAGTCCTCATTCAGCCTGTGATTTCATGTGGTTTCCACTTGTGTTTCAAGGACTGTTTGCTCCTATGAATGCATGAGCTTGTTGCCTTGCAAACATAGTGTCTACAATGGTGTCCATGTTCTGATTTAATCCGTTGATTGGATGAAATCCCTTGGATATGTTGTGACCATTGTAGTGGATAGCATATAACCTTATGATTAGTCCTTACCTCTGGGTTAGGTTAGATTCTTCTACCTAGCAGATGTGCTTGTAGCCATCTAAAGGACTGCTGCAAATCATGTTCTATCACTGAGATGCATTGTTGATTTAACCTTAGCTATCTACGTTTCATCATTTTTACTTTATTTTCTCACTCCATTTCTATCCTTCTCTAAACCCGCTTCTTTAACTTTAGTTTTATTTTCTGTTTTTAAAGTAGTATAGATAGTGACACCCTAAACTCCCTTTCTTTAGATTGTCAGATATGTAGCTAGATCTATAACCATTGTGGTTCTAGATTAGATTTTCCTGTGGGATAATCCTTTCTTATCAAAACTTGCAACAAAAGTCCCTGGATCTTGCAGGACTATGTGTTTTTAGATTGTCATTTTCATCCAATTTACTACACCTTCTGATTTATTTTTGACACCATATTTTTTGCTAGATATTTTGTTATAAAATATTCAGCAACTCTAAGAATTTTCCACAGTTTTTGGCACCGTTGTCGGGCATCCTTGATCTAATTAGTAGACTTGAGTTTTTATTTTCTATGTTTATAAACTCATTTGTTACAATATCTGTGTTTGAATAAGAGTGCTACTAAATTTATTTTGGATTCTTGTAGATCTGGAACAACAGTAAAAAGTGGAGTTGAAAACTGCAGCTGGAACTTGTTTGCCTTAGTTTGCACCCCCCTCTCCCTTGCTTTTTATTTCTTTTCTGTTAATGCCTTAAATTCAGCAGTAGAATTTTAGCAGTAATGTTTATGTATAAATTTTTAGTGTGATGTAGTGTCTTTCCTTACTTATTTTTGTGTGTGTGTATGCTTGGTAGAAGGTCTCTTAGACCTCCAATATAACTTTTAAATCCTGAGGTAGAGAGGGTCCTTAGACTTAGGAACAACACAGAAGCCCCTGTTGTTAATATTGTGCTAGCTGTGATGGGTGAGAGACAAAGAACACTGAAGGAATATAATGCACCAGGGGTGTATTCATCCCCCTTCTACATTCAATTTCCTGCAGTAGAGGGAAATGACAAAATCAAATCATCGACCATCCAAATGCTGTCATCATTCCATGGGCTAAGTAAAGAAGACCCATATAAGTACATAGATGAGTTCCTTGCTTTGTGCACCACATTTAATATTGTTGGCTTGGGAGAGGAAGCCACCAAACTGAGGGTTTTTTCTTTTTCCCTAAAGGATAAAGCTAGAACTTGGCTCTCCATACTACCAGTGGGTAGCATACAATCTTAGAATGATCTCCAATGCCAGTTTTGGACTAAATTTTTTCCTATGTCTAAAACCAGCCAGTTGAGGAAGAGGATACTTTCCTATGCTCAATTCTCAACTAAAGATTTTCATGGACCATGGGAAAGGTTTAAGGAGTTGTTGAAGTAATGTCCACACCATCAAATTCCTCAGTGGCAGCTTGTCCAGAGCTTCTACCAAGGAATTGATCCAAAGAGTAGGGATATGGTGTATGCCTCATGTGGGGGCGCATACCTCCACAAGACAGCTGATGAGGCTTGGGAACTTTTTGATGTCATCAGTGAGAATTCCATATAGCAAGAGTCTCTGTCATGAAATGACATTGAGATTCTAACTAAAATGGTAAAAGAACCCACCTCAAGAGGAAGGATGTATGAATTCAATGTGTCCAATGAGTTAGAGAGGAAGGTGGGCATTCTCAGCCTAAAATTTGACAAGTTAAAGGGTGTGATGCAGCCTAGACTGTCTGCACAAGTGGAGGAGGCATGCTTCATATGCCAGTCCCTGTCGTTGCTTCTTAGTGTGCTTGATTTATGTGTGTTTTGAAAACAGTTTTAAAGTTGCCAAATTACAGTGGCTCTAGACTATATAAGAAATTAAAGAAATATCAACACAGTTAGAAGAGAATTAGCCTGCAAGATCAGGGCCAATTGTAGCAAGTTTTTAAAGTAAGTGAGTGAAAGATCGTCCATAGATAATTTGTTTAAAATGTAAGATAAACCTCCAGATCTGAGCTACCAGATCTGGCTTCTTATCCTATCTAGAAAGCTGATAAGATGAGAGGTTTGATTTTTTGTCACGTTTAACAAACTAAAAACAAAGAAAAATTTAAACTAAATGATCCAGATCCGAGTTGGGGGAGTGATTGAAACAAAGATGGAGAAGTAATATCTAAATCTGATTTGGTCTTTGAAATCTAATGAGAATAACTGTAGCTCAGCAGAGGTGATCCAATCTTCATCTGGCTACAAGCACAGATGCAAGAGAGATAAATCTAATTCAAGGATTAGGCTTACACTTATGGCTATGGTCTGTCCACTTTAATGGCCACAAACCATCCAATAGTCTTTAATCCAAGTCCTTAGTTTAGAACAAGAAGCATCACTACAAATGCCGTGAGAGATTAGGTTACCAACACTAATTCTGACAGGATTAATGAATCAAGGGAAATTGCATGAAAAATAGTAAATCTAAAGGAGTCTAATGCAATAAGGAGATTAGAGGGAACCCTTAACATGAATCCAATTGAGAAAATACGGTTTACAGCAACCTTTTCAAATCCAGATTACAATTCTGAGGCCTTGACTTAACGACTCTCAGATTTGTAGTCTTGAATACAACTCTCTTTTGAATTACAGAAAGGTCTCACAGCTCTCAATTGCAAGTACAAAGTAGGCTATTACAGGGATTTCAGACAAACTGTCTAGCTGGGAAATGGGGGATTAGAAATGAAACTCAAAATCTGGATACCCAAATTGGGCAAATGGTTCGTCTATTTATAGTTTTCCCTAAGCCAGCTCAAATGTGTATCAACCTATCAGAATTGGATAGATCTGTATCAACCAATAGGAGTCGAGCACAAGGATCCAGATCTATTTTGTGTCAGGCTTGATCTGGTTGACCAATTGATGATAAAGCATCAATTACTTATGTAATTCAAAAATCTGTTTGAGCTTCTAGAAGTTCCCTTAAGTAATTTCATCTTTAGGTGTTCACATGGGGTGGAATATGCCTTTGGTTCGTGCTCGAATCTTCAGGAATGTCCACCTTTTAAATGCATTGGGGCGCGTGTAGAGATTACTGAATTGCCCTTGCAGATGCTGAGAATCTTTAGGATATCATTTCGCACAGTTTGGAGAACTTTTCGCAAGGTACTGTGACTTCTAAAGCTCTTTTCGCACAGATTGGAGACCTTTTCGAAAAGAACTGTAACTTCTGGAGATCTATTCGCAAAGATTGGAGACCTTTTGAAAGAAGCGTAACCACGGAGATCTATTCGTAAAGATTGGAGACCTTTTCAGAGCTTGGGGACCTTTTTCTGAAAGATTGGGGACCTTTACGAAATAGCATTACGTAGTGCATTCTTCTTTTGAATAGTAAAACCTCTTTCCAGGTTGAAACCAGGCCTTTGTCCTCTTTATTTTAGGCATTTTGACAGCCCGTGAGGTTGTCCTTTCTCCTTCCTCCAGATCAAGATGGGTCATCATCTTTTTGGCACTTTTAAACTACTTTCAAGGTTAAGCCTGCCTTTATTGTTAGCTGTAAAACAAACACTTAAAACACTTATTTAGTTCTCTCAAGGGTCTATCAAGGCCCAGATTAAGGGGTGAAAAATGGTATTTTCCAGTTCTCAACACACCCCCAAACCTAAGCTTTGCTAGTCCCTGAGCAAAGACAAAAATTTAAAAATAGAATGAAAGCCATTTTTGTAGGGAGCACAGTTGCATTTATCATATGCAACAAGCCTTTGAAACCCCTAGGTGATCCCTAGTGGAGGAGTGAAGTCTCCTGAGGGTTTTCAATAAAGGTACCCACAAACTTCTCCAATAAATCAGTTAAGATCAATGCAGTTCTGTAAAAGCAAACTTTCATCCAATCAGATTATTCACACCTGCATCAGTCAGGTTGTAAGAAGATTTTCAAGAAAACATCAGTTCAAAACTAAAATTCTGATGTAATTCCTTTACCATTCACTCAATTGGTGTCAAAAAGTTTTTACAAGAAAAATTAATGAAAAGCTTGCCTTCTATTTGAGAATTCAGTTTTGATGTTACCCCAAATAATTTGATTTCAAACTCAACTCTCACCAGGGTTTTCACTCACCATGCAAATATGAGGGTTGCACTATTTCACACAGCTCAAGAGCAATTACAGTCCTCAAATAGGATTGTAACCAGGAGCATAGGCATTGCTTTTCAGTTCTGAATTTACTACTTTTTTCACCATAGATTACACAAATCCTTATCTCCATGTGACAACTCAATCCATCATTGATCAGTAAGGACTTTAACTTGGGTTGTAATGTGGCTTATGGGTGAAATTTATCAAGAATAAAGGGGTGGAATGGAGTTCAAAATTGAGAAGTCAGTCAAGGTAAGGAGGTGATAGACACACCTTCTTCAATTCAGCACAATTTCATCTTCTTCTTTGAATTTTCAGAGCCAAAGTGGCCATCTTTTTCTCTTTCTTTTTCAAACTTCCAATGAAATGCCTTCTCCTTTTCTTTCTTTTTTTTTTTTTTTTTTTTTTTTTTGTTTCAAAGCAACATTGACTGGAATGCCATATTTCTTCTGCTGATACAACATTGCCTTCAATTATTTTTTTTTTACCAAACTGTTACCCAACTCACCTTTCTTCAGCTTTCTTTCCTTTACCTTCTGAATTCTCAGAGTGAGGGTTAGGCTAAATGAGGTTGATGAGGTTTCAAAGAAATCTTAGATTTATAAAGCTCAATTGGTGTGTATCAAGGGCAGTTTCAAAGATTGGGCTTTTTGAAGTTCAAACTGTCCAAAAGGAGGCCTTACATCATGTCTTTAATATCATGATTGCTGTCAAGATATTTTAACTTGGATATGTGTAACTTCTAGTGATAACAAGCAAGTTCAAACAGTCCCTAGAGCAGAAAAAATTTCCAATTTATACCTCCAAAGAATACATTTCAAGTCCAAATCTCACTGGGTGTGGTTTTCTATCAAATTCCTGAGGTATATCATCACTGGTTTCTCTCTTTTTAGGTTTACTAAAACATCAATTTTCTTTTGGAAATTTTCTGACATTCACTTCAAGAAAGTATTAAAATTACACTAGAAATTAATTTTAAAAAGTTTTAACTTCCTCATTTTTCAAAAAAATAGGTGTGAGATTACTTCATTTTCAAAAATTCTGCTGATCATAAGCTGCATCAAGCATTAACTTATTTTATTGGCATACCTGCCATACCCCCAAACCTAAGATGAACATTGTCCTCATTGTTCTAGAACCTTTGAAAGCGGGCGCAGGATAAAAGAAGAAAGGAAAACTAAGCGAGAAAAAATTTGCGACTATATGCGTAGAAAATAAAGAAAATAATAACGAATATATGAGCGGAAAAGGAAAAAAATGTTATATAAATATAGGAAATTACCGATAAAACAAAAAATAACAAAACTAAGCTAGAACTACTACAAAATAAAATCTAAAACTGAATATATGATCGTAAAAATAAAAGAACGCAAAGCAAATGGAAGGAAACTAATGCTAATAGCGGAAAGCGGTAAAAAGCAAGGTAAGGGATTGAATACAAAGTTAAAAAAGAAAAAGAAAAGTGTTGATACAAAACAAAATTTGTGAATGCAAAATAGGGAAACAAAGTTAGAAACTAACTATACTCACAGAAAAATGACGAAAATCAGTAAAACGAGGACACATTAACCTAAGAAAGAAAAAAAATCAGCGATCTAAAAACAGAATTTGAAACTAAAATTCCTAAAACAGAAAATCTAATGCCAAATGATACATCCTAAGCCCAAAGAAAAAAAAAAAAACCCAAAAGCCTGAGATACTTATGAATCTAAGTGATTATAAAAATGATTAGCAGGAATACAGTGAAAAGCAAGATTCATAAGACTGACCCCTTTGTTGATGATGTGTATGAATAAAAAAGAATAATGAAGCATGGGAGCACATATTAAAAACAGGGTTCACACACAGCTGAGACCCATTTATGATGAAGAAATCTCGAAGGAAAATAAAATCAGTGGGTCCATTGAATATTCAAAACAGCCTATGATTCACTACTCATTATCCTACATGATTCCTAAAAAAGAAAAAATGATCTCAGCAGGTCCAGATGGGAAAAGTGGATGCAAATGGAGAAAAACAGCCCATCCGGAAGATATCTATATATATATATATATTTTTTTTGTTTTTATAATTTTCTATTTTTTTTTTTACTTGTTTTGGATCAGCCCGGGCTCAACAAGAGCCCTTATTTACTACTGCTGAAAATAATGAGAAACAACTCAGAGATTTTCTATTTGTGTTTTCATTTTCTTTTATTTTGTATTTGGTTTTGTAAAAAAAAAAAAATCAGCATGCCTAAAAGACAGCAGAAATTATAATCAAAACAAACATTAAACACAACAGAACTGCTGGTTCTCAAGAATTTAAAAATAGAAAATGAATGCAAAGGAGAAGGGGATGCAAACATAAGCAGATTTGCTCCAGCTTTAGTCCAGATGCTCCTTGTTGAATTTGCTCGATCGCAAAATCTAAAAACTTCTGATGATACCTTATTCAAGTATAGTGACAAAATAAAAAGAAAACTCAAAGACTCTTGACCAAATTTGACAAAAAGACATATGAGTGGCATCAGCATTTATTCAAATAACTAGATGGCAAAGATTATAAACTCAGAAAAATAACTAAAATTCTGCTGTAGTAAAACAAAGTTTTCTATACAAAAGCTCGATGAGACATTTAATCAAGCACTTGGAATGCAACGTGCAGTTTTAAAGCAAAAATTAAAATGAAAATCAAATCTACAAAATTGAAAAACTTAGGTCTACCAATTTTAAAATCTATTCCCCCGCAACGGCGCCAAAAACTTGTTGTTGCTTCTTAATGTGCTTGATTTATTTGTGATTTGAAAACAGGTTTGCAACTGCTAAGTTATAATGAATCTAGAATATTAAAAAGAGTAAAGAAATATCGTGAGATAGAAGAGAATTAGCACGCAAGATCGGGCCAATTGTAGCAAGTTTTAAATGTAAGTGAGTAAAAGATCGTCCACGTGGAATTGATTTAAAATTTAAGATAAACCTCAGATCGAGCTACGGATCTGGCCTCTGATCCTATCTACAAAGCACATAAGATGGGAGGTTGAATTTGTCACATTAACTAAATGATAAAAGTAAAAATTAAACTAAGTGATCCAGATCTGAGTTGGGGAAACGTTTGAGGTAAACTTATACAAAAAATGGAGAAGTAATATCAAACTTTGATTTGGTCCTTGAAATCTAATGAGAATAACTGTAGCTCAGTAAAGGTGATCCAATCTTCATCTGGCTACAAGCACAGATGTAAGAGAGATAAATCTAATTCAAGGATTAGGCTTACACTTATGGCTATGATCTGTCCACTTTAATGGCCCCAAACCATCTGATAGTCTTTAATCCAAATCCTCGATTCAGAACAGGAAACATCACTACAAATGCTATAAGAGACTAGGTTACCAACACTAATTCTTACAGGATTAATGAATCAAGGGAAATTGCATGCAAAACAATGAATCTAAAGGAGTCTAATGTACTGAGGAGATCAGAGAGAACCCTTGACATGAGTCCAATGGAGAATGCATAGTTTACAGCAACCTTTTCAAATCCACCGTTACAATTACAGAGCACGGCTTAACAGCCCTCAAATTTGCAGTCTTGAATACAACTCTCTTTTGAATTATAGAAATATCTCACAGCTCTCAATTGCTAGTCAAAGCGAAGCTATCTGTGGATTATGCATGTCATTTGGGAAATGGGGGGTTAGAAATGAAACTCAAAATCTGGATACCCAAATTGGGCAAACGGTTCGTCTATTTATAGTTTTCCCTAAGCCAGCTCAGATGTGTATCAACCAATCATAATTGGATAGATCTGTATCAACCAATAGGAGTCGAGCACAAGGATCCAGATCTATTTTGGCCAATTAGAACTGCTTGATCTGGTTCAGCCAATCAGGTGATAGAAGCATCAATTCTGTTATGTAATTCAAAAATCTGTTTGAGCTTCTAGAAGTTCCCGCCAAGTAATTTCATCTTTGGGTGTTCACATGGGGTGGAATATGCCTTTAGTTCATGCTCAGAATCTTCCGGAATGTCCCTGGGCTTTTAAATGCATTGGGGCACGTGTAGAGATTACTGAATTGCCCTTATAGATGCTGAGAATCTTCAGGATATCATTTCGCACAGTTTGGAGAACTTTTCGCAAGGTACTGTGACTTCTGAAGCTCTTTTCGCACAGATTGGAGACCTTTTCGAAAAGAACTGTAACTTCTGGAGATCTATTCACAAAGATTGGAGACCTTTTCGAAAAGAACTGTAACTTCTGAAGATCTATTCGTAAAGATAGGAGACCTTTTCGCAGAGCTTGGGGACCTTTTCGCAAAGATTGGGGACCTTTACGAATAGCATTCTGTAGTGCATTCTTCTTTTCGAATAGCTCTAAACCTCTTTCCAGGTTGAAACCATGCCTTTGTCCTCTTTATTTTAGGCATTTTGGCAGCCCGTGAGGTTGTCCTTTCTCCTTCTTCCTCCAGATGAAGATGGGTCATCATCTTTTTGGCACTTTTAAGCTACTTTCAAGGTTAAGCCTGCCTTTATTGTTAGCTATAAAACAAACACTTAAAACACTTATTTAGTTCTCTCAAGGGTCTATCAAGGCCCAGATTAAGGGGTGAAAAATGGTATTTTCCAGTTCTCAACAATCCCCCACAGACTCACTTGAAGAATGTCGGTCAGCAGGTCAATTCCCTGAATTGGTCATGGAACATGCAAATATTGTCCCATCATATGGGTAGCGGCCTACTGGGTATCAATTGAGAAACCACCCCAATTTGAGGTAGAGGCAAGACAATTATCAATAATCCTAGCAGCAGCAGCCTGCATTGCAATACAGACCACAACCCCAGTATCACCAGGGCTAGGGCTATGCACCTAGATACCCTTTCCAGCAGTCAGCCCCACAACCACACCAATTGGCTTTGCCCCACCATAGCCTAGAGTCCCATCTTTTAAAGAACAAGTTTTGTCATCATTGTAAAACTTGGGCTATTTGTCCAAAACTGTGAACTCTCACAATCAAAGCATAAAGAAAATTGAAGACTAGCTTGATCAAATCTCCAAATCTTTGACTAAAAGAGAGGATGACAGGCTTCCTTGCCAGACCATTAATAATCTAAAGGTACTTGATTGGTGAAGGCTCCTCAACTCGTGAGGAGGCTAAAGCAGTCACAACCCTATGGAGTAGTAGGGTAGTGGATAACCAGGTGAGCATGGAGAGTATGGAGAAAGAGAAGACTGTAAAAGAGAAAGTGGGCTCATCCCCTGCTGCTATGCTGTAGGAGTATAATAATGGGGCTGCTGATGAGCCCCAATAAACAGAAAAAAATGAGCCAAGAAAAAAATAATAAGTTGATGATGAGATGGCTAGGCATGCAGCTTAGGTACCAGCAGTCCCACAACTACCATTTCCCCATGCTCTAATAGACCCCTCTCCTTTTGAGAAGGGGAATGCCAGAATGGAGGAAATGTTGGAGACCTTCAAGAAAGTTAAGATCAATTTACCTCGGCTTGATTCCATCAAACATGTCCCTGCCTATGCTAAGTTTCTCAAAGACCTGTGTACACAACAGAGGAAGGTAAGGATCCATTTGTCCAAGAAAGTCTTTACAACAGAAACAGTTGAATCAATGTTGTCAATAGCCACACCTGAAAAACTTCAAGACTCAGGGGTGCCTACCATCCCCAGTATTATTAGAGACCACACCATAGGCAGAGCTCTCTTAGACTTGGGAGCCAGTGTTAACCTGCTGCCAAATTTAGTATTTGAACAACTAGGTTTGGGGGAGCTGAAACAACTCCTATTGTGCTCCAACTACCTGACAAGTCTGAGAAAAGACCTAAGGGAATTGTTGAAGTTGTGTTGGTGGGGGTGGATAAGTTTTTCTACCCTGCTGATTTTTTGGTCTTAGACATGGAGCCTTCAAAGAGTAGCACCCCAATTCCTGTGATCTTGGGCAGGCCATTCTTGGCCACTGCCAATGCCTGCATTCAATGCAGGTCTGGGGTGATGGAGGTTACATTTGGGAACATGAAGGTCAAATTAAATATGTACAATGCTACAAAGCAACCTCAGTTGGACAATGAAGAATGCTTTGTAGTGGATGTACTAAAGGACCTGATAGAGGAGAATTTATTGAATCTACTTGATTGGGATAAAATTTGTAAGAAATTTGAGAATGTGTGGACTGAGGTTCATAAGGAGGCCCCAAATGGCATTACTATTGAGACTTCTATGGGCCAAGTGCAACACTCCATTTGGAGACCTACATTGCTGCCCCTACCTCAACCCTCCAAGGCATGTTTGTTGCCTTCAATAAAGTGTCCACCTGATCTGGAGCTTAAACAGCTGCCAGAGACATTAAAATATTCCTTCCTAGGATAGGAGAAGAATCTACCAGTCATCATCTCTTCCTCTCTCTATAAAGCAGGAAGAGGAGTTGCTTGAAGTCCTTAGGAAACATAAGAAATCAATTAGCTGGGCCATTGCTGATTTAGAGGGAATTAACCCATCTGTGCGTATGCATAAGATACATTTGGAAGATGGTTCCAAGCCGTCAAGGAAAATGTAAAGGAAGTTGAACCCTCATATGCAGGAGGTGATCCTAAAAGAGATTGTAAAATTGTTGGATGCAGGGGTCATATACCCCATTTCAGAATCTGAGTTGGTCTCACCTATCCAGGTGGTCCCCAAAAAGTCTGGCATCACAGTTGTTACTACTGAGTCTGGGGAGTCAATACCAACCAGGGAGAACACTTGCTGGAGAGTGTGCATTGACTATCAAAAACTGAATTCCAAGACAAGAAAGACCATTTTCCCCTGTCCTTCATTGATCAAATTTTGGATAGGCTGGCTGGAAGAGCATTTTATTACTTCCTTGATGGATATTATGGTTACAACTAGATACCAGTGTACCCATAGGACCAGGAAAAGACCACATTCACATATCCATTTGGCACTTTTACCTATAGAAGAATGCCTTTTGGACTATGTAATGCTCCAGCCACCTTCCAAAGATGTATGTATGCAATTTTTTCAGACATGATTGACAAGTTTTTAGAGATTTTTATGAATAATTTCTCAGTTTTTGGAGACAATTTTAGTCAGTGTTTGCATCACCTCAGCCTGATTCTTCAATGATATGAAGAGACCAACCTGGTCTAGAGCTGGGAGAGAAGCCATTTCATGTTCAATCAAGGCATTGTGCTTGGCCATGTGGTATCCCCTAGAGACATTGAGGGTGATGTTAAGACCTGAAAAGTTCCACTTTTCACCCCTTAACTTAATCTCTGTTAGACCCTTAAATCATTTAATAAATGTGTTTTAAGTCTATTCTGTAGGTAATAAGTAGCAGCTGCAAATAAACCCTAACAATGACAAAAAGCCTACCGCTGACCCAGAAGCCCCTCAAAAGTGTGAAGGTTCAACCTAGACAGAGAATTGGCTGCAGCAGAGGCACAATAAAGCAGAAGCAAATCAAGGAGAATACCTCGCGCAGATGTCACAGGGCTCAATCAAATCAGAAAGAATTCATCGCGCAGTTGTCGCGGGCTTCTGAAGGGAGCACCTCAACAGGTCATGCAATCTTCACGTCGTTCGCACACAGACGGCTGTTAGCAGGGAGTAAAAGGAATACTTCGCGAGGTTCTCACGAGGTTCAGTCTCAAGCACTAGCGCAGTCTCGTGCAGCTCAAGAGATGAGTCTTCAACCTTCGTGCAATTCACTAAATAGAGAGAGCTCCCGACATTCGAGCGCGCGGCTGTCGTACAGTGGCTGCGGGACACATACTTTCAAGGAATTGCTCGCGCGATCCAAAAGCCTATGTACTTTGTACTCTTCACGAGGATCACTGTAGGATTCATCAAGGAACGAATTATGCGTGCCATTCTCGCGCCATTCAAATGCAAAGACCAATCTCGCGACAACCAAAGCATTCCCGCGATGATCAAAGAACCAACCCTGCGATTGCAAGAGCTTTAAGTCAAAGCAACCCCGCGACGCAAATTCTACCACGCGGCAAGATCTGTAAATCTTTTCTACTCAGCGAGGATCGGGTTTTAAACTTCTCCCCACTACTCCAAGGGCAATCTGGGAATCTCCAACAATTAGGGATGCCCTCCACTGCTCCAATCTCCGTGCACACGCCTTGAGGCATCCAAGGGACAAGAATGGGCCATAATTGCATTGATGAAATTAGGGTTTTCCTAACCCTAATTCAGAGAGAACTAACTGCTATATAAGCCTAAGCCTAGCTTAGGTTTAAGGACTTTTGGTCTTGACTTCTGTGCTTCTTCTTGAAACTGACTGTAAAATTATAGTAGGGTAAGGTTAGGGTTTAGGAGTTTTCTTTTCCCTTTTTCCTTCTCTTCATAGTCCAGCACTTTCTGGCTATGCCTTTTGTATGATTATTTGGTATAAATTGTAATGGAGTTTTTGTAATAGGATCTATTGCATGTATGGGATGGTGTTTTTGTTGTGAGTTGTTCTGTACAAGGCTGCTGCCTTGAGATCTTCCATTGCTAAGTTGAATTGTAAGCAATCGAAGATTGCTTGTAAGGTTTTATTTAGATCTAAGTGACCTGTGTGTCCAAGTTGGGCACATTACAGGCCTTCCCCACCACAGGATCCACTAAATCTGAATTCCCATGGGAGCTTGAGCTGGTAGCCTTGTGAACATGGTGGCGGCAGCAATGTTCTCATTCTGTGTTAGACCTCTGTGAGGAGGATAGCCTCTGTGGATAGTCTGTGACCATTCAAGTGGGCAGGTTATAGCCCTAGGGTTAAGCCAATCCACAGATCTAAGATAGATTCTTCTTCTCTGCACTTGTGCTTGTAGCCTTGTGAGAGGTTGTGCAGAGACAGACTCCCCTATATTTGTATAGATCCACCATCAGATTGAAGATCTGATTTGGCTGTTGAGATTTTAGGCTTGTGACTGGATCACTGCAGTCTTTTTAAAGCAGTGAATAGCCATGCTTAAAAGCTAGTACTCAAACTTTTGTTGGTCCTGTGTGTCCAGGCTCGTGCACTTTGTAGGCCTAGCCCCACACACAGAACTTTAGAGGATGTGGTTCCTATGGATTCTTAAGCTTGTAACCTAGATGAAGTAGTGCCTACAATGATAAACTTGTTCTAACCCATCTCTAGATTGTCGTTCCCCTATTGGATAGCCTGTGACCATTTAAGTGGATGGGTTATAGCCTTAAGGGATTGGATCATGGCACAGGGGTGAGTTGGATTCTTTCTCCTCTTTGGTGATAATATAGCCATTGGACAGGATTTCTATAGCAACAGATCTGAGTTTGAGTTACAAGACCCATTAGATCTATATGTAATAACATACTTCTCACCCTTTTTTATTTATTTTCTCACTCCACCATTCTTCTTACCCCTTTTTGTAATTTAGACATTAAGTTGCCTTAGGATTTAGAATATAGTGACCTTAAATCTCCTTCCATTTAGGATTGCCAGATCTGTAGTCAAATCTGGAGAGCCTACTAAAGATAGCTTCCTTGGAGCTTTAGATCAACTTTCCCTATGGGACAAACTCTTACTTATCAAAACTTGCTACAACAGGCCCTGTATCTTGCAGGACTGTGCATATTTTAGGCTTGCTGCTCCGTAATTCTCACTCTACCTTTTATTCATTTTCATTCACCTCATTCTTATCACTGTCTTCAATAAAGTCAGTAGCAAGCACTTAAAATAGATGTTGTTACTTCTTAGTGTGCTTGATTTATGTGTGTTTTGAAAATAGATTTATAGCTGCTAAATTACAGTGGCTCTAAACTGTATAAAAAAAATAAAGAAATATCAGCACAATTAGAAGAGAATTAGCCTGCAAGATCAGGGCCAATTGTAGCAAGTTTTAAAAGTAAGTGAGTGAAAGATCGTCCACAGAGAATTTGTCTAAAATATAAGATAAACCTCCAGATCTGAGCTACCAGATCTGGCTTCTTATCCTATCTAGAAAACTGATAAGATGAGAGGTTTGAATTTGTCACGTTTAACTAACTAAAAACAAAGAAAAATTTAAACTAAATGATCCAGATCCGAGTTGGGGGAATGATTGAAACAAAGATGGAGAAGTAATATCTAAATCTGATTTGGTCTTTGAAATCTAATGAGAATAGCTATGACTCAGAGGTGATTCAATCTTCATCCGCTACAAGCACGAGATGTAAGAGAGATAAATCTAATTCAAGGATTAGGCTTACACTTATGGCTATGGTCTCATCCACTTTAATGGCCACAAACCATCCAATAGTCTTTAATCCAAATCCTCAATTCGTAACAAGAAACATCACTACAAATGCTGTAAGAGACTAGGTTACGAACACTAATTCTCACAGGATTAATGAATCAAGGGAAATTGCATGCAAAATAATGAATCTAAAGGAGTCTAATGTACTGAGGAGATCAGAGGGAACCCTTGACATGAGTCCAATGGAGAATGCATAGTTTACAGCAACCTTTTAAAATTCATCCTTACAATTTACAGAGCACGGCTTAACAGCTCTCGGATTGCAGTCTTGGATGCAAACTCTCCTTTGAGTTATAGCAGTATCTCACAGCTCTCAAATGCAAGTACAAAGTAGGCTATTATAAGGATTGCAGACAAGTTGTCTGGCGGGGAAATGGGGGATTAGAAATGAAACTTAAAATCTGGATGCCCCAATTAGGCAAATGCTTCGTCTATTTATAGCTTTCCTGTGTCCAACTTCGGATGTGTATCAACCAATCGGAGGGTTCTCGGATCTGTATTGACCAATGGTAGTCGAGCACGGGATCCAGGACTGCTCGCCAATCAGAATTCCTCGATCTGGTTCAGCCAATCAGGTGAAAAAGGCATCAATTCTGTTATGCATTTTGAAAGTTTGTTAGAGTTTCTAGAAGTTCCCACCAAGTTATTCCCTCTCTAGGTGCTCACGTGGGGTGGAATATTCCTTCGCTTCATGCTTAGAACCCTCTGGAATGTCCCTAGGTTTTAAAATGCATTGGGATGCATGCAACAGATTCGAATTGGTGCCCTTGTTAAAGCTGCAATCTCGAATGCCACTCGGCTTAGGGGCCTTTTCGCAAAGTGTTGTGACTCCTGAAGCTCTTTTCGCAATGTTCTGGTTCTGTTCGAATTGTGTTTTCTTCTTTTTGCAAAGTTCAATCCTCTCTTCGAACAGTTCAGATGCTCTTCGAATGCTACGCCTGGAGTTTTATTCCTTTTCGCAGAGTTTCAGGTTCTTTGCGAACAGTTCAGGTTCTTTGCGAAAAGTACTCTGTAGTGCATTTTTCTGTTCAAATTACTCCATACTTCTTTTCTGGGTTGAGACCACGTCTTTGCCTCTTCAATTCGGACCTTTCAACAGCTAGTGAGATTGTTTCTTCTTCTTCTTCCTTTGGATTGACATGGAATGTTATCTTTTTGGCACTTTTGAGCTACTTTGAAGGTTAATCCTGCCTTTATTGTTAGTTGTAAAACAAACACTTAAAACACTTATTTAGTTCTCTCAAGGGTCTATCAAGGCCCAGATTATGGGGTAAAAAATGGTATTTTCCAGTGCTCAACACACCCCCAAACCTAAGCTTTGCTAGTCCCTGAGCAAAGACAAAAAAAACAAAGTAAAGAGCCACTTTTGTAGGGAGCACAGTTGCATTTAGCATATGCAACAAGCCTTTTAAACCCCTAGGTGATCCCTAGTGGAGGAGTGAAGTCTCCTGAGGGTTTTCAGTGAAGGTACCCACAAACTTCTTCAATAAGTTAGTTAAGATCACTGCAGTTCTGTGACAGCCACTTTCCTCAATTGATTATTCACACCTGCATTAGTTATTTTGTAAGAAGGTTTTTTCAAGAAAGATATCAATTTAAAACTAAAATTCTGCAGTAATTCTTGTTACTACTCAGTCGATTTATGTCAGAGGCCATTTACAAGGAAAATTAACTAACAACTAGCCTTTGATTTAGGAATCCAACTTCGATGTTTCCGTAATCAGTTGATTTTAAACCCAATTCTCACCAGGATTTTCACTCAATAAGCAAATGAGAGGGTTCTACTATTTCACACAACTCAAGAGCAGTTACAGTCCTCAAATAGGACTGTAAGCAGGAGCATAGGCATTACTTTTAGTTATAAATTCACTGCTCCTTTCACCATAGATTACACAAATTCTTATCTCCATGTGATAGCTCAATCCATCATTGATCAGTAAGGACTTTTACTTGGGTTTTATTGTGGCTTATGGGTGAAATTTCTCAAAGGGGTTGGACTGGTGTTCATATTTGAGAAGTCAGTCAAGGTTAGGAGGTTATATACAAACCCACTCTTCTTCAGCATAGTTTCATCTTCTTCTTTTGAATTTCCAGAGCCAAAGTGGCCATCTTTTTCTCTTTCTTTTTCAAACTTCCAATGAAAATGCCTTCTTTCTTTTGTTTTGCTCAAATATTTTTCTTTTCTTTTTCGAATTAGCACTGACTGCATGCCACATTCCCTCTGCTGTTTCATCATTGCCTTCAACTTTTACCTTTCTTTTGCTATTAAATTGTTACTCAATTCTCCTTCCTCAGCTTCCTTCCCTTATCTTACCGCTTCTCGGGGTAGGGTTAGGCTAAATGAGGTTGATGAGGTTTATTGGGGGAGATTTCAAAGGAATCATAGATTTATTTAGCTCAAATGGTGTGTATCAAGGGCAGTTTCAAAAGGTGGGGCTTTGTAAGGTTCAAACTGTCCAAAAGGAGGCCTTACATCATGTCTTTAATATCATGAGTGCTATCAAATTATTTCGATTTGGATATGTGTAACTTCTAGTGTAAGTAAGCAGATTCACATAGTCCCAAAAGCAGAAAAGATTGCCAAAGCATACCTCCAAAGAATACATTTCAGGCCCAAACCTCACTGGGTGTGGTTTTATATCAACTTCTTGAGGTATATCTTCACTGTTTTCCTTCATTTTAGGTTTACTAAAACATCAATTTTCTTTTGGAAATTTCCTGACATTTACTTCATGAAAGTCTTTAGAATTACAGTAGAAATTCATTTTAAAAAGTTTTACCTTCCTCATTTTTCAAAACAACAGGTGTGAAATGACTTCATTTTCAAAAGTTCTACTGTTCATAAGCTGCAGCAAGCATTAACTTACTTATTTTATTGGCATACCTGCCATACCCCCAAACCAAAGGGGAGCAGGGTCCACACTGGTCCATAGTAGAGAAATGATAGAAGCAAGAAAGAAAAACAAAACATTATGATGCCAAGAAGACAGACAGAAATGCACAGAAATTACACAAGAAAAAATAGAATGTTATATTACAAACTCATAACACAGAAAAGTACAATGTGATCTAATAACTGGGGTCAAAATCTGTATCATAAGTTGGTTCAATTGGCTCAGAACTTGAGTCACTGTCAAAATCAGAACTAGAATCAGTATTAGAGTCTGAACTTGAGTGAGCCTTCTCCTGGATTGTATTTTGCAGCTCAGTGTATTCCTCTGATTTTATCTTTTTGGTGAGGCCAATGTACTTGCCAAGTGTAGTGGTCTTCAATTTTTCCTGGTCAAGTTGGGCTTGCAACATGGACACCTTGTGTTGCTCAGTCCTCACCAGGTGAAATGTTTGACCCAGCAGGTCCTTCATTTTCTCTCTTTCAAATTTCATAAAGATCTCCAACTTCCGAAACTGGTTTTCATAAGGGGTACGGATGTAAGCTTGTAAATCAGCTAGCCCCTTTTGAACATCTCTGCGGATATAGGGATTATCTTCCATGGCTTTGATGAGGGTGGCGTATCGGGGGAGGGGAATGGAATGGTAGGGGACCAAAGGTGTCCCAGCTGTGGGAGGGGGGGAAGAAGTGTCTAGAAGGTTGACAGCAGGGTCTGTCTGAGTGGCTTGCTCAGAGAAAATGGGGAGTGGTGGAGGGGATGCAACCAAGGGGACTTCAGGTTCAGTTTGTGTTGCATGGGCAGTAGTGGTGGGGGTGGTCAGATCAACCAATAATATCTCTGCGGGTGATTTGGGTGGCACAGGAATCAACAATAAATCAGGGTAATGGTGGTTGTTTGGGATGTGGAAGCTAAGGTTTGGAGCAGTTCATTGGTTCTGGTGGTTGTCATGTTGATTTGGAGTTGGGCTTGGATGGATTGGAGGTAGGTAAGAATTTGGGAAATGGATGCAGGTGTGGGAGAGGTGGGCATGGCATGGACTGGGACAACTGATGTGGAGGGTGGAGGTGCAATGGCTGTAAAGGGAGAGGTAGGTAAGTGAGTGAAGTGATGAGGAGTAGGTATAGGGGTAGGTTCAAGTTCCATGGATTCAAAAATAGAACCCATTAAGGAAGAGTAGGCCTCTGTAGTGAAGGGCGCAAGTTCGGGTGTATGGGAGACCTCAGGTGTGTGGGCTGAATGAGCAGGGGAGTGCAGGGAGATGGGGCAATAAAATCTGCAACTAACTCCTCTAAAACCTGGGCATTGGAGGGCGAAATTGGTGGTGTGAGAATGGTTGGAGTGGTTGGTGTAGAGGGGGAATCCCCAATTGGAATGATGGAGGGTGTGTGAGATGGGACAGCTGGGATAGGTGAAATGTCAGGGGCTGGAGTAGGAGAGTAGGGTGCAAGGCCAACGTCCTCCAGAGTAGGTGCAGCTAAAGAGCTGGTCACCAAAGGAAGGGGATTTTTATCAAAAATGGGTGCAGCTAAGGAGCTGGTCACCACAGGGACAGGCAGAGTTGGTTCAAGAAGTGGTGCAGCTAAAGAGCTGGTCACCACAGGAGTTGGCAAACCGGATCCGCAAAGTTGATTCTCGACAAAATTGGATCGCAAAATTGAAGGCAGCTCTGTGTAGGCTCACTTTCAGCCAGAGGATGGGGTTCAGTGCTCATCTGTAGGGATGGGTTCTGGCTCACTCACAGCTGGATAGGTTCTCTCACAGCAGTTCAGTCGTGGGGCATGTGCAGTTCACCTCTCTCATCCTTCTTAGTATAGACTGGCTTGCAGTCCAAGACTTTTTCCCAAAATTGTGAGGGGTAATGACTTCAAATGGCTCCTCGCTATCAATGTCAAATTTGGCTCTGAGGAGGGCTGTGATCAATCTGCCAAATGGTAGGCCTAACCGCTCCTTTTCAACTTGGCACTAATGTCAGCCATGGCTTCAAAAATTAGCATAGGGGCATTGAAAAACTGCCCCTTGGAGAAATGAAAGAGGGCCTCTAAAATTGGTGTTCTCCTCTCTTGGCTATGTCCAGTGACATAGAAGCTTCCCCTTAAAATGGAATCCATTAGTAGAAATTGGGGGGCAAGGTCTCTTCTCATGATGGACTGCCCAGTGCCCACAATACCCTGGGTTAAATGTGCAGCCATCTCTCTAAAGGAGGCATTTGGCAGCCAAGGACGGGGATCAAATTTGAATGGTATCCCTAAAGCATTCCTTATGTCTTCAAATGTCACAGTAAGATCGCAATCATCAATGAAAATGACTAGGGTAGGGACATCAGCATCTCTTTCAGTGACCTTGATTAGGTTTTGGTACCATAACTTCACCATTCTTGGGTAAATTTTCTCTGGCAAGGGGGTAAGGATATTGCTTAGTGACGCCTCTCTAATGTATCTTAAGGATGGTAAGCAATCTGGTTTGGTGGCAAAAAAGGTTTCGTCCACCATCAGCTCGGGTATTAGTTTCAGAGCTTCAATGAAGGGGTTAGGTAAGACCAAATGAATGGGCAGAGGAGGAAGATCAGGCTCAGGGCTAGTAGCAGCAGGGATGGGGTCCTCATGTCTAATTTTCTTTCCTTTCTCCACCCTATCGGCTTTATCCATAGATAGTTTCCGTTTAGCTAAAGTTTTGGCTTTTCCTTTTGCTTTTGGGGTCGATTTGCTCACTTTCTTAGCAGAGGATTTGGGGAACATAGCAGCCAATGATTTCTCTGCTTTTCCCATTCTAGATTGATGTATAAAAATGCCCAAAATTGATGCTGACACAGAATCAAATTACTAAATGCTAACCAGAGAGAATGGGCAGAGAAATACCGAGATCTAGGGTTTATGTTTGAACGAGTTGTTTGCTTGCAGAAATCCCCCAGATTAAAAGCTGAAATCCTTCTCTGCAAACACAAATGATCGAACAACAGAGACGAAAGTGTAGTAAGCTTCTTAAATCGTGCAAGGAAAGAACGAAGTAGGGTTTCAGTGGAAAGAGTCGCTCTGCAGAGGGAGTTTGAAATGAAACCCCACCGTCGAAAGGGTTTAAATATACTCAAAGTTAATATCGCAAAGTGCCTTTAAGTTTTCGAAAAGTTCCAAAAGAGACCTTTTTACAATTGTGAATGGCATCAGTACCATTCGACAAGTTAACATCTTCAGAAATATTATTTCGCAAAGGAATTAGCTTCAGAACTATCTTTTCGAAAAGAAAATGGCTTCAGCACCAACTATTCGAAAAGCAAATCCTTGCTTTCGAGCAGTTCCTCACAGATCCAGAGTCTATTCGAAAAGTAAATTGGACTTTGCGAAAAGAGAATTATTACTTTGCGACTTAACTTTGAGCGTTTAAACTATGCGAAAAGAGATAAAAGCAGAAACAGAGAAAATAAGCAAAAACTATGATATACAAACATAATGTACAGTTTTCTACCATCAGATTTTTGGAGATTCGTGATGATAGATGGGCAGCACAGGCTCCTGGATATTTTCAATGCATGGTTTGAGCCTCTGACCATTTACCTTTATGATTCTTCCATTACTTGGATCAAGGATGTCAACTTGACTCCGGAAATGCCGAATATGTATGGCCCTTCCCATCTGGATCTCAGTTTTCCTGGGAAAAACTTGAGCTTTGAGTTAAATAATCATACCTTAGAACCAGCTGTGAACTCTTTTCACAATAAATTTTTATCATGAAAAGTTTTGCCTTTCTCTTTATACAATCTTGAATTTGTGTATGCATCCATTCGCAGTTCTTCTAACTCAGCAAGTTGCAGTTTCCTGTGATTACCAGCAGTAGTTAGATCCATGTTCAATGTTTTAATGGCCCAAAAAGGTTTATATTCTAACTCTACTGGTAAATGGCATGCTTTGCCATAGACCAACCTAAATGGGGACATACCAATTGGGGTTTTATAGGCTGTCCTATATGCCCACAATGCATCATTCAGCTTAAAGGACCAACCTTTCTGTCCTTTTTCACAGTCTTTTCCAAAATATGTTTGATTTCTCTATTGGAAATCTACACTTGTCCACTAGTTTGTGGATGATATGGAGTGGCTACTCTATGAGTCACAGAGTATTTCTTCAACAAAGTTTCAAAATGTCTATTACAAAAATGGCTTCCCCCATCACTGATAATGGCTCTAGGAAAACCAAACCTGGAAAAAATGTGATCCTTAAGAAATTTTAGAACCACTTTGTGATCATTTGTTTTAGTAGTTGTGGCTTTAATCCATTTGGATACATAATCCACAGCTACTAAAATGAAGTTATTCCCATTGGAAGGAGGAAAAGGACCCATGAAGTCTATCCCCCAAACATCAAACAATTTTACTATCAAAATAGGCTGTAAAGGCATTGAGTTTCTCTTGGAAATGCTGCCTAATTTCTGACAGTTCTGGCAGGACTTACAATGCTGCAGGGCATCCTTGAAAAGTGTAGGCCAATAAAATCCACACTGCAAAACTTTTGCAGCAGTTTTGTTCCCACTAAAATCACCTCCACAGGCCTGTTCATGACACATAGAAAGTATTCTATGAAATTCTTGGTCAGGGACACATTTCCTTATTATTTGATCTGCACAACTTTTAAACAGATAAGGATCCTCCCAGATGAAGTGGTTAACCTTTGAGAAGAAAAGATCTTTATCCATTCTATTCCAATGTTGAGAAATTCTTCCAGTAGCCAAAAAGTTGACTATGTTTGCAAACCAAGGAGTGTCTACACTAATGGCAAAAAGTTGCTCATCAGGGAAAGATTCATTGATAGGCAGCCTATCAATCTCAGCAGTTAAAATTCTAGACAAGTGATCAGCCACCACATTCTCCACCCCCTTTTTATCTTTGATCTGTAAATCAAATTCCTGTAATAAGAGAATCCACCTGATTAATCTTGGTTTGGTGTCCTTCTTAGACAGAAGGTATTTCAAAGCAGAGTGGTCAGTGAACACCACTATTTGTGAACCCAAGACATATGACCTGAATTTTTCTAAAGCAAAAATAATTGCCAGCAACTCCTTCTCAGTTGTTGTGTAATTGAGTTATGCATCAATCATTGATCTACTGGCATAAGCTATGACATGAGGCAGCTTATCTTTTCTCTGTCCAAGGACAGCTCCCAAAGCATAATCTGATGCATCACACATCAGTTCAAAAGGTAATGAATAATCTGGAGACTACAATATTAGAGCTGAAATCAAATAGTTTTTTAGGAATTCAAAAGCTTTCATGCATTCATTATTAAAAACAAAAGGGACATCTTGACACAGCAAATGACAAAGAGGTTTGGTTATTTTACTGAAGTCCTTGATGAACCTTCTGTAAAATCCAGCATGTCCCAGAAAACCTCTGATTTGTTTAACAGTCTTGGGAGGTGGTAAATGTGCAATTAAATCAAATTTTGCTCTGTGCACCTCAATGCCCTTGTGAGAAACAACATGGCCAAGGACGATGCCTTGGGTGACCATGAAATGGCTCTTTTCCCAGCTCAGAACTAGATTGGTTTCTTCACATCTCTGCAATACCAATTTGAGATGATATAAACACTGGGAAAAACTGTCGCCATAGATTGAAAAATCATCCATAAAAATCTCCATAAATTGGTCAATCATATCAGAAAAAATGGAATACATGCATCTTTGAAAGGTAGCAGGAGCATTACAAAGACCAAAAGGCATTCTCCTATAGGGAAAAGTGCCAAAAGGGCAAGTGAATGTGGTCTTTTCCTGATCTTGTGGGTACACAGGAATCTGGTTGTAACCAGAGTAACCATCAAGAAAACAGTAATAAGCTTTCCCTGCTAGCTTATCTAAGATCTGATCAATGAATGGGAGGGGGAAATGGTCTTTTCTGGTCATTGCATTTAATTTTTTGTAATCAATACAGACTCTCCATCCAGTTGTTTGTCTGGTTGACATAAGCTCACCAGAATCTGAGGTTACAACAGTGATTCCAGATTTCTTAGGTACCACCTGTGTAGGTGCCACCCAAGCTAAATCTGAAATGGGGTAAATGACCCCTGCATCCAACAACTTAACAACCTCTTTCATGACCACTTCTTGCATATGAGGGTTCAACCTCCTTTGCATTTCCCTAGAAGGCTTTGCATCTTCTTCCAAGTGGATTTTGTGTATGCAAACAGCTGGACTGATTCCTCCTAAATCAGCAATAGTCCAGCCAATTGCCCTTTTATATTCTTTTAAAACAACCAATAGCTCTTCCTCTTGCTCCTCTGTGAGGGAGGAGGAAATAATTGCAGGCAATGATTTATGATTTCCTAAAAACACATATTTCAAATATTCTGGCAGCTGCTTTAGTTCTAAATCAGGTGGGCTGAGAAAAGAAGGTAACAAAGGTACCTTAGACGTTTGTGGAAGGGGGAGAGTAGCAGGTTTCCAAGAAGAGAAACTTGCTGATTGATTAAGAGTTCCTTGCACAACATTTATTTCCTCAGAATTTGAGATACAACTTGCTTCTTTTTCAGCATATCCCCAAGCATCTTTAACATCTGTGGTGAAGTCTTCACCCTGCAGAAATTGTTGTAAAGTCCCTTCCACAAGTTCATCCAATAGATCAACATGAAAACATTCTTCAGAGCTGAATTGAGGTTGTGGCGCATTATAAGCATTTAATTTTACCTTCATGTTTCCAAATGAGATTTTCCATAATACCGGACTGCATTGAATGCATGCATTTGTAGAGCTGTGAATGGTCTTCCCAAAATGACAGGGTGGAAGTTTTGCTTTTGATTGGTTCCATATCCAAAACTAGAAATTCAGCAGCATAGAGGAATTTTTCTACTCCCACCAATACATCTTCAATCATCCCTATTGGCTTTCTTTCGGATCATGCGCTAGTTGTAACACCACATGAGTGGGTTTTAATTCTCCCAAACCTAGTTTCTCATATACAGAATATGGAAGTAGGTTGACACTAGCTCCTAGATCTAATAAAGCCTTTTCAATGGTGTGTTCCCCAATAATCCAAGGGATTGTGGGGATTCCAGGATCTTGAAGTTTAGTAGGTGTAGCAATGGATAACACCTGGTTAATTCTTTCCACAGCAAAGACCTTCTTGGACAACTGTATCCTAGACTGTCTTTTGTGAGTGCAAACATCTTTCAAAAATTTTACATATGGTGGAATTTGTTTGATTGCCTCAAGCAAAGGTAAATTTATCTTGACTTGCTTGAAAGTCTCCATCATGTCATCTATTTTTGGGTTCCCTTTATCAAAAGGGGATACAGATTTCATTGCATGAGGAAATGGTAAATGAGGAACTAATCTTTCATCTACAGCTTTAGAAGTATTTTCAGAAATTTTTTGAATTTTTACATTTTCATTTTTGGTTTTAGGTACATGACCCCAGCTATCACTATCTTTGCTCTTCTTGCTGCATATCTTTATCCTCTTCCTCATTTCTTTCTTCTTCAGTACCCACTTTATTATCTATCATTTTTCCACTTCTCAAAGTGGTGACAATTTTTACTTCTTCATGTGAATTAGAAGCTTCTCCAACCATGAACTGTCCTTTGGGATTGTTCAAAGGTTGGCTGGGTAACTTTCCTTCCTCTTTTTTTGCCAAGGTATTTGAAAGTCATCCCAATGTTTCTTCAATCTTCTTTATGCTGGTGTGAAAATTCCTGTTGAGTTAAAGATCCTAAATTATGGAGGAATTTAGGACTTGATCTTCAAAGAAGAAGGGACACAGAAGGGGTTTGAATCGAGGCATTTTGCTGAGGTTGTTGTGGAATGAAATTTGAGAAAATTTGGTTTGGCATAAAAATTCTGCTGATAAGGTTGTGCAATTTTGAAAGGCATTTGATTCTTTGGTTATTGCTGCTATTGGGATTGATAATTCCCTTGGTTCCACCTCAAATTGGGGTGTCCTCTCCATGGATATTCATTTGATTGCATCTGTCCAAATGATTGAGTAGCATGAGCTTGTTCCACCATTAAATCTGGGAACTGTGTTGCAGCAGGACATTGGTCAATTGAATGAGTAGGGGACTGGCATATCAGACATGCCTCCTCTACTCTTGAAACATTTGAATTTTTAAGTGAGTCCATCAATCTATCAAACTTTGTGGTTAGATTGTCCATCTTTCTTTCCAACTCATTCACCTCATAGATCTTCCCTTTGGAGGGTTGGCGATTATTCAACCTAGCAGGATTTTCAATTTCTCTTGACAGAGATTCCTGCTGAGGTGAGTTTTCACCAATCACTTCAAATAAGTCCCAAACCTCTTCAACTGTTTTTTGCAAGTAAGTGCCTCCACAGGAGGCATCCACCATATTTTTGCCTTTTTGATCAATTCCTTGATAGAAGCTTTGAACTAGCTGCCATCTAGGAATTTGATGATGAGGACATTGCCTTAAATGTTCCTTAAATCTTTCCCATGCTTCATGGAAAGTTTCAGTTGAGTTTTGGGAGAATGAAATGATACTTTGTCTCAATTGGCTTGTTTTAGACATTGGGAAATATTTGGCTAAAAATTGACACTGCAAATCATTCCAAGAAGTGATACTGTTTGGTGCTAACATGGATAACCATGCTCTAGCTTTATCCTTTAATGAAAAAGGAAAGAGCCTAAGCTTGGTTGCTTCTGGACCAAGTCCAGCTATGTTGAATGTGGTGCAAAGAGCCAAGAATTCATCCACATGTTTGTATGGGTCTTCCTTACTCAACCTATGGAAGGAAGGAAGCATTTGGATAGTTGATGACTTGATCTCATAATTTCCTTCAACGGTAGGAAATTGAATGCAAAAGGGAGAATTATAAGCACCAGGTGCAAAGTAATCCCTCAAAAGTCGAGGTTCTTCACCCATAGTAGCAGAATTCTGTGTTGTTTGTTTGGTTCGTAGTAGCCTTTCAACTGCTAAATTCAGTGGAACAATCTCAGGGCTGAGAGTCCTCCTACCAAACATACAACTCAGAACCAAAAAATTTGATTATTCACAGCAAACCTTCAGAATTTCTTTTTAAGTAGTTTCCCTTCTTCAAAAATTAGACATGAATTACTGCACAGGTATAAACAATAGAATAGTTTAGTAATGATATAAAAAAAAAATAAAGGTAAAAACTTAGGTCTTCCTATTTTAGAACAAATTCCCTGGCAACGGCGCCAAAAACTTGTTGTTACTTCTTAGTGTGCTTGATTTATGTGTGTTTTGAAAATAGATTTATAGCTGCTAAATTACAGTGGCTCTAAACTGTATAAAAAAAATAAAGAAATATCAGCACAATTAGAAGAGAATTAGCCTGCAAGATCAGGGCCAATTGTAGCAAGTTTTAAAAGTAAGTGAGTGAAAGATCGTACACAGAGAATTTGTCTAAAATATAAGATAAACCTCCAGATCTGAGCTACCAGATCTGGCTTCTTATCCTATCTAGAAAACTGATAAGATGAGAAGTTTGAATTTGTCACGTTTAACTAACTAAAAACAAAGAAAAATTTAAACTAAATGATCCAGATCCGAGTTGGGGGAATGATTGAAACAAAGATGGAGAAGTAATATCTAAATCTGATTTGGTCTTTGAAATCTAATGAGAGTAACTGCAGCTCAACAGAGGTGATCCAATCTTCATCGGGCTACAAGCACAGATGTAAGAGAGATAAATCTAATTCAAGGATTAGGCTTACACTTATGGCTATGGTCTGTCCACTTTAATGGCCACAAACCATCCAATAGTCTTTAATCCAAATCCTCACTTCAGAACAAGAAACATCACTACAAATGCTATAAGAGACTAGGTTACAAACACTAATTCTCACAGGATTAATGAATCAAGGGAAATTGCATGCAAAACAATGAATCTAAAGGAGTCTAATGTACTGAGGAGATCAGAGGGAACCCTTGACATGAGTCCAATGGAGAATGCATAGTTTACAACAACCTTTTAAAAATCATCCTTACAATTTACCGAGCACGGCTTAACAGCTCTCGGATTTGCGATCTTGAATGCAAACTCTCCTTTGAGTTATAGCGGTATCTCACTCTCAAATGCAAGTACAAAGTAGGCTATTACAAGGATTGCGGACAAAGTGTCATTGGAAATGGGGGATTAGAAATGAAACTCAAAATCTGGATGCCCCAATTGGGCAAATGCTTCGTCTATTTATAGCTTTCCCCAGGTCCAGCTCAGATGTGTATCAACCAATCAGAGGTTCTCAGATTTGTATTGACCAATGGTAGTCGAGCACGGGGATCCAGATCTGTTCTGGCCAATCAGAATTCCTCGATCTGGTTCAGCCAATCAGGTGAAAAAGGCATCAATTCTGTTATGCATTTTGAAAGTTTGTTAGAGTTTCTAGAAGTTCCCGCCAAGTTATTCCCTCTCTAGGTGCTCACGTGGGGTGGAATATTCCTTCACTTCATGCTTAAAACCCTCTTAAATGTCCCTAGGTTTTAAAATGCATTGGGATGCGTGCAACAGATTATTGAATTGCCCTTGTTAAAGTTGCGAATCTCCAGAATGCCTCTTCGCACAGCTTAGGGGCCTTTTCGCAAAGTGTTGTGACTCCTGAAGCTCTTTTTGCAATGTTCTGGTTCTATTCGAATTGTGTTTTCTTCTTTTCACAAAGTTTAATCCTCTCTTCGAACAGTTCAGATGCTCTTCGAATGCTACGCCTGGAGTTTTATTCCTTTTCGCAGAGTTTCAGGTTCTTTGCGAACAGTTCAGGTTCTTTGCGAAAAGTACTCTAGTGTGCATTTTTCTGTTCGAATTGCTCCATACTTCTTTTCTGGGTTGAGACCACGTCTTTGCCTCTTCAATTCGGACCTTTCAACATCTAGTGAGGTTGTTTTTTCTTCTTCTTCCTTTGGATTGACATGGAATGCTATCTTTTTGGCACTTTTGAGCTACTTTCAAGGTTAAGCCTGCCTTTATTGTTAGCTGTAAAACAAACACTTAAAACACTTATTTAGTTCTCTCAAGGGTCTATCAAGGCCCAGATTAAGGGGTAAAAAATGGTATTTTCCAGTGCTCAACAATAGCCTAACAAGTTTTTGGCATCGTTGTCGGGGAATTTTTATCTAATAGTAGACTCTAGATTTTTGATTTCTTTATTTTTTGGTAGTTGTACTTGTGAATAATTGATACTGCAGATTTACATTTGGAATTTTTCTTGTAGATCTAGCCCGCAGCAGAGAAGGAGAGTAGAATTGCACTGGGAGTCTAGCTATCTCTGTTTGCACTTCTCTAACCTTCAAAACCTCAGTTTATTTCTCCTTTGAAGATTCCATAGCAGTTGATTAGGATAGCTCCATTTTTTGTTAAGTGCAATGTGCCTGTGAATAGTCTTCCTTGTTGTTGGTGTGTGTGCATGTTAGGATGGAGATCCCTCAGTCCAACATTAGAGCCTGCTAACCCTGAGATAGAAAGGGGCAGAAGAGCGGGAAGGCACAGACACACCACAGTCGAGCCCCCTATTGAAATTGGGACAACAATTATGGGTGAAGAGCAACCTAGGACATTGAAGGAATTGAATGCTCCGAATGATTACAATTCTCTATTCAGCATTCAATTCCCAGATGTTCAGGGAAACTATGAGATCAAAACTTCCATCATCCAAATGCTTCCCTCTTTCCATGGGCTTAGCAAGGAACACCCTTACAAGCACATTGACAAGTTCTTGGCCCTGTGCACGACATTCTCTGTTGCTGGTTTGAGACTAGAAGCCACTAGGTTAAGGCTCTTTCCTTTCTCCCTAAAAGACAGGGCCATGACCTGGTTATCTACTCTCCCAAACAACAACATCACTTCCTGGAAAGACCTCCAGACAAGATTTCTGTTTAAATTTTTTCCAAAGACCAAAACTAGCCAGTTGAGGAAAGGCATACTTGCTTTTGCCCAATCTCCAACTAAAGATTTTAACCAAGCCTGGGACAGATTTAAGGAGATGCTCAAACAATGTACCCACCACAAGATCCCTGACTGGTAGCTTGTCCAGAGCTTCTACAATGGGATTGATGAGAAGAGCAGAGACATGGTAGATGCCTCTTGTGGTGGAACGTACATGCATAAAATAGCTGATGAGGCATGGGACTTGTTCGAGGTCATAAGTGAAAATGCTTTCTAGAAGATGTCCTCATCTAGAACTGTTCAAGAGCCTTCTCTTAAGCTGGGGCTTGCTAAGATTTCTAAAGGGAAGATGTATAAAGTTAGGGGAAATGATGACCTGAGAATATAGATGGCCAATCTTACTGAAGGATTTGATAAACTTTTGACTGTGGTGTAGCCCAGAATGGCTGCACAAGTGATGGAGGCATGTCTGATATGCCAATCTCCACAACACACAGTAGAAGAGTGCCCATCTACGGGGCAATACCCTAAGTATATAATGGAACAGGCTACTGCTGCCCAATCATTTGGACAATAACAATCTGGTGTCTACAATAAACAACCATATGGATACCAGCACCAAAATGTTGGTTACCAATGGAGAGACCACCCAAATTTGAGGTGGAGGCAAGACAATTATATGCAGCCACAATAGATGTTGGCCTTACCTCAAAGGCCATAGTAGCAGTTTAACCAGGGTTATACCCCAAGGTCGAATTTCCAGCAGCAACAACAGCCCCAACAACAAAATCAATTGGTAGTTCTCCCACCTCAGCCCTGAAGTGCTTCTTTTGAGGACCAGGTTTTGGCCCAATTGCAAAGCCTTGGACCCTTGAATCAGACTGTGACATCTCACAGTCAAAGCATTAAGAAAATAGAAGAGCAGCTTGGCCAAATAGCCAATGCCTTGGCTAAAAGAGAAGAGGGCAGATTGCCAAGCCAGTCAATAGCCAACCCTAAGGGCAAGTATTCGATTGGAGAAGGCTCCTCAAATTTTGAGGGGGCCAATGCCATCACAGCCCTAAGGTCTGGCAAGCTGATAGACAACTAGGTGGGAAAGGAACAAGGAGAGGTCATTCCCAAGGAAATGTCACGTGAAAGGGAAAGAGACTTTGTTAGAGCACAGAGTCAAGAGCTCCCTGCTACCCTTCAATAAGGGAAAAATAAAGAGGCTATAGTTGAGCCCCCGCAGGAGATAAAAATAGAAAAAAGAAAGAAATAAAAGTTCAGTCATAGGCTTGCAGCGGAGGAACCAGCAGTACCTCAGCTGCCATTCCCTCAAGCTTTGCATGGCCCTGCCCCTTTTGATAAGGGGCAGGCACAGATCGAGGAAATGATGGAGACCTTTAAGCAGGTCAAGATAAATTTACCCCTGCTTGATGCAATCCGACAGGTCTCGACCTATGGAAAGTTTCTGAAAGACCTTTGTACTCAAAAAAGGAAAGCAAGAGGCCATTTGTCTAAAAAGGTCTTTGCGACTGATACAATTAATTCTGTATTAACCATGACAATGCTTGAGAAGTTGTAAGACCCAGGGATACCCACTATTCCCTGTATAATTGGAGACCACATGATTGGAAGGGCCCTTTTAGACCTTGAAGCCAGTGTTAACTCTTTGCCATACGAGTGTATATCGTGACTAGGTTTGGGGGAGCTGAAGCCCACCCCCATTGTTCTATTGATGGCTGATAGGTCTGAGAGGAAGCCCCATGGGAGTGGTTGAGGATGTCTTGGTTGGGGTAGATAAATTCTTCTACCCTGCAGACTTCCTTGTTTTGGACATGGGCTACAAAGAGAGTACATCCCCGATACCTGTTATTCTGGGCAGACCATTCTTGGCCACTGCCAATGCATTCATTCAATGCAGGTCTGGGATCATGGAGGTCACTTTCGGACATATAAAAGTTGAGCTTAATCTGTACAACAATGCAAAGTACCCTTAGCTAGACAATGAGGAATGCTTTGTAGTGGATGTACTTGAAGAAATTATTGAAGAAGAACTGCCCACTCTTATGGAGTGGTGCAACATTATCACTGATTTAACTAAAGTTTGGAACATGGTAGAGGAAGGAAGCCTAGCTGTAATGCCAGAAGACATGTCCCTATTGAGGTCTTTTGTGGGCTTAGTGTAGCATTCCAATTGGAAACCTACATTGCTGCCCCTTCCTCCAACCAACAATACAGCAATCCTGCCATCCATCCAACAAGCCCCTGATCTGGAGCTCAAGAAGCTTCCAAAGACATTGAAATATGCTTTCCTTGAGAAAGATGAGAAACTTCCTGTAATTATCTCCTCTTCTCTTACCAATGAGCAAGAGGAGGAATTGCTAACAGTTTTTAGGAATCACAAGAAAGCAATTGGCTGGACCATTGCTGATTTAGGAGGGATTGATGTATCGATCTGTATGCATAGGATTCATCTAGAGGAGGGCTCAATACCCTCCACGGAAATGTAGAGGAAACTGAATCCTCACATGCAGGAAGTGGTCCTGAAAGTTTTCATTAAATTGCTGGATGCTGGGGTAATTTAACCCATCTCTGATTCTGAATGGGTGGCACCATTCCAAGTGGTACCCAAGAAATCTGGCATAACAGTGATCACAACTGAGTCTGGAGAGTTAAGACCAGCCAAGTAGACCACTGGCTGGAGAGTTTGCATCGATTATCGAAAACTCAACTCCAAGACCAGAAAAGACCACTTCCCTCTCCCCTTTATTGATCAAATTTTAGATAAGTTGGTTGCGAAAGCTTTTTACTGTTTTCTTGATGGGTACTCAGGGTACAAGCAGATCCCTGTGCACCCTCTTGATCAAGAGAAAACTACTTTTACTTGTCCTTTTGACACCTTTGCTTACAAAAGGATGTCTTTTGGACTGTGTAATGCCCCAGCCACCTTTCAGAGGTGTATGTATGCCATCTTTTCTGATATGATTGACAAATTTTTGGAAATTTTTATGGATGACTTTTTCATTTATGGGGATAGCTTTGACTAATGTCTACAACACCTCCATCAGGTCTTACAAAGATGTGAGGAGACCAATTTGGTCTTAAGTTGGGAAAAGAGCCACTTCATGGTAACACAAGGAATTGTGTTGGGCCATATAGTCTCTAAAGATAGAATTGAGGTAGACAAGGCCAAAGTTGACCTCAATGCAAATTTTCCCCCTCTAAGAACAGTCAAGCAAATCAGATCTTTCCTTGGACATGCAGGATTCTACAGGAGGTTTATCAAAGGCTTCAGCAAAATTGCTAAACCACTGAGCCACCTGCTCTGCCAGGATGTGCCCTTTGACTTCTCTGCTGAATGTCTTAAGGCTTTTGAAACTTTGAAAATTTGCCTCACCTCTGCCCCTGTACTCCAAACACTTGACTATACCCTGCCCTTTGAGTTGATGTGTGATGCATCTGACTTGGCAATAGGTGTTGTCGTGGACCAGAGAAAAGATAAGCTGCCTGTGGTCATTGCATATCTCAGCAAATCACATGCTGAAGCGCATCTGAACTACTCAACAACTGAGAAAGAGCTTCTGATAGTGGTTTTTGCTGTGGACAAGTTTAGACCTTACCTACTTGGGTCTAAAACTGTCATCTTCACTGACCACTCAGCATTAAAGTACCTAATGTCCATGAAGGATGCAAAGCCCAAATTGATTAGATGGATACTCCTATTGCAGGAGTTTGACATTGAAAGCAAGGACAAGAAGGGTGTAGAAAATGTGGTGGCTAACCACTTGTCCAGAATTTTGTTGGAGAAAGGTGTTGATGACCTTGCTATAAATGACATCTTATCGGATGAGCAACTATTTGCCATCCAATCTTTAGTTCCTTGGTATGCACATATTGTCAATTATCTAGTTATAGGCAAGATTCCTGCTCCTTGGACAAAAATGGACAAAGACCTATTTTTCTCACAGGTCAAATTCTTTTTCTGGGAGAAACCTTACTTGTATAAGTATTGTGCTGACCAAATCATTCAGAAATGTGTTCTCGAAAGTGATGTCCCCAGTATTCTGGCCATGTGCCATGAAAATACCTGTGGGGGTCATTTTAGTGGGAGAAAAATAGCTGACAAAGTGTTGCAGTGTGGGTTCTATTGGCCTTCTCTCTTCAGAGATGCCAATACACACTGCAAGACCTGTGAAAGATGTCAGAAATTAGGAGGGCTGTCCAAACGAAATTCAATGCGTTTACAGCCCATCCTTGTTGTAGAACTGTTTGATGTGTAGGGTACAGACTTTATGGGTCCCTTTCCTCCTTCAAATGGTTTTCATTTCATCTTAGTGGCAGTGGACTACATTTCCAAAAGGATAGAAGCCGTTGCCACAAGAACTAATGATAATCAGGTTGTCCTCAAGTTTATAAAGCAGAATATCTTCTCGAGATTTGGCACCCCTAGAGCCATCATCAGTGATGGGGGTAGCCATTTCTGCAACAGAAATCTCGAGAGCTTGCTCAAGAAATATTCTGTCACCCATAGGATTGCTACTCCCTACCACCCACAAACCAGTGGGCAAGTTGAGATTTTAAATAGGGAGATCAAGCATATCCTTGAGAAGACCGTGAGGACTGATAGGAAAAATTAGGCTGATAAGCTTAATGATGCACTGTGGGCTTGTAGGGCTGCCTATAAGACTCCCATTGGAATGTCTCCATTCAGACTGATTTATGGAAAGGCCTGTCATCTCCCAGTGGAGTTAGAACACAGGGCCTATTGGGCCATCGAACATTTAAATCTAGATCTAACTTCTACTGGTCATCACAGATTACTGCAGCTGTTCGAATTGGAAGAGCTAAAGATGGATGCGTATGCTAATGCCAGGATCTACAAGGAAAGGTCCAAATCTTTCTTTGACAAGGGGCTGTTGAGAAAGAGTTTCACAGCTGGTGATAAGGTTTGGTTATTTAACTCTAAACTTAAATTTTTTCCTGGCAAATTAAAATCCATATAGGAAGGTCCCTACAGTGTCTTGCATGTTTCCCCATCTGGTGTTGTAGAAATCAAGGATATCAAGTTTGGGAGAACCTTGAAGGTGAATGGTCAGAGGCTTAAGCCTTGTTTTGAAAAACCTGTCGAACCCATTGACACCATTCACTTTCAAGGGGATCCTTCTTTATGCTGATCCACAAGTGTGTCATCACTATATCATATGTACTTTATTTTTGGTAGATTTATCTTGATTTCTTTTATTTATATTCTCTAGGATTTGTTAGTGGTCGCATCAGAATCTAGACCTACCTGGTTTAAACTTTGGATGCTTGGTTTGATTCTTACTAATCTTTAATTGATAGTTTTTGTTGAATGCATAATGTGGGAGATTGATTTTTGTTGTCCTTGCTTGAATGATTGAGTTTTCATGTGTCTAGAGGTATCCATGGTGAGAGTCATGCCTAGGGTCCAACCATAGCACATATACAAAAGGGCAGAACAGAGAGCACATGTTCTTTGTTTTATACTTTGCTGTCGTGGGGTCCAAAATGAAGCCTGGGAGACTCTCGCGCACTACAGACAGCATACTTCATTAGCTGTCGCGAGATTCTAAGGCCGTCGCGAGGTTAAAAAGGAAGTCTGGGAGAATTTCGCATAGTTCACATGGAAACATTAAATAGCTGTGATGAGATTCCAGTGCACCTGCGAACTTCTCGCACAATCCCCATAGAGCGATTCATTAGCTGTCGCGAGATTCAAAGGCTATCGCGAGGTTCAGCAGGACACCTGGGAGACTCTCACACAATTCAACAGAAATACTTCATTTGCTATCGTGAGATTCTAAGGCTATCGCGAGATTCAAAGTGAACCTCAGAGCTTTTCATGCAATTCAAATGGAGACCTGGGAGCTGCTCGCACAATTCACATGAATTTATCTCATATTGTCGCGCGCTCCAAAGTCAGCCTGAGAGATTGTCGCGCAATCCATATTCAATAAACACCTTTGCTAGGTTCATTTCCAATCCCGTGACCAGGTGTTCCAAAGCGCGCCGAGCTTCGCGATTAGTATTTTAAACCCCGCGCTTGATTCCTTTCCCAGTATTATCTTCCTTCTTCCCTCTGCGAAACCCTAATTTCTGGCGCTCCTCTCCCTCTCTCCTCCAGCATCAATCCTACAACTCATCATTCACTCCACAAATCTACAGAGTTGTTCCTAGCATCACCCCCATCCATTGCCCTCTGCTCAGAGATCTCGCGGTGCCCTATGTGTCAGATCAAACCTAACCCTAGGATTTTAGGGTAAGCACTTAGATCTCCATCTCCATTCCTCTTATTCGAAGATAGAAGTTTGAAATGGCTCCCAAGAGTGCACAGAAGAGAAAGGGGAAGGATAAGGCCCCTGCAGAGACCACCCCTAAAAAGGCTAAGACTTCAAAGTCACCCAAAAAAGGGAAGGAAGTGGTTGAGGAGGCAGAGGAACCAACCCCTAAGTTTTCTACTCCTTCAGAGCTCATGGTTTCAATCCCATTGGAGCCTGAGACAGATTTTGACCTACCATTTTTTGAGAAGGAACCCCTCTCTGCCCCTGCTGTGCAGTTTATGATCGAAGCAGGCCTGACACCCTTGATGAGAGGTATTCCAGCACTTGCTTACCCTAGGCTAGTGCAACTATTTTATCAGCACATCAGGGTCATGAAGGATACGGATGGAGAAACTTGCTTGCTTGTTTTGAATGACGACTTTGATATGTTAGTGAGCCCCAAGGTGATTGCTGAAGTTTTGGGCATCCCAACCGCATTCAACCCTAGCTGTGGATATGGCCCCCCTCTGAGTGCATCGATTGATACAATAGCATGGGCTTTAACTAGTGGTTTAAAGGCCACAGGAGATTCGATTAGAAGGAGAGAATTGGCACCTGAACTCCTCTTCCTAGACCAAGTCCTGAGAAAGAACATACTGCTCAGGACATCAGCAAGAGAGGAGAACTCCCATTGCCGATGTTGTTTATTCGTTCTCTCTTGCCCATGGCTTCCATGCAGCCTGGCTCATATTCGAGGCAATGAAAGACATAGTGGAGAAGATAGGGCAGAAGAAGAAGCCTCACACACTACCCTATGCAAGAATCATTACCTTGCTGCAACTCAAGGGGGGATACAAGATAGAAAAAATTGAGCAGACCACCACCCTTGCCCCTACTACTTTTACCAAGAGGCAGTGGGGAATCAGCAAGAGCTTGATGGAGCCCCAGAAGAAGAAGAAAGCTGAGGCTCAGGCCCTTCCAAAACAACCAGAAGCAGCAGCTGGAGCAAGATCTACCCCTACTACCACGGAGGTGCTCCCAGAGCCTGTTCCCATCACTGCTGTAGCAGCAACCATTTCCCCACCACATTCTCCTCCTGCATCCACTATCCCTCTTCCATCTCCCTCTCACCCTCCTCTATCCTCATCATCTACTCCCACTCCCCCTTCACCGGTGATTGGTACCGGGGAGGACTCCCCATCCCCTCCCTTACCTTAGTACACAGCCACAATTCCCTCATCAGCTACACATAAACCTACCAGCCCTACCCTCATTTCCTACAAAAAATGAAAAACCACTAAAAAAATCCCCACCATCTCCCAGATCCCACCCTCAATTCCTTTCCTCCACACTGACATACCTCACCTTGAAGAAACCACTACCCCAGCCAGACCTACTACATCCCCACTCACAGACATTGACTTAACCCTTAACACCACCATAGGACTCCAGGCCTTTCTATCAACCTTCCTTGAAATAATACCTACCCACTACACACCCGTCCCGGACTCCACAACTACATCATAGCATCACTCCCCAGAACCCCACTCTTCCCCTCCTTCCACTTTCCACCATGCACCTTCCTCACCTTTCCAACGATGCCCTCTTCTCACAAACCCCAACCTCCCCGACACACCTTATCCAAGACATCCAAGCCCAATTATCCCCCACTACCCAAAAACAAGACTAGATGCAGACAGAACTCACATCCATTCAATCCACCCTCCAGACATTAAGTAACCCACCCATCCCTCCACCACCCACTACAAACCCCCTGGTCCTTTACACTGACACACATACCTAAACTGACACCATCCTTGACTCCCTACCCCATCCACCACCCCATCATCCCTATTGCATAAGCAACCCCCCCATTCCCCTTCATCCCTTTCACCATTCCCATTCCCCCCCCATCCCCCCTGCTCCTACTGAGCCTACACTATTTTCCTTTCCCCCTATACCCTCCATCCCCCCTCTTATCCTACCCCTCTCATTCAGCGACAAATCTACACAACACGAGAACATCCCCTCCTCCCTCGTCTGCCTTTATTATCCCCTCCCCAGGACCAGTCACACTTTGCTCATCCACTTCCCTATCGCCCCTTCCTTTAAACATTTTTCTGACCCTCCCTACCTCACCATCCTCCATCACATGAGGGATAATGCTTACCTTAGGAAGGATGTCCTGAGGGGCATGGCCAAACTTCGGCAGTCCATTGAGACCCCCCTGCTAGAGTAGATCGATACAATGAAGGAGGCCCACAGAAAGCAACTTCTGGGCATCTCCTTGGGGTGGACAAATATTTTGGAAGCTTACCAGAAGGCCAAGGCTTCAACTACTTATCATGAGCTGAATTGGGAGATGGAGAAAGCAAATGTTGCTATAGAGAAGGCACGAGCCAGAATGTTTGGAAAGAGGCTCAAAAATGCCCAAGAGATCTTCAACATCCAAAAGGATATCCATGAGACTGACCTCCTAAAATACTAAATTCAGATTGCCTCACTAGAATCTGAATTGGCTACTGCCAAAAATGTTCCTCAGCAGCCCACCCCAATCTCTGTTCAAATGCTCGACCCAGAGCCTAAAGCCACTCCATCTACAACTGCCCAGTCTGAGGAGGCACAACGAAAGACCCAGCAAGCAAAAGGGAAGGCCCTAGCTCCCTCTCCTCCATCACCTCCTCTAGAGCAGCCTCCACCTACCAAGGCCTCAGCTGCACCTCCACAAGAGCAAACTTATCCTAAGCAGAGGAAAGTCACTGCTAAGAGGACTACTCCGAAAGCTGCCCCTTTAAAAATTAGCAAAGAGCCAGCTGCCCAGTCTGAGGAGGCACATTCCCCTGGCCAGCCTGAGTCCTAAGAAAAAGGAAAATGCTAGTGGTCCCCACTGAGGATGCCAAGGGCAGAGAAAAAGGTAAATCCCCTGCAACCCAGTAAAGAGGAAAGGAAAAGCCCCTCAAGAACCCAAGGAACCAAAATTACCCAAGCAACCAAAAGTGGGGGTGCGGGCACCTAAAGCTCCAACTGCCAAGAAAACACCAGCCGAAGCGAAAAAGGAAAGCGAGGTAAAGAAGAAACTGGACAAAGCTGCCCTTACGGCACATGCTAAAAAGATGGGCTGGGATTTTTTCACCGATTCAGATTCTGATACTTCCTCTTAGAATAGCTTTGGTTGTACTTAGATTGTAATTAACATTGTACAGGCTTTCCAGTTAATAGAACTTTATTTTTTTTGTACACTATTCTGTTCTGCTTGCTTATTTCAATTTCCCTCTTTTAGTCTTCATTTAGTTCAAATTTTGTCATGGGAGATGTCTGTAGGGTGGCTATAATCATTTAAAATATGAATTCAAGTGCACAGTCGAGGTCGATGTCAATTGCCAGGGGGTTCCACAACTTCCACTGTGCAGTTGCGCGATACACATAATCCACTTAAATACCATGCCTATCTTTAGACCCTCATTTATTGCGCACTTTTCTTTTCAAAGACTCAGTTGTGCGATTCTCCTTTCCCCAAAAATTCACACTTTATTGCCCATCTTCGAAGGGGACTAAAACTTTCAATGTGCCATTTCATTTTCCAATGCCCAAATCTTTTAAATAGGCCATTACTTTCATTTCATCTCATCTTTCCTCTTCTAACCCCAGTTGTCCGGCCCTCCTCACCACCATGGCGGCTGAGAAATCCTTTGGTTTCCCAATCAAATTCTATCCCATCTGGGAGGATCCCCCACCGCCTAAGGAGCTGGACCCATTACAATTTCTCTGGGATGAGTATGACGAGGTACAAAGGATCCTCGCCAAGGAGGAAAAGAAAAAGAGGAAACAGGAGAAGAGAGAGAAGAAGAGAAAAATGGATCCACCTGCATCTCCCCCATCGACTCTCCCTTGATCCCTTTTCCCCTCCCACTTTGTCTTTTCTTTTTTCATCTTTTTGTAATATTTTCTTTTTCTTTTAATACAAGTCTCTTTTAGTTCCATACTGTTCAGTTAGCATTTTCTATTTCTCTGTCTTCTGCTGTGTTTATTTTTGTTTTTCTTACTTACATCTACTACCTTTTATCACCTTTGAACCAATGAGGACACTGCTCCGAATGGTGTGGGGGTGTGGCAGCCTGCCAATTGAATAGTTATTTTTAGTGCAATAATGGTGGTATAACTGGGATGAATAAAGTTAATTTCCACTTAACTTGATACAATGAGGAAACATGTAAAAATTTAAATACTTTTGCAAACTTTTCGAAACAGAAAAAGTTAAAATTATCTTGACACCACCATGAAGCTAATATCAGAAATTTTTTTCAGTTAGTACTCAGTGAACCTAAGAGGAGAGAAACAGATGAAAATACACCTCATGGGTTAAATTTGATGACCATACCTAGTGAGATTTGGGCCCAACATTTTCTTTTGAAGAGTGTTTTTGGCATTATTTCTGCTCTAAGGACTGATTGAATCAAGACCTTTTCACTAGAAGTTATGCAACTCTAAATCAAAACTAATTGACAGCACTCATGAGACTAAAGAAATGACCCAAGGCCTTCATTTGGATAGTTTGAGCCTAAAAATCCAACCTTTTAAAATCTGCCTTTTGCATACACTAGATGAGCCTTCAAATCATAATTTTCTTTCACAAACACCAGAACATTTGCACCTTAACCTCATGACCTGAGTCAACCTTACCCTCACTCTGAGAATTCAGAAGGTACAGGAGAAGGAGGTAAAGATACTGAGAATGGTCCAACATTCTGTGGAAGGTGAAGAAAAGCAATTTGTGAACAGCTGTGTACCAATGGCAGTTGTGTGACAGTTCATCAAAAGAAAAAAAAATAAAATAAAAATAAAATAAAAAAATAAATAAAAATAAAAAGAGAAAAAGAAAGAGAAGTCTAGCGGATAACTTCATCCGAAAATTGAAAAGAAGAGGAGAAGATGGTCACTATGAGCCTGAAATATAAAAAGAAAGATGAAGTTTTTACTAAAATGAAGGCTGTGAAGTCATGAATCACTCCTTACCTTCCTGATTTCTTAATTTGGACTCCCTTTTTACCCCTTTATTCGTTACATCCCTTAGCCATAAGCCACATTACAACCCATTCAAAAAGACCTTGTGGATCCAAAGATTAAATAAGCTGTCATGTGGAGATGAGGAGTTTCCAATCTATGGTAAAAATTCTTGAAGATGTAAGAAATTAGAAGCTTTGATATGCTCATGCTTGCAGGCCCATTAGGGGGCTGCAACTGCTCTTGAGCTATTGAGAATGTGAACACCCTCAGGTTATTAACGTTGAGAGATAGCCCTAGTGAGAATTGGGTCTGAATTTTAACCTCATTGGGGTTATATCCAACCTGAATTTTGAATTAAAGGTAAGCTGGGTATTGATTTTTATACATTGAAATTCTAATGATAAATGAATGGTGGTAAGGAAAACACTTGTTAACTTTTTAAGCTTTAAATGGCCTGCAACATTGCTGCAGTTTCCTCTAAGTGTTAAAAAAATAAATTGAATGTGGAATAAAGCTTTAAACATCGAAATCTGTGTTGTCATTATCTGCACTATACTTAACTGATTCTAATGGTGAAGTTTGTGGGTGTCTTCACTGAAAACCCTCAGGAGACTTCACTCACTTCATTCCTCCACTAGGGATCACCTAGGGGTTTAAAAGGCTTGTACATATGCTAAATGTACCCGTGATCCCTACGAAAGTGGCATTTAATTACAGCATTGCTAAGGGACTATCAAAGATTAGGTTTGGCAGTGTGTTAAGACCTGAAAAGTACCACATTTCACCCCTTAACTTAATCTCTGTTAGACCCTTAATCATTTAATAAATGTGTTTTAAGTCTATTCTGTAGGTAATAAGTAGCAGCTGTAAATAAACCCGTAACCATGCCAAGAAGCCTACTGTTGACCCAGAAGCCCCTCAGAAGTGTGAAGGTTAAACCCAGACAGAGAATTGGCTGCAGCAAAGGCACAGCAAAGCAGAAGCAAATCAAGGAGAATGTCTCGTGCAGATGTCGTAGGGCTCAATCAAATCAGAAAGAATACATCGCGCAGTTGTCGCGGACTTCTGAAGGGAGCACCTCAATCGGTCGCGCAATCTTCACGCCGTTCGCGCACAGATGGATGTCAGTAGGGAGTAAAAAGAATACTTCGTGAGGTTCTCTTGAGGTTCAGTCTCAAGCACTCGCGAAGCACTCGCACAGTCTCGCGCAGCTCACGAGATGAGTCTTCAAATTTCACGCGATTCACTAAATAGAGAGAGCTCTAGGCATTCTAGTGCGCGGCTGTCGCGCAGTGGCCGCGAGACACATAGTTTCAAGGAATTGCTCGCACGATCCAGAAGTCTATGTACTTTGTACTCTTCCTGAGGATCGCCACAGGATTCATCAAGGAATGAATTGCGCGGGCCATTCTCGCGCCATTCAAATGCAAAGACTAATCCCGCGACAACCAAAGCATTCTCGAGAGATCAAAGTACCAACCCCGCGACTGTAAGAGCTTCAAGTCAAAGCAACTCTGCGATGCCAATTTTACCACACAGCAAGATTTGCAAATCTTTTCTACTCAGCGAAGATCGGGTTTTAAACTTCTCCCCTCTGCTGCATGGGCAATCTGGGAATCTCCATCAATTAGGGCATGCACTCCAATGCTCCAATCTTCATGCACATGCCCCAAGGCATTCAAGGGATAAGAATGGGCCACAATTGCATTAATAAAATTAAGGTTTTCCTAACCCTAATTCAGAGAGAACCGACTGCTATATAAGCCTAAGCCTAGCTTAGGTTTAAGGACTTTTGCTCTTGACTTCTGTGCTTCTTCTTGAAACCGACTGTAAAATTATAGTAGGCTAAGGTTAGGGTCTAAGAGTTTTCTTTTTCCTTTTTCCTTCTCTTCATAGTCCAGCACTTGTTGGCTATGCCCTTTGTATGATTATTTGGTATAGATTGTAATGGAGTTTTTGTAATAGGATCTATTGCATGTATGGGATGGTGTTTTTGTTGTGAGTTGTTCTGTACAAGGCTGCTGCCTTGAGATCTTCCATTGCTAAGTTGTATTGTAAGCAATTGAAGATTGCTTGTAAGGTTTTATTTAGATCTAAGTGACCTGTGTGTCCAGGTTAGGCACATTACATGCCTTCCCCCACCACAGGATCCACTAAATTTGAATTCCCATGGGAGCTTGAGCTGGTAGCCTTGTGAACATGGTGGCGGCAGCAATGTTCTTATTCTGTCTTAGACCTCTGTGAGGAGGATAGCCTCTGTGGATAGTCTGTGACCATTCAAGTGGGCAGGTTATAGCCCTAGGGTGAAGCCAATCCACAGGTTATAGCCCTAGTCTCCAGGCAGCAGCCTTGTACAAAATAACCCTCAAACATCAATCCCATACATGCATAAGATCCTATTATAAAACATCATTAAAACTATTCTAAATAGACATACAAAGGCATAGCCAGCAAGTGCTGGACTATGGAGAGAAAAAAAAGGAAAAAGAAGCTGCCTAAACCTTAACCTTAGCCTACTGAAACTCTACAGCTAATTCAAGAAGACAACGTCCAATTCAATTTAGTCCTAACTCCCCTAAACCTAAACTAGGCTTAGGCTTATATAGCAGTCGGCTGTGGGAGCATTAGGGTTAGGAAAACCCTAATTTTAATGATGCAACCGTGGCCCATTTCTGTTCCATGGATGCCTCTAGCCGCATGCACGAAGATTAGAGCATTGGAGTGCATGCCCTAGTTGCTGGAGGTTCCCAGATTGCCCTTGCAGAAGTGGGGGGAAGTTAAGATCCCGAGCCTCACTAGGTAGCAAGAGTTTCCAAGTCTCGCGGGGATCCTCGCGATGAAGTAATTACATCGTCCATTTGGATTTGCATCCCGCGGCCACTGCGCGACAGTTGAGCGCAGGAATGCCTGGAGCTCTCTCTTCTCAGTGAATCGCGTAAAGATTAAATGCTCCTCTCTTGAGCTGTGCGAGACTACGCGAGCACTTACAACTAAACCTTGAAAGAACTATGCAAAGTCTACTTTTTTATCCCCTCTGTCATTAATCTGTGCGAGAACTATGATAACTGCGCGAAGCATTCTTTATGCATCAATTGAACCCTGCGACATCTGCGCGAGGCTCACTTCTTGACTTGTTGCTACTGTGCTTAGCCTATGCTGCAGCCAAGTTCTGTCTGGATTGAACTTCCTTTCTTCTGAGGAAAAAGTAGGCTTCTTGGAAGGGTTAGGGCCTTATCTGTAGCTGCTGCTTATTACCTACAAAATGGGCATAACACACATTTATTAAACGACTAAGGGTCTAACAGAGATTAAGTTAAGGGGTGAAAAGTGATACTTTTTAGGTCTTAACACACCCCCAAACCTAATCTTTGCTAGTCCCTTAGCAAAGATTTAACTAATTAAATGCAACTTTCGTAGGGATCACGGGTACATTTAGCATATGTACCAAGCCTTTTAAACCCCTAGGTGATCCCTAGTGGAGGAGTGAAGTCTCCTGAGGGTTTTCAGTGAAGACACCCACAAACTTCACAATAAAAATAGTTAAAAGTGGTGCAGTCAATGGCAAAACAAATTTCAATGACTAAAGCATCAATCCACTTTCCTTTAGAATTTAGAGAAAACTGTAGCAGTAATGCAGGCCATTTAAAACTCAAAAAAATTTTAGCATGTGTTTGCATTTCCACCAATCATTTTACATTAGAAATTTAAGGTGCACATATCAGTACCAAGCTTGCCTTAAATTCGAAAATCAGATTGGATACAACCCCAATGAAGTTACAAGTCAGACCCAATTCTCACTAGGGCTATCTCTCAACAATGAATATCTAGGGGTGTTCACATTTAAAGCAGCTCAAGAGCAGTTACAGACCCCAAATGGGCCTGCAAGCATGAGCATAAATAAACCTTCTAATTTCTGATATCCTCATGACTCTTCACCATAGATTAGGTACTCCCTCATCTCCACCTGACAGCTCATTTCACGTTGGATCTTCAAGGTCTTGTTGAATGGGTTGTAATGTGGCTTATGGGTGAGGGATATAAAGAATGAAGGGGTAAAAAAAGGAAATCAAAATTGAGAAATCAGCAAGGTAAGGAGTGACTCATGACTTCACTACCTTCATTTCAGCACAAATTCATCTTACTTGATATATTTCAGAATCAAAGTGGCCAGTTTCTCCTCTTCTTTTCAATTTTCAGGTGATGTTCTTCTCCAAACTTCTCTTCCTTTTTCTCTTTTTATTATTTTTCTTCTTTTTATTTTTATGATTTTTGTGATGAACTGCCACACAAATACCACCAACACACTGTCATTCATAGGTTACTTTTCTTCTCCTTCTACCAAATGTTGGACCACTCTCACTTCCTTTAACTCCTACTTTACCTTCCGATTTCTCAAAGTGAGGGTAAGGTTGAATCTGGTCATGACGTTAAGGTGCAAATACTCCAGTGTTTGTTAAAGAAAAATAAGACTTTTTGAGGCTCAAAGAGTGTATGCAAAAGGGTAGTTTTAAAAGGTTTGGTTTTCAAGCTCAAACTATCCAAATGAGGGCCTTGAATCATTTCTTAGTGTCATGAGTGTTGTCAACCAGTTTTGATTTGGAGGGGCCTAACTTCTAGTAAAAAGTGTTGAGTCAGTCAGACCTTAGAGCATAAAAAATACCAGAAACACTCTCTAACAGACCTCAATGGGCCTAAATCTCACTAGGTATGGTCCTCTTTTTAACTTATGGAGTGTATTTTCACCTTTTTCTCTTCTCTTAGGTTTACTAGGTACTAATTTAAAATTTCTGATGTTAGCTTCATGGTGGTGCCAAGATTTTAAAATTTTCAGTTTCGAAATGTCTGCAAAAAAAATATTTTAATTTTCCACAAATTTTCTCGTTGCAGCAAGTTAAGTGAAAGTTAACTTTATTTATCCCAATTATAGCACCACTACTATACTAAAGTTAACTATTCTATTGGTAGACCTACCGTGCCACAACCCCAAACCATGAGGAGCAGTGTCCTCACTGATTCAAAGGTCAGAAAGTGTAGGGTAATAGGCAGGAAAAAAAAAAGTAAACACACACAGACAATATACACAAAGCAATAAACAACAAAAAATTTATTAACTTAGAAAGAAATGTACAACTGTAATTACAATGACAAGAAAAGAAGTGGAAAAGAAAGAAAAGCCTAGCTACAATCTAGTTTAAGAGGAGGAGGAATCGGAATCTGTGAACTAGTCTCAGCCCATCTGTTGTGCATGTTTCCTAAGGTCAGCTTTATTTTCAGAACTGAGATTGGACTTGGTTCTGTCTGAGGGAGCTTTGGTCTTTTTCTTCTTTGCTTTGCTCTCAGTTGGACTCTTTTTCTTTGGATGCCTTGGTTTCTTTGGTTCGGCTGGAGGTTTCTTCATGGTTGGAGCTTTTGATACCCTCACCCTCATTTTTCCGGTCTTGGGTTCAAGAGGGATCATAGGGGATTTTCCTTTATCTTGCTTAGGGGGGGCTACAGGAGACTTCCCTTTGTCTGACTGGCCATGTGGTTGTGCCTCCTCAGACTGGGCAGTTGGCTCTTTGCCTATTTTAATAGAGGTTACTGTGGAAGCAGTCCTCTTAGCTGTGACTTTCCTCTGTTTAGGATAAGTTTGCTCAGTAGGAGGTGCAACAGGGGTTTGGGTAGGTTGAGGCTGCTTAGTAGGAGGTGCAACAGGGGTTTGGGTAGGTTGAGGCTCAGGTTCTGGCATGAGTACAGAGAGTGGAGTGGGCTGCTGAGCTGCACTACTGGCAGCAGCCAATGTAGCTTCCAAAGAGGCTATCTGGATTTGGGCTTTCAGGAGGTCAGTTTCATGGATTTCCTGGGCATTGTTGAGTCTCTTTTCAAATATCCTGGCCTTCATCCTCTCCACATTAGTATTTGCTTTCTCCAGCGCCAAATTTATCTGATGATAAGCAGCCATCATTTTTGCCTTCTCATAGCCCTCCAAGTTGTTAGTCCACCCAAGGGAAATACCCAGTAATTTCTTTCTGTGGGCTTCCTCTAGTTCAACAATTTGCTGCAGCAGGGGGGTCTCAATGGATTGCTGTAGTTGGGCCATGCCCCTCAGGACAGCCCTCCTAAGGTAGAGATTATCTCTCATGGCATGGAGGATGGTGAGGTAGGGAGGGATGTAAAAGGAGTGTTTGGGTGCGACAGAAAGAGAGGAAGTAGAAGGAGAAAAATGTGATTGGTCCTGGGTGGGGGAAGTGGTGTTATCAGTGGGTAAGTCTAGTTGTTGGGGGAGGGTAACAGGTTATGGGTCTGTTTGGGTGGATTTGTCAGTGAATGTTGGAGGGGGTAGTATAAGAGGTGGAATTAAAGGCATGGGGGAGAAAGAAAATGAGGTAGGCTCACTAGGAGTAGGTGGTGTTGGGGTAGGGAAAAAGGAAATGGTGAAAGGTATGAAACAGAATAGTTGGGTTGTGGAGTCAGGGCTGGAAGGGGAAAGGACCAGTGGGGTTTGATTGGATTGTTGAGGGATGGGTTGGTTTGTCAATGTCTGAACGGTGGATTTGATGGATGTGATTTTAGTTTGCATCTGGTCCTGTGTGTGTGTGTTGTGATGGATAGTTGGGATTGGATGTCTTGGATGAGGGAGAGGATAAGTGTGAGTGTGTCAGGATTGGGAGGTTGAGATTCTGTAGAAGATGGAACAGGTTGAAAAAGGGAGGAAGGGGCATGATGAAAAGTGGAAGGAGGAGGAGACTGGGGTTCTGGTGAGTAATGTGGTGATGTAGTTGGGGAGTCCGGGAGGGGGGTGTAGTGGGTGGGCATGGTGTCAAGGAAACAATCCATAAAGGCTTGGAATCATGTGGTTGTATTAAGGTTGAGGTCTATGTCTATGAGTTGGGTTATGGTAGGCATGGCTGGAGTGGTGTCTTGGTCAATGTAAGGTGTGTCAGTGGGGATAAAAGGAATTATGGGTGGGGGTAGGGACATGGTGGGGGTTGTGTCAGTGGTATTTTTTTTCTTGTATGAGATTAGTAGAGGGCTGTCTGGGTATTGTGAAGATGATGGGGGTATTGGAGTTGTGTATTGAGGTAGGGTAGGCGAAGGTGTGGGGTTGTCATGGGGGGTGTGTCCTCCCAGGTACCAATCACAAGAAAAAGGGGTGGTGGCATGGAAGGGAGAGATGTTGATGGTTGAATGGGAGGGGATGTTGTCAGGATAGGGTATCCTGCAGTAAAAGGTGGAGGGAATGTGGGGGCTGCTGCAGCAGTGGTAGTGACAGGATCTTAACCACCTCTATGGTAGCAGGGGTGGGCCTTGTAACAACTTTCTCTACTGTCTGCTTGGGAGGGGCCTGAGCCTCAGCCTTCTTCTTCTTCTGTGTTTCCATCAGGCTCCTGTTGATTCCCCATTGCCTCTTGGGAAAAGTCAGAGGGGAGTGTGTGTGGCTTCTTTTTCTGTCCTAGCTTCTCCACCAAGTCCTTCATTACTTCAAAAATTAATCAGGCTACATGGAAGCCATGGCCCAGAGAGAAGGAGTAAACAACATCAACAATAGGAGCCCTCCTCTCATGTTGATGGCTTGAGCAGTAGATGTTTTTTCTCAGGACCTGGTCAATGAAAAGGAGGTTTGGCTCAAAGTCTCTTCTTCTTATGGAATCCCCTGAGGCCTTTATTCCTCTAGTAAGAGCCCTTGCAATGGTGTCAGTGGAGGCACTCAGGGGAGGGCCATATCCACAGCTAGTGTCAAATGCAGCTAGGATGCCCAATACTTCTGCAATCAGCTTAGGGTTAATCAGCATCTCAAAATCATTAATTAGCACGAGGAAGCCTGATTGTTCATCTTTGTCCTTGGTGACCCTGATGTGTTGATAAAAAAGTTACACAAGCCTAGGGTAGGCTAGTGCTGGAATTCCTTTCATCAAGGGTGTCAGACCAGCCATGCTCATAAGCTCAATGGCAGGGGCAGAGAGAGGCTCCTTCTCGAAGAAGGGCAGGTCAAAAGCTATTTCAGGCTCCAAGGGGATTGAAGCCATGAGCTCAAAGGGTGTAGAAAACTCAGGGGTTGGCTCCTCCACCTCCTCAACCACATCCTTCCCTTTTTTCGGTGCCTTAGAAGTCTTGACCTTCTTAGGAGCGGGCTCAACAGGGGCCTTATCCTTGGCCCTTTTCTTTGGTGCACTCTTTGGGGCCATTAGAAACTCTACTTTTAAAGATAAAAAGGGGGGCTGAGATCTGAGTGCTTACCTTAAAATCATAGGGTTGGGTTTGATCTGACACACAGTGCACCACGAGATCTCTGAGCAGAGGGCAACTGATGGGGATGACATTTGGAATAAATCTATAGGATCCTGGTGTGAATAATGGGTTGTAGAATGAACGCTGGATGAGAAAGGTAGAAGAGCGCCGGAAGCTAGGGTTTCGCTGGATGGAGAGAAGAGAGAGAACTGGGAGAGGAGACAATCATGGGTTTGGAGTACTTATTTCTAGGCTTGGCGCGCTTTGAAACATATCCTGTCGTGGGATGGGAAATGAAACTGCGACGGGGTAAATGCAACTTGGATTGCGCGAGAGTCTCCCAGGTTTACTTTGAATCTTACGACAGCTTGTGAAGTGTTCCCTTTGAATTGCGTGAGAGGTTCCCAGGCCTCCTTTTGGACCTCGCGATAGCAAAGTATTAAACAGAGAGCATGCGCTCTTCATTCTACCATTTCCATTTATGTTGTGGCTGGATCCTAGGCATGACTCACCACCATGGGTACCCCCATACACTTTAAAATCAAACATTCAAGCATATGCAACAAAAATCTTTATTCAAACATCGTGCATTCAATCAAATACCACAAATTCAAGAGCATTAATAATCAAACCAAGCATAAAAAGAAATCAGACCAGACAGGTTCAGACTCAAGAGGGGCCACTTAAATTTCCTAAAAAATTGGAACAAAAGAATGAAATACAAACCTAATAAAACCAAAGTACATATAATACACATTGACACATTTGTGGATTAGTTTAATGAAGGGTCCCCTTGAAAGTGAATGGTGTCCATAGGTTCAGCAGGTTTTTCTAAATAAGGCTTAAGCCTCTTACCATTCACCTTCAAGGTTTTCCCAGACTTGGGATCCATGATTTCCACAGCACCATATGGGGAAACATTTATGACAATATAGGGGCCTTCCCATCTAGATTTCAGTTTGCCAGGAAAAAATTTAAGTTTAGAGTTAAACAACCAAACCTTATCACCAGCCATGAAGCACTTTCTTAACAAGCCCTTGTCAAAGAAAGCCTTGGACCTTTCCTTGTATATTCGGGCATTGGCGTATGCATCCATCCTCAGCTCATCCACTTCTGACAGCTGCAGCAACCTGTGATGACCAGCAAAAGTTAGGTCTAGATTTAAACTTTTAATGGCCCAATAGTCCCTGTGTTCTAACTCTACTGATAGATGGCAAGCCTTGCCATAAACTAGTCTGAATGGGGACATCCCAATGGGAGTCTTATAGGCAGTCCTATAAGCCCACAATGCACCATTTAGCTTTTCAGCCCAGTCCTTTCGGTCAGTCCTCATAGTCTTCTCAAGGATGTGCTTGATCTCCCTGTTAGAAATTTCAACTTGCCCACTGGTTTGCGAGTGGTAGGGAGTAGCAATCCTATGGGTGACAGAATATTTCTTGAGCAAGCTCTCGAAATTTCTGTTGGAGAAATGGCTACCCCAATCACTGATAATGGCTCTAGGGGTGCCAAATTTTGAGAAGAAATTCTGTTTTACAAACTTGAGGACAACATGATTATCATTGGTTCTTGTGGCATAGCTTCTACCTATTTTGAAACATAATCCACTGGCACTAAGATGAAATGATAACCATTTGAAGGAGGAAAGGGGCCCATAAAGTCAATACCCCAGACATCAAATAGTTCCATAATAAGGATGGGCTGCAAAGGCATTGAGTTTCTTTTGGACAGCCCTCTTAATTTCTGGCATCTCTCACATGTCTTGCAGTGTGTATTGGCACATCTAAATAAAGAAGGCCAATAGAACCCACACTGCAAGATTTTGTCAATTATTTCTCTTCCACTAAAGTGGCCCCCATAGGCATTTTCATGGCACATGGCCAGAATACTGAGGACATCACTTTCGGGAACATATTTTTGGATGATTTGGTCTGCACAGTACTTATATAAGCAAGGTTCCTACCATAAAAAGAATTTAACCTATGAGAAGAGCAGGTCTTTGTCCATTTTGGTCCAATGGGCAGGAATATTGCCTATAACTAAATAATTTACAATGTGTGCATACCAAGGAACCAAGGATTGGATGGCAAACAATTGCTCATCTGAGAAAACATCATTTGCAAGGTCATCAACACATTTTTCTAACACAATTTTGGACAAGTGGTCAGCCACCAAATTTTCCACACCCTTTTTGTCCTTGATTTCAATGTGAAACTCCTGCAACAGGAGTATCCATCTAATCAGCATGGGCTTAGCATCTTTCTTGGACAATAGGTATTTCAATGCTTAGTGGTCTGTGAAGATTATAGTTTTAGACCCAAGTAGGTAAGGTCTAAATTTTTCAATAGCAAAAACCACAGCCATAAGCTCTTTCTCAGTTGTGGTGTAATTCAACTGAGCTTCAGCAAGTGATTTGCTGAGATAGGCAATGGCAACTGGCAGTTTATCTTTCCTTTGGGACAAAACAACACCTATTGCCAAGTCGGATGCATCACACATCAGCTCAAAGGGGAGTGCATAGTCATGTGGTTAGAGTATAGGGGCAGAGGTGAGGCATATCTTCAAAGTTTCAAAAGCCTTAAGACATTTAGCAGAAAAATCAAAGGGCACATCCTAGCAGAGAGGTGGCACAAATTTTGCTCCAAGGAAAGATCTGATTTGTTTGACTATTCTTGGAAGAGGCAAATTTGTAATGAGGTCAACTTTGGCCTTATCTACTTCAATCCCTTCTCTAGAGACTACATGGCCCAACACAATACCTTGTGTTATCATGAAGTGGCTCTTTTCCCAACTTAAGACCAGATTGGTCTCCTCACATCTTTGCAAGACTAGGTGGAGGTGCTGCAGACATTGGCCAAAACTGTCCCCATATACAGAGAAATCATCCATAAAAATTTCTAATAACTTGTGAATCATATCAAAGAATATGGCATACATACACCTCTAAAAGGTGGCTGGTGCATTACTCAGCCCAAAAGGCATCCTTCGGTAAGCAAAGGTACCAAAAGGACAAGTAAATATAGTTTTCTCTTGGTCATGAGGGTGCACAGGGTTCTGGTTGTACCCTGAGTACCCATCAAGAAAGTTGTAAAAAGCTTTTCCAGCCAACTTATCCAGAATTTAATCTATGAAGGGGAGAGGGAAGTGATCTTTTCTGGTCTTAGAGTTGAGCTTCCGATAATCTATCCAAACCCTTCAGCCAGTGGTCTCCCTGGCTGGTCTCAGCTCTCCAGACTCAGTTGTAATGACTGTTATGCCAGATTTCTTGGGTACCACTTGGATAGGTGCCACCCATTCAGAATCAGAAATGGGGTAAATTACCCCATCATCTAGCAATTTAATGATCTCTTTGAGGGCCACTTCCTACATGTGAGGATTCAATTTCCTCTGCATTTCCCTAGAGGGTACTGAGCCCTCCTCTAAATGGGTCATGTGCATACAGATTGATGCATCTATCCCTCCTAGATCCATAATGGTCCAGCCAATTGCCTTTTTGTGCTTCCTCAAGACTGTTAGTAATTCTTCCTCTTGCTCATTGGTAAGAGAGGAGGAGATAATTACAGGAAGTTTTTCACCTTTCTCAAGGAAGGCATATTTTAATGTTCTTGGAAGCTTCTCGAGATCCAGATCAGGAGCTTATTGGGCGGATGGCAAGATTGGTGCTTTATTTGTTTGAGGAAGAGGTAACAATGTAGGTTTCCAAATGGAATGCTGCACTGAGCCCATAGAAGACTTTAATGTGGTCATGTCTTCTGTCAGAACAGCTGGACTTTCTTCTTCTACCATGTTCCAAACTTCAACTAAACTTTTGATAATGTTGCCCCAATCCAGCAAAGTGGGCAATTCTTCTTCAACAACTTCCTCTAGTATATCCACTGCAAAGCTTCCCTCATTGTCCAACTGAGGGTACTTTGCACTATTGTACACATTCAGTTCAACCTTCATATGTCTAAAAGTTACCTCCATAATCCCTGACCTGCATTGAATACATGCATTGGCTGTGGCCAAGAATGGCCTACCCAAAATAACAAGTCTAGGGGTTGTACTCTTGTTGCAGCTCGTGTCCAAAACCAGGACGTCTGCAGGATAGAAGAACTTGTCTACCCCCACTAAAACATCCTCAACCACTCCCATAGGTCTCCTTTCAGACCTATCAGCCATTAACAACACAATTGGAGTGGGTTTTAGCTCCGCCAAACCTAGTTGCTGATACACACTGTATGGCAGCAGGTTTACACTGGCTCCAAGGTTTAGAAGTGCCCTTCCAATTGTGTGGTCTCCAATTATGTAGGGGATAGTGGGTATCCCTGGGTCTTGCAACTTCTCTGGTATTGTTATGTTTAATAGAGAATTAATTGTATCAGTTGTAAAGACCATTTTGGACAAATGGCCTCTAGCCCTTCTTTTCTGGGTGCAAATGTCTTTCAGAAATTTGGCATAGGCTGGGACCTGTCTAATTGCATCAAGTAGGGGCAAATTGATTTATACTTTCTTAAAGGTCTCCATCATTTCCTCTATCTGTGCATTCCCCTTACTAAAAGGAGGAGGGCCACTCAAAGCATGAGGAAATGGCAGCTGAGGTACTCTTGGATCCTCAGCTACAAGCCTATGACTAAACTTTTATTTTTTTCTTCTTTCATCTTTTATTTCCTGCTGAGGCTCAACTATAGCCTCTTTATTTTTCTCTTGTTGCAGCATAGCAAGCAACTCTTGGCTCTGTGCTCTAACAAATTCTTTTTCACTTCATTCGAAAATTCTTTGGAAATGACCTCTCCTTGTTTCTTTCCAACCTGGTTGTCCACCAGCCTGCTAGACCATAGGATTGTGATGGCATTAGCTCCCTCAAAACTTGAGGAACCTTCTCCAATTAAATATTGGCCCTTAGTGTTGGCCACTAGTTGGCTTGGCAACCTGCCCTCTTCTCTTTTCGCCAAGGCATTGGATATTTGGCCTAATTGCTCTTACATTTTCTTTATGTTTTGACTGTGAGAGTTCACAGTCTGAGTCAAGGTTCCAAGGTTTTGCAATGAAGCCAAAACCTGATCCTCAAAAGAAGCATTTCGGGGCTGAGGTGGGGGAACTACCAACTGATTTTACTGCTGGGGCAGCTGCTGATGCTGGAAATTTGACATTGGGGCATATCCCTGGTTAAATTGTTTCTGTGGCCTTTGAGGTGAGGCCAACATCTGTTGTGGCTACATGTAATTATCTTGTCTCCACCTCAAATTTGGGTGGTCTCTCCACTGGTAACTAGCATTTTGGTGCTGGTATTCAAATGGTTGCTTGTTGTAGCCAACAGATTATTGCTGGCCAAATGATTGGATAGCAGCAGCTTGTTCCATCACATACTCAGGATATTGCCCTGCAGATGGGCATTCTTCCACTGTGTGTTGTGGAGATTGGCATATCAGATATGCCTCCATCACCTGTGCAGTCAATCTGGGTTGCACCACAGTTAATAGTTTATCAAACTTATCAAAAAGATTGGCCATCTGCATTTTTAGGTCATTATTCCCAATTACTTCATACATCTTTCCTTTGGAAGTTTCAGCTAGTCCCAATTTAGGAGAAGGCTCATGAACAGTTCTTGACAAGGCCATCTTTTGAAAAGCATTTTCACTGATGACCTCGAACAAATCCCATGCCTCATCAGTTGTTTTATGCATGTAAGTTCTACCACAAGAGGCATCTACCATGTTCTCATCAATCCCATTATAGAAGCTCTGGACAAGCTGCCAGTCAGGGATCTTGTGGTGGGGACATTGTTTGAGCATCTCCTTGAATCTGTCTCATGCTTGATTAAAATCTTCAGTTGGGGATTGGGCTAAAGCAAGTATTGCTTTCCTCAACTGGCTGGTTTTTGTCTCTGGGAAGAATTTTGTCAAAATTTTGGTCTGGAGGTCTTTCCAAGAACTAATGCTGTTTTTTGGGAGAGTAGCTAACCAGTTGCTAGCCCTGTCCTTTAGGGAGAAAGGAAAGAGCCTTAATCTAGTGGCTTCTGGTCCCAAACCAGTGATGGAAAATATTGTGCACAGGGCCAAGAATTGGTCAATGTGCTTGTAGGGGTCTTCCTTGCTGAGCCAATGGAAAGAGGGAAGCATTTGGATGATTGAGGTTTTAATCTCATAGTTTTCCTGAACATCTGGGGATTGAATGCTGAATGGGGAATTATAATCATCAAGAGCATTCAATTCCTTCAATGTTCTGGGTTGCTCTTCGCCCATGACTGCTGTCTTGATTTCAGTAAGGGGTTTAACTATGGTGTGTTTGGGCCTTCTTGGTCTTCTGGCCTTTTTTATCTCAGGGTTAGGAGGCTCTAATGTGGGACTGAGGGATCTCCTTCCTAACATGCACACTCACCAACAGGAGGGAAGACTACTTGCAGACACGTTATAATTAACTCAAAGAATTATCAAAATTACAACTATCCTAATAAACTGCTATGGAATTTGCAAAGGAGAAATAGACTGAGTTTTTGAGGGTTAGAGAAGTGCAAATAGAGGTAGCTAGACTCCTAGTGCAGTTTAACTTTCCTTCTCTGCTACTGTCCAGATCTGCAAGAAAAATTCCAAATGTAAATCAACAGTATCAGTTATTCACAAGCATAGCTACCAAAGAATAAAAAAATACAAAAATCTAGGGTTTACTGATAGATCAAGAATCCCCGGCAAAGGCGCCAAAAACTTGTTAAGCTATTTTAGATGCTTGCTGCTAACTTTATTGACAACAATGATAAGAATGGGTTAGTGAAAATAAATCAAAGGTGGAATGAAAATTACAGAGCAGCAAGTCCAAAAATACACAGACCTGCAAGATACAGGGCCTGCTGTAGCAAGTTTTAATAAGTAAGAGTTTGTCCCACAGGGAAAGATGATCTAAAGCTCCAAGGGAGCTATCATTAGTAGGCCCTCCATATCTGACTACTGATCTGGCAATCCTAAATGGAAGGGGATTTAAGGTCACTATTGTTTAAATCCTATGGTACCCTAATGCCTAAACTACAGAAATGGTTGAGAAGAATGATGGAGTGTGAGAAAATAAATATAAAAAGGGTGAGAAGTAAGCTATTAGGTACAGATCTGATGGGTCTTATAACTCAGACTCAGATCTGCTGCTATAGAAATCCTGTCCAATGGCTACATTATCACGAAAGAGGAGAAAGGATCCAACTCACCCCTGTGCCATGATCCAATCCCTTATGGCTATAACCTGTCCACTCAAATGGTCACAGACTATCCAAAAGGGGAACCACAGTCCATGGATGGGTCAGAACATGTTTATCATTGTAGGCACTACTTCATCCAGGCTACCCGCTCAAGAATCCATAGGAACCTGTGCAACTGTGGGAATCGGGACGATCCCTATCGGGACGATGCACTCTCTAACGATAAAATATAGAGTCGCCACCCAGAGCTTTCGGTGTCCCGGGACCTAGTTCATTTTTATGAGCACCTAAGTGCTAAAAATATGACTCTGAATCTGGTCCACACCAAAGGCTCTTGGGTAGGGGCTTCGGTTATCGATCGGGAAGGTGTTAGGCACCCGATCAACCCGCTTAACGCGGTCTCTACTAATGGTGAAAAATAAAATGATGTAAAAGACAAGGAAATGGTTCCCTCTTGGCCAAATGGGCCTCCAATCCTATATGTGCCCCTCCGTTCCTACCAAAAATTCGGTGGCGTAATGGCACAAATGAAAGAGTAGGGAATGCCAAAAAGAGATAGGAGAAGAAAGAGGAGAGCCGGAGCCCTCGGGCCCTTGTAGCATAGTTGGAGAGCCTTGCGTGGCTTGCTTTGATGAGCTCTTGAAGGATTTGTATGATAGAAAATGGGGTTTTAACTCCTAAGGCTTGAAGCTAAGAGGTAGGGAAGGGAGGCTAGGGGATCACACACACCTAACCTAGAGATTTTGTATGAAGTGTAAAGCTTGGAAGGAGGTTGGGAGGTACTGGAATTTGGGTGAAAATAGTGCACAAAAGGGAGGAAGAACTTCTCACTTTGAGCTCTTTCTCTCTTAAGCAAATTTCTAAACCCTTAAACCAAGGGGAGGGGGGCTCTATTTATAGGAAAAGGGTGGGTTAGGAGGCCACTTAGATGCTAATTGAGGCTAGTAATTAGGTGATCTCAAATCTAAGGTTTCCTAGGATTTTGAGAGCTTGGAAAGGTGTGAAGGTGGTTCTAATGGTAGATGATGGGGTGAGGCATTAGGCCACTTGGAGGGTTGCAAATAGGTAAGAAATGGGTGCAACAGAACTATCAAAACACACCCCAAAGGTTAAGGTGGTCAACAAATCAAACCCCAAACATGAAATTCGGGGCAAAATCCAATAGTTACTGTAGATTTGCCTGGCACAACTATTCGTGCAACTAATAGTTGCGCCAGGCAAATGTATAGTAAAACAGTAATGAACAGTAGCCTGGCAGTTAGCCTCGCAAGGGGTGGGGAGACCATTTTATGCCTGGCACAACTATTAGTTGCGCCAAGCAAATCCGGGGGGAAAATGGTTTGGCGCAACTAGCAAAAATCCTAAAATTTTACCCGTTTTTCAAATGGTCATAACTTTTGATATACAACATCGATTGAAACAATTCTTCACTCGTTGGAAAGTTGGGGACATCCTCTTTCCAATGGTAGGTTTAGGTGAGGTTTAGGATTCAAAATGGTTTCTAAGGGTCGGGATTGGTTTCTAAAGGTTCAGGGTAGGTTCCTAAGGGATCTAGGGTGATTCCTAAGGGTTTGGGGTGATTTCTAAGGGTTCCATACATGTCATCAAAAGCTCATAATTGCACCACTCTCAAAAGGTGTTTCGATTGAGCCTTGGGCCAAATTTTGGGCATCTATAGAATCTCAACCTCTAAAGTTCTGTGTGTGGGGCTAGGCCTGCAATGTGCACTAGCCTGGACACACAGGACTAGCAAGAGTTTCAGTACTAGCTTTAGATCTAGCTGTTCACTGCTTTAGAGAGACAGCAGTGATCCAGTCACAAGCCTACAATCTCTATAGCCAGATCAGATCTGCCATCTGATGGTGGGTCTATACAAATACAGGGGAGTCTGTCTCTACACAATCTCTCACAGGGCTACAAGTACAAGTGCAGAGAAGAAGAATCTATCTTAGATCTGTGGATTGGCCTCAACCTAGGGCTATAGCCTGTCCACTCAAATGGTCACAGACTATCCACAGAGGTTATCCTCCTCACAGAGGTCTAAGACAGAACAAGTAGATTGTTGCCACCACCATGTTCACAAGGCTACCAACTCAAGCTCCCATGGGGATTCAAATTTAGTGGATCATGTGGTGGGGCATAGGCCTGTAATGTGTCTAACTTGGACCCATAGGTCACTTGGATCAAAATAAATCCATAAAAATAATCCTCCATTGCTTACAATACAACTTAGCAATGGAGGATCTCCAGGCAGCAGCCTTGTACAGAATAACCCTCAAACATCAATCCCATACATGCATAAGATCCTATTATTAAACTTCATTAAAACTATTCCAAATAGACCTACAAAGGCATAGCCAGCATGTGCTGGACTATGGAGAGAAGAAAAAGGAAAAAGAAGTTGCCTAAACCCTAACCTTAGCCTACTAGAACTCTACAGCTAATTCAAGAAGACAGCGTCCAATTTAATTCAATCCTAACTCCCCTAAACCTAAACTAGGCTTAAGCTTATATAGCAGTCGGCTGTGGGAGCATTAGGGTTAGGAAAACCCTAATTTTAATGATGCAAACATGGCCCATTTCTGTTCTTTGGATGTCTCGGGGTGCATGCACGAAGATTGGAGCATTCGAGTGCGTGCCCTAGTTGCTAAAAGTTACCAGACTTCCCTTGCTGAAGTGGGGGGAAGTTAAGATCCCGAGCCTCGCTAGGTAGCAAGAGTTTCTAGGTCTTGTCGTGTGATAGAGTTGTCATCGCGAGATTGAATTGACTTGAAGCTCTTGTAGTCACGGGATAGATAGTTTGGTCATCGGGGGATTACTCTGGTCGTCGCGAGATTATGCTTTTCCTTTGAGTGGCACGGGAATCGCGCGTGCAGTTAATTGCTTGGTGAATCTCATGGGGATCCTCGTGGCGAAGCAATTACATCATCAGTTTGGATTGCGCGAGCGGTCCCTGAAGATTTGAATCCCACGGCAACTACGTGACAGCTGCGCGCAGGAATGCCTGGAGCTCTCTCCTCAGTGAATCGCGCAAAGATTAAATGCTCCTCTCTTGAGCTGCATGAGAGTGCGTGAGCGCTTACAATTGAACCTCGCGAGAATTGCATGAAATCTACTTTTGAAGCCCTTTCTATCATTAATATGCATGCTTAGCCTTGAGAGACGCGCGACAACTACGCGAAGTAGTAGGTGTGCTGCCTTGAGAGACCCGTGACAACTGCGCGAAGCATTCTTTTTGCATCAATTGAACCCTGCGACATCTGTGCGAGGCTCACTTCTTGACTTGTTACTGCTATGCTTAGCCTATGCTGCAACCAAGTTTTGTCTGGATTCAACTTCCTTTCTTCTGAGGTAAAAGTAGGCTTCTTGGCAGGGTTAGGGCCTTATCTGTAGCTGCTGCTTATTACCTACAAAATGGGCTTAACACACATTTATTAAACGACTAAGGGTCACTAACAGAGATTAAGTTAAGGGGTGAAAAGTGGTACTTTTTAGTTATTAACAAGGATGGGTGGCATTTTAAAGAGAAATTCAATGCCAATGCAATCCATCCTTGTTTTAGGGCTGTTTGATATATGTGGAATTGATTTCATGGGCCCTTTTCCTCCTTCAATGCGATATAATTTTATCCTTGTGGTTGTGGATTATGTTTCTAAATGAGTGGAAGCAACTGCCACAAGGACAAATGATCACAAGGTTGTCCTCAAATTTATCAAGGAAGATATTTTCTGTAGATGTTGTACCCCTAGAGCCATCATTTGTGATGGGGGCAGCCACTTCTGTAATAAACAGTTTGAGAGCTTGCTCAAGAAGTATGTTGTTACTCATAAGATTGCTACCCCATATCACCCACAGACCAGTGGGCAAATGGAGATTTCCAATAGGGAAATTAAGCATATCCTGGAGAAGATAGTTATGATTGATAGGAAGGATTGGGCTGTGAAGCTTAATGATGCATTGTGGGCCTATAGGACAGCCTATAAGACCCCAATTGGAATGTCCCCATTTAGATTAGTCTATGGCAAAGCTTGTCATCTGTCAGTAGAGTTGGAACACAAGGTCTTTTGGGTCATTAAGAGCATGAACTAGGATCTAAATACTGCTGGTGCAAATAAGAAATTGCAGCTGTCTTAGCTGGAGGAGTTAAGGTTGGATGCTTATGCCAATGCAAGGATTGATAAGAACGTCCTCAGGAAAAAATTTCCTGATGGAGCTACGGTATGGCTTTTCAACTCCAAGCTTAAGTTCTCTCCTGGTAAGCTGAGAACCATATGGGATAGACCTTTCACTGTCATCCATGCATTCCCATCTGGGGTTGTGGAGATTATGAACCCCACGTCTAAGAGGATTATAAAGGTGAATGGTCAGAGACTCAAGCTGTATGTGGAAAATTCTATGGAGACCTCTGCATCCATATACCTTCAAGAACCTCCTAATGATCAGTGATCCCTAGCCTTGTATACTGTGTAACTTAACTATTTTTATTTCATGTTGAAATTCTATCTTTTACTATTTTTTGTATATTTTTTATGTATTGTTGAATTTTATATGAGCATTTTAGTGCCTAGGGAATCTGTATCTAAGTATATGAGTCTTCATTTACTGAGGGTTGAGTAATCTACATGTGTGAATAGGGTGTTAGGTGAATTGTGCAACTTGGTTTCTATGCTTCATTATGAGCTTGCTTGTGAGAATGGGTGATCTTTGTTGTGGGTAATCTGTCTAAATAAAGCATGAAAAAGTGTGCATGAGTCATGAATCATGAAGGAAGCATGTTTCGAAATTGATGTGGAGAAAAAGAGCTATGACAGAAATGGCCTTGACAGGCTCTGCTGTGTAACAAATGACCTTCACTAGAACTTTGCGAGCAGAATGATCTGAAGCAAAGCCTAGCGAGAGCCTCACGAGGCCCTCATTTTAACCAAAATAGCCAGTCGCGCAATTAAAATTGAACTACGTGAGTCTCATTCCATGTCTATGTGAGCTCGCGAGGATCAATGCCATTTGTTTCATTTTTGTGAGATCTTTGTGAGAGCCTCACGAAGTTTGGGTTTCAGCTTCTTAAATCCTCGAGACAACACTCTCCTTCACTTGCTTCCTCTACACAATCTCTCAACCCTAACTCACAGCCGAGCATTCCAACTCTCTTTTTCACTGCCCATTTTTCTCCAACACGTGCACCCTACTCTTGTTACAATACTAATTTTCACTGCCCAATCATTTCACACCTATCATGGGTGGATTTGGTCAACTGAGCATCTGTGATTTCATAACCCTAGCGGTTTGGGGTAAGATTCTCAATTTTCTCTAGTTGTATGTTATTGGTGTGTTGTGCTTGGATAATAGTTTGAGTTTTGGAAGGAGATTTGATCACGAGACATTTGAGAGTTGTAGGCACCCTTGAGTTTGTGAACAAAAGGGGTAAAAATCTAGATTTTGACAGATGACCAAACACTCCCCATTTTTTGACAATATACAAGCCTTGTTGAACCCTCTAAAAATAGACCCTCCCGCTCCCACTAGAAAATCTATATGGGTTGTGCTATGGAGTTCATTAATGCCCCAACATCCACTGCTGAGATCCCTAGAAAGACATCTATTCCCAAAAAGAGGGCCAGGATTGTTGCAAAGAGTCATAAAAAGTCAAAGAAGTAGAAGAAGGGGGAAGAGTTTGTCCCAGAAATTGACCCCTTAACCGCTCCCAGTGATTTTTTGGCTGCCATCAAATTGGAGCCTGAGACTACCTTTGACAAGGCATTTTTTGAGAAGGAACCCTTGGCTACTGTAGCCATGGACTACTTGACCAAAGCCTCCTTGGAGCCCCTGTTGCAACCTCTAAAGGAACTGGTGTACCGTAGGCTAGTTCAATTATTTTACCAAAACATTAGGGTAAAGAAGTCTAATGAGGAACACCCTATGTGGCTGGTCCTAGTGGATGACTTTGAAATGCATATACTCATAGTTGAGATAGCCCAAGCTCTAGGCATTCCAGCTGCCTACAACCCAGACTGCACCTTGGGGGCTCTACTGACTGCCTCCATCACAGAAATTGCAAAAAAAATAACCAAGGGAAAGAAGGCATCAGGAGACTCAATCAAGAGGAGAGATTTTGAGCCCAACCTGTTGTTTATGGACCATATTCTTAGAAAGAACATCTTTATGACTGGGCGCCAATTGCTGATGCCATCTACTCCTTCACTCTGGGGTAGTGCTTTAATGCAGCCCAACTAATTTTTGAGGGGATGATGGATATCCACCTTAAGGTGCAGAAAAATCAGAAGCCCAATAGACTCCCTTATAGCAAGCTGATCGCAACCATGTGAAAACAAGGTGGATACCACTGGAAGATGGGGGGACCAACTAAGAAATTACACCCATTTGAATTTGGAAAAAGGTTGTGGACAATTAGTATGTCCCTGATAAAAAAGAAGAAGAAGTAGAAGGGAGTTGAGAGGGTAGCAGCAGACTCAGTACTTGAGCCACCCACAATGTCAGCAGCTACATCCGCAACCACCAGCTTAGATCCACCTACTATGCCTGCCATCATGCCTACCATGCCATTCACAACACCTTCCACAATCCCCATCCCTATTTCAGTTACCGCTCCTGCTCAACCCACCTTTCCTTTTAACCTTCCCACCCTACCTATCCAAAGAAAATACAAAAAAGCAACCTATAAACCAAGCAAAGAACCCATTGAACCTACCATACCCATTACCTTACCATCACCTATACCATGCCCTAACCCCATTCCATTAAACTAACCCAAACCAAACCTTGAACCAACTCACATACCTAGCTCAATTCCAGACCCACCTTCCCCTTTCACAATGGATGACAGTGAGCCCATGGCGACTGACATTGAACAAACCACCACCACCTGGGAAACCACTAACCCATTCGATCCCTGTACCTCTCATACCCATTCCATTCCTTTTTTCCCCCACCCATGAATAGGACCCATTCACATATGAGGGGTTCTCAGCAATGATGGACTCCATAGTGGAGGACATCAGACATGAGTACACACCCCTCCCTAACTCCCCACAGCCTACCCAATTTAACCATGCCCCAACTTCCCCTTTCCAACCAATCCTAACAACCACACCTACCATCCTAACGATTTCAGACCCCCTAGCCCAGATATTTTCCTTTCTTATATAATTACAAATCCAAATCCTAGCCAATACCCAAAACTAGACCACCATGCAAACCTACCTCCAATCAATTCAAACCACACTTCAAACTTTAAACCAACCACAGCCACCTACATCTATAACCATACCTGTACCCACCCCACCGCCTTCACCCCAGCCCTCACCTCTAGTGATAATAGTCCCTGCTACTACCAAAATAGACCCTGATCCTGAGGAGCTGATCCCTGTCCCACCTACCTATACCTCCACCTCCACACAGACATATTTTGAGGAGGAGGTGCCACTAATTCTCCCTACCTTTACATTTTCCTATACCCACACTGACTTTGATGAAGAGCATCTACCCACTTCACCTACATTCACCTTAACCATTACCTCACCTTCCACCCAACACGAGCCACTTGAGGAGGAGCTGCAACTTGACCTTACCTACAACCCACCATGACCTTCATCCATAAGCTTTGAGCTAAACATCCTCCCTCACCCAATGGATGACCCTAACAACTAGGCCATAGTCCCTTATGGTTCCATTCCCATTCCCATGTTCTACACCCCTATGTCAGGAGAGATGTTGAGCTGTTGCTGAAGTCTGTCACACCCATGGTGAAACAACCATATGAAGGGCAAATTGCCTAGATCAAAGAGGACAATGAGAAGGAGCTGAAGAGGCATTAGAAAATGGTATTGAATTCCCTAGACCTATATAAAGTGTATAAGATTAAATCCATCCAGTTGGAAAAGTTGGTGACCACACTCTACTCCACATTCTCAGTCTTGAACCCTAATGTGCCCGAGGGCATAACATTCAAGGAGCCCTCCAGCACTAAACCTAAGAAGCAAGCTGCTAAAAGGACCAAGGGTGGACTGACCAAGCCACCAGAATGATGAAAGAGAAGGGCAAATATGAGGAAAAATATAAATGGACTCGAACCTTTGTATTAAGTTCAAACTTAGATTCTGATTAGGCAGGCTATAATATAATTTTTTGTAAATAAAATTCTTTGTGTATTTTCTGGTTTAGAATTAGTTTTATATTTTCTACATGTTGTTTCAACTGTTAACAGTCTGATGTAATATTCCTTTTTGTTAGTGAAAATTATCTTTTGTGTGCTATTTGCATTGTGTTCCTTTTTTATTTTATTTTTATTTTCTTTCTTTATAGGTTGTTCATTCTAGTTTATTTTGTTGCATTGTTGGTATTTTTTCTGTTATACCACTGCTGCCCCAATACATGTATGTTGAAATAGTGAGGACACTATTTAACTTAGGTTTGGGGGTATGGCAGGGTAGGTAGGCTAGGAAAATAGTTAATTTTAGTACAGCAGTGATGGGTAAATTGAGATTAATAAAACCAATTCTTACCTAATCATGTAGAGAGAAGAAATTTAAAAATTTTGCAGACATTTAAAACAGAAAATCTTTTAAAAATTAGCTCTACCATGAAGCTAACATGGTAGCTAACTGAAAATCTTTGAAAAATTAGTACTACCATGAAGCTAACATTAAGAAAATTTTATTCAATTGGTACTTAGTGAACTAGAGAGGAGAGAAAAAGATAGAAACACACCCCATGGGTTAATTTGAAGACCATACACAGTGAGATTTAGGCCTAACAAAGTTCTTTTGAAGAGTGTCTTTGTCATTTTTTCTACTCTAAGGAATGATTTACTTAAATTTGGTCACTAGAAGTTAGGCACCTCTAATTTGAAATTGATTGACAACACTCATGACACTAAGGAGATGATCAAAGGCTTTCATTTGGACAGTTTGAGCCTAAAAGTCCTACCCATTCAACTGCCCTTTTGCATACACTCTTCAAGCCTTAAATCCATTCTTCTTCAACAAACACTCGAGTACTTGAACCCAAACCTCATGACCCGATTCAACCTTACCCTCACACTGAGATATCAGAAGGTAAAGGAGAAGATGTTGAAGATAGTAAAGAGGAATTTAACATTTGGTGGAAGGAGAAGAAAAGTAAAGTGCAGACAAGTTGTGTATCAGTGGTATATGTGTGGCAATTCATCATAAAAATCACAAAAGTATAAAAAAAAAAGAGAGAGAAAAGGAAAGAGAAGTCAAGGAAGTACCTCATCTGAAAATTAAAAAGAAGAGAAGAAGTTGGCCACTTTGACTCTAAAATACACAAATGAATATGAAGTTGTGCTTAAATGAAGAAGGTGAAGTCATGAGCCACCTCCTCCCCTTCCTGATTTCTCAATATTGAATCCCTCATACCCCCTTTTTTTTTCTTTTTAAAAGTCAACCATAAGCCACATTACAACCCATCAAAAAGACCTTGTTGATCTAAAGTGAAGTGAGTTGTCATGTGGAGAGGAGGAGATGTCTAATCTATGGTGAAAATACTTGGAGATGTCAAGAACTTAGATGCAACACCTATGCTCAAGCTTGCAGACCCATTTGGGGTCTGTGACTAATCTTGAGCTAAGGAGAATGTGAACACCCTTGGAGCCTCATTGTTAAGAGATAGCCCTAGGGAGGATTGGGTCTGAAATTTAACTTCATTGAAGTGCTTTCTAAACCTGATTTTTTAATTGAAGGCAAGCTTAGTACTGGTTTGTGCACACTGTAGTCCTAATGTAAACTGATTGATGGTGATGCAAAGACATTGATTTTGAGTTTTAATTAACTGCATTACTGCTGTAATTCCCTCTTATTTGTAAAGAATAGGTGTGGAATGAAGCTTTATTCATTGAATTCTATTTTTTCATAGACTACACTCTATTTAACTGTTTAAATGGTGAAGTTTGTGGGTATCTTCAATGAAAACCCTCAGGAGACTTCACTCCTCCACTAGGGATCACCTAGGAGTTTAAAAGGCTTGATGCATATGCTAAATGCATCCGTGCTCCCTACGAAAGTGGCATTTATTATTTTGAATAACTATTTTAATTTTCCCTTTGCCTGAGGACTAGCAAAGATTAGGTTTGGAGGTGTGTTAGTCATTAAAAAATGGCATTTTTCACCTCCTAACCTAGCCTTTACTATACCTTGGAGCCATCTAATATTTATCTTTTGAGCATGTTTTGTAGTTAGGAATAAAGCTGCAGCTTAGTGCAACAGTCCTCACTTTGGAGGCCAAAGAAGAGAGAATTCAAAGCCTAAGTTTAGAGCTGAGTGAAGAACAGAGGAGACAGCATGGTGGCACACCCCATGGTGACCATATTGTTTGCCTAAGTGGGCCCTGGAAGTCCAACAGATGAAAGGAAGGTGGACCCAAGCAGAGGAGACTGCTGCAACAGGCTCTGCACAGAAGCACAGAGGAGCCCTCGCGCAGTTGAATTTGCTTTGAAAATCCTCTCGCACAATTCTCGCGAGGCTCAAGTCTGTAGCACATAAAGAGCTCGTACAGATCTCACTCAATTCACTATAGCAAAGCTTCAGAAAAGCACCTCACATAGTCCTCGTGAGGATCAAAACTTCAAAAGGTTCTCACACAGATCTCGCGCACTTCACAGATGGAGCCATTCACGCGAGAAGCGCATGTCATCCTTGCGATCATCCGTGCGAAGCTCAAAATCCATCCTCGTGAGATCCTCATGAGCCAAAATTCATCCTAACGAGATCCTCACGACTTGGGCCACCTGTAACTCATCAGCGCAAGCTATACTATTCACAACAAGTTAAACTTTGCGAGCCCTTCTTTAATAGCAACTCCAGCCACGCGAGTGGCAAAATAGGAAAATTTAGCCTCGCGAGGCATGGGCTCCCTACTTCTTAGTGCATAGGCATGGACTTTTTGGGGATTTCACAGTAATTAGGGCACACATTCTGAGATGCCAGACTCTTTTCCACATCTCAAAGCATCCAAGGGCCACAGATGGGCCACAAAGTAAACTCCAAACCTTCTCATTTCTGATTGGCTATTGCACATAGCTGCTATAAGAATTCTATAAATATAGTTACATTCTGTTCTGTAAATCATCTGAGAATAGATGGATCATAGCTTATGTTTGGAATTAGGGTTAGGGTTTAGTTTCCCTTCTTCTTTTCTTTTCCTTTTCTTCTTGCCGTAGCACAGCAGCAATGCTAGGCTATGTTTTTTGTAGAAGTTGAGTTCATTTCTACATTGTAATCGGTTTTGTGAATACATAGAGAGCTATTTTTGGGATTCTTTGAACAGACTGCTGCCTTGAGGGCATTCATTGTAAGTTTCTTTTAATCAATGAAATACCATGTTTAAAGCTCCATTATATCTATATTTTCTCTATATTTCTTTACATGGATGTGTATGGATTTGATGATCCCATGTTTGCTTGTGCTTATAGCCCTGCAACCATGATGACAGTAGTAATATTCATGTTCTATCTCCTTCATTTGTGATTAGGATAACCTCTGGAATAGCTTGTGGCCATTCAAGTGGATAGGGTATAGCCCTAGGGCTGGTCTGAATCACAAGGTTTGTTAGATTCTTCATCTCAACACTTGAGCTTGTAGGCAAGTGAGAGATTGTTGCAGAGCCAAACTCTCTTTTATTTTGCATCACCATCATTAGTGTTTAGATGAGTTTTTATAGAGATTGTAGACATGTGAGTTGGGTCATTCTAGGCCTTTTCGTAGCAATGATCAGCTAAGTTTATGTCCTCATTCAACCTGTGATTTCTTCTGGTTTCCACTTGAGTTTCTAGGACTGTTTGCTCCTATGAATGCATGAGCTTGTTGCCTTGCAAACATTGTGTCTACAATGGTGTCCATGTTCTGATTTAATCCATTGATTGGATGAAATCCCTAGGATATGATGTGACCATTGTATTGGACAACATATGACCCTATGATCAGTTCTTACCTCTGGGTTAGGTTAGATTCTTCTACCTAACAGATGTGCTTGTAGCCATCTGAAGGACTGCTGTAGATCTTGTTCTAACACTGAGATGTATTGTTGATTTAACCTTAACTGTCTACTTCTCATCATTTTTGCTTTATTTTCTCACTCCATTTCTATCCTTCTCTAAACCCCCTTCTTTAACTTTAGTTTTATTTTCCATTTTTAAAGTAGTATAGATAGTGACACCCAAAACTCCCTTTCTTTAGGATTGCTAAATTTATAGCCAGATCTGGAGGTCTACTATACAACCCTTATGGTTCTAAATCAAAGTTCCCTGTGGGCAACCCTTTCTTAGTAAAACTTGCTACAGCAGGCCCTAGATCTTGCAGGATTGTGTGTTTTTAGATGGCTATTTTCATCCAATTTACTCCACCTTTTGATTTATTTTTGACACCATAATATTTGCCACACATTTTCATATAAAATAATCAGCAACTCTAAGAATTTTCCATTAGGAGCTAAGAAAACTGATCTCCATTCTTCTTATAAATCCAAACCCTTGATCCCATTTTCGTAAACCCTCTTCTTCTCCTTTCTTCTTCCTTTTGGTGAGATCACAACCATTGGTCTCCACTCAAACCCCATTTCTTTCCATTCAGCGTCATGAGAAAACCTTTGATTTCCACACCAGAAGATCGAAGGATCAAGCACTGGATGAATGGCAAGTTCGGCTTCGATTTCCCTCGATTTCGACCATAAAAATCTTTACATGTTGTGCAACTGTGGGCTCTCGCGAGTCTATCGCGATGATGCGCTCGTTTAATAAAAAAAATAGAGTCGCCACCAGGAGCTTTTGGTGTCCCGAGAAACCTCAAATCAAATATTAAATGCACCAAAATGACAAATATGACTCTGATTCCCCGGTCTAACGTCAAAGGCTCTTAGGCAGGAGCTTCAGTTATCGATTGAGAAGGTGTTAGGCACCCAATCAACCAGCTAAAATGCAGTCTCTACTTATGGCCAAAATAAAGGAAAAATAAAAATGAAAAGAGCACTTCCTCTTGCCCAAAGGCACTTATGATCCTATCAAGCTCTCCGTAAACACAAAAATTTTGGCAGCGTAACGGCTTAAATCCTTGGATAAAGGAAAAGCAAAGAAGGTAGAGGAATAGAGGGGAGACCAAAGCTCTCGGGCCCTTGTTGCACAGCTGTGGACGTTCGTGTTGGTGCACTTGGTGAGCTTCCTATAGCTTGGAAAGACGGAGTGGGGAGTTCTAATCCTCTAGGGCTTGATGGCTAAGAGGTAGAAGGAGAAGGCTACGGGATAGCTCTCACTTAAACGAAAAGGTTTTTGATGGAAGATGGGGTCTATAGGGAATTTTAGAATTCTAGAATTTGTATGGGTATTGGTGCACCAAAGGGGAGGAGGGGATTTCTTAATCTCTTTCTCTCTCTTGGAAATTTTTCGAGCCTTTGTAAAGGGAGGGGTGCCTCTCTATTTAAAGGAAAAAGGGAGGTTACGAGGGTACTTAAAGGCTAATTAGGTTTAGCAATTAGGTATTCTTCTAATCTAAGGTTTTCTAGGATCTTATGGTCTAGGAAAATGGGCAATGGGCTGCAATGGTAGATGATACGGTGAGGTTTCAAATGACTAGAGGGTTGAAAATAGGGTAAATGAGGGTGCAACAGTTCTAATGAAACCCACCCTAAACATTGGGATGGTCAACAAGTCAAACCCCAAAAGTGAATTTTGAGCAAAAACCAACAGTTACTATAGCTATAACTAGCACATGTATTATCCACGCTAAGAATATGTACAATAACAGAGAAGTTCAGAGCTTGCTAGGGGAGCCACCCATGTTTGGTGTGTATAATATACACGCCAAGCCATTTTTGGGAAAAAATGGCCTACTGTGTATAATCTACACGCTAGGAAATGTTTTTCCTAAAAATGGCTTCGCGCATGTATTATATGTGCCAAGCATGCCCATCCTCTCCAGAACCTCTCGAGAGGTTCACTTAAGGTGAGGTTTTATGGCTCGAAGCTTCGGATCGCCGTAACTTTTGATGTACAACTTGAATCGGGGTGATTCTTGGCTTGTTGGAAAGCTTGGAACCTCTACTTTTCAATGGTGAAAGATTTAGTTTTAGTAGAGTTCCCTACTATCCCTACTACATCCCTCTCTAACCATTGCCTGAGAAGATTAACTTTGGGTTCAGGGAAGTTGGGGGTAATTCCTAAGGGTTTAGGTAAGTTCTTAGGGGTTTGGGAAGATTTGTAAGGGTTTTGGGCTTCTTCCTAAGGGTATGGGAGAAGCTATCAGAAGCTCGAGGGCACGTCTCTCTCGAAGTATGTTTCGATCAAGTCTTGGGCCGAATTTGGGTGTTTACAGATGCCCCTCTTTAGTATTCGATCACTAATGATCGAATGCAAAAGACAAGAGGCATCTGAAGAGGCCCAAGGCAACACTGATGAGTTTGCTATATTCAGAACGAACCTCAAACATTAGGTAGGTAACATAGTGAGTAAACAGAACCCCTGTTATCGGGAAAAATGTCAGTTCCTCAAGGCTATCGGTCTCCAATCACTTAGCGACATTACTGGGCTTAATCGATATGGAGCGAGTTGCGAAAGCCCAATATGTTGGGAAAAACTTCTTCTTCCCAAGATGATTGAAGATGTTTGATGCTCAAGTTTCATTCTTAATGTAACAACTTCATAAGTGAGAGGGTGATCGACCCATACTTAAAGATAGGCGTGAGACAAATGCATGAAGATCCACAACTTGTGTCCAATAATACAAGGCATTGATTGCCACATTTGACTGGTCACGGGTGCCCCTGCGTGAAGCAGGGTTCAAGGTCTTTGGAGCGAATCCAACGATCCCAAAGTTGATTTAGCATGACTGCCCCAGCGGAGCGAATTGATGTCGCAATGCTTTTTGGGAGTACGTACCATTTTTTTTTAAGGTCACATGGATATATTTTTACTTTTTTGTCATTTTATGTGGACTTTTTTGTAATTTTATGTGGATTTTTTTTGTTATTTTATGTGAGTCTTTTAGATTTTTGCATTATGTATATATATATATATATATATTTATGTCATCGATCCCGAACCATTTATTTTAGCACAGCCCCCCGAGCAGTTCAAATGGAAGTTGGCGTGCTTCCCAGGGGTGTGTGCATCTGAGGGGGGGGGAAAGGAAGAGCAGTCTTGGCGTCTCTAATTTATGCGCTAGGCCAAATTGGGCCAAAAATATCCAGGCGTGTATATTATACACGCAAGCCATATCTGGCCAAAAGAGGCCTAGCGTGTATATTATACATGCCAAGCAAAAACAGGGGTGGTTTTAAATCAGTTGAGCCCTAGTCAGAAGGGCATTTTTTTAAAATCTTCTCCTCCCTCCTCTTCCAAACTAAAACGGAATCTGCTCCTATGGTTTGTTTGGATTGATTTGAACTTTGCCCAATTGCCGCGCCCACTCCCGTCGATCAATCACACGTCCTATGCCGGATCAAAGAACTATATTTTGAAGGTATTCAGTATTTTAACCTTATTTCTTTTGATTCTTCTTGAATTATTTGTAATGTGGTTAGGATTCTTACATTTTTAGATCATGAACGAATGGTTTTTTTTTTTTTTTTGCAAGTGTGATTATTTATGACCCGTTTAATTTCATTTTATGTGGATTGGATGATGCCCTATCCTTCTTTCTTTATGCATGTAGATACATATTATTATATATATATATTTTAAATTTTCTCTTTTCTTGAAACCCCCTTTTTTTTGTTTATGTATGATTATATGTATTTTTTTTTTCTTGAAGCCTTTTTTCATTTTTTTTTGTATGTGTATACATTTTAAAAAAAATTTCCTCTTCTTCTTTCTCTTTTTATTTATTTTTTATTTTTTATGGAACCCTTTTTATGTATGTATGCAAATATACATTTGTATATATTTTTGAAACATTTTAATTTTTCCCTTGTTTTTTTTTTTGAATCTTTTTTGTTTATGTATGTATATATACACATTTATTTTTTTGGAACTTTTTCATTTTTTCTTTTTTTGAATCTTTTTTTGTTTACGTATGTATATTTACACATTATTATATATATTCTCAAGCTTTTTTTTTCCTTTTTTTTGTTTAATCTTTTTTTTTTCTTCATTTCTTAGGAAACCCTTTTTGTTTATGTATTATCATATATATATATATATATGTTTTTTCTTTTTTGTTTTTGAAACTTTTTCTTCTTTCCTATTTTTTTTTGTGCATGTTTTCTTGAAATGTAGGGGCTTGGGACTCCCCTCCCCCCTTTTTTGTTTTGATGCATTCTTTTAAACATGACGATAAATATGAATGATGGCAAATAAAAAGGAGCATACTTACCTTCTTTTGGGCTCGGAGCTATCGGTTTCCTGCTACTGATGTGTCTAGATATTGTTGCTTGTGTCTCCCTCAGAATGTCGAGCGCGGAGAAAGGGCAGGAGGAGGGGCCTGAGGTGGTCTTCAGTCCCCTGAGGGAGAAATTCTTTGCAGTGCAACGCCCTTCCTGTGTTTGGTATAAGATGCAGGGCGAGGCAATCCATATCGGTTTACTTGATGAGCAGTACATCCATATCTCAAAATTTGGGATTGCTGGCAAGGTAATAAAAAAGTTTTATTTTATCGCTTTGTCTTTTCTTTGGGTGAGCTTGCTTTACTTCAAGACCTGATACTTCTTTATCTTGATGCAGGCCTTGCCATCAATTACGTTCCGCGGGGGTTGGTTCGACTTCTAGCGTCTTTACCTCTACCTTCCTCCGGTCGTGAAGTTTCTCCTTGCTCAGGCCAATTTTGGGGATTTCCTTTCATGTCCCGCCATGAGCGGTGACTCGGCCTATCTAAAGGCCCTTCTTGAACGATTTCGGCCTGAAACCATGACTTTCACATTCCAATAACCAAGATGACCATCACCCCGATTGATTGGTCGATGATTACGGGGATTAGGATAGGGGCACACCGGTGATTGGCCTTCGTGTGTCGAGCCGGGACGAGGTGGTTCAATTGATCGGGGATTTCCCCTCTTCCCATAACTTGCATGGCACTGATGTCAAGTTATCCTAGCTGGCCGATTTGTATAATGAGAATGAACTGGTGGACTTGGGTTAGCCTGATGTGGATATCCCTATTGATCCTGGGCGTGCCTTGATGTTGGCTCGCATCTTGCTCCTCTTCCTCCTGGGTAAGACACTTTTTGCCAGTACTAGCAGAGACTGGGTTTCATTGTTCTTGCTTAGTATGATGGGAAATTGGGACAATGTGCACTGGTACGACTAGGGTGGGGCCGAATACGCCGTGTTGATGTCTGGCCTGGCTCGAGCCTTAGTTGAAGACCTAGGTTTAGTTGTCGGTTTCTAGCCTGCGATTAAGGTAACCCCTAAATTACCTTCCTTGTTTCTTTTTTTTTTTTGCTAGTCTTTTATCCTGCCTCTGACAAATCTTTTATGTTTACTGTTCTCTTCAAATTTGGGGGTACCAGCACTTCCAACCTGGTCGCCCTCTCCTCTTCTTCGACGCTTACACATATCCTCTCATGTGTAACTAGCACAAGAGTCGCCGTAGGGATGTCAGAATGAAGCATTTAGAGATGGGCTTCAGGTCCCAATTTGACTTGCTGATCCTAGAGCAGATATGGATACATTCCACTTCTCTCCCTTTTTCGGGGTTTGATGGCGGCTATTGACTGATAGGATTCTCATTTTTACTACAGGTCATCTTCGACCCGTACATTGGTTCTCCCTTCTGGGATCAAGCTGTCGTGGGTCAGTCCCACCTTTTCATTGACCGTCATGTTATTTTCGTTTACGGGGCCTGGGCCAAGGCATATTACTTGGGGGAGAGAGTGGTACATCAGTATTAGGATCAATTTGTCGTGTCGCAGGCTCCTCTCACAAATTTTATGTCTCCTGAGGGTATGATTGAGGAGCTCTTTGGCAGATTCCTCCATCGTGGGGTCCCCATTCAGGATCCTCTCGTGCTTGAAGGATACCCAATGTGGTATGAGTCCTTGCCCTATCAGTCCCTCCTTTCGCGTTTCATACCCAACGCTAACCGTTTGGCTTTTGGCGGTCCGTGATCTTAGGTAGTTCTTTCTCTTTTTGGTATGTTTCCAATGGTTCTAATGCAATTTTGTTTCTACTAACTGTTGGCGGATTTCTGAGTGTGTGCTTACTTTATTGGTTGGTGGTGAAAGTCATTTAAAAATCAAAGAAAGAGTAAAGCAGGGGATGGAATCAGCACAACTTAGAAATCCTAGACCTGCAAGATACAGGGTCCATTGTAGCAAGTTTTGATAAGTAAGAGTTTGTCCCACAGGGAAAGGTGATCTACAGCTCCAAAGGAGCCATCTCTAGTAGTCCCTCCAGATCTGACTACAGATCTGGCAGTCCTAAAAGGAGGGGAGTTTAAGGTCACTTATTCTAAGTATTCTAATGTCTAAACTACAGAAAGGGTTAAGAGGATGGATGGAGTGTGGAAAATAAAATATAAAAGGGTGAGAAGTATGTTATTGAGCCCAGATCAGAGGAGTTTTGTAACTCAGATTCAGATATGATGTTATAGAAGTCCTGTCTAGGGGCTACATTATCACCACTGAGGAGAAAGGATCCAACCCATCACTCTGCCATGATTCCACCCTTAAGGCTATAACCTGTCCACTCAAATGGTTAGAGATTATCCCATAGGGGAGCCACTATCCAGGGATGGGTCAAAACATAACAAGTAAATCATTGCAGGCAATATTTCATCCTGGCTACCAGCTCAAGAATCCATAGGGAACCTCAACCTCTAAAGCTCTATATGTGGGGCTAAGGCTATATAGGACCATGATAGCCTAGACACATAGAACCAATAAGAGATTGAGTACAACCTTCGATCTAGCTATCCATTGCTTGAGTGAGGCTACAATGGTCCAGTCACCAGCCTACAATCTCTATAACCAGATCAGATCCAATATCTGATGGCAGATCTATACAAATATAGGGGATTCTGCCTCTGTACAATCTTCCACCTGGCTTCTACAAGCTCAGGTGTAGAGAAGAAAGATCCATCTTGGATCGGTGGACTGGAATCACCCTAAGGCTATAATATGTCCACTTAAATGGTCACAGACTATCCTCCTCACGGAGCCCAAGACAAAACAAGAATATCGCTGCTACCACCAGGGTCACAAGGCTACCAGCTCAAGCTCTCGTGGGGATTTCAGATCTAGTGGGTCCTGTGGTGGGGCTAAGGCTGTATAGAACCATGATAGCCCAGACACACAGGTCACTTGGATCTGAGTGGCCCTTAGAATCAGTCCTCCATTGTCTTGAAACATAGCCAAAGCAATGGTGGATCACAAGGCAGCAGCCTTGCACAGAGCATCTCACACACAAACACAAATCCCACAAAGTACAGATCCTATTACAGAACTTCCATTAATCTAGTTCAAAATACATACAAAGACATAGCCAGCAAGTGCTGGACTATGGAGAGAAGGAAAAAGAAAAAGAAAACTACTTACAACTATAAAGGGAAAAACTAAACGATCTTAGATCTGGTCTCCCAGAAATGAGATGGGTTCCTAGCTATTTCAGGATATAGAAAGAAATGAATCTCTAAGCCCCCCCTAAACCTAAGCTAAGTGTGGGTATTTATAGCAGTGGGGTGGCAGCGCATTAGGGTTAGGAAACCCTAATTTTAATGATGCCACGTGGCCGAATTGTGATCCTTCTATGCCTTAGGGCGCGTGCATGGAGATTTGAGTGTGGGAGTGCGTGCCCTAATCGCTGGAAATTCCCAAAAAGTCCTCAGCTGAAGAAATGGAATTTAAGGTTCAGAGCTTCGCTAGGTAGCCATTATTTCCCAGACTTTTTGCATGGTAGCTTTTGTTCTTCGCTAGGATGATTTGAAATTGAAGCTTCCGCCTTCTCGAGGTTGGCTTGGTTTGCTCTTCAGGCAGTCGCGAGGTTGAGTGGACATCAGAGCCTCAGATGTCGCGGGGTTGGAGCTTAAGCAGTCGCGAGGTTGATCTTCGCGAGGATAGATTTGAATGGCGCGAGAACTTCGCGAGCACTTATCTTCACTGGGCTTTGCGAGTTACCTCGCGAGGCTTTGATGAGTTCTGAACTATGCGAGGTTCCATGTCTTAACTGATCTTCGCGAGGGTGGCTTTGCCTTCGCAAGGACGCTTTCTTCTTGAATGGCGCAAACACTACGCGAGGAGTTCTCTTCGGATAATTGCATCCCGCGGTGACTGCGCGATAGCTGCGCGAGGAGTCTTTTGAAGCTCTCTCTTCTCAACCATTCTGAGCGAACTATGCGCGGTTGAGAGAAGTCTGCTTTGAACTGCCCGAGACTGCACGAGGTGTTCTATTCTTGAGCTTCGCGATAGCTGTGCGGGTTTATGTTTTTGAAGCTCTTCAGTCAATCATCTGCGTGAGAAGTTGTTGTAGAGTCTTGGGAAGCTTAGCTGGACTGCGCGAGGCTCATTATCAGGTCTGGATTCAGACTTCATCCTTCTGAGGGACTTCTGGTGCCAAAACAGGCTTTTTAGCAGGATTCCTTGCCTTATTTCACTGCAAAACACTTAATAAGGACTTATTAGGTGGCTATGGGTCTAATCAAAGGTTAAGTTAAGGGGTGAAAAGTGGTACTTTTCAGGTCTTAACACACCCCCAAACCTAATCTTTGCTAGTCCCTTAGCAAAGCAACATTAAACCTAATATAAAAATTAAATGCCACTGTTGTAGGGAGCACGGCTACATTTAGCATATGTACCAAGCCTTTTAAACCCCAAGGTGATCCCTAGTGGAGGAGTGAAGTCTCCTGAGGGTTTTTAGTGAAGACACCCACAAACTTCTTCAATGAAATAGTAAAAAAAAATGCAATATCATCTAATGAGCAATCAAGGGGAAGACTTAGTTTACTCTTGCATCATTAAGCATAAAAGAAATTTAATTCATTGGTTGCACAGTAACTTAAACAGCATAAACTCTTCATGATTGCACAACATTTCCAATTAGTTAACAATCACAGAAAACTGCACTAGTGTGTGCCAGCACTGAGCTTATCCTTAGGTCAAAAATTTGGTTAAGGTCATTCATAATGCATTCAAGTTCAGACCCAAAAACTTTGCAGGGCATACTCTCATAAGGGTTTTGTTGAGGGGTTCATTCTCTCACAGGCTCAAGAGTAGTTACATCCCCCAAATGGGTCTGTAAGCATGAGCATAGGCAAAGTTCTTAAGTGATGAAATCATTGGTAGTTCCTCACCATAGATTAGATAACTCTTTATCTTCACATGACAGCTCACTCAACTTTTGGATCACAAGGGCTTTTAACTGGGATGTAATGTGGCTTATGGAGTGGGGTTGAAAGAATGGAGGGTTAAGAAGGGGTTCAAAATTGAGAAATCAGTAGGTGACAGAGGTGATTCATGACTTCACCTTCTTGAATTTAGCTCCTTTCATCTTCTTTGAGAGTTTCATATTTGAAGTGATCAGTTTCTCTTCTTGATTTTGATTTTCCAATGAAAGTTCCTCTTGACTCCTCCCTTACTTCTCTTCATTGTTATTTTTGTTTCCATCTTGTGGAATTTTCTGATTTTTTATTTTTTTGTTTTTACTTTTCAGAAATACCACCATGCTCCCAATTATCATACTGCTAGATTTGAGGTATTTCTTTTCCATTCACCTACTGTTGACCATAGCTAGTCCATCTTCAACTTTTTCTCCATTACCTTCTGAATTCTCAGAGTGAGGGTAGGCTGAAGCAGGTTCCTAGGTTAAGGTTCAAGTACTCAGGTGTATTTTGAAGAAATTTAGGATTTAAAGCTCAAAGGGGGTACGGACAAAGGCAGTTACTTAAGAGTTTGCCTTGTTAGGCTCAAACTATCTAAGAGAAGGCCTTGATCCTTTCCTAAGTCTCATGAGTTTTGTCAGTTGTTTCAACTTGGAACTACCTAACTGCTGGTGAGTACAGTGACTCAGCCAGTCCTTAGAACTAGAAGGGATTGCCTTGGTTACTCCTCAAAAGATGGAAAAAAAAATTTTATAGGCCCAATTCTCACTGGTTATGGTCTTCCTTTGAACTTTTAAGTATGTCCTCACCTTTTTCTCTCTCTACTGATTCACTGAGTGTTGATACAAGTGAGTTTCCTTGGTGATTTTATCATGGAAATGTGGAGTATTAGAAGTTTATAATGTCAAAAGTTTGCAAAAATTTTAAACTTCTTATTTTCATGATTCTTAAGTGAACAGAGGTCCATTTCCATATTGCTTAGATGAATCTGCTGCACTTATGTTAGCTATTCTATTGGCAGGGTCTGCCTGGCACACCCCCAAACCTATGAAGAGCAGTGTCCTCACTGGTCAAAGGTGTCTGTGCAGCAGAGTTATTACAGCATAAAAGACAAGAACAAGAAACAAACATACAACATACAAAGTAAAATAGTAATGATAAGAGAATAAAGTCTATTAAAAATGAGAAGTGTACAAACTACAAGAAAACAGAAGTAAAAGAGTGTGAAAATAGAGAAAATCCTATGGACATTCTAGTCAGAATCTGGCTCAAAACTTGTCCCAACCCATTTTCTTGGCATGTTCTTGAAGGTAAGCCTCCTCCTCTTTCTTCCTTTGTTCTCTCTCTGCCTTTCTTTAGTCGGCCGTTTTGGGTATGGTTGGAGCCCTGACCCTCATTTTTCTCCTCTTTGGTTCTGGAGGGATCTCTGAAGATTTATTAGTGGTTGGCTCAGGGGGTTTGGTGGGAGATTTTCCTTTGGGGCCCTTACCTTTGGAGGCTTGCCCTTGCTGGGCCGGAGGGAGAATAAGAGGGGATTGGGCTGGTGCTAGCTCAGGAGGGACAACAGGGGATTTAGCTTTTGCTTTCACCTGAGGTAGGAGAGGACTTTTCCCTTTCACTGGTTTAGGGGGAGCCAGAGAAGATGGTTCTTGTACTTTAGCTGTAGGAATGGCAGGGCTCTTCCCTTTCACGGGCTGGCTTAGTGGTGGTGCCTCCTCAGACTGGGCAGATTTGTCTTTTCGAATTTTCAAAGAGCCACTTGGGGGAGTAAGTCCTCTTGGCAGCAACCTTCCTTCGCTGAGGATAGGATTGTTCAACAGGGCTTGATGAAGGAGTAACAGCAGTAGTGGGGGCACTGGGATCTGTAGGTGGTGCAGAATCAGAGTCGGAGTCAGAAGGAAAAAGCTTAGTGGGATCCAATCCAAGGGCAGTAGCAGCCTGTCTGCGTTCCTCTTTGGAAAGTAGGCGACCATGGGGATCATCCTGAGCAGAAGCTCTGGTGACCTTTGGAGGTGGGGATGGAGGGGCCGGCCTTTTTCCTTTTTGAGCGGCAGTGGCTCTTTTGGAAGTGGAGTTTTCTTGGAAGGAGTGCGTTTTCTTTTAGGAGCAGGAGAGGGAACAGGGGGGGCACTGAGACAGGAGCAGGAGCTGCAGTAGGGACTTGAGCAGGAGCAACAGGTTGTGTAGGTACTGCAGTAGGCATTTGAGGAGGAACAGGAGGAGGTACCTGAGTTGGGGCTGTAGGAGGTGGGGGAACAGATTGTGTAGGTGTTGGGGTAGGGGTGGTGGAAGAAGATGGGCCTGGTTGTGTGGAAGAATATGGGGCCTCAGGGGGAGATGTGGCGAGAGGGGTGCCCTGTATTGGTTGGGATAGTAGGAAGGCAACCCACTGTTCTAAGATCTCAATTTCTTGCTAGCCCACAGGAGATTGGTATCTGCAAGCTCCTTACTGAGTCGGTTGATCTCTTGAGCATTGTTCAATTTTTTTTCTAATAACTGGTTGTACTTTTTTGCCCTTTCTGCATTGGCTTTTTCAATCTCATTTATCATTCTGTAATACGTTGTCACAGCCTTGTTCACATTCAAGTCACTAAGTTTCTGCAGCAAGGGGTATTCGATAACTTGGCGGAGTTGGGCCATGCCATTGAGAACATCCCTCTTGATATAGGCATTAGCCCTCATGGCATGGAGGAGGGTGAAGTAGGGGGGGTGTAATAGGAGTGTCTGGGTAAGATGGGTAGAAATGGAGTGGAAGAAGTAGAAGGGGTTTGATCCTGGGGGGAAAGAGTGGGTGGTGTAAGGATGAAATCAAGAGAAGGGGGGGAAGTGGCTGGGGTATCTGTGTTGAATGGTCAGTGAATTGAGGAGGGGGTGGGAGAAGAGGTGGAATGGAAGGTATGGGTGGAAAGTGAAATGAAGGAAGGTCAGTGGATGAGTATGGTTCTGGGTGAGGGAAGAAGGGAATGGTGAAGGGTCGAAATGGAAGGGGTGGGGTTTAAAATAAGTGGGGTTGAATGGGAAAGGTGGATGGGAAGGGAATGGGTTCAGTTTGGGTAGAAGTGTTGGTAAATTGAGGTGGAGGTAATATTAGAGGGGGTAGGGTAAGTAGAGAGGGGAAGGAGTGGTAGGGTATGGTGTCTTGGTGGGTGAAGGGTGTAGGTAAGTCAATGTGGGTGAGGTCTGGTGGAACTGTGGAGTCAGAGGTGGAAGGGGGTTGGGTCAATGGAATGGTAGGAGGTTGTGTAGGGATGAGTGGGTGCGTCAATGTTTGAAGGGTGGATTGTATGTTGGTGATGTCCGTTTGCATTTCGTCTTGGGTCTATGTGGTGTTGGAGAGTTGGGTTTGGATGTCATATATGAGGGAAAGGATATGGGTAAGGGTATCTAAGGTTTGTTGGGGTAGAGTATGAGGATAGGCAGGAATAGGTTGGAAAGGGGAAGTGGGGGCATGATGGAAAGTGGTAGGGGGAGAAGGTGAAAGGGCTGGGGAGTGATGTGGTGAAGGGAGTGGTGAATCTGGGAGAGGGATGTCATGGGTGGGCAAGGTATCAAGCAAGGTAGTCATGAAGGCCTGATACCCTGAAGTGGTGGCTAGGTTAAAGTCAAGATCATGGATGGGAGATGTAGTTGGGAGGGGTTGGACTAGGGGTTGGTCAATGTGGGGTGTGTCTGTGGGAATGACAGTGGAGGTGGAAGTGGGTAAAGATAAGGCAGGGGTTGTGTGAGAGGTTTATTTTTAAGGTATGTTATCAAGGGAGGGCTGTCAGGGTTGAGGTCAGAGGATGTCAGAAGTACTGGGGCTGTGTATTGAGGTAAGGTGGGTGAAGGGGGAGTGTTGTCATGGGGTTCAACACTTTCCACCCAGGAATGAATCACAGTGGGGGGTGGAATGGAAAAGGGAGATAAGAGAGGGAAAGGGAGAGATGGAATAGGTGAAGAAATTAGTGGAGACGCAAGTGTGGTGGGTGGAGGGATTGCTGCAGAAGCAGAGGTGACAGAAGCTCGCGCCATCTTCTTTGGGGCAGGGGCTTTAGCCTTGTTTTTGGGGGCAGGGGTGGCCTTTGCCACAGCAGCTCCCTCTCCCTGCTCGAAAACATTCTGAGCTTCAGCCTTCTTCTTCTTCTTCTGGGGATCCATTTGACTTATGCTGATCCCCCATTGTCTTTTGGCAAAAGTGGTGGGAGTGAGGTCAGCAGATAACTCCCCCACTGGTATCTTGTATCCTCCCTTCAGAAGTAATTTGGTGATGAGTCTTCCGTAGGGGAGAGTGTGGACTTTCTTTTGCAGCCCAAGCTTTACCATCATATCTTTCATGGCCTCAAAAATCAACCATGCAGCATTAAATCCGTGGCCAAGAGAGAAGGAATAAAGAGCATCAGCAATTGGTGTCCTCCTTTCTTGCTGATGGCCGGAGCAGTAGATATTCTTCCTTAGCACTTGATCAATGAATAACAGCTTGGGATCCAAATCTCTTCTTTTGATGGAGTCCCCTGTGGCTTTCAAGCCTCTGGTAATGGCCTGGGCAATGGTATCGAGAGGGGCACTCACAGGGGCACCATAACCGCAGTTGGGATAAAAAATGGAAGGGATGCCCATGACTTCAACAATCAACGCTGGGTTAAGCAGCATCTCAAAATTGTCAACTAACACAAGGAGGCCTGGCTGCCCATGTGTGTTAGGTCTGACCCTAAGGTGTTGGTAAAAGAGTTGCACTAACCTAGGATAGGCTAGTGCAGGAATCATTTGCATCAAGGGGAACAAACCAGCCTTGTGCAAGAACTAAATGGCAGGAGCTGACAACGGCTCAGATTCAAAGAACGATATATCAAAAATGGCTTCAGGTTCTAAGGGAATGGACATGAGGACCTCAGAGGGAGTAGAGTAATCAGGTGCTTTTGCAGCCACCTCAGGAATCACCTCCTTCCCTTTTTGTTGTGCCGTAGAGGACTTGGCTTTCTTAGGGATAAGCTCCACGGTGGACTGGTCCCTGGCTCTCTTCACAGGTGCGCTTTTAGGAGCCATCAAGATTCTCCTTAGTGAGTGTGCAGTTGAAATTTGGAAAGGAAAGATTAAGAGCTGAGTCTAACACTAAAAGTTAGGGTTCTGTTCAATTTGATGCAGTGGAATCTAAGAGCTCCTAGCGAACAGCTGTTGATGGAAGCTTTAAGAACAAAATCTAGAATTTCAAAGTGAGCAATGAGCTATAGGCGAGATCTTTGGAGAGAGATTGAGAGGAGTGGGAGCTAGGGTTTCGCTGGCAGGAGAGGAAAGAGAAAGTAGTAAAGAAAAGCAGCGCGGGGTCAGATTTAAATATCGCGAGGCTCGGCGCGCTTTGAAAATATCTGCTCGTTGGATAGGCATGAATGGGTCGCGAGATTGGATGTTCATTTGAACTGCGTGAGGCAGCCCACCCAGTTATATCTGAAACTCGCGACAACATAGCAAAGCGTTTCTTTAAGAACTGCGCGAGAGGAAACCAAACCAGATTTTCAAAACCCCGCAATGGCTCAACAGAGTTAGGATCCACTCACCCACTAGGCGGCCTTTTGACCCTAATTTTGTGGGTGGATTCTCTCACAGGCTCACTCCCAGGGACACCTAATAGCATTATAAAACATTCAAAAATTCCCAAACTCTCAAAGCCTTAAATTCATGTATCATGAAAGGCATTCAAATAATACCAGCATCAATCAATCACTTGAAATTAGCAAATAGGGGACAGGAATAAAAGTAGGCATAAAGCACTAAACAAAGATTCCAACAAGATCACTACAAATTCGTCTAAACTGTAAAGTACATATCATACAAGGGTGCACAGTTCTTGCCATCAATTCAATGAAAGATCCCCTTCAGGATCTGAGGATCCTTCACCAATCAAAAATTGGCCCTAGGGAATCACCACTGGTTGACTGGGCAACCTTCCCTCTTCTCTTTTGGCTAAGGTATTCGCTAGTTGGCCAATCTGCTCTTCCATCTTCTTGATGCTCTAACCATGAGAGTTCACAGTCTGAACCAAGGAATCCAGGTTTTGCAGTGAGGTCAAGACCTGGTCCTCGAAAGAAGTAGTTCTAGGTTGAGAAGGGGGTAAGACCAAATGATTTTGCTGCTGATGGGGCTGCTGATGGTGCTGGAAGGTAGACCTAGGGGCATTCCCATGATTGAACTGTTGTTGTGGCCTTTGTGGTAAGGCCAACATCTGCTGGGGCTGCATGTAGTTGTCTTGCCTCCACCTCAGATTTAGGTGGTCTCTCCATTGGTAACCAGCACTTTGGTGCTGGTATCCATATGGCTGCCTATTGTAGCCCCCAAATTGTTACTGGCCGTAAGATTGAGCAGCAGCAGCATGTTCCAAAACTAATTCAGGAAATTACCCTGCAGATGGATATTCCTCCACTGTATGCTGTGGGGACTTGCATATCAGACATGCCTCCGCCACATGAGCAACCCTTCTGGGTTGCATCACAGTCAATAATTTGTCAAACTTCATAGAGAGGTTTGCCATCTACAGCTGCAGGTCATTGTTCCCAGACACCTCATAAACTTTTCCTCTTGATCCAGCAGCAGGCCCCACCTTTGACTCAGTTCTGACTAGTTCTTGCAGGATGGCTTTTGAAAAGCATTCTCACTAATCACCTCAAACAATTCCCATGCCTCCTCAGCAGTCTTGTGCATGTAGGATCCACCACAAGAGGCATCGACCATATCTCTATTTTTCTCATCAATCCCATTATAGAAGCTTCGTACAAGCTGCCACTCTGGGATCTTGTGGTGGGGGCATTGTTTGAGCATCTCTTTAAACCTATCCTAGGACTGGTTAAAATTCTCAGTTGGGGATTGAACAAATGCAAGAATCTCTTTCCTCAACTTGCTAGTTTTGGTCTCAGGGAAGAACTTGGTTAGGAACTTGGTCTGCAGGTCTTTCCATGAAGCAATGTTGTTATTGGGAAGAGTGGTCAGTCAGGTACTGGCCCTATCCTTCAGAGAGAAGGGAAAGAGTCTGAGCCTAGTAGCCTCAGGTCCCAAACCAGTGATATTAAAAGTGGTGCACAAGGCCAATAACTGGTCAATATGCTTGTAAGGGTCCTCTTTGCTAAGCCCATGGAAAGCTGGCAGCATCAGGATGATTGAAACTTTTATTTCATAGTTCCCCTTAACATCAGGGAATTGAATGCTAAAAGGGGAGTTACAGTCATCCGGAGCATTCAACTCCTTGAGGGTTCTGGGTTGTTCTTCACCCATAATTGCTGTCACAGATTCACTTGGGGGCTCTCCTGTGGTGTGCCTATCTCTTCTAAGTCTCCTTCCCCTTTCTAACTCAGGGTTAAGAGGCTCTAAAGGAAGGCTGAGGGATCTCCTCGCTAGCATACAAGCACACCAACAGCAAGGAAAGTTTCTTGCAGGCACATTGCAAAAGAATAATTGTACAACTAACAAATTTATCTAACTAGTTTACAACTATTCAAAAAATACATTTAAAACTATCCTAGATATTGCTAGAAAATTTTTTAAGAAAGATAGACAGAGCTTTAAAAGTCAAAGAGTTTGCAAACAGAGGTAGCTAAGCTCCAAATGCAGTCCACTGTCCTTCGCTGCTGCTCTCTAGATCTGTAAGAAGGGTTCAAAATTATGTCAACAGTATCAATTATTCACATGTGCAAAGAATACTAAGAATACAAAAACTAAGGGTCTACTAATAGATCATCTGTCCCTGGCAACGGCGCCAAAAACTTGTTGGCGGATTTCTGAGTGTGTGCTTACTTTATTGGTTGGTGGTGAAAGTCATTTAAAAATCAAAGAAAGAGTAAAGCAGGGGATGGAATCAGCACAACTAAGAAATCCTAGACCTGCAAGATACAGGGTCCATTGTAGCAAGTTTTGATAAGTAAGGTTTGTCCCATAGGGAAAGGTGATCTACAGCTCTAAAGGTGCCATCTCTAGTAGTCCCTCCAGATCTGACTACAGATCTGGCAGTCCTAAAAGGAGGGGAGTTTAAGGTCACTTATTCTAAGTATTCTAATGTCTAAACTACAGAAAGGGTTAAGAGGATGGATGGAGTGTGGAAAATAAAATATAAAAGGGTGAGAAGTATGTTATTGAGCCCAGATCAGAGGAGTTTTGTAACTCAGATTCAGATATGATGTTATAGAAGTCCTGTCTAGGGGCTACATTATCACCACTGAGGAGAAAGGATCCAACCCATCACTCTGCCATGATTCCACCCTTAAGGCTATAACCTGTCCACTCAAGTGGTCATAGATTATCCCATAGGGGAGCCACTATCCAGGGATGCGTCAAAACATAACAAGTAAACCATTACAGGCACTATTTCATCCAGGGTACCAGCTCAAGAATCCATAGGAAACCTCAACCTCTAAAGCTCTATATGTGGGGCTAAGGTTGAATATGACCATGATAGCCCAGACACATAGAACCAGCAAGAGATTGAGTACCACCTTTGATCTAGCTGTCCATTGCTTGAGTGAGGCTACAATGGTCCAGTCACCAGCCTACAATCACTATAACCAGATCAGATCCAATATCTGATGGCGAATCTATACAAATATAGGGGAGTCTACCTCTGTACAATCTCCCACCAGGTTTCTACAAGATCAGGTGTAAAGAAGAAAGATCCATCTTGGATCGGTGGACTGGAATCACCCAAAGGCTATAATCTGTCCACTTAAATGGTCACAGACTAACCTAGAGGCTATCCTCCTCACGGAGCCCAAGACAAAACAAGAATATCGCAGCTACCTCCATGGTCACAAGGCTACCAGCTCAATCTCCCATGGGGATTTCAGATCTAGTGGGTCCTGTGGTGGGGCTAAGGCTGTATAGGACCATGATAGCCCAGACACACAGGTCACTTGGATCTGAATGGCCCTTAGAATCAGTCCTCCATTGCCTTGAAACACAGCCAAAGCAATGGCGGATCACAAGGCAGCAGCCTTGCATAGAGCATCTCACACACAAACATAAATCCCACAAACTACAGATCCTATTATAGAACTTCCATTAATCTAGTTAAAAACACATACAAAGATGTAGCCAGCAAGTGCTGGACTATGGAGAGAAGGAAAAAGAAAAAGAAAACTACTTACAACTACAAAAAGAAAAACTAAACGATCTCAGATCAGGTCTCCCAGAAATGAGATGGGTTCCTAGCTATTCCAGGATCTCGAAAGAACCTAAACGTAAGCTAAGTGTGGGTATTTATAGCAGTGGGGTGGCGGCGCATTAGGGTTAAGAAACCCTAATTTTAACGATGCCACGTGGCCGAATTGTGATCGTTCGATGCCTTGGGGCGCGTGCATAGAGATTTAAGCGTGGGAGTGCGTGCCCTAATCACTAGAAATTCCCAGAAAGTCCTCAGCTGAAGAGATGGAAGTTTGAGGTTCAGAGCTTCACTAGGTAGCCATTGTTTCCCAGACTTGTCACATGGTAGCTTTTGTTCTTCGCTAGGATGATTTGAAATTGAAGCTTCCGCCTTCGCGAGGTTGGTTGGTTTGCTCTTCAGGCAGTCGCGAGGTTGAGTGGACATCAGAGCCTCAGATGTCGCGGTGTTGGAGCTTAAGCAGTCGCGAGGTTGACTTCGTGAGGATAGATTTGAATGGCACGAGAGCTTCACGAGCACTTATCTTCACTGGGCTTCGCGAGTTACCTTGCGCGGCTTTGATGAATTCTGAACTGCGCAAGGTTCCATGTCTTAACTGATATTTATGAGGGTGGTATGCCTTCGCAAGGACGCTTTCTTCTTGAATGGCACGAGAACTGCGCGAGGAGTTCTCTTCTGATAATTGCATCCCACGGCGACTGCACGACAGCTGCGCGAGGAGTCTTCTGAAGCTCTCTCTTCTCAGCCGTTCTGAGCGAACTGCACGCGATTGAGTGAAGTCTGCTTTGAACTGTGCAAGATTGCGCGAGGTGTTCTATTCTTGAGCTTTGCCAGAGCTGCGTGAGTTTATGTTTCTGAAGCTCTTCAGTCAATCATCTATGCGAGAAGTTGTTGTAGAGTCTTGGGAAGCTCAGCTGGATAGCGCGAGGCTCATTATTAGTTCTGGATTCAGACTTCATCCTTCTGAGGGACTTCTGGTGCCAAAACTGGCTTTTTAGCAGGATTCCTAGCCTTATTTCACTGCTGGGTACTACCTACATAAAACACTTAACAAGGACTTATTAGGTGGCTATGGGTCTAATCAAAGGTTAAGTTAAGGGGTGAAAAGTGGTACTTTTCAGGTCTTAACACAAACTGAATCCTTGCTTCTTTTCACAGTTTGGCGGGGGAGATGATTTTGACGACGATGATGATGCAGAGGCAGGCCCTGCTGAGTCAACGAGTGCTGGTCCTTCAGACCCTTCTAGCACGGGTGCTTCTGGTAGTTCGACTGCTGAGGTTCAAGGGACCTTCAGACACCTTGATGATGCCTTTCTTCCAAGATTGTGCACTGCTGTAGCCAAGCGGGCCCGCCTATCTACTGAAGCGGTCCGAGTTCCCCCACCTGAATTGGTCTCAGGGATGAGTTTTCTTTCCCATATATTTTCTTTTCAAGGAAATGCCAATTTTTTTCTTTTTACTTATGGCCCGTATAGCCAATATCTCTCTTCTTTGTGCAGAACTATGAGTCGGCCATGAATCAAGTTGACTACTATCACAATATTGCCGGTCTTCGGGATGTGGAGATGGTAAGTGCTTTGTTGATCGGGTCTGATTTCTTAGTTTGCTACTATTACTTCGACTCAAACTAACCTCTTGGTGTGATGTTTGCAGCGTGTTCGTGGGAAGGAGTCGCGATCGTTGCTTGGGAGGTTATTACAGGCATGGTCTCGGGTGGGGGAGGTTCAAACATACCACAATACCTCGCGCTATCGCAAGAAATCCAAGGGTGCTGATGAGGATTAGGCCTTCTTTGATTTGATTTAGACTTTTTAGACTCTGGGGACATACATTTTTTTTGTTTTGAAAATATCTAATGGATGATATGACACTACGTTTTGGATGGTTTTCTGCTTTTGATGAATGTTAGTGCCCTCTTTTTTATTTCATGTTCTATCCCCTTCTTGCTTGCTGTAGTGTACTAGATCATTTATAGGACAGCCTCTGCCTTCTCCTTCTCAAGCCATGCCTTGGTTAATTCAGGCCAACATTTTATCCTCTGTGAGGACTATTGTATCCCAGCATGTGGTCTAGGAGGCTTTGAAAAGTAAATTGTAGGAAATGCAGGTGGGCTGGCAAGGGGGGCAGCAAAAGGGACCTCCCCTACCCTATGTTATTGCCTTTGGGTGGCAGCAGTGGTCTTGGCGTGTATAATATATGCGCCAGGCCAAATTGGGCAAGAAATAGCCTGCCGTGTATATTATACACGCCAAACCAAATCTGGCCAAAAATAGGCTTAGCGTGTATATTATATATGGCAAGTGCCTTCTGGGAAAATGTGGGTCCTTTTAAGCCCAAGAATGCACTTATTTCTCCCTCTTTTATTTTCGACTTGTTATTTTCGCTACCTTTTTTTTTTCTTTTGCTTGCCCAAGGGTGGACCCATCGTCCTACATCGAATTGTATCTTGAGAGCATCTTTGTATGACAATGGACCTGCTTTCCGACCCCACCTCTCATGGGGGGTCCGGGACCATTATACTTTCCTCTTTGGGCGTGGGGCCCAGTTTTCTAAAGAAGTGGCTTGAGAGCTTGAATGAGAGCAAGCTCGCGGGTTTGGATCAGCTTGGATTATCCCGCCTCTCATCTTTCCTTGAAGTTCCTTTGCTTTGGGATTTCATTTCTGCTGCGGCTTCATCTTAGGAGGGTAACACCCATGTCTTCTATTTTGGGAATCATGAATTAACTCCTACTCACGAGGAGCTCTCTAATCTATCAGGTCTAAAGTTGCATAGAGACCTTGCTAGAGTACTGCTAAAATAGGGTTATGCTAAAGCCATCCAGATCACCTTGGGCATTAAGAAAAATGATTATAAGAAAAGCCTCATCGACAGGCCCACCAGGTGTTCAGTGAAATTCCTGAAAGAAATTTTTTGAGAGGAAAGCCTTCAAAAATTGCCAATCAAAAATCCTCATAATGTGAAGGCCTTTGCCCTTTGCCTTATTTTTGAGGTTCTTTTCATACTGTGGGAGAGAGTTTCTTGCTCACACTCTGCGATGTCTTGGTAAAATTTGAGGGAGGCCGTTCTATGATGCATATGGTGTTGGTGGAGCTTTATCGCTGCCTTCGTTGTGGGCAAAGTGGAGGGCCTCCAGGGATGTCCCATCTTACTCCAAATTTGGCTTGGGGAGCATCTAGCTATCTTGGAACCTGTGCCCCACTTTTATGTTGTTCGAGGTGAGGTGGCCCACTGCTTTTTGGGTAGATGCCATATGCTTCCCCAGGGGGATATACAAGCGCTGAAGCTTTGGCTGGGGCTTAAGCTGATCAGGTGTGGAGGCTTCCCTAGTTAGACAGGACTTTCCCAATGGTTCGCTCTAGGGATTACGAGCGCAACACTCTCCTTGATTTGACCGGTAGCACTTACTATTTCCCATTCCGAGTGTTGCACTAGTTTAGTTGCTCTCAACATGTGTCCTATGTGGCAACATCCCCCTTATGCGACTTGATTTTCTCTTGGGGACCCCTTGGGGAAGTGGATAGGATAGCTGCTCTCCGAGAAATGCATCAGTCGACAGACATCTATGATCTAGAGCAGGGCTATTATCTCAGAGGTCCTCTGCTTGTCACTTGTATCAGCCCGAGTGTTGTGACATAGGAGGACCCTGGCAAAAGGAGTCGATGCTTCAATCCCGTATTGAGCTGCTGGTGGACGAGAAGCCAGTTTTGTATGATCATTTAGAGAAATAAAAAGTTAGAGCAGAGGCGACAGAAGCGAGAGCTGAGGTAGCTGAGTGTGTGGTCCTTCGTCTGTGAGGAGCCTTGAGTGCTGCTCTGGGTGCTACCGATGCTTCTAGGAAATGGCATAGGAGTCTTCATGGCCGCTGGATGACGAAGCAGGATGTTCGGGAGAACACCTTGTCTGTAGAGATCCGTGCCCTAAAGCGCGAGTTGGGTCATTGATTCCATCCTGCACATACTTTTTATATAGATCAGATTAAAACATGAAGGGGCATAAGAATCCCTGCGAGATGTTTTTTGGGTATATATGTTTTCTTTATGTTTTTATCTTTTTTCAGCTTTTTTGTAAAAAAGGAAAGGGAGCGAGACATCACACCAATTATTTTTTGGAGATGTGGTGTAAGCAAAGTACAGACTTTTAAATGGAAAAGGGAAATCTATTATTTTATGAAAATTTTATCTTTTCTCTATTTTTGTAAAGGGGGAAATTGTGCTAGTTATTCCTTTGGAGATGTGGCACACACAGCGCTGACATGAAATGGGAAAGGAAAATTTATTATCTTTTGCAAATGTGATCTCTTCGGTCATTAGATCACCCATCCCAGAGTGGGGGGTGCACAGTGTCAGCCTGAAAATGGGAATGGAAAATTTATTATCATTTTCTAAGATTTTTATTTGATGCCTTAAGTGTGAGGGGAAGTAATGGGTCCCAATTTGAGCATAGTCAAACCCGTTCAAGGTCGGACTTGGGTGAGGTCCAAAATGCCCATCCCCTTGGATTGAATCAACCTTTTATCTTTGCCTCAGGTCATTCGTTTGACGGTGCGACCGTGATGATATGCTTGGCCCAGACTTGATTCGAGTAAACATGAGCGGCCCAGGTGGATCAGGTGGATCAGGGCTGTAACCAGGGGAGTAACTGATGATTTTCTCTTCCTTCCTTTTACAACATTTTTACTCACAATGCCCAAGATGGGTTTTCGCCATGCCTGTTGTTTCCTTATTTTTACCCGTAGCGCTCCTTTGGGTTTCTATTATGTCCATAGGTATGCATTTTTACCCAAGGCGCCTTTTCAGGTTTTCACCTGGTCCACACAAACTCGTTGTTCTTACCCATAGCGCCCTTTTGAGTTTTCACCATGTCCTTTTTCCTTTGAGCATGTATTTTTTCTTTTTCTTTTCTTTTTTATTTTCTCAAAGGCCACGACATGGACATCGATTCCGTCATAGCCGAATAGATGGAGCTCTTTTGTCGTCTCTCAACTTGGCTCATATTGACTCAATGGATACTGTGACTGCTTGTGGACCTTAAAGAGGGCTTTTTCTCGGAATGTATCATGGACATGGGATAGGTTAGGAATTTTAAAGGTATTCTGGGTTTTAAAAGGTTTCCTTGATTGGGTTCCAGTTGCCCTAATACACTTCTTCCTTGGGGGATTTTGACTATACAAGCCCCATTTTTTCTTTTCTATTTTCATTCTTTTTACTTTTTTTTCGACGTTCTCTTTTTGAGATTTTACTTTTCTAATTTTTTTTTGGATTTGATGGTAACTCTTTTTCTCTTTCTTTTTGTTCGTATATATACTCCTTTTTTTTTGGGGAGGGGGTAATGAAAGAAAAGACAAATGGCTCAACGGCTGTAGCAAAGGGTATGATTATTCAGGGACACTTTTAGACTACTTGGCTTTGAAATGATGGCCTCTTTTTGAAGTATCCTTAAGTAGTCACATATCCATTTTTATCAGTACTTACCTTACAGTGGGAGACTTAGGAATAGAAACGTCGGATGTACCAAGCGTTGATTTCTTTAGGAAAGTGATCCCCGTCCATGGTGACGAGGCAGAGCGCGTACCCTGGGAGCACTTCTCGGATAAGATAAGGTCCTTCCCAGTTGGGCTTGAATTTCCCTCTCAGATCGGCCTAAAGAGTCGAGAAGATTTTCTTGAGTACAATATCACCCACCTTCAGATCTCGAGCACAAACATGTTTATTGTAAGTGCGTGCGATTTCCCTTGGTAAACCTGGGTGCGACACAAGACCAAGAGCCTTTTCTCATCTAGCAAGTTCAGCTGCTTAAAGAGGGACCTCTCCTTTTCTACTTCGGGTAGATTAGACTCCATGAGAATGCGGGGCGAAGGTACTTCAACCTCAACTGGCAGCACAACCTCAGTTCCATATACAAGGGAAAAGGGTGTTGCCCCTATAGTGGTATAGATCGACGTTCGATAGGCCCAAAGTGCAAAGGGTAGCTTTTCGCTTCAGTCTCGGTAAGTGATGACCATCTTCTCAAGGATGCGGATGACTGTCTTGTTGGCAGCTTCTACGGCCCCATTGGTTTGTGATCGATATGGTGATGAGCGATGATGTTTGATTTTATATTGCTCGCAAAATGCTCTGATACGCTTGTTTGCAAAGTTAGTTCCATTTTCCATGATGATGTCCTTGGGTACACCGAATCGACAAACGATATTATTCTTGATGAACTTCTCGACATGACTGGTTGAGATGTTTGTGTATGATGTTGCCTCTACCCAATTGGTGAAGTATTCAATGGCAATGAGGATAAACTGATGCTCATTCTAAGATTTCAGGTTAACCTTCCCAACGACGTCGAGGCCCCATGTGGCGAATGGCCAAGGAGTGTTCATGCTATGTAGATCTATGGCTGGAGCATGTATCAAACTGGATTATTTTTGGCATTTGTAGCACTTCTGAATGTGCTTGCAATAGTCAGCTTCCATAGTAGTCCAGAAATATCCTTGTCGTAGGATCTTCTTGGCGAACATGTGGCCATTGATGTGGGCCCCACATACTCCCTCGGGGATTTCTTTCATGATGTTGGATGTCTTGCCCTCGGTTGGAAATTAGAGTAGGATATTATTATAGGACCACCTATAGATACACTCACTGCAAATGACGTAGTTTGTCACTAAACGGTGGATGGTCTGCCTGTCCTTCTTTGACGTACCCTCAGGGAAGGCTCATGTTTCGACGAAATTCTTAATATCTGAGAACCATGGAGGCTCATCATCTAACTTTATGGGTTCCTCAATCTGAAGGCACAAGGTCGGCTCACTCCTTTGCTCAATCATGATCGGCTTCATCTCGACACCATATGGAATTTTGACCATCGATGCCAACGTTGCTAATGCATCAGTAAAGCGATTTGTCGCTCACGGGACATAAGATAAAGTAAGATCATCGAAACATGCTATCAAATCCTTGAAGTGCTCATGGTAGGGGATCAACTTCTCATCTTTCATCTTTGAATCTCTGTTTGTCTGACATATGATCAATTGTGAGTTGCCAAACACCCTAATATGAGTTATTTTTAGGGCTAAGGCTACTTGTAGTCCTGCTGTGCATGCCTCATCCTCGACCATGTTGTTCGTGTACGAGAAGTTGAGCTTGATGGACACTGGTATGTGAGACCCCTTTGGTGAAATTAGAATAGTGTCGACTCCTTGACCCTCGACATTTGCTGTCCCATCAAAGTGCATTACCCAAGATTCCTCTGTCTCAGCCATATCATCCTCTGTCATGAACAAAATGCCCTCATCTGGGAATTTAGTTCTTAAAGGCTCATAGTCAAGTAAAGGGTTTTCAGTAAGATGATCAGCAAGTGCTTGCCCTTTGAATGACTTTTATTTGACATATGTGATGTCAAATTCAGATAGGAGAAATTGCCAGTGCACAGTTCTGCCAGTGAGAGTCGGCTTTTCAAATAGGAACTTCAATGGATCCATTCGTGCTAGGAGTAGAATAGCTTGAGATAGCAAGTAATGGCGGAGCCTCTGGGTAGCCCATACAAGGGCCAGGCATGCTTTCTCCAAATGAGAATAGCGTGTCTCATAATCAGTGAATTTCTTACTCAAGTAATTAATGGCCTGCTCTCTTCGTCCTGTTTCATCATGTTGCCCTAGGACACATCCCATCGAAACTTTCTTTGTGGAGAGATACATTAAGAGTGGTCTCCCGAGTTCGGGTAGCACAAAAATTCGTGGGTTGAGGAGGTAACCTTTAATTTTATCAAATACTGCCTGACAATCATCATTCCATTGAATGAGCAAATCCTTCCTTAGTAACTTGAAGATCGGTGTGCAAATAGGAGTGAGTTGTGTGATAAATCGACTCATGTACTATATTTTGCCCAAGAAGCCTCTAACTTCTTTCTCTGCAGATGGCGGTGGCATTTCAATGATGGCTTTTACCTTGATTGGGTCAACCTTGATGCCTCTTCTGCTGACAATGAAGCCCATTAGATTTCCTGAGGGTTAAAACGGAGCCTATATTTCCTCAATCTCTCAAATAGCTTTTGGAGGTTTATCCGATGGTCACTTCTCTCTGGTGATTTGGCGATCATGTCATCAACATACACCTCAATTTCTTGGTGCATCATGTTGTGGAATAGTGCAGTCATTGCTCTCTGATATGTTGCCCTAGCATTTTTCAACCCAAATGGCATGAATCGGTAGCAGAAAGTTCCCCATGGAGTGATGAATGCTATCCTCACTTGGTCTGCTTCTGTCATCTTGATCTGATTATACCTAGAGAATCCATCCATAAATGAGAGCATCCCATGCTTAGCAGTGTTATTGACCAAGATGCCGATGTGTGGCAATGGAAAGTCATCTTTTGGGCTCGCCTTGTTAAGGTTTTCAAAATCAATGCACATGCGAACCTTTCCATCTTTCTTCGGTACTGGGACGATGTCCGCTAGCCATTGCTGGTACTTAGAGACCATGAGAAACCTCACGTCATACTGCTTGATGACCTCATCCTTCACTTTCAACTTCCATTCTAGCTTGAGGTGTCTAAACTTCTACTTGACCGGTTTAACATCTGGATATAGCGGTAGCTCATGCTCGACCAGATCAGTATCTAAACTAGGCATATCCTCATATGACCATGCGAAGACGTATTGGTATGACCGAAGGAAATTAATCATGCTTTTTCTTTCCTCTAGAGACAGTGATGTTCTGATCTTGTTGATTCTAGGAACCTCTTTCGTACCCAGGTTGACATCCTTTGTTTCTTCAATGATCGGGGTAGGGCCATGCTCAAAGTCGACAAACCGTTCAAGGAGTTCATTGGGAAGGTCCTCAACAGGGATTTCCTCATTCAGACTCGTGACTCCTACCTCCTTTTGTATTTCTACAGGAATGGGGTCGATTTCATGTGGGGCGAGATTTTTGATTAAGGCATCACTTTCTTTGATTTTCTCAGGAATTTCGAAAGACAATATTTTTAGATTTTGTATTTTTCTATGTTTTTACCTTTTTCTTTTTCTAATTTTTTAGTTTTTTTTTTCTTCAGGGATCGGCCCTTGGCAAGGCGGGTCTCTATACATACATGGTGTTGCCTACCAAGGACTAGCCTCACTTTTTATAGGTTGTTTTTTTTGGGGAAGAGAGGGCCAAATTATAGGCGACCTGATGCTTCTAGAGTTAAGGGCGTTGATACCCAATTCCTTACCTGTGGTGATGCACCTTTACCTGCTCTGTTGGAGGAGGTTGATTGAGATGGCCTTTAAGAGTCAACCTCCATCATGCTTATCATGGGCTCATCCGACACCCGGTCCTCAAATGTCAGCAAGGTCCTATGGTGGTTTACCATAGGGGGTGATTATGCAGGTACGATCGACTCTTCATCAAAAAAGAACAGAGCGGCTAGGTCTATTTTCAGGTTAGGGGAATAATTTGGGGATTGGTGGGGTGGACAGGGGCTACTAGTTTGTGTGGGGTCAAATGTGTTTCCCCATTCTGATCAATCTTCACGATCCCTGTGCTCACAAAGGTATTTCGGATGTGATGTCTAAGACGATGTTTCTCTTCCATGTTTATTCCCGTGGCTCTAGCAGCGGCTATCGTTCTTTTCTTTTCCTTGGCCTCTCAAATTTCTTGCTCGGTGGGCTTATAACCTAATCCAAATCTGACTTGATGCCTGCCCTTGGCCTTGACTGGCTCTCTCCTTCCTTGTTATCGAGGTCCTAGCCCCTTTCCTTTCTGAAAGACCCATATTCGGAGCATGGTTACAGTCGTAACCATTCTGCCTCTGATTTTTAGGGTGATACTTTCCGAGGGCTGTAGGATTATTATTGACACCTCATATTCAAAGTTATGGAGGTCCGTATCTTCGATTGTGTGCGGTGTATCTAACATTTTGGGGTTCTGAATGTTGTGGGTGGTCTTCTCCCTTTCGTCATGCCCTTCACCTATGATGGTGATGATCTTCTGCCTAGCTACAAATTTAAGTTTATTATGCAGTGTTGAAGGTATTACCCTGACCTCGCGCAACCAGGGGCATCCCAATAGCAGGTTTAAGGAAGACTTGAAATCCATTACTTGGAAATGTATGGAAAAGGTCATTGGCCTAATCGCGAGCTCAAGATCGACTTTCCCAATTATTTCTCTTCTCGTGTTGTCAAACCCTCTAGCGCTGATTTTTGTCGGCCTCAACATACAAGGATCTACCCCAATTTTGGTAGTTGTTCTCAGATGGCACACATTTAAAGCAGACCCATTGTCGATCAATACCAGTGGGATTACTAGATTTCCAATTTCTACAGTGATATTGACGAATTTGGAGTGATTATTTCCCTATGGTAAATCAGCATCTGAAAAAGAAATGGCATTGGAAGCCATCACTTGGCCGATCATTTGCCTAACCTCATTTGGACTTATGTGGAGAGACACATACTCATTCTTTAATGCCCCCATCAGGGCTTAGAAGTGAAGCGAGGAAGTCATTTATAGATCCTAGACAGGGATATGGGTCGGCATTCTCCTTAGCTGGGTTTCAAGTATGTGCTCTCGGCTCATCCTCTCAAACAGGTTTACCAGAGTAGTATCTTTCTTCCCTTCTGGTCAGGTCGATGCTGGTACTGGTGCCTTCAGTTGTTGGGAGATCTTTCCTGACCTCAACATGAAATCAACTACCACCTCCTTGCTGTTGCTGGCATTGATATCCATTTGATTATAATTGAGCGAGGCCTGGTGAGGATCGTAGGTTAGTCCTGAAATCTGAAATGGGATGAGAAAGTGTATCAGAGGTGTTGGTGTCGATGGATTGGGATGGGCAGGGATCACCGATTAATAGATGAAAGGATTAAGCTAGTAGGCAAAATGGTGGTGGCGAGGATTGTGGATTACTGTACTGAAGGTGATCTAACAAGGGTGGAATATTGATAGTTGATCAGAGATGGAGGGGAGTGGGGGACATAATCGACCATTTGATAGTTGGCAGGGGTGGCGGTGTATGGTTGGTATGAATTGATTTGAACATAGTTGACAAGAGCTGGCGATGGGAAATATACTCTAAGATCTAAGGGTTCCGCTTGTGGTGTGGGATTTGGAAAATAATTAGCCAAATTTAAAGGTTCAATCACCCCAATGCTTTTGTCCTCCCGGTCTCTTTGTCGTGGTGCTACAAACTCCTCTTGGGTGTGGATATACATCTATGGCTCAAATTCCTCATCATCCTCTTCTATTATGCTAATAGTTGGTCTCGGACCTGCCCCTCCTAGTGGGTGCGGGCGTAGTGGTACCTGATGTATATTGGCATGCTGGTTGGCCAGGGGAAGTGCTGGCAGGATGATCTTACCGGCCTCTATCAAGTCTTGTATTGCATGCTTCAAAGGGAAGCAACGATCAGTTGGGTGACCAAGCCCTTGCTGGAAGTTCCAATGGGTGTTGGGATCATAGTTCCTTGGAATGGGATTTGATGGGGGTCGTGGCTAGAGTGTTGTGACCAAACCCTTTTCAATTAACAAAGGTAGCAAAATGTTCATGGACCGCCCCAAGGGTGTGAACACTCGATCAAAATGGCCTTTTCTCTACTTTGGGTCCTTGCATCGACTCGTTCCTGGTTGGGATTGGCTGGGCTGCCCTAAATTGGAATAGGGTTGTGCTGGAATTGGGTCACATGTTGTCGACTCATTGCACCTCTGCCCCGGTTCTTCTTTCATTTCTCTGATCGGCGAATCTCTTGACTCCACTATTTACTGTTTTGTACAACCGCCCCTCTCTTATCGCATCCTCACAGCGATTGGTGTTCCTTACTAAATCAGCAAAGTTGGACTACTATTGGTATACTAAGAAGTCTGAGATGACTGGTAGGGTATTCTTTGATACCATTTCAATCTGCTCATCGTCGGGTATTCTGTTTGGGACTTAAGATGCCAGTGCCCTCCATCACCCAAGATAATCACTAAATGCTTCATCGGGCTTCTATTTTAAATGGGCCAAATCAGACTTTCACGGTTCTATGTCGATGTTATAGATATATTGTTCTTAAAAATAGTGGGTCAGACCCTTCCAAGTTTTGAACATGGAAGGTTCCAGCGAAGTGAACCACCTTAGGGCCAGGCCCGCAAGGATTTTTTGGAAGACCTTTATGAGTAAGTGCTCATCCCCTCCGTACTGGCAGATGTCCTTGCAGTAGGACTTGAGATGTGCAATGGGGTTGCCCGTGCCTTTATATTTATCGAAGACTGGCACTTTAAATTTTAGGGGTGAGGGGACTTCGGAGAATAGACATAAATAAGAAAAGTCCATGGCGTGGATCTCAATTCCACCCATTTTCATTAATTATTTCTAGACTTGTCCAATTGTTTTTTCAACTGCTCACATTCTTTAGACAGGGTTGTCATTTTCTCGACGGTCAGCATCCATTCACTTTACACTGCGGGCGGGTTGGTGATTACAGGTGGCAGAGGATTGGTACTTGTGTGTGCCCCATAAGCCTGCTATTTCTGATCTCATCTTCCTCATATTGGGGTCTTCATAGAATGGGGGAAGGGTGAGATTTTCCTATTGGTGTTGGGTAGTCTGGACAGGAGCTGGATGGGACCACTGTACATGGGGAAAATTTTATGGGATAATGGGGTGAGTGGAGGTTGGGCTTCGGATTAGGGTTTGATGAGGCCATGTGCCTGGGAAAATTCATGGGGATGATTTTGAGCTGTAGCAGGATGGGTGAGTTGGGGTTGAAGAACAGTGTGAGATAGGTTCCCATATTTGGTTGGGTATGTGGAGTGAATGGAATTTTGAGGGAATTGTGGAGGTGTGGGTATGAGGTTCTAAGGTTTGGGATGGGGTGAGTGGAGGTTGGGCTTCGGATTAGGGTTTGATGAGGCCATTGTGCCTGGGAAAATTCATGGGGATGATTTTGAGCTGTAGGAGGATGGGTGAGTTGGGGTTGAAGAACGGTGTGAGATAGGTTCCCATATTTGGTTGGGTATGTGGAGTGAATGGAATTTTGAGGGAATTGTGGAGGTGTGGGTATGACGTTCTAAGGTTTGGGCCTTGCTAAGCTTGGGTATAGTGTAAGGAGCTTGGATGGGTTTGGACCATAGGATTCGGATGGGTTGGGATCATGGGGCTTTGACTGGTTTGACCCATTGGGCTTTTTATGGGCCTTGGAGGGTCTGGCCCATTGGGCCTTGGTGTATCTGGCCCATTGGGCCTTCATGGGTTTGGTTCATTGGGTCTTGATGGGTCTGGCCCATGGGGGCTTGAGTCCTGCTCCAATGACCCCATGGTTGGTGAGGGTCTTAGGTGGTATGGACAATGGGGGGTTGATGAGGGTTTTGGGGAAAAGGGGCATAGATATTTGGGAGTGCATGACATGGGTTTGTGAGGGTTGGATAGGGGAGGCTGCTTTGTGAAGCTTTCCAGTTGGTGTAGGCCCTGACCATCTCCTCCATCATGGCCAATGGATTGGGGGAGGGGGGTGGATGTAGATGGTGCACCCAATGAAACGTGGGTTTTGAATGAGGTGGATGTGGGGGAAAAATTGGGCATGGCCCTAGTAAAATTGGGCATGACCTGGGTAGACAGGGGGATGAGTGGTGGGTTGGAGAAAACAAATGTGGTATGGGTAATTACGGAGGAATCGTGTATATGTTTGGAGGATGAAAAATGGGGCATGGTGGTAAAAGTGGAAACGGGGTCGGGTTTCTGATAGATGTGGATGGAATATGGGATGGGTTTGGAATGGTCATGGAGGCAGAGATGGTTTGGGAAAATGAGGGGGAATGGGTGGTCGGAGTTTGGGAGTTTTGAGCAGTGGTGGATGGAAAAAGAGGTGCACCGAAGGGTCCGATGACGGTAAATGGGGATTGGGTGAGGGGAATGGAGGTGAATATTTCATTCAAATGAGAATGGGTTGGGGAGCATGACAAGGATGAATTGGGATTGTCGTATGCCGGATCTACCACCCACGACATGGATTGGTGACAGGTTGGGTACGGATGCCTCGGGTGGGGTCTGTAGAACTTTCTCCTTCTCCCCGTATGGGATGACGGAGGGTAAGGCGATGCCATTGTGTCAACACCATAATTTTTTTGGGTTTTGTCCTTTTTCTTGATTTTTTTAGATTTTGATTTTTGATTATTTTTGGTTATTTTTTTTTGGACAAAACAAATGAACCTTTGGTACGAGTTCTGGGGCCTTGGAGTTCCCGTTTCGGGTGGTATTTGTACCCTCAATAACTCCCATGGTAGGCTCCCAACGTGCTTCAGAAGATTCGAAAGTGAAACCCTTCGATCTATGTGAAGGCACAGGAAACCATGCAAACAACCCGAACTGTCAAAATAAGTCAATAAGAGGGTAGTGAGGGCGTATTGGGAGTCGAAGAGTGCGGGACCTATCAGAGGTGCTAAACCACTAAGCGAGGGACTCGGGGAGGTGATAAAGGCCTTAGATTTGGGTTGTCAAGCCTAGAACAAGCTTGGCGTGTGTATTATATGCGCTACGCAAATATTTGAAGATTTTGGCTTAACCTGTATATTATACAAGGCAAGGTAGTTCTGGAAAAAAGTGGCTTGGCGTGTGTTTTGTACATGCCAGGCAATTTCTGGGTAAAAAAGGCTTGGCGTGTATTTTACATGCACCAGGCAAAGAAGATTTATATATACAAAATTTTTGGATAGCAGAACAACAAGCCCGAATTCAGTCTATTCTTCTGGTTTTCTGGAAGCATTGCTTCCGGGGAGAGATTTTTGTGTTGTAAAGGGTCCCTCCTCCTCACCGAGCCTAGGGATACAGGGTTTACTCGAGGCTACTAAATGCACTCCCCCAAGGTTTTAAGATTCATAACAAGATCGGTTACCCAGCCTATATACCTCCGGTGTAAGCGCCTTCTCTGATATTGGATAGGGTGATACTTTTTCAGATTATCACCACTAGGGGCTGCCGTCAAACTAAGAACCGGGTGTTTGTATCTTTGCCTAAAATTTCCAACCCTTGTAAAATCTACCCCAGACAAAATTCAATTACGTCCCCCTCTTGGTTCAATCTTAATTTTATGATTTTTTAAGGAAGTTTGCTTTAAAGTCCAAAAGCAGGGGGTGATGGTCCCGTGCAGCTTCTACGGGTCGGCGTCCACTAATGAGATATGAGTGCAATAAAGTAAAGAGCTTAAGTAGGCCTACCAAACGGCTAAGGCATGTAAATGTCCAAGTAAGCCCGCTAATCGGCTAAGGCATATAAATGATGAAAAAATAAATGAATCGTAAAGACAATGCTCAAGTAGGCCCGCCAAACGGCTAAGGCACATAAACGACGACAAAGTAGGGGTAAGTAAAAACAGATGAAATTGTAGGAGTGAGAAAAATTGACGGAATCGTAGGGGTGAGTAAGAATAAGAAAAAAAATAAGGGTTAGTAAAAATAACAAAAAACCCAAAATTTCAAGGGGAAGCTCTACTAGCTAGTCCCCAGCAGAGTCGCCATCTGTACAACTGTGGGCTCTCACGAGCTTGGTGTCCCATGAAACCTCAAATCAAGATTAAATGCACCGAAATGCCAAATATGACTCTGATTCACCATCCTAATGCTAAAAGCTCTTGGGTAGGGGCTACGCTTATCGATCGAGAAGGTATTAGGCACCCGATCAACCCGCTTAAATGCGGTCTCTACTTATGCCCAAAATAAAGGGAAAATAAAAATGAAAAGAGCACTTCCTCTTGGCCAAAGGCACTTATGATCCTCTCAAGCTCTCCGTAAACCCCAAAAATTCGACAGCGTAACGGCTATAATCCTTGCATAAAGGAAAGGCAAATATGGTAGAGGAATAGAGGGGAGCGTCAAAGCTCTCGGGCCCTTGTTGCATAGCTGTGGACCTTCACATTGGTGCACTTTGTGAGCTTTCGATAGCTTGGAAAGACGGAGTGGGGGGTTCTAATCCTCTAAGGCTTGAAGGCTAAGAGGTAGGAGGAGAAGGCTAAGGGATAGCTCTCACCTAAACTCAAAGGTTTTTTATGGAAGATGGGGTCTAAGGGGGATTTTAGAATTTTGGAATTTGTATGGGTATTGGTGCACCAAAGGGGAGGAGGGGATTTCTTAATCTCTTTCTCTCTCTTAGAAAATATTCAAGCCATTGTAAAGGGAGGGGTGCCTCTCTATTTATAGAAAAAAGGGAGGTTAGGAGGGTATTTAAAGGCTAATTAGGTTTAGCAATTAGGTAATCTTCTAATCTAAGGTTTCCTAGGATCTTAAGGTCTTGGAAAAATGGGCAATGGGCTTCAAATGCTTAGAGAGTTCCAAATAGGGTAAATGAGGGTGCAAGAGTCCTAATGAAACCCACCCTAAACATTGGGATGGTCAATAAGTCAAACCTCAAAAGTTAATTTTGAACAAAAACCAATAGTTACTATAGCTAAGCCAAGCACATTTATTATCCATGCCAAGCATATGTACAGTAACAGAGAAGTTTAGAGGCCGCTGGGGGACCCACCCATGTTTGGTGTGTATAATATACATGCCAAGTCACTTTTGGGAAAAAATGCCTGGCATGTTTATTTATTCCTGAAAATGGCTTAGCGCATGTATTATATGCGCCAAGCATGCCCATTCTCTTGAGAACCTCTTGAGAGGTTCATTTAAGGTGTGGTTTTAAGGCCCAAAGATTCGAATCGCCGTAACTTTTGACGTACAACTCGAATGAGGGTGATTCTTAGCTTGTTGGAAAGCTGAGAACCTCTACTTTCCAATGGTATAAGATTCAATCTTATTAGAGGTTTCTACCAGCCATGGTACATATCTCTCTAACCATTGCCCGAGAGGGTTAACTATGGGTTCAGAGAAGTTGGGGGTAATTCCTAAGGGTTCAGGTAAGTTCTTAGGTGTTTGTGAAGATTCTTAAGGGTTTTGAGCTTGTTCCTAAGGGTATGGGAGAAGCTATTGGAAGCTTGGAGGTGTTCCTCCCTTGAAGTATGTTTCGATCAGGCCTTAGGCCAAATTTGGGTGTCTACACATGCGCACATAAAGAAGGTAAAATTCTGAAACCCTTCACAGGCATGCGTAGATCATAGGAGGAAATGTGAGATTTAGATTTAATTGTGTACATTTAGATTTTGTGCAAGGATTCAAAAAATTTGGGTTTGGATTAGAGAGATCAAATCATCGAAGAGACGAGCGAGAGTTACAGCGTTGATTTTTCGTCGATCTGATCATCGTGAATCTTGCATGCATGAATTTAAAAGGCAAATTTCGTGGATTAATCATGTATGAGTTTTTTAGCTTTGATTTGCGTATTTTGCGAATGGTTTTGTTGAAGTTCGGGGAAGAAGACCCAATTTCGAAAATCAAATTTGCAGGAAAGCTAGCTTGAGCTCATTTTGACCCAGCTCGATCTAAGTCGCTCCTGAAGCACCCAACTCGAGCTCACTTTAACCCTGCTCGAGCAAGGCCCCACCGGAAGTACTCAGCTTGAGCTGAGTTTTTAGGCCAAAACTTCTCAGGTAAATGCAGCTCGAGCTGGGTTGTATGTGCCATAGAAGCAAGCATGAGCTTGTCAGAATCCAGCTCCAGCTTGGTCTCTATTTTTACCGTAACTTGTTGCTCCAAACAAAAAATTACGCAATTCTTGAGGCGTTGGAAAGAAGACAATGAGCTCTATAAATCGAATGAAATAATAATTTTACAAATCTAATATTCTAAAGATAAAAAATTAAGTGGCAAGTTGGGGACAAGTCTTATGATCCAAAGTTAACGCGAACTTGTCCTTTTCGCCATAGTTTTGAGAAAATTTTAGAAACTTCGACATGTGTGATATTTAGTCATTAACATATGAGTAAACGAATGCTTCGTATTGTAGGTTAAGGTTTGGGAATGTCCGTGAGGATTTTTGTACCATTTTGCATGACTTTACGTGATTTCGCAACCGAGGTAGGGAAAATTCATTAACCAATGGCATTTCTATCTTTAATTCATAGACTTGTATGACGAGTGTTTGATAAGCTATGATTTGTTTTGAAAATGGACTTTAAATCTTTGAAATTTGAAATTTGAAAATGGGCTTTGAATTCATGTACTTGTGAGATCTATTTGAATCAAAATTGTGATTTTTGAAAATTAATTTAGAACTCTGAATCCTTAGTTGAATGTGAGAACTAACTCTGCATATGACATCGTACATGAATTTGCTATGAACCATGAATTTGACATGAATATGCGTCCACAATAATCCGATAGGAACATGAATCCGACATCTAATTTGAACTTTATATGTGAATCCCTAAATGAATCTGAATCTGGACTCTATATAATTACTCTGGCTTGAGTATTGAATCCGATAGGGATTAAGAACTCGAGGTATGAATTTTGAATCCATTGAATCCATAATTTGAATCGGTGTAGTGGTTAATTCGTAATTTGAATCGGTGCAGAGGTTAACCCATAATTTGAACCGGTACGGTGGTTAATCTGTAATTTGAGCTGGTGCGACAGTTATTCAATGAGACTGGTACAACAGTACATTTGTAATTTGACTCTGAAACTCTAAAAATTAGAAAACCTGAAACCTTGAACTATGAACCGACACGGTGGGATATCCGTGAATAGAACACAAAAACTATGTAAGTAAATCAAATAATAAATCAGATAAATTGAAGTGGACCGCTATGGGTAGATTATTTGCACACACGGAGGACAGCTAGGGCAGATTATACGTGCATATGTGGACCGCTATGGGAAGATTATTTGTACAATTATGGACCACTATGGGTGGATTATTTGTACATTTGTGAACCGCTGGGGCGGATTATATGTAAGAGAATCTAACATGATCTTTAAACCCGAATAACACTTGATCTTTGAACCTTTGTGAAACTCTACCTAAGGCACGTGATTTTCAAGTTTGTTTTGACATGATAAAATGTCATTGTATATTTCGTTTGATATGAAAATGACATGACTGTTCTGAGATGAAAATGGCGTTAAAGCATGTCCTTGTTTTAAAATGAAATGCTTTTGAAAACTTGTATTTAAATTTGTGTTTTAATGAGAAACTGCATTGAAATCTTGTCATTGAATCTATGCATAATTTGAGAAATTGTAATTGTTCTCGAGTTCCTGTACTAAGCTTGGACTGTGGCTCTTCCCTCGACTATACGTCACAGGTGCAGGTCTTCCGTGAGATCTATAGCTTGAGGTGAATCTTCTACCATAGATCAGTGGATTTGATCTTGATATAGTTGTGGACTTTGAGGTTTAGACTTGGTGCGCTCAATCATTTTGTAGACTGGTAGAATTAGATTTTGGATGTAGATCCTTTTTGGGGTACCACAGTTTAGGTGATGGTCGGCCATCACCGGTGGTTTTAAATTGTTAGCCGGTATTTTGTATAAAGATAGAATCTTCTATTCCTACCATATATATTAATTGCTTTGAATTCTGCATTGTTTGGATGTACCATTTACACTGCAATTCCGATTGTGTTCAGCGATCCGACGGCCTGAGTTTTTCCAAGCTATTCAATAAAGAAAAAAAAAATATCCCATGAAATTTGTGTTGGAAAAATCTGGGCTGTCACAGGTGGTATCAAAGTGTAGGCGTTAGATCTCATTGGGACTCAAACGCGATGGCATTAGATTTTGTTTAGATTATGTCGAAACATAGGAAGGATTCAGGTTCCCTATTCTAATTTGAATAACCTTTGAATTTTTTTAGAGCTTAGGCTTTAGGTCATCTGGGGACCCAAAGCTATGGCATTAGATTCGGTTAGAACATAGGACATTCAGTTTAGGTTCGATTAAGGTTAGGGTCGATTAAGGCTTTAAATCTTGATGATCACCTCTGATTACAACACTTGTTCGATCGTGATAGGTCATTATGGCCCCTGGCGAACGACCAGGAACTGTACACACACCTCCATTAGCATGGTGAATTCATGCTCCCGGTGCGGAAAGCAACACAAGACGGAGGAGTGTAGGCATGCATCTGGGGCCTGCTTCAACAGTGGCCTATTAGGACATCAGGTAAAAGACTGCCCCATAGCAAAAATGGACAAGATGATGACGTGAGCGACTCAGAGGCACTCTCCTACAATTTAGGGTAGTGCCCATGCCGTCTCGACATAGAATGCCCATACAATAAACGAAGACATCAAAGGTACAATTTCATTACTGGTTATCGAATGTTACTTATTGCCAGTTGATAAATATCCTTGGAAAATTGTTTTGAATACCGTCATATGTACACCTAATTAAATCACATACATGGAGTCGAAGTACCTTTCACATGTACTTAAGTGATGATATCTGTCAACATCTGTCAGGTGTCTTGATAGACACTGATCACAAACACGGTTTATCGATAAGCTCAGCCCTACCACCAGAATTACTTTCCAAGGCCCCACTATCAACAACCCATGACTCAGCCTGTGCAGCAAGCTGCACCCCCTCCAGCTGCTAGATCACTTTCTTTTGAAGATTAAGTTCTTGCCTCATATCAGAACTTAGGACTCTTGTCTCAAATTGTGTACTCTCATAACCAAAGCATTAAAAAGATAGAAGACCATTTTGGTCAGCTATCTAATGCTTTGACCAAGGGAGTAGAAGGGAGGCTGTCTAGCCAACCCATGGACAATCCAAGGAGACAATATGTGGTAGGTGAGGTTTCTTCTTCCCATGAGGAAGCCAAATCTGTCACCACATTAAGAAGTGGAAGGTTGGTGGACAATCAAGTAGGCTGTTGGCCTTTGAAAAATTCAGAAAAAGAAAAAGATAAGGTACAACAGGAGCAATCCATGTTGAATAAGAAGGATAATGATGATCCTCAAAAAAAAAAAAAAATTAAAAAAAGAGATGATGAGTTGGCTAAGGCAGCAAATGGGGGAGCAGTTTTTTGATAATGGGCATGCCAAAATAGAGGAAATGATGGAAACTTTTAAGCAAGTTAAGATCAACCTGCCTCTACGTGATGAAATCAAGCAGGTTCTAGCCAACAACAACTTTTTAAAAGACTTGTGCACCTACAAAAGACAATCAATGATACATCTGTCTAAGAAAGTCTTTTCAACAGAAAAAGCGAAACAAATACTGACTATTGCAACTCTAACAAAACTCCAAGACCCTAGAGTCCCCACTATCCCCTGTATCATTGGGGATCATACCATTGAAAAAGCCTTGTTAGATCTGGGAGCTTGTGTGAATTTGCTTCCATATTCAGTATATGAGAAGCTGGGCTTAGGAGAGTTGAAACCCACACATGTGGTCTTACACTAGCTGACAGATCTGAAAGGAAGCCTGTGGGGATCATTGAAGATGTCTTGGTTAGGGTTGACAAATTCTTTTATCCTGCTGATTTCCTGGTGTTGGATATGGAGCCGAGCAAGTGTGCTACTTCTATCCCTATGATCTTAGGCAGGCCCTTTTTGGCCACTGCAAATGCTTGTATATAATGTAGATCAAGGGTCATGGAAGTATCTTTTGGCAATATGAAAGTCAAGTTGAATGTGTACAATGCAGCCCATCAGTCCCACTTAGAAAATGCAGACTATTTTTCCATTGATGTGTTGGATGAGTTTGTGCAAGAAAATCTACCTCAGCTACTGCATGGTAATGATTTATTTAATGTTTTTAAACAAGTATGGAATGAAATAGTGGAAGAGAAAGCTTCCACATCTGAGTTTGAGCAAGTGGAAAGTATAAATTCTGAAGCAGGGCTAGCAAAGCATCACCCATGGACTCCTGCTTTATTATCACTTCCACCACCTTCTAAGGCACCCCTACTGCCTTCACTCATCCGTCCCCCATATGTGGAGTTAAAGAAACTCCCAAAATCTTTAAAATATGCCTTTTTAGGAGCCAATCACAAATCGTCAGTGATAATCTCTTCTTCCCTCACTCTTGAGCAGGAAGAAGAATTACTTTCTGTGCTAAAAAGGCATAAGAGAGCAATAGGGTGGAATATTACAGATTTAGGGGGGATAAATCCAGCTGTGTGCATACACAAAATTCATCTTGAAGAGGGCTCTAAACCTTCTAGAGAGATGCAAAGGAAGCTCAACCCACACATGCAGGAAGTTGTAATGAAGGAAGTAGTCAAACTTCTTGATGCTGGGGTCATTTACCCTATCTCAGATTCTCAATGGGTGGCCCCTACCCAGGTGGTGTCCAAGAAATCTGGGATCACAGTAGTTGAAGCAGACTCGGGTGAGCTGATTCCAACCAGACAGATCACTGGTTGGAGGGTATGCATAGACTATCGCAAGCTCAATGAGAAAACTAGCAAAGATTACTTCCCATTGCCTTTTATAGATCAGATCTTAGATAAGTTGACAGGTAAGGCTTTTTAGTATTTTTTTTATGGTTATTCAGGATACAACCAGATTCTTGTTTACCCTCAAGTTCAAGAAAAAACCACATTCACTTGTCCATTTGGAACCTTTTCATATAGAAGGATGCCATTTGGGATATGTAATGCCCCTGCAACTTTTCAAAGATGCATATATGCTATCTTTTCTGACATGATTGACAAGTTTCTAGAGATTTTTATGGATGATTTCCATATTTATGGGGATGATTTTAGCCAATGCCGGCACCATCTCAGCCTTGTGCTACAAAGGTGTGAGGAGACCAACCTAGTTTTGAGTTGGGAAAAGTGTCATTTCATGGTGACTCAAGGTATTGTCCTAGGACATGTTGTTTCCTAAAGAGGAATAGAGGTTGATCAAGCTAAAATTGATTTAATAGCACATTTGCCCCCTCCCAAAACTGTCAAACAAGTCAGGTCATTCTTGGGCCATGCTGGTTTCTACAGGAGGTTCATCAAAGACTTCAATAAAATTTCCAAGCCTCTTTGCCACTTACAGTGCCAAGAGGTTCCATTTGTGTTCAATGATGAATGCCTAGCTGCCTTTGAACTTCTGAAGACCTGTTTGACTACTGCTCCTATATTACAAGCTCCTGATTTTTCTCTACCATTTGAGCTGATGTGTTATGCATCAGACTTTGTAATTGGTGCAGTGCTGGGACAAAGGAAAGATAAAGCACCATGTGTGGTGGCATATGCTAGTAAATCAATAGTTGATACTCAATTAAATTACACCACAACTAAAAAGGAGCTGCTAGCCATTTATTTGCTTTGGAAAAGTTCAGATCATATGTGTTGGGATCTAAGATCACTGTGTTTACTGACCATTCATCCTTGAAATACCTCTTGTCTAAGGAGGCTAAAGCTTGATTAATTAGATGGATTCTTCTTTTGTAGGAATTCAACATAGAAATCATAGATAAGAAGGGGATTGAAAATGTGGTTGCTGACCACTTATCACGGATTCCAGATGTTGAAATAGAGAGTTTGCCCATCAATGATTCCTTCCTAGATGAGCCGCTTTTTGCTTTGGAGATAAGTATGCCCTAGTTTTCCAACATAGTAAACTATCTTACTGTGGGAAGGGTACCCCCACATTGGAGTAAGGATGATAGGAATCTGTTCTTCCTTCAAATTTGATATTACATGTGGGAGAATCCTCACCTCTTTAAGTATTATGCAGACCAGGTGATAAGAAGAAGTGTTCCTGAAATTGAGTTTGAAAATATTCTAGCCATGTGTCATTACAGGCTTGTGGGGGCCATTGCAGTGGCAACAAGACTGCTGCAAAGGTGCTTCAATGTGGTTTCTATTGGCCCGCTCTATTCAAGGATGTCATAAAACATTGCAAAGCTACTTCTAGTTGCCAGCAAATGGGAAGTATTACAAAAAGAAACTCTATGCCCTTGCAACCTGTGCTTGTTGTTGAACTATTTGATATATGGGAAATTGATTTTATGAGACCTTTTCTCCCCTCCTATGGATATAATTTCATCCTTGTAGCTATGGACTTTGTGTCCCAATGGGTAGAGGCCATAGCTACAAGAATAAATAATCATAAGGTTGTCATTAAGTTCTTAAAGGATAACATCTTCTCTAGGTTTGGCACCCCCAAAGCTAATATTAGTGATGAAGGAAGCCACTTTTGCAAAAAACCTTTTGAAAAACTATTGGAAAAATACTTTGTGACCCATAGAGTTGCTACTCCCTACCACCCACAAACCAGTGGGCAAGTAGAGATTTCCAACAGGGAAATCAAACACATCCTAGAGAAGACTGTACGAGCTGATAGGAGAGATTGGTCCATAAACTCCCAGATGCCTTGTGGGCTTATAGGACTGGCTATAAGACCCTCATAGGGATGTCCCCATTCAGGCTAGTATATGGCAAGGCATGTCACTGCCTGTTGAGTTAGAACATAGAGCATATTGGGCCATTAAAGCATTAAATTCTGACTTAACTTCTATTGGTGTGAACAGGAAATTGCAATTATCTGAGCTTGATGAGTTAAGGATGGAAGCATATTCAAATGCCCGGATCTACAAGGAAAAAACCAAAGCCTTTCATGGTAGGCATTTGCTGCAAAAAGAATTCAAAATAGGTGACAAGGTATGGTTGTTCAATTCAAGATTAAAATTCTTTCCAAGAAAATCGCAGTATAGATGGGATGGGCCTTACACAGGTTTACATATTTCCCCATCCGGGGCTTTAGAAATCATGGACCCCAAAGATGGTAGAGTCATGAAAGTCAATGGACAGAGGCTAAGGATTTGTGTTGAAAAAATTTGTGAGCCTGAGGAGACCATTGATTTTCAGGACCCTCCAATTTATACCTGATTTCAGTGTGTATCATATGTACTATATTTTGGTTTTGTTTTAAGTGATTACTTTCTATTTTGATGTTTTGTTCATTTTCAATAAATTTGCCATGCTAGCATTAGGTCGTCATATCAATCTTGTCAAGCAGTCCAGGAACCATGGGAGAATGTCAATAATGAAAACAACGTGAATGGAAGCACAACAAAGGAGTTTGTTGGGTGCTGAGGCTGAACACAACATAAAAATGCAGTTTCTACGAGCATATGGGACCTTTCAATAGGTCATTTGAGGATTTCAATAGGTTATTTGAGGATTTCGATAGGCACTGAGACTTGTCGATAGGTGAAAACAACTCTTCGATAGGTTCAAAAGGTCAGAAAGAAGTTTTCGATAGGTTATGGATACCTATCAGGAACCTATCGAGAGGATGAATCATGTTCTACATGAACCTATCGATAGGAAGGATTTGACCTATCGAAGAATCTCATCTGCATGCTGTATTCTTTCTAGTGTTTGATAGGATGCCTTGACCTATAGAAATCACTCATCTCATCCTATTGAAATCGATTTTCACTCTTTATACACCTGTCGTTAGGTCATTTTTGCTCATTTAACACCTCCTGTGAAACCCTAGCTCTTTCTTCCTCATTGGTCGCTGCACTCATTTTCTACCAAATACTTGAAGGACCTTTCGCCACACATTTTGCCACTCCTCAAGTTCATTCAGCTGGCCCAAAGGGTCATTTTGCACCTGATTTTTGGGAAATTGGAGTTGTGCATCACGATTTTTGCAAAACCATAGGAGTTTTGGGTAAGCTGTCTCTCTGCTTCACCCTGTTGTTTTCCTAGTAGTTTACTTCAAAATTTTAATTCAAATTGGTGAGTGAGCTTTAAGAGATCAATTTCTGAGAGCATCATAGTCGATTCTAAAGAAACCCCAGCTGACCTATTCCGGCAACCAGCTTCTTCCACCCCAAAGTCCTCCAAAAAATCGAAGTCTACCAGCAACCCCCCTACCAAGAGGAAGCTTCTCGAGGGGAAGCCCAAGAAGGCTCCTAAAGTAAAAAAGGCCAAGTTTGTCCCAATTCAGGAGCCTGATACAGAAATACCTATGGAGAGATCTGTTCCAACTGGGGAAACACCTTTGCCCAACCCTGACATATTACTAGCGGTGGAGCTTCCTACTGCATTAACCACCCCTAATGAGTTTGTGGATGGGTTGAGCCTTTTTCCTAAGACAGATTTTGATCTTGCATACTTTATTGAGATAGAGGAGTGCCAAGGGACACTAATGCATCTAAAGAAGGATGGATTGTTACCCCTACTTTCACCCTTGAAGGAGACTGTGTACCCCAGGCTGGTTAAATTGTGGAACCAGAATTTGACAAAGAAGGTGGTGCCTGGGAATGAGGCTGTGCTGGAAATTCTGATTGATGATTGGCAAATTACTGTGAATTGCAAGGACATTGGGATGGCTTTGGGAGTTCCACATCAATTTGACTCCTCTAGATTTGAAGGAGCACCCAAATGGGTTACATTCAGAGAAATGGCTAAACAGCTCACTTATGGAATTGTGAATATGGTGAATCTTTGATAAGAAGAGACCTCCAACCTAACCTAAGATTCATCGACACTATTTTGAGAAAGAATGTGTATGTCACTGGGCACCTGCAGGAGAGAAGGTCCCCCAGTTGTAGATGCTTTGTACTACTATTCAAAAGGGTAATTTTTGAGTACACCACAGCTAATTTTTAAGACAATGGTAGACATTCATGAAAAGGTGCTTAAAAGATAGGCATTTGCTAAAGGTGTTGGGTTGCCTTTTAGCAGGCTCATTACATGTTTGCTAAAAGCTGGTAAATATGTGGTTAAGAGGAACGAGCCAATCGAGAAGCTGACTCCAAAAGTGTATGGAAAAAGGGCATGGTCCACTAGCCTAACCCTGATTAAGAAGAGTAAGCCAACTGAGTTGGAGGAGGTTGAGGAGGTGCCCACTACCACAGCAGCAGATCTTACTGCTGAGATACCCTCATCCACCCTTTCACCTACCTTACCTACATCATCACCAACACCTCCACCCACTTTGCTTTTCCCCTTTATATCTATCCCTCTTCCAACAGACCCCCCTCCTCCTACCTCTGAGCCAGTTTCACCTCCACCCACCACTCAAATTCTCAAACCTGAAGTCCTTGAACCTCCAACACTACCAAAGCCTACCCCTACCCTTTCTTCTCCACCCTTTGACCAACCCATTTCTGACTTTCCCCCTCACCAACCCCTCCTTCATACCCAGGGCTTAGACCAGTTTACCCCTGCTGGGTTCACTGCCCTCATGACATTCATTGTGGAAGATGTTGGGCATGAGTACACCCCACATTCTGAATCCCCACACCCTAACCCCCCTCATTTTAACCATGCACCCTCCTCCCCTTTCCACCCTATTCAAACACCTGTCCCCTCTAATCCCACCATTCCTGATACTTTTACTCATATCCTCTCCCTATTACAATCCAGTCAAACTCAATTGACCACCAACACCAACAACCAAGCCCTCATGAGCTCCTGCCTTCAATCCATTTAGTCCACTCTTACCCCATCCTCCTCAGCACCCCAACCCCCTCACACTTCTCCTCTTTCCCCTGTCCAATCACCTCTCCATTTAACTCCTCCATCTTCGCCCATAGCTCCACCTCCCATAGCTGCTACCCAATTTGAGGAGGCAGCAACTCCATTTTTATCCATACCTATCTCATCCGCATCTTTTGCCCCTCCATCATCTCCCATAGTAGCCACTGAAGTTGCTGTGTCACCTACCACCCAACCACCCACTCTCACTCCACCTGTCTTCACAGATACCTCAACCCAAACTGATCCACTTGAGGAAGTGGTTTTCTCCACCCCCTCCTCATCTTCGACTCCACCCGTTTCCTTTCCCATTGTACTCAGATCCCCCATCTACATTCCCCCTTATCTCACTCTGCTGTATGCAATGAGGGACAATCCCTACATCTGCAGGGATGTCCTGACAGGTATGGCTGCCCTCCGAGCTTCCCTGAAAGTCTCCTATGAGGAGAGGATTAGTCTCATGGAATTGGAGCAAAGAATCTAGCTTTGGGATATCTCTCAGGGGTGGAAGGAAATCCTTACTCGTTATGAGTCCGCCAAACTACTTGTTGATGCTCAGACTCGCATTGCCGAGTTTGAGAAGAAGAATGCTGAGCTTCTCCAGAAAAAATTAGCCACTGCTCAGGAGATACTTATGGCCACCCAGGAACTCTCTGAGTCCAACCTATTTTATGCAACGAAGAAAATCGATATTCTGGAGAGAAAAGTTACTTCATTGACTTCTCAAACATTTCAACAAACCCCTCTTGCTACAACTCCTCCTTCCAACCCTCCTGCCACTCAACCTACTCCTACCCCACCTGTAGATGTTCCCCCCCCCCTCCAGCCCAAGATCTTCTTGTAGCTAAACCCTCCCCTCCACAACCTAAGAGGACTTATACAAAGAGAAAAGTTACTGCAAAGAGATCTATTTCTTCTGCTTCTACTCGCAGTAAAGGGAAGGAACCTTCTACCCAGTCTGAAGAAGTAACCCCCACTAAGCCCCCACCCCCACATGGCACCTCCTCCACTCTACTCACCAAGGAGGAAAGAAGGAAAGCTGCTGCTACCCTTGGCCTAGATCCTACTATCCTTTTCCCTTCTAATTCTGATTCTGACTTCGCTGCTACTTCTGCCAAGAAATCTGTTGCCCAGCCTGAGGAGGCCCCCAAGCAGTCCACCCAGAAGCCCCAACCTAAAGGAAAAGCTCCTTTATCCAAGGAGGATTTGAAAATTTTGGCAGACTTGTATGCTTGGCCCGATTTTGCTTGTAAATAAATATAGTTTATGCTTGTTTATTTTCTCTTATTGCTTTAGACCATGTACATGTTTTAGATGTTAATAGTAATTTCTTTTCTGTGTTATGTCTTTCTCTGTGCTTATTCTTCCATCTGTTTCTTCATACACCCTATTCATTGTTACCATGCTCTCTGAACAGTGAGGACACTATTTAAGTTAGGTTTGGGGGTACGGCAGGTGTGCTAATGAAATGAGTTAATGCTAGTGCAGTAATGTTGAAAAATGTTTTTGAAAATAAAGTAATTTCCCACCTGATTTTTGAAAAAAAAAGAGGAAATTAAAAAAAAATTTAAACTGAAATGAGATGTAGTTTTAGCATTTTTCATGAAGCAAATGTCAAGATGTTTCGATCAATAGAAGTTAGGCAAATCCAAATTAAAATAACTTGACAACATTCATGACATTGAAGGCATGAAGGAAGGCCATTCCGTGGACAGTTTGAGCTTAAAATGTCTCACCTTTGAACTGCCTTTGATACACACCATTTGAGCCTTAAAATTCTCAGTTTTCTTTGATAAAAACTAAAAAATATGAACCCAAAACCTCAGTGAACTAACACAGCCTAACCCTCACTCTGAGATTTCAGAAGGTAGAGCTGGTTTGATGGTTGGTTGAAAAAGAAGAAAGCACATTTGGTGGTGTTGTGGCATTCCAACCCATTAAGAGAAAAATAGAGAAAAATATAAAAAGGAAAAAACATACAAAAGGAAAAATAGAAAATCAAAGAAAAAGAATGAGAAAGAGAAGTCATTTCATTGAAAGATTAAAATGAGTATTAGAAACTGATCACTTCATATCTGAAAGTTCAAGAAGTAAATGGAATTATGTTGAAATGAAGAACGTTGAGGTGCAAATCACCTCCTTACTTTTACTGCTTTCTCAATTTGAATCCTTTTTACCCCATTATTCTCTTACAAATTTCACCCATAAGCCACATTACAACCCAATAAAAAAAACCCTACTGATCCAAAATGGATTGAGCTATCATGTGGAGAAGAGGATTTGTTTAATCTATGGTGAAAAGAGTTAGAAAAATTCAAAAGTTAGAGCAATGTCTATGCTCATGCTTGCAGTCCTATTTGAGGGCTGTAACTGCTCTTGAGCTATGACAAATGATGCACCCTTCTACTTTTGTTGTGAGCGAGAAGCCCTGGTAAGACTTGGGTCAGAAATCAAAATTGATTGGGGCATTATCAAAAAAGAATTTTTAAATTAAAGGTGAACTCTGCATTAATTTTCAGGCACAATGCCTTGACATGAACTGAATGATGATGAAGGAATTATAGCAGAATTTTAGGTCTTAAACTGATGATTTTTTTGTTAAAAATCCTCTAAAACTGAAGGGACATGGTGTGGAATTTATTTTATTTTACTTGAACTCTATTTTAGCATGTTGCAAAAGTATTAACTAATTGTATTGGAGAAGTTTGGGGGTACCTTCACTGAAAACCCTCAGGAGACTCCACTCCTCCACTAGGGATCACCTAGGGGTTCAAAAGGCTTGATGCATATGCTAAATGCAAATGTGCTCCCTATAAAAGTGGCATTTTAGTTTTCTTTATTCTTCCTTTGCTCAGGGACTAGCAAAGCTTAGGTTTGGGGTTGTGTTAATCTCTGAAAAGTACCACTTTTCACCCCTCAACATGAGCTTTGATAGACCTATGAGTGGACTAATAAATGCTTGTTGAGTATGTCTTGTAGATAGCAGTAAAAGGCAGTCATAGTGTAGAAATTCATCTCTTAGTGTAGTTCAGACCCAACAATGGCCCACTTAGAGCATGCAACAACAGCAAAGCAGCTTTAAAGGATTGAAAACAGGCTGAAAATAACTTGTCGAGAGGTTATAGGAACCTGTTGATAGGATCTGAAGGCTGAAAAAAGGAAGAAATCGTGAGAATTGGAGTATACGATAGGATCCAAAACCTATCGCGCAATCGAAAATGAAAAGGGAGCATCCTATCGAATGGTTGCTTGAGCTCGAAGAGAACCTATCGAGAAGTCTGGAACTTGTCGATAGGAGCTATAAGCAAACCTACTGAAATTTATTATGCAGAGATCAACCTATCGAAAGGATCCCCTAACCTGTCAAACACACCAGATGAAGGCTGTGGATGCTGGAGCTTTATTTTCAGCACCAACCTATCGAAACCTATCAAAAGGATCCTGAATCCTAGCAAAAGGAACAGAAGTCCTATTTAGAATATGTCAAAAGCTTCAAGAACCTATCCAAATCGACTGAAGGACTTCTCAGAAAAGTCATGTACACGTCAGATAGTCGTGAGTATTCCCTTTACACACGCTGGTGACCCGGATTCTATCCTCAAGAACAGCGCCTAAAAACTTGTTGCTGCTCTAAGTGTGCATGATTTATTTGTATGTTGAAAACATACTAGCGAATGATGAATGCTACTGAATTTGGAAAATTAGAATGAATAAGTAAATATCAGCACAGAGAGAAGTTAATTAGCCTGCAAGATCAGGGCCAATTGTAGCAAGTTTTAAATGTGAGTAAAAGATCATCCACAGGGAATTTATTTAAAATGTAAGATAAACCTCCAGATCTGAGCTACCAGATCTGGCCTCTGATCCTATCTATAGAGCAAATAAGATGGGAGGTTGAATTTGTCACATTAACTAAATGATAAAAGTAAAATTAAAACTAAGTGATCCAGATCTGAGTTGGGGAGATTTTGATGTAAATTAATAAGAATGGAGAAATAATATCTAACTTTGATTTGGTCCTTGATGCACAAATGAGAATAAATGTAGATCAAATGAGATGTGATCCAATCTTCATCTGGCTACAAGCATAGATGCAAGAGAAAGTAATCTAACTCAAGGGTTAGAGTTAAACATATGGTCATGGTCTGTCCACTTCAATGGCCATAGACTATCCAATAGTCTTTAATCTGAACCCTTAATTCAGAACGAGAAACACCACTACAAATGCTGTGAGAGATTAGGTTACAAATACAAATTCTCACAGGGATAATGAATTAAGGGAAATTGCTTAAAAATAGTAAATCTAAAGGAGTCTAGTGCAATAAGGAGATCACAGGGAACCCTAAATACGAATCCAATTGAGAACGTATGGTTCATAGCAACCTTTTCAAATTCACCATTATAATTACAGAGCACAGCTTAAACAGCTCTCGGATTTGTAGTCTTGAATACAATTCTCTTTTGAATTACAAAAGTATCTCACAACTCTCAATTACAAGTAAAAGCTAGGCTATTGCAGGAGTTTCAGACAAGCTATCTGAATTGGAAATGAGGCAATAGAAATGAAACTCGAAATCTGTATGCCCAAATTGGGCAAATGGTTCATCTATTCATAGCTTCTCCCAAGTCTAGCTCAGATGTGTATCGATCAGAATTGGTTAGATCTGTATCAACTAATGGGAGTCGAGCACAAGGATCCAGATCTGTTTTGGCCAATCAGAACTGCTTGATTTGGTTCAGCCAATCAGATGACAGAAGCATCAATTCTGTTATGTATTTGAAAAATCTGTTAGAACTTCTAGAAGTTCCCGCCAATTGATTTCATCTTCGAGTGCTCACATGGGGTGGAATATGCCTTTGGTTCATGCTCAGAATCTTTCAGAATATCCTTGGGATTTTAAAAGCATTGGGGCACGTGCAAAAGAATACTGAATTATCCTTGCAGATGCTAGGAATCTTCAGAATACCATTTCGCATAGTTTGGGGAACTTTTCGCAAGGTACTGTGACTTCTGAAGCTCTTTTCGCACAGTTCTGGTGCTGTTCGCAAGGAGTTCTCTTCTTTTCGAATAGGTCAGAAATCCTTTCGAAGAGTTCAGGTGCTCTTCGAAAACTAAGCCTGGAGCTTTTAGTTCTTTTTGCAAAGTTCAGGTTCTTTTCGAAATGTTCAGATTCTTTTCGAAAAGCACTCTGTAATGCATTCTTCTGTTCGAATAGCTCCACACCTCTTTCCAGGTTACAACCTGGCCTTTGTCCTCTTTAGTTTAGGCATTTTGACAGCTCGTGAGGTTGTCCCTTCTCTTTCTTCCTTTGGATCAACATGGATCATCATCTTTTTGGCACTTTTAGGCTGCTTTCATGGTTAAGCCTGTCTTTATTGTTAGCTGTAACACAAGCACTTAAAACACTTATTTAGTTCTCTCAAGGGTCTATCAAGGCCCACGTTAAAGGATGGAAAATGATATTTTCTAGTTCTCAACACACCCCCAAACCTAAGCTTTGCTAGTCCCTGAGCAAAGACAAAATTAAAAACAGAATAAAAAGCCACTTTTGTAGGGAACACAGTTACATTTAGCATATGCAACAAGCCTTTTAAACCCCTAGGTGATCCCCAGTGGACGAGTGAAGTCTCCTGAGGGTTTTCAGTGAAGGTACCCACAAACTTCTCCAATTAATCAGTTAATATCAATGCAGTTCTGTTAAAGCAGAATTTTATCAAGTCAGGTTATTCACACCTGCATTAGTCATGCTGTAAAAAGATCTTCAAGAAAACATTAGTTTAAAACTAAAATTCAGCTGTAATTCCTTTTACCATTCACTAAGTTGGTTTCAAAAAGTTTTTATAAGAAAAATTAATGAAAAGCTTGCCTTCTATTTGAAAATTCAGTTTTGATGTTACCCCAAATAATTTGATTTCAAACTCAACTCTCACCAGGGCTTTCAGTCACCATGCAAATATGAGGGTTGTACTATTTGACATAGCTCAAGAGCAATTACAGTCCTCAAATAGGACTGTAAGCAAGAGCATAGGCATTGCTTTTCAGTTCTGAATCTACTGCTCTTTTCTCCATAGATTACACAAATCCTTATCTCCATGTGATAGCTCAATCCATCATTGATCAGTAAGGACTTTGACTTGGGTGGTATTGTGGCTTATGAGTGAATTCTATCAAGAATAAAGAGGTTGAATGGAATTCAAAATTGAGAGGTCAGTCAAGGTAAGGAAGTGGTAGACACATCTTCTTTATTTCAACCCAATTTCATCTTCTTCTTTGAATTTTCAGAGCCAAAGTGGCCATCTTTTTCTCTTTCTCTTTTCAAATTCCCAATGAAATGACTTTTTCTGACTTTTTTCCTTTTCAAAGCAACATTGATTGGAGTGCCACATTTCTTTTGTTGATACATCATTGCCTTAAATTATTGTTCTTCTTTTACCAAACTGTTACCCAACTCTCCTTTCTTCCACTTCCTTTCCTTTACCTTCTGAATTTGCAGAGTGAGGGTTAAGCTCGATAAGGTTGATTAGGTTGGTTGATGAGGTTACAAAGAAATCTTGGATTTATAAAGCTCAACTGGTGTGTATCAAAGGCAGTTTCAAAAGGTGGGGCTTTTTGAAGTTCAAACTGTCCAAAAGGAGGCCTTGCATCATGTCTTTAATATCATGATTGCTGTCAAGTTATTTCATTTTGAATATGTGTAACTTCTAATGATAGTAAGCAGGTTCAAATAGTCCCTAAAGCAGAAAAAATTGCTGATTCATATCTCCAAAGAATACATTTCAGGCCCAAGTCTCACTCGGTGTAGTTTTCTATCAAATTCCTGAGGTATATCATCACTGTTTTCTCTCTTTTTAGGTTTACTAAAACATCAATTTTATTTTGAAAATTTTTGGGCATTCACTTTATGAAGGTATTGGAATTACTCTAAAAATCAGTTTTTTAAAAATTTTAACTTCCTCATTTTCAAAACAACAGGTGTGAAATTACTTTATCTTCAAAAATTCTGCTGTGATCATAAGCTGCACTGATTTTAACTAAACTATTGGTAATTCTGCTACATCACCACCAAACCAAAGATGAGTAGTGACCTCACTGATTCGAAATACATTAGCAAAGAAGCAATCAAGCAAAAAGCATAATGTCAGAGAAGAGAAAAAAGGAATGCACAGTAATTACTAAGGAACAAAATTTTAAAAGAAAACCAGAGGTACATATCACAGACCCACAAAACAAACATGTACAATGTAATCTAATAACTGGGGTCAAAATCTGTATCATGAGTTGGTTCAATGGGATTAGAACTGGAGTCATTGTACGAGTCAGAACTAGAATCAGTATTGGAGTCTGAACTCGATTTAGCCTTCTCCTTGATTGTGTTTTGCAGCTCGGTGTATTCTTCAGATTTGATCTTTTTGGTGAGGCCAATATACTTTTCAAGTCTAGTAGCCCTCAATTTTTCTTGTTCAAGCTGTGCTTGCGACATGGTGACCTTGTTCTGCTCACTCCTAACCATCTGAAAAGTTTGACCCAACAGGTCCTGCATCTTTTCTCTCTCAAATTTCATGAACAACTCCAATTTTCAAATTTGGTCTTCATAAGGGGTTCTAATGTAAGCTTGCAGATCAGCTAACCCCTTGAGGACATCACGACAGATATAAGGGTTCTCTTCCATAGCCCTTTTGAGAGTGGCAAATCTGGGAATGGGAATGGAGTGGTAGGGGACCAAAGGTATGCCAGCAGTGGGAGAAGAGGAGTCCAAAAGTATGACCTCAGGGTCTGTTTGGGTGGCTTGATTAGCGACATTAAGGATGGGTGTAGGTGTATCCAAAGGTAGTGCCTCAGGTTCAAATTGGGTAGCATGATCAGACACAGTTGGGATGGGTGAATCTAAAACTATTACCTCTGGATCTGTTTGGGTAGCATGGTTGACCTTGGCGAATCTGATTAGCTACGGTGGTTGTTTGAGATGTGGAGGCTAAGGTTTGGAGAAGGGAATTTGTCACAGACTTATTGTCTGTGTTGATCTGTAGTTGGGCTTGGATGGATTCGAGAAAGGTAAATATTTGGCTAATTGATTCAGGTGTGGGTGTGGTATGCAGAGTAGGGGCTGGTAAAATTGAAGTAGATGGTTGAGGTGCAATGGGTGAAATGGTTGTAAAGGGGGAAGTAGCCAAATGGGTGAAATGAGGAGGGTCAGGTATAGGTACAGATTCAAGCCCAATATTCTCCAAGATAGATCCCATCAGTGATGAATAGGCCTCTGTATTGAATATCTCAGGTTCAGGGGTATGAGTTATTTCAGGTGTATGAGTTGAATGGGCAGGTGATCCTGAGAAACTTTGGAGAAGAGGAGTGCTAGGAGATTGTTCAACAAAATCTGGGGCTAAATCTTGAACATTGTTAGGAGAAATTGGTGGTGTGAGTATGGCTGGAGTGGTTGGTGTAGAGGGGGAGTCTACAATTGGGATTATGTTGGTTATGGGAGATGGGACTGCTTGAATGGGTGAAAGAATAGGAGCTGGGCTTGGTGAGGTGGGTAAGATGATAACTTCTTCAACAATGGGTGCAGCTGAAGAGCTGGTCACCATAGGAAGGACAATTTGTTCAATATTTGCTGCAGTTGAAATAGATGCAGCTAAAGAGCTGGTCACCTCAGGGTCTGGTAAAGCAGATTCTTGGGCAGTGCGGTCGCGGTATGGCGGGTTCAATGGTAGCTGCGAGGGCTGGCTCACTTCCTCCTCATTCTATTCAACATGGTTTGGCTTGTAGTCCAAGCCTTTTCCCAAAAGCATGAGGAGATATAACTTCAAATGGCTCTTGCTCATCAATGTCAAATTTGGCTCTTAGTAGGGTGATCAACCTACCAAATGGTATTCCAAATTAACCACTCCTTTTTCAGCTTGGTACTAATATCAGTCATGGCTTCAAAAATCAACATAGGGGCATTGAAGAATTGCCCCTTAGAGAAATGAAAGAGAGCCTCTAAAATTGGTGTCCTTCTTTCTGGTACGTGCTTGATGACATAAAAACATCCCCTCAAAATAGAATCCATCAGCAAAAATTGAGGTGCTAAGTCTCTCCTCATGATGGATTGTCCAGTTCCAACTATGCCTTGGGTTAAATGTGTAGCCATTTCTCTAAAAGTGGTTGTTTCTTGTGCGGCCAACAGACTAGCAGGATCATATTGAAATGGTATCCCCAAAGCATTTCCAATGTCTTCATAAGTGACAGTTAAATTGCAATCATCAATGAAAATTACAAGAGTAGGAACATCAGCATCCTTCTCTGTCTCTTTTACCAAGTTTTGGTACCATAATCTCACCATTCGCGGATAAATTTTCTCTGGAAGAGGGGTTAGGATATTGCTCAATGAGGCATCCCTAATGTATTTCAAAGATAATTGACATTCAGGTTTGTTGTAGAAAAAGGTCTCATCAACAATAAACTCTGGGATCAGCTTCTGAGCTTCAATGAATGGGTTTGGCAGTACCAAATGCATAGGGAGAGGAGGAAGCTCAGGCTCAGGACTAGAGTCAGTTGCTGGGATGGGTTCCTCATGTCTAACCTTCTTCCCCTTCTCAATTCTATCCGCTTTATCCATCGAATGTTTTCTCTTGGCTGAGGTTTTGGCATTTCCTTTTTTGGAGGGTTTGCTAACTTTCTTAGCAGAGGATTGTGGGAACATTGCGGCCAATGATTTTTCAGTTTTCCCCATCTTTTGTTTGAATCTCACACAATGAATGCTGATATCAAATTGATCTTTGCAAAACACAAACAGAACCAATGCATAGAAAAATACCGAAATCTAGGGTTTTGGTTGAACTGTTTGAACGCTTGATGAGATCCACCAGAATCAGAAGCAAAATGTCCCTCTCTTCAAGCTTAATTAGTGGAACAAATATGAAACAAATTGAATATGAACTTTAGAAGCACATAGAGATGGAACGAAAATGGGTTTTCTGTGAAACAGGACACTCGGGAAGGCTTTCGAATATGAAACCCCTACTTCGAAAGGGTTTAAATATGCTTAAAACGAGTTTCGCAAAGTATCTTTGAAGTTTTCGAAAAGTTCAAAACAGTCCTTTTTACAAAAGCAAATAGCTTCAGAACTAACTATTCAAAAGCAAATAGCTTCAGAACTAACTATTCGAAAAGCAAATAGCTCTTTTCGATCAGCTATTCTGGTGGATCCTTTCAATGAAAATTAAACTTTTCGAAATGAATTTTTTCTTTGCGAATTCATTTTTCACATATTATAAACTTCTCAAATTGAGTGTACACATGACTAAAAACAAAGAGAAGAAACTATGTAAAAAAAAAAAAAAAAAAAACTACAAAATAAACACAGGTAAAATACATATGATACAGTTGTTTATCATCAGATATGTGGAGGTTCTTGGTGATAGATTGTTAGCACAGGCTCCAGAGTATTTTCAATGCATGGTTTGAGCCTCTGACCATTTACTTTCAAGATTCTCCCATCACTTGGGTCTAAAATTTCAACAGCCCCAGAAGGAGATACATGAATGACAGTATATGGCCCTTCCCATCTGCATCTCGGCTTTCCAAGAAAAAACTAAAGTTTTGAGTTAAATAGCCATACCTTAGAGCCATCTATGAACTCTCTTCTCAGCAGATTTTTGTCATAGAAAGCTTTAACTTTTTCTTTATAAGATCTTGCATTGGTGTATGCATCCATTCTCAGCTCCTCCAACTTAGCAAGCTTCAATTTCCTATGATTACCAGCAGTAGTAAGATCCATGTTCAAGGTTTTAATAGCCCACAAGGCTTTATATTCTAACTCCACTGGTAAATGGCATGCTTTGCCATAGACCAATCTGAATGGGGACATGCCAATTGGGGTTTTATAGGTTGTCCTATATACCCACAATGCATCATTCAGCTTAAAGGACCAATCCTTTCTGTCCTTCTTCACAGTCTTTTCCAGTATATGTTTGATTTCTCTATTGGAAATCTCCACTTGTCCACTGGTCTGTGGATGATATGGAGTAGCTACTCTATGAGTCACAGAGTACTTTTTCAATAAAGCTTCAAAATGCTTATTACAAAAATGGCTTCCCCCATCACTGATAATAGCTCTGGGGGAATCAAACCTGAAAAAAATGTTGTCTTTTAAAAATTTCAAGACAACTCTATGATCATTGGTTGTAGTAGCTGTGGCTTCAACCCATTTGGATACATAATCCACAGCTACTAAGATGAAATTACAGCCATTTGAAGGAGTAAAAGGTCCCATAAAATCTATCCCCCAAATATAAAAAAATTCAACTACCAAAATGGGCTGTAAAGGCATTGAGTTTCTCTTTGAAATGCTGCCCAATTTCTGGCAGTTCTAACAAGACTTACAGTGCTGCAATGCATCTTTGAAAAGTGTAGGCCAATAAAATCCACACTGCAAAACCTTTGCAGCAGTTTTGTTTCCACTAAAATGGCCTCCACAGGCCTGTTCATGACTCATGGAAAGTATGCTATGAAAGTCTTCTTCAGGGACACATCTTCTAATTATTTGGTCTGCACAAATCTTGAACAGATAAGGATCCTCCCAAATAAAATGTTTGACCTTTGAGAAGAAAATATCTTTATCCATTTTATTCCAGTGTTGAGGAGTTCTTCCAGTAGCTAAAAAGTTGACTATATTTGCAAACCAAGGGGTGTGTACACTGATAGCAAAAAGTTGCTCATCAGGGAAAGATTCATTTATAGGCAGCCTATCAATCTCAGCAGTTAGAATTCTAGACAGGTGGTCAGCCACCACATTTTCCACACCCTTTTTATCTTTAATCTGCAAATTAAATTCCTATAATAGGAGGATCTACCTGATTAATCTTGGTTTGGTATCCTTCTTAGACAGAAGGTATTTCAAGGCTGAGTGGTCAGTGAACACCACTATTTGTGAACCCAAAACATATGACCTAAATTTCTCCAAAGCAAAAACAATTGCCAGCAGCTCCTTCTCAGTTGTTGTGTAATTGAGTTGTGCATCAATCATTGATCCACTGGCATAAGCTATGACATGAGGCAGCTTATCCTTTCTCTGCCCAAGAACAGCTCCCAAAGCATAATCTGTTGCATCACACATCAGCTCCAAAGGCAATGAATAGTGTGGAGACTGTAGTATTGGAGCTGAAATCAAATAATTTTTTAAGAATTCAAATGCCTTCAAGCATTCATTGTTAAAAACAAAAGGGACATCTTGGCACAATAAATGACAAAGAGGCTTGGATATTTTACTGAAGTCCTTAATGAACCTCAGAAATCCAAAGATGCCCCAGAAAACTTCTGATTTGTTTAACAGTTTTGGGAGGTGGCAAATGTGCAATTAATTCAATTTTTACTCTATCCACCTCAATGCCCTTGTGGGAGACAACATGGCCAAGGACAATGCCTTGGGTGACCATGAAATGGCTCTTCTCCCAGCTCAAAACTAGATTGGTTTCTTCACATCTCTGTAACACCAAGTTGAGATGATGTAAACATTGGGCAAAACTGTCTCCATATATTGAAAAATCATCCATAAAAATCTCCATAAATTGGTCAATCATATCAGAGAAAATGGAGTACATGTATCTTTGAAAGGTAGCAGGAGCATTACAAAGACCAAAAGGCATTCTCCTATAGGCAAAAGTGCCAAAGGGGCAAGTGAATGTGGTCTTTTCCTGATCTTGGGGATACACAAGAATCTGGTTGTAACTAGAGTAACCATCAATAAAATAATAATAAGCTTTTCCTGCTAGCTTATCTAAAGTTTGATCAATGAATGGAAGAGGGAAATGGTCTTTTCTGGTCATTGTGTTTAGTTTTCTGTAATCAATACAGACCCTCCAACCAGTGGTTTGCCTGGTTGAAATGAGCTCACCAGAATCTGAGGTTACCACAGTGATCCCAGATTTCTTAGGTACCACCTGTGTAGGTGCCACCCAAGCTGAATCTGAGATGGGGTAAATGACCCCTGCATCCAACAACTTAACAAACTCCTTCATGACCACATCTTGCATATGAGGATTCAGCCTCCTCTGCATTTCCCTAGAAGGCTTTGCATCTTCTTTCAAATGAATTTTATGCATGCAAACAGCTGGACTGATTCCTCCCAAATCAGTAATAGTCCAGCCAATTGCCCTCTTATGCTGTTTCAATACAATCAACAACTCTTCCTCCTACTCGTCAGTGAGGGAGGAAGAAATAATCACAGGCAATATTTTATGGTCTCTTAAAAACACATATTTCAAATTTTCTGGCAACTGTTTCAGCTCTACATCAGGTGGGCTGAGAAAAGAAGGTAACAAAGGTACCTTGGCTGTTTGTGGAAGGGGAAGAATACCAGGTTTCCATGAAGAGAACCTTGCTGATTGATCATGAGTTCCTTGCATAGCATTTACTTCCTCAGACTTTGAGGTACAAAATGTTTCTTCCTCAGCATTTCTCCAAGCATCTTTAAAATTTGTGGTTAAATCTTCACACTGCAAAAACTATGGTAATGTTTCTTCTACCAGTTCATCCAACAAATCAATAAGAAAACATTCCTCAGAACTTAATTGAGGCTGTGTAACTGCATTGTAGACATTTAACTTTACCTTTATATTTCCAAAAGACACTTCCATAATACCAGATCTGCATTGAATGCAAGCATTCGCTGTAGCCAGGAATGGTCTCCCCAAAATGACTGGGATGGAAGTTTTGCTTTTTGTAGGTTCCATGTCCAATACCAGAAAATCAGCAGGGTAGAAAAACTTATCTACCCCTACCAACACATCCTCAATCACCCCAACTGGCTTTCTTTCAGATCTGTCTGCTAGTTGTAACACCACATGAGTGGGTTTTAACTCTCCCAAATCTAGTTTCTCATATACAGAATATGGAAGCAGGTTGACACTAGCACCTAAATCTAATAAAGCCTTTTCAATGGTATGTTCCCCAATAATGCAAGAGATTGTGGGGATTCCAGGATCTTGGAGTTTTAGAGGTGTGGTAATGGATAAAACCTGATTAACTCTTTCCACAGCAAAGACCTTCTTGGATAACTGTATTCTAGATTGTCTTTTATGAGTGCAAATATCTTTCAAAAATTTTGCATATGTTGGGACTTGTTTGATTGCATCAAGCAAAGGTAGATTTATCTTGACATGCTTGAAAGTCTCCATCATTTCATCTATTTTTGTGTTCCCTTTATCAAAAGGGGATGCAGATTTTATGGCATGGGGAAATGGTAAATGAGGAACTAGTCCTTCATTTACAGCTTTAGAATCATTATCAGAATCTTTTTTATTATTCTGTTTTTCATTTTTTTGATTTTTCTGAGGTACATTTGCACCCCCAATGCTAACATCATGCTGCTCCTGCTGCATATCTCTAGCTGTTTCCTCAATTTTTTCTTCTTCCTTTTCAGTACCCACATTGTTATTTACAATTCTTCCACTTCTCAAAGTAGTGACAGCTTTTACTTCTTCATGTGAACAGAAACCTCTCCAACCATGAACTGTCCTTTGGGATTGTTCAAAGGTTAGCTGGGTAACCTGCCTTCCTCTCTTTCGGCCAAAGTATTTGAAAGTTGACCCAATGTTTCTTCAATCTTCTTTATGCTCTGACTGTGAAAGATGACAGTCTGAGTTAAAGACCCTAAATTCTGGAGTGAATTTAGAACTTGGTCTTCAAAAGAAGGGGATCTGGAAGGGGTTTGAACTAGAGCAGATTGCTGTACAGGTTGTTGTGGAGTGGACTACTGAAGATTTGGCTTGGTATAAAAATTCTGCTGATAGGGCTGAGCGATTTTGAAAGGTACTTGGTTCTTTGGTTGCTGCTACTGTTGTGATTGATAATTGCCCTGGCTCCACCTTAAATTGTGGTGCCCTCTCCATGCATATTCATTTGACTGCATCTGTCCAAATGATTAGGCAGCATGAGCTTGCTCCACCACTAAATCTGGGAATTGTGGTGCAGCTGGACATTGATCAAGAGGATGAGTAGAGGACTGGCATGTCAGACATGCCTCCTCTACTCTTGCAACCATTGGATTTTTAAGTGAGTCCATCAATCTATCAAACTTTGTGGTTAAATTATCCATCTTTTTGTCCAACTCATTCACCTCATAAATCTTTCCCTTGGTGGTTTGCTGATTGTTCAACCGAGCAGGATTCTCAATGTCTCTTGACAAAGATTCCTGTTGAGTTGAATTTTCACCAATCACTTCAAATAAATTCCAGACCTCCTCAACTATTTTTTGCAAGTAGGTGCCTCCACAGGAAGCATCTACCATATTCTTGCCCTTTTGATCAATTCCTTGATAGAAGCTTTGAACAAGCTGCCATCGAGGAATTTGATGATGAGGACATTGCCTTAAAAGTTCTTTAAACCTTTCTCATGCTTCATGGAAAGTTTCAGTTGAGTGTTGTGAAAAGGAAATAATATTTTATCTCAACTGGCTGGTCTTAGACATAGGGAAGTATTTGGCTAAAAATTGACACTACAAATCATTCCATGAAGTGATACTATTTGGTGCCAAAATAGACAGCCATGCTCTAGCTTTGTCCTGTCATGAAAAAGGAAAGAGCCTAAGCTTGGTTGCCTCTGGACCCAGTCTAGCTATGTTGAATGTGGTACAAAGAGATAGGAACTCATCCACATGCTTGTATGGATCTTCCTTACTTAAACTATGGAAGGAAGGAAGCATCTGGATAGTTGATGATTTGATCTCATAATTTCATTCAACAGTAGGAAATTGAATGCAAAATGGAGAATTATATGCACCAGGTGCAAAGTAATCCCTCAAAAGTGTAGGTTCTTCACCCATAGTAGTAGCCTCAGCAGAATTCTGTGATGTTTGTCTAGTTCTTAATAGCCTTTCAACTTCTAAATTCAGAGGGACAATCTCCGAATTGAGAGTCCTCCTACAAAACATACAACACAGAAATAAAGAATCAAATTATGCACAACAAACCTTCAGTATTCCTTTCAAAGTATGTTCCACGCTCAAAGTGTATATGAATAACTACACAGATTTAAACAATAGAACAGTTAGCACTGATGCAATAATAAAATAAAAACTTAGGTCTACCGATTTTAAAATAAAATCCCCGGCAACGGCGCTAAAAACTTGTTGCTGCTCTAAGTGTGCATGATTTATTTTTGTATTTCCTTTATCAAAAGGAGATGCAGATTTCATGGCATGGGGAAATGGTAAATGAGGAACTAGTCCTTCATTTACAGCTTTAAAATCATCACCAGAATTTTTTTGATTTTTTGTTTTTTCATTTTTTTGGTTTTTCTAAGGTACATCAGTACCCCCAATGCTATCATCATGCTGCTCCTGCTGCATATCTCTAGCATTTTCCTCAATTTCTTCTTCCTTTTCAGTACCTACATTGTTATTTATAATTCTTCCACTTCTCAAGGTAGTGATAGCTTTTACTTCTTCGTGTAAAACAGAAGCCTCTCCAACCATGAACTGTCCTTTATGATTGTTGAAGGGTTGGCTGGGTAACCTGCCTTCCTCTCTTTTGGCCAAAGTATTTGAAAGTTGACCCAATGTTTCTTCAATCTACTTTATACTCTGACTGTGAAAGTTTATAGTCTGAGTTAAAGACCTTATATTCTGGAGTGAAGTTAGAACTTGGTCTTCAAAAGAAGGGGATCTGGAAGGGGTTTGAACTTGAGCAGATTGTTGCACAGGTTGTGCCATCTGTTGTGGAATAGGCTGCTGAAAATTTGGCTTAGTATAAAAATTCTACTGGTAAGGCTGAGCAGTTTTGAAAGGTATTTGGTTCTTTGGTTGTTGCAGCTGTTGTCATTGATAATTGCCCTAGCTCGACTTTAAATTGGGGTGCCCTCTTCATGCATATTCATTAGATTGCATTTGTCCAAATGATTGGGCAACATGGCCTTGCTCCACCACTAGATTTGGGAACTGTGGTGCAGCAGGACATTGATCATGGGAATGAGTAGGGGACTGGCATATCAGACATGTCTCCTCCACTCTTGCAACCATTGGATTTTTAAGTGACTCCATCAATCTATCAAACTTTGTGGTTAGATTATCCATTTTTCTTTCCAACTCATTCACCTCATAGATCTTTCCTTTGGTGGTCTGCTGAATGTTCAACCAAGCCGGATTCTCAATGTCTCTTGACAAAAATTTCTGTTGAGTTGAATTTTTACCAATAACTTCAAATAGGTCCCAGACCTCCTCAACTGTTTTTTGCAAATAGGTGCCTCCACATGAAGCATCTACCATATTCTTACCCTTTTAATCAATTTCCTGATAGAAGCTTTGAACAAGCTGCCATCGAGTGATTTGATGATGAGGACATTGCCTTAAAAGTTCTTTAAACCTTTCCCATGCTTCATGAAAAGTTTCAGCTGAGTGTTGTGAGAAGGAAACAATATTTTGTCTCAACTAGCTGGTCTTAGACATAGGGAAGTATTTAGCTAAAAATTGACATTGCAAATCATTCCAAGAAGTAATACTGTTTGGTGGCAACATGGACAGCCATGCTCTAGCTTTGTCCTTTAATGAACAAGGAAAGAGCCTAAGCTTGGTCGCCTCTGGACCCAGTCTAGCTATGTTGAATGTTGTACAAAGAGACAAGAATTCATCCACATGCTTGTATGGATCTTCCTTACTCAAACCATGGAAGGAAGTAAGCATCTGGATAGTTGATGATTTCATCTCATAATTTCCTTCAACAGTAGGAAATTGAATACAAAATGGGGAATTATATGCACCAGGTGCAAAGTAATCCCTCAAAAGTCTAGGTTGCTCACCCATAGTAGCAGTCTTAGCCAAATTCTGTGATGTTTGTCTGGTTCTTAATAGCCTTTCAACTTCTAAATTTAGAGGGACAATCTCAGGATTGAGAGTCCTCCTACCAAACATACAACACAGGAAATAGAGAAAAAAAATTATGCAAAGCAAACCTTCAAAACTGAGTAGATTCCAAGCTCAAATGTAACTGCAAAGATTTAAACAACATAACAGTTAGCACTGATGTAAAAATAAAATAAAATAAAACTTAGGGCTACCAATTTTGAAATCAAATCCCCGGCAACGGCGCCAAAAACTTGTTGCTAATTCTAAGTGTGCATGATTTATTTGTATTTTGAAAACAGATTTGCAAATGATAAATTATACTGAATCTAGAAAATTAAAAAGAATAAGAAATATCAGCACAGAGAGAAATTAATTAACCTGCAAGATCAGGGCCAATTATAGCAAGTTTTAAATGTAAGTGAGTAAAAGATCGTCCACAAGGAATTGATTTAAAATGAATGGTAAACCTTCAGATCTTAGCTACCAGATATGGTCTCTAATCCTATCTAGAAAGCGAATAAGATGAGAGGTTGAATTTGTCACATTAACTAAATTATCTAAAAGTAGAATTTAAACTAAGTGATCCAGATCCGAGTTGGGGGAATTGGATGTAAACTTAATAAGAATGGAGAAATAATAGTTTGACTTAAGCTTAATAACTGATTACAGAATTAGAACTAGTGTAGCATAGTCGAGAAAGTATCTAAATCTTCATCTGGCTACCAGCTCAGATGTAAGAGAAAATAATCCAACTCAAGGATTAGGATTAAGTTGAACTTATGGCTATGATCTGTCCACTGTCATGGACACAGATCATCCAATAGTCTTCAATCCAAATTCTTGATTCAGAACATGAGCACCACTACAAATGCTGTAAGAAATTAGGTTACAAACGCAAATTCTTATAGGGATAATGAATTAAGGGAAATTGCTTTAAAAACAGTAAATCTAAAGGAGCCTAATGAGTAAGGAGATCACAAGGAACCCTCAACATGAATCCGATTAAGAGCGTATTGTTGAAAGCAACCTTTTCAAATCCACCATTACAATTATAGAGCACAGCTTAAACAGCTCTCAAATTTGTAGTCTTGAATACAATTCTCACTTGAATTACATAAGTATCTCACAGCTCTCAGTTACAAACAAAAGCTAGGCTATTACAGAGGTTTCAGATAGCTATCTGAATTGGAAATGGGGCAGCAGAAATGAAACTCAAACTCTGGATACCCAAATTGGGCAAATAGTTCATCTATTTATAGTTTTCCCCAAGTCCATTTCAGATGTGCATTAACCAATCAGAATTGGTTAGATCCATATCAGCCAATAGGAGTCGAGCACAAGGATCCAGATCTGTTCTGGCCAATAAGAATTGCTTGATCTAGTTCAGCCAATCAGGCGACAGAAGCATCAATTCTGTTATGTAATTCAAAAATCTGTTTGAGCTTCTAGAAGTTCTCGCCAAGTAATTTCATCTTTGGGTGTTCACATGGAGTGGAATATGCCTCTAGTTCATGCTTCGAATCTTTCAGAATGCCCCTGGGATTTTAAATGCATTAGGGCGCATGCAGAGATTACTAAATTGCCCTTGCGGATGCTGGGAATCTTCAGAATACCATTTCGCATAGTTTGGGGACCTTTTCGAGTGGTATCAGTAACCACGAGCTCTATTACGCCGATCTTTTCGAATAGATCTTCATCAAGTTTGGTTCTTTTCGAATAGATCAAGTGCTCTTCGAGAACCAAACCTGGAGCTTTTAGTTCTTTTCGCAGAGTTCAGGTTCTTTTCGAATAGTTCTGGTATCCTATCGAAAAGCATTCTGTAATGCATTCTTCTTTTCGAGTAGCTCTAAACCTCTTTCTAGGTTGAAACCAGGCCTTTGTCCTCTTTAGTTTATGCATTTGGACAGCCAGTGGGGCTGTCCCTTCTCTTTCTTCCTCTAGATCAAAATGGATCATCATCTTTTTGGCACTTTTTAAGCTGCTTTCAGGGTTAAGCCTGCTTTTATTGTTAGCTGTAAAACAAACACTTATTTAGTTCTCTCAAAGGTCTATCAAGACCCAGGTTAAGGGGTGGAAAATGGTATTTTCCTGTTCTCAACACCAGTGGAATATGAATCGGTATAATAAATTGTTCGCATTCTTCCAAGCTTAATTATTGAAAATGAAAGTGGGAATAAATGGAGCGGTGGTTGTTGTATGGGGAATAGAACGCGGATGCATGTTGGGCTATTTTTAGCCATGGTGGTTAAGTCAAGGAAATATGCGCAATGAATGCTGAGACCCCGATTTGTGGATAAGGATGAGAATGTGCTCCGATAGGGTTGTCTCCATAACCATGACAAATGAGGAGAGAGAGCTAGGGTTTGCAGTAGGTGTTGAATGGAGGAGACTGACCTAACGATAGGTTTATAAAGGATGAAAAACGATTTCCATAGGATGAATTAAACGATTTCAATAGGATGGATTGAATGGTTTCGATAGGATAAAGCGTCCTATTGAACACTATAAAAGTACAGTGTGCAGATGGAATACTACGATAGGTCAATCTTTCCTATCGATAGGTTCATGACGTGCATGATTTATCTGTTCGATAGGTTTTTGATAAGTATTCAGAACCTATCGAAAACTTCTTTTTGAACTTTTGAACGTATCAAAAAGCAGTTTTCACCTATCGACAAGTCTCCGTGCCTATCAAAGTCCTCAAATGACCTATCGAAATCGTCAAATGACCTGTTGAAAATGTCAAATGACCAATCGAAAGGTCTCATATGCACAGAAAAACAACATTTTTTCTGCTGTCTTCAGCCTCAACACCCAGCAAACTCTTTAGTTGTGCTTCCATTCACTATGTTTACACACTCCCATGGTCCCTGAACGATTGGCCAGATCGAGATGATGACCTAATCCCGACAACTTTATTGAACACAATAGAACAAAACTGAGCAAAATCAAACTATAGTACATATGATACACACTGAAATCATGTATAAATTGGAGGGTCTTAAAGATCAATGGTCTCCTCAGGCTCACGGATTTTTTCAATACAAATTTTTAACCTCTATCCATTGACTTTCATGACCCTACCATCTTTAGGGTCCATGATTTCTACAGCTCCAGATGAGGAAACATGTAAAATTGTGTAAGGCCCATCCCATCTGGACTGCAATTTACCTGGAAAGAGTTTCAATCTTCAATTGAATAACCATACCTTGGCACCTATTTTGAATTCTTTTCGCAGCAAGTGCTTATCATGAAAGGCCTTGGTTTTGTCTTGGTAAATCCTTGCATTTGAATATGCTTCCATCCTCAACTCCTTAAGTTCAGCTATTTGCAATTTCCTGTTCACACCAGCAGAGGTTAAGTTAGAATTTAATATTTTAATGGCCCAATATGCTCTATGTTCCAACTCAACAGGCAAATGACATGCCTTTCCATACACTAACCCGAATGGGGACATCTCTATGGGGGTTTTATAGGCAGTCCTATAAGCCCACAAGGCATCTGGCAATTTTATGGACCAATTCCTCCTATCAACTAGCACAGTCTTCTCTAGGATGTGTTTGATTTCTCTGTTGGAAATCTCTACTTGCCCACTGGTTTGTGGCTGGTAGGGAGTAGCAACTCTGTGGGTCACAGAGAATTTTTCCAACTATTTTTCAAAAGGTTTGTTACAAAAATGGCTGCCTCCATCACTAATAATAGATTTGGGGGTGCCAAACCTAGAGAAGATGTTTTCTTTTAAGAACTTAATGACAACCTTGTGGTCATTAGTTCTTATAGCTATGTCCTCTGCCCATTTGGACACATAGTCCACGGCTACAAGAATGAAATTATAACCATAGGAGGGGGGAAAAGGTCTCATAAAATCAATCCCCCATATGTCAAATAGTTCAACAACCATAATAGGGTGTAGGGGTATGGAGTTTCTCTTTGTAATACTTCCCATTTGCTGACATTTAGAACAGGTTTTGCAGTGCTGAATGGCATCCTTGAACAGAGTAGGCCAATAGAAACCAGATTGAAGCACCTTTACAACAGTCTTGTTTCCACTGAAATGGCCCCCACAAGCCTATTCATGGCACATGGTTAGAATATATTCGAACTCAGTTTCAGGTATACATCTTCTTATTACCTGGTCTGCACAATATTTAAAGAGGTAGGGATCCTACCACATGTAATATCGAATCTATGAAAAGAACAGACTTCGATCATCCTTACTCCAATGTGGGGGTATCCTTCCCACAACCAAATAGTTTACTATATTGGCAAATCAGGGCATACTTATCTCTACAGCAAAAACCTGCTCATCCTGGAAAGAGTCATTGATGGGCAAACTCTCTATGTCCACATGTGGAATCCTTGACAAGTGGTTTGCAACCACATTTTCAACACCCTTCTTGTCTTTGATTTCCAAGTTGAATTCCTGCAAAAGAAGAATCCATCTAATTAGTCTGGCTTTGGCCTCCTTCTTAGATAAGAGATATTTTAAGGCTGAATGGTTAATGAATACAGTGATCTTGGATCCCAATACATATGCTCTGAATTTGTCGAAAGCAAATACAATGGCTAGTAGCTCCTTTTCAGCCGTGGTGTAATTCAATTGAGTATCAACCATTGATTTACAAACATATGCCACCACACATGGTGCTTTGTCTCTACTTTGTCCCAGGAGTGCACAAATGGCAAAGTTTGATGCATCACACATCTGCTCAAATAGCAAAGAAAAATCAGGAGCTTGCAATATAGGGGTAGTAGTTAAACAGGTTTTTAGAAGTTCAAAAGTAGCTAGGCATTCCACATTGAACACAAATGGAACCTCTTGGCACAACAAGTGGCAAAGAGGCTTGAAAATTTTGCTGAAGTCTTTGATGAACCTCCTATAGAAACCAATATGGGTCAAGAATGACCTGACTTGTTTGACAATTTTGGGAGGGGGCAAATGTGCTATTAGGTCAATTTTAGCTTGATCAACCTCTATTCCTCTTTGTAAAATAACATGTCCTAGGACAATTCCTTGAGTCACCATAAAATGAATCTCTTCCCAACTCAAAACCAGGTTGGTCTCCTCACACCTTTGCAGCACAAGGATGAGATGGTGCAGGCATTGGCTCAAATCATCCCCAAAATTAGAGAAATCATCCATAAAACTCTCCAAAAACTTATCAATCATGTCAGAAAAGATAGAATACATGCACCTTTAAAAAGTGGCAGGTGCATCACATAGTCCAAATGGCATCCTTCTGTATGCAAAGGTTCTAAATGGATAAGTGAATGTGGTTTTCTCTTTATCCTGAGTGTAAACAGGAATCTGGTTGTACCCTGAATAACCATCAAGAAAATAGTAAAAAGCCTTACATGCCAACTTATCTAAGCTCGGATCTATAAAGGGCAATGGAAAGTGATCTTTGTTGGTTTTCTCATTGAGCTTGCGATAGTCTATGCATACCCTCCAACCAGTGGTCTGTCTAGTTGGAATTAGCTCACATGAGTCTGCTTGAACGACTGTGATCCCAGATTTCTGGGGCACCACCTGGGTAGGTGCCACCCATTGAGAATCTGAGATGGGGTAAATGACCCCAGCATGTGTGGATTGAGCTTCCTTCATTACAACTTCCTGCATGTGTGGGTTAAGCTTCAATTGCATCACTCTAGAAGGTTTAGAACCTTCTACAAGATGGATTTTGTGCATGCACATTGCTGGATTTATCCCCCCCAAATCAGCAATAGTCCACCCTATTGCTCTCTTATGCCTTTTTAGCACACAAAGCAACTCTTCTTCCTGCTCAAGGGTGAGGGAAGAAGAAATTATCACTGGTAGTTTATGATTGGCCCCTAAAAAGGCATATTTCAAAGATTTTAGGAGTTGCTTCAATTCCACATCTGGGGGACTGATAAGTAAAGGCAATAGGGGTTCCTTAGAAGGTGGTGGAAGGGATAAAAAAGCAGGAGTCCATGGATGGTGCTTTGCTGGCTATGTTTTAGAATTGACATTTTTCACTTGCTCAAGCTCTGGTGTGAGAGCTTTCCCTTCCCAAGTTTCATTCCATACCTCGTCAAAAACATTACACAAATCAGTACCATGCAGCAGCTGAGGCAGAGTTTCTTACACAAACTCATCCAGCGCATCAATGGAGAAACAGTCCTCACTCTCTAAGTGGGGTTGATGAGCTGCATCGTACACATTCAGCTTGACTTTCATATTACCAAAACATACTTCCATGATCCCTGATCTACATTATATGCAAGCATTTGTAGTGGCCAAAAAGGGCCTGCCTAAGATCGTAGGGATAGAAGTAGCACTCCTACTTGGCTCCATCTCGAGCACCAGAAAATCAGCACGATAAAAGAACTTGTCAACCCCAACTAAAACATCATCAATGATCCTTATAGACTTCCTATCAGAGCTATCAGCTAGTTGTAAGACCACATGTGTGGGCTTCAACTCTCCTAAGCCCAGCTTCTCATATACTGAATATGGAAGCAAATTTATACTAGCTCCCAGATCTAATATGGCCTTTTCAATGGTATGATCCCCAATGATGCAGGGGATAGTGGGGACCTAGGGTCTTGGAGTTTGGTTGGGGTGGCAATAGTCAATATCTATTTCACTTTTTCTACTGAAAAGATTTTCTTGGACAAATGTATCCTTGATTGTCTTTTGTGGGTGCACAGGTCTTTTAAAAACTTGGCATAGGTTGAAACCTGCTTGATTGCATCATGGAGAGGTAGGTTAATCTTCACTTAAACGTTTCCATCATTTCCTCTATTTTGGCATGCCCTTTATCAAAAGGGGAAGGTGCTTGCATTGCCCTAGGAAATGGCAAATGTGGGACGCTCCCTCATTTGCAGCCTTTGCCAACTCATCATCTCTCTTTTTTTTTTTTTTTTTCTTGAGGATCATCACTATCCTTTTTATTAATCATGGGTTGCTCCTGTTGCACTTTCTCTTTAACCACTTGTTTCTCTTTTTCTGAATTTCTCAAAGGCCCACAACCTACTTGATTATCTACCAACCTTCCACTTCTTAATGTGGTGATTGATTTGGCTTCCTCATGGGAAGAGGAGACTTCACCTACATGTTGAGAACTGGAAAATACCATTTTTCACCCCTCAACCTGAGTCTTGATTGACCTTTGAGAGAACTAAATAAGTGTTCTAAGTGCTTGTGTTTCAGCTAACAATAAAGACAGGCTTAACCATAAAAGCAGCTTAAAAGTGCTAAAAAGATGATAATCCATGTCGATCCAAAGGAAGAAAGAGAAGGGACAACCTCACTAGCTGTTAAAAGGTCTGAACTGAAGAGCCAAAGACCTGGTCTCAACCCAGAAAAGAAGTATGGAGCAATTGAGCGGAAAATGCACTCTGAGTACTTTAAAGAACTCAACTGCTCGAAAAGAACACGAACTCTGAAAAGAACTAAAACTCGGGCTTAGCTTTGAAGAGCACGAACTCTTGAAGAGATGATTGACCTTTCGAAAAGAAGAGAACTCCATTGAGCAGAACGAGCGTTGTAAAAGAGCTTCAGGAGTTACAACACCTTGCGAAAACTCTCCTAAACTATGCAAAAAGGTATTCTGGAGATTCCCAGCTTTTGCAAGGGCAATTCAGTAATCTTTTTCACGCGTCCGAATGCATTTAAAAACCTAGGGACATTTCAGAAGATTCTAAGCATGAAGCGAAGGCATATTCCGCCCCATGTGAGCACCCAGAGATGAAATAACTTGGCGGGAACTTCTAGAAACTCTAACAAACTTTCAAAATGCATAACAGAATTGATGCTTTTGTCGTCTGATTGGCTGAACCAGATCGAGCAATTCTGATTGGCTAGAACAGATCTGGATCCTTGTGCTCGACTACCATTAGTCGATACAGATCTGAGCACTTCTAATTGGTTGATACACATCTGAGCTAGACTTAGGGAAAACTATAAATAGACGAACCATTTGCCCAATTTGGGCATCCAGATTTTGAGTTTCATTCCTATTCCCCCATTTCCATACTAGATAGTGTGTCTGAAATCCCTGTAATAGCCTCACTTTTACTTGCAATTGAGAGCTGTGAGATACTTCTGTAATTCAAAAGAGAGTTGTATTCAAGACTACAAATCTGAGAGCTGTTTAAGCTGTGCTCTGTAATTGTAATGGTGAATTTGAAAAGGTTGCTGTAAACAGTACAATCTCAATTGGACTCATGTTAAGGGTTCCCTCTGATCTCCTTATTGCATTAGACTCCTTTAGATTTACTGTTTTTCATGCAATTTCCCTTGATTCATTAATCCTGTGAGAATTAGTGTTTATAACCTAATCTCTCATGGCATTTGTAGTGATGCTTCCCGTTCTAAATTAAGGCTTTGGATTTAAGACTATTGGATGGTTTGTGGCCATTGAAGTGGACAGACCATAGCCATAAGCCTAAACCTAATCCTTGAGTTAGATTTATTTCTCTTACATCTGTGCTTGTAGCCAGATGAAGATCGGATCATCTCTCAGTTGATTTGCAGTCATTCTCATTATATTTCAAGGACCAAATCAAAGTTAGATATTATTTCTCCATTTTTTATAAGTTTACGTCAAAATTCCCCAACTCAGATCTAGATCATTTAGTTTAACTTTTACTTTTATCATTTAGTTAATGTGACAAATTCAACCTCCCATCTTATGTGCTTGCTAGATAGGATAAGAGGCCAGATCTGGTAGCTCAAATCTGAAGGTTTATCTTGCATTTTAAACAAATTCTCTGTGGACGATCTTTTACTCACTTACATTTAAAACTTGCTACAATTGGCCCTGATCTTGCAGGCTAATTCACTTCTCTCTGTGCTGATATTTCTTTACTCTTTTTAATATTCTAGATTCATTATAACTTAGCAGTTGCAAACTTGTTTTCAAAACATAAATAAATCAAGCACACTTAGAATCAAACAACAAGTTTTTGGCGCCGTTGCTGGGGAATTTGTTCTAAAATAGGTAGACCTAAGTTTTCACTTTTATTTTTATATCAGTACTAAACTATTCTATTGTTTATACCTGTGCAGTTATTCATATCCAATTTTTGAAGAAGGGAAACTACTTAAAAAGGAATTCTGAAGGTTTGCTGTGAATAATCAGATTTTTTGTTCTGAGTTGTATGTTTGGTAGGAGGACTCTCAGCCCTGAGATTGTCCCACTGAGTTTAGAAGTTGAAAGGCTACTACGAACTAAACAAAAAACACAAAATTCTGCTACTATGGGTGAAGAACCTCGACTTTTGAGGGATTACTTCGCACCTGGTGCTTATAATTCTCCCTTTTGCATTCAATTCCCTACTGTTGAAGGAAATTATGAGATCAAATCATCGACCATCCAAATGCTTCCTTCCTTCCATGGGTTGAGTAAGGAAGATCCATACAAACATGTGGATGAATTCTTGGCTCTTTGCACCACATTTAACATAGTTGGACTTGGTCTAGAAGCAACCAAGCTTAGGCTCTTTCCTTTTTCATTAAAGGACAAAGCTAGAGCATGGTTATCTATGTTAGCACCAAATAGTATTACTTCTTGGAATGACTTGCAGTGTCAATTTTTAGCCAAATACTTTCCAATATCTAAAACAAGCCAATTGAGACAAAGTATCATTTCTTTCTCACAAAACTCAACTGAAACTTTCCATGAAGCATGGGAAAGATTTAAGGAACTTTTAAGGCAATGTCCTCATAATCAAATTCCCAGATGGCAGCTGGTTCAAAGCTTCTATCAAGGAATTGATCAAAAAGGCAAAAATATGGTGGATGCCTCCTGTGGAGGCACTTACTTGCAAAATATAGTTGAGGAGGTTTGGGACTTATTTGAAGTAATTGGTGAAAACTCAACTCAACAGGAATCTCTATCAAGAGATACTGAAAATCCTACTAGGTTGAACAATTAGCAAACCACCAAAGGAAAGATTTATGAGGTGAATGAGTTGGAAAGAAAGATGGACAATTTAACCACAAAGTTTGATAGATTGATGGACTCACTTAAAAATCCAATGGTTGCAAGAGTAGAGGAGGCATGTCTGATATGCCAGTCCCCTACTCATTCAATTGACCAATGTCCTGCTGCACCACAGTTCCCAGATTTAGTGGTGGAACAAGCTCATGCTGCTCAATCATTTGGACAAATGCAGTCAAATGAATATCCATGGAGAGGGCACCCCAATTTGAGGTGGAGCCAGGGCAATTATCAATCACAACAGTAGCAGCAACCAAAGAACCAAGTACCTTTCAAAACCGCTCAGCCCTATCAGCAGAATTTTTATACCAAGCCAAATCTTCAGTAGTCCACTCCACAACAACCTGTACAGCAATCTGCTCTAGTTCAAACCCCTTCCAGATCCCCTTCTTTTGAAGACCAAGTTCTAAATTCACTCCAGAATATAGGGTCTTTAACTCAGACTGTGAACTTTCATAGCCAGAGCATAAAGAAGATTGAAGAAGCATTAGGATAGCTTTCAAATACTTTGGCCAAAAGAGAGGAAGGAAAGTTACCCAGCCAACCTTTGAACAATCCCAAAGGATAGTTCATGGTTGGAGAAGCTCCTATTTCACATGAAGAAGTAAAAACTGTCACAACTTTGAGAAGTGGAAGAATTATAAATAACAAAGTGGGTACTGAAGAAGAAAAAAATGAGGAAAATGATAAAGATATGCAGCAAGAGCAGCATAATGATAGCAGTGGGGGTGCTAATGTACCTCAGAAAAATCAAACAAATGAAAAACAAAAAATTAAAAAAAATTCTGATAATGCTTCCAAAGCTGTAGATGAAGGACTAGTTCCTCATTTGTCATTTCCTCATGCAATGACATCTGTATCCCCTTTTGATAAAGGGAACACAAAAATAGATGAAATGATGGAGACTTTCAAGCAAGTCAAGATAAATCTACCTTTGCTTGAGGCAATCAAACAAATTCCAGCATATGCAAAATTTTTGAAAGATGTTTACACTCACAAAAGACAGTCTAGGATACAGTTATCCAAGAAGGTCTTTGCTGTGGAAAGAGTTAATCAGGTGTTGTCCATTGCCACACCTCCTAAACTTCAAGATCCTGGAATCCCCACAATCCCTTGCATTATTGGGGAACATACCATTGAAAAGGCTTTATTAGATCTGGGTGCTAGTGTCAACCTACTTCCATATTCTGTATATGAGAAACTAGGTTTGGGAGAATTAAAACCCACTCATATGGTGTTACAACTAGCAGACATATCTGAAAGGAAGCCAGTTGGGATGATTGAAGATGTATTGGTGGGAGTAGATAAATTTTTCTATCCTGCTGATTTTCTAGTTTTGGACATGGAACCTACCAAAAGCAAAACTTTCATACCTGTAATTTTGGGAAGACCATTCCTGGCTACAGCAAATGGTTGCATTCAATGTAGGTCTGGTATTATGGAAGTCTCTTTTGAAAACATGAAGGTAAAATTAAATGTTTATAATGCAGTCACACAGCCTCAATTCAGCTCTGAGGAATGTTTTCATGTTGATCTATTGGATGAATTGGTAGAAGGAACTTTACAATAGTTTTTGCAGTGTGAAGATTTCACCACAGATGCTAAAGATGCTTGGGGAAATTCCGATGAAGAAACAGTTTGTATCTCAAAGTCTGAGGAAGTAAATGTTGTGCAAGGAACTCGTAATCAATCAGCAGGTTTCTCTTCTTGGAAACCTGCTACTCTTCCCCTTCCACAAACAGCTAAGGCACCTTTGTTACCTTCTTTTCTTAGCCCACCTGATTTAGAACTGAATCAGCTACCAGAAAATTTGAAATATGTGTTTTTAGGAGATCATAAATCATTGCCTGCGATTATTTCTTCCTCCCTCACTAAGGAGCGGGAGGAAGAGCTGTTGATTGTTTTGAAAGAACATAGAAGGGCAATTGGCTAGACTATTGCTGATTTGGGAGGAATCAGTCCAGTTGTTTGCATGCACAAAATCCATTTGGAAGAAGATGCAAATCCTTCTAGGGAAACGCAAAGGAGGCTGAACCCTCATATGCAAGAAGTGGTCATGAAAGAGGTTGTTAACTTGTTGGATGCAGGGGTCATTGATCAATTTTAAATGAACCCTTGCAAGTGTACAAGATCTGTTCTACTAAGGCAAGAACAAGGGTGTCGAACCCACAGGGAAATCTGAAATTTTATTCAATTCTTCCTAGAGATGTAGAAAATATCCCCGAGGAAGTACCAAGGGGCAGATTTAATTTTTACCAAAAATTAACACTTTTCTAATTGCAAGAAAGAAACTAAATTAATCTAAAAATTATGTAATGAGAAATCTAAGAACAAATTTTAAAAACAAGATCAAGGAATTTGCTACCCCAGATTTATACCCTTTTCTATTTTTAAACCCACAATTTTATTAACATCAAACACACCATCATTCTAAGAGAAACATGACTAGTAATTAAGCGTGATCATTAACCCGGCATACCCAATCTAAAAACAATGACTCAGCCTAATCGCGGTATGAATCATGTGAAAAGCATAGCGTATCTCATGGTATTTTAGATCAAAATAATAAAAACATGATCACTACACTTTGAGGAAAACGATTTGATGATGAAATTATCAAACTATGGCATTAAACATAAAATATAGGTACTTATCTGGGGATCGCATCCTCCTTGATCTACAGCCTTTAGCCTCTCATCCTTGGTGCAAGATCTTCAATTGTATTCAAAACCATTCCCAAAGTAAAGAGCAAAGAAGGTGTAAAAGAAAAATATGTTCTCGGAAAATCTCAACACAATTTTATTACTCTAAGAAAACTCTCTTACAAAAGTCTCTAATTATTACACAAATTTGTCTCAAAACTAAAACTCTCTATTCCAAAAAGCTCTCCCATACAAAAAGCTCTCCCTTTACAAAGTCGTGGGCCTCTTATTTATAATAGCCGATTCAAACTAACCCTAATTGCCTCAATCGATTGAGGCTTAGATCTCAATCGATTGAACTTTGAATAATTGCCTCAATCGATTGAGGCTTAGATCTCAATCGATTGAACTTTGAATTTAACTTCCTTTAAGACACTTTTGCCTTTTTGTCTCAATCGATTGAATTTCATGTCTCAATCGATTCACTTTCTAGGGTTGAATTTTACTCCATTTGTCAATCGATTGACTCTTCAATGCAAAGTCTTCCCTTTCTTGATGGAAGTTGATTCTCTTCATGGCTTTCAATGCTTCTTTGGACCTTTTTATCCATAGCTCTTTTATAGCCTTTAATTTCCTTCTTTTATGCACTTGAACGATCTAACTGTCAGAAACACCTGTAAACATCAAAACTTCACAACAGCCATCAAATACTTTCATCGAACTGCTAAGTGTAGGATTTAAAGTGTGAAATATAGTCATATTTCAGCACCGATCACACCCCCAAACCTACACTTTGCTAGTCCTCGAGCAAAGAGAATGATAAATATAAAAATAAAACTAACATCCTAAAATTTAAATGCCACTTTCGTAGGGAACACGATTGCACTTAGCATGTGCAACAAGCCTTTAAACCCCTAGGTGATCCCTAGTGGAGGAGTTGTGTCTCCTGAAGGTTTTCAGTGAAGGTACCTACAAACTTCAAGGCTATCGGAATTTCAGAATTGATTAATCATGTCCTTTAGCAATTAGATGCCCCTGAAAATTCTTTTTAGAATACATCTAACCATGTTCATTCCATTTATGCCACATTCAGTTCAGACCATTGTCTTCTAATGTTCATATTTCATGCCTCAATGTCATGAGATCATCACTGCCCAAAGTTCTTATGTCAGAGAAAAAACTTAAACTGGAACTTTTAGATCACATGTCTAGACTCCAATCCTCACCATGGGTATACACTCAGAATGAAATCACTCCCGATGAATGAGTTTTTTTTTTTTTTTTTTTTTTTTTTTCATGTGTGAGATGGAACTGTAACACAATTAGAAGAAAATCTCACAAGTTTAAAGAAAGACGGTGTATCAAAGAATTATACGGGAAATCTCATTAAGAAAGATATCTGTATTTTAAGCATGCATATATCACGCACCATAGACAATTATGTACTTACTCTCCACAAGGCATTTCATCACTCATGATTGGATCAAAAAGGTCTTTTCTAAGGTTGTAATGGGGCTCGGGTTAAGGTTAAGAAAAGAAAGGAAGGATGGATTCAAAAATTTCTGAGAAATTGGAAAAGAAACAACTTCTGATTTTGTATTTCTATTCTTTTTCTTTTCTAGTCTCTCACCATTCTTCTCAATATATTTTTCATTGTTTTTACAATTTCCTTTTTCCTTTTTTTTTTTTTTTTTTTTTTTTTTCAGTACACACTACAACACATATAATCCCCACTTACTCACTTTTCACTCATTTTCATCCCTTGTTCCTAATTTCTCAGAAATAAGTAAGGGTCAGCTAAATTTTCGTGGTAAGGGTTAAAGGTTATTACTTATCAAAGAATGTATAAAGGTAAATTTTCCAATAAGCTCAAAGGTGTACTAGAAGGATAAATTTATGAGGTGAGACGGTTTAACGCAGACGAACCAATGATGGCCTTAGATCATTTCCTTTCATGATGGTAAAATACGCCTATTTGCCTTAAGTTAGTATACAATGATTTCTAGTGTAATGTTATAACACACATAAAATCACAAATCAAAGTAACCGGAATGAGATTTAACAATTGGAACAAGAATTTCAAGGATACTCCGAATTTATTTCAGCACTCATCAAGAACGAGGACAAGTGTTTCAAAGACTTTCAAGGTTTTAGTCTTTCTTTGTGATCTTTAGGATTCCATGTTAGACACTTAATCCTCCGATTTTGAGATTGAAAGCGATTGATGAAAACAATTATTTTTAAGCATGATTCATGATCATTAATGTTCAATATCTACACCTTATGGGCACTCATAAAATAACCATGGTATGATAGCATTGGTTAAAGGAATTCAGGAAGAATGCTCACGAATATGAAAAATCAATTAAATTACAGCATTTTCCAACCATCAGTCAATCGATTGAGACCAAGTTCTCAATCGATTGACAGATTGGACTCAATCGATTGACTGAGCCACAAATTCTTATACCCTTTTATGTTTATCAGTTGATCGATTGAGACAGTAGTCTCAATCGATTGACTGATAAACATTCAAAAATCCGAGAACTGCTAAAACGTTTTTTTTTTTTTTAGAAAACAACCAATTACCGGGAAGCATGAGGGAGATCAATCGATTGAGAGAGAGATCTCAATCGATTGATCACTTGGTCTCAATCGATTGACTGATGGTTGACAAATTTCAAAAACTTGATCAATTTTAAATGAACCCTTGCAAGTGTACAAGATCTGTTCTAGTAAGGCAAGAACAAGGGTGTCGAACCCACAGGGAAATCTGAAATTTTATTCAATTCTTCCTAAAGATGTAGAAAATATCCCCGAGGAAGTACCAAGGGGCAGATTTAATTTTTACCAAAAATTAACACTTTTCTAATTGCAAGAAAGAAACTAAATTAATCTAAAAATTATGTAATGAGAAATCTAAGAACAAATTTTAAAAACAAGATCAAGGAATTTGCTACCCCAGATTTATACCCTTTTCTATTTTTAAACCCACAATTTTATTAACATCAAACACACCATCATTCTAAGAGAAACATGACTAGTAATTAAGCGTGATCATTAACCCGGCATACCCTATCTAAAACCAATGACTCAGCCTAATCGCGGTATGAATCATGTGAAAAGCATAGCGTATCTCATGGTATTTTAGATCAAAACAATAAAAACATGATCACTACACTTTGAGGAAAACGATTTAATGATGAAATTATCAAACTATGGCATTAAACATAAAATATAGGTGCTTATCTGGGGATCGCATCCTCCTTGATCTACAGCCTTTAGCCTCTCATCCTTGGTGCAAGATCTTCAATTGTATTCAAAACCATTCCCAAAGTAAAGAGCACAGAAGGTGTAAAAGAAAAATATGTTCTCGGAAAATCTCAACACAATTTTATTACTCTAAGAAAACTCTCTCACAAAAGTCTTTAATTATTACACAAATTTGTCTCAAAACTAAAACTCTCTATTCCAAAAAGCTCTCCCATACAAAAAGCTCTCCCTTTACAAAGCCGTGGGCCTCTTATTTATAATAGCCGATTCAAACTAACCCTAATTGCCTCAATCGATTGAGGCTGAGATCTCAATCGATTGAACTTTGAATAATTGCCTCAATCGATTGAGGCTTAGATCTCAATCGATTGAACTTTGAATTTAACTTCCTTTAAGACACTTTTGCCTTTTTGTCTCAATCGATTGACTTTCTAGGGTTGAATTTTACTCCATCTGTCAATCGATTGACAATAATGCCTCAATCGATTGACTCTTCAATGCAAAGTCTTCCCTTTCTTGATGGAAGTTGATTCTCTTCATGGCTTTCAATGCTTCTTTGGACCTTTTTATCCATAGCTCTTTTATAGCCTTTAATTTCCTTCTTTTATGCACTTGACGATCTAAGCTGAAACACTGTAAACATCAAAACTTCACAGCCACCAAATACTTTCATCGAACTGCTAAGTGTAGGATTTAAAGTGTGAAATATAGTCATATTTCAGCACCGATCACACCCCCAAACCTACACTTTGCTAGTCCTCGAGCAAAGAGAATGATAAATATAAAAATAAAACTAACATCCTAAAATTTAAATGCCACTTTCGTAGGGAACACGATTGCACTTAGCATGTGCAACAAGCCTTTAAACCCCTAGGTGATCCCTAGTGGAGGAGTTGTGTCTCCTGAAGGTTTTCAGTGAAGGTACCTACAAACTTCAAGGGTATCGAATTTCGTAATTGATTAATCATGTCCTTTAGCAATTAGATGCCCCTGAAAAATCTTTTTAGAATACATCTAACCATGTTCATTCCATTTATGCCACATTCAGTTCAGACCATTGTCTTCTAATGTTCATATTTCATGCCTCAATGTCATGAGATCATCACTGCCCAAAGTTCTTATGTCAGAAAAAACTTAAACTGGAACTTTTAGATCACATGTCTAGACTCCAATCCTCACCATGGGTATACACGCAGACCGAAATCACTCCTAATGAATGAGTTTTTTTTTTTTTTTTTCATGTGTGAGATGGAACTGTAACACAATTAGAAGAAAATCTCACAAGTTTAAAGAAAGACGGTGTATCAAAGAATTATACGGGAAATCTCATTAAGAAAGATATCTGTATTTTAAGCATGCATATATCACGCACCATAGACAATTATGTACTTACTCTCCACAAGGCATTTCATCACTCATGATTGGATCAAAAGGTCTTTTCTAAGGTTGTAATGGGGCTCGGGTTAAGGTTAAGAAAAGAAAGGAAGGATGGATTCAAAATTTACGAGAAATTGGAAGCAGAAACAACTTCCGATTTTGTATTTCTATTCTTTTCTTTTCTAGTCTCTCACCATTCTTCTCAATATATTTTTCATTGTTTTTACAATTTCCTTTTCCTTTTTTTTTTTTTTTTTTACACACTACACATATAATCCCCACTTACTCACTTTTCACTCATTTTCATCCCTTGTTCCTAATTTCTCAGAAATAAGTAAGGGCCAGCTGAATTTTCAGAAGCGGTAAGGGGTTAAAGGTTATTGCAGCTTATCAAAGAATGTATAAAGGTAAATTTTCCAATAAGCTCAAAGGTGTACTAGAAGGATAAATTTATGAGGTGAGACAGTTTAAGCACAGACGAACCAATGATGGCCTTAGATCATTTCCTTTCATGATGGTAAAATACGCCAATTTGCCTTAAGTTAGTATACAATGATTTCTAGTGTAATGTTATAACACACATAAAATCACAAATCAAAGTAACCGGAATGAGATTTAACAATTGGAACAAGAATTTCGAGGATACTCCGAATTTATTTTAGCACTCATCAAGAACGAGGACAAGTGTTTCAAAGACTTTCAAGGTTTTAGTCTTTCTTTGTGATCTTTAGGATTCCATGTTAGACACTTAATCCTCCGATTTTGAGATTGAAAGCGATTGATGAAAACAATTATTTTTAAGCATGATTCATGATCATTAATGTTCAATATCTACACCTTATGGGCACTCATAAAATAACCATGGTATGATAGCATTGGTTAAAGGAATTCAGGAAGAATGCTCACGAATATGAAAAATCAATTAAATTACAGCATTTTCCAACCATCAGTCAATCGATTGAGACCAAGTTCTCAATCGATTGACAGATTGGACTCAATCGATTGACTGAGCCACAAATTCTTATACCCTTTTATGTTTATCAGTTGATCGATTGAGACAGTAGTCTCAAACGATCGACTGATAAACATTCAAAAATCCGAGAACTGCTAAAACATTTTTTTTTTTTTTAGAAAACAACCAATTACCCCCCCAAACCTGAACTGGCCAATGTTCTCATTGGTGATGATGCGGAGAAAGGGAAGAAGGCCTCCCCCAAACCTGTTCTATGCAATCAAAGGACCAAACAACCGAGCAAGTGAAAGAGAGAAAACACAAATACGAAACTAAATTTTTATTAAAAAGAAAATTATTACAAAGTAAAGCAAAATCGAACGTGATGCAACACGAAACAAACGCACCCAAAACGAAAACAAACTGAACCAAAACAATGAAAACATAAAAACAACCCTACCCTAAAGACATGTAAAATGAGATCCTAAAAACTGAAAACAAATCCTCTAGTCCTCCATGGTAGAAATTCCTCCCCGCGGCTTCGGAAATGCGTAGCGCCACATTTCTGCAGAAATTCCAACCGCGCCGACGGGTGGGATTGGTGCCCGAGGTGGTGATAAGGGTGGGGTAGGGGCGGTGAGTACGGGTGATGAAATAGACGCTTCATCAAGGTGGAGGATGGCATGGGTGGACCAATCGAATGGTGGTGGTGGAGCGGTGTATCGGGCACGTTTGCGAGCGGGCTCCCTTAACTTGTGGACTGCGGCTCGAGTACAAGGACGGATGGAAGACATGGCGCGAAGGTGGGGATGGATACTGAAAATTGGGACTAAGAGGAGGACCCAGCAAGTGCCCTAAATAGCTAAAAAGTTCCTAAAAGAGGGACACTCTAAAGAAAGAAATTTCGGAAGTCGGTGCATGAAAAAAATTTTTTTTTTTTTTTTTTTAGAAAGAAGTAATAGTCAATCGATTGACATGTTGGTGTCAATCGATTGACAAGAGAGGTCAAAGATATTAAATCCGATCTCCAAATCAAATATTTGGAGAAACTTCCCTATTCCAGCAGGGATTGACTGGCTGACCAAGCAAGTTTCAATCGATTGGCACCTAAATGTCAATCGGTTGATATACCATACTAAAAATAGAGGTCAACACGGGAATCCAAATTGAGGTGCATCAGTCAATCGATTAAGACAGAATTCTCAATTGATTGACTGAGGAAAATATAGGGAAGCATGAGGGAGATGAATCGATTGAGAGAGATCTCAATCGATTGACCGAGAAACTAGAAATCAACCACAAATAGGCCCAAAACAAAGAAAATATTATCATTGAAGCTTGCATACACCGATCCGATACATCAACAAAAACAAAATAATCACAAAACAGAAAAACTTCAAAACAAAACAAAACAAGACAATCATCAGACATCATCATCATCATCCTCATATTCTGGTTCCCGCTCCTCGGTCATTGCGCTCTCGCCTGCCGATGAAATGGTTGGCACGACCCGAGAATGACTCGCGAGCCATCCGCATAAGGAGAGCGGTTTGAAATCGGGACCGCCTATCCACACCACCGAGCCGTGCATTCAGCCCGTCCATCCGCACCTCGAGGCGAGCAAATACGCCTCAGCATCAAAATCGGGGACCTCTTCAGGACGAGGTCGCCTAACACCGCCACGTTGGCACTGTGCGGGGTTTGGACGGGGAGGAGGAGGAGCTTCCTCAACCGGGGCCGATTGCACGCGGATGATCGCCTTGATACTCTTTACCCAAACATTCACACCATATTGATAAAATTGCATGTCACCCATCACCTCATCGTCATAGATGGGGCAGCCAAGGTGATCCAGAAGGTGCATCACATAGTGTGGGAAGTGTAGGAGAATCGCAGACCGCTTGGTACGGCACGCGATATCACTATGGCAGCAGTACATCTCCGCGAGCATCAACCCAGGCGCATCAAACCAAGTATTGGTGTGTGCTGCGTAGAGCGCCTTCACCCGACCCAAAGTCCTCTCGGCCTTTGTGCCATGTGGCAGAAGGTTATTGGCCATAACGATATCCCAAAAGAGGATATCCATGGGCAACACAGCGCGCTTTGTGGCCTGACCGGTCCCATGACGACCACCACACATATCGTTGATCATATCATCTTGCCTACGCTCGATAGCCGGAGGAAGGTGGTGGTTCACGGGACGAGCCTCGTAGAAATTAAAAGCACAAGCGAGATCAGCGGCATGGAGGTTATATTGCCAGTTATCGATCTCGATGGTGATGAACGGCAATCCGGTTGGGGAGAGGGTCTCGGGCACCCACACCATCTTTTGATAGAATAGCCGAATGATGCGCGGGGCTACATCGATGGGTGGTGGGGTCAGCAGCATTTCCAAGCGGAGGGCCTCGATGAATTCGAGCGACCGTGCGCATTCCGCGATGTTCCGGTACTTCACCAAATCGAAAAAATTTTCGTTTGGAATTGGCGATCGATATAATGCTCATTAGGGATGCGCGGGGGATCATTGGTTGGGCGCGGTGGTCGGATAAGGGCAGCCATTTGATCAAAACAAGGATGAGCAAGAGATCTCGGCGTGACAAGTTGGCTGGATTTCGAATGAGGACTCCACGGGTGGGGAGTACCATATATATAGTGTGAATCTCAATCGATTGAGGATTAATTCTCAATCGATTGAGGATGCATGGACTTCCCACGTCGCGAGGTGGGAGCGGCAACGTGGCACTGCCTGGGAGAAAGGGGCTCTTGCCATTACTCCACTATTGAAGGTCAATCGATTGACACTAAGGTGTCAATCGATTGAGGATTTATAGCGCCGGTTGGTGTCCTTGGAAACGGAAGGGCATTTAAAGGGCCAAGGAAAACCATCCCAAGAAGGCAGCTGCCATGACAAGAGTTGTCGGGTGGCTGTCCAAATTCCAACACAAATGCACAAACTCTTACGATGTCAATCGATTGAGGCCAAATGTTCAATCGATTGAGACAAAAGACTAAAAAATGATGATGAAGCTCAATCGATTGACACAGACCCGTCAATCGATTGAGGATTCACAGTCAATCGATTGACAAAGACCCGTCAATCGATTGAGGAATCACAGTCAATCGATTGACTGTGGACTCTTTTTTTTTTTTTAGAAAAATAAGACTAAACTGAAAAGAACAACAAACATGGAAAGACACACATAAAAAAAAATAAATAAAACAACTGGGGTGCCTCCCAGGAAGCGCTGAGTTTACATGTCGACAGCTCGACCTTTCAGTGATCAGTCCTCAGGATCACGGAGGTGCATCGCCTCAATCATTAACTGGGTGATCGGCTCAAACATTGGTTTGAGTCTTTGCCCATTAACTTTACAAATGCGAATGTCAACAAGGCTCTGAATTTCAATGGCACCATGCGCACTAATGGATACTACCTGAAATGGGCCTTCCCATGGAGATTTTAATTTTCCCGGGTGGAGCTTCAGTCGGGAATTGAATAACCAAACTTTTTGGCCAACGTGAAATTCTTTTCGAGAAATGGACGCATCATGCAGCTTTTTGTACCTTTCCTTGTACTTCTTCGAATTCTCATACGCTTCGTAGCGTAATTCCTCCAATTCATTCAATTGCAATCGGCGATGCGACCCGGCTGCGTGCATGTCTGAATTAAATCTTTTTATCGCCCAGAATGCTTTATGCTCCAATTCGACAGGAAGATGGCAAGCTTTCCCGTAAACAATTCGAAATGGAGACATTCCAATCGGAGTCTTGAATGCGGTCCGATATGCCCACAGAGCCTCTAAGAGCCGGTTTGACCAATCTTTTCTATCCGGTCGGACCGTTTTTTCTAGAATTCGCTTAATTTCCCGATTAGACACTTCCACCTGACCGCTAGTCTGTGGATGGTACGGCGTAGCAACTTTGTGAGTGACGCCGTACTTCTTCATTAAGGTGGCAAAATGGCTATTACAAAAATGCGAACCGCCATCGCTGATGATTGCTCTTGGAATCCCGAATCGGTTAAACACATTTTCTCTGAGGAATTTGACCACAACCTTGTGATCATTCGATCGGGTTGCCTGACTTCTATCCATTTGAGACATAATCAACGACCACTAGAATATATGAAACCCAAAGGATGGGGGAAAAGGACCCATAAAGTCAATCCCCCAAACATCAAAAATTTCAACAATCAGAATTGGATTAAGGGGCATCATATTCCGTTTTGAAATATTGCCAAGCTGTTGACATCGTCGGCATTCCTTGCAAAATTGAGCAGCGTCACGAAAGATGGAGGGCCAGTAGAATCCGCTTTGAAGGATTTTTTGGGCGGTCTTCTGTCCTCCGAAATGGCCGCCACAGGCCCCAGCATGACACAAGTGTAGGACGCTCATTTGCTCCTCTTGGTACATCTCGATGATCCGATCTCGAGGCGAAATTTGAGCAGACATGGTTCATCCCAAAATAGTATTTTATTTGGGAGAAAAGAGATTCTTATCATTCTTACCCCACTCGGTGGGGATTACGCCAAGATAACGGATAATTCACAATGTTCGCAAACCATGGAACCTTTGCATAAGCTACATCAATTGCTAGCAAATGTTCATCCGGAAACGTGTCACGGATGGTCTCAGGTATTGCAGATTCTTCAGGTAGAATTCTCGACAAATGATCAGCCACCATGTTCTCAACCCCCTTCTTATCCTTAATCTCGAAATTGAACTCTTGGAGCAGAAGGATCCAACGGATTAATCTCGGTTTAGTATCCTTCTTTGCTAGAAGATATTTGAGCTTAATGGAAGACCACTATTTTCGATCCAAGCAAATAGGAACGAAACTTGTCCGAGCATACACCACTAATAATTCTTTCTCGGTGGTGGTGTAATTGAGTTGGGCATCAATTAATGACTTGCTAGCATAATAAATTACGTGAGGTAATTTATTCACCTCTCCCTAGACGGCTCAATTGCGTGTCGGATGCATCACACATGAGTTCGAATGGGAGAGAATAATCCGGTGGCTGGATGATTGGTGCATTGGATAAGAGCTCTCGCAATTTCAAAAATGCTTGCATGCAGTCCTCAGTAAATTCAAAAGGAACGTCTTTGCCAAGCAAGGTGCACAATGGTTTAGCCACCTTGCTGAAATCCTTAATGAACCTTCTATAAAATCCTGCATGACCCAAAAATGATTGAATTTGTCAAACACTGTTGGGTGGTGGCAAGTTAGCAATTAGATCAACTTTTGCTCTATCCACCTCGATTCCTTTCTGTGAAACAATGTGCCCCAGAACAATCCCTTGTTTAACCATAAAATGGCTCTTCTCCCAGCTAAGAACAAGTTTGGAGTCAACACAACGTTGCAGCACTTGTGAAAGATGATTCAAACAAGAATCAAAGGTTCTCCCAAAAACCGAGAAGTCGTCCATGAATACTTCAATGAATTTGTCGATCATATCTGAAAATATGGTCAACATACACCGTTGAAATGTGGCCGGGGCATTACATAGGCCGAATGGCATCCTGCGGTATGCAAACGTACCATAAGGGCATGTGAACGTTGTCTTTTCTTGATCAGCTGGGTAGACAGGCACCTAATTGTATCCCGAATACCCATCAAGAAAACAGTAAAACTCTTGCCCAGCTAACTTCTCAAGGATTTGATTAATGAACAGAAGGGGAAAATGATCCTTTCTGGTGGCGGTGTTTAATTTCCGAAAGTCAATGCAGACACGCCATCCAGTAGTTTCTCGAGTGGGGACCAATTCTCCTTCAGCAGTTTCCTTTACAGTGATTCCGAACTTTTTCGGAACAATTTGGACTGGACTAACCCATTCACTATCAGAAATTGGATAGATGATTCCAGCATCAAGGAGTTTAATGATTTCTTTTAGAACGACTTCTTGCATGTTTGGATTAAGTCGCCTCTGTGGTTCCCTTGAAGGTTTACTCTCATCTTCCAAATGTATTTTATGCATACATACCGATGGGTCAATCCCTTTGAGATCAGTGAGAGTCCAACCGATAGCTTCCTTGTACTCTTTCAGCACCTTCAACAACTCTTTTTCTTGTTCTGCCGACAACATGGATGAGATTATTACTGGAAGTGTTTCATGAGGTCCCAGAAAAGCATATTTAAGGGACTCTGGCAATTGTTTCAATTCCACAATTGGTGGCTGCTCAAGTGATGGAGGCAGCACGTCCTTCACCTCAACAGGTAATGATTCTATCTCAGGCATACTCGCATCTAAGTGGTCATCCTGGCATGATGAGCTAGACTCTATCTCGTCAGACTGCTTCTCTTCCGATCCTTTCTCTTCATAGATGGCCAACAAAGCATTTTCAAATTCCTCTTTGGTAAGCATTGAAGGTAATGCCTCATCCACCACTTCATCTATCTGATCGATGTAAAAACATTCGACCTCATCCTCGTTTGGGAAATGGTTCATCGCATGGAAGATATTAAATCGAACCTTCATGTTTCCAAAAGAAATGTCCATGACTCCCGTTCGACAATTAATGCACGCGTTGGCCGTAGCGAGAAACGGACGTCCAAGGATGATGGGGACTTGATTAAGTGACTTAACAGGTGTGTCCATGTCCAAAACAACAAAATCTACTGGAAAGACAAACTTATCTATTCCAACCAAGACATCCTCAATAACACCCCTCGGTCGTCTTTCTGATCTATCTGCCACATGTGACCGTTGTGGGTCTCAATTCACCCAGTCCGAGTTTCTCGTACAATGAATATGGGATTAAATTAACACTGGCTCCCAAATCCAATAACGCTTTCCCAACTGGTTGCCCACCAATGACACATGGAATAGTCGGAACTCCAGGGTCTTTTAATTTTTGTGGGGTTTCCAATTGCAATATAGAACTGACTTGATTAGTCAAGAACACTTTCCTCGAAACATGATTACGTGCCTTTCTCTTCCGAGTGCATAAATCTTTGAAAAACTTTGCATACTCAGGCACTTGCTTGATCGTTTCAAGCAATGGAAGGTTTATCTTTACTTGCTTAAATGTTTCGAAATATCTTCCATTTTTGTTGGTCCCTTTCCCATTCTTGATGGAGGAGTTAGGCATTGAGGAAATGGTGCCTTTGGGACAAAAGGTGCGGGTTCCCCTTCTGAATCTTCGTCTTGTCCTTGTTGGATAGTTGAGGGAGACTCATCCTCTATCACCTTTTCTTTTCCTTCTCTCTTCTTTCTCTTCCTCTTTCTCTTTTCTCTCTTTCTCTTTCTCTTTTCTTTTCTCTTTCTCGCTCTTCGTGACTCTTTCTCTTTCTCGCTTCCTGCTCTTTATGCGCTTCACTTTCTTCGTCTGCCACACTTCCACTTGATTATGAACTTCCGTCCACTTAGCAACACGACTATTTAATGGTCCTTCATCAGATGATGCTTGGCCTCGAGGATTGTTGATGGGTTGGCTGGGAAGCTTACCCTCCTCTCGTCGACTCAGTTGATTTGCCAATTGACTGACTTGGTCGATTATCATCTGTTGAAAAGATTGCATACTGCGCATCACCTTTTCTTCCAGATCAGAATCCTTTGAAGTGCTTGTATGAGATTGATTAGGATTCTGATTGAAATTCTGATTTTTCCGGAAATCAGAATTTGGATGAGAATATGAAGCATTCTGCTGAAAGTTAGAATTCTGGTGAAAATTAGAATTCTGCTGAAAATTCTGTTGTGGACGGAAATTTTGCTGAAAATTTTGTGGAAACGCTTGTTGTCCACTCATAGGATTGGCTCGGTATTGCTGGTTGACCTGACCAGTTTGGTTTGATCCACCCCATCCTAAGTTGGGGTGATTTTTCCACTCTGGGTTGTAGGTATTTGAGTACACGTTTCTACCTTGCCGCTGATAAGATTGAGTGACATTTATCTGCTCTGGAAGAGTAGATTCATCAGGAAGGAATGTCAAGGTAGTTGGGCACTCATTAGCCATATGACACAGGTGTTCACAAATTGAGCATACAATGGGGTGACAGAACTTTAGCTTGCTTGGTTGCGACTAACAACATGTCCATCTGTTTGGACAGCATATCAACCTTGGTTGATAGATCAGAGTTATTATTGTTGACCTCATACAATCCGTCTTTGGTCAACACATGAGATTTAGGTGCTAAGTCCAAAGTGGTTCGCCCCAGTGTCTCACTTTGTATCGAGGTTTGATACAATTTCTCAAACAATGCCCACAACTCATCGGCCTCTTTCGTGGCACAAGATCCAACGCAAGATGCATCAACCATGCGTCTTTCTTCAGGAATCAGTCCATTGTAGAAACTTTGGACTTGTTGCCACCTTGGAACTTGATGGTTAGGGCAACTTCTGATCAACTCCTTAAAACGTTCCCAACATTCATGGAATGTCTCTGTAGGTTGTTGGGAAAAGAAAAGGATCTTTTGACGCATCGCTATGGCTTTAGTCATGGGAAAATATTTTTTTAGGAACTGACGATGTAGCTCGGCCCAAATCTGAATAGATTGCGGTTCTAAAGAATAGAACCACGTTTTTGCCTTGTCTCTTAAAGAGAACGGAAAGAGTCGGAGCTTCGCTATCTCATCAGTAACATTGTGGACTCTGAACATTTTGCATACCCCAGTGAACTCGTTCAGATGAACGTGCGGATTTTCGTTTGCCAAACCATGGAATATTGGTAGCATTTGAATCATCGCTGATTTGAATTCATAATGATTCCCTGGAATGGGAGCATGCATGATACACTCCTGATCCTCGTAAAAACCAGGATCATTATAGTATTCAAGTGTTCTAGGTCCCCCATAGTAATTATTGTTCCCATTATTTCCATTATTCACATTGTTGCCATTCTGATTGTTGTTTTCATTCATTTCTTGCTCTTGATCAGCCATGGTATCAGTAGGATGATACTGATTCCGTTGGATTCTACGATTGTCTCGCAAAGATCGTTCGATCTCCGGATTAAACGGTAGCAAATGTGGGTGATGAGAACGAGTAAAGCTCATACACCACACCCACAATCAAAGGTTTGAAGAACCCAAAATAAGTCCTCAAACAGACTCAATCGATTGAGACAGTGGTCTCAATAGATGGACAGAAGCACATAAAATTTCACACAAATGACTTGTCAGTCAATCGATTGAGGGGATACTCTCAATCGATTGAGGTTCCAAGAGTCAGAAAGCACACAGAATATCAGAAAAAGACTTTGTCAGTCAATCGATTGAGAGGCTTCTCCCAATCGATTGAGGTTCAAAGATTAAAAACACACAAGAATTCTGTCAATTGATTGACATAGGAATGTCAATCGATTGAGAAAAGAGTAGAGAGCACACAGAAAGTGGCTCAGTATCAATCGATTGAGAAAGGAGCTTCAATCGATTGAATGCTGCTATGAACAGAGAGCAAAGTAAGAAGAAAAAGGAAAGAAAACCACTCAGGAAATTTTTATTTTTATTTTATTTTATTTTATTTTATTTTATTATTATTATTATTATTATTTTTTTTTTTTTTTTTTTTAAATTAAAATTCAAAAAAATAAAAATAAAATCTAAATTCGAAAATTAGAAATTAGAAATTAAAAACCTAGAAAATATTTCTTAAAAGAAAACTTCTAAACTAAGAATATAAATTTCCTAAAAATATAAACTTCCTAAAAAAAAATGAATAACCAATTTTTAGAAAATCCTAAAATTTCTAAAAGTGGAAAATAATAAAAAAAAAAAAACTTCTAAACTAAGAATATAAATTTCGTAAAAATATAAACTTCCTAAAAAAAAATGAATAACCAATTTTTAGAAAATCCTAAAATTTCTAAAAGTGGAAAATAATAAAAAAAAGAAAAACTTCTAAACTAAGAATATAAATTTCCTAAAAATATAAACTTCCTAAAAAAAATGAATAACCAATTTTTAGAAAATCCTAAAATTTCTAAAAGTGGAAAATAATAAAAAAAAGAAAAACTTCTAAACTAAGAACTTCTAAAAACCTAAACTTCCTAAAGAATATCACAAAATCTAATCTAAGAAAGAAAATTAGGGAAAGAAATATTTTATTTTATTTTATTTTTTTTTTTTTTTTTTTTAAATTATATATTTTTTTTCAAATTTGTCAATCGATTGACAGAGTTGAGTCAATCGATTGAGGCACAATTATTGTCAAAAAACACACAACCTCAATCGATTGAGAAACAAGTCTCAATCGATTGACTGTTATAAAAAAAAAATCTCGAGTCGGAATTTACTCGAAATTTCATTTCACAACAGCAAAAACTTGATCAATTTTAAATGAACCCTTGCAGTGTACAAGATCTGTTCTAGTAAGGCAAGAACAAGGGTGTCGAACCCACAGGGAAATCTGAAATTTTATTCAATTCTTCCTAGAGATGTAGAAAATATCCCCGAGGAAGTACCAAGCGATTTAATTTTACCAAAAATTAACACTTTTCTAATTGCAAGAAAGAAACTAAATTAATCTAAAAATTATGTAATGAGAAATCTAAGAACAAATTTTAAAAACAAGATCAAGGAATTTGCTACCCCAGATTTATACCCTTTTCTATTTTTAAACCTACAATTTTATTAACATCAAACACACCATCATTCTAAGAGAAACATGACTAGTAATTAAGCGTGATCATTAACCCGGCATACCCTATCTAAAAACAATGACTCAGCCTAATCGCGGTATAAATCATGTGAAAAGCATAGCGTATCTCATGGTATTTTAGATCAAAACAATAAAAACATGATCACTACACTTTGAGAAAAACGATTTGATGATGAAATTATCAAACTATGGCATTAAACATAAAATATAGGTACTTATCTGGGGATCGCATCCTCCTTGATCTACAGCCTTTAGCCTCTCATCCTTGGTGCAAGATCTTCAATTGTATTCAAAACCATTCCCAAAGTAAAGAGCAAAGAAGGTGTAAAAGAAAAATATGTTCTTGGAAAATCTCAACACAATTTTATTACTCTAAGAAAACTCTCTTACAAAAGTCTCTAATTATTACACAATTTTGTCTCAAAACTAAAACTCTCTATTCCAAAAAGCTCTCCCATACAAAAAGCTCTCCCTTTACAAAGCCGTGGGCCTCTTATTTATAATAGCCGATTCAAACTAACCCTAATTGCCTCAATGATTGAGGCTTAGATCTCAATCGATTGAACTTTGAATAATTGCCTCAATCGATTGAGGCTTAGATCTCAATCGATTGAACTTTGAATTTAACTTCCTTTAAGACACTTTTGCCTTTTTGTCTCAATCGATTGAATTTCATGTCTCAATCGATTGACTTTCTAGGGTTGAATTTTACTCCATCTGTCAATCGATTGACAATAATGCCTCAATCGATTGACTCTTCAATGCAAAGTCTTCCCTTTCTTGATGGAAGTTGATTCTCTTCATGGCTTTCAATGCTTCTTTGGACCTTTTTATCCATAGCTCTTTTATAGCCTTTAATTTCCTTCTTTTATGCACTTGAACGATCTAACTGTCAGAAACACCTGTAAACATCAAAACTTCACAACAGCCATCAAATACTTTCATCGAACTGCTAAGTGTAGGATTTAAAGTGTGAAATATAGTCATATTTCAGCACCGATCAGTCATTTACCCCATTTCAGATTCAACTTGGGTGGCACCTACACAGGTGGTACCTAAGAAATCTAGGATCACTGTTGTAACCTTAGATTCTGGTGAGCTTATGTCAACCAGACAAACAACTGGGTGGAGGGTCTGTATTGATTATAAAAAATTAAATTCAATGACCAGAAAAGACTATTTCCCTCTCCCATTCATTAATCAGATTTTAGATAAGCTAGCAGGAAAAGCTTATTACTGTTTTCCTGATGGTTACTCTGGTTACAACCAGATTCCTGTGTACCCACAAGATCAGGAAAAGACCACATTCACTTGCCCTTTTGGCACTTTTGCCTATAGGAGAATGCCTTTTGGTCTTTGTAATGCCCTATACCTTTCAAAGATGCATGTATTCCATTTTCTACGATATGATTGACCAATTTATGGAGATTTTTATGGATGATTTTTCAATCTCTGAGCAGTTTTTCCAGTGTTTACATCATCTCAAATTGGTATTAGATATATGAAGAAACCATTCTAGTTTGAAATTTGGGAAAGAGCCATTTCATGGTCACCCAAGGCATTGTCCTTGGCCATGTTATTTCCACAAGGGCATTGAGGTGGAATGAGCAAAAATTGATTTAATTCGCATTTACCACCTCCCAAAGCTGTTAAACAAATTAGAAGTTTTACGGGACATCTTTGGATTTCTGAAGGTTCATTAAGGACTTGATAAAATAACCAAGCCTCTTGTCATTTGTTGTGCCAAGATGTCCCTTTTGTTTTCAATAATGAATGCATGAAGGCATTTGAATTCTTAAAAACTGTGATTTCAACTCCAATATTGCGTCTATTATTCACTACCTTTTGAACTGATGTGATGCTTTAGATTATGCTTTGGGAGCTGTCCTTGGACAGGAAAGGAAAACTGCCTCATGTCATAGCTTATGCCAAGAGATCAATGATTAATGCATGCTCAATTACACAACAACGAGAAGGAGTCGGCAATTGTTTTTACTTTAGAGAAATTCAGTCATATGTCTTGGGTTCACAAATAGTGGTGGTCATGACCACTTGTGCCTTGAAATACCTTACATCTAAGAAGGACACCAAACCAAGATTAATCGGTGGATTCTCCTATTACAGAATTTGATTCTGAGATCAAAGATAAAAAGGGGGTGGAGAATGTGGTGGCTGATCACCTGTCTAGAATTTTAACTGCTGAGATCGATAGGCTGCCTATCAATGAATCTTTCCCTGATGAGCAACTTTTTGCTATTAGTGTACACACTCCTTGGTTTGCAAACATAGTCAACTTTTGAGCTCGGAAGAATTCCTCAACATTGGAATAAAATGGATAAAGATCTTTTCTTCTCAAGGGTTAAACATTTCATCTGGGAAGATCCTTATCTGTTTAAGAGTTGTGCAGACCAAATAATAAGAAGATGTGTCCCTGACCAAGAATTTCATAGAATATTTTCTATGTGTCATGAACAGGCCTGTGGTGGTCATTTTAGTGGAAACAAAACTGCTGCAAAGGTTTTGCAGTGTGGATTTTATTGGCCTACACTTTTCAAAGATGCTCAAAGACTGTAAGTCTTGCCGTAACTGCTTAAATTGGGCAGCATTTCCAAGGAAACTCAATGCCTTCTGACCCTATTTTGGTAGTTGAGTTGTTTGATGTTTGGGGGATAGACTTCATGGGTCCCTTTCCTCCTTCCAATGGGTATAATTTCATTTTAGTAGCTGTGGATTATGTATCCAAATGGATTAAAGCCACAGCCACTAAAACCAATGACCACAAAGTGGTTCCTAAATTTCTAAAGGATCACATTTTTTCCAGGTTTGGTTTTCCCGAGCTATTATCGTGATGGGGAAGCCATTTTGTAATAAACATTTTGAAACTTTATTGAAAAATACTGTGACTCATAGAGTAGCCACTCCATATCATCCACAAACGTTGGACAAGTGGTGATTTCAATAGAGAAATCAAACATATCTTTGAAAAGACTGTGAAGAAGGACAGAAAGGATTGGTCCTTTAAGCTGAATGATGCATTGTGGGCATATAGGACAGCCTATAAAACCCCAATTGGCATGTCCCCATTCAGGTTGGTCTATGGCAAAGCATACCATTTACCAGTGGAGTTAGAATATAAAGCCTTTTGGGCCATTAAAACATTGCACATGGATCTAACTACTGCTAGTAATCACAGGAAACTGCAACTTGCTGAGTTGGAGGAGCTGAGAATGGATGCATACAAAAATTCAAGAGTTTACAAAGAGAAAGTCAAAGCCTTCCATGATAAAAATTTGTTGAGAAAAGAGTTCACAACTGGCTCTAAGGTATGGTTATTTAACTCAAAACTTAAGTTTTTTCCTCGAAAGCTGAGATCCAAATGGGAAGGGCCATATACTGTCATTCAGGCAGCTCCTTCTGGAGCTGTTGACATCCTAGATACAAGTAATGGAAGAATCTTGAAAGTAAATGGTCAGAGGCTCAAACCATGCATTGAAAATACCCAGGAGCCTGTGCTGCCCATCTATCATCAAGAGCCTCCCCAAATCTGATGGTATACAACTGTACAATATGCTTTTATTTCATAGTTTTTGCTTAGTTTCTTTTTCTCTGTTTTTATTCATGATTTATCTCTTTCCGCATGGTTTAAATATGTGAAAAGTTAAGTCGCAAAGTAAAAATTATCTTTTCGCAAAGTTCAATTTACTTTTCGAAAAGAATCTGGATTTGTAACGAACTGCTCGAAAGCAAGGATTTGCTTCTGGTCTGGGGGATTTCAGCAAGCAAGCAACACGTTCAATCAAAAACCCTAGATCTCGGTATTTCTCTGCGCATTCTCTCTATTTATCATTTGAAAATTTTGATTTTGTGTCAGCATCTGTTGTGGGCATTTACATACATAAATTGAGAATGGGAAAAGCTGAAAAATCATTGGTTGCAATGTTCCCAAAATCCTCTGCTAAGAAAGCTAGCAAACCTACCCCAAAAGGAAAAAACAAAACTTCAGCCAAAAGAAAACTATCAATGGATAAAGCGGATAGGATTGAGAAAGGGAAGAAAGTGAGACATGAGGAACCCATCCCTACTGCTGCTAGTCCTGAGCCTGAGCTTCCTCCTCTGCCTATACATTTGGTACTGCCAATCCATTCATTGAAGCTCAGAAACTAATTCCTGAGCCGATTGTGGACGAAACTTTTTTCGTCAACAAAGCGGACTGTCTACTATCTTTAAGATACATGAGAGATGCCTCACTAAGCAATATCCTTACCCCTCTGCCAGAGAAAATTTACCCGCGAATGGTGAAGTTATGGTACCAAAACCTGGTAAAAGTCACTGAAAAAGATGCTAATGTCCCTACCCTAGTTATCTTTATTGATGATTGCGATCTAACTGTCACATATGAAGACATAGGGAATGCTTTGGGGATACCCTTCCAATTTGATCCTTCTGGTCCATTGGCTGCACCAGAAGCAGCCTCCTTTAGAAAAATGGCTACACATTTAACCCAAGGAATTGTTGGCACTGGACAGTCCATAATGAGGAGAGACCTAGCACCACAATTTTTATTGATGGATTCCATTTTGAGGGGAAGTTTTTATGTCAGCACTGACCAGAGGAGACCACCAATTCTAGAGGCTCTCTTTCATTTTTCTAAGGGGCAGTTTTTCAATGCCCCTATGTTAATTTTTGAAGCCATGGCTGATATTAGTGCCAAGTTGAAAAAGGAGCAGAAATTAGCTGGACTCCCATTTGGTAGATTGATCATAGCCCTCCTCAGAGCCAAGTTTGACATTGATGACCAGGAGCCATTTGAAGTCATAGCCCCTCACAATTTTGGGAAAAAGGCTTGGACTACAAGCCAAGCCATCTTTGAAAAAGGCGAGAGAGGAAGGTGAACCTGCACCTGCAGGTGTTAATGAACCTACCCCTGCAGCTCCCTTAGAACCGGTTTTGCCAGATCCTGAGGTGACCAGCTCCTTAGCTGCACCAATTTTTGAAGTAGCTCTGCCAGACCCTGTGGTGACCAGCTCTTTAGCTGCACCCATTCTTGAAGAAACTATCCTTCCCATGGTGACCAGCTCCTCAGCTGCACCAATTCTTGAGGAAGTTGGCCTTTTACCCTCCTCACCTAGTCCAGCTCCTGCCACTTCACCTATCCCAGCTGTCCCATCTCCCATACCCACCATTATCCCAATTGCAGATTCCCCCTCTACACCAACCACTCCAACCATACTCACACCACCAATTTCTCCCACCAATGCCCATGTTTTGGCTGCAGACTTTTACCCAATCTCCCTGCACTCCTCTGCTCCAAAGCCCCTCAAGTTCACCTGCTCATTCAGCCCACACACCTGAAGTATCCCATACACCTGAACCTAAGCCTTTCACTAGAGAGGCTTATTCCTCATTAATGGGATCTATTTTTGAAAACGTGGGGCTTGAACCTGTCCCTATACCTGACCCTCATCATTTCACTCACTTACCTACTTCTCCTTCTGACCATTTCACCCATTGCACCTCCACCATCCACTTCAGTTTTACCAATCCCTGCTAGGCACACCTCCCCCACACCTGCATCTATTAACCAAATACTTGCCTTCCTCCAATCCATCCAAGCCCAACTACAAATCCACACAGATAACCAGTCTATGACCAATGACCTTCCCCAAACCTTAGCCTCCACATCCCACACAATTACCATTACCACTGTACCTATTGTTGATGCCCATGCTACCCAAACTGAACCAGAGGTAGTATTGGCTGATCTGCCCACCCCCACCACCACTGCCCATGCTACCCAAACTGAACCTGAAGTACCTCTGATTGAGTCCCCTTCACCACTCCTCACTTTCTCTGACCAAGCCACTCAGACCGACCCTGAAGTCATCCTTCTGGACACTTCTTCTCCCACTCCCACAGCTGGGATACCTTTGTTCCCCTACCATTCCATTCCCCTTCCCAGATTTGCCACCTCAGAAGAGCCATGAAAGAAAATCCATATATCTGTAGAGATGTTCTCAAGGGGTTTGCTGATTTACAAGCCTACATTATAACCCCTTATGAAAACCAGATTCGGAAATTGGTGTTATTCATGAAATTTGAGAGAGAGAAAATGAAAGACCTGCTGGGTCAAACTTTTCAGATGGTTCGGAGTGAGCAGTACAAGGTGACCATGTTGCAAGCACAGCTTGATCAGGAAAAACTTAAGACCACTAGACTTGGAAAGTACATTGGCCTCACCAAAAAGATCAAATCAGAGGAATACACTGAGCTGCAAAACACAATCCAGGAGAAAGCTAAATCCAGTTCAGACTCCAATACTGATTATAGTTCTGACTCTGATAGTGACTCCAGTTCTGATCCCATTGAACCAACTTATGATATAGATTTTGACCCCAGTTATTAAATCACTTTGTACTTATCTGTGTTATGAGTTTGTAATATAAAATTCTGGTTTTTCCTGTGAAATTATTGTGCATTTCTGTTCTTTCTTCTTGTCATTATGATTTTTTTTCCTGATTGTTCTTTTCTTTGCTTTGGACCTGTGTGGACCCTGCTCCCCTTTGGTTTGGGGGTGTGACAGAAATGTCAATAATCAATAATTGAGTTAACATCAGTACAGCTTATGATCAGTGGAATTTTTGAAAATGAAGTAATTTCACACCTGCTGTTTTGAAAAAAATGAAGAAGTTAAAAACTTTTTGAAATTAATTTCTCGTGTAATTCTAATACTTTCATGAAGTGAATGTCAGGAAATTTCCAAAAGAAAATTGATGTTTTAGTAAACCTAAAAAGAGGGAAAACAGTGATGATACACCTCAGGAATTTGATAAGAAACCACACCCAATGAGGTTTGGTCCTGAAATGTATTCTTTGGAGGTATGAATTGGCAATTTTTTCTGCTTTTGGGACTGATTGAACCTGCTTACTTGCACTAGAAGTTACACATATCCAAATTGAAATAATTTGACAGCACTCGTGATATTAAAGACATGATGTAAGGCCTCCTTTTGGACAGTTTGAACCTTACAAAGCCCCACCTTTTGAAACTGCCCTTGATACACACCATTTGAGCTTTACAAATCTAAGATTTCTTTGAAACCTCATCTAATAACCTCATCAACTTCATTTAGCCTAACCCTCACTCTGAGAAGTTAGAAGATAAAGGGAAGGAAGCTGAAGAAAGGAGAATTGAGTAACAGTTTGACAACAAAAGAAGAATAAAAATTGAAGGCAATGTTGTACCAGCAGAAATGTGGCATTCCAGTCAATGCTAATTTGAAAAAAAAAAAAAAAAAGAGAAAAAGATGGCCACTTTGCCTCTGGAAATTCAAAGAAGAAGATGAAAATATGCTGTATTAAAGAAGGTTTGTGTATCACCTCCTTACCTTGACTGACTTCTCAATTTTTGAACACCATTCCACCCCTTTATTCTTGATAAATTTCACCCATAAGCCACATTACAACTCAAGTAAAGTCCTTACTGATCAATGATGGATTGAGCTGTCACATGGAGATGAGAATTTGTGTAATCTATGGTGAAAAGAGCAGTGATTTTAGAACTAAAAAGCAATGCCTATGCTCATGCTTACAGTCCTATTTGATGGCTGTAACTGCTCTTGAGCCGTGTGAAATAGTACAACCCTCTTACTTGCATATTGAGTGAAAATCCTGGAGAAAGTTGGGTTTGAAATCAATTCATTGGGGTAACATCAAAGCTGGATTCTTAAATAGAGGGCAAGCTGTTCATTCATTTTTCTTGTAAATAGCTTTTGACATAAATTAACTGAATGGTAACAAGAATTACAGCAGAATGTTAGTTTTGAACTGATGTTTTTCTTGAAAATCTTCTTACAACATGACTGATGCAGGTGTGAATAATCTGATTGGATGAAAGTTTGCTGTAACAGAACTGCAGTGATCTTAACTAATTTATTGAAGAAGTTTGTGGGTTTAAAAGGCTTGTTGCATGTGCTAAATGCAACTGTGCTCCCTACAAAAGTGGTTGCTTACTTTGTTTTTAATTTTGCCTTTGCTCAGGGAGTAGCAAAGCTTAGGTTTGGGGGTGTGTTGAGAACTGGAAAATACCATTTTTCACCCCTCAACCTGAGTCTTGATAGACCTTTGAGAGAACTAAATAAGTATTCTAAGTGCTTGTGTTTCAGCTAACAATAAAGACAGGCTTAACCATAAAAGCAGCTTAAAAGTCCCAAAAAGATGATAATCCACTTCGATCCAAAGGAAGAAAGAGAAGGGACAACCTCACTAGCTGTTAAAAGGTCTGAACTAAAGAGGCAAAGACCTGGTCTCAACCCAGAAAAGAAGTATGGAGCAATTCGAACAGAAAAATGCACTATAGAGTACTTTTCGCAAAGAACCTGAACTGTTCGAAAAGAACCTGAACTCTGTGAAAAGAACTAAAAACTCCAGGCTTAGCTTTCGAAGAGCACCTGAACTCTTTGAAGAGATGATTGACCTTTTTGAAAAGAAGAGAACTCCATTCGAACAGAACTAGAATGTTGCGAAAAGAGCTTCAGGAGTTACAACACCTTGCGAAAAGTCCCCTAAACTATGCAAAAAGGTATTCTGGAGATTCCCAGCTTTTGCAAGGGTAATTCAGTAATCTTTTTCACACGTCCCAATGCATTTAAAAACCTAGGGACATTCCAGAAGATTCTAAGCATGAAGCGAAGGCATATTCCGCCCCATGTGAGCACCCAGAGATGAAATAACTTGGCGGGAACTTCTAGAAACTCTAACAAACTTTCAAAATGCATAACAGAATTGATGCTTTTGTCGCCTGATTGGCTGAACCAGATCGAGCAATTCTGATTGGCCAGAACAGATCTGGATCCTTGTGCTTGACTACCATTGGTCGATACAGATCTGAGCACTTCTGATTGGTTGATACACATCTGAGCTGGACTTAGGGAAAACTATAAATAGACGAACCATTTGCCCAATTTGGGCATCCAGATTTTGAGTTTCATTCCTATTCCCCCATTTCCAAACCAGATAGTGTGTCTGAAATCCCTGTAATAGCCCCACTTTTACTTGCAATTGAGAGCTGTGAGATACTTCTGTAATTCAAAACAGAGTTGTATTCAAGACTAGAAATCTGAGAGTTGTTTAAGCTGTGCTCTGTAATTGTAATGGTGAATTTGAAAAGGTTGTTGTAAACCGTACATTCTCAATTGGACTCATGTTAAGGGTTCCCTCTGATCTCCTTATTTCATTAGACTCCTTTAGATTTACTATTTTTCATGCAATTTCCCTTGATTCATTAATCCTGTGAGAATTAGTGTTTGTAACCTAATCTCTCACGACATTTGTAGTGATGCTTCCTGTTCTAAATTAAGGCTTTGGATTTAAGACTATTGGATGGACTGTGGCCATTGAAGTGGACAGACCATAGCCATAAGCCTAAACCTAATCCTTAAGTTAGATTTATTTCTCTTACATCTGTGCTTGTAGCCAGATGAAGATTGGATCATCTCTCAGTTGATTTGCAGTCATTCTCATTGTATTTCAAGGACCAAATCAAAGTTAGATATTATTTCTCCATTTTTTATAAGTTTACATCAAAATTCCCCAACTCAAATCTGGATCATTTAGTTTAACTTTTACTTTTATCATTTAGTTAATGAGACAAATTCAACCTCCCATCTTATGTGCTTTCTAGATAGGATAAGAGGCCAGATCTGGTAGCTCAAATCTGGAGGTTTATCTTGCATTTTAAACAAATTCTCTGTGGACGATCTTTTACTCACTTACATTTAAAACTTGCTACAATTGGCCCTGATCTTGCAAGCTAATTCACTTCTCTCTGTGCTGATATTTCTTTACTCTTTTTAACATTCTAGATTCATTATAACTTAGCAGTAGCAAACCTGTTTTCAAAACACAAATAAATCAAGCACACTTAGAATCAAACAACACTACTACATATTGTCTCCTTGGGTTGTCTATGGGTTCGCTAGGCAGCCTCCCTTCCTCTCTCTTGGCTAAAGCATTTGATAGCTGACCAAGATGGTCTTCTATCTTTTTAATGCTTTGACTATGAGAATACACAGTCTGAGAGAAGGATCCTAAGTTCTGCAATGAGGCCAGAACTAGTTCCTCAAAAAAAGATGATCTAGCAGCTGATGGGGGTGCAGATTGCTACACAGGTTGAGCCATAGGTTGGGCCATAGGCTACTGGTATTGAGGCCTTGGGAAGTAATTCTAGTGGTATGGCTGAGCATTCTTGTATGGCATAGGCTATTGTGGCTGCTGCTACTAGTTTTGAAAGCCATCTTGTCTCCAGCTTAAGTTGGGGTGGTTTCTCCATTGGTAACCAGCAGTAGGTTGTTGCCCATAAGATTGAGTGCATGGCAGCCACATGCTTCATCACAAAGTCTGGAAATTGAACAGCAGAGGGGCATTTCTCAAGGGTGTGAGTGGGGGACTGGCATATAACACATGCCTCCTCCACTTTAGCAGCCGTGGGTGACTGCATTGCTCTTATGAGCTTGTCAAATTTCTGGGTCAAACTGTCCACTTTCCTTTCCAAATCATTGTGTCTACTTACCTCATACAATTTTACTCTTGTGGTATATTCTTTCACCAGTCTAGGAGTGTCCTAATCCCTTGACAATGTCTCTCTCTGCATGGAGTTCTTATTGATAATGTCGAACAACTCTCAAGCCTCCTTAGCAGTTTTGGGGAGGTAAGTTCCACCACAAGAGGCATCGACCATATCCCTGCTTTTGGAGTCCATCCCTTGATAGAAACTTTGGACAAGTTGCCATTCAGGAATTTGATAATGGGGACATTTCTTCAGGAGTTCTTTGAATCTCTCCCAAGCATGGTGAAAATCCTCAGTTGGATCTTGAGCAAATGAGATAATGCCCTTCCTCAACTGACTTGTGTTCAACATGGGAAAAACCTTGGCCAAAAACTGACATTGAAGGTCACTCCCGGACTGAATATTGTTGGTTTGGAGGATTGACAACCAAGTCCTGGCCCTATCCTTTAGTGAAAAAGGAAAGAGTCTCATCCTAGTTGCTTCCTCCCCCAAACCTGTGATATTGAATGTAGTGCACAGTCCTAGAAATTCATCAATGTGCTTATATGGGTCTTCTTTGGTCAGGCCATGGAATGAGGGTAGCATTTGGATTATGGATGACTTGATATCATATTTCCCTTGAGCAGCAAGGAATTGAATGCAGAAGGGAGAATTGTAAACCCCTTGTGCATTGAATTCCTTCAAGGTTCTAGGTTGTTGTTGCTCACCCATTTTAGCAAATCCAGGTGCAGCAGATGTGGGTGAAATTTGTTTAGTCCTAAGGATTCTTTCAACCTCTAGATTTAATGGAACAATCTATGGATTGAGAGTTCTCCTTCCAAATATACACCACTCATAATCTTAATGCACACACAATGCACAGCCAATTTATCACAACAAGCAGGAATCAACACAATACAAATCCACAAATCAGAAATATAAAAGGAGTAGAGGAATGAAAACTTTAGCACTGCCTCGACGATGTTCCTCTGTAAACACAACTTCTAATCTGTTAAAAATAACAAAACTACTACAAAACAGTAGAAATTTCAACAGCAGTTAGTGGAAAACTAAACAATCTATTACAAATCTACAATCTATGCTAAAACAAACTCAGATCTACCAATTTCAAGCACATATTTTCCTGACAGTGGCGCCAAAAACTCGTTGGGATTCTGCCTTGTGTTTAAAAAGGAGTTTAAAATCAGACAATTAAAGAGTCTATGGATAGCAAACAGTTTCACATACACCCCTGCAAGTATTCGTATTGCTAGCAAGTTTTAAAAAGGTAAGTAAGGGAATGTCCATAGGGAAATGTGAGTTAAAATCAGGTAAATCTCCAGATCTGTGCTAGATCTGGCACCCTTCCTAATGTTAAAATAGTAAAAGGAAGAGGAGAGGTTTAAGGGTTGTCACTTCTAAATTAAACTAAAACCAAGTAAGATTGCAGAGATGGATGGTAGGATCAGATCCGGAGTACAGATCATGCAGAGAGGGGGAATTAAACACAGAAAATGGGGAGAAGCAACTTGGAGTTTGGTCTTGCTATAATTAGGTTGAGCTGCTAGGGTTACAGAGAGTTTAGAGCACACCAATCCCTCATCTGGCCTTAGGCACAGCTGCAGGGTAGAAGAATCTACTCCACACCAAAGGCTTCAACTGATCTTAAGGGTATGATCTATCCACTTTAATGGTAACAGATCATCCTATAGACTTCCTCCAAATCAAAGGATTAAGGTAGATGAATCCAATTTTGACCAGAGGGTTGAATTGATCTTAAGGCTATGATCTGTCTACTTCAATGGTCACAGATCATCCTAGGGATTTCCTCCAAACGAAAGGGTTAAATTAGAGCATTAAAATCACTATGAATGCTGTAATTACCAGGCCACAGACACAGGCAATTGCAGGAGCATCAGATCCAGGGAGATCAAATGGCATCCAAGAGGTCTATCAGTTAAGTGGGTGAGCTATTCTCATCTACCCAAAACCGATCAACTACCAAATGAAACCAAAGGAACTATAGATTTAATTACAACAATTAAACCATCATTACATTGAATTAAACTGACCATATAATGGAATGTCCCCAAATTTGTAGTTTGTGCATCATCTAACCCTCAACAACACTCTCAGCTCTTCCTATTTATAGATTTGACCTCTCTCTTTGCTGCTCTTAAGAATTTAGCCAACCATAGTTGGACTAAAGGAAATAATTAAAGAATTTTGCTGTAAGCTTTGGTTTCGTGAATTGATCCCTCTTTTCTGACGGCTTCCTTCCTTCTTATAGCTTTCTCCTTCAGTCTCAGATATGTTTTTCCTTTTTCAATGCTACTTTGTTGTTGTTGCATGCCCCAAGTGATCATTGGTGTGGGGGCCTTTTCTGTGCCATAGTTGGGTTAGAGGTGTGGTGAGAGATGGACCTTCTTGTAGAGCACTGTAGGGTGGATTTCTACACTATGATTGCTTATTACTACTATCTAGAAAACATGCTCAACAAGCACTTATTAGTCAACTCATAGGTCTATCAAAGCTCATGTTAAGGGGTAAAAAGTGGTACTTTTCACTGATTAACACTCCTCAGTGTGCCTTTGATATGAATTATGAGTTTTGTGAGTGGCGCGTGATCCGATTGAGCGCTTTATTTTAAGCGAGCAATTCAGGCAACTTATATAAATCGTTCAAAACTTCTCATTTTCTTCGCACAATCCATTTTAGTAGTTGATTTTCTTGTTTCCTAGTTTATGTGTGCTCATTTTTCATGTTTTCGTGATATCCTATGATCCGATCATCGATTTTGGGTGCTGTTTCTTCCATTTTCTTTAGTTTTTTGAGCTCTTCGTATCAGATGGAGGATGAGGGTATTGGTAGGCCAGAGCTCACTATTTCTAAGTTAGAGGGGATGTTGATGAGCGATGGAGGTGAGAGTTCGAGGGCAGAGGCTAGAGCCATTGCCATAGAGGCCTATATCAGGGAGATGGTCACGAAGGGTGTCCCTGAGGGTGACCAAGTGGTGGTCAGGGAGGAGGTACCCAAGGCTGAGCTAGGGATAGCTGAGGAGGAGGGCGATAGAGTTGAGGGTGAGCAAGGTGAGGAGCAGCCAGGCGCTGAGCCTCGGGATCGTAGGCACTATCCACTGGAGGATTTCTTTGCAAGAGGCCAGGTAGGTCCCCACAAGAAAGAGTTCTTCATTTTTCCTAGGCCTTCAGGCCCTTCTAATTTATCTCAAACCTATATTGATTATGGGTCGTGTTTACATGTATTATGACGGCATGTTCTATTTAGTTGTTCTTATCATGTTCTGTGTGTTCATTGTTAGTTATTATTATGTGGTTTGGGCATATTTCATTTGCTTTGAGTTCTAAATTTGTTTATCTTTCGTCATAGGTATGTGTTAGTCTTACTATCATTATTTGTGTTTCGTTCACTAGGAGCCCCCGCAGCTGGCTATCAGCACGGCGTGGACCAAGTCTCATACTTGGTACCGTGCCTTGCCAGAGTTTCAGTGGGAGTGGTTGGTGTCTTTCGAGTTTGGGATGATTTTAGAGTTGGAGCCTTTTCAGGTCGATTGGGGCTTGATCGCGGTGATTATAGAGAGGTGGAGCGAGAGGCATCAGGTGTTTCTCTTTCTAGTTGGTATGATGCTGCCGACCCTTGAAGATTGGGTTCGCATTACTATTCTTCATTTCAAGGGTGAGCCGATCGCGGGGCAGATGGCAGGGAGTTATTTAGAGGTATGTGAGGAGATCCTGGGTGTCCCTTATAGGTTGAGTGGATTGGGGCTAGGTGTTGTTCGGGTCACATGGTTTTTTGATATGTTTGCGAGTGGGTTCACCCCTTCGAGTCATCATTCGGAGGCAGCAACGCTCTATGAGGCACGTTGTGTGAGAGTGATGGGCTGGGAGCTCGTGACCGAGCCAGGATTGGCGAAGGATAGGGTACTCTGAGCATTCTTGATGCACTTCTTCGGCACAGTACTTTTCTCTTCTTTGACTCGGGGATGTATCATCGAGTTATTTTTGATGATTCTGGGGGATTTAGACCAAGTCCCGACCTATGCGTGGGGTGCGACTACATTGGTGCATCTCTACATGCAGTTTTACTATCGGGGTCAGGGGATAGTGTCAATCGGAGGTTTCCTCCCATTTCTCCAGGTGAGGTTTAGTTAAATTGGTATCGTGGTGACTTTTTTTTTTAAACATTTGGTCATAGTGACGATCTTAATGTTTGTTGCATGTGGTCGTTGTTGTTATGTTATCGTTTTCGGTTTTGGGCATACGATCATTTTACTTTTCTGTGCCCGGGGGTCCCGTCGGAGATTTTGTTCACGTTCCCGCGGATGCGCATGTGGAGGGAGGCATTGAGGGGTGGTCGCTAGTCGGCTGACCTTCAGACTGCACGAGGCCTCTTTGAGGACATGCATGCAGGGCAGCTATGTGTATGACGTTATGTTTTCATTTGGACTTCATTTGTTTTTTTTTTTTGGCAGCCTTTAGGCTTCGTTCATGGATTGATTTGTTCCTTTGGATAGGTAATATGGAGACCCTATGATGGTGCAAAGGACGCGGGTGAGGCGGTGATTGAATCAAGTCGACCCTTCTTCGATGTGGACATATGGGTCCATTATTTTGAGCGAGTGGAGAGCATCCACACCTCTCTGGTGGTACGACAGCGGGGACTCGATCAGAGAGTCCCTCTGGAGACTAGCCACAGGGTAGCTAAGAGGATAACCGACCCTCCAGGCTAAAATTTTGCAGAGCGGATGGCGCTCCAGATTGCTGAATTCAGAGCCGGGGGACCAGAGTCACAGGGGTGCGTGATGTGCCTGATGTGTGAAAGTATAGGAGGTGGTTTCGCACGTTGGGTGGTGGGTGTCTCTTCACGTGTCCTTTTCATGGTAGTGGTTCTTTCGCTGTCAACGGGCCGAAGTCGGTGTCAACATTAAGGGGGAGGTTGGTCGCATTGGAGGAGTGCCACCTCACGGCGAGTGTGCGGGGAGGATTAGACGCCCTCCATATGGAATGGAGCAGATGGGGCATGCTCCTCGTCCTGATGAGGAAATGTTGTGTTCTTTGACTGAGTTAGTTGCCAGGGCCAGGGCGGTGGAAGATGCGTTAGGAGTTCCACTAACAGAGGCTCGTCAGCTCTTGGTGAGTTAGCTTACTGGTTTTAATTCATCCATGCGTTATATTAGTTTATTCTGGTAATGTTTTTAATATAGTGGTCATATTTTTATTATGACTAGTCTGAGAGAGAGTCTGAGGTTGCTCGGCAGGCGGCGATGATCGAGCTGTTGTGCGGCCAGCAGCAGGCAGGTCACGCGGTGGAGGCTAGTTTATGTTCAAAGATCGAGCAATTGGTAAGTATCTTAGATTAGACTTATTAACTATTGACGGTTTGGGGATCCTTGCTAATGTTGGCATATTGGTGGCATTTTTAGATAGCAGAGCTTTCCGCTACAGGGGCTTCGGCTCGGGTATTTGATCCTTCTTCAGTGGCTTCCTCGAGTAGGGAGGATCCAGCGATAGCTCTTCTGTAGTCTGAGTTAGAGCATTGGGTAAGTTCCATCACTTTTCCATTTACTTGTGCTACTGTATTAGTTTGTTAGGTATTATTGTTATGTTGGCTTGATGGTTTAATAATGTGTGCCAGTGTTTTAGTGTCGAGTTGCTAAGGACTTGCAGATAAGGGAGGCATCCGCCGCCTCTCTATGTTCTGAGAGTCAGGTATGATTTAGTATAATTTAGTTTGGATTGTTCATTTCTATTTATTCTAACATGTTGTATTGGCTTGTTGTTCGTTGTTTTTTCTTATTGTTCAGGCAGTTCTGGACTCTGCTCCCGAGGTTCCTCCTCAGGGGTCCGTTCCTATCCCTGCATAGGTATGTTTTAGTCAGTGGGTTCATCACTTATTTGGTATCATAATATTCATCTAATGCATTTGTTTTTTCTCGTTACAGCCGTCTGTGTTTGTCATCCCTCGGGTGCCATCTGCTGATCCTAAGATCACGGAGACAGTCAAGCGACTTTTGGGAGAGAGGCTAGATCTGGTATATATGTATTTTTCATTTTAGGTTTTATTGTTGTTCGTATATGCATATGTTTGATTCTTTTGATTCAATAGAGAGTTATACAGGTTTCTTCAACTCGAGGAGGCATGGCTAGAGGTAGCGGGGGCGTGCACCACTCTGAGGGCGAGACGGGTCCTCAGAGAGGTGGAGAGTCATGAGGATCTAGTGGTTGAGATGTTGATCACTCAGAGGACTCATATAGAGGCACTAGCATCAGTGTGTCAGACCACACGGGTGGAGATGCAGGTGTCCCTGGATCAGTTACAGTATCATCTGATGAGGGGCGAGCGGGGGTTATGTAGGTCGGATAGTCATCGTGAGGGGTCAGAGTCAAGGGCTACGAGTTCTTCGGGCCTGCCATACCTCTCACTCATAGCAGAGCAATAGCCACGAGGATTTCGTCATCTGGGAGTCATGCGAGGCTTCCTCCTCATTCTCAGTCTAGACGGTCGATTAGTCAAGCTAGTGAGGGGAGTTCGGTAGCGGGTTCTCGGTGTTTAGAGGTTCCGAGAACTCCAAGTGTCAGGATTATGTTTTCAGACGATCAGTCTACGGACCTCCGGGCTGACGATACCGGTGATAGCGGGCTCGTCCTCCTTAGCGGTAGTGTAGGGATTAGGGGTGTGTGTGCGTTTATTTATATTCGTTGTATGTGCGTTGTATATAGGGGGAGTGTCTCCAGTGATAAATGTAAAGAAAAAGAAAGGACTATATTTTTTTTGTTATATGTCTATATATATAGGGATTTTTGGTTGAGATGTACCTAATTCGCTTCTCCTCCTTTGATTACATTTTGGTGTTTCCTTTTTGCCTTTGGTGCTGTCAATCGTCACTTGGACTTGGATGCTTTCTAAGCTGACCTGTTACTAGTTTGAAGGTCGCTTTGCATCTGCACATGTAATGGTAATGCTATTAGTAGTTTTGTCCCCCCTTGCCAGTTGTCAAGGGGGAAAATATCTCAAACCGGGGTCTAGCGATAGAAAGGTGGATATAAGTTTTTTTTCTTTTTCTCTTTTTTTTTTTACTTTCTTTCCTTTTCTTCTTTCTTTTTTTTCTTCTTTTTTTTGAAATAATAAATAGTGCAATAGGGAAAGCAAATGACAAATAAAAATAAAAATAAAAAAAAGGCCCCAGCATAGAAGCATGATTGAGCTTGCAGTACGGTATTTTGATAGTGCTCTCTGAGCTGTATCTTCATCATTCTTCATCTTTTTCATGGTCGAGTCAGCATTTCTGATATAATTTTCCTTCTTCAAAAAAATGCCCCAACGTATGGATGTAATGGAGCTTCCCTGGGCCTTATATAAGCATTTTGGGTCTATAAATAGTCATGGGTATTAGGTGAATCAGTCTTGTAGAAAAGTGCATCGATACTATCTCCGAACCTGGGGGAGGTTCTTCGATTAATAGCGTACGGGGGTCTATCTTAGGGTAGTGATCAACCTATTCTGTGGTTATTCGAGAAAAGCATGGTAAGTATAATGGGTGATTGCATCAATCGTCATTCAGTGGTTTTTAGTTTCATTCCTAGGAATATCCTGTGAAGTCTCAGATTCATTGTCCAAAATAAAACTAGAAAGGGGAGAGTTAAGGCTTAGTGATATGGGGAATAGTTTGTAACAAATAGCTTCACAAAAGGGGCAAGTAACAATCTTCTCCTTTGAGGGGTATGGAATGCCATGATCGAGCTCTTCGTCATATTTCGATACCATCAAAATCTCGCATTTTATGGCTAGCAGGGGTTTATCCTCCTCCCACCACCTTTCGATGACATCTGGTAGTATGAGAATATCAGGGATGCCCTTGCAGCTTGCTTATACACTTCCAGTAAAGTTGGCGGAGATGTCCTAACGGCCTGTTTATGCTTCCTTGAGTTCATTGACTTGTTCATTCGTTGTAATGCTCTGGCTTGATATATATATATTTTTTATGTGTACATTTCTTTTGAAAGCATCCTACTGGCGTAAGAATGATGAGTTTTGATTGAACCTAACATCTTCATTTTTTATTGCTCTAACGCCTCCTCTAATGGCGGGTATAGGGAATGAGAATCGGGTGTTTCTTATACTTTTGAAAAAAGTTTTAGGTAGGTCACTAATCCTTCAATCAAATCACCCGAGTGTAAATGGTGGGTGACAAGTAAGAGATTTTTAAGGATATTTTAAGGATTGAAGACATTCAACCAATGGATGAGTCGTGATGACTACGAGGATGATAAGTATAAGTATTTTAACCACGGGATGTGATGATCATAAGACTAAGGATGGTATTTTCTAAGGTACATGGCATTCCAGGGACTAGGGAGCTCTTCCTCGTCGTGGTTCGCCACTTTGTATGCATTTCCAGGATATGCAGCTGTTAGAACGTAAGGGCCTTCCCAGTTTAGTTTCAGTTTTCCTTTTGGATGGGGGAGTTTAGAAAGCATAATTTTCTTTAAGACTAGCTCGCCAATGTTAAAGGCTCGTTCAAGGACTTTCTTATCATAGGCCCTGGCCATTCTCTGATATACCTGAGAGTGATCAGCTCCCCTTAGGCGTGTTTTATCTAGTCGCTCTAACTGAGTAAGTAAAGCAATTGTCCTCTCGTCTAAGGATAGCTCATCATCGAGTTGGATGTGTAAAGATGTTACTTGTATCTCATATGGCAGGACTACCTCCATCCCATAGGTGAGGAGGTACGGAGTTTGGCTAGTGACTGTATGAATAGAGGTCCTATAGGCCCAGAGTGCGTCCGATACTTGTTTGGGCCAGTCGGCTCCATTGCTTGTTTCCATAGTTCATTTCAGGATTTGAATTAGCGTCTTGTTCGTAGCTTCTGCTTGTCCATTGCCTTGAGGGTAGAACGACGACGAGTGGCATAAATCAATGTCGTATTTCTTATATAACTTCTTCATGTTTTCTGCAATGAACGACGGTCCGTTGTCGGTGATGAACATTCTGGGTACTCCAAACCGAGTAATGATATTTTGAACTATAAACCTCATGAGCATCGAAGTGGTGATTCTGACATAAGACCCAGCCTAGGCCCATTTGGTGTAGTATTCGATCGCAGTAAGTATGAATGCATGCTTGTGAGTATTCTCAACGGTGTTTGTAAATGGTCCAATGATGTTGAAGGCCCACATCGACAATAGCCATGGTGAGGTAATAGTGTTTAGCGCAACTGATGGAGCTTTGATAAGTGTGGCGTGCTCTTAACATTTTTTGTAGGATTGAACATTGAGGTGACAGTCTCTTATCATCGTCGGCCAGAAGTAGCCTTGTCATGTCACTTGATTGGTGAGTCTTTGTCTACCAGAGTGGGCATCACAGGTGCTGGCATGTGCTTCTCGGATGATGTATTGTCCTTCGGCAATCGTGATGCATCGCTGCAGTACTCCCTTGGTGAAGGCTTCTTTGTATAATGTTTCGCTGAGTATACAGAATCGGGCACACTAATTTCTTATAGTCTTTCGTTCAATCTTCGTGGAATATGGGGGAACGTTTTGATTGTTCAAGAAATTCTAGATGTCAAAATACCCTAGTTGTCCGTTGTCGGTTGGTGATTTCTCGAATCTGAACATAACGGCTTCGGTTTCTATTTCAGTGTGATTTTTTGGAGTGATTATTTCTTTTAATTCTGTGCTGGCAGGGAGAATTTGTAGTTCCCTTGTAACGGTCCATTCTACTTTGTGGGCGAGTACTGTTAATCTTTCAATAAAGAAGGTCTTGGTATTTTGGCCGATAGGTATCTGGATGACAGAGGCTAGTATGGCTAAGGAATTTGCTAACTCGTTTTCTAATCTAGGGATGTGTGTGAAAGAGATCTTTTCAAATTTCTTCACCAAATATTGAGCAGCCTCTAGGTATGTCATTAGTCTCCTTTCCTTAGTTTTCCATTCTCCTATGACTTGTGAGATTACTAGTTTGGAATCGCCTATGGTTTTTAACTGTTTAACACCTAATTCTAATGTTGTCCGCTATCTAGCGATAAAAGCTTCATGTTCTGCAACATTATTAGTAACAGGGAAGTCTAGTTGGAAAGCCTTGGGTATCACCACTCCTTCCAAGCTTAGAAGGACTATCCTGATGCCCTTCCCTTTGTGATTTAGAGCACCGTCGAAATAGAGAGTCTATGAGGTTTTATCGGGCTCTTCATCATGAATTGTGAGTAAGTCTTCATCGGGGAAGTCTGCGTGTATGGGTTCATCATTCGGGAGTGGAAGATCTGTAAGGTAATCTGCAATGGCTTGCCCCTTGATCGACTTCTGGGTAATGTAAGTGATATAGTACTCTTGTAATAGCATATGCCAGCGGGCGATCTTCCCTGATGTGGCGGGCTTTTTGAATATGTACTTTAGAGGATCCATTCGGGCTAGCACTAGTATCTTATGTGCTCCGAAGTAATGTCGTAACTTAGTTGAAGCCCATACCAATGTGAGGCATGTCTTCACCATAGGGGTGTACTTTCGTACATATTCGACCATCGTTCTACTGAGTTAGTAAATGGCCTTCTATATTTTGCCATCTTCTTCATATTGTCCTAAGATTACTCCCATCGCTTTATTGTTTGTCGAAAGGTATAGGATTAGGGCTCTTTCAAGAATTAGTGGCGATAGTATTGGCAGGTTAAGGAGGTATTTTTTAATGTTATCAAAAGCTTACTGGCATTGGTCATCCCATCTGTACTCGGTCCCTCCTTTAAGTAGTTTGTAGAAAGGATCGCATCGGTCTGAATGCTGAGAGATAAACCTCCTGATGACCTGTAATCTTCCTATCAAACCTCGTAATTCCTTGATATTATTGGGAGGTGACATCTCTAAAATGGCTTTCACTTTCATAGGGTCGACTTCAATCCCTCGGTTACTAACTACAAAACTATGTAATTTTCCGTAGGTGACTCCGAAAACATATTTCTTAGGATTCATTTTTAGTTGATATTTCTTAGCTCTTTGTAGCACTAGCCGAAGGGCTTCAGTGTGTCCTACTCGTGTTTGAGACTTCACTAATATGTCATCGACATAAACTTCTACACACTTATGCATCATGTCATGAAAAATAGCCATCATGGCACGTTGATATGTGGCTCCTGCATTCTTGAGCCCAAAAGGCATGACGATGTAGCAGTAAGTTCCCCATAGTGTGGTGAAGGAAGTCTTCTCTTGGTTAGACTCTGCTAACTTGATCTGATTATATCCAGAGAAACCGTCCATGAAGGATAGCATCTCATGTCTAGCGGTGTTGTCAACAACAGTGTCAATATGCGGGAGTGGGAAGTCATCTTTTGGGCATGCCTAATTGAGGTTTCGAAAGTCAATGCAAACCCGTACCCTGCCATCTTTCTTAGCGACAGGTACTATGTTGGAAACCCACTTGAGGTAGAGGACAACTCAGATGAATTTAGCTTTGTGTAACTTATCAACTTCCTCTTTGACTGAAGGGCTGTTTTGGGGTGCATCCTTTGGAGTTTCTGCTTAACAGGTTTTGCACCAAGTTCTAAGACAAGATGATGTTCTACTAGACTTGGGTCTAAACCAGGCATGTCCTCGTAGGACCATGCGAAAGAGCCGAGATGTTCCTATAGGACTTGTACAATCTATTGACATTCTCTAGGATTGAGCATCGCACTAATCAATAGTTTCTTAGGCTTCTCGTCGGTGCCAAAATCGATTTCCTCTGTGGGTTCAACTGCAGCCTGGGTCTGTTCGTCAAAATGTTTAGTAACCCGCTAGAAGTCCTGAGTCTCATCAGGGCCTTGTTTTCCTCCTTCATCCTCAATGAGCTCATATACTGTCAAATTACTAAGTTGGGGATTTAATCTTGCGCAAGGCAACTCTTCATCGACGCAATTTATGACCGAAAGATCTTTGGTAAAGTGAAGGACAAGGCTATTGATTCTTCTCTCAAAGTCATGGAGTATCTCTTCCGGTATGATGACTGGCTTATTACTTATCCTTTAAGCTCTGTGTCCTTGCGCATGAGACGGGTAAGGAGTTAGAGGGAAGTCCCCTCGTTGACTGCAGACTTGAGTCGGGGTAAAGAGTTCCCTTTCTTTTTCAAGGTTTTCTAATTTTTTTAGATTTTGTATTTCTAGCTTTTTACGGTTTTCTATGTTTTCTATTTTTTGATTTTTGATGATAAATATGGTGCAGGGTTGGTGGCCTCAAAAGGCATCGGGAGTGCTGCTTCCTCCAGTTGAGGGAGTGAGATGGCTGCTGGAGCCGTTGTTAAGACCTGAAAAGTACCACTTTTCACCCCTTAACCTTTGATTAGACCCTTAGACACCTAATAAGTTCTTGTTAAGTGTTTTGTGTAGGTAATAATCAGTAGTGAAATAAGGCCAGGAATCCTGTTAAGGAGCCTGCATTGGCACCAGATATCCTTCAAAAGAATGAACTCTGAATCCAGACCTGAAATGAGCCTCGCGCAACTGACCCAAGCTTTTGAGGATTCAGGAGAAATATGCCTCACGCAGTTCAACTGAGCTTCCCAAGACTTTACAGCAACCTCTTACGCAGATGAGTGACTGAAGAGCTTCAGAAACTCAAACTCGTGCATCTCTCGTGAAGTTCAAGAGTAGAACACATCGCGCAATGTCGCGTAGTTCAAAGCAGACCTCTCTCAATCTCGCGCAGTTCGCTAAGAACGGCTGAGGAGAGAGAGCTTCAGAAGATTCCCCACGCAGCTGTTGTGCAGTCACCGTGGGATGTAATTATCAGAAGAAGAAAGCCTCATGCAGTTCTCACGCCATTCAAGAAAGAAAACATCCTGGCGAAGACAAAGCCAATCTCGCAAAGATCAAGTGAGACATAGAACCTCGCGCAGTTCAGAACTCAAAAGAGCCTCGCGAGGTAACTCACGATGTCCAGTAAAGAGAAGTGCTCGGGAAGTTCTCGCACTGCTCAAATTCACTCTCACGAAGATTAGCCCAGCAAAGACCGAGCGACCTCGTGACTGCTTGAATTTCAACCGCGCGACACTTGAGACTGTGTTTTCTATTCAACCTTGCGAAGCCCAATCCAGCGAGAGCGCAATTCTCTACCGTGCGACTGCGTGAAGAGCAAAGCAAGGCAATCTCGCGACGGCTGAAGCTTCAGTGTCAAATCATCCTAGCGAAGAGCAAAGAGCTACCACGCGACAAGTCTGGGAAACTACAGCTACCTAGCAAAGCTCTGACCCTAAACTTTCATCTCTTCAGTAGAGGACCTTCTGGGTATTTCCAATAATTAGGGCACGCACTCCCATGCTCAAATCTCCATGCACGCACCCTGAGGCATCCAAGGATCATTATTAGGCCACGTGGCATTGTTAAAATTAGGGTTTCCTAACCCTAATGCGTCGCCACCTACTGCTATATAAACCCATACCTAGCATAGGTTTAGGTATCTGGGGACCCATCTCAGATCGTTTTTTTCTTTTCTCTTTCTTTTTAGCAGTAAGTAATTTTCTTTTTCTTTCCTTCTCTCCATAGTCTAGCACTTGATGGCTATGCCTTTGTATGTATTTTTGAATTAGATCAATGGAAGTTCTATAATAGGATCTATACTTTGTGGGATTGGTGTTTTTATGTGTGAGATGCTCTGTGTAAGGCTGCTGCCTTGTGATCCGCCATTGCTTTGGCTGTGTTTCAAAGCAATGGAGGACCGATTCTAAGGGCCATTCAGATCCAAGTGACCTGTGTGTCTAGGCTATCATGGTCCTACAGCCTTAGCCCCACCACAGGACCCACTAGATCTGAAATCCCCATGGGAGCTTGAGCTGGTAGCCTTGTGAGCATGGTGGTAGCAGCGATATTCTTGTTTTGTTTTGGGCTCCTTGAGGAGGATAACCTCTGGGATAGTCTGTGACCAATTATGTGGACAAATTATAGCCTTAAGGTGATTCTCATCCATCGATCCAAGATAGATCCTTCTTCTTTACACTTGACCTTGTAGAAGCCTGGTGAGAGATTGTAAAGAGGCAGACTCCCCTATATTTGTATATATTTGCCATCAGATGTTGGATCTAATCTGGTTATAGAGATTGTAGGCTGGTGACTGGACCATTGTAGCCTCGCTCAAGCAATGGACAGCCAGATCGAAGGTTGTACTCAATCTCTTGCTGGTTCTATGTGTCTGGGATATCATGGTCCTACAGCCTTAGCCCCACATATAGAACTTTAGAGGTTGAGGTTCCCTATGGATTCTTGAGCTGTTAGCCTGGATGAAATAGTGTCAACAATGATTTACTTGTTATGTTTTGACCCATCCCTGGATAGTGGCTCCCCTATGGGAAAATCTGTGACCATTTAAGTGGATAGGTTATAGCCTTAAGGGTGGAATCATGGCAAAGTGATGGGTTGGATCCTTTCTCCTCAGTGGTGATAATGTAGCTTCTGGACAGGATTTCTATAACATCAGATCTGAATCTGAGTTATAAAACTTCTCTGACCTTGGCTCAATAACGTACTTCTCACCCTTTTTATACTTATTTTCCACACTTCATCCATCCTCTCAACACTTTCTGTAGTTTAGATATTAAAATACTTAGAATAAGTGACCTTAAACTCCCTCCTTGAGGGACGCCAGATCTGTGAGATGATCTGGAGGGACTACTAGAGATGGCTCCCTTGGAGCTCTAGATCACCTTTCCCTGTGGGAAAAACTCTTACTTATCAAAACTTGCTATAAAGGACCCTGTATCTTGCAGGTCTACGACTTCTGAGTTGTGCTGGATTCACCCCCGGTTTTACTCTGTCTTTGAGTTTTAAATAACTTTCACCACCAACCAATAATGTAAGCACACCAGAAGTCATCAACAAGTTTTTGGCGCCATTGCTGGGGAAAGATGATCTATTAGTAGACCCTTAGTTTTTATATTCTTAGTATTCTTTGCACATGTGAATAATTGATACTGCTGACATAATTTTGAACCTTTCTTGTAGATCTAGACAGCAGCAGTGAAGGATAGTTGGACTGCAATTGGAGCTTAGCTACCTCTGTTTGCAAACTCTCTGACTTTTAAAGCTCTGTCTATCTTTCTTAAAAAAAATTTTTTTTAGCAGTATCTAGGATAGTTTAAATGTATTCTTTGAATAGCTGTAAACTAGTTCGATAAATTTGTTAATGTACAATCATTCTTTTGCGATGTGCTTGCAAGAAGCTTTCCTTGTTGTTGGTGTGCTTGTATGCTAGGGAGGAGATCCCTCAGCCCTGCTTTAGAGCCTCTTAACCCTGAGTTAGAAAGGGGAAGGAGACTTAGAAGTGACAGGAACACAACAGGAGAGCCCCCAAGTGAATCTGTGACAACAATTATGGGTGAAGAACAACCCAGAACCCTCAAGGAGTTGAATGCTCCGGATGACTATAACTCTCCTTTTAGCATTCAATTCCTATCCATCCTCTCAACACTTTCTGTAGTTTAGATATTAAAATACTTAGAATAAGTGATCTTAAACTCCCCTTCTTCGAGGACTGCCAGATCTATAGACAAATCTGGAGGGACTACTAGAGATGGCTCCCTTGGAGCTCTAGATCACCTTTCCCTGTGGGACAAACTCTTACTTATCAAAACTTGCTACAAAGGACCCTGTATCTTGCAGGTCTAGGACTTCTGAGTTGTGCTGGATTCACCCACTGTTTTACTCTGTCTTTGATTTTTAAATAACTTTCACCACCAACCAATAATGTAAGCGCACCTGAAGTCATCAATAGCCATTTGTGCAATCCTTCAGGGAATGCGGATTTGTTGCAAATTTGGCATATGTTTTTTTTTTAGAGTCCTCATCTAATGTGATCTTTCGAATAAGTAATGCTGATGACAGCGGTATCATAGTTCGAGTTTCCTCTACTAGGTGAATTGTCTCTTCCCTGAAGAAGCTTGAGAGATCATAATCGATTGAACTATCATCGTCGAAGTTATGAGATGATTGTCCTTCGCGCGAGGGAAAATCTCCTAAAGGGTCCCTAGGGGGAGGGAGCTCTTTCTCTTGATCTTCATAAAATGTCAGGATGAGCGCACATGCTCGACAACGGGGCTAATAATGGTAAGAAATGCAGGGAGATTCCCAAGGATATTCCCATCCTTCCAAGTTAGAGCTGATGATATTATCCAATTTGCTTGCTTGAGCTGATAAGTCATGAAGTTCTTGCTTTGCCAATTTGAGTGCAGGGAGGTCTATCCATTAATCCTTGCCATCACTTGGTGGAGGTCGCCACTCTTCCTCGAGCGATTACCAAAATATTTGGAGTTGTGGTGCATCTGGGGATGAAGTAACGTCTAGTTCAAATTCCTCTTCAAACTCTAAGAGTGGGACATGGGTGTTTCCTCCTGAGTCGAACAACTGACCATCGGGCTCTCTCTCTTCTGGTGCCAATAGTGAGGTTGGTGGATTACTGGTCGTGCTTATGGTTGTAGGGTCGGATCCGTCCACTTTGGTCATTAGGGATGTGTGATCTTGGTAGCAAATTGCTCTAGTATGTGAGTGCATGCTTCGCATCGGGGTTGATATGGGTGAAAGATACAAGGCGAGTCCCACGGGTATTCCCATCCTTTAAGGCCGAGGCAAAGGCGAATGCTATATGAATTAATATTTTCTTGCAGGGTGTCATCCCCTTCCCATGGTGAATGTGAGTGTTCTTCATCATCTCGTAAGGCCACTATGTAAAAATCTTCGCCATCTATAGATTCCCAATCCTGTAATTGTGATTCGATTTTTGGAGGGTCCTTCTTTCTTCCTTCTATGGGATTTTCAGTGTCCAACAAAGGTTTGACTCCTTCGAGGAGTTCATTGATATCATCATTCTGGTTCATCAAATCATTGAATGCTTTGGATATTAGTTCAATTTTTGTCTTTTGTAGTTTGGTGAAGGATACTTCCTTCTACTTCGGCATATCTGCTTTCTCAGTAGTTCCATAGATGAAGTGGTCATAAAGAGACCATTTTGGTGAGGTAGGGAATAAATCGACTGGTTAGCTATTCGATTGGTAACTTAATCCTATGTGCTTGCATATTTTAGTCAGGAATATAGGTCTCACATGACCTTGCTTATTCTTACCGAGTCCAGTGTGGGAGACGTATCCAAGTTGGTACATAAGATCCCACCCTTTCATCGCGGTTGGGTTGATGTCGTATAATTTAGTGAGGTCTGGGCCAACCTCCCTCCTCATTAGCTCTTGTTGCCGCTCTAGGTGAAAACCAGGAAGGGAAGGTGAGCAGACTCTTCCAACAGCTGCTTCATTAGGAATTCACGTCTTTTAAATGTGGCTTGTGTTTAGTATGGATTCATGGGCTATCAGAATGCTTTCTGCAAAATTGGTATCCATCTCTTGAAGAGGTGCATCGACATATATATGGACGACGGAGTCCTCATACGGAAATTTATTGCATTGATGGTATGTAGATGCGACAACCTTCATCGATTTTAACCATTTTCTGCCTCAAATGAGATTATATGTACTAGTGGAGTCAGCAACATGGAATGTAACATCCTTTATCACGGGTCCAAGGCGGACCTAAAGTTTAATAGTTCCTTTTATGACATGACGTGAGTCATCGTAGGCTATGAGTGATAAGGATGAGGGCCTGACATCTTGTTCTATGTATTCAAGTGTTTTCAATGTGGTGAGAGGGCATATATTGAGTCCCACGCCCATATCGACTAGTGCATGGGGTACAGAAAACCCTCTGATTATGATTGTAAGATATATGGGGCAGCGGTCCCGCGAAGTTATTCCTTAGGCATGTCTACGTCCATGAATGTGAGGGTGGGAGGTTGTGCCATGACAAAGGTAATTTGATGAAGCTCATCCAGGGTCGTGTCTTCGTCCACTTGAGTATCCTCGAGTGTCCTTATTAACAGTTGGTGATGATTAGGCGACTTCTTGATGAGTTCTAGTATAGATATCTCGGCTGGAATCTTTTAGAGATGTCATAACAGATTGTACTCTTGCCCTGGCTCGAGTGCTATTTCTTTGCCCGACAGATGGGCCCTAGGTGCAGGTGGCTGAGGTGGTTGTGGTACAAGAATTGATGGTGAGATGACGTGCGGTGGGGGTGGCAAGTCAACTTCCCTTTCTCTCGTGTTCCCCTCGGGTAGTTGTGCATGCGTGAATAGGGCAGGCCGGTTGCGTGTCCGTACGGCACTACTCCAAGGTGGGAGGTATTGCATGTGATTCTCTTCCTCTAAGAAAGTGGAGACATGTGTGTAAGATACCCTTGTCTGGCAAACTATTATTAAAGAACATGTGAGTGTATTGTCTCAATGGCGTAAAGTGGGCTGATAGTGTGATTGGGGTAGAAGGTGGTCTCTCTTGTCGCTCCTGCTCTCCCGAATTTTGTTGTCCCCTAATGGTTTCATATGCAGTAGCCAATCCTCTAAGCAACTCTTCAAAATCATCGCCTCCTCTTTGTATTCTTTGGATGCTGAGATTTTGTCCAGAGCTATTATTTCTGTTGTTATGGCTAATATCGGCGTGTGGTGTAGAAAAGGAGTTCTCTTGTTCACCAGTCATATTGACTTTAGGTTGTCGTGGACTAAAAGCATAAGGTGGTTCTTCCTCGTATGCAGGGTTGTTATGAAGTCCCCATAACAGAGGGTCTCCTAAACTTACTCTACGTATGCCAAACATTTCGAGTCTTTGGCGTAGATTCATATAAAAAAAATCTAAATGACACGATGGGAAAGAAAATAGGGAAGTAAAATAAAGCTAACTATCTAAAGAAAATGAAGGGGTTTACAAAAGCGTCTCATTCGATCACCAGTCTGTTGGTGCGCACTTTTTCTGGGTTCCTCTCGGTTCCCGTTGAATAAGTGACTTCCAATTCTGTCCTATTGGACTCTAGCAATGCGGTGTATGTGATAATGTGGGGATAAATAACAATAGGAGGAATTTCCTAGGATGATTCCTAATTGATTTGCGATCGCCAGCTACAAATATTTATCGACGCTGCAAAACGTCAATGATCATGCGTTTAAGTGGGTGTGGCTTACTTCTATACTGAATCGTCCGCCTACGAACGTCAGCAGTAGTGTCCTCTTTTAATTAGATAGTTTCAGCTTTCTTTTTAGTTTTCCTTATTGCAGTTATGGTCGATTTAGATTCTCTTTTTTTGTTGTTAATTATAAATAGGTGAGCTTATTATGATGGGTTATTTTAGTCTCCTGATGCTATCAGGAGTCCAATCATTTTTAGTTTCTCAATATCATTAGGAGTCCAATTAATATCAAAGCCTTGGTACTACTAAGAGTCTAATCAGTTCCAGTCTCCTACTGGTACTAGGAGTGCATGTGTATCAGTTCCAATAATATTTCAATTAAATAAAAGAGTCCAATTATATCACAATTATAGATAAAGCAGGTACGATAATTTTATTGCAATTCTATATAAGCAGATGTATCAATTGCATGGCAATCATAACTAAAGTACTTAAGATAGTCTTACTAGCATTCTAATTTGATGAAAACAAAGACTAATTTTTTTTTACTGTGACTCCAATTGAAGCAATAAATTAATTTACTAAAGTAGGAATAAATGACCGAGGCAACAAGATTAACTCTTTTTTTTAGAATCGTAATCTACGGATCAATTACGGTAAAAATCTAACTAATAATAAACGAATTAACTTTCCTAAATTGTAGTTGAGATAATAAATTGACTGAACTAGAAGACAAAATTAAATCAAAGCAAGTAATGATATGAAGGCCTATTTGATGCAATTAGCCAATTATATTGAAATAGAAAACTAACTGTAACTAACTAGTTAACCCTAAACAATCTAAAAAAAGAGGCGGGGTTGGGCACGCTACGCTAAGGAGGATTGGCCTCGTTCTCGAGTACCCTCTGTAAGCTCCCATGGGCAAATCAAATAGCTGAGATCAAAGATAGGTCGATAGTTAAATAATAAAATGGAGATTATTATAATTGAATTCGAAATTATAATTAGAAATTAGATTGAGAAACTTAAGTTGTGAACTAAAATTTATATTTTTTTAGATTTTTTGACGATATGAAAATATAGAATTAAATTATAGATTAAAATTTTAGGACTGAATTCGGGTTCAAAATTAGAAAAATCAGGCCGTATGATTAAGGGCTGGTTCTGAACTCTGAGAGTTAGAATCAGAAATTAATGATAGGATTGTAAATTAAGATTTTAGAGTAGAATCAGAGCATAAGGTCGGTATATCGGACCGCTAGATTAAGGACTGGTTCTAAAAATAGAAATGTAGAACCGGACATAGAGATCTTCGGTCCGAAGAAGGTGCTACAGTGTAAAAATTAGAAATAGAATTGATTAATTAAATAAAGGGGAAATCCTAAGTCGAAAGCAAAATTAAATTCTTACCTAGGGCCGGGGCCATGGAGAGGAATCATCGAAGATTCGGGGGTTTGAATCTCGACATCATGACTAATTTTCTCTATGGGCTTATCCTCAGAGTTCTCTGGCTTCGAAGTCCCAAAAAAGTTTCGTTCTCTCTCTCAAAATTGCTAGCCTCTTCTCTCTTCGAGAAAAAAACTTTTATTGGTTTTCATTCAATTACGCGCCCGTTTCCGGACGTTTAACTGAATTGCATGCCAGTTTTCTAGTGCTTAATCACTTTGAGTCAATCACTGACTCAGTGAGTGACCGGCTGAATTACTCAGTAGGTTTCCTAGTCCAAACGAAATCAGGACTAATTACACACATGATGGGACGAGCATAATCCTATTAAGCGTGTTACCTGAAGCGCTTAATTGAGGAAATGTAGGGGTCAAGGGTAAGAGACTAGGTCGGGCGTAGGCCAATTGCACACTGGTGCTGTAGCGCTTAATCCAATCACACGTTTGGTTCCAGGCGCGTAATCGAGTCTCAAATTGGTCTGCAAAAGGAAGTTTGGTCTGAAAGGGGACTGATCGCACCCTTGTGGTTCTGTGTGTGATCGAATTATGTGCGAGTTTTCAGGCGCTTAATTCAGGGTTGTCCGAGTATGGTCTGAGAAATGGAATGCAGGACTATTATTTCAATCTTCATTCTGACTATATACTATTGCTTAGGGTATAGCCTCCCTACGTTGGGATCTGAGCCACAAAGCTATTGTTTCAGCTTGTGTTCAGCCATGTACAGTTGCATGGCCCCATGTCGAGAATTAAAAAGGTCAAGGGCTAACCAAACGAATTCATGTACTCCGAGAGGGCAAAATGGGGTGTCTACAATGGCACCCTTTCAGGTTTTCACCATGTCCTTTTTCTCTTTGAACTTGTATTTTTTCTTTTTCTTTTCTTCTTTATTTTCTCAAAGGTCATGAGACGGACGTCAATTCTGTCATAGCTGGTTGGATAGAGTTCTTTTGTTGTTTCTCTGCTAGGCCCGTGCTGACTCAGTGGATACTGTGACTGCTCGTAGACCTTAAAGAGGGCTTTTTTCTCGAGATGTATCTTGGCCATGGGATAGGTTAGGATTTTTAAAGGTATTCTTGGGTTAAGAAGGTTTCCTCGATAGGGTTCCAGTTGTCACAATACACTTCTTCCTTAAGATTTTTTGACTGTACATGCCCCACTTTTCTTTTCAATTTTTTTTATTTCCTTTTTCTTTTTTTAGACATCCTCCTTTTGGGATTTTGCTTTTTTGAATTTTTTTTTGTTTTATTTGATCATAACTGTTTCTCTTTCTCTCTTTTTTTTTGGTATATATACACATATTTTCTTTTCCTAGGAGAGGTTTATTGAAAAGAAGTCCAATGGCTCAACAGGTGTAGCAAGGGTATAAGTGTTCAGGGACGCTTTTTGGTTACTTAGCTTTCAAATGATGGCCTCTTTTATGGGGTCCTTAAGCAGTCATGTTTCTATCTTTTCAATACTTACCTTGCTGCGGAGACTAGGAGTAGAATCGGCGTACGTACCCGTCATTGATGGGCTTAGAAAAGTGATCTCCGTCCATGATGGTGAGGCGAATCGTGTGTCTCGGGAGTACCTCTTGGATGACATAAGGTCCCTCCTAGTTGGACTTGGATTTCCCTCTTGGATCGGCAAGGAGAGATGGAAAGATCTTCTTAAGCACAATGCCACCCACCTACAAATCTCAGGTGTGCAAACGCTTGTTGTAAGCATGTGCAATCCTTCACTGGTAGGCTTGGGTGTGACACAAGACTAGGAGTCTTTTCTCATCTAGCAAGTTCAGCTGCACAAAGCGTGACCACTCTTTCGGCTTTTGGTAGACTAGATTCCATGAGAATGTAGAGTGATGGTACTTCAACCTCAACGGGTAGTACGGCTTCAGTTCCATATTGAAGGGAGAATGGTGTTGCCCCTCTAGCGGTACGGATTGACATTCGGTATGACCATATTGTGAATGGAAACATTTCACTCCAATCTCAATACGTGACGACCATGTTCTGAAGGATGCAGATGACTGTTTTGTTAGCTGCTTCTATGGCACCATGGATTTGCGCTATATATGGTGATAAACGATGATGCTTGATTTTATATTGCTCGCAGGGACCCTGATGTGCCTGTTTGCAAAGTTAGTGCCATTGTCCGTGATGATGTCTCTAGATACACCGAATTGGCAAACAATATTATTCTTGATGAACTTCTCAACATGACTGGCTGTGATGTTCATGTATGATGCTGCCTCTACCTATTTGGTGAAGTATTCAATGATGACGAGAATGAAATGATGCCCATTTGATGCCTTCAGATTGATCTTTTCGCCGACGTTGAGTCCCATGTAGCCAAAGGCCAAGGAGTGGTCATGCTGTGTTGACCCCCGTATATGGGACAAATGGTAGAAATAAGTGGTTTATTTTGTAAGTGGTGTCAAATACCACCACATCATTGAACTATTGATACGCAATCCATGACCAGTGATCAATCAAAAATATACTTCACATACGATATTCTTCGTCTAGTTCAGCTTGAAAGAAGAAATCATCTTCTTTATTCTATCTATCAATGAGGGTCTGGATGACAGTCATGCACATCAGATGGATGTTACTCTCCCTTCTCATCTTCATTAGGTAATCCCGAGTTTAATGAGGGCTTACCGTCACTCTAGCCTCTCAATCCAAACTCGACAAAATAGTTGAAATTTTTGAAGGAGGAATGATGCCATCAAATGCTCCTATCAATGATTTTCTTACCCTACATATCTCATTATGAGATTGTAATTCCTACACCTTCGTAAGTTTAAACAACTGATGATTATGTAGCTCTCAAAATTCTATTACCTCTCACAACTTTTACTCATCGATCCTAATCTTCAACCATGCCTCACATCTACATCTTTTATCTCTTGAACACTTTATATCGGCGTGTAATTTATGCTTGTCAGAAGGATTGAACCCTTCAAACGAATATACATATTTTTACTTTATAATCTCCCCCTTTGTCCTAACACTGAAACCAACTTTCTTCGCGGATAAATTATAAAAGTTATATGCCTCGTCTTCAGTTTGAAATGTCAAGCTGATATGTTGCTTCCATTCCTTGCGGGTATTCTTAGACCCTTCACAATAATCCAGCATCTCGTTATCCCTATTATAACCAAGTGAATCTCACTCCAAAGAAACAATGTTAGGAGTGAGGTTTAAATCAACACCACCTAAATTGAATTCTCCAATCGAGTCCATTACATGTTGTGCATTAGATGAAAAATCATTCAATAACGAGCAATTAAGGCAATCGCTTCACAAAAGAAGTCATGGTGTGACAATTTAGGCGTTAGAACTTCATTAAAGAAGTGATGACGCTTCTAAGCGATGGCACCATCTCTTTTATCGCTTCCCATAGGAAGCGATGGTACGCACATGCTGAGCCCCAACTCTTCACCGAAGAGGAATCTGCGTCTGCGTCGATTATAATTTATATATTTTCAAATGCTTATAATTTTATGATCTATACCTTGTGTAGACACCCAAATTTGGCCCAAGGCCCGATCGAAACATACTTTGAGAGAGGAGCTCCCCTGAGCTTCGGGTAGCTTCTCCCATACCCTTAGAAATCTTCCCAAACCCTTAGGAACTTGCCCATACCCTTAGGAATTTCCCCCGACCTCCCGAACCCATAATTAACCCGCTCGGGTCATGGTTAGAGAGAGATGAACCAGGGCTGGTAGGGACCTCTACTAAGACTAAATCTTATACCATTGAAAAGTAGAGGTTCTCAGCTTTCCAACAAGCCAAGAATCACCTCAATCCGAGTTGTACATTGAAAGTTACGGTGACCCGAGCACTGCCCAGGAGTTGCACTTGGATGGGGCATATATGGCGCATGTTTTACATGCGCCAATCAATTTTTTTTCCAAAAATGGCTTGGCACATCTAATACACATGCCAAGTATAGGTGGGACCCACCTCGGGCTCTGAACTTCTTGACACTATAGCTATGCTTGGTGTGTGTAATACACACGCCAGGCTTAGCTATAGTAACCATGGGTTTTTGCTCGAAATCCACTTTTAGGGTTTGACTTATTGACCATCTCAATGTTTAGGATGGTTTTATTAGGATTGTTGCATCCCTGATTACCCTATTTGTAACCCTTTAGTCATTTGAAACCTTACCCTATCATCTACCATTGAGGCCCATTGTCCACATTTCCAAGCACTCAAAATCCTAGGAAACCTTAGATAAGGTGATTTCCTAATTGCTAACCCAAATTAACACTTAAGCACCCTCCTAACCTCCCTTTTCCTATAAATAGAGGCACCCCTCCCTTTACAAAGGCTTGAAAAATTGAATAAGAGAGAAAAAGATTAAGAGAGAAGCTTTTCCTCCCTTTGGTGCACCCTTCCCATATAAATTCTAGAATTCTAAAACCCCCTTTAGACCCCATCTTCTATCAAAGATCCCTTAGTTTAGGTGAGAACTACTCCCTAGCTCTCTTCCCCTACCTCTTAGACATCAAGCTGTAGGAGCTAGAACCCATTCTCCAACCATTCAAGCTATCGGAAGCTCGCCAAGTGTACCTACGCGATGGTCCACACGCGTGCTACAAGGGCCTGAGAGCTCTGGCTCTCCGCTCTATTCCCCTACCATCTTAGCTTTTGCTCTACCCTTGAATTTGTGTCGTTTGTTAATCGGTGAAAAATATCATCTTTCACCTCCTAACCTGACCTTTGATGGACCTTTGAGTGATTAATAATGTGTTTTGAGTGTTGTTTTACAGTTAGTAGTAAATTACAGTCATAGGATAGAAAGCCATCCAAAAATGCCAAGAGAGATATCTGCAGAAAAGAATCACAAACAAATCATTGGAGAGTTATAGCAGTACCTTCAACTGTGTGCATTCAAACCTGCCATTATAACAGCTGCACATCATTCAGTTGTGTGCATGATAGATGCGTGCATCTCAGAGCAATACTTTGAACAATAGTAACTGCATTTGATGGAGAATGTACCCCTCAAGAGAGTACTGAGTATTGGACAGTTGAATTCTAGCACGCCAATTTATTCACAAGTTGTGGAAGAAAAGAAAAGATCATGTTGAGTGGTTATTTGAACCTATCGAGAGGTTCTGATGCAGAGAAGTGAGGTTGTTGAGAGGTTCCCATAACCTATCGAGTGCTTGGAACTGAAGAAAAGATCCAATCGAGCAGTATATTGGACCATGTCAAGAAGTTTTGAGGCTGAGTTGGAACTTGTCGAGAGGTTCCCTGATCCTATTGAGCAAATGAAAGGTGCAACAAACTTATTAGGTCCACTGCATGAAGATCCTGTCAAGAAGTATCTCCAATTTGTCGAACATACACCTGGAGTTTCACTGAATCGCGAGAGGTTGCCTGAACTTGTCGAGAGGATAGTTGAAGCATGGAGAACTATCGAGCAGTTGATTTCAACCTGTCAAATTGGAGTGTAGAACCTATCGAATGAACTAAAACTGTAGCGAGAACTTATCGAATGGTTCTCTGAACTTCTTGAGACACAAATTCGGAACTTCTATCAGTCGACTTAGAAGTGCAAATCATCTAGTACTTTGCTACACGTCTCAAGAGGCTATTAGATTGCTTGGAAGGTACTTTTGGAACTTCATGAGCACAAATGAGAACCTCCCTAACTACTTCACGTGTCCTTGCTAATTTCTAAACAATTCGTGGGAGTTCCTTGGAGGGAATGCAGCCACCTCAGGAAGCAAATAATAGATTTGATTTCACTTTGCTCTGATTGGCTGAAATAGATCAGAGCCAGAGGGGGGAGAGTATAAATAGGGGAGAAGCATAGCAGAGAAATGGGGGGATCCAGAATTGAGAGTTTGAGCAATTTTCCAATTTTCCTTTCCCCCCAAAATTTCAGCCTTCTTCCCTCTTCTCAATTCTCTCTTTAGCCAACCATGGTTGGCTAAATTCGAGTAGCAGCTTGGAGGAGGTTTGATCTATATATTGAGAGTTGTGAGAGCTTTGTAAGAGAATTGGATGATGTAGAGACTGCAGATCTGAGAAACATTTATTATAAGTTGTTTTGAATCAATGAATTATTGGTTATAAAAATCATTGAATCTATAGGTCTTTTAATTTCCATTAGATTTTCATATATTTAATGCTCCTGGGAATGCCAATTCATTTAATTTATAAATCCTTTAATTTCTATAAGACTTTCCTAGGTTTTATGCTCCTGTGGATGCCTGAGCTTGTGGCCTTGCATCCACAGCATATGTAGTGGTTCTCTTGTTCTAATTGAACCCTTTGGATTGAATAAAATCCCTAAGATGATCTGTGACCATTGAAGTGGACAGATCATAGCCTTAAGATCAATTAAGCTTCTGGTCTAAATTGGATTATTTTACCTTGCATTTGTGCTTGTAGCCAAATGACGAATGGCAACGGATCCATCCTCTGCTCAGCTCTCTAACCAATCAATTGACTAGTGAGACCAATCCCAAGATGTTATTCTCCATATCTGACTTTTAATTTCACCAGAACCTTTGCTCTCTTCTTTAAAATCCTTTTCTTGCTCTTTCCTGGATCAGTTTACAATGAGATTTAATATTCTTTAGTTTTTTGTTTAAAGTGACAACCCAAAAAACCTAAAACCTCTCCTCTTTCTTTTTCTTTCTTTATTTTAAGGTAAAATAGGATAGAGTGCCAGATCTGTAGCAAATATGGAGATTTGCTAAATTCTCTAACACATTTCCCTGTGGACATGACCCTTACTTACCTTTTAAAACTTGCTGCAATAGCTCTAAATTCTTTCAGGATTGTAGTTTTCTTTGTGTGCAATTTTCAGTAATTTTCTTCTTTATTTTTAGGATTATGTTTAGCATCTTAATAAGCACAAGGAAAGTATACTAACAATTTTTTGGCACTGCTGTCAAAGATCTGGGTTTTTAGAATTGGTAGATCAAAGCTTTTCTTATTCTAGTTTTACATCTGTAATTATCTATGTTGTGCTTGACTAATTGCTTTTGTAGTTTTTATAGTTAAATTTTGTTTTACAGATCTGGATCTGTAGTTTTGAGAGGAGCATTTTGCTATTCGGAGGAGCAAGTTGTGCTTGAGTTTGCATTCCTAACTCTTTTATATTTTTAGATCGGGGAATTTTTAGATCTGCAGTAGTAGTTTTGTATTTGTTATCTATGTTGTAATTATGTGTTGCACCTTGTTTTTGTGTGTTGTATGTTTGGAAGAAGAACTCTTAACCCTGAGTTTTTTCCTTTAAATTTTGAAGTTGAGAGAATTCTTAGATCTAGACAAACTACACTTGCACCTGCTGAAATTGAGACTGCTGAAATGGGTGAGTAGCCTAGATTGTTGAGAAAATATTATGCACTTGGTGCATATAATTCCCCTTTCTGCATTCAATTTCCTGCTGTGGAGGGAAATTATGAAATTAACTCTTCAGCAATTCAAATGTTGCCTTCTTTCCATGGGTTGAGTAAAGAGGACCCATACAAATATATTGATAAATTTCGTACTTTCTGTACTACTTTTAATATTATTGGTTTGGAGGAAGAAGCAACCAAGCTTAGGCTCTTTTCTTTTTCACTAAAGGACAAAGCCAGGGCGTGGCTGTCCATGCTTTCAGCCATCAATATTACCTCATGGAATGATCTTTAGTGCCAATTCCTAGTAAAGTTCTTTCCCATGCCTAGAACAAGTCAGTTGAGAAAAAGCATCATATCTTTTTCTCAATTCTCAACTGGAAGCTTTCATGAGGCTTGGGAAAGGTTCAAGGAGTTGTTAAGGCAGTGTCCACATCATCAAATTCCTCAATGGCAACTTGTGTAAAGTTTCTATCAAGGAATTGATCAAACAAGAAAAAATATAGTGGATGCCTCTTGTGGGGGTACTTATCTCCATAAAACAACTGATGAGGCCTGGGGATTGTTTGAGGTTATAGGAGAGAATTCAATGCAGCAGGAGACTCTGTCTAGGGACATTGAGAATCCAGCTAAATTAATGAAAGAGAACACAACAAGTGGAAGAATATATGATGTCAGTGGATACAATGATTTAGAAAGGAAGGTAGATAGTTTGACCAAGAAATTTGATAAATTGATGGGGGTCATGCAGTCTCTAATGGTTGCCAAAGTCGAAGAGGCATGTCTGAATCCAACACCACCACCTGCTAGAGAACCTTCATTTGAGGATCAAGTTCTGGTTTTATTATAGAATTTGAGCTGTTTGTCCCAAACTATTAATTCCCATAATGAAAGTATTAAAAAAATAGAGGATCATCTTGGTCAGTTGTCTAATACTTTGACTAGGAGAGAAGAGGGTAGACTGCCAAGTCAGCCAATGAATAATCCAAAAGGGCAATATTTGGTGGGTGAGTCTTCTTCATATCATGAAGAAGCTAAAGCCATCACTACTTTGAGAAGTGGTAGGCTTGTGGATAACAAGGTTGATGGTGAGCCTGATAGGAGTACAAGAAATGAGAAACCAGCCCATGAAAATATGTAGCAGGAGCAGCATGTGACAAATAAAGGGGGTGTGGATGAGTCTCACCAGGAAAATAAAAATAAAAACAAGGAAAAAACTGATGAAAATGCAAAGGCTATAGATGAGAGACCAGTCCCTCATTTTTCATTTCCTAATGCTCTTCAACCACCTTCTCCTTTTGATAAAGGGAATGCTAAAGTTGATGAAATGATGGAAACCTTTAAACAAGTAAAGATCAATTTACCTTTACTTGATGCCATAAAGCAAGTTCCATCCTATGCAAAATTTTTGAAAGATTTGTGCACTCATAAAGGACAATCTAGGATTCATTTATCCAAGAAAGTCTTTTCTACTAAGAAAGTGAACCAAGTTTTGTCTATTACAACCCCAACTAAACTCCAAGATCCTAGAGTTCCCACAATTCCCTGCATCATTGGAGAACTTACCATTGAAAAAGCCTAGTTAGATTTGGGGGACAATGTTAATCTACTTCCATATTCTGTATATGAAAAGTTAGGTTTGGGGGAATTTAAGCCCACACATGTTGTCTTACAGCTGGCTAATAGATCTGAAAGGATACCTGTGGGAATTATAGAAGATGCGCTGGTTGGGGTTGATAAGTTTTTTTTCCTGCAAATTTCCTGGTTCTAGACATGGAACCAGGCAAGTGCACTACCTCCTTCCTTGTTATTTTGGGCAGGCCATTCTTGGCCACTGCCAATGCTTATATACAACATAGATAAGGGGTAATGGAGGTATCTTTTAGTAATATGAAAGTGAAACACAATGTCTACAATGCAGCAAATCAACCTCACTTGGATAGTGAGGGTTGTTTCATGGTTGATTTGCTTGATGAGTTTGTTGAGGAGATCATGCCCAAGTTGTTGAACTATAATGATGTGTTTGAAGAAGTTTGGGCTGAAACTGTTTAAGGGGAGGTCCCCACACATCAGACTAAAGAAGTGAAAATTTTGAATTCTTCAGTGGGGCCAGCAAAGCATTTCCAATGGAAACCTATTGTGCTACCTCTCCCTGCACCTTCCAAGGCACCTTTGCTGCCTTCACTTGTCAGTCCTCCTGATGTGGAACTGAAACAGCTTCCCAGCAATCTCAAGTACGCATTTTTGGGGCAAAATAAAAAATTGCTTGTGATCATTTCATCTTTCCTCAATGAGGAGCAGGAAGAAAAAGAACTTTGTGTGCTCAAGAGGCATAACAAAAGCAATTGGTTAGACCAATGCTAACCTGGGGGGGATTAACCCTGCTATTTGTATGTATAAGATTTACTTGGAAGATAGTTCCAAACCCTCTAGAGAGATGCAGAGGAAGTTAAATCCTCCCATGCAAGAAGTAGTGATGAAGGAGGTGTCAAATTGTTAGATGCTGGAGTCATCTATCCCATTTCAGATTTCTTAATGGGTGGCACCTACTCAGGTGGTACACTCAGGTGGTACCTAAAAAGTTTGGAATAACTGTTGTTAAATCTGATTCTGGTGAGCTGATTCCAATTAGGGAGACCACTAGTTGGATAGTTTATCTAGATTATAGAAAGCTCAATTCTAAAACTAGAAAAGAGAACTTTCCACTACCCTTCATAGACAAGGATTTGGACAAGTTGGCAGGAAAAGCCTTTTATTGCTTTCTCGATGGATACTCTGGTTACAAGTAGATCCCTGTGTATCCACAAGACTAGGAGAAAACAACTTTTTCATGTCCATTTGGCACCTTTGCTTATAGGAGGATGCCATTTGGACTGTGCAATGCTCCTGCAACTTTCTAAAGGTGTATATATGCTATCTCCTCGGATATGATTAACCAGTTTTTAGAGATATTCATGGATGATCTCTCTGTCTTTGGGGATAGTTTTAGCCAATGCCTATATCTTCTCAGCCTAGTGTTGTAGAGATGTGAAGAGACCAACTTGGTTTTAAGCTAGCAAAAGAGTCACTTCATGGTCAACCAAGGCATTGTCCTTAGCCATGTTGTTTCCCACAGAGGTATAGAGGTTGATCAGGCTAAAATTGATTTGATTGCATAGCTTACCCCACCTAAAACTGTCGAGCAAGTCCGATCCTTTTTGGGGTATGTTGGTTTCTATAGGAGACTCATCAAGGATTTCAGTAAAATTTTCAAGCCTCTCTGTCACCTGTTGTGTCAAGAGGTTCCTTTTGCGTTCAATGATGAATGTCTCACTGCTTCCGAGGTATTGAAAAAATTCTTGACTTCTACCCATCATATAAGCTCCTGATTATTCCCTGCCCTTTGAGATGGTGTGTGATCCATCAAACTTTACAATTGGTGCAGTTCTAGTGCAGAGAAAAGATAAACTACCTAGTGTAGTTTCTTATGTTAGCAAGTCATTGATTAATGCTCAATTGAACTACACTACTACTGAGAAAGAGTTGTTGGCATTTGTGTTTGCCTTAGAAAAATTTAGACCATATGTTTTAGGGTCTAAAATAATTGGTTTCAGTAACCCTTCAGCCTTGAAGTACTTATTATCGTAAAAAGAAGCCAAACCTAGATTAATCAGATGGATCCTCTTGCTGCAGGAGTTTGATCTTGAGATTAAAGTCAAAAAGGGTGTGAAAAATGTGGTTGCAGACCACTTGTTTAGGATCTTAACTGCTAAGTTTTTTGATTTGGTTGGGAATGATTCCTTTCGGAATGAGTAACTTTTTACTGTCAATATGAGTGCACCATAGTTTGTTAACATAGTGAACTATCTGGCAGTGGGTAGGATTCCTCCACATTGGACTAAAATGGATAAAGATCTATTTTTTCTCTCAGATAAAGTATTTTGTGTGGGAGGATCCATACCTCTATAAGAGCTTTGCAGACCAGGTTGTGAGAAGGTGTGTGCCTGAAAATGAGTTTCATAGTATTTTAACTATGTGTCATGAACAGGCCTGTGGAGGTCATTTCAGTGGAAAAAACATAGCTGTAAAGGTGCTCCAATGTAGATTCTACTGGCCCTCCTTATTCAAGGATGCAATTGAACACTGCAAAGCCTGTGAAAGATGCCAGAAAATGGGAAGTATTTCCAAGAGAGATCCATTTATAGCCCATACTTGTGAAAGAGTTATTTAACATTTGGGGCATAGACTTTATGGGCCCATTCCCTCCTTCTTATGGGTTTAACTTTCTTCTTGTGGCTGTGGACTATGTGTCCAAGTGGGTTAAAGAAATAGTCGCAAGAACCAATCATCATAGAGTTGTTCTTAAATTCTTAAAGGGTAACATTTTCTCTAGGTTTGGTACCCCCAGAGATATCATGAGTGATGTAGGGAGCCATTTCTGCAATAGGCATTTTGAAAGCTTGCTAAAAAAATACTCTATTACACACAGAATTGCTACTCCATATCACCCACAAACTAGTGGGTAAGTAGAAATTTCTAACAAAGAAATCAAGCATATTTTAGAGAAAATTGTGAGAACTAATAGGAAGGACTGGTACCTTAAGTTGCAGGATGCTCTTTTGGCTTATAAGACCCCAATAGGAATGTCTCCTTTCAGGTTAGTATATGACAAAACTCGCCATTTGCCAGCAGAATTAGAACATAAGGCCTACTAGGCCATTAAGGCATTGAGTTTTGATCTAACTACTGCTGGTATACATAGGAAGTTACAACTGTCAGAATTGGAAGAACTCAGATTAGATGCTTACTCGAATGCAAGTATCTACAAAGAAAAGGCCAAAGCTTTGTATGACAAATATCTTCTGAGGAAGGAATTTGCTGCAAGTAACAAGGTATGGCTCTTTAATTCAAAATTGAAGTTCTTCCTAGGGAAGTTGAAATCCAGATGGGATGGGCCTTACATTGTCATGCATGTATCCCCATCTAGAGTTATTAAAATCATGGATCCCAAGGATGGAAGAATCATGAATTTCAATGGTCAAATGTTAAAAATTTGTGTTGAAAATATAGTGGAGCCTGTGGAGACCATTAACCGTCAAGAACCTCCAAATTTTTAATGAGTTTCAACATGGTAAAGTATGTAACATAATAGTCATTTAGTATCTTTTTCCAGCTTTAATTTTGTTTGTCAATGTGTATAGATCTGCAATTTTTGTTTAATTTTTCATTTTGTGTACTAACTCAATTGTGGTGAGGTCCTTAATACACGGATAATTGAGAAATGCAAGGGAGCTGAGGAGGAGTGATTATTTCTATTAAATGTGGGCATCACACTGATGTGGAATAAACTCTGGTAAAGAAATGAGACCTATTGATGTGTTGAACTAAGTTTTCGATAGGTACTGAAGGTGCTTTGTGTGGATTCGACAGGTTTTGTGTACTTGTCGAGAGGTTTGATGAACCTCTAGAACTAAAATTTTTGAAGCCTATGTACCTGTTGAGAGGTTTGAAGTACCTCTCGAACCCTTAAGTTTGGGTTTTTATGCTTTTAACTGCTTGATAGGTTGATCTAACCTATCGAAAGCATCATTTCATCCTGATGAAATCGTATCTTCCACTTTTAAAACCCTTCGACAGGATCATTTGAGAATTCGATACCTTGCGTTAAACCTCTGCTTTTCTGTTTGCACGAGTTTCCATTTTCTTCCTTCTTCTCCAAACTCATTGTTTCCATCCTCAAGTATTCTACCCTTGTTCCAATTGGACCAACTTTGAAAAATCAACATTTTACGCCTGGTTTTTACTGTTTTGATTTTGTGTGTTCCATTTGCTGAGAAGCCCTAGATTTTGGGTAAGTCTTCCAATTCGCTGAGTTTTTGAATCGTTCAAGTCGGTGATCTATATTTTTTGGGTAATTTGTGGTGTGAAAGGTGTGATTTAAGTGAAGTAGATTGTGGGGATTGATAAAGATCTATGTGTTTTAATTGTGGTGTGTGAAATTTGTTATATTCTGTGTTTTAATGGCCAACCCTATTCAACCTGAGGGTACCTTGTTTGATTTACTCCAATCTCCTTCTAAATCTACTAGAAAATCTAGTAGGATAGCTGCTTCACAATCTCATGTGGATCCACCCTCAAATACGAAATTTTATATGGACAAACCCATGAAAACTCAGAAGTCTAAGAAAGCCAAAATCAGTGAGACTATTGCTGAGGAGTTACCTGAGTTACCTGTGCATTTGATAACCCCTAATGAATTTGTGGATTCTTTAGGTCTGATAGCTGAGACTACCTTTGATTTACCCTATTTCACCAAAGTAGAGGAGTGCAGTGACACCTTAGCCTATTTGGGAAAGGCTTCTTTGAAACCTATTTTGACCCCATTGAATGAGAAGGTATACCCCAGATTAGTGAAATTGTTGTTTCCGAATTTAAGACTGAAGAAGACAACAGGGCCAATTGATCCTATGCTTGTGGTCCTGATTGATGACTGGGAAATGGTAGTGGATTACAATGATATTTGTTTGGTGTTGGGAATTCCATTTCAGTATGATCCAGCTAGAAGTTTAGGAGTTCCTGACAGTGTATCATTTAGAGTCATGGCCAGATACCTGACTCAGAGAATTGTGGGATCTGAAGTCTTTGATGTGGAGAGATTTGGATCCCAGGTTATTCTTCATTGATAGAACATTGAGAAAGATTGTGTTTATGTCTGGGCATCAATAAAAAAGAAGGCACCCCATTGTGGATGCCCTTTATTTTTACACCAAGGGCTAATATTTCAATGCCCCTCAGCTGATATTTGAAGGGATGGTGGATATTCATGACAAAATCAAGAAGGCACAGGTTGTGCCAGGTCTTCCATATGGTAGAATTATTATTGCTCTGTTGAAGAAAGGGAAGTATGCATTTAAAGAAGGAGAGTCTATTGAGACATTGCCTCCTAAAGCATTTGGGAAAAAAGCATGGTCAACCAGTATGACCTTGATTGAAAAGAGAAAGAAACATGTTGAGGGCCCCCTGTCAGAAGCTGTAATGGTCACCACAACACTTGCTGCTCCTTTGGCCATGTTAGTACTAGCATCCATAGCCTCTACAGTTACGTCTACTGTCAATGTGGTACCAGCCATCATTACCTCATCAATTGCCCTGCCTTCCATACCTGCACCTATGCTTCTCACTTCAACAGCCATACCTTCTACAATCAGCACAACATCACTTATGTCAGATCCTCCTACCATTGGCCCATTAACCTTGCCCTCACCTACCATTAAAACCACATACCAGAGAAAATCCAAACAACCTCAGTCAGCAACCAGTATATCTAGCCCTTCCATCCCAAGCTTGGAAACTCCAATCCATGTCCCATCTCCACCATCCACTGATATGCCATTTGAGTTTGACCCTGTTACTTCAATTTCACCTATCCATATTAAGGATGTAGAGAATTTCACCGCTAAGGGGTATTCATCCCTAGTTGATTCCATTGTGAAAGACATTAGACATGAATACACACCTTTACCAGATTCTCCACAACCTACCACATTCCAACATATCTCTATGTCACCGTTCGAGCCTATTCCATCCATTTCACCTTTTACCCAAGCACAAATCCTACCTGACTCTTTTGCCCAAATCCTTTCCATTCTCACATCCATTCAAGCCCAGCTACAGACCAATACAGACAACCAGTTTGTCATGGCCACTTGCCTCCATGCCATTCAGTCCACTTTAGTCCCATCTACCTCAACCACTCAACCTCATACCCCTACACCACTCATTCCTGCATCATCATCACATTTTCCTCCTTAGACCTCCCCTTTAGTAGCCACTACCATTGTTGCTACTCAGTCAAACATTAAGTCTGCTGAGTTGCTACCTATTCCATCAACCTCCACAACCATTTAAAACAAAACAAACCCTGAGCCAGTTATCTTGCCGATCATTCTTTCTACCTGTGACTCTTCCACTCAAACTAATCCTGAGGTGGTAGACCTAGCCTTTACTTCCCCACAGCCTGACCTTGAGGTAGTGGAGTTATCCCTACCAACACCTACCTTCACCTCTACCCATACCCAGATAGATCTTGAGGAGGAGCTGACACCTATCATCCCACCTTCCCCATCTTTACCATCCTCTTCATCCACTCCTTACCATCTCCCCACTGGGAGGGCCATGGTCCATGCCTCTTCATATCCTATGCTCCCTTTCTCCACCCTTAAGAGAGTCATGGATGTAAGTCCTTACATTAGGAGGGATGTCATTAGAGGGATGGCAGACATAAACACTGCTATCAAGCAACCCTTTCTCCATCAAATTAAGAAGTTAAAGTTGGATCACAAGATGGAGAAGAAGGGCTTAGAGTAGGCAGTGGTGCAGGCTATGAAATTATATCAGTTGCATAAGGAGAAATCAGAAGAGTTGTAGGGCAAACTCAAGAAAGTAACAATAGCCATTCAATTAATTAATTAGAGAGTCGACAGTTATGCCAAACTGGCAGCTTCACTTCAAGCAACTTTTTCTTCTATTGGATGGTCTGTGGCCATTAAAGTGGACAGACCATAGCCACAAGCCTAAATCTAATCCCTGAGTTAGATTTATTTCTCTTACATCTGTGCTTGTAGCCAGATGAAGATTGGATCATTTCTCATTTGATCTGCAGTCATTCTCATTGTGTTTCAAGGACCAAATCAAAGTTAGATATTATTTCTCCATTTTTATAAGTTTACCTCAAAATTCCCCCAACTCAGATCTGGATCATTTAGTTTAACTTTTACTTTTATCATTTAGTTAATGTGACAAATTCAACCACCCATCTTATGTGCTTTATAGATAGGATAAGAGGCCAGATCTGGTAGATCAGATCTGGAGGTTTATCTTACATTTTAAACAAATTCTCTGTGGACGATCTTCTACTCATTTACATTTAAAACTTGCTACAATTGACCCTGATCTTGCAGGCTAATTCACTTCTCTCTGTGCTGATATTTCTTTACCCTTTTTATATTCCAAAATCAGTATAACTTAGCAATTGCAAATTTGTTTTCAAAACACAAACAAATCATGCACACTTTGTGGCAACAACAAGTTTTTGGCGCCGTTGCCGGGGAATTTGTTTTAAAATATGTAGACCTAAGTTTTCATTTTTTTTTTATATCAGTACTAAACTATTCTATTGTTTATATCTGTGCAGTTATTCATATCCATTTTTGAAGGAGGGAAACCACTTAACAAAAGGGAATTCTGAAGGTTTGCTGTGAATAATTTGGTAGGAGGACTCTCAGCCCTGAGATTGTCCCGCTGAATTTAGAAGTTGAAAGGCTATTACGAACCAGACAAACAACACAGAATTCTGCTACTATGGGTGAAGAACCTCGACTTTTGAGGGATAACTTTGCACCTAGTGCTTATAATTCTCCCTTTTGCATTCAATTTCCTACTGTTGAAGGAAATTATGAGATCAAATCATCGACTATCCAAATGCTTCCTTCCTTCCATGGGTTGAGTAAGGAAGATCCATACAAACATGTGGATGAATTCTTGGCTCTTTGCACCACATTCAACATAGCTGGACTTGGTCCAGAGGCAACCAAGCTTAGGCTCTTTCCTTTTTCATTAAAGGACAAAGCTAGAGCATGGTTGTCTATGTTAGCACCAAATAGTATCACTTCTTGGAATGATTTGCAGTGTCAATTTTTAGCCAAATACTTCTCAATGTCTAAAACAAGCCAATTGAGACAAAGTATCATTTCCTTCTCACAAAACTCAACTGAAACTTTCCATGAAGCATGGGAAAGATTTAAGGAACTTTTAAGGCAATGTCTTCATCATCAAATTCACAGATGGCAGCTGGTTCAAAGCTTCTATCAAGGAATTGATCAAAAAGGCAAAAATATGGTGGATGCCTCCTGTGGAGGCACTTACTTACAAAAAATAGTTCAGGAGGTTTGGGACTTATTTGAAGTAATTAGTGAAAACTCAACTCAACAGGAATCTCTGTCAAGAGATATTGAAAATCCTGCTAGGTTGAACAATCAACAAACCACCAAAGGAAAGATTTATGAGGTGAATGAGTTGGAAAGAAAGATGGACAATTTAACCACAAAGTTTGATAGATTGATGGACTCACTAAAAAACCCAATGGTTGCAAGAGTAGAGGAGGCATGTCTGATATGCCAGTCCCCTACTCATTCAATTGACCAATGTCCTGCTGCACCACAGTTCCTAGATCTAGTGGTGGAACAAGCTCATACTGCCCAATCATTTGGACAGATGCAGTCAAATGAATATCCATGGAGAGGGCACCCCAATTTAAGGTGGAGTCAGGGGAATTATCAATCTACAGCAAGAAATGCCTTTCAAAGCTGCGGCCTTATCGGAAATTTTATGCCAAGCCAAATTTTTAGCAGCCCATTCCACAACAACCTGTGCAACAATTTGCTCCAGTTCAAATCCCTTCCAGGTCCCCTTCTTTTGAAGATCAAGTCCTAAATTTACTCCAGAATTTAGGATCTTTAACTCAGACTGTGAACTTTCATAGTTAGAGCATAAAGAAATTGAAGAAACATTGGGTCAGCTTTCAAATACTTTGGCTAAAAGAGAGGAAGGAAAGTTACCCAGCCAACCTTTGAACAATCCCAAAGGACAGTTCATGGTTGGAGAAGCTTCTATTTCACATGAAGAAGTAAAAACTGTCTCAACTTTGAGAAGTGGAAGAATTATAAATAACAAAGTGGGTACTGAAGAAGAAAAAAATGAGGAAAATGATAAAGATATGCAGCAAGAGCAGCATAATGTTAGCAGTGGGGGTGCTGATGTACCTCAGAAAAATCAAACAAATGAAAAACAAAAAAATCAAAAAGATTCTGATAATGCTTCTAAAGCTGTAGATGAAGGACTAGTTTCTCATTTGCCATTTCCTCATGCAATGAAATCTGTTTCCCCTTTTGATAAAGGAAAAACAAAAATAGATGAAATGATGGAGACTTTCAAGCAAGTCAAGATAAATCTGCCTTTGCTTGAGGCGATCAAACAAATTCCAGCATATGCAAAATTTTTTAGAGATGTTTGCACTCACAAAAGACAGTCTAGGATACAGTTATCCAAGAAGGTCTTTGCTGTGGAAAGAGTTAATCAGGTGTTGTCTATTGCTACACCTCCTAAACTTCAAGATTCTGGAATCCCCACAATCCCTTGCATTATTGGGGAACATACCATTGAAAAGGCTTTATTAGATTTGGGTGCTAGTGTCAACCTACTTCCATATTCTGTATATGAGAAACTAGGTTTGGGAGAATTAAAACCCACTCATGCGGTGTTACAACTAGCAGACAGATCTGAAAGAAAGCCAGTTGGGATGATTGAAGATGTATTGGTGGGAGTAGATAAATTTTTCTATCCTGCTGATTTTCTAGTTTTGGACATGGAACCTACCAAAAGCAAAACTTCCATCCCTGTCATTTTGGGAAGACCATTCCTGGCTACAGCAAATGCTTGCATTCAATGCAGGTCTGGTATTATGGAAGTCTCTTTTGGAAACATGAAGGTAAAATTAAATGTTTATAATGCAATCACACAACCTCAATTCAGCTCTGAGGAATGTTTTCATGTTGATCTATTGGATGAACTGGTAGAAGGGACTTTACAATAATTTCTTCAGTGTGAAGATTTCACCACAGATTCTAAAGATGCTTGGGGAAATTCCGAGGGAGAAACAGTTTGTACCTCAAAGTCTGAGGAAGTAAAGGTTGTGCAAGGAACTCATAATCAATCAGCAAGTTTCTCTTCTTGGAAACCTGTTACTCTTCCCCTTCCACAAACGGCTAAGGAACCTTTGTTACCTTCTTTTCTTAGCCCACCTGATTTAGAACTGAAGCAGTTGCCAGAAAATTTTAAATATGTATTTTTAGGAGATCATAAATCATTGCCTGCGATTATTTCTTCCTCCCTCACAAAGGAGTAGGAGGAAGAGCTGTTGATTGTTTTGAAACAACATAGAAGGGCAATTGGCTGGACTATTACTGATTTGGGAGGAATCAGTCCAGCTGTTTGCATGCATAAAATCCATTTGGAAGAAGATGCAAAGCCTTCTAGGGAAATGCAAAAGAGGTTGAACCCTCATATGCAAGAAGTGGTCATGAAAGAGGTTGTTAAGTTTTTGGATGCAGGGGTCATTTACCCCATTTCAGATTCAGCTTGGGTGGCACCCACACAAGTGGTACCTAAGAAATCTGGGATCACTGTTGTAACTTCAGATTCTGGTGAGCTTATGTCAACCAGACAAATAACTTGGTGGAGGATCTGCATTGATTACAGAAAATTAAATTCAATGACCAGAAAAGACCATTTCCCTCTCCCATTCACTGATCAGATTTTAGATAAGCTAGCAGGAAAAGCTTATTACTGTTTTCTTGATGGTTACTCTGGTTACAACCAGATTCCTGTGTACCCACAAGATCAGGAAAAGACCACATGCACTTGCCCTTTTGGCACTTTTGCCTATAGGAGAATGCCTTTTGGTCTTTGTAATGCTCCTGCTATCTTTCAAAGAAGCAAGTACTCCATTTTCTCTGATATGATTGACCAATTTATGGAGAATTTTATGGATGATTTTTCAATCTACGGAGACAGTTTTTCCCAGTGTTTACATCATCTCAAATTGGTGTTACGGAGATGTGAAGAAACCAATCTAGTTTTGAGCTGGGAGAAGAGCCATTTCATGGTCACCCAAGGCATTGTCCTTGGCCATGTTGTCTCCCACAAGGGCATTGAGGTGGGCAGAGCAAAAATTGATTTAATTGCACATTTACCACCTCCTAAAACTGTTAAACAAATCAGAAGTTTTCTGGGACATGCTGGATTTTACAGAAGGTTCATTAAGGACTCCAGTAAAATAACTAAGCCTCTTTATCATTTATTGTGCCAAGATGTCCCTTTTGTTTTCAATAACGAATTCATAAAGGCATTTGAATTCGTAAAAAATTGTTTGATTTCAGCTCCAATATTGCAGTCTCCAGATTATTCACTACCTTTTGAACTGATGTGTGATGCATCATATTATGCTTTGGGAGCTGTCCTTGGACAGAGAAAGGATAAGCTGCCTCATGTCATAGCTTATGCCAGTAGATCAATGATTGATGCACAACTCAATTACACAACAACTGTGAAGGAGCTGCTGGCAATTGTTTTTTACTTTAGAGAAATTCAGGTCATATGTCTTCGGTTCACAAATAGTGGTGTTCACTGACCACTCTGCCTTGAAATACCTTCTGTCTAAGAAGGACACCAAACCAAGATTAATCAGGTGGATCCTCCTATTACAGGAATTTGATTTACAGATCAAAGATAAAAAGGGTGTGGAGAATGTGGTGGCTGATCACCTGTCTAAAATTTTAACTGCTGAGATTGATAGGCTGCCTATCAATGAATCTTTCCTTGATGAGCAACTTTTTGCTATTAGTATACACACCCCTTGGTTTGCAAACATAGTCAACTTTTTGGCTACTGGAAGAATTCCTCAACATTGGAATAAAATGGATAAAGATCTTTTCTTCTCAAAGGTTAAACATTTCATCTGGGAAGATCCTTATCTATTTAAAAGTTGTGCAAACCAAATAATAAGAAGATGTGTCCCTGACCAAGAATTTCATAGAATACTTTCTATGTGTCATGAGCAGGCCTGTGGAGGTCATTTTAGTGGAAACAAAACTGTTGCAAAGGTTTTGCAGTGTGGATTTTATTGGCCTACACTTTTCAAAGATGCTCGGCAGCACTGTAAGTCTTGCCAGAACTGCCAGAAATTGGGCACCATTTCCAAGAGAAACTCAATGCCTTTACAGCCTATTTTGGTAGTTGAATTGTTTGATGTTTGGGGGATAGACTTCATGGGTCCCTTTCCTCCTTCCAATGGGTGTAATTTCATTTTAATAGCTGTGAATTATGTATCCAAATGGGTTGAAGCCACAGCCACTAAAACCAATGATCACAGAGTGGTTCTTAAATTTTTGAAGGATCACATTTTTTCCAGGTTTGGTTTTCCCAGAGCTATTATCAGTGATGGGGGATGCCATTTTTGTAATAAACATTTTGAAACTTTATTGAAAAAATACTCTGTGACTCATAGAGTAGCTACTCCATATCATCCACAAACCAGTGGACAAGTGGAGATTTCCAATAGAGAAATCAAACATATACTGAAAAAGACTGTGAAGAAGGACAGAAAGGATTGGTCCTTTAAGCTGAATGATGCATTATGGGCATATACGACAGCCAATAAAAACCCAATTGGCTTGTCCCCAATCAGGTTGGTCTATGAAAAAGCATGCCATTTACCAGTGGAGTTAGAATATAAAGCCTTTTGGGCCATTAAAACATTGAACATGGATCACATCCGGTAATCACTGAAATTGCAACTTCTTTGAGTTGGAGGAGCGAGAATGGATGCATACATAAATTCAAGAGTTTACAAAGAGAAAGTCAAAGCCTTCCATGATAAAAATTTGTTGAGAAAGAGTTCACAGGCTCTAAGGTATGGTTATTTAACTCAAAACTTAAGTTTTTCTGGAAAGTGAGATCCGATGGGAAGGGCCATATCTTGTCATTCATCGGCTCATACGGAGTCATTGACATTAGATCCAAGTAATGGAAGAATTTTAAAAGTAAATGGTCAGAGGCTCAAACCATGCATTGAAAATACCCAGGAGCCTGTGCTGCCCATCTATCATCAAGAGCCTCCCCAAATCTGATGGTATACAACTGTACAATATGTTTTTATTCCATAGTTTTTGCTTAGTTTTCTTTTTCTCTATTTTTAATCATGTTTGTTCTCTTTTCGCAAGGTCTAAATATGTGAAAAGTTAAGTCGCAAAGTAAAAATTGTCTTTTCGCAAAGTTTAATTTACTTTTCAAAAAGAATCTGGATTTGTAACGAACTGCTCGAAAGCAAGGATTTGCTTTTCGAATAGTTGTTTCTGAAGCCATTTTCCTTTCGAAAAATTATTTCTGAAGCCATTTTCTTTTCGAAAAGTTGTTTCTGAAGCTATTAGCTTTTCGAATGGTACTAATGCCATTCTTAGTTGTAAAAAGGTCTGTTTTGGAACTTTTCGAAAACTTAAAAATGACTTTGCGAAATTAACTTTGAGCATATTTAAACCTTTTCGAAGTAAGGGTTTCATATTCGAAAGCTTTCTGAGAACGTCCTATTCCACAGAAACTCTATTTCTTTCTTTCCTTGCGTGATTTTAGAATCCAGCCACACTTTTCTTCACCTTTGTTCGATCATTTGAGCTTTCAGAGAAGGATTTTAGCTTATGGTCTGGTGGATCTCAGCAAGCAAGCAATACGTTCAACCCAAACCCTAGATTTCGGTATTTTTCTACGCATTTTCCTCTGTTTATCATTTGCAAAGTTTGATTGTGTGTCAGCATTTGTTGTGGGCATTTTTATACACAACTTTAGAATGGGGAAAGAGGAAAAATCATTGGCTGCCATGTTCCCAAAATCTTCTGCTAAGAAAATTAGCAAACCTACCCCAAAAGGAAAAACCAAAACTTCAGCCAAAAGAAAACTATCAATGGATAAAGCGGATAGGATTGAGAAAGGGAAGAAAGTGAGACATGAGGAACCCATCCCTGCAGCTGCTAGTCCTGAGCCTGAGCTTCCTCCTCTGCCTATGCATTTGGTACTGCCAAATCCATTCATTGAAGCTCAGAAGCTGATTCCTGAGCTTATTGTGGACGAAACTTTTTTCGTTAACAAACCGGATTGTTAGCTATCTTTAAGATACATGAGAGATGCCTCACTAAGCAATATCCTTACCCCTCTACCAGAGAAAATTTATCCGCGAATGGTAAAATTATTGTAACAAAACCTGGTAAAAGTCACTGAAAAAGATGCTGATGTCCCTACCCTAGTTATCTTTATTGATGATTGCAATCTAACTGTCACATATGAAGACATTGGGAATGCTTTGGGGATACCTTTTCAATATGATCCTTCTGGCCCATTGGCTGCACCAGAAGCAGCCTCCTTTAGAGAAATGGGTGCACTTTTAACCCAAGGGATCGTTGGAACTGGACAGTCCATAATGACGAGAGACCTAGCACCTCAATTTTTATTGATGGATTCAATTTTGAGGAGTAGTTTTTATGTCACCGGGCACAGCCAAGAAAGGAGGACACCAATTATAGAGGCTCTCTTTCATTTTTCTAAGGGGCAATTTTTCAATGCCCCTATGTTAATTTTTGAAGCCATGGCTGAAATTAGTGCCAAGTTGAAAAAGGAGCAGAAATTAGCTGGAATCCCATTTGGTAGACTGATCATAGCCCTCCTAAGAGCTAAGTTTGACATTGATGACCAGGAGCCATTTGAAGTCTTAGCTCCTCACAATTTTGGGAAAAAGGCTTGGACTACAAGCCAAGCAATGCTGAAAAGACTGAGAGAGGAAGGTGAACCTGCACCTGCAATTGCTACTGAGCCTGCATCTGCAGCTGTTAGTGGACCTGCCATACATGAACCTACCCCTGCAGCTCCCTTAGAACCGGCTTTGCCAGACCCTGAGGTGACCAGCTCTTTAGCTGCACCCATTCTTGAAGAAGTTGTCCTTCCTATGGTGACTAGCTCTTCAGCTGTACCAATCCTTGAAGAAGTTGGCCTTTTACCCTCCTCGCCTAGTCCAGCTCCTGCCACTTCACCTATCCCAGCTGTCCCATCTCCCATACCCACCATTATCCCAATTGCAGATTCCCCCTCTACACCAACCACTCCAACCATACTCACACCACCAATTTCTCCCACCAATGCCCAAGATTTGGCCACAGACTTTATTGCACAATCTCCTTGCACTCCTCTGCTCCAAAGCCTCTCAAGTTCACCTGCACCTTCAGCCCACACACCTGAAGTATCCCATACCCCTGAACCTGAGCCTTTCACTACAGAGGCTTATTCCTCATTAATGGGGTTTATTTTTGAAAACGTTGGGCTTGAACCTGTCCCTATACCTGACCCTCCTCATTTCACTCACTTGCCTACTTCTCCCTTTATAGCCATTTCACCCATTGCACCTCCACCATCCACTTCAGTTTTACCAGTCCCTGCTATGCATACCTCCCCCACACCTGAATCTATTAGCCAAATACTTACCTTCCTCCAATCCATCCAAGCCCAACTACAGATCAACATAGATAACCAGTCTATGACCAATGACCTTCTCCAAACCTTAGCCTCCACATCCCACACAACTACACTGCTTTGTTGATGACCATGCTACTCAAACTGAACCTGAGGTAGTATTGGTTGATCTGCCCACCCTCACCACTACTGCCCATGCTATCCAAACTGAACCTGAAGTACCTCTGGTGGAGTCCCCTTCACCACTCCTCACCTTCTCTGATCAACCCAATCAGACCGACCCTGAAGTCATCCTTCTGGACACTTCTTCTCCCACTCCCACAGCTGGGATCCCTTTGGTCCCCTACCATTCCATTCCCCTTCCCAGATTTGCCACCCTCAGAAGGGCCATTGGAGAAAATCCATATATCTGTAGAGATGTCCTCAAGGGGTTAGCTGATTTGCAAGCTTACATTAGAACCCCTTATGAAAACCAGATTGGGAAATTGGAGTTATTCATGAAATTTGAGAGAGAAAATGAAGGATCTGTTGGGTCAAACTTTTCAGATGGTTCGGAGTGAAAGACAAAAGGTGACCATGTTAAAGCGCTTGACGAAAAGCGAGGACTACTAGACTTGGAAAGTACATTGGCCTCACCAAAAAGATCAAATCAGAGGAATACACTGAGCTGCAAAACACAATCCAGGAGAAGGCTAAATCAAGTTCAGACTCCAATACTGATTCTAGTTCTGACTCTGACAGTGACTCCAGTTCTGATCCCATTTAACCAACTTATGATATAGACTTTGACCCCAGTTATTAAATCACATTGTACTTATCTGTGTTATGAGTTTGTAATATAAAATTCTAGTTTTTCTTGTGAAATTACTGTGCATTTCTGTTCTTTCTTCTTGTCATTATAATTTTTTTTCTTGATTGCTTCTTTTTTTTGCTTTGGACCAGTGTGGGCCCTGCTCCCCTTAGGTTTGGGGGTGCGGCAGAAACGTCAATAATTGAGTTAACATCAATACAGCTTATGATCAGTGAAATTTTGGAAAATGAAGTAATTTCACACCTGCTATTTTGAAAAATGAAGAAGTTAAAAACTTTTTGAAATTAATTTCTAGTGTAATTCTAATACTTTCATGAAGTGAATGTCAGAAAATTTCCAAAAGAAAATTGATGTTTTAGTAAACCTAAAAAGAGGGAAAACAGTGATGATATACCTCAGGAATTTGATAGAAAACCACACCCAGTGAGGTTTGGGTCTGAAATGTATTCTTTGGAGGTATGAATTGGCAATTTTTTCTGCTCTAAGGACTGATTGAACCTGCTTACTTTCACTAGAAGTTACACATATCCAAATTGAAATAATTTGACAGCAATCGTGATATTAAAGACATGATGTAAGTCCTCCTTTTGGATAGTTTGAACCTTACAAAGCCCCACCTTTTGAAACTGCCCTTGATACACACAATTTGAGCTTTACAAATCTAAGATTTCTTTGAAACCTCATCAAATAACCTCATCAACTTCATTTAGCCTAATCCTCACTCTGAGAAGTCAGAAGATAAAGGGAAGGAAGCTGAAGAAAGGAGAATTGAGTAACAGTTTGACAACAAAAGAAGAATAATAATTGAAGGCAATGATGTATCAGCAGAAGAAATGTGGCATTCCAGTCAATGCTACTTTGAAAAAAAAAAAAAAAAAAAAAAAGAAGAAAAAGAGAGAAGGCATTTCATTGGAAGTTTGAAAAAGAAAGAGAAAAAGATGGCCACTTTGGCTCTGAAAATTCAAAGAAGAAGATGAAAATATGCTGAATTAAAGAAGGTGTGTTTATCACCTCCTTACCTTGACTGACTTCTCAATTTTGAACCCCATTCCACCCCTTTATTCTTGATAAATTTTACCCATAAGCCACATTACAACCCAAGTAAAGTCCTTACTGATCAATGATGGATTGAGCTGTCACATGGAGATAAGAATTTGTGTAATCTATGGTGAAAAGAGCAGTGAATTTAGAACTAAAAAGCAATGCCTATGCTGATGCTTACAGTCCTATTTGAGGGTTGTAACTGCTCTTGAGCCGTGTGAAATAGTACAACCCTCTTACTTGCATGTTGAGTGAAAATCCTGGAGAGAGTTGGGTTTGAAATCAACTCATTGGGGTAACATCAAAGCTGGATTCTTAAATAGAAGGCAAGTTGTTCATTAATTTTTCTTGTAAATAACTTTTTGACACAAATTGACTGAATGGTAAAAGGAATTACAGCAGAATTTTAGTTTTGAACTGATGTTTTTCTTGAAAATCTTCTTACAACATGGTGATGGTGTGAATAATCAGTTGGATGAAAGTTTTTAAATAACAAAACTGTAGTGATCTTAACTGATTTATTGAAGAAGTTTGTGGGTACCTTCACTGAAAACCCTCAGGAGACTTCACTCCTCCACTAGGGATCACCTAGGGGTTCAAAAGGCTTGTTGCATATGCTAAATGCAACTGTGCTCCCTACAAAAGTGGCTTTTTACTTTGTTATTAATTTTGTCTTTGCTCAGGGACTAGCAAAGCTTAAGTTTGGGGGTGTGTTGAGAACTGGAAAATACCATTTTTCACCCCTTAACCTGGGTCTTGATAGACCTTTGAGAGAACTAAATAAGTGTTTTAAGTTCTTGTGTTACAGCTAACAATAAAGACAGGCTTAACTATGAAAGCAGCTTAAAAGTGCAAAAAATATGATAATCCATGTCGATCCAAAGGAAGAAAGAGAAGGGACAACCTCACTAGTTGTTAAAAGGCCTGAATTGAAGAGGCAAAGACATGGTCTCAACCCAGAAAAGAAGTGTGGAGCAATTCGAATAGAAAAATGCACTACAGAGTGCTTTTCGAAAAGAATCTGAACTGTTCGAAAAGAACCTGCACTCTGCGAAAAGAACTAAAAAATCCAGGCTTAGTTTTCGAAGAGCACCTGAACTCTTCGAAGAGATGATTGACCTTTTCGAAAAGAAGAGAACTCCTTTCAAACAGAACCTGAACGTTGCGAAAAGAGCTTCAAGATTCACAGTACCTTGCGAAAAGTCCCCTAAACTATGCGAAATGGTATTCTGGAGATTCCCAGCTTTTGCAAGGGTAATTCAATAATCTTTTTCATGCATCCCAATGCATTTAAAAACCTAGGGACATTCCAGAAGATTCTAAGCATGAAGCGAAGGCGTATTCCACCCCATGTGAGCACCCAGAGATGAAATAACTTGGTGGGAACTACAGAACTCTATGATTTTCAAAATGCATAACGAAATTGATGCTTATGTCGCTTTGATTGGTGAACGGATCGAGCAATTACGATTGGCGAACAGAATCTGGATCCTTATTCGACTACCATTGGTTGATCTGAGATCGAGCACTTGATTGGTCGATCATCGAGCTAGACCTCGGAAAACTATAAATAGATGAACCATTTGCCCAATTTGGGTATCCAGATTTTGAGTTTCATTCCTATTCCCCATTTCCAAATCGGATAGTTTATGCCGAAATCTGTAATAGCCTCACTTTTACTTGCAATTGAGAGCTGTGAGATACTTCTGTAATTCAAAGGAGAGTTGTATTCAAGACTACAAATCTGAGAGCTGTTTAAGCTGTGCTCTATAATTGTAATGGTGAATTTGAAAAGGTTGCTGTAAACCGTACATTCTCAATTGAACTCATGTTAAGGGTTCCCTCTGATCTCCTTATTGCATTAGACTCCTTTAGATTTACTATTTTTCATGCAATTTCCCTTGATTCATCAATCCTGTGGGAATTAGTGTTTGTAACCTAATCTCTCACATCATTTGTAGTGATGTTTCTTGTTCTAAATTGAGGGTTTAGATTATAGACTATTGGATGGTCTGTGGCCATTATAGTGGACAGACTATAGCCATAAGCCTAAATCTAATCCCTGAGTTAGATTTATTTCTCTTACATTTGTGCTTGTAGCCGGAAGAAGATTGGATCATTTCTCATTTGATCTGCAGTCATTCTCATTGTGTTTCAAGGACCAAGTCAAAGTTAGATATTATTTCTCTATTTTTATAAGTTTACCTCAAAATTCCCCCAACTCAGATCTGGATCATTTAGTTTAACTTTTACTTTTATCATTTAGTTAATGTGACAAATTCAACCTCCCATCTTATGTGCTTTATAGATAGGATAAGAGGCCAGATCTGGTAGCTCAGATCGGGAGGTTTATCTTACATTTTAAACAAATTCTCTGTGGACGATCTTCTACTCATTTATATTTAAAACTTGCTACAATTGACCCTGATCTTGCAGGCTAATTCACTTCTCTCTGTGCTGATATTTCTTTACCCTTTTTATATTCCAAAATCAGTATAACTTAGCAATTGCAAATTTGTTTTCAAAACACAAATAAATCATGCACACTTAGAGGCAACAACAAGGATGTCTTAGTAGGGGTGGACAAGTTCTTTTACCTTATAGACTTCTTTGTTTTGGACATGAGCTGCAACAAGAGTACAACCCTTATACCTGTTATTTTGGACAGGCCATTCTTAGCCACTGCCAATGCTGGTATTCAATGCAGGTCAAGGATTATAGAGGTATCTTTCAGACACATGAAGGTTGAACTGAATATGTATAACAATGCAGAGTACCCTCAGCTGGGCAATGAGGAAAGCTTTGCAGTGGATGTACTAGAGGGAGTTGTTGAAGAAGAATTGCCCACTCTGCTGGATTGGGGCAACATTGTCAAAACATTAGTTGAAGTTTGGGAGATGGTAGAGGAAGACAGCCAAGCTGTTAGAATAGAAGACATGACCACATTGAAGTCTTCTGTGGGCTTAGTGTAACATTCCATTTGGAAACCTACATTACTGCCTCTTCCTCAAACCAACAAAGCACCAATCTTGCCGTCCACCCAACAAGCCCCTGATCTGAATCTCAAGAAGCTTTCAGAAACATTGAAATATGCCTTCCTTAAGAAAGTTGTAAAACTTCCTATAATTATCTCCTCCTCTCTTACCAATGAGCAAGAGAAATAATTACTAACTGTCTTGAGGAAGCACAAAAAGGCAATTGGATGGACCATTACGGATCTTGGAGGGATAGATGCATCAATATGTATGCATAGAATCCATTTAGAGGAGGGCTCAGTACCCTCCAGGGAAATACAGAGGAAATTGAATCCTCACATACAGGAAGTGGTCCTCAAAGAGATTATTAAATTGCTAGATGCTGAGGTAATTACCCCATTTCTGATTCTGAATGGGTCGCGCCTATCCAAGTGATGCCCAAGAAATCTGGCATAACAGTCATTACAACTGAGTCTGGAGAGCTGAGACCAGCCTGGGAGACCACTGGCTGGAGGGTTTGCATAGATTATCGGAAGCTCAACTCTAAAACCAGAAAAGGCCACTTCCCTCTCTCCTTCATAGATCAAGTTTTGGATAAGTTGGCTGGAAAAGTCTTTTATTGCTTTCTTGATGGGTACTCAGGGTACAACCAGATCCCTGTGCACCCTCACGACCAAGAGAAAACTACATTTACTTACCCTTTTGACACCTTTACTTACCGAAGGATGCCTTTTGGGCTGTGTAATGCACCAACCACCTTTCAGAGGAGTATGTATGCCATATTCTCTGATATGATTGACAAGTTCTTGGAAATCTTTATGAATGACTTCTCTGTATATGGGGATAGTTTTGGCCAATGTCTGCAACACCTCCACCTGGTCTTGCAAAGATGTGAGGAGACCAATCTGGTCTTAAGTTGGGAAAAGAGCCACTTCATGGTAACGCAAGGTATTGTGTTGGGCCATGTAGTCTCTAGAGAAGGGATTGAGGTAGGTAAGGCCAAAGTTGACCTCATTTCAAATTTGCCCCCTCCGAAAATAGTCAAACAAATCAGATCTTTTCTTAGACATGTAGGATTCTATTGGAGGTTCATTAAAAACTTCAACAAAATCGCTAAACCATTGTGCCTCCTGCTCTGCCAGGATGTGCCCTTTGATTTTTCTACTGAATGTCTTGAGGATTTGGAAACTTTAAAGATATGCCTCAACTCTACCCCTGTACTCCAAACACCTGACTATGCACTACCCTTTGAGCTGATGTGTGATGCATCTGACTTGGCAATAGGTGCTATTTTGGGCCAAAGAAAAGATAAGTTGCCAGTGGTCATTGCCTATCTTAGTAAATCACTTGCTAAAGCGCAGCTGAATTACACCACAACTGAGAAAGAGCTTCTGGCAGTGGTTTTTGCTGTTGAAAAATTTAGACGTTACCTACTTAGGTCTAAAACTATAATTTTTATAAACCACTCAACATTGAAATACCTATTATCCAAGAAAGATGCTAAGCCCAGGCTGATTAGATGGATACTCCAGTTGCCGGAGCTTGACATTAAAATCAAGGACAAAAAGGGTGTGGAAAATGTGGTGGCTGACCACTTGTCTAAAATTGTGTTGGAGAAATTTGTTGAGGACCCTGCAAATGATGTTTTCTCGGATGAGCAATTGTTTGCCATCCAATCCTTGGTTCCTTGGTATGCACACATTATAAACTATTTAGTTATAGGCAAGATTCCCGCCCATTGGACCAAAATGGACAAAGACCTATTCTTCTCACAGGTCAAATTCTTTTTTTGGGAGGAACCTTGGTTATACAAATACTGTGTAGACCAAATCATCCGAAAATGTGTTCCAGAAAGTATGTCCCCAGTATTCTGTCCATGTGCCATGAAAATGCCTGTGGGGGTCACTTTAGTGGAAGAAAAATAGCTGACAAAATCTTGCAGTGTAGGTTCTATTGGCCTTCTTTATTCAGAGATGCCAATACACACTACAGGACATGTGAGATGTCAAAAATTAGGAGGGTTGTCTAAAAAAAACTCAATGCCTTTGCAACCCATCCTTGTTGTGGAACTGTTTGATGTCTAGGGTATTGACTTTATGGGTCCCTTCCCTCCTTCAAATGGTTAACATTTCATCTTAGTGGCAGTGGATTATATTTTAAAATGGGTAGAAGCTATTGCCACAAGAACCAATGATAATCAAGTAGTCCTAAAATTTGTAAAGCAGAATATCTTCTCAAGATTTGGCACCCCTAGAGCTATTATCAGTGATGGGGGTAGCCATTTCTGTAACAGAAATTTCGAGAGATTGCTCCACAAATATTCTGTCACCCATAGGATTGCTACTCCCTATCACCAGCAAACCAGTGGGCAAGTTGAAATTTCTAATAGGGAGATCAAGCACATCCGACAGAAGGAGTGGAAGAATTGAAAAGCAAAATGATGCATTATGGGCTTATAGGACTGCTTATAAGATTCCCATTGGGATGTCCACATTCAGACTGGTTTATGACAAGGCTTTCCATCTCCCAGTAGAGTTAGAACACAGGGCCTATTGGGCCATAAAAAATTTAAATCTACACCTAACTTCTGTTGGTCATCACAGGTTGCTGCAGCTGTTAGAACTAGATGAGCTGAGGATGGATGCATATGCTAATGCCCTTATATACAAGGAAAGGTCCAAGGCTTTCTTTGACAAAGGTTTGTTGAGAAAGAGCTTCATGGATGGTGATAAGGTTTGGTTGTTTAACTCCAAACTTAAATTTTTTCCTGGCAAACTGAAATCCAGCTAGGAAGGCCCCTATATTGTCATGAATGTTTCCCCATCTGGTGCTGTAGAAATCAAGGATCCCAAGTATGGGAAAACCTTGAAGGTGAATGGTCAAAGGCTTAAGCCTTGTTTAGTAAAACCTGTTGAACCTATGGACACCATTCACTTTCAAGGGGACCCTTTATTAAACTGATCCACAGATGCGTCGATATTGTATTATATGTACTTTGGTTTTATTAGGTTTATATTGCCTTCTTTTGTTCAAATTTTTTAAGAAATTTTAGTTGCCTCACTTGAGTCTGAATCTGTCTGGTTTGATTTCTTTTTATGCTTGCTTTGAATTCTTACTTTTTTAAATTACTGATTTTTGATTGGATACATGATGTTTGGATAATGATCTTTGCTGCCTATGCTTGAATGTTTGATGCTATAAGTGAGAGGTCATTTTAAAGTGTCTGGAGATGCCCCTGGTGGTGAGTTATACCTAGGAACCAGCTACAGCACAAATGTAAACGCCAGAATGAAGAGCGCGTGCTCTCTGTTTAATGCTTTGCTGTCGCGGGGTCCACAGTAAACCATGGGAGCCTCTCGCGCAATCCCAGTGCTAAATATAGATCTACATTTATTCTGCGCTTTCTTTCCCCATAATAAGTTGTACGACTTATCATTCCTCAAATGAATCACAATTTATTACTAAACTTGGAAAGAGACAAACTTTAATATGTCAATTCATATTCCACCGTCCAAGTATTTTAAATACGCAGTTACTTCATCTTTATCTCATTCTTTCTCCTCTAACCTTAGCAGCCCTACCCTACTCATAACCATGGCAGATAAAAAACCCACAGAGCTACCAAACAAATTCTACCCGATGTGGTTGGACCCACCACCGCCTAAAGAACCAAACCCACTACAATTCCTCTGGGACGAATATGAGGAGGTTCAGAGGATCCTGGCCAAGGAGGAGAAGAAAAAGGAGAAGAGAGAGAAGAAGAACCAAAAAAATCGAACCACCTGCATCTCCCCCACCATCTTCTGCAAACCCCCCACCACCTGCTCAACACCCATCTCCATGATCCTTGTCATCCCCCTCCTCCCAGCTTATAGTTCCTTTTCCATAGTAGGTTGAGAATATCCCTGAGCCAAGAGGAAGAACCATTTTTTCTGACAAGAAGTTTCGCTTAGATTGTTCTTAGGTTTACAATTTTCTATCTTTTTGTAATCTGTTTGCTTTTGTCTCTATAATAAAATCTTTCACTATTTTGCTTATATGTGTGCGTAAATCCTCATTCATTTTTGTGTGTTCTTTTTCTCTTTTATAGTTTCTGTTTTATTAATTTTTAGGTTTTATGCTTGCTGCACATCTCACCTTTGAACCAGTGAGGACATTGCTCCTCATGGTTTGGGGGTGTGGTAGGATAGGTCTGCCAGTAGAATAGTTAACTTTAGTGCAGTAGTGGTGGTATAATTAGCATGAATAAAGTTAATTTTCACCTAACTTGCTGCAATGAGAAAATTTGTGAAAAATTAAAATATTTTTGCAGACATTTCGAAAATAAAAAATTTAAAATCTTAGCACCACCATGAAGCTAACATAAAAAAATTTTAATTAGTACCTAGTAAACCTAAGAGGAGAGAAAAAGGTGAAAATACACTCCATGAGCTAAATAGGAGACTATATCTAGTGAGGTTTGGGCCCATCAATTTCTGTTGAAGAGTGTTTTGGTATTTTTTCTGCTCTAAGGTTTGATTGATTCAGCGCTTTTTACTAGAAGTTAGGCACCTCCAAATCAAAACTGGTTGACAGCACTCATGACACTAAGGAAATGATTCATGGCCCTCATTTGGATAGTTTGAGCCTGAAAACCCAACCTTTTAAAACTATCCTTTTGCATACACTCTTTGAACCTCAAAAAGTCCTATTTTTTCTTTAACAAACACTGGAGTACTTGCACCTTAACCTCATAACCTGATTCAACCTTACCCTCACTCTGAGAACTCATAAGGTAAAAGAGGAGTTGAAGGTAGTGAGAGTGGTCCAACATTTAGTAGAAAGAGAAGAAAAGTAACTTATGAACAACAGTGTGTTGGTGGAATTTGTGTGGCAGTTCATCATAAAAATCATAAAAAATAAAAAGAAGAAAAATAATAAAAAGAAAAAAAAGAAAGTGAAGTTTGGAGAAGAACATCATCTGAAAATTGAAAAGTAGAGGAGAAACTGGCCACTTTAATTCTGAAATATATCAAGTAAGATGAAGTTGTGCTGAAATGAAGGCAGTGAAGTCAGGAGTCACTCCTTACCTTGCTGATTTCTCAATTTTGATTCCCTTTTTACCCCTTCATTTTTTATATCCCTCACCCATAAGCCACATTACAACCCGTTCAAAAGACCTTGAAGATCCAAAGTGAAATGTGCTGTCAGGTGGAGATGAGAGAGTGCCTAATCTATGGTGAAAAGTCATGAGGATGTCAGAAATTAGAAGCTTTACCTATGCTCATGCTTGCAGGCCCATTTGGGGTCTATAACTACTCTTGAGCTGCTTTAAATATGAACACCCCTAGATATTCATTGTTGAGAGATAGCCCTGGTGAGAATTAGGTTTGACTTGTAACTTCATTGGTGTTGCATCCAACCTGATTTTTGAATCTAAGGCAAGCTTGGTACTTTTATGTGCACATTGAATTTCTAATGTGAAGTGATTGGTGGAAATGCAAACACATGCTAAAAATTTTGAGTTTTAAATGGCCAGCATTACTGCTACAATTTCCTCTGAATTCTAAAGGAAAGTGGATTGATGCTTTATTCATTGAAATTTGTTTTGCCATTGATTGCACCACTTTTAACTATTTTTATTATGAAGTTTCTGGGTATCTTCACTGAAAACCCTCAGGAGACTTCACTCCTCCACTAGGGATCACCTACGAGTTTAAAAGGCTTGGTACATAAGCTAAATGTACTTGTGATCCCTACGAAAGTGGAATTTAATTAGCTAGAGCTTTGCTAAGGGACTAGCAAAGATTAGGTTTGGGGGTGTGTTAAGACCTGAAAAGTACCACTTTTTCACCCCTTAACTTAACCTCTGTTAGACGCTTAGTAGTTTAATAAATCTGTGTTAAGACCATTTTGTAGGAAATAAGCAGCAGCTGTAGATAAGGCCCTAACCCTGCTAAGAAGCCTACTTTTACCCCAGAAGTTCCTTAGAAGAAAGGAAGTTCGACCCAAACAGAGAACTTAGTTACAGCATAGGCAAGGCACAACAACAACAAATTAAGAAGTGAGCCTCGCGCAGATGTCGGAGGATTCAATTGATTTAAAAAGAATGATTTGTGCAATTGTCGCGGGTCTCTCACAGCAGCACACCACTGCTCGCGTTGTTCTCATGCAGATTAATGACAAAAGGGCTCAAGAAGCAGATTTCACGAAGTTCTCACAAGGCTCAGTTGTAAGCACTCGTGCAATCTCGTGCAGCTCAAGAGAGGAGCATTTAATCCTCGCGTGATCCGCTGAGGAGAGAGAGCTCCAGGGACTTCGGCGCACAGCTGTCGTGCAGTGGCCGCGTGATGCAGATCTCCAGGAACTACTCTGTTGAGAACTGGAAAACAACATTTTCTAGCCCTTAACCTGAGTCTTGATAGACCTTTGAGAATACTAAATAAGTGTTTTTAGCATTTATTTTACAGCTAATAATGAAGGCAGGCTTAACCCTGAAAGCAGCTTAAAAGTGCTAAAAAGATGATGACTCATGCTAATCTAGGGAAAGAAGGAGGAACAACCTCACTGGCTGTCAAAATGCCTAAACTAAAGAGGACAAAGGCCTGGTTTAAACCTGGAAAGAGGTTTGGAGCTATTCGACCAAAAGAATGCAAAACAGAATACTTTTCGAAAAGAACCTAAACTTTTTTAAAAGAACCTGATCTTTACGAAAAGAACTAAAAGCTCTAGGCTTAGTTTTTGAAGAGCACCTAAACTCTTCGAAAGGATTCCTGACCTATTCGAAAAGAAGAGAACTCCTTGTGAACAGCACCAGAACTGTGCGAAAAGAGCTTCAGAAGTCACAGTACCTTGCGAAATGTTCTCCAAATTGTGCGAAATGATATCCTGAAGATTCCCAGCATCTGCAAGGGCAATTCAGTAATCTCTGCACGTGCCCCAATGCATTTAAAAACCTAGGGACATTTCAAAAGATTCTGAGCACGAACCAAAGGCATATTCCACCCCATGTGAACACTCAAAGATGAAATTACTTGGCGGGAACTTCTAGAAGCTCAAACAGATTTTTGAAATTACATAACAGAATTGATGCTTCTGTCACCTGATTGGCTGAACCAGATCAAGCGGTTCGGATTGGCCAAAACAGATCTGGATCCTTGTGCTCGACTCCTATTGGTTGATACAGATGTAACGAATTCCAATTGGTTGATACACATCTGAGCTGGACTTGGGGAAAACTATAAATAGACGAACCATTTGCCCAATTTTGGTATCCAGATTTTGAGTTTCATTTCTATTGCCCCATTTCTATTTTAGATAGCTTGTCTGAAACTTCTGTAATAGCCTAGCTTTAATTTGTAATTGAGAACTATGAGATATTTCTGTAATTCAAGTGAGAATTGTATTCAAGACTACAAATCCGAGAGCTGTTTAAGTTGTGCTCTGTAATTGTAATGGTGAATTTGAAAAGGTTGCTGTGAACAGTACGTTCTCAATCGGATTCGTGTTGAGGGTTCCCTATGATCTCCTTATTCATTAGATTCCTTTAGATTTATTGTTTTTAAAGCAATTTCCCTTAATTCATTGTCCCTGTGAGAATTTGCATTCGTAACCTGATTTCTCACAGCATTTGTAGTGGTGTTTTTTGTTCTTTATCAAGGATTCAGAGTGAAGACTATTGGATGATCTGTGTCCATTGAAGTGGACAGACCATAGCCATAAGTTCAACTCAATTCCAATCCTTGAGTAGGATTACTTTCTCTTGCATCTGTGCTGGTAGCCAGATGAAGATTAGATAATATCTCGTGTTTTACATTTATTCTCATTCTGCAATCAAGTACTAAGTCGAAGTTAGATATTATTTCTCCATTCTTATTAATTTACATCAAATCTCCCCAACTCGGATCTGAATCATTTAGTTTAATTTTTACTTTTCTCATTTAGTTTATGTGACAAATTCAACCTCCCATCTTATGTGCTTTGTAGATAGGATCAGAGGTCAGATCTGGTAGCTCAGATCTGGAGGTTTATCTTATATTTTAAATCAATTCCCTGTGGATGATCTTTTACTCACTTACATTTAAAACTTGATACAATTGACCCTGATCTTGCAGGCTAATTAACTTCTCTCTGTGCTGATATTTCTTTTTTCTTTTTAGTTTTCCAAATTCAGTATAATTCATCCTTTGCAAATCTGTTTTCAAAACACAAATAAATCATGCACACTCTGAATTTGGTGTCGTTGTCGGGGAATTTATTTTAAAATTGGTAGACCTAAGTTTTTTTTTTTTTTTTTATTATTATTACATCAGTGCTAACTGTTCTATTGTTTAAATCTGTGCAGTTATTCCTGTACATTTGAGCATGGAATCTACTTTGAAAGGTATACTGAAGGTTTGCTTTGCATAATTTTACTCTCTGTTTCTATGTTGTAAGTTTAGTAGGAGGACTCTCAATCCTGAGATTATCCCTCTGAATTTAGAAGTTGAAAGGCTACTAAGAACCAGACAAACATCACAGAATTTTGCTGAGACTGCTACTATGGGTGAGCAACCTAGACTTTTGAGGGATTACTTTGCACCTGGTGCATATAATTCCCCATTTTGTATCCAATTTCCTACAGTTGAAGGAAATTATGAGATCAAATCATCAACTATCAAGATGTTGCCTTCCTTCCATGGACAAAGTAAGGAAGATCCATACAAGCATGTGGATGAATTTTTGTCTCTTTGTACAACATTCAACATAGCTGCACTGGGTCCAGAGGCAACCAAGCTTAGGCTCTTTCCTTTTTCATTAAAGAACAAAGCTAGAGCATGGATGTCCATGTTGCCACCAAACAACATTACTTCTTGGAATGATTTGCAATGTCAATTTTTAGCCAAATACTTCCCTATGTCTAAGACCAGCCAGCTGAGACAAAATATTGTTTCCTTCTCACAACACTCAACTGAAACTTTTCATGAAGCATGGGAAAGGTTTAAAGAACTTTTAAGGCAATGTCCTCATCATCAAATTCCCCGATGGCAGCTTGTTCAAAGCTTCTATCAGGGAATTGATCAAAAGGGCAAGAATATGGTAGATGCTTCTTGTGGAGGCACCTATTTGTAAAAAATAGTTGAGGAGGTCTGGGGCCTATTTGAAGTTATTTCTTTATGTTTTTAGTCATGTTTTACACTCAATTCGAGAAGTTTACAATATGTGAAAAATCAATTCGCAAAGAAAAAAATATTCATTTCGAAAAGTTAAATTTCCTTTTCGAAAAGGATCTGGACCTGTAACTAATGCTCGAAAAGAATGATTAGCATTTCGAATAGGTGGTTCTGAAGACTTTTGCTTTTCGAAAAGTTATTTCTGAAGCCATTTGCTTTTTGAATGGTACTGATGCCATTCTCCTTTGTAAAAAGGACTATTTTGAACTTTTCGAAGACTTCAAAGATGCTTTGCGAAAATCGTTTTGAGCATATTTAAACCCTTTCGAAGCAAGGGTTTCATATTCGAAAGCCGTCCCAGAGTGTCCTGTTTCACAGAAAACTCATTTTCCTTCCATCCCTGCGTGCTTTGAGAGTTCAGATCCAATTTCCTTCATATTTGTTCCACTGATTAAGCTTGAAGAGACGGACCCTTTGCTTCTGATTCTGGTGGATTTAATCAAGCGAACAAAGATTTCAAGCAAAACCCTTGATTTCGGTAATTTTCTTTGCATATCTTCTGTTTGTGTTTTGCAAAGTTGATTTTTGTGTCAGCATACATTGTGTGAGATTCAAACAAAGTTTTAAAATGGGGAAAGCTGAAAAATTGATAGCTGCAATGTTCCCTAAGTCTTCTGCTAAGAAAATTAGCAAACCCTCCACAAAAGGAAAAGCCAAAACCTCAGCCAAGAGGAAACTGTTGATGGATAAAGCTGATAAAATTGAGAAAGGGAAGAAGGTTAGACATGAGGAACCCATCCCAGTAGCTGACCCTAGTCCTGTGCCAGAGCTTCCTCCTCTTCCTATGCATTTGGTACTGCCACACCCTTTCATTAAAGCTCAGAAGCTGATCCCAGAGCTTATTGTTGATGAAACCTTTTTCTTGAACAAACCTGAATGTAAGCTATCCTTGAACTACATCTGGGATGCTTCACTGAGCAATATCCTAACCCCTCTTCTAGAGATAATCTATCCATGAATGCTGAGATTATGGTACCAAAACATGGTAAAAGTGACGGAGAAGGATGCTGATGTCCCAACTCTTGTAATTTTCATTGATGATTGTGATTTAACAGTCACTTATGAAGACATTGGAAATGCCTTGGGAATACCATTTCAACATGATCCGGCTGGTCCTTTGGCTGCACCAGAGACAGCTTCTTTTAGAGAAATGGCTGCACATCTAACCCAAGGCATAGTTGGAACTGGGCAGTCCATCATGAGGAGAGACTTAGCACCTCAATTTTTGCGGATGGATTCCATTTTAAGGGGATGTTTTTGTCACTGGGCACAGCCAGGAAAGAAGAACACCCATTTTGGAGGCCCTCTTTCATTTCTCTAAGGGGCAATTCTTCAATGCCCCTATGCTAATTTTTGAAGCCATGGCAGACATCAGTGTCAAGATGAAGGAGCAGAAAATAGCTAGAATACCATTTGGTAGGCTGATCACAGCCCTACTAAGAGCCAAATTTGACATTGATGAGCAAGAGCCATTTGAGATTGTCTCTCCTCACGCTTTTGGGAAGAGGGCTTGGACTACAAGCCAAACCATGTTGAATAGAATGAGGGAAGAGGTTGAGCCAGCCCAAGAACCTGCTATACCTACACCAGCCCCTGCAGCTGCCATTGAACCTGCTATACCAGACCCTGAGGTGACCAGCTCTTCAGCTGCACCCATTGTTGAAGAGGCCATCATCTTACCCACTTCACCTAGCACTGCTCCTATTCCTTCACCCATTCTAGTAGTCCCATCACTCATAACCACCATATTCCCAATTGCAGACTCTCCCTCTACACCAACCACTCCAGCCATACTTACACCACCAATTTCACCTAACAATGTCCAAGATATGGCCACAGATTTTGTTGAACACTCTCCTAGCACTCCTCTTCTCAAAAGCTTCTCAGGTTCAGCTGCTCATTCAACTCATACACTTGAAATCACTCATACCCCTGAACCTGAGATATTCACAACAGAGGCCTATTCATCCTTGATGGGATCTATCTTGGAGAATATTGGGCTTGAATCTGTACCCATACCTGATCCTCCTCATTTCACCCATTTGGCTACTTCCCTCTTTACAGCCATTTCACCCATTGCCCCTCAACCATGTACATCAATTTTACCAGCCCCTACTTTGAATGCCACACCCACACCTGACACAATTAGCCAAATCTTTACCTTTCTCCAATCCATCCAAGCCCAACTACAGATCAACACAGACAACCAGTCTGTGACAAATTCCATTCTCCAAACCTTGGCCTTCACATCCCAAACAACCACCTTAGCCACTGTTCCTTCTGTTTCTGACCAAGCAACCCAAATAGATCAGGAGGTAATAGTTTTAGATCCACCCATCCTCACTGTGTCTGATCATGCTACCCAATTCGAACCTGAGGCAATACTTTTGGATTCACCTACACCCATCCTTAATGTGTCTGCTCAATCCACCCAAACTGACCCTGAGGTAGTGCTTGTAGATTCTTCTTTCCCTTCCCCCACTGCTGGAATACATATGGTCCCCTACCACTCCATTCCCATCCAACGTTCTGCCACTCTTAAAAGGGCTATGGAAGATAACCCTTACATCTTTCGCGATGTCCTTAATGGGATTACCGATTTCTACACTTACATCAAAACCCCTTATGAAGACCAGATTCGAAAACTGGAGTTGTTTATGAAATTTGAGAGAGAGAAGATGCAGGACCTGTTGGGCCAAACCTTTCAGATGGCTAGGAGTGAACAACACAAAGTTACCATGGTGCAAGCACAACTTGGACAAGAAAAATTCAGGGCTAACAGACTTGCAAAATATATTGGCCTCACCAAAAAGATCAAATCTGAGGAATACATCGAGCTGCAAGCCACAATCTAGGAGAAGGCTAAATCGAGTTCAGACTCCAATACTGACTCAAGTTCTGACTCTAACAGTGATTCCAATTCTGATCCCATTGAATGAACTTATGATACAGATTTTGGGCCCAGTTATTAGCATACATTGTACATGTTTGTTTTGTTGGGTCTGTAGTATGTAATTCCTATTTTCTGTTAACTTTTGTTAATTTGTAATTACTGTGCATTTCTTTTCTTTCTTCTCTGTCAATATGATTTTTGTTTTTTGTTCTTTTCTTTGCTTATGCATACGGACCCGGTGGGAGACCTTGCACATCATAGGTTTGGGGGTGTGGCAGAATTGCCAATACTTTAGTTAACATCAGTGCAGCTTATGATCAGCTGAATTTTTGAAGATGAAGTAATTTCACACCTGTTGTTTTGAAAAATGAGGAAGTTAAAACTTTTTAAAATTAATTTCCTAGTATAATTCTAATACATTCATGAAGTGAATGTCAGAAAATTTCCAAAAGAAGATTGATGTTTAGTAAACCTAAAAAGGGAGAAAACAGTGATGATATACCTCAGGATTTTGATAGAAAATCACACCCAGTGAGATTTGGGCCTGAAATGTATTCTTTGGAGGTATGAATTGGCAATTTTTTCTGCTCTAGGGGCTGTTTGAACCTGCTTACTATCACTAGAAGTTACACATATCCAAATTGAAATAATTTGACAGCAATCATGATATTAAAGACATGATGTAAGGCCTCCTTTTGGACAGTTTGAACTTCAAAAAAATCCCCACCTTTTAAAAATTGCCCTTGATACACACCAGTTGAGCTTTATAAATCTAAGATTTCTTTGAAACCTCATCAACCTCATTTAGCCTAACCCTCACTCTGAGAATTCATAAGGTAAAGGAAAGAAAGCTGAAGAAAGGTGAGTTGGGTAACAGTTTGGTAAAAAAATAATTGAAGGCAATGACGTATCAGCAGAAGAAATGTGGCATTCCAGTCAATGTTGCTTTGAAAAAAAAAAAAAAAGTGACAGAAAAGGAGAAGGCATTTCATTGGAAGTTTGAAAAAGAAAGAGAAAAAGATGCCCACTTTGGCTCTGAAAATTCAAAGAAGAAGATGAAATTGTGCTGAAATAAAGGTGTCCATACCACCTCCTTACCTTGACTGACTTTTCAATTTTAAACTCCATTCCACCTCTTTATTCTTGATAAATTTCACCCATAAGCCACATTACAACCCAAGTTAAAGTCCCTACTGATCAAAGATGGATTGAGCTGTCACATGGAGATAAGGATTTGTGTAATCCATGGTGAAAAGAGCAGTGAATTCAGAACTGAAAAGCAATGCCTATGCTCCTGCTTACAGTCCTATTTGAGGGCTGTAACTACTCTTGAGCTGTGTGAAATAGTACAACCCTCTTACTTACATGGTGAGTGAAAATCCTGGAGAGAGTTGGGTTTGAAATCAACTTATTGGGGTAACATCAAAACTGAATTTTGAAATTGAAGGCAAGCTTTTCATTAATTTGTCTTGTAAAATAAACTTTTTGACACAAACTGAGTGAATGGAGAAAGGAATTACAGCAGAATTTTAGTTTTAAACTGATATTTTCTTGATACTCCTCTCACAGCCTGACTAATGCAGGTGTGAATAATCTGACTGGATGAAAGTCTGCTTTAACAGAACTGCATTGATATTAATTGATTTATTGGAGATGTTTGTGGGTACCTTCACTAAAAACCCTCAGGAGACTTCACTCCTCCTCTAGGGATCACCTAGGGGTTTAAAACGCTTGTTGCATATGCTAAATGCAACTGTGCTCCCTACAAAAATGGCTTTTTCATTCTGTTTTTAAATTTTGTCTTTGCTCAGGGACTAGCAAAGCTTAGGTTTGGGGGTGTGTTGAGAATTGGAAAACACCATTTTCCAGCCCTTAACCTGAGTCTTGTTAGACCTTTGAGAATACTAAATAAGTGTTTTTAGCATTTGTTTTACAGCTAACAATGAAGGCAGGCTTAACCCTGAAAGCAGCTTAATAGTGCCAAAAAGATGATGACTCATGCTAATCTAGGGAAAGAAGGAGAAGGAACAACCTCATTGGCTGTCAAAATGCCTAAACTAAAGAGGACAAAGGTCTGGTTTCAACCTGGAAAGAGGTTTGGAGCTATTCGAATAGAAGAATGCATAATGGAATACTTTTCGAAAAGAACCTAAACTTTTCGAAAAGAACCTGATCTTTGCGAAAAGAACTAAAAGCTCTAGGCTTAGTTTTCGAAGAGCACATGAACTCTTCGAAAGGATTCTTGACCTATTTGAAAAGAAGAGAACTCCTTCTGAACAACACCAGAACTGTGCAAAAAGAGCTTCAGAAGTCACAGTACCTTGCGAAAAGTTCTCCAAACTGTGCGAAATGATATCCTGAAGATTCCCATCATCTGTAAGGGCAATTCAGTAATCTCTACAGGTGCCCCAATGCATTTAAAAACCTAGGGACATTTCGAAAGATTCTGAGCATTAACCAAAGGCATATTCCACCCCATGTGAACACCCAAAGATGAAATTACTTGGCAGGAACTTCTAGAAGCTCAAACAGATTTTTGAAATTACATAATAGAATTGATGCTTCTGTCACTTGATTGGCTGAACCAGATCAAATAGTTCTGATTGGCCAAAACAGATCTAGATCCTTGTGCTCGACTCCTATTGGTTGATACAGATCTAACCAATTCTGATTGGTTGATACACATCTGAGTTGGACTTAGAGAAAACTATAAATAGACGAACCATTTGCCCAATTTGGGTATCCAGATTTTGAGTTTCATTTCTATTACCCCATTCCATTTCAGATAGCTTGTCTGAAACTTCTGTAATAGCCTAGCTTTTATTTGTAATTGAGAACTGTGAGATATTTCTATAATTCAAGTGAGAATTGTATTCAAGACTACAAATCTGAGAGTTGTTTAAGCTGTGCTCTATAATTGTAATGGTGAATTTGAAAAGGTTGCTGTGAACAGTATGTTCTCAATCAAATTCGTGTTGAGGGTTCCCTGTGAAATCCTTATTCATTAGATTCCTTTAGATTTACTATTTTTAAAGCAATTTCCATTAATTCATTGTCCCTGTGAGAATCTGCGTTTGTAACCTGATTTCTCACAGCATTTGTAGTGGTGTTTTTTGTTCTTAATCAAGGATTCGAAGTGAAGACTATTGGATGATCTGTGTCCATTGAAGTGGACAGACCATAGCCATAAGTTCAACTCAATTCCAATCCTTGAGTAGGATTACTTTCTCTTGCATCTGTGCTAGTAGCGAGATGAAGATTGGATAATATCTCATGTGTTTTACATTTATTCTCATTCTGCTATCAAGTACTAAGTCAAAGTTAGACATTATTTCTCCATTCTTATTAATTTACATCAAATCTCCCCAACTCAGATCTGGATCGTTTAGTTTAATTTTTACTTTTCTCATTTAGTTCACGTGACAAATTCAATCTCCCATCTTATGTGCTTTGTAAATAGGATCAGAGGTCAGATCTGGTAGCTCGGATATGGAGGTTTATCTTACATTTTAAATCAATTCCCTGTGGACGATCTTTTACTCACTTACATTTAAAACTTGCTACAATTGACCCTGATCTTGCAGGCTAATTAACTTCTCTCTGTGCTGATATTTCTTTATTCTTTTTAGTTTTCCAAATTCAGTATAATTAATCCTTTGCAAATCTATTTTCAAAATACAAATAAATCATGCACACTCAGAATAGCAACATGCTCGCGCAATCCAGAGGCCTATGCATATTGCTTCTTCGCGGGGATCCCCGCGAGATTCACTAAAGAATGAACTGCGCACGTAATTCCCGCACCATTCAAATAGAAAGAGCATTCCCGCGATGACCAAACTATCTATCCTGCGACTAAAAGAGCTTCAAATTAATTCAATCCCGTGACGACAACTCTGTCACGCGTCAAGACCTGTAAATCCTTGCTACCTAGCGAGACTCGGGATCTTAACTTTCCCCCACTTCTGCAGGGGTAGTCTAGGAACTTCCAGTAACTAGGGCACCACTCCAATGCTCCAATCTCCATACACATTCCCCGAGGCATCCAAAGAATAGAAATGGGCATGATTTTCCTAACCCTAATGCTCCCACAGTCGACTACTATATAAGCCTAAGCCTAGTTTATGTTTAAGGAGGCGGTTCTTCTTAAATCAACTGTAGAGTTCCAGTAGGCTAAGGTTAGGGATTAGGTAGCATCTTTTTCTTTTTTTCTTCTCTCCATAGTCGAGCACTTGCTAGCTATGCCTTTGTATGTCTATTTGGAACAGTTTTAATGATGTTTTATAATTGGATGTTATACATATATGGGATTGAAGTTTGAGGTTTGTTTTATACAAGGCTGATGCCTTGAGATCCTCCATTGCTAAGTTATATTGTAAGCACTGGAGGATTATTTTAAAGGATTCATTTAGATCCAAGTGACTTGTGTGTCCAGGCTAGGCACATATGCAGGCCTATGCCCCACCAAAGGATCCACTAAATCTGAATCCCCATGGGAGCCTGAGTTGGTAGCCCTGTGAACATGGTGGTGGCAGTAATCTACTTGTTTTGTCTTAGACCTCTGTGAGGAGGATAGCCTCTGTGGATAGTCTGTGGCCATTAAAATGGATAGGTTATAGCCCTAAGCTGAGGCCAATCCACAAATCTAAGATTGATTCTTCTTCTCTGCACTTGTGCCTGTAGCCCTGTGAGAGATTGTGCAAAGATAGACTCCCCTGTATTTGAATAGACCCACCATCAGATGGCAGATCTAATCTGTCTATAGAGATTGTAGGCTTGTGACTAGACCACTGTTGTCTTTCTAAAGCAGTGAACAGCTAAACCTAAAGCTAATACTCAAACTCTTGTTGGTCCTGTGTGTCCATGCTAGTGCACATTGCAGGACTATGCCCCACACACAGAACTCTAGAGGTTGAGGTTCCTATGGATTCTTGAGCTGGTAGCCTGGATGTAGTAGTGCATACAATGATAAACATGTTCTGACCCATCTATGGACTGTGGTTCCCCTATTGGATAGTCTGGGATCATTTGGGTGGACAGGTTATAGCCATAAGGGATTGGATCATGGCACAAGGGTGAGTTGGATCCTTTCTCATCTTTGGTGATAGTGTAGCCATTGGATAGGACCTCTATAGCATCAGATCTGAATCTGAGTTATAAAAGCCATCAGATCTGTACCCAATAGCTTACTTCTCACCCTTTTTATATTTATTTTCTAACACTCCATCATTCTTCTCAACCATTTCTGTAGTTTAGGCATTAGGTTACCGTAGGAATTAAACAATAGTGACCCTAAATCCCCTTCCATTTATGATTGCCAGATCTGTAGTCAGATTTGGAGGGCCTACTAAAAATGGCTCCCGTGGAGCTTTAGACCATTTTCCTTGTGGGACAAACTCTTACTTATTAAAACCTGCTACAACCGGCCCTGTATCTTGCAGGTCTGTGTATTTTTGGACTTGCTGCTTTGTATTTTTCAATCCACCTTTGATTTATTTTCAGTAACACATTCTTCTCACTATTTTCAATAAAGTTAGCAGCAAGCATCTAAAATAACCTAACAGAAACTAAGAGATAAAATCATCCATCACTTAAATGTTGCCCTCATTTCATGGCCTGACAAAAGAAGACCCCTACAAGCACATTGATGAATTCTTAGGACTGTGCACTATATTTAATATCATAGGTTTGGGGGAGGAAGCCACCAGGATGAGACTCTTTCCTTTTTCATTAAAGGACAGAGCTAGGACCTGGCTGTCCTTGCTTCCACCCAACAACATTCAGTCCTGGAGTGATCTCCAATGTCAATTTCTGGCCAAGTTCTTCCCTATGTCAAAGACCAGTCAGTTGAGGAAGGGTATCATCTCTTTTACCCATGATCCAACTGAAGATTTTCATCAATCCTGGGAGAGATTTAAGGAACTCCTGAAGAAATGCCCCCACCATCAAATCCCTGAATGGAAATTGGTTCAAAGCCTTTATCAGCGAATTGATGTTAAAAGCAGAGATATGATAGATACTTCCTGTGGTGGCACCTATCTCCATAAAACTGCTGAGGAGGCATGGGAGCTCTTTGATATTATTAGTGAGAACTCTATATAAAGGGAAACCTTAGCAAGAGATCTAGAGCCCCCTAAATTGGTGAAGGTGAATACCTCAAGAGGGAAGATATATGAAGTGAGTATGCCAAGTGAGTTGGAAAGGAAAGTGGACAACCTAACCCTGAAATTTGATAGGCTGATGGGAGAAATGCAGTCATCTGTGGCTGCTAGAGTGGAGGAGGCATGTATCATATGCCAGTCCCTTGCTCATCCCCTGGAAGAATGCCCATCTCATTGACGGTTTCACGATTATAATCTGAGCATGTGGTCTGCATCGCCTCTTATGGACTGACAGCTGGGTACCAATGGAGGAACCACACCAATATGAGGTGACAACAAGATGCATACCCCAGCCAGCAGTAGTAGCCCCCGCAGCCCATGCCCTACAGAAATGCTTAGCCCTATTGAGAAAGTTATGCCCCACGGCCTCAGTATCAGCAACCCATGGCCCAACCTGTAGCTCCTCCTATGCAGCAAGTTGTACCTCATCCAACTGTGAGAACACCATCCTTTGAGGAACAAGTTCTATCTTCACTATAGAGCTTGAACACCTTAGCCCAAACTGAGCACTCTCACAACTAGAGCATTAAAAAGATAGAGGACCAACTTGGTCAGCTGTCTGATGCTCTAACTAGGAGAGAGGGAGGAAGGTTGCCTAGCCAACCACAGGACAATCCACGAAGGCAGTTTGTAGTGGGTGAAGTTTCCTCTACCTATGAGGAAGCCAAATCTGTTACAACTTTGAGAAGTGATAAGTTAGTGGACAACCAAGTGGGCTGTGAGCCTGTGAGGAACTTGGAGGAAGAAAATGAAGTGATTTCTACCAGCACACAACAAAGACCACCAGTGGTGGACTTGAAGGAAAAATTAGCTGTGAATAAAGAGGATAATGAGGATCCTCAAGAAAAGAAATAAATTAAAAAGAAAGAGGCCCCATTGGCTAAGGCTGCAGGTGAGGGAGCAATCCCACATTTCCCTTTTCCTAAGGAACTACAAGTACCTTCCCCTTTTGATAAAGGGCAAGGAAAAATTGAGAAAATGATGGAGACTTTCAAGCAAGTAAAGATTAATTTGCCTTTACTTGATGCCATTAAACAAGTCCTAGCCTATGCCATGTTTTTAAAAGAACTATGCACCCATAAAGGACAATCCAGGATACACATATCCAAGAAAGGCTTTTCAGCAGAGAAAGTGAAACAAATTTTGTCGATTGCAACCCTAACCAAATTCCAAGACCATGGAACCCCCACAATCCCTTGCATCATTGGGGATCACATCATTGATAAAGCCTTATTAGATTTGGGAGCAAGTATAAATTTGCTTCCATATTTAGTATATGAGAAGCTGGTCTTAGGCAAATTGAAACCCACACATATGGTCCTCCAGCTGCCTGACAGATCTTAAAAGAAACCTGTGGGGGTAATTGAGGTTGTTTTAGTTGGAGTTGACAAATTCTTCTATCCTACTAACTTTTTGGTATTGGACATGGAACCAAGCAAATGTGCTTCTTCCATACATGTGATTCTAGGCAGGCCCTTTTTGGCCACTGCCAATGCCCACAAACAATGCAGGTATGGGATCATGGAAGTGTCATTTGGAAACATGAAGGTTAAGCTGAATGTGTATAACACTAGCTACCAACCCTCTCATGAAGAGGCTTGCTTTTCCATTAATGCCCAAAAGAAAGTGATGCATGATAATCTACATTGGCTGGTGCAGGAAAATGCTTGGTTCACAGATGGAAAACTGCACCCAGGGAATGGACACTGGCTGAGGAAAAGATCTATGAAAAGTGCCAAGTTTGATGAGCCTGAGGAGGCTATGGACCTTCCGGACCCTCCAGATTAGCCCTTGCAGTCAGTATGTATCATATGTACCATACTTTGCTTTTGTTTTAGGTGTTTACTTTATTGTTAATTGATTTTTTTTTATTTCTTACAACATGAAAAGAAAAAAAAAAGGGAGAGAAACAAAACTGCCATGTTTAATACTAGGCCATCATTTCAGTATTACCAGTTATCCTGAGATAATGGGAGGTTGGCCACAGGGAAAACAAGCTGTAGAGCAACACTGGAGACGAGCCTACTTAGTGCTGAAACTGAAAGTACCCCGAAATGCAGTGATTTTTAGAAGTCTTCGACAGGTCAAGTTCACCTTTCGATAGGTCACATGGTGATTTTGGCAGGATGTTCGATGGTTTCGATAGGCACTGAACTCCTCGACAGGTGAAATTAACTTTTCGATCGGTTAAAAAGAGGAAAATGGAGATTTCGATAGGTTCTAGATACCAATCAGGAACCTATCGAAATGAAGACTCAACTGCCATTTAAACTAATCGAAAGGATAGTTTCACCTATCGGGATCCTATTGAATCATCCCCTTTCAAAGTTTTGTCTGCTATGTTTTCAACAGGACGCATGAACCTATCGAAACCATCCAGTTCACCATATCGGAATCGTATTCCACCCCTTATATACTTGTCGATAGATCATTTGTACCTCATTCCATACCTTCTGTAAAACCCTATCTCTTTTCCTCTCTCTTTCGCCTCCCCCTTTCTCCACTAAATCCTCACAGAACCTTCGGCTGTTCAGTCTGCCATTTTGTCTGTACATTCAGCTTGCACAGAGGAGCATTTTGCCCTTGACTTTGGAAAAATTGAAGCTGTGTATTGTGATTTTTGTTAAATCCTAGGGGTTTCGAGGTTAGTTACCTTCCCGCCATCAATCTGACGCTCCTCTAATTCTTAACCTTCAAGCTCCACTCCAAGTTGGTGAGTGACTAGTCTCCGAGAGTAAAATGGATGAGCCGGAAGAAACTCTAGCAAACATACGTCGGATAGCAATTGCTTCCACCCCCAAATCTTTCGCAGGTCGAAGCTAGCTAACAAACCACCTGTTAAGAGGAAGTTCACTGAGACGACACCTAAAAATGCTCTTAAAGCTAAGAAAGCCAAAGCTGTTGCGATTCAGGAACCTATAGTGGAAGAAACCTTAGAGAGATCTACTCCTCTAGTAGAACTGCCAGCAGGGTTAACTATCCCCAATGAGTTGCTAGAAAAATTGAGTCTTATTCCTGAGACGGATTTTGATCTAACATATTTTGCTAACATTGGGGAGTGCCAGGGGATGTTGGAATATTATAAAAAGGAAGGTCTACTACCCCTGCTTTCACCCTTAAAGGAAAATGTCTATCCCAGATTGGTCAAATTGTGGTATCAAAACCTGATAAAGAAAGTGATACCTAGGGCAGAGGATATACTAGAAATCTTTATTGACAACTGGCAGCTGACTGTCGACTGCAGAGATATTGGGATGGCGTTGGGAGTCCCATATCAATTTGACTCCACCAGAGCTAAAGGAGCACCTATAGGGGCTACATTTTGGGAAATGGCTAAACATCTTACTAATGGAATCATGGGCTCTGGTGAATCCTTGATGAGAAGAGACCTCTATCCTACCCTCAAACTCATTGATACCATTCTGAGGAAAAATGTCTATGTCTCTGGCCATTTGCAAGAAAGAAGGACCCCTTTAGTGGATGCACTATACTTCTGTTCAAAAGGGCAATTTGTGAATGCACCTAAGCTAATTTTTGAAACAATGGTGGACATCAGTGACAAGGTGCTGAAGAGGCAAGCTTTTGCTAAAGGAGGAGGTTTGCCATTTTGCAAACTCATCACATGTTTGCTCAAGACTGGAAAATATGTGATCAAGCAAAATGAACCAATGGAGAAGCTGACCTTTAAATTGTATGGAAAGCGGGAATGGTCAACCAGCCTCACCTTGATTAAGAAGAGTCAGCCAATTAGATGAGAGGCGGCTGAGAAGGCACCTACTATCGTAGCAGCAGAGATACCCTTATCCACCCCTCCACCTACCATACCTGTCCTATTACCTACCCCTCCACCTAGTTTGCTTTTTCCATTTGTATCAATCCCTCATCAAACAAACCTCTCTCCACCCACCTCAGAACCTGTTTTCACTTCAATCACCTCTCAGGCTTTCCAACCTGACATACTGGAACCTCCCACATTCTCCGAGCCTACCCCTACCACTTCTCCCCACACTACCCAACCCATTTCTAACTTTCCCCCATCCCCAACCCCTCTGAATCCACAAGGTGTGGACCTATTCACCACTACTGGGTTCACGGCCCTCATAACCTCAATTGTGGAGGATGTTGCTCATGAGTACAGTCCACTTCCTGACTCCCCACACCCCACTCCTCATCATTTTAACCATGCACCCTCTTCCCCCTTCCATCATGTCCAACCATGCACCCTCTTCTACCCCTACCATGCCCGACACCCTCACTTAAATTCTATCCCTCCTTCAAACCATTCAGTCCCAATTAACTATCAACACCGACAACCAGATCCTCATGACATCATGTCTCCAATCAATTCAATCCACCCTTACTCCATCCTATTCCGCTACTCAACCCCCTCACATATACCCTCTTGCTTCCCCTATACTTACCCCACACCCTGCGGCTGCCCAGCCTGAGGACATGGCCGTACCAGCTCTCCCCATACTTTCCTCACCAAAGGCCACTTTACCCTCCTCCCCAAATTTACTGGCCTCCGCAGTAGCTGAATCCCCTCTACCTTTCACCACCCCAACCTGCTTTTCAGGATGCCTCTACCCAAACTGATCCGGATGCTCTGGTTCTTTCCACCCTTGTCCTTGCCCATTGTCCTTAGACAATACATGTACATACCCCCTTACCTCACCCTGCTGTATGCCATGAGGGACAACCCTTACATCCACAGGGATGTCCTGAGTGGTATGGCTGCACTCCGAGCTTCCATTGAGGCCCCTTATGAGGAGAGGATTGCGAACATCGAATTAGAACACCAAATTCAACTCCGCGATATCTCTCAAGGGTGGTCTGAAATCCTGACTCGTTATGAGTCAGCAAAACAAGTGGCAGCTGCTGAGTGTCTCATTGCCAAATATGAGAAGAAGAATTCTGAGCTTCTCAAGAAAAAATTAGCCAATCCTCAAGAGATACTAGAGGCCACCAAAGAACTCTTTGATGCCAACCTGCTCTATGTTGCCAAACAGATTGACATATTAGAGAAAAAGGTTGCTTCCTTTACCTCTCAGCCATTTCAACCTACCCCTCTTGCCACCGCACCTCCTCCTGCACCTCATGCCACTCAATCCTGTCCCCCCTACATCTCAACCTCCTCCCACCCCCCCTATGGATGTGCACCCTCCTCCAGCCCAAGAGCTTCCCCCCACTCAACCTGCCCCTCCAAAACCAAAAAGGGCTCCCCCCAAGAAGAAAGTCATTGTAAAAAGATCTGCTCCCTCTGCTGCCCCTGCCAAGAAAGGAAAGAGGCCTGTTGCCCAAACTAAAGCCACCCCTCCCACCCAGCCCCCACCCCAACCTGATACCTCTTTCACCATACTATCAAAGGAAGAAAGAAGGAAGGCTGCTACGGCTCTCGAATTGGACCCCACTACCCTTTTTCCGCTCGATTCAGATTCTGATTCTGTTGCTGTTGTTGACCCCAAAGGAAAACAGCCCACTGCCCAGTCTGAGGAGGCAACAAATAGGCCGCAACCGAAGGCTAAATCTAAAGGAAAAGCTCCCTTATCTAAGGATGAGCTGAAAAACTTGGCTGACCTTTATGATTGGCCAGATGAGGCCTGTAAATAGTTGTGGCAGTTTGCTATTTTAGTTTCTTCCATGTATATATTGGGCATTTTAATACAATTTTGTCTTTATGTAGTTTTGTTTTTTTTTTACTTCTGTATCACCATTTTCCCCCATGCTTCTCTCCTAATTTCCTCAGTGTCAAATAGTGAGGACACTGTTTAGTATAGGTTTGGGGTTATGGCATGTATGTATGCCAATAAATTAATTACTTTTAGTATAGTTAGGCTAAAATAAAGTGTTTGGAATTAATTAGAGTAAATTCTCACTGAAATTTTTGTAAAAAGAGAAAATTAAGAAAACAACTATTTGAAACTGAAATATACCGTAGTCCAACAAACTTCATGAAGCAAATGTCAAAAATTTATGAAAAATAATTTAGATGTGCAATAAACCTGAAATGAGAGGAAATTGTGAAGACACACCCCTGAAAATTAGATTGAAGGCCATAACCAGTGAGATTTGGGCCTGAAAAAGTTTCCTTGAAGAGTGCCTTGACAATTTTTCTACACTATGGACTGATTGGATGTAATTTGAATCACTAGAGGTTAGGCAATTCCAAGTTGAAATAGCTTGACAGCATTCATGACATTGAGGACATGAAGTAAGGCCATTCCTTGGTCAGTTTGAGCTTAAAATGTCCCACCTTTGAACTGCCCTTGATGCACACCACTTGAGCCTTAAAAGTCCCAATTTTCTTTGATGAAAATCAGAAATTTTAAACCCAAAACCTTTTGACCTATTTTAGTTCACCCCCAATCTGAGAAATCAGGAAGAGGAAGGAGAAGCAACGTTAGAGGAGCAAGGTGTTAAATCTGGTTGAAAGAAAGAAAAGCACAGTTGGTGGTATTTGTGGTATTCCAATTAAAAAAAAAAATAGAGCAAAAGAATGAGAGAGAGAAGTCATTTCATTGAAAAATTGAAAGGAAGAGAAGAAGCTGGCCACTTTGGCTTTGAAAATTCAAGAAATAGATGGAATTGTACTGAAATCAAGAAGGTGTTGTCTAGACCACCTCCCTATCTTTACTGATTTCTCAATTTGAATCCCTTTTACCCTTTCATTCTTTTACAAACCTCATCCCTAAGCCACATTACAACCCAATAAAAAGATCTTACTGATCTGGAATGGATTGAGCTATCATGTGGAGATAAGGATCTGTCTAATCTATGGTGAAAAGAGTTAGAAAATTTCAGAAATTAGAGCAATGCCTATGCTCATGCTTACACCCTTATTTGAGGACTGTAACTACTCTTGAGCTGTGCAAAATTCAACACCCTTCATTGTTGTTGTGAGTTAACAGCCCTGGTGAGACTTGGGCATGAAATCCAATTTGATTGGGGTAGTATCAAAACAGAATTCTCAAGTGAAAGGTGAGCCATGCATCAATCTTCAGACATAATGCCCTGACATGAACTGATTGATGATGAATGAATAACTACAAAATTTCATGTTTTAAGTTGGTGACTTTTCTACTGAAAACCCTCTAGAATTGAAAAGACATGATGAGAATTTATTCTAGTTTACTAAAATTCGGTTTAGCAGGATGTACTATTATTAACTAACTTTATTGGGGAAGTTTGTGGGTACCTTCACTAAAAACCCTCAGGAGACTTCACTCCTCCACTAGGGATCACCTAGGGGTTTAAAAGGCTTGGTGCATATGCTAAATGCATCCGTGCTCCCTACGAAAGTGGCATTTTTATTTTCTTTTAATTCTCCTTTGCTCAGGAACTAGCAAAGCTTAGGTTTGGGGGTGTGTTAAGTGGTGAAAAATGCCACTTTTCACCCTTTAACCTGACCATTGATAGACCTGTGAGCACACTAATAAGTCTCTATCAAGTGCATTTTGTAGACAACAATAAAAGAGGACATTAATGCAGAAAGCCACTCAAGAATGCCCAAAAAGGGGCTATTTCTTAGCATAGGACAAACCCAGCAATAGCACATCAGAGGGTAGCACATCACTAGACCCTTGGAGCTCGTGGCTATAGCAGGGCAAGGCGAAGGAAATGAGAACAAGCTAAAAACTTCCTATCGATTGGTCACCTAAAGACTTTAATAGGAGCTGAAAGCAAAGAAAGGGAGAATTCATGCAGTTGAAGAGGTTTTCGTTAGGATCTGAAGGCAGAAGAACGATGGATTCGTGTGGATAGAGAAGTTCGATAGGATCCAAGAACCTATCGACCATCTGAAGGGAAGGAAGAAACAATCCTATCGAAAGCCTACCTGAGGCGTCAAGAGAACCTGTCAAATGGTTTCCTGAACCTATCGAGATGAAGATGCTGGAACAGAACCTATCGAAGGGTACTTGATCCTTTCGATAGGAGTGAGAGCAACCCTATCGAAAGGATAGCATGCAGAGTTGAACCTATCATAATGGTTCTCCAACCTGTCGAAGAGTCCCTCCAACCTGTCGGATACTCCAAACCAAGGACTAAGAAGGCTGAAACTCTAAGCGAGGGCTCATCCTATCGGAACCTATCGAACAGTTCAAAGAACCTAGCGAAAGGACCAAAAAGCTCTATTTGAACCTGTCGAAAGCTTCCTGAACCTGTCAAAATCATGTGTAGAACATCTCAGAAATTCAGTTGTGAATACTTTATGATTTGGCGACCTACTACACGCAACCCGAGGCACTTGATGACCGGCACGATAACTCCAAAAGATGCCCTAGGAGACCCTAACCAACCCACGTGCTCTAACAGAACTCTAACAAACTCTGACAACCTTCTAGAAGGGATTTTTGGCAGAAAAAATAGAGGAGAAAGCTATATATAGAAACCCCCAATTGGAATTAGGGGGATCGAGATCTAAGCCAAATTCTGGAGATTAGAGCTTACAGAGAAATCCTGTTTCCCTCCTTTAGCCTAACCATGGTTGGCTAATTCCCTAGGAGTAGCGAGAAGAAAGGATAGATCTATAATTTGGTGAGGTTAAGAGTGCTATTGTAGGTTCCTAGCTGCACAGACTACAGATCTGAGAGTATTTCCATTATAGAGTGACTTTGATTGCAATGTTAATGCTGATTTTAATGTTTTAATTAGATCTAAAGTTCCTTTGGTTCCATTTGGTGATCGATCGGATCTGTGGAGAGGAGTCTGTATATCAGCTCACCCACTTAACTGGTAGACCTCTTGGATACCACCTAATCTCCTTGGATCTGATGCTCCTGTTATTCCAGGAGTCTGTGACCTGGGAATTGCAGCATCTGTAGTAGTTTTAATTATTCTAATTGATGCTCTAGCTTTAAAAGAGATCCCTAGGATGGTCTGTGACCATTAAAGTGGACAGATCATAACCTTCAGATGAATCTAAGCTCAAGCTCCAATTGGATTCATCTGCTGCAATCCATGGATTCGATAAAGTCTATAGGATGGTCTGTGACCATTAAAGTGGACAGATCATAGCCTTAAGAGCAGGTGGATCTTGTGATTTGGAGTGGAATTTATACCCTGCAGCTGTGCTTATAGTCAGTTGAGGGAATTGTGTGCTCTAAACCTCTGTAACATGATTAACCGAATCTAATTTCAGTGAAAACCAACCTTCAAGCTACTCTTTTCCATTTTCTGATCTTTTTACCTCTTTTCCCTGCAAGATCTAAGATCCTAAACTCGATCCATGTTAGTTTATGTTTAATTTTAGCTTAGCTTAAGTGACAATCCATTTCAAACCTCTCCCCTGTCTTTTTGCTAAATTAGTAATAGTTAGGGTGCCAGATCTAATTCAGATTTGGAGATTTATCATATTTTTAAACTAACCTCCCTGTGGGCATTCCCTTACCATTTTTGTAAAACTTGCTACAACAGACCCTGATTACTTGTAGGTCTGTGTGAGTGTCTGCCTAGTTTTATTGATGATTTTAGACCCTCATTTGAGGGAAGGCAAACACTCCAACACTCATCGATCCCGACGTTTATTTAGCACGACTACCCGAGCAGAGTGAATAGATGTCACAATGCTTTTTGGGAGTACGTGCTATCTTTTCCAAAGCACATATTTTTTGTTATTTTATGTGGAAATATTTTGACTCTTTATGTTATCATTTTATGTGATTTTTTGGATTTTGGGTTATCATTCTATGTGACTTTTAATCTATCGCTTTATCACTTTATACGACTTTATTCTATTATTTTATGTGAATTATTTTTGGGATTTTCTTTATCTTTTTATGGGGATTTTTTGGATTTTTAAGTTATTATTTTATGTGATTTTTTCGGTTTTTTTAAAGCTATCATTTTATGTGATTTTTTTAGGTTTTTTTAAAGCTATTATTTTATGTTAATTATTCTATCTTTTTACGTATGATTTCATTCATTCAGTTTTTTTGGATTTTTCCATGTTTTCCTACATACGATCGAGATGCTTATTGATCTCGATCCATTTTATTCTAGCACGGCTTCTCGAGCAAGCCGAATAAAGGTCGACATACCATTTGGGAGTACGTGCATCTGCCGAGGGCAACAAAACCAAGAGAAGGGGTACCGGGCCATACATGTGACCTGCACCAAGCCCAAAACCCAGCCCATAAGTGACCTGGCATAACTATTAGTTGCGGGAAGCCAACTAAGGGCCCAAAATAGCCTGGCGCAACTATTAGTTGCACCAAGCATGGTTGGGGTTTCAAATTTAAAGCACCCAAGTTTGGGTAGCAGGGGTGTATTTTCAAAAATATTTTCTCCCCCTCTTCAAATCGAAAATAGGCCTCCCCTAGGGTTCCTTGACCTTACCTCTACCCATGCCTCATTGTTGGTATTTGCATGCGCCGATTGACCGCCCGCATCGCGTTAGATCACAGACCACTTTTTCTTCGAAGGTGACCATTTAAATCCCATTTTATTTTATTTTTCTTGCTTTTTCTTCCAAATATGATCATGATCTTGCATTTTTAGATGATAAATGACTTATTTTCATTGTAAGCATGTTTATTGATGATGTGTTGATGATTTTTTATGAATGATGCCCTATTTTTATTGTTTTATGGGTTTTATTAATGCATAATATATATATACCGTCTTCCCTTCTTTCTGGAGGTTCCTCCAGGGTAGGGCCTTCTTCATGCGGCAGCCTCATTTTGGGATATAAATGCCCATGTGTTCCATTTTGGAAAGCAGGAGCTAACTCCCACTCTTGAAGAGCTATCAAATTTGCCTGACTTGAAGCTTCATAGAGGCCTCGCAAGAGTCACGTCGAAGTCAGGTTATTCTAAATCCGTTCACCTTACCCTAGGTTTTATGAAATTTGAGTATGAGAAAAAGTCTCATTGGGGGGGCCCACAGGGTGTTCGATTAAATTCTCCAAAGAACTTTTCAGTGACAAAAGTCTTAAAAAAATTTTGATTAGGAATATCTTCAATGTGAAAGCCTTTGGTCTCAGTCTCATCTCGGAAGTCCTTTTCTTCACCGAGGGAGAGAGCTTCTCTCTGGCTCTGTGCGATGTTTTGATCAAGTTGGTAGTGGGCCGATCGGTGATGCACCTGGTCCTTGCTGAATTATATCAATTTCTTGATGCATTCACTCTAGGCAAGGTGGAGAGCCTCAGGGGATGTCCTTTGCTGCTCTAGGTTTGGTTAGGTGAGCATCTCGCTATCCTGGTACTCGTGCCACGCTTTTACATTGCTCGAGGTGAGGCGGTTCGATGCTTTCTGGGTAAGTTTCACTTGATTCCGCAGGGGGATTTGTCAGCTTTGAAGCTTTGGTTGACCGATGCAGAATTGATATGGATACTTCGTTCGTTGGATTGGACCTTCCCAGTAGTTTCTTCCAAAGACCTTGAGGGCATCACCCTCCTGGGATTGACTGGCAACACCTTCTACTTCCCATTTCGGGTGTTACATCAATTCGGCTGCTCTCAGTAGGTGCCCTATGAGGCCAATCCCCCTCTATGTGATTTGATCTTTTCTAGGGGGTCCTCTAGGGATGTGGATCGTATTGCTTCTCTTTGGGAGATGCATCAGTTGACGCTAATGTGTGACATGGAGCAAGGAGATTCAGTTCACTCTTCCCTTGAGTACGAGGCTAGGCTATCGGCTAAGCAGCCTGCTGCTGATCATCTGGATCATGCAGAGAGTATTGTATATGGGAGGATCCTGGCTGAAGAAAGAGACGGTGCTTCCAGCTCACATTGAGTTGTTGATTGATGAGAAGAGGGACCTGTAAGAGCTTTTGGCCCAAGAGAAAGAGCAGAGGTAGCGGAGACCAGAGCTGGCATAGCCGAGAGCGAGGCCCTTCGTTTGGAAGGATCCTTGAATGTTGCTCATGGGGCTGCTGATGCTTCTCAGAAGAGGTACAAGAGCCTCCACGGCCGCTGGCTGACTGAGAGGAATGTTCGGGAGGATGATTTTCACGCAAAGATTAGTGCCTTGAAGCACGAGTTAGGTTGTTGATTCCCTCCCACACATATATCTTTTAGCATAGATCAGATTCACAGAAAAGGGACATAAGAAACCCCTTTACAGACACATTTTTTGGGATACATATTTTTTCATGTTTTTATTTTTTCTGTTTTTGTAAAAGAGAAAGAAAGAAAGCTAGCCATCACACCGACTATTTTTTAGGATGCGGTGTAAGCGGTACAGTTGTAAATTGAAAAGTAAAATCTATTATATTTATAAAGACTTCTCTTTTTGGTTGTTTTTTTTATTGATGGGTCCCTTTTGGAATGTGCACAGCCTGCGCATAGATATGGAAAAGGGAAATCATTATCTTTTGACAAAAGGGGCCTTTCGCCTTGCCCTTTATTCTCTTTTTGTTTAGTTTGATGCCTCGATCATAGGGTGGGATCTTGAGTTCCCTTTTGAGCATGGTCGAACCCCTTTTAAGTGGTTGGATCTTAGTGAGTTTCAGCAGCTTTACCAAGACTGGAATGTCAATCCCTTTGGATTGATTCAAACCTTTCTCCTTACCTTGGGTCATGCGTTCGATGAAGCAATTTCATAAAGACAGTTCTGGTCAAGGCCCGATTTGAACTAACATGAGCGAGCCAGTGGGAAGAAGGGTAATAGGGAGAGTAACCAAAAGGGCTCCTCAAGCGTTAATCTTATCAATCAATTCAAACCTTTCTTTTTCAACCTCTTTTTAATCTTTTTTTACTCACAACGCCCATGGTGGGTTCGTCATGCTTATTTTTGCCCTCTTTTTTCCCGTGGCGCCCTTTCGGGATTTTCACCACGTCCATGGGTTTAGCTCTCTTACCCCAAGTGCCCTTTCAGGATTTCACCTAGTCCGTACAAACTCATTGTTTTAACCTGTAGCGCCCTTTCGGGTTTTCACTACGTCCATCTTGCTTCGAGCTTGTATTTTTATTTTATTTTTTCTTTCTATTTCTTTCAATTTTTCAAAAGCCCCGACATAGACATCGATTTTGTCATAGCCGGCTAGATGGGATTCTGGTGTTGTCTCACAACTCGGCTCGTGTTGGCTCAATAGATACTATGACTGCTTGTGAACCTACAAAGAAGGCTTTCTCCAAGGTGTAGCTTGGCCATGGATTAAGTTAGTATTTGAAGGTATGCTGGGCTAAAATGGTTTCCTTGATACGTTTCAATTTTTCACAACATACTTTCTTCCTTGGGGGATTATAAAGTGCATGCCCCATGATTCTTCTATATTTTTTTACTGTGCATGCCCCTTGATTCTTCTATGGCCCAACTAATGGCACAACCTGTGCATCAAAATGCACCAGCCCCAGGTCCCTCTAGAACACCCTCATTTGAGGAGCAGGTTCTGGCTTCATTATAGAATCTGAGCTCTTTATCTCAAACTGTTAACTCCCATAGTGAAAGTATTAAGAAGATAGAGAATTACCTTGGTCAGCTATCCAATACTTTGACTAAGAGAGAAGAGGAAAGACAGCCTAGTCAGTCTTTGAGAAATCCAAAAGGGTAGTATATAGTGGGTGGGGTCTCTTCATCACATGAAGAAGCTAAATCCATCACCACTTTGAGAAGTGGGAGGCTGGTTGATAATAAGGTTGGTATTGAGCCTGATAGGAGTGCAGAAAAAGAGAGAACAATTCATCATGATATGTAGCAGGAGCAACATATGAGAAATAAGGGGAGAGTTGATGAACCCCAACAAAAAAATAAAAATAAAAATAAGGAAAAAATTGATGAGATTGCTAAGGCAGGAAATGAGAGATCAGTCCCTAATTTGTCATTTCTTAATCAAGTTAGTTCCAGCCTATGCAAAGTTTTTGAAAGACTTGTGCACCCATAAAAGACAGTGAAGGATACATTTATTCAAGAAGGTTTTTTCTACTGAGAAAGTGAACCAAGTGTTATCCATTGAAACCCTAACAAAACTCTAATATCCTGGAGTTCCCACAATCCCTTGCATCATTGGGGATCACACCATTGAAAAATCCTTGTTAGATCTGGGGACCAGTGTGAATCTACTTTCATACTCAATATATGAGAAGTTAGGTTTGGGGGAATTGAAGCCCAAACATGTGGTATTACAGCTGGCTGACAGATCTGAAAGGAGGCTAGTAGGAATTATAGAAGATGTGTTAGTTGGGATTGACAAATTTTTTTATCCAGTAGATTTTCTGGTTCTTGACATGAAACTAAGCAAGTGCATTACCTCCATTCCTGTAATCTTGGGTAGGCCATTCTTGGCCACTTCCAATGCTTGTATACAATGTAGATCAGGTGTAATGGAGGTGACTTTTTGCAATATGAAAGTAAACCTTAATGTCTACAATGGAGTAAATCAGCCTCACTTGGATAGTGAGGACAGCTTTATGATTGGTGTGTTGGATGAGCATGTGGAAGAAAGATTACCATGACTGCTACATTATGATGACATGTTTGATGTTTTTGAAAATGTTTGGAGTGAAACTGTGGAAGAAAAGGCCCCCCACACCTGTGATTCAAGAGGTGAAAACCTTAAATTCTAAAGTGGGGCCAGCAAAGTATCTTCCTTGGAAACCAGCTGTGCTGCCTCTTCCACCACCTTCTATGGCACCATTGCTACCTTCATTCATAATTCCACTGGATGTGGAACTGAAACAACTTCCTAAGTCTTTTAAATATGCATTTTTGGGAGCAAATCATAAGTTGCCTGTGATAATTTCTTCTTCCGTCACTGTGGAGCAGGAAGAACTATTGTGTATTAAAAAGGCATAAGAGAGCAATAGGATGAACTAGTTCTGATCTTGGAGGAATCAATCCAGCTATTTGTATGCATAAGATCCACCTGAAAGAGGATTCCAAACCCTCTAGAGGGATACAGAGAAAGTTAAACCCCCATATGCAAGAAGTAGTGATGAAGGGGGTGGTTAAATTGTTAGATGCAGGAGTCATCTATCCCTTTTCATATTCTGAATGGGCAGCACCTACTCTGGTAGTACCTAAAAAATTTGGAGTCACTGTCGCTAAATCAGATTCTTGTGAGCTAATTCCAATCAGGGAGACCACTAGTTGGAGGATGTGCATTGATTATAGAAAGCTCAATTCAAAAAGCAGAAAAGGTTATTTTCCTTTGCCCTTCATAGACCAGATTTTGGATAAGTTAGCAGGAAAAACTTTTTAGATACTTTGGATATAACCAGATTCCTGTGTATCCACAAGATCAGGAGAAAACAATGTTCACATGTCCATTTCACACCTTTGCTTATAGGAGGATGCCATTTGGATTGTGCAATGCCCTTGCAACTTTCCAAAGGTGTATGTATGTCATTTTCTCGAATATGATTGACTAGTTTTTAGAGATATACTTGGATAATTTTTCTATTTTTGGGGACAGTTTTAGCCAGTCCCTACATCATCTCATCCTAGTGCTCCAGAGATGCGAAGAGACCAACTTGGACTTAAGTTGGGAAAAGAGTCACTTTATGGTTACCCAAGGCATTGTCCTTGGACATGTTGTTTCCCACAGAGGCATCGAGGTTGACCTGGCTAAAATTGATTTGATTACACATCTGCCCCCACCTAAACCTGTCAAGCAAGACCGATCCTTTTTGGGGCATGCTGGTTTTTATAGGAGATTCATCAAAGATTTCAGTAAAATTTCAAAACCTCTTTATCACCTGCTATGCCAAGAGGTTCCTTTTGTATTAAATGTTGAATGCGACACTGCTGTTGTGTTTTTGAAAAGATGTTTAACCTCTGCACTTATCTTACAAGCCCCTAATTATTCTCTGCCCTTTCAGCTGATGTGTGATGCATCCGATTTTATAATTGGTGTAGTTTTAGGACAAAGAAAGGATAAGTTACCTTGTGTGGTTGCTTATGCAAGCAAGACAATAATTAATGCTCTGTTAAACTATACCACAACTAAGAAGGAACTATTAGCCATTGTCTTTGCTTTAGAAAAGTTCAGGTCTTATGTGTTAGGATCTAAGATTGTGGTGTTCACAGACCATTCAGCCCTAAAATACCTTTTGTCTAAAAAGAAAGCCAAACCAAGTTTAATCAGATGGATCCTCCTATTACAGGAGTTTGATCTTGAGATTAAGGACAAAAATGGGGTTGAAAATGTGGTTGCAGACCACTTGTCTAGGATCCTAGCTACTGAGTTTGATGGACTGCCTGCCATTGATTCATTTTTAGATGAGCAACTCTTTGCTATCAATATGAGTGTACCCTGGTTTGCACACATAGTGAACTATCTGGCTACGGGTAAGATCCCCCACATTGGACTAAAATGGACAAGGACCTATTTTTCTCTCAGATCAAATATTATATGTGGGAGGATCCATACATCTACAAGAACTGTGCAGACTAGTTTGTGAGAAGGTGTGTGCCTGAAAATGAATTCCACAACACTTTAACTAGGTGTCATGAATAGGCTTGTGGAGGAAATTTTAGTGGAAGGAAGATGTTAATCTCTAAAAAGTACCACTTTTCACCCCTTAACATGAGCTTTGATAGACCTATGAGTGGACTAATAAATGCTTGTTGAGTATGCCTTATAAATAGCAGTAAAAGGTAGTCATAGTGCAGAAATCCATCTTTCAGTGTAGTTCAGACCCATTAATGGCCCACTTAGGGCATGCAGCAATAGCAAAGCAGCTTTGAAGGAGTGAAAATAGGCTAAAATCAACCTGTCAATAGGTTATTGGAACCTGTCGATAGGATCTAAAGGCTGAAAAAAGGAAGAAGTCGTGAGGATGGGAGAATTCGATAGGATCCGGAACCTATCGTGCAATCGAAAACAAATAGGGAGCATCCTATCGAATTCTTGCCTGAGCTTGAACAAAACCTATCGAAAAGTCTGAAAACCTATCAATAGGAGCCAGAAGAGAACCTATCAAAACTTATTACCCAGAAATCAACCTATCGAAAGGATCCCCCAACCTATCGAACACACCAGATGAAGGCTGTGGATGCTGGAGCTTTATTTTCACCACCAACATATCGAAACCAATCGAAAGGATCCTGAATCCTAGCGAAAGGAACAGAAGTCCTATTTGGAACCTGTTGAAAGCCTCAGGAACCTATCGAAATCGACTAAAGGACTTCTAAGAAAAGTTATTATGCACACACTACAAGTTGGTGACCTACAGCATGCAATTTGAGGCACTCTGGTGACCAGCATGAAGTTTCTAGAAGTGCCTTGGGAAACCCTAGCCGACCCATGTGCTCTCCCCCAACTCTAACTAACTAAGAAAGCCTTCTAGAAGGAGAATAAAAGAGGGAATAAAAGAATTATTCCAGCTGAGCTGTGATTGGCGGGAAAAATAGATCTGAGGTTGAAGGGGAGAGCTATATAAGGAGAGAAGCTACCAGAAAAAGGGGGGGATCAATTCTCGAGATCAGAGCTTACATCGAAATTCTCTATTCTTCCTTTTTGCCCAATTACGATTGGCTAATTTCTTTGGAGCAGCAAGGGGTGAGGTTGGATCAATAATTGGGGAGAGTTGAGAGTGTTATTGAGGGTCAGATAATGCACAGACTATAAATCAGAGAGCTTTTCATTGTATAGTGAGTTTATTTCAATGCAATGCTGGTTTTATTATTTTTATTAGATCCATAGTTTAGCTGGTTTCATTTGGTGCTCGATCGGATTTGTGTAGATGGGATTCTGCTCACCCACTTAACTGGTAGACCTCTTGGATACCATTTGATCTCCCAAGGTATGATATTTCTGTAATTGCCTGTGTTTGTGGCCTGGCAGTTATAGCATTTGTAGTGATTATAATGTTCTAATAGAAATCTGAGAATGGGGTGAATCTATTAGATGATCTGTGACCATTGAAGTGGACAGATCATAGCCTTAAGAATCAATCCAAATCTCTGGCTTAGATCAGATCCTTTTACCCTGCAGCTGTGCTTATAGCCAGATGAGGGAGTGATGCACTCTAAATTCTTTGTGACACTGTCAACTCAATCCAATTGTAGCAGGACCAAACTCCAAGCTGTTTCTCTCCATTTTCTGTTTCCAATTTCACCAAATATTTCCCTCACTTGCAAGATATGAACTCTGGAGTTAATCTCAATTCATTTATGCATTTAATTGTGTTTCTGTAGCTTAGTTTAAAGTGACAACCCCTTAAAACCTCCCCTCTCTCTTTTTCTATTGAGTATTAGGTAGGGTGTCAGATCTGCCTTAGATCTGGAGATTAACTTAATTTTCACCTCATATTTCCCTGTGGATATACCCGTACTTACCCTTTAAAACTTGCTACAACAGGCCCTGAATACTTGCAGGTCTGTGTGTCTGCTTGCCTTAGTGTGTGCAACCAATAGATCCTTTCATTGTGTGATTTTAAACCCCTTTTTGAACACAAGGTAAGTAGCCAACAAGTTTTTAGCGCCGCTATCGGGGATCTGTGTGCTTAAAATTGGTAGATCTAAGTTTATTTTAGTATAGATTGTAGATCTGTAATAGACTGTTTAGTTTTTCACTAACTGCTTTTGAAAGTTTTTGTTGTTTTAGAGTAGTTTTTGTTATTTTTAACATATTGGAAGTTGTGTCTAAGGAGGATCATTGTGCTAGAGGTTGTGCTAAAGTTTGCGTCCCTCTACTCTTATTTTTCTGATCTATGGATTTGTAGATGTATTAGTTAATTATGTTGTTCCTGATTGTTGTGTTAAATTTGTTCTGTATCTCGTGTGCATTAGGATTGTGAGTGGTGTATGTTTGGAAGGAGAACTCTTAATCCTTAGATTTTTCCATTAAATTGAGAGGTTGAAAGAATTCTTAGGTCTAAACAAATCTCACCCACAGCTGCTGCATCTGAATCTGCTGAAATGGGTGAGCAACTTAGAACCTTGAAGGAATTTAATGCACCAGGGGTTTACAATTCCCCCTTCTGCATTCATTTCCATGTTGTTCAAGGGAACTATAAGATCAAGGCTTCCATTATCCAAATGCTACCCTCATTCTATGGCCTGACCAAATAAGACCCATATAAGCATATTGATGAATTTCTAGGACTGTGCACTACATTCAATATAACAGGTTTGGGGGAGGAAGCAACCAGGATGAGAATCTTTCCTTTTTCATTAAAGGATAGAGCCAGGACTTGGTTGTCAATGCTCCCATCCAATAGTATTCAGTCCTGGAGTGATCTTTAATGTCAGTTTTTGGCCAAGTTTTTCCCCATGTCCAAGACAAGCCAGTTGTGGAAGGGCATTATCTCATTTGCTCAAGACCCAACTGAGGACTTTCACCAAATATGGGAGAGATTCAAAGAACTACTAAAGAAATGTCTCCATCATCAAATCCTTGAATGACAGCTTGTTAAAAATTTCTATCAAGGAATTGATTCGAAAAGCAGAGATATGATAGATGCCTCTTGTGGTGCTACTTACCTCCACAAAACTGTTGAGGAGGCTTGGGAGTTGTTCGACATCATCAGTGAGAACTCCATGCAGAGAGAGACATTGTCCAGGGACTTGGACATCCCTAGAATGGTGAAAGAAAATACCACAAGAGAAAAGATGTATGAGGTGAGTGGGCACAATGATTTGGAAAGGAAAGTGGACAGTTTGACCCAAAAGTTTGATAAGCTCATGGGAGAAATGCAGTCACCTATGGTTCCTAAAGTGGAGGAGGCATGTGTTATATGCCAGTCTCCCACTCACTCCCTTGAGGAATGCCCTTCAGCTGTTCAATTTCTAGATTTAGTGATGCACCATGTGGCTACCACTCAGTCTTTTGGGCAACAACCTACTACTGGTTACCAATGGAGAAACCGCCCCAACTTGAGGTTGAGACAAGATACTTTTCCAAACCAGCAGCACCAGGCACAACAGCCCATGCCTTACAAAAATGCTCAGCCCTACCACCAGAATTATTTTCCAAGGCCCCACTATGAACAACCCATGACTGAGCCTATGGCTCAGCCTATGCAGCAAGCTACACCCCCTCTAGCTGCTAGATCACTTTCTTTTTAGGAATAAGTTCTGGCCTTATTGCAGAACTTAGGATCCTTGTCTCAAACTATATACTCTCATAGCCAATGTGTTAAAAAGATAGAAGACTATTTTGATTAGGTATCTAATGCTTTGACCAAGAGAGAGGAAGGGAGGTTGCCTAGCCAGCCCATGGACAACCCAAGGAGATAATCTGTGGTAGGTGAGGTATCTTCTTCCCATGAGGAAGCCAAATCTATCACCACATTAAGAAGTGGAAGGTTGGTGGATAATCAAGTAGGTTGTGGGCCTTTGAAAAATTCATAAAAAGAAAAAGAGAAGGTACAATAGGATCAACCCATTTTGAATAAGAAGGATAATGATGGTCCTCAAGAAAAAAAAAAAAAAAGAAAAAAAGATATGATGAGTTGGCTAAGGCTGCAAATGGGAGAGCGGTCCCACATTTGCCATTTCCTAGGGCAATGCAAGCACCTTCCCCTTTTGATAAAGGGCATGCCAAAATAGAGGAAATGATGGAAACATTTAAGCAAGTGAAGATCAACCTGCCTCTACTTGATGCAATCAAGCAGGTTCCAGTCTATGCCAAGTTTTTAAAGGAGCTTTGCACCCACAAAAGACAATCAAGGATGCATTTGTCCAAGAAAGTCTTTTCAGCAGAAAAAGTGAAACAACTACTGACTATTGCAGCTCCAACAAAACTCTAAGACCCTGGAGTCCCCACTATCCTCTACATCATTAGGGATCATACCATTGAAAAGGCATTTTTAGATCTGGGAGCTAGTATGAATTTGCTTCCATATTCAGTATATGAGAAGCTGGGCTTAGGAGAGTTGAAGCCCACACATGTGGTCTTACAACTAGCTAACAGATCTTAAAGGAAGCCTGTGGGGATCATTGAAGATGTCTTGGTTGGGGTTGACAAATTCTTTTATCCTACTGATTTCCAGGTGCTAGATATGGAGCCGAGCAAGTGTGCTACTTCTATCCTTGTGATCTTAGGTAAGCCCTTTTTGGCCACTGCAAATGCTTGCATACAATATAGATCAAGGGTCATGGAAGTATCTTTTGGTAATATGAAAGTCAAGTTGAACGTGTACAATGCAGCCCATCAGCCCCACTTAGAGAATGAGGACTGTTTTTCCATTGATGTACTGGATGAGTTTGTGCAAGAAAATCTGCCTTAGCTGCTGCATGGTAATGATTTGTTTAATATTTTTGAAGAAGTATGGAATGAAATAGTGGAAGAGAAAGCTTCCACATCTGAGCTTGAGCAAGTGGAAAGTATAAATTCTAAAGCAGGGCCAGCAAAGCATCACCCATGGACTCCTACTTTATTACCTCTTCCACCACCTACTAAGGCACCCCTACTGCCTTCACTCATCAGTCCCCAGATGTGGAGTTAAAGCAACTCCCAAAATCTTTAAAATATGCCTTTTTAGGAGCCAATCACAAACTACCAGTGATAGTCTCTTTTTCACTCACTCTTGAGCAGGAAGAAGAATTGCTTTGTGTGCTAAAAAGGCATAAGAGAGCAATAGGTTGGACTATTGCAGATTTTGGGGGATAAATCCAGCTGTGTGCATGCACAAAATTCATCTTGAAGAGGGTTCTAAACCTTCTAAAGAGATGCAAAGGAAGTTCAACCCACACATGTAGGAAGTTGAAATGAAGGAAGTAGTCAAGCTTCTTGATGCTGGGGTCATTTACCCTATCTCCAATTCTCAATAGGTGGCCCCTACCCAGGTGGTGCCCAAGAAATCAGGGATCACAGTAGTTGAAGCAAACTCAGGTGAGCTAATTCCAACCCGACAGACCACTGGTTGGAGGGTATGCATAGACTATCGCAAGCTCAATGAGAAAACTAGCAAAGATCACTTTCGATTGTCTTTTATAGATCAGATCTTAGATAAGTTGGCAGGTAAGGCTTTTTACTATTTTCTTGATGGTTATTCAGGATACAACCAGATTCCTATTTCCGCAAGATCAAGAAAAAACCACATTCACTTGTCCATTTGGAACCTTTGCATATAGAAGGATGCCATTTGGGGATTGTAATGTACCTGCGACTTTTCAAAGATACATGTATGCTATCTTTTCTTACATTATTGACAAGTTTCTAGAGATTTTTATGGATGATTTCTCTATTTATGGGGATGATTTTAGCCAATGCATGTACCATCTCAGCCTTGTGCTGCAAAGGTGTGAGGAGACCAACCTAGTTTTGAGTTGGGAAAAGAGTCATTTCATGGTGACTAAAGATATTGTCCTAGGACATGTTGTTTCCCAAAGAGGAATAGAGGTTGATCAAGCTAAAATTGATTTAATAGCACATTTGCCCCCTCCCAAAACTATCAAACCAGTCAGGTCATTCTTGGGCCATGCTGGTTTCTACAGGAGGTTCATCAAAGACTTTAGCAAAATTTTCAAGCCTCTTTGCCACTTGCTGTGCCAAGAGGTTCCATTTGTGTTCAATGATGAATGCCTAGCTGCTTTTGAACTTTTGAAGACCTGTTTGACTACTGCTCCTATATTGCAAGCTCCTGATTTTTCTTTGCCATTTGAGCTGATGTGTGATGCATCAGACATTCCCATTGGTACAGTGCTGGGATAAAGGAAAGATAAAGCACCATGTGTGGTGGCATATGCTAGTAAATCAATGGTTGATGCATAATTAAATTTCACCACAACTGAAAAGGAGCTGCTAGCCATTGTATTTGCTTTGGAAAATTTCATATCATACGTGTTAGGATCCAAGATCACTCTGTTTACTGACCAGTCAACACTGAAATACCTCTTGCCTAAGAAGTAGGCTAATGCTAGACTAATTATATGGATTCTTCTTCTGCAGGAATTCAACTTGGAAATTAAAGACAGGAAGGGGGTTAAAAATGTTGTTACAGAGCACTTATCCGGGATTCCAGATGCAGAAATAGAGAGTTTGCCCATCAATGATTCTTTCCCAGATAAGCAGCTTTTTACTGTGGAGATAAGTATGCCCTGGTTTGCCAACATAGTAAACTATCTTGCTGTGGCAAGGGTACCCCCACATTGGAGTAATGATGATAGGAATCTGTTCTTCTCGCAAATTCGATATTACATGTGGGAGGATCCTCACCTCATTAAGTATTATGCAGAGCAGGTGATTAGAAGATTTGTACCTGAAACTGAGTTTGAAAACATTCTAATCATGCGTCATGAACAGGCTTGTGGAGGTCATTTCAGTGGCAACAAGACTGCTGCAAAGGTGCTTCAAAGTGGTTTCTATTGGCCTACTTTGTTCAAGGATGCCATACAGCATTGCAAAGTTTGTTCTAAATGCCAGCAAATGGGAAGTATTATAAAAAGAAACTCCATGCCCTTGCAACCTGTGCTTATTGTTTAACTATTTGACATATGGAGAATTGACTTTATGGGATCTTTTCCCTCCTCTTATGGATATAATTTCATCCTTGTAGCTGTGGAGTATGTGTCCAAATGGGTAGAATCCATAGCTACAAGAACAAATGATCATAAGGTTGTCATTAAATTCTTAAAGGACAACATCTTCTCTAGGTTTGGCATCCCCAAAGCTACTATTAGCGATGGAGGAAGCCACTTTTGCAACAAACCTTTTGAAAAATTGCTAGAAATATATTCTGTGACCCACAGAATTGCTATTCCCTACTACCCACAAACCAGTAGGCAAGTGGAGATTTTCAACAGGGAAATCAAACGCATCCTAGAGAAGACTGTGCGAGATGATTGGAGAGATCGGTCCATAAAACTGCCAGATGCCTTGTGGGCTTATAGGACTGCCTATAAGACCCCCATAGGGATGTCCCCATTCATGCTGGTATATGGCAAGGCATGTCACTTGCCTGTTGAGTTAGAATAGAGAGCATATTGGGCCATTAAAGCATTAAATTCTGACTTAACTTCTACTGGTGTGAATAGGAAACTACAATTATTTGCGCTTGATGAGTTAAGGATGGAAGCATATTCAAATGTCCGGATCTACAAGGAAAAAACTAAAGCCTTTCATGACAGGCATTTGATGTGGAAAGAATTCAAAATAGGTGACAAGGTATGGTTGTTCAATTCAAGATTAAAATTCTTTCCAGGAATATTGCAGTCCAGATGGGATGGGCCTTACACAATTTTACATGTTTCCCCATCCGGGGCTTTAGAAATCATGAACCCCAAAGATGGTAGAGTCATAAAAGTCAATGGGCAGAGGCTAAAGATTTGTGTTGAAATAATTTGTGAGCCTGAGGAGACCATTGATTTTCAGGACCCTCCAATTTGTACATGATTTCACTGTGTATCATATGTACTATATTTTGATTTTATTTTAAGTGATTACTTTCTATTTTGATGTTTTATTCATTTTCAATATATTTTCCATGCTAGCATTAGGTCATCATATCAATCTTGCCAAGTAGTCGAAGGACCATGGGAGTATGTCAATAATGAAAACAACATAAATGGAAGCACAACAAAGGAGTTTGCTGGGTGCTGAGGCTGAACACATCACAAAAATGCAGTTTCTATGATCATATGGGACCTTTCGATAGGTCATTTGAGGATTTCGATAGGCACTGAGACTTGTCAATTGGTGAAAACAACTCTGCGATAGGTTCAAAAGGTCAGAAAGATATTTTTGATAGGTTCTGGATACCTATCAGGAACCTATCGAGAGGATGAATCATGTACTACATGAACCTACCGATAGGAAGGATTTGACCTATCGAAGCATCTCATCTGCACATTATATTCTTTATAGTGTTCGATAGGATACCTTGACCTATCGAAATCACTCAAGTCATCCTATCAAAATCGATTTTCACTCTTTATATACTTGTCGTTAGGTCATTTTTGCTCATTCAACACCTCCTGCGAAACCCTATCTCTCTCTTCCTCATTGGTCGCTGCTCTCATTTTCTGCCAAATACCCAAAGGACTTTTCGCCACTCATTTTGCCACTCCTCAAGCTTATTCAGCCCGCACAAAGGAGCATTTTGCACCTGATTTTTAGGAAATTGGAGTTGTGCATCAAAATTTTTGGATAAGCTGTCTCTCTACTTCATTCTGTTGTTTTTCTAGTTGTTTACTTCAGAATTTTAATTCAAATTGGTGAGTGAGCTTTAAGAGATCAATTTTTGAGAGCATAATGGTCAATTCAAAAGAGACCCTAGCTGACCTATTCCAGCAACCAGCTTCTTCCACCCCAAAGTCCTCTAAAAAATCAAAGCGTACCACCAACCCACCTACCAAGAGGAAACTTCCTGAAGCGAAGCCTAAGAAGGCTCCTAAAGTAAAAAAGGCCAAGTCTGCTGTGATTCAGGAGCCTGATGTAGAAATACCTATGGAGAGATCTACTCCAACTGGGGAAACACCTTTGCCTAACCCTGACATATTACTTGCGGTGGAGATTTCTACTGCATTAACCACCCCTAATGAGTTTGTGAATGGGTTGAGCCTTTATCCCTGAGATAGATTTTGATCTTGCATACTTTACTGAGATAGAGGAATGCCAGGGGACACTAATGTATCTAAAGAAAGAGGGATTCTTACCCCTACTTACACCCTTGAAGGAGACTGTGTACCCCAGGCTAGTTAAATTGTGATACCAGAATTTGACAAAGAAGGTGGTGCCTAGGAATGAGGCTATACTGAAAATTCTGATTTATGATTGGCAAATCACTGTGGATTGCAAGGACATTAGGATGGCTTTGGGACTTGCACATCAATTTGACTCCACTAGATCTGAGGGAGCACCCAAATGGGTTACATTAAGAGAAATGGTTAAACAGCTCACCAATGGAATTGTGGGATCTGGTGAATCTGTGATGAGAAGAGACCTCTAACCTAACCTCAGATTCATCGACACTATTCTGAGAAAGAATGTGTATGTCATTGGGCACCTGCAGGAGAGAAGGCTCCCAGTTGTAGATGCTTTGTACTACTATTCAAAAGGGCTATTTTTTAGTGCACCACAGCTGATTTTTGAGACAATGGTAGACATTAATGATAAGGTGCTTAAAAGACAGGCATTTGCTAAAGGTGCTGGGTTGCCTTTCAGCAGGCTCATTGGATGTTTGCTCAAGGCTGGAAAATATGTGGTTAACAGGAATGAGCCAATCGAGAAGCTGACTCCAAAAGTGTATGGAAAAAGGGCATGGTCCACCAGCCTAACCCTGATTACGAAGAGTAAGCCAGCTGAGTTGGAGGAGGATGAGGAGGTGCCCACTATCACTACAACAAATCTTACTGCTGAGATACCCTCATCCATCCTTTCACCTACCTTACCTACATCATTACCAACACCTCCACCCACTTTGCTTTTCCCCTTTGTATCAGTCCCTCTTCCAACAGACCCCCCTCCTCCTACCTCTGGGCTAGTTTTACCTCCACCAACCACTCAAATTCTTGAACCTGAAGTCTTTGAAACTCCAACGCTACCAAAACCTACCCCTACCCTTTCTTCTCCACCCTTTGACCAACCCATTTCTGACTTTTCCCCCTCATCATCCCCTCCTTGATACCCAAGGCTTAGACCAGTTTACCACTGTTGGGTTTACTATCCTCATGGCATCCATTGTGGAAGATGTTGGGCATGAGTAAACCCCACTCCCTGACTCTCCACACCCCAACCCCCCTCATTTCAACCATGCACCCTCCTCCCCTTTCCACCCTATTCAAGCACCTGTCCCCTTTAATCCTACCATTCCTGATACTTTCACTCAAATTCTCTCCTTATTACAGTCCATTCAAACTCAATTGACCACCAACACCAACAACCAAGCCCTCATGAGCTCCTGCCTTCAATCCATTCAGTCCACCCTTACCCCATCCTCTTCAACTCCCCACCCCCCTCACACTTCCACTCTTTCCCCTATCTAATCACCTCTCCATTTATCTCCGCCATCTTCACCCATAGCTCCACCTCTCACAGGTGCTACCCAATCTGAGGAGGCAGTAGCTCCATTTTTCTCCATACCTATCTCATCCCCATATTTTACCCCTCCATCACCTCCAATAGTAGCCACTGAAGTTGTTGTGTCACCTACCACCCAACCACCCACTCTCACTCCACCTGTCTTCAAAGATGCCTTAACCCAGATTGAACCACTTGAGGAACTGGTTCTCTCCACCCCCTCCTCATCTTCCACTCCACCCCTTTCCTTGCCCATTATACTCAGATCCCCCATTTACATTCCCCCTTACCTCACTCTATTGTCAGCAATGAGGGACAACCCCTACATCCGTCGGGATGTCCTGAGTGGTATGGCTACCTTTGAGCTTCCCTGGAAGTCTCTTATGAAGAGAGGATAGCTCTCAAGGAATTGGAGCAAAGAATCCAGCTCCGGGATATCTCTCAGGGGTGGAAGGAAATCCTGACTCGTTATGAGTCCATCATACTACTTGTTGATGCTCAGACTCACATTGCCGAGTTTGAGAAGAAGAATGTTGAGCTTCTCCAAAACAAATTAGCCAATGCTCAGGAGATACTGAAGGCCACCCAGGAATTCTCTGAGTCCAACCTACATTATGCAGCGAAGAAAATTAACACTCTGGAGAGAAAAGTTGCTTCATTGACCTCTCAACCATTTCAACCAACCCCTCTTGCTACAGCCCCTCCTCCCACCCCTCCTCCAGCCTAAGATCCTCCTTCTGTTCAACCTACCCCCTCAAACCCTAAGAGGACTTATACAAAGAGAAAAGTTATTATAAAGATATATGTTTCCTCTACTTCTGCTCGCAGTAAAGGGAAGGAACCTGTTACCCAGTCTGAAGAGGTAGCCCCCACCAAGCCCCCACCCCCACATGACACCTCCTCCACTCTACTCTACAAGGAGGAAAGAAGGCAAGATGTTGCTGCCCTTGGCCTCGATCCTACTGTCGTTTTCCCTTTTGATTCTGATTTTGACTCTACTGCTGCTTATGCCAAGAGAACAAGAAATCTACTGCCCAGTCTGAGGAGGCCCCCAAACAGTCCACCCAAAAGTCCCAACCTAAAGGAAAAGCTCCTTTATCCAAGGAGGATTTGAAAATTTTGGCAGACTTGTATGGTTGGCCTGATGATGCTTGTAAATAAATATAGACTATTTTTGTTTTCCCTTACCAATTTTGACCATGTACATATGTTAGTTGTTCATCATAGTTTATTTTCTGTACTCTGTCTTTCTTTGTGCTTATTGTGGATCTGTTTCTTCATCAACCCCTTTTCATGGTTACCATGCTCTCTGAACAGTGAGGACACTATTTAATTTAGGTTTGGGGGTATGGCAGGTGTGCCAATGAAATGAGTTTATGCTACTGCCGCAATGTTTAAAAAAGTTTTTGAAAATAAAGTGATTTCCCACCTGATTTTTGAAAAAGAAAAGGAAATTAAAAACTTTTAAAACTGAAATGAGCTGTAGTTTTAGCATTTTTCATGAAGCAAATGACAAGAATTTTCAAAAAGTGATGTTTAGTGAACCTGAAAGAAGAGAAAATTGTGAGGATACACCCCAGAAATTTGATGGAAGGCCATACCCAGTGAGATTTGGGCCCAAAAAAAAAAATTCTTTGAAGAGTGTCTTAGCAATTTTTCTGCTCTAAGGACTGATTGGATCTAGTTTCGATCACTAAAAGTTTGGCAAATTCAAATTAAAACAGCTTGACAACATTCATGACATTGAAGACATGAAGTAAGGCCATCCCTTGGACAGTTTGAGCTTAAAATGTCCCACCTTTGAACTGCCCATGATACACACCATTTGAGCCATAAAATTCCCAAATTTCTTTGATAAAAGCTAGAAAATTTGAACCCAAAACCTCACTGACTTGATACAGCCTGACCCTCACTCTGAGATTTCAGAAGGTAGAGCTGGTTTGATGGTTAGTTGAGAAAGATGAAAGCACATTTGGTGGTGTTGTGGCATTCCAACCCATAAAAAGAAAAATAGAGAAAAATATAAAAAGAAAAATGTATAAAAAGAAAAGAAAAAAATAGAAAATAAAAAAATAGAAAAAAAAAAGAAAAGGAATGAGAAAGAGAAGTCATTTCATTGAAAGACTGAAAAGAGGATTAGAAATTGGCCACTTCAAATCTAAAAATTCAAGAAGTAGATGGAATTGTGCTGAAATGAAGGTGTTGTCTGGACCACCTCCTCACTTTTACTGATTTCTCATTTTGAATCCTTTTTACCCCATTATTCTTTTACAAATTTCACCCATAAGTCACATTACAACCCAATAAAAAAAGATCCTACTGATCTGAAATGGATTGAGCTGTCATGTGAGATGAGGATTTGTTTAGTCTATGGTGAAAAGAGTTAGATATTTTCATAAGTTAGAGCAATGCCTATGCTCATGCTTGCAGTCCTATTTGAGGGTTGTAACTGTTCTTGAGCTGTGAGAAATGATGCACCCTTCTACTTTTGTTATGAGTGAACAGCCCCGGTAAGATTTGGGTCTGAAATCAAATTTGGTTGGGGCATTATCAAAACAGAATTCTTAAATTAAAGGTGAACTCTGCATTAATTTTAGGCACAATGCCTTGACATGAACTGATTATTGATGAAGGAATTACAGTAGAATTTCAGATTTTAAACTAATGATTTTTCTGTTGAAAATCCGCTAAAACTGAAGGGACATAGCGTGGAATTTATTTTATTTTACTTGAACTCTGTTTTAGCGTGTTGCATAAGTATTAACTAATTTTATTGGAGAAGTTCGGGGGTACCTTCACTGAAAACCCTCAGGAGACTCCACTCCTCCACTAGGGATCACCTAAGGGTTCAAAAGGCTTGATTCATATGCTAAATGCATCTGTGCTCCCTACAAAAGTGGCATTTTAGTTTTCTTTATTCTTCCTTTGCTCAAGGATTAGCAAAGCTTAGGTTTGGGGGTGTGTTAATCTCTGAAAAGTATCACTTTTCACCCCTTAACATGAGCTTTTATAGACTTATGAGTGGACTAATAAATGCTTGTTGAGTATGTCTTGTAAATAGCAGTAAAAGGCAGTCATAGTGCAGGAATCCATCTCTCAATGTAGTTCAGACCCAACAATGGCCCACTTAGGGCATGCAGCAACAGTAAAGCAGCTTTGAAGGAGTGGAAATAGACTGAAAACAACCTGTCAAGAGGTTACTAGAACCTGTCGATAGGATCTGAAGGCTGAAAAAAGGAAGCAGTCATGAGGATGGGAGAATTCGAAAGGATCCGGAACCTATCGCGCAATCGGAATTAAAAATGAAGCTTCCTATCGAATGGTTGCCTGAGCATCAATAGAACCTATCCAAAAGTCAGAAAACCTATTGATAGGAGCCAGCAGAGAACCTATCGAAACTTATTACGCAGAAATCAACCTATCGAAAGGATCTCCCAACCTATCGAACACACCAGATAAAGGTTGTGGATGTTGGAGATTTATTTGCAACACCAACCTATTAGAACCTATCGAAAGGATCCTAAATCCTAGCGAAAGGAATAGAAGTCCTGTTGGGAACCTGTCGAAACCCTTAAGAACCTATCAAAATCGACTGAATGACTTCTCAGAAAAGCTATTATGCACACATTGCAAGTTGGTGACCTGCTGCACGCAATTCGAGGCACATTGATGACTGGTATGAAGTTTCTAGAAGTACCCTGGGAAACCCTAACCGACCCATGTACTCTCCCCTAACTTTAACTAACTGAGAAAGCCTTCTAGAAGGTGAATAAAAGAGGGAATAATAGAATTATTCTAGCTGAGCTATGATTGGTGGAAAAAATAGATCGGAGGCTGAAGGCGAGGGCTATATAAGGAGGGAAGCTACCAGAAAAAGAGGGGGATAATTTCTCGAGAACAGAGCTTGCATTAAAATTCTCTATTCTTCCTTTTTGCCCAACTATGGTTGGCTAATTTCTTTGGAGCAGCAAGGAGTGAGGTTGGATCTATAATTGGGGAGAGTTGAGAGTGTTATTGAGGGTCAGATAATTCACAGACTATAAATCTGAGAGCATTTCATTGTATAGTGAGTTTATTTCAATGAAATGCTGGTTTTATTGTTTTAATTAGATCCATAGTTCATCTGGTTTCATTTAGTGCTCGATCGGATTTGTGTAGATGGGATTCAGCTCACCCACTTAACTGGTAGACCTCTTGGATACCATTTGATCTCCCTTGGTAAGATATTCTTGCAATTGCCTCTGTCTGTGGCCTGGCATTTGCAGTGATTATAATGTCCTGATGAAAACCTGAGGATGGGGTGAATCTATTGGATGATCTGTGACCATTGAAGTGGACAGAGCATAACCTTAAGATCAATCTAAATCTCTGGCTTAGATCAGATCCTTTTACCATGCAGCTGTGCTTATAGCCAGATGAGGGATTAATGAACTTTGAATTCTTTGTGACACTATCAGCTCAATCCAATTACAGCAAGACCAAACTCCATGCTATTTCTCTCCATTTTTTGTTTCCAATTTTACCAAATATTTCCCTCACTTGCAAGATCTGAACTCTGGATTTAATCTCAATTCATTTATGCATTTAATTGTGTTTCTATAGTTTTGTTTAAAGTGATAATCCCTTAAAACCTATTCTCTCTTTTGCTATTTAGTATTAACTAGGGTGCCAGATCTGCCTTAGATCTGGAGATTTACTTAATTTTCAGCTCACATTTCCTTGTGGACATACCCTTACTTATCCTTTAAAACATGCTACAACAGGCCCTGAATACTTGCCGGTCTGTGTGTTCGCATGCCTTGGTGTGTGCAATAGATCCTTTAATTGTGTGATTTAAAACCCCTTTTTGAACACCAGGTAAGTAGACAATAGAAGACTACTGGCCTACTTTATTCACAGATGCATCGCAGCACAGCAATGCTTGTAAAAAATGCCAGAAAATGTGAAGTAATTCTAAAAGAAATTCCATGCCTTTACAGCCCATTGTTGTAGTTGAATTGTTTGGCATTTGGGGGATTGACTTCATGGGTACTTTCCCTCTTTCTTATGGGTATAATTTTATTGTTGTGGCTGTGGACTATGTCTCCAAGTGGGTTGAAGCCATAGCCACAAGAACCAATGATCACAGAGTTGTCATCAAGTTCTTAAAAGACAATATTTTCTCTAGGTTTGGTACTCCCAGAGCTATCATTAGTAATGGGGGAAGCCATTTCTGTAATAGGCATTTTGAATATCTATTGAGAAAATACTCTATCACACACAGAGTTGCAACTCCATACCACCCACAAACCAGTGGGCAGGTGGAAATTTTTAACAGAGAGATTAAGCACATTCTAGACAAAACTGTGAGAGCAAATAGGAATGATTGGTCCTTGAAGTTGACTGATGCTCTTTGGGCTTATAGAACTACCTATAAGGCCCCAATAGGGATGTCTCTCTTTAGGTTGGTGCCTGACAAGGCATGCCATTTACCAGTGAAGTTAGAACATAAAGCCTACTGGGCTATTAAGTCATTACATTTTGATCTAACTATTATTGGTATACACAAGAGGCTACAGCTGTTAGAACTTGAAGAGTTGAGATTGGATGCCTACTCCAATGCAACGATTTATAAAGAAAAGGCCTAAGCTTTTTATGATAAGCAATTACTCAGAAAAGAGTTTGCTGCAGGTAACAAGGTATATCTTTTTTATTTAAGGTTAAAACTTTTCTCAGGTAAATTAAAATCTAGATGGGATGGACCTTATATTGTGATGCATGTATCCCCATCAGGAGCAGTTGAAATCATGGATCCCAAGGATGGTAGGGTCATGAAAGTCAATGGTCAAATGCTCAAAATCTGTGTTCAAAATGTAGTGGAGCCTGTAGTGACCATTAACCTTCAGGAACCTCTAAAGTTTGAATGATTTTCAACAATGTACAATATGTACCGTAGCTATCAGTTAGAATGATGCTACTGTCTATCACTATATATATTCTACAAATTTTGTTTAGTTTTTTATTTTGTGTAATAACTCAGTTGTACTGAGGACAAGAGGGGTCCATAATGCATGAAAAATAAGAAGTAGCTGAAGTGGACTCATAATTTTTGTCGATATGGGCAGTGAACTGATGTGGTGTATGTTGTTATATTGACCTGAGACCTGTCGAGAGGATTGGAGTGAAATTCGATAGGTATTGAAGGTGCCTTTTATGAAATTCGACAGGTAATGAGACCTGTCCAGAGGATGAACCAAGTTTTCGTCAAGTTCTGAATGTATTTGATGAGGTTTCTACAGGTTCTGTGTGCCTTCGAGAAGTTGAGAAACCTCTCAAAACCTTAAATGTTAAAAAAAAATTGTAACCTGTCTAGAGGTTGGATGAACCTCTCGAAGAGCAATTTCTGAAGCTTGTATAATTGTCGAGAGGTTGAACAACCTCTCGAAACCTTCAGTCTGAGAGTCTGGCATATTCATGTGCTTCTAAATATTTGAGAGGTTGATTCAACCTATCAAAATTTTATTTTCAGCCAATCAAAATCGTATTTTGTTTATTTAAAACCTATCAATAGGTTCATTCTATCCATTCAACACCTTGAGCTGAAATCCTTGTCTTCCTTTGCACGAGTTTGTAGCTTCTTCCTTCTTCTCCATCTCCCTGGTTCCAGTTCCAGTTACTGAGAAACCCTAGGTTTGGGTAAGTTTTTCTTCACATTCTCTATTGTTTTTTAATCATATCTTCTATGCTCTACATTTGTGGGGAATTTGTGGTGTGAAGGGTGGGAATTAAGTGAAGAAGATTGTGGAGAGTGATCGGTGTGAATTTTCTTTACGCTTTAATGGCCAACCCTGAGCAATTTTAGGGCACCTTCATTGATTTGCTCCAATCCCCTTCCCAATCCACCCCAAAATCCACTAAGAAGTCTAGTAGGTTAGCTGGCCGACCCACCTGCTAAAAGGAAGCTAGCTGTGGAGAAACCCCAAGAAGGCCCAGAAAGCTAAGAAAGCTAAACATGTTGAGGAGGTTACTGAGGAAATGCCTATACCTAACCCTGAGCCGGAAACTGTGTTACCTATGACCTTGACAACTCCTAATGAGTTTGTTGACTCTTTAGGTTTGATTCCTGAGACAGTCTTTGACCTACCTTATTTTACTAAGGTAGAGGAGTGCAAGGAGACCTTGGCCTATTAAGAAAAGGCATCCCTAACACCTCTCTTGACTCTATTAAAAGAGAAGGTACACCCAAGATTGGTCAAAATATGGTATCAAAACATCAGGGAAAAGAAGAAGCTAGGGTTAACCGATCCTGTACTTGTGGTGTTGGTTGATGACTGGGAGCTAGTAGTGGATTACAAAGACATTGGTCTGGTGTTGAGAGTCCAATTTTTATATGATCTAGCCAGTAGTTTGGGAGCCCCTGACAGTGTGTCATTTAGGATCATGCCCAGACATTTGACTCAGGGCATAGTTTGATTTGGGGAGTCTTTGATGAGGAGAGATTTAGACCCCAGCCTTCTTTTCATTGAGACAATTTTGAGAAAGACTGTGTATGTCAGTGGGCATCAGCAAGAGAGGAGAACCCCCATAGTGGATGCCCTCTATTTCTTCTCCAAGGGCCAGTATTTCAGTGCTCCTAAGCTGATATTCGATGCCATGGTTGATGTGCATGACAAGCTTAAGAAGAGACAAATTGTAAAAGGGTTGCCATATGGCAGACTCATAACTGCTTTACTGAAACAAGGGAAATATCTGCTGAAGAAAGATGAGCTAACTGAAAAGCTTACTCCAAAGGAGTTTGGAAGAAGAGCCCGTTCCACTAGTGTGACTCAGATTTGGAGGAGTAAGAAGAAGCCTGAGAGTCCAGAGAAAGAAGCCCCTTAGATGCCCAGCTCAACACCTACTCCTGTTATCTCTACAGCTCCAACAGCTAGTGCAGTGCATTTACCTATCTCTGCTTATAGTAGTTTAGTGCCTTTACCTATGTCCTCTGCATCTATATCTTTCACTCTTACTGCTGTGATTTCTTTCATTGTTAGTTCTGCCAGTATCATCCCATCCATATCTGTATCAATCCCTTCCGGCAGCACATCCATTTCCTCTACCATCACCACAATTACCCCTGTGTCAGCTCCTCCTACCACTAACATAATATTAACCTTGCCTTCACAACCATTAAAAACCACCTACCAGAGAAAAACCAACCAAGCAACATTCACAACCCCTCCATCTAGCCCATCCATCCCATTTGAGGAACCTTTCAGCCCTGAACTTGTAGCACCCACTTCATCATCCCTACCCTTTACTACTGACCCTATTACTTCCATTTCTCCTATCCATACTCAGGAGCTGGAACATTTCACCACTGAGGGTTATTCATCCCTAATGGATTCCATTGTGGAAGATATTAGGCATGAATACTCCCCTCTACTAGATTCTTCACACCCTATACCTTTCCATCATGCTTCTACATCACCTTTGAAGCCTATTGTGCATGTCTCTCCCTCCACTCATCCCATCACCCATTCCCTACCTTATTCATTTGCCCAAATCCTTTCCATTCTTCAATCCATCCAATCCCAGCTACTCACCAACACAGAAACCCATTCTTTCATGGCCACCTGTCAGCATACCATTCAATCCACTTTAATTCCATCTACCTCAGCCACCCAACCTCTTACTACTATCCTTACACCTAGTCCATCACCACCACATCTTTGTACTCCATATTCCCTTGTGGTGGTCACTTCCATAGCTGTTACCACACCTTCATCCCCTCAGTTGCCTCCTGTAGTAGTCACTTCCAATGCTGCTACTCAAACTGATTTTGAGGAGGAAGATTCACCCCTGCCTTTTATCCAGATTGACCTAATAGAGCTAGACCTCCCATTTTTACCCTTCACCTACCACCCCACTTGAGTCAGTTGTTGAGGAGGAAGAGCTGCCACTTTCCTTCATTCTACAATCACCACTTCCACAACCAGAGCTGCCCTTCACCCCTTCGTCCATGGACGACCCCCACCATTGGGCCTCTGTCCCATATGGATCCGACACCATTTCACCTTTGCCATCGCTCACCAAAGCCATAGAGACCAACTCGTATGTGGGGGAGGATTGTCGTTCTTATTTCGAAACTCTTGCTGCTATTTTATTAAGATCAGTGGAGAGAATAAATCAAGAGTGGGAAATTGAAGATGGGTCAGCACAACAAGTCTGAAATACACAGTCCTACAAGATACAGGGTCTATTGTAGCAACTATTAATAAGTAAGAGTTTGTCCAACAGAGAAAATGATCAAGAACCCAAAATGGGCTATAATAGTTGGCCTCCAGACCTGGCTACAGATCTGACAATCCTAAAGGAAGGGAGTTGGGTGTCATGACTACACTAAATTAACACTAAAGAAGAGAAATAAAGTGCAGCCCTATCCTAAACAAAGGGTTAAATAGAAGATGGTGATGGAGTGTGTCAAAATAAAACACAAAAATTGGTGAGAAGTAAGCAGGTTGAGCAAGATTTAATGATACAATAATGTAACTCAGATTTACTCTGTCTCTACAGTGGTCCTTGCTAAGACGCTATTAATAGCCTCAACAAGGTATAAGCTCCCAGTTTAACCCATGCCATTTGGGGTGCTCTTAGGGTTATACTCTATCCACTATAATGGTCACATGGTATCTGATAGAGCCTGTCAAATCCCATTAGTTAAATAAGAAACTCGCTAGTCTAATCTAGAAGAGTGGATTGATCATTTCCCCAGCCACTGGACCAGCTCTAGCCATGAATACTATTGCAGCACTATGTAATGCCAGTGCTACAAGGTCCCCAGACCTGCCCACAGATCTGCTTGACATCCATAGGTATTCCAACCCATAAGATCCTAAGTGCTTTGCTAAGCCCAGTGGTACTTGATGCCCATAAAAAGGACCATGCAATAGGTTGAAAAAGGCTTTAGATTCAGGTGGTCATTATTAGAAAAGGCCTGCAATGACTCAGCCTCAAACTGTAATTACTATAAAGAGACCAAATCTAACACCTGATGTCAATTAGGTAAGACAGAGGAGAGCCAGTTATTGTACAAACCTCCTCACAAGGCTCTAGAAGTTCATGTGCAGGGTAAAAGAATCCTCGTCAAATATGTGACAGGACACAACCTTAGGTATATATTTTGTCCGCTATAATGGTCAAAGGGTATGCCAATGGTCTGTCCATACCTCTGAGGTTTGAGAAAGAACATATAAACTGCTGCAACCACCATGGTATGCAAGCCTCCGAGCTCCCCAGATCTCACTACAGATCCAACATTGCTTTCCATGTGTCTATCAAACCAAGGGAAATCAGATGATAAATATTAGATCTAATGAAATCTGAATGGGATAGTCCCAAATACATGGATCCTATAGACATCTAAAGAAACCATAAGATCTATAGATTTGATTAAGCATTAAAATAGCAGTTCATTGATAATAGCAAAACTTATAATGAACTGTCTCCTGGTTGCAGCCTATAGACAACTACTCATCGACAATCCTAATGTGTACAAAATATATTACAAGACTGAAATAAAACTAAACCTAGCTGCTTACAGGGGGATTAGCCAGCAAGTGCTGAGCCAAGAGAGAAGAAAAATAGGAAAAAGAGGTGATCAAACCCTAACCTTAGCCTACTGATGCTCTCAGCCGACAGTGGATGACGGAAAGATGAAAATAATAAACTCTAAGTACAACTTATATACTCTATCAAAATGGCCTTGGGTGTAAAGAGATTAACCCTAATTTTTCTAGCAGACGTGGCACTGTTAAAACCTTTGAATGCCTGGAGATATGTGCCTCAAAATTTAAGCCTCGAGAAGTGTGCCCTAGCCTTGGGAAATTTTTAAAAAGTCCTTCAGTTAAAACTAAGAAGTGGAGAGCCCATGCTTTGCAGGGTTGGTCTCTACTTTTAGCTAATTTGCACAGCTGCTTTGCCTTAGCGGAGTTGCCTTTGGCTGGTGGGAAGTGCTTGCTCACCCAGTGAATTATCAGTTCGTCGTGCAGTTCCTTTGCACTACAATGCTGTCATGGAGATTATCTGGAGAGCCTAGACTTCTCGCACAGTAGAGCTTCAAAAGATCCTTCTCACTGAGTACTCACAGCTCTTGCACTCACATAGTCAATGGTAAGGCTTCAGAGTGCGCGAGATCTGCATGAAGAGAATTCTGGGCGACTCTCTCATTCAGGGCTACGCGAGAACTACGCGAGGTGACACTCTGTTCAGTGTACATATGGACTTGCTGGGTTCTTCGCGTGATTGCTTTGAGGCTTGATCTCCGCGAGAGCTTCGCGAGGGAAAATTCTGAGCATTTCAACCTGCGAGATCTTTGTGAGGTCATTTCAGCTATCCTCTTGACTGCACAGCGTATCTGTGTGAGGGCCTCTTCCACTACATCTTTAGCTTGGTGAGGAAGCTCCACAACTCTACGAGGTCTATCTTTTGCTGCTTTGGTGCATTGCACTTGCTACTGTCACAGTCTCCTCCTTTCTCAACTAACTTCATTCATCTGCTAGACTTTGGTCAATGATGATCACCAACAATGAGTCACCATGGTGAGCACTACCAAGGTGTTCCATTAGGCTTTGTCTCAGCTGTCATCTTTGAATGCATTCTCCCTCTCATTTGGGCCAACAAGCAAAGAGTTTGTATTAAGCTACACATTTTATTGCTAACTACAAAACACACTTAACAAATGGTTATTAGTGTTCTTCAAGGTCCAACAAAGGCAAAGTTAGGAGGTGAAAAGTGGTACTTTTCAGTGAATAACACACCCCCAAACCTAATCTTTACTAGTCCCTGAGCAAAGGAAAAATTAAAACAACTACTCTAAGAATTGAAATGCCACTTTCGTAGAGAGCCCGGATACATTTAGCATATGTACCAAGCCTTTTATACCCCTAGGTGTTCTGTAGTTGAGGTGTGAAGTCTCCTGAGGTTTTTCAGTGAAGATACCCACAAACTTCTTAATGAAATAGTTAACAAAGGTGCAACATTATCAAGTTAGCTGTCAAGAAATAGAGCATCAGCTCACCTTTGATTCGATAAAAATGTGAGGAATTTGGACATGAAAAGCATAGACATTTAATCATCTAACCTCTACCTGAGTGCACAACATTTTCAATTAGCTCACAACAAGGGGGACAACACATGTATATCAGCAGTGAGCTCATCATTAATTCAAAAATCAGGTTATAGGCCATGCCTAATACATTCAACATCAAACCCAATGCTAACCAGGGCATACTCTCACAAGGGACCTTGAGAGTTTCATTTTCTCTCAAGCTCAAGAGCAGTTACAGCCCCCAAATGGGTCTGTAAGCATAAGCATAGGCAAAGCACCTAAGTCCTCGCATCATTGGCAGGTCCTCACCACAGATTGGATAACTCTTTGTCTCTACATGACAGCTCATTTAACTTTGGATCACAAGGTCTTTAGCTGGGTTGTGATGTGGCTTATGAAGTGGGTTATAAAGAATGGAAGGTTGAAAAGGGATTCAAAATTGAGAAATCAGTAAGTGAAGGAGGTGATTCATGACTTCACCTCTTTTTAGTTTAGTCCCTTTTCATTTTCTTTCAAAATTTTAAGACTTGAAGTGGCCAGCTTCTCCTCGTCATTTTGATTTTTCCAATGAACTGTTCCTCTTGACTTCTCTCTCACTCTTCTTCATTATTTTTTTTCTTTCTTTTCTTGCGTTTTTCTTTCTATTTTTGTTTTTATTTTTGGGTTTGTGTCTTGTCACCTCTTTCCTCAGCTGCTACACTTTTCAACTTTAGGTATCTCCTCTCCATTTACCCAATGTTGACCCTATCTTGTCCATCTTCAGCTCCTTCTCCTTTACCTTCTGAATTCTCAGAGTGAGGGTAGGTTTGAATCAGGTCCATAGGTTTAGGTATAATTACTCAGGTGTATTTTGAAGAAAATTGGAAATTAAGGCTCAACAGATGTGTGTACAAGGGTAGTTGATTAGGATTTGGTCTGTTTAAGCTCAAACCGTGTAAGAGAAGGCCTTGATCCTTTCCTAGGTTTCATGAGTGCTATCAGTTGTTTCTACTTGGAGGTACCTAACCTCTAGTGAGGGCATTGCCTCAGCCAGTCCTTAGAGCTAGAAGAATTGCCTCAGTCACTCCTCAAAGGAAGGAAAAAAAAAATTTGTAGGCCCAATTCTCCCTGGTTATGGTCTTCTATTGAATTTTTAAGTATGCCCTTACTTTTTTCTCTCTTTAATGATTCACTCAGCACTGATACAAGTGAGTTTACTTGGTGTTCACATCATAGAAAAGTTAAAATTTAAAAGCTTGTAATGCCTAAAGGTCTGTAAAATTTTAAAGTTCTCATTTTTCTAATGATTCTTAGGTGAACATGGTTCTATTTCTATCTTACTCACTTGAATATGTTGTACTTAGGTTAACTATTTCATTGGCAGAACCTGCCACACCCCCAAACCTATGAGGAGCAATTTCTTCACTGATTCAAAGGACAATGGTTGTGCAGTAGTGATCAACCAGAAATGAACTACCAAAAACTACAAGAGAGAAACGCAAAACACATAATAAATAAAAAACGAATCAAACAGACATAAAAACAAAAAGTGATAGATTGTCGGGAAAAGACATTTTATTATAGATACAAAAGCAAACATATTAGAAAAAGATAGAAAATTATAAACCTAAGAACAATCTAAGCAAAACATCCTGTCAAACAAAATGGTTCTTCCTCCTGGCGCAGGGATATCCTCAACCTACGGTGGAAGAGGAAATGCAAGTCGGGAGGAGGGGGAAGACGACGATCAGGGAGATGGGTGTGGAGCAGGTGGGGGGGGGGGTCTGAAGAAGATGGGGTGACAGATGCAGGTGGTGCGATTTTTTGCTTCTTCTTCTTTTTCTTCTCCTTTTTCTTCTCCTCTTTGGCCAGGATTCTTTAGACCTCTTCGTACTCATCCCAAAGAAATTGTAGTGGGCCCAGCTCCTTAGGCGGTGGGGGGTCCAACCACATTGGATAGAATTTGTTTGGGAACTCGGTGGGTTTGTCGTCCACCATGGTTGTGAGTAAGGAGGGATTACTAAGATTAGAGGAGAATGGATGAGACAAAGATGAACTGTCCCTGTATTTAAAGTACTTGGCCAGTGGAATACGGATGGGCATATTAAATTTCATCTCTTTCCGAGCGTGGCCATAAATTGTGATTGTTCTAGGAATGATAAATCGCACAACCTATTATGGGGAAAAAGAGCTCACAATAAATGGTGGTATAATTTTTGGCCTTGGGAAATAGGGCAATCCCACATTTTGTGCATTTTTCGTAAGTGCTCGCTAAGTAGATGTACCTCCGCGAGAAGGATAATCATGCAGAAGCATGTAGCTCCGCGAGTACAAAATCAAGCCTGTGTGTGGCTCGCGGAGTTACCTCGTGGAATAGACATTGGGATTGAGCACGCGAAGTCATTTTTCATTTCTCCCGTAGCTTAATTGGTGATCTCCACGAAAGACCAATACTTAACCTCATTGCACCATTTGTGCTCAGGCATGTGCTTGAACAATGTCATGCATCCATTCAATGGCCATCAGCATCTACCTTTCACATATATCCCTTTTTCAATTGATAATAGCCTCCCTAATACTAGCACAAGCATAGCAAAAATTTTAAATAATTAAATACCTTGATGAAAATAGATTCTAAATAGTTGTTGTGATAGTACTTTGCTCACACAAAAGCAAAAAGTATTCATCTCCCATGTTACTGACAGAAGTGAAAAGTACTCAAAATAAAATCTATAAAGCAATTGAAAATAAACAAGCACACAGAACAGAACAGAACAAATACACAAAATAAATATGGCACACATAATACAAAGCTGTGGATCACTGAACAGTGGGAGGTTTATATAAGTGAACGGTCTGAGGAAGCTCCAATGGTTGTTCTACACAAATCTTGAGCCTCTGACCATTTACTTTCATGCTCTGCCCTAACTTTGGATCCAAGATCTCCACAGCACTAGATGAGGAGGCTTTGATGATAGTGTAAAGTCCATCCCATCTAGATTCCAACTTTCCTGAGAAGAATTTAAGTCTGGAGTTAAAAAGCCAAACCTTAGTGCCAGTAATGAAGTCCTTCCTTAACAGCTTCTTGTCAAAGAATGCCTCTGATCTCTCCTTGTACCTTCTATTATTTGCATAGGCTTCTAGCCTTCTTTCAGCAAGTTCTACCATTTACAGCTTCCTGTGAGAACCAGTAACAGTTAGATCTAAATTCATTACTTTGATAGCCCAATAGGCTCTATTTTCTAACTCTACAGGTAGGTGGCAGGCCTTGCCATACACCAGCCTAAATGGGGACATACCAATGGGGGTCTTATAGGTAGTCCTATAAGCCCACAAAGCATCATTCAGCTTTGCTGCCCAATCCTTCCTATCAGTCCTCATAGTCTTCTCCAGAATATGCTTAATCTCCCTATTGGAATTTTCAACTTGCCCACTGGTCTGCAGGTGGTAGGGAGATGCCATTTGTGTGTAACAGAATACCTTTTGAGCAGGTTATCAAAAGGTTTATTACAGAAGTTGCTCCCCTCATCACTAATAATAGCTCTGACGATGCCAAATCGTGAGAAGATATTGTCCTTCAAGAATTTAAGGACAATTGTGTGGTCATTGGTCCTTGTGGCAATGGCTTCCACCCATTTGGACACATAGTCCACTGCCACAAGTATGAAATTAATTCCCATGGAGGAAGGAAAGGGGCCCATAAAATCAATGCCCCAGATGTTAAAAAGTTCTACAAATAGGATTGGCTGCAATGGCATGGAGTCTCTCTTAGAAATGCCTCCCATTCTTTGACATCTCTCACAGGCCTTGCAATGCAAGTTTGTATCTTTGAACAAAGGAGGCCAATATAAATCACATTGGAGCACTTTTACTGCAGTCTTTTTGCCACTGAAATGACCTCCACAGGCTTGCACATGGCATATTGAAAGAATGTCATGGAAGTCAATTTCAGACACACATCTCCTAATGACCTGGTTTGCACAATGCTTATAAAGGTATGGGTCCTCCCACAGAAAATTTCTAACTTGAGAGAAGAATAGGTCTGTTTCCACTTTAGACCAATGTGGAAGGATCCTACTAGCAACAAAAAAATTGACAGTATGTGCAAACCAGGGCACACTAGACTGCACAACAAAAAGATGCTCATCAGGGAACAACTCATTAACAAGTGTTGTTGCACATTCTTCTAAGATAATCCTAGAGAGGTGGTCAGCCATCACATTCTCAACTCCCTTCTTGTCTTTGATCTCAAGATTAAATTCCTACAAGAGGAGAATCCATCTGATCAACCTAGGCTTTGCATCCTTCTTAGCCAATAGGTATTTTAGGATTGAGTGATCTGTAAAAACTACAATCTTAGACCCCAACAAGTAGGGTCTAAATTTATCCTCAACAAAGACTACTGCAAGTAGCTCCTTCTCAGTTGTAGTGTAGTTCAGCTGTGCTTCAACTAGTGTTTTACTGGCATAATAGATCACTACAGGCAATTTATCTTTCCTCTGTCCTGAGACCCCACCTATGGCCAAGTCTGATGCATCACACATCAGCTTAAAGGGGAGTGAGTAATCTAGGGCCTGAATTACAGGGGCAGTGGTGAGGCACTTCTTCAAAGCCTCAAAGGCCTTAAGGCATTCAGCAGAAAATATGAATGGCACATACTAACAAAGTAGGTGGCACAATGATTTGGCAATCTTGCTGAAGTCCTTGATGAACCTCCTGTAAAATCCAGAATGTCCAAGAAATGATATAATTTGGTTGACAATCTTGGGTGGGGGCAGATGTCAAATCAAGTCTACTTTAGCCTTTTCCACCTCAATTTCTTTGTGGGAGACCACATGGCCTAGTACAATACCTTGGGTCACCACGAAGTGACTCTTTTCCCAGCTTAGGACCAAGTGGGTCTCGTCACTTCTTTGTAAAACTTTTTCAAGGTGGACAAGACACTGACTAAAGTTGTCCCCAAACACCGAGAAGTCATCCATGAAGATTTCTAGGAATTTGTCAATCATATCAGAAAAAATTGAATACATGTATCTCTGAAAAGTGGCTGGGGCATTACACAATACGAAAGACATCCTTCTGTAAGCAAAGGTGCCAAAGGGACAAGTGAAAGTAGTCTTCTCTTGATCTTGAGGATCCATAGGGATTTGGTTATATCCTGAATATCCTTCAAGAAAACAGTAATATGTCTTCCCAGCCAGCTTATCTAGAATTTGGTCAATAAAAGGGAGGGGAAAGTGGTCTTTTCTTATTTTGGAGTTGAGCTTTCCATGATCAATGCACACTCTTCAGCCAGTGGTTTCTCTGGCTAGCATCAACTCCCTAGAATTAGAGGTAATAACTGTGATGCCTGACTTTTTAGGTACCACCTGGATAGGTGATACCCATTCAGAATCTGAAATGGGGTAAATCACCCCTGCATCCAACAGTTTTACTATTTCCTTAAGCACCACCTCCTATATGTGAGGATTTAATTTCCTCTGCATCTCCCTTGAAGGTTTTGCACCCTTCTCTAGGTGAATCTTGTGCATGCAAACTAAGGCATCAATGCCTCTAAGGTCAGCTATTGTCCACCCAATTGCTTTCTTATACTTTAAAAGGACATTCAGCAATTCCTCCTCCTGCTCACTAGTGAGAGAGGAGGAGATAATCATGGGAAGCTTGTCGTCCTGCCCCAAGAAGGCATATTTTAATGTGGTTGGGAGCTGCTTCAGCTCCAGCTCAGGGGGACATTCAATTGAAGGCAACAGAGGTGCCTTAGTGGCCTGAGTAAGATGCTACAATATATGCTGCACTAGGCCCACAGAAGACTCAATGTTTGCGTTGTCTTCTGTCATGGGAATTTAGGCCTCCCTCTCAAACAGACTCCAAACACATTCCAAGCTTTTAGTCAGATTATCCCAATCCAGTAGATTGGATAATACTTCTTCTACTAGGCCATTTAGTACATCTACTGCACAGCAGTCCTCAATGTCAATCTGAGGTACTGTGGCAGCATGGTATATATTTAAATGGGCCTTCATGTTCTCAAGCATTTGCAATAGCCAAGAATGGTCTGCCAAGGATAACATGAACTGGGGTTTTGCTTTTGCAAGCGACCATATCTAAAATAAGAAAATCAGCTGGTTAATAGAATTTGTCCACCCCAGCTAAGACATCCCCTACCACCCACAGGTCTCCACTCAGACCTGTCAGCCAGTTGGAGCACAACTGATGTAGGTTTAAGCTCTCCCAAACCTTGCTCCTCATACACTGAATAAGGGAGTAAGTTTACACTGGCCCCTAAATCCCAGAGGGCTTTTTCCAATGGTATGATTTTCGATTATACAGAGGATAGTACTGGGTCTTGTAATTTTTTAGGTGTTGCGATGGACAGAACTAACTCAACATGCTCAATAGCAAAAACTCTTTTAGACAATTGCACCCCAGCTTTTCCCTTTTGTGTGGAGAGGTCTTTTCAAAATTTAACATAGGCAGGGACTTGCTTTATGGCATCAAGCAGGGGCCAGTTGATCCAAACCAGCTTGAAAGTCTCCAACATTTCCTCCATTTGAACATTCCTTTTATCAAGAGGGGATGGGCCAGCTAGAGCTTGAGGAAATGGCAGTTGTGGCACTGTTGGTGCCACTGCTGCATGCCTACAACCATCATGGTCATATTTTATTCTTTTTCTTCTATCTTCATTTATTTCATTATGTTGGGGCTCAGCATCAGCCCCATTATTTTGCCCTAGTTGATCCACAACAGGGGACACAAGCCTCGGCTCCTTGACACTAACAATCCTTCCATTTTTTGTTTCATTTTCTGTGACCTCCTCCTGTTCCTTGCCCACTAAATTTCCAACCACCCTGCCACTCCTAAGGGTAGTTATTACATCAACATCCTCATGGGTAAAGGGTGTCTCTTCAAGCAAGAGCTGCCCTTTTGAATTGGCTAGGGGCTGATTAGGAAATTTTCCTTCCTCCCTCCTATTCAGAGTATTATAAATCTGTCCCATCTGGTCCTCGATCTTTTTGATGCTTTGTCTATGAGAGTTGACAGTCTGTACTAGGCTCGCCAAATTCTGTATTGAAGCCATTATCTGCTATTCAAATGAAGAGGATATGGGCTGTTGAGGGGGCATGACCAATTGGTTAGGCTGTGGGGTAGGTAACAAGAAATTTTGCCTTACTGGGTAACTTTGATTAAACTGGTGCTGGGGTCTGTAAGGAGCTACCATCTGCTACTACTGGGGTTGAGGATATGAGTCTTGTCTCCACCTCAGATTTTGGTGGTTCCTCCAAGAATACCTAGCAGGCTGCTGCCCAAAGGTTTGAGCAGCATTGGCATGCTCCATAACAAAATCCAAAAATTGGTTGGCAGATGGACAATCATGAATAGAATGTGTGGGGGATTGGCATATCAGACATGCCTGCTCTACCAATGTAACAATCTGAAGCTACATCACATTCATCAATTTGTCAAACTTGAAGCTCAGGTTGTCCACCTTCCTCCCCAGATCACCATGCACTTTTACTTCATATATTCCACCTCTAGGGGTGGCCTCTTTCGCCACCTTAGCTGGAAAGTAACTGTCATTGCGTGACAAAGACTCCTGCTACATGGAATTTTCCCCTATTATGTCAAACAGCTCCCAAGCTTTCTCAGTTGTCTTGTGAAGGTAGCTACAACCACAAGAAGCATCCACCATATCCCCGCTCTTGGCATTAATTCCTTAATAAAATACTTGAACAAGCTGCCACATTGGGATTTGGTGGTGGGGGCATTGTTTTAACATTTCCTGGAATCTTTCTCAAGCTTCATTAAAATTCTCAGTTGAAGACTGAGTGAATGATAGAATATTTGACCTCATCTGGCTTATTTTTTTCATAGGAAAAAACTTTGTAAGGAATTTGGTTTGAAGGTCACTCCATGACTGAATGTTGTTGGCTGGGAGCTTTGATAGCCATGTGCTTGTTTTGTCCTTTAATGGAAAGGGAAAAAACCTCAGTTTAGTGGCCTCAGGCCCCAAGCCAGCAATGTTGAAGGTAGTGCAAAGTGCTAAAAATTGGTCGATATGCTTATAGGGATCTTCTTTACTCAGCCCATGAAATGAAGGCAGCATACTGATGGTGGAGGATTTAATTTTATAGTTCCCCTCAATAGAGGGAAACTGAATGCAAAAGGGAGAGGAGTACTCTCCAGGTGCATTGTATTCTCTTAATGTCCTCTGCCTCTCCGCCATGGTAGCTTGTTCAATCTCAATAGCAAGGCTTTTCAAGGTGTGTCTAGGTCTAAGGATCATTTCCACCTCCAGATTTGGGGGTTTCAAGTCAAGGTTTGAGGACCTTCTACCGAGCATACACTCACCAACAGTAATGAAAATGCTTACAAGCACATAAAAAGAATTTAAAAAAATAAAATAAAATAAAAAGTAATAACTACCCAGTTTACACTAAACAAAATAATAGGGGATTCAACATAAATGGCATAAGATTTAGGGGAAAGAAAGTGCAAACAGAGCTAGCTACACTCCACTTGCAGCTCGACCTTTTCCCTTCTTCTGCTGTCCATTTATGTAAAATTCCATAAAGAATCAGTAGTACTTTAATTCTAGATTAAACACATCTATAAAGAATTTGTTAGTCTAAGTTATAGTACAACTCAGGTCTACTAAAAGGTTCAAGATTCCCCGGTAGTAGTGCCAAAAACTTATTGGTCATGTTTCAAAACTCTTACTGTTATTTTATTAAGAACAATGGAGAGAATAAATCAAGAGTGGGGAATTGGAGATGGGTCAACATAGCAACTCTGAAATACAAACAGTCCTGCAAAATACAGGGTCTATTATAGCAAGTTTTGATAAGTAAGAGTTTGTCCCACAGAGAAAATGATCAATAATCCAAAATGGGCTATAATAGTAGGCCTCCAGATTTGGCTACAGATCTGACAATCTTAAAGGGAGGGAGTTGGGTATCATGACTACATTAATTAACACTAAAGCAGGGAAATAAAGTGTAGTCCTATCCTAAAGAAATGGTTAAACAAAAGATGGTGATTGAGTGTGTGAAAATAAAATACAAAAATTGGTGAGAAGTAAGCAGGCTGAGCTAGAGTTAATGATGCAATAAATTAGCTCAGATTTAGTCTGTCTCTATAGTGGTCCTTGCTGAGGCGCTATTAATAGCCTCAACAAGGTATAAGCTCCCAGTTTAACCCATGCCATTTGGGGCGCTCTTAGGGCTATACTCTGTCCACTATAATGGTCACAGGGTATCCGATAGAGTCTGTCAAATCCCATTAGTTAAACCAAAAATTTGCTAGTCTAATCCAGAAGAGTGGAGTGATCATTTCCCCAACCACAGGACCAGCTCTAGCCATGAATACTATTGCAGCACTATATAATGCCAGTGCTACAAGCTCCCCAGACCTGCACACAGATCTGCCTAACATCCATAGGTATTCCAACACATAAGATCCTAAGTGTTTTGCCAAACCCAGTGGTACTTGATGCCCATAAAAAGGACAATTCAATAGGTTGAATAAGGCTTTAGATTTAGCTGGTCATTGCTACAAAAGGCCTACAATGACTCAACCTTAAACTAGAATTACTACAAAGAGTCCAGATCTAACATCTGATGTCAATTAGGTAAGATAGAGGGGAGCTAGTTACTATACAAACCTCCTCACAAGGCTCTAGAAGCTCATGTGCAAGGGAAAATAATCGTCCCTAAGCATGTGACTGGACACAACGTTAGGGCTATACTTTATCCACTATAATGGTCACAAGGTATCCCATTGGTTTGTCCATACCTCAGAGGTCCGAGAAAGAACATGTAAATTGTTACAACCACCATGATCCGCAAGCCTTCGAGCTCCCCAGATCTCACTACAGATTTAGCATTGCTTTCCATGTGTCTATCAAACCAAGGGAAATCAGATAGTAAATAATAGATCTACTAAAAACTGAATGGGCTAGTCCTAAATACATGGATCCTATAAACATCTAAAGAAACCATAAGATCTATAGATTTGATTAACCATTAAAATAGCAGTTCAATGATAACAGCAAAACTCACAATGAACTGTCATCTAACTACAACCTATACACAACTGCCCATCCACGATCCCAATGTATACAAAATCTATTACACAACTGGAACAAAACTCAACCTAGCTGCTTATAGGGGGATTAGCCAGCAAGTGCTGAGCCAAGAGAGAAGAAAAATAGGAAAAAGTGGTGATCAAACCCTAACCCTAGCCTGCTGGAACTCTCAGCCGACAGAGGATAAAGGAAAGATGAAAATAATAAATTCTAACTACAGCTTATATACTTTGTCAAAATAGCCTTGGCTCTAAAGAGATTAACCCTAATTTTTCCAGTAGAAGTGGCATTGTTAAAACCCTTGAATGCCTGAAGATATGTGCCTCAAAATTCATGCCTCGGGGAAGTGTGCCCTAGCCTTAGGAAATTCTGAAAAAGTCCTTAAGTTAAAACTGAGAAGTGGAGAGCCAGTGCTTCTCGAGGCTAGTGTCTGCTTTTAGCTCATTCACACAGCTGCTTAGCCTTCGCTGAGTTGCCTTTGGCTGGTGGGAAGTGATTGCTTGCACAGTGAATCTTCAGTTTGTCATGTAGTTCCTTTACGCTGCAATGTTGTCCTGGAGATTATCTGAAGTGCCTAAACTTCTCACGTAGTAGAGCTTTAGAAGCTCTTTCTCGCTGAGTACTCGGACAGTTATGCTCCTGCACTCACATAGTCAATGGTAATGCTTCAGAGTACACGAGATTTGTGCGAAGAGAATTCTGAGCAGCTCTCTCATCTAGGGCTATGCGAGAACTACGAGAGGTGACATTCTATTCAGTGTACATAGGGACTCGTTGGGTTCTTCGTGCGGTTGCTTTGAGGCTTGATCTCCGTGAGAGCTTTGACAGGGCAAATTCTGAGAGTTTTAACCTGCGAGATCTTCGCAACATCATTTCAGCTATCCTCTTGACTACATGGCGTATCTGTGCGAGGGCCTCTTCCACTGCATCTTTAGCTTCGCGACAAAGCTCCTCAACTCTGCGAGGTCTTTCTTTTGTTGCTCTGGTGCATTACACTTGTTGCTGTCACAGTCTCCTCCTTTCTCAACTAACTTCATTCATCTACTAGACTTTGGTTAATGATGATCAGCAATAATGAGTCACCATGGTGAGCACTACTAAGGTGTTCCATTAGGCTTTATCTCAGCTGTCATCTATGAGTGCATTCTCTCTCTCTTTTGGGCCAAAAAGAATGGGTTTGTATTAAGCTGCACATTTTATTGTTAACTACAAAACACACTTAACAAATGGTTATTAGTCTACTTTAAGGTCCAGCAAAGGCTAAGTTAAGAGGTGAAAAGTGGTACTTTTCAGTGAATAACAAGGATGTCAAAATGTTAGTGGAGGCTATCATGTCTTTGTTATAATGGGCCCATGAAGAAGAATTTTCCCCTGTTTTGGAGGCCCATAGGAAAGAGGAATGGAAGCAATGGCAGATGGTCCTAAACTCCCTCAACTTGTACAAGGTCTACAAAGAAAAATCTATCCTACTGTCCAGACTTATAGATACTTTATCCCTCTATCCAGCCCTGAAATTTGTTAAGTCAACTGGTATTTCCATTAAGGAGCCTGACCCAAAGCCAAAGAAGAAGAAGAAGCTAGCTGCTATCAAATCCACCCCTGATGCTTCCAGTGCAGAGCCATTGAAGAAGGACAAGAATCCTTATGAAGAGAAATATGCCTAGACCCCTCCTTTTTTTTTAAGTTTAGATACTGAGTCTGATTAGGTGTAGAGTAATTGGTGTGTTTAGATTCTGTCTTAATGTTATTCTAGGTAGTTTGGTTATATATAATTTTCTTTTTGAATTTTGCCATCTCTGTAACTATTTTCTATACAATTCATTCTAATGAAATGTTCCTTTTATTTACCAATGTATATATCTCTGTTGTTCATTTTTATCTTCCTTTGTATAGTTTGATTTTGCTTTTACCCTGCTGTTTGTAGTTATATTTATGAAATAGTGAGGAAATCTGTTCCTCATAAGTTTGGGGGTATAGTAGGGTAATTTTGAAAAATTATGAGATAGTTAAGCCAAGTGCAATGGTGTTAATAGGATCAAAATAACTTTAGCAAAATTTCAACTGAGTGATTTTGAAAAATGAAGATTTAAAGTGTAGGATAGACTGTTTAATGATAGGATCTTTGGAAATTTTAGCACTTCCATGAAGGAGATCATTAGGAAATTTTTATCATAATCAGTATATAGTGAACCATTAAGGAGAGAAAAAGTAAGAACATGCCTTGTGAATCCAAAGGAAGACCATACCTAGTGAGACTTGGGCTTATAAAATTCTATTTGAAGAGTGTTTGGCATTTTTTTCTACTCTAAGGATTGTTTGAATTTAGTTCTTCTCACTAGAAGTTGGGCACTCCAAATTGAAGCAAAGTGACAACACTCATGACATTGAAGATACGATGTAAGGCCATCCCTTGGACTATTTGAGCTAAAAATCCCTACCCTTTGAACTGCCCTTGTACATACCATTTGAGCCTGAAAATCCCGTTCTTCTTTGACAAAATCAAAACATTTTTTGAACTTGAACCTCTTGACCTATTTTAGTTCCCCCTCAATCTGAGAATTCAGGAGGTAGAGGGAGAAGTGAGGTTAGAAGAGCAAGGTTTGATATTTGGTGGAAGGAGAAGGGTGAAAATCTAAGAAAAATAGTGCATCAGTTGTGTAGCTGTGGCATTCCAGCCCATAAAAATTATATATATATATATATATATATATATGAGAAACAAAATACAAAAGAATGAAAAAAGCATACAAAAAAAAAAATACAAAAACAAAATAAAAGAGAGAAAAAGAAAGAGAAGTCACTTCATTGGAAATTTTGGAAAAAAGAAAAAAAAAAACAGAAGATGAGAAGATGGCCACTTCAAATCTGAAAAATATCGAGAAAGATGAGGATGTGCTGAAATGAAGGTTGTGAAGTTGCAAATCATCTCCTTACCTTACAAATTTCTCGATTTTGAATCCCTCTTTACTCTTCTATTCTTTATAAACCTCACCCATAAGCCACATTACAACTCAATAAAAAGACCTTACTGATCTGAAGTTGATTGAGTTGTCATATGGAGATAACGAACTATTTAATCTATGGTGAAATTACTAGAGGATCTCAGAAATTAGAGCAACTGCCAATGCTCATGCTTGCAGCCCTAATTGGGGGTTGTAACTACTCTTGAGCTTGAGTTAAACTAGACACTTTTGAAATCATTTGTGAGAGCATTCCTGTGAGATAATTGGGTCTGAGAGTGGACTTATTTAGGCATTGTTTGAGCCTGATTCTCAAATTAATGGTGAAATATATATTATTTTTCATATATTATTCTCTTGATGATTTCAAATTGGTTGTGATAAATTTGAAAAAAGGATTTACGTATTAAATAGTTTACATTTACTGCTTTGAAACTTCTTATTTTGAATGAGCAAGGTATGAAATGAAGCTGAATTTGTTGAAATCTAACTTGCAACTATTTGCACTTGATTTAACTATGTTCACAATGAAGTTTGTGGGTAACTTCACTACCCTTAATAGACTTCACTCCTCCATTAGGGATCACCTAGGGGTTTAAATGGCTTGATGCATATGCTAAATGCATCTGTGCTCCCTACAAAAGTGGCATTTTCATTTTTCAATATTTGTTTTTAATTTTTCCTTTGCTTAGGGACTAGCAAAGCTTAGGCTTGGGGGTATTTTAATCAGTGAAAAATACTATTTTTCCCCTCCTAACCTAACCTTTGATGGACCTTTGAGTTGACTAATAATGTGTCTTGAGTGAATTTTGTAGTTAACAAGAAATTACAATCATAGTGCAGACAGTCATCTAAAAATGCCAAGAAGAGACCTATTGTAGAGTTACATCAATACAGAACAGATTCAACATTTGCTCATGCAGCCCAAAAGGCCAGCCGTCAAGCAAATTCAATGAGCCTCAAAATTCTATGCCAATGGCATGTGTCCAACTGTGTACACATGGGAGTAAAGCAGCAACTGCATTTGTTGAAGAATGAACCCCTTAAAGGCTACTGAATGTTCGACAGATGAAAGCCAACCCCTCAAGTTGTTTACAATCTATGGAAGCAAAGAAATCAAGATGTCGAGAGGTCTGGGTGCTGATGAGCGAGCTATCGAGAGGTTATTTCAATCTATCGAGAGGTTCTGCTAATGAGAAATGAAGTTGTCGAGAGGTTTATAGTACCTGTCGAATGGTTTAAACTGAGGAAGAAGATCCTATCGAAAAGTGCAAATGAACCTATCGAGAGGTTTCCTGAAGCAACCATCCTCAAGAAGTGCAAAATGCTGAAATCTTACCTGTTGAGAGGTCTCCTGAAGCAACCATCCCCGAGAAGTGCAGAATGCTGAAATCGTACCTGTCGAGAGGTTCCCTGAACCTATCGAACAAACAGAGCCAACATAGCTAAAGGACACCTGAAGCCATATTGAATCTCGCGAGGTTGCCATAACCTGTCGAGAGGATTACTAAAGCTAAAGAACCTGTCAAGCAGTTCATCTAAACCTATCGAAGTCTATGTTCACCCAGTCGAATGGAGAAAAACTCACACTCAGAACCTGTCGAGAGGTTCTCTGAACCTCTCAACACATAGATTGGGAAGTTCTCATCAGGCAGCTGAGAATGAAAATCACTTCAGTGCTCTCTTGCGCATTTCCTGAGGCATGCTAACAACCTTGGAGGGTATTTGTGGAAAACAAATGAGCACGAATGTGAACTCTCTAACTACCTCATGTGTACTCACCCAATTCTATCCAATTCGTGGGAGCTTCTAGATGAGAAATTAGCCACATTAGTAGCCTAATAATAGAATTATTTCCGTTAGTTCTGATTGGCTGAAACAGATCTGAGATAGAGGGAGAGTATAAATGGAGGAGAGGCATAATAGAAGAACCATCTAGAATCTAGAGAACTCTAGAGCACAACTACAATCCCTCTTTTCCCGCCAATTCCAATCTTCTTCCCTCTTCTTCTCCTCTCTCTTTCGCCTAAGGATGGTTAGCTAAACTCTTGTGGCTGCTAGGGTGAGGTAGATTTGTAAAATTGAGATGTTTGAGAGCTTTGTATGAGGATAGGATGATGCAGAGGCTATAGATCTGAGGACAATTTATTGTAAGATGTATTTGAATCAATAAATTGTTAGTTTTAATGATCAGTTGAATCTATAGATCTTTTGGTTTCATTAGATTTTTCGTAGGATTTATGTATTTGGGAATGCCCATTCCTTTAACCTGTAGATCTTTTGATTTCTTTTAATGCTCTTGTGGATGCCTGAGCTTGTAGCCTTGCATCGATAGCATCTGTAGTGGTTTTCCTGCTCTAATTGAAGCCTTTGGATTGGAGGAAATCCCTAGGATGATCTTTGACCATTGAAGTGGACAGATCATAGCCTTAAGATCAATTAAACCCTCTAGTTTAGATTGGATTTTTCTATCTTGCATCTGTGCTTGTAGCCAGATGAAGGATAGCTGCAGATCCATCCCCTGCATTGCTGTTTAACCAGTCCATTTTTAGTGAGACCAAATCCCAAGCTGCTATTCTCCATATTTGATTTCAATTCCTCAAAACCTTGTCTCTCTTCTCCACATCTATTTTCTATCCATCTCTTGATCTGTTACATTTAGATTTAATTTTCTGTAGTTTAGTTTAAAGTGACAACCCAAAAACCTCTCCTCTCTCTCTTTCTTTCTTTATTTTAAGTTATAATAGGTTAGAGTGCTAGATCTGCAAGCAAATATGGAGATTTGCTATATTCTTTAAGACATTTTCCAATGGACAAACTTGTACTTACCTTTTAAAACTTGTTGCAACAGCCCTGAATTCTTGTAGGCTTATGTTTTTACCTTAGTGTCTAAATTGCTTTCTATTGTAATTTTTCCTTTAGTTTAGTATTTTTAGCATCTTAATAATTACAAAGTAAAACAAACAACAACCACTAGAATCAAACATGTCGAGTAGTGCACACCAGAAGCCCCTCTTAAGCAACTATTCGAGCAGTGCTGCACTTATGCCACCAACCTATCGAGTTTACTTCTTCAACTGCTCGATCTGCTTCAAATCTCAGCCATTTAGAAGCCTGCTTCAGCAACCTATCAAGTCTAGCTTGGGAAGACCACTTCAGTTTCTTGAGTAGATCACTGCAATAGCCATCAACTACTCAAGCCCATGCTTAATCCAAACATCAAGCTTCATCTATCTTTAGCCATTATCAATGGACAGTTGAGGGGCAGCTTTGGAATTTGAAAAGACACATGGAACAACAATCCTCATGTGAACTATTTTCTAACTGAATGGAAATATTCCTTGGCTGGCCATTACAATGGATTCTTCTCCTTGATGGGCCAAAATACTAATCACATGGATTAGAATAAGCTGAATTAAATCCTCCTCTCTGATTGGCTGAAACACAAGGCACATGGATAAATGCAAAGCTATAAATAGCAGCCTTTTTGGTTGTAATTGGGGGGGAAGGAAGTTCGGAAATTCTCAGCTTCCCTTAGCATAAATTAGGTTTAGTTTTAGGTTTTCTTTTCCCTCTTCTTCCCCCTCTTTCTCTCCCTAATCCAGCTTGTTGGATTAGTTCTTGGTAGCAGCTGAGATTATTTTAATTTGTAAATGTGTGTTGTAATTACATTGTGAAGAATTCAGAATTTTTAGAGACTGCTGCCTTGAGGGCAATCATTCTAAGTTTTGTTCATGCAATAAAATGTTGAGTTTATAGCTTCATCAGATCTATAATTTTCTAAGTTTTTTCTTTGGATGTCTATGGATCAGATGCACCTACAGATCCCTATGCTTGTAGCTTTGCATCCACAGTCGCAACAGTGATCTTGTTCTGTCTTTAACTCTTTTACCTGGCACACACCTTTGGGATATGCTGTGACCATTTGAGTGGACAACAATATACCCAATACTGCAATGCCCTTCCTCATCGCTAGCCCACTTGGCTCAGTCGCGTCCGTGTCGCGACCGCGTCTTACCCACATGCGACCGTGTCGCTCTTTGCCGCCGCCGCCGCCAGCCCACTTGGCCCCCATGCCACAACTATGTCATGTCTGCATCGCGACCATATCACGAGGCCCTCATGGCCTTATGTCCAACATAGCACTGTGTCGCGACCATGTCGCATCCGTGTCGCGACCATGTCACAAGGCCATCATGGCCTCATGTCGCGTGCCCTCATGGCACCACATGGCGTACCCTCATGGCACAGCATCACGTCTAAGTTGTGACTGTGTCTCATGCCTACTTGACACCATATCAGGTCTGTCATTGCACCCGAATGCCGCGTGCCCTTGGCACCGCATCACGTTCCCTCTTGGCACCCCATCGCTTTGCATACAAGCTAGATGTCGCGTGCCCTCTTGACACCACATCGCGTGCCACCATGGCACCGCATCGCTTGCCATACAAGCTAGATGTCGCGTGTCCTCTTGACACCACATCGCGTGCCACCATGGCACCGCCTCACGTGCCTTATAGCACTTGGACGTCGCATGTCCTCTTGACACCACGTCGCGTGCCCCTACGTGGAGTACCGGATTCATAGGATTAGTCCAGATATGAGGGTTAGAATAGATTCTTTTTCCAGTCAGTTGGGCTTGTAGCCAAGTGGTGGATTTCTGCAAATTTAATTCCTGCTCTATTGTAACAGCCCTCTTTTCAGCATTTTAATCTGGAGTCTAGAAGAGATTGTAGACTTGAGAGCTAGGACATTTCAGTTGTTTGAAGCAATGACCAGCTGACTTTAATGCCTCAGTTGAGTTGTGATTTTCTTGTGACTTTCACTTGAATTTTACAGATCTGCTACTCCTATGGATACTCGTGCTTGTAGTCTGGCGTCCATAGTGCCTGCAATAGTTTTCTTATTTCAGCTCTAGGTCTATGATTAGATGAGATCTTTGGGATAATCTGTGACCATTCAAGTGGATAGATTATACCCCTAAGATCAATTCAAGTCTCTGGTTTAGAATTGAACTTTTCTCCCTTGCACTTATGCTTGTAGCCAAGTGAAGGCCAGCTGCAGATCTATTGTTCTAAATCTGATTTACAGTAAAAATAATCCACAACTGCCTACTTCTCACCATTTTATATCTTATTTTATCAGTTCATCATCATTTTACTTTTGTTTACATATAGATTTAGTTCTGACACATGAAAAACCACCTCTCTTTTCCCTATTTTCATATAATAGGTTTAGAGATTGCCATATCTGTAGCAAATCTGGAGATCTACTAGATTTGTAGATCATTACTCCCTGTGGGACAAACTCTTACTTACTTTTAAAACTTACTACAGCAGCCCTTATTCTTGCAGGTTGTGCTTTGTGCTAAAGACCATTCCATTCCCTTTATTTTCTGTTGCATTTTTTATTCAATTTTGAAATAAAATTCTGTCAACATAAAGAAATTCAACAAGTTTTTTGCACCGCTACTGGGGAGTTTTGATCTAGTTAGTAGATTTGAGTTTTATTTATATATGAAATTTTTTAATAGTTTAGAAGTAGATTTGTATATTGCATTTCAATTGTTTGAATAAATTACTGCTACAGTACTTTTTTATATTCAATTTGTTTTACTGCTGCAATATTTATGAGTTTTTTTGAGTTTTTCTCTTCATTGCCTATAACCTGTTTGAATAAATTACTACTGCAATATTTGAGTTTGTGCATATCTGAAGCAGTAGCAATAAGAGGAGTAATGGATTGCCGCTGGAGCGGATCTACTTGAGTTTTCATTTCCTTCTCCTTTGTTTCCATTCTCAATTTTTTTGTAATTCTTTAAATCCAGCAGTAGTACTTGCTGTGTTTTGTTTTTATTCTCTATTGTAATTACTTTTGTTTTTGTGTTTGTTGGCCATAAATCTATTCTGTTGTGTGCATGCTTGGTAGAAGATCCCTCAACCCTGAGATTGTCCCTTTAGATCTTGAAGTTGAGAGACTTCTGGGACCTAGGCAACCCCCACTCACACCTGATATTCATTGTGAGTCATTTGTGATGGGTGAGTTACCTAGACCATAGAAGGAATATTATGCACCAGGGGTGTATTCATCCCCCTTTTGCATTCAATTCCCTACAATTACAGGAAATTATGAGATCAAATCCTCAACCATCCAAATGCAGCCCTTGTTTCATGGGTTAAGCAAAGATGACCCATACAAACAAAGATGAGTTCTTTGCCTTATGCATAACCTTTAATATTGCTAGTTTGGGAGAGGAAGTCACCAAGCTTAGACATTTTTCTTTTTTCTTAAAGGATAATGCTCGAAATTGGCTCAACATGCTCCCAGCCAATAGTGTCACATCCTAGATTGACTTGCAAAGCCAGTTCTTAGCTAATTTTTTTCCCATGGGCAATACCAGCCAGCTGAGAAAGAGCATTATTTCCGTTTCTCAATTCCCAGCTGAAAATTATCATGAGGCATGAGAGAGATTCAAAGAGTTGTTGAGGCAGTGCCCACACCATCAGATACCTAGATGGCAGCTTGTTCAAAGATTTTATTAGGGTATTGATTCTAAATGTAGAGCCATGGTGGATGCTTCATGTGGTGGCACATATCTTAACAAAATTGATGAGGAGGCTTGGGAGTTGTTTGATGTAATTAGTGAAAATTCAACTCAACAGGAACCTCTATCAAGGAGTGACATTGAGCCAGCTGCTAGAGAGACCAATGACCCCATTCCTAAAGGAAAGTTGTATGAATTGAATGTTTTCAATGACCTAGAGAGGAAGGTGGACAGTTTATCCTTAAAATTTGAGAAATTGCTGAGTGTGGTGCAGCCCACATGGCTGCACAGATAGAGAAGGCATGTCAGATATGCTAATCTCCCACACACTCTATTCAAAATTGTCCCTCTACTGGTCTTTATCTTGACTTGGTCATGGCGCATGCCAATGCAGCTCAAGCTTATAGGCAGCATCAACCTGCTGGGAACCCCTGGAGAAATCACCCCAATATAAGCTAGAATCCAGAAAATTTTTAGCAATCCTAGCAGCTGCTGCAACAACCAATGCCCCATAGACCCCATCATTTGCAACCGACCTCCTTCCCAAATCATCAGTACCAACAGCCATTGGCTCAACAAAGTCTAATGTAATCACCACCCTCACAAGCCAATACGCTATCCTTTGAGGTACAGTTTTTATCCTCATTGCAAAACCTTAGCTCTTTAACACAGACTGTGCATTCCCACAGTCAGAGTATAAAAAAGATTGAGGACCATCTTGGTCAACTCTGCAATGCTCTAACAAAAAGGGAAGTGGACTAACTCCCCAGCCAACGATTGAAAAATCCTAAGGGGCTGCACTTGGTGGGTGATTCTTCTTCGGAAGAAGTTGATAGACAGCCAAGTAATTTTTAAACCAAAAGGAGGTGTGTTGTTTGATTTTACCCTGTGCTTGTTAAGATGCTAAAAATAATAAACAAAAAGGAAAATTATAGCAAAAGGAATTTGCACACAAAGATAAAACACAGGCCTGTAAGAATCCAGGACTGTTGCAGCAAGTTTTAGAAGGTAAGTAAGGGTTGTCCACAGGGAAATGTATTTAAGAATTAGGAAATCTTCCGATCTGCTATAGATCTGGCACTCGAACCTATTCTAACTTACGACAGCGAAAGAAAAAAAATTTATGGTTGTCACTTTGAACTAAAAGTAGCAGAAAATTATACCTAATTATGACCAATTTAAAGGATGATCCAGAGGTGAGTAGAAGAAAGATTTGAATGAGAGATCAAAAGTTTTGGTAAAGAAAAAAATCAAATAAGGAGAATTAACAGCTTAGAGAATAGTTTTAATTGTAAACTATTTTGCAACACAAAGTATCGATTAGATTTACAACATTCCTTCATCTAGCTTAGAGAATAGTTTTCCCTGAGATATGGATCAGTCTGAGGGGTCTAATTTATCCACTTGAATGGTCACAAATTATCCAATGGATATGATCCAGTCTTGGGGGAAGGAAAAGAATAATAAAACCATAATAGATGCTATGGATGCAAGGCTACAAACTTAGGCATCCATATGTCTATAAATCTATGAAAATCAGATGAAGATCACCAGATCTACAGATTTAATGAACAATTAAAACAACAATTTATTGAATTAACCAATACTCACAACAAATTGCCCTCAGATCTATTGTCTCTGTAGCATCCACTCTTCATACAAATGTCTTACAAATCAATTTCCAGATCAGCTATCTCCAGATGTTGCCGAGCTTTAGCCAACCGTAGTTGTGCTTAGGAGAGAAGAGAAGAGAGAGAAAAAGGCTAAAATATCAGAGGGAAACTAATTCAATTTTTTGCTCAAACTCCCAATCCCCTCATCACAGCTCAAGGGCTTCTACTTATACATTTGCCTTGATCTGTGTGCCTTTATTCCTGGCCAATCAGAGAAGAGAAATAAATTCAATTTATTGTAATCAATGTGAATGGTATTTTCGCCAATCAGAGTGGAAGGGGATCATTTCTGTTTGACCCATGTTGATTTGGCTGATTTTCCTCCAAGAATTTTGTTCCAATCTGTTTTTTAATTTGTTTAACCCACGTGAATTGGTTGGATTGGTTTCATTTTGCATTTGGAGTTCCACAATTTCCCATCAATACTGATAGATTGTTGTTGGACATGCGCTTCAAGTGATTGCAGCATCATGTGTTCTCGAATAATAGAGTGGAGCTTCAGATATCGAGCTTCGATCGGTACAGAGTACCTATCGGCAAGTGCCTGCTTCAAACATTCACTTTTCGACAGGTTCCAAGTACCTATCGATAGGTGCGTTTCAGCTTTCATTTGGCTTTAGGTATCCTTTCGATAGGTACCCATGTACTGGTTGACAGGTACACTTCAGACTGCATTACACCATTCAACAGGTGTTTGCACTGCTCGACTCCTTTAGTTCATCTTTAGCACTACTCGATAGGTGCTGTCTTTAGCTTCCTTGCATTCGATAGGTGCTTCTTTTACATCCACACCACTCAACAGATTGGACCTTAGGTTCAGCAATGCTCGAATTGTTCATAGCTGAAAGTCCTCCTCTTCTTTTTAACATTCTGGGGCTGAAGGGTGGAGGTTTGGGCTGCTCTGTTATACCAGTTACTCCAACAGCATCAGCTGTCTATCATGCCATGGGGCTCACTTGTATCATTAACATTGGATGATTCTAATCTCCTCTTCTTGGCACTTATTCATGGATTTCTGCACTGTGAATGCAATTTATTCCTATCTGCAAAGCAACACTTAAAACACCTTATTAGTCAGCTCAAAGGTCCACCAAAGGTTAGGTTAGGAGGTGAAAAATGGTATTTTTCACTGATTAACAAGGTGCAGAAGGTCAAGACAGATGGGTACCTTGCTGCAGTTTCAGATTAAAACATGTTTTTTGTGTATGTTCACTATTTTTTGGTATTTTTTTCTTAGAATATCTTTGTTTACTATTTTTTTTTTCTTGATTTTTCTATGTTTGAATACTGCTTTTGACTTTGTTTTGTTGTTTTTGGGTCTGATTTTCTATTTTTACAGCAATGTGCTTTTGTTTCTTTCATTTGTATAGCATTCTTTCTATTTTTATGTCAATAATTCAGTTTTGTATTTTTTATTTTTTCTTCTTTTTTTGCATATAGTCTATTCTTTGTTGTTTGCAAACCCTGCTGCCCCTAGTTCTCACTGTGCAAACATTGAGGATAATGTTCATCTCAGGTTTGGGGGTTTGGCAAGGTAAGGTATGCCAATGGAATAGTTCATGCTAGTGGAGCAGTGTTGGATTAAAATTTAAAATTTTTCAAATAAAGTGAATTTCCACCTGATTTTTGCAAAAAGAGGAAATTAAAAACTTTTTAAAATTGAAATCTGATGTAAATCTGATATTTCCATGAAGGAAATGTCAACAAATTTTTCACAATTGGTACTTAGTGAACCAGAAAAGAAAGAAAATTGTGAGGATATACCCCAGAAATTTAATGGAAGACCATACCCAGTGAGATTTGGGCCTGTAAAAAAATTCTTTGAAGAGTGTTTTGGTAATTTTTGCTGCTCTAAGGACTGATTGATCCTACTCTTTCTCACTAAAAGTTGTGCACTCCAAGTTTAAACAGCATGACAGTACTCATGACATTAAAGACATGATGTAAGGCCTTCATTTGGATAGTTTGAGCCTACAAATCCTTACCCTTTGAACTGCCCTTGATACACACAATTTGAGCCTTAAAAATCCAAGATTTCTTTGACAAAAACCAGAGAATTCGAACCCAAAACTCAGTGACCTGATTCAGCCTGATCGTCACACTGAGATTTCAGAAAGTAAAGGAGAAGAAGTTGAAGAAGGTGGAGCTGGTTTAACATTCCGTGGAAAGAAAGACAACACATTTGATGACAGCTGGGTGTCAGTTGTGGAACTGTGGCATTCCAGCCCATATAACAAAAAATAATAATGATAATACAGAAAAAAAAAGTACAAAAAAAAAAGCAGAGAAAAGCAGAAAAATAAAACAAAAAGAGAATGTGAAGGCAAAAAAAAAAGTACTTCATTGGAGAATTTGAAAAAAAAAACAAAGAAGAAGCTGGCCTCTTTGGCTCTGAAAATTCAAAAAGAAGATGAAGTTGTGCTAAAATGAAGAAGATGAAGTCATGAATCATCTCCTCCCTTTGCTGATTTCTTAGTTTTTGAATCCTTTTATACCCTCGTATTCTTTTAAAACCTCAACCCTAAGCCACATTATAGCCCTACAAAAATACCTTACTGATCTGAAATGGATTGAGCTGTCATGTGGAGATGAGGAGTTGTGTAATCTATGGTGAAAAGAGCCAGAGGATTTCAGAACTTAGTAGCACTGCCTATGCTCATGCTTGCAGTCCTATTTGAGGGCTGTAACTACTCTTGAGCTGGAGTGAAATGATACACCTTCTATTTTTATTTTGAGTGATAGCCCTGGTGAGACTTGGGTATGAAATTGACTTTGTTGGGGGCATTATCCAAAACAGAATTCTCAAATTAATGTTGAGTTGTGAACTAATTCCCACACACAGCATCTTTGATATGAACTGATTGGTGGTGAAAGAATTATAGCAGAATTTTAGTATTAAACTGCTATTTTACTGTTTTAAACTCGTCTAAAAAATTGAAAGAATAAGGTGTGGAATGAATTTTATTTGTTTGAACTTTTTTTTGATCTGTTGCACTAATCATCACTGTTATATTGAGAAGTTTATGGGTACCTTCACTAAAAAGCCTCAGGAGATTGCACTCCTCCACTAGGGATAACCTAGGTGTTTAAAAGGCTTGGTACATATGCTAAATGCATCCATGCTCCTTATGAAAGTGGCATTTAAATTTTATAGAATAATGGTTTAATTTCCCCTTTGCTCGAGGACTACCAAAGATCAGGTTTGGGGGTCCCAAAAAGAGGACGCCGCATGAAGATGGTCCCACCGTGGAGTAATCTCCTGAAAGGACGAGAGGTGGTCCAACCCGAGCCCATTCAGACCCACGAGCTCGCTCTCATTCAAACTCTCTAACCAATTTTTTAAGGAACTGGGCCTCATGCCTAATGAGGGAAGTATAGTGGTCCCGAATCCCCCATAAGAAGTGGGGTCGGAAAGTGGGTCCATTGACATACAAAGATGTGCCCCTAGATATAAATTCAATGTAGGATGATGGACCAACCCTTGAGAAAGCAAGGAGAAAAGCCGCAACAAAAAGTACCAAACCTAAGTCAAAAGAGAAGGAAAAGAGTGCATTCTCGAGCTTAAAAAGCCCCACTTTCCTCAGGTTGGGCCTGGCACAAGTAATACACACGCCTAGCTCTGTGTACTCCAAAGTTGGCCTAGCGCATGTATTAGATGCGCCAAGCCACTTTTTTACCCAGAGCTGCCTGACACATCTAACACATGTACCACAAGAAAAAACGAGGGTTGGGGAGGGAGTTTACATTGATCCCCTGGACAGCTTGCCGGCGTTCATTGCCTTTTACCTAAAAGTGCATATTAAATCACATACGAAGGTAAATTTTGTTGGTCACATCTAACTTATATAAATCTTCATGTAGGAAAAATCCACACTGGCATGGAAATGAGGGCCAAGTGTTAACAAAGTATGTGGCCCCAGAGGCCATTCTTTCTGAAAATAATCAAGCCCATCCTGCAAGCAATCCAACACACTACAGCAAGTAAACGGGAGATAGAATATGCAAAGGGCACTAACATTCATCTGGAAAAGCTAAAAAAAAAAACCATTTGAAAATAATAATAGTGTAATATCATCCATTACATATTCCAAAATCCCAAAATAAAATGTGTCCCAGAAAGTCTCAATGTTCAAAAATCCAAAAATAGAGCTTAATCCTTATTGGCGCCCTTGGACTTCTTGCACTTGCGCGAAGAGCTTTGATATGTCTGGGCATCTTCCACTCGGGCCCATGCCTAAGAAAGTGGGCTATGCATGGAACGCGACTCCTTTTCGAGAGCACGCTACAAGACATACCAAAAGTCATTAATCAAGATCAATCAAAAGATAAAGAGAACAAGGCAATGACCAGAATCAGTCAGTATGATACTCATCACTTCCACATCCCGAAGACCGGCTATATGACGGTAATACTCGACCTGGTTCACAGCCGACTCATAGTTCTGCACACAAAAGAGAGACATCAGCTACAAGAGCCATTGGCAGGAACACATGCATTTCTCTGAAAGAAGCGATCATGCAAAAAAGGAAAGACTTACCCTAGGAACCATTTCAGGAGGAGGGATCTGGATCACTTCAGTAGATATGCAGGCTCGCTCCTCTATGGCCACATATAAACCTGAAAGAAAGGCATCATCAAGGCACCTAAAGGTCCCCTGGACCTCAGCAAGTGAACTACCAGAATCACCAGTGTGAGAGGGGCCTGAAGGACCAACTCCCATAGCCTCAGCAGTACCGACTGCCGCCCCATCATCATCATCAAAGTCACCTCCCTATTCAAACTATGAGAAGAAGTAAGGTTCCAATCAGTAGAGATAAAAATTAAATCAAAACCAAGGGAGACTAATCTAAAGGAAAGAGGAGAACTACCTGAGATCGCAGACCGCCAAAGGCCAGGAAATTGGCACCAGGTACGAAGTGCAGAATAATGGACCGGTAGGATAAGGACTCATACCACAACTAGTAACTCTTAGGCATGAGGAGATCGCTGATTGGGATCCCATGATGAAGAAATCCGGCAGTAAGCTCCTCGATTGTACCCACAGGCATCATCACGTCCACAGGAGGAGCTTACGATACTGCGAAGTGGTCTCGATACTTATGGACCACTCGCTCTCCTAATTGTAGGCCCTAACCCAATCCCCGTAAAAGAAAATGACGCGACGGTAAATGAAGAAGTGGAACAGACCCATGGCGGCTCGTTCCCAAAAGGGAGAACCGGCATAAGGATCATAGATGACCTGCCCAGGCAGAAAGGTGTCTCATCAGCCAAACGTGTAGTATAACAAAAGGGGAAGCCTTGAGAAGGAAGAAAGAGAAAAAGCTATACCTGCTTCGGGATCGGCAATTAAAACTGGGATCTCAGGCCCATCTCCAAGTGCTTCATACTGACGTCCCCGCGGTGATTCCTATTCTAGTTACTCATGAGTGGATACATGTATACATCAAAATGCAGGAGGGGGCGGCCAGGTTGGATCTGTAGATAGCCCCAAATCTGAAAAGAATAGTATACAGAAAGGATGTGCCAGAAACAGGATGGATGACTAATCAGTAAACCGAGGGAGGTAAAAAGGGGTCAGTGGTTTCCTCAATCGTCAGCCAGAAGCCAACAACAAAAACTGAGTTCCCCAATGAGACTCGGGCTAGGCTAGAAATCAGAATGGCATATCTAGCCCCACCCCAGTCGTATTTATCCACGTCATCCCAGTTTCCCATAAGACTAAGCAGGGACAATGAGACGCGGCCGCCGCTAGCATTTGAGAAGAGGGTCTTGCTCAGCAGGAAAAGGAGCGAAATGCGAGCCAACATCACTGCACACTCTAGCTCAATCAAAATATCTGCATCTAGTTGCCCCAGATCCACCAACTCATTCCCCTCAAATAGGTCGGACAACCATGACATCTTAACCACGGAACCATGCAGATTTTCGGACATGGGGTAATCTTTGATCAGTTGAACTATCTCATCCCGACTAGGTACGCGAAGATTAGCCATCGGTAGCCCCCCTATCCGAATCCCCATAATCATCGGCCAATCAACGGGGGTAAGAGTCATCTCCGCCATGGCCATATGAAATGCCATAGTCTCGGGATGGAAGCTCTCAATCAGGGCATGAGAGGAAATCCCCAAAACCAGCCTGGGTGAGAAGGAACCTCATGACCGTAGGGAGGTACAGGTAAAAGCGCTGGAGGTCCTACCAACCGCTGTGGAACGTAAAAGAGGGTAAGTCCTGCATCAAAATAAAGAGGTCTCGGATGCTGAAGATATAATAAGCTCACATAAAACAACAAGGCTTATTTTGTTACCTTCCCGGCGATACCAAAGTTGGAGACATGAACGTACCATTGACGAAGGAGACCGGTATGGGTGGCCTCGCCCTGCATTTTGTACCAGGGACGAAAGGAGCATTGCACTACAAAAAATTGTTCCCCTCGGGGACCGTAAGCCACTTCTAGCCCCTCTTATTGCTCCTGCCCCTCCTCCTGCATGTGCTCCTCCTCGCTCGACATTTTGAGACAGATACAAGTAATATAACCAAGATATATCAGTAGCAAGAAATCATTTCCTAAACAGGCTAACAGGGAGGTAAGTGGGCCCCTTTTCTTTTTCATCAATCCTAATCGCCATCATCATTTTCAAAAAAGTCATCATCAAATCACCCACATTTTCAAAGAAAAAGGGAAAAAAAATAAAAAAAACCCTCCCATCATCTTCAGAAAAAAATATCATCAAATCACCCACATTTTCAAAGAAAAAGAGAGACCAAACAAAAAAAAACCACCCATCATCTTCAAAAAATACCCACCATAACCCACATTTTCAAAAAAAAATCACCCACATTTCAAAAAAAGTCTCCCATATTCTAAAAAAAAAAAGAAGAAAGAACAAAGTTCTTTATGTGCACGCATAAAAAAATAAAAGAGAGAAGAAAAAGAAGAAAAGTAAATTTTTATGTGCCCAAACCTAGATCCAAGGAAAAAGAAAAAAAAGAAATGCCCTAATAAAAAAATAACTCAAGAAAAAAAAAAAAATAGGGCATCATTCGAGTCAATTTACATGAAATAAAATCAAAACAAGCATTGATAACGATGCTTACAAGATAAATCATCCATATGCCATCTAAAGAAGCAAAGAATCATAACCACATTACAAAATAATTCAAGAAATATCAAAGAAAATGGGATTAAACAATGATTACATTCAAGAAAATGGGTCCTTGATCCGGCATAGTGCGGGTTTTTAATCGGCACGAGCAAGCACTGGCAATGAAGCGTGACTCAAATCGATCCAAGGGAGCCCTAGGAAAAGGTCTCGTTTTAAGTTAGGAAAGGGGGGAGAGAAATTTGTTTGAAATAATGCCCTTTTGGCTCGGACTTGGGTGTTTAAAACCCCTCCCCATACATGCACCAGGCTATTTTTTGGCCCGATTTGGTCTGGCGTGTGTAATACACACACCAAGCCATTGCTGGCCAAGATTTGGCTGGGTACGTGTATTAAACACGCCGAGCCTGGCCCCACTTTTGGCTCCATTGTACACACCCCCCAGACCACAGGTCGATCTCCACTTGATCTGCCCGGGAGGTTGTGCTAGAATAAGTGGCCCGAGATCAATAAGCATCTCGAGCACACATGATATAACAGTAAAAATGTCTTAAAAAATTCACATAAAAAAGTCCAAAAAAATTTCACATGAAATAATAGAAAAAAATTCACATAAAAATTCCTAAAATTCCACATAAAATGATAGAAAATTCCTCATAAAATAACAAAAAATCTACAAAAATAATGTATTTCAAAAAAGCGGCATGTACTCCTAAAAAGCGTTGTGACATCAATTCACACCGCTCGAGTAGTCATGCTAAATCAATTTCGAGAGTGATGGATTCGCCCAAAGACCTCAAACCCTACTACATATAGGGCCACCCGTGGCCACTCAAATGGGGCAACCAATGCCTCACATGATTAGACACAAGTTGTGGACCTTCGCGTATTTGCTTCGCGCCTATGTTTGAGTATGGGTCGATGTTGGGGTGTTTACCTTCCCTTCAAAGAGGGTCTAAAATCACTAATAAGACTAGGCAGAACACACTCACACAGACCTGCAAGTAATCAGGGTCTGTTGTAGCAAGTTTTAAAAAGATGATGAGTAAGGGAATGTCCATAGGGAGATTGGTTTAAAAATGTGACAAATCACCAGATCTAAAAGAGATCTGGCACCCTAACTAATGCTAAGTTAGCTAAAAGACAGGGGAGAGGTTTGAAAGGGATTGTCACTTAAGCTAAGCTAAAATTAAACGAAAACTAACTTGGATCGATTTTAGGAATCTAGATCTCGCAAGGGAAAGGAGTAAAAAGCAGAAAATGGAGAAGAGTAGCTTAGAAGTTGGTCTCACTGAAATCAGGTTAGATTAATCATGCTGCAGAGGTTCAGGGCACACAATTCCCTCAACTGGCTATAAGCACAGCTGCAGGGTAGCAGACTCCCCTCTAAATCACAGGATCTCACTAGCCTTAAGGCTATGATCTGTCAACTTGAATGGTCACAAACCATCCTATAGACTTTATCTAATCCAGGGATTTACAGCAGATGAATCCAATTGGAGCCTGAACTTGGACTAATCTTAAGGTTATGATCTGTCCACTTTAATGGTCATAGATCATCCTAGGGATCTCCTCCAAAGTAAAAGCATCAATCAAAATAATTAAAACCACTACAAATGCTGCAATTCCAAGGTCACAGACTCAGGGAATTACAGGAGTATCAGATCCAGGGAGATTGGATGGTATCCAAGAGGTCTACCAGTTAAGTCGGTGAGCTGATCTACAGACTCCTCTACACAAATCCGATCGAACACCAAATGAAACCAAAGGAACTTTAGATCTAATTATAGCATTACAAACAACATTTATATTACAATCAAACTCACTCTACAATGGAAATGCTCTCAGATATGTAGTCTGTGCAGCAGTGAACCCACAATAGCACTCTCAACCTTACCCAATTACAGATCTAACCTCTCTCCTCGCTAATCCAACGGAATTAGCCAACCATTGTTGGGATAAAAGAGGGAAAGTAGAATTTCTCTACAAGATCTAATCTCTAGAATTTGGCTCAGATCTCGATCCCCCCTAATTGCAATTGGGGGTCTCTATATATAGCTTTCTCCTTTGTTTTTTCTGCCAAAAATCTCTTCAAGAAGGTCCTCAGAGTTTGTTAGGGTTCTGCTAGAACACGTGGGTCAGTTAGGGTTTCCTAGGGAATCTTCTAGAATCGTCATTTCAGTCACCAAGTGCCTCAGGTTGCGGGCTGTAGGTCACCAAGTCACAGCGTGTGCATAGCTGAGTTTCTGAGAAGTTCTGCACACGATTTTGACAGGTTCTGGTAAGGCTTTTTAGACCTTTCGCCAGGTTCTCCAATCCTTTCTATAGGTTCTTGTTCCAGTACCTCTATTTTGTTAGGTTTAGGCTGTCTTTCAATACATTCTGGAGACCTTTCAATAGGTTCAGGAACCCTTCGATAGGTTACCTTTTCTCCTCAGGTAGATTTTGTCAAGATGAAATCTGTCTTTCTCTCAACTGTTCGATAGGTTCTTGGATCCTATCAAATTTTACTATCCTCACGACTTCTTCTTTCTGCCTTCAGATCCTATCGAAACCTTGCCAATCTGCATGAATTCCTCTAATTCAACTCTCAGCTCCTATCGAAATCTTCAGATGTCCTCTCAATAGGATCTTTTTGGCATGTCTTCACTTCCTTCACCTTGTTTTGCTGCAGCCAAGCATTCTAAGGGTCCAGTGATGTTCTACCCTCTAGTGTGCTATTGCTGGGTCTATCCTGTGCTAAGAGATGGCCCCTTTGCAGGCATTCTTGAGTGGTTTTCTACATCAGTATCATCTTTTATTGTTGTCTACAAAATACACTCAACAGAGGCTTATTAGTGTGCTCACAGGTTTATTAACGGTCAGGTTAAAGGGTGAAAAGTGGCATTTTTCACCACTTAACACACCCCCAAACCTAAGCTTTACTAGTCCCTGAGCAAAGGAGAATAAAAAGGAATTAAAAATGCCACTTTCGTAGGGAGCATAAGTGCATTTAGCATATGCACCAAGACTTTTAAACCCCTAGGTGATCCCTAGTGGAGGAGTGAAGTCTCCTGAGGGTTTTGAATGAAGGTACCCACAAACTTCTCCAATTAAATTTAGTTAATCATAGTGCAGCTGGTTAAAGCAGAGTTTGAGTAGATAAAATGGATTCACACCATGCACCTTTAGAGGAATTTCAATAGGGAGAGCATCCCTTTGGATCTTGAAAGTCTGCTGCAATTTCTTCATCATCCCTCAGTTCATGTCAAGGCCTTTCTTTCTAAAATTTGATGTAGAGCTCACCATTCATTTAAGCTTTCTGTGCTGATACTACCCCTGTCAAATTGGATTGTAGGCCCAATTCTCACCAGGGCTGTTCACTCATTAATACAAGGAAGAGGGGTGCATCATATCACACAGCTCAAGAGTAATTGCAGCCCTCAAATAGGACTGCAAGCATGAGCATAGGCATTGCTCAGATTTCTGACCTCTCTAGATCCTTACACCATAGATTAAACATATCCTCGTCTCCATATGATGGCTCAATCCATTTCAGATTAGTAAAGTTTTTTTATTGGGTTGTAAAAGAATGAAAGGGTAAAAGGGTTTCAAACTGAGAAATCAGTGAAGGTAAGGAGGTGGTCTGCAGCTCAACCTTCTTCATTTCAGCACCTCTTCACTTTCTTTTTGGAATTTCAGACTTGTAGTGATCAACTTCATCAGCTTCTTATCTTCTTGTAGATTTTCAAATGAAGTGACTTCTCTATCTCATTCTTTTGCTCTGTTTTTTTTTTTTTTTTTTTTTTATATGTGGGAATGCCACAATGGCCACCAAATGAGCTTCCTTCTCTTTCAACCAAAAGTCAAACCTTGCTCCTCTAACCTCACTTCACCTTCTTTTTCCTGATTTCTCAGATCAAGGGTGAACTAAAATAGGCCAAGGGATTTTGGGTTCAAAATTTCCTGGCTTTTAGCAAAGAAAATTTAGGATTTTTAAGGATCAAATGGTGTGTATCAAGGGTAGTTCAAAGGTGGAAGATTTTAAGCTCAAGCTGCCCAAGGGATGGCCTTACTTCATGTCCTCCATGTCATGAATGTTGTCAAGTTGTTTCAACTTGGAGGTGCCTAACTTCTAGTGGTCAAGATTTGGTCCCGTCAATCCTCATAGCAGAAGAAATTTTGCCACAACACTCTTGAAAGAAAAATTTTCAGGCCCAAGTCTTACTGGGTATGGCCCTCCATCAAATTTTCTGTGGGGTATCCTCACAGTTTTCTCTCCTTTCAGGTTCACTAAACATCAATTTTTATCTTCAAAATTTGTTGGCATTCACTTCATGAATAATGTTAAAACTACAGTTTAATTCAATTCTAAAAAGTTTTCTGAATTAGGTGAGAGTTCACTTTATTTCCTCAAACTCATTTTTACACCTGGCTGTACTGAAATTAACTAATTTATTGGCATACAAGCCACACCCCCAAACCTAAACTAAATAGTGTCCTCACTGTTTATAGTAGTGGAGTATAGCATAGGAAAAATAGAAAAGAAAACAAGACAAGAGAAAGAAAGTACCAAGAAGAAATTTCTATATAAGCAGTAAAAATATGTACAAAAGGCATAGAAGAAAAACTAAACTACAGTTATTTACATGCATCATCAGGCCAATCGTATAAATCTTGAAGATTTTTCAACTTAGCCTTTGCTAAAGGAGGTTTGGGTGTTGGTTGAGGCCATTTGGTAGGCTTCTTGGGTGCTTCCTCGGGTTGGGCAGCAGGTTGCTTTTTCTTTTTAGTTGAAGCAGAAAGTGGAGTGGACCAGTCATCTGAATTAGAATCGGATGGAAAGAGGGCAGAGGCCTCAAGTCCCAAGCCCACAGTAGCTTTTCGTCTCTCTTTCTTGGAAAGCAAAGTGGAAGGGGCGACTGGAGGGGGTGGGGGTTTCGTGGGGGCTACCTCTTCAGAGTGGGTAGCAGGTTACTTCTCTTTTTTGCGAGTGGAAGCAGAGGATGGTCTGGTGGCGGAGATCTTTCATTTTGCGGGAGTCCTCTTGGTTTTAGGGGGAGAAGGTTGGGCAGGAGGAGGAATTTGGGATGGAGGAGGGGGAGCAGGTACAGGTGGGGAAGGAATAGGTTGTGTGGGGGCATCGACAGGTGGTGGAGCAGTAGGCTGAGTGGTAGAAGAGGATGGAGGAGGTTGGGTGGAGGGGGGATTGTCTGGAGGAATCAAAGACAGAGGAGCTGGTTGATAAGGGTTGGAAAGCATCACAGTAATCTTCCTCTCCAATACCTCAATCTTATTTTTAGCTTAGAGTTTGATTATTTCAGCAAGTTCCTGAGTGGCCTTAAGAACTTCCTTGGAGCTGGCTAATTGTTGCTTGAAATTTTTAGCATTCTTCTTTCCAAACTCAGCAATGCAAGTCTGCGCCTTAGCAAGCAATTTGGCTGAGTGATAACGAGTGAGAATTTCTTTCCATCCTTCTGAGATATCACACAGCTAGATCCTCTATTCCAATTCTGGTAGGGCAAACCTTTCCTCATACAAAACCTCCAAGTTAGTACGGAGGGTTGCCATACCATGCAAGACATCTCTTCGAATGAAGGGGTTGTCTCTCATGGCATAGAGTAGGGTGAGGTAAGGGGGAATGTAGATGTTGGATCTGGGGATGATGGGCAAGGAACGGGGTGGAGTGGAAGAAGAGGAGGGGGTGGAAGAGTCCAAGACCTCACAAGGATTAGTTTGGGTGGAGGCAACTTGGAAAATAGGTGGGGAGGTGGTGGGGGGTAGAGGGGATTCAGCTACTGCAGAGGCAAGTAGATCTGGTGATGAGGGTAAAGTGCCTGGTGGTGAGGAAAGTATGGGGAGGGCTAGTGTTGCTACCTCCTCAGACTGGGTAGCAACAGGGTGTGGGGTAAGTATGGGTGAAACAGGAGGGGATATGTGAGAGGGTTGAGGGGTGGGAGAGGATGAGATAACTGTGGATTGATTTGAGTGGAGGCATGAGCTCATGAGGGTCTTGTTGTCGGTGTTGATGGTTAATTGGGATTGAATGAACTGGAGGAGGGATAGAATTTGAGGGAGGGTGTCAGGCATGGTGGGGGTAGAAAGGGCAGGTGTTTGGACAGGATGAAAGGGAGAAGAGGGTGCATGGTTAAAATGCGAGGGAGTAGGGTGTGAGGAGTTAGGCAGTGGGGTGTATTCATGAGCCACATCCTCTACAATGGAGGTCATGAGGGCAGTGAATCCAGTAGTAGTGAACTGGTTCACATCCTGTGTATGGAGAAGAGTTTGGTCAGTGGGTGGAGATGGTATGGTAGGGGTAGGCTTTGAAAATGGAGGAAGGCCAAGGATTTCAAGTGGGAAGACATGAGTGGTGGTTGAATGTAAAACTGGTTCAGAGGTGGTTGGAATGGGGCCTATTGGAAGAGGAACTAAAACAAAGGGAAAGAGCAATGTGGGTGGAGTGGTGGGTAATGGGACAGGTATGGTAGGTGGAAGGGTGGATGAGGATTTTTCTGCAGGGAGATCTGTTGCTATTATCGTGGGTGTGTCAACCTCCTCCACTCTGGCTGGCTTATTTTTCTGCATCAATGTGAGGTTTGTGGACCATGCCCTCTTACCAAATACCTTAGGGGTCACCTTCTCCACTGGCTCATTTTTCTTGATTGCAAATTTCCTAGCCTTCAGCAGACATGTGTTGAGTCGACTGAAGGGCTACCCACCTTCCTTTGCAAAAGCTTGCCTTTTCAACACCTCGTCATTAATGTCCACCATTGCTTTAAAAATTAACTTGGGTGTATTCACAAATTGCCCTTTTGAATAATAGTATAGGGCATCCACTAATCGGGCCCTCTGCTCTTGCAAATGCCCAGTGACATAGACATTTTCCCTCAAAATGGTGTCTATGAGTCTTAAGGTAGGAGGGAGGTCTCTTCTCATCAGAGATTCACCAGAGCCCAAAATACCATTTGTGAGTTGTTTCGCCATTTCCCTAAAAGAAGCCTAAATAGGTGCTCCCTCAGCTCTGGTGGAGTCAAATTGATATGGGACTCCCGAAGCCATCCCAATGTCTTTGCAGTCTACAATCAGCTGCCAATCATCAATCAAAATTTCAAGTGCATCTTCAGTCCCAGGCACCACCTTCTTGGTCAGGTTTTGATACCACAATTTCACTAGCCTGGGATAAACCATTTCCTTCAGAGGCGAAAGCAAGGGTAACCAACCTTCTTTCTTCAAATAGTTCAATGTCCTCTGGCACTCCCTAATGTTGGCAAAGTATGCCAGGTCAAAATTTGTCTTAGGGACAAGACTCAAAGTATCCATAAATTCATTAGGGGTAGTTAACCCAATTGGAAGGGTGGGCAAAGGTATATCTGCAGTGGGGGCAGCTCTCTCTAAAGGTGTTTCTACCACAAGCTCCTGAATTTCAATGGATTTGGCTATCTTTGCTTTATCGGCCTTCTTGGGTGTCCCTTCAGAGAGCTTCCTCTTTGTAGGTAGTTCGGTGGGAGGCTTTGCTTTCTTGGCGGATTTAGGGGTGGAAGCAACTGTTTGCTGAAATAGGTCAGCTAGGGTTTCTTCAAAATCAGCCATTTTATCTTTAGAAAATAGAACAGTATCTAGTGAAAACGTGGAATGGGTTGCTAGGAAAATGACAGAGGGAAGCAGAAAGACAACTTACCCTAAAATCCTAGGGTTTCTTCCAGATGTCACAATTTATAGCTCTAATTTCTCTAAAACCCAAGGCAAAATGCTCCCTTGTGCCGGCGAAATGTACTGACAAAGTGGCAGACTGAATAAATGACGATTTCTATGGTATTTAGGAGAGAGAAGGGGGAGGCAAAAAATGAGGAAGAGAGCAAGGGTTTGCAGCTAGTACCAATATGGGGTGAAAATGACTTGTCGGTAGGTATTTAATGGATGATATACGATTTCGATAGGATGAATAGGTTGGTTTCGATAGGTTGATGCATCCTATCGAAAATGTGACAATCAAAGCTTTTTAAAGTGGATGATTTGATAGGCTCACAATAGGTGGAATCATCTTTCCGATAGGTGTAGGGGTACCTGATTCATCTTTTCGATATGTTCCCGATAGGTATCCAGAACATATCGAAATCAATATTTTTCCCTTGCTGACCTATCGAGAAGTCAGTTTTACCTGTCGATCATGTTCAGTACCTATCGAAACCCCCAATTGTCCTGTCGAAGCCATATAGCGACCTAACGAAGAGTACAATTGACCTATCGACAGCTCGTAAAACCACCCAAAACTACAATTCCAGTATTCTCAACTTAGACTCGGTGGCTTCCTGTTGTCTTTGCTCTACGCTTGTTTCACGATGGACAAACTCCCATTATCTTAGGCCAGGTTGAAATGATGGTCTGATATTTGTGATAGCATGTTTATTGTAAAAATAATTTTACTAGAAAAATAAATACCTAAAACAATAGCAAACTATAATACATATGGTACATACATGACTGCAAGGGCTAATCCGGAGGATCTGGGAGGTCCACAACATCTATATGATCAGTACCTTTCGTGGATTCTTTCCTTAGCCAGTGTCCCTCCCCTGAGTGTAGTTTTCCATGTGTGAACCAAGCATTGTCTTGCAACAACCAATGTTTATTTTCATGCATCACCTTCTTTTGTGCATTAATGAAAAGACAAACCTTTTCAAGAGAGGGTTGATAGCTAGTGCTATACACATTAAGCTTAACCTTCATGTTTCCAAATGACACTTTCATGATTCCATACCTGCATTGTATGTAAGTATTGGCAGTGGCCAAAAAGGGCCTGCCTTGAATCATAGGTATGGAAGCACATTTGCTTGGTTCCATGTCCAACTCCAAAAAGTCAGTAGGATAGAAGAATTTGTCAATTCCAGCCAACACATCTTCAATTATCCCCACGGGTTTCCTTTCAGATCTGTCAGCCAGCTGTAGGACCACATGTGTGGGCTTTAATTCTCCTAAACCCAACTTCTCCTATATTGAATATGGAAGCAAAAGATCTAATAAGGCTTTGTCAATGGTGTGATCCCCAATGATGCAGGGGATAGTGGGGGTTCCAGGGTCTTGCAATTTGGTTGGGGTTGCAATAGACAAAATTTGTTTCATTTTCTCTGCTAAAAAGACTTTCTTAGATAGGTGTATCCTAGATTGTCTTTTATGGGTACATAGCTCTTTCAAAAATTTGGGATAGGCTGGGACTTGTTTAATTGCATCAAGTAAAGGTAAATTGATCTTTACTTGGGTGAAAGTCTCTATCATTTCCTTTATTTTACCTTGCCCCTTATCAAAAGGAGAAGGTGATTGTAGTGCCTTAGAAAATGGCAAATGTGGGATTTCTCCGTCACGTGAGCCTTAGCCAATGGGGCCTCTTTCTTTTTTAATTTTTTCTTTTCTTGAGGATCCTCATTATCCTCTTTATTCACAGCTAGTTGTTCCTTTAGGTCCACCACTGGTGGCCTTTGTTGTGTTCTTGTAGAAATCACTTCATTTTCTTCCTCACAGGCTCACAGCCCACCTGGCTATCTACTAACCTACCACTTATCAATGTTGTAATAGATTTGGCTTCCTCATAGGTGGAGGAAACTTCACCCAGTACGAACTGTCTTCGTGGGTTGTCCTGTGGTTGGAAAGGCAGCCTCCCACCTTCTCTTCTAGTTAAGGCATCAGACAGCTGATCTGGTTGTGAGAGTGCACAGTTTGGGATAAGGAGTTCAAATTCTGTAGTGAAGATAGAACTTTTTCCTTAAAGGAAGATGCTCTCACAGCTGGAGGAGATGCAGATTGCTGCACAGGAGGAGCTACAGGTTGGGCCTTGGGTTGCTGATACTGAGACCTTAGGACATAACCTTCTCGATAGGGTTGGGCATTTCTATAGGGCATGGGCTGCTGGGGCTGCTGCTGCTGACTGAGGTATACATCTTGTCTCCACCTCAGATTGGGGTGGTTCCTCCATTGATACCCAGCAGCAGGCTGCTGCCCATAAGACTGAGCTGCAGCCACATGATCTATTATAAAATTAGGAAACTGGCCAACAGATGGGCATTCTTCAAGGGAGTGAGCAGGTGACTATATTGCGCCCATCAGCCTATCAAATTTCAGGGCTAGGCTGTCCACTTTCCTTTCCAAATCACTTGGCACACTCGCTTCATATAACTTTCCTCTTGAATTATTCTCCTTCACAAACTTAGGAGGCTCTAGATCTGTAGCCAAGGTTTCCCTTTACATAGAGTTCTCACTAATAATGTCAAAGAGCTCCCATGCCTCCTCAGCAGTTTTATGGAGGTAGGTGCCTCCACAGGAAGCATCTACCTTGTCTCTGCTTTTAGAATCAATTCCCTAATAAAAGCTTTGAGCCAATTGCCATTTATGGATTTGATGATGGGGGCATTTCTTTAGGAGTTCCTTAAATCTCTCCCCGGATTGATGAAAATCTTTAGTTAGATCTTGGGTAAAAGAGATGATACCCTTCCTCAATTGGTTAGTTTTTGACATAGGGAAGAACTTGTCCAGAAATTGACATTGGAGATCACTCCAGGACTGAATACTGTTGGGTGGAAGCAAGGAGAACCAGGTCTTGGCTTTGTCCTTTAATGAAAGAGGAAAGAGTCTCATCCTGGTGGCCTCCTCCCCCAAACTTGTGATGTTAAATTTAGTGCACAGTGCCAAGAACTCATCAATGTACTTGTAGGGGTCTTCTTTAGTCAGGCCACGAAATGAGGGCAGCGTTTGAATTATGGAAGATTTTATCTTATAGTTTCCTTGAGCAGCTGGGAGTTGAATGCAGAAGGGAGAATTATCTCGCTTGTTGTTGCCCACCCATTTCTAAAGAGTCAATTGCAACAGATGTGGGTGTAGTTGGTCTGGATCTGAGGAGTCTTTCAACCTCTAAATTTAGTGGAATAATCTGAGGTTGGAGAGTTCTCCTACCAAACATACAACACTCAAATTCTGAATGCAGAATAGATCCTCAACACAACAAGTAGAATCAACCAAACTTTCTAACTATTCTAAAAATCAACAGATCTGAAAAATAAAAGGGGAGTAGTGTTAAGACCTGAAAAATACCACTTTTCACCCCTTAACTTAATCTCTGTTGGACCCTTAATTATTTAATAAAAGTGTTTTAAGCATGTTCTGTAGGTAATGAACAACAGCTACAATAAGGCCTTAATCCTGCTAAGGAGCCCACTTTTGCCCAGAAGTCTCTCAGAAGAAGGGAAGCTGGATCCAGATAAGAACTTGACTGCATGAAGGCAAAGCACAGCAACAACAGAGCAAGAAATGAGCCTCACGCAATTGCCGCAAGATTCAAAGGATTCAGAAAGTAAGCCTCATGCAGTCCTCACGAGTTTCCCAAGACTTCATACCAATTGTCCACGCTGTTCTCGCGCAGTTTAGTGACAGAAGGGCTTCAGAATCATGACTCACGTAGCTCTCATGAAGCTCAAGCACTTAAATGTTCGCACAGTCTCACGTAGCTCAAGAAAGTAGCACTCAAAACCTGGTGCAGTTCACTCAAATAAGCTGAGGAGAGAGAGAGAGCTCCAGGTATTTTTGCGCACAGCTGTCGCGCAGTGGCCGCGAGATGCAAAACTTTAGAAAAACCTCTCGCATAATTCAGAGACTAATGCACATCATGACCTCACGAGGATCCTCGTGAAGATCCATTGAGAAACAAACTACTCACGCGATTCCCGCGCCATTCAGAAGGAAAGTGCAATCCCGCGAAGACCAGAGCAATTCAACGAGGACTCAATGCTCTATCGCGTGACTGCTTAAGTTGCAAACTAAGACAACCCCGTGACGGCTAGAATTTCAAGTTAATCCAATCTCGTGAAGACCGTGCTACCACGCGACAGTCTTGGAAACCAGTGCTACCTGGCGAGGCTCTAAACTGTAACTCTCCCTCACTTCTACAGAGGGCATTCTGGGAACTTCCAACATTTAGGGCATGCACTCTAATGCTCCAATTTTTATGCACGCACCCTGAGGCATTCAAGGAACAGTATTAGGCCATGTGGCATCATTAAAATTAGGGTTTCCTAACCCTAATGCGCCGCCAAACTGATTGCTCTATAAACCTAATCCTGGTTTAGGCTTAGGGACTCGGAGAATAGAATTTTATCTATCTTCTTCTGGAAGTAGCTGTAGATCTCTAGGAAGGTTTAGGTAGATTTTTGTTATTTTTTTTTCCATAGCCCAGCACTTGCTGGCTATGCCTCTATATGCTTATTTGGTTTAGATTTAATGGAATTTCATGATTGGGTGTTTTACATGTATGGGATTGAAGTTTGAGATTGAGTTGTTATGTACAAGGCTGCTGCCTTGAGATCCTCCATTGCTAGGTTGTATTATGAGCAATGGAGGACTATTTTTACAGACCTATTTAGATCCAAGTTACCTGTGTGTCTGGGCTAACATGCTCCCATACAAGCCTAGCCCCACCACAGGATCCACTAGATCTGAAATCCCCATGGGAACTTGTGCTTGTAGCCTTGTGAACATGGTGGTGACAGCAATGTTCTTGTTCTGTTTTGGACCTCTGGGATAGTCTGTGACCATTTAAGTGTATAGGTTATAGCCTTAGGGTGAGATCAATCCACAGATCTAAGACAGATTCTTCTTCTTTGCACTTGTGCTTGTAGCCCTGTGAGAGATTGTGTAGAGACAAGCTCCCCTATATTTGTATCGACCCGCCATCAGATGGCAGATCTGGTTTGGTTATAGAGATTGTAGGCTTGCGACTAGATCACTGCAGTCTTTCTACAGCAGTGGACAGCTTGACCTAAGGCTGTACTCAAACTCTTGATGGTTCTGTGTCTGGGCTAACATGCTCCCATACAGGCCTAGCCCCACACATAGCACTTTAGAGGTTGAGATTCCCTATGGATTCTTGTGCTTGTAGCCTGGATGAAGTAGTGTCTACAATGATAAACTTGTTCTGACCCATCTCTGGACTGTGGTTCCCCAATTGGATAGTCTGTGACCATTTAAGTGGACAGGCTATGGCCATAAAGGGATTGGATCATGGCACAGAAATCAGTTGGATTCTTTCTCCTTAGTGGTGATAATGTAGCCATTAGACAGGACTTCTATAGTAGCAGATCTGAATTTGAGTCATGAAACCCATCAGATCTGAACCTAATAGCATACTTCTCACCCTTTTATATTTATTTTCTCACTCCATCTTCTTTGTACCCCTTTCTATAGTTTAGACATTAGGATACCTTAGAATTTAGATTTTAGTGACCCTAAATCCCCTTCCATTTAGGATTGCCAGATCTGTAGTCAGATCTGGAGGGCCTACTGAAGATGGCTCCCTTGGAGCTTAAGACCAACTTCCCTGTGGGATAAACTCTTCTTATTAAAACTTGCTACAACAGGCCCTATATCTTGCAGGACTGCGTATATTTTAGTCTTGTCGCTCCATAATTCTCACTCTACCTTTCATTCAATTTTTTTTTATCCCATTCTTATCACTGTCATCAATAAGGTCAGTAGCGAGCATTTAAAAATACATCAACAAGTTTTTGGCGTCGTTCTCGGGGATCTTGATCTTTTAGTAGACTCTAGATTTTTAATTCTTTATTCTTTGGTAGATATACTTGTAAATAATTGATACTGCTAAATTATATTTGGAATTTTTCTTGTAGATCTGGACCGTAGCAGAGGAGAGTAGAATTGCACTGGGAGTCTAGCTGCCTTTGTTTGCACTTCTCTAACACTCAAAACTCTGTATATTTCTCCTTTGAAGATTCCATAGCAGTTGATTAGGATAATTGTAATTTTTTATTAAATGTAATGTGCCTGCAAATAGTCTTCCCTGCTGTTGGTGTGTGTGCATGTTAGGAAGGAGATCACTCAGTCGTACATTAGAGCCTGCTAACCCTGAGATAGAAAGGGGTAGAAGACCGAGAATGCATAGACACACCACAGTTGAGCCCCCTATTGAAATTGAGATAGCAGTTATGGGTGAAGGACAACTTAGAACATTGAAGGAATTGAATGCTCCGGATGATTACAATTCTCCATTCAACATCCAATTCCCTAATGTTCGAGGAAACTACGAAATTAAAACTTCCATCATCCAAATGCTTCCCTCTTTCCATGGGCTTAGCAAGGAAGACCCTTACAAGCTCATTGACCAGTTCTTGGCCCTATGCACGACATTCTCCATTGCTGGTTTGGGACCAGAAGCCACTAGGTTAAGGCTCTTTCATTTCTCCCTAAAGGACAGGACCATGACCTGGTTATCTACTCTCCCAAACAACATCATCACTTCCTGGAAAGACCTCCAGACAAGATTTCTGTCTAAATTTTTCTCAGAGACCAAGACCAGCCAGTTGAGGAAAGGCGTACTTTCTTTTACTCAGTCCCCAACTGAAGATTTTAACCAATGCTGGGATAGATTTAAAGAGATGCTCAAACAATGTCCCCACTACAAGATCCCTTACTGACAGCTTGTCTAGAGCTTCTACAATGGGATTGATGAGAAGAGTAGAGACATGGTAGATGCCTCTTGTGGTGGAACGTACATGCATAAAACAGTTGATGAGGCATGGGACTTGTTCGAAGTCATTAGTGAAAATGCTTTTCAGAAGATGTCCTCATCTAGAATTGTTCAAGAGCCTCCTCCTAAGCTGGGGCTCGCTGAGACTTCTAAAGGAAAAATGTATGAAGTTAGGAGAAATGATCTGAGAATGCAAATGGCCAATCTTACTGAAAGATTTGATAAACTTCTGACTGTGGTGCAACCTAGAATGGCTGAACAAGTATGGAGGCATGTCTGATATGCCAATCCCCACCACACGCAGTAGAAGAGTGCCCATCAGAACAGGCTGCTGCTACCCAATCTTTTGGGCAGCAACAATCTGGTGGCTATAATAAACCACCATATGGATACCAGCACCAAGGTTACCAATGGAGAGACCACCCAAATTTGAGGTGGAGGCAAGACAATTATATGCAGCCACAACAGATGTTGACCTTACCTCAAAGGCCACAGCAGCAGTTTAACCAGGGTTATGCCCCAAGGTCGAATTTCCAATCGCAGCAGCCCCAACAATAAAATCAATTGGTAGTTCCACCACCCCAGCCCCGAAGTGCTTCTTTCAAGGACCAGGTTTTAGCCCAATTGCAAAGCCTTGGACCCTTGAATCAGACTGTGACTTCTCACAGTCAAAGCATTAAGAAAATAGAAGAGCAGCTTGGCCAAATAGCCTCTGGCTAAAAGAGAGGAGGGTAGTTTTCCAAGCCAACCAATTGCCAACACTAAGAGCCAGTATTCCATCGGAGAAGGCTCCTCCAATTTTGAGGGTCCAATGCCATAACTGCCCTAAGGTCTGGTAGGATGGTAGACAACCAAGTGGGAAAGGAACAAGGAGAGGTCTACTCCAAGGAAATGTCAAATGAAAGTGATAAGGAATTTGTTAGGGCACAAAGTAAAGAATTACCTGCTACCCTTAAACAAGAGAAAAATAAAGAGGTTGTAGTTGAGCCTCAGCAGAAGATAAAAAAAGATAAAAGAAAAAAATAAAAGTTCAGCCATAGGCTTGCAGCTGAGGAACCAACAATACCTCAGCTGCCATTTCCTCAAGCTTTGAGGGGCCCTGCCCCTTTTGATAAGGGTCAGGCACAGATTGAGGAAATGATGGAGACCTTTAAGCAGGTCAAGATAAATTTACCCCTGCTTGATACAATCTGACAGGTCCCAGCCTATGCAAAGTTTCTGGAAGACCTCTGTAATTAGAAAAGAAAGGCCAGAGGCCATTTGTCCAAAAAGGTCTTTGCGACAGATGCAGTCAATTCTATATTAACCATGACAATGCCCAAGAAGTTGCAAGACCCAGGGATACCTACTATTCCCTGTATTATTGGAGACCACACAATTGGGAGAGCCCTTTTAGACCTTGGAGCCAGTGTTAACCTGTTGCCATATAGTGTGTATCAACAGTTAGGTTTGGGGGAGCTAAAGCCCACCCCCATTATTCTATTGATGGCTGATAGGTCCGAGAGGAAACCCATGGGAGTGGTTGAGGATGTCCTAGTGGGGGTAGACAAGTTCTTCTATCCGGCAGACTTCCTTGTCTTGGACGTGGGCTGCAACAAGAGTACATCCCCAATACCTGTTATTCTCGGCAGACCATTCCTGGCTACTGCCAATGCATGCATTCAATGCAAGTCTGGAGTCATGGAGGTCACTTTCGGACATATGAAAGTTGAGCTTAATGTGTACAACAGTGTAAAGCACCCTCAGCTGGACAATGAGGAATGCGTTGAAGTGGATGTACTATAAGAAATTGTTGAAGAAGTACTGCCCACTCTTCTGGAGTGGAGAAACATTGTCACTGATTTAACTGAAGTTTGGAACTTGGTGGAGGAAAGAAGCCTAGCTTTAATGCTAGAGGACATACCCCTAGTGAGGTCTTCTGTGGGCTAAGTCTGACATTCAATTGAAACCAACATTCTTGCCCTTCCCCCTACCAACAATACACCAATATTGCCATCCATCCAAAAAGCCCCTGATCTAGAGCTCAAGAAACTTCCAGAGACATTGAAAGATGCTTTCCTTGAGAATGACCAGAAACTTCCTGTGATTATCTCCTCTTCTCTTACCAGTGAGCAAGAGGAGAAATTACCAACAGTTTTGAGGAAGCACAAGAAAGCAATTGGCTGGACAATTGCTGATCTAGGAGGAATTGATGCATCAATCTGTATACATAGGATTCATCTGGAGGAGGGCTCATCACCCTCCAAGGAAATACAGAGGAAATTGAATCCTCACATGCAAGAAGTGATTCTGAAAGAAATCATTAAGTTGCTAGATGCTGGGGTAATTTACCCCATCTCTGATTCTGAATGGGTGGCACCAATCCAGGTGGTACCTAAGAAATCTGGCATAACAGTGATCACTACCGACTCTAGAGAGTTGAGACCAGCCAAGGAGAGCACTGGCTGGAGAGTTTGCATCGATTATCGAAAACTCAACTCCAAGATCAGAAAAGACCACTTCCCTTTCCCCTTTTTTGATCAAATTTTGGATAAGTTGGCTGGGAAAGCTTTTTACTGTTTTCTTGATGGGTACTCAGGGTACAACTAGATCCCTGTGCACCCTCTGGATAAAGAGAAAACTACTTTTACTTGTCCTTTTGGCACCTTTGCTTACAGAAGGATGCCTTTTGGACCGTATAATGCCCCAGCCACCTTCCAGAGGTGTATGTATGCCATTTTTTCTTACATGATTGACAAATTCTTGGAAATTTTCATGGATGACTTTTCGGTTTATGGGGATAGCTTCGACCAATGTCTATAATACCTCCATCAAGTCCTACAAAGATGTGACGAGACCAATTTGGTCTTAAGTTGGGAAAAGAGCCACTTCATGGTAACACAGGGAATTGTGCTGGGCCATATAGTCTCTAAAGATGGAATTGAGGTAGACAAGGCCAAAGTTGACTTCATTAAAAATCTGCCCCCTCTAAGAATAATCAAGGAAATCAGATCCATCCTTGGGCATGCTGGATTCTACAAGAGGTTTATCAAGGACTTTAGCAAAATTGCTAAACCATTGTGCCATCTGCTCTGCCAGGATGTGCCCTTTGACTTCTCTGCTGAATGTCTGAAGGCTTTTAAAACTCTAGAAATCTGTCTCACCTCCGCCCCTGTACTCCAGACACCTGACTATACCCTGCCCTTTGAGTTGATGTGTGATGCATCTGACTTGGCAATAGGTGATGTCCTGGGTCAGAGAAAGGATAAGCTGCCTGTTGTCATTGCATATCTCAGTAAATCACTTGCTGAAGCTCAACTGAACTACACAACCACTGAGAAAGAGCTTCTGGCAGTGGTTTTTACTGTGGACAAGTTTAGAACTTACCTACTTGGGTCTAAAACCGTCATTTTCACTGACCACTCAGCAGTAAAGTACCTACTGTCCAAGAAGGATGCAAAGCCTAGATTGATTAGATGGATACTCCTGTTGCAGGAGTTTGACATCGAAATCAAAGACAAGAAAGGTGTAGAAAATGTGGTGGCTGACCACTTGTCCAGAATTATGTTCGAGAAAGGTGTTGATGACCTTCCCACAAATGATGTCTTCCCGGATGAGCAACTGTTTGGCATCCAGTCTTTAGTTCCCTGGTATGCACATATTGTCAATTATCTAGTTATAGGGAAGATCCCTTCCCATTGGACAAAAATAGATAAAGACCTATTTTTCTCACATGTCAAATTCTTTTTCTGGGAGGAACCTTGCTTGTACAAGTATTGTGCAGACCAAATTATTCAGAAATGTGTTCCCAAAAGTGATTTCCTCAGTATTCTGGCCATGTGCAATGAAAATGCCTGTGGGGGTCACTTTAGTGGGAGAAAAATGGCTGACAAAGTGTTACAGTGTGGTTTCTATTGGCCTTCTCTTTTCAGAGATGCCCATACACACTACAAGGCCTGTGAAAGATTTCAGAAATTAGGAGGGTTGTCCAAACAAAATTCAATGCCTTTACAGCCCATCCTTGTTGTAGAACTGTTTGATGTGTGGGGTATTGATTTTATGGGCCCCTTTCCTCCTTCATATGGTTTTCATTTCATCTTAGTGGCAGTGGACTGCATTTTCAAATGGGTAGAATCCATTACCACTAGAACTAATGATAATCAGGTTGTCCTCAAGTACATAAAGCAGAATATCTTCTCCAGATTTGGTACCCCTAGAGCCATTATCAGTGATGGGAGGAGCCATTTACATGTAAATTTCGAAAGCTTGCTCAAGAAATATTCTGTCACCCATAGGATTGCTACTCCCTATCACCCACAAACCAGTGGGCAAGTTGAAATTTTAAATAGGGAGATCAAGCATATCCTTGAGAAGACTGTGAGGACTGATAGGAAAGATTGGGCTGACAAGCTTAATGATGCATTGTGGGCTTATAGGACTGCCTATAAGACTCCCATTGGTATGTCCCCATTCAGAATGGTTTATGGCATGGCCTGTCATCTCCCAGTGGAGTTAGAACACAAGGCCTATTGGGCCATGAAACATTTAAATTTAGATCTAACTTCTGCTGGTCATCACAGATTGCTGTAGCTGCCGGAATTGGAAGAACTAAGGATGGATGCGTATGCCAATGTCAAGACCTATAAGGAAAGGTCCAAAGCTTTCTTTGACAAATGATTGCTGAGAAAGAGTTTCATTGCTAGTGATAAAGTTTGGTTGTTTAATTCCAAACTTAAATTTTTTCCAGGCAAATTGAAATCCAGATGGGAAGGTCCTTACATTGTCATGCATGTTTCCCCATCTGGTGCTATGGAAATCAAGGATCCTAAGTCTGGGAGACTCTTGAAGGTGAATGGTCAGAGGCTTAAGCCTTGTTTTGAAAAACCTGTCGACCTTTTGGACACCATTCACTGTCAAGGGGATCCTTCTTCAAACTGATTCCACAGGTGTGTCATTATTGTAGCATATGTACTTAGTTTTTGGTTGATTTATCTTGCTTTCTTTAGTTTCTATTCTCTAGGATTTGCTAGTGGCCTTATCTGAATTTTGCCCTATCTGTTTTAAACTTTTGATGCCTGGCTTGATTCTTACTGCTTTTGAATTGATAGCATCTATTGAATGCCTAATGTGGGAGGTCGTTTTTATTGTCCTTTAGTGTATGATTGAGTTTACATGTGTCTAAAGACAGTCATAGGAGAGGGTCATGCCCAGGATTCAACCACAGCAAACATGCAAAGGGACAGAACAGAGAGCACATGCTCTTTGTTTTATACCTTACTGTCGCTAGATCCAAAATGGAAGCTTGGGAGACTATCGAGAGATTCAAAAGCTATCGCAAGGTTAAAGAGGAAGTCTGGGGGAAGTTTGCACAGTTCACCTGGACACATTCTATTTGCTGTCGCGAGATTCATGTGTATCTGAGAGCCTCTCGCGCAATTCACATAGAGCCATACATTACCTGAGGAACCAACAATACCTCAGCTGCCATTTCCACAAGCTTTGAGTGGCCCTGCCCCTTTTGATAAGGGTCAGACACAGATCGAGGAAATGATGGAGACCTTTAAGCAGGTCAAGATAAATTTACCCCTGCTTGATACAATCTGACAGGTCCCAGCCTATGCAAAGTTTCTGGAAGACCTCTGTAATTAGAAAAGAAAGGCCAGAGGCCATTTGTCCAAAAAGGTCTTTACGACTGATGCAGTCAATTCTATATTAACCATGACAATGCCCGAGAAGTTGCAAGACCCAGGGATACCTACTATTCCCTGTATTATTGGAGACCACACAATTGGGAGAGCCCTTTTGGACCTTGGAGCCAGTGTTAACCTGCTGCCATATAATGTGTATCAACAGTTAGGTTTGGGAGAGCTAAAGCCCACCCCCATTGTTCTATTGATGGCTGATAGGTCCGACAGGAAACCCATGGGAGTGGGTGAGGATGTCCTAGTGGGGGTAGACAAGTTCTTCTATCCTGCAGACTTCCTTGTCTTGGACGTGGGCTGCAACAAGAGTACATCCCCAATACCTGTTATTCTGGGCAGACCATTCCTGGCTACTGCCAATGCAAGCATTCAATGCAAGTCTGGAGTCATGGAGGTCACTTTCGGACATATGAAAGTTGAGCTTAATGTGTACAACAGTGCAAAGCACCCTCAGCTGGACAATGAGGAATGCGTTGAAGTGGATGTACTACAAGAAATTGTTGAAGAAGTACTGCCCACTCTTCTGGAGTGGAGAAACATTGTCACTGATTTAACTGAAGTTTGGAACTTGGTGGAGGAAAGAAGCCTAGCTTTAATGCTAGAGGACATACCCCTAGTGAGGTCTTCTGTGGGCTAAGTGCAGCATTCCAATTGGAAACCAACATTGCTGCCCCTTCCCCCTACCAACAATACACCAATATTGCCATCCATCCAAAAAGCCCCTGATCTAGAGCTCAAGAAACTTCCAGAGACATTGAAAGATGCTTTCCTTGAGAATGACCAGAAACTTCCTGTGATTATCTCCTCTTCTCTTACTAGTGAGCAAGAGGAGAAATTACCAACAGTTTTGAGGAAGCACAAGAAAGCAATTGGCTGAACCATTGCTGATCTAGGAGGAATTGATGCATCAATCTGTATACATAGGATTCATCAGGAGGAGGGCTCATCACCCTCCAAGGAAATACAGAGGAAATGGAATCCTCACATGCAAGAAGTGGTTCTAAAAGAAATTATTAAGTTGCTAGATGCTGGGGTAATTTACCCCATCTATGATTCTGAATGGGTGGCACCAATCCAAGTGGTACCTAAGAAATCTGGCATAACAGTGATCACTACCGACTCTGGAGAGTTGAGACCAGCCAAGGAGAGCACTGGCTAGAGAGTTTGCATCGATTATCGAAAACTCAACTCCAAGACCAGAAAAGACCACTTCCCTTTCCCCTTTATTGATCAAATTTTGGATAAGTTGGCTGGGAAAGCTTTTTACTATTTTCTTGATCGGTACTCAGGGTACAACTAGATCCCTGTGCACCCTCTGGATAAAGAGAAAACTACTTTACTTGTCCTTTAGGCACCTTTGCTTACAGAAGGATGCCTTTTGGACCGTATAATGCCCCAACCACCTTCCAGAGGTGTATGTATGCCATTTTTTCTAACATGATTGACAAATTCTTGGAAATTTTCATGGATGACTTTTCGGTTTATGGGGATAGCTTCGACCAATGTCTATAATACCTCCATCAAGTCCTACAAAGATGTGAAGAGACCAATTTGGTCTTAAGTTGGGAAAAGAGCCACTTCATGGTAACACAGGGAATTGTGTTGGGCTATATAGTCTCTAAAGATGGAATTGAGGTAGACAAGGCCAAAGTTGACTTCATTAAAAATCTGCCCCCTCTATGAATAATCAAGGAAATCAGATCCATCCTTGGGCATGCTGGATTCTACAGGAGGTTTATCAAGGACTTTAGCAAAATTGCTAAACCATTGTGCCATCTGCTCTGCCAGGATGTGCCCTTTGACTTCTCTGCTGAATGTCTGAAGGCTTTTAAAACTCTAGAAATCTGTCTCACCTCTGCCCCTGTACTCCAGACACCTGACTATACCCTGCCCTTTGAGTTGATGTGTGATGCATCTGACTTGGCAATAGGTGATGTCCTGGGTCAGAGAAAGGATAAGCTGCCTATTGTCATTGCATATCTCAGTAAATCACTTGCTGAAGCTCAACTGAACTACACAACCACTGAGAAAGAGCTTCTGGCAGTGGTTTTTACTGTGGACAAGTTTAGAACTTACCTACTTGGGTCTAAAACCATCATTTTCACTGACCACTCAGCATTAAAGTACCTACTGTCCAAGAAGGATGCAAAGCCTAGATTGATTAGATGGATACTACTGTTGCAGGAGTTTGACATCGAAATCAAAGACCAGAAAGGTGTAGAAAATGTGGTGGCCGACCACTTGTCCAGAATTATGTTGGAGAAAGGTGTTGATGACCTTCCCACAAATGACGTCTTCCCGGATGAGCAACTGTTTGCCATCCAGTCTTTAGTTCCCTGGTATGCACATATTATCAATTATCTAGTTATAGGGAAGATCCCTTCCCATTGGACAAAAATAGATAAAGACCTATTTTTCTCACATGTCAAATTCTTTTTCTGGGAGGAACCTTGCTTGTACAAGTATTGTGCAGACCAAATTATTCAGAAATGTGCTCCCGAAAGTGATATCCTCAGTATTTTTGCCATGTGCAATGAAAATGCCTGTGGGGGTCACTTTAGTGGGAGAAAAATAGCTGACGAAGTGTTACAGTGTGGTTTCTATTGGCCTTCTCTTTTCAGAGATGCCCATACACACTACAAGGCCTGTGAAAGATTTCATAAATTTGGAGGGTTGTCCAAACAAAATTCAATGCCTTTACAGCCCATCCTTGTTGTAGAACTGTTTGATGTGTGGGGTATTGATTTTTTGGGCCCCTTTCCTCCTTCATATGGTTTTCATTTCATCTTAGTGGCAGTGGACTGTATTTTCTAATGGGTAGAATCCATTACCACTAGAACTAATGATAATCAGGTTGTCCTCAAGTACATAAAGCAGAATATCTTCTCCAGATTTGGTACCCCTAGAGCCATTATCAGTGATGGGAGGAGCCATTTCTGTAACAGAAATTTCGAAAGCTTGCTCAAGAAATATTCTGTCACCCATCGGATTGCTACTCCCTACCACCCACAAACCAGTGGGCAAGTTGAAATTTTAAATAGGGAGATCAAGCATATCCTTGAGAAGACTGTGAGGACTGATAGGAAAGATTTGGCTGACAAGCTTAATGATGCATTGTGGGCTTATAGGACTGCCTATAAGACTCCCATTGGTATGTCCCCATTCAGAATGGTTTATGGCAAGGCCTGTCATCTCCCAGTGGAGTTAGAACACAAGGCCTATTGGGCCATGAAACATTTAAATTTAGATCTAACTTCTGCTGGTCATCACAGATTGCTGTAACTGCCGAAATTGGAAGAACTAAGGATGGATGCGTATGCCAATGTCAAGATCTATAAGGAAAGGTCCAAAGCTTTCTTTGACAAATGACTGCTGAGAAAGAGTTTCATTGCTGGTGATAAGGTTTGGTTGTTTAATTCCAAACTTAAATTTTTTCCAGGCAAATTGAAATCCAGATGGGAAGGTCCTTACATTGTCATGCATGTTTCCCCATCTGGTGCTGTGGAAATCAAGGCTCCTAAGTCTGGGAGACTCTTGATGGTGAATGGTCAGAGGCTTAAGCCTTGTTTTGAAAAGCCTGTCGACCTTTTGGACACCATTCACTGTCAAGGGGATCCTTCTTCAAACTGATTCCACAGGTGTGTCATTATTGTAGCATATGTACTTAGTTTTTGGTTGATTTATCTTGCTTTCTTTAGTTTCTATTCTCTAGGATTTGCTAGTGGCCTTATCTGAATTTTGCCCTATCTGTTTTAAACTTTTGATGCTTGGCTTGATTCTTACTGCTTTTGAATTTATATCATCTATTGAATGCCTAATGTGGGAGGTCATTTTTATTGTCCTTTAGTGTATGATTGAGTTTACATGTGTCTAAAGACAGTCATAGGAGAGGGTCATGCCCAGGATTCAACCACAGCAAACATGCAAAGGGACAGAACAGAGAGCACATGCTCTCTATTTTATACCTTACTGTCGCTGGGTCCAAAATGGAAGCCTGGGAGACTATCGAGAGATTCAAAAGCTCTCGCAAGGTTAAAGAGGAAGTCTGGGGGAAGTTTGCACAGTTCACCTGGACACATTCTATTTGCTGTCGCGAGATTCATGTGTATCTGAGAGCCTCTCGCGCAATTCACATAGAGCCATACATTACCTGTCGTGCGATTCATGTACTCTAGTGAACCTCTCGCACCATCCCCATAGAGATTTAAAGGTTGTCGCGAGATTTAAAATGAACCCTGGAGCTTCTCGCGCAATCCACATGTATTCATCTTAAATTTTCGCGCGCTCTAAAATCCACCTGGGAGATTATTGCGCAATCCTGATTGATTCCAAACCTTCGCTAGGTTCATTTCCAACCCCGCGACCAGAGGGTCCAAAGCGCACTACGCTTCGCGATAGGTATTCCAACCCCGTGCTCTGCTCCTTTCCCAGTACTCTTTCCCCCTCTTCCCTCTGTGAAACCCTAGCTGCTGGTGTTGTTGCTTCTTAGTGTGCTTGATTTATTTGTGTTTTGAAAACAGGTTTGCAACTGCTAAGTTATAATGAATTTAGAATATTAAAAAGTGTAAAGAAATATCAGCACAGATAGAAGCAAATTAGTCAGCAAGATCAGGGCCAATTGTAGCAAGTTTTAAATGTAAGTGAGTAAAAGATCGTCCACAGGGAATTGATTTAAAATTTAAGATAAACCTCCAGATCTGAGCTACCAGATCTGGCCTCTGATCCTATCTACAAAGCACATAAGATGGCAGGTTGAATTTGTCATGTTAACTAAATGATAAAAGTAAAGATTTAAACCAAATGATCCAGATCTGAGTTGGGGAAATGTTTGAGGTAAACTTATACAAAGAATGGAGAAGTAATATCTAACTTTGATTTGGCCCTTGAAATCTAATGAGAATAACTGCAGCTCAACAGAGGTGATCCAATCTTCATCTGGCTCCATGCACAGATGTAAGAGTGATAAATCTAATTTAAGGATTAGGTTTAAGCTTATGGCTATGGTCTGTCCACTTTAATGGCCACAAACCATCCAACAGTCTTTAATCCAAAGCCTTAGTTTAGAACAAGAAGCATCACTACAAATGCCGTGAGAGATTAGGTTACCAACACTAATTCTCAAAGGATTAATGAATCAAGGGAAATTGCATGCAAAACAATGAATCTAAAGGAGTCTAATGTACTGAGGAGATCAGAGGGAACCCTTGACATGAGTCCAATGGAGAATGCATAGTTTACAGCAACCTTTTAAAATCCACCATTACAATTACAGAGCACAGCTTAAACAGCTCTCAGATTTGTAGTCTTGAATACAACTCGCTTTTGAATTACAGAAATATCTCACAGCTCTCAATTGCAAGTCAAAGTGAAGCTATTACAGGGGTTTCAGACAAACTGTCTGGCAGGGAAATGGGGGATTAGAAATGAAACTCAAAATCTGGATACCCAAATTGGGTAAATGGTTCGTCTATTTATAGTTTTCCCTAAACCAGCTCAGATGTGTATCAACCAATCAGAATTGGATAGATCTGTATCAACCAATAGGAGTCGAGCACCAGGATCCAGATCTGTTCTGGCCAATCAGAAATGCTTGATCTGGTTCAGCCAATCAGGAAACAGAGGCATCAATTCTGTTTTGTAATTCAAAAATCTGTTTGAGCTTCTAGAAGTTCCCGCCAAGTAATTTCATTTTTGGGTGTTCACATGGGGTGGAATATGCCTTTGGTTCCTGCTCAGAATCTTCTCGAATGTCCTTGGGTTTTAAAATGCATTGGGACGTGTGCAACAAATTACTGAATTGCCCTTGTTAAAGCGGCGAATCTCCAGAATACCTTTTCGCAGAGCTTAAGGGTCTTTTCGCAAAGTGTTGTGACTTCTGAAGCTCTTTTCGCACAGATTGGAGACCTTTTTGAAAAGAACTGTAACTTCTGGAGACCTATTCGCAAAGCTTGGGGACCTTTTCGCAAAGTTCAATCTTCTCTTCGAGGAGTTCAGATGCTCTTCGAAAGCTATGCCTGGAGTTTTAGTCCTTTTCGCAGAGTTCAAGATTCTTTACGAAAAGTGCAGGTTCTTTGCGAAAAGAACTCAGAGCATTTCTCTGTTCAATTGTTCCCTCGTCTTTGCCTCTTTACTTTAGACCTTTCAACAGCTGATGAGGTTGTTTCTTCACTTCCTTTCTTTGGATTGACATGGATTGTCATCTTTTTGGCACTTTTAAGCTGCTTTTATGGTTAAGCCTGTCTTTATTGTTAGCTGCAACATAGGCACTTAAAACACTTATTTAGTTCTCTCAATGGTCTATCAAGGCCCAGATTAGGGGGTGAAAAATGGTATTTTCTAGTTCTCAACACACCCCCAAACCTAAGCTTTGCTAGTCCCTGAGCAAAGATAAAATTTAAAAATAGAATGAAGAGCCATTTTTGTAGGGAGCACAGTTGCATTTAGCATATGCAACAAGCCTTTTAAACCCCTAGGTGATCCCTAGTGGAGGAGTGAAGTCTCCTGAAGGTTTTCATTGAAGGTACCCACAAACTTCTCCAATAAATCAGTTAAGATCAATGCAGTTCTGTTAAAGCAAACTTTCATCCAATCAGATTATTCACACCTGCATCAGTCAGGTTGTAAGAAGATTTTCAAGAAAACATCAGTTCAAAACTAAAATTCTGCTATAATTCCTTTACCATTCACTCAGTTGGTGTCAAAAAGTTTTTACAAGAAAAATTAACGAAAAGCTTGCCTTCTATTTGAAAATTCAGTTCTGATGTTACCCCAAATAATTTGATTTCAAACTCAACTCTCACCAAGGTTTTCACTCACCATGCAAATATGAGGGTTGCACTATTTCACACAGCTCAAGAGCAATTACAGTCCTCAAATAGGAATGTAAGCAGGAGCATAGGCATTGCTTTTCAGTTCTGAATTTACTACTTTTTTCACCATAGATTACACAAATCCTTATCTCCATGTGACAGCTCAATCCATCATTGATCAGTAAGGACTTTATCTTGGGTTGTAATGTGGCTTATGGGTGAAATTTATCAAGAATAAAGGGGTGGAATGGAGTTCAAAATTGAGAAGTCAGTCAAGGTAAGGAGGTGATAGACACACCTTCTTCAATTCAGCACAATTTCATCTTCTTCTTTGAATTTTCAGAGCCAAAGTGGCCATCTTTTTCTCTTTCTTTTTCAAACTTCCAATGAAATGCCTTCTCCTTTTTTTTTTTTCTTTTTTTTTTTTTTTTTTTTTTTTCAAAGCAACATTGACTGGAATGCCACATTTCTTCTGTTGATACATCATTGCCTTCAATTATTTTTCTTTTTCTTTTACAAACTGTTACCCAACTCACCTTTCTTCAGCTTTCTTTCCTTTACCTTCTGAATTCTCAGAGTGAGGGTTAGGCTAAATGAGGTTGATGAGGTTTCAAAGAAATCTTGGATTTATAAAGCTCAATTGGTGTGTATCAAGGGCAGTTTCAAAAGGTTGGGCTTTTTGAAGTTCAAACTGTCCAAAAGGAGGCCTTACATCATGTCTTTAATATCATGATTGCTGTCAAGCTATTTGAACTTGGATATGTGTAACTTCTAGTGATAACAAGCAGGTTCAAACAGTCCCTAGAGCAGAAAAAATTGCCAATTCATACCTCCAAAGAATACATTTCAGCAGGCCCAAATCTCATTGGGTGTGGTTTTCTATCAAATTCTTGAGGTATATCATCACTGTTTTCTCTCTTTTTAGGTTTACTAAAACATCAATTTTTTATATTTTTTTTTTTTTAGCAAATTTCTGACCTTCACTTTATGAAAGTATTAGAATTACACTAGAAATTAATTTTAAAAAGTTTTAACTTCCTCATTTTTCAAAAAAACAGGTGTGAGATTACTTCATTTTCAAAAATTCTGCTGATCATAAGCTGCATCAAGCATTAACTTATTTTATTGGCATACCTGCCATACGCCCAAACCTAAGATGAACATTGTCCTCAATGTTCTAGAAAATGAGAGACTAGGGGCAGCAGGGTAAAAGAAGAAAGAAAAACTAAGAACAGAAAAAATATAAACTATATGCAGCAGAAAATAAAAATGTAAAACTGAAGACATGAGCAAGGAAATGGAAAACATGATATACAAATGCAAGAAAAATCAACAAACCAATGCTAGAACTGCTAAATAAAATCTAAAAAATAGAAGGATTGCTATGCAAATGGAAGGAAACTAATGCTAATAACAGAGAACCAGTAAAAACAAGGTAAGGGACTGAATACAAAGTTCAAAAAGAAAAAGAAAAGTGGTGATACAAAAACAGAATTTGTGAATGCAAAGTAGGGAAACAAAGTTAGAAAGTAACTATACTCAAAAAAATGACGAAAATCAGTAAAACGGGGACACATTAACCTAAGAAAGAAACAAAATCAGCGATCTAAAAACAGAATTTGAAACTAAAATTCCAAAAACAGAAAATCTAATGCCAAATGATACATCCTAAGCCCAAAGAAAGAAAAAGAAAAAAAAAAAAAAAAAACAAACAAAAAACAAAAGCCTGAGATACTTATGAATCTAAGCGATTATAAAAATGATTAGCAGGAATACAGTGAAAAGCAAGATTCATAAGACTGACCCCTTTGTTGATGATGTGTATGACTAAAAAAAAAAATAATGAAGCATGGGAGCACATATTAAAAACAGGGTTCACACACAGCTGAGACCCATTTATGATGAAGAAATCTCGAAGGAAAATAAAATTAGTGGGTCCATTGAATATTCAAAACAGCCTATGATTCACTACTCATTATCCTACATGAAGAAAAAATGATCTCAGCAGGTCCAGATGGGAAAAGTGGATGCAAACTCAGGCAGATCTGCTTCAGCTTTAGTCCAGATGCTCCTTGTTGAATCGCTCGGATCTGCAAAATCCAAAAGCTAAAGAAACCTTATTCAAGTATTGACAAAAATAAAAAGAAAAACTCAGGCTACTGCCCAAATTTGACAAAAAGACAAAAGAGTGGCAGCAGCATTTATTCAAATAACTAGAAGGCAAAGAATAAAAACTCAGAAAAATAAAAAAAAATTTGCTGCAGTAAAAAAGGTTTTCTATACAAAACTGCAATAGACATTTAATCAAGCACTTGGAATGCAACGTGCAGTTTTAAAGCAAAAATTAAAATGAAAATCAAATCTACAAAATTGAAAAACTTAGGTCTACCAATTTTAAAATCTATTCCCCGGCAATGGCGCCAAAAACTTGTTGTTATCTTCTTAGTGTGCATGATTTATTTATGTTTTGAAAACATACTTGCAAATGATGCATTGTACTGAATATTAAAAAGAGTAAAGAAATATCAGCACAGATAGAAGCGAATTAGCCTACAAGATCAAGGCCAATTGTAGCAAGTTTTAAATGTAAGTGAGTAAAAGATCGTCCACAGGGAATTGATTGAAAATTTAAGATAAACCTTCAGATCTGAGCTACCAGATCTGACCTCTGATCCTATCTACAAAGCACATAGGATGGGAGGTTGAATTTGTCACATTAAATAAATGATAAAAGTAAAAATTAAACTAAGTGATCCAGATCTGAGTTGGGGAAATGTTTGAGGTAAACTTATACAAAGAATGGAGAAGTAATATCTAACTTTGATTTGGCCCTTGAAATCTAATGAGAATAACTGCAGCTCAACAGAGGTGATCCAATCTTCATCTGGCTACAAGCACAGATGTAAGAGCGATAAATCTAATTTAAGGATTAGGTTTAAGCTTATGGCTATGGTCTGTCCACTTTAATGGCCACAAACCATCCAACAGTCTTTAATCCAAAGCCTTAGTTTAGAACAAGAAGCATCACTACAAATGCCGTGAGAGATTAGGTTACCAACACTAATTCTCACAGGATTAATGAATCAAGGGAAATTGCATGCAAAACAATGAATCTAAAGGAGTCTAATGTACTGAGGAGATCAGAGGGAACCCTTGACATGAGTCCAATGGAGAATGCATAGTTTACAGCAACCTTTTAAAATCCACCATTACAATTACAGAGCACAGCTTAAACAGCTCTCAGATTTGTAGTCTTGAATACAACTCTATTTTGAATTACAGAAATGTCTCACAGCTCTCAATTGCAAATCAAAGTGAAGCTATTACAGGGATTTCAGACAAACTATTTGGTTTGGAAATGGGGGAATAGGAATGCAACTCAAAATCTGGATCATTTAGTTTAAATCTTTACTTTTATCATTTAGTTAACGTGACAAATTCAACCTCCCATCTTATGTGCTTTGTAGATAGGATCAGAGGCCAGATCTGGTAGCTCAGATCTAGAGGCTTATCTTAAATTTTAAATCTGATCTTTACATACATTTAAAACTTGCTGCAGTTAATTGCTTTACTTCATTTCTTTACTCTTTTTAATATTCTAGATTCATTATAACTTAGCAGTTGCAAACCTGTTTTCAAAACACATATAAATCAAGCACACTAAGAAGCAACACTAAGAAGCACACTAAGAAGCACACTAAGAAGCACACAAATAAATCAAGCACACTAAGAAGCAACGGCGCCAAAAACTTGTTGTTGCTTCTTAGTCTGCTTGATTTATTTGTGTTTTGAAAACAGGTTTGCAACTGCTAAGTTATAATGAATCTAGAAAATTAAAAAGAGTAAAGAAATATCAGCACAGATAAAAGCGAATTAGCCTGCAAGATCATGGCCAATTGTAGCAAGTTTTAAATGTAAGTGAGTAAAAGATCGTCCACAGGGAATTTATTTAAAATTTAAGATAAACCTCCAGATCTGAGATACCAGATCTGGCCTCTGATTCTATCTACAAAGCACATAAGATGGGAGGTTGAATTTGTCACGTTAACTAAATGATAAAAGTAAAGATTTAAACTAAATGATCCAGATCTGAGTTGGGGAAACGTTTGAGGTAAACTTATACAAAGAATGGAGAAGTAATATCTAACTTTGATTTGGCCCTTGAAATCTAATGAGAATAACTGCAGCTCAACAGAGGTGATCCAATCTTCATCTAGCTCCAAGCACAGATGTAAGAGTGATAAATTTAATTTAAGAATTAGGTTTAAGCTTATGGCTATGGTCTGTCCACTTTAATAGCCACAAACCATCCAACAGTCTTTAATCCAAAGCCTTAGTTTAGAACAAGAAGCATCACTACAAATGCCGTGAGAGATTAGGTTACCAACACTAATTCTCACAGGATTAATGAATCAAGGGAAATTGCATGCAAAACAATGAATCTAAAGTAGTCTAATGTACTGAGGAGATCAGAGGGAACCCTTGACATGAGTCCAATGGAGAATGCATAGTTTACAGCAACCTTTTAAAATCCACCATTACGATTACAGAGCACAGCTTAAACAGCTCTCAGATTTGTAGTCTTGAATACAACTCTCTTTTGAATTACAGAAATGTCTCACAGCTCTCAATTGCAAGTCAAAGTTAAGCTATTACAGGGATTTCAGACAAACTGTCTGGCTGGGAAATGGGGGATTAGAAATGAAACTCAAAATCTGGATACCCAAATTGGGCAAATGGTTTGTCTATTTATAGTTTTCCCTAAACAAGCTCAGATGTGTATCAACCAATCAGAATTGGATAGATCTGTATCAACCAATAGGAGTCGAGCACCAGGATCCAGATCTGTTCTGGCCAATCAGAAATGCTTGATCTGGTTCAACCAATCAGGAAACAGAGGCATCAATTCTGTTATGTAATTCAAAAATCTGTTTGAGCTTCTAGTAGTTCCTGCCAAGTAATTTAAGTTTTGGGTGTTCACATGGGGTGGAATATGCCTTTGGTTCGTGCTCAGAATCTTCCAGAATGTCCTTGGGTTTTAAAATGCATTGGGACGCGTGCAACAAATTACTAAATTGCCCTTATTAAAGCGGCGAATCTCCAGAATACCTTTTCGCTGAGCTTAAGGGTCTTTTCGCAAAGTGCTGTGACTTCTGAAGCTCTTTTCGCACAGATTGGAGACCTTTTCGAAAAGAACTGTAACTTCTGGAGATCTAATCGCAAAGCTTGGGGACCTTTTCGTAAAGTTCAATCTTCTCTTCGAGGAGTTCAGATGCTCTTCGAAAGCTATGCCTGGAGTTTTAGTCCTTTTCGCAGAGTTCAAGGTTCTTTACGAAAAGTGCAGGTTCTTTGCGAAAGGAACTCTGTAGTGCATTTCTCTGTTCGAATTGTTCTCTGCTTCGCCTACAGGTCTTTGCCTCTTTACTTTAGACCTTTCAACAGCTGATGAGGTTGTTTCTTCACTTCCTTTCTTTGGACTGACATGGATTGTCATCTTTTTGGCACTTTTAAGCTGCTTTTATGGTTAAGCCTGTCTTTATTGTTAGCTGCAACATAGGCACTTAAAACACTTATTTAGTTCTCTCAAGGGTCTATCAAGGCCCAGATTTAGGGGTGAAAAATGGTATTTTCCAGTTCTCAACAGCTGGCACTCTCCCCCTTCTCTCCTCTAGCATCACTCCTACAGCTCATCATTCACTCCACAACTCTATACAAGTGTTCCTAGCATCACCCTCATCTCTTGCCCTCTGCTCCGAGATCTTCAGGTGCCATGTGTGTCAAATCAAACCAAACCGTAGATCTCAGTCTCAATTGCTCATACTAGAAGACAGAGTTAGAAATGGCTCCCAAAATTGTACGGAAGAGATAGGGAAAGAACAAGGACCCTGCAGAGACCACCCCTAAAAAGGCCAAGACTTTGAAGTCCCCCAAAAAAGCAAAGGAAGTGGTTGAGGAGGCGGCGGTACCAACCACTAAGTTTTCTACCCCTTCTGAGGTCATGGAGTCAATTCCATTGGAGCCTGAAACAGCCTTTGATGTACCATTTTTTAAGAAAGAACCTCTCTTTGCCCCTGCAATATAATTTATGAGCAAAGTGGGCTTGATGCCATTGATGAGAGGAATTCCAGCACTAGCCTACCCCAGGCTAGTGCAGCTATTTTCTTAGCACATCAAGGTCAAGAGGGACAACGATGAACAAGGGTGCTTGCTGGTGATGATTGATGACTTTGATATGTTAGTGGGCCCGAGGATGATTGTTGAAGTGTTGGACATCCCAGCAGCATTCGACCCTAGCTGTGGATATGGCCCCCCTCTGCGTGCATCGATTGATACAATTGCACGGGCCCTAACTAGAGGATTAAAAGCCACAGGGGACTCAATCAGAAGGAGGGAACTAGAACTTGAACTGTTGTTCATTGACCAAGTCCTGCGAAAGAACATATATTGCTCAGGACATCAGCAGGAGAGGAGAACCCCCATTGCGGATGTTGTCTACTCCTACCACATGGGCCATGGCTTCCATGCAGCCTAGCTAATTTTTGAGGCTATGAAAGACATAGTGGAGAAATTAGAGTCAAACAAGAAGCCTCACACCCTACCCTTTTCATGAATCATCACCTTGTTGTTGATCAAGGGGGGCTACAAGATAGGAAGGACTGAGCAGACCACCACCCTTACCCCTACTACCTTTGCCAAGACGCAACGGGGAATCAGCAGGAGCTTGATGGGGGGCAAAAAAAAGAAGAAAGTTGACGCTCAGGTCCTACCTAAGGAAACAGAAGCGGTAGTCGGATCAGGGTCTACCCCTGCTACAAAGGAGGTGCCTCCAGAGATTATCACTTCCATCCCTGCAGCAGCACCCCCCACCGTCCACCTTTTATTCATGCATCCTCTACACCTCTTGCATCCATCTCTTACTCCCCTCTGATTCCATTCTCCATGCCCACTCCCAGACATTGACTTAACCCTTAACACATCCATAGGCTTCCAAGCCTTCATCTCCACCTTCCTTAAAACAATGCCTGCATACTACACCCCTCTGCCAGACTCCCAAACTACCTCACAGCACCACTCCCCAAAACCCTACTCTTCCCCTCCCTCCACTTTCCATCATGCTCCTTCCTCCCCTTTCCAACCTGTACCCTCTTCTTCCCAAACCCAACCTCCTAGCTTTGACACACTAACCCTCATCCTACCCCTTATCCAAGACATACAAGCCCAATTATCCACCAATACCCAAAAACAGGACCAGATGCAGGCTGAACTCACCTCCATCCAATCCACCCTACACACCTTAACCACTCCACCCATCCCTCCCCCATCACCCCCAACGCCTGTTGAGCCTACACCCTTCACCTTTCCCCCTATACCCTCCATCCCTCTTATCCTACCCCCTCCCACCTTCTTTGCCAAATGTATATAAACAGACCCAGAACCTGACCCCATTCCCCCACCACTTGACTTCCCTACTATCATTCCACCTTCCCCCCCAGGACCAATCACACTTTCTTCCTTCCACCTCCTACCTGCCCATAGCACCAAAACATCATTTTTACAGCCCTCCATACCTCACCATCCTCCATCACATGAGGGATAATGCTTACCTGAGGAAGGATGTCCTGAGGGGCATGGCCAAGCTACGCCAATCAATTGAGACACCCCTACTGGAGAAGATTGATGAGATGACGGAAGCCCACAGAAAACAAATACTGGCCATCTCTTTGGGGTGGCAAAATGTCCTAGAGGAATATCAGAAGGCCAAGGCTACAGCTTCTTATCATGGGATAAATTGGGAGAATGAGAAATCCAATGCTGCTGTAGCGAATGCCCGGGAAAGAATGCTTGAAAAGCAGCTTAACAATGCACAGGAGATCCAAAAAATCCAAAAGGAGATCCATGAGACTGACATCCTCAAATATCAAATCAAGATAGCCCCATTGGAATCCGCATTGGCTGCTGCCCGAAATAAACCTTACCATCCGACCCCCATCTCTGTTCACATGCCTCAGCCTGAGCCAACTACTATTCCAGCCTCACCTGCCCAGTCTGAGGAGGAAACACCTAAGCCCCAGCCAGACAAAGGAAAAGCTCCTGCTTCACCTCCTACGGTGCAACCAACAACTACTGAGCAACCTACCCCTACCACGGCCTCTACTGAACCACCACAGGAGCAAACTTATCCTCAGCGGAGGAAAGTCACTGCTAAGAGGTCTGCTCCCAAAGCTGTCCCTTTAAAAATTGGCAAAGAGCCTGCTGCCTAGTCTGAAGAGGCACAATCCCCCGCCCAACCTGAGTCCACTGAAAAAGGGAAGTTCCCAGTGGTCCCCATTGAGGAAGCCTAAGCTAAAGGTAAAGGGAAATCCCCAGTGGTCCCCACTGCGGAGGCAGAAGCCAAAGGCAAAGGCAAAGGAAAATCCCCTGCCACCCCCCCTGCTATGCGAAAACAAAAAGCCCCACAAGAACCCAAGGAACCAAAGGCTCCCAAAGCACCAAAAATGAGGGTGAGGGCACCTAAAGCTCCAACTACAGCAAAAACACCAGTCGAAAAGAAAAAGGCAAGGGAAGAAAAGAAGAAAGAGGACAGAGCTGCCCTGAAGGCACAGGCTAAAAAGATGGGCTGGGATTTCCTTACAGATTCGGATTCAGATTAGATCCTAGCTTCTAGATTGTATCATAGGTTTTTGTTCTTGTAATTACATTTGTAACTATTTTTATTCAACTTTAATAGAATTTCTAGTTTTTGTCTATTGCTCTGTTCTGTGTGCTTCTTTCCATTTGTTTGCTACTTTTGATTTTGTTCTTTTCACTATTCATGGGAGATGAGTTGAGGGAGGCTATGTTTCTTTGCAGTAGTAATCCATGCGGAGGATAGATGGAGATGGTGTTTATATAAATTTGTGCAAATACCTGCTTCAGGGATTTCACTGGCTTCCTTTCCGAATTAATGACCCATGTCAGGCTACCTCGCGAGGATCCCCGCGCGATACACTGACCCCTTTAAATACCATGCCTATTTTTAGACATTTAGTTAATGCTATTTCTCTTTTCCAAGAGCCAGTTGTGTGTTTCTTCTTTCCCCACACAACGCTCATTTATTGCCCAGTTTGAAAAGGGGCCCAATTTCAATTCTGTCGATTCATGTTCCCTCGCCCCCTCTTTTAAATCGGCCATCAGTCTTTTTTCATCCCATCCTTCCTATTCTAACCCTCGAAGTCCATACATCCTCACACAAATGGCGGATGACAGACCCTTCAAGTTCCCAATCAAATTTTACCCAATCTGGAAAGATCCCCCACCGCCAAAGGAGCCGGACCCCTTGCAATTTCTCTGGGATGAGTATGACGAGGTCCAGCGGATCCTCGCCAAGGAAGAAAAGTAAAAGTTAAAAAGAGAGAAGAGAGAAAAGAAGAAGAAAAAACGGCACCACCTGCATCTCCCCCTCCATCTTCCTCAAACCCTCCCCCTGCTACACATTGATTCCCCCCCCCATATTGTCTTTTCCTTTTCCATCTTTTTGTCATATTTTCTTTTTCTTTAATTGAAAGTTTTCTTTTAGTTCCATACTGTTCAGTTTTGCATTTTTATTTCTCTCTCTTCTTCTGTGTTTATTTCTGTATGTTTCCTTGGATTCTACCTTTTATTCTCACCCTTAACCAATGAGGACACTGCTCCAAAAGGTTTGGGGGTGTGGCAGGATAGGTCTGTGTTGAGGTATTTTTAAGTGCTTGCTATTCACTTTATTGAAGACAGTGATAAGAATGGGATGAATAAACAAAATGAATGAAAGATAGAGTGAGAATTATGGAGCAGTAAGCCAAAAAAATACACAATTCCGCAAGATACAGGGCCTGTTGTAGCAAGTTTTAACAAGTAAGAGTTTGTCCCACAGGAAAGTTGATCTTATGCTCCAAGGGAGCAATCTTTAGTAGGCCCTCCAGATCTGACTACAGATCTGGCAATCCTAAATGGAAGGGGATTTAGGGTCACTAAAATCAAAATTCTAAGGTATCCTAATGTCTAAACTATAGAAAGGTTTAAGAAAGAAGATGGAGTGAGAAAATAAATATAGAAGGGTGAGAAGTATGTTATTAGGCTCAGATCTGATGGGTTTCATAACTCAGATTTCGATCTGCTGCTATAGAAGTCCTGTCTAACGGCTACGTTATCACCACTAAGGAGAAAGAATCCAACTCATCTCTGTGCCATGATCCAATCCCTTTATGGCTATAACCTGTCCACTTAAATGGTCACAAACTATCCAATTGGGGAACCACAGTTCAGAGATGGGTCAGAACAAGTTTATCATTGTAGACACTACTTCATCCAGGCTACAAGCACAAGAATCCATAGGGAACCTCAACCTCTAAAGTGCTATGTGTGGGGCTAGGCCTGTATGGGAGCATGTTAGCCCAGACACATAGAACCGACAAGAGTTTGTGTTCAGCCTTAGATCTAGCTGTCCACTGCATTAGAGAGACTGCAGTGATCTAGTCGCAAGTCTGCAATCTCTATAACCAAACTAGATCTGCCATCTGATGGCGGGTCTATACAGATACAGGGGAGTTTGTCTCTGCACAATCTCTCACAGGGCTACAAGCACAACTGTAGAGAAGAACAATCCGCCTTGAGTCTGTGGATTGGCTTCACACAAAGGCTATAAGCTGTCCACTTGAATGGTCACAAACTATCCCAAAGGCTATCCTCCTCACAAAGCTCAGGATAGAACAACGAACATTGCTGCCAGCACCATGTTCACAAGGCTACAAAAGCTCATTGCTCCCATGGGGATTTCAGATCTAGTGGGTCCTGTGGTGGGGCTAGGCCTGTATGGTAGCATGTTAGCCCGGACACACTGGTCACTTGGATCGGAGTACACCATAAAATCAGTCTTCCATTTCTTGCAATACATCCTAGCAATAGAGGATATCAAGGTAGCAGCCTTGTACAGAACAACTCACAAACAGAAATCCCATAAATGTAAAACACCCTATTATAAAACTCCATTAATCTATTCCAAATAGTCATACAAAGGTTTAGCCAGCAAATGCTGGACTATGGAGAGAAGAAAAAGATAAAAAGAAACTACCTAAACCTAGCCTAAACTTATTAGAGATCTACAGCCGGTTCTAAAAGAAGAAAAATTGAGTTCTATTCTATGAGATCCCCTAAACCTAAACCAGGCTTAGGTTTATATAGCAGTCAGTTTGGCGGCACATTAGGGTTAGGAAACCCTAATTTTAACGATGCCACATGGCCTAATACTATTCCTTGGATGCATCGGGGTGCGTGCACAGAAATTAGAGCATTGGAGTGCGTGCCCTAATTGCTGGACGTTGTTGAGAACTAGAAAATACTATTTTCGACCCCTTAACCTGGGTCTTGATAGACCTTTGAGAGAACTAAATAAGTGTTTTAAGTGTTTGTTTTATAGCTAACAATAAAGGCAGGCTTAACCCTGAAAGCAGCTTAAAAGTGCCAAAAAGATGATGATCCGGAGGAAGAAGGAGAAGAGAAAACCTCACTAGCTATCAAAATGCCTAAACTAAAGAGGACAAAGGCCTGGTTTCAACCTGGAAAGAGGTGTGGAGCCATTCGAACAGAAGAATGCATTACAGATTGCTTTTTGAAAAAAATCTAAACTTTTCGAAAAGAATCTGAACTTTGCGAAAAGAACCAAAAGTTCTAGGCTTAGCTTTCGAAGAGCTCCTGAACTCTTCAAAAGGATTTCTGACCTATTTGAAAAGAAGAGAACTCCTTGCGAACAACACCAGAATTGTGCGAAAAGAGCTTCAGAAGCCACAGTACCTTGCGAAAAGTTCTCCAAACTGTGCAAAACGGTATTCTGAAGATTCACAGCATCTGCAAGGGTAATTCAGTAATCTCTGCATGCACCCCAATGCATTTAAAAACCCAGGGACATTTTGGAAGATTCTGAGAATGAACTAAAGGCATATTCCACCCCATGTGAACACCCGAAGATGAAATCACTTGGCGGGAACTTCTAGAAGCTCTAACAGATTTTTGAATTACATAATAGAATTGATGCTTCTGTTGTTTGATTGGCTGAACCAAATCAAGTAGTTCTGATTGGCCAAAATAGATCTGGATCCTAGTGCTCGACTCCTATTGGTTGATACGGATCTAACCAATTATGATTGGTTGAAACACATCTGAGCTAGACTTGGGGAAAACTATAAATCGATGAACCATTTGCCTAATTTGGGGATCCAGATTTTGAGTTTCATTTCTATTGCCTCATTTCCATTTCAGATAGCTCGTCTAAAATTTTTGTAATAGCCTAGATTTTATTTGTAATTGAGAGCTGTGAGATATCTCTGTACTTCACATGAGAATTGTATTCAAGACTACAAATCTGAGAGCTTTTTAAGCTGTGCTCTGTAATTGTAATGGTGAATTTGAAAAGGTTGCTATGAACCGTACATTCTCAATTGGATTCGTGTGAAGGGTTCCCTGAGATCTCCTTATTTCATTAGATTCCTTTAGATTTACTATTTTTAAAGCAAATTCCCTTAATTCATTATCCCAGTAAGAATTGGCATTTGTAACCTAATTTCTCATAGCATTTGTAGTGGTGTTTATTGCTCTGAATCACGAATTCGAATTGAAGACTATTGGATGATCTGTGTCCATTGAAGTGGACAGACCATAGCCATAAGTTCAACTCAATTCCCATCCTTGAGTAGGATAACTTTCTCTTGCATCTGTGCTGGTAGCCAGATGAAGATTGGATAATATCTCATGTGTTTTACATTTATTCTCATTCTGCAATCAACTACTAAGTCGAAGTTAGATATTATTTCTCCATTCTTATTAATTTACATCAAATCTCCCCAACTCGGATCTAGATCATTTAGTTTAATTTTTACTTTTCTCATTTAGTTAATGTGATAAATTCAACCTCCCATCTCATGTGCTTTGTAGATAGGATCAGAGGTCAGATCTGGTAGCTCAGATCTGGAGGTTTATCTTACATTTTAAACCAATTCCCTGTGGACGATCTTTTACTCACTTACATTTAAAACTTTCTACAGTTGACCCTGATCTTGCAGGCTAATTAACTTCTCTCTGTGCTGATATTTCTTTATTCTTTTTAGTTTTCCAAATTCAGTATAATTCATCATTTGCAAATCTGTTTTCAAAACACAAATAAATCATGCACACTTAGAGCAACAACAGAAGTTCTCAGAATGTCCTCTATAGAAATGAGGGAGAGTTAGAGTCTAGAGCCTCGCCAAGTAGCACTGGTTTCCAAGACTGTCGCGTGGTAGCACAGTCTTCGTTAGATTGGATTAGCTTGAAATTCTAGCCGTCGCGGGGTTATCTTAGTTTGCTGCTTAAGCAGTCGCGTGATAGTGCATTAAATCCTCGCTGGATTGCTCTGGTCTTTGCGGGATTGCACTTTCTTTTCGAATGGCGCGGGAATCATGCGAGCAGCTTATTTCTCAATGGATCTTCGCGAGGACGTGATGTGCATTGGTCTCTGAACTGCGTGAGAGGTTTTTCTGAAGTTTTACATCCCGCGGCCACTGCGCGACAGCTGCGCATAGAAATACCTGGAGCTCTCTCTCCTCCGCTGATCTGAGTGAACTACACGAGGTTTATGAGCTACTTTCTTTAGCTGCACGAGACTGTGCGAGCATTTATATTTGAGCTTCACGAGAGCTGTACGAACTATGCTGCAGGAGCTCTTCTGTCTCTAAACTGCGCGAGAACAGCACGGACAAATGGTATGATGTCTTGGGAAACTTGCGAGGATTGCGCGAGGCAGGCTTTCTGAGTCATGTGAACCTTGCGACAGCTTCGCGAGGCTCATTTCTTTCTTTACTGCTGTTGTGCTCTGCCTTCATGCTGTCAGGCTCTCTGTCTTCCATTCTTCTGGGAGACTTCTAGGGCAAAAGTAGGCTCCTTAGCAGGATTAAGGAATTATTACAGCTACAGTTTATTACCTACAGAACAGGCTTAAAATACTTTTATTAAATGATTAAGGGTCCACAAAGATTAAGTTAAGGGGTGAAAAGTGGTACTTTTCAGGTCTTAACACACCCCCAAACCTAATTTTTGCTAGTCCCTTGGCAAAGCTACACTAAAAATCTACAGAAATTAAATGCCACTTTCGTAGGGAGCACGGATACATTTAGCATTACCAAGCCTTTTAAACCCCTAGGTGATCCCTAGTGGAGGAATGAAGTCTCCTGAGGGTTTTCAGTGAAGATACCCACAAACTTCTCAATAAAATAGTTATCAGTGGTGCAAGATTATAAAGTTAGCAATCAAGAAACAGAGTATCAGTTCACCCTTGAATCAGTAAAAAGATAGGAAATTTAAAATACATTGTCTGCATAGATATTTAAGCAACATAAACTTCTCATGATAGCACAGCATTTCCAATCAGTTCACAACTAGGAAAACTACACATGTGTGTTAGCACTGAGCTCATCATTAAATTAAAAATTAGGTTGTAGGTCATGCCCAATACATTCAATATCAGACCCAAAACTCTCCAGGGCATACTCTCACAAAGAACTTTTGAGGGTTTCATTGTTTCTCAAGCTCAAGAGTAGTTACATCCCCAAATGGGTCTGTAAGCATGAGCATAGGCATAGCATTCAAGTTCTGGCATCATTGGCAGATTTTCACCATAGATTGGACAACTCACTATCTACACATGATAGCTCATTCAACTTTGGATCACAAGGGCTTTAATTGGGCTGTAATGTGGCTTATGGTATTGGGTTATATAAAGTATTGGTGGGAGTAGATAACTTTTTCTATCCTGCTGATTTTCTAGTTTTAGATATGGAACCAACCAAAAGCAAAACTTCCATCCTTGTCATTTTGGGAAGACCATTCCTGGCTACAGCAAATGCTTGCATTCAATGCAGGTCTGGTATTATGGAAGTCTCATTTGGAAACATGGAGGTAAAATTAAATGTTTATAATGCAGTCACACAGCCCCAGTTCAGCTCTGAAGAATGTTTTTATGTTGATCTATTGGACGAACTTGTGGAAGGAACTTTACAACAATTTCTGCAGGGTGAAGACTTCACCACAGATATCAAAGATGCTTGGGGATATGCTGAAAAAGAAGCAAGTTGTATCTCCAATTCTGAGGAAATTAATGTTGTGCAAGGAACTCTTAAACAATCAGCAAGTTCTTCTTCTTGGAAACCTGCTACTCTCCCCCTTCCACAAACATCTAAGGTACCTTTGATACCTTCTTTTCTCAGCCCACCTGATTTAGAACTAAAGAAGCTACCCGAAAATTTGAAGTATGTGTTCTTGGGTAATCATAAATCATTGCCTGCCATTATTTCTTCCTCTCTCACAAAGGAGCAAGAGGAAGAGCTGCTGATAGTCTTGAAAGAACATAAAAAGGCTATTGGCTGGACTATTGCTGATTTAGGAGGAATCAGTCCAGCTGTTTGCATGCACAAAATCCACTTGGAAGAAGATGCAAGGCCTTCAAGGGAAATGCAAAGGAGGTTGAACCCTCATATGCAAGAAGTGGTCATGAAAGAGGTGGTTAAGTTGTTCGATGCAGGGGTCATTTACCCCATTTCAAATTCAGCTTGGGTAGCACCTACATAGGTGGTACCTAAGAAATCTGGAATCACTGTTGTAACCTCAGATTCTGGTGAGCTTATGTCAACCAGGCAAACAACTGGATGGAGAGTCTGTATTGATTACAGAAAATTAAATGCAATGACCAAAAAAGACCATTTCCCCCTCCCATTCATTGATCAGATCTTAGATAAGATAGCAGGAAAAGCTTATTACTATTTTCTTGATGGTTACTTTGGTTACAACCAGATTCCTGTGTACCCACAAGATCAGGAAAAGACCACATTCACGTGCCCTTTTGGCACTTTTGCCTTTAGGTCTTTGTAATGCTCCTGCTACCTTCCAAAGATGCATGTATGCAATTTTTTCTGATATGATTGACCAATTTATGGAGATTTTTATGGATGATTTCTCAATCTATGGCAACAGTTTTTCCCAGTGTTTACACCATCTCAAATTGGTACTACAAAGATGCGAAGAAACCAATCTGGCTTTGAGCTGGGAAAAGAGCCATTTCATGGTCACCCAGGGCATTGTCCTTGGCCATGTTGTTTCCCACAAGGGCATTGTGGCGGACAAAGCAAAAATTGATTTAATTGCACATTTACCACCTCCTAAAACTGTTAAACAAATCAGAAGTTTTTTAGGACATGCTGGATTTTACAGAAGGTTCATCAAGGACTTCAGTAAAATAACTAAACCTCTTTGTCATTTGCTGTGCTAAGATGTCCCTTTTGTTTTCAATAATGAATGCATGAAGGCTTTTGAATTCCTAAAAATCGTCGATTTGCTCCAATATTGCAGTCTCCAGATTATTCATTACCTTTTGAACTGATGTGTGATGCATCAGATTATGCTTTGGGAGCTGTCCTTGGACAGAGAAAAGATAAGCTGCCTCATGTTATAGCTTATGCCAGTAGATCAAAGATTGATGCACAGCTCAATTACACAACAACTGAGAAGGAGCTGCTGGCAATTGTTTTTGCTTTAGAAAAATTTAGGTCATATGTCTTGGGTTCACAAATAGTGGTGTTCACTGACCACTCGGCTTTAAAATACCTTCTGTCTAAGAAGGACACCAAACCAAGACTCATCAGGTGGATTCTCTTGTTACAAGAATTTGATCTACAAATTAAAGATAAAAAAGGGGTGGAGAATGTGGTGGCAGATCACCTCTCCAGGATTTTAATCACGAGATTGATAGGTTGCCTATCAATGAATCTTTCCCTGATGAGCAACTTTTTGCCATTAGTATACACACTCCTTGGTTTGTAAACATAGTCAACTTTTTGGCTACTGGAAGAATTCCTCAACATTGGAATAGAATGGATAAAGATCTTTTCTTCTCAAAAGTTAAACACTTCATCTGGGAGGATCCTTATCTGTTCAAGAGTTGTGCAGATCAAATAATAAGGAAATGTGTCCCTGACCAAGAATTTCATAGAATACTTTCTATGTGTCATGAACAGGCCTGTGGAGGTCATTTTAGTGGGAACAAAACTGCTGCAAAAGTTTTGCAGTGTGGATTTTATTGGCCTACACTTTTTAAGGATGCCCTGCAGCATTGTAAGTCCTGCTGAATCGGAAATTAAAGATTTCCAAGAGAAACTCAATGCCTTCTGACCTATTTTGGTAGTTGAGTTGTTTGATGTTTGTGGGATAGACTTCATGGGTTCCTTCCCTCCTTCCAATGGCTATGCTTCCATTTTAGTAGCTTTGGATTATTTATCTAAATGGATTGAAGCCACAGCTACTAAAACAAATGATCACAAAGTGGTCTTGAAATTTCTTAAGGATCACATTTTTTCCAGGTTTGGTTTTCCCAGAGCCATTATCAGTGATGGGGGAAGCAATTTTTGTAACAGACATTTTGAAACATTGTTGAAGAAATACTCTGTGACTCATAGAGTGGCCACTCCATATCATCCACAAACCAGTGGACAAGTGGAGATTTCCAATAGAGAAATCAAACATATTTTGGAAAAGACTGTGAAGAAGAATGGAAAAAGGATTGGTCCTTTAAGCTGAATGATGCATTGTGGGCATATAGGACAGCCTATAAAACCCCAATTGGTATGTCCCCATTTACGTTGGTCTATGGCAAAGCATGCCATTTACCAGTAGAGTTAGAATATAAAGCTTTTTGGGTCATTAAAACATTGAACATGGATCTAACTACTGCTGGTAATCACAAGAAATTGCAACTTGCTGAGTTAGAAGAGCTGCGAATGGATGCATACACCAATTCAAGATTATATAAAGAAAAAGTCAAAACTTTTCATGATAAAAATTTATTGAGAAAAGAGTTCACAGCTGGTTCTAAGGTATGGTTATTTAACTCAAAGCTCAAGTTTTTCCCAGGAAAACTGAGATCCAGATGGGATGGGCCATACATTGTCGTTGCCAGCTCTTCGGGAGCTGTTGACATCCTTGATCCAAGTAATGGAAGAATCATAAAGGTCAATGGTCAGAGGCTCAAACCATGCATTGAAAAAACCCAGGAGCCTGTGCTGACCATCCATCATCACGAATCTTCAAAAATCTGATGGCCGAAAACTGTACATTATGTTTGTATATCATAGTTTGTGCTTATTTTTTCTGTTTCTATTTTTTTTCTCTTTTCGCAGAGTTTAAATATGCTCAAAATCAAGTCGCAAAGTAATATTTCTCTTTTCGTAAAGTTCAATTTGCTTTTCGAATAGATCTGAAGCTGTAATGAACTACTCGAAAGAGAAGATGTGCTCTTCGAATAGTTGGTACTGAAGCCATTTCTCTTTTCGAAAAAGTAATTCTGAAGCTAACTCCTTTGCGAAATGATGTTTCTGAAGCTGTTAACTTGTCGAATGGTACTGATGCCATTCACAATTTTAAAAAGGACTCTTTTGGAACTTTTCGAAAACTTAAAAGCACTTTGCGATATTAACCTTGAGTATATTTAAACCCTTTCGACGGTGGGGTTTTCATTTCAAACTCTCTCTGCAGAGCGACTCCTCTCACTAAAACCCTACTTCGTTCTTTCTTTGCACGATTCAACAAGTCTACTACCCTTTTTGTAACTAATTGGTTAGATCATCTGCATTTTCAGAAGAGGATTGCCGCTTATAATCTGGAGGATTTCTGCAAAGCAAACAACTCGTTCAAAACAGAAACCCTAAATCTCGGTATTTCTTTACCCATTCTCTCTAGTTATCATATAGTAAGTTGTTCTGTGTCGGCATCTATTTTTGAGCATTATTATACATCGATTTAGGATGGGAAAAGCAGAGAAATCATTGGCTGCAATGTTTACCAAATCCTCTGCTAAAAAGGTGAGCAAATCGACCCCAAAAGCAAAGGGAAAAACCAAAACTGCAGCTAAACGGAAACTTTCAATGGATAAAGCGGACAGGGTAGAAAAAGGAAAGAAAATTAGGCATGAGGAACCCACCCCTGCTGCTGCTAGCCCTGAGCCTGAGCTTACTCCTCTGCCCATTCATTTGGTTCTACCCAATCCCTTCATTGAAGCTCAGAAGCTACTACCCGAGCTAATGGTTGACAAAACTTTTTTCGATACCAAACCAGAATGCCTACCATCCTTAAGATACCTTAGAGAAGCTTCACTAAGCAATATCCTTACCCCCTTGCCAGAAAGAATTTACCCAAGAATGGTAAAGTTATGGTACCAAAACCTAGCCAAGGTCACTGAAAAAGATGCGGATGTCCCTACCCTTGTCATTTTTATTGATGATTGCGATTTGACTGTGACTTTTGAAGACATAGGGAATGCTGTAGGGATACCATTCCAATTTGATCCCTCTGGCCCTTTGGCTGCTCCCGAAATTGCCTCTTTTAGAGAGATGGTTGCCCATCTAACTCAAGGTATTGTGGGCACGGGGCAGTCCATCATGAGAAGAGACCTTGCTCCCCAATTTCTATTGATGGATTCCATTCTAAGGGGTAGTTTTTATGTCACTGGGCACAGCCAAGCGAGAAGATCACCAATTTTAGAGGCCCTCTTTCATTTTTCCAAGGGGCAGTTTTTCAATGCCCCTATGTTAATTTTTGAAGCCATGGCTGATGTCAGTACCAAGCTAAAGAAAGAGTAGAAGATAGCTGGCCTACCATTTGGCAGATTGATCACAGCCCTCCTCCGAGCCAAATTTGACATTGATAGAGAGGAGCCCTTTGAAGTCATTACACCACACAATTTTGGAAAAAAGGCTTGGACTACAAGCCGTGCTATGCCGAGAAGGATGAGAGAGGTGAACCCGCACATGCCCCTATTGCGCACTGTAACTGCGCAGCTTGTGAATGAGCTGTAACTCACCCCGCATTGAACTCGAAATTGACATCATCCTCAGCTTGTGAGCGAGCCGAACCCATCCTGGCTGAATTTGAGCATCCAAATGAGCCTGCCATGTTGCTAGATCCAACGTTGTCCGAACCTGCTCTGCCACTCCCTGTGGTGGCCAGCTCTTTAGCTGCACCCCTTATAGCTGAAACCCCCCTCCCTTTGGTGTCCAGCCTGCACTGCACATACTGGAGGAAGTCATCCCTACACCCTACTCCCCACTCCAGCCCTTGACCACCTTCCCTATCATTGTCCCTTGCCCATACTTCCGTCATTCCAATTTCGGATTCCCCACACCAACCACTCCAACCATTCTCACACCACCCATTTCACCCTCCAATGCCCAAGTTTTAGAAGAGTTAGCGCAGGATATATTGCCCCATCTCCTGCACTCCTCGCTCCCAAGCCCCTCACATTCCCTGCCCATCACCCCACACACAGGCCTCCCCACACGAACACAGCCCCTCACTCCAGGAAGCCTACTTTGCTTTAATGGGCTCTATTTTGAAACCATGGAACTGGACCCTCCCTATACTGCTCCTCCTCCATTCACCCACATTCCAACCTCTCCTTTTACTGCCCATTACACTGCATCCATTACTCAAATCTCATCGACCTCCACCCATCCAAACCCAACTTCAAATTAACACCGACAATCAGTCTGTAGCCATGGAACTGCTCCATACCTTAGCTTCCACAACCCAAACCACCACCATCACCCCTGTACCTTAATTCTCTGAACATGCCACTCAAACAGATCCAGAAGTAATATTGGTTGATCTGCCCACCCCCACCACTACTACCCAGCCGCACATGCTCAAATCAAGCTCCTTTGATTCCATCCCCTCCACCCCTCCCCATTTTCTCTGAGCACGCCACTCAGACAGACCCTGTTGTCCCCTTTCTAGCCACTTCTCCCCCCCCTACCACAGCTGGGCCACCTTTAGTCCCCTACCATTCCATTCCCCTCCCAAGATATGCCACCCTCATCAAAGCCATGGAAAATAACCCTTATATCCGCAGAGATGTTCAAAAGGGGCTAGCTGATTTGCAAGCTTACATCCGCACCCCTTATGAAAACCAAATCAGGAAGTTAGAGATTTTTATGAAATTTGAAAGAGATAAAATGCGGGACCTGCTGGGTCAGACATTTTAGCTGGTGAGGAATAAGCAACACAAGGTGTCCATGTTGCAAGCCCAACTGGATCAAGAAAAATTGAAGACCACTAGCCTCACCAAACACCTTGGCCTCATCAGAAAGATCAAATCTGAGGAGTATACTGAGCTGAAAAACACTATTCCAGAGAAAGCTCAATCCAGTTCAGACTCCAACACTGACTCTAGCTCTAATTCTGACAGTGACTCCAGTTCGGAGCCACCTGAACCAGCCTATGATACAGATTTTGACCCCAGTTATTAGCTTTCATTGTACTTTTTGTGTCATACAGTTGCAATAGAAAATTCTGTTTTGTATACTACTGTGTATTTTTGTCTGTCTTCTTGCCATTATTACTTTTGTTGTTTTTCTTTCTTATATTTTTTCTCTGTTTTGGACTAGTGTGGACCCTGCTTCCCATTGGTTTGGGGGTATGGCAGGTATGCCAATAAAATAAGTTAATGCTTGGTGCAGCTTATGATCAGCAGAATTTTTGAAAATGAAGTAATCTCACACCTGCTTTTTTTGAAAAATGAGGAAGTTAAAACTTTTTAAAATTAATTTCTAGTGTAATTCTAATACTTTCATGAAGTGAATGTCAGAAAATTTCCAAAATAAAAATTGATGTTTTAGTAAACCTAAAAAGAGAGAAAACAGTGATGATATACCTCAAGAATTTGATAGAAAACCACACCCAGTGAGATTTGGGCCTGCTGAAATGTATTCTTTGGAGGTATGAATTGGCAGTTTTTTTCTGCTCTAGGGACTGTTTGAACCGGCTTGTTTTCACTAGAAGTTACACATATCCAAGTTAAAATATCTTGACAGCAATCATGATATTAAAGACATGATGTAAGGCCTCCTTTTGGACAGTTTGAACTTCAAAAAGCCCAACCTTTTGAAACTGCCCTTGATACACACCAAATGAGCTTTATAAATCAAAGATTTCTTTGAAACCTCATCAACCTCATTTAGCCTAACCTCACGAATTGAGAAGGTAAAGGAAAGAAAGTCAAGAAAGGTGAGTTGGGTAACAGTTTGGTAAAAGAAAAGAAAAATAATTGAAGGCAATGATGTATCAGCAGAAATGTGGCATTCGATCAATGTTTCTTTGAAAAAAAAAAAAAAAGGAGAAGGCATTTCATTGGAAGTTTGAAAAAGAAAGAGAAAAGATGGCCACTTTGGCTCGAAAATTCAAAGAAGAAGATGAAATTGTCAATTGAAGAAGGTGTGTCTATCACCTCCTTACCTTGACGACTTCTCAATTTTGAACTCCATTCCACCCCTTCATTCGTGATAAATTTCACCCATAAGCCACATTACAACCCAAGTTAAAGTCCCATCGATCAATGATGGATTGAGTCATTATATGGAGATAAGGATTTGTGTAATCTATGGTGAAAAAAGTAGTAAATTCGTAATCTAAAAGCAATGCCTATGCACCTGCTACATTCCTATTTGAGGATTGTAATTGTTTTGAGTTGTGTGAAATAGTGCAACCCTCATATTTGCATGGTGAGTGAAAACCCTCGTGAGAGATGAGTTTGATATCAAATTATTTGGGGTAAACATCAAAACTGAATTTTCAAATAGAAGGAAACCTTGACATTAATCTTTCTTGTAAAATCTTTTTGACACCAACTGAGTGGACGGTAAAGGACTTACAGAGAATTTTAGTTTTGAACGATGTTTTCTTGAAAATCTTCTTACAACCTCGACGATGTGTGAATAATCTGATTGGATGAAAGTTTGCTTTAACAGAATCGCATTGATCTTAAGCGATTTATTGGAGATGTTTGTGGGTACCTCGACAGAAAACCCTCAGGAGACTTCACTCCTCCACTAGGGATCACCTAGGGGTTTAAAAGGCTTGTTGCATAGGCTAAATGCAACCGTGTTCTCGCAAAAGTGGCTCTTTACTTTGTTTTTATTTATTATTCTTTTCTTCGGACTAGCAAAGCTTAGGTTTGGGGGTGTGTTGACAAGTGAAAAATACCATTTTTCACCCCTAAACTTAAGTCTTGATAGACCTTTGAGAGAACTAAATAAGTGTTTTAAGTGCCTATGTTGCAGCTAACAATAAAGACAGGTTTAACCATAAAAGCAGCTCAAAAGTGCCCAAAAGATGACAATCCATGTCAGTCCAAAGGAAGGAAGTGAAGAAACAACCTCGTCAGCTGTGGAAAAGTCTAAAAGGAAGAGGCAAAGACCTGTAAGAGAAGCAGGGGACAATTCGAACAGAGAAATGCACTACAGAGTTCTTTTCGCAAAGAACCTGCACTTTTCGTAAAGAACCTTGAACTCTGCGAAAAGGACTAAAACTCCAGGCGTAGCTTTCGAAGAGCATCTGAACTCCTCGAAGAGAAGATTGAACTTTGCGAAAAGGTCCCCAAGCTTTGCGAATAGATCTCCAAAAGTTACAGTTCTTTTCGAAAAGGTCTCCAATCTGTGTGAAAAGAGCTTCAGAGGTCACAGCACTTTGCGAAAAGACCCTTAAGCTTTGCGAAAAGGTATTCTGGAGATTCACAGCTTTAACAAGGGTAATTCAGTAATCTGTTGCACGTGTCCCAATGCGTTTTAAAACCCAAGGACATTCCAGAAGATTCTGAGTAGAAACCAAAGGCATATTCCACCCCATGTGAACACCCAAAGATGAAATTACTTGGCGGGAACTTCTAGAGGCTCAAACAGATTTTTGAATTTCCTAACAGAATTGATGCCTCTATTTCCTGATTGGCTGAACCAGATCAAGCAGTTCTGATTGGTCAGAACAGATCTGGATCCTGGTGCTCGACTCCTATTGGCTGATATGAATTTTACCAACTCTGATTGGTTGATACACATCTGAGCTGAACCTGGGGAAAGCTATAAATTGATGAAGCATTTGCCCAATTTGGACATCCAGATTTTGAGTTTCATTTCTAATCCCCCATTTCCCAGCCAGACAGTTTGTCTGAAATCCCTGTAATAGCTTCACTTTGATTTGCAATTGAGAGCTGTGAGACGTTTCTGTAATTCAAAAGAGAGTTGTATTCATGACTACAAATCTGAGAGCTGTTTAAGCTGTGCTCTGTAATTGTAACGGTGGATTTAAAAAGGTTGCTGTAAACCGTATTTTCTCAATTGGACTCATGTTAAGGGTTCCCTCTGATCTCCTTATTGCATTAGACTCCTTTAGATTTACTATTTTTTATGCAATTTCCCTTGATTCATTAATCCTGTAAGAATTAGTGTTGGTAACCTAGTCTCTTACAGCATTTGTAGTGATGTTTCCTGTTCTGAATTGAGGATTTGGATTAAAAACTATTGGATGGTTTGTGGCCATTAAAGTGGACAGACCATAGCCATAACTGTAAGCCTAATCCTTGAATTAGATTTATCTCTCTTGCATCTGTGCTTGTAGCCAGATGAAGATCGGATCACCTCTGCTGAACTACAGTATTTCTCATTAGATTTCAAAGACCAAATCAGAGTTAGAAATTACTTCTCCATCTTTGTTTCAATCACTCCCCCAACTCGGATCTGGATCATTTAGTTTAAATTTTCCTTTGTTTTTAGTTTGTTCAACGTGACAAATTCAAACCTCTCATCTTATCAACTTTCTGGATAGGATAAGAAGCCAGATCTGGTAGCTCAGATCTGGAGGTTTATCTTACATTTTAAACAAATTCTCTGTGGACGATCTTTCACTCACTTACTTTTAAAACTTGCTACAATTGGCCCTGATCTTGCAGGCTAATTCTCTTCTAACTGTGCTGATATTTCTTTAATTTCTTATATAGTCTAGAGCCACTGTAATTTGGCAACTTTAAAACTGTTTTCAAAACACACATAAATCAAGCACACTAAGAAGAAAACAACACTTTCCTCAACTGGCTGGTTTTGGTCTCTGGAAAAAATTTAGATAGAAATCTTGTCTGGAGGTCTTTCCAGGAAGTGATGCTGTTATTTGGGAGAGTAGATAACCAGTTCATGGCCCTGTCCTTTTGGGAGAAAGGAAAGAGCCTTAACCTAGTGGCTTCTGGTCCCAAACCAGCATTGGAGAATGTCGTGCACAGGGCTAAGAACTGGTCAATATGCTTGTAAGGGTCTTCCTTGCTAAGCCCATGGAAAGAGGGAAGCATTTGGATGATGGAAGTTTTGATTTCATAATTTCCTTGAACATCAGGGAATTGGATGCTAAATGGAGAATTGTAATCATCCGGAGCATTCAATTCCTTTAATGTTCTAGGTTGTTCTTCACCTATAACTACTATCTCAATTTCAATAGGGGGCTCAACTGTGGTGTGTCTATGCCTTCTCGGGCTTCTACCCCTTTCTATCTCAGGGTTAGCAGGCTCTAATATAGGACTGAGGGATCTCCTTCCTAACATGCTTACACACCAACTGCAGCCACATTGCACTTAATAAAAATTGCAACTATCCTACTCAACTGCTATGGAATCTTCAAATGAGAAATAGACTGAGTTTTGAGGGTTAGAAAAGTGCAAACAGAGGGAGCTAGACTCCCAGTGTAATTCTACTCTCCTTCCCTGCTACGATCCAGATCTGCAAGAAAATTTTCAAATGTAATTCAACAGTAGCAATTATTCACAAGTACATCTACCAAAGATAAAGAATCAAAAATCTAGAGTCTACTAAAAACTCAATATCCCCGGCAATGGCGCCAAAAACTTGTTGAGGTATTTTTAAGTGCTTGCTATTCACTTTATTGAAGACACTGATAAGAATGGGATGAATAAACAAAATGAATGAAAGATAGAGTGAGAATTATGGAGCAACAAGCCTAAAAAATATGCAATCCTGCAAGATACAGGGCCTGTTGTAGCAAGTTTTAATAAGTAAGAGTTTGTCCCACAAGGAAGTTGATCTTAAGCTCTAAGGGAGCGATCTTTAGTAGGCCCTCCAGATCTGACTACAGATCTGGCAATCCTAAATGGAAGGGGATTTAGGGTCACTAAAATCTAAATTCTAAGGTATCCCAATGTCTAAACTATAGAAAGGGTTAAGAAAGAAGATGGAGTGAGAAAATAAATATAAAAGGGTGAGAAGTATGTTATTAGGCTCGGATCTAATGGGTTTCATAACTTAGATTTAGATCTATTGCTATAGAAGTCCTGTCCAACAGCTACATTATCACCATTGAGAAGAAAGAATCCAACTCATCTTTGTGCCATGATCCAATCCCTTTATTTGCTATAACCTGTCCACTTAAATGGTCATAGACTATCCAATTGGGGAACCACAGTCCAGAGATGGGTCAGAACAAGTTTATCATTGTAGAAACTATTTCATCCAGGCTACAAGAACAAGAATCCATAAGGAACCTCAACCTCTAAAGTGTTATATGTGGGGCTAGGCCTGTATGGGATCATGTTAGCCCAGACACATAGAACCAGCAAGAGTTTAAGTACAACCTTAGATCTAGCTGTCCACTGCTTTAGAGAGACTGCAGTGATCCAGTGGCAAGTCTATAATCTCTATAATCGGACCAGATCTGCCATCTGATGGCGGGTCTATATAGATACAGGGGAGTCTGTCTCTGCACAATCTCTCACAGGGCTACAAGCACAAGTGCAGAGAAGAATAATCCGCCTTGAGTCTGTGGATTGGCTTCACCCTAAGGCTATAACCTATCCACTTGAATGTTCACAGACTATCCCAGAGGCTATCCTCCTCACAAAGCTCAAGATAGAACAACGAACATTGCTGCCACCACCATGTTCACAAGGCTACAAAAGCTCATTGGTCCCATGGGGATTTCAGATCTAGTGGGTCCTGTGGTGGGGCTAGGCCTGTATGGGAGCATGTTAGCCCAGACACACAGGTCACTTGGATCTGAGTACACCATAAAATCAGTCCTCCATTGCTTGCAATACATTCTAGCAATGGTGGATCTCAAGGTGCAGCCTTGTACAGAGCAACTCACAAACAGAAATCACATAAATGTAAAACACCCTATTATAAAACTCCATTAATCTATTCCAAATAGTCATACAAAGGCATAGCCAGCAAATGCTAGACTATGGAGAGAAGAAAAAGATAAAAAGAAACTACCTAAACCTAACCTAAACTTACTAGAGATCTAAAGTTGGTTCCAATGGAAGAAAAATTGAGTCCTATTCTATGAGATCCCCTAAACCTAAACCAGGCTTAGGTTTATATAGCAGTCAGTTTGGTGGCACATTAGGGTTAGGAAACCCTAATTTTAATGATGCCACATGGCCTAATACTGTTCCTTGGATGCCTCGAGGTGTGTGCACAGAAATTGGAGCGTTGGAGTGCGTGCCCTAATTACTAGAAGTTCCCAGAATGTCCTCTATAGAAATGAGGGAGAATTAGAGTCCAGAGCCTCGCCAGGTAGCACTGGTTTCGAAGACTGTCGTGTGGTAGCACGGTCTTCGCGAGATTAGATTAGCTTGAAATTCTAGTCGTCGCGGGGTCATCTTAGTTTGCAGCTTAAGTAGTCGCTCGATAAAGCATTGAATCCTTGCTGGATTGCTCTGGTCTTCGCGGGATTGCACTTTCCTTCTGAATGACGTGGGAATCATACGAGCAGTTTGTTTCTCAATGGATCTTTGCGAGGATCCTCGCGAGGACATGATGTGCATTGGTCTCTGAACTGCGCGAGAGGTTTTTCTAAAGTTTTGCATCCCGCGGCCACTGCGCACAGAAATACCTGGAGCTCTCTCCTCAGCTGATCTGATTGAACTGTGTGTGGTTTGAGATCTGCTTTCTTTAGCTGCACAAGGCTATTCGAGTATTTATATTTGAGCTTCGCGAGAGCTGCGCGAACTATGCCGTAGGAACTCTTCTGTCTCTCAACTATGCAAGAATAGCGCGGACAAATGGTATTATGTCTTGGGAAACTCGTGAGGATTGCGCAAGGCAGGTTTTCTGAGTCATGTGAACCTTGCGGCAGCTGCGCGAGGCTCATTTCTTTCTTTGCTGCTGTTATGCTCTGCCTTCATGCAGTCAAGCTCTCTATCTTCCATTCTTCTGGGAGACTTCTGGTGAAAAAGTAGGCTCCTTAGCAGGATTAAGGACTTATTGCAGCTACTGTTTATTACCTACAGAACATGCTTAAAATACTTTTATTAAATGATTAAGGGTCCAACAAAGATTAAGTTAAGGGGTGAAAAGTGGTACTTTTTATGTCTTAACAGTCTGCCAATAGATTAGTTAATTTTACTGCAGTAATGGTGGTTTAATTGGGATGAATAAAGTTAATTTCCACTTAACTTGACACAATGAGGAAACATGTAAAAATTTAAACTTTTTTTTTGCAGACTTTTAGAAACAGAAAAAGTTGAATTTTGACACCACCATGAAGCTAGTATTAGAAAATTTTTGAGTTAAGTACTCAGTAAGCCTAAGAGGAGAGAAACAGATGAATATACAACCCATGAGTTAAATTTGAAGACCATACCTAGTGAGATTTGGGCTCAAACTTTTCTTTTGTAGAGTGTTTTTGGCATTATTTCTGCTCTAAGGACTGATTGACTCAAGACTTTGTCACTAGAAGTTGTACAACTCCAAATCAAAACTAACTGACAGCACTCATTAGACTAAGGAAATGATCCAAGGCCCTTATTTGGACAGTTTGAGCCTAAAAATCAAACCTTTTAAAATATGTCCTTCTGCATATACCAGTTGAGCCTTGAAATCATACTCTTCTTTCACAAACACCAGAACAGTTGCACCTTAACCTCATTACCTGAGTTTACCTTACCCTCACTCTAAAAATTCAGAAGGTAAAGGAGGAGGAAAAGATACTGAGAATGATCCAATATTCTATAGAAGGTGAAGAAAAGCATCTTGTGAACAGTTGTGTATCAATGGCAGTTGTGTGGCATTTCATCAAAAGAATGAATAAAGAAAATAAAAAGAGGAAAAGAAAGAGAAGTCTAAAGAACATCATCATCTGAAAATTGAAAAGAAGAGGAGAAGTTGGCCACTTTGTCTCTGAAATAGAAGAGGAAGATGAAGGTTTTACTGGAATGAAGGTTGTGAAGTCATGAACCACTCCTGACCTTGCTGATTTCTTAATTTGGACTCCCTTTTTACCCCTTTTATTATGTACACCCCTCAACCATAAGCCACATTACAACCCATTCTAAAAAGACCTTATGGATCCAAAGTCAAATGAGATGTCATGTGGAGATGAAGAGTTGTCCAATCTATGGAAAAAAGATTCATGAGGATATCAGAAATTAGAAGCTTAGCCTATGCTCATGCTTGTAAGCCCATTTGGGGTCTGCAACTGCTCTTGATCTATTAAGAATGTGAACACCCGCATGACATTAATGTTGAGAGATAGCCCAAGTGAGAATTGGGTCTGAATTTTAACCCCATTGGGATTGTATCCAACCTAAATTTTGAATCAAGGCAAGCTGGGTACTGATTTTTATACATTGAAATTCTAATGTTAAATGAATGGTGGTCAGGCAAACACATGTTAACTTTTAAGTTTTAAATGGCCTGCAACATTGCTGCAATTTCCTCTAAGTGTTAAATAAATTTACTGTGGAATGAAACTTTAAAAATTTGAATTGGTGTTGTCATTATCTGCACTATACTTAACTGACTCTAATGGTGATGTTTGTGGGTGTCTTCACTGAAAATGCTTAAGAGGCTTCACTCCTCCACTAGGGATCACCTAGGGGTTTAAAAGGCTTGGTACATATGCTAAATGTGTCCATGATCCCTACGAAAGTGGCATTTACAGCTTTGCTAAGGGACTAGCAAAGATTAGGTTTCGGGGTGTGTTAAGACCTGAAAAGTATAACTTTTCACCCCTTAACTTAATCTCTGTTGGACCCTTAATGATTTAATAAAAGTGTTTTAAGCCTGTTCTATAGGTAATGAACAGCAACTGCAATAAGGCCTTAATCCTGCTAAGTAGCCCACTTTTTCCCCAGAAGTCTCTCAGAAGAAGGGAAGCTAGATCCAGACAAGAACTTGACTGCATGAAGGAAAAGCACAGCAGCAATAGAGCAAGAAATGAGCCTCACGCAGTTGCCGCAAGGTTCAAAGGATTCAGAAAGTAAGCCTCGCGCAGTCCTCGCAAGTTTCCCAAGACTTCATACCAATTGTCCGCGATGTTCTCGCACAGTTTAGTGACAGAAGGGCTTCAGAATCATGACTCGCATAGCTCTCGCGAAGCTCAAGCACTTAAATGCTCGCACTGTCTCACGTAGCTCAAGAAAGTAACACTCAAAACCTTGCGCAGTTCACTCAAATAAGCTGAGGACAGAGAGACCTCCAAGTATTTCTGCCACCCGTTGTCGCGCAGTGGCCGCGGAATGTAAAATTTCTGAAAAACCTCTCGCACAGTTCAGAGACCAATGCACATCACGCCCTCACGAGGATCCTCACAAAGATCCATTGAGAAATAAACTGCTCGTGCAATTCCCGCGCCATTCAGAAGGAAAGTGCAATCCCGTGAAGACCAGAGCAATCCAGTGAGGATTCAATGCTCTATCGCGCGACTGCTTAAGCTGCAAACTAAGACAACCTCGCGACGGCTAGAATTTCAAGTTAATCAAATCTTGCAAAGACTGTGCTACCACGCGACAATCTTGGAAACCAGTGCTACCTGGCGAGGCTCTAGATGCTCCAATTTTTAGAGCATCTAGAGAGGACATTTTGGGAACTTCCAACAATTAGGGCACTCACTCCAATGCTCCAATTTTTGTGCACGCACCCTGAGGAATCCAAGGAATAGTATTAGGCCACTTGGCATCGTTAAAATTAGGGTTTCCTAACCCTAATAGGCCGCCAAACTAACTGCTATACAAACCTAAGCCTGGTTTAGGTTTAGGGGCTCGAAGAATAAAATTTTGTCTATCTTCTTCTGGAAGTAGCTGTAGATCTCTACGAAGGTTTAGGTAGATTTCTTTTTTTTTTTTTTTTCCAAAGCCCAACACTTGCTGGCTATGCCTCTCTATGCTTATTTTGTTTAGATTTAATGGAATTTCATGATTGGGTGTTTTACATGTAGTGATTGAAGTTTGAGAAGGCTGCTGCCTTGAGATCCTCCATTGCTAGGTTGTATTATGAGCAATGGAGGACTGTTTTTACAGAGCTATTTAGATCCAAGTGACCTGTGTGTCTGGGCTAACATGCTCTCATACAAGCCTAGCCCTACTACAGGATCCACTAGATCTGAAATCCCCATGGGAACTTGGGCGTGTAGCCTTGTGAACATGGTGGTGACAGTAATGTTCTTGTTCTATTTTGAACCTCTGTGAGGAGGATAACCTATGGGATAGTCTGTGACCATTTAAGTGGACAGGTTATAGCCTTAGGGTGAGGCCAATCCACAGATCCAAGACAGATTCTTCTTCTCTGCACGTGTGCTTGTAGCCCTGTGAGAGATTGTGCAGAGACAAGCTCCCCTGTATTTGTATAGACCCGCCATCATATGGCAGATCTGGTTTGGTTATAGAGATTGTAGGCTTATGACTGGATCACTGCAGTCTTTCTACGGCAGTGGACAGCTAGACCTAAGGCTGTACTCAAACTCTTGCTGGTTCTATGTGTCTGGGCTAACATGCTCTCATATAGGCCTAGCCCCACATATAGCACTTTAGAGGTTGAGATTCCCTATGGATTCTTGTGCTTGTAGCCTGGTTGAAGTAGTAGTGCCTATAATGATAAACTTGTTCTGACCCATCTGTGGACTGTGGTTCCCCAATTGGATAGTCTGTGACCATTAAAGTCGACAGGTTATAGCCATAAAGGGATTGTATGATGGCACATAAATGAGTTGGATTCTTTCTCCTCAGTGGCGATAATGTAGCCATTGGACAGGACTTCTATAGCAGCAGATCTGAATTTGAGTCATGAAACCCATCAGATCTGAACCTAATAGCATACTTCTCACCATTTTATTTTTATTTTCTCACTCCATCTTCTTTCGTACCCCTTTCTATAGTTTAGACATTAGGATACCTTAGAATTTAGATTGTAGTGACCCTAAATCCCCTTCCATCACTAAGTGAAAATCGAAAAAAAACAACGGCCCAAAACCGTTGTAAATTTCATAAACAACGGTTTTGAGCCGTGGTAACGACTGTTGTTTATAGAGCAGTGGTTTTCCTAAACAACGGCCTAGAACAGTTGTTTATTTACCTCCTAAACAACAGCCCATGTCAGTTGCAAATTTACAACAGTTGTGAGCCGTTGTTCCTTACAGAAAAGGGTTGTTATTTCTCTGCCTAAACCATTGTCTAAGTCAGTGGTCTATGTTCGTTGCTTATGTACAACGCTTGTGAGCTGTTGTTCCTTGCAGAAAAGAGTTGTTATTTTTTTACCAAAACCACGACCTACGTCAGTGGTATATGTCCGTTGCAAAGGTACAACGGTTTGTAGTCGTTGTTCTTTACAGAAAAGGGATGTTATATTTCTACCAAAACCACGGTCTAAGTCAGTGGTATATATCCGTCGTAAAAGTACAAAGCTTGTGAGCCGTTGTTAATTGACTCTAAAAACAACGGTTATGGACCGTTGCTTTTTTAAACATTTTTTTTTTTTAAATGCATAACTTCCTTTTTTGTTTTTGCAATTAGAACCTGATATAACTATTGTATCAATCACATATCACCATAGAAGGGAAAAAAAGCATAATTCATTCAACTGAATAAAAAAATAAGATTCCAAAAGCAAAATTAATTTAAAATCAGAAAACTGTGGCGCCAATATTGCTTGCAGTTGGTGCAATGGGAAATGTAAATGCACAAAAACATATAGTGATTTACAGTTCCTTAGAAATTTAGATAGTTAAAGAATCAACACTTTCCTAAATTATTTTACAGAACAAATGTAAACTAATTCCTTTTTATAGCTATTAAAATTAGTAAACAACTTCGGAAACATGCACCAGATTTGAGCAGGCAAACACTTCCATCTTCAATAGCAATATTGGCACTATACATCGAGGAGTCAACAAACATGATTCAGCCAGATTCACTGCTACTTGCATTATATTATGAGCCTTCTTCCTAACCCTTTTTAATCCTCCCATGATCTGTAATATTAAACATATGAAAGGCATCACAAAAGATGAATATTATAAACAAAGGCTAATCAAACTTTTACTTCAACAATGAAGAGAAAAAAAAATTACTTGAATTTTGTAATCCTTAAGCAAAGGATGATCCAAAGTCAATACTCTTTTACTGATCTTGTAATCTGAATACATGAAGGATATGATAGATATGATTGACAGATATATATATATATATATATATATATATATATATATATATGCATAAAGAAAGATAGTTTGCGATCAAAGAACATCAGATAATAAGCACGTGTATATGTATGTATATACACACTAAAAAAATTTTGAGTTTTACCGGCGGCCCAAAGCCACCGGTAATAATTTTACCGACGGCTCTCTATCCGCCACTAATCCCTTTGTCAGGGATATTATTACCGACATCCCAAGTATTTTTGCCCGCAGCCCTGAACCGCCAGCAAATATTTTGTAATGGTCACTACTTAACTTCATTATCGACAGCCCAAGTTTTTTTGCCGGCGGCCTTGGGCCGCCGACAAAGATTTTTTAACGATCACTACCTATCTTTATTACCGGCAGCCCAAGTTTTTTTGTCTGCCCCCCATCTATCATGGTGTAGATTTTATAAAAAGTCCCCCATAAATGAAATGTGTATAAGTAATAAAGTATAAATCAAAGATATATTTTTTATGTCTAATTAATTTCCTAACCTCCAATGTTTGTTAATTTCTAATGGGGAAATAATCAAATGCATGGGCTATTAGACGGATCGCTGCCTGAAAATTACCACTTCCGAGTTAACCTCCAACTCAAAAAATATTATTCCACCAAGAAACAAAGACTGATAAAAAACACATTGTGTAATCAAATTCCCATCACCTCATTATTATTTCATTCGGGTTGGGCCGGACCAAAATAGTCCAATAGTATAACAGTCCGACGGGTTTGAGCCTATACGACCAAGCCCAGCCCGTTTATATATGGGGGCTATCCCAGCACGGCCCATTTATTAAATGGGCATGAAAATGAAGCCCATACGCGGCCCATAGCAGGTTGGGTTGTGCTCAAGCCCGGCCAATTGAGACCCCTAACAAATAACATGCTATAATAAGCAGGTAAAGCCATACCATTGCAATAATGAAGCCTAAAATAGGCTTGATTATGTAAATGGGCCGAAACTATCAATGACTCTGTTAAGTATAATTGATAAACAATGCAAGGAAAAGATGTATAAAATATAATAGTGGAAGGCCTTTATTAGGGTAAGGATACTAAGGGAAATGTTGATGGGATGACCCAAATATACAGGATCTCTAAGGCCTAGGCTTCATCTGCAGTTTCTAATGCAACCTAGTCTTATGGTTAGTGAATACCCAGTTTTTCTACAAGTGTTATATTTCATCTAAGCAAGGTGCTAAAACTTGGTATCAGTCAACCTCCAGATCGATACTACCAAGGGATGTCCAATGACTAGTATTGCTAGATATCTATTGATAATGATGCATATCAGCCAAATACTAATACATATCGGCCGACCCTGAACCCCTTATCACCGATACGTATCAGTTGATACCGGACGATACTGACCCCATATCACCGATATGTATCTGCTTATACATCTGATACTGGCCGATACCGATACAAATAATGGTATCGGATCGGACTGAACTGATACGTATGTTAGCCAATTTTTGAAACCCTGCACCTAAGTCATTTGTGCAAGAAAAGAAAACATAGAAGGAAAAGTTAAAAAGGCATATTATGTGATTAGTAAACATGCTTTCACACCAGTCATATAGTTAATGCCATTTGGGAAAACCTATCAAACCTGAAGGGTAATTGGCTAGTCTTAGAACTTCTCAGTAAGAATATGATTTTCAGAAGTTTGCTGTGTGAGCTTATCAAAGATAGTTCATCAATATTAGGAGAAGAGGCATAAACGAAAAATCAATGAATAACATGAAAAAATGATGAGCGAATATTTCGTGAGAAGAGATTCAAACATCATTATTAATATTAAAAATTTCTACGTATCTAACTTAAAGTGATACATACATGCTTTCTCCTTTTTTCACCATCCACTCAGGCACGGGTCCATTGAGAAAGTTGCTAGTCAAATACCTAATTACAACCCATACCATCAGTTTACGGTGATTGAGCAGTTTTCTTATGTAGCATAATTGCATTAGCTATCATAGTAAACAGTTGCAGTAAACAAATTAGACAGAAATTTGATTACCTACAAAAAGTCTATTTTGGCCAGGCTTTCGAAGGTGGTTGGAATATTTCCTGTCAACTTGTTAAAGCTAAGGTCTCTGCCAAGAAAAACCATGAAACTAAAGAGATAAGTGTAAATGTTTCATCCCACAAGAAAGCACTTCAGATTATTCATTAAATTTTCTCAACTGTTTATTTATAAGTAAGCTGGGATTAAAACTGCGACCTAGAGGTTGCAATATTGTCAACTTTCCATTGGGCTACGAGCCTAAGAAGGCATTATTTACAGCTCAGGGGAGACAAAACTACTATTAATTAACATGTCTTGCCAAAATCAGTCATTTAAAGAAGCATGTTTTCAGCGGTTCACCTTCATATCAAACCCAAAGAGGAAGCTTCAGTGCATACCCAAGAGAGTATCATTGATGCTTCCTATATATTTATCCAAATTTGCATCCACAGAGAAGCTCACATAGTTTACTATAACTTCCATACAAAATGTTAATTCCTCGCAACCATTTGTAATAAAAAAGTTAATCTTAGAATACAACTAAACAAAGATCTTATGCTACCACCCTCATTTCAATGTGATAGAGATCCAAATTCTGGGCATATGAAAACAGTAGGTCACTGTTCCTAACAGACTTTCTATAAAGGTTCATGGCCTCGATTTTCTAGGACCGCCATTTCCCAGTTGATGCTTTCTCAACAATAGGAACATAGATCATAATAGAACTCAATCAGAAGTCTTAAGATCTTGGTTATCAATTATAACTCAATGAACTTTTTACGTCTCTTCAATAATTTTGTTTGCCAACAAGAAAGGCCATCATCTTTTTATTTTCTTTGGGCACGAGTTCGGCAGTTTAGTCCTCAAAAACTGACTTGAACTCCGGGTTTCATTGCACCACAACATCTTCCTTACAAGTAGTAAAGCAAGCAAATAACAGTGACATCTAACGAAGAACATATTTGTTTTCTCTATCAGGATCAACTTACAAGGTTTGTTTCTTATTTTAATAAGTAAGCTGGGATTGAATCTGTGATGTCAAAAAAAAAAAGAAAAAAGGAGAAAAATAAGAAAAAAACCTTACAAGTTTTTCAGTTTCGTCATTTGTCCAACATATGGAGGGATCTCTCCCGAAATATTACAATTCCTCAATACCCTGCACCAATCAAATTATTAATTATCTACTTCAATAGCACTACACGTCAAAGAGAGCAAGCATTTAACTCACAGTGTCTTCATCGCCGCCTGATTTGGCAATAGTGGAAAAGCTGATTCCATTCCATTCATCTCACTAATCCTCCTGTGTATGAAAAACCCACCGAATCTAGTTTTAAAATCCAATCCAACCTTTAAAAAAGGGCGATAAAAATTAAGAAGGCTCTACTTACATGTCAGTTATACTACTCAAAGCCGAAATGGACGTAGGAATAGGCCCTTCCAAACCACTACTCTGAATTGCTCTATTAATGGAAGATATAATTAATCAAATTCAAAATATATTCTCTATAAGGTACAAAATATATTAAAGAATAAGAATGCTTACAATTTTTCTAGATGGATCCAGTTCTCAATAAAATCAGGTATCTTTCCAGTAAAGTGGTTATCACTTATCCGACTGCATTTGTGCCCGAAAAGACAAAAAAAAGAATCAAATCTCGAACTATCACTAGCTTAAGAAAATAATAATAAAAATTATGTACACATACAAGTCCTGCAAGTTCGTTAGATTTGCAAGCGACACCGACAACTCTCCAATAAAATTGTTCGATGAAATTAAACTGTACACGCGAAAAGCAGAGCCATGATCAGCCATAGAACAATAAAATTCGTCAAAGAAACACCAATTATAGTGAACCCCATAAAACAAAATCACATATAAGGATCAAAGAGAGAGGCCTTACATTCGCTCCATGCTGACCAGGTCCCCAAGCTGTGGAGGAAGTTCACCAGAAAATTAGTTCTACTCTAGGACCCTAAACAAAAACAAATTCCATACAAGATTAACACTGGATCAAGCTCCAAATTCAATTCACAAAAGTTTGAACACATATAGTGTTCTGAGAGTTGTAATGTTTCCAATTTGCGTTGGGATTCGCCCTGATAAGCAGCTCCAAGCAAGGAGCTGCAATTAACGTCTCCCACTATTAACTTTAGAAAAGCAAAGCTTGGATTTGCTAAAGTGAACTAGGAGGGCACATGGTAGAGAGAAATGGAAAACTTACATGTTCACTAACGGTAAAGCAGCCCATTCGACAGGTATTGTGCCATTGAGGTAGTTGCGAGTTAAATCGCTGGAGGGTTAGTTAGATACTTAAGTTTAGCCTAACAGAAGCGCAATTTAAGGAACTATAACTGATAAAATCTAACGTGAGCAGTGGCTTAAGTTACGAGGTCTCACATTTCTTCGAGGTAGGGAAGTATGGTCAATTCTCGTGGCAGTACTCCGAGGAGACTCTGAGATTTGAGCATTCTGCGATAGGAAAGCGGAACGGCTTTGTAACTTTTTAATGCTAGCAGATATATTGAAGGCATCCATCATGTTCTGAATAGGAATGGATTTATGGGCTAAGATATATGTATAGCTAGCTTATTTACAAATGCAGTTGACCTGGAATTTGGCTGGCGGTTGACTAGGGATGCAAGTCTTTAACTGAACCCCGAAACCAAAACGATTCATTTCGGTATGGGGTGTGTACCAAACTGAATACCGAAAGGATCAGTATCGGTTCAGTTCAGCACACCGAACTTGCATCTCTATGGTTGACCAACTCTGTCACCAACGGTGGTAAAAGGGTCATCAATGGCCCCAGCGCACCAACTATGGTGCCGGAGTCATCCACTCAGGTTTTAGTTGACAGTCCAACCTGTGGCATTCAAGCCCTATCTATTCCAATGTCCTGATAGGCTCTTGATCGTATGGTGAGAAATTGTTCAATGACACATTCTTTGAACTGAATCTAAACTATGTCGACATGTACTATAAATTAGAGAATCCATTAAAAAAATGATCCAAATGTGTATAATTAAGGTGTTTTTGCAACCAGAGATTCATGTGTTGCCACTAAGGTGTCCGCATGCAAAAATTGTTGACTTTTTTAGGCTTCCACATGCAAAAACTATTAAGACCTTTTATACTCGAAGAGTGGAGGTCATCTTTCTTCTGAATCTCTCGTACAATAGATCTTGAGATCATAGGCATATTAATTTTTTTTAAAAGAGGGATCATAGGCGTATTATAAGATGGTCAAATGTTGATTCGATGTTGCACACATTCCAAAAGTGATCGTGATTATAGGTATACAATCGGCGTGGTTCTCTGGTCATGTTTTGATATGTGCGCCACATGGAATCAACATTAATATCTAACCGTCTTATTGTATGGAGAGATCTCAAGATCTACTGCCTGAAAGATTAGGACGAAAAAAATCTTTATCATTTGTTTTAAATCATCAACAACGGTACTTGCATTTGAAAATAGGAAAGAAAAAAAATAAGTACTCTTACTATTAAGGGGATGATTGCCCTTTTTTGGTACAGTGGCATGGCCGCCCAAAATAAAGCCACATTAGCATTCATTTTTTAGGCAATTTAGGAAATCCAAGACATGGAAGATGATAGCTTACAGTGAACTGAAGTGGGCATCAAAAATCACTCACAACTCATCTAAGGATTTAAACTCTCCAATCTAAAACACTCCATAATGAACTATTGTTCATTAACTATCGAAATAAAGTGCACTAATTTGGATGGTTTAAATCCTTTGACATACATTTTAACTGATGAATCTAAAGATTGGTCAAAGATTTGCACCACATGACCTAAAAGTGATCAGTCATGGCACTATTTGTGTAAATGACGTTAAGGGAGTCAGTCCCTCCCATAACACTATGAACGTTGGTGGTGCATGAAGCATAGTAGCATACACTTATTATTGTACCAACTCATTGCACAAATCAGCAAGGATGGTGTTCCTCACCCACATTGAAATACAAATTAAAACTTAGAAAATTGCTCTCTAGTACGTGGTTGTAGGGTTCAACCCTCAACCCTACGATGTGGTTCATTTCAACTGGCATGTGGCACCCAAATTCGAAAATGACACCCGTTCCCCTAGGGTCCACCATCCCTCGAATCCTTTCTGAAGCAAACCTGAACTGGATAGTTCGGGTTGGGTTTTCAGGTTTGGATCTAGGCCAGGTTGAAGGTTTCGGGTTTGGGCTGAGTTTCAAATCGATTTTGGGCTGGGTGTTATTCACACTCCTTATAGTAAGGGGCCCAAGTTATCTATGCGGCCCAAGTTCACACCTCGGCCCACAAAATCGTATTCGTAAAAGGACCCGAACACATGTTCTGTAAACTTGTGAAGACCACTTTTACAAAAATTGAACTTTTGTCTATGTAATTAGAATAAGTGCTGAAATCTCTCATGACAATGGTTTAATTTTATTTTTTTTGAAAAAGTTGAATATCAAGCAATATGTATTGTTCCAATCGTAGGTGGTCATTTTGATATTAGCATGAAGTGGATGCTACTCAATACTAGGTATTTTTACACTCATATCATCTAATAAATTTTTATTGGATGATACACATCGTTTTGTCTTGGTGTTTAGACAAGGTGAAACATTCCATTATTAATAAAAAAAATTTAGCTTGATGAGGAATGCTGAAGGTATGTTCATAGGAGGATCGATCGCAATTGGTAGTGTATGCTAAAGATTGGGTTTGTAGTAGATGCGGTAACATAAACTTCAGTAAGAAGATTAAATATCAACGCTACGGCTATGACGATGGCAGATCAAATGGGAAGATTGTGAAATCTGATAAGGATTGGAGGAACCGTGTGATTCGAAGGGCGTGCTCCCTAAACAACAAGCTAACGATATTATACATGCCTGGATTATATTAGGGCAAGACTATTGAAATATCAATATACCACCTTTCAGGCTACTAGTTCCAGGCCAGCTTATCTGGAAATGAGCATGCCCAACTATGTCAACCCCTCTTGGGGATGCTAAAAAACTCGATGGTCTTTGGGTTAGACAGGGGCCATGGCAACATGGTGCTTCCTCTATGCTTTTGGAGCTTGCTGATAATAGCTTCTTTGATAGACTCATTTATTTTCAGAAAATATGGGTGGTTGGAACATTACTATTTTTATTCCCAAGTTCAAGTTTGTACAAAAGTCGGCCCCAGTTGAGTGGGGAGGAGATAACATCCCTAAGATTTCTATAGTCCAATCCTATGACAGTCGTCTTTAAAGGTCCCCATTTTACTATAGCTTGTGTTCAAATACTTAGAAGTTTATGGAGCTACATTTACAATGAGGAACTTAATGAGTAAATGATAAATAGGAACTAATGATTATAAATTTGTAAGAATCACATGGGCATCGCTGGGATCATAAGATTATCGAGCTTGTGAAAGGAGCCTTTTAAACATCAATCCTATCAAAAGTTGAATTTTTCTAATTCCACAAGCCTCTGCATATCATGGAAGTCAACTTTGGAGAGGATTCAGTGGCTAAAGGCTGTTTGTAAGTTCGAAAATCTCATGATTTCAAAAGTGTCATTATTCATAAATGGAAAATTCAACATAAACAAGGAATTTGAAACCATAAAGATAAATAATATATATATATATATATGTGTGTGTGTGTGTGTGTGTGTGTGTGTCTGTGTGTGTGCATTTCAGATGTTGAAAAATAAAAAATTCTCTTTCATAAAGGAAGCGTTGATTACCTAAAGGAACGGGATATGAGCATCCTAGCAATTAAAGACTGCTTGCACGAATCTACATTCTGCAACTAAAACAATAGTAGAACTTAAAATTTTAGTTCAACAATTGCTTGATATCCTTTCTTAATAAAAACAACAGATAGAACTATAATAATTAAGAAACAGGGTGTTTTTATATGGAATCACGGCAGAAGAAGTTTGTAGGAGGAGAAGAAGTTCAGAAGTGGGAGCAGGTGCATGCCCTTGGGAATAAAATTCCTGCAACTATGGCTGATACTCAGTAAAAAAAAATTGAAGAACTTACATATATCTTTCTATCGTGCCCAGCTATCATCAAGTTTACTGAATCAAGATCGAAAACCATATAATTAGATTAGTTAACCATTGTAAAAAAAATACCCACCTGATATAGTAGCTCTTGCCGTTGAATGAGGTTCGATATCATCTCCTTCAGCTCCTTAATCTTTTGATAGGTCGTCTATAGAAAATAAACAAATAAATAAACCCAAAAACCCAAAAAAAAAAACCATTAAAGGGAATGGAAAACGATAAAAGATAAACAGATTTTTTAGAAATAAAAAATAAAAAATACCATCGTCTTCTTCATCTTCTTTAACCCTATCATTATCGTGGGTTGAAGATTTGAATCAAGAGGAGCCTGGAAATGACTTTAGAGCCTTCAAATATTCTAGCAACCCCAATGCTCTTGGCCCGGATACAATCTGCTCATTCAATCCCAAAAAAATTCTAAAATCTTTGTACGATTGTGATCTCTTGCTAGACTTAATACCACCTCATCTTATAATAGTTGGGTTTGCAAAGTCTTGATCTGTCTTATGTATCTCGGCATTGGCCAAGATTTTGAAATATACTTAATACCACCTCATCTTATAATAGTTGGGTTTGCAAAGTCTTGATATGTCTTATGTAGAGATATTCTTTAACGCTAATTTGAAAAATATATTTACCAGATTAGCCAACTTAACTAATAGAATTAGATGGAACGATGTCGACTCTAAGTCCGAAGGACAAGGCAATGATTATGATGAATTAGATGGAATGCTGGCCAAGATTAGCATTTGTGAAGAAAAAAAAATGTCTTAAAGAAAATCTGCAACAAAGAAAAACAGTAAGAAAGATTTATACTGTTGTTACCTACACATCCATCTCTCCCACGCTCGACGTGTCAGCTCCCCTTGAGTCAAAGCTCTGAAATTTGTGCACTTGCTCATGAGAAGTAATACTAAATACCTGAAAAAGGAATACCCACTACACAAAAGATGTTAAGAGTTTTGCAAAGCCTACGAAGAAAATATTTTGTGTGCTCCTCGAAAAATTATTTAAATATTTAGCACAATACCACAAAAATTTCATTCATTGTAATAGATCATTTACCAAACTAAAATATTCACCAAAATTGAAAGTATAATTTAGATTCCCTTCAATAAAATATTCACCAAACTAAACCAAACATTCAAAATTTATCTTGTACTAAAGTATAAATTGCCATCAGCAAATGAGTGTATAACATTATCTGTCGGTCCAATGAAGATGCTCATTGTAGACCAGCAACAAAACCCTGTAGAGAGAAACTTAAATAATTTAGATATTCACTAATTTCCGTTAGAGAAAAGTAATTTTAACGAAATAGTAAAGTAGTGGAATTTGTGTTACCCATAAAAAAGGAATTAGCCATATACCTCTATGAACAATCAACTAAAATGAACAAGACTTAGGCCATGTAATTATATCACCCGGTGTAATATCGCCCAAGGTTCCATCACGAGCATGCAGCTCTGCAGTGATGTCGTATATGCCATCTACTATGATTGTATATGATAAGTTTGATTGACTTGCATTTCTATCAACACATCCCATGGCAACATTCTTATTCTTGAAGTTCTTTAATATGCAGTGAGAGGGTGGTTGTTCTATGTGACCGTCTAGATGAAACTATGATTGTCTCACTTCCTATAGAAATTTAGGAAAAATAAATGAATTGATCGATATTCACTAATGATATCAGGTAAAATAGAAATTTTGATTGGATATTTAAATTTTTACCTGATAAGAAGAACTCAACTGATCACTCAAACGAGTCATAGGTGCTCCATGAGAACTATCTTGTCTTGGTAATGCATTGAATTTCTCCTCAAGTACCTTGCATGCCCTAGACTCCTCATCAAGTCATCGCATAATTGTTTCATAATTTGACTCCACACTTTCACGAGCTCTCTTCTCTCCTGAAGTAATTTCTCTAGAAGGAGTTGATAAAGAAAAAGTGGTGTTCGATATACCTCTACCCATACCTCGTACATAGCCTCTTTTATCACGACTAAAAACCTATGATACAATTTTATTTATAATTACGATATTGATTAAAAGAGCAATAATTTCATCATCTAATTTGAGAGGAAATTTACATGTGTAACAAGATCATCATCCAAATTTGCTTCTCCTTCAACCGGATTATTTTCAACCATTTTCCTAATTTCATCTTGCAAGAGATAAATAATGATAAAATATTATAATGATAAAGTCTCACACTCCTTTGTAATTATTGAAGTTTATTAAATGAACTAGAACATATAGAAGCTCACCAATTATTCATTCATCAATTGAGAAGGGCATGTCCCATCCTTCTTGTTATGTGTGGCTATAAACAATTGTGTCCTGATAACTATACCAGTGAGATTCTGCATTTTCTGTATAATACGATGATCATAAGTAAACATTATTTATTTAGAGAATTATGCTAAATAAATATTTTAGTGATATTACCAACTCCTCAACCCTCTTAGCTGCTCCCCGTCGACCAGTGGTGTGTGGGTTTCTCATCGTTTTCCTAGAACTCCTCACCTTTTCTTGTAGTGCAGCATATTCTTTCGTCGAACACATACGAATAAACGTCTTCCAATCTTCCAACTTCGCACATTTTGGTGGATGTTTTTTCCGCTCTGCATCCGTCTCATATTCATCATATTTTTTCCGAAGCTCATGCTTCCATTGCTTCCAACATCCATTAGCTTTCGATAAGATTAAAACTTTGTATTGAATTTCAATCTCATACTCATCCTGTAATAATATAAAGACAAGATAAAATCATGGAGTAAATCGGACAGAAAATATTATAAGTAAATAATATATGTACTCACCAAGATAGTGCTCCATATCTTATCCTTCACATTTTTTGGCACATCATGCCATGTCATGTATGTAGGTGGACAATGTGTCCTTGCTACCTGACCTATTAATGTCGACAAACATGATGAATTTGTTCCAATTGGCTACCCATGTTCATTAAATTGAACTTTTCTCCGTATGTCTGGATAAAATATATGTTATTAGCAATACATCTAAATAGCGATTATTAAATAAAAAAATAGATTAAAAAACAAGGATTGAACAAACCCGTCTCGGTAGTCCCGCATTGTTCTAAACTACTTGATTGAGGTTCAGTTCTTTCCATGCTCAATCCTTTGCTGAAAATAAGTAAATAGTATTTGCTAAAACCATATAACTTATTGAGTCATGTCAAAACTATTTTTAGTAATAAAAATAGAATACATTTTCTAATGGTAATTACAAAAGCATGTAAAGGAAACATTGAGTGAACCACATGAGTTTTTCAAAAGCATGTGGAGGGAACAAAATTGTACAAAAAGAGAATTGTATTTTAATATTCATCATCTTCCAATGGTAATTACAAAAAAAAAGAGAAATGTATTTTAGTATTCATCATCTTCCACAACCTCAGCGACCAATGGTAATGCTAAAGTATCTGCATTAGTTCTTGCCTCAAATACTAATGGATCTTCATAAGCATCTACATCCCGAGTCAATCTCTTTGGAGCATCTAAGACCAAATACCAATCAGCTCTGGTTTGATCTTTGCAATAGAAGACTTAGGTGGCTTAGGAGGCAAGAATAAACGGCTTGTCATCTTCATGTGAACTCCTCATAAGCCTCCCAAGATTAACAAAAATTAAGCTTGTTTCTGGATCAACAACACATCCATTCGTTTTATCTTCTATATGTACCCAATCACAATAAAAGACTGTTTCTTTAAAGTTACCATAATTCATTTGAAGTATTTGTTTAAGGATTCCATAATAAGTGACTTCTTCTTCCACAATGTTCTTATCTTTGACACTAGCCCTAAAGTTAGTTAAAGCCTTCATGGAGACTCCACTATTCTGCGTGCTTGTACTCATTTCTGACTCCGTCGTACAAAAAAGATATCCATTAACCACATAAGAATTATACGATATGGCTTTGAAGTCTAGACCATCAGCAAGACTCTTCAAGGTAGAATACTCATCTTTTTCTAATTGTTGTCGTAACCAAGGAATGTAGTTGCCCCTCAGATGTTTATCACATGACTTGTGGCCTTGGAGATTAGATTGGTACTTCCTATAAATGTTAAGTGTTAATTAGATCAAGTATTTCAATATTAATTGAGGAAAAATAATGACGATATTTATAAATATTACTTACATCTCCCATTCAACATTTTCTGGAGAATGTGTGAGAACCCATTTACGCGCTTGTTGGTATTGCAAGTTTTGAAGGTAATAGACTTTTCCTTTTTTATCGAGAGGGAAACCATGTGTAACATTATAATCTATGAATATTGTATCTCCTCTCTTATGCCCTCCTTCATTCTCGTTTGGCATATACTCCATACAATACCTCATAAATTCTTCCATTAGATATTGCTTTGTAATAGACCCCTCTGGATAAGTCTGATTTTTTACATAATGCTTGTAAGTCTTCATCATCCTACACAATTTTCTTTAATTAGATATCAATAATACTGGTAAAAAGAAATACTTAAAAAGACCCATTATGAAGGTTTACCTTTCGAATGGATACATCCATCGATATCGAACAGGACCACATGTTAGCACCTCATCCGCCAAGTTAACAACAAGGTGTATCATAGAAACAAAAAATGAAGGCGGGAAGTACTTTTCAAACACGCACAGTGCTTCGACCATGCGTCTCCTCATGTTTATAAGCTCAACTCGATCTATAACTTTGGAACATAGGACATTAAAAGATATTAACATTTGTCGGATAGCTGCTCTCAATAGCTTTTCTTTCTTGAATGCATGCATCAACAACACGGGAAGTAGTTGTTGCATGAGGATGTGATAGTCATGTGACTTCAGGCCTTTCAGTTGAAAATCCTCTAAACTTACGTTATACTTCTAATTTGCATTGTATCCAATGGGAACTTTCAAATTAAACAATGTTTCACAAATTAGTTTTCTTTCATCTCGAGATAAGACAAATGGAGCTTTAGGGCAATACACCTTGTCATTTTTCTCCACAGTCCACAAATTTTTCTTTATCTTCATATCTTTAAGATCATATCGAGCCTTAATTCCATCCTTACTTTTACCCTTTGTATCCATAATTGTTGCATTTAAATTTTCCGTAACATTCTTTTCCACGTGCATTACATCCAAATTATGACGAACGGGAAGATCTTACATTTATAAAGTAAAAAATTAGTATTTAAACAAAGTTTAATAGAGATCACATAATAAAATGAAAGGAAAATTTTATCACCTTCCAATATGGTAAGTCAAATAGGATTGATCGCTTTGACCATGCACAACTCTCTTCATTCGTGGGCTTTTCCCTCTTCTTTCCGGCTGTCTTTCCGAACGTGGTCTGAATTGTTTTCATTTTGCTTAAAACTTCTAAACCGCTCATACGACGTGGATGTTTCCTATGTTCTTCCTTACCATTAAATTGAGATTTCTGAGTTCTGAAAGGATGATTTAAATCTGTAAGGAACTTTCGGTGGCCCATGTACGTAAATTTCTTTCCGTGATATAACCATACGGAATCAACCTCTTCACTACAAATAGGATAACCATCTCTTCCTGCTGTCTTACAACCCAAAAGATGACCATATGCTGGAAAATTATGTATAGCCCATAATAAAATTCCTTTCATGTTAAACCTAGTTTTTGTATAGGAGTCATATGTTATTGCTCCAATGGACCACAATTCATTTAATTCTGCAAGCAATGGCTGTAAGTAAACATCAATGTCATGTCCAGGACCATTGGGCCCAGAAATCAATATGGTCAACATCGTAAACTCCTTGCGCATGCACAATGATGGAGGGAGATTGTAGGGAACAATCATAACAGGCCAACAACTATAAGAGTTATTCTTATTGCCAAAAGGATTGAATCCATCTGTGGCAAGTCCTAGACGAACATTATGTTTCTCTAAAGCAAACTCTTTCCACTGAACATTAATTGATTTCCAATAAGAAGAATCTACAGGATGGCGCATGTGACTGTCATTTGCAACTGAGCTTGCATGCCATGTCATTTTCTCTGCAATCCATGGTACACTGTACATTTTTTGTAGCCTCGGAATTAATGGAAAGTATCTTAACTTCTTCCATGGTAACGGCTTAGCCCTCGGCTTTAAAGCATTTGTCGGCTTCCATTTGCTCGTACCACACGTAGGACAAGTATCCTTATTTGCATGATCTCTCCAATATAATATGCAATCATTGGGGCATTCATGAATAATCTCATATTTCATACGTAAAGACTTGATCAACTTTTTTGCATTGTATGTGGTATCTAGCAAAGTATTTTCTTCAGGAAGTATGTTTTTTATCATTTTCAATAGCTCTGTGAAGCTTTTATCAGACCACTGATGCCTAGCTTTCATGTTCAACAACTTAATCGTGACTGACAATTTTCTGTGCTCATTTTTGCATGACGGATATAAAGGTTCTAATGCACATTCCATCAAGTTACTATACCCCGCATCATCATATAAATCATGTGGACGTTGCTCGTCATATTCATCATAAGCATCATGTAAGCAAGCATCTAAATCTTTAGTACGAACACCTCCGAATGTGTTATTCAACATATCTTCCATTCTTGGAAACCTATCTTCATTTGGGTTAGAATTCGATGTAGTACTAGTCCCCAAATTGGTATGACTATTAGAAAATGATTCTCCATGGTGCTTCCATATCTTGTAAGACTTATCTATACCATCACAAAATAAATGTTCCATAATAATCACAAGGCTATGCTTTTTAAGATTTCGATAGTTGACACAAGGACAACAACACTAATCAGGATCTTCTACATTTTCTTTTGCGAATTTGATAAATGAATGAAGACCTTCGATATATTCCACAGTTGTATGATTTGCCATCATCCACTCTTTACTTGGGATTGTTGAAGACATATTCTACAAAACTAAATGAATTGAAAAATAAATAAAAATAATAATAATACAACTAAAGATCAACAAAAAAGATAACTCAATTTAAAATAACAAAAATATAACTCAATTTAAAATTTTGCAAGGAAAAGGGCATACCACAACACCAAATCACAACAAGGAAGGAAAAAATTTGACACAGTTTTCATTCTCAGTTCAGGTATGAGTCCTAAATGTGGTTGAAAGTGACAAAACCTGCTTATATGTGTATAAATTGTAGAAGGGAGATAGATGTATAAATGGGATGGCAGAATTAATGTACTTGCTGACAAGAATAACTGCTAAAGGCTAATAACCAATTCTGTAGCTGAAATCTACAGAACCAATATATGTGGGTTGATTTAAGGGAACCTGATATATAGATACAATCATACAATGCTATTGGTGAAATATTGACAAGCATAACTACATAACGTTAATAACCAACTCTGTATTTGAACAGCTACATATATCGGGTATACTGGATACATATCTGCCCGACCAGCCAATATTAAAGTCTCTCTTTTAAAATATTAATATACTATTTTAAAAGAATAAAAAAGTCTTTTATCCAAAGGGCATTTTTGGTTTATATCCAGTTCATATCATTCATATGACTGATATTGGCTTATTTGAAGCCGCATAATATGAGCCGGTATAGGTCGATGTAATTCGCCATAACAAGCTTATTCTCAAATTAATCCTTGCGAATTTGATTCATTTAAAGTTTTAAAAGCATCATCAGATGATTTGAACTTAATATTTTATATAATTAATAAATAAATTTAAAACTCATCTTACCCGAGCGAATTGGATTCCTTTAAAAATAATGAATTACGAATTGAAAACCCAAATTCGAATCAAGCGAATCAGATCATCACCCTCAACCCTGCCAAGTTAAAAATAATGAATTAAGTTAAAGATGCATGACTTGATCTCCAGTACCTGATTTTCGAAAAACCATCATTTCAAACGTGAGATCATGACTTTTTTTTCTTCCGAAATTGTATCCTGCATTTGTATTTGGATTCATACATGATGCCTATGATGATGAACTAGAATTACTTGAATGTTGAACTCTTATTGAATCAAATATTGAATATGAGCCATTGCTTACATGTATGTTTTCAATATTGTAAAAGATGTAGGTTTATAGGTAGTAAAGGGGGTTACTTGCTGAGCAATAATTAATCAGCCATCTGTTAAACATTTTCAGGGATAGCTCAGGGAGTCACCGGAGTACTCAATTAGACGAAACACTGGAAGCCCTGTTGAGCTATGGAACCGACAAGACTGTTCTAGTTTTCTTCTATTCAAATGTAAGGGCCCACAAACATATAATCGACTAATGATGCCGTGTTATGAAACAGAGTTGAAGTCTTTTGTTTTGAAATTTTTTTTCTAAGGATTATTGAATCAACTATGATAAATCAATTTAGTTTGTTGAAATATAATAATGAATTGACGATTTTCCTCTTTTCTATAATAAGATGTGGTTGATTACTGCATAGATGTTGCTCATGCCAATTGGTTGGCTCGGACGTCATACGTGAACAAGCAGAGCTCAAGTTTCTAAACTATGATATCATTCCAAAGTTGGTTTGGAAAGAGCAGAACTTTAATCATTATAATTTTCATAAACAAGTCTGGAAATTGTTCTCTTCTAGCAAAGGTCACCTTCATTATAAGAACTCATTTCATATTTCACTTGATTCATCTTTTCTTGTTGTAAGCTTGTTTCTATTTGGGTCCACTGAACCGATATTTGTTTTAAAATATATTTATAACAGTAAAACAAATCTTTAAGTTAGAATCTAAGAATGATAATGAAAATGCTAACTATATGGAAAATTTGCAGGGGGATCTGAATGGTATATAGATGGAATAGTCTTTGCATGAATATAAACCAGATGTCCCAGTTCATCCTTTGATATCAAGTTCAAGAGGCACCAAAGAAGGAATGGGACTGTTATTTCTCCGTAAACTCAATAGAGTACCTGATTGTATATTCATGCCAAAAATACTTCAGGGATCTGTCACCACAATGTCTAATTACTATATTGAGGTTTAAGTTAATTATAGAACACACCACACACACATATACACAAAAAAAAAACTTGGAGAGAGGATGTTTCTCCAAATTATATATGCATGCAAAAGGAAGGTGCGTGAGTATGCATCATTTTCACGTGCCATAGGGCACATTATTGCAGGTTACACCACATTTGCTACGGTTTTATAAATAAACAAAAATTTTAACTTTTTTGCCCTATATTTCACAAGTCAAATTTATGGGTTTCCACCCAAACGAGTTGGCCCATTTTTTTCGTTAGAGTACTCGGGGTCGGGGAGCCTGAAGCCCCATTTTGCCGTTCTAAATCTTAATCAATGGAGAACGAAAATAATATCGTTGTTGGGTTAATTTCCCTCTACTACAGCAAGGATATTAGAAATGCCCTCTATAAAGTAGGGGTGCAAGTTTTGACCTGAACCGGACCTGAAAACGAGTGAACCGATTCGGCCCGAAAGCTAATGGAATCGATTCTGGTTAGGTTCTGTAGTTTCAATTTTATGTGGCGAAAACCAATTCGGTAGGGTGAGGAAACCAAATATAATTCAAAAAAAACCCCTAAACACTGAAAAGTAGCTAAAAATCCCAACATTGTAACAGTAAAATACCCGAAACCAGTTTCAATTTCAAAAAGTAATAAAGAAAGCGAACCTACGCCGAACCAATTCATTTCCATTCATTTTTTAATCTGGCTGAACAGAACCGACAATTACGAAAATTACAGTTTCGGTGTAGTTTGGGTACCCGAACATGAACCCCTACTCTAAAGTAACAAACAAATGCGTGTGTGTGCACGCGTGAGGGTGTGTGGACATGCATCGGATCAAGTACAAACTTTTTAGGTAGAATAATTTTTGCCATGGCACCCCATCCTGGTGATGGCCTTTCCACATGGTCCCAGTTGATCAGACGCAGCCCTCTGGGCTGCAACTGGATACAGTCCTCGGCCTCTCTCTCTCTCTCTCTATATATATATATATTGAAATAAATTGTTATCAGAATATCAGTATAAGATACAATACCTATTCGACTTCTAATCCATTAAATCAAATTTAAACTGTATCATCATCATTCTAGAGAAACAATTGTGCTCAACATACATCTTTTCCCATGATATTTTGATTTCTCATTTTTTATCTTTTTTCTCAAGGTTGGTATGTTATATAAGTTTTTTGCATTCCATTGAGAGAAGTTTGATACTAATGTTTCATCATTACTGTAGACTGAGCAATTAAACAAAATTTACGAGTTGTTTGAAAGTGTTGATGAATCCAACTGGCATGGTGTTTCGACGTTTCCCAAGTATGAAAGATTGAAGCCAAAAACGAAAATGTAGAGTCATTTGAAGGAGAAATTCAAAGAGTATGTTCCCATTTGGTTGTTGTACTCATGCGTTCATCTTGTAGAACACGTTGTAAGATTTTTCTTCTGTTCTTTTTTTTTTGCTTCGCAGTGACGAAAAATATGTTGTCCAGTTACTTGAGGTAATGCTAACTCTTGATCCATCTAAGGTGTCACTAATATGATTAATTGACTAAAAACTTTTTCTCAATTTCTCCACTACAAGCTCATGCATACAAAATTCAGAGGCCCTGACAGCTCTAAATCTCTGCTTTCTACATTTAGTAGCCTCTAAAAGGCTATTATATTTTTCTATAATCAGATATTAAGAGTTAACTTTATGACATTAACTACGTAAAACTTTGATTTTTCTCCTACGCAAGCAAGGAAATCAATGAAAAAAATCAACTATAGCTGTAAGTGGGGATGCCCCAATGTTATGAAGGATTAGCTTATTCGAAACAGCTTCTTCGGAATTGCCATCACACTTTTGGAATAAGTAAAGGACTACTGCCTAATGAATCTGAAGGATGGAAGACCAAGAGAATCGTCAGAAAGGGCTCATCGAGTAGAGATGGGGAGATCTTGAATCTGATGAAAGTGTTGAGCTATTTTGGATTTAATAGCTTCGTTGGCTAGGGCGTCAACAACTGAATTGGCCTCATGATAGGCATGTTTGATGGTCCAAGTAGTATTAGCTAATCTTATCAATGCTTTGTTAAGCCAGCAAGAGAACTTCCATGAGCCAGTAGAACCTTGTAGAGATTGAACTAAGATTTGTAAAATGAGTTTAATATGTATTATTATTTTTGTTGAATATCAATAGTAATTTTTTTTCTAAAATTTTGCAATGCAAAATGTAACTTTTTTCTTTACTCTTATTAAGTGTGGGATTGACGACATCTGTGTACATGTCTGTGTAACACTAATCAACAGATGCTCCTTCGTTGGATTATGTAATAGCATAATATATATCTCGCCGAGATATTTGCTTTGTGACTTTTTCGTGATTTTTCATTTGAAGAAGCTTACTCATTGTTTCACTATTAGTGTTTACCTATTGCTTTTTTTCTTTGTTTTCTTTTAGCTGTAGTTCTTTGTATCCTATCTTGCCAATCCGATCTTCCATGTAATTCTCGATAGGAATACTCAACATTTCATTGATTATTTATATATTTTTCCCTCTCATACAAAGAATATCAGCCAAGGATGCACTTCTCTCAATTGCTCCTCTGCCCTAAATCGTAATTCCTTACTAGCAAACTGCATACTGTGGTATAACTAATGCTGGTGGTAACCTTGGACACTACTAGGTGCACCATGCACGTGCTCATGATTACAAAATTGATGAGATATCTCTTGCAAGGGTTTCAGACCAAACGTACACAGTTAATTTGATATCCAATTCACTGACCCTCCAAAAATGAACAATTAATTGCTATCTTCCATTTATGGGACAATCTAAGTAAATTAGCCCATGCACCATCAGTGCGTAAAATTAAGCACCAGATCATAGTTCTTCTTTCAAATTCTAACTTCTATTCCCTCGAATACCAGAATTTGAAAGGTTCCCTCTCTCTGTTTGTCGAAAGAAGGAAGGGAAGCGGAAATGCGAGGAAACTTCAACAGAACAGTGTATATATATGCCATCACCGAGCAAAAGGAGCACAAGCTAGTAACTGTCAACTATTCATGGAAAAAAAAATTCCAGGCTGAGGAAGGACCGAGGCCACGTTCCACCTGATGTTGAGATCCATAGGTGTCATGTGGGCATTTATTCGACCTGCCTTCTTCATGCTCCCATTTATAAGTTCACAGGTTTTGAGCCAATTTCGCAACAGGTAGTGACCACTGTCTTCATTATGGACGGAGAATTGTTGTAATATTTCTGATTTTACGACTTTTGTTATAGTTGACATGTTACTCTATAATGCCTACTCTTAGCATTGAACAGTTTCTTGAATCCAATGGTCATGATGTCTCCAGACGATAGTGTATACTATGGTCTAACCAATCCTATGAATATGATCCAACGTTGACAATATACTTGCCCAATGTGACAGGCCATCATGTCCGTGGAACTCAAAGATCTTTCTAATGTGGGATTTTCAACCATCTGATCAAATTAATTTTCATGCATTAACGTCAACTGATAGACTCTACTATACAAACAATGGAATGAATATTTTCAATCTCTCGATCAGATGATCAGGATCATCCTAAGTCATAATATTTTGGTTTATAACCCTTGGCCTACCATTTCGGATTGATAACTATTTGTCATATTGTTATCAACGGGTCAGGCCAGGTTGGGCCAAAAGTTTGGCTGCCCGATCCAACCAGACCTAACCCAAAAAGCTTTCCTAGAACAATTAAAACTATTTCCTTGATTTTATTGATCATGGAGGTGGATTGTGTTTTAAATGCTTTAACATGAATACTTGTCTATGTACAACTTTCCTAGATTAAGGAGTGGATACTAAGTATGTTGCTTATGCTTAGGGTGGGAAATGGAAAGAACTTTGACCTGGTTAATGTAAACCTAAGCCCCGCCTGCTGGAATTAAAGTTGACCTAAGTATGCCTACACTACTCAGTCTCCAAGGCATAAAAGGAAACCCTCTTATACACCTATCATTGCTCAATATAGAATAAAAGAATACAAAAAAAAAAATTAAACCAAGAAAATAAAACGGTAAACATGGTGATTTGAACATTGTAATTTCTAAAAGAATATGTGCCGTTGTATGAATAAAATTGAAGCCCAAGAGAAACTTACCGTCTCTTGTAGAGATCCCATATAAATTATTTGTTCGTAGACAAATTTCCTGGAAATAAAAACCCTAAACATAAATTGAAATAAAAACCCTAAAAAATAAATTTCTTGAGACCAGAGCATCAGTGTACCTTTTAATTCCTTGTTTTGTTGGGAGGATCGCCGACCGGAGGAGTAGGAGCCGCAGGGCAGTCGCCCACCTCACGCAGAATGGAGAGAGAGAGAGAGAGATGTTGTGTTTTTTTGTGTTGGAGGGGAGACTGGGAGAGGGAGAAGGAGAGGGAGAGAGGGGGGCTCTCGCTATTATTTCCGATGGATTGAAGAAGACGAAGAGTTATTTCCTGTGGGTACGTAGAAGAAGCCGAAGATTATTAGGGATCCCGCGCAATTTCTTTTAGAAAGTAATATTTGGGCGCCTAAATATGGTTTAGAAAACTAAGGTCACGAGTTCAAGCTCTCTTAGATGCAAAAACGGGATTTAAGAGGGCCGTTGTACTTTATAAACCTCAGTTTTGGGCCATTGTATTGGTTATTTTTTTTATAACGGCCAGAGACCATGGTTGATTTTAAGCAACTACTGTAGTTTATTCTCCATTTTCATGTAGTGCATTTAAGATTGCCAGATCTATAGTCAGATCTTTTGGGCCTACTAAAGATGGCTCCCTTGGAGCTTAAGATCAACTTCCCTGTGGGACAAACTCTTATTAAAACTTGCTACAACAGGCCCTGTATCTTACAGGACTGTGTATATTTTAGGCTTGCTGCTCAATAATTCTCACTCTACCTTTCATTCATTTTTTTTTAATCCCATTCTTATCACTGTCATCAATATGGTCAGTAGCAAGCATTTAAAAATACATCAACAAGTAGAGGAATATAAACTACAAAGCAGTGTTAAGGTATTTTAAGTTCTTGCTACTGACTTTATTGGAGACAGTGATAAGAATGGGGTTAGTGAAAATAAATCAAAGGTGGATTGAAGACTACGGAGCAACAAGCTTAAAAATATACAGTCCTGCAAGATACAGGGCTTGTTGTAGAAATTTTTAATAAGTAAGAGTTTTTCCCACAGGGAAAGTTGATCTAAAGCTCCAAGGGAGCTATCTTTAGTAGGCCCTCATGATCTGGCTAAAGATCTGGCAATCCTAAATGGAAGGGGATTTAAGGTCACTATTATCTAAATCCTAAGGTAACCTAATGCCTCAACTACAAAAATGGTTTGGCAGAATGATAGTGTGAGAAAATAAATATAAAAGGGTGAGAAGTAAGCTATTAGATACAGACCTGATGGGTCTTATAACTCAGACTCAGATCTGCTGCTATAGAAATCCTGTCCAATGGCTACATTATCACTAAAAAGGAGAAAGGATCCAACTCACCCCTGTGCCATGATCCAATCCCTTATGGCTATAACTTGTCCACTTGAATGGTCACAGACAATCCAATAGGGGAACCACAATCAAAAGATGGGTCAGAACAAGTTTATCATTGTAGGCACTACTTCATCCAGGCTACCAGCTCAAGAATCCATAGGAACCTCAACCTCTAAAGTTCTGTGTGTGGGGCTAGGCCTGCAATGTGCACTAGCCTGGACACACAGAACCAGCAAGAGTTTGAGTACTAGATTTGAAGCTAAGTTGTTCACTGCTTTAGAAAGACAGTAGTGATCTAGTCACAAGCCTATAATCTCTGCAGCCAGATCAGATCTGCCATCTGATGGTGGGTCTATACAAATACAGGGGAGTCTATCTTTGCACAATCTCTCACAAGGCTACAAGCACAAGTGCAGAGAAGAAGGATCTATCTTAGATTTGTGGATTGGCCTCACCCTAGGGCTATAATCTGTCCACTTAAATGGGCACAGACTATCCACAGAGGCTATCCTCCTCACAGAGGTCTAAGACAGAACAAGAACATTGCTGCCGCCACCATGTTCACAAGGCTACCATCTCAAGTTCCCATGGGGATTCAAATTTAGTGGATCCTGTGGTGGGGCTAGGCCTGCAATGTGCCTAACCTGAACACACAGGTCACTTGGATCAAAATAAAACAATGAAAATAATCCTCCATTGCTGACAATATAAGTTAGCAATAGAGGACCTCAAGGCAGCAACCTTGTACAGAAAAACTCACAAAACACCAATCCCATACATGCATAAAAATCCTATTATAAAACTCCATTAAAACTATTCCAAATAGACATACAAAGGCATAGCCAGGAAGTGCTGGACTATGGAGAGAAGAGAAAGGAAAAAAGAAACTGCCTAAACCCTAGCCTTAGCCTACTGCAATTCTACAGTTGGTTTCCAGAAGGAGTACAGAAGACCAGTCCTTTAAACCAAAATTAGGCTTAGGCTTATATAGCAGTCAGCTCTCTGAGAATTAGGATTAAGAAAATCCTAATTTATCAATGCTATCATGGCCCATTTCTATTCCTTGGATGCCTCAGGGCATGTGCACGAAGATTGGAGCATTGGAGTACGTGCCCTAGTTGCTAGAAGTTCCCAGACTGCCGCTGTAGAAGTGGGGGGAGAAGTTAAGAACCCAAACCTCACTAGGTAGAAAGGCTTTCCAGGTCTTATCACGTGATAGAATTGGCATCATAGGGTTGCTTTGACTTGAAACTCTTGTCTTCACGGGATTGGTGCTTTTGTCATCACAGGGATGCTCTGGTCATCGCGCGATTGCTCTTTCCATTTGAATGGTGAGGGGATTGTGCGCCCGACTCGTGTCTTGATGAATCTCGTGGAGATTCTCATGAAGAAACAATGTGCATGGGCTTCTGGATTGTGCGAGCAGTTCCTTGAAAGTTTGTATCCTGCGGCCACTGTGCGACAGCCATGTGCAAGAATGCCTGGAGCTCTCTCTCCTCAGTGAATCGCAAGAAGATTAAGGGCTCATCTTTTGAGCTGCTCGAGACTGTAGGTTTCACGAGTGCTTATGATTCAGCCTCATGAGAATCACACGAAGTCTGCTTTTCAATCCCTTTTGTCATCAAACCGCGTGAGAACGGCGCAAAGACTGCGCGACCAGTTGGTGTGCTCCCTTCAGAAGCCCGCAACAACTACGCGAAGCATTCTTTCTGGTTCAATTGAGACCTGCGACATCTGCATGAGGCATTCTTCTTGACTTGTTTCTGCTTTATTGTGCCTATGCTGCAGCCAATTCTCTGTCTTGGTTCAACCTTCTTTCTTCTGAGGAACTTTTGGGGCAACAATAAGCTTCATGGCATGGTTAGGGCCTTATCTGTAGCTTCTGCTTATTACCTACAAAATTGTCTTAACAGTCATTTATTAAATGACTAAGGGTCTAACAGAGATTAAGTTAAGGGGTGAAAAGTGGTACTTTTCAGGTCTTAACAAGCAGCCTCCAGCACAATTCTCCTCTCACTAGCAACCTCAGATCTGATGACATGCACACAAAATACTGAAAAACAACAAAACTCACAAATGCAATTAGTAAAATCAAACAAACAACTATAGATCTATGATCAAAACTTAGATCTACCAATTTCTAAACACACCTCCCTAGCAACGGCGCAAAAAACTTGTTGGGGTGTTTACCTTCCTTTCAAAGAGGGTCTAAAATCACTAATAAGACTAGGCAGAATACACTCACACAGACCTGAAAGTAATCAGGGTCTGTTGTAGCAAGTTTTAAAAAGATGGTGAGTAAGGGAATGTCCACAGGGAGGTTGGTTTAAAAATGTGACAAATCTCCAGATCTATAAGAGATCTGGCACCCTAACTAATGCTAAGTTAGCTAAAAGACAGGGGAGAGGTTTGAAAGGGATTTTCACTTAAGCTAAGCTAAAATTAAATGAAAACTAACTTGGATCGAATTTGGTAATCTAGATTTTGCAGGGGAAAGGAGTAAAAAGAAGAAAATGGAGAAGAGTAGCTTGGAAATTTGTGTCACTGGAATCAGGTTAGATTAATCATGTTGCAGAGGTTCAGGGCACACAATTCCCTCAACTGGCTATAAGCACAGCTGCAGGGTAGAAGACTCCACTCTAAATCAAAGGATCTCACTGGTCTTAAGGATATGATCTATCCACTTGAATGGTCACAGACCATCCTATAGACTTTATCTGATCGAGGAATTTATAGTAGATGAATCCAATTGGAGCCTGGGCTTGGACTAATCTTAAGGTTATGATCTGTCCACTTTAATGGTCACAGATCATCCTAGGGATCTCCTCCAAAGTAGAAGCTTCAATCAGAACATTCAAAACTACTACAAATCCTCTAATTCCAAGGTCATAGACTCAGGGAATTATAGGAGTATCAGATCTACGGAGATCGGATGGTATCCAAGAGGTATACCAATTAAGTGGGTGAGCTGATCTACAGACTCCTCAACACAAATCAGATCGAGCATCGAATGAAACAAAAGGAACTTTGGATCTAATTATAGCATTACAAACAATGTTTACATTACAATCAAACTCACTCTATAATGGAAATGCTCTCAGATCTGTAGTCTGTATAGTAGTGAACCCACAATAGCACTCTCAACCTTACCCAATTATAGATCTAACCTCTCTCCTCGCTACTCCAAGGGAATTAGCCAACCATTGTTGGGCTAAAAGAGGGAAAATAGAATTTCACTGCAAGATCTAATCTCCAGAATTTGGCTCAGATCTCGATCCCCCCTAATTGCAATTGGGGGTCTCTATATATTGCTTTCTCCTCTATTTTTTCTACCAAAAATCCCTTGTAAAAGGTCGTCAGAGTTTGTTAGGGTTCTATTAGAGCACGTGGGTCAGTTAGGGTTTCCTAGGGCATCTTCTAGAAACATCGTGCCAGTCACCAAGTGCCTCGAGTTACGTGCAGTAGGTCACCAAGTCACAGAGTGTGCATAGTTGATTTTCTGAGAAGTTCTACATACGATTTTGACAGGTTGGGGAACCTTCTAATAGGTTCTAGAAAGGTTTTTAGACCTTTCGCCAGGTTCTCCTATCCCTTCAATAGGTTCTTGTTCCAGCACCTCTATTTTGTTAGGTTTAGGCAGTCTTTTGATAGGTTTTAGAGACCTTTCGATAGGTTCAGGAACCCTTCGATAGGTTCCCTTTTCTCCTCAGGTAGATTTCGTCAGGATTAAATCTGTCTTTCCCTCAACTGTTCGATAGGTTCTTGGATCCTATCGAATTTCACAATCCTCACGACTTCTACTTTCTACGTTCAGATCCTATCAAAACCTTGCCAATCTGTAAGAATTCCCCTAATTCAACTCTCAGCTCCTATCGAAATTTTCAGATGTCCTCTTGATAGGATGTTTTTGGCCTGTCTTCACTTCCATCGCCTTGTTCTGCTGCAGCCAAGCATTCTAAGGGTCCAGTGATGTGCTACCCTCTGGTGTGCTATTGTTGGGTCTGTCCTATGCTGAGAGATGGCCCCTTTGTGGGCATTCTTGAGTAGTTTTTTGCATTAGTATCATCTTTTATTACTGTCTACAAAATATACTCGACAGCGGCTTATTAGTGTGCTCATAGGTCTATCAATGGTCAGGTTAAAGAGTGACAAGTGGCATTTTTCACCACTTAACAGTCGATCACCCTCACACATACTGAGCTGTTTTATTCAGAATGAAGCTTGAACATCAAACATCTTCAATCATCTTGAGAAGCGAACGTTTTTCCCAACATATTTGGCTTTTGCAACTCACTCCATATCGGTTAAGCCCAATAATATTGCTAAGCGCTTGGGGACATATAACCTTAAGAAATGGACATTTTTCCCGACGTACAGGGCTTTCGTTTAATCACCATGTTACCCACCTGATGTTTGAGGTTCATTTTTGAATACGACGAACCGGTCAATGATGCTTTGGGCCTCTTCGGATGTCTCTTTCTTTGGCATGCGATCATTAGTGATCGGATACCATAGAGGAGCATTAGTAGACACCCAAATTTGGCCCAAGGCCCGACTGAAATATACTTTGAGAGAGGTGCACCCCCGAGCTTCCAATAGCTTCTCCCATACCCTTAGGAATCTTATCAAACCCTTAGGAACTTTCCCATACTGTTAGGAATTACCCCCGACCTCTTAGGACTCATAGTTAACCCTCTCGGGTAATGGTTAGAGAGAGATAAACCAGGGCTAGCAGGGACCTCTACTAAGACTGAATCTTATACCATTGAAAAGTAGAGGTTCTCGGCTTTCCAACAAGCCAAGAATCACCTCAATCCGAGTTGTACGTCGAATGTTACGGCGACCTAGCAGTGCTAAGGAGTTGCATTTGGATGGGGCATATATGGCGCATGTATTATATGCACCAAGCCATTTTTTTTCAAAAATGGCTAGGCACAGCTAATACACACGCCAAGTATAGGTGGGACCCACCTCGGGCTCTGAACTTCTAGACACTATAGCAATGCTTGGCGTGTGTAATACACACGCCAAACTTAGCTACAGTAACCATGGGTTTTTGCTTGAAATCCACTTTTGGGGTTTAACTTGTTGACCATTTCAATGTTTAGATGGGTTTCAATAGGACTATTGCACCCCTGATTACACTATTTGCAGCCCTTTAGTCATTTGAAACCTCACCCTATCATCTACCATTAATGCCCATTGCCCACATTTCCAAGGTCTAAAATCCCTAGGAAACCTTAGATTAGGAGATTACCTAATTTCTAACCCAAATTAGGACTTAAGCACCCTCCTAACCTCCGTTTTTCCTATAAATAGAGAGGCACCCCTCCCTTTACAAAGGCTTCAAAAAATTTCTAAGAGAGAAAAGGATTAAGAGAGAGGCTTTTCCTCCCTTTGGTGCACCCTTCCCATACAAATTCCAGAATTCTAAAACCCCCTTCAGACCCCATCTTCTATAAAAGATTCCTTAGTTTAGGTGAGAACTACTCCCTGGCTTTCTTCCCCTACCAGGCCCTAGGAGCTAGAACCCATTCTCCAACAATTCAAGCTATCGAAAGCTCTCCAAGTGCACCTACGCGAAGGTCCACACAGGTGCTACAAGGGCCCGAGATCTTCGGCTCTCCCCTCTATTCTCCTACCTTCTTAGCTTTTTCTCTACCCTTGGATTTGTGCCGTTATGCCGTCGAAATCTCAATAGTGGTTGAGGGGCACAAATAGGGTCAAGGTACCTTTGGGCAAGAGGAAGTGCTCTTTCCTTCCTTATTTTTCTAGTTTATTTTGGTCACAAGTAGAGACCACTTTTAAGAGGGTTGGTCGGGTGCCTAACACCTTCCCGATCGATAACCAAAGCCCCTACCAAGAGCCTTTGGCGTAGACCGGTGAATTAGAATTATATTTGGCCCTTCGGCGCATTTAGTACTGATTTGAAGTTTCCCGGGACACCAAAAGCTCCGGCTGATGACTCTATATCTTTTCAAGAGTGCGCATCATCGTGATGGGAACGTCAAAAATCCCATGGTTGCACACCCTGTAAATAAGTGAAGAGATCCATCAACTACGAGCAAATAAGGCAACCGCTTCACATGAGAAGTGATGGCGCAGACCATCCGAGGAGCCATCGCTTCACATAAGAAGATAATGCTTATATTATGAATTGTCATCGCTTTTATGGCTTCGCATAGGAAGCAATTCCTGGCTATGCTGAGCCCCAACTCTTTACAAAAGAAGCGTCTGCATCAATTATAATATATATATATATATATATATATATATTGAATGATTATAAGTTTATGTTCAATAACCTGTAAATAATACACTGAAACGAGCTACGAAGCGCCAAATTTACCTTAGATGTCATTGTTCTATGCATCTATTGACTCAGAGCTTCAGAGGGAGAGAGAGAGTTATCTCAGGGATCCAGCTTTTCCATAGAGAATCTCGTAGCGAAGCGCGCGCACGTGAGGGAGAGAGAACCTGAAGAGAGAGACAGAGAAGGAACCTATAGCCTCTTAGCTTTTTTGAATTCTTTTATTGCCATATCATGACGAGAATTGCCTTGGTGTTTATGCTTCCTACCTCCGGTATGTCTAGCCGCCTGCACTACCTTCTCTACCTACCGTTGTCAGTAGCAAACTCCGTTGTAGCTAACCCGAGTTAGTACAAAAATGTTTTCCACATGTCCACTTAGCATTGGAGGGGTAGACAAATCTCTATGCCCCGGCATGTTTTCCCCCTGCCATAAATATATATGAAAATATAAAATATTTAGCATTTAGTGCCATTTTTCTAAAATGTCCTGAGATTAGATCTTGAATTGTTTAATACTTAGGCCATTTTAGTCAAAGGACACCACTATCCATATTAAATCTCCACTCACTAAAAATTTACTAACACTCATCCTTGAAAACTCTTCACTCTCTCTGTTAGGCATACTGTGGTACTCTCTCTCTCTCTCTCTTCTCTTTTAATATATACATGGAATAAAATATTAATCGCTATTCTAAATCATTTTGTTGTATATACATATTATAGTTATCAAGTCCTTTTCTTAATTATTTGGTAAAATTTTTAAATTTAAAAGCAAATTAAATTGAAAAAAATTATTTTTTATAACTTTTGGTGTCAAAAATTTTGGCCGATGATTGGCCGGAGTAAGGGCTGAGCTAAGAAACTATGCTTCAAGGCTCTGGATAGGATCGAGCCATTTTTGACCCCAACCTGGCTTCTATCCAGCCCCTTCAGAGCCCTACCTAAACGGTGTACCTAATTTTGGGGGACTAGTACTTGCACACCACTTTTTCTCCCTTAACTCTAATATAGTGGCACACCAACTTTTGTTAACCCCACATATCAATTAAAAGATAATAATAAACGTGCAACCCCTTCAAAGGATTTCAAAGGAGGGAGGATGCCAACCGAACTCCCACTTTTGGATGTGCACACAAACATTTACAAATTTTGTGATTTTTGGATTAAAAATAAAGGGAAAATTAGGTAAATGGGACTCTCGGAAAAAAAATTTGGCCATTATACAAAACCAAGAAGTTTAAGTAAAAAGGGATTGACACGGAAACTAGGGCTGTGGAACTTGCGAGATTAAAGATTCCCGGTTTAACCTGCAAAGTGAAATCTCCAACATGCCCTTTAAGTTACGCATTGAAATTATTGAAGTACCCACCGTTATAAAACCCAAAGTTCAGCTCCCATCGTTCTTCTTGATGTGAAATGATACTAAGCCCTAATCCTCTTTTTCTAAAGTGCCCTAAAAAAATGAAAGAGAGGGCATTCTATACATAGTAAGAAGAGGTGGATGCATTTTTTCTCCATTGATTAGGGTTTAGGAAGCGCACAACAAATCCGCCGAGGTGACTAACCACCGGTAATGTCTACCTCCTCTATCTTCTCTTCCCTTTCCATTTTTTCTCCATTGATTTTTTCTTCTTTTCTTCTTTCCTTTTTTAAGAGTTTATTTTTTAGTTTATCATTTAAAGAAGAAGAAGATTTTGGTCATAGATTGTGTTTCGCAAGGCGACTGAGCTTTGTCTGAATCCATTAATGGAGGACGAGACGTATGGAGTTCTGAGAACTTAGCTGATCACCTAGTTGTTATGGTTAACAAAAACCTCAGAAGGTAATTTTCGTTTGCAATATATTTGTTTCTCTTCGTGGTTTAGATTGATATTTATCTGGTAATGTTTCTTCGCAAGGTAAATTTACTGATTTCGTGCAGTTTTGTTGAGGAAATTAGGATTTGATTGGATCTTGATGTTTGAGATTTTTGTTTTAATTCCAGAATTGGGAATTTTACCCAGTGGAATTTTGATTCGTCATTCTGTGACAATGTGATCGGGTTACTTTTTTTGTATATATCTAATTAAGTCTTAACCTATTACAAGTGCACAATGGAAATCATAGTACTAGCAAAGGATCATTCCCACAGAGACAGGTTAAATTATATTAACTTAATTTTTATGAAAACTTATACTTCTCTTTTCAGTTCCTAAACTACTGGAGAAAGATGAATAAAAGAATTATTGTTAAACTAAGTTTGCAGAAAAAAATCCTAATCCTGCTTCTTCAGATTATAGTCGTCAACCACAATCTTCAGCTACCGAGTATTTATAAAATTAAACAGTACCATTACACTATATATCAAGTTTCCTAGCATTGGTTGTCAATCAATACTAAAATCCTATCAATAAAGATTAAATCTAATCAACAATCTCCTAAAACTTGGGCGTCAATCAAATTTTAGAAAATAAAGATGGAAAAGTAAAAATCGTTACGCTAATCTATAAACCTCAATCTGAGTCATCAGTTCAAATTAAAATCTGAAGATGTTTATAAAGCAGGAAATAAAAAAAATAAAAATCTAAACTAGAAAGCAAAAGTAAATATATCCTTCACCCCTCAGTCACAATCGTCAATTGCTTCGGAGAAACTACAAATATCTACATTAATCTTCAATACCCAATAGCAGTCATCAATTGCTCTTGAGAAACCTTGGATATCTAATCTACAAATTAATAAAATCCTACTCTAATTTTGATCGAAAAAATACCCAACCTCAATTGTTAATTGATATTGAGAATTTCTTCGTTGATTATTCCTATACCAGGCTCTCTTATTTATAGATCATAAGGAGTCAGTTTACAAGACTTCTTATTCCAATAAAAGAAATAAAACTATCCTCATATAACTCGAATTCTAATTTTATCTTTGCTTGCTTCCTTTAGTCAATGTAGTTCTGGATTGTTCCGCAGTAGAAATCTTTTAGAATCTATTCTCATCAATCTTCTCAGATCCGTGATCAGCTAAACTAATTCAAGAGTTCTTCTAATTCTGTTCATGGCGGTGGAATCTTCACGTGATCAATAGCAGTGATAGTCAACAGGAAAGTGTTGGGGAATTTTCAGGTGCTGATTTATTTGTAAAGGAAAATAAAATCAAGGTAAAACAGCGGATGGAATCAGTACACTAAAATTATCCTAGACCTGCAAGATACACAGTCCATTTGTAGCAAGTTTTAATAAGTAAGAGTTTGTCCCATAGGGAGTACTGATCTAAAACCTAAGAGGTGTATAGTAGACCTTCAGCTCTGCCTACAGATCTGACAATTCTGGCCTACACTAAGAAAGAAAGAGTTTTTCGGGTGTCACTAGATCTAATCTACAAAACTGAAATATAAAACTAAAAGATTGAAAATGGATGGTAAAATAAAGTCTAAAATGGTGAGAAATAGGCAGCTCGGGATTGATTCTCATTGCAAATCAATTGGCTCAAAGGCAAAGCATAGGAAAGATTTGCTACAATCCTTCATCTGGCTACAAGCTCAGATGCAAGGTATAAGAATCTAATCTTAACCAAAAAATTAAACCAATCCTAAGGCTGTGATCTGTCCACTCAAATGGTCGCAGATCATCCCAGAGATTGTTCTAATTCAAGGATCTTGATTGGAAAGGGTAAGCTATTGTAGATGCTATGGGTGCCAGGCTACAAGCTCAAGCATCTACAGGAATATCTAATACAGGGAAATCAAATACGAAAAAGTGAAATTTAGATCAGAATCACCTTTAAACACAACAATTACTGTAACTATACAACTTACAACCTATTGAGCTCAGATCTGCAATCCATTCAACATCCAATCCATTTACAGAGCCTTTGAAACTCTAAATTTACAATTACAAACCAGATCTGAACTGCTTATCTAGATCTAATCCAACAGGCTAGATTAGAAAGAGAAGGGGAAGGGAAAAAGGAAAAATAAAAGCTAAACTAAACCTAAATGAGTCAAGGAGAACCAAAGTTATTCTATGGATTCCTTGATGAGAAATTACAGCATTAAGGGGTTTTATTTATACAAAAACAATGATCCAAGTGCTTTGGATTGCAGCCAATGGGGGGAGAGATTCTTCAATTCAGTTTGTGCTTAATCCCTATTTTAGCATTCCAACCAATCAAAGAGGAGAGATAGGTTCAATTCTGTTATGCTCAACTGGAGCTTCCCGCTAAGAATTTCTCCCAAAAACAGTTTACACATGTGGGCAGCTATCCCTGCTTTGGAGTTTTAAAATTACCCTTGCCGACCATTAACATTTCCTGATGGAACCCAATGTAACTTCTGCTGCAGCTATTGCCAAAACAGCCCACTCACTTAAGATTTGATGGAGCCCAAGTTAGATCAGCCAAAAGAAGTACAAGCTGATGAGGTTTAATTTCTGTAGCTTTAGCAATCCTCTCGTGAGGTTGAGAAGATGACTCGGGAAGATGAAGACTTTGAGAGGTAGGCTGAAGGTTGGTGTCTGAACTCGAGAGGTTTGAAGGTAGGTTCATTTACTTGAGTGGTTGGCTGAAGTGGTGTTCGTGCAATTCGAGAGGATGAGTTATAATTTTGAGAGGGTGCTGAAGCTGGTAGCTGGAGTGCTCGACAGGTTGTAGAAAATGAAGTGCATATGCAACAGCTTTAGGTGAGGTTTCGAGAAGTTGGGAGGATCATATCGAGTGGATGTGGGCTGGTGGTCAAGAGGTATTGATGGTTAGAAGCTAAATCTTGACAAGTTTGTGAAAGTTTTTAATGCATTTCGACAAGATGATAGCAGCAGCAAACCAAATGTCGACAGGTTCAAGGGATTGCTGGTACAACTCGATAGGTTGGAGAGTGTAGCTACAAAGGAGTCAATAGGTTTATAGCAGATGGCATTGAGGCTTTGCATGTCGACAGGCTGAAGGGCCCTTGAGCTGAACTCTTTGACAGGATTAAAGCTTGGAAGCTTTAGCAACTAGTCGGGAGGTTCCAAGGGTGATTAGAGATGTTGTCGATAGATACAATGGGAGATTGGGTTTTGCTGATCGACAGGTAGGCTGCATGGGGTACAATGCTCGACAGGATTGGCTTTGGAGCTCGAGAGGTTGGAAGATAGGGCTACAGATGTCAACAGTTTGGTTGTCAGCTTCAGAATTGCTCGACTTGATTGCTAGAGAGTTTGCTGAAGACACCTACAAGTCGAGAAGTTCCAAAGCAAGGGCCTATACCATTCTAGAGGTATGTTGAAGGTGCACCAATGCATTTGATAGGTGTTGAGGTTGAAACTTGGGACTGCATTTCTCAATAGGTTTGTTGCTGCTATGATGGTCTACTTCTGTGTAGAGGAAGAGCAGCTAACTAGTGCAACTGTTGAATGTAATGCTGCTGCAGGTGTAGCTGTTCCATTGTGCAATTGCTGCTCTGCCTTGCTTAGCCTTTTAGATTGTTGTAGCAAATGTGTGCACACAGCTGGCGTAAGTGCAGCTGTTGTAGATGATAAACCACATTGCTGAAGTGCAGTAGCATAGAGTTTAGGCTACTGAGAATGATGATCTCCAAGGCTATTCTATTGTGCTGCCTCCATGTATTGCTATCCATGAGTGTTCTTTACAGCACTTTGAGAAGGCATTGCAGCCATCTAGAATGTAGCTGCTCTTCGATGCCCCCATTCACTCAGCTGAAATGTGTAGCTAATGCTTTGGATCTGCTCCTTAGCCCAAAGTGTATAGCTTTTCACCCCTTTGAGTCTTCTTGATAGTTGCTGATATAGATTGAAGAACATGGTTTCTCTAATGTCCTCTTCTTAGCACATGAATATGGATTGCTGCATATTTATTCCTAAACTGTAAAATAATATTAAAATAGTTATTAAACAGCTCAAGGTCTTACAAAAGTCAGGTTTAAAGGTGTATAAAATGGTATAAACCAGTGACTAACACATCCCCAAACCTAACCTTTGCTAGACCTCTAGCAAAGTGAAATTTAAAAAAATTTACCTACAAAACTAAATCCCACTTTCGTAGAGAACACGGATGCATTTGGCACATGCACCAAGCCTTTTAAACCCCTAGGTGATCCCTAGTGGAGGAGTGGAGCCTCCTGAGGGATTTCAGTGAAGGTACCCACAAACTTCTTTAATAAAATAAATTAATACTAATGCAACATGCTAAAACAGAGTCCAAGTAAAATAAAATTCATTGCACACCTTGTTCATTCAATTTTAGAAGATTTTCAGTAGAAAAATAACAGTTTAAAATTGAAATTCTACTGCAATTCTTTCACCATCAATCAGTTCATGTCAAGGCATTGTGCATGAAAATTAATATAGAGTTTACCATCAATTTGAGAATTCTGTTTTTATAATACCCCCAACAAACTTTATTTCAGACCCAAGTCTTACCAGGGCTGTCACTCACAACAAAAATAGAAGGGTGCATCATTTCACACAGCTCAAGAGTAGTTACATCCCTCAAATAGGACTGCAAGCATGAGCATAGGCATTGCTCGAATTTCTTAAAATTTTCTAACTCTTTTCACCATAGATTACACAGATCCTCATCTCCACATGATAGCTAATACCATTTCAGATCAATAAGGTCTTCTTATTGGGTTGTAATGTGGCTTATGGGTGAGGTTATAAAGAATGAAAGGGTAGAATGGGATTCAAAATTGAGAAATCAGTAAGGTAGGGAGGTGGTACATACCTTCTTCATTTCAGCACAATTTCATCTGCTTCTTGAATTTCCATATTTGAAGTGATCAGTTCCTAATCCTTTGTTCAATCTTTCAATGAAATGACTTCTCTTTCTCACTCTTTTTATTTTGCTTTTCTATTTTTCTTCTTATTTTTGTAAGCTTTTCATTTGTATTTTTTTCCATTTTTCTTTTCTCTTTTCTTTTATGGGTTGGAATGACATAGTTATATATCTGATAGACAACTGCCTTCAAATGTACTATCTCCTCCTTCCACCAAATGCCAAATCAGCTCTACCTTCTTCAACTCTTTCACCTTTACCTTCTGAAATATCAGAGTGAGGGTCAGGCTGCATCAGGTCACTGAGTTTTGGGTTCAAATTTTTTTGTTTTTATCAAAGAAAAATAGATTTTTAAGGCTCGAATCGTGTGTATCAAGGGCAATTCAAAGGGTAAGGATTTTAAGCTCAAACTGTCTAAAGGATGGCCTTACTTCCTGTCCTTAATATCATGAAATGTTGTCAAGCTGTTTGAATTTGGATTTGTCTAACTTCTAGTGAGCAAGATTAGATTCAATCAGTCCTTAGAGCAGAAAAATTGCCAAGACACTCTTCAAGATTCTAGCGAGATTAAACTTTTGAAGCTGCAGCCCAACGAGATCCTAGCGAGATTTCAGCGAGGTGCATACCTGAAGCTGTCATCTGCGTGAGGCACGAATTCCAGCAGCCTATTTCAGCACCCATGGATATTTTGGGTATTTCACACCTTCTAGGGCATGCATCCCAATGTTCCACACTTCCCAAAGCATCCAAGTGCCATAGATGGGCCACGAAATTAACTCAATACATGCTATTTTTTGATTGGCTATTGCATATAGCTGCTGCTACGGATTGTATATATATAGAGCTATATTTTGTCTTGTAAAATAGCCAGGATAGCTGGCTCAAATTAGGTTTTCTTTTAGGGTTAGGATTTTATTTTCTCCTTTCTTTTTCCCTATTCTTCTTGCTCTAGCAGAACAGTAATGCTGGGCCAGGTTCTATGTAATAGCTAGGTTTTATTTCATGTAATGCATTGAGTTTTGTTTTAGATAGAAGATCTATTTTAGGGTTTACACAGGCTATTGCCTTGAGGGCAAGCATTGTAAGTTCCTTTTTATTCAATGCATTAATGTTTTAAACACTCCATTAAATCTTTATTTCCTCTATGTTTTTCATGGGTCTTTATGGGTTTGATGCTCCCATAGTTGCCTAAGCTTGTAGCCTTGCAACTATGGTGGCAGCAGTAGCTTTATTGTTCTGTCTTAGCATTGAATGGGGAAGGTAGTCTATAAGATAGTTTGTGACCAATTGAGTGGACAGATTATAACCTTAAGGAAGGTCTTCCTCACATATCTAAAATGTATTCTTCTTCTCTACACATGAGCTTGTAGCCTTGTGAGAGATTGTGGAGAGTCAAACTCTCCTCTGTTTTGCATCACCCTTATCAGAGGTTAGATCTAAGTTTTATAGTGATTGCAGATTTGTGAGCTGGGTTATTGCAGGCCTTTTGTCGCAATGACCAATTGAGCTTAAGTCCTTATTCAGCCTATGATTTCAGGTGGTTCCCACTTGAACTCCTAGATCTGTTTGTCCTTATGAATGCTTGAGCTTGTAGCCTTGCAAACATATTATCTGAAATGGTTTTCATGGTTGATTTGATCCATTGAATGGAAGAAATCTATTGGATAGTCTGTGGCCATTTAAGTGCATAGAATATAGCCTTAAGATCAATCCATTCTCTTAGATTATGTCAGATTTTTGAGTTAATCAATGGGATTTGACCATCTCTATTGGATAGTTTGTGACCATTTAAGTGGACAGATTATAGCCTGAAGAACAGTCTAAATGGCATGGGTTGATTTGGATTCTTATACCTTGCACTTGTGCTTGTAGCCAAGTGAAGGACTGTTGCACTTCCATTTCTAAATCTGAGTTGCATAACAGTTTAACCTTAGCTGTCTACTTCATCATTTTACGTTATTTTCTCACACTACTTCCATCTTGTTTCCCCTTCCTTTTAGCTATAGTTTTTCCTTCTATTTTTCTTAGTTTTAGGTTAGTTTTTGTGACACCTAAACATCCTCTCTCTACCTATAGGTTTAGAGTTTCTAGATCTGTAGCTAGATCTTGAGGTTACTATACGACCCTTGTGGATTCAGATCATTACTCTCGGTGGGACAAACTCTTACTTCGTAAAACTTGCTATAATAAACCCTAGATTCATGCAGGTCTATGGGTTTTAGTTTGTGCTTTTGTTTCGTCCATCTTTTATTTTATTTTGTTTTATTTTATTTTGATTCTTTTTCCCATTTGTTTTTAAACAAACAAAAATTAGCACAACTAAATAAATCCAACAAACTTTTGGCGCCGTTGCCAGGGAGTTTTGATCTAGTATGGTAAACTGAGTTTAGTTTTTATACTTTGTACAGCTGTATTTCGGGTCTGATTTTTGGTCATTATCCCTATTTTTTGTTTTAGGTATTTTGTGTCTTAGTTGTGTTTTAGTAGTCTTTAGTTTTATTCATTGTAGAGTTAGTATTTAAATAAATGCCAGCTAAATTTTTTTGGAATTTTTTTTCTTTTTGTTTCTCTGTTTGTTTTCTATTTTTATTTTTATTTTTTTTTAGAGTTTTTATTGTAATAGGTATATGTGAATAACATACAGCTGACATCATTTTAGTTTCCACTTATTTTCTATTATTAATTTTGTAGCTTTAATAAATTCTTGCTGAATTTTGCTGATTTTTCCAGGTCTGGAGCAATTACAATCAGGAGAGTACAGCTGCTGCTAGTGCACACTGTGCCTGAGTTTGCATTCTCCTCTCCCCCCTGTTGTTATTTCAATTCTGCCTTCTTTAAAATTCTATAGTAGTAGTCATAGTTTTATTTATTTGTCAGTGTGCTGTAAGTTTCCAGTTGTCCAGCTGAGTGTGTATCATATGAAAAGAAAGGAGGTCTCTCAATCCCGAACTTGTTCCATTAAATCCTGAGATTGAGAGAGTCCCAAGTCCTGGTTCACCAACACACACCTCGACTGAAAATCTGCTAGAAATTGAGATGGGAGAGCGACCTAAAACACTTAAGGAGCACAGTGTACCAGGGGCAGATGCATCCCCCTTTTACATTCAGCTCCCTAATGTTGTGGGAAGTTACAAGATTAAAGCCTCAACCATCCAAATGCTACCAAGTTTTCATGGATTGAGCAAGGAAGACCCCCACCAGCACATAGACCATTTTCTATCATTGTGCACTACTTTTAATATTGCTGGGTTGGGAGAGGAAGCCACTAAGCCTAGGCTTTTTGCTTTTTCACTAAAGGATAAGGTCCAAACATGGCTCCCCTTGCTCCCACCAAACAACATATAGTCGTGGAATGATCTTTAATATCAATTTCTGGCCAAATTTTTCTCAATTGGTAAAACGAGCCAGTTGAGGAAGAACATCATCTCATTTTCTCAATCCCCAATTGAGCAAATGCATGAGGCATGGGATAGATTTAGGGAGTTGTTGAGGCAATGCCCTCACCACCAGATCCCTATGTGGCAGCTTGTACAAAGCTTCTACCAAGGACATGATGCCTGGAGTAGAGCGATGATTGATGCATCGAGTGGTGGCACATACCTTACCAAAACTATTGAGGAAGCATGGGATTTATTTGAGCTGATTAGTGAAAATTCTCTCCAGCAGGAGGCTTTGCCCATTTATGGCATTGAGCCACCTGCTAGAGGTGCAAGAGAACCAACGTCTTCCAGGAAGTTGTATGAAGTTAATGTTTATAGTGACCTGGAAAGGAATGTGCACTCATTGTCAAAAAAGTTCGATAAAGTCTTAAGTCTGTTATAACCCCACATGGCTACACAGGTTAGAGAGGTGTGCACCATATGCCACTCACCTTCACACTCCCTTTTACAATGTCGCTCTGCTGGTCTGTCCCCTGAATTTTTTAATGAGCAAGCCAATGTTGTCCAGTAATATGGACAACAACCTGTTGGGTATACTTAGAGGAACCACCCAAATATGAGGTGGAGACAAGTTGATTCACCTTATACCCAACAACAGTAGGTTTTGCCCTACAATACTAACTAGTAGTCTTACCAAGGACATGCACAAGGACAAAAAATTTCTCATCAGCCATCCCAGCCAGGACAGTTAGTTGTAGCACCCCAGTATCCTAGAGCCTCCTCCTTTGAGAAGCAGGATTTATCTCCTTTACAAAACCTAGTCTCTATTACACAAATTATGGATTTCCACACACAGAGCATCAGAAGAATTGAGGACCAGCTTGGTCATATTTCAAATGCTCTAACACGATGGGAAGAGGGTCGGCTCCCGAGCCAAACAGTGAACAACCCACGAGGAATATATTTGATTGATGGAGCTTCTTCAAGTCATGAAGAAACTAGGTCAATCAATGCCTCAAGGAATGGAAAGGAGGTGGCTACGCAAGACTGTAGTGATGCCAAGCAAGTGTGCATATGGAAAGAAGTTGAATATAATGGGGTTGTTGAGCCCCGCTGAAGGAAAAAAAAATGAAAAGAACATAAAACTATAAAAAAAATTAAAAATGAAAAAAATGAAAGAAAATTTTTACCATGTTTAGGTGTTGTGTTGATGAGATAGTGGAAATTCCTCACCCAAATTGCCACACTTGGGGTGAGGAATTTGATGAATTTAATGAAGAATGAACATCTAAGGCACCTTTGATGCCTTTTTATTGCTTATCCACCTGCCGTGAGCTGGAGCTGTTCCCTGCACCTCTCATGCAACTAAATATCTACTGAATGGAAGAATTCAGGTTTGTTGCAAATCCAAAGGTATGGCCTTTCATTTTTTATTTCATAGTTCTCTCCAATTCAGCTGAGTCCAGATGGGAAAATTAAAATTTGTCATTCATGTACCCCCCATCCGGACTGCTTGTATCTATTGTGTGGTCTGATCTTATTTTCTTTTGTATGAATCTTGCTTTCCAATGTGTACTTTCAATGCTGAAATTTTTTGCCATCATTTTGATTCATACCCAGATCATGCTAGGTAGATATGTTTAGGATTTCTCTATTTTTAGGTGTTTAGTTAGTTTTTATTTTGTCTATATCTACTATTTGTAATTTCATTTCTGCTATTTTTAATTTCTATTTTTAGTAATTTGTGTCCTAGTGTTGTTCTCGTAGTGTCACACATGTACATACCATCTATTTTTCTCTTCCTAGTTTAATTTGCTGAAGTTTTGTTTAGCTTTTTCTTGATTTTCTGCTGTAATTTAGGGTGTCTGTCTGTTGTTTCCCTGCTGTCCCTATACACATGTTGCATGAAACAATGAGGACACTATTTAACGTAGGTTTGGGGGTGTAGCAATGTAGACCTTCCAATGGAATAGTTAACTCTAGTGCAACAGTGTGTGGTTTAATTGGAATGAATAAAGTCATTTCCCACCTAACTCGAAAATGAATTAATTTGTGAAAATTGAAAAATTTTGTAGACTTTTAAAACTAAAAATCATTGAAAATTTTAGCACCATCATGAAACTAATATCAAAAAAAAAAATTCAGTTAGCACATAGTGAACTAGAGAGGAAAAAAAAAGGTAGAAATACCCCCCATGAGTTAATATGAGGACCATACATAGTGACATTTGGGCCTATCCAATTTTTTTTTTTGAAGAGTGTTTTGGCATTTTTTCTGCTCTAAGGACTGATTAATTCTAATATTTTTCACTAGAAGTTAGGCACCTCCAAATCAAAACAAATTGACAATACTCATGACACTAAGGAAATGAATTAAGGCCTTCAATTGGACAATTTGAGCTTAATTTTCCTACCCTTTTTGAAATTGTCCTTTGCTTATACTCTTTGAGCCTTAAATCCTATTTTTCTTTGACAAACACCGGAGTACTTGCATCTAAACCTGTTTGACCTGATTCAACCTTACCCTCACTCTGATAATTCAAGAGGTGAAGGAGTAGAAGTTGAAGATAGGTAGTCTAGGTTCAACATTTAGTGGAAGGAGAAGAAAAGCTACTGAAAATAGCAGTGTAGTAGTGGCTATGTGTGGCAATCCATTGCCAAAATATAAAATATATATATATATATATATATATATATATATATATATATATATAAAAGAAATAAAAAATATAGAAGAGAAGTCAAGAGAACTACTTCATCTAGAAATTAGAAGAAGGAGAAGAAGTTGGCCACTTTAACTCTAGAAAATATCAAGGAAGATGAAGTTGTGCTGAAATAAAGGTTGTGAAGTCATGAACCACTCCCTACCTTGTTGATTTCTCAATTTTGATCCATTGTACCCCCTCCTTCATCCTTTATACACCTCACCCATAAGCCGCATTACAACCCACCATAAAGACGTTGATGATCCTAGGTGAAATGAGGTGTCGTGTAGAGATGCAGAGTTATCTAATCTATGGTGAAAATAGTTGAGGATATTAGAACTTAGATGCAATGTCCATGCTCATGCCTGCAGTGCCATTTGGGGGCTGTGACTGATCTTGAATTGTGAGAAATTAACACCCTTGAAGTTTCATTATTGAGAGATAGCCCCGGTAAGGATTGGGTCTGAATTTTAATCTCATTAGGGTTATATGCACACCAAATTTTTGAATTTCCATTGAAGTTAGTGCTGATTTGTGCACATTGTATTTCTAATATGAATTGAATGGTGGTGTTGTATTACATGCTGACTTTGAGTTTTAATAGCATGCATTACAACTATAATTTCTGTTGCTTTTTAAAGAATGGGTGTGGAGTGAAGTTTTATTCATTAAATTCTATTTTGTCATTGATGCACTATTGTTAATTGTTTTAATGGTGAGGTTTGTGGGTACCTTCACTGAAAACCCTCAGGAGACTTCACTCCTCCACAACAGATCACCTAGGGGTTTAAAAGGCTTAGTGCATATGCTAAATGCATCCGTGCTCCCTACAAAAGTGGCATTTTCTGTTATTTTTAATTTTTCCTTTGCTCGAGGACTAGTAAAGATTAGGTTTGGGGGTGTGTTGAGCACTAAAAAATACCATTTTTCACCCCTCAACCTAGCCTTTGATGGACCTTTGAGCATATTAATAATGTGTTTTAAGTGTGTTTTATAGGTAGCAGAAAAATAGAGCTGAAAGCTGCAGTCCATGTTTTTTAGAGCCAAAGAAGAGAGTTTTTGAAGGTACGTCTTGGAGCTGAGGCAAGAATCGAGGATACACCATGGTCGCACACATCATGGTGACCATATTACATGCCTAAGTTGGCCCTAGAAGTCCAGAGGATGAAAGGAGGGTGGACTCAAAGAGAGGAGGCTGCTGCAGCAGACTCTGCACAGCAGTAGAGCAACAAAAATGAGACCTCACGTGGTTCACTTGAACTTGTCTCAAGGTTTACAAGCCTGCAACACTTAAATCGATCGTGCAGTTCTCACGTAACTTAGTGGAAAAAGGGCTTCAAGACGACTTCTCGCATAGATCCCGCGTGCTTCAAAGACAATTCCAGCCTGTCGAGGAACCTCGCGAGCCTTAAAGCTGCCTACATTATGAACCTCATGAGCTCTTCTTCAGAAGCAACTCATCCGCGCAAGCTAGACCCTGCGCGCCTCAATTCAACCTTGTGAACGTCCTTCAACTACGAAATCATCCTCACAAGCTCTCTTCAGTAAGAAAATCATCCTCGCGAGTTGCTTAAGTCTACACCATTTTGAACCTGGCTTTTGTGCTACACTACGTCGGATGCGACGCTGCATTGGCTGCTATGCTGCGCTGGCTGAGGCAACCTAGCGAGGCTGGAAATGAACTTGGCGAGGTAAAAAATTCTATATTTTGAACCTGGCAAGGCTGGAAATGAACCTCGCAAGGCTACATTTTAACCTGGTGTTAAGACCTGAAAAGTACAACTTTTCACCCCTTAACTTAATCTCTGTTAGACCCTTAATCATTTAATAAATATGTTTTGACTCTATTCTATAGGTAATAAGCAGCAGCAGTAAATAACCCACTAACCATGCCAAGGAGCTCACTGTTGACGCAGAGGACCTTAAAAAATGTGAAGGTAGAACCCAGACAGAGAGTTGGTTGCAGCATAGGCACAGCAAATCAAAAACAGACCAAGAAGAATGCCTCACGTAGATGTCACAGGGTTCAATTGAACCACAGATAATGCCTTCGCACAGTTGTCGCGGGCTTCTGAAGACGGCACAAAACTAGTCGCGCAGTCTTCGCGCCATTCTCGCACGATTTGGGGCCAAAAAGAATTGAAAAGCAGACTTTGCGAGGTCCTCGCGAGGCTCAGTCTTAAGTGCTCGCGCAGTTTCACATAGCTCAAAGGAGTCTTCAATCGTCACGCGATCCACTAAAGAGAGAGCTCCAGGCACTCCCACGTGCAGTTGTCACGTAGTAGTCGTAGGACACAAACTCTCAAGGAACTGCTCGCGCAATCCAGAAGCCTATGAACATTATTCTCTTCACGAGGATCCCCGTGGGATTCACAAGGAACGAATTGCGCGCTCCATTCTCGCGCCACTCCCCGCGCTATTCAAATGCAAAGTACCAATTCCGCGACACCCAAAGCATTCCCACGATGATCAAAGCACCAACCCCGCGACTGCAAGAGCTTCAAGGTGAGCAATCCCCGCGCCATTCAAAGTTGAAAGAGCAATCTTGCGATAGCCATTAGTATCCCGCGATGACCAAAATGTCAATCCCGTGACTACATGAACTCCAAGGCAAAGCAACCCCTCGACGCCAATTCTACCATGCGGCAAGATCGACAAATCCTTTCTACTCAGTGAAGATCGGGTTTTAAACTTCTCCCCACTTCTATAAGGGCAATCTGAGAATCTCTAATAATTAGGGCACGCACTCCAATGCTCCAATCTCCGTGCACACACCCTAAGGCATCCAAGGGACAAGAATGAGCCGCAATTGCATTAATGAAATTAGGGTTTCCCTAACCCTAATTGAGAGAGAACCGACTGCTATATAAGCCTAAACCTAGCTCAGGTTTAGGGGACTTTTGTTCTCAACTTCGGTGCTTCTTCTTGAAACTGACTATAGAATTGCAGTAGGCTAAAGTTAGGGTTTACGATTTTTTCTTTTCTTTTTCTCTCTCCATAGTCTAGCACTTGGTGGCTATACCTTTTGTATGATTAGATGGTATAGTATTTAATGGAGTTTTACGATAGGATTTATTGCATGTATGGGAAAATGTTTTTGTTGTGAGTTGTTATGTACAAGGCTGCTGCCTTGAGATCCCCCATTGCTAAGTTATATCGTAAGCAATGGAGGATTGTTTTTAAGGTTTCATTTAGATCCAAGTGACCTGTGTGTGCAGGTTAGGCACATTGCAGGCCTTCCCCCACCACAGGATCCACTAAATTTGAATCCCCATGGGAGCTTGAGCTGGTAGCCTTGTGAACATGGTGGTAGCAGCAATGTTCTTGGTCATTCTTAGACCTTTGGGGGGAGGATAGCCTCTGTGGATAGTTTGCAACCATTTAAGTGGACAAGTTATAGCCCTAGGGTGAAGCCAATCCACAGATCTAAGACAGATTCTTCTTCTCTTCACTTGTGCTTGTAGCCTTGTGAGAGATTGTGCAGAGACAGACTCCCCTATATTTGTATAGATCCACCATCAGATTGCAGATCTGATTTGGCTATAGAGATTGTAGGCTTGTGACTGGATCACTGCAGTCTTACTAAAGCAGTGAACAACCATGCTTGAAAGCTAGTACTCAAACTCTTGTTGGCCCTGTGTGTCTAGGGTTGTGCACTTTGTAGGGCTAGCCCCACACAGAACTTTAGAGGATGAGGTTCCTACGGATTCTTGAGCTTGTAGCCTGGATGAAGTAGTGCCTACAATGGTAAGCTTGTTTTGACCCATCTCTAGATTGTGATTCCCCTATTGGATAATCTGCGACTATTTAAGTGGACAGGTTATAGCCATAAGGGATTGGATCATGCACAGGGATGAATTGGATTCTTTCTCCTCTTTGGTGATAATGTAACCATTGGATAGGATTTCTATAGCACAGATTTGAGCCTGAGTTACAAGACCCATCAGATCTATACCTAATAACACACTTCTCACCCTTTTAGATTTATTTTCTCACTCCACCATTCTTCTTAACCCTTTCTGTAATCTAGACATTAAGTTGCCTTAGGAGTTAGATTATAGTGACCTTAAATCCCCTTCCATTTAGGATTGTCAGATCTGTAGTCAGATCTGGAGAGCCTACTAACGATAGCTCCCTTGGAGCTTTAGATCAACTTCCCTATGGGACAAACTCTTACTTATCAAAACTTGCTACAACAGACCCTGTATCTTGCAGGACTGTGCATATTTTAGGCTTGCTACTCTGTAATCCTCACTCTACCTTTCATTCATTTTCATTCATCCCATTCTTATCACTGTCTTCAATAAAGTCAGTAGCAAGCACTTAAAATAATCCAACAAGTTTTTGGCGCTACTGCCAGGGATCTTGATCTAATAGTAGAGTCTAGATTTTTATATTCTTTATTCTTTGGTAGTTGTACTTGTGAATAATTGATACTGTCGATTTACATTTGGAATTTTTCTTGCAGATCTGGACCACAACAGAGAAGGAGACTAGAATTTCACTGGAGTCTAGCTACCTCTGTTTGCACTTCTCTAACCTTCAAAAACTTTAGTTTATTTCTCCTTTGAAGATTCCATAGCAGCTGATTAGGATAATTGCAATTTTTGTTAAGTACAATGTGCCTGCGAATAGCCTTCCCTTCTGTTGGTGTGTGTGCATGTTAGGAAGGAGATCCCTCAATCCTACATTAGAGCCTACTAACCCTGAGATAGAAAGGGGTAGAAGAACGAGAAGGCACAGACACACCACAGTCGAGCCCCCTATTGAAATTAAGATAGCAGTAATGGGTGAAGAGCAACCTAGGACATTGAAAGAACTGAATGCTCCGGATGATTACAATTCTCCATTCAACATTCAATTCCCAGATGTTCAGGGAAAATATGAAATCAAAACTTCCCTCATCCATGGGCTTAGCAAGGAAGACCCTTACAAGCACATTGACCAGTTCTTGGCCCTGTGCACGACATTCTCCATTGATGGTTTGGGACCATAAGCCACTAGGTTAAGGCTCTTTCCTTTCTCCCTAAAGGACAGGGCCATGACTTAGTTATCCACTCTCCCAAACAACAGATTCACTTCCTGGAAAGACCTCCAGACAAGATTTCTGTCTAAATTTTTCTCAGAGACCAAAACCAGCCAGTTGAGGAAGGGCATACTTGCTTTTGCCCAGTCCCCAACTTAGGATTTTAACCAAGCCTGCGACAGATTTAAAGAGATGCTCAAACAATGTCCCCACCATAAGATCCCTGACTGGCAGCTTGTCCAGAGCTTCTGTAATGGGATTGATGAGAAGATCAGAGACATGGTAGATGCCTCTTGTGGTGGAATGTACATGCATAAAACAGCAGATGAGGCATGGGACTTGTTCGAGGTCATAAGTGAAAATACTTTTCAGAAGATGTCCTCATATAGAATTATTCAAGAGCCTCCTCCTAAGCTGGGGCTCGCTGATACTTGTAAAGGAAAGATGTATGAAGTTAGAGGAAATGATGACCTGAGAATGCAGATGGCCAATCTTACTGAAAGATTTGATAAGCTTCTGACTGTGGTGCAGCCCAGAATGGCTACACAAGTGGTGGAGGCATGTCTGATATGCCAATCCCCATAGCACACAGTGGAAGAGTGCCCATCTGCGGGGCAATACCCTGAGTATGTAATGGAATAGGCTGCTGCTGCCCAATCTTTTGGACAGCAACAATCTGGTGGCTACAAAAAACAACCATATGGATACCAACACCAAAATATTAGTTACCAATGGAGAGACCACCCAAATTTGAGGTGGTGGCAAGATAATTATATGCAACCTCAACAGTTGTTGGCCTTACCTCAAAGGCCATAGCAGCATTTTAACCAGGGCTATGCCCCAAGGTCGAATTTCCAGCTGCAACAGCAGCCCCAACAGCAAAATCAATTGGTAGTTCCTCCACCTCAGCCCTGAAGTTCTTTTTTCGAGGATCAGGTTTTGGCCTAATTACAAAACCTTGGACCCATGAATCAGACTGTGACTTCTCACAGTCAAAGCATTAAGAAAATAGAAGAGCAGCTTGGCCAAATAGCCAATTCTTTGGCTAAAACAGAAGAGGACAGGTTGCCAAGCTAGCCAGTAGCCAACCCTAAGGGCTAGTATTCCATCGGAAAAGGCTCCTCAAATTTTGAGGGGGCTAATGCCATCATCACAGCCCTAAGGTCTGGCAAGTTGGTAGACAACCAGGTGGGAAAGGAACAAGGAGAAGTCATTCCCAAGGAAATGTCAAGTGAAAGTGATAAGGACTTTGTTAGAGCACAGAGTCAAGAACTACCAGCTACCCTTCAACAAGGGAAAAATAAAGAGGTTGTAGTTGAGCCTTAGCAGGAAATAAAAATAGATAAATGAAAAAAACAAAAGTCCAGTCATAGGCTTGCAGCTGAGGAACCAGCAGTACCTCAGCTGCCATTTCCTCAAGCTTTGAGTGGCCCTGCCCCTTTTGATAAGGGTCAGGCACAGATCGAGGAAATGATGGAGACCTTTAAGTAGGTCAAGATAAATTTACCCCTGCTTGATGCAATCCAACAGGTCCCAGCCTATGCAAAGTTCCTGAAAGACCTCTGTACTCAGAAAAGGAAGGCCAGAGGCCATTTGTCCAAAAAGGTCTTTGCGACTGATACAGTTAATTCTGTATTAACCATGACTATGCCTAAGAAGTTGCAAGACCCAGGGATACCCACTATCCCCTGTATTATTGGAGACCACACGATTGGGAGGGCACTTTTGGACCTTGGAGCAAGTGTTAACCTGCGGTCATACAGAGTGTATCAGCAGCTATGTTTCGGGGAGCTGAAGCCCACCCCCATTGTTCTATTGATGGCTGATAGGTCTAAGAGGAAACCCATGGGAGTGGTAGAGGATGTCCTAGTGGGGGTGGACAAGTTCTTCTACCCTGCAGATTTCCTAGTTTTGGACATGGGCTACAATAAGAGTACATCTTCGATACCTATCATTCTGGGCAGACCATTTTTGGCCACTGCCAATGCATTCATTCAATGCAGGTCAAGGATCATGGAGGTCACTTTCGGACATATGAAAGTTGAGCTTAATGTGTACAATAGTGTAAAGTACCCCCAGCTGGACAATGAGGAATGCTTTGCAGTGGATGTACTAGAAGAAATTGTTGAAGAAGAACTGCCCACTTTGCTGGAGTAGGGCAACATTGTCACTGACTTAACTGAAGTTTGGAACATGGTGGAGGAAGGAAGCCTAGCTTTAATGCCAGAAGACATATCCCTATTGAGGTCTTCTGTGGGCTTAGTGCAGCAATCCAATTGAGAACCTACATTGTTGCCCCTTCCTCCAACCAACAATACACTAATCCTGCCATCCATCCAACAAGCCCCTGATCTGGAGCTCAAGAAGCTTTCAAAGACATTGAAATATGTTTTCCTCGAGAAAGATGAGAAACTTCCTGTGATTATCTCCTCTTCTCTTACCAGTGACCAAGAGGAGGAATTGCTAACATTGTTGAGGAAGCACAAGAAAGCAATTGGCTGGACCATTGCTGATCTAGGAGGGATTGATGCATCGATCTGTATGCATAGGATTCATCTAGAGGGCTCAACACCCTCCAGGGAAATGCAGAGGAAACTGAATCCTCACATGCAAGAAGCGGTTCTAAAAGAAATCATTAAATTGCTGGATGCTGGGGTAATTTATCCCATCTCTGATTTTGAATGGGTGGCACCAATCCAGGTGGTACCCAAGAAATCTGGCATAACAGTTATCACAACCAAGTCTGGAGAGTTGAGACCAACCAGGGAGACCACTGGTTGGAGAGTTTGCATCGACTATCGAAAACTCAACTCCAAGACCAGAAAAAACCACTTCCCTCACCCTTTTATTGATCAAATTTTGGACAAGTTGGCTGGGAAAGCCTTTTACTATTTTCTTGATAGGTACTCAGGGTACAATCAGATCCCTCTGTACCCTCTTGATCAAGAGAAAACTACTTTTACTTGTCCTTTTGGCACCTTTGCTTACATAAGGATGCCTTATGGACTGTGTAACGCCCCAGCCACCTTTCATAGGTGTATGTATGCCATCTTTTCTGATATGATTGACAAATTTTTGGAAATCTTCATGGATGATTTTTCGGTTTATGGGGATAGCTTTGACCAATGTCTACAGCACCTCCATCAGGTCTTACAAAGATGTGAAGAGACCAATTTGGTCTTAAGCTGGGAAAGGAGCCACTTCATGGTAACACAAGGAATTGTGTTGGGCCATGTGGTCTCTAAAGATGGAATTGAGGTAGACAAGGCCAAAGTTGACCTCATTGCTAATCTGCCCCCTCCAAAAATAGTCAAGCAAATCATATCCTTCCTTGGGCATGCTGGATTCTATAGGAGGTTTATCAAAGACTTCAGCAAAATTGCTAAGTCATTTGCCACCTGCTCTACCAGGATGTGCCCTTTGACTTCTCTGCTGAATGTCTGGAGGCTTTTGAAATTCTAAAAATCTGCCTCACCTCTGCCCCTGTACTCCAAACACCTGACTATACCATGCCCTTTGAGTTGATGTGTGATGCATCTGACTTGGCAATAGGTGTTGTCCTGGGCTAGAGAAAAGATAAGCTGCCTGTGGTCATTGCATATCTCAGCAAATCACTTGCTGAAGCTCAGTTGAACTATACAACAACTTAGAAAGAGCTTCTGGCAATAGTTTATGCTGTGGACAAATTCAGACCTTACCTACATGGGTCTAAAACTGTCATCTTCACTGACCACTCAGCATTAAAGTACCTACTGTCCAAGAAGGATGCAGAGCCCAGATTGATTAGATGGATACTCCTGTTGCAGGAGTTTGACATTGAAATCAAGGACGAGAAGGGTGTAGAAAATGTGGTGGCTGACCACCTGTCCAGAATTATGTTGGAAAAAAGTGTTGATGATCTTGCTACAAATGATGTCTTCTCAGATGAGCAACTATATGCCATCCAATCTTTCCTTCCTTGGTATGCACATATTGTCAACTATCTAGTGATAGACAAGATTCCTGCCTAGTGGACAAAAATGGACAAAGACCTATTTTTCTCACAGGTCAAATTCTTTTTCTGGGAGGAACCATGCTTGTACAAGTATTATGCAGACCAAATCATTCAGAAATGTGTTCCCGAAAGTGACGTCCCAGTATTCTGGCCATGTGCCACGAAAATGCCTGTGGGAGACACTTTAGTGGGAGAAAAACAGCTGACAAAGTGTTGCAGTGTGGTTTCTATTGGCCTTCTCTTTTCAGAGATGCCCATACACACTGCAAGGCGTGTGAAAGATGTTAGAAATTAGGAGGGCTTTCCAAACAAAATTCAATGCCTTTACAGCCCGTCCTTCTTGTAGAACTATTTAATGTATGGGGTATCAACTTTATGGGCCCCTTTCCTCCTTCAAATGGTTTTCATTTCATTTTAGTGGCAGTGGACTATGTTTCCAAATGGGTAGAAGCTATTGCCACAAGAACTAATGATAATCAGGTTATCCTCAAGTTCATAAAGCAGAATATCTTCTCCAGATTTGGCACTCCTATAGCCATTATAAGTAATGGGGGGAGTCATTTCTGTAACAGAAATTTCGTGAGCTTGCTCAAGAAATATTCTGTCACCCATAGGATTGCTACTCCATACCACCCACAAACCAGTGGGCAAGTTGAAATTTCAAATAGGGAGATCAAGCATATCCTTGAGAAGACTGTGAGGACTGATAGGAAAGATTGGGCTGACAAGCTCAACGATGGACTATGGGCTTATAGGACTGCCTATAAGACTCCCATCGGTATGTCCCCTTTCAGACTGGTCTATGGCAAGGCCTGTCATCTCCCAGTGGAGTTAGAACACAGGGCCTATTGGGCCATCAAACATTTAAATCTAGATCTAACTTCTGCTGATCATAACAGGTTGCTGCAGCTGTCCGAATTGGAAGAGCTAAGGATGGATGCGTATGCTAATGCAAGGATCTACAAGGAAAGGTCCAAAGCTTTCTTTGAAAAAGGGCTGTTGAGAAAGAGTTTCAGAGCTGGTGATAAGGTTTGGCTGTTTAACTCCAAACTTAATTTTTTTTCGGGCAAATTAAAATCCAGATGGGAAGGTCCTTACATTGTCATGCATGTTTCTACATCTGGTGCTATGGAAATCAAGGATCCCAAGTCTGGGAGAACCTTGAAGGTGAATGGTCAGAGTCTTAAGCCTTGTTTTAAAAAACCTGCCGAACTCAGGGACACCATTCACTTTCAAGGGGATCCTTCTTCAAACTGATCCACAGGTGTGCCATCATTGTATCATATGTACTTTGTTTTTGGTAGATTTAAATTGCTTTCTTTTGTTTATATTCTTTAGGATTTGTTAGTGGTCCCATCTGAATCTGGACCTATCTATTTTAAATTGTTGCTGCTTGGTTTGATTCTTACTGCCCTTCAATTGATAACCTCTGTTAAATGCCTAATGTGGGAGGTTGATTTTTGTTGTCCTTGTTTGTATGATTGAGTTTTCATGTGTCTAGAGGTAGCCATAGGTGAGAGTCATGCCTAGGATCCAACCATAGCAAACATGCACTTTGTTTATACCTTACTATCGCCGGGTCCAAATAGAAGCCTGGGAGACTCTCACGAGATTCAAAAACTATCGCGAGGTTGAAACGAAAGTCTGGGAGAACTTCGCGCAGTTCACATGGAAACATTCAATGGCTGTCGCGAGATTCATGTACACCAGCGAAACTCTTGTGCGATTCACATAGAGCCATCCATTAGCTGTCGCGCGATTCATGTACACCAGCGAACCTCTCACGCCATTCCCATAGAGTTATACATTTGCTGTCGCAACATTCAAAAGCTATCGCGAGGTTCAACAGGGACTTAGGAGCCGCTTGCGTAATTCAACAAAAATACTACATTTGTTGTCGCAAGATTCTAAGGCTGTCGCGAGATTTAAAATGAACCTCAGAGCAATCCAAACAGAAACCTAGGAGCTGCTCACGCAATTCACAAGAATTCATCTCACACTATCGCGCGCTCCAAGGTCAACCTGGGAGAATGTCGCGTAATCCAGATTACATTCACACCTTCGCTAGGTTCATTTCCAACCCTGCGACCAGATGTTCCAAAGCACGCTGAGCTTCGCGATAAGTATTTTAAGCCCGTGCTTGGTCCCTTTTCTATTATTTTCTTCCTTCTTCCCTCTGTGAAACCCTAGCTTTTGGCACTGTTTCCCCCTCTCTCCTCCAGCTTCAACCCTACAGCTCATCATTCACTCGACAAATCTACAGAGTTGTTCCTAGCATCCCACATATCTATTACCCTCTGCTCAGAGATCTCGCGGTGCCCTGTGTGTCAAATCAAACCAAACCCTAGATCTTGGTCTCCGTTGCTCATACTCGAAGATAAAGTTAGAAATGGCTCCAAAAATTACACAAAAGAGAAAAGGGAAGGACAAGGACCCTGTAGAGACCACCCCTAAAAAAGCCAAGACTTCAAAGTCACCCAAAAAAGAAAAGGAAGTGGTTGAGGAGGCGGCGGTACCAACCACTAAGTTCTCTACTCCTTCTGAGCTCATGGTGTTGATTCCATTGGAGCTTGAAATAGCCTTTGATGTACCATTTTTTGAGAAAGAACCTCTTCTGCCCCTGCAGTACAGTTTATGAGCAAAGCAGGCCTGATGCCATTGATGAGAGGAATTCCAACACTAGCCTACCCTAGGCTAGTGGAGCTCTTTTATCAGCACATCAGGGTCAAGAAGGACAACGATGGACAAGTGTGCTTGCTAGTGCTGATCAATGACTTTGATATGTTAGTGGGCCCCAAGGTGATTGCTGAAGTTTTGGGCATCCCAACAGCATTCGACCGTAGCTGTGGATATGGCCCCCCTCTGAGTGCATCGATTGATACAATTGCACGGGCCCTAACTATAGGATTAAAAGCCACAGGGGACTCGATCAGAAGGAGATAATTAGAACCTGAACTCCTATTCATTGACCAAGTCCTGCGAAAGAACATATATTTCCCAGGATATCAGCAGGAGAGGAGAACCCCCATTGCGGATGCTATCTATTCCTTCCACATGGGCCATGGCTTCCATGCAGCCTGGCTAATTTTTGAGGTAATGAAAGATATAGTGGAGAAGATAGGGACAAACAAGAAGCCTCACACACTATCCTATGCAAGAATCATTACCTTGCTGCTGCTCAAAGGGGGATACAAGATAGGAAGGACTGAGCAGACCACCACCCTTACCCCTACTACCTTTGCCAAGAAGTAATGGGGAATCAGTAGGAGCTTGATGGAGGCTCAGAAGAAGAAGAAAGCTAAGGCTTAGGCCCTGCCCAAGCAAGCAGAAGAGGCAGCCGGATCAGGGTCTACCCCTGCTACAAAGGAGGTGACCCCAGAGCTTATCACTACCATCGCGGCAGCAGCATCCATTCCCTCTCCACCCTGCATCACCACCCCTCTTGCATCCATCTCTCACCCCCCTCTATTTCCATTCTCCATGCCCACTCCCCTTTCACCTATGATTGGTCCATGGGATGACTCCCCATCCCCTACCTTACCTCAGTACATAGCCGCAACTCCCCCATCAACTACACATAAACCTGCAAGCCCTCCACTCATCTACTACAAAAAATGAAAGACCACTGAGACAACCCCAACCATCTCCCAGACACCACCCTCAATCCCTTCTATCCCCATTAACACACCACACCTAGAAGAAACCACCACCCCAGCCATACCTACTACATCCCCCCTCACAGACATTGACTTGACCCTTAACACATCCATAGGCTTTCAAGCCTTTCTGTCTACTTTCCTTGAAACTATGTGGCTGTATAGATCTGCCAATAGAACAGTTAAATTTAGTGCAGTAATGATGGCAATAAATGGGATGAATAGAGTTAATTTTCACTTACCTTGATACAATGAGACAATGAGGAAAATTGTAAAAAAATATACAAACATTTTTTGCAGACTTTTAGAAACATAAAAAGATAAAATTTTTTGACACCACCATGAAGCTAATATTAGAAATTTTTGTCAGTTAGTACTCAGTGAACCTAAGAGGAGAGAAACAGATGAAAATACACCCCATGGGTTGAATTTGACGACCATACCAAGTGAGATTTGAGCTCAGCATTTTCTATCGAAGAGTGTCTTTGGCATTATTTCTGCTCTAAGGACTGATTGAATCAGGACTTTTTCACTAGAAGTTGTGCACCTCCAAATAAAAACTATTTGACAGCACTCATGAGACTAAGGAAATGATCCAAGGCCCTCTTTTGGACAGTTTGAGCCTGCAAATCCAACCTTTTAAAATCTGCCCTTTTGCATACACTAGTTGAGCCTTAAAATCATAATATTCCTTCACAAACACCAGAACACTTGCACCTTAACCTCATGACTTGAGTCAACCCTACCCTCACTCTGAGAATTCATAAGGTAAAGGAGAAGGAAGTAAAGATACAGAGAATGGTCCAATATTCTGTGGAAGGGGAAGAAAAGCAACTTGTGAATAGCTGTGTATCAAGGGCAGTTGTGTGGCATTTATCAAAAGAATGAATAAAGAACTAAAAAGAGAAAAAAGAAAGAGAAGTCTAGAGGAAAACATCATCTAAAAATTGAAAAGAAGAGGAGAAGCTGGCCACTTTGAGTCTGAAATATAAAAAGGAAGATGAAGCTTTTGCTTAAATAAAGATTGTGAAATCATGAACCACTCCTTACCTTACTGATTTCTCATTTTGGATTCCCTTTTTACCCCTTTATTCTTTACACCCCTCAGCCATAAGCCACATTACAGCCCTTTCAAAAAGACCTTGTGGATCAAAGTTAAACGATCTGTAATGTGGAGATGAGGAGTTGTCCAATCTATGGTAAAAATTCTTGAAGATGCCAGAAATTAGAAACTTTGCCTATGCTCATGCTTACAGACCCATTTGGGGTCTGCATTGCTCTTGAGCTATTTTGAATAAGAACACCCTCAGGTTGTTAATGTTGAGAGATGAACCTAGTGAGAATTGGGTCTGAATTTAAACCTCATTACGGTAGTATCCAACATGGATATTGAATTAAAGGCAAGCTGGGTACTGATTTTTATACATTGAAATTCTAATATTAAATGAATGGTGGTCAGGTAAACACATGTTAACTTTTAAGTTTTAAATAGCCTGCAACATTGCTATAGTTTCCTCTAAGTTTAAAAAAATTGGTTGTGGAATGAGACTTTAAAAATTGGAATCTGTGTTATCATTATCTGCACTACACTTAACTGATTCTAATGGTGAAGTTTATGGGTGTCTTCACTGAAAACCCTCAAGAGACTTCACTCCTCCACTAGGGATCACCTAGGGGTTTAAAAGGCTTGGTACATACGCTAAATGTACCCGTGATCCCTACAAAAGTGGTATTTAATTACTGCTTTGCTAAGGGACTAGCAAAGATTAGGTTTCAACCTGGTGTTAAGACCTGAAAAGTACCACTTTTCACCCCTTAACTTAATCTCTGTTAGACCCTTAATCATTTAATAAATGTGTTTTGAGTCTATTCTGTAGGTAATAAGCAACAGCTACAAATAACCCCTAACCATGCCAAGGAGCTCACTGTTGACCCAGAGGCCCCTCAGAAATGTGAAGGTAGAACCTAGATAGAGAGTTGGTTGTAGCATAGGCACAGCAAATCAGAAACAGACCAAGAAGAATGCCTCGCGCAAATGTCGCAGGGTTCAATTGAACCATAGATAATGCCTTGGCGCAATTATCGCGGGCTTCTGAAGACGGCACAAAACTAGTCGCACAGTCTTCGCGCCATTCCCGTGCGATTTGGTGCCATAAAGAATTGAAAAGCAGACTTCGCGAGGTCCTCGCGAGGCTCAGTCTTAAGTGCTCACGCAGTTTCGCACAGCTCAAAGGAGTCTTCAATCATTGCGTGATTCACTAAAGAGAGAGAGCTCCAGGCACTCTCGCGTGCTATTGTCGCGCAGTAGTCGCGGGACACACACTCTTAAGGAACTGCTCGCGCGATCCAGAAGCCTATGAACATTATTCTCTTTGTGAGGATCACCATAAGATTCACAAGGAACGAATTATGCGCTCCATTCTCGCGCCGCTCCCCGCGCCATTCAAATGTAAAGTACCAATTTTGCGACACCCAAAGCATTCCCGCGATGATCAAAGCACCAACCCCACGACTGTAAGAGCTTCAAGGTGAGCAATCCCTGCGCCATTCAAAGCTGAAAGAGCAATCTCGGATAGCCATTTGTATCCTGTGATGACCAAAATGTCAATCCCGCGACTGCATGAACTCCAATGCAAAGCAACCACACAACGCCAATTCTACCACACGACAAGATCTACAAATCATTTCTACTCAGTGAGGAATGGGTTCTAAACTTCTCCCCACTTCTGCAAGGGCAATCTAGGAATCTTCAGCAATTAGGGCACGCACTCCAATGCTCCAATCTCCGTACACACGCCCTGAGGCATCCAAGGGACAAGAATGGGCCGCAATTGCATTAATGAAATTAGGATTTCCCTAACCCTAATTAAGAGAGAACCGACTGCTATATAAGCCTAAACCTAGCTCAGGTTTAGGGGACTTTTGTTCTCAACTTCGGTGCTTCTTCTTGAAACCGACTGTAAAATTGCAGTAGGCTAAGGTTAGGGTTTAGGAGTTTTCCTTTTCTTTTTCTTTCTCTCCATAGTCCAGCACTTGCTCGCTATGCCTTTTGTATGATTAGATGGTATAGTTTTTAATGGAGTTTTACGATAGGATTTATTGCATGCATGGGAAAATGTTTTTGTTGTGAGTTGTTCTATACAAGGCTACTACCTTGAGATCTCCCATTGCTAAGTTATATCGTAAGCAACGGAGGATTGTTTTTAAGGTTTTATTTAGATCCAAGTGACCTGTGTGTCCAGGTTAGGCACATTGCAGGCCTTCCCCCACCATCAGATCCACTAAATCTGAATCCCCATGGGAGCTTGAGCTATAGCCTTGTGAACATGGTTGCAGCAGCAATGTTCTTGTTCTATATTAGACCTTTATGAGGAGGATAACATCTGTGGATAGTCTGTGACCATTTAAGTGGATAGGTTATAGCCCTAGGGTGAAGCCAATCCACAGATCTAGGATAGATTCTTCTTCTCTTCACTTGTGCTGGTAGCCTTGTGAGGGATTATGCAGAGACAGACTCCCCTATATTTGTATAGATCCACTATCAGATTGCAAATCTGATTTGGCTGTAGAGATTGTAGGCTTGTGACTGGATCACTGCAGTCTTACTAAAGTAGTGAACAACCATGCTTGAAAGCTAGTACTCAAACTCTTGCTGGTCCTGTGTGTCCAGGCTTGTGCACTTTGTAGGCCTAGGCCCACACACAGAACTTTAGAGGATGAGGTTCCTATGGATTTTTAAGCTTGTAGCCTGGATGAAGTAGTGCCTATAATGGTAACCTTGTTCTGACCCATCTCTAGATTGTGGTTCCCCTATTAGATAGTCTGTGACCATTTAAGTGAACATGTTATACCCATAAGAGATTGGATCATGGCACAGGGGTGAGTTAGATTCTTTCTCCTCTTTGGAGATAATGTAGCCATTTGACAGGATTTCTATAGCAACAGATCTGAGTCTGAGTTATAAGACCCATCAGATCTATACCTAATAACATACTTCTCACCCTTTTAGATTTATTTTCTTACCCCACCATTCTTCTTAACCCTTTCTGTAATCTAGACATTAAGTTGCCTTAGGATTTAGATTATAGTGACCTTAAATCCCCTTCCATTTAGGATTGCCAGATCTGTAGTCAGATTTGGAGAGTCTACTAACGATAGCTCCCTTGGAGCTTTAGATCAATTTCCCTGTGGGAGAAACTCTTACTTATCAAAACTTGCTACAACAGGCCCTGTATCTTGCAGGACTGTGCAAATTTTAGGCTTGCTGCTCAGTAATCCTCACTCTACCTTTCATTCATTTTCATTCATCCCATTCTTATCACTGTCTTCAATAAAGTCAGTAGCAAGCACTTAAAATAATCCAAGACTTGCCGAGGCTGGAAATGAACCTGGCGAGAACCTGGCGAGGTTGTTTTGAACCTGGCGAGAACCTAGCAAGGTGCATGCCTAAAGCATTTCACCCCAGCATGATCCTAGCGAGATTAAACTTTTGAAGCATTTCAGCCCAGTGAGATCCTAGCGAGATTGAACTTCTGAAGATGCAGCCCAGCGAGATCTTACCAAGGTCTCAATGAGGTGCATACCTGAAGCTGTCATCTACGCGAGGCATGAATTCCGGCAACCTATTTCAGCACCCAAGGATATTTTGGGTATTACACACCTTCTAGGGCATGCATCCTAATGTCCCACACTTCCCAAAGCATCCAAGGGCCATAGATGGGCCACGAAATTAACTCAACACATGCTATTTTCTGATTGGCTATTGCATATAGCTGCTATTATGGATTGAATATATATATATAGAGTTATATTTTGTGTTATAAAATAGCCAGGATAGTTGGCTCAAATTAGGTTTTCTTTTAGGGTTAGGATTTTATTTTCTCCTTTCTTTTTCCCAGTTCTTCTTGCCCTAGCAATGTTGGGCTAGGTTCTATGTAATAGCTATATTTTATTTCATGTAATGCAATGGGTTTTGTTTTAAATAGAAGATCTATTTTGGGGTTTGCACAGGTTGTTGCCTTGAGGGCAAGCATTGTAAGTTTCTTTTTATTTAATGCATTATTATTTTAAATGCTCCATTAAAGCTATATTTTCTCTATGTTTTTCATGAGTCTTTATGGGTTTTATGCTCCCATTATTGCTTGAGCTTGTAGCCTTGTAACCATGGTGATAGCAGTAGCTTTACTGTTCTGTCTTAGCATTGAATGGGGAAGGTAGCCTATAGGATAGTGTACAACCATTTGAGTAGACACACTATAACCTTAAGGAAGGTCTTCCTCATAGATCTAAAATAGATTTTTCTTCTCTGCACATGAGCTTGTAGCCTGGTGAGAGATTGTGCAGAGCCAAACTCTCCTTTGTTTTGCATCACCCTTATCAGAGGTTAGATCTGAGTTTTATAGTGATTGCAGATTTGTGAGTTGGGTCATTACAGGCCGTTTATACCAATGACCAGCTGAGCTTAAGTTCTCAGTTAGCTTGGGATTTCAGGTGGTTTCCACTTGAAATCCTAGATCTATTTGCCCCTATGAATGCATGAGCTTGTAGCCTTGAAAACATAGCATCTGCAATGGTTTTCATGGTAGATTTGATCCATTGAATGGAGGAAAACTATTGGATAGTCTTTGACCATTTAAGTGGACAGATTATAGCCTTAAGATCAATCCATTCTCTTGGATTATGTCAGATTTCTAAGTTAATCAATGGGATTTGACCATCTCTATTGGATAGTCTGTGACCATTTAAGTGGACAGATTATAGCCTTAAGAGCAGTCTAAATGACATGGGTTTATTTGGATTCTTATACCTTCCACTTGTGCTTGTAGCCAAGTGAAGAACTGCTACACTTCCATTTCTAGATTTGAGTTGCATAACTGTTTAACCTTAGTTGTCTACTTCTTCATCATTTTACTTTATTTTCTCACACTACATCCATCTTCTTTTCCCCTTCCTTTTAGTTGTAGTTTTTACTTCTGTTTTTGTTAGTTTTAGGTTAGCTTTTGTGACACCTAAACTTCCTCTCTTTACCTTTAGGTTTAGAGGTGCCAGATTTGTAGCTAGATTTGGAGGTTACTATACAACCCTTGTTGTTTCAGATCAATACTCTCCATGGGACAAACATGTACTTCATAAAACCTGCTACAACAGACCCTAGATTTTTACAGGTCTGTTGGTTTTGGTTTGTGCTTTTGTGTCTTCCATCTGTGATTTTATTTTATTTTGATTCTTTTCCCCATCTGTTTTAAAACTAATAAAAATTAGCACAACCAAATAAATCCAATAGGTTGAAGCTTAGGACTGCATTCTTCAGTAGGTTTGTTGTTGCTATGATGGTGTACTTTTGTGTAGATGAAGAGCAGCTAGCTAGTGCAACTACTGAATGTAATGCTGCTACAGGTGAAGCTATTCCATTGTGCAGCTACTGCTCTGCCTTGCTTAGCCTTTTAGATTGTTGCAGCAAATGAGTGCACATAGCTTCTGTAAGTGCAGCTATTATAGATGATAAACCACATTGCTGAAGTGCAGTAGCTCAGAGTCTAGGCTGCTGAGAATGATGATCTCCAAGATTATTCTATTGTGTTGCCTCCATGTATTGCTGCCCAAGAGTGTTCTTTGCCACACTTTGAGAATGCATTGCAGCCATCTGGAATGTTGTTGTTCTTCTATGCACCCATTCACTCAGCTGAAATGTGCAGCTAATGCTCTAGATCAGCTCCTTAGCCCAAAGTGTATAGCTATGCACCCCTTTGAGTCTTCTTGATAGTTGCTGATGTAGATTGAAGCACATGGTTGCTCTAATCTCTTCTTCTTAGCACATAAACATGGGTAGCTGCATATTTATTCCTAAAATGTAAAACAATATTAAAACAGTTATTAAATTCCGCAAGCTCTTACAAAAGTCAGGTTTAAAGGTGTATAAAATGGTACAAATCAGTGACTAACAAAAAGCTTCATAATCATAATCATAAATCACGATTATCTCTTTTCTTTTCTTTTTCTGGAAAATCGTAAATTACGATTTTCTATTTTCCATGGCTTCCTTTCTGGAAGATTCTCTAGAGTACGATTCAACGCTTTTCATTCTGTATCGCTTCAGCTTCTTGAATGTATTCTGGGGAATCGAAAATTTCAATTTCTCATTTCTACCTTTTGTAGCAGCGTTCAATCGTTTTTTCATGATTTTCTACTCTTCAGTATATAGCAGCTCATCTTTTTACGCTTAATCTTCTTTTACTGCTCTTTTAAATTCATTTTGACAAAGATTAACATTTCGGCTCTCTTTTACTGATCATCTTTAATATCTGCACATCATTAACTTATTAGTAGCAAACTAAGTCCTATCAACACTAAGTTAAGGGTAATAAAATGGTATATTATGTGACTGATCACTATGCAATTTGGAACCTAATCCCAAGAGGAAGTATGCATTTTTTTTAGGGTTTAGGGTTGTTGAGATCGTCCATTAGAAATTAAATCCTTTTGCTTAAGAGGTTGTTGATTGGATTGTAGATAGCTGATATGCTAGTAAAAAGTAATTGCTTAGTAATTCGAATAGTTATATAATTAAAATTTAGTTTATAAACATATTGACGATGTGAATATGATGGAGTTAATGCCTTCCAGTTGATTCATTGATTAGCAGAAGGTTTTAATTTCCATGAATCCACCGTATTCGAGCTCTAACCATCTAAAATTGCATAAAGAAGTAAAATTTTATATTTGTTTTCCTGAAAATTCCTTTACCTAATCCTAAATAGAGGGGAAAAGCCAACAACATTGATGATGGTTTTACCAAAATTCTTTTCACCTTACATGAATTAGTTAACGAGCATACTAAAGCAGCGGCCATTACGGTGGTTTTTTCTTTCTGGTAGTTTCATTGATTGACCACGATATGAGCTAGATGGTAGTTGGTTAAAATTTATAGAATTTTTGTAGTTTTCTTGACAAAATTTTGTTTGATTGGTTTTCGATGTTTGAGATTTTGTTTTAATTCCATATTTTGAAGTTTTTCTCAGTTGAATTTGGATTCGCAGTTGTGTGTCTGTGTTTTGGGGTGTAATGCGAAGAGGAAGTTGTCATTTTCTTTGATGCAATTTTGTTGAGATCGTGCAATAGAAATTACATCCCTTTTCTTTAGAGGTTGTTAATGGGATTTTAGATAGGTGATAAAAGTAATTTCTTTGTATTTCTAATTGTTATGGAACTAAAATTTAGATTACAAACATATTGAAAGTGTAAAGATCAAGTAATTTATGCATTCCAGTACTTCAATTGGTCGACAGAAGGTCTTAATTTTAGTAAATCTATGATATTCCACATTCTAATGACCTGCAATTGCATATAGAAGCAAAATTTTATATGCGCTTTGGCAAAATATTCCTTTAGCTGATCCTAAATAGATGGAAAAGGCAACAATGATGATTTTTTACAGATATTCCTTTCTCCCATAATTCAGTTCATCAGCAACCTAAAGTAGCAACCAATCACGATGCATTTTTCATTCATGTAGTTTCATTGATTGACAAGCATCCCCAATATGAGCTAGATGGTAGTTGGTTAAAATTACCATCTTGCTATTTTTGAGTACATGCTTCTCTTTAGGGAAGCCATTTTTGTGGCTTGAAATACTAGAAAAATCATTATGTTTAATCACAATCTGTTTTGAAATTTTTTATTGAAAAGAGAGTTACATAATTTTGTGAACTCATTCTTCATAATAATTCTTCAGTCGAACAAACATCTTTGCATGTCAATCATGTTGAACAATCTTCCTCATGTTTCTGTAACATGGCTCTATCAATATAATCCAGGTCATAATCTAAGGATTGTGATTTGAGAGTTGTAGGAACATTTTCTCAACTTGGATGGAAATTTTTAGATTCGGAAACTCATTTACCAAAAGGATCATAGTCGTACTAAGTATCCCTACCCAACTCATATCATGTTATGGGAAAGTTTTCCATTTTGAAGGTTTGTTGCCTCATGGTGTGGGGATACTTTGAACCATAAATTTGACTTCATATGTTGCAAGACCATGGTCCAAAAATCTTGGAAAATCTCATAAATACCACTGGTATTTTCTGGTCCAACTGAGATTAACGGTTATATGTTTCTATTATTTTCTTTAAAATTTCAAATTACTCTTATATGCTAGAAACTATTAATCATTATTTTTGGTATATGCTAGTACTATAACAAAACTTTTAAACCTTGGGGTAGATACATTTTGGTGCTGCAATGGCTTCATTCTTGCGGCTCTTAGCTATGATTCCATTTTATATATATATATATATTTTGCCTTAGCTAATGGATTACCTAAGCATTGCTCATAAATTAATGTCGACTTTATTTGCTACGTCAACTTTGTATTGCATTTTGTTCCACAAATAACTTTGTTCTCTAAAATGTTTAGTTGTCATTTGTGCTATTTATGGATTTTTCTAAAAAAATTGTAATAAGCGATGAAATGATTGGTTCTTAATGATACAACACTTAAGATAAGCATGTTACTAACATACCTTTGTTTTCATTTCTATCTTTACTCCCTTGCATATCCGTTTCGTAAATTATATTTTCATAAGGTTGGGACATTTGACATTTATTTGAAAGTGATTTTAGCAAAATTTAACCGAATACACAGATAATTAAGAAACGAATGAAGAAGAAAATAAATATATAATAGAGTTTGGGGTCAGTTAACCGAACTTGACCCTAAAGTGATGAGGTAATTTCTCGAAATGGCGCATTATAGGTTTTGACATAAGTTCTTGTAGAACAGTACACTCTAAGTGTGATTTCTGAAGAAGCCATACAAAATAAGTGAGCTATTCACATAGGAGAGTCGTAATGGTTGTAATATGCATTGGATAAAGAAAATACTAAATTATGATTTTGATTTATCAGTATATGTTAAGTATATCAACTCTTACCAACATTCATGTGTAATATGTAGGTACAGTGGATGACGAGTGGTCAGATAGTGTCATTGCAATGTTGCCATGACAGAATAGTAAAGGACAATGAAAATTGTGTGCTATATTGTGGTGGTAAACAAAAAAAGAAGACTATAAGAAAAGACATTTCGTATAATGAATTTGTAAATGAGATGTGCGGTATAAGCAACTGGGAAGGTGACAAGTTTGACGTAACCTTCAAATATTTTGTGCAACCGCAGATTTTTTAGGATCCCGTCGCGACGATGCCACTTGCGAAAAATATAGAGTCGCCACCTGGAGCTTTTGGTGTCCCGAAAAACCCAAATAAATTTTATAAGCATCGAAGTGCCAAAAATGTGACTTTGATTCACCGGTCTATGCCAAAGCTCTTTGGTAGGGGTTTCGGTTATCGATCGGGAAGGTGTTAGGCACCCGATCAACCTGCTCAAAAGCGGTCTCAACTTATGGCCAAAATAAAAAGAAAACAAAAAGAAAAAAGCACTTCCTCTTGCGCGAAGGCACTTGGATCCTATTTGTGCCCCTCCATAATTACTGAGATTTTGGCGGCTTAACGGCACAAATTCAAGGATAAAGGAAAAGCTGAGAAGGTAAAGGGGTAGAGGGGAGAGTCGGAGGTCTCGGGATCCCGTAGCACAGTTGTGGACCTTCGCGTAGATGCACTTGAAGAGCTTCCGATAGCTTGGATGATGGAAGAGTGGGTTCTAGCCTCTAAAGCTTGATAGCTAGGGGGTAGGAGAGGAGGGCTAGGGGGTAACTCTCACCTAAACTAGGAGATTTTTTTATGAAAGGTGGGGTCTAAAGGAGACTTTGATGTTTCGGAATTTGTATGAAAAGGGTGCACCAAAGGGGAGTAAATCTCTCTCTTAATCTTATCTATCTTTTGGATTTTTTTCAAGCCTTTGCAAATGGAGGGGTGCCTCCCAATTTATAGGAAAAAGGGAGGTTAGAGGTGTGCCTAAGGGCTAATTGGGCTTAGTAATTAGGTAATTTTCTAATCTAAGGTATCCAAGCATTTTGAGAGCTTGGAAATGTGGGCAATGGGTTTCAATGGTAGATGATAGGGTGAGGTTTCAAATGACTAGAGGGTTGCAAATAGGCTAAGTGGGGGTGCAACAGTCCTAATGAAACCCACCCTAGACATTGGGATGGTCAACAAGTCAAACCCTAAAAGTAAATTTTGAGCAAAAACTAACAGTTACTGTAGCTATGCTTGGCGTGTGTATTACGCACGCCAAGAATTTGTACAGTAACTAAGAAATCCAGAGCCCATTGGGGGACCCATCTATGATTGGCGTGTATATTATACACGCAAGCCATTTCGGGGAAAAAATAGCTTGGCGTGTCTATTATTCACGCTAAGCAAAATACATGCATTTCTGCCCGATTTTCAAATCACCGTAACTTTTGATATATAACTCCGATTGAGGCAATTCTTGACTCCTTGGAAAGATGAGGAAGTCCTCTTTCTAATGATGTATAACTAAGTTCTAGTAGAGGTCATTATAAACTTTGACACTCCTCTTTCCATCCACTGCTCAAGAGGATTTAAAAACTGGTTCGGGACAGGTTCTAAGGGGTCCGAGAGGTTGGGGTTGATTCTTAACAATTTGGAATGATTTATAAGGGTTTTAGGATGATTACTAAGATTTTAGGGAATATTATTGGAAGCTCGAGGGTGTGCCCCTCTCGAAGTATGTGTCGATCGAGCCTTGGGCCAAATTTGGGTGTCTACAGATGACCATCTTCGGTATCCGATCACTAATGATCGAATGCCAAAGACAAGAGATATCTGAAGAGGCCCAAGGCACCACTGATGTGTCCTCTTTATTCAGAATGATCCTCAAACATCGGGTGGGTAACATGGTTATTAAACAAAAGCCATGTATGTCAGAAAAAATGTTCATTCCTCAAGGCTATCGGTCCCCATGCGCTTAGCGACATTAATGGGAATAACCGAGATGGTACGAGTTGCGAAAGCCCAAAATACTAAAAAAAATATCAGCTTCTCGAGATGATTGAAGATGTTTAATGTTTAAGTTTTATTCTAAATAAAATAGATCCGTAAGTGCGAGAGTGATCGACCCATACTTAAAGATAGGCGCAAAGCAAATATGCGAAGATCCACAGTTTGTGTCCAATCCCATGAGGCATTGACTACCCCATTTCACTGGCCATGGGTGCCCCTACACGAGGTAGGGTTCGAGACTTTTAGGTGAACCCAACAATCTCGAGGATAATTTATCACAACTACCCGAGCGGAGAGAATATTGATGTCGCAATACTTTTTGGGTGTGTGTGCCATTTTTGATAATGTGCCCTTGATCAACATGACCTAGAGTACCTAACTTTAAATAATACTGAACAGATCTGGCCGAAATTAGGTGCCTACCAAAAGAGACTCGATTTTTCTCTCCGTCAACTATGATCTTACAAACGAACAATTATGCAAAAACATGCATATATCAGGGGCGAATAAAAATAAAGCAGAATGGAAGTCCCGACCAGAACCCATCTAGGTACTATTTACAGTAACAAACGACCATCCAATGGATATCCGGACGCATGGTGTACACTTTACAGGGATACAGTACAAATGCAGGTTTTAAGATTGCACCTTAGAATGAGCCCTTAGGAATGCATATTTGAACATAGTCGTTCGCTAGATAATTTCCTTTTTAATAGGTTGGTTTTAACCAACAATTTATCTTTTTCTAAGGAATCAGCAGCTTAAGACACTTAAGTTCACGTGAATCCAAACATGGAGCGCTTAGCGTAAGGATTTAGCAGTGGAATCAACCTATTCGAAACATTAATTGTTTGATCGGGATTGACACCATTGCTCCTACTTTAAAGTAGGATTCGAAAATCCAAGGCGAATCTTAGACTCACGACGTTAATGTAGCATAGTTGCGTTGCCAATAAAATATTGACATTTTACCGCATTGGAGCACGCATGTGCGCAGCTGTGCGTAAGAACATAGATTTCTTTTTTTCTTTTTCAAATGATTTTTTTTTTCCATTTTTTTAATAGGCCGACGTCTGTGGAGAGATGGTTCATTTGATTGGTCCATTGCCGAGAGTTTGCCGACTTCAAGGCTTTGGACCATTTAATGGTCTTAAGAAAATGTCTGCCCCATTTTTGTTTATGTAGGTAACAACATATGCATCATAAATAACTGAAAGAGAAGCAAACTTTTATTTTTCAAGATTTATATATATATATATATATATTTGTTTTTAGATGTTTTTATTCTTTTTCTTTATTTTGAGATTGAAGTACGATGCCATAAATATGTACATGGGCATAAAAAAGGAGTGTCTATTTTTTATTTCCTTACTTCTTTTTTTTTTTTTAATGCCTTAACAATGAGGCAGAGTAACGGGTCCCATTTTGAGCATAGCCGAATCCATTCATGCGGTTGGACCTGAGTGAGTTTCAACATTTTTTTATCAAGGTTGGAACATCTATCCCTTTGGATCGATTTAACCCTTTATCCTTACCTCGGATCATATGTTTGATGGTGTGGCATAAACATATACCTGATCGAAAACCGATTTGAGTTAACATGAGCGGCCCAAATGAAGATCAAAGCTCCGGATTATAACCAAGAGAGGAATTGAAGTTTTTCTCCTTCTCTACTCTTTCTACAATATTTTTACTCACCGTGCCCAAGACGGGTTTTCGCCATGCCCATTGTTTCCTTTTTTTTTACCCGTAGTGCCCTTTTAGGTTTTTACTATGTCCGTGAGTATGTATTTTTTACCTAGACGCCTTTTCAGGTTTTCATCTAGTCTGCACAAGCTCACTGTTTTTACCCGTTGCGCCCTCTCGGGTTTTCACCACATCTATTTTACTTTAAGCTTGTATATTCTTTTTCTTTTCTTCATTATTTTCTCAAAGGCCACGACATGGACGTTGACTCTGTCATAGCCGGCTGGATGTAGTTCTTTATGTCATCTCTTTGCTTAGCTCATGCTGACTCAACGGATACTGTGACTGCTCGTAGACCTGAACGAGGGCCTTCCTCGGGGATGTATCTTGGCTATGGGTTTGAAAGGGATACGTTAGGAATTTTGAAGGTATTCTCAAGTTTAAGAAGATTTTCTTGATAGGGTTCCAGTTGCCGTAATATACATCTTCCTTGGGGAATTTTGACCTTACCTACACCACTTTTCTTTTCTATTTTTTTTTTTCTTTTTGCTTATCCTCTTTTGAGATTTTGCTTTTCTGATTTTTTAAGATTTTTGATGATAACTCTTTTTCTTTTTTTTTTGTTTGGTATATACACTTTTTCTTTTCGTAGGAGGGTTTTAATGAAAGAAAGGTCAATGGCTCAACGGGTGTAGCAAAGGGTATGATCATTCAAGGATGCTTTTTGGCTACTTAGCTTTGAAATGATGGCCTCTTCTATGGGGTCCTTAAGCAGTCACATATCCATCTTATCAATACTAACCTTGTCGTGGAGACTTAGGAATAGAATCATCGGATGTATCCAACATTGATGGACTCAGGAAAGTGATCTTCGTCCATGGTGGCAAGGCGTAGCGCTTATCCAAGGAGTACTTCTCGGATGACATAAGATCCTTCCTAATTGAGCTTGAATTTCCGTCTCGGATTAGCGTGCCGTTATCGCCCTTTGGTATGTCACTCCAGCATTTTTCAACCCAAATGGCATGACTCGGTAATAAAAAATTTATCATGGAGTATTGAACGTTGTCATCTCTCGGTCTACTTCAACCATCTTGATCTGATTGTATCTGGAAAATACGCCCATGAACGACAGCATCCCATGCCTAGCAGTGTTATCAATCAAGATGTCGATGTGTGGCAATAGAAAGTCATCCTTTGGGCTTGCCGTGTTCAAATTTCTATAGTCAATGCATATGTGAACCTTTCTATCTTTCTTTGGTACCAAGATGATTTTGGCTATCCATTGAGGGTACTTGGAGAATATGAGAAACCTTGTGTCGTACTATTTGATTACCTGTCCTTCACTTTCAACCTCCATTCTGGTCTGAGGAGTCTAAACTTTTGCTTAACTGGCCTAATATCTGGATATAGCGGCAGCACATGCTCGATTAAATTGGTGTCTAAACTAGGCATATCCTCATATGACCATGCGAAGATGTCTTGGTATGATCAAAGGAAATCAATTATGTTGTTTCTTTCTTCCGGAGATAGCAACATTTCGATCTTGGTGATGGAAGGAACCTCCTTTGTACCCAGGTTGATGTCTTCTAGTTCTTCAATGATTGGGGTAGGGCCATACTCAAAATCGGCAAATTGGTCCAGGAGCTCATTGGTGAGCTCCTCAGTAGGGATCTCCTCGTCCAGACTCGTGACTCCTACCTCTTCTTGTATTTCTGCAGGAAAGTGGTCGATTTCACGTGGGATGGGTTTTTCAATTAAGGCATCATTTTTCTTAATTTTATCAAAAATTTTAAAAGAAATTTTTTTTTGATTATTTTGTATTTCCTTTATTATATATATATATATATATTAGATTTTTCTTTTTCTTCGGAAATGGGCCCATGGCAAGGAGAGTCTCTATATACACATGGTATTGCCTGCCAAGGGCTAACCTTACTTTTTACAGGTTGTTTCTTTTTGAGAAGCAGGTGCCGAATTTCCTTTTAGAGTTGGAGCATTGATGCCTAATTCCTCACCTGAGGTGACATATCTTTACCTGCTCTGATGGAGGAGGTTGATTGACATGGCTTTTAGGAGTCAGCCTCCATGTTTATCACTGGATCATCTTGAACCTAATCCTCAAAGGTTAACACTGGTTTAGAATGGTTCAAGATGGGTGGCTATACAGGCATGGGTATCTCCTCCTCAAAAAGTGATAATGAGGTAAGGTCTATTGCAACTTCTGGAGGGATGATTTGGGGATTGGTTTGGTGGATGGTCACTGCTTATCTAAGATCAACTACGTTGCCCCATTTTGGTCGATTTTGATGACCCCTGCGCTCACAAATGTGGTTCGGATGTGAGGTATTGGGTGGGGTTTGTTAAGTGGTGAAAAATGCCACTTTGCACCCACCCTTTAACATGACCTTTCATGGACCTGTGAGCACACTAATAAGCCTCTGTTGAGTGTATTTTGTAGCTAGGAGGAAAATCTGGTAATAATGCAGCAAACCACTTAAAAATGCTCACAAAGAAATCAGCTCTTAGGACCATACTAACCCAGCAATAGAATAAGGTGAAGGCAGCAAGAATAGGTTGATAACGTCCTATCGATTAGTCACCTGAAGGGTTCGACAGGATCAGAAAGTAGCAAAAGGAAGAATTCGTGCAGAAGTGAAGAGTTTGATAGGATCCAAGACCGTATCGAGCAGTTGAAAGAGAAAGAGAATGCAACCTATCGAAAGCTAGCTGAGGGAAAGAGGAGACCTATCGGAAGGTTTATTGAACTTATCGAATGGTTCACTGGACCTATCGAATCACTCTTCCAACCTGTCGAAAGCCCCAGATCAAGCGCAGTGAAGCTAAACCCAACCTATCAGATCCTATCGAAGAGACTAGGGAACCTATCGAAAGGAATTACAAGCTTACTTTCAACCTGTCGAAATCGTGTGCTGAGCTTCTCAGAAACCATGCTATGCACACGTTGAGACTTGGTGACCTATTGCATGCAAACCGAGGCACTTTGGTGACCGGTGCCACGTTCTAAAAGATGCCCTAGGAAACCCTAACTGGCCCACGTGCTTTAATAGAACTCTAACAAGTTCTGACAACCTTCTAGAAGGGATCTTTGGTGAGAAAAATAGAGAAGGTAAGCTATATATTGGAACCCCCAATTACCATTTGAGGCATCGAATTTCTGAGCAATTTTCCAGAGATCAGAGCATGCAGCGAGATTCCCTTTTTCCTCCTTTAGCCCAACCATGGTTGGCTAAACCCCTTGGAGCAGCGAGGAGTGAGTTAGATCTGTAATTGGGTAAGGTTAAGAGTGTTGCTAGGATTAATTGTTGCATAGACTAAAGATATGAGAGCATTCCATTGTAAGAGTGACCTAGTTTGCAATTATAGACACCCAAATTCGGCCCAAGGCCCGATCGGTCTGTACTGCGGGAGAAATGCACCCTTGTGCTACCGATGGCACCCCTGAACCCTTGGAAATCTATTCAGGCCTTTAGGAATCACCTAAAACCCATTAGAACCATTCCCCCAACCCTTAGAGAGCACCCCTAAACCCTAGGATCCCTCCCCAAACTCAATTTAAACCCTTTTGAGCATTTGATGGGAGGAGAGCTACAAGTTTTTATACTGATCACTTCTAAGGATGAGCCATATACCATTGGAAAGAGGACTTCTCCAGCTTTCTAACGAGCTAAAGATTAGCTGATTTGGAGTTGTGGTTCAAAAGTTATGGCTGTTTGACGTTTCACATAAAATGACAACCTTTTGCTCATGCGTATGTACTACAGACGCCCAACCAATTTGGCCTCAGTTTGGTCAGGCGTATATATTATATACGCCTGAAATTTTTTGGGCCAAATTTGGCCAGGCGTATATAATATATATGCCCAGCATAGGTGGGACCCACCACGGGTATCATCTTCCCAAAACTCCCCTAATTTTTGTGAAAATCACTATGCATAAATCGAGCGTATATAATATATACGCCCAGCTTAGCTACAGTAACTGTCATCAGTTGCTCGAAATTCCTTCATCTGGTTTGACCTTTTGACCATCCCCTTGTTTGAGGTGGGTGTCTTGAGATTGTTTGCCCCCCCTTTGAGCTTATTTGCAAACTTTAAGTCACCTATGGTCTCACTCCATCATCTGCCATTGAAACCTAGGACCTTAAAAACCTAGAAAACCTTAGATGGGGGATTACCTAATTGCTAAACCAATTAGCTCTTAAGTAAGCCCCTAACCCTCCTCTTCTCTATAAATAGAGAGGCCCCCCTCTTCCCAAAGGATTGAAAATTTGGTTGAAAGATTAGAGAGCTTAAGAGAGAGAGCCCTAGTGAGAGAAAATGCCATTTATTTTCTAGAATTCCAGCAAGCTTAGATCACCTATTCCACTCCATTTCAACTATTAGATCACCCCCTCTTAGCCAAAATCTAGCCTCTAGCTATACTCTACACTTTCTATTTGCCGAATCCTAGCTTCAGAGCCCATTTCCATACTGTTTAAGCCATCGGAAGCATGTCGAAGTGAAGGTCTTCCACGGTGCAACAAGGGCCCGTGAGCTTCGGCTCACCCCTCTCTTCCTCTACCTGCTTGGTGTTTCCCCCGTTCAAGGATTCAAGCCGTTACGCCATCGAAATTTTGGTTTGGCTCAAAGCTTGATAGGACCGTATTGCCTTCAGGCAAGGTGAAACTCTGCCCATTTATTTTTTATTTTGGCCGTAGATAGAGACCGCTACGTGCGGGTTGATCGGGTGACTAAACCCTTCCCGATTGATAACCGAAACCCCTACCCTAGAGTCTTTGGCAAATACCGGTAAATCAGAGTCATATTTAGCACTTCGGTGCTCAAAATATCGATTTGAAGGTTTCCCGGGTCACCTAAAGCTCCGGGTGGCGACTCTACATTTCATTCTTAGTGGGCGCATCACCGCGACGGGTTTGAGAGGATCCATAGTCACACAGATGGCGACTCTGTGGGGATGTCACCCTAGCGCTTCCCCTCTTGTTGGCCTTTCTTTTTTTGTTACTAACCATTGCTATTTTTTTTCTTATTTTTTGCTATTTTTTCTATATTTTGTTGTTTTTACTAACGTACTCACCCCTACGATTCAGTCCTTTAAGGCCTTAGCCGATTGGCTGGCCTACGTGCGCCTTTAAATTCCTGTTTTTTCGATTCTTGTCATTTAAGCCACCTTAGCCGTTTGGCGGGCCCGCTCGCATTTACTTTTACGTCATTTAAATTTCAGTCATTTACGAGCCTTAGCCGTTTGGCGGGCCTACGTGCACTTTTCATTTCGGTCATCATATCTCACCATTGAACGCCGGCCCATTGAGGCAGCACAGGCTTGTCATCCCTGACCCAATTTTGGACTTAATTTCACTCCCATTTAAAAATCTGTAATTAAAAGTGAACCAACAGTGTGGGGACATCATCAAAATTATTTTTGCATTTTTTTAGTTAGTTTTCGGGGGGTGTAGGCACAGATATAATTTACCCAGTTCCCAGTATGGCGGCAGCCCTAGTGGTGATGATCCTGAAAAGAACCACCCTTCCAGTACTTGAGAAGGCACTTGCGCCGGAGGTATATCGGTTGGGTTGCCAATTCCAATCAAGCCGTAAAACCCGCATTGGTGAGAGTGTAGACAGCCCAAATTCAGCCGTGTATGCCTAGGAAACGGAAAGGAGGGACCTAATAACATACACAGCAGTCCTCGGGAGCATCCCTCCCCAGAAACCAATTCAAAGACCCACATTCGGGCTTGCTGTTCACTATTAAAACTTCACTGATAGAACTGTTTTTGCCAGGCGTATATAATATATACGCCCAGCAAAAAATCCCCAGATTTACTCAGGCGTATATAATATATACGCCCGGCCAAAACCCCCAGATTTAAGCCAGGCGTATATAATATATACGCCCAGCCAAATCTGCCTTTTTTTTTTGGTCAGGCGTATATAAAACATACGCCCAATGTATACTGGGTCACAGCAACCCGATCTGAGGCCCAATCCACCACCCCAATTCCCCGATTAGCGGTATTAGTGCCCGCAGTAGCTTCCCGCATTCTATAACACCCAACATGCCCCCGTCCAATCAAAAGAAGGCGACTTCTCATTGATTTGCTTTAGGGGATCGGGTCGTTTGCGTGGATTCCCTCACCTTCAATAGAACGAAAGGGTTCCCTTTCGCTTCTTCCAAAGTGTGTCAGATCCCGCCGTGGGACCTACTAAAGGTACATAGATCGCCCGAAACGGGAGTTGACCGTGGGCACTAGGTCATCATTCATCTAGGTAGAGGGGAGTTAATTTTCATCTGAAAAAAAAGAAAAAAAAAAATCCTCATCTTCAAAAAAATCCACCTTCAAAAAAAAAAAAACAACAAAAAAAATCATCTTCAAAAACCAAAAAAAATCGTTTTCTAAACAACCAAAAATAAAAACACAGAAAAATAATCAAAAAAATATATTTTGGTGTGACCGTCACTACAGCAACCTCAAACCCGGCCCGTAAGAGGAGAACCAGGAAGGTATTCGGCCCTTATCCGAGACATCGGTACAACACTCGTCAGCGGATCATGTCAAGAGCCGATACATCCCCGTCGTCATCCCCATCCCATTCTCATATCCGAGAAGACCCGATCTCCGACACCTTCGCCCAAACCCGGTTCGATATCACGGGTCCCTTTGGGGCACCCATGTTCACATCCACCCCACCCCCCTCCCTTATGTTCTCCCAACATACCCCCTTTTCATCCCCTACTGAAACCCCTCATTTCCCAATTGGCCCATACATCCCCATTTCCCATCCATGCACCCTTACCGCACCCCCATACTCCCAAAGACCCCATAGGGAGCCCCATCCCCCACCTACTTCCCATGTTCCATCCATCTCATCATCCATGCCCCCTACATCCCACATCCCATCCACCTCATCTCACATACCATTTCCACCACATGGCCCATCCACATCCCAACGTACCCCCCCATTTACCCAGGTCATGCCCAACTTTTCCCAGGATATGTCCAATAACCCACCATCTTCCATAGCCATACATCCATACCCCCAAGCATAATCATCCATACCCCCCATACCTGGGTCATGCCCAATTTATCCCACCATCCTTAAGTGAGCCATCACCCCCCAATCTCACACCTGAATCCATGCCCTCAATGGAGGACATGAGAGCGATGTACGCCCTATAGGCTACTTCTCGGAACCCTACATCTCAAACCCTGCATCCAAATCTCGAAAACCTCCATACCCCATTCCCTCCTAACCATGCCCAACCATCCATCGTCCATACCTCCCAAAATCCCCCACCTCAATTCCAGGCCCAAACCCATACAAATCCATGAACCCAAGCCTAAACACCTCAAAACCCATGGGCCCAACCCCAAGCCCATCAGACCCAGGTTTAGGCCCAAACCCATACAAATCCATGGGCCCAAGCCCAAACAACTTTAGAACCATGGGCCTAAGCCAAAGCCCATTTTACTCAGGCCCAAAACCCTCAAAACCCATGGGCCCAAGCCCAAGCCCATCAGACCTAGGCTCAGGCCCAAAACCCTCAAAACCCATGGGCCTAAGCCCATCAGACCCAGGCCCAGTTCCAAGCCCCCCAGGGCCCTTGGACCCAAACCTATCAAGCCCAAGCCCAGGGCCCATGGACCTAAACCCAACCCCCTCATGGCCCATTAACCCAAACCCAACAAGGCCCATTCGTCCAAAGTCATACTAACCCCCACACCCAGGCCCAAGGCCCATCAACCCAGGCCTTCCAAAACCATCAAGCCCAAATCCCTCAAACCCAAGGCCCATCCACCCACCCTCATCAAGGCCCATTCACTAACCTCATACCCCCCACCAGTACCCTTCATTCACCTATACCCCTTACGCCCCCAACCCGCCTCCAACTGAAAATCCAATCCATCCCATTCCTCAAACCCACAACATCCCGCCACATCAACCACACCCCCCTCACCCCCGAATGCACTGTGCTCGACATCATTCATCCATAAACCACCCATCCATTTATCCCTTCCCATCCCCTACAAACCTTATGGCCCCACCAAGTCATCCAACCCCTCACCCCCCAAGTCCAAATAGCAGACCTCGCCCCTCGCCAATACCATGACCAACAGTATGAGGAGGATGAGATCCGCAATAGTGGAGGAGTTGCTAGCTTCAACCCTCCCGGGCCCACCATCATCACACCTAGGGTCGAACAAAATCAGGGGGAAGCAGTCCCCGCTACAGGCTCAAAAGAACCAGAACAGTTGAAAGAACAAATAGACATAATATAGAACCAGCTGGTGAAGATAGGAGGAGTGTAACTGCATTCAATAGACTTTTCAGACTTATGTCTGTTCTTTGATGTCCCCCTGCCACAAAAATTCAAGATGACATCATTTGATAAGTATAATGGCACTGGCAACCCCATCACCCACTTAAAATCTTACTGTAGGGATATGTGCCAGTGTGGCGGAGATGAACGACTCCTCATCAAAGTGTTCCAAAAAAGTCTAACGGGCCCAGCTCTGAGATGGTTCACATCCCTGGAACCGTCCATGATAAAAAATTGGAAAGATCTGACACGCTTATTTCAAGAACAATATGCCTATAACATGGACATAGAGCAAAGGAAGTCAGATTTGGCCCATTTAATGCAAAGACATGATGAAGCTTTCAGTGCTTACTTGGGAAGGTGGAGGGCATTGGCCGCTCAGGTAACTCACCGGATTCCCGATGATGAACAGATTGAGTTGATAAACCAAAGGAGCCCTCCCGATCATAACAGATTTTTTAGTATATCAGCAACAGTCTAGTTTTGCTGATTTGGTCAGAAATGCCAACCATTGCGAAGATGCCATTAAAGAAGGCAGGTTAGGGAGAAACATGGCCAGCGGGGCCAGCGGGGTTCAAAAAGCTGCCGAACTAAGAATTAAAAGAAAACCAGGGACAGAGGTACAAAACATTATTTACCCCCAGCTCTAGGTCACACAACCACCCCCAGCCCGTTTCGAGCAAGCACCAAGGCCAAACAACGGACCAAGAGCCCCGTTTACCCAGGAGCAGATGAAAGCACAATTTGAACGAGTGTTCACACCATTGGGGCAATCTTTAAGTGTCTTACTGCCAGTATTACTACAGAATGGTCTGGTCAATCTGCTCCAGCCTAGCCCACCACCCCATCCCATCCCAAGAAACTATGACCCAAATCTACATTGCAATTTCCACCAGGGACCGGGTCACCCTACAGATCGGTGCTTCCCACTGAAGCACTCAATCCAAGATTTAATAGAGGCAGGAAAAATTATTCCCCCGCCGCTTCCTCAAGGGCAGAACCAGAACATCCATCAAGCTCCTTTGCCACCGCACCCAAGAGGCCTCAGGCCTAACATCCATTGGATAGAGGAGGAGGAAGAAGAGTTTGACCCCTCAGATTATATCAGTAATCAGGAGGAGTGTTCATTCCCCAGGATGAATGAAGGAGGACCATTCGTTGGGGTTATTGAGCCATTGTATTTGGCTGATTAATTCTTCATGCCGACATACCAAGAGGAGCCCTTAGATTTAGGGCAATATTTTTCTACTCCCGCTCCCACCTATCAAATCCAAACGGGCGCAGCCCCGCCGCAATCATACACATATCCACCCCACGCCCAACATACCCCATACACCTCCCCGTCATACCTGAATCACCCCATACCATACATAACTCCGCCATCCCCATATTATCCTACCCCACACACACCCCCAAATATCTCCACCCAATACACTACTCCGCCATCCCCAAATCACCCTGCTCCATGCATAACTCCATCACCCCCAATCTACCCCATTTCATCCACAAACCCATCATCACCCCACCATGCCACCCCCTATACAAACCCTTCATATCCCCCTATTCCATCCACTACCCCGCCATATCCCAATCAGCCCGCTCCATGCACAACTCAATCACCCCTAATTTACCCTACTTCATCCACGAACCCATCATCATCCCACCATGCCACCCCATATACAAACCCTTCATAACCTTATCACCCCGCTCCACCCGCACCTTAAACGTCTCCCCATCCCTCCATCCCAGTCACACTCCTGCCATCCCTTCATTATTTTAGCCCCAATCTAACACCACCGCCACCCAAGCAAGCAACCCCTCACCCAATCCCCTTATCACCCACTCCCAATCACCACTAGTCTTACCAAGCCTAGGTAATACCTGCACAAGCCCCCTCTGCACCCACAAATCCAACCCCACCAATTCCCGCCACTACCATTCCGCCCCCTATTGGAGTCAACCTGGTTAGACCTGAGAAACTGGCGTATCCAACCCAATCCTCTCCAGAATCACCATACATTCCTTTCCTCATCCCGAAACCTGCCTATGACCCGCATTAGGTGCCCTTAAGCTAGGAACAGATGGACATGAATGCTGGTTGCAACCAAGAGGAGGCTACTGAATTTATTACCAGGTCGGGCCGAATTTCTACCCAGTCGGAAGCATCAGGGGCCGTCAGAGGAGAAGAGAAGAAGAAAGAATAGGCCGCAGGGAATCCCTTTGAAAAAATGGCCAGAGAACACATACTGGAGACACAGCTGAAGAGAACACCCGCATATATTACTGTGTGGGGTTTGTTAATAACGTCCCCACTCCATTTTCCAAGCCTTAATGGGAGCACTCAAGGACACACATGTCTCCACCCACGTAACTCCAGATGAAGTAGGAGAAATAATAGGGCAAGTGTTGGCCCCAAATGCCATCTCATTCAGTGATGCGAACCTACTGATCATAGGGAATGACCACTCTAAGCCCTTGAATATAACAGTGGAAGTAGGAGACCTAGTGGTGTCGTTGGTCTTAATAGACAATGGGTTGGCACTTAACGTATGCCCTCTAAGGACGGCAATCAAATTGGTGCGAACCCCGTCACCTTCCTGCCATCCATATCAAGCACCAGGGGATTCAACAACACCAGAAGAGAAATCATAGAAGTAGACCTCGACCTGATCCTTGGGCCGTAAACCTTCACCACCCCCTTTCAGGTGATGGACATTAAGTCTATGTTCAATCTACTGTTGGGCCGGCCATGGATACATAAGCTCGGAGCAATACCATAGACTCTACACCAAAAGCTCCAATTTATTTTAGAGGGAATGATCGTCACCATCTTGGGTGAGAGCAGAGAAGATAGCGAGCAGAGCGCTCTACGCATTGAAAATCTGAAAGTGCTGGACATGCCGCACACAGCAGATGACACCGATTCAATTTGAGTATGACTTTTCAGCCGTCACCCTTGAGTCACCTGAGAAAACCCCTGCCAAAATTGGGGTAGGAATGGGCGCGGCAGTGCTCATGCTCCACAAATGGGGCCACCAAAAGGGGAAAGGCTTGGGCCCGTGCCTTCAAGGAAGAAGAGACCCCGTTAGGGCTAAGGGGCAGTAAACCAGATTTGGCCTAGGCTACAAGCCTGACGAAGAAGTCTGAGAGACCAAAGAAAAGAGAAGGGCCGCAGCAGTCGCCAAGGCCAGAGGAATCAACCTGAAAGAAGAAACTCCCGCCCGACCCCACATCCGTGAAACCTTTGTGAGCGCCGAGGTAGTGAAAATTGATCAGAATGGGGAGATGAGGGTAACCCCACATAAGCCTACTTCAATCCACCTCACCAATCCCTACATCATTCCCCTAGACTTCGAGATAGACTTAGCCGCCCTTTCCTTATTTGAGGAAGAAGTTCCCCGGTCCACCCATCACTCCAGCACCAGTCCTAACCATAGAGGACAGGGTCCCAGAGGATCCCTCTGTAAATATGTTGAGGGAGGAACTGCAAGAGCCTTCTGATGCCGCTTCCACCCAAAGAGGTAAAGGCCAAGCCTCGCAGGTGAGTAACTGGGCATCCTTGCCCCAACTACCGAGAGCCGCCAAATACCATGAAAACGGCACCGACTCTCTAAAAAAAACAACCTGTAAAAAGTTAGGTTAGCCTCTGGACCACTCTACCTTGTATATATAGAAATCCACCTCGCTAGGGGCTGACCTCCGAAAATGTAAAAAATCATAAAAATAGAAAAAATACCAATTCCAAAAATATTGTCCTTTAAAATTCCTAATAAAATTAAAATTGATGTCGTGATACCCGCCCACGTGATGCCGACCCCTTTCCTGTAGAAATACAAGAAGAGGTAGGAGTCACGAGTCTGGACGAGGAAGGTCAAACCGATGAGCTCCCCAATGAGCTCCTTAAACAATTTGCCAATTTTGAGCATGGCCCTACCCCGATCATGGAAGAGATGGAGGATGTTAATTTGGGCACTAGAGAGGCCCCTAGAATCACCAAAATTGGAACATCACTGTCTCCTGCAGAGAGGAAAGGTATGATAGACTTCCTTCGGTCATACCAAGACGTCTTCGCATGGTCGTATGAAGACATGCTTGGTTTGGATACCGATCTGGTTGAGCATGAGTTGCCACTCTACCCCGATGTTAAGCCAGTTAAACAGAAGCTGAGACACCTCCAACCAGAATGGATGTTGAAAGTCAAAGATGAGGTCATCAAGCAGTATGACGCAAGTTTCCTCATGGTATCCAAGTACCCCCAGTGGTTGGCCAATATCATCCCCGTATCGAAGAAGGATGGAAAGGTTCGAATGTGCATTGACTTCCGAAATCTCAACAAGGCAAGCCCTAAGGATGACTTTCCACTACCACACATATCTTGGTAGATAATACTGCAAAGCATGGGATGCTCTCATTCATGGATTGATTCTCAGGGTACAATCAGATTAAGATGGCGGAGGCTGATTGAGAAAAGACGGCAGTCATCACCCCCTGGGGTACCTTCTGCTATAAAGTAATGCCATTCGGGCTCAAGAATGCTGGGGCAACCTATCAAAGAGCAATGACAGCCCTGTTCCACAACTTGATGCACCGAGAGATTGAAGTGTATGTCGACGACATGATTGCCAAATCACCAGAAAGGGATGACCACTTGATAAATCTTCAGAAGCTATTCGAGAGGTTGAGAAAGGACAGGTTGCGGTTGAACCCCCAGAAGTGCACGTTCGGCACTATGTCCGAAAAAATGTTAGGATTTATTGTCAGTAGGAGAGGGATTGAGGTCGATCCAACCAAGATCAAGGCCATCACAGAAATGTCGTCACCATCTATAGAGAAGTCAGAGGCTTCTTAGGCAGAATCCAGTATATCAGCCGGTTCATTGCACAGTTAACTCTGATATGTGCACCGATCTTCAAGCTACTGAGAAAGGACTCACCAGTTGAGTGGAATGGTGACTGCCAAGCTGCATTTGACAAGATTAAAGGTTACCTCCTAAATCCTCTGGTATTGGTACTGCCTGTACCTGATAGACCCCTGATAATGTACCTGTCCACAATAGAGTTTTCCAAGGGCTGTGTGTTAGGACAGCATGATGAGATAGGAAGAAGAGAGCAAGCCATCTATTACCTAAGCAAGAAATTCACTGATTACGAGACATGATATTCTCATCTAGAGAAATCATGCTTGGCACTCGTGTGGGCTACTCAAAGACTTCGGCACTACTTGTTATCCCAAGCTGTTCTACTTCTAGCATGGATGGATCTGTTGAAGTACCTATTTGAGAAACCTACTCTCACTGGTCGAACTGCACGATGGCAACTACTCCTATCCGAATTTGACATTAGCTATGTCACTCAGAAGTCGATTAAGGGGCAGGCACTCGCTGATCATCTTGTTGAGAACCCTCTGCCGGACTATGAGCCTCTATGGACTGAATTCCCCGATGAGGACATTCTGTTCGTGACTGACGAGGATACTGAGGAAACAAAGGAGTCCTGGGTAATGCACTTTGATGGAGCATCGCATGTTGAAGGCCAAGGAGTTGGCGCCATTCTTATCTCGCCAAGAGGATCACATGCACCCATCTCAATCAAATTGAACTTCCCATGCACCAACAATATGGCCGAGTATGAGGCCTGTACAGCTGGTTTACAGGTGGCTCTTAATTTGAATATAACTCACGTCAGGGTCTTTGGAGATTCACAGTTAATTATATGTCAGACCAACGAAGATTGGAAGACCAAGGATGAGAAACTGATCCCATACCATGAGCATCTGGAGGATCTGATAGTCAGCTTTGAAGAGGTCACCTTCTCCTATATACCACGGGCAGGGAATCGGTTTGCTGACGCCCTGGCTACCCTAGCTTTTATGGTTGAGATTCCATACGGAGTTGTGATGAAGCCGATCATGATAGAGCAGAGGAACGAACCGGCTTTCGGTCGCCTAATCGAGGGACCTACAAAGGTAGATGATGAACCACCCTGGTTCTCAGACATCAAGAATTTCCTCGACACCCGAACTATCCCAAAAGGAACATTGAAGGTAGACAGATGCACCATCCAACGATTGGCAACGAACTACGTCATCTGCGGCGATCTCTTGTACAGACGGTCTCACGACAATATTCTGCTCCGATGCCTAACCCGAAAAGAAGCGGGTGAGATCATGAAGGAGATCCATGAAGGAGTCTACAGGGCACACGTCAGTGGACACATGCTTGAGAAGAAAATTCTAAGGCAAGGATACTTTTGGAACACATTGGAGACCGATTGCTGCAAATACGTGCAGAAGTGCTACAAATGCCAAGAGCACTCTAGTCTAATACATGCTCCGGCCATTGATTTGCACAGCATGGCCACTCCATGGTAGTTCGCCACCTGGGGTCTCGACGTCATTGGCAAAATCAATCCTAAGGCTTCCAACGGACATCAGTTCATCCTCATCGCGGTAGAGTATTTTATGAAGTGGGTAGAGGCAGCCTCCTACACGAGCATTAAGGCTAGTCATGTTGAGAAGTTCATCAAGAATAACATCATTTGCAGATTCAGCGTACCCAAAGATATCATCACGGATAATGGCACTAATTTCGCCAATAGGTGCATCTGGGCCTTGTGTGAGCAATTCCAGATCAAGCATCATCGATCATCTCCATACAGGCCGCAGACGAACGGAGCTGTGGAAGCAGCCAACAAAACTCTGATCCGCATCCTAGATAAGATGGTAGTCACTTACAGAGATTAGAGTGAGCAGTTACCCTTCGCAATTTAAGCCTATAGAACGTCTATCCGTACCGCTACAGGGGCAACGCCATTCTCCCTTGTGTACGGAACCGAGGCCGTGCTACCCATTGAGGTCGAAGTACCGTCACTTTGTATCCTTTTGGAATCCCATCTACCTAAAGCTAAGAGGGAAAGAGCTCGTTTTGAGCAGTTGGATTTAATTGACGGGAAAAGACTCCTAGCCTTGTGCCACACCCAGATCTATCAGAGGAGAATTGCACGTGCTTACAATAAGCGTGTCCGCATTCGAGATCAGAAGGTAGGAGACACTGTGCTGAAGAAAATTTTCCCGTCTGTCCACGCCGATCCAAGAGGGAAGTTTAAGCCAAATTGGGAAGGACCCTATGTCGTCCGAGAGGTTTTGCTAGGATACGCCGTTCGCCTTGCCACCATGGACGGAGACCACTTTCCTGAGCCCATCAACGCTGGATACCTCCATAAGTTCTACTCATAGGTCTTGAGACAAGGTAAGTTTTGATAAAAGTAGATGCGTGACTGCTTAAGGACCCCATAGAAGAGGCCATCATTTCAAAGACAAGTAGCCCAAAAGAAATATTCCCTGAAAACCTTCACCCTTTTTGCTACACACGTTGGGCCAATAACCATTTCTTTCATATACCCCTCCCAAAATTCCAGAAAAAGAGAAAAGAGAAGAGAGGAAAAATCCAAACCAAAAAAAAAAAACAAGAAAAAAAAAAAGAAAAAAGAGAGAGAAGAAGAAGAAAAACCCCAAAAGAAAAAAAAAGGGGGACCAAGACTACAAAAAAAAAGAGAAGAAGTGACTAGGGCATGTACCATAAAAAGCCTGTGGAAAGAAAGAAGAGTCATCGAATCTAGAATTTACTCAAAACTTAGATCCAAATCCCCAAAAAAACCCAACCCGTTTGAACCTCGACTACATTAAAACCTGGAAGAAATCCCTCTTTAAGGTCCACAAGCGGTCATAGCATCTACTGCATCAGAACAAGATGAGTTAACAAACCACACAGAACTTCATTCGGCCGGCTATGACGGAATTGCCGTCCATGTCGTGGCCTTCTGGTTCTAAACAAAAAAACAAAAGAAAAAGAAAAAAAGAAATTAATTTGAGTTCAAAGTAAGATGGACGTGGTGAAAACCCAAAAGGCCGCAGGTAAAAGCAGCGAACTCACGGACGGTGAAAACACGAAAGGGCACACAGGGTAAAGCGAACCCATGGGCGTAGTGAAAACCCGAAAGAAGGCGCTACGGGTAAAAGCAGGGATGGCGGGCATGGCGAAAACCCGTCTTAGGCGCTATGAGCAAAAATGTCAAGAAAGAGATTAGGAGAAGACACATTACGGCGCCCATTTAGTTTGAACCCCTTAGGCCTCTTTCTCCCTTTGTTGGGCCACTCATGTGAATTGGATCGGATCCCGATCAAGTATGTCATCTCTACCGCGACGTCTGACGCATGACCAAAGGGAAAGACAGAAGACTAGACCAATCCCAGGGAAGCTGACCTTCCCATGCTTAAAGGAAAAGCCTGTACTTCATGAACAGGGTTCGACCATGCTCAAAAAAGGACCCACTGGTTTGGCCTTGTAATTACCGACATCACAAAAAGTTCCAAAGGGAGAAAATTTTAAAAAAGATAATAGATTTCCCTTTTCCCTAAAAAACCCCACACTGTGAAGGAGAAAATTTCAAAAATGATAATAGATTTTCCTTTTCCATAAAAAGCCCCACACTATGGAGGAGAAAATTTTAAAAAAAAATAATAGATTTTCCTTTTCCATAAAAAGCCCCACACTGTGGAGGAGAAAATTTCAAAAAAGATAATAGATTTTCCTTTCTAATCAAAAGCCCTACACTGTAGGAGAAAATTTTGAAAAAAGAGATAATAGATTTTCCTTTTTCATGAAAAGCTTTACATTGCAAAACGTATGAAGGAAAAAGTCAAAAAACAAAAAATATATGTATGTATAGATTTCATTCCATTTCTTACAGTATTACGTGTGGAGTGTCACGTCCCAAAAAGATAACGACATGACACAGTTTCTATTTTTCTACCTTCTTTACAAGTAAAAACCAATATATATATATATATAACAAAAACAACAAAAAAAGAAAGTAACCCAAAAAGAGATCTCTGTTATGGGGCATTCCCCCCCCCCTCCGTGTATATGATCTACGGTATGTGCAGGAACAGATCATGGGCAGGGACCACGCTTCAAAGCACTGATCTTTGGAAGAAGAGAGTCCTCACGAGCATTTCGATCAGACATCCACCTACCATGAAGACTCTTCTGTCATCTCTGTGAAGCGTCAGTTACACTGCAAGACTCAGTCAAAAGCCCAGTCAATCGAAGAATCTCACTCTCGGCTGTAGCAGCTCTCGCTTCTACAATCTCAGCTCTGACCCTTTCTTTCTCCAAAGTCTCGGTCAAAGCCAGCCTCTCTACAGAAAGAGACTCGATCCTAGTCCAGAGAATCATTTCCTTATATGGCCAAGGCCTCGTCTCTATCACGTCTACCGAAACTGGGCTAGGGGTAGGAATTCCTCAGATGCCAGCCAAACCTCGTAATCAGGAGAGACGACGCCCTCCTGAACTAAGCTGCACATGTGCGCCGATTGGCGGGTCTCCCAGACGGCGGCTATGCGATTACTATCACCAAGAGAACCCTGAGAGAATATCAGAGAGCACAAAGGTGGCATTACGGTACACGACACATGTTGGTCGTATCCGGATTGACGAAGCACCCGAGATGGGAAATAGAATGAGCTACCAGTCAACCCCAGAAGCGTGATACCCTCACAATCCTGAGAGTGGACAATCGGAAAGGTGTCATCCGACCAGGGAAGTTGCCAGATCAACACCGCATCTGATAGCCACGTGCTCAGCTCCTCGGCGCTCCCATGAGGCAATCTCGAGTACCGGATCAGAAATCCCCGAGCCACATCCCTTCTTATCAAGCATAATCTCAACATAGGCCCCATGATAGCCAAATGCTCTCCTAGCTAGATCTGAACAAGGAGTGGGCTCCCGCTGAGAATCCCAATACGGCCCAAGGCCGAGGCATCCAAGCCCCATACATCTCATCCAGGACTAGGTGTACCAATGAATGACCTCCCTCCAATTCAGTCAAGACATCGCACAACCCAAGGGAAAAGGTCTCGCCCCCGATAAAGAAGAGAACTTCCAACAGTAAATAAAGGGCAAAGGCCTTTACATTGAAGGGATCTCGAATAGGCAACTTTCGAAGACTCGAGTCACCGAAAAGTTCTCTCAAGAATTTCACCGAACACCTAGTGGGCCCTCCGGCGAAACATTTCTCATACCCAACCTTTTTTAAATCGAGAACCGTGTGGACCGCCCTTGCATACCCTGGTTTGGGTACTACTTTGGCAAAGCCTCGATGCATCTTCAAGCCAGTAATAGAGGCTAGCTCTTCCAAGGTTGGGGTTAGCTCCCTGGACCCAAATCTAAAGACATGGGCCCTATGGTCCCACGACGCCAAAGCCGCCTGCAGCAGGTTGGGCAACAGAGGAATAGCAAGGAGGGAGGAAAGGCAGGACAACCCGAGGCAATTCAGAATAGCGAGCTCACTCTCAGCCATGCTATCATGCCATTTTTGCAAAAAACTGGGCCTCGGGCCCAAACAGGGAAGTATACTAGCCCCAGCCCCCGTATGAGAACTTGGGCCCCTTTTAGAAGGCGGGTCCATGGACGTACAAAGACGTTCTTTATAAAAATCAATCAATGTATGGCGATGGACCCCCTAGAAAAAGTAGAGGGGAGGGGAAAGGAAAAGAAGGGAAAAAAAGGCCAAGACAAGATGAAGGAAGAAGAAACAGGGGGCCAGGTTTGGGTTATAAAGAACCCACTAAGCCCAGATTGTAGCAGGAGTATATATTATATACGCCGGGGCAAAAATTTAAACCATTTTGCCCGGCGTATAAAATATATACGCCCGGCCATTTTTACTGTGGATTTGCCAGGCGTATATATTATATACGCCCAGCTAAGAGTGCAGGAAAGTTAAGGCTTCCCCCACTTTGGTTCATTTTTTTCCCAAGGAGGAACGTTTTTGCTTAAGCCTACTTTTTCATCTCAGAGCAGCCCACAGGCACGCATGTTCACACCCCCATGGGAAGCCCTCGAATGACGCACTATTCGTAGGTTATATACGGAGAATCACCTGCAAGATCAGCCCCATCATTAGAGGGGTGCTGGCTCGTTTCAGGCCATGGAAAAGGAAACCAGCAAAGCAAAGAGATAATTAAATGGAACATTCACATAAAACATGAAAATTATAAAACCATCCAAAAAAAAATGTGTTGCTTTAACAAAAAAAGTAATAATAATTTATTACATATCCCCCAAATAAACCAAAAGTCTAAATTGTTTCTTTGTGTCAAATTTTCAGAGAATGAACTAGTCCTGGGCAGCCCCCTTCGACTTCTTCTGGCGTCGGCTCGCGCTTTGGGAAGTACGAGTCTCCCCCACCCGAGTCCACGCCTGAGAAATATGGCTGAGCAGAGAACGCGACTCCTTCTCACGAGCATGCTGCAGGAGCACACCAAAGGCCATCAAGTAGAGAAACAGGTGGAAAGTAAATAAGAAAATGATTAGCTTGGGTTAGTATTCACTCACCACCTCGGCCTCCCTAAGCCCAACAATGTTACGATAATATTCTACTTGACTCACTGCTGACTCATAATCCTGGCCAGTAAGAAAAAGAAGTGTCAATCACACAGGCCGTCATCATAATTCAAAGGGAAAGAGTGTAAAGCCACAAGGGTAGAGATTACCCCAGGGATCAGCTCAGGAGGTGGGACCTAGATAGCTTCAGCAGAGATACGTGCCTTCTCGGCCATGTCGGCACACACGCGTGACAAAAAAGCATCATCCAAGAGCTTGAAGGTCCCCTAGACCACGGTAGGTGAACTGCCAGAAGCACCGGACCGGAAAGGGTCGAGGGTCCAAGACTGAGGCGCACCTGTAAGCACTAACCGAAGGGTCAAGGTCCGACAGTAGCATCATAGGGAGCAGCCGCCTCATCGCCCTCATCTGAGCCGTCGCCCTTCTCAAACTGTAGAGAGAAACATTTTGTCGTTTAAGATGGAAGGTCAATCAAAGTAATCACAAGGAGGCTGCCAAATAAAAAGAGGAAAGGGCACCACCTGAGATCGCGGTCCGCCAAATGCTAAAAAGATAGCACCAGGCACGAAGCGGGGCAGCAGGAAATGATAAGGCAGAGAATCGTACCACATCCGATACCCCCCAGGTAAAGAAGGCCATCAATAGGAACCCCATAGTGAAGAAAGTGAGCAGTAAGCTTGCCAACGGAGCCTTTCGGAGCCAACACGTCACCTAGAGGAGCTTGGGGCATAACAAAGAGAGGACGATGCTGATGAACCACTCTCTCTCCTAAATAGTAGGCCCTAGTCCAGGTCCTATAGTGGAAGATGATGCGGCAGTCTAACAAGAAGCGAGAAGGACCCAGCAGGGAGATCCTATGTAGGGGTCAAGGATGATCTGCAAAAAGAAGACAAAATAGAGGAGGGATACATACAGTCGGTCAAAACCCATAGCACAAAAGAGCTGTCAAATTTATAAAAAAGGGGGAATGGTTATACCTGCTCTGGGATCAAAAGGTCGAACTGAGAGTGCAGCCCTAACTCCAAATGCTTCATACCTACGTCCCGACATCGGCTCACATGCCAGTTACTCATGAGCGGGAACGTAGCAACTTCAGACTAATGCAGAGGGCGACCCGATTGGAAATGGAGATACCCCCAAATATGAGAAAGCAAGCAGATAAAAATAGGTATGCCATAAAAGAAAATTTGGACAAACTAAAACCAAAGGATAAAATACCTCAATTGCAGGCAAGAAACCCACAATAGAGCTAGACTCCCCAAGAATGGCTCGCTTTAGGCTGGACATGAGCACCGCATAGGCAGCGTCGCCCCAATCAAACCGATGTACGGTTTCCTAGCTCACCATAAGGTTGAGTAGCGACAATGAGACTCGCCCTCCGCTGGTGTTTGAGAGGAGAGTCTTGCCTAGGAGGAACAACAGAGAAATGCGAGCCAGCATATGTGTGCGTGCGGGCTCGAGGTAAATGGCCATGTCGGGCTGGCCCTGGTCCACTAACTCGTGAGGCTCAAACTGATCAACCTGCCAGGATAGCTTGACCTTAGAACCTCGAATATTCCCAGAGGTCGGGTAGGCCCCTATCAGTCGAATCACCTCCTCCTTATCCAGTGTACGGGTAGGTACCACGGGCACCCCTCCAATACGGACCCCAGTAATCATAGACCAGCCCGCAGGTGTAAAGACCGTCTCTGCCACGACCATGTGAAATGTCATGGTCTCGGGGTGAAAACGCTTTATCAGGGCCTTCAAATAGGGCGTATCGGCCCACATGGAGGGGCACGAAATGAAATCCCTAAAACTGGCATCGGTGAGCAGGTCCTTCACCGCTGGGGGAAGGTAAAGCACGAGACGCTGGAGGTCAAACCAGCCACCCCGGAACATAATGTGTGGTAGGGGCTGCAAACAGAAGGCATCACTCGGATAGGGGCAAGGTGGTATAATGAAGGCATCAAAGGAAAACAAAAGCAAAAAAGGGGGGGGCTCATCTGTTTACCTGACCGGCGATCCCAAAGTGGGACATGTAGGTGTCTTTGGCGATGAGGAGGCGATGCAGGTAGCCTCGCCTTGCATTTCATACCAAGGCTGGGAGGGGCGCTGAGACACGATGAACTGTTCCCCATGGGGACCGTAGGCCATCCCCGACCCTTCTTGCTGATCATGCCCTTCGTCGCCGGACATCCTAAAAACATGAGACGCATCGGCATATGAAAAGGGTGCCAACAAACAAAGAAAAAGGAAAATATGCACTAATCCAAAAAATCTCCAAAAAAATGTGTCTGTGTGTGTACTAATCCATCAAACAAAAAAGGAGAGGGGAGAAAACAAAAAAAAAAGGGGGGGGGGAATAAAAAAAAAAGAAAAGAAAAGTGTACTAACCCATCAACAAAAAAAATGTGTGTGTATGTGCTAATCCGTCCAAAAAGAGGGGGAGAGAATGCATAAAACCAAAAAAAAAAAATGCACTAAACCAAAAAAATAAATATGAAAATGATAAATAATATATATCCACTAGTCCAAAAAATATAAAAAAATGTACCAATCCATCAAATAAAATGCACTAATCCATCAAAAACAAAATAGAAGAAATAAAATGAAATGAATGCATGATAAATAGAAAATAGGCCTAAGAAATCAAACATTTCAACAAAAAAATAGAAGAGAGGAAAGAAAAGGAATATAGGCATCACATATGCTTAGAGAAAAATCAAAAAGCATTTCACCACAAAGAAGAAGAGCATCAAACAACAACATTATCAAAATTCAAAGGAAAAAGGAGGGAAGGGTAATGGTTACCTTCAATGGAAGAGGAAATAGGTCCAAAATCGGCGGAGGATAAACGTCTTTTGATCCACACCCGCAACCCCCGGTAATAGAACTCAAGCCAAATCAAATGCAAAAACCCTAGGGGGTTGTCCCGAACTCAAGAAGGAAGGAGGGAGGAAGGTAGAATTTGAAAAGGGAGGCCCCTTTTGTTCTCGGGCTCGGACAGTTTAAAAAACTGCCAATTTTGGTCAGGGGTATATATTATATATGCCCGACTAGAAATGGCAGTTTTTAAAACTGCCCGGCCATTTTCCAATTTTGAGGCTCGACGGATCCCCCTTGCATGCTATGAACCACGGCCCGGTCCCCCATAGAAGCCCGCATACCATCAAGCGATGGTGCACGCATCCCCAAACGGCCCTTCGAGCTCTCTTCGACTGGCCCAAAGGGACCATGCCACAATAAGCGGACCTAGATCTGCAAGCACCCGTTGCGTGCTCCATAAATCCATAAAATCAAAAAAAAGGAAGAAAAAAAAGAATGCTGAAAATGACACGAGTTCTCAAAAGAGCATCGCAATGAACATTTGCGCCACTCCGAGAACCGTGTTAAATCAATTTGGAATGATCGGGTCCACCCGAAAGTTCTCGAACCCTGTTTTACACAGGGACACCCCATACCTGATCCGGCAGGCAAATAAACTTATCCATCACCAGTCACTCCTAGGGACATACACCTAGCCCTAGATCTTCCCCAGCAGAAGTTGAGGCCTGATCCGACAGACAAACCAAGGACCTATCACCAAAATGCACACGTCCTTAAGGTATATCAACATGGCAAGTTGATTCACCTAAGGATACGTGTAGAAATTAAAGTAGTTTGAGCATGCTCAAAGTCTCAAACTGACATGAAAAAAAAGAAGAAGAAGAAGAAAAAAGAAAAGAGAAGAAAAAAAGAAAAAGGGAAAAAGAGAAAAAATAACAACCTTTGGTTATGAAGTAAAAATCCTAAGTAGGTTGACCCCACCTTCCAAGCATTAGCTTTGATCATCCACCTATGGATCTATGTTGACCAAGAGTGCCCCCGACTTCAAACCATTCGAAAAGTGTATTGTCAATCGAAATTGACCCGTCAAAAATGAAATTACAACCGACCAAACTATGTGCAAACATACAGACCGAAGGGCTCTTTCCCTTTTATTTCCTTTTACACAGGCTTAAAACCTGTATAGGCACGGTGTCCCTGTTGAATGTATGCACTTGCGTCTGGGCATCCGCAGGATGGTCGTTTGTCCTCGTAAATTGTACCTTAGGGTCGAGGCTTCCATTCGCGCCTATTTGCTGCTTATCGCCCCTGATGGATGTCTGTCTGTGCATAGTTAGTAAGATGTAATTTCATTAGGGACAGAGGCTAGAATTGACCATCTCTTTCGATGGATGTTTGGATCTAGCCCAATTTTTTTAGCTTTGTCTCAAGTTAAGTCACTCCGGTTCATGCAAATCAGGAGCACCTCACCACTGGAACATACACATCCCCAAGGTGTACCTATCCCCGACAGAGCGCATGCATTCTTAAAGCGTATCAACCGACATTTGATCCACTTAAAGAGTTGTGCAAAAATAAAGTTGCCAGAGGTCCTTGAGCTTTGCTTAGAGGCCTCGAAACAAAAAATTTAGAAAAAGGAAACACAAAAAATTCAATCAGAAAATGGGCATGCATTCCTAAGAAGTGTTGCGACATCAATATTCGCTTCACTCGGGTAAAACATGCTAAAATAACCTTGAGGTTAATGGGTTCACCCAAAGACTCCGATCCTTACCTAGGTAAGGGCACCCGTGGCCAATCCAGTGGAGCTGTCAATATCCCACAGGATTGGGCACAAGTTTGTAGGCCTTCGCTGTGTGTGCTTCGCATCAATTCCGGAGCATAGATCGATGATCCCGTTTCATGGAGCCGTTTGCTTCAGACTAATACTCAACATCACCAATCTATAATTTCCCTCAGGAAGTAGACAGAATCCCAGCTAGCAGGCTTACACTTTCTGTAATCATCGCAGTTATGCCCAGTAATGTCGCAATGCGCTTGGGGACTGTTAGCTCTGAGGTACGGACGATATCCCGAAATGAGAGGGCTTACGTACAGTCACCATCACCATGAATGTTTGAGAATTAAGTTAAACCAGGCGAACCCATCAAACGTGCCTTGGAACTCTTCAGATGCTTCTTGTCTTTGGCATCCGCTCATTAGTAATCGAATACCAAAGAGGGGCACCTGTAGACACCCAAATTCGGCCCAAGGCCCGATCGGTCTGTACTCTGAGATAAATGCACCCCTGTGCTTCTGATGGCACCCCTGAACCCTTGGAAATCTATCCAAGCCTTTAGGAATCACCTAAAACCCATTGGAACCATTCCCCCAACCCTTAGAGATCACCCCTAAACCCTAGGATCCCTCCCCAAACTCAATTTTAACCATTCTGAGCATTTGATGGGAGGAGAGCTACAAGTTTTCATACTGACCACTTCTGAGGATGAACCACATACCATTGGAAAGAGGACTTCTCCAGCTTTCCAACGAGCTAAAGTTCACCCTATTAAGAGTTGTGGTTCAAAAGTTATGGATGTTTGAAGTTTCCCATAAAATGACAACCTTTTGCTCAGGCGTATGTACTACATACGCCCAACCAATTTGGCCCCAGTTTGGTCAGGCATAAATATTATATATGCCTGACATTTTTTGGGCCAAATTTGGCCGAGCGTATATAATATATATGCCCAACATAGGTGGGACCCACCACGGGTATCATCTTCCCAAAACTCCCCTGATTTTTGTGGAAATCACTGTGGATAAATCGGGCGTATATAATATATATGCCCAGCTTAGCTACAGTAGCTATCATTAGTTGCTCGAAATTCTTTCATATGGTTTGACCTTTTGGCCATCCCCTTGGTTGAGGTGGGTGTCTTGAGATTGGTTGCCCCCCCTTTGAGCTTATTTGCAACCCTTAAGTCACCTATGGTCTCACCCCATCATCTGCCATTGAAACTAGTTTCCCAACACCCTAGGACCTTAAAAACCTAGAAAACCTTAGATGGGGGATTACCTAATTGCTAAACCAATTAGCTCTTAAGTAAGCCCCTAACCCTCCGCTTCTCTATAAATAGAGAGGCCCCCCTCTTCCCAAAGGGTTGAAAATTTGGTTGAAAGATTAGAGAGCTTAAGAGAGAGAGCCCTAGGGAGAGAAAATGCCATTTATTTTCTAGAATTCCAGCAAGCTTAGATCACCTATTCCACTCCATTTCAACCATTAGATCACCCCCTCTTAGCCAAAATCTAGCCTCTAGCTATACTCTACACTTCCTATTTGCCGAATCCTTGCTTCAGAGCCCATTTCCATACTGTTTAAGCAATCGAAAGCACGCCAAAGTGAAGGTCTTCCATGATGCGACAAGGACCCGTGAGCTCCGGTTCACCCCTCTCTTCCTCTACCTTCTTGGTGTTTCCCCCGTCCAAAGATTCAAGCCGTTACGCCGTCGAAATTTTGGTTTGGCTCAAAGCTTGATAGGACCATATTGGCTTCGGGCAAGGGGAAACTCCGCCCATTTATTTTTTATTATGGCCATAGATAGAGACCGCTACGTGTGGGTTGATCGGGTGCTTAAACCCTTCCCGATCGATAACCGAAGCCCCTACCCTAGAGTCTTTGGCAAAGACCGATAAATCAGAGTCATATTTAGCACTTCGGTGCTCAAAATATCGATTTGAAGGTTTCCCGCGACACCAAAAGCTCTGGGTGGCAACTCTACATTTCATTCTTAGCGGGCGCATCGCCGCGACGGGTTCGAGAGGATCCATGGTCGCACAGCAATGTAAATGTTATTTTTAATGTTTTAATTAGATCTAAAGCTCTTTTAATTCCTCTTGGTGCTCGATCGGATATGTGTAGAGGAGTTGCTTGATCAGCTCACCCACTTAACTAGTAGACCTCTTCGATATCATCTGAATTCCCTGGATCTGATATCCCTGTAATTTCCTATGTCTGTGACCTGGAGATTGCAACATCTGTAGTGGTTTTAATTTTTCGAATTGAGGCCCTGGCTCTGTAGGAGATCCCTAGGATGGTCTGTGACCATTAAAGGGGACAAATCATCACCTTAAGGTAAATCTGAGCTCAGGCCTCAATTGGATTTATCTACTGCAATCCAGGGATTCGATAAAGCCTATAAGATGGTCTATGGCCATTAAAGTGGACAGATCATAGCCTTAAGGCCAGGTGGTTCCTGTGATTTGGAGTGGAAGTTTTGCCCTACAGCTGTGTTTGCAGACAGTGCCTGTGGCTAGTTGAGGGACTTATGTGCTTTTGAACCCCTGTGACATGCTTAGCTCAACCTGATTATAGTAAAAACAATCTTCAAGCAGCTCTTCTCCATTTTTCTGAGTTTTTAAACCTTCCCTCTGTAATATCTAAAGCTCCAGATTCGATCCAGAACAATCTGCATTTTATTTGTAGTGTAGTTTAAGTGACAACTCATTTAAAAACTCTCCCCTGTCTTTTAACTAAAGTAGAGATAGCTAGGGTGTCAAATCTCTTATAGATCTAAAGATTTATCCTATTTCTAAACAACCTCCTTGTGGACATTCCCTTACTCACCATTCTTTTAAAGCTTGCTACAAAGGACCCTGTATCTTGCAGGCCTAGGTATTTTAGCTGTGCTGAATCCATCTCTGTTTTCTCTTAATTTTTACAGCATAAATCAGCACAATAGAAATCCATAACAGGGTTCTTCCTCCAGATCTATCCCCCGGGCTTTGACATCTGCTATAGTTTGGGCCTTCTCCTTGACTTCCTGAACTTCTTCCTCAGTGGGCTAGTAACCTAACCCAAATTTGACATGTTGGCCGCCTTTCGCTCTGACTGGGTCTCTCATGTCTTGCAAACGGGGACTCAAACTTTTTCCTTTCTGATAGCCCCACTTTTGGAGCATGGCCACTACTGCAGTCCTTCCACTTATGGCTTTTATGATGACCTCTCTAATAGGTTTGGCCCCAATGTTGACACATCATACTGAAACCTGTGAAGATCTGTGTCTTCTGTTGTATTGGGTACATCCAGCACCTTGAGATTTTTGATAATGCGAGCCATTTTCTCTCTTTCTTCTCACCCTTCTCCCATGATTGTAATGACTTTTTGCTCTAATATGAATTTGAGCTATTGGTGTAGAGTGGAGGGCACCGCCCTAATTTTGTGCAGCCACGGGCATCCAAGTAGCAGGTTGAAGGAGGACTTGATGTCCATGATGTGGAAAGGGATTGAGAAGGTCATTGGCCCAATGGTTTGCTCAAGATCGAGTTCTCCTATCACCTCCCTCCTGGTATTATCAAACCCTCTTACACTTGTTCTGGCTGGCCTGAATGTGGAGGGATCAACCCCTATTTTGGTTACAGTTCTGAGGGGACATACATTCAATGTCAAACCATTGTCTATCAGCACCAAAGGGATTATTAGGTCATTTGATTTCACCCTGATGTTGAGGGGTTTGGAATGGTTGCTTCCTTCACTTGGTAGGTCGTCATCTAAAGCCAAGATGGCATTGGGGGTCAAAACCTGTTCAATTATTTATCCCACCTCGTCAAGGGTCACTTGGATGAACACATGTACATCTTTTAGTGCTCCCATCCGAGCCTGGAAATGGAGCTGGGATGTCATTAACAAGTCCCAGACTATGATGTGGGCTGACATTCTCTTTAGCTGAGTTTCTAGTATGTGCTCTCTGCTCATTTTTTGAAAGGGCTTCAATGCGGCTAGTTCCTTCTTCTCTTCTGGCTAGACTGGTACCGATATTTTAGGTTGTTTAGAGATTCTTCCTGATCGGGTAAGAAAATCAACTGTCATTTCCTGCATTGATGTTCGTCTGTATATAACTGAGTGGGACTTGATGGGGGTTGTAGGTCAGCCCGAGATCTGAAATGGGGTGGGTGAGGGTATCAGCGATGCCTGGATTGATGGCATGGTAATACTCGACCAGATATCATTGACAAGTGCCGGAGATGGGTAAACTGATGAGGGTGTGAGAAAATTGAGCCAACCGTATTGGATTGGTGTCCGCGGTGAAGGTGGATGGGCTGATGATGGCGTGGAAAAATTTGACCAATTGTAAGGAGACGGAGCTGATTTCGAAGGTGGGGTAAAATTGGGCACCACATAATTGATGGGGGTCGATGCTGAAAATGTTTGGTATTGCGGAGATGGTGGGGCCCAATTGGTTTGTACTTTTTTCATGGGAGCCGGTGAGGGAAAATATGACCTCAGATCAAATGGTGCTGCTCGAGGTGCCGGGCTTGGAAAATAATCGGTTAAGTTTAAAGGCTCGACTACCCCGATGGTCTCACTCCCTTGATTCAACTGTCATGAGTCGTCATAGTAATTCCCTATGCCAATATATTATGAGGGGTCGACCTCTTCCATCTCTTCCTGCAACATATTAACTATGGCCCTTGGACCCATTCCTCCTTGGGAGTGTGGGGGTAACAGTACCTGTATGATATTAGTGTGTTGATTTGCTTAAGGAGGTGCCGGGGGAATGTGTTTCCCTTGCTCAATGAGGTCTTATATCACATGCTTTAACAGATAACATCGATCAGTTGGGTGCCCAGGTTCCTAGTGGTAATTGCAATGTGTGCTAGGATCGTAACCTCTAGGGCAAATTCAGCGGAGGTCATGGTTGGAGTATGGGGACCAAACCTTTTTTGACCAATAAAGGCAAAAGGACATTCAGGGACTACCCCCAGGAGAGTGAATATTTGGTTATATCGGGCCCCTCTCTGCTCAGGGGTCATTTTCCCCCAAGGGACATTGTTCTGCCTTTGAGCTAGATTTGTTGGTGTTGGTGTTGGTGCCGACTGTGCTGTCGCAAATCGAAAGGGTACCATGCTGGTGTTAGGCGATGTGCTCATTATAGCTTGTACCTCTACCTCATATCTTCTCTCATTTCTCTACTTAGTAAATTTTCAGACTCCACTAGCCCCATTGGACACATTCTTGCTCAAGCGTCCTCTCTAATTGTGCCCTCACAACAGTTGGCATTTCTTACCAATTTAGTAATGCTGGATTGCTGCTAGTATACTAGAAAATCTGAGATGACCGGCAGAGTGTTTTTCAAGATCATCTCAATTTGCTCATCATGACTTGAGTTACAAATGCCCTCCACCGCCTAAGGTAGTCACTGAATGCTTAGTCGAGCTTCTGCTTCAGCCGGGCTAGATCTGATTTACGGGGTTCAATGTCTAAGTTGTAGACATAGTGTTCTTGGAATAGGTGGATCAAATCTTTCCATGTTTTAATCATTAATGGTTCAAGGGAGGTGAACCACCTTAGCTTGGAGCCGGTAAATCTTTTTGGAACACTTTGATAAGGAGTCATTCATCTCTGCCATATTGACACATGTCCCCACAGTAGGACTTGAGGTGTGCGATGGGGTGGCCAGTGCCATTATATTTGTCAAATGACGACACTTTAAATTTTTGTGGTAAAGGCACCTCGGCAAATAAACATAGATCTGAGAAATCCGTGGCATGAATCTCAGTTCCTCCTAACTTCATTAGCTGCTTCTGAATTTTATCCATTTGTTCTTTCAGCTGCTCGAATTCTCTTGATGGTGGGATTGGGGCTATTCCCTCAAGAGGCTGCCTCCATTCATTTTGGATGGCCTGGGGATTGGTATATGTGGGTGGTGGGGGATTAAAGTTGGTGAATATCCCTACATAGGCCCCACTATTTCTGACCTCATCTTCCTCGTATTGTTGAGCAACGTACGGTGGAGTTAGGGTGAGGTTGTTCTGCTGATTCTGAATGGGTTGGGAATGAGCTTGATGAGGCCATTAGGGTTGGGAGAAACTTTAATGAGTGGCTTGTCGGTGACGGGATGAGTGAATGGTGGATTTTGGGCAGGTGCCTGAAGAGGCCATTGTATATTTTAGATATTATGGGGATTTAGTTGAGGAGTGAGTGGATGGGTAAATTGGGAATGGTTGATGGTATGGGATAGATCCCCATATTGAGAAGTGTGCAGGTGTGATGAATGTGGATGGACGGGGCTTATGCCGGATTGGGGGATTGGGTTTATTTGAGGGGGAATTGGGGCCTGTTGGGTATAGGTAAATGTGGGGTATTCGGGAAATGATGAAGGGTTTGTAAATGGGGCTCCCATGTTTGGGCCTTGGGGGACTTAGGATGTTGAGCCTTGATAGGCTTGGGTATAGGGCAATGGGTCTTGATGGGCTGGGGTATAGGGCAATGGGCCTTGATGGCCTTGGGGTATTGGGCCTTGATGTGGTTGGGGTATTGGGCCTTGATGGTCTTGGGGTGGGCCAATGGGCCATGATGTGCTTAGAGGATTGGGCCTTTATGGGCTTGGGGTAATGGGCCTTGATGGGCTTGGGGTGATGGGCCTTGATGTGCTTGGGGGATTGGACCTTGATGGGCTTTGGATATTGGGCCTTGATGGTCTTGGGGTATAGGGTGCAGGGCCTTGAGGCCCACTCAAATGGCCCCATGGTTGATGGGTGCCTTGGATTGTATGGACAATAGAAGGTTGATTAGGATTTTGAGGGAATGGGGTGTGGAGATTGAGATTTTGATGGGTTTGTTTGGGATTGAATAGTTGGGGTGGATGAGGAAGACTTTGGGAGGCTTTGCAAATGGTGTAGGATTTCACCATGTCCACCATCATGGACATGGGGTCGGGTATGGGGTTGGAAGTGGATGGCTCACCTAATGAGGGGGATTCATGGGAGAAAATAGGCATGATTTGGGTAGAGGTAGGGAAATTGTGCATGGTTGATGAGGGAATGTTGGGCATTGTTTGGGTAGATTGGGGAAAATTGGGCATGACCCGGGTAGAGGTGGGGAAATTGTGTATGGTTTCTGAGGATGGGGAAAAATCGAGTATGTTGGATGTGGAAGGAAAGTGGGGTGTACTGGGATTTGTGGGGGGAGATTGTGGCGCATTTGGAGTGGAAGAAAAAATGAGCATGGTTTGGGTGGAGGGAAAATTGGGCATGACCCGGGTAGATGGAGGGAAATGTGGTAGATTTTGGGTGAATGAGTGAAAATTGGGTGTATTTGGAGGGGATTGGGATAAATTGGGCATTGCTTGGGTGTATGTGGAAAAATGGGGGTTGTTGGGATTGGATGTGGAGGAAAGTTGGGGTGTATGTTAGATGGATGTGGGAAAATTAAGGGCTTGTTGGATTGATGTGGGAGAACTGGGAATGGTATGGATGGATGTGGAGGTAAGATGGGAGAGACTTTGAGTGGATGTGGAAGGGAAATGGGGCATGGCTGTGTAGATGGGGAAAAGTGTGACAGATTTGGATTGGATGTGGAGGGAAAATGGGACAAATCATGGGTGGTGGAGGAAGAATAGGGTGTTTGTTGGATGGATGTGAAAGGTGAATTCGGAGTGGATATGGGGGAAAAATGGGATGGATTTTGAAAAAGTGAGGGTAATAAATGGGATAAATTTTGGGTGGTTTGAGTGGTGGTGGATGGGGGAAATTTGGATTTGAGAAGAAATGGGGCGAAAAATGGAGTGTATGTGGGATGGGTGTGGATGGATTTTGAGTAGATGTGGATGGGAAAATGGGCAAATTTTGAATGGGTGTGGGCAGAAATATGGGTGCACCGAAAGGTCCAGTGACGGCAAATGGGGGTTGGGTGTGTGGAGTGGAGATGGGAATTTCTTCCATGCGGGAATGAGTTGTGGAGTGTGGCAGGGATGAATCGAGATCGGTGTAAGCCGGATCAACCACCCACAACATAGTTTGTTGGCGGTTTGGATACGGGTTCCTCGGGTGAAAACCAAAAACCCATCTTCTCCTTCCCCTACGAAATGATGGAGGGTAAGGCGATGTCGTTGTGCCGGCAGCACAATGTTTTTTCTTTTTCAGTTTTTTGAGAATGACTCTTTTTTATTTATTTTTGAAAAAAATGGTAAGTGAATACCTTACAATGAAGAATTATGGGGCCTTGGAATTGCCATTTCAGGTGGTGTTCGTACCCTAACTATCTCCTGTAACAGGATCCCGATGCGCTTTGGAAGAATCAAAGGGAAACCCTTTGATCTATGTGAAGGCACGGGAATCTATGTAAACAACCCGATCCCCCGGAGCAAATCAATGAGAAGGTAACCTCTCTTGACCGGCGAGGACGTATTGGGTGTCGAAGAGTACGAGATTTATCCCGAGTGCTAAGCCACTACGAGGGGAACTTAAGGAGGTGAAGATAAGCCTCAGATTCGAGTTGCATAACCTAGGACAGGCTTGGCGTGTGTATTATGTGTCTGGCAAAATTCTAGAGAATTTGGCTTGGCGTGTGTATTATTCATGCCAGGCTAACTCTTTTCAGTTCTGGCTTTGCGTGTGTAATATACACGCTAGAGCAATTCTGGGTAAAAAAGGCTTGGCGTGGATTTTACACACGCCAGGAAAAATTAGAGTAAATAACTATGGTGACAGTAGAACAACAAGCCTGAAATTGGCCCTTTTTTTGTGGTTTTCTAAAAGTGATGCTTTCGTGGACTGACTTTCTTGTTATAATGGGTCCCTCCTCTCCGATCCTAGGGATACAGGGTTGATTCAGGGCAACTTAATGCACTCCCCCAGGAATTTAGGCTTTGGAACCGGCTCGGTCACCCCACCATTATACTTCCAGCGCAAGCACCTTCTCAGATACTGGATTGGGTGGTTCTTTTCGAGATCATCACCACTAGGGGCTGCCGCCGTAATAAGAACCGAGACATTTGTATCTTAGCCTAAAATTCCCAATGCTTTAAAATCTACCCCCGCAAAAAATGAATTAAGTCCCTTAGTTCACTTTTAAAGTTTAATATTAAATTCAATTTTTAGAAGGGGAGTTTGCTTAGGTTAAAAAATTGGGGGTGATCTTCCTGTGCCACCTCTACGGGCCGGCGCCCACTGATGGGATATGATTAAATGTAAAACAATGCACAAGCAGGCCCGTCAATTGGCTAAGGCATGTAAACGATGGAATTAAAATGCGCAAGTAAGCCCGCCAATCAGCTAAGGCATGTAAATGATAGAATTTAAATGCACAAGTAAGCCCGCCAATCAGCTAAGGCATGTAAATGACAGAAAATAAATGAAGGTAAAGACACTAGTCAAGTAGGCCTGCCAATCGGCTAAGGCATGTAAATGATGGAAAAATAGGGGTAAGTAAAAAATGACGGAATCGGAGGGGTGAGTACAAAAATGAAAGGGAAATAATAAAAGTTAGTAAAAATAAGAAAGACACAAAAAACAAAGGGTCAACTTCAAGTAGAAGCTCTAAAGTATCCCTAGCAGAGTCATCATCTTTGCAACCGCGGATTTTTGAGGATCCCGTCGCGACGATGCGCACTTGTGAAAAATATAGAGTCGCCACACGGAGCTTTTGGTGTCCCAAAAAACCTAAATTAATTTTATAAGTACCGAAGTGCCAAAAATGTGACTTTGATTTCCCGATATATGTCAAAGGCTCTTGGATAGGGGCTTCGATTATCAATCAGGAAGGTGTTAGGCACCAGATCAACCCGCTCAAAAGCGGTCTCTACTTATGGCCAAAATAAAAAGAAAACGAAAAGAAAAAAGCACTTCCTCATGCCCGAAGGCACCTGGATCCTATATGTACCCCACCGCAATTACCGATATTTCGGTGGCGTAACAGCCCAAATTCAAGGATAAAGGAAAAGCTGTGAAGGTAGAGGAGTAGTGAGGAGAGCCGGAGCTCTCGAGCCCTTGTAGCACAGTCATGGACCTTCGCGTAGGTGCACTTGACGAGCTTCTGGTAGCTTGGATGATGGAAGAGTGGGTTCTAACCTCTAAAGCTTGCTAGCTATGGGGTAGGAGAGGAGGGTTAGGGTGTAGCTCTCACCAAAACTAGGAGAATTTTTTAAGAAAGGTGGGGTCTGAAGGAGACTTTGAAGTTCTGGAATTTGTATGAAAAGGGTGCACCAAAGGAGAGGAAAACTCTCTCTTATTCTTTTTTCTCTTTTAGATTTTTTTCAAGCCTTTGTAATTAAAGGGAGGGGTGCCTCCCTATTTATAGGAAAAAGGGAGGTTAGGGGGGTGCTTAAGGGCTAATTAGGGTTAGTAAATAGGTAATCTTCTAATCTAAGGATTCCTAGGATTTTGAGAGCTTGGAAATGTGGGCAATGGGTTTCAATGGTAGATGATAGGGTGAGATTTCAAATGACTAGAGGCTTACAAATTGGCTAATTGGGGGTGCAACAGTCCTAATAAAACTCACTCAAAATATTGGGATGGTCAATAAGTCAAACCCTAAAAGTAAATTTCGAGCAAAAACTAACAGTTACTGTAGCTAAGGTTGGCGTGTTTATTACACACACTAAGCATCTGTACAGTAACCAAGAAGTCCAGAGCCCACTGGGGGACCCATCTACGCTTGGCGGGTATATTATACACACCAAGCCATTTATGGGAAGAAATGACCTGGCGTGTCTATTATACACGCCAAGCCATTTCTAGGAAAAAATGGCCTGGCGTGTCTATTATTCACGCCAAGCAAAATACTTGCATTTCTACCCGATTTTCAAATCACTGCAACTTTTGATATACAACTCTGAGTGAGGAAATTCTTCGCTTGTTGGAAATATGAGGAAGTCCTCTTTCCAATGGTATATATTTAGATCTATTAGAGGTCTGTGTAAAGTTTGACACTCATCTTTCCATCCACAGCTCAGGAGGGTTCAGAAACTAGTCCGGGACAATTTCTAAGGGGTCTGGGAAGGTTGGGGTTGATTCCTAAGGATTTGGGATGATTCCTAAAGGTTTTGGGATGATTCTTAAGATTTTGGAGAATGCTATCAGAAGCTCGGGGGTGCGCCCCTCTCAAAGTATGTGTCGATAGGGCCTTGGGCAAAATTTGGGTGTCTACATATTCGTATAATAATTTGGCGAGCCACAATTATAGTATGGATCTAGAGAAAGTAATGATCTTTGCGGGATGATCCATGGATGTCCAAATGAAGTATAATTTACCATAGTCTATATATGTAAACCCCTAACAGAGTAAGAATGCGGGAATCAGCTTGATGGCGTACGAATGTCTACAACAAATTTGAAGCATGAATTGAGGGAGGCACCAAGTTCGAACGATAGGTACATCCTCGTGTGAGTGTGTTTACACTTTCTAGTTATGCACTCATAATATGTGCTATGGTCTCCGAAGTTGTTTTATTTGAAATATAGGAAGCGATATAAAAGTCAGTTTGGATTCCATTGTACTGAAGATAGCATCAAAGAATTGGGAGACCATGTGAGAGAGCGACGAAGGAAAAAAAATGAAGTCGTTAGGTAAGCTAAATGTGACGATGAATATGTTCACATTTTCATAGTATTTGGAACATAATAAATGAATTGTGTGCTTTTTAGGGATGAAATGGATGATCACATGAGTGCATATTATGTTTGATTTGGAACGCTCCACCTCGAAGAAAGTACTGATAGCTCTGGATGTGATAAAACAACTCGCCTGTCAATTGACCATGTTCATAGGTCTATCTATAATCTCATCCTGAAATTGATATATGTGGAATATTGTAATTGAGATGAAGATGATAGCAGAATTGCCTCTTTATGTAGGGACAAAAGAGATGTTGACGTATCAATGATTGAGAAGTCTGAAGAAGCTACTAGGGAAAGTTGTACTGACACAAGAGGCCAAGATGTTTCTGTCACAGAATTTAATGACACGATGAAAGATGTCCATCATGTCGAAAGAACTTTCCCCATGTATCAGTTAGATTATTTGACGAAAGAAGGTCACAGTGCTTATTTTGTTCACTGCACCAGTACAGAGTCTGATGAAGTATGCAACGAAGGGTATAGAGAAGGAGAAAGTAGGAGGGGTGAGGGGGAAAATGTTGGTAATCATCACTGCTTTAATGGAAGGGAATTATGCTCGACTCACAACCTGAATGAGGAGCGAAGAAAAAAATGTTTCGTGTCAAGAGAAAAGCTGAAGAAGCGGAGTGGTGATAATGACTTGGATTGTGGATACCTTTCAGATGACGAGGCTTATAATTTATCTTTTAGGGTCGAAAAGATTTATCAAAAGAAAGAGGCATTCCATAATACTTTGCGGGAGTTTGCAATTAGAGGAAATTTCATATTGAAGCCTATCAAGACTTGTAAAAAGGTGATCATAGCAAATTGTAAAAGTGACTACTGTCCTTGGCGCATACACGCATCACAATAAAGGGGAGTGCTTGCATTTCAGATTAAGAGTTTTGTTCTCAACATACATGTGTCCCATCAGATGCTGGTGCAGCCCATCGACAAGCAACTAGTAGATGGATCATAGGTATTGTGAAGGATCGTATTGAGAGAAAGCCAAACTTGAATGCAGAGGACATTGCCTTCGAAATAAAAAAAACTTATGATGTTGAAGTTAGGTACTACAAAGCATGGAAAGGAAAAGATATAGCTTTTAATGATGCATTTGGTGGTTGGGAGAAATCATATAAGTTGATACCAGCATATGTGAAGGAGTTAAAGCGGTAGATAGGGGTGCAATGACTGATCTAGTTTGTCATGATGATCATGCGTTTGTTCATTTTTTTAGGCCTTTGGACCACCAATTCGTAGCTATCGTAGGACTTTACGACCCATCATCTCACTTGATGGGACACACTTGAGAGGGAAATACATAGGTACCCTCCTAATAGCTACTTCCAGTGATGGTAACAATGGTATTTTCACCTTAGCAGTTGCAGTAGTCGAGTTAGAAACAAAGGAAGCTTGGGCATTGTTTTTAACCATTGTTAGGGAACGCATCATAGGCGATGATGAAACTCCAATTGTGATAATCAGTGATGGCACAACAGGCCTAATGGAAGTATTGCCGACAATTTTCCCAGATGCATATCATAGCTATTGCTTGAAGCATCTGTGCGACAACTTCATGAAGGAACATAAGAATGGTTTTGTCCGTACATGGATTTGGAAAATTTCTAAGAAATATATCATTCTCGAATTCTGGAAAGAAATGGACAATCTAAAAAGTTATAGTTTGGAATGTTGGGAATGGTTGACAATAAGAGATCCTCATTGTTAGTCAAGAGCGCATTTTCTCGGGAGGCGATATCATTTCTTAACAACTAGTATCTCAGAATGTCTGAATTTTGTGCTTAAATTAGATAGGGCCTTCCCCATTACTGCATTGGCTGAGAAGACGCATGCTAAAGTAACAGAGTACTTCTATAAAAGATAAAAGTTGGTTGCCTCAATGGGGCCTGGTTTGACAGACTATGGTCGAGAGCATTTGATTATTCAAACGAAATTTGCTAGTCGTATGTGGGCAAGTGCCTCTAGCTTGGACGAGTTCAAGGTAACTACCTCTACTAGGAAATTTATCATAAATCTAGAGAGGCGTATGTGTTCATGTCGGCGGTTCAATATATTGGGTCTCCCATGCTCCCATGCATTGGCAGCTATTAAGTTAAGGGAGGCGTCAGGTTACGCTTACTGTGAGGATTGGTTTTCAATAGATCGGTATCGCGATACTTACTGTGAGGTGTTGCCCTCTACTACCGATGAAAGTTAGTGGTCAAGATCGTGTGAGGACACGAATGTGTTAGCACCACATCCAAGAGTTGCGAGCGGGCGCGCCAAAAAAAAAGGTATCGATCCACTTATGAACAGAATAAGAAGGTTAAATGTGGTATTTGTGGCATTAAGGGTCACAATCGTGAGACTTGTAAAAAGGAGAAAGAAGGGAAATTTGCAGATGCAGACAAGTAAAGCATGGAGGTAAGCTACTTTATAAGTAAATATAAATTTGACATAGCCAACATATACTATTTGCAACCATTCTTTATTACTTTCCATGAAAGTGAAATATAGTCGAACGTGGGTGCTTTAGGTATTGCATGAGGTGTAAGATGCATTAAAGTGTGGTTCAAAATTTTAGCCGAAATCTTAAGATTTCAGCCGAAACTTATCAGTTTCGGTGGTCCCCGAAACGATAACATCAAAATTTCGGGTAGTTTTGGTTTTGAGCATATTATTGGCCGATAATTTGAATAAATGGCCAATAATTTGCCCGAATAAAAAATTTTGACCGAAACTGAATTTTTGACCGAAATTTTGAAAATTTTACTAACATTTAGATAAAAATATATATCAAAATAATCAGCTGAAATGTCAAAATATCGGTTTTGGGCAAGACTGAAATCGAAACAAAAACTGAAATTTTGATCCTTGCATTGAAGTGCAGTTTGTAAAAAATGGTGTGCCCATGCATATAGTTCGTCCTCAGCTTAGGATTTTCCCGACTAAGTAATAAATATGAAATACTCAGTCAAAAATAAATGAAATTTTCCTTCATTTCGGGGAAGCTTACCTTAAATCCAGAGTAAGATCCCATTACTTTAGAGTTACAATGAACAACATTTCTGAAATTAAAGCAGTATATAATTATCATTTATGGAATATTTTGATAGTTGACAATAAACTGTATACGTTAAAAATTGTAATTTAATGATGAGATAAATTGAGATTCAGTTTATGTTTAATAAATGCATGGTCTATCTAATATTGTTTTGAAATGAAGTTGCAGCTTCGAAGGCAACTCAAGAAGGTTCGAAGAAGGCAGTGATATCAGGTGGGAACCGAGGAGCGCCCAACAACAAGTTCTTGAATAGGACTGAAATTAGTCGTGCGTGCTTGCCCTAAATTCATGGTTTGGTGGGTATGTGTTTATGTTATCGAGCCTATAAGTCATTGTGTTATTAGGGTGTTTATTTGGCTGGTGGTTAAGAGTGCTTTGTATTTCCGTTTCCATGAATTACATTAGGTGGTATAACCTGATTTTAGGCGACTTCAGGGCATAATGAAATGGTACCTGAACCCAAAAAAATTAACTTGACATCAAACTCGTTCATCAAAAACCCATTTTATCCAGAAGTCGTTGCGCAGAAACCCTTATGTGATGGGGTCACAATCTTTCTTGGGTTAGGGAGATATGAATGTTGTTTTCGATACTATGTTATTTTTTTGAGCTATTCTCTACATTGGGGAGATAACTATATCTGTGAGTACAGGTACTAAATAAGCAAAGGAACTTGAATTTTTGAATCAAAGGGTTATTGCTTATTTAATTTAGTATTTTTCCCTGTACATGGGATGACACTGTTGTAGGTACTATGATGCTCCTCCAATAATGGTAGGAGATTACATACAATTTGGGGTACACTTATTTCAAGGTATTTTGTACGTATCCTAGATGGTGATAATTTGGTAAGTCGGTTCAATGGGCATACTCTTGAAGAACGGTTGATATGGTTCGTGCTTTAATGCGTGTCTCACTAATAAGGTTGGTGTTTTGTATGTTAATACATATTGTTGGTATGGTTGGTGTTGCCGATTATGACGAAAGGGCAAGTGTTTTAGGTCGAAAGGTTTTGAAATACAGTGGGTCTGTGATACTGGATAAATGTTGATTGTAGCAATATCATTTCTCCTTCTCACTTCGACGGGCTAGTTTTGTGCTCCTCATTAACGAAACCCACCCACTAAAAACGGTGCAAAAAATGGAAGTTTTGTCATTATACATGCCACACATCCGATAAGTTAACGGCCGCATTTACTGTGTCATGTGCGTCATCGGTCTTTAGCATTTCTATTGTTTTCAACTGTAGGTTGGTCTCAACTGTAGCCTATTGTTTTCAACTGTAGACTGGTCTTAATCTTTTACCGAGGGAGCGATAGGACTAATAGTTTGCAATTAGTAGATCTTGAGACTCCACCTAGCAAAGAACATTACTTTCGTCATTCTACATGGCACAAATTTCAACTGTGATTGGGGATTTTACTGTGTCATGTGCACCGTCGGTCTTTACTAACGTTTATGACAACCGTTCGATGATATTACTAATTTGATTGTCGGCTATTACAGTCATATGTGAAGCATCATTTGAGTTGAAAAAATGAATTGAATAGCATCTCCATTGTGCCTCTTTTTCGGGGGCTTGGGACCTATTAAGAGAATCTCCTTTTTCTGAGTATCGTACAAGATTTGTTTTAGTAGCCTCAGGTTCCGAGTGGCTGCATGTAGGAGTGGTCCGATTAAATGGAAAGCACTAAATAAGTCAAACCTAAATGAATTTTAGAGCTGCTTAGATTTTGACCTCAGCATTTGAGAGACTAAGACCACCAAAACATATATGGATTTGCTAAGTTTCTGAGCTATTCCCAAAAAAACCTTAGAATTTTAGCAAATCTGAGTTTACTCATATTACAGCCGAACAAGCCCTAATTGTGTCCAAGTCAAAAGATATGCTTGTAATTTTCATTTAATTGCGGAGGATTTAATATAGTTGAACAACCATCAATTGGGTCAGTGCACAATACAAGTCTTGTTCTACGTGAAGTGCATTGAAGATTTCTACAACTCCTTTCTTGAATATTTGATAGATTACTACAACTCCTTTCCTGAAGCATTTTGATAAGTTATCATACTATTTGAGCCACAATCCTAAAGATCAATGGTGGATCTTCCGTCATGACATCTACCGGGTTAGTAGATAGGTTTAACGTCTAGTTTTAGAGACCCAAAGATCCAGAATGAGATACAGAAGTGGGAAAGTCGAGTGACATCCCATTTTACGACATCATTAAATATACGCACGCAGATGGCTGAATGGGTATGATGGTAAGTGGATGTGGATGTGAGATTACGTAATTGAGAGGTGAGACTAATAGCTATGGTTAGAACCATAGTGACAAATTTCTTCAAAATTTACCAAAACAGGGGTTGCGTGAAATTTCAATGATTTCTCTGAATTCGCTAAAATTTCATTAATTTCGGTGAAATTAACTAAATTTCACCGAAATTAATAAATATTTTCTAATTTTTGTCATTTTTTAAATAATAAATTTAATTTTTATAAAGTTTAAATACAATTAATATCTAATTTTTATTCTACTCCCTGAAATTTTCCCGACAAATTTCAAATTTTTCTTGAAATTTATCCGAAATGAACCGAAATGACCTCTACCAAAATGTTGCCAAAAACGAAAATTATCACTATGGCCAGAACTTTATAATTTTCTGATGGGAAATATTTTTTATCCATGTTGAACGTGTGGTTTTTGAGTTATATTGTCTATTAAAATCCTTCAGTCGGCCAAGAAGGCATTAAGAGATTGTGTCAAGAAATAGGTATCATATTTTGAGCTCTTGGTTAACGTCAGTCCATGACCGGCCCAAGGGCATGACCCATTAGTTGACTGCCTCGGGCCCCCGAATTTTAGGGGGATCCTATTCTTGTAAGTTGTTATATATAGGCTATTAGTTAATATAATTTTTAATGTACTAAAATAGCAAATCAAGCCAATTGGTTGGTTTGTTAAGCTACTTGTAATGCATGCTTTTTACCCATTAGGTTATGGGTTCAACTCTCCCTAGGCCTCATATTTTCCTTTTTTTCAATGGGTCGGATTGGGCTTCTGTTAATCACTAAAAAATGCCACTCTTCCCCTTCTAACCTAGCCTTTACTACACCTTTGAGCCATCTAATAATTTCCATTGGAGTATGTTTTTGTAGTTAGAAATAAATCACAACTTAGTACAACAGTCCACATATGGATGCCAAGAAGAGAGCATTTGGGGTCAAGTCTTGAAGTTGATGGAAGAACAAAGTGTGCACCATGGTGGACCACATTGTAGGGGCCATTTATCATGCCTAAGGATCCTAGAAGTATAACAAAGAAAAGAAAGGTGGACCCAAGTAGTGAGGAGTGCTGTAGCAGGCTGTGCACAACAGCAAACACTCATAAATGCAAGCTCGAGCAGTTAAATCTTCAGCAAAGTAAGTTCGAGCAAATCTCGAGCACTTCAGGCCTACAGCAGAGTAACAGATCGAGCAGTCCTTGAGCAGTTCAAGACAAGAAAGCTTCAGGTTTCCAACCTCAAGCACATCTTGAGAGGTTCGGAGCTTCAGAAAATCATCTCGAGCAGTTCTCGAGAGGATTAATTCTTTCATATAACATATGCTTGAGTAGTTCTCAAGCATATGCACCTTCAGAAATCCATCTCTAGCAGAACTCCAGCAGTTGACAACCAATGCAATTTATCCCGTCGAGCTATAGTTTCAACCAATTCAGCCTATTGATAGTCTCTCAAGGAGCTTCTAAAACATCCTGTTGAGTTGCAGATTAAAGAATGCCAACCTATCGAGAGCCTCTCAAGATACAATACCTGGAGCCTCATCTACTCGAGCCGCATAATCTGAACCACTCCAGCCTATCGAACAAGCTTCAGGAGCTAATCGAGCTACTAGAGAACCTCTCGAGATCCATAATCTGAAGCCCCAACCAATCGAGGCTCAGGTTCCATTATTCTCATTCAACCTTCAGGGGTACTTTTGGGATTCCACAGCATCTAGGGCACACATCCCAATGTGCTAGGTTGTTCCCCACTAACCATGGCAACAGTTGGTGTAATTAGGCCACATCAGCAGGATCCTAACTAACTTGATTCTTCTTCTTTCTAATTGGCCAAGGTACAGAGATATTTTGTGTGGATTGTATATAAGCTATAAAAATTGCCATAAACAGGCATCTTACAAAACCAAATATGAGCTGAGCCCGGAGGATGGTCTGTGCTTAGGTCATTTCTAAGGTTAGGTCCTCTTTTTCCTTTATCTTCCTTCCTTAGCTCAACATTTGCTGGCTATGTCCTTTTGAAATGTTAGGACTGAGTTTCTACTCTAAAAAGGACTGTGTGTAAGCTTGTAAAGGGTCTGGAGTTTTGCATTGACTGCAACTTTGAGGGCCGACCATTGTAAGTATTTTTTAATGCAATGAAAGTTGTAATTCCTACTACATTAAATCTATATTCTTTTGTGCTTGCATATAGTGTATAGGTTTTCTGCACCTATGGATGCGTGAGCTTGTACCCTTGCAAACATAGTAGCTACAATGATTTTTATGCTCTGATTTTAACCCCATGACTGAAGTATATCTTTGGGATGAACTATGACCATTCAAGTGGATAGATTATAACCCTAGGACTAGTCCATATCTCAGGGTTGGATTGGATTCTTCTTCCTTACATTTGAGCTTGTAGCCAAATGAAGGACTGATGTGGATCTAATCCTTTTTCTGCTTGACCAGCCCTTTTTCAATAAAAAGGTCAATCCCTATTTTATTACTTCTCACCCATTTTCTATTTAATTTTCCAAATCCCTTTCCATCCCTTTCTAAACCCCTTTCTTGTAATATAGATCTGTAATTTTCTTTTAGGTTTTATTTTAGTTTTCTAACACCCCAAAACTCACTTTCTTTACCTTTGCTTTCTAGTATAGGTTAGTGCTACCTGATTTGTAGCCAGATCTGGAGGTCTACTATTCAACCTTGTATTTTTAGATCAAATTTCCCTGTGGGATAACTCTTACTTATCAGAACTTGCTACAACAACCATGGATCTTGTAGGACTATGTGTGTAGATTGTTTATGTTATTTCATTTCATTTCACTCCCCTTTTTAATATGTTTTTACTGCCATTTTTTACCATCACTTTTATAATGAAAAGCACAACACAACCAATTTAGCCAATAGTCTATGTTGGGTCGGTGATGGTGATGGATCGGGTCATTTGCCTCATTGCGCTAGGCCGACCTTATATAAAGTACACATTCGACTCTCTAGCCTCAGTTCGATCAGTTTGGATTTGTTTCACCGAATCCTTTATATATGTATAATTTTTTCCTTTTTAATGACCCAATGATATTACAACTATTTCGCGCTCGTTACAGCTCAATTTCTATCAAATGACCTATCAATTTTGATCTACTTGACGAGAGATATCCACTGAAGAAGGTAATTTGTGTAACCTTTTGAGACTATCAAAGTTCTAAAAAATGGCAGGAAAAAATCAATGGCATTTAATGTGCTAAAAATGTTACATTGTTATTACTTTGGTTACTCGTTCCGTGGGGTACATTCTATTGTTTATCTTTCCGTTTTTGTGTTTATTTTATGGGCAAGTTAATCTTTTGTGGCAATATTTTTTTATTGAGGTGAATATGAAAGAGGGCCCCCTTTGAGAAACTCGGATTGGGACCCCAAAATCTCTAGTCCAGCTCAAGCCGATACCAACCCTGATGATCCCACACTGTAACTGAAGTTATGTATCTATTCACTGACAGTGTTAAAGAAATTTGCATATCCTCAGTCTGGTTAACCAATCAACTGGTTTTTGAGCAACGTTTTCGTTATCGATGTTAGAAAGGGCAAAAAATCATAAAAGTGATCTGAACACGTGCTGCACCACTTCAATCCAATTGAACTGAGGTAAGAGAAGATTTTACTTTATTAAATTATGGTGTAATATATTTTATGGAGCCATTACTTTCACAATTGGAGTCTGTAACCTAGACCTCCCAGCGAGTTGGGATTAGAGAGCTTAAAGTAGATTGTATGCATGTATTTGAGAATAACCACAAAAAATGTTAGCTGGGAGCCCATCATTTACAGATATTAATTGCAATAGAAATGATAATTTATTTAATGTTCATCATGTGCTTGCGTAAAAATGCATCCCCTTGTTGGTGGAACACTGTGCTGACAGAATTTTATTGTAAAAATGAATGGTTAAAACATAGCAATAAAGAAAATATTAATGAAGATGGTTCACAGCACAAAGAATAGCCTGCAAGAATCCGAGGCCTGTTGTAGCAAGTTTTACTAAGTAAGAGTTTATCCCACGATGAGTGATGATCTGAAACCTCAAGGGTCGTATAGTAAACTCCAGACCTATCTACAGGTCAGGCAACTCTTAACCTAAGCTAGAAAGCAAGGTAAAGAGAAGGTGTTTAGGTGTCACAAAGCTAACCTAAAATAAAAACTAGAATAAAACTACAGCTAAAGGAAGGGATAGAAGAAGAAGAATGATGATGATGTGAGAAAATAAAGGAAAAATAGGGAGAAATAGACGGCTATGGATAAATCAGCACTGCAACTCAGTGTTTGAAATGAATCTGCAGCATTCCTTCACTTGGCTAAAAGCACAAGTGCAAGGTAGAAGAATCCAACTAACCCCTATGGTTTGGATAACTCTTAAGGCTATAATCTGTCCACTTAAATGGTCACAGATTATCCTAGGGAGGTGATCCAATAACAGGTGTTAAAGTTAGAACATGAAAACTATTGTAGACACTATGCTTGCAAGGCTACAAGCTCAGGCAACCATAGGAGCAAACTCAAGTGGAAACCATAAGAAATCTCAGGCTGAATGAGGACCTAGACTCATCTGGTCATTACTACAAAAAGGCCTGCAATAACCCAACTGAAAAGTTCGCAATCTCTACAAAAATTGAGATTTAAACACTAATGAAGATGATGCAAAACAGGGGAGAGTTTGGCTCTACAACACTCTCTCACTTCGCTATAAGCTCAAGTGCAAAAAAAAGGATCCATCTCAACCCTGTGATCTAGACCAGCCCTAGGGCTATACCTTGTCCACTTGAATGGCCACAGGCTATCCCAGAGGTTATCCGGATCACTGAGGTTGAAGATAGAACAGTAGAACTACTAATGCCACCATGGTTGCAGGGCTGCAAGCTCAAGCAACCATGGGAGTATTAGGTCTATGTAAATAAATGTGACAATCACAGGCAAAACACAAAGTTAATTGAGCTTTAAAACCAGCATTTCATTGAATAAAAGGAACTTATAATGGTTGCCCTCAAGGCAGCAGTTTGTGCAAATCCCTAAAATGACTCTCAATGCTTATACAAAACCGATTACAAAACTGAAATAAAACCTATAGCTGCTACAAAGTACTTAGCCCAACATTGTTGTTGTGCTAAGGCAAGAAGAAAAAGAAAATGGAAAAGGAAAACTAAATCCTAACCCTAACCCTAGAAAAATACTAAAGTGATCCAGCTATTCTGGATGTTTTATAAAACAGAATATAGCTCAATATATACAATCCAAACTGCCATTTGTTGCTTTAACCAATCAGGAATAAGATGCTTGGAATTGTTGTATTGCTCATTTATGGCCAAGTAATTGCATTGGGATGTGTGGCACAGCTAAGCACATTGGGATGTGTACCCTAGGAGGTGTGAAATCCCAAAATTATCCTTGAAAGTTCAAATACAACAGCTGGAACCGTGCCTCACGAGGATGATTCTTCAGAACCTTCACCTCACCAAGATCTCGCTTAGATCTCGCTAGGTTCAAATGTGCACTCGCCAGGTTCAAGTTGAGGACTTGCGAGGATCTCCCTAAGCTGAATTGCAGCTTGCACAGATCAAATGCAGTGATCTTTTACAACTCGCTAAGCTAAAATGTAGCTCACGAGGATCAATGTGTGCAGCTTTAAGGCTAGCGAGGATGATTGAACATCTCGCTAGGTTCTATTGCATCTGCTCGCTAGGTTCACATGCAGGCTGCTCTAAATCTCGCCAAGTTCCAAGTGTAAGCTCGCGAGCTTGCTTGACAGGTTCTAGCTGAACCACGCGAGATCTGCTATACCCCTTTAAATGCTTCAGGTTCCAGCTCGCGAGGTTCAAATGCAGTTGCTCGCTAAGTTCAAATTGGCATCTCGCGAAGATTAAATGGGGTTGTATTTTGTGTTGCTCGCTAGGATGAGTGAACTACTCGAGAGGCTTGAATCTTCAGGGTTGCAACTGATGTGTTTCAGCGATATGGTGTTGAGGTGAGTGTTGCAGCATTGAGATGATTGAAGGCTTGGTGCAGCAGCTAATGGCTGCAGCTTGGGATGATGAGTTTGCAACTCAAATTGATGGCTTTGTTGCAGCCTTTAGGTACATGCTTTAATTGCCATATCAGCAAGTGCAACTGCTGTTTGGTGTGTGAGATATAGACAACAGCTCCATTGGATTTAGCAGCAGCTGCTGGTTTGCTTTTCATTGTAAGGTGCAGCAGCTGCTGGTTTGCTTTTGAATGTAAGGTGCAGCAGCAATTGCAACTGCTGGTTTGAGTGTGGCAACTGTAGTCTTGAATCTTCTCAAATTGTGTAGTGTAGCAGCAACATGAGGTTTGTCTCACTGCTACATCAGGACCTTGTTCCTCCACAATGCTGTAGCAAGAGTGGGTGATGGTAGCAGCAGCTCATCAAGTGGAGTCCATCAGATGTGCATCTTAACATGGCTTCACTGCTGCAGCAGGTGTTCATGTTGGACTTTAGAACCTTGACCAGCAACTCAACAGGTTATGGTCCTCAGCTATGATGCTCCCATATATTAAATACAACCGCTCTTGAGATAAAACACATGTGCTCAGTGCTGCAGTTGCTGGTTGAGAGTAGGATGCATCCATAAAATGCTTGAATGACTGATTGCAGCAGCAATACAGATTGGAATATAACTCCACTGCAGCAAGCAGTCCATTAACTCTGGGCTGAACCTCTCTCTTACAACAGGCCTCCAAAGGTCCCAAAGCATGCCAAAGTTGTCCCAATGGTGTGAACCACCATGGTGCATCTTTTAACAATCGATCAACTCCACAACTTAGCTCAAAACTCTTTCTTCTTGGCTTGAAAATGATGGATAGCAGTACTAAGCTATATTTTCCTGTTATTTACACAAACACACTTAAAACTCATTATTAGCATGCTCAGAGGTCCAGCAAGGGCTAAGTTAAGTGGGTGAAAAGTGGTACTTTTCAGAAATTAACACCCCTACTCATAGTAGTCAGTTAAAATGCATTACATCATTTAAAATTATTAACTTGTTTAGGTCGATGATCCATGGAGTCATGAAGATCTGACCCTCTCTGATAGGTGCAACATGATCTGATGTTGTATTTGCCAAAGATTGGGATGAACATTAATATGCATTGACTTATTCATGGAAGTCATCGTTATTTTTTAAAAGTGGAAATGCTTTTGTTCTTCAAAGGAATAACAGGTGAAATTAACTCCAACCTTTCTACAATGCATGAAATTATTTTCACTTTCAAATATTATATTTAGATTAAAGTTTTTATTTCCATACATATCCAACTCTCTTACTTCAGTGGGTGAATTACTAGTTTTTGACCCTTAGGTTCTACAATCAAACATTTTATTGTATACTATTTTATTTTTGATTAATTTTACTTGAGCCTATACACTCTAAACGGAAGGTGTTTAATCACACAATAGCATAGCCTCTTGTGAGAGAAATCTCTCTATTAATTTTTGGCCCACCCGTTGACTGTCATGAATTGAACAATGAAGATCATTTCTCGTCCTAATATTTCGCATAGTAGATCTTCCGACCATGGTAACCCTATCAAGCGGTCAAGGTTGTCATATTGTATTATCGGTAACCTAATTCCTATAAACTTTTTCTTAGAAACAAACATAAAAGTAAATTTTTTTTTGCTTTTTTAAGTCACTGTGGCTGTGACAGCCCGAATTTCGGCATCCCGAAATCCGTGCCATCAGCACGACCTTCAAGGCCGTGCCCTGGGTCCTTTACAACACATTGATATATACAAGCCAAAACTGAAATTGAAGCACACGTAGCTACCCTAAATCGAAATCTCAAAACAATATATTTGGTCTCGCAAGGCTGTCCTTGTCCCATGCCAATTCATGGACATAAGGACATACCCAAAAGTTAAATGATAATTATTCATCCTAGATGTTTTATCAAGAGACAGAAATTAAAGCATTTGAAATAAAGAGGCTCGATATACCAAGCCATACATAGTACTCTCTCAACTCACTCTCAGAGTATGCAGCGGGTTTCCTAGAAGAATTCCTCAGGAGGAGGTTCTGACTCTTCTGTGGCCACGAACACCGAGGCCCTTGGATTAACTTCTCCGAAGTCTTTGCCGCTAGTCCCGGACTGCGACGATAGTCTAAGGGGTGAGCTACATCCTAGCTGTAGGGAAAACAAAAGAACATATAGATCAACCTTCACACATATGTCAAAGAACTTAAAAAGCATAGAATTTTCAAGAAGTCACTTATGGACAATAATTTGAGTAGGAATAACCCAATAATTTCCACCACTACTTAGCATAGTTTTGTTTAATCTCCTTATTAGTTTGGTTGTGAATTTGGCCTAATCACTTAAATCTTAACTTAAGTAGTCCTCGAGCAATATAGCATCGAGCCTCATGGAATACCCGCCATCGCTCTAACTAGACAGCTTGTTATATGTATTCCCTGAATATCGCCGAGCCCTTTCTCATAGGCGGGTCTATTCTCAATCTACATCCTCGGATGTGCTATAAATGTACGGATTGGCCGCCGTGCATCAGGTATCCCGCCGTGATCCGTGGGTATCCCGCCACGTCGGTGGGGTATTCTAATCAACCTTAAATAATAAAAATATCAATGTGCTTTACATATAGTTATTCACCGTGATTGTGCTAAATATATTACATTAGGCCTTATCACGTTACCTTTGTTTCTCTGTTAGTTTTCTTACGCATGCCTGGATGCCCCATGCTTCTATTTCACCTTCTTTGATTTAACCACTTGATTTTTCGTCCCCTGGGGACCTCAGGATTTTTCGCATTGCAACACACACACACACCCTTATCATGAGGGTTCATGAAATATATAACTATTTAAATAGACTATACTACGCATATGAGTTCACGGAATAATGCACATGTTTCAAGAATATTCCCTACCTCGACGAATCTCAAGGCACGCCTGCTCGTAGAGGGTTATAATGCATCAACCTACATTTTAAAAAAATAGTTTTAGAACGATCTAAAGTCATTGGGGTGTGTGACTCCCAAGTTTCTTACATTCGAAAACCAAGATCTGAGTGGTCACTCGCATCACGACCATTTATACTCGCTCGAGCGGTCACTTGTCCTCGCTCGAGCAGTCTCTTGACCTCTCTCGAGCGGTTAAATCGAGGTCGCTCGAGCGGTTAAATCGAGCTTTCGAATTATACTGCGGGCCCTCGCTCGAGTGAGCTCCCCTTTAGTTTTAGAGACCGCTCGAGCGAACCCAGAGTCATATTTTTCTCTGTTCATCCTCGCTCGAGCGAGCCTTTTTGGACCGCTCGAGCGAGGAACACTGATTTGTCCCTCGATCAGATCGAGAACAGATTTCCATCCATCCTTTAACCTTAATATCATACAAAGCAACATTTATCCAACATTCTTCCTACTATTCAAAACATTCCTAGGCATATATCATGTTTTTAACGTACCTCCGACGATGAGTCACACACAGGTTCGATTTATAATTCGAAACTCCACTAGACCAACTGGCCTCCCTGGTTCTTCCACCAGTCCTTTCCTCTAATCTCCTTTGCCGACCTAAGTCTCGACGAACCCTAGTTCTCTACTAGGCTCTTTTCTTCTTTCTCTTTATATTCTCCTTCTCTCTATTTAGGTTAGAATAGAGTTACGTAAGGGCTCCTCTCTCTCCTTCACTTTTATATCTATAATTTTAGGGATATACTAGTGTGTTTCCCACGTACACACTTAATGTATTTGGGTCGTTTTGGTCTCCTTGTGAAACACATATACCTATGTGTGTATGCGTGCCATGCACTCATCTAAAAAATCTGCGGTTGTGACAATCACCCCAACTTATAAGATTTTCGCCCTCGAAAATTGATATTATTCTCTTAACCAGGTACCACTTCTGTCATATGACTCGCATATCCAAACAGTAATTTAAACATTTTGCCGCATTTTTGCAGCAACCAGTGTTGGTCATGCCAACAATTTCCACACAACAAAAAAACAAAACAAACAAACAAAACATTATCGGTATCTCATTCCATACATATTTATCATCTACACAAACAAAACTTTGTGACATTCATGTCACGATAGTTTGAAGAAAATTTTGACCTCCATACAAAATGGTTCAAAATATTACATGTAAAGTGTTCAAAGTTTTTGTTACTATCTAATCCTCATCCTCTTCATAGTCGTCGTCGTAGTCCTCGCCATCCTCATCGTCATCGTCCATCGTGACGGCTGTGGTACCCACTGTGGCGCTCCTCGTAGCCGGGCCGAAGCTAGATGATCCAAAAATAGCGTCCCTCATGGCACCTACGCGCTGCATGTAAGACTGCGGGTATGCCTGGCCCATGAGGTCGATAAGTAGCGCCTCCTGGAACCTCTGATGCAACCTGATCTCCCGCCCTTGCTGAAGGATCTCCCTCATCATGCCCGCATCGGTAGTGGGTATGGGCTGTGGAACTGAGGTAGAGGGAGTCGGTCCTACCGGTGCTTGATGGGTGGCTGATCGGGAGACCTGTCGGTCTCTCTTCTTGTTGACACTAGTTTGCAGGCTTTTAAGGTTTCGGCTCCAGTCTTGGGCGAGGTATGGGACGACATTATCGGTGAGGAACAACTCGTCCTCCCGGATCTTAAATCCTCCCTTCCCATTCCGTGAGTCCAAGAGTCGGGAAATCAACCGAGCATATGGTAATCGGTTGATTGGTGGAGGGACAGCACCCCTTACATTTCTTTTGTAGGCATGCGCCATGCCTTTTATGATGACCATAGGTGCGTTGATCCACCTATTGTGAAAAGCGGTGTGTAGGGCTCGCAGAAACGCATCTCGGCGTTCTTGATCATGGCCGGTTGGGTGTAGATTCTTTTTAAAGATAATGTCTAAAAGCCACATGCGCGGCGGTAGTTGTGATCGGGTAATAGATTGTCCCGAGGCGGACATACCGCCAGTGATGTCGGAAATGATCGTTGGGAAATCTACGTTCCCAGAAAAAGGTGGTAGGATGAGTGGGCTAGGGGTGTAGATGTGGGGACATTTCATGACTGAGGAAATGTCGACACATCTGAAAATTAGCTCATTACCATCGATGGTAACGAGTATGGCGTCCTCATCGACGTTCATGTTTAGGGTTTGGTAAAATAATTTCACTAACCTCGGGTAATACCGATCCCGAAGCGTAAGAAGCAAGGTCTTGAGATGGTTGTTGGTGAGAAAGTCCGATGTCCACTTTGGGTGGACGCCGGATCTCAAACATGAGGTGTATTTCCCATTCGGCTTCAAAATTTTTGCTCCCCACCAATCATCCAAAGGTGATTGGAGCAGAGGGGTTTGATGATGGTTGGGAGGTTGTTGCGCTTGGTGGCGAATCTAATCGCCATCCGTTTCTTGGGTTGGGGGTTTGGGCTCGAGGCCATTTAGTATAAATAAGGCTCAAAAAGAAAGAAAGACTTTAGGAAACGGTAGATTTTACCTAGAAGAGTCGTCCTAACGGATCGGATTGCTCAAATCCGGTTGAAAATGGAAGGAAAATGTCTGAAATTGTTTGCCCTAACCCTTCCCCCGCTCGTCTCTTCTTTCTTTCGCTTGAAGATGAACAGACGCTCTTGCCTCTGCCATATTTATAGTTCCGCCTCGCTCGAGCGGTCATTAGTTCTCACTCGAGCGAGAACAGAAATCGTATTGTCATATACTGTAACCTCGCTCGAGCGGTTATAATGCATTGCTCGAGCGGTCAAAATGCCTCACTCGAGCGAGGATTTATTATCGCTCGAGCGAGAGGAAGTATGATTTTATGCAGTTCGCTCGAGCGGTCATTAGTGGTCGCTTGAGCGAGACCAGAAACATTTCTCTGGTACCATTTTGCTCGTTTTTGGTTTCAATTCTCATCCTAGTTTCATTAAATAAGAGTTCAACGAAAAGTGGTTCAATCATTGTTTGGTGTCAATATATCTTTAAAAGAAATTTATATATATATAGCCTTCATAGTACCCGCAATCACATATTCTCAAAAGAATAAAACCATTTAGTTGGTAATTTCGAACAATTTGGGATATTGTTCTCTAACATCCACCTCACGTTCCCATGTTGCCTCTTCGGCCGGATGGTTCTTCCATCGGACAAGCACTAAGGGAATTACTTTTGCACCGTTCTTTTTTATCTAAAATTTCTACCGGCTCTTCAATCATGGTCATATCTTCATGCATTTCAAATGATTGGCCGCTCAGCACGTGATCAGGGTCATTGAGATATTTTCTAAGCATTGACACGTGGAATACATTGTGTACCTGATCAAACAATGGTGGCAAACCAATGCGATAGGCTACTTCTCCCACTCGACCCAAAACTTCAAACGGTCCAAGATAGCGGGGACTTAGTTTCCCTCTCTTCCCAAATCTCATCACTCCCTTCATCGGTGATACTTTCACGAACACATGTTCACCCACTTTAAAGTCTACACTAGTCCGCTTGATATCATCATAACTTTTCTGTCTGCCCTGAGCCGCCTTTAGTCTTTCCCTGATCATGCAGACAATAGCAGCGTTATCTTCAAGTAGCTCGGGTCCCAAAACAAATTTCTCGCCAATTTCCTCCCAATTGATTGGCGAGTTACATCGTCTTTCGTACAAGGCTTCATACAGTGCCATCCCAATGCTCGTCTAAAAACTATTATTATAAGCGAACTCAATCAATGGTAGATGTTGATCCCATGATCCTTGCAATTCTAACATACATGCCCTAAGCATGTGTTCAATGACTTGGTTGACCCTCTCTTCATTTTGTGGGTGAAACGTCGTACTAAAATCCAACCTAGTTCCCATTCCTTCTTGGAATTTCGTCCAAAACTTTGATGTATATAATGGGTCTCGGTCTGAAACAATGCTACTTGGAATCCCATGTAACCGGACGATCTCCTTCATGTAAAGTTCTGCTAATCTTCCCGCTGTGTACATTGTATTGTACGGCAAGAAATGTGCCGACTTAGTCAATCGATCAACTACTACCCAAGTGGCCTTATGCCGCGTTGCAGTGCGCGGTAAACCGACTATGAATTCCATGGAGATGGACTCCCATTTCCATGCCGGTATGGGCAAGGGCAAGTAAGAATAGGCTGCGGGTGTCTATGATCGATTTTCACTTGTTGGCACGCCAAACATCGTGACACGTGATCGCCACATCTTGTTTCAAACCTCTCCACCAGTTCTTTTCAGATCTGATACATCTTCGTGCTTCCCGGGTGGATCGATAGCTTGACTGTGAGATTCATCAAGAATCGTCGCCGTAATTCGGCATTGTCCGGAATGCAAAGTCGCCTTGAATATTAAGGAACCGTCTTCCTTGATTGAAAACTCGAGTAGTACCTTGATTACATTTGATGTATCCTTGTTAGAATCGGGTCTTTCATCCGTAGTTCTCGTATGTGTTTGAATATCACCGGCTTCACCGATATGTTGGCTAAGAAGGCTCGTGGCTTGTGGTTGTATGTCCGCGCCACACAACGCTAGATCTTCCAACAACTTCCATCGATGTATACCCAAAAAGTTGGGCGAACTCTTTTCGACTCAAGGCGCCACTACGTTAGCTTTGCTCGGATGGTATGATAAAACGTAATCCTTGAGGAATTCCATCCACCTTCGCTGCCTCATATTCAGTTGCTTTTGTGTAGACAGGGATCTGAGGCTTGTGTGGTCGGTGAAGATTGGAAAGGTTTCTCCGTATACATAATGTCGCCATATCTGTAATGCGAATATGATCGCCGCTAGTTCCGATCGTGTTGGGTAGTTCTTTCGTGCTCTTTCAATCGTGAGCCGTAAGCTATCACCTTTTTATATTGATTTAGTACACAACCCAACCTGCTATACGAAGCATCACTATAAATCGCGAATCCTCCACGCTCGATGGAATGGCTAACATCGAGCCGAGGTGAGTCTCTTCTTGAGTTCTTGAAAACTCTTCTCACACGCCTCACTCCACTCAAATCTTGAGTCCTTTCTTGTAGGCCTCGTAAGAGGTCCTGATATTTTTGAAAACCCCTCTACGAAACGTCGATAATAACCTGCCAGTCCGAGGAAACTTCGGATGTCTGTCACGGTTTTTGGTTGTTCCGCTTCACCTCTTGCCTCGATCTTAGCGGGATCTCGGTGACGCCATGCTTGGATCGACATGTCCCAAAAGCTAACCTCTTCTAGCCAAAACTCACATTTTTGGCGTGCAGGTTGGTGTTCACGCAAGGTTCAGAGCGACACGTAAGTGTTCTTCATGCTCGATTTAGATTTTGAGTAGATTAGGATGTCATCAACAAACACTACCACGCAGAGTCTAGGTGTGGTTTAAACACTTCATCAAGTCCATAAACGGTGCATTTGTCAGTCCAAACGGCATCACTAAAAATTCATAGTGTCCATACCGTGTTCTAAAAGCCGTTTTCTGAATGTCCTCGGCCCTGACTCTTAACTGATGGTAACCAGATCTTAGATCGATCTTGGAAAAATGTTTTGCACCCTGCAATTGGTCGAATAAGTCATCTATTCTTGGCAACGGATATCGATTCTTCACCGTGACTTTGTTCAATTGGCGGTAGTCGATGCACAACCACATCGACCCATCTTTCTTTTTCACGGACAACACTGGTGCTCCCCACGGAGACACGCTTGGTCGTATGAATCCCTTGTCCATGAGCTCTTGCAGTTGTTCTTTCAACTCTTTCAACTCTGCAAGGGCCATTCTATAAGGTGCTTTTGAAACAGGTTCCATTCCTGGTGCTAAGTCGATCGCAAATTCTACTTCTCTTTCTGGAGGTAATCCTGGCAATTCTTCTGGGAATACATCTGGGAATTCTCGCACCACTGCTATCTCAGAGATAATATTCTTTTCTTCTTTATCTTCTTTCAAAAATGCCAAATAACCACTACACCTTTGGATTAAACGCTCGCTCGATCGCAGATATGAGTGGTACCTGAGTCGACCTCTCCCCTAGAAATCGAAACGATCTCCTCGTGTTAGGACGGAAAACAACAACTTTATCCTTGTAGTCCACTATTGCGCAATGATGGGACAGCCAATCCATACCAAGGATTACATCGAATCCTTGCATGTCCAACCATATTAAATTTGCGTCTAATTCGTGGACAGCGTGATCCCGAATGCTTACTACTACCGATTTGCAGACTAACTCCGTGTCCACTAATTCTCCTGTTGGGATGGACACTGATAACACAAAGTCCAGTGTCTCCGGAACAATCTTCATCTTCTTTGCAAATCTAGGGGTAATGAAGGAGTGGGTAGACCCTGGGTCTATCAACACTCGCGTCATGTCGTAATAACACCCTTTCTCATAAATCTGTAACGTACCTACAATGCATGCATATACGTACATAACATATACATAAAACAAAATTTTCACTCTTAAGTTTAATAACGGTTATATAGATATTTATCCTAATGGAATTCCATTCTTTATCCAGAGTTGTATTGTAACCGAAATTCTTTATTTTAAAGGAGATCTCACCTTGGATAACGGTACACTCTCGCCTTCGGCGGTAATCACAGAGGCTCTCCCTCTAATAATGTTTTCGAGATTGAATAGGTTGTGGCATGGAAGTTGGAGCCATCTTTCTTTGTCTCGTATAATCTCTAATCATGTGGCCCATCTTGCCACACTTGAAACAAACCTCGCATTCCTGTCTACAATCTGTTGTTTTGTGGGACTTGCCACATTTAGCACAAGTTTCCCTTGGTGATGAAGTAGCAGCTCTCGAAAAACCTTGTGTAGTTGTAGCCCTGCTGGAAAAAGCAGGACCTTGATACCTCATCGGTCTCCCTGATGCCAGCAACGGATAATTTTGATGAGTAGGTTGTTGTACAGCTCTCCCATACCCTGTCTGGAACGACTGTTTGTGATTTGGTGCTACATACCTCGGTTTCTTATATACCGATTCATAACTCCCCGTCCTACTCGGATCAATGCTTTCTCTACCTTGATGTTCCCTCTGACGATATCGGTTATTGTTTTCTTCCTCAACTACCAATGCCTTACTCATTACTTCTCCAGAAGTTTTCAGCTGGAAGGGCGCAACCCCTCCTCGGATGTCCGACCTTATGCCCTGTTGGAACCTCTTCGCTTTCATCACGTCTGAGATTACGTAGTCTGGGGCGAAGCGAGCCAGTCTCATGAATTCCACTCCATACTCTCTCACGATCATTCTTCCCTGTGCTAGTTGTAAAAATTGGGTCTCGATCTGATTTCTCACAACTTCAGGGAAATATTGTTTATTGAATTCTTCTACAAATTCGTCCCAAGTCCACGACACATCTGGAGTTTCTTGTGCTCTCGTTCGCGAAATTGATTTCCACCACGGTCCAGCTTCTCCATCTAACATATATGCTGCCCAACGGACGCTCTCATCCTCCGTGCATGTCAGTACGCTAAATACCTTCTCCATTTCCCCCAACCAGTTTTCGGCGGCCATCGTGTCTGCCTGTCCTGAAAAGTTGGGAGGTCTCATTCTTCTGAACTCGGTGAATGCTGAAGCCACTGAAGGTGTAAGTCCTACTGGAGGGGTAGGTGTTCGTTGTGGTTCTGGTACTGCATGCGCTGCCAAGGACGCTGCTTGTTGTGCCATGGCAGTTGCCATGGTCTCCACTGTGTGCATCATTCTCTGACGCTCTTCTCTTTCTTCATTTCTTTCTCTCACCCTATCTTGTTCCCTCTGATCTAGATCCTGTCTATCTAGATCTTGCTCCTCTGCTTGATTTTGGTTTCCTCCCTGGCCACTGCTCACGGGAATTTCCCTGTTTCCCAATGGCACTCTGTTTGTAGGTGAGATGAACCCATCTCATCACAAGAAATTCCTATCATGACCACCCTCGGCCTCTCCTCTAGGAAACATAACGTGCCGCATGAGAATCCATAATCTCGTTAGCAGAAGTCCCTATATTCTGACGATATGATAGTCAGAACCCTGGAAAGAAAGGCTCTGATACCAACTGTGATGTCAATTTTGGTATCCCGAATCGTGCCATCAAGACGACCTTCAAGGCCGTGCTCGGGTCCTTACAACACATTGATATATACAAGCCAAAACTAAAATTGAAGCACAATGAGCTACCCTAAATCGAAATCTCAAAACAATATATTTAGTCTCGCAAGGCTGTCCTTGTCCCATGCCAATTCATGGACATAAGGACATACCCAAAAGTTAAATGATAATTATTCATCCTAGATGTTTTATCAAGAGATAGAAATGAAAGCATTCGAAATAAAGTGGCTCGATATACCAAGCCATACATATTACTCTCAACTCACTCTCGAGTATACAGCTGGGTTTCTAGAAGAATTCCTCAGAGGAGGTTCGACTCTTCGTGACCCAACACCGAGGCCCTTGGATTAACTTCTCCGAAGTCTTTCTGCCGCTAGTCCCGGACTGCGACGATAATCTAAGGGGTGAGCTACATCCTAGTCTGTGAGGGAAAACAAAAGAACATATAGATCAATCTTCACACATATGTCAGCAACTTAAAAAGCATAGAATTTTCAAGAAGTCACTCATGGACAATAATTTGAGTAACAGGAATAACCCAATAATTTCCGACCATTACTTAGCATAGTTTTGTTTAATCTCCTTATTAGTTTGGTTGTGAATTTGGCCTAATCACTTAAATCTTAACTTAAGTAGTCCTCGAGCAATATAGCATCGAGCCCCGATGGAATACCCGCCATCGTCGTCTAACTAGACGGTTGTTATATGTATTCCCTGGGAATACTGCCCGAGCCCCTTTCTCATAGGCGGCGGGGTCTATTCTCAATCTACATCCCTGGGATGTGCTATAAATGTACGGATTGGCTGCCGGTCCACGGTATCCCGCCGTGTCGTCGTGGGGTATCCCGCCACGTCGGTGGGGTATTCTAATCAACCTTAAATAATAAAAATATCAATGTGCTTTACATATAGTTATTCACCGTGATTGTGCTAAATATATTACATTAGGCCTTATCACGTTACCTTTGTTTCTCTATTAGTTTTCTTACGCATCCCTGGGATGCCCTATGCTTCTATTTCACCCTTCTTTGATTTAACCACTTGATTTTTCGTCCCCTGGGGACCTCAGGATTTTTCGCATTGCAACACACACACACACTCTTATCATGAGGGTTCATGGAATATATAACTATTTAAATAGACTATACTACGCATATGAGTTCACGGAATAATGCACATGTTTCAAGAATATTCCCTACCTCGACGAATCTCAAGGCACATCCGTCAGAGAGGTTATAATGCATCAACCTACATTTTAAAAATAGTTTTAGAACGATCTAAAGTCATTGGGGTGTGTGACTCCCAAGTTTCTTACATTCAAACGCCGAGCGGTCACTTGACTCGCCGAGCACATTGACCTCGCCGAGCGTCTTTGACCTCGCCGGGAAGAATCGAGGTCGCCGACGTTAAATCGAGCTGAATTATATCATGACCTCGCCGAGCGAGCCCCCTTTAGTTTTAGGGACCGCTCGAGCGAGCCCAGAGTCATATTTTTCTCTGTTCATCCTCGCCGAGCGAGCCTTTTGGACCGCCCGGCGAAGAACATCGATTTGTCCTCGATCGGATCGAGAAATGTATTTCCATCCATCCTTTAACCTTAATCTCATACAAAGCAACATTTATCCAACATTCTTCCTACTATTCAAAACATTCCTAGGCATATATCATGTTTTTAACGTACCTCCGACGATGAGTCACGCACAGGTTCGATTTATAATTCGAAACTCCACTAGACTAACTGGCCTCCCTGGTTCTTCCTCCAGTCCTTTCCTCTAATCTCCTTTGCCGACCTAAGTCTCGACGAACCCTAGTTCTCTACTAGGCTCTTTTCTTCTTTCTCTTTATATTCTCCTTCTCTCTATTTAGGTTAGAATAGAGTTACGTAAGGGCTCCTCTCTCTCCTTCACTTTTATATCTATAATTTTAGGGATATACTAGTGTGTTTCCCACGTACACACTTAATGTATTTGGGTCGTTTTGGTCTCCTTGTGAAACACATATACCTATGTGTGTATGCGTGCCGTGCACTCATCTCAAAAATCTGCGGTTGTGACAGTGGCTATCGGCCCATGCTATCCCTTAACTACATCCGCCCCTATACGTGTGTTATCGTTGTCCATTTCGCACCTACCTATTATTGCCGTTCAATTATAACCATCTGATCGGTGAACATATTTTTGATGGCCGGATGTCTCCCAACCAAGGTTCATACCATACTTGCACAGTTCCAATGGTTTTCAAATCCATGAAACATCGTGGAAAATGTTTTAGAGACCTTAACCTTATGTCGTTGATTGATTTTTATCTTTTATACACCTTAGTAACGTGTGATTGGCTTGCATGACAGACGGTCCCATGTAACAATACTTAAAGTGACGCTTGGGTTCCTATCAACAAAAAAGAAGTGACGCTTGGGGATTGAAGGCAGGCGAGAGTTTAATGGGAAAAGTGTGCAACAGATCTGGAAGAGGGAGAAGAAAGAGAAGGGCAATCCGACGAAAGTAGAGAGCTTCGTGGCTTCGTCCATCCAGCTATCCGTTAACATAACGTCGCCCACTACAAGTAGGACCTTTATTGCATCTGATAATGTTGTTTTCCAATCTTCTTGATAGGATAACTTCATTTTTGTTAATTAAAAACATCTGCAACCATAAAAGAGTGAGATTTGTTAGTCACGTCCATGTAATACAGCAAAGGGGAGGCACTATTTCTGTATATTTCTTTAGTAGCTTATGACCCAATCGATACTCTGTGGTATCCCGGCAAAACCCCAATCGAATTAGATTCAAACCTACCGTCATGTCCATATTTCTACATTACTGCATCGCTTCTGTAAGGAGAGGCATGCAACCGTATTGGGTCCATCTCTGTAACCTATATGCATCGATTTAATACCGATATGGCCCAATTAATCTCTCACCGTGCTTCCAACCCTATCACTATCAACAGATAGGGTAGGCTACATCAATTGGAATTTGATGTAGTATTGAAGTTTGGCTTGTAGCCATCGGTTATACTTCGATCTTCAAATTTTGCTTGAATTTAACTATGCTAGTAAGTAAAGTAGAAGATTTGGCCACTATGTGTTGAATGAATAAGTGTTCCTTTAACATGGTTAATATCAATTTAAATGAGCCATCATTTTTAAAGCTTCGATATAATTTGAGGTTAACATCCAATGTTCTTATTATTTCCGCTCACCAACAAGTTTGAGTGTAAACTATGTACTACTCCCCCGATCATGTCCATCTTCCATTAATTATTCAGCATTTATGTTTAGGCCGACCAGTGTATCAACGTGACAAAAATTTAGGTGTTGTAGAATATGGATGTGAAGAGCGAAGGTAAACGAAAGACAAAAGTTCATGCACACCGTAGCTCCCGAGCGAAAAAGACAGTTCTTTCCCCAAAGACGGTGAACAAAGGTATTGGATGTGTAACCGATATTCAAAAATTTTTATCTCTCTTTTTACATCACTCCCTATAGCATTTTATGTGAACTGGCAATCTGGTTTTCAACTATCAGTAGTAGCGACGTTGGATTTGACGGACGAGGTGACAGATCGTGAACTCGTAATAACTTTGCCATTTGTGAATTACTCCCCATTATGGGCAACTATGGAGTCGATGGAAGCATTATCCCGTCAACAACCACATTTACGTCGTTTGAAACAAGTCCCTTCAATAGGGCGGGAAGAACTGGCTATTGGTCATATGGTAACGTATGTGAATGTCATGGCGGAGTTACGTGCATCACAGATTGAGGTACCTATCGACATATTTGGGGCAAGGTTAAGCACCCTCCTTGATTTACAGTAGCGCTGGTTTGACGTGCAATGAGCATGTGCAGGCTGAGAGGAGATGATGGTTTTGAAAAAGAGACATGAGGATCTAAACGCCAAGTGTTCGAAAGCTGTTAAGGAGCTCGGAGAGCGGAAGCACAAGGTCGATAGAGTGAACAGACAAATGCAATGGTTGGAAGCAGAAACCACTGTTAAAAGGAATGAAGTTACAAAATTAGAGCACAATCGCATTATTGTTGATTGGTTTAAGGCTTCTCTTGAAAAAGAAATCTCCATGCTTGGGACAGAGATTTCTCTACCGCATCCGGAAGGGACTCGGAATATTGAGGAGTGGCATAGTATCGCCATAGGTTTGTTGTGATCCTACAATATACATACTTTATTCTATTTTGAAGACTCGTCTTGCTACACACTTTTGGTTTCATTACTGTTATGTGTTTTGTTCTGGTTTGAATACTATTTTTACGTGTTTTGTTTTGTGGAACCACTTCCAATAGTGGTGTGAACGATTCAATAGCGAGAGTTAGTCTTTTTTTTATTTCGGACTTCTCTCATCTATGATTTTGTTTTGTGATACTACTTCCAATACTTTTGAGATACAGACAATAGTTTTTTCTCCTCTTTTGCTCATATCGGTATTTCCTCATGTATGATGCATCTAATCCATCAAACTCTCTCTAATTTGTTAGTTGATAGATTATATATTATTCGGATCATATGGGGAGACTTCCTTTTAATGTATTTTTTTATTTTAGGCAAGTCAATCTTTTGGGGGATCTGAGATGAGAGAAGTATGGGTGCTTTTCAAATTTGATGTGTTTGGTTGACATGAGCGATTGGGTATATGTAATGTTTAGATAGTTTAAAGTTCACTAATAGTTTTTACATCGTCATTCAATAGTTTGGGCCTACTATTTTGATCATATTGATCTTCTGTGCACTATGTTGCATATAATCTATCAGTGCACTCTCCAATTGGTTAGTTCATAGATTGAAATCCGGCACATTGACTTGATCTTTCGCTTTTGTGTTTTCTGTAATTTGATATTTTGGATTGAATTGGTTGTCTCATAGTTACGTACCTCAGGGATCTTCGAGCCTATGGGTGTTTTCTAATTTTTTTTGTATGGCTTAAAAGATAGGCTGACATGATATTTTATATTCACTTCATTTTGATTTTTTGTTTTGATAATTTTTATTTGAAACTTTACTGTTTAAATGAACGTATTTCAATTGTTTCAATTATTTATGTTTGTTTTCTCTTCACGTATAAGTTATGCTTGGTTTTAGATGCTGAACCACAAGTGTAAAGATTATGTTTGTAAACAACATGGATTTTTTAAGCTAAAATAATAGGATTAAAATGGATATAAATAATTCACATATTAGTAGCAGTTAGTGGCTGCCGGTATACAATTTAACAATATCAGTACCAATTATGATGCAACGGACTACACCAGCAGTGTACGTATCGGCGCCACAACCAGATTATTCGTTCCTAAAATGGGTTGAATAATCTCCGTCATGTTAAGACGTCTCTGATTGAAACGACAAACTTGTAAGTAGATGACAAAATGGGAATTCATCAATTTCAGATACAATGGCCAACAATCAGGTACCCTTATGGTGCTTACCAACTTATGGGAGCTCGGTCGTATTCCTTCTTTCCCAAATATCGTATTAATATTGTGTTTTAATGGTCTATATTGCCCAATCCTTCTATGTCTAAAATCGCTGTCCAATTCCGATCCAAGGAATGACTATAGAGACCGACAGACCGTTCTATATTACTATGCTTTTCTGGCCCCATATATATATATATATATATATATATATATATATATATATATATATATATATATATATATGTATACTACCATCAATATTTGTTCAATAACTTTAATAGTACAATTCACACGCATTCTAACATTGTTGAAGTGTAAAATGATTACAACACTATAGTGGTGTTTAAATGACGTTAGGGTGAGTCGGGTGGAAAGATTTCACACCATATGCATTCCGTGTACCCGTAATGTTCTCTACGAAATTGAATCCATCATTGGTTACAGCTTTGCACACTTGCAATCGAAGGAAAAAATAGGTGACTATAATTTTTTCCCATCCAAAATGCCATAGATTATAGCATACCAGATGATAGGTCTATTATGCGAATTAACATTGCTGTGGAACTTACAATATGGAATATAGTCGGCTGTTAGCGTAGTATTGTTGTAGCATCTCCAGTAGGAGACCTAAAAACCCTCCAGCAGCTATTATAGCTGTCCAAACTCCGGAAAGTGAGCTCCTGAATTGCTAGATTGCATTCCGTCTCCAACTTTAGCATGAGTGTATTTCAAGATTGATCGTGAAATAATATGATTGCATGAAATTAGAGTCACGATTGATCATGAATTGCAGGATTGCATTTCGTTGATGTCATGATTCATAGTGAAATGTCAATTTAAATTTTTGACAGTTAGTGTTGCTAGTAAAATAATAAAACAATAATGATAATTAATATTTTAAAGAAATGAGTAGCTAATATAGACCATCCGCTCGAGTGATTTTCATTAAGGAATTGTCAATGCAATTACTCACTGGAGGTTTTTCTTTTTCTGCCAACTTTTTAGAAGATCGGTCCTCACAATTGGAACTTGGAAGGATACCCTCAGATAGTTACTTTTATAGCTCCGCATCCTACAGCTGATCATATGGTACAGTTTATACTTGGTACGAATCTTCTGACTTATGACCTTTAGATCATGGGAGTCAAATTATGTGGCTTAGATGCTTTGAAGGTCATGATCTGATGATCTATTAGGCAAAAGAGTAACACAAAACTCAAGGTCTATTGTATAATTTCATACAATCAACTGTAGAATTAACCGACGGTTTTTTCTGTATTGAGTAATATGATGAAAATAATGTTTCGTATCAATCTTTCCACCTACGATCTCTAGATCATGACCTTGAAATCAAATGGTTAAGATGGAGTCCTACCATGACACAAGTTTCATAGGCCAAGTCTTTCTTGTAAACTATGGTTGATGGGCCAAAATCACATGTGCATGTAATAGTTGTCATGACAGGTTACACCCTGGCCACTGTCAATTATGGGATGTGTGCCACTAGGATTGCAGGTTGGGCCATCAGATAGGTGGGTCATGACCTCTGCATTAATATGATCGTAGACCATGTGTTGCCAAACAAGGCGTAGATGCCAATTTCACACTGTGAAATCTACACGGTCAATTCTACACCTCTGAATATATGATGGTAGAATAAATCTATTTTTTTCGCTGGTTATCTGTACCACATGTCAATTCCTCACCTTCATGATCCACCGTCTGATCTTAATTGTTACACATTATGCTCCAACTTCAGCGCAGTACATGTACGGTGGTGTATCTGTCCCACGCTGAATATGTGACGCCTTCTTACTAATATCACCAAGAATATGCCATCCCCCTTCCCTTATCATAACATCAACCCTTGCCACCTATATTACCGACGGACGCCATCACGTAGTTTGAAGCAACCGTACCATGTTCCTGAGTCATCCAGTCTCGTCTGCCACCTAACACTTTTCAAATCGAGTAGCAATAAATTCAAACTCCGTTTAACACTCTATATTGTCAATTGCGGCAGCATAGATCAGTTCGGTTTGTTCCCGTCGGTTTGGGATCAGGAAGATAATTCAGTGGGTCTCTCCATTCGGTATGGTTAGGTTCAGTTTTGAGTTCACCGACACTAAAACACATTGACATGTTTTGGGATTAAATGATGGAGATTGTTTATTGTACCAATCTTTCACATGATGGATCTTGAGATCATAGGCATTCCATCAAACGGTAACTAATTAATTACACATAGCCGACATCTCCAAAAAGTGACCTTAACAGCTTGATATCATGTGAAAGAGAAGGATTCAATACATGATCCAAGTCTTATGTGAGTATTAGATGAAATAGGAAAAAGATGACCGTCTGATGGTACATTGAAGATCTCAACTTCCAACGTCTGAAAGTTTGTGATGTAGAACAATCTTCATCATCCGATTAAATGGAGTCAGTGTGTCTTCTCACCCCACCCCCTCTCTTTTCTAAGAGATTGGGCCGACTCTGAATAGCTGGTAGACATAGCACACTTCCCCCATAAGTAATCTTAAAATCATATGACCCGCCATCACACTCAAGCGATCTTTTTCTGGTTCGGCCAGAACCCATACCCATTCGATGGTCGGTGTCAAACTTGCATCCCTCTTGATACTATTGTAATCAATTGATGAATAATCTCAGAGCCATCGACTAATTTGAATGAAATGAGGAAATTTATATTTGCTTATAATCTTTTGCGATTGATATCTTTTAACCATGACCTTCAATTTTGACAACTTAGATGGTGTTTTCAAATAATATAGGCCTGGCCCACAAGATTTTGGCGAAAATTTCGTCGGGGATTTCTCTGCAGAAATCCTGAAATTTCTGTCAGGTTATATTGGGATTTCGGCTGAAATTTTGATCCACGCCAATACTGATACAAAACGACGATATGTATCAATTTTTTAGCAAATCGATACGTATTAGTTCCGATACGTCTCGGTCCTCTAACTCTTCGTATCGATGTCGATTATTAGGCGTCTGGTCCGATTATAATGCGTAATGGCCGATAAGTATTGGTTTGCGTGGAAACCTTGTGTTTTTAATTTCTTTTTGAAAAAGGGCCAATATGTATCGGCCAATATGTATCAACCGACTCGTATCGGTCCTCCATGGACCGATACCTGATATAAATACCGATTTTGACAACCTGAAATTTCGTTGCCCAATGATTTATTTATTTTTTTTAAACCAAAATTATCAACCATCAACTTATCAGCCGACAATTTGAAGTTATTGGCCGATAACTTGCTAATCATCAAATTATGGGCCAATATTTTAACGGCCGATATTTTGAAGGCCGATAATGTTGGGCTTTAAAAAAATATATGGGCATCGAAATTTTGGCCTGACCCACAAGATTTTGACTGAAATTTTGTATGGGATTTTTGGCCGAAATCTAGAAATTTCAGTGGGGTTCCAAACTGATGCGTTTCGGTCGAAATATCGTAATTTCGGCCAAAATTTTGATCCATGCTATGAGGTATGGCATCCTAAAAAAAAATAATTCGGTGCAACCGAATTGCAACTCTCTTTTCTATAAGTTGGTATGAGGTGCGTGAACTAATGTATCTATGATAAAAGGGTACTTTAATAAATTAAAGACAAAGAAATTTAAATAGGAGTTCGCCTAATTTAAAACGAAACGCAACAAATACGTTTGAAATTCACAAGGTAACGATTCATTCTCTAAATAAACGGCGCTCATGTGCATCTTACGTGCAATGTCCCCTAGTATATAAATATATCGATTAGAAGAGAGTTGGGATGTGGGTTTACAATTTTTTAAATGGGAAAAGTGTTATGGTATTTTATGTGCTTGCAGCTAACTTTATTGGTAACAGTGATAAGAATGTGTTAGTGAAACTGAATCAAAGGTGGATTGAAAACTACAGAACAGCAAGTCTAAAAATACACAGACCTGCAAGATACAGGGCCTGTTGTAGCAAGTTTTAATAAGTAAGAGTTTGTCCCATAGGGAAAATTGATCTAAGGCTCCAAGGGAGCCATCTTTAGTAGGCCCTCTAGATCTGACTACAGATCTGGCAATCCTAAATGAAAGGGGATTTAAGGTCACTATTGTCTATATCCTAAGGTAACCTAATGCTTGAACTACAGAAATGGTTGAGAAGAATGATGGAGTGTGAGATAATAAATATAAAAGGGTTAGAAGTAAGCTATTAGGTACAGATCTGATGGGTTTTATAACTCAGACTCAGATCTGCTGCTACAGAAATCCTGTCCAATGGCTATATTATCACCAAGGAGGAAAAAGGATCCAACTCACCCCTGTGCCATGATCCAATCCCTTGTGGCTATAACCTGTCCACTTAAATTGTCACAGACTATCCAATAGGGGAACCACAGTCCAGAGATGGGTCAGAACAAGTTTATCCTTGTAGGCACTACTTCTTCCAGGCTACCAGCTCAAGAATCCATAGGAACCTCAACCTCTAAAGTTCTGTGTGTGGGACTAGGCCTGCAATGTGCACTAGCCTGGACACACAGGACCAGCAAGAGTTTGAGTACTAGCTTTTAAGCCTAGTTGTTCACTACTTAAGAAATATAGCAGTGATCCAGACAGAAGCCTACAATCTCTACAGCCAGATCAAATCTGCCATCTGATGGTGGGTCTATACAAATACAGGGGAGTCTGTCTTTACACAATCTCTCACAAGGCTACAAGCACAAGTGCAGAGAAGAAGAATCTATCTTAAATCTATGGATTGGCCTCACCCTAGGGTTATAACCTGTCGACTTGAATGACCACAGACTATCCACAGAGGCTATCCTCCTCACAGAGGTCTGAGGTAGAACAAGAAAATTTCTGCCACCACCATGTTCACAAGGCTACCAGCTCAGGCTCCCATGGGGATTCAGATTTAGTGGATCCTGTGGTGGGGCATAGACCTGCAATGTGACTAACCTGGACACACAGGTCACTTAGACCTAGATAAATCCTTAAAAACAATCCTCTATTGCTTACAATGCAACATAGTAATGGAGGATCTCAAGGCAGCAGCCTTGTACAGAACAACTCTCAAAACACCAATCCCATATAAGTATAACATCCTATTATAAAATACCATTAAAACTATTCCAAATAAACATACAAAGGCATAGTCAGCAAGTGTTGGACTATGCAGAGGATAAAAAGGGAAAAAAAAGTTGCCTAAACTCTAACCTTAGCCTACTAAAATTCTACAATTGATTCAAGAAGGAGTACATAATTATTCTCCTTTAAACCTAAACTAGGCTTAAGCTAATATAACAGTCAGCAATGGGAGCATTAGGGTTAGGAAAACCCTAATTTTATCAATGCAATCGTGGCTTATTTCTATTCCTTGGATGCCTCAGGGCGTGTGCACGGAGATTGGAGCATTGGAGTGTGTGCCTTAGTTGCTTGAAGTTCCCAGATTGCCCCTACAGAAGTGGGGAGAAGTTAAGATCCTGCGCCTTGCTAGGTAGTAAGGATTTCTAGGTCTTGTCGCGTGATAGAATTGGCATCGCGGGATTGATAATTTGGTCATTGCGGGATTGCTCTGGTTGTCGCAGGAATTGCGCTTTCCATTTGAGTGGTGCGGGAATCGCGCGCGCAGTTCATTCCTTGGTAAATCTCGTGGGGATCCTCGCGAAGAAGCAAGGTGCATAGGCCTCTGGATCACACGAGCAATTCCCTGAAGGTCTGTATCCCGCGGCCATTGTGCGACAGTTACGCGCAGGAATGCCTGGAGATCTCTCTCCTCAGTGAATCGCGTGAAGATTAAAGGCTCCTTTCTTGAGCTCCGCGAGACTGCGCGATAGCTTCCAGCTGAGCCTCGCGAGAACTCTGGCAAGTATGCTTTTAATCATTCGTCTTCAATCGTGGAGAACAGTAGCGACCGGTGTCTTGCCTTTAGAAACCGAAGCATTCTTTGTGATTCAATTGAATCCAGCGACATCTGCGCAAGGCTCACTTCTTAACTTATTGCTATTTTGTTGTGCCTATGCTGCAGCCAGTTCTCTGTCTGGGTCTAACTTCCTTTCTCCTGAGGCACTTCTGGGACAACAGTAAGCTTCTTGGCATGGTTAGGGCCTTATCTGCAGCTGCTGCTTATTACCTATAAAATGGGATTAACACACATTTATTAAATGACTAAGGGTCTAACAGAGATTAATTTAAGGGGTGAAAATGGTACTTTTCAGGTCTTAACAAAAAGGTTGCTTTTTCACCCCACCTACTATGCATTGACCGCCTTTGAATTAGATGGTTGAGGTCTTTTCGTCCCCATCTTCTATACAATGGATCAATGAATTGTGGGCGTACCATCAGACGGTCAGTTTTTTATTACACATGGCAAACATCTAAAAAAGTGACCCTAAAATGATATGACCTCCATCACGCTCAAGCATGATTTTATTCACAATTTTTTAGATGTGTGCCATGCGTAATAAAAAGTCAATTGTTTGATGGTATGCCCACGATTCATAGATCTAGCATGAAGTCGATGGGGACGAAAAATGACCTCCACCATCTGATTCAAAGGCGGTCAATGGATACTAGGTGGAGGAGGTGGGGTGAAAAAGCAACCATTTGGGGTGAGTAAACGGTACCCATTGACAAACTGCAATGGTCACATAACAAGCATTTAGTCCCACATCGGTGAGAACAAAAAACTCGACACTCTAAGCCAACCTCGAACGGAACCAACGGTTAAGTTTGATTAGGCCCGGTTAAATTTCATTCTAGCTGAAACTGAAAGCAAATCAAAGTTGCGCTCTGTTCAATTAATATTTGAAAAAATCATACCAATCTGTTTGGAAAGCTTTAATATTTTGGTTTCTCCTTTTGTTCTTCCATTTATTGTTCTAATTTTTCGGGTTTATTTCTGATTAGTTTGGCATACACAACCAATTCCCTTGGTTTTCCAATTGAAGCCACCAAAACTGAACCAAAACGAAATACTATTGGGTCCAGATTCGTTTCTATCTAGTTTAGGTTGTTTCGGGTTGCGGTTCGATTTCCGTATTGGATTTGGTTTCTTGCAGACCTACATATGCTCTACGATGCTCGGTGTCTACTATCCAAATTATTCTCAAAATAGTCATCCTCACAACTCCGATCCCGCCATCCCGTACTACAACCAATTTAAAAAACTGCCACTTTTTGTAATTTTGAAATTTCAAAATTACACACCCACCTACCTCTTTAAATAAATGCTCTCTCTCTCTCTCTCACACACACACACACACTCTCTCTCTCTCTTTCTCCTTCCCCCACTCCCCACCCCCAATTCCCTCTTCCCATGTATTCCCATTATTATGGCCGCCCTTCAAGGTCACTGGAAAGTTGTGGGTGTTGCATCAAAGTCTCATATATAAGAACATAGTGGCAGAATAGTTAGGTGCCTAATAAATGCCATTTTTTCCATTGTTTTTGTTTATTCTTGTAAATTGGAATAGGTTGGTGCATGATTTTGGCAGTCACTTCCCTTTTCACTCCGGAGAGGCGTGACTATATTCGAACCCTCCATTCTTAGGAAAGTAATTCTTCGTAGAAAGGTATATTTGTTTCATCCCTTGCACTCGGGGTGTGATGAGAAGAATCACAACAATAGATGTGAGCTTAAATGACGTTGCAAGTTATAGGTTGATATTTTCTCACAGCCAATTAGTCGACAGTCATTTACAAACGTCGGGCGTGCATCCTCACCGAAGGATACATTTTACCCGATACGTACCAGGCTACAATCATGCCACCCCGGTTGATCGTATCAGTGCCCATATTTTTATCACCACCGTACTCCTCATACGAATATATATATATATATATATATATATATATATATATATATATATATATATATATGAAACATATGAAACATATCATAAAATTGATGGAATATTGTTTGTGGCATGAGATGCATGCAGAAACATTATTTTTTACTTAATAAATATGTAATATCCAAATAGTTGCTTAAGAGTAGTGGCCCCCAAGGTACTGCTCCATTACACCACTAGCATTTTGACACGTCAAATCCCCAAATGGGTACAATGTGTTGACGGTTCCATGTACACGGCAACATATCGGAAGGAATTTGGGATTCATAATTCACCACAGATTATTTAATGGAGATATAATCCATTCTAATAAGATTATAAGACTTAATCATTCACCTCAATTGATCACTTCAGGGCTCTTCTAACCACAATCCAACACCGGTATAAAAAATCCTAGTTAATGATTCGCCCCAACTAATCACAACAGGGATCTTTTAACCATGTTCCAACACCTTTTGCCTTCACTAAAGGGAGGTGATCTATAGCTGCAAAAATCATTCCCCCCCGCCTCCAGTCCTAGTATGACCTTGATTTACCCAGGAAGCTGTCTAATCAAGGCCTCAACCTTCAATCCAATATGTGATACCCTATATAATCCTTCTTTGCCAACCCCTGCAACAAACGGTCTTGATGGTTAATTATTCTGAATGTAATGGGGACAGTCCTACCCCAACTCTACCGAACTCACCGGCGGGGACTCCACCTTATTCCTCAATCTCGATGGTCAATTATTCTGAATATAATGGGGACTATCCCGCCCCAACTCCGCCAAACTCACTGGTAGAGACACCACCTTATTCTCCGCCTCAATCGTCGAATCGTCGTCGATGCCGTCGCCATTTCACCCCTCGTTTTCTCTCTGAATGGAAAGCTCTTCGTCACAATCTAATGACTAATGGTGCAGTCATATACGCCACTCACCCACGCTCTGGTGGACGCGTTATGAGTGTCGTAGCTGAAAGGGGGAGGACATCGCGTCGTATTCAGTACGAGGTCAACATACTGTTCGATATTCCAAACTATGCAACCCCTCACGTCAATGACATGATTGCATAGAGCAACCTCCCTGGTGTTCACGCTACCAATGCCCCCTGTGTTCCTCTTGAATCAGAGTGTTTTGCGGGCACGTCTATGGAATAAGGTGTTCCATCTGATGTCGCTGGCATCAATAGGAATATTCGGCATGTGTAGCGAAGAATGTGTCCTTTTTTTGAAGAAGTTGCCCTTTATTTGGATCATAGACTCCTCCAATCTGGAAGACAAAGAAGTTATAGGTGTGAATCTTCGAACACTTTCTATGGGAAATCCATAACATTTTGATTCAATAATTACAATATATCGTTTCCCTTTCTGCAACGCAATCATCATTGGAGCCATAGTGCAGAGACGACATTTTTTATTGTTCCGTCCGAGGGCGCCTTCCATGTCTCATTTCATATGGAAGCCCTCATTAATTAAGTTTTTTTGTTGTCTATATATGAATATTAGTAATGTATTACAGAAGCTTCCGAGTAGCTTCCTACAAACTTCATTGTATATATTATGGGAGGGGGTAATGAAGAGTCTGTTGGGCGTTAAATGGGAGGGGTTAATGGCATATTGTTCGTGGGCGTCCCGATAGTACACATCCCAAACGTAGTGAGCCGAATACCCTTGTGCCAATCACTTGTCACAACTGTTAGTTCAAATTTTATTACGCTCAGCTTTCCTCAATCGGTATATGATATAGCCCATGAGACAGCTGTCCAATGTATTCATAGTTTAGAATGGACGTTAAGTGCAATTAGTACCAAAATTAATATCATATCTACCTTGTATTGGTAATTTCTGCCTATAATTTTGTAATATTTGTCAAAGAAGTTGAAAATGGGCACATACTGTTAAAAAAATAAAAGTGGTCCAGGGTTATATCATAAGCGGTCGAGGAACGTCGTGAATTGGCGACACTAGAGATTTCAAAAAATCAACGTCAGTTACAATTACATCCCATATATATATATATATACTCACACACATGGTACATGTGATGACCTTTTTATATGCAGTCGGCATCGCTCAAACAACCAAATAACCTTCATGGTATTTCTTGAAATGAATTTTTTTTATTATCAGACATACATTATGTTTATTTATTTTGTTAAGGTGCACAACTTCACCATTAGATGCTCTACTTGTTAGGATGGGGAGATGAAAAAGGTATTACATGGTTTTCGTGGGTCGGCGCCAGAGAACTTACGAACAATGGCACGATTGCAAGGAGGAAGTGGACGGTTTCCCCAGAAATGTTTACAAGGGATATTCATCGCTTGAGGAGGCGGTAGAAGAGTACCATAGATTTATGAAAGAGCACCCTCAACAAGGAGATGAAAATTCAATGACATGGAGTCCCACAATAGTTCGAAAATAGGGTTCCCGTAAGGGGAATGGGAAGGTCCAAAACTATCTCAAAAACGGTTATTATTTTGCTGCTAGGGTTGGTTCTTATTACTGTCATTGTTCTACTATGTGTACTCATTTCAATACTGTCTGTTAACACTGGTGAATATCATAGGAAGAAATCTCTTCGAAGTAGGTGGTGGGTCATGGGTAGGCCAGATTGGGATCAACTGTAATATGTATTTACACCAGTATGAAGAAGTATAAGACCTGTTATTTCCACTTATTTCATGCTAGTTCATGCCTTTTGTGTATAGTGCATGATTATTTCACTTGAATATTGATTTTGTTGTAATTCCATATGAATGATTGACATTATGAAATTATGCATTAATCTAGTAGAAGGAGACGGTGAAATATGGTCTCGATCATTTGAATCGAACCAGTCACCGATATGCAAACAATATAACCAAAGCAGCAATTCATAAATTGGCTTACCCGGTTAAAAATAGGGTGACGTATTTTTCACGGGTTGTGTACGCATATGCAGTGCCTTACTTAAAGATTGGGAATAAAATATAAAAAGCTATAATTAGCTTAAATGGTATTGTGATGAAAGGGTAAAATTTGAATTTAAGTTGGACATGATACCTCTCATCTGCAAGGTGGCCACCCGATCGTTTAGGTTCTTTAAGATGAGATCTATAATAGGAGGGACGACTAAATTGAAGATGAGCTATATAATGACAATGACATGATCTGTAATTCCAATAAAATGAAGGAAATAGCAGCGTAAGGATGGGGAATGGTCATGCCCTATCCCATCTGCTGCCCTTGGAAATAGATGAATCTTGACTGCATGTTTTGCTATAAAAAGTGAAAATCAAGAAAGTCAAGATTCTCCAATTTCCAAGAGCACCAGATGAGGTAGGACTAGAAAACCGGTTATGCTAGCTAGGACCTGACCATTCCCCGCGTAAGGATATTGAACTGTTGAATATATATCACCACCAGTCTTGGTATGTAAATGAGAGTATTTATTAGGGAAACTACAATTACCATTTCATTGTCGTATGTAAGTACGACTAAAGGAAACATGATAGCAACACCACCTACAGACGAATCATTTTCGTATCAATTCATCGAATACTGTCCTAGATGTAAAGTGTTGGATGAAGCAAAAATTAATCAAAATGGAGCCCACAAAATTAAAGAACCTGTTTAGGTGGATTTTGGATGTCAGCTTAAACTTAGTGAAAATCACAAAATTTGCACGTCAAATACGTACAACTCGGATGGAAAAGGCGAAACGCCTTTGCAAATAGTCGCTAAATTATAACATGATATGACAATGAAGTGCACTTGTTATGGCTAGCAAAACACCTTGGCCCACTAAATATCACGGTTGCAGCCACCAAACTCACAAAACAAAAGCAAACTGACCATAAGGAAAAAGTCGTTAAAAAATAAGCATTATGTATAGTTGGAGCAGAACTACAACTAGAATGACAATCTCTGCCCCATATGCAAAGAACAAAATGGAATTTCAACTCACCATAGTCATACGCGTCGTAACACCCCCAAGATAATTTGGTAGAAAAGAAAAATCAGTGGTCACGTTTACTTGGAAGGTACCATTAATAGCTCAGAGAAAGGATCACCACCTACCTCTGCATTTACAACCATTCTTTAAACAACTTGATGAAGCCAGTTACAACACCTATATCAACTCAAAAATGGTGTTTTCAGTCTCCCTTACAGTCCTTTCTCAAACGTTCGATACACCAATAACCAAAGGGCATCAATGGGATCGAATGACAGTTCCTTCATCACTGCAGCATTCCCAGAAATATAGTTACATAGTTATATGTATATATATATACACTACTGGACCCTACACGTGGGGTCCATTTATTTAAACAATTGATAAGAGATGTAAAATATTTTTTGGCATTAGAGTTTAGCTCCAAATTTAGCAAGTGCAATAATTTAAGAAAGAGATGTCAAGTGAATTGTTAAAACAACATAAATTCTTCATTTTGGTATTGATTGATTGACATTAAAACAACCAAAAGAACTAGTGAAATAAATTTTGGGATGAAGAGAGGATTAATAGCCCTCGTGAATGGTGTACTACTGTAGACACCCAAATTTGGCCCAAGGCCCGATCGAAACATACTTTGAGAGAGGCGCACCCCCGAGCTTCCAATAGCATCTCCCATACCAGTAGAAACCTTTCAAAACCCTTCGAAACTTGCCTAAACCCTTAGGAATTATCCCCAACCTATAGGGAAGGATGTGTTAGGGTTGGCAAAGACCTCTACTGAGACTGAATCTTATACCATTGAAAAGTAGAGGTTCCCAGCTTTCCAACAAGCCAAGAATCACCCCACCCAAGTCATACTTCAAACGTTACGACAATCCAAAAAAGACTCGAAAAATTGACCTGGTTAAACTTCTCGAAAACCTCTCAAGGGGATAGGCATGCCTGGCATGTGTAATACACATGCTAGGCCATTTATGGAGAAATGTTGCCTAGCGTGTATATTATACACGATGGGCCATTTTTTCCAGAAATGGCTTGGCGTGTATATTATACATGCCAAACATAGATGGGCCCCCCAGTGGGCTCTAGACTTCTCTGGCACTATAGCTATGCTTGGCATGGATAATATACACGCCAGGCTTAGCTATAATAAAACATGAATTTTGCCTCAATTTTACTTTTGGGGTTTGACATGTTGACCATCCCAATGTTTTGGGTGGGTTTCATTAGGACTGTTGCACCCTCACTTACCCTATTTGCAACCCTCTAGTCATTGGAAACCTCACCCTATCGTCTACCATTGAACTCGATTCACATCTTTCCAAGCCCTTAAGATCCTAGGAAACCTTAGATGTTAGGATTACCTAATTGCTAACCCTAATTAGCTTTTAAGTACCCCCTAACCCTCTCTCTTTCTATAAATAGAGAGGAACCCCCCTTCAAATGTCTTGAAATTTTTTCCCCTTTAGTGCACCAAAACCCATACAAATTTCAGAATTCAAAACCACCTTAGAAACCCCTTCTTCCATCAAAAACCCTTAGAGGTTAGAACCCACTCTTCAACCACTTAAGCTATCAGAAGCTCATCAAGTGCACCTACGCGAAGGTTCACAGTTGTGCTACAAGGGCCTGAGAGCTCCGGCTCTCCCCTCTACTCCTCTACCTTCTTAGCTTTTCCCTTATCTTTGAATTTATGTCGTTACACCGCTGAAATCTCAGTAATTACGGAGGGGCACAAATAGGATCAACATGCCTTTGGGCAAGAGGAAGTGTTCTTTGCATTTTTGTTTTTCCTTTATTTTAGTTATAAGTAGAGACCACATTTGAGTGGGTTGATTGGGCACCTAACTCCTTCCCGATCGATAACCGAAGCCCCTACCCAAGAGCCTTTTGCGTGAATCGATATATCAGAGTCATATTTAGCACTTCGGTGCATTTTAAATTGATTTTCGATTTCTTGGGACACCAAAAGCTCTGGGTGGCGACTCCAATTTTTTATTAAATGAGCACATCATCATAACGGATCGATAAGGTCCACCGTTGCACAGATGGCGACTTCGTTGGGGATTAGCTAGTAGAGCTTCCCCTTAAAATTTGGCCATTTTTGTTATTTTTAGTAACATTTGATTATTTTCTTATTTTTACTCACCCCAACAGTTCCATCAATTTTTCTCACCCCTACGATTCGATTTATTTCTACTTACCCCTACTTTTTCATCATTTACGTGCCTTAGCCGATTGGCAGGCCTACTTGAGCATCGTCTTTACAATTCATTTATTTTTCTATCATTTATGTCTTAACCGATTGGCGGGCTTACATGCACATTTACACGCCTTAGTCATTTGGCGGGCCTACATGAGCTTTTACCTTTCGTAATCATATCCTATCAGTGGACGCTAGCCAGTAGAGGCAGCATGGGATCATCATAACCCATTTTTGGACGATAAGCAAACTCTTTTAAAACTAAATATAAAATTGAACCTTAAAACATAATTAAGGGACTTAAATCAATTTTGTGGGGGTAGCTTTTCAAGGGTTGGGAAGTTAGGCAGTGATACAAACACCCGGTTCTTAGTACGACGGCAACCCCTAGTGGTGATGATCCGGAAAAGTACCACCCCATCCAGTATCTGAGAAGGCACTTGCGCCAGAGGTATATAGGATGGATGACTGATCTAATTACGAAGCTTAAAACCCTTGGGGGAGTCCATTAGTTGTCCCGAATCAACCTTGTAACCCTAGGTTTGGGGAGGAGGGACCTATTACAACAAGGAAATAAGTCCCTGAAATCATCGCTTCTAGAAAACCAGAAAAAAGACCAATTTCGGGTTTGTTGTTTGCTATCAAAATATAAATATAAATCCCATTTATGCCTGGCGTGTGTAAAATACACGCCAAGCCATTTTTTTCCTGAACTACTCTAGCATGTATAATACAAGTGCCAAGCCAAAATCTCTATATTTTAGCCTGGAACATATAATACACACGCCAAGCTTGTTCTGAGCTGGGTAGCCCGAATTTGAGGCCTTTATCACCTCCCCAAGTCCCCCGCTTAGTGGTTTAGCATCTCTAATAGATCCCACACACTTCGGCACCCAATATGCCCTCGCTAGTCAAAAGAGGTCATTCTCTTATTGATTTGCTCCAGGGGATCGGATTGTTCGCGTGGTTTCCTGTGCCTTCACATAGATCGAAGAGTTTCCCTTTTGATTATTTCGAAGCATGTTGGGAGCCCGCCGTGGGAGATATTTATGGTGCGAATGCTACCCGAACTAGGAATTCTAAAGGCACCGGAGTTCCTCATCATAAAGATTCACTTATTTTAAAAGAAAATAAAAAAATTCAAAAATATATAGCTTGTGGCGCCGGCATAATGGCATCACCTTACCCTCCGTCATTCCGTAGGGGAAGAAGGAGAAAATTCTATGGACCCCACCCAAGGCATCCATACCCAACCCGCTGCCAAGCCATGTTGTCGGCGGTTGATCTAGGATCCACCGATCCCGATTCATCCCCGCCACATTCCCCAGCTCATTCCCACATGAAAGAAATCTTCGCATCCATTCCCCTCACCCAATCCCCATTTACCGTCACCGGACCCTTCGGTGCACCCCTTTTTCCATCCACCACCACTCGAAACTCCCAAAATTTGACCACCCATTCCCCCTCATTTTTCCAAACCATCTTGACCTCCATGTCCATTCCAAACCCATCTCATATTCCATCCACATCCACCCAAAACCCGACACTGTTTCCCACCTTTACCACCAGGCCCCATTTTTCATCCTCCCAACATATACCCGATTCTTCCGTATTTACCCATACCACACATGTTTTCTCAAACCCACTGCACATCTCCCGTTCACCCAGGTCAGACCCAATTTTACTAGGGCCATGCTCCATTTTTTCCACACATCCAACTCATTCACCCCCACATTCCATTGGGTGCACCAACTACATCCACCCCCTCACCCAATCCAATGGCCATGAAGGAGGAGATGGTCAGGGCCTACACGAGCTGGAAGTCTTCTCAAAGCAGCCTCCCTTTTCCACCCCTCGCAAACCCATCTCATACTCTCCCAAATCTCCATGCCCCTTTTCTCCAAAACTCTCATCAACCCCCCATTATCCATACCACCCAAGACCCTCACCAACCATGGGGTCATTGGAGTGGACCTCAGATCACCATGGGCCAGACCCATCAAGGCTCAAGGGGTCAGACCCACTAAGACCCAATGGGACAGGCCCACCAAGGCTTAATGGGCCAGACCCACCAAGATCCCATGGTCCCAGGCCCTATGGCCCAAGGCCATCTAAGCTCCTTACCTTATAGACAAGCCCAGCAAGGCCCAAACCTTGAAACTCATACCCACACCCTCCACAATTCCCTCATGTGCAACCATGGGCTCTCACGAGTATGTCGCGACGATGTGCTCGTTTAATAAAAAAACTAGAGTCACCACCTGAAGCTTTTGGTGTCCCGGTGTTATGCACTGAAAAGTACCACTTTTCACCTCTTAACCTAGCCTTTGATGAACCTTGAAGCCCACAAATAATCATTTGGTAAGTATGTTTTGCAGTTAGTAATAAAATATACAGCTTAATACAAAATCATGGCTTTTTGGCCCAAGGAAGAGAGAGAATGTAAGCAAACATGACAGCTAAGCCAAAGCCTAATAGAACACCTTGGTAGTGCTCACCATGGTGACTCACTGTTCCTGATCATCGTTGACCTAAAGTCTAGTAGATGATTAAAGTTAGCAGAGAAGGAAGGATGCTGCAACAGCAGCAAATGTAGTGCAGCAGAGTGTCAAGAAATAGACCTTGCAGAGTTGAGGAGCCTCCTAGCGAAGCTAATGATGCAGTGAAAGAAGCTCTCGCACAGATAGGCCGCGCAGTCAAGAGGAGATCTATAAAGACATCGCCAAGATCTCATAGTGTAAAACCTTCAGAATTTGTGGTCACGAAGCCCTCGTGGAGATCAAGCCTCAAAGCAGCCGTGCAAAGAACACAACGAGCCCATATGCATAGAGAGCAAAAAGTCACCTCGCAGAGTTCTCACATGGCCCAAGAAGAGAGAGACGCCCAAAATTCCCCTCACATAGATCTTGCACACTCTGGAGCCTTATAAGTTACTATGCGAGCGCGAGCCCACTTGCATGAGTACTTAGTGAGAGAGAGCTCCTGAAGCTCTACTGCCCGAAACACCCTGGCTCTCCAAATCATCTTCGCGACAGCACTGCAATGCAATGCAACTGCGCGATTCACTAAAGGTTTACTGTGCGAATGAGCCCTTCCCATCAGCCAAAGGTAACTCCGTGAAAGCAAAGGAACTATGTGAGTAAACTAAAACAGCTACCAGCCCCACAAAGCACGGGCTCTCCAGTCCTCACTTTTAACTCAGGGACCTTTTGGTAATGTCCCAAGGCTAGGGCACACTTCCCGAGCCATAGATTTAGAAGCGCACATCTTGAGGCATTCAAGGATTATAACAGTGCCACATCTGCTAGAAAAATTAGGGTTAATCTCTTTAGAGCTAAGGCTTTTTTGGCTGAGTATATAAGCTGTGCTTAGAGTTTATTATTTTCATCTTTCCTTCATCCTCTATCGACTGAGAGCTCTAGCAGGCTAGGGTTAGGGTTTGATCACCTACTTTTCTTCTCTCTTAGTGCAACACTTACTGGCTAATCCCCCTGCAAGCAGTTAGGTTTAGTTTTGTTTCAGTCTTGTAATAGATTTTATATACATTGAGATTGTGGATGAGCAGTTGTATTCAGGCTACAGCCAAGAGGCAATTCATTGTAAGTTTTGCTGTTATCAATGAACTATTATTTTAATGCTTCATCAAATCTAAAGATCTTATGGTTTCTTTAGATGTATATAGGATCCATGTATTTGGGACTAGCCCATTCAGTTTCTAGTAGATCTATTGCTTATCATCTGATTTTCCTTGGTTTGATAGACAAATGGAAAGCAATGTTGGATCTGTAGTGAGATCTGGGGAGCTCGAAGGCCTGCGGACCATGGTGGTTGCAGCAGTTTTCACGTTCTTTCTCAGGCCTCTGTGGGATGGACAGACCAGTGGGATACCCTGTGACCATTCAAGGGGATAGAGTATAACCCTAAGGTTGTGTTCATTCACATGTTTGAGAAGGATTCTTCTCCTCTGCACATGAGTTTCTTGAGCCTTGTAAGGAGGTTTGTATAGTAACTGGCTCCCCTCTGTCTTACCTAATCGACATCAGATTTTAGATCTGGTCTCTTTGTAGTAATTATAGTTTGGGGCTGAGTCATTATAGGCCTTTTGTAGTAATGACCAGCTGAATCTAAAGCCTTATTCAACCTATTGCATGGTCCTTTTTGTGGGCATTAGTGAGTAGTTAGCCTTAGCAAAGCACTTAGGATATTATGAGTTGGAATACCTATGGATGTCAGCCAGGTCTGTGCGCAGATCTGGAGAGCTTGTAGCACTGGCATTACATAGTACTGCAATAGTATTCATGGCTAGAGCTGGTCCAGTGGCTGTGGAAATGATTAGTCCACTCTTTTAGATTAGACTAGCAAATTTCTAGTTTAACTAATGGGATTTGAAAGACTCTATCAGATACCCTGTGACCATTATAGTGGACAGAGTATAGCCCTAAGAGCTACCCAAATGGAATGGGTTAAACTGGGAGCTTATACCTTGTTGAGGCTATTAATAGCGTCTCAGCAAGGAGCACTGGAGAGACAGACTAAATCAGAGTTACATTAATGCATCATTAACTCTAGCTCAACCTGCTTACTTCTCATAATTTTTATATTTTATATAGGCACACACTACCACAATCCTCCTCTTAACCCTTTCTTTAGGATAGGACTATATTTTATTTCTCTATATTTAGGATTAATTTAGTATAGTCGTGACACAAAACTCCCTTTCTTTAGGATTGTCAGATCTGTAGCCAGATTTGGAGGCCTACTATTATAGTCCATTTTGGGTTCTAGATCAATTTCTCTGTGGGATAAACTCTTACTTATCAAAACTTGCTACTATAGACCCTGTATCATGCAGGACTATGTGTATTTTTAGACTTGCTATTTTGTGTTTTTCAATCCACCTTTGAATTATTTTTACTAACACATTCTTATCACTATTTTCAAATAAAGTTAGCAGCAAGCATTTAAAATAACCTATCAAGTTTTTGGCGCTGCTGTTGGTGGTATTGATCTTTTAGTAGACCTGAGTTGTACTATAACTTAGACTATCAAATTCTTTGTAGTTGTGTTTCATCTAGAATTAAAGTACTACTGATTCTTTGTGGAATTTTGCAGAAATGGATAGCAGAGGAAAGGAAAAGCTAGAGCTACAAGTGGAGTGTAGCTAGCTTTGTTTGTACTTTCTTTCCCCTAAATCTCATGCCATTTATGTTGAATCCCCTGTTATTTTATTTAGTGTAAATCTGTGTAGTTATTACTTTTTTTGTTTGAAATTCTTTCTGTGTGCTTGTAAGCATTTTCATTACTGTTGGTGAGTGTATGCTCGGTAGAAGGTCCTTAAACCCTGACTTAGAACCCCCAAATTCGGAGGTGAAAAGGATCCTTAGACCGAGACACACCACCTAGGGCCCTGCTATTGAGACTGAACTAGCTACCATGGCCGAGAGACAAAGGACATTGAAAGAATACAATGCACCAAGGGAGTACACCTCTCACTTCTGCATTCAGTTTCCCTCTATTGAGGGGAACTATGAAATTAAATCCTCCACCATCAGTATGTTGCCTTCATTTAATGGGCTAAGTAAAGAAGATCCCTACAAGCATATTGACTAGTTTTTAGCACTTTGCACTCCCTTCAACATTGCTGGCTTGGGGCCTGAGGTCACAAAATTGAGCCTTTTTCCTTTTTTATTAAAGGGCAAAGCCAGCACATGGCTATCAAAGCTCCCAGTCAATAACTTATAGTCATGGAGTGACCTTCAAACCAAATTCCTGGCAAAGTTTTTCCCTATGAAGAAAACAAGTCAGATGAGGACAAAAATTTCGTCATTCACTCAGTCCTCAACTGAGAATTTTAATGAAGCTTGAGAAAGATTCCAGGAGATGTTAAAACAATGCCCCCACCACCAAATCCCAATGTCGCAGTTTGACCAGGTATTCTATCAAGGATTTAATGCCAAGAGCAGGGATATGGTGGAGGCTTCCTGTAGTGGTAGCTACCACCACAAGACAAACGAGGAAGCTTAGGAGTTGCTTGACATAATAGGGGAGAATTTCATGCAACAGGAGTCTCTGTCATGCAATGACAGTCAGATTCTAACTAAGATGGTGAACGAGGCCACCCCTAGAGGTGGAATATATGAAGTGAAGGTGCAAGGTGATCTGGAGAGGAAGGTGGACAACCTGAGCTGCAAGTTTGATAAATTGATGAATGTGATGCAACCTTGGATGGCTGCATAGGTGGAGGAAGCATGTCTGATACGCCAATCCCCCACACATTCTATTCATGATTGTCCATCTGCCAACTAATTTTTGGATTTTATTATGGAACATGCCAATGCTGCTCAAACCTTTGGGCAGCAGCCTGCTGGGTATTCTTAGAGGAACCATCCAAATCTGAGGTGGAGACAAGACTCATATCCTCAACCCCAGAGCAGTAGATGGTAGCTCCTTATAGACCCCAGCACAAGTTTAATCAAGGTTATCCACCAAGGCAAAATTTCCTATTACCTGCACCATAGTCTAACCAATTGGCTCTGCCCCCACAACAGCTTAGGTCCTCTTCATTTGAAGAGTAGATGATGGCTTCAATGCAAAATTTGGGGAGCTTGGTGTAGAGTGTCAATTCTCATGGATAAAGCATCAAAAAGATTAAGGACCAGCTCGATCAGATCTGTAATGCTCTGAATAGGAGGGAGAAAGGAAAATTACCTAGTAAGTCCCTAACAAACCCGAAAGGTCAGTTTATGATTGGTGATGCATCCTCTACTCAGGAAGAAGCTAGTGCCCAGTGAAACAAATATTGGTAATAATTGTATCATATGTATGAAAATTTTATGTTGAATTATGTTCTTTAGAATTCTGTCATTTGTGTTTTGTGTGTTATGTTGGTTCAATTATTTTGCTTTGTCTGTATTTTAATTATTTGTGAATGAAAACATGTGCCTTTGTATCATATGAATCGGCTGTGTGCTTGTTGATGAATGGCTGAGATACCCTGATCATGATTTACATGAAATCGAGCTTAAAAACTACTTTTACAATTATGCAATATTGATGAACAATTGATTAAAAATGAATATAAGCTTTTCATGAGTGAAATGAAGCACCTGTCTGAGGCTTGGTGCTCATGCACAGTGGTTGGGTGCAGAATGGCATGAGGCACCAATCAATGTGTTGCACTGAGATTGAAAGAGTGAAGGCTGTGTAAGAAATATAATCATGCTGAGTTGGAAGGCTTGAATTTGTTGCGCAAGCCATCTTTTGGCTTCCTCGTGCGCTAGAACAACTAGGCACTGACTGTGAAAGTGTCTCGCAGAGTTGCTTTCTACTCTGTGAGCTTAATTTGTGTGAAAAGGATGCCTTCTGGGTGTTCTACGCGAGTACTGCTGTAACAGCCCGGATTTCCGTCTCCAGAAATCCGTGCCGTTAGGATCATACTCTGGATGATCCCGGATCGATCACACGTGTCCGCGCATATAGCGGAAGCTAGGTGGACACATCCGAGCAGCGGTAGTCTGAGTCAAACAATTTCTACACTAAATACACGTCAACAATATTTAAATGTAAAGAAAAACCTACACATTCCCAAAAAGGAACCAGGAAGAACCATCGGTGATGGACGTACATCACCCAACAATGGTTCCCGATAGTGGTTCCGAAATGGAATGTGGACTAACATAAACTAAGTAAATGTAGAACTACATATATTTATACAAAGGTGGCCACCAGGTACACAGTAATCTAAAAGATCAAAAGTACAAAATGTCGGGCATCAATACCCAGGCTACGGATAAAACTCGTCCGCCTGGACGTCCGTCTCCTCGTCCTCTGCCTCGGCCTCGGGATCCGGCTGATAATCCGGGTCACTCTCGGTGCCAGGCACTGCAGCCTCAGAACCTAAAAGATTTCAGAAAGCAGGGTGAGCTACATCATAGCTAAATAGAAGAAAAACCATCTAAATGAATTGAATATGCAGATCATGCTATCTCATATCAGAAAACAAATCCAGATCATGTACTCAAAGCAAATCAGTTAAAAGCTGGAAACCTTATGCAAGATGTCAGATGTTATGCAAATATATTATCAGAATACTTAAAGTGTGTCTATTTAACTTAAGAAACTCCCGTGACTGTATAGCACGGAGTAAACAGGAATGACCGATAGGAAACCCCAACCAAATCGTCGTTCACATGAACAATTTTGAAAGTGCAACAATGCCTCATCTATGGAGCGCTATTGTGCCGAGGATTTGAAAGCAAATGCACAAGTGTGCCTGGACTCAGGATGTACCGCGGGGCGGTGGGGATCATCTGGATTAAATCATCAAATCACATACTTATATACCTCCAGATCGGATAGCGAGAATTGAAAGCAGATTTTTCGGATATACGGATCGGAAGCAATCAAAGCGACAAGGATCGTGCTATGCATACATGCTTGGTAAAAGCAATCGGGGCATGAACATGAAATGAACATAAAATCATACTCAAAAGCGGTTTAAGTTGGTTTCTCCTACCTCGAGCAGTTTATCTTCTAAGCAAATCCAAAGCTTTTTCGACGGTCGTGGTTTATCCTATACCATATGCACGATTACATTAAGTGTTAGGAGCGTCAGAGAACTACCGGCACAATATCCGGTGTCTACTTCATGAAGTCAAGGCAGGCAAAAGCGGGGTGAGTGATCGATCACCACCTTGTAGATCGATCACCACCTTGGTGATCGATCCAACCTTATCTCTCTCTCAACACGGTCAAGGTTGATCGATCACCACCTTGGTGATCGATCACCAACCTCCAGATCGATCACCACCTTGGTGATCGATCCTGTCTAATTTCAAAACTTCCCCCTCTCACATCACTTATAGATTGATCGATCACCACCTTGGTGATCGATCCTAACTCATTGTAGATCGATCACCACCTTGGTGATCGATCACCAACTCCCTTGTAGATCGATCACCACCTTGGTGATCGATCACCCACTCGGGCAAGAACTTCCCAGCTTCTCTGGGGTCTCTGTTTCCCATGAGGCTTATACAGATTGATCGATCACCAGTCCTTGGTGATCGATCACCAACCCTCAGTGATCGATCACCACCCTTTGGTGATCGATCACCAATGACAGAAAAGCTGTCATTAATGGAGTTCACCTCCCATCCATTTTTTATCTCCCTCCACTAATGGTTGTTCAATCACCATTAATACCTCATAAATACACACTTTAAGCTATTCATTTAACCCTATTTAACACACACAACTCACCTTGTTCGTGGGTTTCTTGGGGTTCCGGCAATGACCCGAAAAGAGGGTTTCAAACCTAGATCTCAGAGCTCTTCCTCGATCCGGATCCGGTGAGAAGCTCTTCAGCTCTGGTTCGACAGATCAAGGCCTCACACGCCAATCTCAAACCCCAGGTAACTCAATCACCTTGGTCTAGCTACTCTAGCTTAGAAATCCCTCATCTTCTCTCTTGCTAACCCCTTTTCTTCTCTCTCAAAGGATTTCTTTCACACCTTCTTAGCACAAATCTCCAACCTATGGAGCAATTAGGGCAAGGGGATGAAGGAGAAGGAAAGTGGAAGTCTCTCCTCTCTTGTCTCCCTTCCTTCCTCTATAAGCTACCTCCTCAAAACAGAATTCCTGTTTTGCCCTTGGTGCCTGTTCCGGTGTGAAGCATGAACACAGTTGCTTCTGCGCAACGTGTTCCACCTACCCTCTACACATCTAGGATCTAGATGAAATTTCACACGTGATCTCATCTCACCACAGTGCCACATTATTTAAACTAATATAACCCTAAAGTTTTTGAATCAACCTTGGTTTCCGTGCCGAGCACGCGAATCAAAGCAGTCAGGCTCGTGTTCTAATTTTCGGGGTCGTTACATTATCCCCCCCTTAGGAATTTTCGTCCTCGAAAATGTCTAAGGGGTGTATTCAGGGATTTTGTAGTTCTAAAACTTACATGCTAACTAATACAGAATAATTGGTCTATGTGTCATGCAGGGTAATTAAAACACTTACGGAGTTTATATACATCAGGCAAGAATAATTAAAGTATTGACAGAATATATGCGATATGCAATGGAATATAAATAGAGAGATGTACACATATAAATGGCTAATAAGCTATAGTAGTATGGTAGTACCTGCGGGGGCATCGGATGGGCCGGCGTCATCAGGCGTCGGTCTGCGGGGACGCGATGGCGGTGAATGATAGTCGCGTGGATCCACCCTGTGCAGGCGGGCGTGCGCGATCATCGGCGTGGACGTCGTGGCATAAAGGTGCTGCATGACTAGCTCATGCATACCCGCGTGATAGTCCAGACGACGATGCATCTGTCTCTGGAACGCCTCAACGCCATCCAGCCTCTCGTGGATGCGGCGGTTGCTCTCCACCAACTCGCGAAGCATCGCGGTGACATCGTCGGAGGAAGACGGTGGGGGAGGGGGTGGGGTGTGACGAACTGATCGGCGTGGTGGAACAGGGGCTGGTCGGGCAGATGGCTCTGGCTGGGGTGGTAGGTCCTGTGGTGGCTCGCCCTCTGTGGTCGCGGGCACATCAGGGACTGAACCCTTTGCTCTGATGAGAGGCAGGCTCGGCCGCCCTCCTCCTCCTCGGAAGACGCAACCAACAAGTTGTAGCTCTTTGTCCGGTCTTTGGTGAAAGACCCTAGTGTTGTTTTTCCAAACGGGCTCGTGGGGAGCCAAGAGGCGTAGGCCTCGCGTGGGCGACATCTTGCTCTACGAGCTTGGTGACGAGGCGTGCATAGGGGATCTATTTCTTCGCTCCAGATCGCCCCTTCTCAGACATCAGGTCATTGGCATTTATGATGCCATCAATGACCAGATCTGCCATAGAGAACCAACGGTTCTCATAGGCGGAGAATAGTGCTTGTTGCACTACTCCAGTCCGTGAGGACTTGTGCAGGAAAGGGTTGAGGGCACACTTGATGTAGGTATCAAGCATCCACAACCGGTCAGGTAGTTGGGCCCTAGAAATGGATTGGCCCCTACCGTGTTGGCCTTGGGTCATCTTGGTGACCACATCGGCATAGGGTACCTCCTTGACGTACGGAGGCTCAAGGCCACTGGTCTCGATGTACGCGGACGGGCATTGAAGTGCCGCCGTGACATGGAATTGGTTAAATTTATATTCAAGGCCATCGATGGTTGTGACGAGTCGATGGCGACTATCACCCCATTTGAGGTTTTGAAAGAAAAGCCGCACAATACGTGGGCAATAATGGTCATGGAAGGGCGTGAGCAAGGGTTTAAGCCCTAGCTTTTGTATGTAACCCTTGGCCCAAGCCATTTCGGGTCGGTCCTCATAGAGTGAGGACACAAAAACGTATTCGGGTAAGAAGGTTTTAGAAGCCCACCACGGTTTGGGGACTTCACGCTCAATGGGGAGCGGCGGATCTTGAGCAGGTGGGGTAGAGGTGAAGCGGTGCCATGGGTCAGACGGCGGGGGATTTGGAATAGAAGGCGGTACCGGAGTACGAGCCCGGGATGTGGGTACCTTACGCGAAGGATTCTTCATGCGTGGTCCCATGGTATAGATTTGGGTTAAAATGCAAAGAAAGGAATCAAAGATCAAGGAAATGGAAGATTTACCGGTGAATGAGGTGGCCTTTACTCAAATCGGTGAGAGAACGAACGAAATAGCCGGAGAATAGTCGGAAAATGGTTGGGGAAGGTCGGAAACCGCAAGCCCTTTTGTCTCTTGCAGTTGTGATGTTACAAATGACCTTTCGAACTCCCCCATCCTTTTAACTTAACGCCCATTGGTGATCGATCACGGCCTCTTGGTGATCGATCACGGGGGAATCTTCAAGTCCCAAATCCGATTCATTGATCGATCACCAAGTGTGTAGATCGATCACTGAATCCCTTGTAGATCGATCACCACTTGGTGTAGATCGATCACGGGCCATTGGTGATCGATCACCAACTTGTGTAGATCGATCACTGATGCCAGGGCCACCACATTTCATCTGATCAGTCTCCCTAATATTGACGGTCCGGATTTTGAGACTACCGATTCATACACGCTATACAGAGCGTTCCCAAAAAGAGAAATTCATCAAGTGCATGCTCACACATCAATCTATAATTATGGCAACGAATTCTTAGACGAAGTATAGAGGCTTACCTATCTTATCAGGTGAACAGATCACGGATCAGCATTCACGGATTTGATTCTCTCCGAAGTAGCTCCGGCGTCTGAATGATTTCTCCACTTGACTAGTACCAGCGGGATTAATTTAGTCCGCAGGACTTGATGTCGACGATCCAAAATAGCAATCGGTTCCTCAATCGTCGTCATATCCTCCTGAAGCTCTATCGGTTGGAAATCCAAGACGTGAGTCGGATCGCGTACGTAATGGCGCAGCATGGATACGTGGAATACGTTATGCATGCTTGCTAACTGCGGTGGTAAGGCGATCCGATATGCTACCTCGCCAACTCGTCCAAGTACTTCAAATGGTCCAATGTACCGAGGACTTAGTTTTCCGTGTTTCCCAAAACGCATGACGCCCTTGGTTGGCGAAATTTTCACAAACACCTTGTCTCCAACCTAAAAACAAGGGTCAATTCTTTCGTAGTTTAATTTTAACCACGGTCATATATCATTAATGTAATTTATTATACCTGAAATTCCACTTGGGTTCGGTGAAGATCGGCATAACTCTTTTGGCGACTTTGGGCCATTTTCAACCTTTCACGTATTACTCTAACTGTTTCAGTGGTACTATCCACCATTTCTTGTCCCAAGACAAGCTTCTCGCCGATTTCTTCCCAGTTCAATGGAGACTTGCATCGACGTCCATATAAGGCTTCATAAGGTGCCATCCCAATGCTCGACTGATAGCTGTTATTGTACGCGAACTCGATCAGAGGTAAGTGTTGATCCCATGAGCCATGAAAGTCTAACATACATGCTCGCAACATATCCTCTATTATCTGGTTCACTCTCTCAATCTGCCCATCTGTCTGAGGATGAAACGCTGAGCTGAACTCCAATTTTGTACCCATGCCTTCTTGGAACCGTCGCCAAAACTGCGACGTATACAGAGGATCTCTATCACACACGATACTGACAGGTATTCCATGTAATCGAACTATTTCTTTCAAATATAACTCGGCTAGTTTATTAGCTGTGATTGTAGTCCGATATGGTAGAAAGTGTGCGGATTTCGTCAAACGATCAACAATAACCCAAATTGCATTGTTCTTTCTCAGTGTACTCGGTAATTGTTAAGTAGTGAAAAATACCATTTTTCACCCCTAAACATGAGCCTTGAAAGACCCTTGAGAGGACTAAATAAGTGCTTTAGTGTTCATATTGCAGCTAACCAAAAAGACAGGTCCAAATCCGAAAACCATCCTAAAATGATCAAAAAGCTGACAACGCATGTCAAGCTCAAAGAGGGAGTGAAGAAATAGCCTCAGTAATGGCTAAAAAGGTCCTAAAAGAGCAAGAAAAGACCTGAAGAAGAAGAATGGAAGCTAAAGCTCAATTCGCAAAGAACTTCTACTATTCGCAAAGGAAAAATCAAGTTAAAAGTCAATTCGCAAAGAAGAATGGGAGCCTAGAGTTCAATTGAAGAACTTCTACTATTAGCAAAGAACCTTGAACTTTTGAAAAGAAAAACACTCCTCGAATAGAAGAATGACCTTTGCGAAAAGAAGAAAAGTTTAATTCAAAGAATCAAACCCCACGAAAAGAGCTTCAGAGCCAAATTACTTTTGAAAAGACCCTTAAACCATGCGAAATGGCATCTTGAGGATTTATACCACTTTGAAGGGCATTTCAAGAACTCGACGCCCCAATGTAATTAAAAGCCGAGACATTCGGAAGATTCCAAGCACAAACCAAAGGCATATTTACTACGTGAAAACCCAAAGATGAAATCACTTGGCGGGAACTTCTAGAAGCTCAAGCAGACTTTTGAATTCCCATAATAATTGATGCTTCTAACGCTGATTGGTGAACGGTCGAGCATTTTCATTGGCGAGAAAGTCTGGATCCCGTGCTCCATGACCATTGGGCAATCCGGATCGAGCACTTCGATTGGGCAAACTCAGCCTTGTGCGGGATAGAGGGAAAGGTATAAATTGGGAAGACGTTTGCCGAATTGGGGCATCCAGTTTAGAGTTTTCATCTCTGTTTCCCTCATTCGGTCGGATAGCTTATCCGAACTCCCGTAATCCCTTCTTGTAGTTTACCTTTGAGAGCCATTGTGAGTGATTTGTACTTCCAAGTTGGATTCAAGGCAGAATCTGAGGGCTCTCGAGAAGCTCAGCTGAAGTCTGAGGGCTCTCTAAACCGTGCTCTGTAATTGTAACATTGGATTTTAAAAGGTTCTTGTAATTTGTGTCTTCTCCATTGGAGTCATGTCGAGGGTTCGAATGATCACCTTAGTGCATTAGACTTCTTTAGATTCACTTATCCGCATCCAACTTCCCTTAATTCATCATCCTGTGCCAATTAGCGTTGGTAACCTAATTCAAGCAAAGCATTTACTGATGATGTTCATGTTACGAACTAAAGAATAGGCCCAGACTAGTAGCGGATACGTGGAGATCACGACCATAAGTCTAAACCTATTCCTTAATTCGGATTTATTTCTCTTACATCTGTCTTTGGTAGCCGATGAAGATTGAATCTGCTCTGTTGAACTACAGACTCTCCATTAAAATTCAGAGGCTAAAGTACATGAAGCTATTATTTCTGCATTTGTCTTATTTTAAACATCTCCCCAACTCGGATCTGGATCATGTAGTTAGTTCTTTTCTTTATTTGCTTATAGTTAAATGTGACACAATCCAACACTCTCTTTTATCTATTCTTTTTTATAGATAATTATAGAGCCAGATCTGGTAGCACAGATCTGGAGGTTTATCTCTCAGTTTAGACAAACTTCTCTGTGGACGATCTTGAAATACTTACTTTTAAAACTTGCTACAATTGGCCCTGATCTTGCAGGCCAGTGTTAGCCCCAATGTGCTGATATCCCTTTCATAAGTTAACATCCATATAACTTAGCATTCTTTAATTCTTTAATTTTTGATTCATAATGCACACAATTATGGCACACTTGGAGCGACAACAGTAATCCTAAAATAAAGTCCATAGAGATAGCTTCCCATTTCCACTCTGGTACTGGCAAGGGTTGTAACAAACCTGCTGGATTCCGATGATCTACTTTCACTTGCTGGCAGACCAAACACCGAGAAACATACTCCGCCACATCCTTCTTTAATCCTCTCCACCAAAAACTTCGTTTGAGATCTTGGTACATCTTGGTGCTACCCGGATGTATAGCATACGTAGATTTATGCGCTTCTTCCAAAATTGTGTCTTTTAGATCTTTGGTATCCGGTATGCACGTCCGATCTCGAAATAGCAAGGTGCCATCATCCTTAATAGAAAAATCAGGCCTTATCCCATTGATCACATCTCTTCTGATTGTCATAAGCTCGTCATCGACCATTTGGAGCTTACGTATATTATCAAACAATGTGGGCCGTATCACAATGGTGGCCATCAAAGAACCTGAACCCTTAACATCAATCAACGTATCACATAAGGCCAGGTCTTCCAGTAAATGCCACCTTTGCACTCTGGTGATCAAATGTGCCAACTGAGCTGAAGTCTTCCTGCTCAAAGCATCCGCCACCACATTGGCTTTTCCAGGGTGATACTGGATGGAACAATCGTAGTCTTTTAAGAACTCCATCCACCTGCGCTGTCGCATGTTCAAGTCCTTTTGTGTAAACAAGTACTTTAGGCTTTTGTGGTCGGTGTAGATGTCAAATGTCTCACCGTATAAGTAGTGCCTCCAAATTTTCAGAGCAAAGATCACCGCTGCTAACTCCAAGTCATGAGTCGGGTAATTCTTCTCATGTTCCTTCAGTTGTCTAGAGCCATATGCGATAACCTTCTTATGCTGGTTGAGGACACAACCTAACCCACTATACGACGCGTCACTGTAGATAGCAAAGCCTCCTCTGCCAGAAGGTATAGCTAGCACTGGTGCTGTAGTTAGACGCGTCTTCAATTCCTGGAAACTCTTCTCGCATTGTTCCGTCCAATCAAACTTAGCACTTTTCTTTGTGAGCTGAGTAAGCGGACTCGATAGTTTAGAGAATCCTTCTACAAACCGCCTGTAGTACCCTGCCAAACCAAGAAAACTACGGACCTCTGTCACTGTCTTAGGCTGTTCCCAATTCACAACCGCCTCGATCTTTGTGGGATCTACCGTTATACCTTTTGCGGAGACGATATGGCCTAAGAAACTCACTTGGTTCAACCAAAACTCGCACTTGCCGAGCTTTGCGTATAATTTGTGTTCTCTAAGGGTCCGCAAAACTACATGTAGATGTTCTTCGTGTTCCTCCTTTGTCTTGGAATAGACGAGAATGTCGTCTACGAAAACAACCACCGACTTGTCTAAGTGTGGTTTAAATATACGATTCATCAGGTCCATAAATGATGCGGGTGCGTTAAATCAATCCAAATGGCATAACTAAGAACTCATAGTGCCCATATCTTACGAATCTCATCTTCTCCACATCTTCAGTCTTGACCCGTAATTGATGGTAACCTGATCTCAAGTCAATCTTCGTAAAGAACCTCGCTCCTTGCAATTGATCAAATAGATCGTCGATCCTAGGAAGCGGGTAACGATTCTTAATCGTCAACTTATTCAACTGCCGATAATCAATGCATAAGCGCATTTAGCCGTCTTTCTTTCTGACAAACAACACCGGTGCTCCCCAAGGAGACACACTTGGCCGGATAAATCCTTTGTCAAGCAGTTCTTGCAGTTGCTCTTTCAACTCTTGCAATTCTGTTGGAGCCATCCGATACGGAGCCTTAGATACTGGTTCTGTGCCTGGAGCTAAATTAATTGCAAACTCAACCTCTCTAACTGGTGGTAATCCAGGCAATTCTTCCGGAAATACATCGGGATACTCACACACGACGTGAATATCGGATAGCACATTTGTTACTTCCCGTTGTTCTTGTAGAAAAGCCACATATCCGCTGCATCCATTCTTCATCATCTTTTCCGCCCGAATTGCGGATATCAACGGGGCCACCTTAGATTTTTCCCCAAGGAATCTAAATGATCGTCGCTTAGGTGGACGAAAAACCACTATCTTCCGAAGGCAATCCACACTTGCGCGGTATGCGGATAGCCAGTCCATTCCCATAATGACGTCAAATCCCTTCATATCTAACAGAATCAAATCTGCCTGTGTCTCGTGTTCTTCCACTGCCACTATCACTGACTTGCACACGGTGAGTGCGTTCACAGTATTACCCGTGGGAACTGACACCGCCAAAATAAAGTCCAATTGTTCTGGAGTGGCACCCAATTTCTTAGTAAATTGAGGTCGTATAAAGGAGTGCGTAGAGCCTGGGTCTATCAAGGCTCGTGCACTGTGAAAGCAAATGTCGCAACTCCTACACAAATTTAGTTCACCTATACGCCAAGTCCAGTGTTACTTCAAACGTTTAAAATATGCATGCATACATATATTATTTACATCATAATTACTCAATAATTTCTATATTTATTTATTTATTTATTTATTTTATTTATTATTTTTTTTTTTTCAAAATTCTTAATTCATTATATCAATAAACCACATTCATTAAATTTCAATTCATACCTTGGATGACATCATTCGATGTCAGAGCATCGGTCGCGGTGACGGCATAAGCTCGACCGTGGACTATTGGTCGAGATGATCTCTGTGTTGATACCGATCCCGCCCGCTCCTTACTCTCCTCCGGGCAATTCCTAACCAAGTGGCCCATCTTGCCACACCTGAAGCATGCCCCTGTCTCTCTCCGGCAGTCCTCTGTCTTGTGTGGTTTCCCACACTTTGCACATATCGCGGCCGGAGTGAAGGACGAGACTCTTGAAGGTCCCTGTGTCACTGAGGCCCCGCTACCAGAAGATCCAGCTGGTCTGAATGATCTAGAAGGCGTAGGTGCTGCCGCCCTCTGGTAGGAACTAGGACCCGAAGATATCGCCGGTCGAGAGTGTGTAGGGTATCTCGGAGGTCTAGAAAACCTAGCCCTCTTGTTTTGTTCTGTGTCCTGAGATTGCCCTTGAAACGGTCTATCTCTCGCCTGCTTGTCTCTCCAAGAAAATTGCTTTTGATTCTCCTCTTCGGCTATGAGAGCCTTGGCCATGACTCCCTCATACGTCTCCATTTCCCACATGGCGACGTCTTTTTGTAGATTCTGTCTAAGGCCAAGTTGAAACTTTCTGGCTCTCATCAACTCTGTGGCTACATGCTGAGGAGCAAACCTAGCCAACCTGTCAAACTCTGCTCCATAGTCTCTCACCGACATGGCGCCTTGCTTCAACTCTATGAATTTCACTTCCCATTGGTGCCTCACAATTTTCGGGAAGTATTTGTGGTAAAACACCTCCGTGAACTCCTCCCATGTCCAAGGAGTGTGAGGGAATTCTCTTTGTCGATTTTGTGACACCGACTTCCACCATGGTCCGGCGTCACCATCAAGTTTGAAAGTGGCCCAACGCACTTTCTCCTCATCACTACATTGTAGTACCTCGAAGAGCTTTTCCATCTCTTCAATCCATCCTTCCGCCTCTATGGGATCCGTTTGACCCGAGAAGTTAGGAGGTCTCATTCTCCTAAACTCCGCAAACCCACTAGGCTGATGGGGTGGTCTAGCTGCCTGTTGAGCCAACGCAGCTGTTTGTTGAGCGACGTTGGTAGCTAATGCTTCCAACACCTGCTCCATCCTCTCCTCATTTCTTCTTCTTCCTCCTCTTGGTCCCACCGGAACCACATTTGGCTGCGAGAGAAATTCTAAACCCCGCGACGTGACCTCTGGCACATCCCTCAGGGGAATCTTTCTCTGTCTTGCTCAACCTCCACTATGCCCTCCTCTGAACTTAGGGCCCATACTGGTCTGTCATTGTAAAAACAACGACATTGATCAGTACATAGATTGTGAAAACAATCCTCTCTAAACCCGTAGTTCAACCTACTGTCTAGGCTCTGATACCAACTGTAACAGCCTGGATTTTCATCTCCAGAAATCCGTGCCATTAGGATCATACTCTGGATGATCCCGGATCGATCACACGTGTCCGCGCATATAGCGGAAGCTAGGTGGACACATCCGAGCAGCGGTAGTCTGAGTCAAACAATTTCTACACTAAATACACGTCAACAATATTTAAATGTAAAGAAAAACCTACACATTCCCAAAAAGGAACCAGGAAGAACCATCGGTGATGGACGTACATCACCCAACAATGGTTCCCGATAGTGGTTCCGAAATGGAATGTGGACTAACATAAACTAAGTAAATGTAGAACTACATATGTTTATACAAAGGTGGCCACCAGGCACACAGTAATCCAAAAGATCAAAAGTACAAAATGTCGGGCATCAATACCCAGGCTACGGATAAAACTCATCCGCCTGGACGTCCGTCTCGTCCTCTCCGCCTCGGCCTCGATCCGGCCGATAATCCGTCACTCTCGATGCCGCAATCGCAATTTCGTAACATAAAAAGATTTCAGAAAGCAGGGTGAGCTACATCATAGCTCAATAGAAGAAAAACCATCTAAATGAATTGAATATGCAGATCATGCTATCTCATATCAGAAAAAAAATCCAGATCATGTACTCAAAGCAAATCAGTTAAATGCTGAAAACCTAATGCGAGCTGTCTGATGTTATGCAGTTTAATTATCAGAATACTTTGAGTCTGTCTCTTTAACTAAAGAAACTCCGTATTTGTATAGCAGAGTAAACAGAATGACCGATAGGAAACCCCAACCAAATCGTTGCTCACATGAACAATTTTGAAAGTGCAACAATGCCTCATCTATGGAGCGCTATTGTAGGATTTGAAAGCAAATGCACAAGTGTGCCTGGACTCCGGATATACCGCCGGGCCGGTGGGGATCATCTGGATTAAATCATCAAATCACATACTTATATACCTCACAGATCAGATAGCAGGAATTCAAAAAAAATAGATTTTTCAGATATACAGATCGGAAACAGAAATCAAAACGACAAGGATCGTGCTATGCATACATGCTTGGTAAAAGCAATCGAGGCATGAACATGAAATGAACATAAAATCATACTCAAAAGCAGTTTAAGTTGGTTTTCTCCTACCTCAGAACAGTTTATCTTCTAAGCAAATCCAAAGCTTTTTCGACGTGTCAGGGTTTATCCTATACCATATGCACAGTACATTAAGTGTTAGGAACGTCAGAGAACTACCCGGCACAATATCCGGGGTGTCTACTTCATGAAGTCAAGACAGGCAAAAACAGGGGTGAGTGATCGATCACCACCCACTGTAGATCGATCACCACCTTGGTGATCGATCACCAACCTGCTTATCTCTCTCTCAACACAGTCAAGGTTGATCGATCACCACCTTGGTGATCGATCACCAACCCTCCTGTAGATCGATCACCACCTTGGTGATCGATCACCAATGCAATTTCAAAAACTTCCCCCCTCTGTCCACATCACTTCCTTATACAGATTGATCGATCACCACCTTGGTGATCGATCACCAACCTCATTGTAGATCGATCACCACCTTGGTGATCGATCACCAACTCCCTTGTAGATCGATCACCACCTTGGTGATCGATCACCCACTCGGGCAAGAACTTCCCAGCTTCTGGGGTCTCTGTTTCCCATGAGGCTTATACAGATTGATCGATCACCAGTCCTTGGTGATCGATCATAACTCGATCGATCACCACCCTTTGGTGATCGATCACCAATGATGTAAAAGTCATTAATGGAGTTCACCTCCCATCCATTTTTTGATCTCCCTCCACTAATGGTTGTTCAATCACCATTAATACCTCATAAATACACACTTTAAGCTATTCATTTAACCCTATTTAACACACACAACTCACCTTGTTCGTGGGTTTCTTGGGGTTCCGGCAATGACCCGAAAAGAGGGTTTCAAACCTAGATCTCAGAGCTCTTCCTCGCTCCGGATCCGTGAGAAGCTCTTCTCAGTTCGATAGATCAAGGCCTCACACGCCAATCTCAAACCCCAGGTAACTCAATCACCTTGGTCTAGCTACTCTAGCTTAGAAATCCCTCATCTTCTCTCTTGCTAACCCCTTTTCTTCTCTCTCAAAGGATTTCTTTCACACCTTCTTAGCACAAATCTCCAACCTATGGAGCAATTAGGGCAAGGGGATGAAGGAGAAGGAAAGTGGAAGTCTCTCCTCTCTTGTCTCCCTTCCTTCCTCTATAAGCTACCTCCTCAAAACAGAATTCCTGTTTTGCCCTTGGTGCCTGTTCCGGTGTGAAGCATGAACACAGTTGCTTCTGCGCAACGTGTTCCACCTACCCTCTACACATCTAGGATCTAGATGAAATTTCACACGTGATCTCATCTCACCACAGTGCCACATTATTTAAACTAATATAACCCTAAAGTTTTTGAATCAACCTTGGTTTCCGTGCCGAGCACGCGAATCAAAGCAGTCAGGCTCGTGTTTTAATTTTCGGGGTCGTTACAACTGCATGAGGCAATTCCCTTAAGCATATCAAGGTCTCGTGCACTACAGCCAAGGCCTCAGCTTCGCGAAAGGCACTGTGAGGCAGTTTGTTCTGTTGTGTGACAGAACCTTTCGCAGACTTAAAAGCCCTCTGCACGACAATCCTACTTCGTGAGAGCCTTAAGCCAACTCCTCGAATCATGGGATTTGCTCTATTAACTCAGTGAAAACCCTCATTTGTTTCATTTTCTCTCTCTGCCCTACTCTCTCCACCCAAAAGAGAGCCCCTCTTTCTCTGTTTTCCTCTCTATAGCTTGAGCCACTCCATCTAAAGCTTTTTCCTCTCAACATTATACTCCCCAGCTATTCTTGGTTACTTTGAGCACGGTTTGGGGGGATTTAAGCGACTGTGCACATTTCTAGGTGGAGCCCTAGCTCACATTGGGTATGCTCTGCAACTCTCCCTCTGTGCTTTTATTGGTTTAGTAAATTAGAGAGAGAAAATGAATTGTGATATTTTTGGTGTCTACTTAGAGTAATCTACATTCTCTACGATCTGTGACCCCTGTTTTGAGATTTGGAGCACCTATGGCCAAAAGTTCAAAATTCATTGATACATTGGTGGCTATACTAGACCCTGCTCTTAGTGGCAGCCCTGTGGCTACTCGGAAATCCACAAGGATTGCAGAGGCCTCCACATTGGAGACCTCTGCAGTGCCCTCACCTAGTGCTAACCCTATAATTTAGAAGGAAAAGAAGAAATCTGCCCCAAAGAAGAGGGCTAGATAGCACCCACCTTTTATGAGCCCTGAAAAATCAAAGAAGAAGTAGAAAAAGGGCAAGGTTGTTACCCCTGTGGCCCCTGAGGTTGAGGAGGAAGAAAATAATGAATACCTCAGGGTCCCTTCTGAGTTTGTGTCGGCAATTCCACTGGAGGCTGAAACCATTTTTGATAAAGCCTACTTTGAGGAGCTACCAGAGACCTCTGCCTCCATTGAGTATCTGACCAATGCATCTCTGCAGCCCTTGTTGAGGCCTCCTAAGCAGCGGGTGTTCCCAAGATTAGTCAGATTGTTTTATCAGAATATGAGTTTGAAGACTGATGATGATGGGAACCCAACACTGCTGGTATTGATTGATAATTTTAAAATGTTGTTTAACCAGTCTGATATTGCAAGGGTACTAGGGATACCAGCTGGGTATGACCCTAAGTTTGGCTTGGGACCCCCCCTGACTGCCACCATTACAAAGATAGGCAGAGAACTAACTGGAGGAGTCATGGCTTCAGGGGACTCAATCAGGAAGAGAGATATGCACCCTAACCTCAGATTCATGGATGGGGTGCTGAGGAAAAATGTGTATTGCTCGGGTCATGAGCAAGAGAGGAGGTACCCCATAGCTGATGCCCCATCTCTCATTTCACAGAAATCACTACTGGGATGCAGCTAAGTTAGTGTTTGAAGGGATTAAGGATTTGTGTGAGAAAGTGAAGGTTAACAAGAAACTACATGCCCTTCCCTACCGTAGGTTGATTACTGCACTGCTGAAAGATGGGAAATACCCCTTCAAAAGGGAGGAGGAGACAGTGGCCCTGAACCTAAAAAATAGTGGAAAAAAACAATGAGGTATCAGTGGTACAAGGATGAGAAAGAGGGAGAAGAGGAAGGAATTATTGAAAGAAGCAACCCCCACCATTCAGGAAGTGGCCGCTGCTGCTGCCACTGTTGAGGCAGCAACCTTTGTTCGGCCAGCCAGGCCACCAACCTCATTGCCAGCACCAATCCCCTCTCCCTCAACTTTATCTACACCCCAGCCCACATCCACCATGGTCACCTTACCCACTACCGCACCCTTACCCCCTTTTCCAACCCATACTAGCCCACCTGTAAAAGTTGCCTATACTAAGAAAGGAAAATCCACAAAAGGCACAGCCCCCATAGCACCCCATCCCACCTACATTTCTCAAACCATTCCAATCCCTGACACCACCTTCACTCTATTCACTCCACCCTACCAAGCCCTACCTCGATCCCCACCATTTTACAATCCATCCACACAACTCTATCCACTCTAACCCAAACTTCCCAACAATCACCTGTTTCTCCATCAATCCGTCATCCTTCAACTACTCCCACACCCATTGTCCCTATCCTAGAAGCTTCTCCTATTCCCTCTAAAGATGCTTTCACCCAAACAAACCCTAAACCTCAGTCACACCCTGAACCTACCCCTGACATACATCCAACTATATTATCCTCTCCACCTTTGCCTACACCCACCCCCCCTACTTCCATGGCTGGGCCTTCCATCATTAATCTAACCTTATTTTCTGATTCTTCTACTCCCATGCCACCCTATCCCACCCTACTCCGAGCCATGCAAGCAAATGCCTACATAAAAAAAGATGTAATTCAAGGCATGGCCGACTTGAAAGCAGCAGTGCGGCAACCCCTCCTGGATAAAATTCAACTCCTGATGCTTGCCCACAAGATTGAGATAAAGGAAATTAAGGATGAATGGAGACAGATTATGGTTCAATACAACCAGGAGAAGAAAAGGGTGGAGAGTCAAGAAGATGTTATCAAAGAACTAAAAGAGAGACTCCGGCTGACTGAGGAGAGAGCTTATGATTACGGGGTGACTATTATAGCCTTAGAGAAAAGGACCAATGCACAAACTGATCGGGAGATGGCAAATGCTCTTTTTATAAAGCTCAACCCTGATGTACCTCTTCAACAATTCGGTCTGGATGCCCCAAGTCCTAGCCCCGTCAAACCTAGACTCAAAATCAAGGACCCTACTCCCAAGCAATCACCCACTTCTAAGAGAAAAAGCACAACCAAGCCTAGGAAAACCACTGTAAAAAGACCACTGTCTAAGGCTATTGCTTTAAAGATAGCACAGGGTAAAGAGATCCTGGAACCACCTACCGAACCCACGGACTCAGATGATTGATATGTGCACATATTTTGAGTTAGGAGTAGTGTGTTGTAAATATATTTTCTAGTATAATGAAATTTCTTTTTGTTACTTCCGTGTACCTATTACTTTGTTTAATTTTTGTTTGTCTGTTTGTGTGTTTGTTAATGTGTTAAGTATTCATTCCTTGATTTTCTCTGCTTTAGTGTAGTGTTATATATATCTCTGTTTGTTGACTGCTGCACAACCATTGTCCTTTGAATCAGTGAGGACACTACTCCTCATAGGTTTGGGGGTGTGGCAGGTTCTGCCAATGAAATAGTTAACCTAAGTGTAGCAGATTCAAGTTAGTATGACAGAAATAGAACCATGCTCATCTAAAGATCATTAGAAAAATGAGAAATTTAAAATTTTGTAGACCTTTAGGCATTACAAGCTTTTAAATTTTAACTTTTTCATGATGTGAACACCAAGTAAACTCACCTGTATCAGTACTGAGTGAATCATTAAAAAGAGAAAAAGGTAAGGACATACTTAAAAGTTCAATGGAAGACTATAACTAGTGAGAGTTGGGCCTACAAAAAAAATAAAATTTCCTTCCTTTGAGTGACTGAGACAATTCTTCTAGCTCTAAGGACTGGCTGAGGCAATGCCCTCACTAGAAGTTAGGTACCTCTAAGTGGAAACAACTTACAACACTCATGAAACCTATGAAAGGATCAAGGCCTTCTCTTGGATAGTTTGAGCTTAAACAGTCCAAATCCTAATGAACTGCCCTTGTGCATACACACTTGTTGAGCCTGAATTTCCAATTTTCTTCAAAATACACTTGAGTACTTGCACCTGAACCTATGGACCTGACTCAAACTTACCCTCACTCTGAGAATTCAGAAGGTAAAGGAGAAGGAACTGAAGATGGACAAGATAGGGTCAACATTGGGTGAATGGAGAGAAGATACCTAAAGTTGAGTAGTGTAGCAGCTGAGGAAAGACGTGGCAAGTCATAAACATAAAAAAAATAAAAAATAAAAAATAAAAAATAAAAAATAAATAAAAAGAACAATGCAAGAAAAGAAAGAAAAACAATAATGAAGAGGAGTGAGAGAGGAGTCAAGAGGAACAGTCCATTGGAAAAATCATAATGAAGAGGAGAAGCTGGCCACTTCAAGTCTGAAAATTTTGAAAGAAAATGAAAGAGACTGAACTACAAAGAGGTGAAGAAATGAATCACCTCCTTCACTTACTGATTTCTCAATTTTGAATCCCTTTTAAACCTTTCATTCTTTATAACCCAATTCATAAGCCACATTATAACCCGGCTAAAGACCTTGTGATCCAAAGTTAAATGAGCTGTCATATAGAGAAAAAGAGTTGTCTAGTCTATGGTGAGGACCTACCAATGATGCCAGGACTTAGATGCTTTGCCTATGCTCATGGTTAGAGACCCATTTAGGGGCTGTAACTGCTCTTGAGCTTGAGAGAAAATGAAACCCTCAAGGTCCCTTATGAGAGTATGCCCTGGTGAGCATTAGGTCTGATGTTGAATGTATTAGGCATGGCCTATAATCAAATTTTTGAATTAATGATGAGCTCAGTGTTGATATATATGTGTTGTCCCCCTTGTTGTGAGCTAATTGGAAATGTTGTGCACTCAGGTAGAGTTTGTGATGATTAGATGTCTATGCTTTTCATGTCAAAATTCCTCACATTTTTATTGAATCAAAGGTGAACTGATGCTCTGTTTCTTGACAGCTGACCTGAGAATGTTGCACCTTTGTTAACTATTTCATTGAGAAGTTTGTGGGTATCTTCACTGAAAACCCTCAAGAGACTTCACTCCTCCACTAGGGATCACCTAGGGGTTTAAAAGGCTTGGTACATATGCTAAATGTATATGTGCTCTCTACGAAAGTGGCATTTCAATTCTTAGAATAGTTGTTTTAATTTATCCTTTGCTCAGGGGCTAGCAATGAGTAGGTTTGGAGGTGTGTTATGCAGTGAAAAGTACCACTTTTCACCTCTTAACCTAGCCTTTGATGGACCTTGAAGCCCATTAGTAATCATTTGTTAAGTATGTTTTACAGTTAGTAATAAATTGTGCAGCTTAATATAAAATTTTGGCTTTTTGGCCCAAGGAAGAGAGAGAATAGAAGCAAAGATGACAGCCGAGCCAAAGGCTAATGGAACACCTTGGTAGTGCTCACCATGGTGACTCATTGTTGCTGATCATCATTGACCTAAAGTCTAGCAGATGACTGAAGTCAGCTGAGAAGGACGGATATTGCAACAGTAGCAAGTGTAGTGCAGTAGAGTGTCAAGAAATAGACCTCGGAGAGTTCAGGAGCCTCCTCGCGAAGCTAAAGATGCAATGGAAGAAGCTCTCACACAGATAGGTCGTGCAGTAAAGAGGAGAGCTGTAAAGACATCGCAAAGATCTCGCGATGTAAAACCTTTAGAATTTATGGTCGCGAAGCTCTTGCAAAGATCATGCCTCAAAGCAGCCGTGCGAGGAACACAGCGAGCCCATATGCATAGAGAGTAAAAAGTCACCTCGTGGAGTTCTCGCATGGCCCTAGAAGAGAGAGACACCCAGAATTCCCCTCACGCAGATCTCGCACACTCTAGAGCCTTACAAGTTACTACGCGAGCGTAGGAGCCGACCTGTGCGAGTACTTAGCGAGAGAGAGCTCCTAAAGCTCTACTACACGAAACACCCTGGCTCTCCAGATTATCTCCGTGACAGCATTGCGATGCAAAGCAACTGCGCGATTGATTAAAGGTTTACTGTGCGAATGAGCCCTTCCCATCAACCAAAGGCAACTTTGCGAATGCAAAGCAATTGTGAGAGTAAACTAAAATAGCTGCCAGCCCCGCGAAGTGCAGGCTCTCTACTTATCAGTTTTACCTCAGGGACCTTTTAGGAATTTTCCAAGGCTAGGGCACACTTCTCAAGACATGGATTTCAAAGCACACATCTCGAGACATTCAAGGGTTATAGCAGTGCCACGTCTGTTAAAAAAATTAGGGTAAATCTCTTTAGAGCTAAGGCCATTTTGACAGAGTATATAAGTTGTACTTAGAGTTTATTATTTTCATCTTTCCTTCATCCTCTGTCGGCTGAGAGCTCTAACAGGTTAGGGTTAGGGTTTCATCACCTCTTTTTCCTATTTTTCTTCTCTCATAGCCCAATACTTGCTAGCTAATCCTCTTGTAAGCAGTTAGGTTTAGGTTTGTTTCAGTTTTATAATAGATTTTATATACATTGGGATCGTGAATGAGCAGTGTTAAGTAGTGAAAAATACCATTTTTCACCCCTAAACATGAGCCTTGAAAGACCCTTGAGAAGACTAAATAAGTGCTTTAGTGTTCATATTGCAGCTAACCAAAAAGACAGGTCCAAATCCGAAAACCATCCTAAAATGATCAAAAAGCTGACAACGCATGTCAAGCTCAAAGAGGGAGTGAAGAAATAGCCTCAGCAATGGCTAAAAAGGTCCTAAAAGAGCAAGAAAAGACCTGAAGAAGAAGAATGGGAGCCTAGAGTTCAATTCGCAAAGAACTTCTACTATTCGCAAAGAACCTTGACCTTTGCGAAAAGAAGAAAACACTCTGCGAAAAGAAGAGAAGTCCTTTGCGAAAAGATCTCCTGAAGCCAAAATGCTTTGCGAAAAGATCTCCTGAAGCCAAAATGCTTTGCGAAAAGAACTCCTGAAGCCAAAATGCTTTGCGAAAAGATCTCCTGAAGCCAAAATGCTTTGCGAAGAGAGCTTACGAGCCAAATTACTGAAAAGACCCATAAACTCTGCGAAATGGCATCGAGGATTCTGACCACTTTGAAGGGCATTTCGAAGAACTTTGCACGCCCCAATGCGTTTTAAAACCCAAGGACATTAGGAAGATTACGAGCACGAACCAAAGGCATATTCCACCCCATGTGAACACCCAAAGATGAAATTACTTGGCGGGAACTTCGAAGCTCAAACAGAATTTCAAAATGCATAACGAATTGATGCCTCTGTTTCTCGATTGGTGAACTAGATCAAGCGATTCGATTGGCGAGCAGATGCGGATCCCGGTGCTCGACTCCTATTGGTTGATACAGATCTATCCAATTTCGATTGGTTGATACACATCCGAAGTGGACGTGGGAAAACTATAAATAGCGAACCATTTGCCCAATTTGGGTATCCAGTTTTAGAGTTTTCATCTCTGTTTCCCTCATTCCGGTCGATAAGCTTATCCGAACCCCCGTAATCCCTTCTTGTAGTTTACCTTTGAGAGCCATTGTGAGTGATTTGTACTTCCAAGTTCGATTCAAGATCAGAACTGAGGGCTCTAGAAGCTCGATCGTAAGTCCGAGGGCTCTCTAAGAAGCGCTCGTAATTGTAACGTTGGATTTTAAAAGGTTCTTTGTGTCTTCTCCATTGGAGTCATGTCGAGGGTTACGAATGATCACCTTAGTGCATTAGACTTCTTTAGATTCACTTATCCGCATCCAACTTCCCTTAATTCATCACTGCGAATTAGCGTTGGTAACCTAATTCAAGCAGCATTCTGATGATGTTCATGTTCGAACTAAAGAATAGGCACTGACTAGGCGACAGATCGTAGACGGATCACGATAAGTCTAAACCTATTCCTTAATTCGATTTATTTCTCTTACATCATCGGGTAGCCGATGAAGATTGAATCTGCCTGTTGAACTGACTCTCCATTAAAATTCAGAGGCTAAAGTACATGAAGCTATTATTTCTGCATTTGTCTTATTTTAAACATCTCCCCAACTCGGATCTGGATCATGTAGTTAGTTCTTTTCTTTATTTGCTTATAGTTAAATGTGACAAAATCCAACACTCTCTTTTATCTATTCTTTATTTAGATAATTAAAGAGCCAGATTTGGTAGCACAGATCTGGAGGTTTATCTCTCAGTTTAGACAAACTTCTCTGTGGACGATCTTGAAATACTTACTTTTAAAACTTGCTACAATTGGCCCTGATTTTGCAGGCCAGTGTTAGCCCCAATGTGCTGATATCCCTTTCATAAGTTAACATCCATATAATTTAGCATTCTTTAATTCTTTAATTATTGATTTATAATGCACATAATTTTGGCACACTTGGAGCGACAACAAGTTTTTGGCGCCGTTGCCGGGGAAGTTTGTTCTAAAATAGATAAACCTATGTTTATTTTCATTTATTTTAATTTTTGCTTTAAACCTGCACTTTGCATTCCAAGTGCTTGATTAAATGTCTCTGAATTTTGTATAGAAAACTGTTTCTTTAATGAAATTTTTTTTATTTTTACGAGTTTTTATTCTTTGCCTTCTAGTTATTTGAATAAATCTGCCACTCTTTTGTCTTTTGTCAAATTTGGGCGTGCTTTGAGTTTTCTTTTAGTTTTGTCAATACTTGAATAAGGTATCGCAATTTTGGATGTTTGCAGATCTGGAGCAGCCGTCCAACAAGGAGCATTTGGACCAAAGCTGGAGCAGATCTGCTTGAGTTTGCATCCCCTTCTCCTTTGTATTCATTTTCTATTTTTAAATTCTTGAGAACCAGCAATTCTGCTGTGTTTAATGTCTGTTTTGATTTACATCAGAAAATTCAAAAAAATGAAAAAACAGAAAATAACAAAATTGTTGAAAAAGAGGAGGAGAAATTTGTTCCTCACCTCCCATTTCCCCATGCAATGAAGTCAGTTTCTCCTTTTGACAAAGGAAACACAAAAATTGAGGAAATGATGGAGACATTCAAGCAAGTTAAAATTAATCTACCTCTGCTTGATGCAATCAAACAGGTCCCTGCTTATGCAAAATTTCTCAAAGAGGTGTGCACCCACAAAAGGCAATCTAGGATACATTTATCCAAGAAGGCCTTTCTTTGTGGAAAATCAACCAAGTGCTATCAATTGCAACACCACCTAAGATGCAAGACCACAGAATCCCCACAATCCCTGCATCATTGGGGAGCACACCATTGAAAACCTTGCTAGATCTGGGTGCTAGTGTCAACTTGCTTCCCTAATTACATCTATGAAGCTAGGTTTGGGAGGTGAAACCCACTCAAGTGGTGTTCTGACTAGGCAGCAGTCTGAAAGAAACCTATGGGGTTGATTGAAGATGTTTTGGTAGGAGTAGACAAGTTTTTCTACCTGTGACTTTTGGTGTTGGACATGGAACCAACCAAAAAGTACCACTTGCCATCCTGTCATTACAGGAAGACCATTCACAGCTCTGACTATGCATGAATTCAATGCAGTGTCGGCATCATGGAGGTGTCTTTTGGAAATATGAAAGTTAAATTGAATGTGTATAATGTTGTTACTCAACCTCAATTCTCACGAGGAATGTTTCCATGTTGACATCATTGATGAGTGGTGGAGGAGTCTTTACAAACATTTCGCAAGGTAAAGACTCCACCACGAATTTAAAATGATTGGGGATCCACCGAGAAAGAAGGAAAAGGAGATCAAATTCAACGGAGTCTGCTTTGTGCAAGGCACTCACTGTGATCATCAAGTTCTCTCTCTTGAGACTGCTCCTCCCCTCTTCCACAAGTTACCAAGGAAGCTTCAACTCACCGAATCTGGAAGAACTGAGGATGGATGCCTACACTAGCTCCAGTTGTACAAAGAAAAGGTTAAATCATTCCATGATAGGAGCCTCATGAGAAAAGAATTCATCTGGGGTCCAAGGTATGGTTATAATTTCTTTGTCTTTTAGGCATCTTGTTTTCTCCATTTGCATCCACTTTTCCCATCCGGACCTCGAGATCATTTTTCTTTTTAGGAATCATGTAGGATAATGAGTAGTGAATCATAGGCTGTTTTGAATATTCAATGGACCCACTAATTTTATTTTCCTTGAGATTTCTTCATCATAAAGGGTCTCATGTGTGAACCTGCTTTTAATATGTGCTCCCATGCTTCATTATTTTTTTTTTTCATACACATCATCAACAAAGGTGTCAGTCTTATGAATCTTGCTTTTCACGTATTCTCGCTAATCATTTTATAATCACTTAGATTCATAAGTATCTCAGCTTTTCGGTTTGTTTCTTTGGGCTTAGGATATATCATTTGGCATTAGATTTTCTGTTTTAGGAATTTTAGTTTCAAATGCTTTTTAGATCGCTGATTTTGTTTTCTTTCTTAGGTTAATGTGTCCTCGTTTCTGATTTTCGTCATTTTTACGTGAGTACGGTTAGTTTCTAACTTTGTTTTCCTATTTTGCATTAACAAATTCTGTTTTTGTATCAACACTTTTCTATTTTTTTCAACTTTGTATTCAGTCCCTTACCTTGTTTTTACTGTTTCTCTGTTATTAGCATTAGTTTCCTTCCATTTGCATAGTAATCCTTCTATTTGTTAGATTTTATTTAGCGTTCTAGCGTTGTTTTGTTGATTTTTCTTGCATTTGTATATCATATTTTTCCTTGCTCATATCTTCGCTTTTACATTTTATTTTCTGCACTTGCATATAGTTTAGATTTTTTACATTCTTAGTTTTCTTTCTTCTTCTTTTACCTGCTGCCCCTAGTCTCTCATTGTCTAGAACATTGAGGACAATGTTCATCTTAGGTTTGGGGTGTGGCGGACAAGTCCCGCTAGGAATAGTTAACATAAGGGCGAGAATCACCTAAGTAATTAGGAAATGTATTAATTTACTTTAGAATCATGACAACTAGAAAATTTAAAATTCCTTTGCCAAATTTAGACATTCTAAACCTTGCGATATTCTACATTTCCATGATGATTACACCATAAAACACACTTGTATCAGACGTAGTAAGTCAAAAGGAAGAGAAAAGGTAAAGATATACTTAAAAGTTCAAGGAAAAACCATAAAGTGAGAATTGAGCCCATATATTTTCCATCTCTGTTGAAGAGTGGTGAGGCAATTTTTACGATTCAAAGGATTGGTGAGGCATTAGATCCACTAGAAGTTAGGAAACTCCAAATTAAAACAAAGACTCATGAAACCGAGGAAAAGATCAAGGCCTTCTTTGGACTTGAACCTAATGAACCAACCAAGAAAAATCACTGCTTGTACCCCATTTGAGCTACAATTCTTCATCAAAATACTCAAAAGTACTTGAACCTATGGAACTAATTCAGCCTTCCTCACTCGAGAATTCAGGAGGTAAAGGAGAAAGAACTAAAGATGGACCATTTCGGGCAACATCAAGAAAATGAAGAGAAAATACCTCAAAAGCAGGCAATATGGTGACCGAGAAAAGAAGAGACAAACAATGTAAAAAGTTGCAAGCAAAAAGGCAAAAAAGGACCTTATGTTGAAAAATGCAAGATCAAAGAAAGAACTGATCACCGTGAATGTGAGAATCTCGAAAAGAAGAAGAAAGAAGCTAAACTCAAAAAGGTGGAGTCATGAACCATCTCCGCACTTCTGAGTTCTCAAATTCAAACCTCTGCTCAAACCGCCTTTCCTTGAAACTTCACTCCATAAGCCATACAAACAAACCTAGATTAAAAGCCCTTGTGATCCAAAGTTGAGTGAGTGTCATGTGGAGATAAGAAGTGACCTAATCTATGGTGGGGAGATCACAATGATGCCATTGCCTAAGATTCATGCCTTTGCTCATGCTTACAGATCCATTTGGGAGATGTAACTGCTCTTGGGCGTGAGTGTAAATCAACCCCTCAACAATAACTCTGATGAGAGTATACCCGTGAGTGTTTGGGTTGGAACTTGAGCACCTTAAGTATGACTTATAACCTAATTTTTATCCATAGGATGAGCTTCACGCACATTTGTATGATTTTCTATGACTATTCACAGATTGGAAATATTGAAACATTCATGAGGTTTATAAATGTTTAAATTCTGTGCAAACAATAATCAAATTTTACTGTTTCATCATTGATTCAAGAGTAACTAACCTCGCTCCTTGATTGCTCATTTGATAATATTGCATTGATGATTAACTGTTTCATGGAGAAGTTTGTGGGTACCTTCACTGAAAACCCTCGGAGACTTCACTCCTCCTCTAGGGATCACCTAGGGGTTGAAAAGGCTTGTTGCATATGCTAAATGCACTGTGCTTCCTACAAAAGTGGCTCTTTACTTTGTTTTTATGTTTCTTTGCTCGGGGACTAGCAAAGCTTAGGTTTGGGGTGTGTTAAGTAGTGAAAATACCATTTTCACCCCTAAACATGAGCCTTGAAAGACCCTTGAGAGGACTAAATAAGTGCTTTAGTGTTCATATTGCAGCTAACCAAAAAGAGGTCCAAATCAAAACCATCCTAAAATGATCAAAAGTTGACAACGCATGTCAAGCTCAAAGAGGGAGTGAAGAAATAGCCTCAAAGAATGGCTAAAAGGTCCTAAAAGAGCAAGAAAAGACACAAGAAGAAGAATGGGAGCCTAGAGTTCAATTCAAGAAGAACTTCTACTATTCAAAGAACCTTGACCTTTGCGAAAAGAAGAAAACACTGCTGAAAAGAAGAGAAGTCCTTGAAAAGATCTCCTGAAGCCAAAATGCTTTGAAAAGATCTCCTGAAGCCAAAATGCTTTGCGAAGAGAGCTTACGGAGCCAAATTACTTTCTTGAAAAGACCCTTAAACTTCTGCGAAATGGCATCATCGAGGATTCTGACCACTTTGAAGGGCATTTGATAAACTTTGCACGCCCAATCGTTTTAAAACCCAAGGACATTAGGAAGATTACGAGCACGAACCAAAGGCATATTCCACCCCATGTGAACACCCAAAGATGAAATTACTTGGCGGGAACTTCTAGAAGCTCAAACAGAAATTTCAAAATGCATAATGAATTGATGCCTCTGTTTCACGATTGGTGAACCAGATCAAGCGCTTGGCTGTACGAGCAGATCCGGATCCCGGTGCTCGACTCCTATTGGTTGAATCTGAGATCTATCCAATTCGATTGGTTGATACACATCTGAGGGCGAGGGAAAACTATAAATAGACGAACCATTTGCCCAATTTGGGTATCCATTTTAGAGTTTTCATCTCTGTTTCCCTCATTCCGCCGATAGCTTATCCGAACCCTGTAATCCCTTCTTGTAGTTTACCTTTGAGAGCCATTGTGAGTGATTTGTACTTCCAAGTTCGGATTCAAGATAATCGAGGGCTCTCGAGAAGCTGGTATGTAAGTCCGAGGGCTCTCTAAGAAGCCGTGCTCTGTAATTGTAACGTTGGATTTTAAAAGGTTCTTTGTAATTTGTGTCTTCTCCATTGGAGTCATGTCGAGGGTTACGAATGATCACCTTAGTGCATTAGACTTCTTTAGATTCACTTATCCGCATCCAACTTCCCTTAATTCATCATCCACATGTAATTAGCGTTGGTAACCTAATTCAAGCAAAGATTTACAAAGGATGTTCATGTTACGAACTAAAGAATAGGCTGACTAGTCGATGATCGTGGACAGATCACAGCCATAAGTCTAAACCTATTCCTTAATTCGGATTTATTTCTCTTACATCTGTGCTGGTAGCCAGATGAAGATTGAATCTGCTCTGTTGAACTACAGACTCTCCATTAAAATTCAGAGGCTAAAGTACATGAAGCTATTATTTCTGCATTTGTCTTATTTTAAACATCTCCCCAACTCGGATCTGGATCATGTAGTTAGTTCTTTTCTTTATTTGCTTATAGTTAAATGTGACAAAATCCAACACTCTCTTTTATCTATTCTTTATTTAGATAATTAAAGAGCCAGATCTGGTAGCACAGATCTGGAGGTTTATCTCTCAGTTTAGACAAACTTCTCTGTGGACGATCTTGAAATACTTACTTTTAAAACTTGCTACAATTGGCCCTGATTTTGCAGGCCAGTGTTAGCCCCAATGTGCTGATATCCCTTTCATAAGTTAACATCCATATAATTTAGCATTCTTTAATTCTTTAATTATTGATTTATAATGCACATAATTTTGGCACATTTGGAGCGACAACAAGCAGTTGTGTATAAGCTACAACCTAGAGAAAGTTCATTGTAAGTTTTACTGTTATCAATGAACTGTTGTTTTAATGCTTAATCAAATCTATAGATCTTATAGTTTCTTTAAATGTCTATAGGATCCATGTATTTGGGACTAGCCCATTCAGTTTCTAGTAGATCTATTGCTTACCATCTAATTTCCCTTGGTTTGATTGACACATGAAAAGCGATGTTGGATATGTAGTGAGATCCAAGGAGCTCGGATGCCTGCAGACCATAGTGGTTGCAACAGTTTTCATTTTCTTTCTCAGGCCTCTATGGGATGGACAGACCAATGGGATACCCTATGAACATTCAAGTGGACAGAGTATAGCCCTAAGGTTGTGTCCATTCACATGTTTGAGAAGGATTCTTCTCCTCTGCACATGAGCTTCTAGAGCCTTTTGAGGTGGTTTGTACAGTAACTGGCTACCCTCTGTCTTACCTAATCGACATCAGATGTTAGATCTGGACTCTTTATAGTAAGTTTAGTTTGAGGCTGAGTCATTGCAGGCCTTCTATAGTAATGACTAGCTACATCTAAAGCCTTATTTAGCCTATTGCATGGTCCTTTTTGTGGGCACTAGTGAGCAGTTAGCCTTAGCAAAGCACTTAGAATCTTATGGGTTGGAATATCTATGGATGTCAGCCAGGTTTGTGCACAGATCTGGGGAGCTTGTAGAACTGGCATTACATAGTCCTGCAATAGTATTCATGGCTAGAGCTTGTCCAGTGGCTGTGGAACTGATGCAGTCCACTCTTCTTAATTAGACTAGCGAATTTCTAGTTTAACTAATGGGATTTGACAGCCTCTATCGGAATCCTGTGACTATTATAGTGGATAGAGTATAACCCTAAGAGCACCCCAAATGGCATGGGTTATACTAGGAGCTTATACCTTGTTGAGGCTATTAATAGCGTCTCAGTAAGGAGCACTGCAGAGACAGACTAAATCTAAGTTACATTACTGCACCATTAACTCTAGCTCAACCTTTTTACTTCTCATAATTTTTATATTTTATTTTGGCACACACTACCACCATCCTCCTCTTAACCCTTTCTTTAGGATAGAGCTACATTTTATTTCTCTATTTCTAGGATTAATTTAGTGTAGTCGTGACACCCAACTCTCTTTTTTTATGATAGTTAGATCTGTAGCCATATCTGGAGGCCTACTATTATAGCCCTTTTTGGGTTTTAGATCAATTTCTCTGTGGGACAATATTGAAAGCACCGAAGTACAAAAATATGACTCTGATTCTGGTCTACGCCAATGGTTCTTGGGTAGGGTCTTCAATTATCGATCGGGAAGGTGTTAGGCACCTGATCAACCTGCATAGAAGAAGTCTCTACTTGTGGCCTAAATGAATATGAAATAAAATAGCACTTCCTCTTGCTCGAAGGCATTATGATCCTATCAAGCTCTCCGCAAATACCAAAAAATTGGTGGCGTAGCGGCTTGAATCATTCGATAAAGGAAAAGTAAAGAAGGTAGAGGAGTAGAGGGGAGAGTTAGAGCACTCGAGCCCTTGTTGCACAGTAGTGGACCTTCACATAGGTGCACTTGGTGAGTTTCCAATAGCTTGAGTAGATAGAATGGTGGGATCTAACCTCTAATGTTTAATGGCTAAGAGATAGGGGAAGAGGGCTAAGGGGTAGCTCTCACGTAAACTATAAGAGGTTTTTGATGGAAGGTGGGGTTCTAAGGGCCCTTTAAAGTTCTGGAATTTGTATGGGATTTGGGCACCAAAAGGGGGAAGAGGTTTCTCTTAATCTTTTTTCTCTTTTGGAATTTTTTCAAGCCATTTGCAAGGGGGGTGCCTATCTATTTATAGGAAAAGGGAGGTTGGGAGGGTACTTAAGAGCTAAGTAGGGTTAGAAATTAGGTACTCTTCTAATCTAAGGTTTCCTAGGACCTTAAGGGCTTGCAAATGTAGGCAATGGACTTCAATGGTAGATGATACGGTGAGGTTTCAAATGACTAGAGGGTTGCAAATAGGGTAAATGAGGGTGCAACAGTCCTAATGAAACTCACCCTAAATATTGGGATGGTCAACAAGTCAAACCCCTAAAGTGAAATTCGGGCAAAATCTAAGTTTTACTGTAGCTAAGCCTGACACATGTATTATCCAAGCCTAGCATATGTACAGTGCTTGGGAAGTCTAGAGCCCGCTTGGGGGCCCATCCATGTTTGGCCTGTATAATATACACGCCAAGCCATTTTTGGAAATAAATGGCTTGGCGTGTATAATATACATGCCAGGCAACTTTCTTTGGAAAATTGCCTAGTACGTGTCTTATAGGCGCCAACCATGCCCAACTCCTCGAGAGGCCCTCAAGAGGTTCAGAGCCAGTCGAGGGGTTCACCTAAAATTTAGTTTTGATGCTCAAAACTTTGGATTGCCATAACTTTGGTGTAGGAGTCAGATCGAGGTGATTCTTGGCTTGCTGGAAAGTTGGGAACCTCTAATTTTCAATGATATAAGATTCAGTCTCAGTAGAGGTCCCTGCTAGCCCTGGTTCATCTCTCTCTAACCATTGCTCAGGAGGGTTAATTAGGGGTCCAGAGAGGCCGAGGGTAATTCCGAAGGGTTTTAGGCAAGTTTCTAAGGGTTTGGGAAGATTCCTAAGGGTATGGGAGGTGCTATCGGAGGGTGTGCCTCTATCGAAGTATGTTTCAATTGAGCCTTGGGCCAAATTTGAGTGTCTAAAGATGCCCTTCTTGGTATCTAATCACTAATGATTGAATGCCAAAGAAAAGAGAAGTCCGAAGAGGCCCACAGAGACACTGACGGATCCGCTGTATTCATAATGAACCTCAAACATCAGGTGGGTAATATGGTGAGTAAAAGGAAGCCAGTATGTTGGGAAAAATGTCCATTACTCAAGGCTATCGGTCCCCAAGTGCTTACCAACATTACTGGGCATAACCAAGATGGTATGAGTTGTAAAAGCCCAATATGCTAGGAAAAACATCCATATCTCGAGATGATTGAAGATGTTTAATGTTCGAGTTTCATTCTAAATATAACAGCTCCATGTGTGAGAGGGTGATAGACCCATACTTAAAGATAAGCGTGAGACAAATGCGCGAAGGTCCACAGATTGTGTCTAATTATACGAGACATCGATTGCTCCATTTGACAAGCCATGGGTGCCCCTGCGTGAACTACGGTTCGAGGTCTTTGGGCGAACCCAACGATCCCGAAGTTAATTTAGCATGAGTACCCAAGCGGAGCGAATTGATGTCACAATGTTTTCTGGGAGTACGTGCCACTTTTTGAAACTAACATATATATATATATATTTTTTGTTATTTTATGTAGATTTTTTTATTAGTTTATGTGGATTTTCTTGTTATTTATTTTATGTAGATTTTTTGTTATTTTATGAACATATATTTTTTTTCTTATTTTATGTATGTTCGTTCGGGATGTCTTGAGCATGCTCGTCGATCCCGAACCATTTATTTTAGTACAGCCTCTCGAGCAGATCAAATGAAAGTTGGCGTGCTTCCCAAGGGTGTGTGCACCTTTTCGGGTCTAAGGAGGATCAATCTTGGCGTGTATAATATATGCACCAGGCCAAATTGGGTTAGGAATAGCCTGGCGTGTATATTATACACGCCAGGCCAAATCTGGCTAAAACAGGCCTGACGTTTATATTATACAGACCAAGCCAGAATTGGGGGATTTTAAATCAGTCAAGCCCGAGCCTAAAAGGGCATTTTTCAAAATCTTTTCCTCCCCCCCTTCTAAACCAAAACAGAACCTCCTCCTAGGGTTCCTTTGAATCGATTTGAACCACATTTCATTGCCAGCGTCCGCTCTCACAAATCAAACTTACGTTCCACGCCTGATTAGGGATCTATTTTCTTGAAGGTAATCATTGTTTTAACCTTATTTCCTTTGATTCCTCTTGAATTATTTGCAATGTGGTTTAGGATTCTTGCATTTTTAGATGATCAATGATATTTTTTGCCAGTGTGATTATTTAGGACCCATTTGATTTCATTCTATGTGGATTCGTTGCAATGATTTTGAATGATGCCCTATTTCCATTTTTCATTGGAATTTCTTGAGCCATTTTTTTTTATATGATTAGGGCCCTCTCCTATCTTTGAATCTAGATGATATTCTGTGTTACGCCTGATTTTTGAAACTTTTTCTTTACTTTTCTTTTTTTGAAACTTTTTCTCTTCTTTTTTTTTGTTTATGTATGTATATATATATATTATTTTTTGAAACTTTTTCTTCTTCTCTTTTTTTGAAACTTTTTCTGTTCTTTTATTTGTTAATGCATGTATATATATATATTATTTTTTAAAAAAATTTTCTTCTCTTGTTGGAACTTTTTTTTTTTTTTTTTTTTTATGTATATACATATATATATATATATATATTTTTTTTTTGAAACATTTTCTTCTTTTCTTTAAACTTTTTCTCTCTACTTTTTTTTGAAACTTTTTCTCTTCTTTTTTTTGTTTATTATTTGTGCATGTTTATACATACCTTGTGGTGTGTTTTTTTTTAAATGTGGGGGGCCTGGGACTCCCCCCCTCCCTTTTTTGATGTATTTATTTAAAAATGATTGATGGAAAATGAAAGGGGGCATACTTACCTTCTTTTAGCTTGTAGCAATTGGTTTCTTGCAATGGGCACATCTTGATATTGTTGCTTATGCCTCCCTCATAATGTCGAGTGAGGAGGAGCAAGGGCAAGAGGAGGGGCTTGAGGTGGTCTATGGTCCCCGGGGGGAGCAATTTTTCGTAGTGCAGCACTCTTCCCGTCTTTGGTACGAGATGCAGGGTGAGGCAGCATGTATCGATCTACTTAATTAGCAGCACATCCATATCTCAAACTTTGTGATTGCCAGCAAGGTAATAAAACAAGTTTTATTTTGTTGCTTTGTCTTTTCTTTGTGCGAGCTTGCTTTATCTTCAGGATCTGATTCTTCTTTATTTTGATGCAGGCCTTTCCATTGATTACATTTCGTGGGGGTTGGTTCGACCTCCTGCGCCTTTACCTTTACCTTCCTCCGGTTGTGATGTTTCTCCTTGCCCAGGCTGGTTTCGGGGATTTCCTTTTGTGCCCTTCCATGAGGGGCGATTCGGCCTATCTGAAGGCCCTACTTGAATGCTTTCGACTTGCGACCATCACTTTTCACATGTCGATAGCCGAGATGACCATCACCCCAGTTGATTGGTCAATGATTACAGGGATTAGGATAGGGAGCGCACCGGTGACCGGCCTTCGTGTACTAGGTCAGGACAAGGTGGTTCAATAGATCGAGGATTACCCCTCTTCCCAGAATATGCATGGCACTGATGTTAAGTTATCTTGGATGGTCGATTTATATAGTCAGAATGAATAGGTGGATCTGGGCCAGTCGGATGCGGATATCCCTATTGAGCTTGGGTGTGCCTTGATGTTAGCTTGCATCTCACTCCTTTTCCTCCTGGGCAAGACTCTCTTTGCCAATGCTAGCGAAGGCCGGGTTTCATTGTCCTTGCTTAGTATAATGTAAAACTGGGACAATGTGCACTGGTAAGACTGGGGTTGGGCCGAATACATCGTGCTGATGTCTGGCCTGGCTCGAGCCTTAGTTGGGGACCTAGGTTCTGCTGTCGGTTTCTAGCCTGCGATTGAGGTAACCCCCGACTCACTTCCCTTGGTTTTTTTTTGCTAGTCATTCATCCAACCTCTAGCACATCTCTTATGTTTGCTACTCTCTTTATATTTTGGGGTACTTGCACTTCCAACCTAGTCGCCGTCTCCTCTTCTCCAATGTTTACACATCTCTCCTTATGAGCAACTGGCACAAGAGTCACCGCAGGGTGTTAGGGTATTTTAGATGCTTGCTGCTAACTTTATTGAAAACAACGATAAGAATGGGTTAGTGAAAATAAATCAAAGGTGGATTGAAAACTACAGAGCAGCAAGTCTAAAAATATACAGACCTGCAAGATACAAGGCCTGTTGTTGCAAGTTTTAATAAGTAAGAGTTTGTCCCACAAGGAAAAATGATCTAAAGCTCTAAGGGAGCTATCTTTAGTAGGCCCTCCAGATCTGACTACAGATCTGGCAATCCTAAATGGAAAGGGATTTAAGGTCACTATTGTTTGAAGCCTATGGTAACCTAATGCCTAAACTACATAAATGTTTGAGAAGAATGATGGAGTGTGAGAAAATAAATATAAAAAGGGTGAGAAGTAGGCTATTAGGTATAGATCTGATGGGTTTTATAACTTAGACTCAGATCTGCTGCTATAGAAGTCTTGTCTAATAGCTACATTATCATCAAAGAGGAGAAAGGATCCAACTCACCCCTGTGCCATGATCCAATCCCTTATGGCTATAACTTGTCCACTCAAATGGTCACAAACTATCCAATAGGGGAACCATAGTCCATAGATGGGTCAGAACATGTTTATCATTGTAAGCACTACTTCATCCAGGCTACCAGCTTAAGAATCCATAGGAACCTCAACCTCTAAAGTTCTGTGTGGGGGGCATAGGCCTGCAATATTTTCTAACCTGGACACACAGGACCAGTAAGAGTTTGAGTATTAGCTTTAGATCGAGCTGTTCACTGCTTTAGAGAGACAACAGTGATCCAGTCACAAGCTTACAATCTCTACAGCCAGATCAGATCTGCCATCTGATGGTGGGTCTATACAAATACAGGGGAGTCTGTCTCTGCACAATCTCTCACTGGGCTACAAGCACAAGTGTAGTGAAGAAGAATCTATTTTAGATCTATGGATTGGCCTCACCCTAGGGCTATAACCTATCCACCCAAATGGTCACAAACTAGCCACAGAGGCTATCCTCCTCACAGAGGTTTGAGACAGAACAAGAAGATTGCTGCCACCACCAGGTTCACAAGGCTACTAGCCCATGCTCCAATGGGGATTCAGGTTTAGTGGATCCTGTGGTGGGGCATAGGCCTGCAATGTGCCTAGCCTGGACACACAGGTCCCTTGGATCTAAATAAATCCTTAAAAACAATCCTCCATTGCTTACAATACAACTTAGCAATGGAGGATCTCTAGGCAACAACCTTGTACAGAACAACCCTCAAACATCAATCCCATACATGCATAAGAACCTATTATAAAACTTCATTAAAACTATTCCAAATAGACATACAAAGGTATAGCTAGCAAGTGCTAGACTATGGAGAGAAGAAAAAGAAAAAAAAGAAATGCCTAAATCCTAACCTGAGCCTGCTGGAACTCTACAGCTAATTCAAGAAGATAGCCTCCAAAAATTATCTCCTCCAATCTAACTAGGCTTAGGCTTATATAGCAGTCGGCTGTGGGAGAATTAGTGTTAGGAAAACCTTAATTTTATAGATGCAATCGTGGCCCATTTCTGTTCCTTGGATGCCTCGGGGCGTGTGCATGGAGATTGGAGCATTAAAGTGCGTGCCCTAGTTGCTGGAAGTTCCCAGACTGCCCCTACAGGAGTGGGGAGAAGTTACGATCTCGAGCCTCGCTAGGTAGCCAGGATTTCCAGGTCTTGTCGTGTGATAGAGTTGTCGTCATGGGATTGAATTGACTTGAAGCTCTTACAGTTGCGAGATAGATAGTTTGGTCATCGCGAGATTGCTCTGATCGTCGCGGGATTGCGTTTTCCATTTGAGTGGCACGAGAATCGCCCGTGCAGTTCATTCCTTGGTGAATCTCGCGGGGATCCTCGCAATGAAGTAATATGCATAGGCCTCTAGATTGCTCGAGCAGTTCCCTGAAGATCTGCATCCCATGACCACTACGCGGCAGCTGCGGGCAGGAATGCTTAGAGCTCTCTCTCCTTAGTGAATCGCACGAAGATTAAATGCTCCTCTCTTGAGCTGCACAAGACTGTGCGAGAGGCATGCGGGCTTATAATCGAGCCTCGCTAGAACTACGTGAAATCGCTCGGGGCCTTACATCATTAATCTACGGGAGAAGCAAATAGCGGCGATGGGTGTGCTGCCTTCAGAAACCCACGACAACTATGCGAAGCATTTTTCTCAGAAACAAATGAACCTTGCGACACCTGCGCGAGCCTCACTTCTTGATATGTTGTTGTTGTGCTTTGCCTATGCTGCAGCCAATTCTCTATCTGGATCTAACTTCCTTTCTTCTGAGGTAAAAATAGGCTTCTTGGCAGGGTTAGGGCCTTATCTGCAGCTGCTACTTATTACCTATAAAATGGGCTTCACACAGATTTATTAAATGACTAAGGGTCTAACAGAAATTAAGTTAAGGGGTCAAAAGTGGTGCTTTTCAGGTCTTAACACACCCCAAACCTAATCTTTGCTAGTCCCTTAGCAAAGCTTTAACTAATTAAATGCCACTTTCGTAGGGATCACGGGTACATTTAGCATATGTACCAAGCTTTTTAAACCCCTAGGTGATCCCTAGTGGAGGAGTGAAGTCTCCTGAGGGTTTTCAGTGAAGATACCTACAAACTTCACAATAAAAATAGTTAAAAGTGGTGTAGTCAATGGTAAAATAAATTTCAATGAATAAAGCATCAGTCCACTTTCCTTTAGAATTCAGAGGAAATTGTAGCAGTAATGCAGGCCATTTAAAACTCCAAACTTTTTTTTAGCATGTGTTTGCATTTCCACTAATCATTTTACATTAGAAATTCAATGTGCACATATCAGTACTAAGCTTGCCTTAAATTTAAAAATCAGGTTGGATACAACCCCAATAAAGTTACAAGTCAGACCCAATTCTCATTAGGGCTATCTCTCAACAATGAATATCTAGGGGTGTTCACATTTAAAGTAGCTCAAGAGCAGTTATAGACCCCAAAATGGGCCTGCAAGCATGAGCATAGGTAAAGCTTCTAATTTCTGACATCCTCATGGCTTTTCACCATAGATTAGGTACTCCCTCATCTCCACCTGGCAGCTCATTTCACTTAGGATCTTCAAGTTCTTGTTGAATGGGTTGTAATGTGGCTTATGGGTGAGGGATATAAAGAATGAAGGGGCAAAAAGGAAAATCAAAATTGAGAAATCAGTAAGGTATGGAGTGGCTCATGACTTCACTACCTTCATTTCAGCATAACTTCAACTTACTTGATATATTTTAGAATCAAAGTGGCCAGTTTCTCCTCTTCTTTTCAATTTTCAGATGATGTTCTTCTCCAAACTTCTCTTCCTTTTTCTCTTTTTATTATTTTTCTTCTTTTTATTTTTATGATTTTTGTGATGAACTGCCACACAAATACCACCAACACACTATTGTTCATAGGTTACTTTTCTTCTCCTTCTACCAAATGTTGGACCACTCTCACTTCCTTCAACTCCTCCTTTACCTTCTCATTTCTCAGAGTGAGGGGAAGGTTGAATCAGATCATGAGGTTAAGGTGCAAGTACTCCAATGTTTGTTAAAGAAAAATAGGACTTTTTGAGGCTCAAAGAGTGTATGCAAAAGGATAGGTTTAAAAGGTTGGGTTTTCAGGCTGAAACTATCCAAATGAGGGTCTTCAATCATTTCCTTAGTGTCATGAGTGCTGTCAACCAGTTTTCATTTGGAGGTGCCTAACTTCTAGTAAAAAGTGCTGAGTCAATCAAACCTTAGAGCAGAAAAAATACCAAAACACTCTTTAACAAACATTGATGGGTCTAAATCTCACTAGGTATGGTCCTCTTTTTAACTCATGGAGTGTATTTTTACCTTTTTCTCTCCTCTTAGGTTTACTCGGTACTAATTTAAAATTTCTGTTGTTAGCTTCATGGTGGTGCCAAGATTTTAAAATTTTAAGTTTCGAAATGTCTGCAAAAAACATTTTAATTTTTCACAAATTTCCTCATTGCAGCAAGTTAAGTGGAAATTGACTTTATTCATTCTCATTACACCACCACTACTACACTAAAGTTAACTATTCTCTTGGTAGACCTACCTTGTCATACCCCTAAACCATGAGGAGTAGTGTCCTCACTGGTTCAAAGGTGAGAAAGTGCAGGGTAATAGTCAGGAAGAAAGAAAAGTAAACACACACAAACAATATACACAAAGCAATATACAAAAACAAATTCTATTATCTAAGAAAGAAATGTACAACTGTAATTACAATGACAAGAAAAGAAATGAAAAGGAAAGAAAAGCCTAACTACAATCTAGTTTAAGAGGAGGAAGAATCAGAATCTGAATCTATGAACCAGTCCTAGCCCATCTGTTGTGCATGTTTCCTAAGTTTAGCTTTATGCTCTGAACTGGGCTTGGACTTGGTTCTGTCTGTGGGAGCTTTGGTCTTTTTCTTCTTTGCTTTACTCTCAGCTGGACTCTTTTTCTTTGGCTGCCTTGGTTTCTTTGGTTGGGCTAGAGGTTTCTTCATGGTTGGAGCTTTTGGTACCCTCACCCTCATTTTTCTGGTCTTGGGTTCAGGAGGGATCATAGGGGATTTTCCTTTATCTTGCTCAGGGGGGGCAACAGGGGACTTCCCTTTGTCTGGCTGGCCATGTGGTTGTGCCTCCTCAGACTGGGCAGCTGGCTCTTTGCTAATTTTGATAGAGGTTGTGGTAGAAGCAGTCCTCTTAGCAGTGATTTTCCTCTGTTTAGGATAAGTTTGCTCAGTCGGAGGTGATGAAGGAGGAGCAGCAGGGGTTTGGGTAGCTTGAGGCTCAGGTTCTGGCATGAGTACAGTGAGTGGGGTGGGCTGCTGAGTTGCACTTCTGGCAGCAGCCAGTGCAGCTTCCAAAGAGGATATCTGGATTTGGGCTTTCAGGAGGTCAGTTTCGTGGATTTCCTTTTAGAGTTGAAAGATTTCCTAGGCATGGTTGAGTCTTTTTTTGAACATTCTTGCTTTCATCCTCTCCACATTAGTATTTGCTTTCTCCAGCTCCAGATTCATTTGATGATAAGCAGCCATAGTTTTTGGCTTCTCATAGGCCTCCAAGATGTTAGTCAAGCCAAGGAAAATACCCAGTAATTACTTTCTGTGGGCTTTCTCAAGTTTAGTAATCTGCTACAGCAGGGGGGTTTCTATGGATTGCCTTAGTTGGGCCATGCCTCTCAGGACATCCTCCTAAGGTAGGGATTGTGTCTCATGGCATGGAGGATGGTGAGGTAGGGAGGGATGTAAAAGGAGTGTTTGGGTGCGATAGGAAGAGAAGAAGTGGAAGGAGCCGAATGTGATTGGCCCTGGGTGGGGGAAGTGGTGTTATCAGTGGGTAAGTCTAGTTATTGTGGGAGGGTAATTGTTCTGGGTCTGTTTGGGTGGATTTGTCAATGAATGTTGGAGGGGGTAGTATAAGAGGTGGGATGGAAGGCATGGAGGGGAAAGAAAATGAGGTAGGCTCGCTAGGAGTATGTGGTGCTGGGAAAGGGAAAAAGGGAATGGTGAAAGATATGAAAGAGAATGGTTGGGTTGTGGAGTCAGGGCTGGAAGGGGAAAGGATTAGTGGGGTTTCATTGGATTGTTGAGGGATGGGCTGGTTTGTCAATGCCTGAAGTGTGAATTTGATGGATGTGATTTCAGTTTGCATCTAGTCCTGTGTGTGTGTTGTGGTGGATAGTTGGGATTGGATGTCTTGGATGAGGGTTGGGAGGTTGAGATTGGGTAGAAGATGGAACAGGTTGAAAAGGAGAGGAAGAGGCATGATGGAAAGTTGAAGGAGGAAGAGATTGGGGTTCTGGTGAGTGATGTGGTGATGTATTTAGGGAGTCCGGGAGGGGGGTGTAGTGGGTGGGCATGGTGTCAAGGAAACTAGCCATAAAGGCTTGGAATCTAGTGGTTGTGTTAAGGTTGAGGTCTATGTCTGTGAGTGGGGATGTAGTAGGCATTGCTGGAGGGGTATCTTGGTCAATGTGAAGTGTGTCAGTAGAGATAAAAGGGATTGTGGGTGGTGGTAGGGGCATGGTGGGGGTTGTGTCTGTGGTTTTCTTTTTCTTGTATGAGATCAGTGGAGGGATGTCTGGGTTTTGTGAAGATGAGGGGGGTATGGGAGCTGTGTATTGAGATAGTGTAGGGGAGGGTGAGGGGCTGACATGGGGGGTGGTGTCCTCCCAGGTACCAATCACAGGAAAAAAGGGTGTTGGCATTGACAATGAAGATAGAGGAGGGTGAGAGATGGGGTAGGGGAAGGGAAATGGGATGTAGTAGGTATAGGGGATCCTGGGGTAAAAGGTGGGCAGGATGTGGGGGCTGCTGTAGCTGTTGTAGTTACAGGATCTTGAACCACCTCTTTGGTAGCAGGAGTGGGCCTTTTAACAGCTTCCTAATCTGTTTGCTTGGGGGGAGACCTGAGCCTCAACTTTCTTCTTCTTTTGTGTTTCCATCAGGCTCCTGCTGATTCCCCATTGCCTCTTGGCAAATGTTGTAGGGGCAAGGGTGGTAGTCTCCTTTCCTTTTGGTATCTTGTACCCCCCTCAAAAGCAGTTTGGTGATGACTCTGGCATAGGGGAGTGTGTGTGGCTTCTTTTTTTGTCCTAGCTTCTCCACCAAGTCCTTCATTGCATCAAAAATTAACCAGGCTGCATGGAAGCTATGGCCTAGAGAGAAAGAGAGAGGCTCCTTCTCAAAGAAGGGCAGGTCGAAAGCTATTTCAGGCTCCAAGGGGATTAAAGCCATGAGCTCAGAGGGTGTAGAAAACTGAGGGGTTGGCTCCTCCACCTCCTCAACCACATCTTTCCCTTTTTTCTATGCGTTAGAAGTCTTGAACTTCTTAGGAGCTGGCTCAACAAGGGCCTTATCCTTGGCCCTTTTCTTTGGTGCACTCTTAGGGGCCATTATAAACTCTACTTTTGAAGATGAAAAAGGGGAACTGAGATCTGACTGCTTACCCTAAAATCGTAGGGTTTGGTTCAATCTGACGCATAGTGCACCACGAGATCTCTGAGCAGAGGGCAACTAATGGGGATGACGTTAGGAACAAATCTCTAGGATCCTAGTGTGAGTAATGGGTTGTAGAATGGACATTGGAGGAGAGAGGTAGAAGAGCATCGAAAGCTAGGGTTTTACTGGATGGAGAAAAGAGAGAGAACTGGAAAAGGAGACAATCGTGGGTTAAAATACGTATCGCTAGGCTTGGCGCGCTTTGGAGATATCTGGTCATGGGATGGGCAATGTAGCCTGGCGACGGTGTAATTGCCACTTGGATTGCGCGAGAGGCTCCCAGGGTTCACTTTAAATCTCGCGACAGCTATTGAAGTGCTCTATTTGGATTGTGCGAGAGGCTCCCAGGGTTCATTTTGGACCCTGCAATAGCAAATGAAGTATTCCATTTGGATTGCGTGAAAGTCTCCCTGTCCTCATTTTGGACCCCACGACAGCAAATCATTAAACAGAGAGCATGCGCTCTTCATTCTGCCATTTGCATTTGTGCTGTGGCTGGATCCTAGGTAAAACCCACCACCAGGGGTACCCCCATACACTTTGAAATCAAACATTCAAGCATATGCAGTAAAAAATCATTATCCAAACATCGTGCATTCAATCAAAAACCACCAATTCAAGAGAAGTAATCATTCAAACCAAGCATAAAAAGAAATCAGACCAGACAGATTCAGACTCAAGTTAGGACACTAAAATTTTCTAAAAGAATGTGAACAAAAGAAGGCAATATAAACCTAATAAAACCAAAGTACATATAATACAACATGGACACATATGTGGATCAATTTAATGAGGGGTCCCCTTGAAAGTGAATGGTATCCATAGGTTCAGCAGATTTTTCTAAACAAGGCTTAAGCCTCTGACCATTCACCTTTAAGGTTTTCCCAGACTTGGGATCAATGATTTCCACAGCACCAGATGGGGAAACATTCATGGCAATATAGGGGCTTTCCCTTCTGGACTTCAGTTTACCAAGAAAATTTTTAAGTTTGGAGTTAAACAACCAAACCTTATCACCGGCCATGAAGCTCTTTCTTAATAAACCCTTGTCAAAGAAAGCCTGGGACATTTCCTTGTATATCCGGGCATTGGCATATGCATCCATCCTCAGCTCATCTAGTTCTGACACCTGCAGTGACCTGTGATTGACCAGCAAAAGTTAGATCTAGATTTAAATTTTTTATGGCCCAATAGGCCCTATGTTCTAACTCTACTGGGAGATGGCAAGTCTTGCCATAAACCAGTCTGAATGGGGACATCCCAATGGGAGTCATATAAAGAGTCTTATAAGCCCATAAAGTATCATTTAGCTTAGCAGCCCAGTCCTTTCTGTCAATCCTCACTATCTTCTCAAGGATGTGCTTGAACTCCCAATTAGAAATTTTAACTTGCCCACTGGTTTGTGGGTGGTAGGGAGTAGCAATCCTATGGGTGACAGAATATTTCTTGAGCAAGCTCTCGAAATTTCTGTTACAGAAATGGCTACCCCCATCACTGATAATGGCTCTAGGGGTGCCAAATCTTAAGAATATATTCTGCTTTACAAACTTAAGGACAACTTGATTATCATTGGTTCTAGTGACAATAGCTTCTACCCATTTTGAAACATAATCTACTGCCACTAAGATGAAATGATAACCATTTGAAGGAGGAAATGTGCCCATAAAGTCAATACCCCAGACATCAAACAGTTCCACAACAAGAATGGGCTACAAAGGCATTGAGTTTCTTTTGGACAACCCTCCTAATTTTTGACATCTCTCATATGTTCTGCAGTGTATATTGGCATCTCTAAATAAAAAAGGCCAATAGAACCCACGCTGCAAGATCTTGTCAGCTATTTTTCTTCCACTAAAGTGGCCCCCACTGGCATTTTCATGGCACATGGCCAAAACACTGGGGACATCAGTTTCAAGAACATATTTTCAGATGATTTGGTCAGCACAATATTTGTATAAGCAAGGTTCCTCCCAGAAAAAGAATTTTACTTGTGAGAAGAACAGATCTTTGTCCATTTTGGTCCAATGGGTAGGAATCTTGCCTATAACTAAATAATTTACAATGTGTGCATACCAAGGAATCAAGGATTCGATGGCAAACAATTGCTCATCCGGGAAAACATCATTTGTAGGGTCATAAACACATTTCTCCAACACAATTCTAGACAAGTTGTCAGCCACCACATTTTCCACACCCTTTTTGTCCTTGATTTCAATGTCAAACTCCTACAACAGGAGTATCCATCTAATCAGCCTGGGCTTGGCATCTTTCTTGGACAATAGATATTTCAATGCTGAGTGGTCCATGAAGATTACAATTTTAGACCCAAGTAGGTAAGGTTTAAATTTGTCAACCGTAAAAACCACTGCCAGAAGCTCTTTCTCAGTTGTGGTGTAATTCAGCTGAGCTTCAGCAAGTGATTTATTGGGATAGGCATTGACCATTGGATGCTTATCTTTTCTTTAACCCAAAACAACATCTATTGCCAAGTCGGATACATCACACATCAACTCAAAGGGTAGTGCATAGTAAGGTGTTTGGAGTACAGGGGGAGAGGTAAGGCATATCTTCAAAGTTTCAAAAGCCTGAAGACATTCAGCAGAAAAGTCAAAGGGCACATCCTGGCAGAGCAGGTGACACATTGGTTTAGCAATTTTGCTGAAGTTTTTCATGAACCTCCTGTAGAATCCTGCATGTCCAAGGAAAGATCTGATTTGTTTGACTGTTCTTGGAGGGGGCAAATTTGTAATGAGGTCAACTTTGGCCTTATCTACCTCAATCCCTTCTTTAGAGACTACATGGCCTAACACAATACCTTGTGTTACCATGAAGTGGCTCTTTCCGCAACTTAAGACTAGGTTGGTCTCCTCACATCTTTGCAAGACGAGGTGGAGGTGTTGCAGACATTAGCCAAAACTGTCCCCATATATAGAGAAATCATCCATAAAAATTTCTAAGAACTTATCAATCATATAAGAGAATATGGCATACATACACCCCTCAAAGGTGGCTGGTGCATTACACAGCCCAAAAGGCATCCTTCAGTAAGCAAAGGTGCCAAAAGGGCAAGTAAATATAGTTTTCTCTTGGTCACGAGGGTGCGCAGGGATCTGGTTGTACCCTGAGTATCCATCAAGAAAGTAATAGAAAGTTTTTCCAGCCAACTTATCCAGAATTTGATCTATGAAGGGGAGAGGGAAGTGGTCTTTTCTGGTTTTAGAGTTAAGCTTTTGATAATCTATGCAAACCCTCCAGCCAGTGGTCTCCCTGGCTGGTCTCAGCTCTCCAGATTCAGTTGTAATAACTATTATGCCAGATTTCTTGGGCACTACTTAGATAGGTGCCACCCACTCAGAATCAGAAATGGGGTAAATTACCCCAACATCTAGAAATTTCATTATCTCTTTGAGGACCACTTCCTGCATGTGAGGATTCAATTTCCTCTGCATTTCCTTGGAGGGTACTGAGCCCTCCTCTAAATGGATCCTGTGCATACATATTGATGCATCCATCCCTCCTAGATCCGCAATAGTCCAGCCAATTTCCTTTTTGTGCTTCCTCAAGACTGTTAGTAATTCTTCCTCTTGCTCATTGGTAAGAGAGGAAGAGATAATTACAGCAAGTTTTTCACCTTTCTCAAGGAAGGCATATTTCAAAGTTTCTGAAAGCTTCTTGAGATCCAGATCAGGGGCTTGTTGGGTGGATGGCAAGATTGGTGCTTTGTTGGTTTTAGGAAAAGGCAGCAATGTAGGTTTCCAAATGGAATGCTGCACTAAGCCCACAGAAGACTTTAATGTGGTCATGTCTTCAGTCATAACTGTTGGGCTTCCTTCCTCTACCATGTCCTAAAGTTCAATTAAACTTGTGACAATGTTGCCCCAATCCAGCAGAGTGGGCAATTCTTCTTCAACAACTTCCTCTAGTACATCCACTGTAAAACTTTTCTCATTGTCCAGCTGAGGGTATTTTACACTGCTGTACACATTCAGTTCAAACTTCATATGTCCGAATGATACCTCCATAAATCTTGACCTGCATTGAATCCATGCATTAGTAGTGGCCAAGAATGGTCTGCCCAAAATAACAGGTATAGGGGTTGTACTCTTGTTGCAGCCCATGTCCAAAACCAGGAAGTCTGCAGGGTAGAAGAACTTGTCCACCCCTACTAAGACATCCTCAACCACTCCCATAGGTCTCCTTTCAGACCTATCATCCATTAATAGCACAATGGGGGTGGGTTTTAGCTCCCCCAAACCTCGCTGCTGATACACACTGTATGGCAGTAAGTTTACACTGGCTCCAAGGTCTAGAAGGGCCCTTCCAATTGTGTGGTCTCTAATTATGCAGGGAATAGTAGGTATCCCTGGGTCTTGCAACTTCTTTGGCATTGTTATGTTTAATACAGAATTAACTGTATCAGTTGCAAAGACCTTTCTGGACAAATGGCCTCTAGCTTTTCTTTTCTGGGTACAAAGGTCTTTAAGAAATTTAGCATAGGGTGGATCCTGTCTAATTGCATCAAGCAGGGGCAAATTGATTTTTATCTGCTTAAAGGTCTCCATCATTTCCTCTATCTGTGCTTCCCCTTATCAAAATGGATAGGGTCACTCAAAGCTTGAGGAAATGGCAACTGAGGTACTGCTGGTTCCTCAGCTGCAAGCCTATGACTAAACTTATTCTTTTTCACTTTCATTCGAAAATTCTTTGAAAATGACCCCTCCTTGTTCCTTTCCAACCTGATTGTCCACCAGCCTGCCAAACCTTAGGGTTGTGATGGCATTAGCTCCCTCAAAACTTGAGGAACCTTCTCCAATCAAATATTGACCTTTAGGGTTGGCCACTGGCTGGCTTGGCAACCTGCCCTCTTCTCTTTTAGCCAAGGCATTGGATATTTGGCCTAACTGCTCTTCCATTTTCTTTATGCTTTGACTATGAGAGTTCACAGTCTGAGTCAAGGTTCCAAGGTTTTGCAATGAGGCCAAAACCTGATCTTCAAAAGAAGCATTTCGGGGCTGAGGTGGGCGAACTACCAACTGATTTTGCTACTGGGGCAGCTGCTGATGCTGGAAATTTGACCTTGGGGCATATCCCTGGTTAAATTGCTGTTGTGGCCTTTGATGTAAGGCCAACATCTGATGTGGCAACATGTAATTATCTTATCTCCACCTCAAACTTAGGTGGTCTCTCCACTGGTAACCAGCATTTTGGTACTGGTATATAAATGGTTGCTTGCTGTAGCCAACAGATGGTTGCTGGCCAAATGATTAGGTAGCAGCAACTTGTTCCATCACATACTCAAGATATTGCCCTGCAGATGGGCACTCTTCCACTGTGTGTTGTGGAGATTGGCATATTAGACATGCCTCCATCACCTGTACAGCCAATCTGGGTTGCACCACAGTTAATAGTTTATCAAACTTATCAGAAAGATTGGCCATCTACATTTTTAGGTCATTATTCCCAGTTACTTCATACATCTTTCCTTTGGAAGTTTCAGCTAGTCCCATTTTAGGAGAAGGCTCATGAACAGTTCTTGACAAGGACATCTTTTGGAAAGCATTTTCACTGATGACCTCGAACAAATCCCGTGCCTCGTCAGCTGTATTGTGCATGTAACTTCCACCATAAGAGACATCTATCATGCATCTACTTTTCTCATCAATCCCATTATAGAAGCTCTGGACAAGCGGCCAGTCAGGGATCTTATGGTGGGGACATCGTTTGAGCTTCTCCTTGAATCTGTCCCATGCTTGATTAAAATCCTCAGTTGGGGATTGGGCAAAAGCAAGTATTGTTTTCCTCAACTGACTTATTTTTGTTTTTGGGAAGAATTTGGTCTGGAGGTCTTTCCAAGAACTAATGCTGTTGTTTGGGAGAATAGCTAACCAGGTGCTAGCCCTGTCCTTTAGGGAGAAAGGAAAGAGCCTTAATCTAGTGGCTTCTGGTCCCAAACAGTAATGGAAAATGTTGTCCACAGGGCCAAGAATTGGTCAATGTGCTCGTAGGGGTCTTCCTTGCTGAGCCCATGGAAAGAGGGAAGCATTTGGATGATTGAGGTTTTAATCTCATAGTCTCCCTGAACATCTGGGAATTGAATGCTGAATGGGGAATTATAATCATCAGGAGCATTCAATTCCTTTAATGTTTTGGGTTGCTCTTCACCCATGACTATTGTCTCGATTTCAGTAAGGGGCTCAATTGTGGTGTGTCTGGGCCTTCTTGATCTTCTGGCCTTCTCTATCTCAGGGTTAGGAGGCTCTAATGTGGGACTGAGGGTTCTCCTTCCTAACATGCACACACACCAACAGCAGGGAAGACTACTTACATACACATTACAATTAACTCAAAGAATTATCAAAATTACAACTATCCTAATCAACTGCTATGGAATTTGCAAAGGAGAAATAGACTGAGTTTTTGAGGGTTAGAGAAGTGCAAACAGAGGTAGCTAGACTCCTAGTGCAGTTCCTCTTTCCTTCTCTGCTACTGTCCAGATCTATAAGAAAAATTCCAAATGTAAATCAGCAGTATCAGTTATTCACAAGCACAGCTACCAAAGAATAAAAAATACAAAAATCTAGGGTCTACTAATAGATCAAGAATCCCCGACAACGGCACCAAAAACTTGTTAGGGTATTTTAGATGCTTGCTGCTAACTTTATTGAAAAGAATGATAAGAATGGGTTAGTGAAAATATATCAAAGTTGGATTGAAAACTACAGAGCAGCAAGTCTAAAAATACACAGACCTACAAGATACAGGGCCTGTTGTAGCAAGTTTTAATAAGTAAGAGTTTGTCCCAAAGGGAAAAATGATCTAAAGCTCCAAGGGAGCTATCTTTAGTAGGCCCTCCAGATCTGACTATAGATCTGGCAATCCTAAATGAAAGGGGATTTAAGGTCACTATTGTTTGAAGCCTATGGTAACCTAATGCCTAAACGACATAAATGGTGGAGAAGAATGATGGAGTGTGAGAAAATAAATATAAAAAGGGTGAGAAGTAGGCTATTAGGTACAAATCTGATGGGTTTTATAACTCAGACTCAGATCTGCTGCTATAGAAGTCCTGTCCAATGGCTACATTATCATCAAAGAGGAGAAAGTATCCAACTCACCCCTGTGCCATGATCCAATCCCTTATGGCTATAACCCGTCCACTCAAATGGTCACAGACTATCTAATAGGGGAACCACAGTCCATAGATGGGTCAAAACATGTTTATCATTGTAAGCACTACTTCATCCAGGCTACCAGCTCAAGAATCCATAGGAACCTCAACCTCTAAAGTTCTGTGTGTGGGGCATAGGCCTATAATGTGCACTAACCTGGACACACAAGAACAACAAGAGTTTGAGTATTAACTTTAGATCTAGTTGTTGACTACTTTAGACAGACAGCAGTGATCCAATCACAAGCTTAGAATCTCTACAGCCAGATCAGATCTGCCATCTGATGGTGGGTCTATACAAATACAGGGGAGTCTGTCTCTACACAATCTCTCACAGGGCTACAAGCACAAGTGCAGAGAAGAAGAATCTATCTTAGATCTGTGGATTGGCCTTACCCTAGGGCTATAACCTGTCCACCCAAATGGTCACAGACTATCCATAGAGGCTATCCTCCTCACAGAGGTCTGAGACAGAACAAGTAGATTGCTACCACCACCATGTTCACAAGGCTACCAGCCCAAGCTCCCATGGGGATTCAGATTTAGTGGTTCCTGTGGTGGGGCATAGGCCTGCAATGTGCCTAGCCTGGACACACAGGTCACTTGGATCTAAATAAATCATTAAAAATAATCCTCCATTGCTTACAATGTAACTTAGAAATGGAGGATCTCCAGGCAGCAGCCTTGTACAAAATAACCCTCAAGCATCAATCCCATGCATGCATAAGATCCTATTATAAAACTTTATTAAAACTATTCCAAATAGACATACAAAGGAATAGCCAGCAAGTGCTGAACTATGGAGAGAAGAAAAAGAAAAAAAAGAAACTGCCTAAACCCTAACCTTAGCCTACTGTAACTCTATAGCTAATTCAAGAAGATAGCCTCCAAAAATTATCTCTTCCAATCTAAACTAGGCTTAGGCTTATATAGCAGTCGGCTGTGGGAGCATTATGGTTAGGAAAACCCTAATTTTATTATGCAATCATGGCCCATTTTGTTCCTTGGATTCCTCGGGGCGTCTGCACAGAGATTGGAGCATTGGAATGCATGCCCTAGTTGCTGGAAGTTCCCAGACTGCCCCTACAGAAGTGGGGGGAAGTTAAGATCCCGAGCCTTGCTAGGTAGCAAGGATTTCTAGGTCTTGTCTCGTGATAGAGTTATCGTCACGAGATTGAATTGACTTGAAGCTCTTGCAGTTGCAGGATAGATAGTTTGGTCATCGCGGGATTGCTCTGGTCGTCACGAGATTGCGCTTTCCATTTCAGTGGCACAGGAATCGTGCACGTAGTTCATTCCTTGGTGAATCCTGCGGGGATCCTCACGACGAAGCAATATGCATAGGCCTCTGGATTACGCGAGTAGTTCCCTGAAGATCTGCATCTCGCGGCCACTGCGCGACAGCTACGCGCAGGAATGCCTGGAGCTCTCTCTCCTCAGCGAATCTCGCAAAGATTAAATGCTCCTCTCTTGAGTTGCGTGAGACTGCGCGAGCACTTACAACTGAGCCTCGCGAGAACTACGTGAGGTCTTCTTTTTGAGCCCTTCTGTCATTAATCTGCATGAGAACAGTGCGAGCAGTTGGTGTGCTGCCTTCAGAAACCCATGACAACTGCGCGAAGCATTTTCTCAGAAATAAATGAACCTTGCGACATCTGTGCAAGGTTCACTTCTTGATTTGTTGCTGCTATGCTTTGCCTATGCTACAGCCAATTCTCTATCTGGATCTAACTTCCTTTCTTCTGAGGTAAAAATTGGCTTCTTGGCAGGGTTAGGGCCTTATCTGCAGTCGCTGGTTATTACCTACAAAATGGGCTTAACACACATTTATTAAACTACTAAGGGTCGAATAGTGATTAAGTTAAGGGGTGAAAAGTGGTGCTTTTCAGGTCTTAACATAGGGATGTTAGAATGAAGGATTTAACACTGGGCCTGAGGTCCCTATTTTATTTGCTGATCCCAGAGCAGGTATGGATACTTTCCTCTTCTCTCCCCCTTTTCAAGGTTTGATGGTGTCTATTGACTGATAGGATTCTCTTTACCATTACAGATCATCTTTGACCTGCACATTGGTTCTCCCTTCTGGGATTGACCCACTGTGGGTCAGTCCCACTTTTCATTGACCGTCGTGCTATTTTCTTTTACAGGGCCTGGGCTAGGGCATATTACCTAGGGGAGAGAGTGGTACATCAGTACCGAGATCATTTTGCCATGCCGTGTGCTGCTCCTACGAACAATATGTCTCCTGACGGTACTATCAAGGAGCTGTCTACCAAATTCCTGCATCAGGGGGTCCCTATTGATGATCTTTTTATGCTTGGGGGATACCCGATGTGGTATGAGTCCCTACCCTATCTGTCCCTCCTCCCGCGTTTCGTACGCATTGCTAACTTTTTGGCCTTTGGTGGTCCACAATCTTAGGTAGTTCTCTTTTTTCATTAGGCATGTTTCTAATGGTCCTGATTCAATTTTTGTCTCCACTTACTGAAATCTCACTCCTTTTCATAGTTCGGCATTGGAGACAATTCTGATGATGATGAGGGGGAGGCAGGTCCCGCTGAGGCTACGAGTGTTGGCCCTTCAGACCCCTCTGGCGCGAGTGCTTCTGATAGTTCGACTATCGAGGTTCAAGGGAACTTCAGGCGCCTTGATGATGCCTTTCTTTTGAGTTTATGAGCTAATGTCGCTGAGCAGTCCTGCCTATCTTTTGAAGCGGTCCGGGTCCCCCCATCTGAACTGGTCCCAGGGGTGAGTTTTCTTTCTCATATACTTCCTTTTAAGAGAAATGCCTATTTTTACGCTTATGGCCCCTGTAGTTGATATCTCTTTTGTGCAGAATTATGAGTCAGCTGTGACTCATGCTGACTATTATTACAATGTTGTCGATCTTTTGGATGTAGAATTGGTAACTGCTTTATTGATCAGCTTTGTCTTTTTGGTTTGCTGCTCTTACTTTTACTCAAACTGATCTCCTGGTATGATGCTTGCAGCGCGCTCATGAGAAGGAGTCGCGATCGCTGCTCGAGAGGCTATCACAGGCGTAGTCTCGGGTGGGGGAGGTTAGGACATACCACAGTACCTCGCACCGTCACTACAAATCCAATGGTGCTAATAAGGATTAGCCCTGCTTTGATTTGTTTATACATTTTTAGACTCTTGGGACATGCATTTTTATTATTTTTGGAAACATGCAATGGATGATATGACACTATGTTTTCGATGGTTTTCAGTTTTTCAAGATGAATGCTAGTGCCCTCTTTTTGATTGCATGTTCTATCCCCCTTTTGCGTCCTGTAGTATACTAGATCATTTGCAGGATGGGCTTAGTTTTTTCTCAGGCCATGCCTTGGTTAATTCCGGCCAAGACTTTAATCTCTATGCGGATTGTTCCTGAAAGAAGAAAGTTATGTAACGGTTAGATGCTAAATCCTTATATCCCAGCATGTGGTCTGGGATGTTTTTAAAATAAATCATAGGAAATGCAAGTGGGCTGGCTAGGGAGGTAGCAAAAAGAACCTCCCCTACCCTCTCTTTTTCTCTTTGGGTGGTAGCAGTGGTCTGGCGTGTGTAATATACACGCCATGCAACTTTTGGGGAAGAATTGATTTGGCGTGTATAATATACACGTCAGGCAAATTCTAGAGGTAAATGGCTTGGTGTGTATAATATACACGCCAAGTGCCTTCTAGGGAATGTGGGGCCTTTTCTGCCCAAGAATGCACTTATTTCTCCCTCTTGTGATTTAGACTTGGTATTTTTTGCTGCCATTTTTCTTTTTGCTTGCCCAAGGATGGGTCCATCGTCCTACATCGAATTGTATCTCGGGAACATCTTTGTATGAAAATGGACCCGCTTTTCGACCCTGCCTCTCGTGGGGGGTCCGGGACCACTAGAATTCTCTCTTTGAGCGTGGGGCCCAGTTTTCTAAAGAAGTGGCTTGAGAGCTTGAATGAGAGCGAGCTCGCAGGTTTGGATCGACTTGGACCAACCCGTCTCTCTTCTTTCGTTGAAGTTCCTCCACTTTGGGATTTCATTTATGCAATGGCTTAATCATGGGAAGTTGACACTCATGTCTTCCATTTTGGGAATCATGAGTTAACTCCTAGTCTCGAGGAGCTCTCCAATCTATCGGGTCTAAAGCTACATAAAGACCTTTCCAGAGTATTGCCCAAACTGAGTTATGCCAGCGCACTGTCAAAATTGGGTTATCTTTCTATCTTGGGACCCGTTCTCCACTTTTATGTTGATCGTGGTGAGGCGGCTCGCTACTTCTTGGGTCGATGCCACAGGATGCCATAGGGGAATATACAAGAGCTTAAGCTTTGGCTAGCTGAGGCCGAACTAGTGTGGAGATTTCCTTGGTTGGACCAAGCTTTCCCAGTAATTAGATCTAGGGATTGCAAGGGCATCACTCTTGGTTGGACCGACAACACTTACTATTTCCCATTTCAGTGCTGCGCTAGTTTGGTTGCTCTCAGCAGGTGCCAGATGCTGCAACCCCACCCTTATGCGACTTGATTTTCTCTCGGGGATCCCTTGGAGACTTGGATAGGATTGCTGTTCTCTGGGAAACGCATTAGTCGACACATATATGTGATCTAGAGCATGGGAATTCAGTTTTGACCTCTCCAGAGTACGAGGCTTGGCTACAGTGTGAGAGGCCTTCTAGCTATCACTTGGATCAGCTCGAGTGTAGTGACATAGGAGGACCTTGGCTGAAGGAGGAGTAGATGCTTCGATCCAGTATTGAGCTTCTGGTGGATGAGAAACGAGTTCTGCATGATCATTTAGAGAAATAATAAGTTAGAGCAGAGGCGGCAGAAGCAAGAGCTGATGTAGCTTAGTGTAAGGTCCTTCGTCTGGAACAAGCCCTAAGTGATGCTCTTGGTGATACTGATGCTTCCCGAAAGCGGTATAAGAGCCTGCACGATCGTTGGAAGATAGATCGCGATGTTCTAGAGGACACTTTATGTGCAGAGATCCGTGCCCTAAAGTGCAAGTTGGGTCATTGAATCCATCCTACACATCTTTTTAAATAGATCGGATTACCACATGAAGGGGCATAAGAACCCCTGACAGATGTTTTTTTGGATATATATTTTCTATATGTTTTTGTTGTTTTTTTCTTTTTTGTAAAAAAATAAGGGTACACAAGACATCACACAGGTTTATATCTTGAGATGTGGTGTGAGTACAGTGTAGATATTTAAATGGAAAGGGAAATCTATTATCTTGCATAAATTCTATCTTTACTCTATTTCTGTAAATGGGGGATACTGGGGTACTATGCCGATAACTCCTTTGGAGATGTGGCACACACAGTGTTGACTTAAAATGGGAAAGGAAAATTTATTATCTCTTGCAAATGTGGTCTTTCCGGTTATCAAACCACTCATCCCAGAGTGTGGAGTACACAGTGCCGACCTGAAAATGGGAAAGGAAAATTTATTATCTTTTGCAAATGTGGTCCCTCCGGTCATCAAACTAATCATCTTGGAGTGTGAGGCACACAGTGCCGGCCTGAAAATGGGAAAGAAAAATTTATTATCTTTTTTAAGATTTTTCTTTGGTGCCTTAAGTGAGCGGGGAAGTAACAGGTCCAAATTTTAGCATAGCCGAAATCGAACAAGGTTGGTCCTGGGTGAGGTCTAGAATGGCCATCCCCTTGGATCAAATCAACCTTTTATCCTTGCCTCAGGTCATGCATTTGACGGGGCAGTTGATGACTTTCTGTCTCTCTTTTCTTTATTTTTTTTTACAACCTTTTTACTCACAGTGCCCAAGACGGGTTTTCGCTCAGCCTGTTATTTCCCTCTTTCTTACCCTTAGCACCCCTTCAAGTTTTCATTACGTCAATGGGTATGCATTTTTACCCCAGCACCCTTTCAGGTTTTCACCTGGTCCGCACAAGCTCGCTATTTTTATCCATGGTGCCCTTTCAGGTTTTCACCACATCCTTTTGCTTTAAGCTTGTATTTTTTTATTTTTGTTCATTTCTTTTATTTTATCAAAGCCTACAACATGAACATCGATTCCATCATTGCCATCTAGATAGAATTATTTTATCGTCTCACAGCTTAGCTTGGGTTGACTCAATAGATATTGTGACTGCTCATAGACCTTAAAGAGGGCTTTTTCTCAGAATATATCATGGCCATGGGATAGGTGTTGGTTACTTAGGTGTGCTAAATGCTGATGTTTATTTAAGTGATGAGATGGTAAAATCATAATACAAAGGTGGAGTAAAACGGCTATGAAATCAGCAACGTAAAGTACACATAACCTGTAAGATACAAGGCTACTGTAGCAAGTTTTGATAAGTAAGAGTTTCTCCCACAGAGAAATTGATCTAGAATCTAAAATGGGCTATAATAGTAGGCCTCTAAATCTGGCTACAGATTTGACAATCCTAAAGAAAGGGAGTTGGGTGTCACAACTACACTAAATTACCTACTGAAAAGAAAAGAAATAAAGTGCAGTCCTATCCTAAGAAAGTGTTATGAAGAAAATGGTGATGGTGTGTTAAAATAAAGATAAAAGGATGGAAAGTAAGTAGTTTAGGCTAAAGTTCATTCAGTTAAGTAACTTAGATTTATGGTTGTCTCTACAGCAAATCATTATAGAAGTGCTATAAAAAACCCTAGCAAGGTAGAAGAATCCAACTTAACTCATGCCATTTAGACTGCTCTTAAGGCTATAATCTATCCACTCAAATGGTCACAGACTATCCAATAGAGTCTGCCAAATCACATTGGTTAAATTAGAAGAGCTAACCTCATCTAAAGGAGTGGACTGATCTTAAGGCTATAATCTGTCGACTTTAATGGTCACAGACTATCCAATAGATTTCCTCCAACCTATGAACTAAATCAGGCCATGAATACCATTACAGACACTATGTTTGCCAGGCTACAAGCACCCCAGATCATCTTACAAATTTGGCAGACATTCATAGGAGTTCCAACCCATAAAATCCTATGTGTGTGTCAAAGGCCATTAGCACAATGCTTGGACACATAGGAAGAGCAACAGGTTGAATAGGGACTTAAAAATAGCTGGTCATTGCTATAAAAGGGCTAAAATGACCCAGCCCACAAGTTTACAGTCATTACAGAGAAGCCAGATCTAACATCTGTTAGGAGTCATACAAAACAGAGGGGAGCCTGTTCCTACACAAACTCTCACTAGGCTACAAGCTCAAGTGTAGAGGAGAAGAATCCTTCTTAGATCTATCACCAAGACCTGCCCTAGGGCTATAGTCTATCCACTCAAGTGGTCACAAGCTATCCATAGAGGCTGCCTTACCCATAGATGATGAGATGAAACATGTAAACTGTTACTGCCACCATGGTCCCAGGGCCACAAGCTCAAGCTTCCATGGGCCTTTCAATAAGCTCAAATCCTAAATACATGCCATAGCCTAAAAAAAACTACGGGCAAATAGGAAAATAATAGATTAAATGAACATTTAAAGCACAAATTCCATTGATATAAATTACCAATAATGAAATTTCTCAAGGCAGCAGCCTTGTGCACAACAGCTCTTCACAAAATCCCAATGTTTAAATGACCTACTACAAAACTAAATGAAACTACACCTAATTGCTTACCAAAGATTTAGCCAGTAAGTGTTGGGCTAAGAGAGAAGAAAAAATGGAAAAAGTGGTGATCAAACCCTAACCCTAACCCTAATCTGCTTGAGCTCTCAGCCAACAGAGGTTGAAGGAGAGTGATTGATAAATTCTAAGTTAGAAGAATAGCTAATATACTCAGTCCTACTGCCTTGTCTACGAGAAGAATAAACCCTAATTTTTCTAGTATATGTAGCACTATTACAACCCTTGGATTTCATGGGATGTGTGCCTCAAGATTAATGCCTCGGGATGCGTGCCCTAGACCTGGGGAAATTCCCAAAAGGTCCTTGAGTTAAGATTGAGAAGTGGAGAGCCCGAGCTTTGCGAGGCTACTTTCTTCATATCACTTATGTTGCGTAGTTGTTTTATGGTTTTTAGTTCCTTCGCGTAGCTTGCATAGTCCTCGCGAGATAGAATTTGGCTTGTAATGCTGTTGTCTTGCACAGAAGTACTTATAGTGCTTAGCTTGGTCGTGCAGTAGGGCTTCAGAATCTTCTGTCGCGAGGTACTCGTGCAGATGCTTTCACATCTCGCTCGGTACAAACGCGAGAGAACTTTTGGGCGTCTCTCTCTTCTAGAGCCACGTAAGAACTTCATGAGGTTGTGGCTACTATTCGCGCAATTTGGTCTCGCGAGGAAATGTGTGTGGCTACTTTGAAGCTTGACCTTCGCGAGAGCTTTGTGGGCTGTATTCTTGGAGGCTTAGTGTGCGACTACTTCGCGAGCTCTTTTATTTGTTGATTGTAGGTGAAGTGCACGACTGCTGCGTGAGAGGCTGCTCTATAAAAAACCCCACACTGAGTTGCGCAACTTCTTCGTGAGCTCTATTGTACAGCATGTCTTAGTTGCGCAAGGGAGCTTTGTTGCTAAATTTGAATAGCACGAGGTAGCACCTCAACTATGCAAGATAAGTCATTTGCTCCTCTGCTGCTATGCACATGCTTCTGCAGCTTCCTCCACTCTCATCTATGCTTGGTTCATCTGCTGGACTTTCTTGGTCCATCATGACATGCAAAAATAGTCACCACGGTGTGTACCACCATGGTATTCCATCAATCTCTGGCTGGGCTTCCATCTTTTGCTTGAATTCTCTCTCTTCTCGCAACCAATGACATGGACTTTGTGTTAAGCTGCACAATTTATTATTGACTACAAAATACATTTAAACAATAGTTATTAGTCAGCTTCAAGGTCTAGCAAGGGCTAGGTTAAGAGGTGAAAAGTGGTACTTTTCATTGAATAACACACCCCCAAACCTAATCTTTGCTAGTCCTTGAGCAAAGAAAAATTTAAACAGCTACTCTAAGAATGTAAATGTCACTTTCATAGGGAGCACGGATGCATTTAGTTTATGCATCAAGCCTTTTAAACCCCTAAGTGATCCCTAGTAGATGAGTGAAGTCTCTTGAGGGTTTTCAATGAAGGTACCCACAAACTTCTCAATAAAACAGTTAATAAAAGTGCAACACAGTGGTTAATCAGTTTGAAATAAATATAGTTCCTTCCACCCTTGCTCTGTCAAAATTAAAGGAGTTTCAAAGTATTTATGCAAATAATTTAACACCTCAGTCATGCATGCATGCTCATCACATCCAATCAACTGACACCAAGAAAACAATATGTGCTAAACAGTACTAAGCTTATCAGTACCTCAAAATTCAGGTTCAAACAATGCCCCAATGATTTCAATCTCAGACCCAATGCTTACCAAGGTTGTTTCTCACAAATGAACTTAAGGGTGTACCATTTCACAGAAGCTCAAGAGCAATTACATGCCCCAAATGGGTTTGCAAGCATGAGCATGGGCATTGCTTCTAATTTATGACATCATAAAGTATTCTCACCATAGATTAGACATTCCCTTGTCTTCACTTGACAGTTCATTCCACTTTGGATCAACGAGGGCTTTTCATGGGTTGTAATGTGGCTTATTGGTGTGGGTTGTAAAGAATAAAGGGATAAAAAGGGATTCAAAATTAAGAGGTCAACACATGTAGGAGATGATTCCTTACTTCACCTTCTTCATTTCAGCACAACTCAATCTTCTTTTAAAATTTCAGAGCTATAGTGGCCAACTTCTTCTCTTCTTTTAAACTTTTCTAATGAAATTCTTCTTTTGACTTCTCTTTCTTTTCTCTTCCCTTTTTTTTTTTCTTGTATTTATATATATATATATATATATATATATATATATTTTTTTTTTTTTTCTGATGGTTGCCACACATGTATAATTGCTACATGGTTTTTTACAATCTCCACCTCTCTTCTTCTCCTTTCACCAAATGTTAAACTTTACTCACCTATCTTCAACATCCTCTCCTTTACCTTCTAAATTATCAGAGTGAGGGTAGGGTCATATCAGGTTAAAGTACTTTGGTGTTTGTTGAAGAAAAATATGGCTTTAAGGCTCAAAAAGTGTATGCACAAGGGTAGTTTCACAGGTTTGATCTTTTAGGTTCAAACTGTTCAAATGAAGACCTTGATCCTTTCCTTAGTGTCATGATTATTGTTACACTACTTCAACTTGGGGTGTCTAACTTCTAGTGAAAAGGGCTTGACTCACTCAATCCTTAGAACAGAAAAAATTGCCCAAGACACTCCTAAAAAAAAAAATTTACAGGCTCAAAGCTCACTGGGTATAGTCTTCAATTGAACTCAAAGGGGTATGCTTTCACTTGTTTCTCTCCTTACTGGTTTACTAACTGCTGTTTATAAAAAATTTATTATTGCTCACCTCATAGAAGTATTGATTTTCAAATGATTTTATTATTAAAAAGGTCTGTATAGTGTTTTCCTCACTTTCAACATTGCTTAGGTAAAGTTCATTCTACTTATTTCTCACTTAGCTAAGACTACTGCACTTATGTTAAATATATCATTGGTAATCCTTGCCACACCCAAAACCTATGAGGAGCGGTGTCCTCACTGATTCAAACATAAAAAGGACATGTGTAGCAGGGGTCATACACAAAAGCAGACGCAAAAGAAAATAAGTGAAAGCATTAGAGAAAGCACACACAAACAACTAAAATAAACTAAGCAGATATGAAACAGAAAGTAAATCAAGCAAAACATAAGAAAAGGAAATTGCATTTATACACAAACATTTGTATAATGTAAGGGAAAAGAACTACACAAATTATGCAAAGACATCCTAACATACTATAGAGTAAATCTAGACATCCTAATTATTTGCTGGTTCAGTCTTGACTTGGGGGTTTTCTTTAGTAGCAGGAGGGGGAGGATCAGCTACATCTGGAGGAGCTGTGCCAGTTAATTGGGCAAGTATCCTTTCATGTATTTTTGCTTTCATTTCAGCAAGTCGAGTTCTTGTCTCATAGAGTTCCCTGGTGGCCCTTGCGACATCTTTTGAGGCAGCTACTTTTTTCTCTAGGGCATCTACTCTCGTCTTCTCCTTTGCCGCAGTATGCTTTGCAGCTTCATACTGGATCAAAATTCTACCCCATCACTTAGATATATCCAACAGGTGAACTCGGTGATCGAACCTCATCTGACTGATTTTCTCCTCATAGGGTTGTTTGATGGAAGTTCTAATGGTAGCCATACCTTTAATGACATCATTCTTCACGAAAGGTTGCATGGCATGGATGAGAGTGGAGTATGGAGGTATGGAGAAGGATGAGGCAGGTAGGATGGGTTGTTGATCACTCGAAGAAGGGCTAGCCAGCAAGGGAGAGGGGAAGGATGAGGTGAATATGGAGGGTAAAGGGTGATGGAGTACAGATTCAGGCTCTGGGTCTGTTTGGGTTGGTGTTGAGGAGGTGGGCATTAGGTCCTCCACATCTGTTGCAACATCAAAGGTCGCTACAGCAGGTGGGATGTTAGGTAGGGGGATAATGGGCAACTGGATAGGGATAGGTTGGGGTTCTGGTTCAGGTTCAGTTTCAGCGGAGGCATTGGTAAATGTTGTTGGAGGGATAATGGGATCAGGTTCAATGGGTGTAATGGCAGGTATGGTGACAGCTAAGGTTATGGGTTGGGGAGAAAGAGTTCGGGTAGGTAAATGGGTGGTTGTTGGGATAGGTAGCTATTATGATGCTGGCGTTAAAAGTGACAAGGAGTCTGCTGTCAGTTTTTTGAGACTCTTGCTGCATGTCTTATTAAGAACAGTGGAGAGAATAAATCAAGAGTGGGGAATTGGAGATGGGTCAACACAATAAGTCTAAAATACACAGTCCTGCAAGATACAGGGTCTATTGTAGCAAGTTTTAATAAGTAAGAGTTTGAACCACTAAGAAATTGATCTAGAACCCAAAATGGGCTATAATAGTAGGCCTCCAGATCTGGCTACAAATCTGACAATCCTAAATAAAGGGAGTTGGGTGTCACGACTATATTAAATTAATCCTAAAAATAGAGAAATAAAATGTAGCCCTATCTTAAAGAAAGGGTTAGGAGGAGGATGGTCATAGTGTGTGCCAAACTAAAATATAAAAATTATGAGAAGTAATGTAACATAGATTTAGGTTGAGCTAGAGTTAATGATACAGTAAAGTAACTTAGATTTAGTTTGTCTCTGTAGTGCTCCTTGCTGAGACACTATTAATAGCCTCAACAAGGTATTGCAACACTATATAATGCCAGTGCTACAAGCTCCCCAATCTGCGCACAGACTTGACTGACATCCATAGGTATTCCAACTCATAAGATCCTAAGTGCTATGCTAAGACTAACTTCTCACTAGTGCCCACAAAAAGGACCATGCAATAGGTTGAATAAGGTTTTAGATTCAGCTGGCCATTGCTACAAAAGGACTGTAATGACTCAGCCTCAAACTATAATTACTACAAAGAGACCAGATTTAACATCTGATGTCGATTAGGTAAGATAGAGGGGAGCCAGTTACTGTACAAACCTCCTCACAAGGCTCTAGAAGATCATGTTCAGAGGAGAAGAATCCTTCGCAAACATGTGAATGGACACAACCTTAGGGCTATACTCTGTCCACTTGAATGGTCACAAGGTATCCCATTGGTCTGTCCATCCCACAGAGGTCTGAGAAAGAACATATAAACTGTTGCAGCCACCATGGTCCGTAGGCCTCCGAGCTCCCCAGATCTCACTATAAATCCAACATTGCTTTCCATGTATCTATCAAACCAAGGAAAATCAGATGGTAAATAATAGATCTACTTGAAACTGAATGGGCTAGTATAAAAGACATAGATCCTATAGACATCCAAAGAAACCATAAGATCTATAGATTTGATTAAGGATTAAAATAGTAGTTCATTGATTATAGCAAAACTTATAATGAACTGTCTCCCGGCTGCAACCTATACATAACTGCTCATCCACGATCCCAATGTATACAAAATCTATTACAAGACTAAATCAAAACTAAACCTAAATGCTTACAGGGGGATTAGCCAACAAGTGCTAGGCTAAGAGAGAAGAAAAATAGGAAAAAAATGTGATCAAACCCTAACCCTAGCCTGCTAGAGCTCTCAACCGACAGAGGATGAAGGAAAGATGAAAATAATAAACCCTAAGTACAACTTATATACTATGTCAGATGGCCTTAGCTCTAAAAAGATTAACCCTAATTTTTTCAGCAGGCGTGGCACTATTACAACTCTTGAATGCCTCAAGATGTGCACTTCAAAATTTACACCTCGAAAAGTGTGCCCTAGCCTTGGGAAATTCCCACAAGGTCCCTGAGTTAAATTGAGAAGTGGAGAGCTCACGCTTTGCGGGGCTGACAACTATTTCAGTTTACTCAGACAGTTGCTTTGCTTTCGCAGAGTTGCCTTTGGCTGATGGGAATGGCTCATTCGCATAGTAAACCTTTAGTGAATTGCACAGTTGCTTCGCATCGCAGTGCTGTCTCGGAGATGATCTAGAGAGCTAGGGTGATTCGCACAGTAGAGCTTCAGGAGCTCTCTCACGCTAAGTACTCATGCAGGTGGGCTCCTGCGCTCGCGTAGTAACTTGTAAGGCTCCAGAGTGCGCGAGATTTGTGCGAGAGGAATTTTAGCCATCTCTCTCTCTTCCAGGGCCATGCGAGAACTCTACGAGGTGACTTTTTGTTCTCTATGCATATGGACTCGCTAGGTTCTTCGCGCGATTGCTTTGAGGCTTGATCTCCATGAGAGTTTTGCGACCATAAATTCTGAAGGTTTTATATCACGAGATCTTCGTGATGTCTTTACAGCTCTCTTTTTGACTGCGTGGCCTATCTGAGCGAGAGCTTCTTCCACTGCAACTTTAGCTTCACGAGGAGGCTTCTCAACTCTGCAGGGTCTGTTTCTTGGCACACTGCTACACTACACTTGCTGTTGTTGCAACATCCTTCCTTCTCAGCTGACTTCAGTCATCTACTCGACTTTAGGTCAATGATGATCAGCAATAGTGAGTCACCATGGTGAGCACTACCATGGTGTTCCATTAGGCTTTGGCTCAACTTTCATCTTTGCTTGTATTCTCTCTTTGGGCTTAAAAGTCAGGATTTTGTATTAAGCTACACATTTTATTACTAACTGCAAAACATACTTAACAAATGATTATAAGTGGGCTTCAAGGTTCAGCAAAGGCTAGGTTAAGAGGTGAAAAGTGGTACTTTTCAGTGAATAATACACCCCCAAATCTATTCTTTGCTAGTCCCTGAGCAAAGGGAAAATTAAAACAACTACTCTAAGAATTTAAATGCCACTTTCGTAGGGAGCACAAATACATTTAGCATATGTACCAAGCCTTTTACACCCCTAGGTGATCCCTAGTGGAGGAGTGAAGTCTCCTGAGGGTTTTCAGTGAAGATACCTACAAACTTCTCAATGAAACAGTTAACAAAGGTGCAACATTCTCAGGTCAGCTGTCAAGAAATAGAGCATCAGTTTACCTTTGATTCAATAAAAATGTGAGGAATTTGGACATGAAAAGCACAGGCATTTAATCATCACAAACTCTACTTGAGTGCACAACCTTTCCAATTAGCTAACAGCAAGGGGGACAACACATGTATATCAGCACTGAGCTCATCATTAATTCAAAAATCTGGTTATAGGCCATGCCTAATACATTCAACATCAGACCCAATGCTGACCAGGGCATACTCTCACAAGGGACCTTGAGGGTTTCATTTTCTCTCAAGCTCAAGAGCAGTTACAGTCCCCAAATGGGTCTGTAAGAATGAGCATAGGCAAAGCATCTAAGTCCTAACATCATTGGCAGGTCCTCACCATTGATTGAACAACTCCTTATCTCTTCATGACAGCTCATTTAACTTTGGATCACAAGGTCTTTAGCTAGGTTGTAATGTGGCTTATGAATTGGGTTATAAAGAATGTAAGGTTGAAAAGGGATTCAAAGTTGAGAAATCAGTAAGTGAAGGAGGTGATTCATGACTTCACCTCTTTGTCGTTCAGTCCCTTTCATTCTCTTTCAAATTTTCAGACTTGAAGTGGCCAGCTTCTCCTCTTCATTATGATTTTTTCAATGAACTGTTCCTCTTGACTCCTCTCTCACTCCTCTTCATTATTGTTTTTTCTTTCTTTTCTTGCATTTTTCTTTCTATATTTTTCTTTTATTTTTATTTTTGTGTTTGTGACTTGCCACCTCTTTCCTCAGATGCTACATTGCTCAACTTTAGGTATCTCTTCTCCATTCACCCAATATTGACCCTATCTTGTCCATGTTCTGCTCCTTCTCCTTTACCTTCTGAATTCTCAGAGTGAGGGTAGGTTTGAGTCAGGTCCATAGGTTCAGGTGCAAGTACTCAGGCAAATTTTGAAAAAAATTGGAAATTAAGGCTCAACAGGTGTGTGCACAAGGGCAGTTGATTAGGATTCAGTCTATTTAAGCTCAAACTGACCAAGAGAAGGCCTTGATCCTTTCATAGGTTTCATGAGTGCTGTCAGTTATTTCAACTTGGAGGTACCTAACTTCTAGTGAGGGCATTGCCTCAGCCAGTCCTTTGAGCTAGAAGAATTGCCTCAGTCACTCCTCAAAGGAAGGAAAAAAATATATTTCTAGGCCCAACTCTCACTGGTAATGGTCTTCCAATGAACTTTTAAATATGTCGTTACCTTTTTCTCTCTTTAATGATTCTCTCAGTACTGATACAGGTGAGTTTACTTGGTGTTCACATCATGGAAAAGTTCAAATTTAAAAGCTTGTAATGCCTAAAGGTCTGCAAAATTTTAAATTTCTCATTTTTCTAATGATCCTTAGGTGAACATGGTTCTGTTTCTATCTTACTCACTTGAATCTGCTGCACTTAGGTTAATTATTTCGTTGGCAGAACTTTTCACACCCCCAGAACTATGAGGAGCAGTGTCCTCACTGATTCAAAGGTGAGATGTGTAGCAGGTATAAAACCAAAAAATTAACAAAATAGAAACTACAAAAGAGAAAAAAAACACACAAAAATGAACAAGGAATTACGCACACGTATAAGCAAAATAGTGATAGATTGTCGACAAAAGAGATTTTATTATAGATACAAAAGCAAACACAGTATAAAATATAGAAAATTATAAACCTAAGAACAATCGAAGCAAAACATCCTGTCAAACAAAATGGTTCTTCCTCCTGGCTATGGGATATCCTCAACCTGCTGTGGAAGAGGAACTGTAAGCCATGAGGAGGGGGAAGACGAGGATCATGGAGATGGGTGTTGAGCAGGTGGTGGTGGGTTTGAAGAAGATGTTGGGGGAGATGACGGTGGTGTGGTTTTTTACTTCTTCTTCTTTCCCTTCTCCTTTTTCTTCTCCTCTTTAGCCATAATCCACTGGACCTCTTCGTGCTCATCCCAAATAAATTATAATGGGTCTAGCTCCTTATGCGGTGGGGGGTCCAATCACATTGATAGAATTTGTTTGGGAACTCGGTGGATTTGTTGTCTACCATGGTTTTGATTAAGGAGGGACAACTAAGGTTAGAGGAGAATGGGTGAGATGAAAACGAACTGTTCCTGTATTTAAAGTACTTGGACGGTGGAATACGGATGGGCACATTAACTTTCGTCTCTTTCTGAGCATGGCAATAAATTGTGATTGTTTTTGGAATGATAAATCGCACAACCTATTATGGGGAAAGAGAGCTCACAATAAATGGTGGCCTAATTTTGGCATAGGGAATTAAGGCAAGCCCACGTTTCGCTGAGTTTTCCTGAGTGCTCGCGGAGTAGAATTCTCGCACAGTACAAATGTACCTCCGCAAGAAGGATAATCACGTAGAAGCAAATAGCTTTGTGAGTACAAAGTTAAGAATATTATTTGCCTCACAAAGTTACTTCGCAGAGTAGACATTGGGATTAAGCACGCGATGTCATTTTTCATTTCTCGCGCAGCTTAGCTAGGGATCTCCATGAAGAACATCCTTTCGGAGTTGCAGAGGTCTCGTGCAATAGAATGTTTGGAATATCTACACTTCGCGTCCTTATGACTCTGCGAGAAAGTGGTGAAATGGTCCGCGACCATGAAAATTAGGCCATTCAACCCCGCGAAAAACCAACAGTCAACCTCTTTACACCATTTGTGCTTAGGCTTGTGCTTGCACAATGTCTTGCACCCATTCAGTGGCCATCAGCATCAACCCTTCACATGTATTCCTTTTCCAAATGATAATAACCTCCCTAATACTAGCACAAGCATAGAAAAAATTCCAAATGATAAAGGACCTTGATGAAAACAAATTCTAAACAATTGCAGTGCTAGTACTTTGCTCACACTTCAGCAAGAAGTATCATACATCTCCCATGTTACTGACAAAAATGAACAATACTGAGACTAAAACTAATAAAGGAATTGAAATTAAATAAGCACACAGAACAAAATAGAACAAACACACAAAACAGATATGGCACACATAATACAAAGTTGTGGATCCCTGATCAGTGGGAGGTTCATGTAGGTGAATGGTCTGAGGAAGCTCCACTGGTTGTTCTACATAAATCTTGAGCCTCTGACCATTTACTTTCATGATCTGACCTGACTTTGGGTCCAAGATCTCTATAGCACCAGATGGGGAGGCTTTGATGACAAAATAAGGTCCATCCCATTTGGATATCAGCTTCCCTAGAAGGAATTTAAGTCTGGAGTTAAAAAGCCAAACCTTGTTGTCAGCAATGAAGTCCTTCCTTAATAGCTTTTTGTCAAAGAATGCTTTTGATCTCTCCTTGTATATTCTGTCATTGGCATAGGCTTCTAGCCTCATTTCATCAAGTTCTGCCATTCGCAACTTCCTGTGAGAACCAGCAGCAGTTAGTTCTACATTCATTGCTTTGATAGCCCAATAGGCTCTATGCTTTAACTCCACAGGTAGGTGGCACGCCTTGCCAAACACCAGCCTAAATGGAGACATGCCAATAGGAGTTTTATAGGCAGTCTTATAAGCCCACAAAGCATCATTCAGCTTTGGTGCCCAATCCTTTTTATCAATCCTCACAGTTTTCTCCCGAATGTGCTTGATCTCCCTATTAGAAATTTCAACTTGCCCACTGGTCTGTGGGTGGTAGGGAGTTGCAAATCTGTGTGTAATAGAATACTTTTTGAGCAGATTCTCAAAAGGTTTGTTACAGAAGTGGCTCCCCCCATCACTGATAATAGCTCTGGGGATACCAAATCGAGAGAAGATATTATCCTTCAAGAATTTAAGGACAATTGTGTGGTCATTTGTCTTGGTGGTAGTGGCTTCTACCCACTTTGACACATAGTTTGCTCCCATAGATGAAGGAAAGGGGCCCATAAAATCAATGCCCCAGATGTCAAAAAGTTCTACAACCAGGATGGGCTGCAATGGCATGGAGTCTCTCTTAGAAATGCCTCCCATCCTTTGACATCTCTCACAGGCCTTGCAATGCAAGTTTGCATCTCTGAACAAAGAAGTCCAATACAAACCACATTGGAGCACTTTTACTGTAGTCTTTTTGCCACTGAATGACCTCCACTGACTTACTCATGGCACATTGAAAGAATGTCGTGGAAGTAATTTTCAGGCACACATCTCCTAATGACCTGGTCTACACAATATTTGTAAAGGTATGGATCCTCTCACAAAAATTGTCTAACCTGAGAGAAGAACAAGTTTTTGTCTACTATAGACCAGTGTGGAGGGATTCTACCAACAGCAAGAAAATCGACAATATGTGCAAACCAGGGCACACTAGACTGCATAGCAAAAAGATGCTCATCGGGGAACAACTCATTAACAAGTGTTGTTGCACATTCATCCAAGATAATCCTAGAAAGGTGGCCAGCCATCACATTCTCAACTCCCTTCTTGTCTTTGATCTCAAGATTAAACTCTTGCAAGAGGAGAATTCATCTGATAAACCTGGACTTTGCATCCTTCTTAGCCAATAGGTATTTCAGGGCTGAGTGATCTATAAAAACTATAATCTTAGACCCCAACAAGTAGGGTCTAAACTTGTCCATAGTAAACACTACTACAAGTAACTCCTTCTCAGTTGTAGTGTAGTTCAGCTGAACTTCATCTAGTATTCTGCTGGCATAATATATCACTACAGGCAGCTTATCTTTCCTCTATCCTAAGACAACACCTATGGTCGAGTCTGATGCATCACACATCAACTCAAAGGGGAGTGAGTACTCTAGGGCCTGGATTATAGGGGCAGTGGTGAGGCACTTCTTCAAAGCCTCAAAGGCCTCAAGGCATTCAACAAAAAATAAAAATGGCACATCTTGACAGAGCAGGTGGCATAATAGTTTGGCAATCTTGCTGAAGTCCTTGATGAACCTCCTATAGAATCCAACATGTCCTAAAAAAGATCTGATCTACTTGACAGTCCTGGGTGGGGGCAGATGTGAAATCAGGTCCACCTTAGCGTTGTTAACCTCTATTCCCTTGTGAGAAACCACATGGCCTAATACAATACCTTATGTCGCCATAAAGTGACTCTTTTCCCAACTTAGGACCAAGTTGGTCTCGTCACATCTTTGTAAAACTTTTTCAAGGTAACAAAGGCACTGGCTAAAGCTGTCCCCAAACACTGAGAAATCATCTATGAAGATTTCCAAGAATATGTCAATCATATCAGAGAAAATTATATACATGTACCTCTGAAAAGTGGCTGGGGCATTGCACAATCCAAAAGGGATCCTTCTGTAAGCAAAGGTGCCAAAGGGACATATGAAAGTAGTCTTTTCTTGATCTTGAGGATCCACAAGGATTTGGTTATACCCTGAGTATCTATCAAGAAAACAGTAATATGTCTTCCCAGCCAGCTTATCTAGAATTTGGTCAATAAAAGGGAGGGGGAAATGGTTTTTTCTAGTTTTGGAGTCGAGTTTTCTATAATCAATGCACACCCTCCAGCCAGTGGTCTCTCTGGCTGGCATCAACTCCCAAGAATCAAAAGCAACCACTGTCATGCCTAACTTTTTAGGTACCACCTGGACAGGTGACACCCATTCAGAATCTGAAATGGGGTAAATCACCTTTGCATCCAATAATTTCACTATTTCTTTAAGCACCACCTTCTGCATGTGAGGATTTAATTTTCTCTGTATCTCTCTTGAAGGTTTTGCACCCTCATCCAGGTGAATCTTGTGCATGCAAACTGAGGCATCAATGCCTCCAAGGTCAGCTATTGTCCACCCAATTGCTTTCTTGTGCTTCATAAGGACATTCAGTAATTCCTCCTCCTGCTCACAAGTGAGAGAGAAGGAGATAATCACGGGAAGCTTGTTATCTTGCCCCAAGAAAGTATATTTTAATGTGGCTGGGAGCTGCTTCAGCTACAGCTCAGGGGGACATTCAATTGAAGGCAACAGAGGCACCTTAGTGGCTTGAGGAAGGGGCAGCAATATGTGTTGCACTAGGTTCACAGAAGACTCAGTGTTAGTGTTGTCTTCTATCATGGGAATTGGGGCCTCCTCAAACAGACTCCAAACACTTTCCATGCTTTCAATCAGATTATCCCAATCCAGCAGATTGGATAATTCTTGTTCTGCCAGGCCATCTAGTACATCTACTATACAGTAGTCCTCAATGTCATTATGAGGCACCGTAGCAGCATGGTACATATTTAAATGGGCCTTCATGTTCCCAAAGGTAACCTCCATTACCCCTGACCTGCATTGTATGCAAGCATTTATAGTAGCCAAGAATGGTCTGCCAAGGATAACAGGAATTGGAGTTTTGCTTTTGCGAGGGTCCATGTCTAAAATAAGAAAATCAACTGGATAATAGAATTTGTCCACCCCAACTAAAAGATCCTCTACCACACCCACAGGTCTCCTCTCAGACCTGTCAGCCAGTTGGAGCACAACTGATGTAGGTTTAAGCTCCCCCAAACCTAGCTCCTCATATACTGAATAAGGGAGTAAGTTTACACTGATCCCTAAATCCAAGAGGGATTTTCCAATGGTGGGGTTTTCGATTATGCAGGGGATAGTAGGTACCCCTGGGTCTTGTAAGTTTTCAGGTGTGGCGATGGATAGAATTGACTCTACATGCTCAATAGTAAAAACTCTTTTAGACAATTGCACCCTAGCTTTCCTCTTTTGAGTTGAGAAGTCCTTTAAAAATTTAGCATAGGCAGGGACTTGCTTTATAGCATCAAGCAAGGGCAAGTTGACCCGAACCTGCTTGAAAGTCTCCAGCATTTCCTCCATCTGAGCATTCCCTTTATCAAGAGGGGTTGGGCCAGCAAGAGCTTGAGGAAATTATAGCTATGGCACTGCTAGTGCTGCTGCTGCTTGCCTACTGCCATTATGGTCATATTTTTTTCTTTTTCTTTTATCTTCATTTATTTCTTTATGTTGGAGCTCAACATCAGCCCCATTATTTTCCCAAGCTGATCCACAGCAGGGGACATAAGCCTCGGTTCCTTGACATTAGCAACCTTCTCATTTTCAGTTTTATTTTCTGTGACCTCCTCCTGTTCACTGCCCACTAAATTGTCAACCACCCTGCCACTCTTAACGATAGTTATGGCATCAACATACTCATGGATAAAGGGTGTTTCTCCAAGCAAGAGCTGCCCCTTTGAATTAGATAGGGGCTTACTTGGCAATTTTCCTTCCTCCCTCCAGTTCAGAGCATTACAGATCTGACCAAGCTGGTCCTCAATCTTTGTGATGCTCTGTCCATCAGAATTGATAGTCTGCATCAAGCTCCCCAAATTCTGTATTGAAGCCATCATTTGCTCTTTAAATGAAGAGGACCTGGGTTATTGTGTGGGCAGAGCCAACTGGTTAGATTGTGGGGCAGGTAGCATAAAATTTTGTCGTGGTGGGTAACCTTGATTAACCTGGTGCTGGGGTCTGTAGGGAGCTACCATCTGCTGCTGCTGAGATTAAGGATATGAGTCTTGTCTCCACCTCAGATTTGGGTGGTTCCTCTAAGAATACCCAGTAGGCAGCTGCCCAAAAGTTTGAACTGCATTGGCATGGTCCATAATAAAATTCAAAAATTGGTTGGTAGATAGACAATCATGAATAGAATGTGTGGGGGATTGGCATATCATGCATGCCTCCTTCACCTGTGCAACCATCCGAGGCTGCATCACATTCATCAATTTATCAAACTTCAAGATCAGGTTATCCACCTTCCTCTCCAGATCACCTTGCACCTTCACTTCATCTATTCCACCTCTAGGGGTGGCCTCTTTCACCATCTTAGCTGGAATCTGAGTGTCATTGTGTGACAAAAACTCCTGCTGCATGGAATTCTCCCCTATTATGTCAAACAGCTCTCAAGCATTCTCAGCTGTCCTATAGAGGTAGCTACCACCACAAGAAGCATCCACCATATCCCTGCTCTTGATATTAATTCCTTAATAAAACACTTGGACAAGCTGCCACATTAAGATTTGGTGGTGGGGGCGTTGTTTTAATATTTCCTAGAATCTTTCCCAAGCTTCATTAAAATTCTCAGTTGAGGACTGAGTGAATGACAAAATTTTTGTCCTCATCTAACTTGTTTTATTTATAGGGAAAAATATTACCAGGAATTTGGTTTGAAGGTCACTCCATGACTGTATGCTGTTGACTGAGAGCTTTGATAGCCATGTGCTAGCTTTGTCCTTTAATGAAAAAGGAAAAAGCTTCAATTTTGTGACCTAAGGCCCCAAGCTAGCAATGTTGAAGGTAGTGCAAAGTGCTAAAAACTGGTCAATATGCTTGTAGGGATCTTCTTTACTCAGCCCATAAAATAAAGGCAGCATACTAATGGTGGAGGATTTAATTTCATAGTTCTCCTCAACAGAGGGAATCTGAATGCAGAAGGGAGAGGTGTACTCCCCAGGTGCATTATATTCTTTCAATGTCCTCTACCTCTTAGCCATAGTAGATGGTTCAATCTCAATAGCAGGGCCTTGGATGGTGTGTCTAGGTCTAAGAATCCTTTCCACCTCCGAATTTGGGGATTTCAAGTCAGGGTTTAAGGACCTTCAACCGAGCATACACTCACCAACAGTAATGAAAATGCTTACAAGCACACAGAAAGAATTTCAAACAAAAAAAAGTAACAACTACACAGATTTACACTAAAAAAAATAATAGGGGATTCAACATAAATGACATGAGATTTAGGGGAAAGAAAATGTAAACAGAGCTAGCTACACTCCACTTGTAGCTGTAGCTTTTCCCTTCTTCTGCTGTCCATTTCTATAAAATTCTATAAAGAATCAGTAGTACTTTAATTCTAGATTAAGCACAACTACAAAGAATTTGTTAGTCTAAGTTATAGTACAACTCAGGTCTACTAAAAAGATCAATATCCCTGGCAGCGGCGCTAAAAACTTGTCATTTTTTCGAGACTCTTGCTACATGTTTTATTAAGAACAGTAGAGAGAATAAATCAAGAGTGGGGAATTGGAGATGAGTCAGCACAACAAGTCTGAAATACACACAGTCCTATAAGATATAGGGTCCACTGTAGCATGTTTCGATAACTAAAAGTTTATCTCACAGAGAAATTGATTTAGAATAAAAAATGGGCTATAATAGTAGGCCTCCAGATCTGGCTACAGGTTTGACAATTCTAAAGAAAGGGAGTTGGGTGTCACGACTACACTAAATTAATCCTAAAAATAGAAAAATAAAATATAGCCCTATCCTAAAGAAAGGGTTAAGAAGAAGATGGTGGTAGTGTGTGCCAAAATAAAATACAAAAGTTATGAGAAGTAAGTAGGTTGAGCTAGAGTTAATGATACAGTAATGTAACTTAGATCAAGTCTGTCTCTGCAGTGCTCCTTGCAAAGATGCTATTAATAGCCTCAATAAGTTGTAAGCTCCCAGTTTAACCCACGCCATTTGGGGCGCTCTTAGTGCTATACTCCATCCACTATAATGGTCACAGGATATCCGATAGAGTCTGTCAAATTCCTTTAGTTAAACCAAAAATTTGCTAGTCTAATCCAGAAGAGTGGATTGATCAATTCCACAACCACTAGACCAGCTCTAGCCATGAATACTATTGCAGCACTATGTAATGCCAGTGCTACAAGCTCCCTAGATCTGTGCACAGACCTGGCTAACATCCATAGGTATTCTAACCCATAAGATCCTAGGTGCTTTGCTAAAGCTAACTGTTCACTAGTGCCCACAAAAAGGACCATACAATAGGTTGAATAAAGCTTTAGATTCAGCTGCCCATTGCTACAAAAGGCCTATAATGACTCAACCTCAAACTGCAATTACAACAAAGAGACCAGATCTAACATCTGATGTCGATTAGGTAAGACAGAGTGGAGCCAGTTACTGTACAAATGTCCTCACAAGGCTCTAGAAGCTCATGTGCAGAGGAGAAGAATCCTTCCCAGTTAGCTCAATTTGGGCCTCCTCAGTGGGTGCAGTTACCACAGGGGTCTCCACATTAGAGACCTCTATAATTCTTGCAAATTTTCTAATGGCCACAGGGCTCCCAGCAGGTGGTGGGGTTACCAAAGCTGACAAGGTATCTGCAAATTTTGAACCCGTGGCAAAAGCTATTCAATTTCTTCAACTAAGGGCTTCAAACACCTAGCAGAGGTAATGTACACTTCAGAAATAGAATAGAACCCAAATTTCTCTCTACTTACTCTAAATTAATGTCCAATTAAATCAACCAAGAGAGAGTGAGAAATCTTACCAAATGACAGCTAGGGTTTCACCTCACACGTGGCACAGATGTTCAAATCCTCCCAAACCTAGCTCAAAGTGACCCAGAGGTGATAGGGAGTAAAATGGTATGAGGAAACTAGCTGAAATGGAGTGGAATGGATTGTATAGAAGAAGGGGGAAAAGAGGGAGCTCGAATGAAAGCTTGGGCAAAAAAAGTAGAATGGATGAAATGGTGAAAATCATTGGGTTTATAGGGCTGAGCCCGTGCTTCACACAGCTGTCGCCAAGTTCTCGTGAGGTACAATTCTTGCACAATTCACAGCCAACTTTCCGAGAAGTGCTATCGCAGACCAAAAAAGTGTCTCGCAAGAACAGATTTAGAAGATTTATGTGCCTCACGAGGTAGTTTGCAGAGTTGAATTTGGACCATAGCTCGCGAAGCAGTTTCTCATCTCTCGTAAAGCTTACCTTGTGATCTATGCGAGGAACATCCATTTGGAGTATCAGGGACCTCGCAAGGCAGTTAATGGTGTGGCCTTCAGAATGATAGCTCGCGAAGCTCTCACACAGTATAAAAATGTGAATTTCATTTTTCATCTAGTTCCCTGTTGCTGACAGGGTAGAGCCTCGCGAGGCTTAATGTCAGGCTTCAGCAGGTGGCTCGCGAGCACTCATGAAGCTCTCATGCGGTATAAAATATCCTTTAGAACTTTGCAAGAAAGCTTCAGGTGGCTCGCGAGCTTAAATTTTAGGCCATTTAGCCTCGCGAGAAGGCAACACTTAACATACTCTCTCAGCTTTTGCCCTGGCCTGTGCATGTACAATATCATGCGCCAATTCAGTGTGCATCAGCACCAACTCCTTGACATTTACTCCATTTCATCATGATAATTTAGTTATCCTTAATCAACATTGAAACATTACAAATTCAAAATTCCAAAGATAATCTTTCATATTAAATTCATGACATATATTATGAGAGCATCTCAACCATCACCAACAAACTTGAACATTAAATTCAAATGACAGATATGCACATGTACTCAAAACAGAGCAGGACAAAAGAAAATCAAACACACAAGTAAAGCATTATCCTAAAAGCAGTAATTGAAACTTTGTAAGCAACATAAAACAACACAAACAATCAATACATATGGTACACACATTCTTTGGTTCTTCACCACTCACCTTCATTTCTTGTTCACTCTTTATGACCTCCTTAGTTGCCTTATCCTACCAAATTATCATCCACATGGGTAGAGGATGCTTCTCCAATCATGTACTGCCCCTTGGGGTTGGCCAAGGGTTGATTAGGCAGTCTACCCTCCTCTCTTTTATGCAAAGCATTACAGATTTGACCCATCTGGTCATCTATTTTCTTAATGCTTTACTCATGACAGTTCATAGTTAGAACTATGTTTCCTAAATTCTGCATAGATGCTAGCATTTTCTCTTCAAAGAAATAGGATCTAGGTTGTTGTGGGGGCAAAGCCAACTGGTTAGGTTGTGGGGCAAGCAACTAAAAATTCTATCTAGGTGGGTATCCCTAGTTAAACTAGTGTTGAGGTCTATATGGAGCTATCAACTACTACTGCTGGGATGGAGGGCATGTATCTTGTCTCCACCTCAAATTTGGGTGGTTTCTCCTTGAGTACCCAGCAGGTTACTGCCTAAATGCTTGGGCCGCATTCGCTTGCTCCATAATAAAATCAAGGAATTGGCTGGCTGATGGACAATCTTGGAGTGAATGTGTGGGAGAATGGCATATCAGATATGCCTCCTCCACTTGTGCAACCATCCTAGGCTGCATCACATTCATCAATTTGTCAAACTTTTAAGTTCAGATTATCCACCTTCCTCTCCAACTCACTTTGCACCTTAACCTCATACATTCCACCTCTAGGGGTGGACTCTTTTACCAACTTAGCTGGGGTCTAGCTGCCATTGCGAGACAACGACTCCTGCTGTATGGAATTTTCCCCTATGATGTCAAATAGCTCCCAAGCCTCATCAGCTGTCTTGTGAAGGTAATTATCACCACATGAGGCATCCACCATATCCCTACTCATGGGATTAATTCCTTAGTAGAATACTTGTACTAGTTGCCACTGTAGAATTTAGTGGTGGGGGCATTGTTTTAACATCTCCTGAAATTTTTCCCATGTTTCATAAAAATCCTCAGTTGAGGACTGAGTAAATGACAAAATGCTAGTCCTCATCTTGCTGGTCTTATTCATGGAAAAGAATTTAGCTTAGAATTGGCTTTGGAGGTCACTCCATGTTTGAATGTTGTTGGCTGAGAGCTTAGAAAGCCAGGTGCTGGCTTTGTCCTTTAGTGAAAAAGGAAAAAGCCTTAGTTTGGTGGCTTCAGGTCCTAAGCCAGCAATATTGAATGTGGTACAAAGTACCAAAAATTGGTCAATGTGCTTGTAAGGATCTTCCTTACTGAGCCCATGGAAGGATGGCAGCATTTTGATGGTTGAGGATTTGATTTTATAGTTTCCTTCCACTGAAGGGAATTGTAAGCAAAAGGGAGATGTGTAATCCTCAGGTGCATTATACTCCTTCAAGGGTCTTTGCCTCTCAGCCATGACAGCTGATTCAGTATCAACAGTAGGGCCTTGTGTGGTGTTTCTTGGTCTAAGGACCTTTCAACCTCAGGATTTGGAGGTTCCAACTCAGGGTTAAGAGACCTTCTTCCAAGCATACAAACACAAACTTAGCAAGTAAGGAAAATGCTTATAGCCCACAAATAATTTTTCCTCATACACAAGACAAGTCAGCTGAGGAAGACCATTATTTCTTTTGCTCAGTCCCAATCTAAAAATTTTCATGAGGCATGGGAAAGATTTAAAGAGTTGTTAAGGTTGTGCCCACACAATCAGATACCTAGATGGTAGCTCGTTCAAAGCTTCTATCAAGGTATTGATTCTAAATCTAGATCCATGTTGGATGCATCATGTGGTGGCACTTCCTTAACAAGACTGATGAGGAAGCATGGGAGTTGTTTGATATAATTGAGGAAAATTCAACTCAATAGGAGGCTCTGTCAAAACCTGATATTGAACCATCTGCTGGAGTTCTAAGAGACCCCACTTCTAAAGGAAAATTGTTTGAATTAAATGTGTGTAATGACCTGGAGAGGAAAATAAACTGTTTGGCACATAAATTTGATAAATTGATGAGTGTGTTGGCAGCCATAACTAGTTGCACAAGTGTAGGAGGCATGTCTGATATGTTAGCCCCCCACACACTCCATTCAGGGCTGTCCCTCTACTGGTCTTTATCCTGATCTGGTCATGGAGCATACCAATGCAGCTCAGTCCTTTGGGCAGTAACAACAACAACCTACTGGATATCCGTGGAGGAACCACCCCAATCTGAGGTGGAATCAAGAGAATCATTCTCAATCCCAGCAGCAACAGGCTATGCCCCACAAACCCTAGCAATACCAACAAAATTTTTTCCAATCATCAGTCCCAACAGCCAAAGGCCCAGTAAAATCATATGTTTGCACAAGAACCCCAATCTAGTACTCCCTCCTTTGAGCAGCAAGTTCTATCTTCATTACAGTGCCTCGGCTCCTTAAGGAACTTATCGAAGGGTCTAAGGTACAACAGTGGATCCTGTCGAAAGCTTACCTGGAGGTGCAGGGGAGCTTGCAAAGTTTTAGCTACTTGTCATGAGGTTCCCTTGAACTTATCGAGCAATACAAGTCAAGTTGTCGATAACTTACCTGAAGCTGCGCTCATTCTAGCGATGATTAAAGCAACCTGTCGAGCACTCAACTGAAGACTGTATAACAAGTCGACAATTGTTTATAACTTATCGAGAGGGATGATAGAGATTGGACAAAAGTAGGAATTTCTGTCAACTTGTCGAGCATTGTTATCAATCCTGTTGAGAAGTCCCCAAAGCTGTCGAAAGCCACAAGAAGTCCCCAAAGCTGTCGAAAGCCACAAGCAATCTGTCAATTGAAGGGGCCAAGGAGACTCAGAACCTATCGAGAGGTTCCTTAAACCTCTCGACACTCGAAGTAGGTACTTCGTAGTTCCATTCAAAGCAGTTGTCAACTTCAGTGCTTTGTACACACATTTCAAGGCATGCCAATAGCCCTTAGGGGTATTTTTGGAACTCATATGGGCACGAATGGGAACTCTAACCACTTCACATGCACTTGTCTAGTTTGGACCAATGGATGGAAATCTTTTAGAAGTAAAATTAGCCACATCAGTAGCTCAGAATAACAAAATTATTCTCTTGAGCTCATATTGGTTCAAACAGATCTGAAGATAGAGAGGAAGAGTATAAAAGCCTGAAGAACTTACGGAGTTAGGCATATAAAAATTGAGAGAAGCAGAGCCAAATCTGAATTCCCACAATTCCATCCCTCTTTCTTCTTCCTCCATTCTCTCCTAAGCCAATCATGGTTGGCTAAACCTCTTTATTAGCTAGGGTGAGGTTGAGAACTGTAAGTTTAGAGTTTCAAAGGCTTTGTAAATGGATTGTATGTTGCACAGATTGCAGATCTGAGCACAATAGGATTGTAAGTTGTATTATTATAATGTAATTATGATTTTTAAAGTTGATTCTAATCTATATTTCACTTTTTTATATTTGATTTCCCTGGATTAGATATTCCTGTGGATGCTTGAGCTTGTAGCCTGACACCCACAACATCTGTAATAGGTTACCTATTCCAATCAGGATCCTTGAATTAGATTAATCTCTAGGACGATCTGTGACCATTCAAGTGGATAGATCATAGCCTTAGGATTACTCCAATTCTTTGATTAAGATTAGATTCTTATACCTTGCATCTGAGCTTGTAACCAGATGAAGGATTGTAGACAATCTATCCTATGCCTTGCCATTGATCCAATTAATTTTTAGTCAAGACCAAAACCCCTAGCTGCTGCTGTCCACCTTTTGATTTTAATTTTTTTTTCTTCATTCTAAATTCAATCAGTTCTAGATCATTTTGCATTTGATTTTTGTAGTTTTTAGTAAAGTGACAAATCTTAGAAACCTCTCCTCTTTCCTGCTTTAATTTAGTTTAAATTAGGATAGAGTGCCAAATTTATCATAGATCTAGAGATTTACCTCATTTCAAAGCACATTTTCCCATCGACCTACCCTGACTTACATATTAAAACTTACTGCAATAGCCCTGGTTCTTGCAGGACTGCTTACTTACCTTGATCCCATCTCTCTTTGATTTAGCCTTTTATTTTAATGTTTTAACGCTTCAGTATTTGTAAGGTAAGCAAGTCAATAAGTTTTTGGCGCCGCTGCCAGGGATCTGTATTTTTAAAATTGGTAGATCTAAGTTTTTCTTATTTTGGATTTTGATTTATAATTGCCTATTTTGTGCTTGACTAATTACTGTTGTAGTTTTTTATAGTTTAATTTTGAGTTTCATATCTAGATCTGTGGTTCTAAGAGGAGCATTGTGCTTTTTAGAGGAACAACCTATGCTAAAGTTTGCATTTCCTAACCCTCTTTACATTTCTAGATCTACAACATTAGTTGTGTGTGTTTGAAATTGTGTTGCTGAAATCTGTGCTGTAATTTTTGTGTGTTTGTACTTATTTCTTGTTGTGTGTATGCTTGGTAGGAAATCTCTCAATCCCGAGATTCTTCCTTTAGATCTTGAAGTTGAGAGGTCTCTTAGACCTAAGAGGTCTCCATATACACCTGTGGTTAATTCTGAAATTTCTGCAATTGGTGAGCAATTGAAAGAATTCAATGCACCAGGGGTCTACAATTCCCCCTTCTGCATTCAATTCCCTGATGTCCAAGGGAACTATGAGATAAAATATTCCATCATACAGATGCTACTCTCATACCATGACCTGAACAAAGAAGACCCATACAAGCACATTGATAAATTTCTAGGACCATGCACTACTTTCAATATTACAGGTTTGGGGAGGAAGCAACCAGGTTAAGACTTTTTCCTTTTTCATTAAAGGATAGGGCCATAACTTAGTTGTCAATGCTCTCAATCAATAGTATTCAGCCTTGGAATGACCTTCATTGTTAGTTATTAGCCAAGTTTTTTCCCATGTCAAAAACAAGTCAGTTGAGAAAGAGCATCATTTCATTTGCTCATGCCCTAATTGAAGACTTTCACCAAGCATGGGAAAGATTTAAGGAGCTCTTAAAGCAATGTCCCCATCACCAAATTCATGAATGACAACTTGTTCAATGCTTTTATCAAGGAATTGATCTCAAGAGTAGGGACATGATTGATGCCTCATGTGGTGGTACTTACCTCCACAAGACAGCTAATGAGGCTTGGGAGTTGTTTGATATCATTAGTGAAAACTCCATGCAAAGGGAGACTTTGTCAAGGGACATTGAGACCCCTGTTAGATTGGTGAGAGAGAACACTACAAGAGGGAAAATGTATGTGGTTAGTGGATATAATGATTTGGAAAGGAAGGTGGATAGCTTGAATCAAAAATTTGATAAGCTCATGGGTGCAATGAAGTCACCAATGGATGCCAAAGTGGAGCAGGCATTTGTGATATGCCAGTCCCCCGCTCACTCCCTTGAGGAATATCCCTCTGCTGCCCAATTTCCACACCTTGTTATGGAACATGTGAATGTTGCTCCGTCCTTTGGACAATAACATACTGTTGGTTCTCATTGGAGAAACCACCCCAACTTGAGGTGGAGACAAGATACCTTCTAAAACTAGCAGTAGTAGCCCACAACAGCAGTCTATGCCTTATAAGAATGCCCAGTCATACCAGTAGAACGACTTCCAAGGCCCCAATACCAGCAGCCTATGGCCCAGCCAATTGCACAACCTGTGCATCAAAGTGAACCAGCCCCAATACCCTCTAGATCCCTCACATTTGAAGAGCAAGTTCTGGCTTCATTACAGAATTTAGGCCCTTTATCACAAAATGTTAACTCATATTGCCAAAGTATTAAAAAGATAGAGGACCACCTTGGTCAGCTATCTAATTCTTTGACTAGGAGAGAGGAGGGAAGACTGCCTAGTCAACCCATGAATAACCCAAAAGGGCAGTAGATGGTAGGTGAGACTTCTTCACATGAAGAAGCTAAATATGTCTCCACTTTGAGGAGTGGAAGGCTGGTTGATAACAAAGTTGGTATTGAGCTTGATGTGAAAAGAGCAGGGATGAAAGAACAACCCATGTTGATATGCAGCAGGAGCAGCATATGAGAAATAAGAGTGGTGTTAAAGTGCCCCAACAGAAAACTGAAAATAAAAAAAAAAAAATCTGATGAGATTGCTAAGGCAGCAAATGGGAGATCAGTCCCCTATTTTCCATTTCCCGATGCATTTCAAGCACCTTCTCCTTTTGACAAGGGGAATGCTAAAGTGGAGGAGATGATGGAAACATTCAAATAAGTAAAGATCAACTTGCCTTTACTTGATGCTATCAAGCAAGTTCTATCCTATACAAAATTTTTGAAAGACTTGTGCACCCACATAAGACAATCTAGGTTACACCTATCCAAGAAGGTCTTTTATGCTGAGAAAAGGAACCATGTGTTATCCATTACAACCCCAATCAAGCTTCAAGACCCAAGAGTTCCCACAATCCCCTGCACATTGGGGATCACACCATTGAGAAGGCCTTGTTAGATCTAGGAGCTACTGATAACCTACTTCCATATTCAGTTTATGAGAAGTTAGGCTTCGGAGAATTGAAGCCCACACATGTGGTGCTACAGCTAGATGACAGATCTAAAAGGAGGCCCGTGGGAATGATAGAAGATGTGTTAGTTCGGGTTGGTAAGTTTTTCTACCCAGCTAATTTTCTGATTCTTGACATGGAGCCAAGCAAGTGTACCACCTCCATTCCTATGATATTGGGCAGGCCTTTCTTGGCCACTGCCAATGCTTATATATAGTGTAGATCTGGTGTAATGGAGGTGTCTTTTAGCAACATAAAAGTAAAATTGAATGAGTATGATGCAGCAAATCAGCCTCACTTAGATAGTAAAGATTGCTTTTTGATTGATGTATTGGATGAGCTTGTGGAAAAGAATATGCCTGAGCTGCTGCATTATGATGATTTGAGTGATGTTTTTGAGGATGTTGTTAATCTCCGAAAAGTACCACTGTTCACCCCTCAAAATTAGCTTTTATAGACCTATGAGAGGATTAATAAATGCTTGTTGAGTATGTCTTGTAGATAGCAGTAAGAGGTCATCATAGTGCAAAAATCCATCTCTCAGTGCAGTTCAGACCCAATAATGGCCCACTTAGAGCTTGCAGCAACAACAAAACAGCCTTAAAGGAGTGAAAGCAGGCTGAAAACAACCTGTCGAGAGGTTACTGGAACCTGCCAATAGGATCTGAAGGCTGGAAAAAGGAAGAAGTCATGAGAATGGGACTATTCGATAGGATCTAGAACCTATCGCGCAGTTGAAAACAAAAAGGGAGCATCCTATCGAATGGTTGCCTGAGCTCAAAGAGAACCTATTGAGAAGTCTGGAACCTATCGATAGGAGCTAGAAGCAAACTTTTCAAAATATATTGTGCAGAGATCAACCTATTAAAAGGATCTCCCAACCTATCGAACACACCCGGTAAAGGCTGTGGATGCTGGAGCTTTATTTTTAGCACCAACCTATCGCAACCTATCGAAAGGATCTTGAATCCTAGTGAAAGGAACAGAACGCCTGTTTGGAACCTGTTGAAAGCTTTAAGAACCTATCAAAATCGATGGAAGGACTTCTCAGAAAAGCTGCTGTGCACATGCTATAAGTTGGTGACCTACTGCACACAATTTGAGGCACTCTGGTGACCGACACGAAGTTCCTAGAAGTGTCCTAGGAAACCCTAACCGACCCACATGGTCTCCCCCAACTCTAACTAACTGAGAGAGCCATCTAGAAGGGGAGTAAAAGAGGGAATAACAGAATTATTCTAACTGAGCTGTGATTGGCGGGAAAAACAGATTTGAGGCTGAAGGGGAGAGCTATAGAAGGAGGGAAGCTGTCAAAAAAAGGGGGATCAATTCTCGAGATTAGGGCTCTCATCGAAATTCTCTATTCTTCCTTTTTACCCAATTATTATTGGCTAATTTCTTTGGAGCAACAAGGAGTGAGGTTCGATCTGTAATTGGGGAGAGTTGAGAGTGTTATTGAGGGTCAGATGATGCACAAACTATAAATTTGAGAGCATTTCATTGTATAGTAAGTTTGTTTCAATGCAATGCTGGTTTTATTATTTAAATTAGATCTATAGTTCATCTGGTTTCATTTGGTGCTCAATCAGATTTGTGTAGATGGGAATAACTCACCCACTTACTAGTAGACCTCTTGGACACCATTTGATCTCCCTAGATCTAATGTTCTAGTAATTGACTGTGTTTGTGGCCTGACAGTTGCAGCATTTGTAGTGATTATAATGTTTTAATAGAAACCTAAGAATGGGGTGAATCTATTGGATGATCTGTGACCATTGAAGTGGACAGATCATAGCCTTAAGATCAATCCAAAAATCTCTAGCTTAGATCAAATCCTTTTACCCTGCAGCTGTGCTTATAGCCAGATGAGGGATTGATGCACTCTGAATTCATTGTGACACTGTCAGCTCAATCTAATTGCAACAAGACAAAACTCCAAGTTGTTTCTCTCCATTTTCTATTTCCAATTTCACCAAATATTCCCCTCACTTGCAAGATTTGAACTCTGGATTTAATCTCAATTCATTTATGCATTTAATTGTGTTTCTGTAGTTTAGTTTAAAGTGACAACCCCTTAAAACCTCTCCTATCTCTTTTGCTATTTTAGTATTAGGGAGGGTGCCAGATTTGTCTTAGATCTGGAGATTTACTTAATTTTTAGCTCATATTTTCTTGTGGACATACCCTTACTTACCCTTTAAAACTTGCTACAACAAGCCCTGAATACTTGTAGGTTTGTGTGTCTGCTTGCCTTAGTGTGTGCAACCAATAGATCCTTTAATCGTGTGATTTTAAACTTCTTTTTGAACACAAGGTAAGTAGCCAATAAGTTTTTGGCACCACTGTTGGGGATCTGTGTGCTTAAAATTGATAGATCTAAGTTTGTTTTAGTATATATTGTAGATCTGTAATAGACTGTTTAGTTTTTCACTAACTAGTTTTGAATGTTTTTGCTATTTTGGAATAGTTTTTATTGTTTTTAATAGATTGGAAGTTGGCTAAAGAGTAGCATTGTGCTAGAGGCTGTGCCAAAGTTTGCATCCCTCTACTCTTCTTATTTTCCTGATCTGTGGATTTGTAGATTTATTAGTTAATTGTGCTTGTTCCTGATTGTTGTGTTAAATTTGCTCAGCATCTTGTGTACATTAAGATTGTGAGTGGTGTATGTCTGGAAGGAGAACTCTCAATCCTTAGATTGTACCATTAAATCCAGAGGTTAAAAGAATTCTTAGGTCTAAACAAATCTCACCCACATCTGTTACATCTGAATCTACTGAAATGGGTGAGCAACCTAGAACCTTGAAGGAATTCAATGCACAAGGGGTTTACAATTCTCCCTTCTACATTCAATTCCCTGCTGTTCAAGGGAACTATGAGCTCAAGTCTTCCATAATCCAAATGCTACCCTCATCCCATGGCCTGATCGAAGAAGACCCACATAAACTTATTGATGAATTTCTAAGACTGTGCACTACATTCAATATTATAGGTTTGAGGGAGGAAGCAACCAGGATGAGACTCTTTCCTTTTTCATTAAAGGATAGAGCCAGGACTTGGTTGTCAATGCTCCCAACCAACAGTATTCAGTCCTGGAGTGATCTTCAATGTAAGTTTTTGGCCACATTTTTCCCCATGTCCAAGACAAGCGAATTGAGGAAGGGCATTATCTCATTTGCTCAAGACCCAACTGAGGACATTCATCAAGCATGGGAGAGATTCAAAGAACTCCTGAAGAAATATCCCCATCATCAAATCCCTGAATGGCAGCTTGTTAAAAGTTTCTATCAGGGAATTGATTCTAATAGCAGAGATATGATAGATGCCTCTTATGGTGGTACTTACCTCCATAAAACTACTGAGGAGGCTTGGGAGTTGTTCGACATCATCAGTGAGAACTCCATGCAGAGAGAGACATTGTCCAGGGATTTGGACATCCCTAGAATGGAGAAAGAAAATATCATAAGAGGAAAGATGTATGAGTTAAGTGGGCACAATGATTTGGAAAGGAAAGTGGACATTTTGACCCAGAAATTTGATAAGCTCATGGGAGCAATGCAGTCACCCGTAGCTGCTAAAGTGGAGGAGGCATGTGTTATATGCCAGTCTCCCACTCACTCCCTTGAGGAATGCCCCTCAGCTATTTAATTTCCAGATTTAGTGATGGAGCATGTGGCTGCCACTCAGTCTTTTGTGCAATAGCCTACTGCTGGATACCAATGGAGAAACCACCCCAACTTGATGTGAAGACAAGATACTTTTCCAAACCAGCAGCAATAGCCATAGCAGCCCATGCCTTACAAAAATTTTCAGCCCTACCACCAAAATTTCTTTCCAAGGCCCCACTATCAACAACCCATGACTCAGCCCGTGACTCAGCTGGTGCAGCAAGGTGCACCCCCTCCAGCTGCTAGATCACGTTCTTTTGAGGAACAAGTTTTGGTCTCATTGCAGAACTTAGGACCCTTGTCTCAAACTATGCACTCCCATAGCCAAAGTATTTAAAAGATAGAAGACCATCTTTCCCAGCTATCTAATGCTTTGACTAAGAGAGAGGATGGGAGGCTGCCTAACCAACCCATGGACAACCCAAGGAGATAATATGTGGTAGATGAGATTTCTTCTTCCCATGAGGATGTCAAATCTGTCACTACATGAAGAAGTTGGAGGTTGGTAGACAATCAAGTAGACTGTGGGCCTTTCAAAAATTCAGAAAAAAGAAAAAGAGAAGCTACAACAGGAGCAATCCATGTTGAATAAGAAGGATAATGATGATCCTCAAGAAAAAAAAAAAAAAAAAAAAAGAGATGATGAGTTGGCTAAGGCTGCAAATGGGGTAGCAGTCCCACATTTGCTATTTCCTAAGGCAATGCAAGCACCTTCCCCTTTTGATAAAGGGCATGTCAAAATAGAGGAAATGATGGAAACTTTTAAGCAAGTGAAGATCAACCTACCTCTACTTGATGCAATCAAGCAGGTTTCAGCGTCTGCCAAGTTTTTAAAAGACCTGTGCACCCATAAAAGACAATCAAGGATACATCTGTCCAAGAAAGTCTTTTCAGTAGAACAAGTGAAATAAATACTGACTATTACAACTCCAATAAAACTCCAAGATCCTGGAGTCCTCACTATCCCTTGCATCATTGGGGATCATACCATTGAAAATATCTTGTTAGATCTGGGAGCTAGTGTGAATTTACTTCCATATTCAGTATATGAGAAGCTAGGCTTAGGAGATTTAAAGCTCACACATGTGATCTTACAACTAGCTGATAGATCTGAAAGGAAGCCTATGGGGATCATTAAAGATGTCTTGGTTGGGGTTGACAAATTCTTTTATCCTGCTGATTTCCTAGTGTTGGATATGGAGCCGAGTAAGTGCGCTACTTCTATCCCTGTGATCTTAGGCAGGCCCTTTTTGGCCACTGCAAATGCTTGTATGCAATGTAGATCAGGAGTGATGGAAGTATCTTTTGGCAATATGAAAGTCAAGGTGAACATGTACAATGCAGCCCATCAGCCCCACTTAGAAAATGAGGACTATTTTTCCATTGATGTACTGGATGAGTTTGTGCAAGAAAATCTACCTCAGCTGCTGCATGGTAATAATTTGTTTAAAGTTTTTAAAGAAGTATGGAATGAAACAGTGGAAGTGAAAGCTTCCTCATCTGAGTTTGAGCAAGTGGAAAGTGTAAATTCTGAGGCAGGGCCAGCAAAGCATCACCGATGGACTCCTGCTTTATTACCTCTTCCACCACCTTCTAAGGCACCCCTACTGCCTTCACTCATCAGCCCCCCAGATGTGGAGTTAAAGCAACTCCCAAAATCTTTAAAATATGCCTTTTTAGGAGCCAATCACAAACTGCCAGTGATAATCTCTTCTTCCCTCACTCTTGAGCAGGAAGAAGAATTACTTTGTGTGCTAAAAAGGCATAAGAGAGCAATAGAGTGGAGTATTGCAGATTTGGGGGGATAAATCTAGCTGTGTGCATGCACAAAATTCATCTTGAAGAGGGCTCTAAACCTTCTAGAGAGATGTAAAAGAAGCTCAACCCATACATGCAGGAAGTTGTAATGAAGGAAATAGTCAAACTTCTTGATGCTAGGGTCATTTACCCTATCTTAGATTCTCAATGGGTGGCCCCTACCCAGATGGTGCCCAAGAAATTTGGGATCATAGTAGTTGAAGCAGACTCAGGTGAGCTGATTCCAACCAGACAGACCACTGGTTGGAGGGTATGCATAGACTATCGCAAGCTCAATGAGAAAACTAGCAAAGATCACTTCTCATTGCCTTTTATAGATGATATCTTGGATATGTTGGTAGGTAAGGTTTTTTACTATTTTCTTGATAGTTATTCAGGATATAATCAGATTCCTGTTTACCCTCAAGATCAAGAAAAAACTACATTCACTTCTCCATTTGGAACCTTTGCATACAAAAGGATGCCATTTGGGCTATATAATGCACCTGCCACTTTTTAAAGATGCATGTATGCTATCTTATCTGACATGATTGATAAGTTTCTAAAGTTTTTTATGGATGATTTCTCTATTTATGGTGAAGATTTTAGCCAATGCCTACACCATCTCAGCCTTGTGCTGCAAAGGTGTGAGAAGATTAACCAAGTTTTGAGTTGGGAAAAGAGTCATTTCATGGTGACTCAAGGTATTGTCCTAAGACATGTTGTTTCCCAAAGAGGAATAGAGGTTGAGCAAGCTAAAATTGATTTAATAGCACATTTGCCCCCTTCCAAAAACTGTCAAACAAAGTCAGGTCATTCTTGGGCCATTCTAGTTTCTACATGAGGTTCATCAAAGACTTTAGCAAAATTTCCAAGCCTCTTTCCCACTTGCTGTGCCAAGAGGTTCCATTTGCGTTCAATGATGAATGCCTAGCTGCTTTTGAACTTCTGAAGACCTGTTGGACTACTGCTCCTATATTACAAGATCCTAATTTTTCTCTACCATTTGAGCTGATGTGTGATGCATCAGACTTTGCCATTGGTGTAGTGATAGGACAAAGGAAAGACAAAGCACCATGTGTGGTGGCATATATTAGTAAATCAATAATTGATGCTCAATTAAATTACACCACAACTAAAAAGGAGTTGCTAGCCATTGTATTTGCTTCGAAAAAGTTCAGATCATATGTGTTGGGATCCAAGATCACTCTGTTTACTGACCACGTAGCCTTGAAATACCTCTTGTCTAAGACAGAGGCTAAAGCTAGATTTATTAGATGGATTCTTCTTTTGTAGGAATTAAACATGGAAATCAAAGGCAGGAAGGGGGTTGAAAGTGTGGTTGCTGACCACTTATCAAGGATTTCAGATGCTGAAATAGAGAGTTTGCTCATCAATGATTCCTTCCCAGATGAGCAGCTTTTTGTTGAGGAGATAAGTAAGCCCTAGTTTGCCAACATAGTAAGCTATCTTATTATGGGAAGGGTCCCCCCACATTAGAGTAAGGATGATAGGAATCTGTTCTTCTCACAAATTCGATATTACATGTTGGAGGATCCTCACGTCTTTAAGTATTGTGTAGACCAGGTGATAATAAGATGTGTCCCAAAAACTGAGTTTGAAATCATTCTAACCATGTGTCATGAACAGGCTTGTGGGGACCATTTTAGTGACAACAAGACTGCTGCAAAGGTACTTCAAAGTGGTTTCCATTAGCCCACTCTGTTCAAGGATGCCATACAGCATTGCAAAGCTTGTTCTAGATGCCAGCAAATGGGAAGTATTACAAAAAGAAACTCCATGCCCTTGCAACTTGTGCTTGTTGTTGAACTATTTGACATATGGGGAATTGATATTATGGGACCTTTTCTCCCCTCCTATGGATATAATTTCATCCTTGTAGCTATGGACTATGTGTTAAAATGGGTAGAGGCCATAGCTACAAGAACAAATGATCATAAGGTTGTCATTAAGTTCTTAAAGGATAACATCTTCTCTAGGTTTGGCACCCCCAAAGCTATTATTAGTGATGGAGGAAGCCACTTTTACAACAAACCTTTTGAAAAATTATTGAAAAAATACTCTGTAACCCACATAGTTGCTACTCCCTACCACCGACAAACCAGTGTGCAAGTAGAGATTTCCAACAAGGAAATCAAACATATCCTAGAGAAGACTACGCGAGCTGATATAAGAGATTGGTCCATAAAACTGTTAGATGCCTTGTGGGCTTATAGGACTGCCTATAAGACCCCCATAGGGATGTCCCCATTTAGGCTAGTATATGGCAAGGCATGTCACTTGCCTATTGAGTTAGAACATAGAGCATATTGGGCCATTAAAGCATTAAATTCTGACTTAACTTCTACTACTGTGAACAGGAAACTGCAATTATCTGAGCTTGATGAGTTAAGGATGGAAGCATATTCAAATGCTCGGATCTACAAGGAAAAAACCAAAGCCTTTCATCACAGGCATTTGCTGCGGAAAGAATTTAAAATAGGTGACAAGGTATGATTGTTCAATTCAAGATTAAAATTCTTTTCAGGAAAATTACAGTCCAGATGGGATGGGCCTTACATAGTTTTACATGTTTCCCCATCCGAGGCTGTAGAAATCATGAACCCCAAAGATGGTAGAGTAATGAAAGTCAATGGGCAGAGGCTAAAGATTTGTATTGAAAAAATTTGTGAGCCTAAGGAGACCATTGATTTTCAGGACCCTCCAATTTATACTTGATTTCAGTGAGTATCATATGTACTATATTTTGGTTTTGTTTTAAGTGATTACTTTCTATTTTGATATTTTGTTCATTTTCAATAAATTTGCCATGCTAGCATTAGGTCATCATATCAATCTTGCCAAGCAGTCCAGGAACCATGGGAGAATGTCAATAATGAAAACAACGTGAATGGAAGCATAGCAAAGGAGCTTGTTGGGTGTTGAGATTGAACACTGCACAAAAATGTAATTTTTATGAGCATATGGGACCTTTCGATAGGTTATTTTACCTTTTGAAAGGTCATTTGAGGATTTTGATAGGTCATTTGAGGATTTCGATAGGCACTAAGACTTGTCGATAGGTAAAAACAACTCTTGAATACGTTCAAAAGGTCAGAAAGAAGTTTTCGATAATTTTGGATATCTATCAGGAACCTATCGAGAGGATGAATCAAGTACTACATGAACCTATCGATAGGAAGGATTTGTCCTATCGAAGCATCTCATCTGCATGCTATATTCTTTCTAGTTTTCGATAGGACGCCTTGACCTATCGAAATCACTCAACTCATCCTATCGAAATCGATATTTACTCTTTATACACCTGTCGTTAGGTCATTTTTGCTCATTCAACACCTCCTGCGAAACCCTAGCTCTCTCTTCCTCATTGGTCGCTGCTCTCAATTTCTACCAGATACTCTAAGGACCTTTCGCCACTCATTTTGCCACTCCTCAAGTTCATTCAGCCCACACAAAGGAGCATTTTGTACCTAATTTTTAGGAAATTGGAGTTGTGCATCACAATTTCTGCAAAACCCTAGGAGTTTTGGGTAAGCTGTACCTCTGCTTCATGCTGTTATTTTCCTAGTTGTTTACTTCAGAATTTTAATTCAAATTGGTGAGTGAGCTTTAAGAGATCAATTTTTGAGAGCATCATAGTCGATTTTGAAGAAACCCTAGCTAACCTATTCCGGCAACCAGCTTCTTCCACCATAAAGTCCTCTAAAAAATCAAAGCCTACCACCAACCCATCTACCACGAGGAAGCTTCCTGAGGGGAAGCACAAGAAGGCTCCTAAAGTAAAAAAGGCCAAATCTGTTGTAATTCTGGAGCCTGATGCAAAAATACCTATGGAGAGATCTGCTCCAACTACAGAAACACCTTTGCCCAACCTTAACATATTACCTGCAGTGGAGCTTTCTACTGCATTAACCACCCCTAATGAGTTTGTGGATGGGTTGAGCCTTTTCCCTGAGACAAATTTTGATCTTGCATACTTTACTAAGATAGAGGAGTGCCAGGGGACACTAATGTATCTAAAGAAGGAGGGATTGTTACCCCTACTTACACCCTTGAAGGAGACTATGTACCCCAGGCTGGTTAAATTGTGGTACCAGAATTTGACAAAGAAGGTGGTGCCTGGGAATGAGGTTGTACTGGAAATTCTGATTGAAATCACTATGGATTGCAAGGATATTAGGATGGCTTTGGGAGTTCCACATCAATTTCACTCCACTAGATCTGAGGGAGCACCCAAATGGGTTACATTCAGAGAAATGGCTAAACAACTCACCAATGGAATTGTGGGATCTGGTGAATCTTTGATGAGAAGAGACCTCCAACCTAACATCAGATTCATTGATACTATTCTGAGAAAGAATGTGTATATCACTGGGCACCTGCAGGAGGGAAGGCTCCCAGTTGTAGATGCTTCATACTACTGTTCAAAAGGGTAATTTTTGAGTGCACCACAGCTGATTTTTGAGACAATGGTAGACATTAATGATAAGGTGCTTAAAAGACAGGTATTTTCTAAAGGTGCTGGGTTGCCTTTCAGCAGGCTCATTACATGTTTGCTCAAAGCTGAGAAATATGTGGTTAAGAGGAATGAGCCAATTGAGAAGTTGACTCCAAAAGTGTATGGAAAAAGGGCATGGTCCACCACCCTAACCCTAATTAAGAAGAGTAAGCCAGCTGAGTTGGAAGAGGTTGAGGAGGTGCCCACTACCACTGTAACAGATCTTACTGCTGAGATACCCTCATCCATCCTTTTACCTACCTTACCTACATCATCACCAACACCTCCACCCACTTTTCTTTTCCCCTTTGTATCAGTCTCTCTTCCAACAGACCCCACTCCTCCTACATCTGAGCCCGTTTCACCTCCACCCACCACTCAAATTCTTGAACCTGAAGTCCTTGAACCTCCAACACTACCAGAGCCTACCCCTACCCTTTCTTCTCCACCCTTTAACCAACCCATTTCTGACTTCCCCCCTCACCAACCCCTCCTTCATACCCAGGGCTTAGACCAGTTTGCCCCTGCTGGGTTCACTGCCCTCATGACATCCATTGTGGAAGATGTTGGGCATGAGTACACCCCACTTCCTGAATCCCCACACCACAACCCATTTCATTTCAACCATGCATCCTCCTCCCCTTTCCTCCCTATTCAAACACTTGCCTCCTCTAATCCCACCATTCCTCATACTTTTACTCAAATCCTCTCCCTATTACAGTCCATTCAAACTCAATTGACCACCAACACCAACAACCAAGCCCTCATGAGCTCCTGCCTTCAATCCATTCAGTCCACCCTTACCCCATCCTCTTCAACTCCCCAACCCCCTCACACTTCCCCTCTTTCCCCTGTCCAATCACCTCTCCATTTATCTCCTCCAACTTCACCCATAGATCCACCTCCCACAGCTGCTACCCAATCTGAGGAGGCAGCAGCTCCATTTTTACCCATACCTATCTCATTCCCATCTTTTACCCCTCCATCACCTCCAATAGTAGCCATTGAAGTTGTTGTGTCACCTACCACCCAACAACCCATTCTCACTCCACCTGTAGTCACAGAAGCCTCAACCCAAACTGATCCACTTGACGAACTAGTTTTCTCCACCCCCTCCTCATCTTCCACTCCACCCCTTTCCTTGCCCATTGTACTCAGATCCCCCATCTATATTCCCCCTTACCTCACTCTGCTGTAAGTAATGAGGGACAATCCCTACATCTGCAGGAATGTCCCGACAGGTATGGCTGCCCTCCGAGCTTTCCTGCAAGTCCCCTATGAGGAGAGGATTGCCCTCATGGAATTGGAGCATAGAATCCAACTCCGAGATATCTCTCAGGGGTGGAAGAAAATCCTGACTCGTTATGAGTCCGCCAAACTACTTGCTGATGCTCAAACTCGCATTGCCGAGTTTGAGAAGAAGAATGCTGAGCTTCTCCTGAAAAAATTAGCAAATGCTCAGGAGATACTTAAGGCCACCCAGGAATTCTCTGAGTCTAACCTGCTTTATGAAGCGAAGAAAATCGATATTCTGGAGAGAAGATTTGCTTCATTGACTTCTCAACCATTTCAACCAACCCCTCTTGCTATAGCTCCTCCTTCCAACCCTCCTACCACTCAACCTATTCCTACCCAACCTGTAGATGTTCCCTCCCCTCCAGCCCAAGATCTTCTTGCAGCTAAACCCTCCCCACCGCAACCTAAGAGGACTTATACAAAGAGAAAAGTTACTGTAAAGAGATCTGTTTCCTCTACTTCTTCTCGCTGTAAAGGGAAGGAACCTGCTACCCAGTCTGAAGTGGTAGGCCCCACTAAGCCCCCACCCCCACATGACACCTCCTCCACTCTACTCACCAAGGAGGAAAGAAGGAAAGCTACTGCTGCCCTTGGCCTAGATCCTACTGTCCTTTTCCCTTTTGATTATGATTTTAACTCTGCTGCTACTTCTGCCAAGAAATCTGTTGCCCAGTCAGAGGAGGCCCCCAAGCAATCCACCTAGAAGCCCCAACCTAAAGGAAAAGCTCCTTTATCCAAGGAGGATTTGAAAATTTTGGCAGACTTGTATGGTTGGCCTGATGATGCTTGTAAATAAATGTAGTTTATGCTTGTTTGTTTTCTCTTACTGCTTTGGACCATGTACATGTTTTAGATGTTAATAGTAATTTCTTTTCTGTGTTATGTCTTTCTTGGTGCTAATTCTTCCAACTATTTTTTCATATACCTTGTTCATTGTTACCATGGTCTCTAAACAGTGAGGATACTGTTTAATTTAGGTTTGGGGGTATGGCAGGTGTGCCAATGAAATGAGTTAATGCAAGTGCAGCAATGTTGAAATAAGTTTTTGATAATAAAGTGATTTCTCACCTTTTTTTTTAAAAAAAAAGAGTAAATTAAAAACTTTTTAAAACTGAAATGAGCTATAGTTTTAGCATTTTTCATGAAAAAAATGTCAAGAATTTTCAAAAAGTGATGTTTAGTGAACCTGAAAGGAGAGAAAACTGGGAGGATACACCCCAAAAATTTGATGGAAGGCCATACCCAGTGAGATTTGAGCCTAAAAAATTTTCTTTGAAGAGTATCTTGACAATTTTTCTGCTATAAGGACTGATTGGATCTAGTTTCGATCACTGGAAGTTAGGAAAATGCAAATTAAAACATCTTGACAGCATTCATGACATTGAAGGCATGAAGTAAGGCCATTCCTTGGACAACTTGAGCTTAAAATGTCCCACCTTTGAACTGCCCTTGATACATACTATTTGAGCCTTAAAATTCTCAGTTTTTTTTTATATAAACCAAAAAATTTAAACCCAAAACCTTAGTGACCTGATAGAGCCTAACCCTCACTCTGAAATTTCAGAAGGTAGAACTGGTTTGATGGCTGGTTGAAAAAGAAGAAAGCACATTTGGTGGTGTTGTGGCATTCCAACCCATAAAAAGAAAAATGCAGAAAAATACAAAAAGAAAAGAAAAAACAGAAAATCAAAGAAAAAGAATGAGAAAGAGAAGTCATTTCATTGAAAGATTGAAATGAGGATTAGAAACTGATCACTTCAAATCTGAAAGTTCAAGAAGTAAATGGAATTGTGCTGAAATGAAGAAGGTTGAGTTGCGAATCACCTCCTTACTTTTACTGATTTCTCAATTTGAATCCTTTTTACCCCATTATTCTTTTACGAATTTCACCCATAAGCCACATTACAACCCAATAAAAAAGACCCTACTGATCTAAAATGGATTTGAGTTGTCTTGTGGAGATGAGGACTTTTTTAATCTATGGTGAAAAGATTTAGAAAATTTTAGAAGTTAGAGCAATGCTTATGCTCATGCTTGTAGTCCAATTTGAGGGTTGTAACTACTCTTGAGCTATGAGAAATGATGCACCCTTCTACTTTTGTTGTGTGTGAACAGCACTGGTAAGACTTGGGTCTGAAATCAAAATTGATTGGGGCATTATCAAAACAGAATTCTTAAATTAAAGGTGAACTCTGCATTAATTTTCAGGCACAATGCCTTGACATGAATTGATTGATGATGAAGGAATTACAGCAGAATTTCAGGTCTTAAACTGATGATTTTTCTGTTGAAAATCTTTTAAAACTGAAGGGACATGGTGTGGAATTTATTTTATTTTACTTGAGCTCTATTTTAGCATGTTGCATAAATATTAACTAATTGTATTAGAGAAGTTTGGGACTACCTTCATTGAAAACCCTCAGGAGACTCCACTCCTCCACTAGGGATCACCTAGGGGTTCAAAAGGCTTGATGCATATGCTAAATGCGTCTGTGCTCCCTACAAAAGTGGCATTTTAGTTTTCTTTATTCTTCCTTTGCTTAGGGACTAGCAAAGCTTAGGTTTGAGGTTGTGTTAATCTCTAAAAAGTACCACTTTTTACCCCTCAATATGAGCTTTGAAAGACCTATGAGTGGACTAATAAATGTTTGTTGAGTATGTCTTGTAGATAGCTGTAAAAGGTAGTCATAGTGCAGAAATCCATCTCTCAGTGCAGTTCACACCCAACAATGGCCCACTTAGAGCATGCAGCAATAGCAAAGCAACCTTAAAGGAGTGAAAACAGGCTGAAAATAACCTATCAAGAGGTTACTGGAACCTGTTGATAGGATCTGAAGGCTGAAAAAAGGAAGAAGTCATGAGAATGAGAGTATTCGATAGGATCCAGAACCTATCGCGCAGTCGAAAATAAAAAGGGAGCATCTATCGAGAAGTCTGGAACCTATCGATAGGATCTAGAAGCAAACCTATCGATATTTATTATGCATAGATCAACCTATCGAAAGGATCCCCCAACCTGTCGAACACACCAGATGAAGGCTGTGGATGCTGGAGATTTATTTTCTGCACCAACCTATGGGAACCTATCCAAAGGATCCTGAATCCTAGTAAAAGGAACAAAAGGCCTGTTTGAAACCTGTCGAAAGCATCAAGAACCTATCAAAATGGAATGAAGGACTTCTTAGAAAAGCTATTGTGCACACGCTGCATGTTGGTGACCTGTTGCATTCAATCCGAAGCACTCTGGTGACCGGCATAAAGTTCCTAGAAGTACCCTGGGAAACCCTAATCGACCCACGTGCTCTCCCCCAACTCTAACTAACTAAGAGAGCCTTCTAGAAGGGGAATAAAAGCGGGACTGACAGAATTATTCCAGCTGAGCTGTGATTGGCGGGTAAAATAGATCTGAGGCTGAAGGGGAAAGCTATAGAAGGAGGGAAGCTGTCAGAAAAAGGGGAATCAATTCTCAAGATCAGGGCTTGCATTGAAATTCTCTATTCTTCCTTTTTGCCCAACTATGGTTGGCTAATTTCTTTGGAACAACAAGGAGTGAAGTTGGATATGTAATTGGGGAGAGTTGAGAGTGTTATTGAGGGTCAGATGATGCACATACTACAAATCTGAGAGCTTTTCATTATATAGTGAGTTTGTTTCAATGCAATGCTAGTTATATTATTTTAATTAGATCCATAGTTCATCTGGTTTCATTTGGTGCTCGATCCGATTTGTATAGATGGGAATAGCTCACCCACTTAATTGGTAGACCTCTTTGATACCATTTGATCTCCCCAAATCTAATGTTCCTGCAATTGCCTGTGTCTATGGCTTGGTAGTTGCAACATTTGTAGTGATTATAATGTTCTGATGGAAACCTGAGAATGGGGTGAATATATTGGATGTTCTATGAGCATTGAAGAGGATAGATCATAGCCTTAAGATCGATCCAAATCTCTGGCTTAGATCAGATCCTTTTACCCTGCAGCTGTTCTTATAGCCCGATGAGGGATTGATGCACTCTGAATTCGTTGTGATACTGTCAGCTTAATCCAATTGCAACAAGACCAAACTCCAAGCAGTTTCTCTCCTTTTCTGTTTCCTATTTCACCAAATATTCCCCTGACTTGCAAGATTTAATCTCAATTCACTTCTACATTTAATTGGGTTTCTGTAGTTTAGTTTAAAGTGACAACCCCTTAAAACCTCTCCTCTCTCTTTTGCTATTTTAGTATTAGGAAGGGTGTCAGATCTACCTTATATCTGGAGATTTACTTAATTTTCAGCTCACATTTCCTTATGGACATACCCTTTCTTACCCTTTAAAACTTGCTATAACAGGTCCTGAATACTTGCAGGTCTGTGGGTCTGCTTGCCTTGGTGTGTGCAACCAATAGATCCTTTAATTATGTGATTTTAAACCACTTTTTGAATACAAGGTAAGTAGCCAACAGATGTGTGGAGTGAAATTGTGGAAGAGAAGGCTGCCACACCTATGGTTCAAGAGGTGAAAGCCTTTGTTTCTGAAGTAGGGCCAGCAACAAGGTATCCTCCTTGAAAACCTGTTGTGTTGCCTCTTCCACCACCATCAAAGGCACTTTTGTTGCCTTCTCTCATATGTCCACCAGATGTGGAGTTGAAACAGCTGCCTAAGACCTTGAAATATACTTTTTTGGGGGTTAACCAGAAGTTGCCAGTGATCATTTCTTCCTCTCTCACTGATGAGCAGGAGGAAGAGTTGTTGTATATTTTAAAGAAGTATAAGAGAGCAATAGGTTGGATTATTGCTGACCTTGGGAGCATCAGCCCTGCTGTGTGCATGCATAAAGTCCACTTGAAAGAGGGTTCCAAACCCCCACATGCAAGAAGTGGTGATGAAAGATGTGGTCAAATTGTTAGATGCTGGAGTCATCTACCCTATTTCAGATTCTGAATGGGTGGCACCTACTCAGGTGGTCCATAAGAAATCTGGAATCACTGTGATTGAAACTGATTCTAATGAGCTTATTCCAACTAGGGAAACCACGGGTTGGAGGGTGTGTATAGATTATCGAAAGCTTAATTTGAAAACTAAAATATACCACTTCCCTTTGCCCTTCATTGACCAGATTTTGGATAAGTTGGCAAGTGTTGGGGAATTCTAGTGTGCTAATTTATGATGTAAACATCAAGAGAAAACAGAGATGGATTCATCACATCTAAAATATCCTAGGCCTCCAAGGTACAGGGTCCTTTGTAGCAAGTTTTAAAAGTAAGGGGAAGTCCATAGAGAGGTGGTTTGGAATTAGGTAAATCTCCAGATCTGTAAGAGATCTGACACCCTAACTAATGTTGGTCTATCTAAAAGACAGGGGAGAGATTAGATTGGATTTTCACTTAATCTAAACTACAATTAAAATGCAGATTGTCTTAGATCGAATCTGGAGCCTCAGATCTTGCAGATAGAGGGTTTTAAAAAAACTCAAAAAATGGAGAACAACTTGGAGGTTATTTTCACTGCAATCAGGTTGAGCTAAGCATATTACAGGGGTTCAAAAGCACACAAGTCCCTCAGCTGCCACAAGCACAGCTGCAGGGTATAAATTCCACTCCAAATCACAGGATCCACCTGGTCTTAAGGCTATGATCTGTCCACTTTAATGGTCACAGACCATCCTATAGACTTTATCAAATCCATGGGTTGCAACAGATGAATCCAATTGAGGCCTGAGCTTAGATTTACCTTAATGTTATGATCTGTCCACTTTAATGGTCACAGACCATCCTAGAGATCTCCTATAAAGCCAGAGCCTCAATTAGAATAATTAAAACCCCTAAAGATGCTATAATTTCTAGGTCACAGACGCAAGAAATTACAGGGATATCAGATCCAGGGAATTCAGATGATATCCAAGAGGTCTACCAGTTTAGTGGGTGAGCTGATCAAGCAACTCCTCTACAAAAATGCGATCGAGCACCAAAAGGAATCAAAAGAGCTTTAGATCTAATTAAAACATTGAAAACAACATTTACATAACAATCAAACTCACTCTCCAATGAAATGCTCTCAGATATGTAGTCTGTATAACAATTAACCCCAAAAACACTCTCAACCTTACCCAATCACAGATTGAACTCACTCTTTGCTGCTGCTCCTGGGGAATTAGCCAACCATGGTCGGGTTAAAGGAGAGAAAATAGAATCTTGCTGCAAGCTCTAATCTCCAGGAAATTGTTCAGAAATTCGATCCTCCCCAATGGCAATTGGAGATCTCTATATATAGCTTTCTCCTCTATTTTTCCCGCCAAAAATCCCTTCTAGGGTCGTCAGAGTTTGTTAGAGTTATGTTAAAACATGTGGGTCGGTTAGGGCTTTCTAGGGCATCTTCTAGAACCTTGTGCCGGTCACCAAAGTGCCTCGATTTGCATGCAGCAGGTTACAAAGTCTCAGCGTGTGCATAGCATAGTTTCTGAGGAGTTCAGCACACAATTTCGACAAGTTGGAGAAGCTTTCGACAGGTTTAAAGTAAGCTTATAGTCCCTTTCGATAGGTTCCCTGGTCTCATCGATAGGTACCGATAGGATGAGTTTCCTCTTTAAAGCTTTAGGGTCCTCAGCTTATTATCTAGAGTATTCAATAGGTTGGCTGAGTAGTTCCATAGGTCTAGAGGTCCTTTTCGACAGGTTCAGCTCTGCATGTCGTCATCCCGATAGGTTGGCTCTCATTCTTATCGAAAGGCTTAAGCATCCTTCGATAGGTTCAATTCCAACATCTTCATTTTGATAAGTTCAAGAAGCCTTCGACAGGTTCTCTTTTTCTCCTCAGGCATGCTTTCGATAGGATGAGCTTTCTCTTTCATTCATCTGCTCGATAGGTTCAGGGATCCAGTCGAATCCCTCACTTCAACACATGTCTTCCTCTTTCTACCTTCAGATCCCATCGAACCCTTCTCCAACTACACGAATTCTTCTCTTTTATCCATCAGCTCCTATCAAATTCTTCCAGATGCCCTTTCGATAGGTTATTTTAAGACTTGTCTTCACTTCCTTTCCTTTGTTCTGCTGCAGCCACGCATTCCAAGGGCTCATGATGTGCAACCCTCTGGTGTGCTATTGTTGGGTTTGCATAGTGTTGAGAGATGGCTTCTTTATGAGCATTCTTAAGTGGTTTTCTGCATTATTACCAACTTTCACTGCTATCTACAAAAAGCACTCAACAGAGGCTTATTGGTGTGCTCACAGGTCTGTCAATGGTTAGGTTAAAGGGTGAAAAGTGACATTTTTCACCTTTACACCCCCAAACCTAAGCTTTGCTAGTCCTTGAGCAAAGGAGAATTAAAAGAAAATAAAAATGCCACTTTCATAGGGAGCACGGATGCATTTAGCATATACACCAAGCCTTTTAGACCCCTAGGTGATCCCTAGTGGAGGAGTGAAGTCCCCTGAGGGTTTTCAGTGAAGGTACCCACAAACTTCTCCAATACAACTTAGTTAATAATAGTGCAACCTGTTATAACAGAGTTTAAGCAAATCAAATAAATTCACATCATGCCCATTCATTAAAAGAATTTCAATAGAAAAACATCCATTTGAAGATATGAAAGTCTGCTGAAATCTCTTCATCTTCACTTAGTTTGTGTCAAGACATTTCTCCTAAAATTTGATGCATAACTCACCATCAATTTGAGGATCCTACTTAGATACTTCCCCCATCGACTGGATTTTCGACCCAAATCTCATCAGGGCTATTCACTCATCAATATAAAGAAGAGGGGTAAATCATATTACTCAGCTCAAGAGCAGTTACAGCCCTCAAATAGGACTGCAAGCAGGAGCATAGGCATTACTTGAATTTCTGACTTTTCCAGCTCTTTACACCATAGATTAAGCAAATTCTCATCGCCACATGACGGCTCAATCCACTTTCAGATCAGTAAGGGCTGTTTATTTGGGTTGAAATGTGTCTTAGGGATGAGGTTTGTGAAAGAGCACAAGGAGTAAACAAGGTTCAAAATTGAGAAATCAGTAAAGGTAAGGAGGTGATCTAGACTCCTTTAATTCAGCACAATTCCATCTAGTTCTTGAATTTTCAGAGCCAAAGTGGTCATCTTCTTCTCTTCCTTCCAATCTCTCAATGAAATGACTTCTCTTTCTCTTTCTTTTGCTCTCTTTTTGTTTTTTTTTTTTTTTTTTAAAGCTTAATACCACAAATACCACCAATTGTATTTTTCTTTCTTTCAACCTGATTTAAGACCTTGCTCCTCTAACCTTTCTCCTCCTTCCTCTTCCTGATTTCTTAGACTGAGGCTGAACTGAAATAGGTCAAAAGGTTTTTAGGTTTAGAATTTCTATTTTTCATCAAAGAAAAGTGGAGCTTTTAAGGCTCAAGTGGAGTGCATCAATGGCAGTTCAAAGGTGGAAAAATTTTAGGCTCAAATTGTCCAAGGGATGGCCTTACTTCATGTCTTCCGTGTTATGAATGCTGTCAAGCTTGTTTCAATTTGGATTTGCCTAACTTCTAGTGGTCAAGATTAAGTCCAGATAGCTCTCAAAGCAGAAGAAATTGTCAAGACACTCTTCAAAGAAATTTTCAGTCCCAATTCTCACTGGGTATGGCCTTCCATCCAAATTTCTGGGGAGTATCCTCATAGTCACTTCTCATTTCTGGTTTACTACACATAAAAAATTTCTTCAAAAATTCTGGACATTTGCTTCATGAAAAATGTTAAAACTTCAGCTTGCTTCAGTTGCAAATGGTTTTTAAGTTTCCTTAACAACAAATATGAGGTGGATTCAATCTTTTTTCAATTATTCCTTTTCAACTTGCTTGTACTACAATTAACTAGTTTATTGGCATCCATTCCACACCCCCAAACCTAAACTAAATAGTGTCCCCACTGTGAGCAGCATGAAATTAAGTGGAGGTCCGGGGGGGGGGAAGATTTAGAAAATCTATATGAAGACAAAATGTATTATAATGCCAAATATGTACATGAGAAATGGAGCTGAAACTAAAACAACAAGATGCCATAGCTATTTATAGGTATCATCTGGCCAATCATAGAGGTCAGCCAAGTTTTTTAGCTCATCCTTGGATAAGGGAGCTTTGCCTTTAGATTTAGCCCTCGATTACGGTTTCTTTGGTGCCTCCTCAGATGGGGCAGCAGGCTGTTTTCCTTTGGGGTCATCAGCAATAGCAGAATCAGAATCGGAAGTAAAAAGGGCAGTGGGATCCAAACCAAGAGCTGCAACAGTCTTCCTTCATTCTGCCTTTGTCATTAAGATGTAAGGGGCAGCCAATTGGGTAGGGGGCTAGGTGGAAGCGGTTGTTTTAGACTAGGCAACAGGCCCCTTCCCTTTCTTGGCAGGGGCAACGGAGGAGGCAGGTCATTTGGAAGTGACTTTCTTCTTGGGGGGAGCCCTTTTGGATTTTTGAGGGGGTAGTTTGAGTGGGGGTTCTGGGCTGGAGGAGGGTGCACATCCACAGGGGGGGTGGGAGGAGGTTGAGTTGAAGGGGGGGGCAGGGTTGCGAGGCAGGAGGTGCTGGAGGAGGGGCAGTGGCAAGAGGGGTGGGTTGGAATGGCTGAGAGGTAAGGAAAGCAACCTTTTTCTCCACTATGTCAATCTGCTTGGCAGCATAGAGCAGGTTGGCATCAGATAGTTCTTTGGTGGCCTTGAGGATCTCCTGAGCATTGGCTAACTTTTTCTTGAGAAGCTTCAAATTCTTCTTCTCATATTTGGCAATGAGACTCTCACCCGCTGCCACTTGTTTTGCGGACTCATAATAAGTCAGGATTTCAGACCATCCTTGAGAGATATCGTGGAGCTGAATTCGGTGTTCTAATTCGATGTTGGTAATCCTCTCCTCATAAGGGGCCTTAATGGAAGCCCGAAGTGCAGCCATACCTCTCAAGACATCCCTATGGATGTAAGGGTTATCCCTCATTGCACATAGGACGGTGAGGTAGGGAGGTATGTACATGGATTGGCGAAGGACAATAGGCAAGGACAAGGGTGTAGTGGATGAAGAGGAGGGGGTGGAAAGAACCAGATCCTCCCATGGATCATTTTGGGTTGAGGCATCCTGGAAAATAGGTAGGGGGGAGGCGAATGGTATAGGGGATTCAGCTGCAGGGGAAACCAGTAAATTTGGGGAAGAGGGTAAAGTGGCCTGTGGTGAGGAAAGGATGGGGAGAGCAGGTGCGGCTACTTCCTCAGCCTGAGCAGCTGCGTGGTGGGGAGTGGGTATTGGTGAAACAGGAGGGGATAGGTGAGGGGGATGAGGAGCAGAAGCGGATGGGATAAGGGTGGATTGGATTGATTGGAGACATGAGCTCATGAGGGTCTGGGTGTCGGTGTTGATGGTTAATTGGGACTGAATGGATTGGAGCATGGAAAGAATTTGAGTGAGGGTGTCACGCCTGGTGGGCGTAGAAGGGGCTAGTGCGTGGACATGTTGGAAGGGAGAGGATGGTGCATGGTGAAAATGAGGAGTGGGGTGGGGGAAGTCAGAAAGTGGAGTGTACTCATGAGCGACATCCTCCACAATTGAGGTCATGAGGGCTGTGAACCCAGAAGTGGTGAATAGGTCCACACCCTGTGGATGCAGAGGGATTGGAGATGGGGGAGAAGTAGAAATGGGTTGGGTACTGGGTGGAGAAGGGATTGTAGGGGTGAGCTCGAATAATGTGGAGGGTTCCAGGATGTCAGGGTGGAGGACCTGTGAGGTGGGTGGAGGTAAAACAGGTTCAGAGGTGGATGGGGGAATGTCTGGTTGAAGAGGGACTGATACAAATTGAAAAAGTAAAGTGGGTGGAGGTGTGGGCAGTGGGACAGGTATGGTGGGTGGGGGGGCGGCTAAGGGTATCTCTGTAGGAGTCTCTGCTGCCACAGAAGTGGTTGTCTTCTCAGCCACCTCCCTTCCAACTGGTTAGCCTTTCTTAATCAATGTGAGGCTGGTTGACCATTCTTGCTTACCATACAATTTAAAGGCAAGCTTCTCCATTGGTTAAGATTGCTTAATCCTATATTTTCGAATCCTGAGCAGACATGTGATGAGTCTGCAAAAAGGTAGGCCACCTCCTTTAGCAAAAGCTTGCCTCTTCCGCACCTTGTCATTGATATCCACCATTGTCTCAAAAATCAGCTTAGGTGCACTCACAAATTTCCCCTTTGAACAAAAGTATAGTGCATCCACTAAAGGGGTCCTTCGCTCTTGCAAATGGCCAGAGACATAGACATTTTTCCTCAGAATGGTGTCAATGAGTCGGAGGGTAGGATGGAGGTCTCTTCTCATCAAGGATTCACCAGAGCCCACGATTCCGTTACTGGGCTGTTTAGCCATTTCCCGAAATGTGGCCCCTGTAGGTGCTCCCTCAGCTCTAGTGGAGTCAAATTGATATGGGACTCCCAAAGCTATCCCAAAATCTCTGCAATCAATAGTCAGCTGCCAATCATCAATCAAGATTTCTAGTGTATCCTCAGCTCTAGGTACCACCTTCTTCGTCAGGTTCTGGTACCACAATTTCACTAATCTGGGATAGACATTTTCTTTCAAGGGTGAAAGCAGGGGTAGCAGACCTTTTTTCAAGTATTCCAATGTCCCCTGGCACTCCCCAATGTTGGCATCCCCGCAGGCAGTGTTACTGGAGGGGATGCTCTTACTGAAGTTTCTTCTACTCTAGGTTCCTGAATCTCAACAGCTTTGGATTTCTTAGCTTTATGGATCTTTGTGGGTGACATTTCAGGGAGCTTCCTCTTGACAGGTGGTTTGTCAGCTGGCTTCAACTTTTTGGAGGATTTTGGGGTGGAAGCAATTGTTCTTCAGCGTATGTTCGCAAGGGTTTCCTCCGGCTCATCCATTTTACGCTTCAGAAATTAAGCTTTCACCAACTTGAGGTAGAATTTGAGGTTTAGAAATTAGAGGATCGACAGATTGATGGGGGGGAAAGGCAACTGACCTCACAATACCTAGGGTTTAACTAAAATTGCACTGCCCAGCTCCAATTTTTCCAAAGTTAGGGGCAAAATGATCCTATGTGCAAGCTGAATGTACTGACAAAAGGGGAGACTGAAGAGCTATAGGTTCTATGTGGGGTTAGTGAAGGAAGAGGGAAGCGATTGTGAGAGGAACAAGAGCTAGGGATTGTAGAAGGTTTGGAATGAGGCATAAATGACCTATCGGCGGGTATATAAAAGGTGAAAAATGATTCCGATAGGATGAACTGGATGGTTTTGATAGGTTCGTGTGTCCTGTCGAAAACATAGCAGACAAAACTTTGATAGGGAATGATTCGATAGGATCTCGATAGGTGGAACCAACCTTTCGATCAGTTTAAATGGCAGCTGAATCTTCATTTTGATAGGTTCCTGATTGGTGTCTAGAACTTATCGAAATCTCCATTTTTCCTATCGAAAAGCTAGTTGTACCTATCGAAAGGTGCAACACCTATCGAAACCATCAAACATCCTGACGAGATTACCCTGTGACCTATCGAAAAGTGAACTCGGCCTGTCGAAGACTTCAATAAATCAAATAAAGCTGCATTTCTGGTCATTCGCAGTCTAAGTTCTCTGCAAGCTCAGTTTATGTGGTACCCCATGATTAGATTCTCTTATGAACAACTCGCATTACCTCAAGACAGTTTTGTTGTTTTTTTTTTTTCTTATTATTACAAAGAAAAGGGATCAAATGACAACTAAATAATAAAAAAAAAACTACAAACAAAAATAGAGTATCGTACATATGATACATACTGATTGCAGTGGTTAATCTGGAGGGTCTAGAAGGTCCATGGTTTCCTCAGGCTCATCAAACGTGGCATTTTTCATGGAACTTTTCCTCAGCCAGTGTCCATTTCCTGGGTGTAGTTTTCCGTCTATGAACCAAGGATTTTCCTGCATCACCTTCTTTTAGGCATTAATGGAAAAACAAGCCTAATCAGGAGAGGGTTGAGACCACGTGTTATACACATTCAGCTTAACCTTCATGTTTCCAAATGATACTTCTATGATCCCATACCTACATTGTATGTGGGCATTGGCTGTCGGCAAAAAGGGCCTGCCTAGAATCACAGGTATGGAAGAAGCACATTTGCTTAGTTCCATATCTAATACCAAAAAGTCAGCAGGATAGAAGAATTTGTCAACTCTAACCAAAACATCCTTAAGTATCCCCACAGGTTTCTTTTCAGATCTATCAGCCAGCTGTAGGACTACAAGGGTGGGCTTTAATTCTCTCAAGCCCAACTTCTCATATAGGGAATATGGAAGCAAATTTACGCTGGCTCCTAGATCTAATAAGGCTTCGTCAATGATGTGATCCCCAATGATGTAGGGGATTGTGGGGGTGTCAGGGTCATGGAATTTGGTTGGGGTTGCAATCGATAAAATTTGTTTCACTTTCTCTGCTGAAAAGACTTTCTTAGATATGTGTATCCTAGATTGTCTTTTATGGGTGCATAGTTCTTTTAAGAACTTGGCATAGGCTGGGACTTATTTAATGGCATCAAGTAAAGGCAAATTGATCTTTACTTGCTTGAAAGTCTCCATCATTTCCTCAATTTTACCTTGCCCTTTGTCAAAAGGGGAAGGTCCTCACAATGCCTTAGGAAATGACAAATGTGGGGGTGCTCCCTCACTTGCAGCCTTAGCCAATGGGGTCTCTTTCTTTTTGAGTTTTTTCTTTTCTTTAGGATCCTCATTATCCTCTTTATTCATAGCTGATTGTTCCTGCAAGTCCACCATTGGTGGTCTTTATTGTGTTTTAGGAGAAATCACACCATTCTCTTCGTCCAAGCTTCTCACAGGCTCACGGCCCACTTGATTGTCCACTAGCCTACCACTTCTCAATGTTGTAACAGATTTAGCTTCCTCAAAATTGGAGGAAACTTCACCCACTACAAACTGCCTTTGTGGATTGTCCTGTGGTTGGCTAGGCAACCTTCCTCCCTCTTTCCTAGTCAGAGCATCAGACAGCTGACTAAGTTGATCCTCTATCTTCTTGATGCTCTGGTTGTGAGAGTGCACAGTTTGGGTCAATGTGTTCAAGCTTTGTAATGAAGATAGAACTTGTTCCTCACAGGAAGGTACAGGTTGGGCCATGGGTTGCTGATACTGAGGCCTTGGGGCATAACCTTCTCGATAGGGTTGAGCATTTCTGTAGGGCATGGGCTGCTGGGGTAGCGGTTGCTGCTGGCTAGGGTATCCATCTTGTCTCCACCTCAGATTGGGGTGGTTCCTCCATTAATACCCAACAGCAGGCTGCTGCCCATAAGACTGAGCTATAGCCACATGCTCTGTTATAAAATCAGGAAATTGATCAGCAGATGGGCATTCTTCCACAACATGAGTAGGGCTGGCATATGGCAGATGCCTCCTCCACTCTACCAGCCATAGGTGACTGCATTGCTCCCATCAGCCTATCAAATTTCAGAGTTAAGCTGTCCACTTTCTTTTCCAACTCACTTGGCACACTCAGTTCATATATCTTTCCTCTTGAGGTGTTCTCTTTCATTAGTTTAGGAGGCTCTAGATCTCTTGCTAAGGTTTCCCTTTGCATTGAGTTTTCACTGATGATGTCAAAGAGCTCCCACGCCTCCTCAGTAGTTTTATGGAGATAGGTGCCACCACAGGAGGCATCTATCATATCTCTACTTTTAACATCAATTCCCTGATAAAAGCTTTGAACCAATTGCCATTCATGGATTTGATGGTGGGGGCATTGCTTGAGGAGTTCCTTAATCCTCTCCCAGGATTGATGAAAGTCTTCAGTTGGATCTTGGGCAAAAGAGATGATACCCTTCCTCAACTGATTGGTTTTTTACATGGGAAAGAATTTGGCCAGAAACTGACATTGGAGATCACTCCAGGACTAAATACTGTTAGGTGGAAGCATGGACAACCATGTTCTGGCTCTGTCCTTCAATAAAAAAGGAAAGAGCCTCATCCTAGTTGCCTCCTCCCCCAAACCTGTGATATTGAAGGTAGTGCACAGTCCTAAGAATTTGTCTATATGCTTATAAGGGTCCTCCTTGGTTAGACCATAAAATGAGGGCAACATCTGAATGATGGAAGATTTGATTTCATAGTTTCCTTGAGCAGCAGGGAACTAAAAGCAGAAGGGGGAATTGTAGATCCCTGGTGCATTAAATTCCTTGAGAGTTCGAGGCTGCTGTTGCTCACCCATTTCAACAGATTCAATTTCAACAGTTGTGGATGTAGTTGGTCTGGATCTGAGAAGTCATTCAACCTCTGGATTTGTTGGAATAATCTGAGGTTGAAGAGTTCTCCTACCAAACATACAACACTCACAAACTGAATGCAGAATAAATCCTCACACAACAGAAAGAAGCAACCAAAATTTCTAACTATTCTAATAGAAATTATCAACAGATCTGAAAAATAACAGGGGAGTAGAGGGATGCAAACTACAGAGCAGTCTCCAGCGCGATTCTCCTCTCACCGGTAGCCTTAGATCTGATGAACTGCACCCAAAAAAATACTAAAAAAATAGCAAAACTTACAAATGCAGTTAATTAAATCAAACACACAGTTATAGATTTATAAAACAAAAATAAATCTACTAAATTCACAAACTCCTCCACGGCAGCTGCGCCAAAAATTTGTTGGGGAATTCTAGTGGGCTGATTTATGATGTAAACATCAAGAGAAAACAGAGATAGATTCAGCACATCTAAAATATCCTAGGCCTGCAAGGTAAAGGGTCCTTTGTAGCAAGTTTTAAAAGTAAGGGGAAGTTAACAGAGAGGTGGTTTGGAATTAGGTAAATCTCCAGATCTGTAAGAGATCTGGCACCCTAACTAATGTTGGTCTAGCTAAAAGACAGGGGAGAGATTAGATTGGATTTTCACTTAATATAAACTACAATTAAAATGCAGATTGTCTTAGATCGAATCTGGAGCCTCAGATCATGCAGATGGAGGGTTTTAAAAAAACTCAAAAAATGGAGAAGAACAGCTTGGAGGTTGTTTTCACTGCAATCAGGTTGAGCTAAGCATATTATAGTGGTTAAAAAGCACATAAGTCCCTCAGCTGGCCACAAGCACAACTGCAGGGTATAAATTCCACTCTAAATCACAGGATCCACCTGGTCTTAAGGCTATGATCTGTCCACTTTAATGGACACAGACCATCCTATAGACTTTATCGAATCCATGGATTATAGCAGATGAATCCAATTGAGGCCTGAGCTTAGATTTACCTTAAGGTTATGATCTGTCCACTTTAATGGTCACAGACCATCCTAGAGATCTCCTACAGAGCCAGAGCCTCAATTAGAATAATTAAAACCCCTACAGATGCTATAATTTCCAGGTCATAGATGCAGGAAATTACAGGGATATCGGATCAAGGGAATTTAGATGATATCCAAGAGGTCTACCAGTTAAGTGGGTGAGCTGATCAAGCAACTCCTCTACACAAATTCGATCGAGCACCAAAAGGAATTAAAAGACCTTTAGATCTAATTAAAACATTGAAAATAACATTTACATTGCAATCAAACTCACTCTACAATGAAATGCTCTCAGATCTGTAGTCCATGCAGTAATAAACCCCAGCAACACTCTTAACCTTACCCAATCACAGATCTAACTCACTCCTTGCTGCTCCTGGGGAATTAGCCAATCATGGTTGGGCTAAAGGAGGTAAAATAGAATCTCGCTGCAAGCTCTGATCTCAGGAAATTGTTCAGAAATTCAATCCTCCCCAATGACAATTGGGGATCTCTATATATAGCTTTCTCCACTATTTTTCTCGGCAAAAATCCCTTCTAGAAGGTCGTTAGAGTTTGTTAGAGTTCTGTTAAAACATGTGGGTCGGTTAGGGCTTTCTAGGGCATCTTCTAGAACCTTGCACCGGTCACCAAAGTGCCTCGGTTTGCATGCAACAGGTTACCATGTCTCAGCCTGTGCATAGCATAGTTTCTGAGGAGTTCAGCACATGATTTCGACAGGTTGGAGAAGCTTTCGACAGGTTTAAAGTAAGCTTGTAGTCCCTTTCGATAGGCTCCCTGGTCTCTTTGATAGGTACCGATAGGATGAGTTTCCTCTTTGAAGCTTCAGGGTCCTCAACCTATTATCTAGAGTATTCGATAGGTTGGCTGAGTAGTTCGATAGGTCCAGAGGTCCTTTTTGATAGGTTCAGCTCTGCATGCCGTCATCCCGATAGGTTGGTTCTCATTCCTATCGAAAGGCTTAAGCATCCTTCGATAGGTTCAATTCCAGCATCTTCATTTCGATAGGTTCAGGAAGCCTCCAACAGGTTCTCTTTTTCTCCTCAGGCAAGCTTTCGATAGGATGAGCTTTCCCTTTCATTCATCTGCTCAATAGGTTTCGAGATCCTGTCGAATCCCTCACTTCAGCACATGTCTTGCTCTTTCTGCCTTCAGATCCTATCGAACCCTTCTCCAACTGCATGAATTCTTCTCTTTTATCCTTCAGCTCTTATCGAAGTCTTCCAAATGCCCTTTCGATAGGTTATTTTAAGACCTATCTTCACTTCCTTTCCTTTGTTCTGCTATAGCCACGCATTCCAAGGGCTCAGTGATGTGCAGCCCTCTGGTGTGCTGTTGTTGGGTCTGCGTAGTGCTGAGAGATGGCTTCTTTGTGGGCATTTTAATGTGGTTTTTTGCATTATTACCAGCTTTCACTGCTATCTACAAAAAGCACTCAACAGATGCTTATTAGTGTGCTCACAGGTCTGTCAATGGTCAGGTTAAAGGGTGAAAAGTGGCATTTTTCACCACTTAATAGCAGGCAAGGCTTTCTATTATTTTCTTGATGGATATTCGGAGTCTAACCAAATTCCTATTTATCTTCAAGAATAAAAAAAGACAACTTTCACATGCCCATTTGGTACCTATGATTATAAAAGGATGCCATTTGGATTGTGCAATGCCCCTGCAACTTTCTGAAGGTGCATGTATGCTATATTTTCTGACATGATTGATCAGTTTTTAGAGATATTCATGGATGATTTCTCTATCTTTGGGAATAGTTTTAGCCAATGTCTACCCCATCTCATCCTTGTATTGCAAAGATGTGAGGAAACCAACTTGGTTTTGAGTTGGGAAAAGAGCCATTTTATGGTCAATCAAGGCATTGTCCTTGGCCATGTGGTTTCTCACAGAGGCATTGAGGTAGACAAAGCTAAAATTGATCTGATTACATATTTGCCCCCACCAAAAATTGTGAAATAAGTCAGATCTTTCTTAGGGCATGCTGGTTTCCATAGGAGATTGATAAAAGATTTTAGCAAGATCTCAAGACCTCTTTGTCACCTGTTGTGCCAAGAGGTTCCCTTTAAATTTAATGATGAATGTCCAATTGCTTTTGAGATTTTGAAAGGTTGTTTAACCTCTGCACCTATCCTTCAAACACATGATTTTTCTTTACCATTTGAGCTGATGTTTGATACATCAGATTTTGCTATTGGTCCAGTCTTGGGACAAAGGAAGGATAAGGCACCTTGTGTGATTGCGTATACAAGTAAAACCATGAATGATGCTTAGTTAAATTACACCACAACTGAGAACGAAATGTTGGTAATTGTCGATGCTTTGGAAAAATTCAGGTCTTATGTGTTGGGACCAAGGATAGTGGTCTTCACTGACCACTCAACCCTAAAATACCTTTTGTCAGAAAAGGATGTTAAGCCAAGATTAATCAGATGGATCCTCATATTATAGGAGTTTGATCTTAAGATTAAGGACAAGAAAGGAGTTTAAAATGTGGTTGCAGACCACTTATTTAGAATCCTAGCTGCTGAGTTCGATAGGCTACCTATCAAAGATTCTTTCCCTGATGCACAATTGTTTACTATCAGCACTTCTACACCTTGGTTTGCAAACATTGGGAACTACTTTGTAGTAGGTGGGATCCCCCACATTGGAACAAAATGGACAAGGAGCTATTCTTTTCATAGATAAGACATTACATATGGGAGGATCCATACTTGTTCAAGCATTGTTCAGACCAAGTTGTGAGGAGATGTGTCCCTGATGAGGATTTCCACATCATACTAACCATGTGTCATGAATAGGCTTGTGCAGGCCATTTTAGTGGCTACAAGACGGCTGCCAAGGAGCTCCAAAGTGGATTTTATTAGCCCACTCTCTTCAAGGATAGGTGGCAGCATTGTAAAGCTTGTGAAAGATGCCAAAAGGTGGGAAGTATCTCCAAAATAAACTCCATGCCTTTACAGCCCATACTAGTTGTTGAACTCTTTGACATTTGGGGAATTGACTTCATGGGCCCCTTCCGTCCTTCTACGGGTTTTAATTTTATCATTGTGGCAGTAGACTATGAGTCCAAATGGGTTGAAGCCAATGCTACAAGGGCAAGTGACCACACAGTTGTCCTCAAAATTTTAAAGGACAAGATTTTCTCTAGATTTGGCACCCCCAGAGCTATCATTAGTGATGGGGGGAGTCATTTCTGTAACAAACCTTTTGACAATTTACTAAAAAAGTACTATTTTACACATAGGATTGCAACTCTCTACCACACACAGACCAGTGGAAAAGTTGAAATTTCTAATAGGGAGATCAAACATATCTTGGAGAAGACTGTGAGGACAGATAGAAAGGACTGAGCAGAAAAACTGAATGATGCTTTGTGTGCTTATAGGACTACCTATAAGACCCCTATTGGTATGTCCCCTTTTAGGTTGGTCTATTGTGAGGCCTGTCACTTGCCAGTAGAGTTGGAACATAGAGCCTACTGGGCTATTAAAACAATAAATGTTTATCTAACTTCTGCTGGGATGCACAGGAGGCTCCAGCTGTCAGAGCTGGAAGAGCTAAGATTGGAAGCATACTTCAATGCTAGGATCTACAAAGAGAAAGCCAAAGCCTTCTATGATAACCATTTATTGAGGAAGGAGTTCACTACTGGCAGCAAGGTATGACTTTTCAATTCTAAATTTAAATTTTTCCCAGGAAAATTGAGATCCAGATGGGTGGGACCTTACATGGTAGAGCATGTATCCCCATCTAGAGCTGCTGAAATCAAGGATCTAAAAGAAGGTAGGATCATGAAAGTTAATGGTCAAAGGTTCAAGCCCTTTGTTGGAAATGTAATAGAACCTGTGGTGACCATTCACCTTCAAGAACCTCTAAAATGTGACTAATTTTCAACAATGTATACTATGTATCATAACTATGGTTTTGTGTCTGTTGTTGTTTTGAAATCTGTCTAGCAGTGTATATATTTGTTGCCATTTTGCTTAGTGTTGTATTTAAAAAGAAAAAGAAAAAAAAAGGATCATGAGTCTTTATGAAGTAGGTTAGCATAAGGTAGCAACTACAAGGCAGGAGAAATGAATGGGAGCATAATAGAATTGACAAATCTGTGTGGAGAATGGACTGCGAACTAATGAAAAATCTTTTTGAACATCAAAACAACCTGTCAAGAGGTTTGAATTGATGTTCGACAAGTTCTAAAGGTTCCCAGTGTGCATTTCGACAAGATCTGGGACCTGTCGAGAAGTTTGAGTCAATTCTTGACAGGTTCTGAAGGTGTAAATATGATTGTCGACAGGATCGATGAACTTGTTAAAATGTTGAGCAAGGAAGTTGACGGGTTTTGAAGACTTTTGGGTATGTTTTTGACAGGTTAAGAGTAACTGTCGAGAGGTTGGGAGACCCCTCGGAGCCTTAACATAAAAGCTTTTCATCCTGTCGAGAGGTTCAATGAACCTCTCGGATTGATTTGTTTTGAAGCCTTGAACCTTTCGAGAGGATGGCGTGAACCTCTCGAGACCTTCAACTTACCAACCCTGCTGATTTTAATCGATCGACAGGTTGCACCAACCTGTCAGCGCCATTTTCCCAATCCTATCGACAACCAAATTCATCCATTCGACAACTTATTCTATGAGCTCTATTCCTCTTTGCTGATTTCCCAATTATTTCTTCTTCCTCTACCTCATTGATTTCTAGTCCAATCACTCAGCCATTGTTCCAATTACTTCAATTCCTCAAGGGCTACATTCCGCACCCAATTTGAGTTGGTTTGGTGCCATATACAGCAAGCTCTTAGAAACCCTAGGTTTCTGTGGGTAAGTGTTGGACCACTCTAGGTGTCTAAATGTTGAAGTTTATTTAAGTGATGAGATGGTAAAATAAAAATACAAAGGTGGAGTAAAATGGTTATGAAATCAGCAACCTAAAGTATAAACAACCTGCAAGATATAGGGCTATTAAAGAAAGTTTTGGTAAGTAAGAGTTTGTCCCACAGAGAAATTAATCTAGAACCCAAAATGGGTTATAATAGTAGGCCTCCAGAACTGGCAACAGATCTGGCAATATTAAAGAAAGGGAGTTGGGTGTCACAACTACACTAAATTACCTATTAAAAAGAAAAGAAATAAAGTGCAGTCCTATCCTGAGAAAGGGTTATGAAGATGGTGGTGATGGTGTGTTAATGTGAAGATAAGAGGATTGGAAGTAAGCAATTTAGGCTAAGGTTAATTCAGTTATGTAACTCAGATTTAGGGTGGTTTCTACAACAAATCCTTACCAAAGTGCTATCAAAAACCTCAGCAAAGAAGAAGAATCCAACCTAACCCAGCAAAGAAGAAGAATCCAACCTAACCCATGGCAATAATTTGTCCACTTAAATGGTCACAGACTATCCAATAGAGTCTATCAAATCCCATTGATTGAATCACAAAAGTTAACCTAATACAAAGGAGTGGGCTGATCTTAAGGTTATAATCCGTCCACTTAAATGGTCACAGACTATCTAATAGATTTCTTCCAACCAATGAACTAAATCAGGCCATGAATACCATTACAGACACTATGTTTGCCAGACTACAAGCACCCCAGATCTGCTACAAATCTGGCAGCCATTCATAGGAGTTCCAACCCATAAAATTCTATGTATGTGGCAATGGCCATCAACACAATGCTTGGACACATAGGAAAAGCAACAGGTTAAATAGGGACTTAAATACAGCTAGTCATTGCTACAAAAGGGCTAAATGACCCAGCTCACAAGTCTATAGTCACTACAGAGAAGCCACAGCTAACATTTGATAGTGGTCAAATAAAAAAGAAGGGAGTCTATTCCTACACAACCTCTCACTAGGCTACAAGCTCAAGTGCAGAGGAGAATAATCATTCTCAGATTTGTGGCCAAGACCTGCCCTGGGGCTATAGTCTGTCCACTCAAATGATCACAGGCTATCCACAAAGGCTGCCTTACCCATAGAAGATGAGATGGAATATGTAAATTGCTGCTGCCACCATGGTCCCAGGGCTACAAGCTCAAGCTTCCTTGGGACTTTCAATAAGCTCAAATCCTAAATGCATGCTATAACCCGAACAAAACTACTGGCAAATAGGAAAATAATAGATTAAATGAATATTTAAAGCACAAATTCTATTAATCTAAATTACCAACAATGAAATTTCTCAAGGCAGCAGCCTTGTGCACAATAGCTCTTCATAAAATCCCAATGTTTAACTGACCTATTACAAAACTAAATGAAACTACACCTAATTTCTTACCAAATTTTTAGCCAGCAAGTCCTAGGCTAAGAGAAGAAAAAATGGAAAAAGAAGTGATCAAACCCTAACCTTAATCCTAATATACTTGAGATCTCAGCCGACAGAGGTTGAAGGAGTGAGTAATTGATAAATTCTAAGTTACAAGCAAAGCTTATATACTCAATCCTACAGCCTTGGCTAAGAGAAGAATAAACCATAATTTTCTAGTAGATGTGGCACTATTACAACCCTTAGATTTTTTGGGATGTGTGCCTTGAGATCATTGCCTCGGGATGTGTGCCCTAGACTTAGGGAAATTGCTAAAAGGTCCTTGAGTTAAGATTGAGAAGTAGAGAGCCCGAGCTTCACGAGGCTAGCTTCTAGAAATAACTTCTATCGCGTAGTTGCCTTATTCTTTTTAGTTCCTTCACGCAGCTTGCAAAGCACTCACGAGGTAGAATTTGGCTTTGAATGTTTTTGTCTCGCACAGAAGGACTTTGGATGATCGCGCAACTGAATTGGCTTGGAATGCACTCGCGTAAAAGGACTTACTGTGCTTGGCTTGCTCGCGCAGTAGAGCTTTAGAAATTACTATTCTGAGGTACTCGTGCAGATGGGCTTTACATCTCACTCGGCAAAAGGGTTGAGCTTCCAATCACGCGAGAGCTGCACGAGAGAACTTCTGGGCGTGTCTCTCTTCTAGAACCACGCAAGACCTTTTCAATGCTGTCACTTCTATTCACGCAAATTGGTCTCGCGAGGTAGTGCGTGCGGCTTCTTTAAGGCCTGATTCTCGCGAGAACTATGTCAGCTATATTTCTGAAGGTTTTAGTGCGTGACTACTTTGCGAGTTCCTTTACATGTTGATTGCAGCTGAAGTGCGCAACTGCTGTGCGAGAGGCTTCTTTGTAATAATTCCTTCAGTGAGCTGCGTGACTTCTTCACGAGCTCTAGTGTGCTGCATGTCTTAGCTTCACGAGGTAGCTTCGGTAGTGGATTGAACAGCGCGAGGCATCACCTCAACTGTGCGAGATAAGTCATTTGCTCCTTCGCTGCTATGCACATGCCTCTGTTACAACTTCCTCCACTCTCATCTATACTTGGTTTATCTACTGGACATTCATGGTCCATCATGACATGCAAAATAGTCACCATGGTGTTCCATCAATCTCTATCTCATCTGTCATCTTTTGCTTGAATTCTCTCTCTTCTTGACACCAATGACATGGACTTTGTGTTAAGCTGCATAATTTCTTACTAACTACAAAACACACTTAAATAACAGTTATTAGTCAATTTCAAGGTCTAGTAGGGGCTAGGTTAAAAGGTGAAAAGTGGTACTTTTCAGTGAATAAGACACCCCCAAACCTAATCTTTGCTAGTCCCTGAGCAAAGTAAAATTTAAATAGCTACTCTAAGAATGTAAATGCCACTTTCGTAGGGAGCACGGATGCATTTAGCTTATGCATCAAGCCTTTTAAACCCCTAGGTGATCCCTAGAGGAGGATTGAAGTCTCCTGAGGGTTTTCAGTGAAGGTACCCACAAACTTCTCAATGAAATAGTTAATAAAAGTGCAACACAATGATTAATTAGTTTGAAATAAATATAGTTTCTTTCACCCTTGCTCTGTCAAAATTAAAGGAGTTCCAAAGTAGTTATGTAAACAATTTAACACCTGAGTCATGCATGCATGCTCATCATATCCAATCAGCTTACACCAAGAAAATAATATATGCAAAACAATATTGAGCTTACCATTACATCAAAATTCAAGTTCAAACAATGCCCCAATGATTTCAATTTTAGACCCAATGCTTAGCAGGGTTGTTTCTCACAAATGAATTCAAGGGTGTGTCATTTCCCAGAGGCTCAAGGGCAGTTGCATACCCAAATGGGTTTGCAAGCATGAGCATGGGCATTGCTTCTAATTTCTGATATCATAAAGTACTTTCACTATAGATTAGACATTTCCTCATCTTCACATGACAGTTCATTTGACCTTGGATGAGCAAGGGCTATTCATGGGTTGTAATGTGGCTTATTGGTGTGGATAGTAAAGAATTGAAGGGGTAAAGCGAGATTCATAATTGAGAAATCAGCACAGGTAGGAGATGATTCATGATTTCACCTTCTTCATTTCAGCACAACTCCATCTTCTTTTAAAATTTCAAAGCTAAAGTGGGCAACTTCTTCTGTTCTTTCCAACTTTTTTGATGAAATTCTTCTTTTGACTTCTCTTCCTTTTCTCTTCCCTTTTTTTTTCTTGTATTTATATATATATATATATATATATATATATTTATGATGGTTGCCACACATCTACAATTGCTACACTGTTATTTACAGATCTCCTCCTCTCTTCTTCTCCTTTCACCAAATGATAAACTTTACTCACCTATCTTCAACATCCTCTCCTTTACCTTCTAAATTCTCCAAGTGTGGGTAGGGTTGAATTAGGTTAAGAGGTTAAGGTTCATGTACTTTGGTGTTTGTTAAAAAAAAATGGGGCTATAAGGCTCAGAAAGTGTATGCCCAAGGGTAGTTTCAAAGGTTTGATCTTGTAGGCTCAAACTGTCCAAATGAAGGCCTTGATCCTTTCCTTAGTGTCATGATTACTGTCAAACAACTTCAACTTGGGGTGTCTAACTTCTAGTGAAAAGGGCTTGACTCAGTCAGTCCTTAGAACAGAAAAAAGTTGCCCAAGACACTCCTTAAAAAAAAATATTATAGGCACAAAGCTCACTGGGTATGGTCTTTATTTGAGCTCAAAGGCGTATGCTTTCAGCCGTTTCTTTCCTTACTATTTCACTAACTATTGTTTATAGAAAATTTCTTGATGTTCACCTCATAGAAGTGTTGATTTTCAAATGATTTTAGTATTAAAAAGATCTGCACAATGTTTAAATTTCCTCACTTTCAATATTGCTTAGGTGAAGTTCATTCTATTTATTCCTCACTTAGTTAAGACTGTTGCTCTTAGGTTAACTATATTCTTTGGCAATCCTTGCCACACCCCCAAACCTATGAGGAGCAGTGTCCTCACTAATTCAAAGATAAAAAGGGCATGTGCAGCAGGGGTCGTACACCAAAACAAACATAATATAAAGTAAGTGAAAGCATTAAAGAAAGCACACACAAACAACTAAAACAAACTAAGTAGAAATGCAGACAAAAAGTAAAGCAAACAAAACAAAACAAAAAGAAATTGCATTTATACACAAAAATTTATACAATGTAAGGAAAAAGAACTACAAAAATTATGCAAAGACATCATAACTAGCTACAGGTGCATATCTAGACATCCAATTATATGCTGGTTCAGTCTTGACTTGGGGTCCTTTCCCTTTTTCTTTAGTAGCAGCGGGAGAAGTAGCAGGAGGGGGAGGCTCAGCTATCTATGGAGGAGTTGTGCCAGTTAATTAAGCAAGTCTCCTTTCAAGTATTTATGCTTTCATTTCAGCAAGCCAAGTTTTTATTTCATGGAGCTCCCTGGTGGCCTTCGCGACATCTTTAGAGGCTCCCAATCTTTTCTCTAGGGCATCTACTCGCATCTTCTCCGTTGCTGTTGTATGCTTTTCAGCTTCATATTGAATCAAAATCTAACCCCTCCCCTTTGATATTCTCAGCAGTTCAACTCGGTGATCGAACTCTATCCGATTGATTTTCTCTTCATATGGAAGTTCTGATGGTAGTTAGCCTTTAATGACATCATTATTTAGGTATGGGCTCTCTTATATGGCATGGAGGAGAGTGGAGTATGGAGGGATAGAGAAGGATGAGGCAAGTAGGATGGACTACTGATCACTCGAAGAAGGGCCAACCAGCAAGAGAGAGGGGATGAATGAGTTGAATATTAAGGGTAAAGGGTGATGGACTACAGGTTCAGGCTCTGGGTCTGTTTGGGTTGGTTATGAGGAGGTGGGTATTAAGTCCTCCACATTTGTTGTAACATTAGAGGTTGCTACAACAGGTGGGATATCAGGTGGGGGGATAATGGGAAACTGGATAGGGATAGGTTGGGGGTCTGGTTCAGGTTCAGTTTGAGTGGAGGCATTGGTAAATGTAGTGGGAGGGATAACGGGAAAAGGTTCAATGAGTGTAATAGCAGGTGTGGTAATAGCTGAGGTAAAAATTAACTGGGGTGAGGATGGTGGAACTATGGTGGGCTGTAAGGTTTGGATTGAGGTAGTAGTGGCTAGCATGGAAGTTGAAGGAGTGGCTGGTGAGGTAATGGCTACAGATGTGGATGTGGTGTTGGCAGAGAGAGGGCAGCAGAGGGTGGAGCCACAGAGGCAGCAACAACAGCAACATCAGAGGTTGCTAGTACATCAGCCTTCTTCTTCTTCTTCTCAATGAGAGTGCCACTAATCTCTCATTATTTCTTTCCATCATTTCTGGGGTTCATGGCAATGGTTTCTTCATTCATTTGAAATAGGTATCTATCCAGCTTCAGCAAGGCTGTAATAAGCTAGCAGTATGAAAGGGAATGGGGTTTCTTCTTCATCTTCACCTTCTCAATAATGTCTACCATCCCTTCAAAAATTAATTTCGCAGCATCCAAGTAGTGGTTCTTGTAGAAGGAGAAGAGTGCAATAGCAATAGGAGACCTCCTCTCCTGCTCATGTTCAAAGTAATACACATTTTTCCTTAGCACCCCATCCATAAATATGAGGTGGGAGTGCATATCTCTCTTCCTGATTGATGCCCCTAATGTAGTGACCCCTCCAGTCAGCTCCTTAGGAATCTCTAGGATGGTGGCTATCAATGGGAGACCCAAGCCACACACAGGGTTGTACTGGGCAGGTATTCCAAGTATTCTGGAAATGGCTACCTGATTGACTAGCATCTCAAATTTACCTATTATCACCAAGAATGCTAGGTTCCCATCATCCCCAATCTTAACTCTGATATTCTGGTAGAATAATTGCACTAGTCTAGGGAAGACTAGTTGCATTGGGTGCCTGAGTAAGGGCAACAATGTGGCTTTTGTGAGGTACTCCATGGAGGTAGCTGTCTCAGGTAGCTCCTCAAAGAAAGCGTTATCAAAAATGGTCTCAGTCTCCAGCTTAATTGTTGTAACAAATTCAGAGGGGACCCTGAGGTATTCATTATCTTCTTTCTTTTCATCCTCAGGGACCTCAGGGGCTACTTCCTTTCCCTTTTTCTATTTCTTCTATGATTTCCCAGGGCTTTTGGTAGGTGGGTGCTCTCTGGCCCTCTTCTTAGGAGCAGATTTATCTTTGGTACCTTGGGCATCAGTGGCCACGCCCTTTCCTTTCTTCCCAGTGTGCTCAATTTGGGGCTCCTCAGTGGGTGCAGTTTCCACAGGGGTCTCCACATTAGAAGCCTCTACAATTCTTGCAAATTTTTGAGTGGCCATAGGGCTCCCAGCAGGTGGTGGGGTTACCAAAGTAGACAAGGTATCTGTGAATTTTGAACCCGTGGCCATAGCTATCAAATTTCTTAAAAGTAGGGCTTGAAACTCCCAGTAGGTGTAATGCACACTTTAGTAATAAAACAAAACCCCAATTACTCTCTACTTATACTAAATTAATGTCCAATTAAATCAACCGGGAGAGAGTGAGAAATCATACCAAATGACAGCTAGGGTTTCACCTCCCACGTTGCAAAGATGTTGAAATCTCCCCAAACCTAGCTCAAAGTGACCAGGAGGTGATGGGGAGTAAAACGGTATGAGGAAACTAGCTGAAGTGGAGTGGAATGGGTTGTATAGAAGAAGGGGGAAAAGAGGGAGCTCGGAGGTGAGCAGTGAAAGCTAGGGAAGAGATGTAGAATGGATGAAATGGTGAAAATCGCTGGGTTTATAAGGTTGAACCCGTTGTTCGGATATATTTTAAATGCTTGCTGCTGACTTTATTGGAAACAGTGATAAGAATGGAATTAGTGAAAATAAATTAGAGGTGGATTGAAAACTACAGAGCATCAAGCCTAAAAATACACAGACCTGTAAGATACAGGGCCTGTTGTAGCAAGTTTTAATAAGTAAGAGTTTGTCCCACAGGAAAATTTGATCTAAAGCTCCAAGGGAGCTATCTTTAGTAGGCCCTCCAGATCTGGCTATAGATCTGGCAATCCTAAATGGAAGGGAATTTAAGGTCACTATTGTCTAAATCCTAAGGCAACCTAATGCCTAAACTACAAAAATGGTTGAGAAGAATGATGGAGTGTGAAAAAATAAATATAAAAGGGTGAGAAATAAGCTATTAGGTATAGATCTGATGGGTCTTATAACTCATACTCAGATCTGCTGCTATAGAAATCCTGTCCAATGGCTACATTATCACCAAAGAGGAGAAAGGATCCAACTCACCCCTGTGCCATGATCCAATCCCTTATGGCTATAACCTGTCCACTTAAATGGTTACAGACTATCCAATAGGGGAGCCACAATCCAGAGATGGGTTAGAACAAGTTTATCATTGTAGCCACTACTTCTTCAAAGCTACAAGCTCAAGAATCCATAGGAACCTCAACCTCTAAAGTTTTGTGTGTGGGGCTAGGCATGCAATTTGCACCAGCTTGGACACAAAACCAGCAAGAGTTTAAGTACTAGATTTTAAGCCTAGCTGTTCACTGCTTTAGAAAGATAGCAGTGAACCAGTCACAAGCCTACAATCTCTACTGCCAGATCAGATCTACCATATGATGGTGTGTCTATACAAATACAGGGGAGTCTGTCTCTGCACAATCTCTCGCAAGGCTACAAGCACAAGTGCAGAGAAGAAGAATCTGTCTTACATCTGTGAATTGGCCTCACCCTAGGGCTATAACCTATCTACTTGAATGGTCACAGACTATCCACAGAGGCCATCCTCCTCACAGAGGTCTAAGACAGAACAAGAAGATTACTGCCACCACCATGTTCACAAGGCTACCAGCTCAAGCTCCCATGGGGACTCAGATTTAGTGGATCCTGTGGTGGGGCATAGGCCTGCAATGTGCCTAACCTGGACACACAGGTCACTTGGATCTAAATAAAACCTTAAAAATAATCCTCCAATGCTTATAATACAACATAGCAATGGAGGATCTCAAGGTAGCAACCTTATACAGAACAACCCTCAAAACACCAATCCCATATAAGTATAACATCCTATTATAAAACACCATCAAAATTGTTCCAAATAAACATTCAAAGGCATAGTCAGCAAATGCTGGACTATAGAGAGAAGAAAAAGAGAAAAAGAAGTTGCCTAAACCCTAACCTTAGCCTATTAGAATTCTACAGCTAATTTAAGGAGTATAGAAGTCCCTTAAACCTAAACTAGGCTTAGGCTTATATAGCAGTCAGCTATGTGAGCATTAGGGTTAGGAAAACCCTAATTTATTAATGCTATCATGGCCCATTTATGTTCCTTAGATGCCTTGGGGTGTCTTCACAGATATTAGAGCATTGGAGTGCATGCCCTAGTTGCTGAAAGTTCTCAGATTACCCCTACAAAAGTGGGGAGAAGTTAAGATCCTGAGCCTCGCTAGGTAGCAAGGATTTCCAAGTTTTGTCGCGTGATAGAATTGGCATTGCGAGATTCATTTGACTTAAAGCTCTTGCAGTCGTGGGATTGATACTTTGGTCATCATGGGAATTCTTTGGTCGTCGCGAGATTGAGCTTTCTATTTGAATGGCCAGCGAATTACGCGCGCGGTTCGTTCCTTGATGAATCTGACAGAGATCCTCGTGAAGAAGCAATGTGCATGGGCTTTTGGATTGCACGAGCAGTTCCCTAAAGGTCTATATGCCGCGGCCACTGTGCGACAGCTGCACGCAGGAATCCCTGGAGCTCTCTATCCTCAGTGAATCGCGTGAAGATTAAAGGCGCCTTTCTTGAGCTGCGCAAGACTATGCAGGACTACGCGAGAGCTTATGACTGAGCCTGATGAGAACTGCGAGAACAGTGCGAGCAGTTCGTATGCTGCCTTCAGAAATCCATGATAACTGCGCGAAGCATTCTTTCTGATTTAATTTGAACCTTGCGACATCTACGCGAGGCTCATCTCTTGACATTTTTCTGCTCTATTGTGCCTATGCTGCAGCCAATTCCCTGTTTGGGTCCAACCTCCTTTCTTCTGAAGAACTTTTGGGGCAACAGTAGGCTTCTTGGCATGGTTAGGGCCTTATCTGCAGCTGCTGCTTATTACCTACAAGATGGGCTTAACACACATTTATTAAATGACTAAGGGTCTAACAGAGAGTAAGTTAAGGGGTGAAAAATAGTACTTTTCAGGTCTTAACACACCCCCAAACCTAATCATTGCTAGTCCCTTAACAGAGCTTTAACTAATTAAATGCCACTTTCGTAGGGATCACGGGTACATTTAACATATGTACCAAGCCTTTTAAACCCCTAGGTGATCCCTAGGGGAGGAGTGAAGTCTCCTGAGGGTTTTCAGTGAAGATACCCACAAACTTCACCATTAGAACAGTTAAGTATAGCGCAGTTAATGACAACACAGATTTCAATGTATAAAGCTTCATTCCACACCCATTCTTTAACATTTAGAGGAACTGCAGCAGTAATGCAGGCCATTTAAAACTCAAAATTAGCATGTGTTTGTATCACCACCATTCATTTAACATTAGAAATTTAATGTGTAAAAATTAGTACTCAGCTTGCCTTAAATTCAAAAATCAGGTTGGATACAACCCCAATGAGGTTTAAATTCAGACCCAATTCTCACCAGGGCTATCTCTCAACATTGACAATCTGAGGGTGTTCACATTCAAAATAGCTCAAGAGCAGTTACAGACCCCAAATGGGCCTGCAAGCATGAGCATAGGCAAGGCTTCTAATTTCTGACATCCTCATGACTTTTCACCATAGATTGAATAACTCCTCATCTCCATATGACAACTCATTTCACTTTGGATCTACAAGGTTTTTTTGAATGGGTTGTAATGTGGCTTTTGGGTGAGGGATATAGAGAATAAAGGAGTAAAAAGGGAATCAAAATTAAGAAATCAACAAGGTAAGGAGTGATTCATGACTTCACAACCTTTATTTCAGCAAAACTTCATCTTAATTGATATATTCCAGAATCAAAGTGGCTAGCTTCTCTTCTTTTCCATTTTCAGATAATGTTCTTCTCTAGACTTCTCTTTCTTTTTCTCTTTTTATTTTTATTTTTTATGATTTTTATGATGAACTGCCACACAAATACCATTGATACACTGTTGTTCATAAGTTACTTTTCTTCACCTTCCACAGAATGTTGGACCACTCTTACTATCTTTAACTCCTCCTTTACCTTCTGAATTCTCAAAGTGAGGGTGAGGTTGAATCAGGTCATGAGGTTAAGGTGCAAGTACTCTGGTATTTGTCAAAAAAAAGTAGGATTTTTAAGGTTCAACTAGTGTATGCACAAGGGCAATTTTTAAAAGGTTGGATTTTAAGGCTCAAAATGTCCAAATGAAGGCCCTGGATCATTAACTTAGTGTCATGAGTGCTGTCAATCAGTTTTGATTTGGAGGTGCCTAACTTCTAGTGAAAAAGTCCTCACTCAATCAGTCCTTAGAGCATAAATAATGCCAAAAGCACTCTTAAAAAAAAAATGATGGGCTAAAATCTCACTGGGTATGGTCTTCAAATTAACCCTTGGGGTGTATTTTCACCTATTTCTCTCCTCTTAGGTTCACTAAGTATTAACTGAAAATTTTTCTGATGTTAGCTTCATGGTAGTGTCAAGATTTTATCATTTTCAGTTTCGAAAAGTCTGTAAAAATATTTTATTTTTCACAAATTTCCTCATTGCAGCAAGTTAGGTGGAAATTGACTTTATTCATCCCAGTTACGCCACCATTACTGCACTAAAATTAACTATTCTATTGGCATACCTACCCTGCCACACCCCCAAACCATGAGGAGCAGTGTCCTTACTGGTTCAAAGGTGAGAAAGTGCAGGGTAATAGTCAGGAACAAACAAAAAAAAGTAAACACACTCTGATAATGCACTCAAATCAATATACAAAAACAAAAAATTCTATTAACTTAGAAAAACATGTGCAATTGTAATTACAATAACAAGAGAAGAAGTGCAAAGGCAAGAAAAGCCTAATCTACAATCTAGGTTTTAAGAGGAGGAGGAATTTGAATCTGAATCTGTGAACCAGTCCCAGCTCATCTTTTGCGAATGTTTCCTAAGTGCAACTTTGTCCTCTTTCTTCCTTGCTTGCTTCTCAGTTGGATTCTTTTTCTTCTTAGCTTTGCTCTCAGCTGGAGTCTTTTTCTTAGGATGCCTTGGTTTCTTAGGTTGGGCTAGTAGTTTCTTCATGGTAGGAGCTTTTGGTGCCCTCATCCTCATTTTTCTTGTTTTGGATTCAGGAGGGATCATAGGGGATTTTCCTTTGTCTTGCTCAGTGGGGGCTACTGGGGACTTTCCTTTGGCAGGCTGGCCATGTGGTTGTGCCTCCTCAAACTGGGCAGCTGGCTCTTTGCCAATTTTAATAGAGGCTGTTGTGGAAGCAGTCCTCTTAGCAGTGACTTTCCTCTGTTTAGGATACGTTTGCTCAGTAGGAGGTGCAGCAGGGGTCTGGGTAGGTGGAAGCTGCTCTGTAGGAGGTGATGAAGGAGGTCAGTTTCATGGATTTCCTTTTGGAGTCTGAAGATCTCCTAGGCATTGTTGAGCTTCTTTTCGAACAGTCTTGCTTTCATCCTCTCCCCAATAGTATTAGCTTTCTCCAGCTCCAAATTCAGCTGAAGATAAGCAGCTATAGATTTGGCCTTCTCATAAGCCTCCAAGATGTTAGTCCACCCCAGGGAGATACCCAGTAATTGCTTTCTGTGGGCTTCCTCAGTTTCACTAAGCTGCTGTAGCAGGGAGGTCTCAATGGACTGCCTAAGTTGGGCCATGCCCCTCAGGACATCCCTCCTAAGGTAGGGATTGTCCCTCATGGCATGGAGGATGGTGAGATAGGGAGGGATGTAAAAGCATTGTCTGGGTGCGATAGGAAGAGAGGAAGTGGAGGGAGTAAATGTGATTGGTCTTGGGTGGGGGAAGTGGAGATATCAGTGGGTAAGTCTAGTTGTTGGGAGAGGATAACAAGTTCTGGGTCTGTTTGGGTCTGTTTGTCAGTGAATGTTGGAGGGGGTAGGATAAGAGGTGGGATTAAAGGCATGGGGGGAAAGAAAATAAGGGAGGCTCTCTAGGAGTAGGGGGTGATGGTGGAGGGAACAAGGGAATGGTGAAAGGTATGAAAGAGAATGGTTGGGTTGTGGGGACAGGGCTAGGAGGGGAAAGGACCATGGGAGTTTGAGTGAATTGTTGAGGGATGGGTGGGTTGATCAGTGTTGGAAGGGTGGATTTGATGGATGTGAGTTCAGTCTACATCTGGTCCTGTGTGTGTGTTGTGGAGGATAGTTGGGATTGGATGTCTTGGATTAGGGAGAGGATGAGTATCAGTGTGTTTGGGCTGGGAGTTTGAGTTTGTGTAGAAGATGGCACAAGTTGAAAAGGTGAGGAAGGTGCATGATGGAAAGTGGAAGGAGTTGAAGATTGGGGTTCAGGTGAGTGGTGTGGGGAGGTAATTGGGGAGTCCGGGAGGGGTGTGTAGTGGGTGGGCATAGTGTCAAGAAAACTAGCCATAAAGGCTTAGAATCCTGTGAGTGTGTTAAGGTTTAGGTCTATGTCTGTGAATGGGGATGTAGTAGGCATGGCTGGAGTGGTGTCTTCTTCAATGAGAGGTGTGTCAGTGGGGATAAAAGGGATGGTGGGTGGTGTCTGGGAGATTGTGGGAGATGTCTCAGTGGTTTTCCTTTTGTTGTAGGAAATGAGTGGAGGGCTGTCAGGTTGATGTGAAGATGATGGGGGTATTGGGGTTGTGTATTGAGGTAGGGTAGGGGATGGTGAGGGACTGACATGGGGGGTGGTGTCCTCCCAGGTACCAATCACAAGAGAAAGGGGTGTAGGGGAGGAAGAGAGAGATGTTGATGGTTGAATGGGAGGGGATGTTGTCAGGATAGGGGATACTGGAGTTAAAGGTGGGGGGGATGTGGTGGCTACTGCAGCAGTGGTGGTGACAGGCTCTGTAATCTCCTGTGTAGTAACAGGGGGAGGCCTTGTAACATCTACCACTTCTGTTTGCTTGGGAGAGGATTGAGTCTCAGCCTTCTTCTTATTCGGTGCTTCCATCAGGCTCCTACTGATTCCCCATTGCCTCTTGGCAAAAGTTGTCGGGGCAAGGGTGGTAGTTTCGTCAGCTTTTGCTATCTTATACCCCCCCTTTATTAGCAACTTGGTGATGACTCTGGCTTAGGGGAGTGTGTGGCTTCTTGTTCTGCCCTAATTTTTCCACTAGGTCCTTCATTGCCTCAAAGATTAACCAGGCTGTATGGAAGCCATGACCCAGAGAAAAAGAGTACACAGCATCAGCAATAGGAGCTCTCCTCTCCTGCTGATGGCCTGAGTAATAGATGTTCTTTCTCAGGACCTAGTCAATGAAAAGGAGTTCAGGCTCCAACTCTCTTCTTCTGATAAAATCCCCTGAGGCCTTTAATCCTCTAGTCAGAGCCCTTGCAATTGTATCAATTGAGACACTCAAGGGAGGGCCATACCCACAGCTAGGGTAAAATGAGGCTGGGATGCCCAATACCTCTACAATCACCTTGGGGTCAACTAACATTTCAAAATCATCAATCAACACAAGGAGACCTGCTTGTCTATCTTTGTCCTTGGTGATCCTGATGTACTGATAAAAGAGTTGCACTAGCCTAGGGTAGGCTAGTACTGGAATTCCTCTCATCAAGGGTGTCAGGCCAGCCTTGCTCATAAATTGAATGGCAGGGGCAAAGAGAGGCTCCTTCTCAAAGAAGGGCAGGTCGAAAGCTGTCTCAGGCTCTAAGGGGATTGAAGCCATGAGCTCGGAGGGTGTAGAAAACTCAGGGGTTGGCCCCTCCACCTCCTCAACCACTTCCTTCCCTTTTTTCGGTGCCTTTGAAGTCTTTACCTTCTTAGCAGCGGGCTCAATAGGGGCCTTATCCTTACCCCTTTTCTTTGGTGTACTCTTAGGGGCCATTTCAAACTCTATTTTCAAAAATAATAATGGGGGACTAAGATCTGAGTGCTTACCCTAAAATTGTAGGGTTTGGTTCAATCTGATGCACAATGCACCACAAGATCTCTGAGCAGAGGGCAATTGATGGGAATGACGTTAGGAACAAATCTGTAGATTCCTGGTGTGAATGATGGGTTGTAGGATGGACGTTGGAGGAGAGAAGGAGAAGAGCGCTGGAAGCTAGGGTTTCGCTGGATGGAGAAGAAAGAGAGAGTACTGGAAAGGGAGACAAGCACGGGGTTTAAATACTTGTCGCTAAGCTTAGCGCGCTGTCAAAATATCTGGTGGCAGGATTGGAAATGAAACCTAGCGAAGGTGCAATTCAAATTAGATTGTGAGACAGTCTCCCAGGTTTACCTTGGAGCACGCGACAGCTTGTGAAGAATTTGATGTGAATTGCGCGAGAGTCTCCCAGGCTTCCTTTTGGACTGCGCGATAGGCTCCCAGATTCACTTTGAATCTCGTAATAACCTTTTGAATCTCGCGATAGCTAGTGAAGTATTCAACTTGAATTGCGCGAGAGTCTCCCAGGCTTACTTTGAATCTCGCGACAGCCTTTTGCAATGTTCTATGAGAATTGCGCAAGAGTCTCCCAGGCCTCCTTTTGGACCCCGCGACAGCAAAGGATTTAACAGAGAGCATGTGCTCTTTATTCTATCATTTCCATTTATGCTGTGGCTGGTTCCTAGGCATGACTCATCACCATGGGTACCCCTAGACACATTAAACTCTAACATTCAGGCATAAACAACAGGAATCACTATCCAACATTGTGCATTCAAGCAAAAACCATCAATTCAAGAGCAATAATTATCAAACCAAGCATAAAGGAAATATACTAGATAGGTCCAAATTCAAGTGGGGCCACTAAAATTTCTTAGAGAATTTGAATAAAAGAAAGTAAGACAAATGTAACAAAACCAAAGTACATATGATACAATATTGACACACCTGTGGATCAGTTTAATGAAGGATCCCCTTGAAAGTGAATGGTGTCCATGGGTTCAGCAGGTTTTTCAAAATAAGGCTTAAATCTCTGACCATTCACCTTCAAGGTTTTCCCAGACTTGGGATCCTTGATTTCCATAGCACCAGATGGGGAAACACTCATGAAAATGTTGGGACCTTCCCGTCTGGATTTAAGTTTGTCAGGAAAAAATTTAAGTTTGGAGTTAAACAACCAAACCTTGTCACCAGCCATGAAGTTCTTTCCCAACTGACCCTTGTCAAAGAAAGCCTTGGACCTTTTCTTGTAGATCCGAGCATTAACATATGCATCCATCCTTAGCTCATCCAGTTCTGACAGCTACTGCAACCTTTCTCAAGAAAGGTATATTTCAATATTTCTGGAAGCTTCTTGAGATCCAGATCAGGGGCTTGTTGGGTGGATGGCAGGATTGGTGCTTTGTTGGTTTGAGGAAGAGGCAGCAATGTAGGTTTCCAAATGGAATGTTGCACTAAGCCCACAGAAGACTTCAATGTGGTCATGTCTTCTGGCATAACAGCTAGGCTTCCTTCCTCTACCATTTCCTAAACTTCAATTAAATTTGTGACAATGTTGCCCCACTCCAGCAGAGTGGGCAATTCTTCTTCAACAACTTCCTCTAGTACATCCACTGCAAAGGTTTCCTCATTGTCCAGCTGAGGGTACTTTGCACTGTTGTACACATTAAGTTTAACCTTTATATGTCCAAAAGTTACCTCCATGATCCCTGACCTACATTGAATGCATGCATTGGCTGTGACCAAGAATGGCCTGCCCAAAATAACAGGTATAGGGGATGTACTCTTGTTGCAGCTCATGTCCAAAACAAGGAAGTCTAAAGGGTAAAAGAACTTGTCCACCCCAACTAAGACATTCTCAACCACTCCCATAGATCTCCTTTCAAACCTATCAGACATTATGACAAAGACAATGGGGTGGGTTTAGCTCCCCAAACCAAGCTCTTGATACACAGTATGGCGAGGGTTTACACAGCTCAAGGTCTAAAAGGGTCCTTCCAATTGTGTGATCTCCAATTATGCAGGGAATAGTGGGTATCCCTAGGTCTTGCAACTTCTCCGACGTTGTCATGTTTAATACAGAATTAACTGTATCAGTTGCAAAGACTTTTTTGGGCAAATGACCTCTAGCTTTTCTTTTCTGGCTACAAAGGTCTTTCAGAAATTTAGCATAGGCTGGGACCTGTCTAATTGTATCAAGCTGGGGAAAATTGATTTTTGCCTGCTTAAAGGTCTCCATCATTTCCTCTATTTGTACATTCCTCTTATCAAAAGGGGCAGGGCCACTCAAAACTTGAGGAAATTGCAACTGAGATACTGCTGGTTCCTCAGCTGCAAGCCTATGACTAAACTTTTGTTTTTTTCTTTTTTCATCTTTTATTTCCTGCTGAGGCTCAACTATAACGTCTTTATTTTTCCCTTGTTGCAGGGTAGCAGGTAACTCTTAGCTCTGTGCTCTAACAAAGTCTCTTTCTCTTTCATTCGACAGTTCTTTGGAAATGACCACTCCTTATTCCTTTCCCACCTGGTTGTCTACCAGCCTGCCAGACCTTAAGGTTGTGATGGCATTAGCTCCCTCAAAACTTGAGGAGCCTTCTCTAATCGAATATTGGCCCTTAGGGTTGGCCACTGGCTGGCTTGGCAAACTGCCCTCTTCTCTTTTGGCCAAGGTATTGGATATTTGGCCTAGTTGTTCCTCTATTTTTTTTATGCTTTGACTGTGAGAAGTCACAGTCGTAGTTAAGACTCCAAGCCTTTGCAATGAGGTCAAAACCTGGTCCTCGAAAGAAGTATCTCGGGGCTGAGGTGGGTGAACTACCAACTAATTTTGCTGCTGGGACAGCTGCTAATGCTAGAAATTTGACCTTGGGGCATATCCCTGGTTAAATTGTTGCTGTGGCCTTTGAGGTAAGGCCAACATCTGTTGTCGCTGCATGTAATTGTCTTGTCTCCACCTCAAATTTGGGTGGTCTCTCCACTAGTAACCAACATTTTGGTATTGGTATCCAAATGGTTGTTTGTTGTAGCCAACAGATTGTTGCTGGTCAAATGATTGGGCAGCAGCAACTTGTTCCATCACATACTCAGGATATTGCCCTACAGATGGGCACTCATCCACTGTGTGTTGTGGAGATTGGCATATCAGACATGCCTCCATCACCTGGTAGCCAATCTGGGTTGCACCATAGTTAATAGTTTATCAAACTTATCAGAAAGACTGGCCATCTGCATTCTCAGGTCATTATTCCCAGTTACTTCATACATCTTTCCTTTGGAAATTTCAGCAAGTCCCAGTTTAGGAGAAGGCTCTAGAACAGTTCTTGACAAGGACAACTTTTGGAAAGCATTTTCACTGATGACCTCAAACAAGTCCCATGCCTCATCAGCTGTTTTGTGCATGTAAGTTCCACCACAAGAGGCATCTACCATGTCTCTGTTTTTCTCATCAATCCCATTATAGAAGCTCTAGACAAGCTGCCAGTCAGGGATCTTTTGGTGGGGACATTGTTTGAGCATCTCCTTGAATCTATCCCATGCTTGATTAAAATCCTCAGTTGGGAATTGGGCAAAAGCAAGTATTGCTCTCCTCAACTGGCTGGTTTTTATCTCTGGGAAGAATTTGGTCAAAAATCTTGTTTGGAGGTCTTTCCAAGAAGTGATACTGTTGTTTGGGAGAGTAGCTAACCAGGTGCTGGCCCTGTCCTTTAGGGAGAAAGGAAAGTGCCTTAATCTAGTGGCTTATGGTCCCAAACCAGTAATGGAGAATGTTGTGCACAGGGCCAAGAATTGGTCAATGTGCTTGTAAGGGTCTTCCTTGTTTAGCCCATGAAAAGAGGGAAGCATTTGGATGATGGAGGTTTTAATATCATAGTTTCCATGAACATCTGGGAATTGTATGCTGAATGGGGAATTATAATCATCAGGAGCATTCAATTCCTTCCATGTTCTGGGTTGCCCTTCACCCATGACTGTTGTCTCAGTTTCAATAAGGAGCTCAACTATGGTGTGTCTGGCCCTTCTTGGTCTTCTTCCCCTTTCTATCTCAGGGTTAGAGGCTCTAATGTGGGACTGAGAGATCTCCTTCCTAATATGCACACACACCATCAGCAGGGAAGACAACTTGCAGACACATTGCAATTAATAAAATTACTACTATCCTAATCAACTGCTATGGAATTTTCAGAGGAGAAGTAGACTCAGTTTTTGAAGGTTAGAGAAGTGCAAACAGAGGTAGCTAGACTCCCAGTGCAGTTCAACTTTCCTGCTCTGCTACTGTCCAGATCTGCACGAAAAATTCCAAATGTAAATTAGCAGTATCAATTATTCACAAGCACAACTACCAAAGAATAAAGAATACAAAAATTTAGGGTCTACTAATAGATCACGATTTCCCAGAAATGGCGCTAAAAACTTGTTAGGGTATTTTAAATGTTTGCTGCTGACTTTATTGGAAACAGTGATAAGAATGGAATTAGTGAAAATAAATCAGAGGTGAATTGAAAACTACAGAGCAACAAGCCTAAAAATATACAGACCTGCAAGATACAGGGCCTGTTGTACCAAGTTTTAATAAGTAAGAGTTTGTCCCACAAGGAAAGTTGATCTAAAGATCCAAGGGAGCTATCTTTAGTAGGCCCTCCAGATCTGGCTACAGATCTGGCAATCCTAAATGGAAGGGGATTTAAGGTCACTATTGTCTAAATCCTAAGGTAACCTAAGGCCTAAACTACATAAATGGTTGAGAAAAATGGAGTGTGAGAAAATAAATATAAAAGGGTGAGAAGTAAGCTATTAGGTATAGATCTGATGGGTCTTATAACTTAAACTCAGATCTGTTGCTATAGAAATCCTGTCCAATGGCTACATTATCACCAAAGAGGAGAAAGGATCTAACTCACCCCTGTGTCATGATCCAATCCCTTATGGCTATAACCTGCCCACTTAAATAGTCACAGACTATCCAATAGGAGAACCACAGTCCAGAGATGGGTCAGAATAAGTTAATCATTGTAGGCACTACTTTTTCCATGCTACCAGCTCAAGAATCCATAGGAACCTCAACCTCTAAAGTGTTGTGTGTGGGGCTAGGCCTGTAATGTACACTAGCCTGGACACACAGAACTAGCAAGAGTTTGAGTACTAGCTTTTAAGCCTACCTATTCACTGCTTTAGAAAGACAGCAGTGAACTAGTCAGAAGCCTACAATCTCTACAGCCAGATCAGATCTGCCATCTGATGGTGGGTCTATACAAATACAGGGGAGTTTGTCTCTCCACAATCTCTCATAAGGCTACAAGCACAAGTGCAGAGAGGAAGAATCTGTCTTAGATCTGTGGATTGGCCTCACCCTAGGTCTATAACCTGTCCACTTGAATGGTCACAGACTATCCACAGAGGTTATCCTCCTCACAAAGGTCTGAGACAGAACAAGAAGATTATTGCCACCACCATGTTCACAAGGCTACTAGCTCAAGCTTCCATGGGGATTCAGATTTACTGGGCCCTGTGGTGGGGCATAGGCCTACAATGTGCCTAACCTGGACACATAGGTCACTTGGATCTAAATAAAACCTTAAAAACAATCCTCTATTGCTTACAATGCAACATAGCAATGGAGGATCTCAAGGCAGTAGCCTTGTACAAAACAACCCTCAAAATACAAATCCCATATAAGTATAACATCCTATCATAAAATACCATCAAAATTGTTCCAAATAAACATACAAAGGCATAGCCAGCAAATGCTAGACTATGGAGAGAAGAAAAAGGGAAAATGAAGCTGCCTAAACCCTAACCTTAGCATATTAGAATTCTATAGCTGATTCGAGGAGTACTGAAGTCCCTTAAACCTAAACTAGGCTTAGGCTTATATAGTAGTCAGCTGTGTGAGCATTAGGGTTAGGAAAACCCTAATTTATCAATGCTATCATGGCCCATTTATGTTCCTTCAATGCCTTAGGGCATGTGCAAGGAGATTAGTGCATTAGAGTGCGCGCCCTAGTTGCTAGAAGTTCCCAGATTACCCCAGCATAAGTGGGGAGAAGTTAAGATCCCAAGCCTCGCTAGGTAGTAAGGATTTCCAGGTCTTGTCACGTGATAGAATTGGCATCAAGAGATTGATTTGACTTGAAGCTCTTGTAGTCGCAGGATTGATACTTTGGTCATCACGGGAATGCTCTGGTCGTCGCGAGATTAAGCTTTCTATTTGAATGGCGCGAGAATTGCATGCGTGGTTCGTTCCTTGATGAATCTCGCAAAGATCCTCACAAAGAAGCAATGTGCATGGGCTTCTAGATCGCACGAGTAGTTCCCTGAAGGTCTATATCCTACGGCCACTGCACGATAGCTGCGCACAGGAATGCCTAGAGCTCTCTCTCCTCAGTGAATCGTGCGAAGATTAAAGGCGCCTTTCTTGGGCTGCGCGAGATTGCGTGGGACTGCACGAGAGCTTATGACTAAGCCTCGTGAGAACTGCGTGAAGTCTACTCTCTGGGCTCTTCTATCATTCATCTGTGCGAGAACAGGGTTTGCAGTTGGTGTGTTGCCTTCAGAAACCTACGACAATTGCGCGAACCATTCTTTCTTATTCAATTTGAACCTTGCGACATTTACGTGAGGCTCATTTCTTGACATTTTTTTGCTTTACTGTGCTATGTTGTAGCTAATTCTCTATCTTGGTCCAACCTCCTTTCTTCTGAATAACATCTGGGGCAATAGTAGGCTTCTTGGCATGGTTAGGGCCTTATCTGCAGCTGCTGCTTATTACCTACAAGATGGGCTTAACACACATTTATTAAATGACTAAGGGTCTAACAGAGAGTAGGTTAAGGGGTAAAGAGTGATACTTTTTAGGTCTTAACACCCGTGCTTTGCACAGCTGTTGCGAGGTTCTCACAAAGTACAATTCTCATGCAGTTCATAGCTAACCTCGCTAGAAGTGTTCTAGCAGACCAGAAAAGAGCCTCACGAGAACAAATTTAGAAAATTTATGTGCCTCGCTAGGTACTTCGTAGAGTTGAATTTAGACCATAGCGCGCGAAGCAGTTTCTCATCTCTCGTGCAGCTTAGCTTGTGATCTGTGTGAGGAACATCCATTTGGAGTATCAGGGACTCCATGAGGCATTTTAATGGTGTGGCCTTCTGAATGTTAGCTCGTGAGACTCTCACACAGTACAAAAATGTGAATTCCATTTTATCACGTAGTTCCATGTTGCTGACAGAATGGAGCCTTGCGAGGCTCAATGTTAGCTTCTGCAGTGCCTTTTGCTTGCGAAACTCTCACACGGTATAAAATATCCATTAGCTCTCCGTAATAAACCTTCAGGTGGCTCGCGAGCTTGAAATTTAGGCTATTTAGCCTTGCACGAAAGCAACACTTAACCTTTAGTTTCAGCTTGTGCCTTGGCCGTTGCATGTACAATGTCATGCACCAATTCAGTGCATCAGCACTAACTCCTTCATATTGTGCGTTCTTTATCAACATTTAAAAATAAAAATTTCATAATTCTAAAGATAATCTTTTAGATCAAATTCATTTCATTTATTATGAGAGCATCTCAACCATCAGCAACAGACATGAATATCAAATTCAGATGACATATATGCACATGTACTCAAAACAAGAATGAACAAAACAAAATCAAACACACAAGAAAATCATAATCACAAAAGCAGTAATTGAAAATTTTCCAAGTAACACAAAACAAACACACAATCAATACATATGGTACACACATTCTTTGGTTCTTCACCACTCACCTACCTTTCATGTTCACTCTCTATGACCTCCTCAATTGCCTTGTCCTACTAGATTATCATCCATATGGGTGGAGGATGCTTCTCCGATCATGTACTGCCCTTCGGGTTTGGCCAAGGGTTGACTAGGCATTTTGCCCTCTTCTCTCCAGTTTAAAGCATTACAGATTTGACCCAATTGGTCCTCTATTTTCTTAATACTTTGTCCATGAGAGTTCACAGTTTGGAACAAATTCTCTAAATTTTACATAGATGCCAGCACTTGCTCTTCAAAGGAAGAGGATCTGGGCTGTTGTGGGGGCAAGGCCAACTGGTTGGGCTGTGGGACAGGTAACATAAAATTCTATCTAGGAGGGTATCCCTGGTTAAACTAATGTTCAGGTTTGTATGGAGGTACCAACTACTTCTGCTGGGGTTGAGGGTATGTATCTTGTCTCCACCTCAAATTTGGGTGGTTTCTCCATGAGTACCCAGCAGGCTGCTGCCCAAATGCTTAGGCAGCATTGGCTTGCTCCATAACAAAATCAGGGAATTGGTTGGTTGATGGATAATCTTGAAGTAAATGTGTGAGAGATTGGCATATCAGACATGCCTCCTCCATTTGTGCAACCATCCTAGGTTGCATCACATTCATCAATTTTTCAAACTTTAAGCTCAGATTGTCTACCTTCCTCTCCAACTCACTTTGCACCTTAACTTCATACATTCTACCTCTAGGGGTGGACTCTTTCACCAACTTAGCTGGGGTCTAGCTATCATTGCAAGACAATGACTCTTGCATGAAATTTTCTCCTATAATGTCAAACACCTCCTAAGTCTCATCAGCTATCTTGTTGAGGTAACTACCACCACATGAGGCATCCACCATATCCCTACTTTTGAGATTAATTTCTTGGTAAAATACTTGCACTAGTTGCCACTATGGAAATTGATGGTGGGGGCATTGTTTTAACATCTCTTGAAATCTTTCCCATGCTTCATAAAAATTCTCAGTTGAGGACTGAGTAAATGAGAAAATGCTAGTCCTCATCTGGCTGGTCTTGTTCATGGGAAAGAATTTAGCCAGGAATTAGCTTTGGAGGTCACTCCATGTTTGAATGTTGTTGGCTGAGAGATTAGAAAGTCAGGTGCTGGCTTTGTCCTTTAGGGAAAAAGGAAAAAGCCTCAGTTTGGTAGCTTCAGGTTCCAAACCAGCAATATTGTAAGTGGTACCAAGGGAATTGTATGCAAAAGGGTGATGTGTAATTCCCAGGTGTATTGTACTCCTTCAGGGTTCTTTGCCTCTCAGCCATGACAGTTGGTTTAGTTTCAATAGTAGGGCCTTGTGTGGTGTCTCTTGGTCTAAGGACTCTTTAAACCTCAGGATTTAGAGGTTCCAACTCAGGGTTAAGAGACCTTCCAAACATACACACACAAACTTAGCAAGTAAGGAAAATGCTGACAGCATACAAAGAATTTTCAAACTAAATTAATCAACTAAACAAGATTTACACTAAACTAATTACTGGAAATTCAACATCAAGGGACTAAGTTTTAGGATAAAAGAAGTGCAAACAGAGCTAGCTAAACTTCAGCTGCAGCTCTAGCTTTTCCCTTCTGCTGTTGTCCAATTCTGTAAAATTTCACAAAGAATCAGTAGCACTTATTATTTTATTTATGACACAGCTACAAAGAACTTTTAAACTAAAATATAATACAACTCAGGTCTACTAAAAAGATCAATGTCCCCAACAACAGCGCCAAAAACTTGTTAGACCACTCTAGGCGTCTAAATGTTGAAGATTATTTAAGTGATGAGATGGTAAAATCAGAATACAAAGGTGGAGCCAAATGGCTATGAAATTAGCAACCTAAAGTATACACACCCTGCAAGATACAAGGCTATTGTAGCAAGTTTTGACCAGTAAGAGTTTGTCTAACAGAGAAATAGATTTAGAACCTAAAATGGGCTTTAATAGTAGGCCTCTAGATCTAGCTAGAGATCTTGCAATCCTAACGAAAGGAAGTTGGGTGTCACAACTGCACTAAATTACCTACTAAAAAGAAAAGAAATAAAGTGCAGTCCTATCCTAAGATAGGGTTATGAAGAAGGTGGTGATGGTGTGTTAAAATAAAGATAAAAGGATGGGAAGTAAGTAGCTTAGGCTAAGTTTAATTCAGTTATGTAACTCAGATTTAGGGCTATTTCTATAGCAAATCCATCCCAAAGTGCTATCAAAAACCTCAACAAGGAAGAAAAATCCAGCTTAACCCATGCCATTTAGACCACTCTTAAGGCTATAATCTGTCCACTTAAATGGTCATAGACTATCTAATAAAGTCTGTCAAGTCCCATTGATTGAATCAGAAAAGCTAACCTAATACAAAGGAGTGGGCTGATCTTAAGGTTAAAATCTATCCACTTAAATGGTCACAGACTATCCAATAGATTTCCTCCAACCAATGAACTAAATCAGGCCATGAATACCATTGTAGACACTATGTTTGCAAGGCTACAAGAACCCCAGATCTGCTACAGATTTGGGAGACATTCATAGGAGTTCCAACCCATAAAATTCTATGTATGTGACAATGGCCATCAGCACAATGCTTGGACACAGGAAAAGCAACGGGTTGAATAGGGACTTAAATACAGCTGGTCATTTCTATAAAAGGGCTACAATGACCTAGCTCACAAGTCTGTAGTCACTGCAGAGAAGCCAAATCTAACATCTGATAGTGGTCAAATAAAACAGAGGGGAGCCTGCTCCTACACAACCTCTCACTAGGCTACAAGCTCAAGTGCGGAGGAGAAGAATCCTTCTCATGCCCTGGGGCTATAGTCTGTCCACTCAAATGGTCACAGGCTATCCACAAAGGCTGCCTTACCCACAGAAGATGAGATGGAACATGTAAATTGCTGCTGCCACCATGGTCCCAGGGCTACAAGCTCAAGCTTCCATGGGCCTTTCAATAAGCTCAAATCCTCAATGCATGACATAACCTGAACAAAAATATGGGCAAATAGGAAAATAATAGATTAAAGGAACATTTAAAGCATAAATTCCATTGATCTAAATTACCAATAATGAAATTTCTCAAGACAGCAGCCTTGTGCACAACAACTCTTCACAAAATTCCAATGTTTAAATGACCTATTACAAAACTAAATGACTCTACACCTAATTGCTTACCAAAGATTTAGCGAGTAAGTGCTAGGCTAAGAGAGAAGAAAAATTAGAAAAAGAAGTGATCAAACCCTAACCCTAATCTGTTTGAGATCTCAGCAGACAGAGGTTGAAGGAGAGATTAATTGATAAATTCTAAGTTATAAGCATCGCTTATATACTTAGTCCTACTGCCTTGGCTAAGAGAAGAATAATTTTTCTAGCAAATGTGGCACTATTACAACCCTTGGATTTCTTAAGATGTGTGTCTCAAGATCAGTGCCTCGGGATATGTGCCCTAGACCTGGGAAAATTCCCAAAAGGTCCTTAAGTTAAGATTAGGAAGTGGAGAGCCTGAGCTTCGCGAGGCTAGCTTATGGACATTACTTCTATCATGCAGTTGCCTTATGCTTTTTAGTTCCTTCGTGTAGCTTGCAAAGCACTCGTGAGGTAGAATTTGGCTTTGAATGCTATTGTCTCGCATAGAAGGACTTTGGATGATCGCTCAGGTGATCTGGCTTTGAATGCACTTGCATAGAAGATCTTGCAGTGCTTGGCTTGCTCGTACAGTAGAGCTTCAGAAATTCCTATCATGAGGTACTCGAGCAGATGGACTTTACATCTCACTCGACAAAAGGGTTGAGCTTTCAATCGCGTCAGAGCTGCGCGAGATAACTTCTGGGTGTCTCTCTCTTCCAAAACCACGTAAAAATTTTACGAGGCTGTCAGTGCTATTAGTGCAAATTGGTCTCACGAGGTAGTGCACGTGGCCACTTTAAGGCTTGATCCTCGTGAGAACTACAAGTGCTGTATTTCTAAAGGTTTTAGTGCGTGACTACTTCGCGAGTTCCTTTACATGTTGATTACAGCTGAAGTGTGTGACTACTGTGCGAGAGGCTTCTTTGTAATAATTCCTTCACTGAGCTACACGACTTCTTCGCCAGCTCTAGTGTGCTACATATCTTAGCTGTGCGAGGTGGCTTTGCTAGTGGATTGAACAGCGTGAGGCAGCACCTCAACTGTGCAAGATAAGTCATTTGCTCCTCTGCTGCTATGCACATGCCTCTGTTGCAGCTTCCTCCACTCATATCTATGCTTGGTTCATTTGTTGGACCTTCTTGGTCCATCATGACATACAAAATAGTCACCATGGTGTGTACCACCATGGTGTTCCATTAATCTCTGGCTTAGCTGTCATCTTTTGCGTGAATTATCTCTCTTCTTGGCACTAAAGACATGGACTGTGTGTTAAGCTGCATAATTTATTACTAACTATAAAACAAACTTAAACAATAGTTATTAGTCAGCTTCAAGGTCTAGCAAGCGCTAGGTTAAAAGGTGAAAAGTGGTACTTTTCAGTGAATAATAGTAAGTTCCTCTTCAACCCCCATTCTATGATTTTTGAAGCTTTGCACTTCCATTTTTAGTTGTGTGGTAATTCATTTGTGCAAAAGGAGATTATTGTGAATTATTAAAAGTTATTTGTGTGGATTGTTATCTAATGGCTGACCGAGAGCACACTTTGGCCAACCTATTTAAGGCCCCTTCCAAATATGCACAAAATTCCACTAGGAAATCCAGTAGACTTACCACACAGCCCAAGGAGAACCCACTTGCTATGAGAAAGCTTATCATGGATAAAGCTGAGAAATCTAACAAACCTAAGAAAACTATGAAATCCAAGAGGGTCAAAATCAGTGAAGAAATAGTTGAGGAGGCCTCTAAGGAAGAACTTAACCCTATGCCTGAGCCCAACCTTGTGCCTTAACCTATCCCTGAGGCAGAAGCTATCCCAAAGGTTGAACCTGAAGTCCCTGTGAGCCTATCTACTTCTAATGAGTTTGTGGATGCTTTAGGTCTGATTCTAGAGACAACTTTTGACCTCCCCTATTTTTCTAAGGAAGGTGAGTGTAAGGGCACATTGGATTATTTGGTGCTGGTTGGCCTGACACCCATTTTGACCCCATCGCAAGAAAAATCCTACCCTAGGCTGGTCAAGTTGTGGTATCAGAATATTAGGAAGAAAATGAAGCTTGGGTCAACTGAGCCTTGCCTTGGGATTTAATTGATAACTGGGAGATTATTGTAGACTACAGTGATATAGGGTTGGCATTAGGGGTCCCATCTATTTTTTATATAGCCTATGGTCTAACAACACCTGAGAATGTATTTTTTACAGCTATGGCCAGACACCTGACTCAAGGCATTATGGGCTCTGGGGAGTCATTGATGAGGAGAGATTTACACCCTACCATGCTATTCATTTATTCCATTTTGAGGAAGAACATGTATGTCAGTGGACATCAGCAAGAGAGGAAAACCCCCATAGTGGATGCCCTATATTTTTTCTCCAAGGGTCAGTTTATGAATGCCTCCAAGCTAGTATTTGAGGTAATGGTAGATGTAAATGAGAAGATCAAAAGAGTACTGGCCTTGCCAGGGCTACCCTACAGCAGGCTCATCACTACTTTGTTAAGAAAAGGAAAGTTTGTGATCTAAAGTGAGGAGCCTGTGGAAAAGGTAACTCCAAAGGTGCTTGGGAAGAGGGCCTGGTCTGCTAGGAGGACCCTGATTAGGAAGAGCTAAAACAAATTAGTTGAGGATCCGACATTAGAAGCATCTCAGGCAACCACATCAGTAACTGCTCCTGCTATGCCCAACGCCCCTTTAGCCAGCTCATCAGCTGTAGCTGAGACCTCTACAGCAGCTAGATATGTACCTCCAACCACCACTATTGGTCCTAGCTCAGAGCCTCCATTTATACCTTTTGCAACCTTACTCATCCCTTCCACTTCTGTGCCCTTGCTTACTGTTAGCTCTTACATGGCCAACATTTCCATTCCACCATCTTCCCTACCATCCATCTTAGTACCCATTCCCTCCATTGTAGTCTCCATACCCCACAGTAACTCAGATCCACCTACCTGAGAAGGTCAGCTACAACCCCTCCAGCCAACCCATCCATCCCAACTGTTGAACCCTTGAGCCCTACACCATCTACATCAGCTAATCCATTTACCACTTCTCCACCATCCATACCCTTTGACATTAACCCCACCTTCTCCTTATCACCTACCCATACCCATGAGCTAGACCACCTAACCACTAAGGGATATTCATCCCTAATTGACTCCATTATGGAGGACATGGGTATGAATATACCCCCCTACCTGACTCCCCACAATCTACTCATGCCTAGTTTGCTCCCACCCCACCTTTCCAGCATGCTTCCACGTCTCTCTTCCAACCCATTATCCCCATTCCCATTGTTACCCAAGCCCAAATCCTACCTGAAGCCTCCACCCAAATCCTCTCCCTTCTCACCACCATCCTAGCCCAACTCCAAACCAACAGAGCTAACCAAGCTACCATGGCCACCTGTCTGCAATAATATTTTTGTTTTGCCAATTCCACTATGTCTCTTGCTTTCTTTTATATTTAGCTTGGTTCTATATGTTTCTTTTGCTATTGTCCTTATATTTCCCTGCTGTGTCTTTTTTATATACTTCTAAAGCAGTGAGGACACTTCTCCTCATAGATTTGGGGGCATGGCAGGGTATGCCAATGGATAGTTAATATTAGTGCAGCAATGTTGAATAAAATTTGTGAAAATAAAGTGAATTCCCACCTTATTTTTAAAAAAGAGGAAATTTAAGACTTTTTAAAACTGAATATTGTTATAGCTCTAACATTGTCATGAAACAAAGGTCAGGAATTTTCAAAAATTGATGCTTAGTGAACTTGAAAAGAGAGAAAATTGTAAGGATATCCCTCAGAAATTTGACGAAAGACCATACCCTAGGAGATTTGGGCCTGAATAAAATTTCTTTGAAGAGTGTTTTGGCAATTTTTCTGCTCTAAGGACTGATTGAATCTAGCCTTGCTCATTAGAAGTTAGGCAAATCCAAGTCAAAACAGCTTGACAGCACTCATGGCATTGAGGACATGAAGTAGGGCCATCCTTTGCATAGTTTGAGCTTAACATTTCCCACCTTTGAACTGCCCTTGATACACACCATTTGAGCATTAAAATTCCAAATTTTTTCTTTGATAAAAAAACCAAAAAATTTTGACCCAAAACCCCATGACCTGCTTCAGTTCACCCTCAATCTGACAATTCAGGAAATAGACGGAGAAGTGAGGTTAGAGGAGCAAGGGTTGACATTTGGTTGAAAGAGAAGAAAGCACATTTTGTGGCAGTTGTGGCATTCCAGTCGATAAAGAGAAAAAATGGAGAAATGTTTTTTAAAAAAAGTATACAAAAAGAAAGAAAAATAGAAAAGCAAAACAAAAATATGAGAGAGAAGTCATTTCATTAGATATTTTGAAAAAGAAGAGAAGAAGTTGGCTACTTTGGCTCTGAAATTTTAAGAAGAAGATGGAGATGAGCTGAAATGAAGAAGGTGTTGTCATGACCACCTCCTTATCTTACTGATTTCTCAAATTTGAATCCCATTCCACCCTTTCATTCTTTATAAACCTCGCCCATAAGCCACATTACAACCCAATAAAAAGTCCTTACCAATCTGAAATGGATTGAGTTGTCATGTGAAAATGAGGATTTGTATAATCTATGGTTAAAAGAGTTAAAGAATTTCAGAAATTAGAGCAATGCCTATGCTCATGCTTGCAGCCCTATTTGAGGGCTGCAACAGCTCTTGAGTTGTCTGAAATGAATGCATCCTTCACGATTATTCTGAGTGACAGCCCTAGTAAGACTTGGGTCTGACATTGAAGTTGTTGGGGGCATTATCAAAACAAAATTCTTAATTTGATGGTAAGCACTACATTAATTTTCATACCAAATTTCTTGACATGAGCTAATTGATTGGGAAGGAATTATAGCAGAATTTTAGTTTTAAACTGCAGATTTTCTGCTAAGAAGCCTCTAAAATTGAATGAACAAGGTGTGAAATAAATTTTATTTTGCTTGAATTTTGGTTTTAACATGCTGCATTGATATTAACTGAATCATTGGAGAAGTTTGTGGGTACCTTCACTGAAAACCCTCAAGAGACTTCACTCCTCCATTAGGGATCACCTAGGGGTTTTAAATGCTTGATGCATATGCTAAATGCATTTGTGCTCCCTACATAAGTGGCATTTTTTATTTTCAATACTTGTTTTTAATTTCTCCTTTGCTCAGGGACTAGCAAAGCTTAGGTTTGGGGGTGTGTTAAGCAGTGAAAAATATCATTTTTCACCTCCTAACTTGACCTTTGATGGACCTTTGAGTTGACTAATAATGTGTTTTGAGTGTATTTTGTAGATAAGCAATAAATTGCATTCATTGTGCAGACATCTATCTAAAAATGCCAAAGAAACAATCTGCTGCTCAATATGTACTCATGCTGCCCAAAGGCCAGCCAAATCAAGCATTCACGAAACCTCAAAGTTCCATGGCAAGGACATGTGTCCACATGGGCATACACGGGAGCAAGACCAGCTGCATCTGATGAGGATTGAACCCACCAAGAAGCTACTGTGTGCTTATAAATGAAAGACAATACACCAAAGATGTGTGCCAGCTATGGAAGCTCAAAGAACATCTCAAGAGGTTAACGCATCATGTCGAGAGGTTCTGAAGAGAAAAGACAAGCTGTCGAGAGGTTCCATGAACCTATTGAGAAGATCTGAGGGTGTACTTGAACCTGTCGAGGAGTTAAAAGGTGAAGAATGTAAGCTATCGATAGGTTCTGAATATTTCTTATAACCTGTCAAGAGGTATTGGGGTGGAAATGTAAAGCTGTCGATAAGTCGACAGAACCTATCAAAGGGTTTGAGGTACAGCAGTGGATCCGGTCGAAAGCTTACCTTGAAATGGAGGGGAGCTCGCGAGGTTCCAGCTACTTGTCGCGAGGTTCCTGTTGTTGTTCTAAGTGTGCATGATTTATTTGTGTTTTGAAAACATACTTGCAAATGATGCATTGTACTGAATATTAAAAAGAATAAGAAAATATCAGCACAGAGAGAACATAATTAGCCTGCAAGATCAGGGCCAATTGTAGCAAGTTTTAAATGTAAGTGAGTAAAAGATCGTCCACAGGGAATTGATTTAAAATGTAAGATAAACCTCCAGATCTGAGCTACCAGATCTGGCTTCTTATCCTATATAGAAAACTGATAAGATGAGAGGTTTGAATTTGTCACGTTTAACTAACTAAAAAACAAAGAAAAATTTAAACTAAATGATCCAGATCCGAGTTGGGGGAATGATTGAAACAAAGATGGAGAAGTAATATCTAAATCTGATTTGGTCATTGAAATCTAATGAGAATAACTGCAGCTCAACAGAGGTGATCCAATCTTCATCTGGCTACAAGCACAGATGTAAGAGAGATAAATCTAATTCAAGGATTAGGCTTACACTTATGGCTATGGTCTGTCCACTTTAATGGCCACAAACCATCCAATAGTCTTTAATCCAAATCCTCAATTCAGAACAAGAAACATCACTATAAATGCTGTAAGAGACTAGGTTACAAACACTAATTCTCACAGGATTAATGAATCAAGGGAAATTGCATGCAAAACAATGAATCTAAAGGAGTCTAATGTACTGAGGAGATCAGAGGGAACCCTTGACATGAGTCCAATGGAGAATGCATAGTTTACAGCAACCTTTTAAAATTCATCCTTACCATTTAACGAGGATGGCTTAATGACTCTCGGATTTGCAGTCTTGGATGCAAACTCTCCTTTGAGTTACAAAGAGATCTCATGACTCTCAAATGCAAGTACAAAGTAGGCTATTACAAGGATTGTAGACAAGTCATGCAGGGGGAAATGGGGGATTAGAAATGAAACTCAAAATCTGGATGCCCCAATTGGGCAAATGCTTCGTCTATTTATAGCTTTCCCCAGGTCCAGCTCAGATGTGTATCAACCAATCAGAGGTTCTCAGATCTGTATTGCCCAATGGTAGTCGAGCACGGGGATCCAGATCTGTTCTGGCCAATCAGAATTTCTCGATTTGGTTCAGCCAATTAGGTGAAAAAGGCATCAATTCTGTTATGCATTTTGAAAGTTTGTTAGAGTTTCTAGAAGTTCCCGCCAAGTTATTCCCTCTCTAGGTGCTCACGTGGGGTGGAATATTCCTTCGCTTCATGCTTAGAATCCTCTGAAATGTCCCTAGGTTTTAAAATGCATTGGGACGCATGCAACAGATTATTGAATTGCCCTTGTTAAAGCTGCGAATCTCCAGAATGCCTCTTCTCACAGCTTAGGGGCCTTTTCGTAAAGTGTTGTGACTCCTGAAGCTCCTTTCGCAATGTTCTGGTTCTGTTCGAATTGTGTTTTCTTCTTTTCACAAAGTTCAATCCTCTCTTTGAACAGTTCAGATGCTCTTCGAATGCTACGCCTGGAGTTTTATTCCTTTTCGCAGAGTTTCAGGTTCTTTGCGAAAAGTACAGGTTCTTTGCGAAAAGGACTCTGTAGTGCATTTTTCTATTCGAATTGTTCCATACTTCTCTTCCAGGTCTTTGCTTCTTCTATTCAAACCTTTCAACAGCTGATCAGGTTGTTTCTTCACTTTCTTCCTTTGGATTGACATGGATTGTCATCTTATTAGCACTTTTAAGCTGCTTTTATGGTTAAGCATGTCTTTATTGTTAGCTGCAACATAAGCACTTAAAACACTTATATAGTTCTCTCAAAGGTCTATCAAGGCCTAGATTAAGGGGTGAAAAATGGTATTTTCCAGTTCTCAACAGTTCCCCTGAACCTATCAAGCAGTGCAAGTCAAGCTATCGACAACTTAGCTGAAGCTGCGCTCATTCTCGCGAGGATTGAAGCAACCTGTCGAGCACTCAACTGAAGACTGTATAACAAGTTGGCAAGTTGTTTATAACTCGTCAAGAGGATTGGTAGAGATTGGACAAAAGTAGGAATTTTTGTCAACTTGTCGAGAATTGTTATCAATCCTATCAAGTCCCCAAAGCTATCGAAAGCCACAAGCAACCTGTCGATTGAAGGAGCCAAGCAGACTCAGAACCTATCGTGAGGTTCCTTGAACCTCTCGACACTCGAAGTAGGTACTTCTCAGTTCTATTCAAAGCAGTTGCCAACTTTAGTGCTTTGTGCACACATTCCAAGGCATGTCAGTCGCCCTTAGGGATATTTTTGGAAGTCATATGGGCACGAATGGGAACTCTAACCACTTCACATGTACTTGTCCAGTTTGGACTAATGGATGGAGAGCTTCTAGAAGTAAAAGCAGCCATATCAGTAGCTTAGAATAACATAATTATTCTCTTGAGCTCTGATTGGCTGAAACAGATCTGAAGATAGAGAGGAAGAGTGTAGAAGCTTGAAGAACTTACAAAGTTAGGCATCTAAAAATTGAGAGAACCAGAGACAAATCTGAATTCCCATAATTCCTTCCCTCTTTCTTCGATCCCCATTCTCTCCTCATCCAATCATGGTTGGCTAAATCTCTTCAATAGCTCGGGTGAGGTTGAGAGCTATAAGTTGAGAGTTTTAAAGGCTTTGTAAATGGATTATATGTTGTACAGATTGCAGATCTGAGCATAATAGGATTATAAGTTGTATTATTACAGTGTAATTGTAGTTTTTAAAGTTGATTCTGATCTACATTTCACTTTTTTATATTTGATTTCCCTAGATTAGATATCCCTGTGGATGCTTGAGCTTGTAGCCTGGCACCCACAGCATCTGCAATAGCTTACCTGTTCCAATCAAGATCCTTGAATTAGAATAATCTATGTGATGATCTGTGACCATTCAAGTGGATATATCATAGCCTTAGGATTGCTCCAATTCTTTGGTTAAGATTAGATTCTTATACATTGCATCTGAGCTTGTAGCCAGATGAAGGATTGTAGCAAATCTGTAGTATGTATTGCCTTTAATCCAATTGATTTTTAGTAAAGACGAAAACCCCTAACTGCTGCTCTCCACCTTTTGATTTTAATTTCTTTTTCTTCATTCTAAGTTCAATCAATTCTGGATCTTTTTGCATTTAATTTTTATAATTTTTAGTAAAGTGACAAATCTTAGAAACCTCTCCTCTTTCCTGAAATGATTTACTTTAAATTAGGGTAGAATGCCAGATCCATCATAGATCTAGAGATTTACCTCATTTCAAAGCACATTTCCCTATGGATTGTTAAGTGGAGAAAAATGCCACTTTTCACACTTTAACATGACCTTTGATAAACCTGTGAGCACACTAATAAACTTTTATTGAGTTTATTTTGTAGATAACAACATCAGATGAAAACAGTGCAGAAAACTACTCAAGAAGGCCCACAAAGAAGCCATCTCTCAGCACAATACAAACCCAACAATAGCACGCTAGAGGGCTACACACCATTGGACCATAGGAGTACGTGGCCACAACAGAACAAGGCACAGGAAGCAAAAACAGGCTAAAAACATCCTATCGAGAGGTCATCTGAAGACCTCGATAGGAGCTAAGAATTAAACTGGAGGAATTCATGTAGTTAGTGAGGCTTCGATAGGATCTGAAGGCAAAGAAGAGAAGGATTTGTGAGGATTGTGAAATTCGATAGGATCCAAGGACCTATCGAATAGCTGAAAGAAAGATAGAGTTTATCCTGTCGAATGCTGCCTGAGGAGAAAAGGGAACCAATCGAAAGATTTCCTGAACCTATCGGAGGATCATCTGGACCTATCGAAACAGTCATCCAACCTATCGAAATGCTCCTCCATCCTGTCGAATGCTCCAGATAAAGCGCAGTGTATGTTGAAGCCTCAAGGCTCATCCTATCGGAACCTATAGAAGAGATTGGAGAACTTAGCACAACATCTGTAGTAGTTTTATTGCTCTGATAGATGCTTTTGCTTTGGACGAAATTCCTAGGATGATCTGTGACCATTAAAGTGGACAGATCATAGCCTTGATACTAGTCCACTCTCCGGTGTCAATTGGATTCTTCTGTTGTAAATCTTTAGGTCGGATGAAGTCTATAGGATGGCCTGTGACCATTAAAGTGGACAAATCATAACCTTAAGACCAGTTAGATCCTTTGATTTGGAGTGGAGTCTTCTACCCTGTGGCTGTGCTTGTAGCCAGTTAAGGGATTTTTGTGCTCTGAACCCCTGTGGCATGATTAACCTAGCCTGATTTTAGTGATACCAATTTCCAAGCTACTCTTCTCCATTTTCTATTTTTAATTCCTTTCCCCTGCAAGATCTGGAATTCTAAACTCGATCTTAGCTAGTTTTCATTTTATTTTATCATAGCTTAAGTGAGAACCCTTTTTAAACCTCTCCCCTGTCTTTTAGCTAATTTAGGGTGCCAGATCTCTTATAGATCTAGAGATCTATAATATTTTAAAATATCCTCTCTATGGACATTCCCCTACTCACCATCTTTTTAAAACTTGGTACAACAGGCCCTGATTACTTGCAGGTCTGTGTAACAATGATCTGCCTAGATTTATGAGTGAATTTTAGACCCTTTTTTAAGGTAGGGCAGACACTCCAACAAGTTTTTAGCACCGCTGCCAGGGAGGTTTGTTTTTGAAATTGGAAGATCTAAGCTTTTATCTACTTTAGACCATAGATCTGTAGTGGTTTGTTTGATTTTACTAACTGTGTTTGCAAGTTTTGTTATTTTTCAGTATTTTGTGTGCATTTCATCAGATCTGAAGCTGCTGTGTGAGAGGAGCATTGTGTTGGAGGCTGCTCTATAGTTTGCATCTCTATACTCCCCTGTTATTTTTTAGATCTGTTGATTTTTAGTCATTTGTGTTATTTCTACTTGTTGTGTTGAGGTTTTGTGCCGCATTTAGACTTTGAGTGTGGTATATTTGGTAGGAGAACTCTCCAACCTCAAATTGTTCCACTAAACCCAGAGGTTGAATGACTTCTCAGATCCAGACAAACTCCACCCACATTTTTTGCAAGTGACTCTATAGAAATGGGAGAGCAACAGCAGCCGAGAACCCTCAAAGCATTTAATGCACCAGGGGTTTACAATTCTCCCTTCTGCATTCAATTCCCAGCTTCTCAAGGAAACTATGAAATGAAATCTTCCATAATCCGAATGCTACCCTCATATCATGGCTTGACTAAGGAGGATCCCTACAAGCGCATTGATGAGTTCCTGGGACTATGCACTACATTCAACATCACAGGTTTGGGGGAGGAGGCCACCAGGATGAGCCTCTTTCCTTTTTCATTAAAGGATAGAGTTAGGGCCTGTTTGTCAATGCTTCCACCTAATAGAATTCAGTCCTGGAGTGACCTCCAATGTCAATTCTTGGCCAAGTTTTTCTCTATGTCCAAAACCAGCTAGTTGAGAAAGGGTATCATCGCATTTGCCCAAGATCCAACTGAGGATTTTCACCAAGCTTGGGAGAGATTCAAAGAACTCCTAAAGAAGTGCCCTCACCATCAAATCCCTGAATGACAACTTGTCTAAAAATTTTATCAAGGGATTGATTCCAAAATCAGATACATGGTAGATGCTTCTTGTGGTGGCACCTACCTCCATAAAACTGCTGAGGAGGCCTGGGAGTTGTTTGATATCATTAGTGAGAACTCTATGCAAAGGAAAACCTTGGCTAGGGATCTAGAGCCTCCTAGGTTGGTGAAGGAAAATACTTCAAGAGGGAAGTTGTATGAAGTGAATATGTAAAGTGATTTGGAAAGGAAAGTTGACAGCCTGACATTGAAATTTGAGAGACTTGTGGGAACAATGCAGACACCTATGGCTGCTAGAGTGGAGGAGGCATGTGATATATGCCAGTCCCCTACTCATTCCCTGGAAGAATGCCCATCTGCTAGCCAGTTTCTTGATTTCGTAGAAGAGCATGTGGCTGCAACTCAATCTTATGGGCAGCAGCCTGTTGTTGGGTATCAATGGAGGAACCACCCCAATCTGAGGTGGAGACTAGATACATACCCAAGCTAGCAGCCCATGCCCTACAGAAATGCTTAGCACTATCACCAAGGTTATGTCCCAAGGCCCCAGTACCAACAGCCCATGACCCAACCTGTGGCTCCACCTGTGCAGCAACCTGCACCCCTTCCAGCTGCGAGAGCACCTTCCTTTGAGGAATAGGTTTTGGCTTCACTACAGAATTTGAATTCCTTACCTAAAACTGTGCACTCTCATAGCCAGAGCATAAAAAAGACACAGGACCAAGTTGGTCAGCTGTCTAATGCCTTGACTAGGAGAGAGGGAGGTGTTGTCTTCCTAAGTGTGCATGATTTATTTGTATTTTGAAAACAGATATTTCAAAGTATGGATTATACTGAAATTGGAAAACTAAAAAAATAAAGAAAATATCAGCACAGAGAGAAATCAAATAGCCTATAAGATCAGGGCCAATTGTAGCAAGTTTTAAATGTAAGTGAGTAAAAGATCGTCCACAGAGAATTGATTTAAAATATATGGTAAAGCTCTAGACCTGAGCTACTAGATCTGGCTTCTAATCCTATCTACAAAGCAAGTAAGATGGGAGATTGAATTTGTCACATTAACTAAATTATCTACAGGTAAAATTTAAACTAAGTGATCCAGATCCGAGTAGGGGGAATTGGATGCAAAATTAATAAGAATGGAGAAATAACAGCTAACTTAAGCTTAGTAATTGATTACAAAATGAGAAATAGTGTAACATAGTTGAGAAAGTGTCAAATCTTCATCTGACTACCAGCTCAGATGTAAGAGAAAATAATCCAATTCAAGGATTAGAATTGAGTTGAGCTTATGGCTATTATCTGTCCATTGTCATGGACACAGATCATCCAATAGTTTTCTTCTTCAATCTAAAGTCTTGATTCAGAATATAAGCACCACTACAAATGTTGTAAAAACCAGGTTACAAACACAGATTCTCACAGGGGTAGTGAATTAAGGGAAATTGCTTAAAAACAACAAATCTAAAGGAAGCTAATGAGTGAGGAGATCACAATGAACCCTCAATGCATGAATCCGATTGAGAATGTACAGATGAAAGCAACCTTTTCAAATCCACCATTATAATTACTGAACAGAGCTTACAACAGATCTTGGATTTGTAGTCTTGAATACAAATCTCACTGGAATTACACAAGTATCTCACAGTTCTAAGTTACAGACAAAAGCTAGGTTATTACAGAGGTTTCAGACAAGCTATCTTGATCTGAATTGGAAAATGGGGCAGCAGGAATGAAACTCAAATTCTGGATGCCTAAATTGGGCAAGTAGTTCGTCTATTTATAGTTTTCCCCAAGTCCAGCTCAGATGTGCATCAACCAATCAGAATTGGTTAGATCCATATCAACTAATAGGAGTCGAGCACAAGGATCCAGATCTGTTCTAGCCAATCAGAACTGCTTGATCTGGTTCAGCCAATCAGGAGACAGAGGCATTAATTCTGTTAGGTAATTCAAAAATCTGTTTGAGCTTCTAGAAGTTCCCACCAATTAATTTTATCTTCAGGTGTTCACATGGAGTGGAATATGCCTCTGGTTAGTGCTCCGAATCTTCCAGAATGCCCCTAGATTTTTAAATGCATTGGGGCACATGTAGAGATTACTAAAATACCCTTGCAAATGCTAGGAATCCTTAGAATACAATTTCGTACAGATTGGGGGTCTTTTCGAAAGGAAAAGTAACTTCTGGAACTTTATTCGCACAGATTGGGGGTCTTTTCGAAAGGAAAAGTAACTTCTGGAGCTCTATTCGCACAGAACTGGTGTTGTTCGCAAGGAGTTTTCTTCTTTTCGAAAGGATCATCAGTAAGTTTGGTTCCTTTCGAATAGATCAGGTGCTCTTTGAAAACCAAGCCTGAAGCTTTAGTTCTATTCGCAGTGTTCAGGTTCTTTTCGAATAGATCAGGAATCCTTTCGAATAGCTCCAAACCTATTTCCAGGTTGAAACTAGGCCTTTGTCTTCTCTAGTTAAGGAGTTTTGATAGCCAGTGAGGTTATCCTTTCTCCTTCTTCTTCCAGATCAAAATGGGTCATCATCTTTTTGGCGCTCTTAAGCTACTTTCAGGGTTAAGCTTGCCTTTATTGTTAACTGTAAAACAAACACTTAAAACACTTATTTAGTTCTCTCAAGGGTCTATCAAGGCCTAGATTAAGGGGTGGAAAATGGTATTTTCCAGTTCTTAACACACCCCCAAACCTAAGCTTTGCTAGTCCCAGAGCAAAGACAAAATTAAAAACAAAGTAAAAAGCCACTTTTGTAGGGATCATAGTTGCATTTAGCGTATGCAACAAGCCTTTTAAACCCCTAGGTGATCCCTAGTGGAGGAGTGAAGTCTCCTGAGGGTTTTCAGTGAAGGTACCCACAAACATCTCCAATAAATCAGTTAATATTAATGCAGTTTTGTTAAAACAAACTTTCATCAAATCATAGATTATTCAAACCTGCATCAGTCAAACTTTAAAAGGATTCTTAAGAAAACATCAGTTCAAAATTGAAATCCTGCTATAATTCTTTTACCATTTACTCAGTTTGTGTCAAAAAGTTTTAAAACAAAAATTAATGAAAAACTTGCCTTCTATTTGAGAATCCTGCTATGATGTTACCCCAAATAAGTTGATTTCAAACCCAACTCTCACCAAGGTTGTCACTCAACATACAAGTAAGAGTGTTTTACTATTTCACATAGCTCAAGAGCAGTTACAGCCCTCAAATAGGACTATAAGTAGGAGCATGGGCATTACTTTTCAGTTCTGAATTTACTGCTCTTTTCACCATAGATTACACAAATCCTTATCTCCATGTGACAGCTCAATCCATCTTTGATCAGTAAGGACTTTAACTTGGGTTGTAATGTGGCTTATGGGTAAAATTTATCAAGAATAAGGGGGTGGAATGGAGTTCAAAATTGAGATGTCAGTCAAGGTAAGGAGGTGGTAGACACACCTTCTTCAATTCTGCACAATTTCATCTTCTTCTTTGAATTTTCAGAGGCAAAGTGGCCATCTTCTTCTCTTTCTTTTTCAAACTTCCAATGAAATGACTTCTCCTTTATATATATATATATATATATATATATATTTTGTAACAAAATTCATTGGAATGCCACATTTCTTCTGCTGATACATCATTGCCTTCAATTATTTTTCTTTTTCTTTTACCAAACTGTTACCCAACTCTCCTTTCTTCAGCTTTCTTTCCTTTACCTTCTAAATTCTCAGAACGAGGGTTAGGCTAAATGAGGTTGATGAGGTTTCAAAGAAATCTTGGATTTATAAAGCTCAAATGGTGTGTATCAAGGGCAGTTTTAAAAGGTGGGGCTTTTTGAAGTTCAAACTGTCTAAAAGGAGGCCTTAAATCATGTCTTTAATATCATGATTGCTGTCAAGCTATTTTAACTTGGATATGTGTAACTTCTAGTGATAACAAGTAGGTTCAAACAGTCCCTAGAGCAGAAAAAATTTCCAATTTATATCTCCAAAGAATACATTTCAGGCCCAAATCTTACTGGGTGTGGTTTTCTATCAAATTCCTGAGTTATATCATCACTGTTTTCTCTCTTTTTAGGTTTACTAAAACATCAATTTTCTTTTGAAAATTTTTTGACATTCACTTCATAAAAGTATTAGAATTAGACTAGAAATCAATTTTAAAAAGTTTTAACTTCCTCATTTTTCAAAGACAGGTGGGAAATCACTTCATTTTCAAAAATTTTGCTGATCATAAGCTGCATTAATCTTAACTAAATTATTGGCATCTCTGTCACACCCCCAAACCTATGAGGAGCAGTGTCCTCACTGGTCCAGAAGTGGATAAGCAAAAAAAATAATAATAATAAACACAATGATAGAGAGAGAAAAAAAAAATGCACAGTAATGGACAAATCAACAGAAGTAAACAGGAATTAAACACTAAACAACAACAAAAAAACATGTACAAGGTAGTCTAATAACTAGGGTCAAAATCTGTATCATAAGTTGGTTCAATGGGGTCAGAATTGGTGTCAGTATTGGAGTCTGAACTTGATTCAGCTTTCTCTTGGATTGTGGCTTGGAGTTCGGTGTACTCTTCAGACTTGATCTTTTTGGTGAGGCCAATATATTTCTCAAGTCTATCAGCCCTCTCTTTTTCTCTAACTGTCCTCAACTTTTCATTGACAAGCTCTTCTTGTAACATGGCAACTGTGTGCTTCTCACCCCTAACCTTCTGATAGGTTTGGTGCAGCAAGTCCTGCATCTTATCTCTCTCAAATTGCATAAACAGCTCCAATTTCCTAATCTTGTCCTCATAAGGAGTCTTTATGTAAGCTTGAAGATCTGCAATCCCCTTAAGGACATTGCTAGAGATGTAAGGGTTCTCTTCCATAGCCATTTGAAGAGTGGCAAAATGTGGAATAGGAATGGAGTGGGAGGGGACCATATGTATCCCAGCAGTGGAGGTGGGGGAAGGAGAATCTAAAAGTACTACCTCAGGTTCAGTTTGGGTAGCATGGTCATAAGTGGAGGGTACTGTGCCCGAGGTAGTTGGTTGGGATGACTTGTTGTCTTCCTAAGTGTGCATGATTTATTTGTATTTTGAAAACAGATATTTCAAAGTAAGGATTATACTGAAATTGGAAAACTAAAAAAATAAAGAAATATCAGCACAGAGAGAAATCAATTAGCCTACAAGATCAGGGCCAATTGTAGCAAGTTTTAAATGTAAGTGAGTAAAAGATCGTCCACAGAGAATTGATTTAAAATATATGGTAAACCTCCAGATCTGAGCTACCAGATCTGGCTTCTAATCCTATCTACAAAGCAAGTAAGATGGGAGATTGAATTTGTCACATTAACTAAATTATCTACAAGTAAAATTTAAACTAAGTGATCCAGATCCGAGTTGGGGGAATTGGATGTAAAATTAATAAGAATGGAGAAATAACAGCTAACTTAAGCTTAGTAATTGATTGCAGAATGAGAATTAGTGTAACACAATTGAGAAAGTGTTAAATCTTCATCTGGCTACCAGCTCAGATGTAAGAGAAAATAATCCAATTCAAGGATTAGAATTGAGTTGAGCTTATGGCTATGATCTGTCCACTATCATGGACACAGATCATCCAATAGTTTTTTTCTTCAATCCAAAGTCTTGATTCAGAACATAAGCACCACTACAAATGCTATAAGAACTAGGCTACAAACACAGATTCTCACAGGGGTAGTGAATTAAGGGAAATTGCTTAAAAATAGCAAATCTAAAGGAAGTTAATGAGTGAGGAGATGACAATGAACCCTCAATGCATGAATTCGATTGAGAATGTACTGATGAAAGCAACCTTTTCAAATCCACCATTACAATTACTGAACAGAGTTTACAACAGCTCTCGGATTTGTAGTTTTGAAACAAATCTCACTTGAATTACACAAGTATCTCACAGTTCTCTGTTACAGACAAAAGCTAGGCTATTACAGAGGTTTCAGACAAGCTATCTTGATCTGAATTGGAAAATGGGGCAGCAGGAATGAAACTCAAATTTTGGATGCCCAAATTGGACAAATAGTTTGTCTATTTATAGTTTTCCCCAAGTTCAACTCAGATGTGCATCAACCAATCAGAATTGGTTAGATCCATATCAACTAATAGGAGTTGAGCACAAGGATCCAGATCTATTCTGGCCAATCAAAACTGCTTGATCTGGTTCAACCAATCAGGAGACAGAGTAATCAATTCTCTTAGGTAATTCAAAAATCTGTTTGAGCTTCTAGAAGTTCCCTCCAAGTAATTTCATCTTTGGGTGTTCACATGGAGTGGAATATCCTCTGGTTCATGCTCAGAATCTTCTAGAATGCCCCTGGGTTTTTAAATGCATTGGGGTGCATGCAGAGATTGCTAAAATGCCCTTGCAGATGCTGGGAATCTTTAGAATACGATTTCGCACAGATTGGGGGCCTTTTCGAAAGGAAATGTGACTTCTGGAGCTCTATTCGCACAGATTAGAGGTCTTTTCGAAAGGACAAGTAACTTCTAGAGCTCTATTCGCATAGAATTGGTGTTGTTCACAAGGAGTTCTCTTCTTTTCGAAAGGATCATCAGCAAGTTTGGTTCCTTTCGAATAGATCAGGTGCTCTTCGAAAACCAAGCCTGGAGCTTTAGTTCTATTCGCAGTGTTCAGGTTCTTTTCAAATAGATCAGGAATCCTTTCGAATAGCATTTTGTAGTGCATTCTTCTTTTCGAATAGCTCCAAACCTATTTCCAGGTTGAAACCAGGCCATTGTCTTCTTTAGTTTAGGCATTTTGACAGCCAGTGAGGTTGTCCTTTCTCCTTCCAGATCAAAATGGGTCATCATCTTTTTGGCACTCTTAAGCTACTTTCAGGGTTAAGCCTGCCTTTATTGTTAGCTGTAAAACAAATACTTAAAACACTTATTTAGTTCTCTCAAGGGTCTATCAAGGCCTAGATTAAGGGGTGGAAAATGGTATTTTCCATTTCTCAACTGGAGGACGACTGCCCAACCAACCACAGGATAACCCAAGAAAACAGTTTATAGTGGGTGAAGTTTCCTCCACCTTTGAGGGAGCCAAATCTATTACAACATTGGGAAGTGGTAGGCTAGTGGACAACCAAGTGGACTGTGAGCTTCTGAGGAGCTTAGAGGAAGAAAAAGAAGTGATTTCTGTAAAAACACAACAAGGGCCACCAATGGTGGACCTGAAGGAGCAACTAACTGAGAATAAAGAGGATAAAGAGGATTCTCAAGAGAAGGAAAAAATTAAAAAGAATGTTGCCCCATTGGCCAAGGCTGCAAATGAGGGAGCAATCCCACATTTGCCATTTCTTAAGGCACTGCAAGCACTTTTCCCTTTCGATAAGGGGCAAGGTAAAATCGAAGAAATGATGGAGACTTTCAAGCAAGTAAAGATCAATTTGCCTTTACTTGATGCAATTAAACAAGTCCCAGCCTATGCCAAGTTTTTGAAAGACCTGTGCACCCATAAAAGACAATCTAGGATACACGTATCCAAGAAGGTCTTCGTAGCAGAAAAAGTAAAGCAAGTCCTGTCTATTGCAACTCCTCCCAAACCCCAAGACCCTGGACTCCCCACTATCCCCTGCATCATTGGGGATCACACCATTGATAAAGCCTTATTAGATCTGAGAGGCAGTGTAAATTTTCTTTCATATTCACTATATGAGAAGTTGGGCTTAGGAGAATTGAAGCCCACACATGTGGTATTACAGGTGGTTGACAGATCTGAAAGGAAGCCTGTGGGGATAATCAAAGTTGTTTGGTGGGGGTTGACAAGTTTTTTTACCCTGCTGACTTTTTGGTACTGGAAATGGAGCCAGGTAGGAGTGTCACTTCCATACCTGTAATATTAGGAAGGCCCTTTTTGGCCACAGCTAATGCTTGGATTCAATGCAGGTCCAGAGTCATGGAAGTATCCTTCGATAATATGAAGGTCAAATTGAATGTGTACAATGCAGCCAATCAACCTCCTCTTGATGAGGACAATTTTTTCCTTGATGTGATAGATGAGGTTGTGCAAGAAAATTTGAATATGCTACTGCATGGTAAGGAATGGTTTAATGATTTTACTGAAGAATGGAAGGAAGCAGAGGTAGAAAAGGCTCCCACCTCTGAGATCGAGCATGTGAAACTGGTATCTTCTGAAGCAGAACCAGTAAGGAACCATCCATGGAGGCCTTTTTTGTTACCTCTCCCACCCCCCTCTAAGACACCCCTATTGTCCTCCCTCATCAGTCCCCCAGATGTGGAGTTAAAGGAGCTCCCAAAGTCTCTGAAATATGCCTTTTTTAGGAGACAACAATAAACTGCCTGTAATAATCTCTTCTTCCTTCACCCTTGAGCAGGAAAAAGAACTACTGGGTGTACTAAAAAGGCATAAGAGGGCAATAGGGTAGACCATTGCAGACCTAGAGGGAATCAACCCTGCTATGTGCATGCATAGAATTCATCTTGGGGAAGGCTCCAAACCTTCCAGAGAGATGCAGAGAAAACTCAACCCACATATGCAGGAAGTTGTGATGAAGGAGGTAGTCAAACTCCTCGATGCTGGGGTAATTTACCCTATCTCAGACTCGCAATGGGTGGCACCTACCCAAGTAGTACCCAAGAAATCTGGCATCACAGTTGAAGCAGATTCAGGTGAGCTGATTCCAACCTGACAGACCACTGGTTGGAGGGTATGCATAGATTTTTGAAAGCTCAATGAAAGAACCAGCAAGGATCACTTCCCATTGCCCTTCATAGATCAAATCTTGGACAAGTTGGTAGGAAAGGCCTATTACTATTTTCTTGATGGATATTCAGGGTACAATCAGATCCCTATCTACCCCCAGGACCAGGAAAAAACCACATTCACGTGCCCATTTGGAACCTTTTCATACAGAAGGATGTCATTTGGGTTGTGTAATGCACCTGCCACTTTCCAAAGATGCATGTATTTTATCTTCTCTGACATATTCGACAAGTTTTTGGAGATCTTTATGGATGATTTCTCCATTTATGGGGATGATTTTAGCTAATGCCTGCACCATCTCAGCTCTGTTCTGCAAAGGTGTGAGGAGACCAACCTAGTCTTGAGTTGGGAAAAGAGTCACTTCATGGTGACTCAAGACACTATCCTAGGACATGTTATCTCCCACAGAGGAATAGAGGTTGATCAGGCTAAGATCGACTTAATTGTTCATTTTCCCCCTCTCAAAACAGTCAAACAAGTCAGGTCATTCTTGGGCCATGCTGAGTTTTATAGGCGGTTCATCAAGGACTTCAGCAAAATTTCTAGACCCCTTTGTCACCTATTGTGCCAAAATGTCCCTTTTGAGTTCAATGATGAATGTCGAGTTGCTTTTGAACTGTTAAAGACTTGTTTGACTATAACTCCTATCTTACAAGCCCCTAATTTCTCCTTGCCATTTGAGCTGATGTGTGATGTATCAAATTTTGCCATTGGGGCAGTTTTGGGTCAAAGAAGAGATGAGGCACCTTCTGTGGTAGCATATGCTAGTAAATCAATGGTTGATGCTCAGTTGAATTATACTACGACTGAGAAAGAGCTATTAGCCATTGTATTTGCTTTAGAAAAATTCAGGTCTTATGTACTGGGATAAAAAATTATTGTGTTCACTAACCACTCAGCTTTGAAATACCTCCTGTCCAAAAAGGAAGCCAAAGCATGACTAATCAGATGGATTCTTCTCTTACAGGAATTCAATTTGGAGATTAAAGATAAGAAAGGAGTTGAGAACATGGTTGCTGACCATCTGTCAAGGATCTCAGTGGCTGAAACAGAGAGCTTGCCCATCAATGACTCTTTCCCAGATGAGCAGCTTTTAACTATACAGATAAGTATGCCCTGGTTTGCCAATATTATAAACTACCTTGCTGTAGATAGGATCCCTCCACATTGGAACAAGGATGATAAAAATCTGTTCTTCTCACAGATTTGATATTACATGTGGGAGGATCCTTACCTCTTTAAGCATTGCATAGATCAGGTGATCAGGCGTTGTGTACCTGAAACTGAGTTTAAAAACATCCTAACCATGTGCCATGAACAGGCTTGTGGGGGCCACTTCAGTGGTAACAAGACTGCGGCGAAGGTGCTTCAAAGTGGTTTCTATTGGCCTACTCTATTCAAAGATGCTCGGCAGCACTGTAAAGGTTGTCCTCGATGCCAGCAAATGGGCAGGTTTACAAAGAGAAACTCTATGCCTTTGCAACCTATACTTGTTGTTGAACTGTTTGATATTTAGGGAATCAATTTTATGGGACCTTTTCCCCCTTCTTATGGATACAATTTCATCCTTGTAGCTGTGGACTACGGGTCCAAATAGGTAGAGGCCATAGCTACGAGGACAAATGACCACAAGGTTGTCATCCAATTCCTGAAAGACAACATCTTCTCAAGATTTGGCATCCCTAAAGCTATTATTAGTGATGAGGGAAGCCACTTCTGTAATAAACCTTTTGATAAACTGATGGAAAGATACTCTGTGACCCACAGAGTAGCCACAACCTACCACCCACAAACCAATGGGCAAGTAGAGATTTCCAACAGGGGAATCAAACATATTCTTGAGAAGACTGTAAGAACCGACAGGAGGGATTAGTACACAAAATTAGCAGATGCCTTATGGGCTTATAGGACAGCCTATAAAACCCCCATAGGCATGTCCCCATTCATACTAGTTTATGGCAAGGCATGTCACTTGCCTGTTGAATTTCAACACAAAGCATACTGGGCCATTAGAGCAATCAATTTTGACTTAAACTCCGCTGGTATACACAGGAAACTCTAGTTATCCGAGCTGGATGAATTGCGACTAGAAGCCTATGCAAATGCCTGGATTTATAAGGAGAAGACCAAAGCCTTCCATGACAGACACTTGCTACGAAAAGAATTCAAGCCAAATGACAAGGTATGGATGTTCAACTCCATAATGAAGTTCTTTCTAGGAAAGTTAAAGTCCAGATGGGATGGGCCTTTCACAGTGGTACACATTTCTCCATCTGGAGCTGTCGAAGTCATGGACCCTACAGATGACAGATTCATGAAGGTCAATGGTCAGAGGCTAAAACTTTGCGTCAACAACATTTGTGAGCCCGAGGAGATCATTGATCTTCAGGATCCTCCATGTTAATACTTGTCTTCGATTTGTATCATATGTACTATATTTGGTGTCTATTTTGATTCTTTCCAATTATTTTTTTGCAATAAAATGGCCATTCGAGGATCAGGCTTCCCTTCAATATCGCTTGTCGTCTAGGGACCATCGGAACAGTGTCAGATGAAAAAAATGAACTGAATGGTAGCACAACAAAAGAGTTGCTGGGTGCTAAGGCTAAAGCATCGCACACACAGGCTATGTTCTTGCGCTTATAGGACCTCTCGATAGGTCATTTGGACCTTTCGCAAGGTCATTTGCTGACGTCGATAGGATGGGTGAGGATTTCGAGAGGTGAATAGACTTATTGATAGGTGAGACCAACTTTGCGATAGGTTCCAGACTCCTATCTGGAACCTATCGACAGGATGACGAATGTACTCTCTAACCTATCAAAAGACTATTTTCACCCATCGGCATCCTAGCAAATTGAATGCTTTATCTGCCCTGCTTTTGACAGAACATTGACCTATCAAAAGCATTCATCCCAGCTTATCGAAATCAATATTCATTCATTTCGATAGGAAGAGTTGAACCTATCAGACCATTCCACTATCAGCTACATACTTGTGACATTTCGATAGGAAGCCTTAACCTATCAGCATTTTAAAAACTCATCCTATCGAAAGCATATGCACTCTTTCCATGCTTGTTGTGCACCTGTGCTGCACAGGAATTTTACACCACGTGTACCATATGTCCAACTATGCGAAGCGTGGGATTTACACTCTTAACCCTCCTGGGTTTTTGCATTATGCCCTAACTCCCAGCACTAAATATAGGCTGCCAGTTAATGCACGACTCCGTTCCCCATAATGAATGGTGGAATTACCGATTCATTCCTTATCTTGGAAGGCGACGATATTGAATACGCCGCTTCATATTCTTGCATGCACCCACTATAAATAGATGCAGATGGCTCGACTTCTTCCCATTCACGTCCTTCTACCCTCTGCACTCCTCATAGCTATGGAGGATGACAAACCCACCTTGACTCCAGCTTAACTCTCCCTCTTGTGGTTGGAACTGCCACCGCCCAAGGAACCAAACTCGCTGCAATTCCTCTGGGATGAATACGAGGAAGTACAACGGATCCTTGCCAAGGAGGAAAAGAAAATAGAAAAGAGGGAGAAGAAGAGGCAGAAGATCGACCCACCGGCTTCTCCACCCCCATCCTCCGCCACCACCTCGCCCCCTACCCCCTAATCTGGCTCTTTTTCCTTTTCTTCCTCCATTCCTGGCTTGCAGTTCCTCTTCCACCTGAACCAGGTTGCGGATATCTCTGAGCAGGGGAAAGGACATTTTTACTTTGCCTAGGATATTTTGTCCAGATGTATATCTTAACTTTAGAATCCTTGTGCTTGACCATTGTAATGGCTATCTTTTAGTTTCTTTTCAATGAAATGCTTTATTTTGTAGTACTTGTATATTTTTTCCAGATGTCTTCCTCATTACTCAAATGCTATAAATAGTGAGGACACTGTTTAATTTAGGTTTGGGGGTGTGGCATGTTTGCCAATAAATTAGTTAATTTCAGTACAGCCGAGCTTAAAAAGGAGCTGGTGGAAACAAAGTGAATTCTCACCCAATTTTATAAAAAAAAAACAAATAAAACAAAAAAAAAAAAAGAAAACATTTAGAACTGAAATAAATTGCAATTTTAACATTGGTCATGAAGTAAATGTCAACAAGTTTTGAAAAATCTTTGATGTAAAGTAAACCTGAAATGAGAGAAAGTTGTGAGGATACCGCCCCCCAGAATTTTGGATGGAAGGCCATACCTAGTGAGATTTGGGCCTGAAAAAAAAAAATATATTTTAATTAAAATTTTAAAAAATAAAAAAAATAAAAAAAAATTCTCTTTGAAAAGTGTCTTGACAATTTTTCTGCTCTGAGGACTGGTTGGACCTAATTCTGCTCACTAGAAGTTAGGCAAACCAGAATTGAAACAGCTTGACAGCATTCATGATATTGAGGACATGAAGTAAGGCCATCCCTTGGACAATTTGAGCTTAAAGATCCTACCCTTCTAATTGCCCTTGATACAACCACTTTGAGCCTTAAAGATCCCAATTTCTTTGATGGAAAGCAGACAATTCAAACCCAAAAACCCTTTGACCTAATGCAGCCTGACCCTCACTCTAAGAGTTTAGAAGGTAAAGGTGAAGAAATGGAAGAAGGTAGAGCTTGTGTGATTTTTGGTTCAGAAAGAGAGAGACTCATTCGGTGGTATTGTGGCATTCCAACCCATAAAAAAAAAAAGGACAAAAGGTTAATAAAGAGAAGACATTTCATTGAAAGATTGAAAAGAGGATTGATCACTTCAAATCTGGAAAGTCGAGAAGTTGATGAATGTGTGTTGAAATGAAGAAGGTGTTGTCAAGACACTTTCTTACCTTTACTGATTTTTCAATTTGAACCCCTGTTATCCCTTTCACAAACCTCATCCCTAAGCCACATTACAACCCAATAAAAAGACCTTACTGATTTGAAATGGATTGAGCTGTCAGGTGGAGATAAGGATCTGTTTAATCTATGGTGTAAGGAGCTGGAGAAGTAAGAAATCAGAGCAATGCCTATGCTCATGCTTGCAGTCCTATTTGAGGGATGTAACTGTTCTTGAGCTGAGTGATATGATACACCCCTCTTCTTTGTATTGATGAGTGAACAACCTTGGTGAGACTTGGGCCTGCAATCCAATCTGACAAGGGTAGTATTAGAACAGAAATCTTAAATGAGTGGTGAGCTCTACATCAAATTTTGGAGAGAAATGCCTTGACATGAATTGAGTAATGATGAAGAAATTGCAGCAAACTTTCATGTTCCAAAGGGATGTTTTTCTTTGTTGAACTTCCTCTAATAAATGTGCAGGGTGTGAACCTATTTTATCTACATAAACTCTGCTTTAATAGGTTGCACTATGATTAACTAAATTCCATTGGCGAAGTTTGTGGGTACCTTCACTGAAAACCCTCAGGAGACTGCACTCCTCCACTAGGGATCATCTAGGGGTTTAAAAGGCTTGGTTCATATACTAAATGCATCCGTGATCCCTACGAAAGTGGCATTTTAATTTTCTTTAAATTCTCCTTTGCTCAGGGACTAGCAAAGCTTAGGTATGGGGGTGTGTTAAGTGGTGAAAAATGCCACTTTTCACACTTTAACCTAACATTTGATAAACCTACGAGTACACTAATAAACCTCTGTTAAGTTTATTTTGTAGATAGCAATAAAAGATAAAAATAATGCAGAAAACCACTCAAGAAGGCCCACAAAGAAGCTGTCTCTCAGCACTGTACAGAGTCAACAATAGCATGCTAGAGGGATGCACACCATTGGACCGTTGGAGCACGTGGCCATAGTAGAACAAGGCACAAGAAGCAAAAATAGGCTGAAAACATCCTATCGAGAGGTCATCTGAAGACTTCGATAGGAGCTGAGAGTTAAACTGGAGGAATTTGTATAGTTAGTGAGGCTTCGATAGGATCTAAAGGCAGAGAAAAGAAGGATTTGTGAGGATTGTGAAATTCGATAGGATCAAAGGACCTATCGAACAGCTAAAAGAAAGATAGAGTTCATCCTGTCGAAAGCTGCATGAGGAGAAAAGGGAACCTATCGGAAGGTTTCCTGAACCTATCAGAGGACCATCTAGACCTATCGAAACGGTCATCCAACCTATTAAAATGCTCCTCCATCCTGTCGAATGCTCCAGATAAAGCGCAATGCATGTTGAAGCCTCAAGGCTCTTCCTATCAGAACCTTCAAAGAGATTATAGAACCTAGCGAAAGGACTAAAAGGCTCTACTTGAACCTGTCAGAAGCTTCCCCAACCTGTCAAAATTGTGTGCAGAACTTCTCAGAAAATTAACTATGCACACACTGTGACTTGGTGACCTGTTGCATGCAATTTGAGGCACTAGGTGATCGGCACGATACTAGAAGATGCCCTATTAAATCCTAACCGACCCACGTACTCTAACAGAACCCTAACAAACTCTGAGGACCATCGAGAAGGAGCTTTGGTGGGAAAAATAAGAGAGAAAGCTATATATAGGGACTCCCCAATTGAAATCGGGGGAGATCGAGATCTGAACAAAATTTTTAAGACTGGAGCTTGCAAAGAAATTCCATTTTTCATCTTTTAGCCCAACAATGGTTGGCTAATTCCCTTAGAGTAGTGAGGAGAGAGGTTAGATCTGTAATTGGGTAAGGTTGAGAGTGCTATTGTGGGTTCATTGCTTCACAGACTACAGATCTGAGAACATTTTCATTGTAGAGTGATTTTGATTACAATGTAAATGTTGTTTTTAATGTTGTAATTAGATCTAAAGTTCCTTTGGTTTCATTTGGTGCTCGATCGGATTTGTGTAGAGGAGTTTATAGATCAGCTCACCCACTTAACTGGTAGACCTCTTGGATACCATCTGATCTCCTTGGATCTGATATCCCTATGATTTCCTGAGTCTGTGACCTAGAAATTACAGCATCTGTAGTGGTTTTATTGCTTTGATCGATGCCTTTGCTTTGGAGGAAATCCCTAGGATGATTTGTGACTGTTAAAGTGGACAGATCATAGCCTTAAAACTAGTCCACTCTCAGGTGTCAATTGGATTCTTCTACTGTAAATCTTTAGATCGGATGAAGTCTATAGGATGGTTTGTGACCATTAAACCTTAAGACCGGTTAGATCCTTTAATTTGGAGTGGAGTCTTCTACCCTGTGGCTGTGCTTGTAGCCAGTTAAGGGATTTATGTGCTCTGAACCCCTGTGGCATGATTAACCTAGACTGATTTCAGTGAGACCAATTTCCGAGCTACTCTTCTCCATTTTCTATTTTTAATTCCTTTCCCCTGCAAGATTTGGAATTTTAAACTCGATCCTAGCGAGTTATCATTTTATTTTATCATTGCTTAAGTGACAACCCTTTTTAAACCTCTCCCCTGTCTTTTAGCTAATTTAGCATTAGTTAGGGTGCCAGATCTCTTACAGATCTGGAGATCTACAACATTTCAAAACAGCCTCTCTGTGGACATTCCCCTACTCACCAGCTTTTTAAAACATGCTACAAATGGCCCTGATTACTTGTAGGTCTGTGTAAGTGTGATCTGCCTAGATTTATGAGTGAATTGTACACCCTTTTTGATGGTAGGGCAGACACTCCAACATGGACCTACCTTGACTTACTTATTAAAACTTGTTGCAATAGTCCCGGTTCTTACAGGACTGCTTGCTTACCTTGATCCCATCTCTCTGTGATTTAGCCTTTTATTTTGATGTTTTAACCCTTTAATAATTGTAAGGTACGCAAGTCAACAAGTTTTTAGCGCCGCTAACGGGGATCTGTGTTTTTAAAATTGGTAAATCTAAGTTTTTCTTATTTTAGATTTTGATTTATAATTGCTTTTTTTATGTTTGGCTAATTTATGCTATAGTTTTTTGTAGCTTAATTTTGTGTTTCAGATCTGGTTTTGTGCTTCTAAGAGGAGCATTGTGCTTGTTGGCAGAGCAAGTTGTGCTAAAGTTTGCATTTTCTAACCCTCTTTACATTTCTTGTTCAGTAATTTTTAGATCAGCAACATTTGTTGTGTATTTTTTAAATTGTGTTGTTGAAATCTGTGCTGTAATTTTTGTGTGTTAAACTTGTTTCCTGTTGTGTGTATGCTTGGTAGGAGATCCCACAATCCTGAGATTCTCCCTTTAGATCTTGAAGTTGAGAGGCTTCTTAAACCTAAGCAGTCTCCACACACACCTGCGTTTAATTATGAGATTTCTGCAATGGGTGAGCAACCTAGGACATTGAAACAATTCAATGCACTAGGTGTCTACAATTCTCCCTTCTGCATTCAATTCCATGTTGTCCAAGGGAACTATGAGATTAAATCTTTCATCATACAGATGCTACCCTCATCCCATGGCCTGAGCAAAGAAGAGCCATACAAGCGCATTGATGAATTTCTAGGACTGTGCACTACTTTCAACATTCCAGGTATGGGGGAAGAAGCAACAAGGTTGAGACTATTTTCTTTTTCATCAAAGTATAGGGTCAAAACTTGCTTGTCAATGCTCCCAATCAATAGTATTCCTTCTTAGAATGACCTTCATTGTCAATTTTTGGCCATGTTTTTCCCCATGTCCAAAACAAGTCAGCTGAGGAAGAGCATCATTTCATTTGCTCAAGCCCCAACTGAAGAGTTTCACCAAGCATGAGAAAGATTTAAGGAGCTCTTCAAGCAATGTCCCCATCGCCAAATTTCTAAATGGCAACTTATTCAAAGTTTCTATCAAGGAATTGATCGCAAGAGTAGGGACATGGTTGATGCCTCATGTGGTGGTACCTACCTCCATAAGATAGCTGATGAAGCTTTGGAGTTGTTTGATATCATTAGTGAAAACTCCATGCAAAGGGAGACTTTGTCAAGGGACATTGAGACCCCTGTTAGATTAGTGAGAGAGAACACTATAAGAGCGAAAATGTATGAGATTAGTGGATACAATGATTTGGAAAGGAAGGTGGATAGCATGACTCAAAAATTTGATAAGCTCATGAGAGCAATACAGTCACCAATGGCTGCCAAATTGATGGAGGCATGTGTGATATGCCAGTCCCCCACTCACACCCATGAGGAAAGTCCCTCTACTGCCCAATTCTAGACCTTGTTATGAAACATGTGAATGTCGTTCAGTCCTTTGGACAACAGCCTACTGCTGGTTATCATTGGAGAAACCACCCTAGCTTGAGATGGAGACAAGATACCTTCATAAATCAGCAACATCCACAATAGCAGTCCATGCCATATAGGTATGCCTAGCCATACCAGCAGAACTACTTCCCAAGGCCCCAATACCAACAGCCAATGGCACAACCTATGCATCCAAGTGCACCAGCCCCAGCACCCTCTAGATCCCTCACATTTGAAGAGCAAGTTATGGCTTCATTGCAGAATTTTGGCCCTTTGTAACAAACTGTTAACTCCCATAGCCAAAGTATTAAAAAGATAGAGGACCACCTTGGTCAGTTATCTAATTCTTTGAGTAGGAGAGAGGAGGAAAGACTGCCTAGTTTGCCCATGAACAACCCAAAAGGGCAGTATATGGTGAGTGAGACTTCTTCACATTAAAAAGCTAAATCTGTCACCACTTTGAGGAGTGGAAGGCTGGTTGATCACAAAGATGGGGTTGAGCCTGATGTGAAAAGAGCAGGGAATGAAAGAACAACCCTTGTGGATATACAGCAGGAGCAGCATATGAGAAATAAGGGGGGTGTTGATGTGCCCCAATAGAAAACTGAAAGCAAAAATAAAGAAAAATTTGATGAGATTGCTAAGGCAGCAAATGGGAGATCAGTGCCCTATTTGCCACTTCCATATTGTTAAGACCTGAAAAGTATCACTTTTCACCCCTTAACTTAACCTTTGATTAGACCCATAGCCACCAAATAAACTCTTCTTAAGTGTTTTGTTCAGGAAATAATCAGCAGTGAAATAAGGCCAAGAATCCTGTTATGGAGCCTGCTTTGGCACCAGATGCCCCTCAGCAAGAATGAACTTTGAAGCCTCACGCAAATCAGTTGAGCTTCCCAAGGCTTTACAGCAACCTCTCGCACAGATGAATGACTGAGGAGCTTCAGAAACTCAACCTCGCGCAGCTCTCGTAAAGCTCAAGAGTAGAACACATCGCTCAGTGTCGCGCAGTTCAAAGCAGACCTCTCTCAATCTCGCGAAGTTTGCTTAAGACAGCTGAGGAGAGAGAGCTTCAGAAGCTTCCTCATGCAGCTGTCGTGCAGTCGCCACAGGGTACAATTCTCAGAAGAAGAACACCTCGCGCGCCTTTCAAGAAAGAAAGCATCCTGGCGAAGGCAAAGCCAAGCTCTCAAAGATTGAGTGAGACAAAGAACCTCACGCAGTTCAGAACTCAAAAGAACCTCGCGAGGTAACTCACGAAGTCCAAGTAAAGAGAAGAGCTCACGCAGTTCTCGCACTACTGCCCAGTGAAGACTAATCTATCGCGCGACTACTTGAATTGCAACCTCGCGACGCTTGAGACTGTGCTTTCTATTCAACCTCACGAACTCCAACCCAGCGAGAGCTCAACTCTCTACCGCGCGACTGCCTAAAGAGCAAACCAAGGCAACCTCGTGACGGCTGAAGCTTCAGTGTCAAATCATCCTAGCGAAGAGCAATTAGCTACCATGCGACAAGTCTGGGAAACTATAGCTACCTAGCGAGGCTCTGAACCTAAACTTCCATCTCTTCAGTAGAGGGCATTCTAGAAATTTCTAGTAATTAGGGCACGCACTTCCACGCTCAAATCTATATGCACATGCCTCGAGGCATCCAAGGATCAGTATAAGGCCATGTGGCATCATTAAAATTAGGGTTTCCTAACCCTAATGAGCCGCCACCCCACTGCTATATATACCCAGGCCTAACTTAGGTTTAGGTATCTGGGAACCTATCTCAGATCGCTTTTCTTTTCTCTTTCTTTTTAGCAGTAAGTAGTTTTTCTTTTTCTTTTTTTTTTCTTCTCTCCATAGTCCAGTAATTGCTGGCTATGACTTTGTGTATGTATTTGAGTTAGATTAATGGAAGTTTTGCAATAGGATTTGTACTTTGTGGGATTGTTGTTTATATGTGAGATGCTCTGTGCAAGGCTGCTGCCTTGTGATCCCCCATTGCCTTGGCTGTGTTTCAAAGCAATGGAGGACTGATTTTAAGGGCCACTCAGATCCAAGTGACCTGTGTGTCTGGGCTATCATGGTTTTCCAGCCTTAGCTAAGGGCCACTCAGATCCAAGTGACCTGTGTGTCTGGGCTATCATGGTTTTCTAGCCTTAGCCCCACCACAGGACCTACTAGATCTGAAATCCCCATGGGAGCTTGAGCTGGTAGCCTGGTGAACATGGTGGTAGCAGCGATAATCTTGTTTTGTTTTGGGCTCCGTGAGGAGGATAACCTCTGGGATAGTTTGTAACCATTCAAGTGGACAGGTTATAGCCTTAGGGTGATTCTGATCCACTGATCCAAGATGGATCCTTCTTCTTTACACCTGAGCTTGTAGAAGCCTGGTGAGGGACTGTATAGAGGCAGACTCCCCCATATTTGTATAGGTCTGCCATCAGATGTTGGATCTGATCTGGTTATAGAGATTGTAGGCTGGTGACTGGACCATTGTAGCCTCTCTCAAGCAATGGACAGCTGGATCGAAGGTTGTACTCAATCGCTTGCTGGTTCTATGTGTCTGGGCTATCATGGTTTTCCAGCCTTAGCCCCACATATAGAACTTTAGAGGTTGAGGTTCCCTATGGATTCTTGAGCTGGTAGCCTGGATGAAATAATGCCTGCAATGATTTATTTGTTATGTTCTGACCCATCCCTGGATAGTGGCTCCCCTATGGAATAGTCTGTGACCATTCAAGTGGACAAGTTATAGCCCTAAGGGTGGAGTCAAGGCAGTAGAGATGGGTTGGATCCTTTCTCCTTAGAGGTGATAATGTAGCCTCTGGACAGGATTTCTATAACATCAGAGCTAAATCTGAGTTACAAAACTCCTCTAACCTTGGCTCAATACCATATTTCTCACCTTTTTATAATTATTTTCCACACTCCATCCATCCTCTCAATCCTTTCTATAATTTAGTTAATTAGAATACTTAGAATAAGTGACCTTAAACTCCCCTCCTTTTAGGACTACCAGATCTGTAGACAGATCTGGAGGGACTACTAGAGATGGCTCCCTTGGAGCCTTTGATCACCTTTCCCTATGGGACAAACTCTTACTTATCAAAACATGCTACAAAGGACCCTGTATCTTGCAGGTCTAGGATTTCCGAGTTGTGCTGATTCATTCCCTATTTTATTCTACTTTTGATTTTTAAATAACCTTCACCACCAACCAATAAGCGAAGCACACTTGGGAGCATAACAAGTTTTTGGCGCCGTTGTCGGGGAAAGATGATCTAATAGTAGACCCTTAGTTTTTGTATTCTTAGTATTCTTTATACATGTGAATAATTGATACTGCTGATATAATTGTGAATCTTTCTTGCAGATCTGGACAGCAGCAGTGAAGGATAGTTGGACTGCAATTGGAGCATAGCTACCTCTGTTTGCAAACTCGCTGACTCTAAAGCTCTGTCTATCTTTCTTTTAACAATTTTTCCAGCAGTATCTAGGATAGTTTAAATGTATTCTTTGGATAGCTGTAAAATAGTTAGATAAATTTGTTTGTGTACAAGTATTCTTTTGATATGTGCCTGCAAGAAGCTTTCCTTGCTGTGGGTATGCTTGTATACTAGGGAGGAGATCCCTCAGCCCTACTTTAGAGCCTCTAGGCCCTGAGTTAGAAAGGGGAAGGAGACTTAGAAGAGACAGGCACACCACAGGAGAGCCCCCAGGTGAATCTGCAATAGCAACTATGGGTGAAGAACACCCCAGAACCCTCAAGGAGTTGAATGCTTCGGATGACTACAACTCCCCTTTTAGCATTCAATTCCCTGATGTTCAAGGGAATTATGAGATAAAAACTTCAATCATCCAGATGCTGCCAGCTTTCCATGGGCTTAGCAAAGAAGACCCTTACAAGCATATTGACTAGTTATTGGCCTTGTGCACCACTTTTAATATCACTGGTTTGGCACCTGAGGCTACTAAGCTCAGACTCTTTCCCTTCTCTCTGAAGGATAGGGCCAGTACCTTGTTGGCCATTCTTCCCAACAATAGCATTGCTTCATGGAAAGACCTGCAGACCAGATTCCTAACCAAGTTCTTCCCTGAGACCAAAACTAGCCAGTTGGGGAAAGAGATTCTTGCATTTTCTTAATCCCCAACTGAGGATTTTAACCAGTCCTGGGATAGGTTTAAAGAGATGCTCAAACAATGCCCCCACCACAAGATCTCTGAGTGGCAGCTTGTACAAAGCTTCTACAATGGGATTGATGAGAAAAATAGAGATATGGTCGATGCCTCTTGTGGAGGATCCTACATGCACAAGACTGCTGAGGAGGCATGGGAATTGTTTGAGGTGATTAGTGAGAATGCTTTTCAAAAGCCATCCCTGGCAAGAACTCATCAAGAATCTGAGTCAAAGGTGGGGCCTACTGCTGGATCCAAAGGAAAAATTTATGATGTGTCTGGGAACAATGACCTACAGCAGCAGATGGCAAACCTCTCTATGAAGTTTGATAAATTATTGACTGTGATGCAACCCAGAAGGGTTGCTCATGTGGCAGAGGCATGTCTGATATTCTAGTCCCACGACACGGGAGGAATGTCCATCTCAGGCAATTTCACGAATTAATGTTGGAACATGTGCTTCTTTGCCTTATGGCCAACAAGAACAACTGGGCTACAACAGGCAGCCATCTGGATACCAGCACCAAAATGCTGGTTACCAATGGAGAGACCACCCAAATCTGAGGTGGAAGCAAGATAACTACATGCAGCCCCAGTAGATGTTGGCTTTACCATAAAGGCCACTGCAGTAGTTCAATCAAGGGCATGCCCCGAGGTCTACCTTCCAGCACCACCAGCAGCCCCATCAGTAGCAAAATCAGTTGGTTTTACCCCCTTCTCAGCCTAGAAATGTTTCTTTTGAGGACCAAGTCCTGACTTCATTACAAAACTTGGGTTCCTTGGCTCGGACTGTGGATTCTCATGGTCAGAGCCTCCAGAAAATGGAAGAGCAACTGAGCCAAATGTCCAAAACCTTCGCTAGGGGAGATGAAGGCAGATTGTCCTGCCAGCCAATTGCTAACCACAAGGGTTAGTTTTTCATTGAGGAAGCTTCCTCAGAGTTTGAGGACACCAATGCGGTCACTACCCTAAGGTCTGGCATGCTGGTAAATAACCAGGTGGGTAACAGACCAGTTGAGGCAATTTCCATAGATGATGCAATGACCATGATAGAGATGTTGTTGGGCCACCAACCCAAGAATTGCCTGCCACCTTGCAGCAGGAGAAAAATAAAGAGGTTGTAGTTGAGCCTCAACAGGAAGATAAACATGAAAAAAGAAAGAAACAGAAGTTTAATCATGGGCTTGCAGCTAAGGAACCAGCAGTACCTCGGCTGCCATTTCCTCAGGCTCTGGATAGTCCTGTCCCTTTTGAAAAAGGGAATGCCCAGATGGAGGAAATGATGGAGACTTTCAGGCAGGTAAAAATCAATTTACCCCTGCTTGAGGCAATCAAACAAGTCCTAGCCTATGTAAAGTTCCTAAAAAACCTCTGCATCCAAAAGAGAAAGGCTAGAGGCCATGTGTCCAAGAAGGTCTTTGCAACTGATACAGTGAATTCTGTATTTAACATAGCAATGCCTGAGAAGTTGCAAGATCCAGGTATACCCACTATTCCCTGTGTAATTGGAGATCATACAATTGGAAAAGCCCTTTTAGACCTTGGAGCTAGTGTTAACCTGTTGCCATACAATGTATATCTGCAACTAGGTTTGGGGGAGCTGAAGGCTACCCCCATCATGCTGAGAGGAAACCTCTGGGGATGGTTGAGGATGTCTTAGTAGGAGTGGATAAGTTTTTCTACCCTGCTGACTTCTTAGTTTTGGATATGGGCTGTAGCACTAGCCCAAACCCCATACCCGTTATACTGGGCAGGCCTTTCTTGGCCACTGCCAATGCTTGCATCCAATGTAGGTCTGGAGTAATGGAGGTAACCTTTGGACATATGAAAGTTGAGCTGAATGTGTGCAACAGTGCAAAGTACACTCAGATGGACAATGAGGAGAGCTTTGCAGTGGATGTACTAGAGGAAATTGTAGAAGAATTGCCCACTCTGCTCGAGTGGGGCAACATTATCAGGAATTTATTTAACATTTGGGACATGGTGGAGGAAGAGAGCCTAGATAGGAGATCAAAAGACATGCCAATATCAGAGGCTCCTGTGGGCTCAGTGCAGCACTCCAGTTAGAGACCTACACTGCTACCTCTTCCTCCAACCTCCAATGCACCTATTTTGCCATCCACCCAACAGCCCGATCCGAACTTAAGCTTCAAACATTAAAATATGCTTTCCTTGAGAAAGGTGAGAAGCTTCCTGTAATTATCTCTTCCTCCCTTACCAATGAGCAGGAAGAGAATTACTCATAGTTTTGAGGAAGAACAAGAAGGCAATTGGCTGGACCATTGCCGATCTGGGAGGAATTGATGCATCAATTTGCATGCATAGGATCCATCTTGAGGAGGGAGCATTACCCTCCAGGGAAATGCAGAGGAAGCTAAATCCTCTCATGCAAGAAGTGGTCCTCAAGAAAATCATTAAATTGCTAGATGCAGGGGTGATTTACCCCATCTCTGATTCTCATTGGGTGGCACCTATCAAGTGGTGCCCAAGAAATCTGGCATAACAGTGATTGAGACTGAAACTTGTGAGTTGAGGCCAGCCAGGGCAACCACTGGCTGGAGAGTGTGCATTTATTATAGGAAGCTCAACTCTAAAACTAGAAAGGACCATTTCACTCTCCCCTTCATTGATCAAATCCTGGACAAATTGGCTGAAAAAGCTTTTTACTGTTTTCTTGATGGATACTCGGGGTACAACAAAATCCTTGTGCATCCTCAAGACCAAGAAAAAACCACCTTTACCTGTCCTTTTGGCACCTTCGCTTACAGAAGGATGCCTTTTGGACTCTGTAATGCACCAGCCACTTTTCAGAGGTGTATGTATGCCATATTCTCTGACATGATTTTTATGGATGATTTTTCTGTCTATGGAGACAGCTTTGGCCAGTGTCTACAACACCTCAGCCTAGTTTTACAAAGATGTGAGGAAACCAATTTGGTTTTAAGCTGGGAAAAGAGCCACTTCATGGTAACACAAGGCATTGTGTTGGGCCAGGTAGTCTCTAAAGAAGGGCTTGAGATAGACAAGGCCAAAGTGGACCTCATTGCCAATTTACCCCCTCCAAAAATAGTCAAGCAAATCAGATCCTTCCTGGGGCATGCAAGATTTTACAGGAGGTTCATTAAGGACTTCAGCCAAATTGCCAAGCCATTATGCCACCTGCTCTGTCAGGATGTCCCCTTCAACTTCTCTGCTGAATGTCTGAAGGCTTTTGATACATTAAAAATCTGCCTCACCTCTGCTCCTGTACTCCAAACACCGGACTATACCTTGCCTTTTGAGATGATGTGTGATGCATCAGACCTGGCAATAGGTGCTGTGTTGGGCCAAAGAAAAGATAAATTGCCTGTGGTCATTGCTTATAGCAGCAAATCACTTGCTGAAGCTCAGCTGAACTATACCACAACTGAGAAAGAGCTTCTAGCAGTGGTTTACACTGTTGACAAATTTAGAGCCTACCTACTAGGATCTAAAACTGTGATCTTCATCGACCATTATCAAGTACCTACTGTCCAAGAGAGATGCTAAGCCGAGGCTGATTAGATGGATACTCCTGTTACAGGAGTTTGACATTGAAATCAAGGATAAAAAGGGTGTAGAGAATGTGGTGGCTAACTACTTGTCCAGAATTATCTTGGAGGAATGCCTGGATGGCCCTACAAATGATGCCTTCCCTGATGAGCAATTATTTGCCATCCAATCCGTAGTCCCTTGGTTTGCACACATAGTTATTATCTGGTTATAGGAAAGATTCCTCCCCACTGGACCAAAATGGATAAAGACTTGTTCTTCTCAAGGGTCAAGTATTTTTTCTGGGAGGAACCTTGCCTATACAAATCTTGTCTTATGAGATCATCCGACGATGTGTTCCCGAAAGTGATTTCCCCAATATTCTGGCTATGTGCCATGAAAATGCCTGTGGAGACCACTTTAGTGGGAGAAAAACTGCTGACAAAGTCCTGCAGTGTGGTTTTTACTGGCCATCCTTATTCAAGGATGCACACACACACTGCAAAGCATGTGTGAGATGTCAGAAATTAGGAGGGCTGTCTAAAAGGAATTCAATGCCATTACAGCCCATCCTTGTTGTAGAACTGTTTGATATATGGGGAATAGACTTCATGGGCCCCTTTCCCCCCTCTAATGGTTACCAGTTCATCTTAGTGGCAGTGGACTATGTTTCCAAATGGATAGAAGCCATTGCCACAAGAACCAATGATAACCAGGTACTCCTCAAATTCGTAAAGCACAACATTTTCTCAAGATTTGGAACCCCTAGAGCTATTATCAGTGATGGGGGTAGCCACTTCTGCAACAGGAATTTTGTGAGCTTGCTCAAGAGATATTCTGTGACCCATAGGATTGCTACTCCCTACCACCCACAAACAAGTGGGCAAGTTGAAATTTCCAATAGGGAGATTAAGCACATCCTTGAGAAAATAGTTAGGACTAACCGAAAAGATTGGGCTGAGAAACTATATGATGCACTGTGGGCCTATAGGACTGCCTATAAGACCCCTATCGGAATGTCCCCATTCAGACTAGTCTATGGCAAGGCCTGCCATCTCCCAGTCGAGTTAGAACACAGGGCCTATTGGGCCATTAAGAACTTGAACATGGATCTAACTTCTGCTGTTCAACACAGGTCATTACAACAATTAGAATTGGATGAGCTGCGGATGGATGCTTACGCCAATGCTAGGATCTACAAGGAACGAGCTAAAGCTTTCTTCGACAAAGGCTTGCTGAGGAAAAGCCTCGAACCTGGTGGTAAGGTTTGGTTATTCAACTCCAAACTAAAATTCTTTCCTGGCAAATTAAAATCCAGATGGGATGGTCCCTATGTTGTCGTAAATGTTTCCCCATCTAGTGCTGTGAAAGTCCAGGACCCCAAATTTGGGAGGACTTTCAAAGTGAATGGTCAAAGGCTGAAGCCTTGCATTGAACGACCTGCAGATCCTATGTGCACTATTCATTTTCATGGGACCCCTACATCTACCTGACCCGCAGTTGTGTCCATATTGTACTATATTACTTTTGTTTTTACCTTAAATTTTAGGAAATTCTAGGAGATATGTGGAGTTTGATATTGTTGTGCTTGCTAATGTTTATGGGGGATCGGTATGACTTCTTCTTCTGTGAATTGCTGATTTGGCCCTCGCGAGTTCCACATTCTAATTTGGGAAGGCTCGCGCAATTCGCATGGCCCAATTCTTTCACTGTCGCGAGTTTCAATGCTGCAGAATATCACGCGCACTTCCAGTGCTAACTCCCATAATCACGTGATTCTGATTTCTCGTGATTCCCTTACCCAGCTGCGTAAGCCTAATGCATTTGTCATTTCCCACATTGATTGCTGAGACTTGACATTTCCCAAGTCACTCTCATTTAATGGCGGCGACTTTGACGTTGTTCAACCGATTCATCTTCCACAATCCCTCACCTTTAAATACACAGGGAGGCCCTGTTCATCTTCATAGCATCCTATCTCACCCTCGCGGTCCTTCCCTATTCCTAATCATGGCAGATGACAAGCCAAACACACTGCCTAACAAGTTTTACCCGATGTGGTTGGACCCGCCGCCCCCTAAAGAGCCAGATCCCCTCCAACCCCTCTGGGATGAATTCGAGGAGGTTCTGCAAACCCTTGCCAAGGAGGAGGAGGAAAAGCTCCAGCCGCAGAACAAGAAATGCAAGACCGAGCCATCCCCCTCCACTCCACCCCCTCCCCCACCTTCTCCAAACCCCCCCACCTTCTCAACCCCAGCACCCTTGACCTTTCTCCCTTTCCCTCTTTCTTTTTGTACTTTTCTTTTAAGCATAATAATATCTTCCTTTTCTGATGTGTTGTCCTGTTTTCTATTGTTGGTTACTTTATTTCTTGTTCTTTTCTTTTATGTTGTAATAAGTCTGCTGCACATTGACCTTGAACCAGTGAGGACACTGCTCCTCATAGGTTTGGGGGTATGGCAGGCAGACCCTGCCAATGGAATAGTTAACATAAGTGCAGCAGACTCATCTGAGCAATATGGAAATGGACCTCTGTTCACTTAAGAATCATGAAATTAAGAAGTTTAAAATTTATGCAAACATTGAACATTATAGACTTCTAATATTCCACATTTCCATAATAGTTTCACCAAGGAAACCCACTTGTATCTGCACTTAGTGAATCATTAGAGAGAGAAAAAGGTGAGGACATACTTGAAAGTTCAAAGGATGACCATAACCAATGAGAATTGGGCCTACAAAATTTTTTCTTCGAGGAGTAACTAAGGCATTTCTTCTAGTTCTAAGGACTGGCTGAGTCACTGTGCTCACTAGAAGTTAGGTAACACCAAGTTGAAACAACTGACAGTACTCATGAGACCTAAGAAAGGATCAAGGTCTTCTCTTGGACAATTTGAGCCTAAAAAGATCAATCCTAAAGCAACTGCCCTTGTCCATACCCCCTTTGAGCTTTAAATCCTAAATTTCTTCAAAATACACCTGAGTACTTGAACCTGAACCTATGAACCTGATTCAACCTACCCTCACTCGAGAATTCAGGAAGGTAAAGAGAAAGAGTTGAAGATGGACTAGCTATGGTCAACATTAGGTGAATGGAGAAGAAGCATCTATTTTAAGCGAATGGTAGCGAGGACATGGTGGCATTTTACGAAAAGCAAAAACAAAATAAAAGAAGAAAACTCCATAAAAAGAAACAAAAAAATAATAATGAAGAGGAATAAGAGAGAAGTCAAGAGGAACCTTCATTGGAAAATCAAAATCAAGAAGAGAACTGATCACTTCAAATCGAAAATCTCAAAGAAGATGAAGGAGAATTCAAGAAGGTGAAATCATGAACCACCTCCACCCACTCAATTTTGAACCCCTTTTCAAACCTTCCATTCTTTTTAACCATACTCCATAAGCCACATTCCAACCCAGTTAAAAGCCCTTGTGATCCAAAGATTGAGTGAGTCATGTGAAGATAAGGAATTATCAATCTATGGTGAGAAACTCCGACAATGATGCGACTTAAGAACTCTGCTTATGCTCATGCTTACAAACCCAGTTGGGGGATGTAACTGCTCTTGAGCCTGTGAGAAACTGAACCCCTCAACAAACCATGATGAGAGTATGCCCTGTAAAGCTTTCTTTTGGGTCTGAACTTGAATGCATTATGTATGACCTTAACGTAATTTTCTGACATAAGGATAAGCTCAGTGCTGACATACACTTGTGCAGTTTTCTGTGATCACAAATTATTTGGAAATGCTGTGCAAACATGAGAGTTTATGCTGTCTAAGTTCCTACGCAACCAATGAATTAAATTTCTTTTATGCTGATTCATGAGTAGACTAAATCTGATTTCTTAACTGCTCATTGGATGACATTGCACTTTAGTTAACTATTTCATTGGAGAAGTTTGTGGGTGTCTTCACTGAAAACCCTCTGGAGATTTCACTCCTCCACTAGGGATCACCTAGGGGTTTAAAAGGTTTGGTACATATGCTAAATGTATCCATGCTCCCTACGAAAGTGGCATTTAATTTTTAGAGTAGATTTAATATAGCTTTGCTAAGGGACTAGCAAAGATTAGGTTTGGGGGTGTGTTAAGACCTGAAAAGTACTACTTTTCACCCCTTAACTTAACCTTTGATTAGACCCTTAGCCACCTAATAAACTCTTCTTAAGTGTTTTGTTCAGGAAATAATCAGCAGTGAAATAAGGCCAAGAATCCTGTTATGGAGCCTGCTTTAGCACCAGATGCCCCTCAGCAAGAATGAACTTTGAAGCCTCGCGCAGATCAGTTGAGCTTCCCAAGGCTTTACAGCAAGCTCTCGTGCAGATGAATGACTGAGGAGCTTCAGAAACTCAACCTCGCACAGCTCTCGTGAAGCTCAAGAGTAGAACACATCGCTCAGTGTCACACAGTTCAAAGCAAACCTCTCTCAATCTCGCAAAGTTTGCTTAAGACAGCTGAGGAGAGAGAGCTTCAGAAGCTTCCTCGTGCAGCTGTCGCGCAGCCACCACGGGGTACAATTCTCAGAAGAAGAACGCCTCGCGTAGTTCGTGCACCATTCAAGAAAGAAAGCATCCTGGCGAAGGCAAAGCCAAGCTCGCGAAGATTGAGTGAGACAAAGAACCTCGCACAGTTTCGAACTCAAAAGAACCTCGCGAGGTAACTCACAAACTCCAAGTAAAGAGAAGAGCTCGCGCAATTCTCGCACTGCTACCCAGCGAAGACTAATCTATCGCGCGACTGCTTGAATTGCAACCTCGCGATGCTTGAGACTATGTTTTCTATTCAACCTCGTGAACTCCAACCCAGCGAGAGCTCAACTCTCTACCGCGCGACTGCCTGAAGAGCAAACCAAGGCAACCTCACGACAGCTGAAGCTTCAGTGTCAAATCATCCTAGCGAAGAGCAATGAGCTACCACGCGACAAGTCTGGGAAACTACAGCTACCTAGCGAGGCTCTGAACCTAAACTTCCATCTCTTCAACATAGGGCATTCTAGAAATTTCTAGTGATTAGGGCACGCACTCCCATGCTCAAATCTCCGTGCACACGCCCCGAGGCATCCAAGGATCAGTATAAGGCCACGTGGCATCGTTAAAATTAGGGTTTCCTAACCCTAATGTGCCGCCACCCCATTGCTATATATATACCCAGGCCTAGCTTAGGTTTAGGTATCTGGGAACCTATCTCAGATCGCTTTTCTTTTCTCTTTCTTTTTAGCGATGGCGCTTTTCTTTTCTTTTCTTTTCTTCTCTCCATAGTCCAGCAATTTCTGGCTATGACTTTGTGTATGTATTTCAGTTAGATTAATGAAAGTTTTGCAATAGGATTTGTACTTTGTGGGATTGTTGTTTATATATGAGATGCTCTGTGAAGGTTGCTGCCTTGTGATCCCCCATTACCTTGGCTGTGTTTCAAAGCAATGGAGGACTGATTTTAAGGGCCACTTAGATCCAAGTGACCTGTGTGTCTGGGCTATCATGGTTTTCCAGCCTTAGCCCCACCACAGGACCTACTAGATCTGAAATCCCCATGGGAGCTTGAGCTGGTAGCTTGGTGAACATGGTGGCAGTAGCGATAATCTTGTTTTATTTTGGGCTCCGTGAGGAGGATAACCTCTGGGATAGTCTATGACCATTCAAGTGGACAGGTTATAGCCTTAGGGTGATTCTGATCCACCGATCCAAGATGGATCCTTCTTCTTTTCACCTGAGCTTGTAGAAGCCTGGTGAGGGATTGTAAAGAGGCAGACTCCCCTATATTTGTATAGATCTGCCATCAGATGTTAGATCTGATCTGGTTATAGAGATTGTAGGCTGGTGACTGGACAATTGTAGCCTCTCTCAAGCAATGGACAGCTGGATCAAAGGTTGTACTCAATCGCTTGCTGGTTCTATGTGTCTAGGCTATCATGGTTTTCCAGCCTTAGCCCCACATATAGAACTTTAGAGGTTGAGGTTCCCTATGGATTCTTGAGCTGGTAGCCTGGATGAAATAGTGCCTGCAATTATTTATTTATTATGTTCTGACCCGTCCCTGGATAGTGGCTCCCCTATGGGATAGTCTGTGACCATTCAAGTGGACATGTTATAGCCCTAAGGGGGGAGTCATGGCTGTAGAGATGGGTTGGATCCTTTCTCCTCAGAGGTGATAATGTAGTCTCTGGATAGGATTTCTATAACATTAGATCTAAATCTGAGTTACAAAACTCCTTTGACCTTGGCTCAATAACATATTTCTCACCTTTTTATAATTATTTTCCACACGGCATCCATCCTCTCAATCCTTTTTGTAATTTAGTTAATTAGAATACTTAGAATAAGTGACCTTAAACTCCCCTCCTTTTAGGACTGCCAGATCTGTAGACAGATCTGGAGGGACTACTAGAGACGGCTCCCTTGGAGCCTTAGATCACCTTTCCCTGTGGGACAAACTCTTACTTATCAAAACTTGCTACAAAGGACCCTGTATCTTGCAGGTTTAGGATTTTTGAGTTGTGATGATTCATCCCCTATTTTATTATGTTATTGATTTTTAAATAACCTTCACCACCAACCAATAAGAGAAGCACACTTGGGAGCACAACACATATGCATTTCAAGCACCTTCTCCTTTTGACAAGGGAAATGCTAAAGTGGAGGAGATGATGGAAACATTCAAACAAGTAAAGATCAACTTGCCTTTACTTGATATTATCAAGTAAGTTCTAGCCTATGTAAAATTTTTGAAAGACTTGTGTACCCACAGAAGACAATCTAGGATACACCTATCCAAGAAGGTCTTTTGTGCTGAGAAAAGGAACCAAGTGTTGTCTATTGCAACCCCAACCAAGGTTCAAGACCCAGGAGTTCCCGCAATCCCCTGCATCATTAGGGATCACACCATTGAGAAGGCCTTGTTAGATCTGGGAGCTAGTGTTAACCTACTTTCATATTCAGTTTATTAGAAATTAGGATTGAGAGAATTGAAGCCCACACATGTGGTGTTATAGCTAGCAGATAGATCTGAAAGGAGGCCTATGGGAATGATAGAAGATGTGTTAGTTAGGGTTGATAAGGTTTTCTACCCAGTAGATTTTCTGATTCTTGACATTGAGCTATGCAAGTGTACCGCCTCCATTCCTTTGATATTGGGCAGCCCTTTATTGGCCACTGTCAATGATTGTGTATAGTGTAGATCAGGTGTAATGGAGGTGTCTTTTGAAAATATGAAAGTAAAATTGAATATGTATGATGCAGCAAATCAGCTTCACTTAGAGAGTGAGGATTGCTTTTTGATTGATGTGTTGGATGAGCTTTTAGAAGAGACTGTGCCCAAGCTACAGCATTGTGATGATTTGAGTGATATTTTTGAGGGTGTGCGGAGTAAAATTGTGGAAGAGAAGGCCCCCACACCTGTGGTTCAAGAGGTGAAAGCCTTAATTTTTGAAGTAGGGCCAACAACAAGGTATCCTCCTTGAAAACCTGCTGTGCTGCCTCTTCCACCACCATCAAACGCACTTTTCTTTCCTTCTCTCATATGTCCACCTAATGTGGAGTTGAAACACCTGCCTAAGTCCTTCAAATATGCTTTTTGGGGGCAAACCAGATGTTGCCAGTGATCATTTCTTCCTCTCTCACTGATGAGCAAGAGGAAGAGTTGTTGAGTATTTTAAAGAAGCATAAGAGAGCAATAGGCTAGACTATTGCTGAATTTGGGGCCATCAGCCCTACTATGTGCATGCATAAAATCCACTTGAAAGAGGCTTCCAAACCCTCTAGAGAAATGTAGAGAAAATTAAGCCCCCACATATAAGAAGTGGTGATGAAAGAAGTGGTCAAATTGTTAGATGTTGGAGTCATCTACCCTATTTCAGATTCTGAATGGGTGGCACCAACTCAGGTAGTCCCTAAGAAATCTGGAATCAATGTGATTAAAACTAATTCTGGTGAGCTAATTCCAACTAGGGAAACCATGGGTTGGAGGGTGTGGAGGGTGTGTATGGACTATCGAAAGCTCAATTTAAAAACCAGAAAAGACCACTTCCCTTTGCCCTTCATTGACCAGATTTTGGATAAGTTGGTAGGCAAGGCTTTCTATTATTTTCTTGATGGATATTCAAGGTATAATTAAATCCCTATTTATCCAGAAGATCAAGAAAAGATAACTTTCACATGCCCATTTGACACCTTTTTTTATAGAAGGATGCCATTTGGATTGTGTAATGCCCCTGCAACTTTCCAAAGGTACATGTATGCTATATTTTCTAACATGATTGATCAGTTTTTAGAGATATTCATGGATGATTTCTCTATCTTTGGGGACAATTTTAGCCAATGTCTACACCATCTCAGTCTTGTGTTACAGAGATGTGAGGAAATCAACTTGGTTTTAAGTTTGGAAAAGGGCCATTTTATGGTCAATCAAGGCATTGTCTTTGGCCATGTGGTTTCCTACAGAGGCATTGAGGTAGACAAGGCTAAAATTGATCTGATTGCATATTTGCCCCCACCAACCAATAACTTTCACCACCAACCAATAATGGGGGGATCAAAAACTTGTTAGCGGATTCTGAGTGCTTACTTTATTGGTTGGTGGTGAAAGTTATTTAAAAATCAAAGAAAGAGTAAAACAAGGGGTAAATTCAGCACAACTTAGAAGTCCTAGACCTGCAAGATACAGGGTCTTTGTAGCAAGTTTTGATAAGTAAGAGTTTATCCCACAGGGAAAGGTGATCTACAGCTCCAAGGGAGCCATCTCTAGTAGGCCCTCCAGATCTGACTACAGATTTGGCAATCCTAAAAGGAGGAGAGTTTAAGGTCACTTATTCTAAGTATTCTAATGTCTAAACTACAGAAAGGGTAGAGAGGATGGATGGAGTGTGGAAAATAAATATAGAAAGGGTGAGAAGTATGTTATTGAGCCAAGGTCAGAGAAGTTTTGTAACTCAGATTCAGATCTGATGTTATAGAAATCATTTCCAGAGGCTACATTATCACCACTGAGGAGAAAGGATCCAACCCATCACTCTACCATGATTCCACCCTTAAGGCTATAACCTGTCCACTCAAATGGTCACAGATTATCCCATAGGGGAGCCACTATTCAGGGATGGGTCAAAACACAAGTAAATCATTGCAGACACTATTTCATCCAGGCTACTAGCTCAAGAATCCATAGGGAACCTCAATCTCTAAAGTTCTATATGTGAGGCTAAGGCTGTAGGACCATGATAGCCCAGACACATAGAACCAGTAAGAGATTGAGTACAACCTTCGATCTAGATGTCCATTGCTTGAGTGAGGCTACAATGGTCCAGTCACCAGCCTACAATCTCTATAACTAGATCAGATCCAACATCTGATGGCAGATCTATACAAATATAGGGGAGTCTGCCTCTGTACAATCTCTCACCAGGCTTCTACAAGCTCAGGTGCAAAGAAGAAGGATCCATCTTGGATCGGTGGATTAGAATTACCTTAAGGCTATAATCTGTCCACTTAAATGGTCATAGACTATCCCAAAGGTTATCCTCCTCACGGAGCCCAAGACAAAACAAGAATATCGCTGCTACCACCATGGTCACAAGGCTACCAGCTCAAGCTCCCATGGGGATTTCAGATCTAGTGGGTCCTATGGTGGGGCTAAGGTTGTAGGACCATGATAGCCCAGACACACATGTCACTTGGATCTGAATGGCCCTTAGAATCAGTCCTCCATTGCTTTGAAATACAGCCAAAGTAATGGCGGATCACAAGGCAGCAACCTTGCACAGAGCATCTCACACATAAACACCAATCCCACAAAGTACATATCCTATTACAGAACTTCCATTAATCTAATTGAAAAACACATACAAAGGCATAGCCAGCAAGTGCTGGACTATGGAGAGAAGGAAAGAAAAAAGAAAATTACTTACAGCTAAAATGAAAGGGAAAATAAAAATGATCTGAGATGTGTTCCCAGATACCTAAACCTAAGCTAGGTATGGGTTTATATAACAGTGGGGTGGTGGTGCATTAGGGTTAGGAAACCCTAATTTTAAGGATGCCACATGGCCTAACAGTGATCCTTGGATGCCTCGAGGAACATGCACGGAGATTTGAGCATGGGAGTACGTGCCCTAATCGCTGGAAATACCCAGAAGGTCCTCCGCTGAAGAGATGGAAGTTTAGGTTCAGAGCTTCGCTAGGTAGCTATAGTTTCCCAGACTTGTTGCATGGTAGCTCTTTGCTCTTCGGTAGGATGATTTGACACTGAAGCTTCAGCCGTCGCGAGGTTGCCTTGGTTTGCTCTTCAGGCAGTCGCCCGGTAGAGAATTGCGCTCTCGCTGGATTGGGCTTCGTGAGGTTGAGTAGAAAACACAATCTCAGGTGTCGCGGGGTTGAAGTTCAAGCAGTCACGAGGTCACTCGGGCTTCGCTGGGCTGATCTTTGGGATAGTGAATTTGAGCAGCGCGAGAACTTTGTGAGCACTTCTCTTTACTGGACTTCGCGAGTTACCTCGCAAGGCTTTACTGAGTTCTGAACTGTGCGAGGTTCTATTTCTTACTTGATCTTCGCGAGGTTGGCTTTGCCTTCGCCAGGATGTTTTCTTTCTTGAATGGCGCGAGAACTGCACGAGGAGTTCTTCTGATAATTGCATCCCGCGGTGACTGCGCGGCAGCTGCACGAGGAATCTTCTGAAGCTCTCTCTCTTCAGCCATTCTAAGAGAACTGCACGAGATTGAGAGAGGTCTTCTTTGAACTATGCGACGCTGCACGATGTGTTCTACTTTTGAGCTTCACGAGAGCTGCACGAGTTTGAGTTTCTGAAGCTCTTCAGTCACTCATCTGCACGAGAGGTTGCTGTAAAAGTCTTAGGAAGCTCAATTGAACTGCGCGAGGCATATTTCTCCTGAATCCTCTAAAGCTTGGCTCAGCTGCACGAGGCTCATTTCAGGTCTGGATTTAGAGTTCATTCTTCTGAGGGATTTCTAGTGCCAAAGCAGGCTCCTTAACAGGATTCCTGGCCTTATTTCACTGCTGATTATTACCTACATAAAACACTTAACAAGAACTTATTAGGAGGCTAAGGGTCTAATCAAAGGTTAAGTTAAGGGGTTAAAAGTGGTACTTTTCAGGTCTTAACACCTATCCTTCAAGCACCTAATTTTTCTTTACCATTTGAGTTGATGTGTGATGCATCAAATTTTGCTATTGGTGTAGTCTTAGGACAAAGGAAGGATAAGGCACCTTGTGTGATTGCTTATACAAGCAAAACCTTGATTGATATTCAGATAAATTACACAACAACTAGGAAGGAATTGTTGGCAATTGTCCATGCTTTAGAAAAATTCAGGTCTTATGTGTTGGGATCTAGGATAGTGGCCTTCACTGACCACTCAGCCCTAAAATATCTTTTGTCAAAAAAGGATGCTAAGCTAAGATTAATTAGATGGATTCTTCTATTAAAGGAGTTTAATCTTGAGATTAGAGAAAAGAAAGGGGTTGAAAATGTAGTTGCAGACCACTTATCCAGGATCTTAGCTACTGGGTTCATAGGCTACCTATCAATGATTCTTTCCCTGATGAATAGTTGTTTACTATCAACACTTCTACACCTTAGTTTGCAAACATTGTGAATTACTTGACAGTAGGTGGGATTCCCCCACATTGGAACAAAATAGATAAGGAGTTATTCTTTTCATAGATCAGACATTACATGTGGGAGGATCCATACTTGTTCAAGCATTGTATAGACCAAGTTGTGAGGAGATGTATCCCTGATGAGGATTTCCACAGCATACTAACCATGTGTCATGAACAGGCTTGTGGAGGCTATTTCAGTGACAATATGACTGCTGCCAAGGTGCTCCAACGCGGATTTTATTGGCCCACACTCTTTAAGGATGTATTACAACATTGTAAAGCTTGTGAAAGATGCCAAAAGATGGGAAGTATCTCTAAAAGAAACTCCATTCCTTTACTGCCCATACTGGTTGTTGAACTCTTTGACATTTGGGGACTTGACTTAATGGGCCCTTTCCCTCCTTCTATGGGTTATAATTTTATCCTTGTGGCAGTGGACTGTGTCAAAATGGGTTGAATCCAGTGCCACAAGGACAAATGACCACATAGTTGTCCCCAAATTTTTAAAGGACAAGATTTTCTCCAGATTTGGCACCCCAAGAGCTATCATTAGTGATGGGAGAGTCATTCATGTAAAAGACCTTTTGAGAATTTGCTCAAAAAGTACTCTGTTACACACAGGATTGCAACTCCCTACCACCCACAGACCAGTGGGCAAGTTGAAATTTCTAATAGAGAGATCAAGCATATCATGGAGAAGACAGTGAGGACAGATACAAAGGACTGGGCACAGAAACTGAATGATGCTTTGTGGGCTTATAGGACTGCCTATAAGACCCCTATTGGTATGTCCCCTTTTAGGCTGGTCTATGGGAAGGCCAGTCACTTGCTAGTAGAGTTGGAGCATAGAGCCTACTGGGCTTTTAAATAATGAATGTTGATCTAACTTCTATTGGCATGCACAGGAGGCTCCAGCTGTCAGAGCTAGAAGAGCTAGGATTTGAAGCATACTCTAATGCTAGGATCTACAAAGCGAAAGCCAAAGCCTTCTATGACAAGCATTTACTGAGGAAGAAGTTCACTACTGGCAGCAAGGTATTGATTTTCAATTCTAAATTTAATTTTTTTCCAAGTAAGTTGAGATCCAGATGGGAGGGTCCTTAGATGATAGAGCATGTATCCCCATCTGGAGCTGTTGAAATCAACGATCGAAAAGATGCTAGGATCATAAAAGTTAATGGTCAAAGGCTCAAGCTCTTTGTTCAAAATGTAATAGAGACTATGGTGACCATTCACCTTCAAGAACCTCTAAAATGTGACTAATTTTCAACAATATATACTATGTATCATAATTATGGTTTTGTGTCTGTTGCTGTTTTGTAATTTATCTGGTAGTGTATATATTTGTTTCCATTTTGCTTAATATTGCATTTAAAAAAAGAAAAAAAGGATCATGAGTCTTTAGGAAGTAGGTTAGAAGCATAGGGCAGCAACTCCAAGGCAGGAGAAATGAATGGGAGTAGAACAGAATTGAGAAATCTGTGTAGGGAATGGACTGGGAACTGATGAAAATTTTTTTGAACTGCAAAACAACCTGTCGAGAGTTTTTAATTGATGATCGATAGGTTCTGAAGGTTCCCAGTGTGCATTTTGACAAGATCTGGGACCTGTTGAGAGGTTTGAGTCAATTCTCGACAAGTTCTAAAGTGTGAATATGATTGTCAACAGGATCGATGAACCTATTGAAATGTTGAGCAAGGAAGTTGACAAGTTCTGAAGAATTTTGGGTATGTTTTCGACAGGTTCAGAGTAACTGTCGAGAGGTTGGGAGGCCTCTCGGAGCCTTAACATAAAAGCTTTTCATCCTGTCGAGAGGTTCCATGAACCTCTCAGATTGATTTATTCTAAGGCCTTAAACCTGTCGAGAGGATTGCGTGAACCTCTCGAGACCTTCAGCTTACCAACCCTGCTGATTTTAACCGATCGACAGGATGCACCAACTTGTCGACACCTTTTTCCAATTCCTTTCGAAACATGAGTTGCATTGTTTTAAGCCTATCGACAAGAAAATTCATCCATTCGACAGCTTATTCTCTAAGCTCTATTCCTCTTTGCCAATTTACCAGTTCTTTTCTGTTTTAAGTGTTTTTTATAGATAAGCAATAAATTGCAAGCTTAGTGCAGATATCCACTTAAAATAGCCAAAGAAGTAATTTGCTACTCAACATGTGACCTTACAGCCCAAAGGCCAGCTAATCAAGTAGTCCACAAGAACCTTAGAAGTTCATGAGATTATCATTAGCCCAATTGGGAAGGCTTGAGGCTGAGTGCAGATGCAAGGAATGAGGATTGAATCCACCAGGAGGTTGTTGGATGTTGAACAAATGAAGAACAACACACTTGAGAGGTGTGCTAGCTATTGAAGCACTAAAGTTAAGCTGTCAACAGGTTCCATGAAGCTGTCAAGAGCTCCCTAGTACCTGTCAAGAAGTTCGAAAGGTTAAGTATAACCTATTGAGAGGTTCTAAGGAAAAACTATGAAGAGATCGAGAGGATGATAAATCCTGTTGAGAGGTTGGGAGTGCAATGGAAGATACTGTCGACACCTTACCTAAAGGTGCAGGGGATATCGAGAGGTTCTAAGTACATCTCGAGAGGTTCAACTAAACTTTTTGAGCAGTCCAAGCAAACCTGTCGAGAGCTTCAAAGAAGTCTATAAAGTTGTCGATAGGAAGTTGTATAACTAGTTGACATGTTGATTATAACCTGTCGAGAGGACGAATGAAATACGGGAAAGAAGTCGAGATGTACTCCATTCTTGTCGACCAATTCACATCAACCTGTCGAGACATACTCCAATCTTATCTAGAAGCCTCCAGATCCTATCAAGAGCTACCAAATCCTGTCGAAAGGCACAGAGAACCTGTCGAAATAAGGAACAAGCTTACTCAGAACCTGTCGAGAGGTTCCCTGAACCTCTCGACATTCGAACAAGGAACTTCTCAGCATGTTTCTTCAGCAGCTACCAATTTCATAAGCTTGCTCACACATCCCAAAGCAAGTCATTAAACCTTAGGGGTATTTTTAGTACTCAACTACCCACGATTCGAAACCCTAATTGCCTTGTGTGTATTTACCGATTATGGACTAATGGGAGAAGAGCTTCTAAAAGAGAAATTAGCCACATCAGCAGCCCAGAATAATAGAATTATTCTCTTGGGATCTGATTGGCTAAAACAAATCTGAGACAGAGGAAGAAGGTATAAATAGAAGAGAAGTTTTACGGAAGAACCATCGAGAATTGGAGAGAACCAGAGATTAGTTCGAGATCCATTTTTTTCCCTCCAAAAACTCCCTCTCTCGTCCTTCTTCTCCCATACTTTCCCTAGCAAATCATGGTTGGCTAAACTCCTTTGAGCAGTAAGGGTGAGGTTGATCTATAATTTGGAGAAGCTAAGAGCATTATTGTGGGTCGAATGTTGAACAGATTACAAATCTGAGAGCATTTCATTGTATATTGTGTTTAATTTAATGAATTATTGATTCTATTTCTTAATTAGATCTATAGATCATCTAGTTTCACTTGGTTCTAGATCGGATATGTGTAGATGGGACCAGCCCACCCACTTAACTGGTAGATCTCTTGCATACCAATTGATTTTCCTAGATCACATAGACATGTGGCTGCTAGTGCCTGTGGCCTAGCATCCACAGCATTTGTAGTGATTATCATGTTCTTATCGAAGCCTTAGAATGGAGGGACTCTATTGGATGATCTGTGACCATTGAATTGGACAGATCATAGCCTTAAGATCTCTCCAATTCTCTAGCTTAGATCAGATCCTTCTACCCTGCAATTGTATTTGTGGCCAAATGAGGGATTGCTGCACATTGAGCCCTTATAATGCTGTCAAACCACCCAAGTAGCAGCGAGATCAAATCTCCAGCTGCTCTTCCTCATTTTTCTGTTTTAATTTCACCAAATTTCCCCTCATTTTCAAGATTTGAACTCTTTGGTTAATCCCAATTTATTTATGCAATTAATTCTATTTTTTTTCTATAGTTTAACTTAAAGTGACAACCCCCGAAAACCTCTCCTCTTCCTTTTGCTATTTTTGTTTAGAGTAGTATAAGGTAGGGTGCCAGATCTAAGATAGATCTGGAGATTTGTTGAAGTTTAAGCACACATTTGCAAGATTTGAACTCTTTGGTTAATCCCAATTTATTTATGCAATTAATTCTATTTTTTTTCTATAGTTTAACTTAAAGTGACAACCCCCGAAAACCTCTCCTCTTCCTTTTGCTATTTTTGTTTAGAGTAGTATAAGGTAGGGTGCCAGATTTGTCTTAGATCTGGAGATTTGTTGAAGTTTAAGCACACATTTTCCTATGGACATACCCCTACTCACTCTTTAAAACTTTCTACAACATCCCTAATTACTTGTAGGTTTTGTGTATGCTTACCTTGGTGTGCAGTCCATAGACTCTTACTTTTCTTATTTTTAACCCCATTTTGAAGCACAAGTTAAGCCAACAACAAGTTTTTGGTGCCGCTGTCGGGGATCTGTGCGCCTAAAATTCGTAGATTTTAGATTTTAGATTTTAGATTTTAGATTTGTGATAGATTGTGTTAAAGTTAACTAATTGTGTTTGAAGTTTTATTTTCTTTGGAGTTATTTTAAATTACTGCAGATTGGAAGCTGCACCTGAAGAGGAGTATTGTGAAAAAACGTTGTGCTAAAGTTTGCATCCCTTTACTCCTTTATTTTTTTTTGTTTTTCCAGATTTGTGGATTTTTTTAGTTGTTTGTACTTGTGCTGAAATTCGTGACTGTTTGTGTTAAATTTGAGTTGTACTTTGTGTAATTATGCATTGGGATTGTGAGTGGTGTATGTTTGGAAGAAGAACCCTAAACCCTCAGCTTGTGTCATTAAATCCAGAGGTTGAGAGGATTCTTGGGCCTAAACACACCCCACCTACATCGACTGCACCTGAATATGTTGAAATGGGTGAGCAACTAAGGTTGTTGAGATATTACTATGCACCTGGTGCATATAACACTCTTTTGCATACAATTCCCTATTGTAGAGGGAAATTATAAAATTAAATCTTCAACCATCAAGATATTACCTTTCTTCTTGGTTTGAGTAAAGAGGACCCATACAATCATGTTGATGAATTCCTTGCCTTGTGTACTACCTTCAACATTATAGGACTGGGGCCAGAAGCCACCAAGCTTAGGCTATTTCCTTTTTCATTAAAGGATAAAGCCAGGGCCTGGTTATCCTTGCTTCCCCCTAATAGTATCAACTCTTGGAGTGACTTGCAATGTCAATTCTTATCTAAATTCTTCCCCATGTCTAGAACCAGTCAGTTGAGGAAAAGTATCATCTCATTTTCTCAAATCCTAACTGAAAGGTTCCATAAAGCATGGGCGAGATAGAAGGCGCTGTTAAGGCAATGCCCCCACCATCTAATTCCTGAATGGAAACTTGTATAAAGTTTCTATCAAGGAATTGACTCCAAGAGTAGAAATATGGTGGATGCTTCTTGTGGAGGCACATACCTTTATAGAATAGCTGAGGAAGCTTGAAAATTATTTGATGTCATTGGTGAAAACTCCTTACAGCAGGAGTCTCTCACTAGGGACATTAAGACTCCAGTAGGAGTGGTGAAGGACAACACAACAAGAGGTAAAATGTATGAGATTGGTGGGTATAATAACTTGAAAAGAAAGGTAGCCAACTTAACCCAAAAGTTGGAGAAAATAATGGGAGCAATGCAGTCTCCAATGGCTGCTAATGTGGAAGCGGCATGCCTCATCTGCCAATCTTCAACTCATCCAATTCAAGATTGTACCTCTGCTTCCCAATTTCTTGAACTAGTGATGGAACATGTGCAGGCTGCTCAAACCTTTGGCCAACAGCCAAATGCTGGTTACTCTTGGAGAAACCACCCTATTCTGAGGTGGAGGTAAGACAATATACAAATCAAAACAAGTAGCAGCAGTTCCAACAGCAGTTCTATCCATAGTAGCAAATGCCTTATAAACCTGCTTCCCAGACCTATCAGCAGAATTTTGCCCCAAGGCCCCAATACCAGCAGCCTATGGCTCAGCCTGTGCAATAAACTACACAAACTCCAGCTTCTAGATCACTTTCTTTTGAAGAGCAAGTTCTGGCCTGATTACAGAACTTGGGCTCTTTGTCCTAAACAGTCCACTCTCACAGCCAAAGCATCAAAAAGATAGAAGGCCACCTTGGTCAACTATCTAATGCCTTGACAAAGAGAGAAGAGGGGAGGCTGCCTAGTCAGCCCATGCGTAATCCAAAGAGAAATTATGTGGTTGGTGAAGTTTCTTTTTCACATGAAGAAGCCAAAGCTGTCACTACCTTGAGAAGTGGGAGGATGATTGACAATCAAGTTGGCATTGAGCTTTTCAAAAATGCAGAAAAAGAAAAAGAAACAGCCCAAAAAGATATGCAGCCGGAGTAGCATAGCCTGAATAAGGGGGATGTTGATGCTCCCTGTTAAGTGGTGAAAAAGGCCACTTTTCACCCTTTAACCTAACCATTGACAGACCTCTGAGCACACTAATAAGCCTCTGTTGACTGCCTTTTGTAGATAGCAGTGAAAGTTGGTAATAATGTAGAAAACCACTTAAGAATGCCCACAAAGAAGCCATCTCTCAGGACTATGCAGACCCAGCAATAGCACACCAGAGGGCAGCTGTTGAGAACTGGAAAATACCATTTTTCACCCCTTAATCTGGGCCTTGATAGACCCTTGAGAGAACTAAATAAGTATTTTAAGTGCCTATGTTGCAGCTAACAATAAAGACACGCTTAACCATAAAAGCAACTCAAAAGTGCCAAAAAGATGGCAATCCATGTCAGTCCAAAGGAAGGAAGTAAAGAAACAACCTCATCAGCTGTGGAAAGGTCTAAATAGAAGAGGCAAAGACAGAAGAGAAGCGAGGAACATTTGAGCGGAGAAATGCACTACTGAGTTCTTTTAAAGAACTTGCACTTTTCAGAAGAACCTTGAACTTTCAAGAAGAAAACACTCCTCGAAAGAAGATTGAACTTTGCGAGCAGCTTGAAGTCATTGAACTTTGCGAAAAGGCCCCTGAACTCTGCGAAAGGACTAAAACTCCAGTGTAGCTTTCGAAGAGCATCGAACTCCTCGAAAGAAGATTGAACTTTGCGAGCGAGCTTGAAGTCATTGAACTTTCGAAAAGGGCCCTGAACTCTGCGAAAAGGTATTCTGGGATTTGCTCGTCCAGAAGGGTATTTGAAACTTTGCATGCGCTAATGCAATCAAAAGACCAGGAACATTGCGGAAGGTTCCAATCAAGAAGCGAAGGCTTATTCCAACCCATGTGAGAGCCCAAAGTTATATTACCTGGCGGGAACTTCCAGTAGCTCAAACAGAATTTCAAACCCATAACAGAATTGATGCTTCTGGCACCTGATTGGCCGAACCAGATCAGAGCATTTCCATTGGCCAAAACAGATCTGGATCCCCGTGCTCAACCCTCATTGGGCAATCCAGATCTAAAGCATTCCTGATTGGTCAATCTAGCCATGCGCAGGATGGAGGAAAAAGTATAAATAGAAGCCATTACCAAATTGGGCATCCAGTTTTAGAGTTTTCATCTCTGTTTCCCTCATTCCGGTCAGTTAGCTTATCTGATCCCCCTGTAATCCCTTCTTGTAGTTTACCTTTGAGAGCCATTGTGAGTGATTTGTACTTCCAAGTTCGGATTCAAGACTGTAAGTCTGAGGGCTCTCTAAGAAGCCGTGCTCTGTAATTGTAATTTTGGATTTTAAAAGGTTGCAGTAATTTGTGTCTTCTCCATTGGAGTCATGTCGAGGGTTCTGAATGTTCACCTTAGTGCATTAGACTTCTTTAGATTCACTCATCCGCATGCAACTTCCCTTAATTCATCACCCCTGTGCGAATTAGCGTTGGTAACCTAATTCTAGCAGCATTTACAGTGATGTTCATGTTCTGAACTAAAGAATAGGCCACAACTATTGGATGATCTGTGACCATTTAAGTGGACAGATCATACCCATAAGTCTAAACCTATTCCTTAATTCGGATTTATTTCTCTTACATCTGTGCTGGTAGCCAGATGAAGATTGAATCTGCTCTGTTGAACTACAGATTCTCCATTAAAATTCAGAGGCTAAAGTACATGAAGCTATTATTTCTGCATTTGTCTTATTTTAAACATCTCCCCAACTCGGATCTGGATCATGTAGTTAGTTCTTTTCTTTATTTGCTTATAGTTAAATGTGACACAATCCAACACTCTCTTTTATCTATTCTTGTTTTAGATAATTATAGAGCCAGATCTGGTAGCACAGATCTGGAGGTTTATCTCTCAGTTTAGACAAAATTCTCTGTGGACGATCTTGAAATACTTACTTTTAAAACTTGCTACAATTGGCCCTGATCTTGCAGGCCAGTGTTAGCCCCAATGTGCTGATATCCCTTTCATAAGTTAACATCCATATAACCTAGCATTCTTTAATTCTTTAATTTTTGATTCATAATGCACACAATTATGGCACACTTGGAGCAAAAACAAGTTTTTGGCGCCGTTGCCGGGGAAGTTTGTTCTAAAATAGATAGACCTATGTTTATTTTCATTTATTTATCAGTCATTTATTAATTTTGTTGTTATTTTTTATGCGTACCGGTATGTAAAAGGAAAGGAAAGTTCTTAAATAGACAGTTTCTTTGTACCAAACTCTCTCGAGTTGTATGTTTGGCGGAGAACCCTCAATCTCGAGATTCTCTCGTTAAATTCGAAGTTGAAAGACTCCTAAGAAACCGACATACATCACGAGACATCTGTGAAATGGGTGAAGAAACGATTGTTAAGAGACTACTTTGCCGGTGCTTATAATTCCCCATTTTGCATTCAATTTCCCACAGTGGAGGAAATTATGAAATTAAGTCCTCCACCATCCAAATGTTGCCTTCATTCCATGGATTGGGTAAGGAAGACCCTTACAAACACATTGATGAATTTCGGCTTTATGCACAACATTTAACATAGATTTGGTCCGAGGCAACCAAGCTTAGGCTCTTTCCTTTTTCATTAAAGGACAAAGCTAGAGCATGGTTATCTATGTTAGCACCAAAAGATCACATCATGGAATGATTTGCAATGTCAATTTTGTCAAAATATTTCCCAATGACTAAAACCAGCCAATTGAGACAAAGCATCATCTCTTTCTCCCAAAACTCAATCAAACTTTCCATGAAGCATGGGAAAGGTTTAAAGAATCTATTAAGGCAATGCCCTCACCATCAAATTCCTAAATGGCGGTGGTTCAAAGCTTCTATCAAGGAACCGATCGGAAGGGCAAGAACATGGTGGATGCCTCTTGTGGAGGTACCTACTTGCGAAAAGATTGAAGAGGTTTGGGACCTCTTTGAGGTGATTGGAGAAAATTCAACCCGAGAATCTCGCCAAGGGACACCGAGAATCCAATTAGGATGAATAATCCCCAATTCACAAGAGGAAAGTTTATGAAGTCAATGAGCTGGAAAGGAAAGTGGATAATTTGACCACAAAATTTGATAGACCGATGGACTCATTTAAAGCTCCAAATGGGTCAAGAGTAGAGGAGGCATGTCCGATATGCCGTCCCCCACTCATTCCATTGATCAATGTCCTTGACATCACAATTTCGAACTCATGATGGAACAAGGTCATGCAGACTCGATCTTATGGATGATGCAATCGAATGACTACCCATGGAGATCTCATCCTAATCTCGGGTGGAATCAGGAAATTACCATTAAAGCAAAGCCAAAAATCAATTACCTTTCAAACACCTTTCAGCCATATATTTTTATAATAAATCAAATTTTCAGACTAACCAACAACAAGCCATGCGATAGATCAGACCAGCCCTGCCCTCCTAGATCCACGACCTTTGAAGAGCGGGTCTTGAGTTCACTTCAAAATCTTGGAACTTCGTCTCGGTCGTGAACCTTCACAAGTCAAAGCATTAAAAAATTGAAGAAACTCTGGCCCAACTCTCAAATTCATTGGCTAAGAGAGAAGAGGGTAAACTACCCAACCATGAACAATCTAAGGGGTTCATGGTTGGAGAATCCTCAAATGGCCATGAGGAAATCAAAGCATGACTACTTTGAGAAGTGGAAGAATAATAAACAACACGATTGGGTAGTGAAGAGGAAAAGATGAAGAACAAGTGCAGAACAACAAATTTGGATAGCAATATGGTACATTGATTTACATCGAAAATTCAAAAAATGAAAAAGAAAAATAACAAAATTGTTGAAAAGATGAGGAGGAGAAATTTGTTCCTCACCTCCCATTTCCCCATGCAATGAAGTCGGTTTCTCCTTTTGACAAAGGAAACACAAAATTGAGGAAATGATGGAGACATTCAAGCAAGTTAAAATTAATCTACCTCCGCTTGATGCAATCAAGCAGTCCTCGCTATGCAAAATTTCTCAAAGAGGTGTGCAAAAGGCAATCTAGGATACATTTATCCAAGAAGGCCTTTCTTGTGGAGAAAATCAACCAAGTGCTATCAATTGCAACACCACCTAAGATGCAAGACCACAGAATCCCCACAATCCCCTGCATCATTGGGGAGCACACCATTGAGAAAGCCTTGCTAGATCGGGTGCTAGTGTCAACACTTCCCTATTACATCTGAGAAGCTAGGTTTGGGAGAATTGAAACCCACTCAAGTGGTGTTACATGACTAGGTGATCCGAAAGGAAACCTATGGGGTTGATTGAAGATGTTTTGGTAGGAGTAGACAAGTTTTTCTACCTACGACTTTTTGGTGTTGGACATGGAACCAACCAAAAGTACTACGCCATCCTCTGTCATTCCGGAAGACCATTCTGGCTTCTAATGCATGCATTCAATGCAGTGCAGCATCATGGAGGTGTCTTTTGGAAATATGAAAGTTAAATTGAATGTGTATAATCTTTGTTACTCAACCTCAATTCTCTGTGAGGAATGTTTCCATGTTGACATCATTGATGAGGGTGGAGGAGTCTTTACAAACATTTCGCAAGGTAAAGACTCCACCACAATTTAAAAATGATTGGGGATCCGAGAAAGAAGGAAAAGGAGATCAAATTCAAGCAGTCTGCTTTGTGCAAGGCACTCACCTGTGATCATCAAGTTCTCTCTCTTGGAGACACTGCTCCTCTCCCTCTTCCACAAGTTACCAAGGTACCTTTGCTGCCCTCTTTCTCACACGAATTGGAACTCAAGCAGCTCCCCAAAATCTGAAATATGTGTTTTTGGAGATCATCAAACACTACATGATTATTTCTTCCTCCCTTACAAAGGAGCAAGAAGAGGAGTCATTGGTAGTTCTAAACAAAGACAAGAAAGCAATTAGTGGACCATTACTAATTTAGGAGGAATAAACCCAGTATGCATGCATAAGATCCACGGAAGAGGATGCCAAGCCTTCTAGAGAAATGCAAAGAAGGTTGAATCCTCACATGCAAGAAGTGGTAATGAAGGAAGTTGTCAAGTGCTAGATCTTTGGGGTCATTTACCCCATTTGATTCTGCTTGGGTAGCAGCACGTGGTGCCTAAGAAATCAGCATCACTTTGTAGCAAATTTGAACACAGTAAACTTATGTCCACCAGTCAAACAAGCTGGATGGAGGGTCTGAATAGACTACGAAAATTAAATACCATGACAAGGAAAGACCATTTCCCCTCCCTTCATTGACCAAATCCTTGATAAGCTTGCAGGCAAAGCTTACTCGCTTCCTTGATGGGTACTCGTTACAACCAGATCCTGTACCCACAGGACCAAGAAAAGACCACCTTCACCGCCTTTGGCACTTTTGCCTATAGGAGGATGCCCTTTGGTCTTTGTAATGCCCTGCTACTTTTCAAAGATGCATGTATGCCATCTTTTGACATGATTGATCAATTCATGGAGATCTTCATGGATGACTTTTCAATTTATGGAGACCGCTTTTCCCAATGCTTACACCACCTCAAGTTGGTGTTGCAAAGATGTGAAGAAACCAATTTGGTTCTAAGCTAGGAAAAGTCATTTTATGGTCACCAAGGCATTGTCCTAGGACATGTGGTCTCCCATAAAGGCATAGAGGTGGACCAAGCAAAATTGATCTAATTGCACATTTGCCTCCTCCCGTAATTTAAGCAAATCGAAGTTTCTTAGGGCATGCGGATTTTATAGGAGGTTCATCAAAGATTTGATAAAATTTCCAAGCCACTCTGTCATTTCGTGTCAAGATATTCCTTTTGTGTTTACTAATGAATGCATGATAGCCTTTGAGGTCCTTAAGAAATGTCGATTTGACTCCATCTTCTGCGGTCCCACTATTCAGGGGCCCTTTGAGCTGATGTGTGATGCATCGGACTATGCCCTAGGAGCTGTCCTAGGGCGAGAAAGGATAAACTTCCCCATGTCATAGCTTATGCCGGCAGATCCATGATAGATGCCCAGCTCAACTACACAACAATCGAGAAAGAGTTGCTGGCCATTGTGTTTGCATTGGAAAAATTCGTGCCTTATGTTTTAGGTTCACAAATTGTGGTGTTTATGACCACTCGCCTAAAGTACCTTCTGCCTAAGAAGGATACCAAGCCCAGTTAATCGGTGGATCCTCCTATTACAGGAGTTTGATCTACGATTAAGGATAAGAAATGAGTGGAGAATGTGGTGGTGATCACTTATCCGAATTCTCAATCGAGGATGATAGCTTACCCATTAATGAATCATTTCACGATGAGCAACTTTTGCCATCAATACCCACAAATCCTTGGTTTGCAAACATAGTCAACTTCTTGGCTATTGGACAAATTCCTCAACATTGGAATAGAATGGATAAAGATCTTTTCTTCTCACAAGTTAAACATTTCATTTGGGAAGATCCTTATCTATTCAAAATTGTCTGAGACCAAGTGATCGGAAAGTTCCACGGCATATTGTCAATGTGTCATGAAACAGGCTGTGGAGGCCATTTCGTAATAAAATAGCCGCAAAATTCTGCAGTGTGGTTTCTATTGGCCCACAATCTTTAAAGATGCCTTACGACTCAGAATCTTGCCGGAATCGCCAAAATCGGGCAAGATTTCCAAAAGAAACTCAATGCCCTGACCAATCCTCAGTAGTTGAGTTGTTTGATGTTTGGGGCATAGATTTTATTTCCCCTTCTAATGGAAACAATTTCATCTTGGTAGTGGATTATGTCTCCAAGTGGATTGAGGCCATAGCTACCAAATCCAATGATCACAAAGTGGTTTTAAGATTCCTCAAAGACCACATTTTTTCCATTTGGATTCCCAGGCCATCATTAGTGATGGGGAAGCCACTTTTACTTGAGCGGTTTGACTCTCTATTAAAAAGTACTTTGTCACTCACGAGTAGCCACTCCTATCATCCACAAACCGTGGGCGGTGGAGATTTCAAATAGAGATCAAACACATTTTGGGAAAAACTGTGAAGAAGGACAGAAAGGACTGGTCCTTTAAGCTTAATGATGCTTTGTGGGCATACAGAACTGCCTACAAGACTCCTATAGGGATGTCCCCTTTCAGACTGGTTTATGGCAAGGCATGCCATCTACCAGTAGAATTAGAATATAAGGCCTTGTGGGCAATCAAAACTTTTAATATGGATCTAACTGCTGCTGGTAACCACAGGAAGCTTCAACTCACTGAACTGGAAGAACTGAGGATGGATGCCTACACTAACTCCAGATTGTACAAAGAAAAGGTTAAATCATTCCATGATAGGAGCCTCATGAGAAAAGAGTTCATACCGGGATCCAAGGTATGGTTATTCAAAAGCAAAACAGAGGAAGAAATTACAAGGGGTACAGATAGACTATCTGACCGGAAGGAGGGAAACAGAGATGAAAACTCAAAATCTGGATACCCAAATTGGGCAAATGGTTCGTCTATTTATAGTTTTCCCTAAGCCAGCTCAGATGTGTATCAACCAATCAGAATTGGATAGATCTGTATCAACCAATAGGAGTCGAGCACCAGGATCCAGATCTGTTCTGGCCAATCAGAAATGCTTGATCTGGTTCAGCCAATCAGGAAACAGAGGCATCAATTCTGTTATGTAATTCAAAAATCTGTTTGAGCTTCTAGAAGTTCCCGCCAAGTAATTTCATCTTTGGGTGTTCACATGGGGTGGAATATGCCTTTGGTTCGTGCTCAGAATTTTCCGGAATGTCCTTGGGTTTTAAAACGCATTAGGCGCGTGCAAAGTTTCTGAAATACCCTTGGACGAAATGCAAATCCCCGAATGCCATTTCGCATAGTTTAAGGGCTTTTCAAAGTAGTTTGGCTCGAATCTCTCTTATAAAGCATTTTGGCTCGAATCTCTTTTCGCAAAGCATTTTGGCTTCGGAGATCTTTCGCAGGACTTTGGCTTGGAGATCTTTTTCGCAAAGGACTTCTCTTCTTTTCGCAAGCATTTTGGCTTCAGAGGTCTTTTGCAAAGGACTTCTCTTCTTTTCGCAAAGTTCAAAGTTCTTTGCGAATAGTAGATGTTCTTTGCGAATTGAACTTTTAGCTTCCATTCTTCTTTGCGAATGGATCCTTCTTCTTCTTCAGGTCTTTTCTTGCTCTTTTAGGACCTTTTTAGCCATTGCTGAGGCTATTTCTTCACTCCCTCTTCGAGTTTGACATGCGTTGTCAGCTTTTTGATCATTTTAGGATGGTTTTCGGATTTAGACCTGTCTTTTTGGTTAGCTGCAATATGAACACTAAAGCACTTATTTAGTCCTCTCAAGGGTCTTTCAAGGCTCATGTTTAGGGGTAAAAAATGGTATTTTTCACTACTTATCAGAACTAAATAAGTATTTTAAGTGCCTATGTTGCAGCTAACAATAAAGACACGCTTAACCATAAAAGCAGCTCAAAAGTGCCAAAAAGATGGCAATCCATGTCAGTCCAAAGGAAGGAAGTAAAGAAACAACCTCATCAGCTGTGGAAAGGTCTAAATAGAAGAGGCAAAGACCTGTAAGAGAAGCAGGGAACATTTCGAACAGAGAAATGCACTACAGAGTTCTTTTCGCAAAGAACTTGCACTTTTCGTAAAGAACCTTGAACTTTGCGAAGAAGAAAACACTCCTCGAAAGAAGATTGAACTTTGCGAGAGAGCTTGAAGTCATTGAACTTTGCGAAAAGGCCCCTAAACTCTGCGAAAAGGACTAAAACTCTAGGTGTAGCTTTCGAAGAGCATCTGAACTCCTCGAAAAGAAGATTGAACTTTGCAAACAGAACTTCAGAAGTCATTGAACTTTGCGAAAAGGCCCCTGAACTCTGCGAAAAGGTATTCTGGAGATTCGCAGCTCGTCCGAAGGGTATTTCAAGAAACTTTGCACGCGCCCCAATGCAATCAAAAGACCAGGAACATTCCGGAAGGTTCCAATCAAGATCCGAAGGCATATTCCACCCCATGTGAGAGCCCAAAGTTAAATTACCTGGCGGGAACTTCCAGAAGCTCAAAGCGAATTTCAAACCCATAACGAAATTGATGCTTCATCACGATTGGCGAACAGATCGAGCATTTCCATTGGCCAAAACAGATCTAGATCCCGTGCTCAACCCTCATTGGGCAATCCAGATCTAAAGCATTCTGATTGGTCAATCCGACCATCGCAGGATGGAGGAAAAGTATAAATAGAAGCCATTCGCCCAAATTGGGCATCCAGTTTTAGAGTTTTCATCTCTGTTTTCCTCATTCGATTGATAGCTTATCCAGAACCCCTGTAATCCCTTCTTGTAGTTTACCTTTGAGAGCCATTGTGAGTGATTTGTACTTCCAAGTTCGGATTCAAGATGTAAGTCCGAGGGCTCTCTAAGAAGCCGTGCTCTTTAATTGTAATTTTGGATTTTAAAAGGTTGTCGTAATTTGTGTCTTCTCCATTGGAGTCATGTCGAGGGTTCCGAATGTTCACCTTAGTGCATTAGACTTCTTTAGATTCACTCATCCGCATGCAACTTCCTTAATTCATCACCCCTGCGAATTAGCGTTGGTAACCTAATTCTAGCGGCATTACTGATGATGTTCATGTTACGAACTAAAGAATAGGCCACAACTATTGGATGATCATGACCATTTAAGTGGACAGATCATAGCCATAAGTCTAAACCTATTCCTTAATTCGATTTATTTCTCTTACATCTGTCTTTGGTAGCTGCGAAGATTGAATCTGCTCTGTTGAACTGATTCTCCATTAAAATTCAGAGGCTAAAGTACATGAAGCTATTATTTCTGCATTTGTCTTATTTTAAACATCTCCCCAACTCGGATCTGGATCATGTAGTTAGTTCTTTTCTTTATTTGCTTATAGTTAAATGTGACACAATCCAACACTCTCTTTTATCTATTCTTTTTTTAGATAATTATAGAGCCAGATCTGGTAGCACAGATCTGGAGGTTTATCTCTCAGTTTAGACAAAATTCTCTGTGGACGATCTTGAAATACTTACTTTTAAAACTTGCTACAATTGTCCCTGATCTTGCAGGCCAGTGTTAGCCCCAATGTGCTGATATCCCTTTCATAAGTTAACATCCATATAACCTAGCATTCTTTAATTCTTTAATTTTTGATTCATAATGCACACAATTATGGCACACTTGGAGCGACAACAGCAGCACATCACTGAGCCCTTGGAATGCATGGCTGCAGCAGAACAAAGGAAAGGAAGTGAAGACAGGTCTTGAAACAACCGATCGAAAAGGCATCTGGAAGATTTCGATAGGAGCTGAAGGTTAAAAGCGAAGAATTCGTGCAGTTGGAGATGGGCTCGATAGGATCTGAAGGCAGAAAGAGGAAGACATTTGATGAAGTGAGGGATTCAACAGGAGATCCCTAAACCTATCGAGCAGATGAATGAAAGAGAAAGCTCATCCTATCAAAACTTTGCCTGAGGAGAAAATGAGAACCTGTCAAAGGCTTCCTGACCCTATCGAAATGAAGGTGCTGGAATTGAACCTATCGAAGGATCCTTAAGCCTTTCAATAGGAATATGAGCCAACCTATCGGGATGACGGCATGCAGAGCTGAACCTGTCAAAAAGGACCTCTGGACCTATCGAACTACTCAGCCAACCTATCGAATACTCCAAATAATGGACTGAGAACCTTGAAGCTTCAAAGAGAAAACTCATCCTATCGGTACTTGTCGAAGAGACCAGAGAACCTATTGAAAGGGACTACAAGCTTACTTTAAACATGTCAAAAGCTTCTCCAACCTGTCGAAATTGTGTGCTGAACTCCTTAAAATCTATGCTATGCACACGCTGAGACTTGGTAACCTGCTACACGCAAACTGAGGCACTTTGATGATCGGCACGAGGTTCTAGAAGATGCCCTAGAAAGCCCTAACTGATCCATGTGCTTTAACAGAACTCTAACAAACTCTAACGACCATCTAGAAGGGATTTTTGGCAGGAAAAATAGAGGAGAAAGCTATATATTGAGATCCCCAATTGCCATTGGAGGAGGATCGAAATTCAGAACAATTTTTTGGAGATCAGAGCTTGCAGCGAGATTCTATTTTCCTTCCTTTAGCCACACCATGGTTGGCTAATTCCCTAGGAGCAGCAAGGAGTGAGTTAGATCTATGATTGGGTAAGGTTAAGAGTGTTGCTGGGGTTAATTGCTGCACAGACTATATATCTGAGAGCATTTCATTGTTGAGTGAGTTTGATTGCAATGTAAATGTTGTTGTCAATATTTTAATTAAATCTAAAGCTCTTTTGATTCCTTTGGGTGCTCGATATCGGATTTGTGTAGAGGAGTTGCTTGATCAGCTCACCCACTTAACTGGTAGACCTCTTGGATATCACCTGAATTCGCTGGATCTGATATCCCTGTAATTTCCTGCGTCTGTGACCTGGAAATTGTAGCATCTGTAGTGGTTTTAATTGTTCTAATTGAGGCTCTGGCTTTGTAGGAGATCTCTAGGATGGTCTGTGACCATTAAAGTGGACAGATCATAACCTTAAGGTAAATCTAAGCTCAAGCCTCAATTGGATTCATCTGCTATAATCCATGGATTCGATAAAGTCTATAGGATGGTCTGTGACCATTAAAGTGGACATATCATAGCCTTAAGACCAGGTGGATCCTGTGATTTGGAGTGGAATTTATACCCTGCAATTGTGCTTGTGGCCAACTAAGGGACTTGTGTGCTTTTAAACCCCTGTAATATGCTTAACTCAACTTGATTGCAGTGAAAACAACCTCCAAGCTATTCTTCTCCATTTTTTGAGTTTTTAAACCCTCCATCTGCGAGACCTGAGGCTCCAGATTCGATCTAAGACAATCTGCATTTTAATTGTAGTTTAGATTAAGTGAAACTCCAATCTAATCTCTTCCCTGTCTTTTAGCTAGATCAACATTAGTTAGGGTGCTAGATCTCTTACAAATCTGGAGATTTACCTAATTCCAAATCACCTCTCTGTGGACTTACCCTTACTTACTTTTAAAACTTGCTACAAAGGATCCTGTACCTTGCAGGCCTAGGATTTTTCAGCTGTGCTGAACCCATCTCTATTTTCTCTTTATGTTTACACTTTAAATCAGCACACTGGAATTCCCCAACAAGTTTTTAGCGCCGCTCCGGGGAGGTGTTTGTGAATTTGGTAGATCTAGTTTTGTTTTATTAATCTATAACTATGTGTTTGGTTTTAGTAACTGCATTTGTAAGTTTTGCTATTTTTCAGTATTTTTTTTGTGTGCATTTCATCAGATCTGAGTACAGAGTGAGAGGAGAGCTGTGCTGAAGGTTGCTCTATAGTTTGCATCCCTTTTTCCCCTGTTTATTTTTTAGATCTGCTGATTTTTTTCTTTAGATTAATTAGTCGGTTGTGTTGCTTCTTTCTGTTGTGTGAGGATTTATTCTACATTCAGTTTGTGAGTGTTGTATGTTAGGTAGGATAACTCTTTAACCTCAGATTATTCCACTAAATCAAGAGGTTGAAAGACTTCTCAGATCCAAACCAACTACATCCACAGCTGTTGAAATTGAATCTGTTGAAATGGGTGAGCTGCAGCAGCCTCAAACTCTCAAGGAATTTAATGCACCAGGGATCTACAATTCCCCCTTCTGCATTGAGTTCCCTGCTGCTCAAGGAAACTATGAAATCAAATCTTCCATCATTCAGATGTTGCCCTCATTTCATGGCCTGACCAAGGAGGTCCCTTATAAGCATATAGACGAATTCTTAGGACTATGCACTACCTTCAACATCACATGTTTGGGGGAGGAGGCAACTAGGATGAGGCTCTTTCCTTTTTCATTAAAGGACAGAGCCAGGACCTGGTTGTCCATGCTTCTACCTAACAGTATTCCATCTTGGAGTGATCTCCAATGTCAGTTTCTGGCCAAATTCTTTCCTATGTCAAAGACAAACCAGTTGAGGAAGGGTATCATCTCTTTTACCCAAGATCCAACTAAAGACTTTCATGAATCCTTGGAGAGATTTAAGGAACTTCTCAAGAAATGCCCCCACCATCAAATCCCTGAATGGCAATTGGTTCAAAGCTTATATCAGGGAATTGATGCTAAAAGCAGAGATATGATAGATGCCTCCTGTGGTGGCACCTATCTCCATAAAACTGCTGAGGAGGCATGGGAGATCTTTGACAACATCAGTGAGAACTCTATGCAAAGGGAAACCTTAGCAAGAGATCTAGAGCCTCCTAAATTGATGAAAGAGAACACCTCAGGAGGAAAGATATATGAAGTGAGTGTGCCAAGTGAGCTGCAAAGGAAAGTGGACAACTTAACTCTGAAATTTGATAGGCTGATGGGAGCAATGCAGTCACCTGTAGCTGCTAGAGTGGAGGAGGCATGTGCCATATGTCAGTCCCCTGCTCATCCCGTGGAAGAATGCCCATCTGCTGACTAATTTCCTGATTTTATAACAGGGCATGTGGTTGCAGCTCAGTCTTATGGGCATCAGCCTGCTGCGGGGGATTAATGGACGAACCACCCCAATCTGAGGTGGAGACAAGATGCATACCCCAGCCAGCAGCAGTAGCAGCCCATGCCCTACAGAAATGCTCAGCCCTATCGAGAAGGTTATACCCTAAGGCCTCAATATCAGTAACCCATGGCCCAACATGTAGCTCCTCCTGTGCAGCAAGCTGCACCCACTCCAGCTGTGAGAACACCATCCTTTGAGAAATAAGTTCTATCTTTATTACAGAGCTTGAACACCTTGACCCAAACTATGCACTCTCACAACCAGAGCACCAAAAAGATAGAGGATCAACTTGGTCAGCTGTCTGATGCTCTGACTAGGAGAGAGGGAGGAAGGTTGCCTAACCAACCACAGGACAATCCGCGAAGGTAGTTTGTAGTGGGTGAAGTTTCATCCACTTATGAGGAAGCCAAATCTATTACAACTTTGAGAAGTGGTAGGCTAGTGGACAATCAAGTAGGCTGTGAGCCTGTGAGGCACTTGGAGGAAGAAAATAAAGTAATTTCTACCAGCACACAACAAAGACCACCAATGGTGGACTTGCAGGAATAATCAGCTGTGAATAAAGAGGATAATGAGGATCCTCATGAAAAGAAAAAAATCAAAAAGAAAGAAGTCCCATTGGCTAAGGCTGCAAGTGAGGGAGCACCCCCACATTTGCCATTTCCTAAGGCATTACAAGGACTTTCTCCTTTTGACAAAGGGCAAGGTAAAATTGAGGAAATGATGGAGACTTTCAAGTAAGTAAAGATCAATCTGCCTTTACTTGATGCCATTAAACAAGTCCCAACCTATGCCAAGTTTTTAAAAGAACTATGCACCCATAAAAGACAATCCAGGATACACATATCTAAGAAAGTCTTTTCAGCAGAGAAAGTGAAATAAATTTTGTCGATTGCAACCCCAACCAAATTCCAAGATCCTGGCACCCCCCACAATCCCCTACATCATTGGGGATCACATCATTGACAGAGCCTTATTAGATCTAGGAGCCAACGTAAATTTACTCCCATATTCCCTATATGAGAAGCTGGGTTTGGGAGAACTAAAGCCCACCCATGTGGTCCTACAGCTAGCTGACAATTCTGAAAGGAAACCTGTGGAGATAGTTAAAGATGTTTTGGTTAGAGTTGACAAATTCTTCTATCCTGCTGACATTTTGGTATTAGACATGGAACTAAGCAAATGTGCTTCTTCCATACCTGTGATTATAGGCAGGCCCTTTTTTGCCACTGCCAATGCTCACATATAATGCAGGTAAGGAATCATGGAAGTTTCATTTGGAAACATGAAGGTCAAGCTGAATGTGTATAACACTGGCTATCAACCCTCTCCTGAAGAGGCCTGCTTTTCCATTACTGCCCAAAAGAAAGTGATGCTTGATAATCCACTTTGACTGGTGCAGGAAAATGCTTGGTTCACAGATGGGAAACTGCATCCAGGGAATGGACACTGGCTGAGGAAGAGATCTATGGAAAATGACAAGTTTGATGAGCCTGAGGAGACTATGGACCTTCCAGACCCTCCAGATTAACCACCACAGTCAGTATGTATCATATGTACCATACTCTATTTTTGTTTGTAGGTGTTCACTTAGTTGTTGTTTGATTCTTTTTATCTCTTTGCAATAATTAAAAGAGAACAAAAAAATTGCCATGCTCCATACTAGGCTGTCATTCTCAGCTGTCCTGAGGAATGGGAGTTGTTCATAAGAGAATCTAATCATGGGGTACCACATCAGCTGAGCCTACTGAGAACTGAGACTGCGAATGCCCAAAAATGTAGTTTTATTTGATGTTTAGAAGTCTTTGACAGGTCGAGTTCACTTTTTGATAGGTCACATGGCAATTTCGTTAGGATGTTTGATGGTTTCGATAGGTACTGACCCTCTCGATAGGTAAAACTAACTTTTTGATAGGAAAAATGAAGATTTCGATAGGTTCTAGACACCAGTCAGGAACCTATCAAAATGAAGAGTCAGCTGCCGTTTAAACTAATCGAAAGAATGGTTCCACCTATCGAGATCCTATCGAAACATTCCTTGTCAAAGAATTGTCTATGTTTTCGACAGGACGCATGAACCTATCGAAACTATCTAGTTCATCCTATCGGAATCGTCTTTCACCTTTTATATACCCGTCGATAGGTCATTTGTGCCTCATTTCACACCTTCTACAAACCCTAGCTCTTGTTCCTCTTATAGTCGCCTCTCTCTTCCTTCACCAATCCCTCATAGAACCTATAGCTGTTCAATCTCCCCTTTTGTCAGAACATTCAGCTTGCACATAGGAGCATTTTGCCCCTAATTTTGGAAAAATTAGAGCTGGGCAGTGCAATTTCAGTTAAACCCTAGGTATTGTGAGATCAATTGCCTTCCCCCCCTCATCAATATGTCGATCCTCTAATTTCTAAACCTCAAACTCTGCTTCAAGTTGGTGAAAGCTTAATTTCTGAAGGGTAAAATGAATGAGCCGGAGGAAACCCTCACAAACATCCGTCGGAGAACAACTACTTCCACCCCCAAATCCTCTAAAAAGTCAAAGCCAGCTGATAAACCGCCCATCAAGAGGAAGCTCACTAAAATCTTTCCCACAAAGACCCCTAAAGCTAAGAAATCCAAAGTTGTTGAGGTTCAGGAACCTAGAGTAGATGAAACTTTAGCAAGAGCTGCCCCTCCAGTAGCACTGCCTGCGGGGTTAACTATTCCTAATGAGTGTGCAAAAAAATTGAGTCTTGTCCCTGAAATGGATTTTGATCTGGCATATTTTGCCAGCATTGGGGAGTGCCAGGGGACATTGGAATACTTGAAAAAAGAAGTCTGCTACCCCTGCTTTCACCCTTGAAAGAAAATGTCTATCCCTGATTAGTGAAATTGTGGTACCAGAACCTGACGAAGAAGGTGGTACCTGGAGCTGAGGATACACTGGAAATCCCGATTGATGATTGGCAGCTGACTATCAATTGCAGAGATATTGGGATAGCTTTGGGAGTCCCATATCAATTTGACTCCACCAGAGCTGAGGGAGCACCTACAGAGGCCACATTTCGAGAAATGGCTTAACAACTTACTAATGGAATCGTGGGCTCTGGTGAATCCTTGATGAGAAGAGACCTCCATCCTATCATCCCACTCATTGACACCATTCTGAGGAAAAAATTCTATGTCTCAGGCCATTTGCAAGAGAGAAGAACCCCTTTAGTGGATGCACTATACTTTTGTTCAAAGGGGCAATTTGTGAATGCACCTAAGCTGATTTTTGAGACAATGGTGGATATCAATGACAAAGTGCGTAAGAGGCAAGCTTTTGCTAAAGGAGGTGGCCTACCTTTTTGCAGACTCATCACATTTTTGCTCAGGACTGGGAAATATAGGATTAAGCAATCTGAACCAATGGAGAAGCTCACCTTTATATTGTATGGTAAGCGAGAATGGTCAATCAGCCTCACATTGATTAAGAAAGGCCAACCAGTTGGAAGGGAGGTGGCTGAGAAGATAACCACTTCCGTGGCAGCAGAGACTCCTGCAGAGATACCGTTAACCATCTGTTGAGAACTGGAAAATACCATTTTTCACCCCTTAACCTGAGTCTTGATAGACCTTTGAGAGAACTAAATAAGTGTTCTAAGTGCTTGTGTTTCAGCTAACAATAAAGACAGGCTTAACCATAAAAGCAGCTTAAAAGTGCCAAAAAGATGATAATCCATGTCGATCTAAAGGAAGAAAGAGAAGGGACAACCTCACTAGCTGTTAAAAGGTCTGAACTGAAGAGGCAAAGACCTGGTCTCAACCCAGAAAAGAAGTATGGAGCAATTCGAACAGAAAAATGCACTACAGAGTACTTTTCACAAAGAACCTAAACTGTTCGCAAAGAACCTGAACTCTGCGAAAAGAACTAAAAACTCCAGGCTTAGCTTTCGAAGAGCACCTGAACTCTTCGAAGAGATGATTGACCTTTTCGAAAAGAAGAAAACTCCATTCGAACAGAACCAGAACATTGCAAAAAGAGCTTCAAGAGTTACAACACCTTGCGAAAAGTCTCCTAAACTATGCGAAAAGGTATTCTGGAGATTCCCAGCTTTTGCAAGGGCAATTTAGTAATCTTTTTCATGCTTCCCAATGCATTTAAAAACCTAGGGACATTCCAGAGGATTCTAAGCATGAAGCGAAGGCATATTCCACCCCATGTGAGCACCCAGAGATGAAATAACTTGGCGGGAACTTCTAGAAACTCTAACAAACTTTCAAAATGCATAACAGAATTGATGCTTTTGTCATCTGATTGGCTGAACCAGATCAAGCAATTCTGATTGGCCAGAATAGATCTGGATCCTTATGCTCGACTATCATTGGTCGATACAGATCTGAGTACTTCTGATTGGTTGATACACATCTGAGCTAGACTTAGGGAAAACTATAAATAGACGAACCATTTCCCCAATTTGGGCATCCAGATTTGGAGTTTCATTCCTATTCCCCCATTTCCAAATCAGATAGTTTGTCTGAAATCCCTGTAATAGCCTCACTTTTACTTGCAATTGAGAGCTGTGAGAGCTGTGAGATACTTCTGTAATTCAAAAGAGAGTTGTATTCAAGACTACAAATCTGAGAGCTGTTTAAGCTGTGCTCTGTAATTGTAATGGTGAATTTGAAAAGGTTGCTGTAAACCGTACATTCTCAATTGGACTCATGTTAAGGGTTCCCTCTTATCTCCTTATTGCATTAGACTCCTTTAGATTTACTGTTTTTTCATGCAATTTCCCTTGATTCATTAATCCTGTGAGAATTAGTGTTTGTAACCTAATCTCTCACGGCATTTGTAGTGATGCTTCCTGTTATAAATTAAGGCTTTGGATTTAAGACTATTGGATGGTCTGTGGCCATTGAAGTGGACAGACCATAGCCATAAGCCTAAACCTAATCCTTGAGTTAGATTTATTTCTCTTACATCTATGCTTGTAGCCAGATGAAGATTGAATTATCCCTCAGTTGTGCTGCAGTCTTTCTCATTGTATTTCAAGGACCAAATCAAAGTTAGATATTACTTCTCCATTTTTTTTAAGTTTACCTCAAAATTCCCCCAACTTGGATCAGGATCATTTAGTTTAACTTTTACTTTTATCATTTAGTTAATGTGACAAATTCAACCTCCCATCTTATGTGCTTTCTAGATAGGATAAGAGGCCAGATCTGGTAGCTCAGATCTGGAGGTTTACCTTGCATTTTAGACAAATTCTCTGTGGACGATCTTTTACTCACTTACATTTAAAACTTGCTACAATTGGCCCTGATCTTGCAGGCTAATTCACTTCTCTCTGTGCTGATATTTCTTTACTCTTTTTAATGTTCTAGATTCATTATAACTTAGCAGTTGCAAACCTATTTTCAAAACACAAATAAATCAAGCACACTTAGAATTGACAACAAGTTTTTGGCGCCGCTGTCGGGGAATTTCTTCTAAAATAGGTAGACCTATGTTTTCACTTTTTTTTTTATACCAGTACTAAACTATTCTATTATTTATACCTATGCAGTTATTCATATCCAATTTTTGAAGAAGGGAAACTACTTAAAAAGGAATTCTGAAGGTTTGCTGTGAATAATCTGATTTTTTGTTCTGAGTTGTATGTTTGGTAGGAGGACTCTCAGCCTTGAGATTGTCCCACTGAATTTAGAAGTTGAAAGGCTATTATGAACCAAACAAACAACACAGAAGTCTGCTACTATGGGTGAAGAACCTCGACTTTTGAGGGATTACTTCGCACCTGGTGCTTATAATTCTCCCTTTTGCATTCAATTTCCTACTGTTGAAGGAAATTATGAGATCAAATCATCAACCATCCAAATGCTTCCTTCCTTCCATGGGTTGAGTAAGGAAGATCCATACAAATATGTGGATGAATTCTTGGCTCTTTGCACCACATTCAACATAGCTGGACTTGGTCCAGAAGCAACCAAGCTTAGGCTCTTTCCTTTTTCATTAAAGGATAAAGCTAGAGCATGGTTATCTATGTTAGCCCCAAATAGTATCACTTCTTGGAATGATTTGCAGTGTCAATTTTTTGCCAAATACTTCCCAATGTCTAAAACAAGCCAATTGATACAAAGTATCATTTCTTTCTCACAAAACTCAACTGAAACTTTCCATGAAGCATGGGAAAGATTTAAGGAACTTTTAAGGAAATGTCCTCATCATCAAATTCCCAGATGGTAGCTGGTTCAAAGCTTCTATCAAGGAATTGATCAAAAAGGCAAAAATATGGTGGATGCCTCCTGTGGAGGCACTTGCAAAAAATAGTTGAGGAGGTTTGGGACTTATTTGAAGTAATTGGTGAAAACTCAACTCAATAGGAATCTCTGTCAAGAGATATTGAAAATCCTACTAGGTTGAACAATCAGCAAACCACCAAAGGAAAGATTTATGAGGTGAATGAGTTGGAAAGAAAGATGGACAATTTAACCACAAAGTTTGATATATTGATGGACTCACTTAAAAATCCAATGGTTGAAAGAGTAGAGGAGGCATGTCTGATATGCCAGTCCCTACTCATTCAATTGACCAATGTCCTGCTACACCACAGTTCCCAGATTTAGTGGTGGAACAAGCTCATGCTGCTCAATCATTTGGACAGATGCAGTCAAATGAATATCCATGGAGAGGGCACCCCAATTTGAGGTGGAGCTAAGGGAATTATCAATCACAATAGCAGCAGCAACCAAAGAACCAAATGCCTTTCAAAACTGCATAGCCTTATCAGCAGAATTTTTATGCCAAGCCAAATTTTCAGCAGCCCATTCCACAACAACCTGTACAGCAATCTGCCCCAGTTCAAATCCCTTCCAGGTCCCCTTCTTTTGAAGATAAAGTCCTAAATTCACTCCAGAATTTAGGATCTTTAACTCGAACGTAATTTTCACAGCAGAAAGAAGATTGAAGAAACATTGGGACAGCTTTCAAATACTTTGGCCAAAAGAGAGGAAGGAAAGTTACCCAGCCAACCTTTGAAGAATCCCAAAGGACAGTTCATGGTTGGAGAAGCGTCTATTTCGCATGAAGAAGTAAAAACTGTCACAACTTTGAGAAGTGGAAGAATTATAAATAACAAAGTGGGTACTGAAGAAGAAAAAAATGAGGAAAATGATAAAAATATGCAGCAAGAGTAGCATAATGATAGCAGTGGAGGTGCTGATATACCTCAGAAAAATCAAACAAATGAAAAACAAAAAATTTAAAAAAATTCTGAAAATGCTTCCAAAGCTGTAGATGAAGGACTAGTTCCTAATTTGCCATTTCCTCATGCAATGAAATCTGTATCCCCTTTTGATAAAGGGAATACAAAAATAGACGAAATGATGGAGACTTTCAAGTAAGTCAAGATAAATCTACCTTTGCTTGAGGCAATCAAACAAATTCCAGCATATGCAAAAATTTTGAAAGATGTTTGCACTCACAAAAGACAGTCTAGGATACAGTTATCCAAGAAGGTCTTTGCTGTGGAAAGAGTTAATCAGGTGTTGTCCATTGCCACACCTCCTAAACTTCAAGATCCTGGAATCCCCACAATCCCTTGCATTATTGGGGAACATACCATTGAAAAGGCTTTATTAGATCTGGGTGCTAGTGTCAACCTACTTCCATATTCTGTATATGAGAAACTAGGTTTGGGAGAATTAAAAACCACTCATGTGGTGTTACAACTAGCAGACAGATCTGAAAGGAAGCCAGTTGGGATGATTGAAGATGTATTGGTGGGAGTAGATAAATTTTTTTATCCTGCTGATTTTCTAGTTTTGGACATGGAACCTACCAAAAGCAAAACTTCCATACCTGTCATTTTGGGAAGACCATTCCTGGCTACAATAAATGCTTGCATTCAATGCAGGTCTGGTATTATAGAGGTCTCTTTTGGAAATGTGAAGGTAAAATTAAATGTTTATAATGCAGTCACACAGCCTCAATTCAGCCCTGAGGAATGTTTTCATGTTGATCTATTAGATGAACTGGTAGAAGGGACTTTACAACAGTTTCTGTAGTGTGAAGATTTCACCACAGATGCTAAAGATGCTTGGGGAAATTCTGAGGAAGAAACAGTTTGTATCTCAAATTCTGAGGAAGTAAATATTATGCAAGGAACTCATAATCAATCAGCAAGTTTCTCTTCTTGGAAACCTGCTACTCTTCCCCTTCCACAAACAGCTAAGGTACCTTTGTTACCTTCTTTTCTCAGCCCACCTGATTTAGAACTGAAGCAGCTCTGCCAGACCCGTGGTGACCAGCTCTTTAGCTGTACCCATTCTTGAAGAAACTATCCTCCCCATGATGACCAGCTCTTCAGCTGCACCAATTCTTGAGGAAGTTGGCCTTTTACCCTCCTCCCCTAGTCCAGCCCCTGCCACTTCACCTATCCCAGCTGTCCCATCTCCCATACCCACCATTATTCCAATTGTAGATTCCCCCTCTACACCAACCACTCCAACCATACTCACACCACCAATTTCTCCCACCAATGCCCAAGTTTTGGCTGCAGACTTTATTGCCCAATCACCCTGCACTCCTCTGCTCCAAAGCCCTTCAAATTCACCTGCTCATTCAGCCCACACACTTGAAGTATCCCATACACCTGAACCTGAGCCTTTCACTACAGAGGTTTATTCCTCATTAATGGGATCTATTTTTGAAACCGTGGGGCTTGAACCTGTCCCTATACTTGACCCTCATCATTTCACTCATTTACCTACTTCTCCCTTTACAGCCATTTCACCCATTGCACCTCCACCATCCACTTCAGTTGTACCAGTCCCTGCTATGCACACCTCCCCCACACCTGAATCTATTAACCAAATACTTTCCTACCTCCAATCCATCCAAGCCCAACTACAAATCAACACAGAAAACCAGTCTATGACCAATGACCTTCTCCAAACCTTAGCCTCCACATCCCACACAACTACCATTACCCCTGTACCTACTGTTGATGCCCATGCTACCCAAACTGAACCTGAAGTACCTCTGGTTGAGTCCCCTTCACCACTCCTCACTTTCTCTGAGCAAGCCACTCAGACCGACCCTGAAGTCCTCCTTCTGGACACTTCTTCTCCCACTCCCAACCGGGATACCTTTGGTCCCCTACCATTCCATTCCCCTTCCCAGATTTGCCACCCTCCGAAGAGCCATGGAAGAAAATCCATATATCTGTAGAGATGTTCTAAAGGGGTTAGCTGATTTACAAGCCTACATTAGAACACCTTATGAAAACCAGATTCTGAAATTGGAGTTATTTATGAAATTTGAGAGAGAGAAAATCAAGGACTTGCTGGGTCAAACCTTTCAGATGGTTCGGAGTGAGCAACACAAGGTGACCATGTTGCAAGCACAGCTTGACCAGGAAAAACTGAAGACCACTAGACTTGGCAAATACATTGGCCTCACCAAAAAGATCAAATCAGAGGAATACACTGAGCTGCAAAACACAATCCAGGAGAAAGCTAAATCAAGTTCAGACTCCAATACTGATTCTAGTTCTGACTCTGACAGTGACTCCAGTTCTGAGCCCATTGAACCAACTTATGATACAGATTTTGACCCCAGTTATTAAAGCACTTTGTACTTATTTGTGTTATGAGTTTGTAATATAAATTCTGGTTTTTCTTGTGAAATAACTGTGCATTTTTGTCTGTCCTCTTGGCATCATGATTTTTTTTTCTTGCTTATTTCTCTTCTTTGCTTTGGACCAGTGTGGACCCTACTCCCCTTTGGTTTGGGGGTGTGACAGAAATGTCAATAATCAATAATTGAGTTAACATCAGTACAGCTTATGATCAGTGGAATTTTTGAAAATGAAGTAATTTCACACCTGCTGTTTTCAAAAAAAATGAAGAAGTTAAAAACTTTTTGAAATTAATTTCTAGTGTAATTCTAATACTGTCATGAAGTGAATGTCAGGAAATTTCCAAAAGAAAATTGATGTTTTAGTAAACCTAAAAAGAGGGAAAACAGTGATGATACACCTCAGGAATTTGATAAAAAACCACATCCAGTGAGGTTTGGGCCTGAAATGTATTCTTTGGAGGTATGAATTGGCAATTTTTTCTGCTTTTGGGACTGATTGTACCTGCTTACTTGCACTAGCAGTTACACATATCCAAATTGAAATAATTTCACAACACTCGTGATATTAAAGACATGATGTAAGGCCTCCTTTTGGACAGTTTGAACCTTACAAAGCCCCACCTTTTGAAACTGCCCTTGATACACACCGTTTGAGCTTTACAAATCTAAGATTTCTTTGAAACCTCATCTAATAACCTCATCAACTTCATTTAGCCTAACCCTCACTCTGAGAAGTCAGAAGATAAAGGGAAGGAAGCTGAAGAAAGGAGAATTGAGTAATAGTTTGACAACAAGAGAAGAATAAAAATTGAAGACAATGATGTATCAGCAGAAGAAATGTGGCATTCCAGTCAATGCTAATTTGAAAAAAAATAAAATAAAATAAAATGAGAAAAACAAAAAGAGAGAAGGCATTTCATTGGAAGCTTGAAAAAGAAAGAGAAAAAGATGGCCACTTTAGCTCTGGAAATTCAAAGAAGAAGATGAAAATATGCTGAATTAAAGAAGGTTTGTGTATCACCTCCTTACCTTGACTGACTTCTCAATTTTGAACACCATTCCACCCCTTTATTCTTGAGAAATTTCTCCCATAAGCCACATTACAACCCCAGTAAAGTCCTTACTGATCAATGATGGATTGAGCTGTCACATGGAGATAAGAATTTGTGTAATCTATGGTGAAAAGAGCAGTGAATTCTGAACTAAAAGCAATGCCTATGCTCATGCTTACAGTCCTATTATTTGAGGGCTGTAACCGCTCTTCAGCCATGTGAAATAAGTATAACCCTCTTACTTGCATGATGAGTGAAAATCCTGGTGAGAGTTGGGTTTGAAATCAACTCATTGGGGTAACATCAAAGCTGGATTCCTAAATAGAAGGCAAGTTGTTCGTTAATTTTTCTTGTAAATAACCTTTGACATAAATTGACTGAGTAGTAACAAGAATTACAGTAGAATTTTAGTTTTGAACTGATGATTTTCTTGAAAATCTTCTTACAACATGACTGATGCAAGTGTGAATAAACAGATTGGATGAAAGTTCGCTGTAACAGAACTGCAGTGATCTTAACTGATTCATTGAAGAAGTTTGTGGGTACCTCCACTGAAAATCCTCAGGAGACTTCACTCCTCCACTAGGGATCACCTAGGGGTTTAAAAGGCTTGTTGCATATGCTAAATGCAACTGTGCTCCCTACAAAAGTGGCTATTTACTTTGTTTTTATTTCGTCTTTGCTCAGGGACTAGCAAAGCTTAGGTTTGGGGGTGTGTTGAGAACTGGAAAATACCATTTTTCACCCTTAACTTGAGTCTTGATAGACCTTTGAGAGAACTAAATAAGTGTTCTAAGTGCTTGTATTTCAGCTAACAATAAAGACAGGCTTAACCATAAAAGCAGCTTAAAAGTGCCAAAAAGAGGATAATCCATGTCGATCAAAAGGAAGAAAGAGAAGGGACAACCTCACTAGCTGTTAAAAGGTCTGAACTGAAGAGGCAAAGACCTTGTCTCAACCCAGAAAAGAAGTATGGAGCAATTCGAACAGAAAAATGCACTACAGAGTACTTTTCACAAAGAACTGAATCGTTTCAAGAAAGAACTAACTTTGCGAAAAGAACTAAAAACTCCAGGCTTAGCTTTCGAAGAGCACCTGAACTCTTCGAAGAGATGATTGACCTTTTCAAAAAGAAGAAAACTCCATTCGAACAGAACCAGAACATTGCAAAAAGAGCTTCAAGAGTTACAACAACTTGCGAAAAGTCCCCTAAACTATGCGAAAAGGTATTCTGGAGATTCCCAGTTTTTGCAAGGGCAATTCAGTAATCTTTTTCAAGTGTCCCAATGCATTTAAAAACCTAGGGACATTCTAGAGGATTCTAAGCATGAAGCAAAGGCATATTCCACCCCATGTGAGCACCCAGAGATGAAATAACTTGGTAGGAACTTCTAGAAACTCTAACAAACTTTCAAAATGCATAACAAAATTGATGCTTTTGTCACCTGATTGGCTGAACCAGATCAAGCAATTCTAATTGGCCAGAACAGATCTGGATCCTTGTGCTCGACTACCATCGGTCGATACAGATCTGAGCACTTCTGATTGGTTGATACACATCTGAGCTGGACTTAGGGAAAACTATAAATAGATGAACCATTTGCCCAATTTGGGCATCCAGATTTTGAGTTTCATTCCTATTCCCCCATTTCTAAATCAGATAGTTTGTCTGAAATCCCTGTAATAGCCTCACTTTTACTTGCAATTGAGAGCTGTGAGAGCTGTGAGATACTTCTGTAATTCAAAAGAGAGTTGTATTCAAGACTACAAATCTGAGAGCTGTTTAAGCTGTGCTCTGTAATTGTAATGGTGAATTTGAAAAGGTTGCTGTAAACCGTACATTCTCAATTGGACTCATGTTAAGGGTTCCCTCTTATCTCCTTATTGCATTAGAATCCGTTAGATTTACTATTTTTTTATGCAATTTCCCTTGATTCATTAATCCTGTGAGAATTAGTGTTTGTAACCTAATCTCTCACGGCATTTGTAGTGATGCTTCCTGTTCTAAATTAAGGCTTTGGATTTAAGACTATTGGATGGTATGTGGCCATTGAAGTGGACAGATCATAGCCATAAGCCCAAACCTAATCCTTGAGTTAGATTTATTTCTCTTACATCTGTGCTTGTAGCCAGATGAAGATTGAATCATCCCTCAGTTCAGTTGCAGTCTTTCTCATTGTATTTCAAGGACCAAATCAAAGTTAGATATTACTTCTCCATTTTTTATAAGTTTACCTCAAAATTCCCCCAACTCGGATCTGGATCATTTAGTTTAACTTTTACTTTTATCATTTAGTTAATGTGACAAATTCAACCTCCCATCTTATGTGCTTTCTAGATAGGATAAGAGGCCAGATCTGGTAGCTCAGATCTGGAGGTTTACCTTGCATTTTAGACAAATTCTCTGTGGACGATCTTTTACTCACTTACATTTAAACCTTGCTATAATTGGCCCTGATCTTGCAGGCTAATTCACTTCTCTCTGTGCTGATATTTCTTTACTCTTTTTAATGTTCTAGATTCATTATAACTTAGCAGTTGCAAACCTGTTTTCAAAACTCAAATAAATCAAGCACACTTAGAATCGACAACACCATCCCCCCACCCACCTTACATGTCCCACTACCCGCACCTCCACCCACTTCGCTTTTACCATTTTTATCAGTCCCTCTTCAACCAGACCCCCCCTTTCCACCTCTGAACATGTTTTCCCTCCATCCACCTCCCAGGTCCTCCACCCTGATATCCTGGAACTTCCCACATTATCTAAGGTTACACATACCATCCCTTCTCCACCTAGTACCCACCCCATTTCTACTTCTCCCCCATCTCCAACCCCTCTGCATCCACAGGGTGTGGACCTGTTCACCACTTCTGGGTTCACAGCCCTCATGACCTCAATTGTGGAGGATGTCGCTCATGAGTACACTCCACTTCCTGACTCCCCACACCCCACTCCTCCTCATTTTTTCCGTGCACCATCCTCTCCCTTCCAACATGTCCACACACCAGCCCCTTCTACCCCCACCAGGCCTGACACCCTCACTCAAATCCTTTCCATCCTCCAATCCATTCAATCCCATTTAACCATCAACACTGACACCCAAACCCTCATGAGCTCATGTCTCCAATAAATTCAATCCACCCTTATCCCATCCTCTTCCGCTCCTCAACCCCCTCACCTATCCCCCCCTGTTTCACCAATACCCACTCCACACCACGCAGCTGCAGAGCCTGAGGAAGTAGCCATACCCGCTCGCCCCATACTTTCCTCCCCACAGGACACTTTACCCTCATCCCCAGATTTATTGGCCTCCCCTGCAGCTGCATCCCCTATACCCTTCGCCCACCCCCCACCTGTTGTCCAGGATGCCTCCACCCAAACTGATCCATGGGAGGATCTACTTCTTTCCAGCCCCTCCTCTACATCCACTACACCCTTGTCCTTGCCTATTGTCCTTCGCCAATCCATGTACATACCCCCTTACCTCACCCTCCTATATGCAATGCGAGACAACCCGTATATCCACAGGGATGTCTTGAGAGGTATAGCTGCACTTCGGGCTTCCATTGAGGCCCCTTATGAGGAGAGGATTGTCAACATCAAATTAGAACACCGATTTCAGCTTCGCAATATCTCTCAAGGATGGTCTAAAATTCTCACTCGTTATGAGTCAGCAAAACAAGTGGCAGTGGCTGAGAGTCTCATAGCCAAATATGAGAAGAAGAATTCGGAGCTTCTCAAGAAAAAGTTAGCCAATGCTCAGGAGATCCTCAAGGCCACCAAAGAACTATCTGATGCCAACCTGCTCTATGCTGCCAAACAGATTGACATACTGGAGAAAAAGGTTGCTTCCCTTACCTCTCAGCCATTCCAACCCACCCCTCTTGCCACTGCCCCTCTTGCCTCGCAACCCTACCCCCGCCCTTCAACTCAACCTCCTCCTTCCCCCCTGTTGATGTGCACCCTCCTCCAGCCCAGGAACCCCCCCCCCCCACTCAAACTGCCCCTCAAAAACCCAAAAGGGCTCCCCCCAAGAAGAAAGTCACTTCCAAACGACCTGCCTCCTCTGCTGCCCCTGCCAAGAAAGGGAAGAGGCCTGTTGCCCAGTCTAAAACAACCTCTTCCACCCAACCCCCTACCCAACCTGCTGCCCCTTACATTTTGATGACAAAGGCAGAACAGAGAAAGACTATTGTAGCTCTTGGTTTGGACCTCACTGCCCTTTTTCCTTCCGATTCTGATTCTAATTCTTATCCTGTTGTTATTGTTGACCCCAAAGGTTAACAGCCCGCTACCCAGTTTGCGGAGGCACCAAAGAAACCGCAATCGAGGGCTAATTCTAAAGGCAAATCTCCCTTATCCTAGGATGAGCTAAAAAACTTGGCTGACCTCTACGATTAGCCAGATGACACCTGCAAATAGCTTTGGCATCTTGTTGTTTTAGTTTCTTCTCCTTTTCTCATGTATATATTTTGCATTATAATACATTTTGTCTTCATGCAGATTTTCTATATCTCTTTTTTCCCCCCATACCTCCCCTTAATTTCATACTGCTCACAGTGAGGACACTGTTTAGATTAGGTTTGGGGGTGTGGCATGGACGCCAATAAATTAGTTAATTGTAGTGCAACCAAGTTGAAAAGGAATAATTAAAAAGAGAATAAATTCACCTCATATTTGTTGTTAAGGAAACTTAAAAAACCATTTGCAACTGAAGCAAGTTGAAGTTTTAACATTTTTCATGAAGCAAATGTCATGAATTTTTGAAGAAATTTTTTGATGTGTAGTAAACCAGAAATGAGTAGAGACTGTGAGGATACTCCCCAGAAATTTGGATGGAAGGCCATACCCTGTGAGAATTAGGCCTAGAAATTTCTTTGAAGAGTGTCTTGGAAATTTCTTCTGCTTTGAGAGCTGACTAGACTTAATCTTGACCACTAGAAGTTAGGAAAATCCAAATTGAAATAGTTTGACAGCACTCATGACATTGAGGACATGAAGTAAGGCCATCCCTTAGATAGTTTGAGCCTAAAATTTTCCCACCTTTGAACTGCCCTTGATGGACACCACTTGAGCCTTAAAAGCCCCAATTTTCTTTGATGAAAACTAGAAATTCTAAACCCAAAACCTTTTGACCTATTTCAGTTCACCCTCAATCTAAGAAATCAGGAAGTGGAAGGAGGAGAAAGGTTAGAGGAGCAAGGTCTTAAATCAGGTTGAAAGAAAGAAAAACACAGTTGGTGGTATTTGTGGTACTAAGCTTTAAAAAAATTAAAAAAAAAAAAGAGAGCAAAAGAACGAGAAAGAGAAGTCATTCCATTCAAAGATTGGAAGGAAGAGAAGAAGCTGACCACTTTGGCTCTGAAAATTCAAGAAGTAGATGGAATTGTGCTGAATTAAAGGAGTCTAGATCACCTCCTTACCTTTACTGATTTCTCATTTTTGAACCTTGTTTACTCCTTGTGCTCTTTCACAAACCTCATCCCTAAGCCACATTACAACCCAAATAAACAGCCCTTACTGATCTGAAAGTGAATTGAGCCGTCATGTGGAGATGAGAATTTGCTTAATCTATGGTGTAAAGAGCTGGAAAAGTCAGAAATTCAAGTAATGCCTATGCTCCTGCTTGCAGTCTTATTTGAGGGTTGTAACTGCTCTTGAGCTGAGTAATATGATTTACCCCTCTTCTTTATATTGATGAGTGAACAGCCCTGATGAGATTTGGGTCGGAAATCCAGTCGATGGGGGAAGTATCTGAGCAGGATCCTCAAATTGATGGTGAATTATGCATCAAATTTTAGGAGAAATGTCTTGACACAAACTAAGTGAAGATGAAGAGATTTCAGCAGACTTTCATATCTTCAAACGGATGTTTTTCTATTGAAATTCCTTTAATGAATGGGAATGATGTGAATTTATTTGATTTGCTTAAACTCTACTATAATAGGTTGCACTATTATTAACTAAGTTGTATTGGAGAAGTTTGTGGGTACCTTCACTGAAAACCCTCAAGAGACTTCACTCCTCCACTAGGGATCACCTAGGGGTCTAAAAGGCTTGGTGGTATTTGTGCTATTACACTTAAGAAACAAAAAAAAAAAAAAAAAAAAGAGAGAGCAAAAGAATGAGAAAGAGAAGTCATTTCATTGAAAGAGTGGAAGGAAGAGAAGAAGCTGGCCACTTTGGCTCTGAAAATTCAAGAAGAAGATGAAATTGTGTTGAATTAAAGGAGTCTAGATCACCTCCTTACCTTTACTGATTTCTCAATTTTGAACCCTGATTACTCATTGTGCTCTTTCACAAACCTCATCCCTAAGCCACATTACAACCCAAATAAAAAGCCCTTACTGATCTGAAAGTGGATTGAGCCATCATGTGGAGATGAGAATTTGCTTAATCTATGGTGTAAAGAGTAGGAAAAGTCGAAAAATCTAGCAATGCCTATGCTCCTGCTTGCAGTCCTATTTGAGGGCTGTAACTGCTCTTGAGCTGAGTGATATGATTTACTCCTCTTCTCTGTACTGATGAGTGAACAGCCTTGATGAGACTGGGGTCTGAAATCCAGTCAATGGGGGAAGTATCTAAGCAAGATCCTCAAATTGATGGTGAGTTATGCATCAAATTTTAGGAGAAATGGCTTGACACAAACTAAGTGATGATGAAGAGATTTCAGCAGACTTTCATATCTTCAAATGGATGCTTTTCTATTGAAATTCCTTTAATGAATGGGCATGATGTGAATTTATTTGATTTGCTTAAACTCTGCTTTAACAGGTTGCACTATTATTAACTAAGCAATATTGGAGATGTTTGTGGGTACCTTCACTGAAAACCCTCAGGAGACTTCACTCCACTAGGGATCACCTAGGGGTTTAAAAGGCTTGATGCATAGGCTAAATGCATCCATGCTCCCTACGAAAGTGGCATTTTTAATTCATTTTAACTCTCCTTTGCTTAGGGACTAGCAAAGCTTAGGTTTGGGCGTCTGTTAAGTCGTGAAAAAGGCCACTTTTCACCCTTTAACCTGACCATTGACAGACTTGTGAGCATACTAATAAGCCTCTGTTGAGTGCCTTTTGTAGATAGCAGTGAAAGCTGGTAATAATGTACAAAACCACTTAAGAATGCCCACAAAGAAGCCATCTCTCAGCACTATGCAGACCCAACAACAGCACACCAGAGGGCAGCACATCACTGAACCCTTGGAATGCGTGGCTGTAGCAAAATAAAGGAAAGGAAGTGAAGACAAGTCTTGAAACAACCTATCGAAAGGGCATCTAGAAGATTTCGATAGGAGTTGAAGGTTAAAAGAGAAGAATTCGTGCAGTTGGAGAAGGGTTCGATAGGATCTGAAGGCAGAAAGAGGAAGACATGTGTTGAAGTGAGGGATTCGACAGGATCCCTGAACCTATCGAGCAGATGAATGAAAGAGAAAGCTCATCCTAAAGAAACCTTGCCTGAGGAGAAAAAGAGAACCTGTCGAAGGCTTTCTGAACCTATCAAAATGAAGATGCAGGAATTGAACCTATCGAAGGATGCTTAATCCTTTCGATAGGAATGAGAGCTAACCTATCGGGATGGCGGCATACAGATCTGAACCTATCGAAAAGGCCCTCTGGACCTATCGAACTACTTAGCCAACCTATAAAAAACTCCAGATAATGCACTAAGAACCCTGAAGCTTCAAAGAGAAAACTCATCCTATCGGTACCTGTCGATGAGACTAGAGAACCTATTGTTGCGAATCCCAGTGTGCTTACTTTATTTGTTAGTGGTAAAAGCAATTTAAAATTAAAGTAAAACAGGGGATGGAATCAGCACAACTATGAAATCCTAGACCTGCAAGATACAGGGTCCATTCGTAGCAAGTTTTGATAAGTAAGAGTTTGTCCCACAGGGAAAAGTGATCTACGGCTCCAAGGGAGCCATCTCTAGTAGTCCCTCCAAATCTGACTACAGATCTGGCAGTCCTAAAAGGAAGGGAGTTTAGGGTCACTTATTCTAAATATCCTAAGGTAGCCTAATGAATTAACTACAGAAAGGGTTGAGAAGATGGATGGAGTGTGGGAAAATAAATATAAAAGGGTGAGAAGTATGGTATTAGGACTAGATCAGAGGAGTTTTGTAACTCAGATTCAGATCTGATATTATAGAAATCCTGTCCAATGGCTACATTATCATCACTGAGGAGAAAGAATCCAACCCATCTTTGTGCCATGATCCAATCCCTTAAGGCTATAACCTGTCCACTCAAACGGTCACAGACTATCCCATAGGGGAACCACAGTCCAGAGATGGGTCAAAACAAGTTAATCATTATAGGCACTACTTCATCCAGGCTACAAGCTCAAGAATCCATAGGGAACCTCAACCTCTAAAGCTCTATGTGTGGGGCTAGGGCTGTATAGGACCATGTTAGCCCAGACACATAGAACCAGTAAGGGAATGAGTACAACCTTTGATCTAGCTGTCCATTGCCTCAGTGGGACTACAACGGTCCAGTCACAAGCCTACAATCTCCATAACCAGATCAGATCTAACATCTGATGGCGGGTCTATACAAATATAGGGGAGTCTGCCTCTGTACAATCTCCCATAAGGCTACAAGCACATGTGCAGAGAAGAAGAATCCATCTTGGATCCTACGGATTGGCTTCACCCTAAGGCTATAGCCTGTCTACTTGAATGGTCACAGACTATCCCAGAGGCTATCCTTCTCATAGAGTCCAAAACAGAACAGTAATATTGCTGCCACCACCATGGTCACAAGGCTACCAGCTTAGGCTCCCATGGGGATTTTTGATCTAGTGGATCCTGTGGTGGGGCTAAGGCTGTATCGGACCATGATAGCCCAGACACACAGGTCACTTGGATCTGAATGGATCCTTAGAATCAGTCCTCCATTGCTTTAAATCACAGCCAAAGAAATGGTGGATCATAAGGCAGTAGCCTTGCACAGAGTAACTCTCAAACACACGAATCCCATAAAAGTACAACACCCAATCACAAATTCCATTAATCTAATCTCAATAAACATACATAGGCATGACCAGCAAGTGCTGGGCCATGGAGAGAGAGAAAAAGAAAAAGGAAAACTACTTACAACTACAGAAGAATAGAAAAGAAAATGATCTCAGATCCCGTAACAGGGATAAAGTCTGAGCCCCTAAACCTAAACCAAGTTTGGGTTTATATAGCAATGGTGTGGTGGTGCATTAGGGTTAGGAAACCCTAATTTTAACGATGCCACATGGCTGAATACTGTTCCTTGGATGCCTCGAGGCGCATGCACGAAGATTTGAGTGTAGGAGTGCGTGCCCTAATCCTTGGAAATTCCCATAAAGTCCTCTGCTGAAGCAATGGAAGGTTAATGTTTAGAGCTTCGCTAGGTAGCCATCGTTTCCTAGACTCGTCACGTGGTAGCTCTATTCTTTGCATGGTTGAGTTTAACTCTGAAGCTTCAGCTGTTGTGAGGTTGGTGCGCACTCGCTGGATTGAGCTTCGCGAGGTTGGGTTAGAATAGCACAGGAACTGCGCGAGCATCACTCCAATGGATCTTCGCGAGGATCCTCGTGAGGCTTTAATAGTTTCTGAGCTGCGGGAGAGTTCATTTCTTGATAGATCTTCGTGAGGATCCTCATGATAGCTTTGCTTTTGATGCTTTGTATCTCGCAATCAAAGGCAGCTGCCATGAGGTGGATTCTGAAGCTAGTCTGTCACTCAACTGCCCGAGAAGTTATTGTGAAGTCTTGGGAATTCGTGAGGACTGCGTGAAGCATATTTTTTTGAATCCTTCGAAGCTTTGGGAAGTTGCGTGAGGCTCTTCTCAATTCTGGATTCAGTTCTGATTCTTCTGAGGGACTTCTGGGGTCAAAACAGGCTCCTTAGCAGGATTTGTGGCCTTATTGCACTGCTATTTATTACCTACAAAAATAGCTTAACAAACATTTATTAAAGGGCTAAGGGTCTAATCACAGGTTAAGTTAAGGGGTGAAAAGTGGTACTTTTCAGGTCTTAACACCTATCAAAAGGGACTACAAGCTTACTTTTAACCTGTCGAAAGCTTCTCTAACCTATCGAAATCGTGTGTTGAACTCCTCAGAAACTATGCTATGCACACACTGAGACTTGGTAACCTGCTACACGTAAACCGAGGCACTTTGGTGACCGACGTGAGGTTTTAGAAGATGCCCTAGAAAGCCCTAACTGACCCACGTGCTTTAACAGAACTCTAACAAACTCTGACAACCTTCTAGAAGGGATTTTTGGCAGGAAAAACAGAGGAGAAAGCTATATATAGAGATCCCCAATTGCCATTGGAGGAGGATCAAAATTCTGAACAATTTCCTGGAGATCAGAGCTTACAGCGAGATTCTATTTTCCTTCCTTTAGCCCAACCATGGTTGGCTAATTTCCTAGGAGCAGCAAGGAGTGAGTGAGATATGTGATTGGGTAAGGTTAAGAGTGTTGCTGGGGTTAATTGCTGCACAGACTACAGATATGAGAACATTTCATTATAGAGTGAGTTTGATTGCAATGTAAATGTTATTGTCAATGTTTTAATTAGATCTAAAGCTCTTTTAATTCCTTTTGGTGCTCGATCTAATTTGTGTAGAGGAGTTGCTTGATCAGCTCACCTACTTAACTGGTTAACCTATTGGATATCACCTGAATTCCCTGGATCTGATTTCCCTGTAATTTCCTGCATCTGTGACCTAGAAATTGCAGCATTTGTAGTGGTTTTAATTATTCTAATTGAGGCTCTAGCTTTGTAGGAGATCTCTAGGATGGTTTGTGACCATTAAAGTGGACAGATCATAACCTTAAGGTAAATCTAAGCTCAGGCCTCAATTGGATGCATCTGCTGTAATCGATGGATTCGATAAAGTCTATAGGATGGTCTGTGACCATTAAAGTGGACAGATCATAGCCTTAAGACCAGGTGGAACCTGTGATTTGGAGTGGAATTTATACCCTGCAGCTGTGCTTATGGCCAGCTGAGGGACTTGTGTGCTTTTGAACCCCTGTAATATGCTTAGCTCAACCCGATTGCAGTGAAAACAACCTCCAAGTTGTTCTTCTCCATTTTCTAAGTTTTTAAACCCTCCATCTGCAAGACCTGAGGCTCCAGATTCGATCTAAGACAATCTGCATTTTAATTGTAGCTTAGATTAAGTGAATCTCCAATCTAATCTCTCCCCTGTCTTTTAGCTAGATCAACATTAGTTAGGGTGCCAGATCTCTTACAGATCTGGAGATTTACCTAATTCCAAACCACCTCTCTGTGGACTTACCCTTACTTTTAAAACTTGCTACAAAGGATCCTATACCTTGCAAGCCTAGGATTTTCCAGCTGTGCTGAACCCATCTCTATTTTCTCTTGATGTTTACACCTTAAATCAGCACGCTAGAATTCCCCAACACTCCCCCAAAAAAAAATGAAAACAAAAAGAAAAGTGATGAGTTGGCTAAGGCAGCAAATGGAGCAGTCCCTCACTAGCCATTTCTAAGGGCACTTCAAGCACCTTCTCCTTTTGATAAGAGGAATGCTAAAGTGGAGGAAATGATGGAGACATTTAAACAAGTAAATATCAACTTGCCTTTTCTTGATGCAATAAAGCAAGTGCTAGCCTATGCCAAATTTTTGAAGGATCTTTGCACCGATAAAAGGCAGTCAAGGATACATTTATCCAAGAAGGTCTTTTTAGCTGAAAAGGTGAACCAAGTGCTGACCATTGCAACCCCAACTAAGCTACAAGACCCTGGAATCCCCACAATCCCATGTATCATTGGGGATCACACCATTGAAAAAGCTTTACTAGACCTGGGAGCTAGTGTGAATTTGCTTCCATACTCAGTTTATTAGAAGTTGGACCTAGGAGAGTTGAAGCCCACACATGTGGTCTTGCAACTAGTTGACAGATCTGAAAGGAAACCAGTGGGGCTCATAGAGGATGTGCTAGTTGGAGTTGATAAATTCTTTTACCCAGTAAATTTTCTAGTGCTGGAAATGGAACCAAGCTAGTGTGCTACCTCCATCCTCGTGATCTTGGGCAGGCCATTTTTGGCCACTGCAAATGCATGTATATAATATAGATCAGGGGTAATAGAGGTAACTTTTGGCAATATGAAAGTCAAGTTGAATGTGTATGATGCAGCCCATCAACCTCATTTGGATAATTAGCACTGTTTTTCCATTGATGTGTTGGATGAGTTTGTGGAAGAAAAAGAAAAAGAAAAAAAATAAATAAATAAAAACTCTGAAAATAAAAATCTAAAAAAATATATTGAAAATGAAAAAATGTAAGTAGAAATCTACTTTTCCTTCTGTTGTTTAGGATGCATTTTGTTTATATGTATAAATAAAAAAGAGACTGCCCTTTTCTCGAGAATATGTAGGAACATCACATGGTCCAAAACCTTGAAGCAGGCAACTTCTCACGATGGATAAATCAGATGAAGCATCTCACTACTGATGTCAGGTCTATTAAAAAAAAAGAGAATCATTTTGAAAAAGAAAGAATAAATCTGTGCTTCCACGCACAGTGACACACACTTGCATGTTTTCAATGTGGTAAAATGTCAATATTTTATCAGCAATGTAGCTATGCCATATTAAAGTCCTGAGCCTAGGGTTCGCCTCAGATCTTTGAATCCTACTTTAAGGTAGGAGCAACGATGTCAGTCCCGATCAAACAGTCAATGTTTCAATCGAGTCGACTCCACTGCTAAATCTTTGCGATGGGCGCTCTAGTTTGGATTCATGTGAACTTAAGTGTCTTAAACTTCAGATTCTCCATTGAAAAAGGTCAATCATTGATTGAGACCAACCTGTTGAGAATGAGATTATGTATCAATCAAACTATGTGCAACCATGCATTCAGAAGGGTCATTTCCCTTTTTATTTTCTACATGCTTAAAACTTATATGGGCAGCGGTATCCCTGTAAAGTGTACGCCATGCATCTGAGTATCCATATGATGGTCGTTTGTCCTCGTAAATTGTACTCGGGTGAGTCCGGGTCAGGGCTTCCATTGCCTTTGTTGTTGCTTATTGCCCCTGATGGGTGCATAATTATGCATAGTTAATTGATGTCTATGATAATTGTCAGCAGAGTCCAGGATTGGATGTCCCTTTAAGGAGACACCCCAATCGTCAAAGTTGATGCCCTAGGTCATGTTAATCCAAGGCATGCTTTCGAAAATGGCACGTCCTCCCCAAAAAGCGTTGTGACAACTATTCACTTCGCTCGGGTAGTCATGCTAAATAAACTTTGGGATCGATGGGTTCGCCCAAAGACCTCGAACCCTGCTTTCAGTAGGGGCACCCGCGAATAGTCTGATGGGGCCATCAAATGCCTTGTAGGATTGGACGCAAATTGTGGAGCCTTGTGTATGCTTACTTCATTCCTATCTTTGAATGTGGGTCGACCACCCCACTTACTCATGAAGTTGTCGCATTTAGAATGAATTTTAAACATCAAATACCTCCAAAATCATCCCGAGAAGTGAATGCCTTTCCCGACTATAGGGAGTTCGCAACTCATTCCACCTCCGTTATGCCCAGTAATGTCGCTAAGCGCTTGGGAACCGATTACCTCGAGAAACGAATGTTTAGCCTGGCATCCAGGGCTTTTATTTTCACACCATATCACTCATTTGATGTTTGAAGTTTGTTTCAAATGTAGCGAACGTGTCAGTAAAGCCTTGGGCCTCTTCTAATGTCTCTTTTTCTTTGGCATTCGATCATTAGTGATCGGATACCAAAGAGGGGCATCTATAGACACCCAAATTTGGCCTAAGGCCCGATCGAAACACCTTTCAAGAAAGGTGCAATTCTGAGCTTTTGATGACATATATGGAGCCTTTAGGAACACCCCTAAAATCCTTAAGAATCACCCTAGATCCCTTAGGAACTGACCCAAACCTTTAGAAACCAATCCTGACCCTTAGAAACCCATTATGAACCTAAGCCTAACCTTATCAGGCAAATGGTTGAGGAGGGGTGCACCGGAACTGGCTATAGCCCTCTACTATAATCGAATCTCATACCATTGAAAAGTAGAGGTCGTCAGCTTTCCAACGGTCTAAGAATTGCCCCAATCGGAGTTGTACATTGAAAGATATGGCGGTTCGAACCCAAAATTTTTTGACTACAATGGATGCTGACTGTTATAAGCACATTCAAAAGTACTATAAATGCTCAGAATACTCCAGTTTGATACATGCTCCTACCATAGATCTACACAGCATGACCACTCCTTGGACATTCGCCACTTAGGGCCTCGACGTCGTTGGACTATTTAATCACGAAAGCTTCAAACGGGCATTAGTTTATCCTCGTCACCATTGAATACTTCACCAAATGGGTAGAGGCGACATCCTATACAAATATCATGGCCAACCATGTCAAGAAGTTCATCAAGAATAATATCATTTGTCAATTACGTGTACCCAAAGACATCATCACTGATAATGGCACCAACTTTACAAACAAGCATATCAGAGCCTTCTGCAAGTAATATAAAATTAAACATCATCGCTCGTCACCATATTGGCTACAAACCAATGGTGTCGTAGAAGCTGCTAATAAAATAGTCATCTGCATCATTGAGAAGATGGTCGTCATCTACCAAGACTGGAGTGAAATATTACCATTCGCATTATGGGCCTACGGAACGTCAATCTGTACTACTACAGGGGCAATGCCATTTTCCCTTGTATATGGAACCGAGGCCATCCTACTAGTTGAGGTTGAAGTACCCTCGCTCCACATTCTCATCGAATTTGATCTACCAGAAGCCGAAAGAGAGAGGTCTCATTTTGAGCACCTGAACCTACTTGATAAGAAAAGGCTCCTACCATTGTGTCACACCGTGGCCTATCAGAGGATACTGTACTCAAGAAAATCTTCCTGTCTCTCCACGCTAATCCATGAGGAAAATTCAAGCTCAACTGGGAGGGACCTTACGTCATCCGAGAAGTGCTCCCTGGGTACGCTCTCCGCCTCGCCTCCATGGACGGAGATTACTTTCCTGAATCCATAACGCTGGATATGTCTGACATTTCTATTCCTAAGTCTCCCGTGAAGAGGTAAGTACTGATAAGATGGATACGTGACTGCTTAAGGACCCCATAAAAGAGGCCATCATTTTAAAGCCAAGAAGCCAATAAAGCATCCTTGAATACTTATACCCTTGCTACACTTGTTGAGGCATTGACCTTTCTTTCGTTAAACCGCTCCCAGAAAAGAAGATGGAAAAAGTTTATATACCAAAAAAAAGTAGAGAAAAAGAGTTACCATCAAATCTAAAAAAATCAGAAAAGCAAAATCCCAAAAAGAGGATGTCTGAAAAAAAGGAAAAAGAACAAAAAAATTTGAAAAGAAAAACTGGGCATGTACAGTGAAAACTTCTCAAGTAAGTGTATTATAGCAACTGGAACCCTATCGAGGAAACCTTCTTAACCCTAGAACACCTTAAAAATTCCTAACCTATCCCATGGCTAAGATACATCCTGAGAAAAAGCCCTCTTTAAAGTCTACAAGAAGTCATAGTATCCATTGAGTCAGCACGAGCCAAGCTGAGAGACAACAAAAGAACTCCATCTAGTCGGCTATGATGGAATTGACGTCCATGTCATGGCCATTGAGAAAATAAAGAAGAAAAGAAAAAGAAAAAAATATAAGCTCAAAGCCAAATGGACACGGTGAAAACCCGAAAGGGCGCCATGGGTAAAAACAGTAAGCTTGTGTGGACCAGGTGAAAACTTGAAAAGGCACCTGGGGTAAAAATGCATACTCATGGATGTAGTGAAAACCTGAAAAGGTGCTACAAATAAAAAAGAGGGTAACAACAGGCATGACGAAAACCCATCTTAGGCGCTGTGAGAAAAAAAAAAAGTTGAAAAAGAAAAAGCAAAATTATTCAGTGACTCCTTTGATTGCATTTTCAAATTATCAGGTCGCCAATTGGGTTGCTCATATTTGCTCAAATCTGGTCCTGATCCGGTATATCTTCAGACTGCACCGTCAAACATATGACCCAAGGTAAGGAGAAAAGGTTGATTCGATCCAAAGGGATGGATGTTCCGACCTTGGTAAAAATTTTGAACCTCACTCAGGTCTGACCCCATGAACGGTTCGACTATGCTCAAATTGGGACCCGTTACTTTACCTCATTATTAAGGCATTAGACAAAAAAAAAAAAAAAAAAGGAAAAGAGAGAAAAACAACAAAAATAAGAAATCCAGAAAAATCCAAAAAATATATACTCCTTCCATGTACATATTTACAACATTGTACTTCCATCTCAAAAATGAAGAAAAAGAACAAAAAAATCTCTTAAAATAAAAATTCAAAAATATATAAATCTTAAAAATTTTAAAAATATAGGTAAAGATTTGCTTCTCATTCTGTTAATTAGGATGCATATTGTTACCTATATAAATAAAAAAGGGACTGACATTTTCTCAAGAATGTGCTGGAACATCAAAGGGTCTAAAGCCTTGAAGCAGGCAACCTCTTAGCGATGGACAAATCAGATGAAGCATTTCACCACCGACGTCCAATCTATTCCAAAAAATGAGAAAGAAAAAAGAGAGAAGAAATTCATTTTAAAAAAGAAAAAAGATAGCTATATTTTTGTGGTACTTTCGCTACGCACAGCTATGCACATGCGTGCTCCAATGTGGTAAAATTTCAATATTTTACTGGCAATACAGCTATGTTAAGTTAATGTCCTAAGTCTAAGGTTCTCCTCGGATCTCTGGATCCTATTTTAAAGTAGGAGCAACGGTATCAATCTCGGTCAGATAGTCAATGTTTCGCTCGGGTTGACTCCACCACTGAATCTTTAAACTAATCACTCTGTCTTTAGATTCATATGAACTTTAGTGTTTTAAGCTTTAGATTCCAAGGAAAAAGGCCAATCGTTGGTTAAGATCAGCCTGTTAAAAAGAAATTACCTATCGAACGACTATGTTCAAATATGCATTCAGAAGGGCTCATTCTAGGGTGCAGGATTAAAAGTTGCATTTATACGGTCCCTTAGATAGGCGCCATGCGTCTGGGTTTTCATGGATTGTCGTTGTTCCTATAAATGGTCCCCAGACGGGTTCTAGGTCGGGACTTCCATCGCCTTGTTATTTATCGCCCCTTGATGGATGCGTGTTTTTGCATAGTCGTTCGTTTGTAATTTTATTATCGACAGAGACCAGGATTGTATGTCTACTTCGGTAGGCACCCAATTTTAGCCAGATTTATTTAGTATTATTTAAAGTTGGATACTCTAAGTCATGTTGATTCAGGGCACAATATCAAAAATGGCACACATTCCCAAAAAGCATTGCTATTGTTGCGCGCTTTTTCTAGGTTCCTCTCGGACCCCGTTGAATCAGTGGCCCAATTATATCCAAGTGGATTCTAGCGATATGGTATTTGGAATGTTAGAAATAAAATAAAAGAGGGGAGTTTTCTAGGAAGGTTCCTAGTTTGTTGTGATTGCTAGTTGCAGATATTAAACGACGCTGCAACACGTCAGTGATCACACTTTATAGCGGGTGTGGGTTACTTCTTTACTAAATCGTCCGCCTACGAACGTTAGCAGCTATGGCTCTTTTTTATAATTTAGATAGTTTAGTTTTCCTTTTCTTTCCTTGTTATTGATGTAATTCTGATTGATTTAGATTTCCTAATTCTATTATGAGTCTAGTTATGGTCTTATTTGGAGTCTAATTAATTTAGTGTACTAATACTACTAGAAGTTCAATTAATACTAGTCTCCTAATTGTGCTAGGAGTCTAATTAATTTAAATGTTCTAATTTTATTAGTATTCTAATTACTTTAGTTTCCTAATGTTACTAGAAGTATAATTAATATTAGTCTCCCAATCATACTAGGAATGTCGGTGTGTTAATTCTAATGGAGTTCTAATTGAATCAAGCATGCTAGTTATACTGAAATTCTGAGTAAAATAAGTATACTAGTTCTATTGTAATTTTGATTGTAATAGAAGATTGATTTTACCAGAACTCTAATTAAAGCAAATATACTGGTTCTACTGAAATTCTTATTGAAATAGAGAACTAATTTACTAGAACTCTAATTAAAACAAAGGAATTAATTTTATTAAAATCTAATTAAAACAAATAAACTAATTTTATTGAAATTCTAATTAAAACAAATAAACTAATTTTATTAAAGTTCTTATTAGAGCAATGAATTAACTATACTAAAAATCTAATTAGAATAAATGAACTAATTTTATCAAATTTTCTAATCAGGTCGAGGAATTAATTTTATTAAAAAAATCTGATTTAAAGTAATGAGTTAACTATACTAAATTTTAATTGAGATAAAGGAACAACCTTTTACTAATTCTAATTAAAGCAATAAATTATATTATACTAAAATTCTAACTGACGCAATGAATTAATATTACTAAAATTCTAATTAAAGCAATGAATTAATCCTACTAAAAATTTGAGAAAAAGGGGTTTTGGGCTCGCTATGCTAAGGAGGATTGGCCTCATTCTCGGGTACGCTCTGTAAGCTCCCTTGGGAAAATCGGGTGGCTGAGATTAAAGCAAATTGAACTTTGGATTATAAAATAGTATTTTTAGATTTTTAGAGTCGATTTCGCGATTATAATTATAGATTAAATTGTGAAACTAGGATTATAGAAAATTAAATTAATATTTGGGATCTTAGAAATATTAAATTAAGGAATTAAAACTAGAATTTAAGGTTTAAAGACTGAATTCGGATTCGAAATCAGAAAATCGGACCGTATGATTAGGGACTGGTTCTAAAAACTAAGAACTAGAACCAGAGATTAATGGTTGGACTAGAAATTAAGATTTTTGAATAGAATTGAAGTCTATATTCGGTGAATTAGGCCGTCAGATTAAGAACTGGTTCTAGAACCTAAGAACTACAACCAGGTATTAAAATTACGGTAAAAAAAAAAGGGTTTACGGTCTAAAACTAAAAATTCAATATTAATAATTGAAACTAAGAGAAAATCCTAAATCTAAAACTAATATTTTTACCTAAGACCGGGCCTGCGGTGAGGAATCTCAAAAATTTGAAGCTTGAATCTCAAAATCATGACTTGGTTCCTCTATGAGTTTGTTCTCGGAGTTCTTTGGTTTCGAAATCTCAAAAAATTTGTTCTCTCTTGTGTTGTGTGCCCAACCTCTAGGCCGAATTAGAAAAAACTCTTTTATAGGTTTTTCTCCAATTAAATGCCCTATTTCAAGCATTTAACTAGTTTGCGCGCTGGTCTCCCAGTGCTTAAACGCTTTGGGTCGGTCACCGACTTATTGAGCGACCAGCTGACTTGCCCAGTGAGTTTCGTAGTTCTAACAATGTTAGGACTAATTGCGTGCTTAATGTGGAATGCGCAATCTAATTAAGTGTCTCTTTAGAAGCGCTTAATCTAGGAAGATTAGGGGTCAAGGACTGTAAGACTAGGTCAGGCGTAGGCCAATTGCACGCCGGTAGTGGGGTGCTCAATCCGATCGCACGTCTCTTATGAGGTGCATGATCGAGCCTCAAAGTGATTTGGGAAAGGAAGCTTGGTCTCAAAGGGGGACTGATTACACATGTATGGTTTTGCGTGCAATCAAATTACGCGTGTGGTTTTAGGCATGTAATTCGGGATGCAGGTCGGTCGAGTGCGAAATGCAGGACTATTGTTTTGACCTACATTACGACTATATCTTGTTGTTTGATATAGTCTCCCTACGTTGGGACCTGAGCCACAGACCTATTATTTTAACCTGTGTTCAGCCATGTACTATTATTTTAGTGCATGGTCCCTCCATTAGGGTCATGGGGACTGAGCCACAGAGCTATTATTTCAGCTTGTGTCCAGCCATATACTATTGTTTCAGTATGTGGTCCCACATTAAGGCAAAGGGGTCTAAAATGAAAGACTATTATTTCAGTCTGTATTTTGATTATATACTATAGTTTCAGTATATAGTCTCCCTACGTCGGGATCTGTGCCACAGAGCTATTGTTTCAACCTGTGTTCAACCATGTACTATTATTTCAGTACATGGTTCCCAATGTAGGGTCATGGGGCCTAAACCACTGAGCTATTATTTCAGCCTGTGTTTAGCCATTTGCTATTATTTTAGCATATGGTCCCAATTAGGGTTATGAGGTGAAAGGGTGACCGAACAAATTTATATATCCTGAGAGGCCAAAATGGGGGTGTCTACAAATGCCCCTCTTCAGCACGCTCTTACGAAGTGAGAACGCGTCGAAGAAGTAGACACCCCTCATTTGAAGTGTCTTCTCGTTTCTCTTGGGAAATCACAAATATGAATTGGGGATGCTGACATGACATGCTTAGCTTTCTTATATATCACCGTAAGCTAAAATGGAGCATTCGGGGGCTTAGTGGTAGCTGTCGAAAGGCGTGTTCCATGCCGTGGATGCCCAAGGGCGATCCCGTCACGTATCGCGACCCGTTGTCATAGACGGTTGACGGGGGAAGTCAGTGTATCCTATTTCACCTGTGCAAGGGGCATCCCATCCCATCGCATGGCATGACCTGCTACGAGTGACACTCATAATGGAAAGGAGAATCACCATATCCTAATCTATGGGTGCAAGGAGCATCCCGCTGCATGTCACGACCTTCTACAAGGGGCAGTCAAATAGAGGGGTATGATGCAGTCGAGGTGCCGGGGGGCGTCATATAAATGTCCATAAGGTCCAGGGACCAATAGAAAAAATGCAATATAATGTCATAGGCTTTCGCAAGCCATGTTAGACTGGGCACATCATTGCTCACACCAATGTGCGTCAGGCGTTCCTTTTCAATAGGTGTTTGTAGCTTCTTAGATTAAATATACTCAGTGTTCAGTTTCCCAGGGGAATGGCTGGTTTAGGCTGATAATTGGGGTGAATTTTTGTAGGTAGAGGGGTCTCTTTGTTTAAATTTTTTTGGTTTCTTTTTCTTTTTTGGTTTTGTTGTTTTGTTTTTTTTTTTAGGTTTTGGAACTAAGAGATTTTTTTTTTTTGGAGTAAAAGATTTTTGGTTTGAGGAGTAAGAGATTTTTTTTTTAAAGTTTGGGATTTTAACTTAAGATCAATTCGGTGGTAAAACAGCGAAAAACGTGGCTTCTGAGACGTCTTGAGCAAATCCACCAGAACGGGATTTGTGGACCCGACTGTTTGTGTGGTTGTCAAGATGACACTTGGCATGCCGAATATTCCGTTTAACCTTCTCGGTGCATACTGATGTTTGTCTGTTATGGGAGGACTACAGTGATTCACGAGTCGAGAGAGACGGGTTTTGAAAATATTTTGAACTTAATCATAGCTAACTATATTTATAAGAAATGTCGAGTAAAAGAGAGGGGAGTAGTACTTACTTGGGAGTGATACTTACCTGTGTTGTGCATAGCTTGTGTAGTCCATGATGGGACTAATGGGTTGTCGGGATTTCTGTATAGCTAGTGGCGTGACGTCGTGATGGGACTTTGGAGATTTCTTCTTTTTCTTTGGCTACGTGCTGGACGAGTCCTGCTGGACATGGGGATTCTGACAGGATGTTCATCCTAGAATTTTGCATTGGTCTAATGCGATGGGACATGGGAGGAGTCCCGAATCTTCATGTATTTCTGTTGTAGTGGTGTCTGGCGATTATTACGTAGCAAGCAATTCGGGAAGAGGGCTCTTTGCTTTAGCGATGGGACACGATCGAGCTTTCTTTCTTTTCATCATATAGCATGGCAGGTATTGTTTGAGCTTTTCGGGTAGTGATGTCTGTGGTGGGATGTTGGCTGAGCATAGTTAGCGATGGGACTTTTAAAAAGTTTGACTCCATGCGCGGTTTCATGATGGGGTTTCGGGGAGGTGTGATTGGTGTCGGGGTTGTAGGATCAAATGAGATTGTTGTGTCACGATAGGGCATGTTCGTGGTGAGAACGAGTCGTTGTTGCATCGCGAGGGGACATATTGATGAATGTGTGTCGAGGTTGTGTTTGGATGTTATGGGGCATTGTTTGCGATGGGATGTTGGTAGGATATTTGTGCGATAGGTGTGTCTTGTTTGTTTCTTTGGTAGATCTTGGGTTATGTAAGATTATGTTGTGGTTGCGCCATGATTGGCTTCGTCTTTCACTTCTCACAAGAGGATGTGTGGTGGCATGATTGATTTATCGTGATAGGACATGCATGATGGGATTATGTAATGGGGTTCCCCATCTCTATTGGGATCGTGATGGGAGAAGGGTAAGCGGTTGTGTCATTCTTTCTGAACAGCGTGTGGGGCCACACGATGGGATAGGAGAATATTGATCAAGATGGGGTGGAAAAGATGTGAAGGTGTAGATTTTGTTCAAAGTCAGATATTGCATGCCTATTTTAGGTTGCTCAATATGATTGCGCGCCTATTTCTGGGCATGCGATCGTAGGTTTAAAGGGTTGTTTGCGTGTGTGTGAGTGTTGTCGGTCTTTTGAGACTCTTGCTGCATGTTTTATTAAGAATAGTGGAGAGAATAAATCAAGAGTAGGGAATTGGAGATGGGTCTGCACAGCAAGTCTGAAATACATACAGTCCTGCAAGATATAGGGTCCATTGTAGCAAGTTTTGATAAGTAAGAGTCTGTCCCACAGAGAAATTGATCTAGAATCCAAAATGGGTTGTAATAGTAGGCCTCCAGATCTGGCTACAGATCTAACAATCCTAAAGAAAGAGAGTTGGGTGTCACGACTACACTAAATTAATCTTAAAATAAGAGAAATAAAATATAGCCCTATGCTAAAGAAAGGGTTAAGAAGAAGATGGTGGTAGTGTGTGCCAAAATAAAATGTAAAAATTATGAGAAGTAAGCAAGTTGAGCTAGAGTTAATGATACAGTAATGTAACTCAGATTTAGTCTGTCTCTGCAGTGCTCCTTACTGAGACGATATTAATAGCCTCAACAAGGTATAAGCTCTAAGTTTAACCCATGCCATTTGGGGTGTTCTTAAGGCTATACTCTGTCCATTATAATGGTCACAGGGTATCCGATAGAATCTGTCAAATCCCATTAGTTAAACCAAAAATTCGCTAGTCTAATCCATAAGAGTGGATTGATCATTTTCATAGCCACTAGACCAGCTCTAGCCATGAATACTATTACAGTACTATGTAATGTCAGTGCTACAAGCTCCCCAGATCTGCGTACAGACTTGGCAGACATCCATAGGTATTCTAACCCATAAGATCCTAAGTGTTTTGCTAAGGCTAACTGCTCACTAGTGCCCACAAAAAGGACCATATAATAGGTTGAATAAGGCTTTAGATTTAGCTGACCATTGCTATAAAAGGCCTGCAATGACTCAGCCTCAAACTACAATTGCTACAAAGAGACCAGATCTAACATCTGATGTTGATTAGGTAAGACAGAGGGGAGCCAGTTACTGTACAAACCTCCTCACAAGGCTCTTGAAGCTCATGTGCAGAGGAGAAGAATCCTTCTCAAACATGTGAATTGATATAACCTTAGGGCTATACTCTGTCTACTTGAATGCTCATAGGGTATCCCATTGGTTTGTCCATCCCACAGAGGTCTGAGAAAGAACATGTAAACTGCTGCAACCACCATGGTTCGCAGGCTCCGAGCTCCCCAGTTCTCACTACAGATCCAGCATTGCTTTCCATGTGTCTATCAAACCAAGGGAAATCAGATGGTAAATAATAAATCTACTAGAAACTGAATGGGCTAGTCCCAAATACATGGATCTTATAGGCATCTAAAGAAACCATAAGATTTATAGATTTGATTAAGCATTACAACAACAGTTCATTGATTACAACAAAACATATAATGAACTGTCTCTTGGCTGCAGCCTATACATAACTGCTCATCCACAATCCCAATGTATACAAAATCTATTATAAGACTGAAACAAAACTAAACCTAACTGCTTATAGGGGGATTAGCCAGCAAGTGTTGGGCTAAGAGAGAAGAAAAATAGGAAAAAGAGATGATCAAACCCTAACCCTAGCCTTCTAGAGCTCTCAGCCGACAGAGGATAAAGGAAAGATGAAAATAATAAACTCTAAGTACAACTTATATACTCTGTCAAAATGGCCTTGGCTCTAAAGAGATTAACCCTAATTTTTTTAGTAGACGTGGCACTGTTAGAACCCTTGAATGCCTCAAGATGTGTGCTTCAAAATTCATGCCTCGAGAAGTGAGCCCTAGCCTTGGGAAATTCCCAAAAGGTCACTAAGTTAAATTGAGAAGTGGAGAGCCCATGCTTTGTGGGGCTGGTAGCTATTTTAGTTTACTCGCGCAATTGCTTTGCTTATGTGAAGTTGCCTTGGGCTGATGGGAATGGCTCATTCACACAGTAAACTTTTAGTGAATCACATAGTTGCTTCACATCACAGTGCTATCGCAAAGATGATCTAGAGAGGTAGGGTGGGGTGTTTCGCGTAGTAGAGCTTCAGGAGCTCTCTCTCGCTAAGTACTCGCACAGGTGGGCTCTTGCACTCGCGTAGTAATTTTTAAGGCTCCAGAGTGCACGAGATCTATACGAGGGGAATTTTGATCATCTCTCTCTCTTCGAGGGACACGTGAGAACTTCGCGAGGTGACTTTTGATTCTCTATGCATATGGACTCACTGGGTTCTTCACGCGGTTGCTTTGAGGCTTGATATCCGTGACAGTTTCGCGACCACGAATTCTGAAGGTTTTACACCGCGACATCTTTGCGATGTCTTTACAACTCTCCTCTTAACTGCGCAGCCTATCTGTGCGAGAGCTTCTTCCACTACAACTTTAGCTTCATGAGGAGGCTTCTCAACTCTGCGAGGTCTGTTTCTTGGCACTCTGCTGCACTACAGTTACTGCTGTTGCAGCATCCTTCCTTCTCCCCTGACTTCAATCATCTTCTAGACTTTAGGTCACTGATGATCAGCAACAGTGAGTCACCATGGTGAGCACTACGAAGGTATTCCATTAGGCTTTGGCTTAGCTATCATCTTTGCTTGTATTCTCTCTCTCGTTGGGCCAAAAAGCCACGATTTTGTATTAAGCTACACATTTTATTACTAACTACAAAACATAACAAATGATTATTAGTGGGCTTCAAGGTCCATCAAAGGCTAGGTTAGGAGGTGAAAAGTGTTACTTTTTAGTGAATAACAATGAGTGTGAGGGTGATTGAATTATGCGTTTAAACACTTGTGCGTGATCGGGGCACCACCAAGTCACTGCGTAGGCGACCTTTCGTATTACAAGGCGTGAGGCATTCGTTTGATGGGATTGTGCGGCCTATAGTGAGTGGGTGATCAGAGCGTCACCAGGTCACTGTACGAGGGACCTTTCGTATTGTGCGGCTCATGTGAGCCGATTGATAGGGTTATGTGGTTCATGTATTACGCGTGATTAGATCATCATGGTGGTGATGGTTCAATGCCTGTTCGGGTCAGAGCACGTGTTTTGGTTTGAGCACAGTGTGTATTGCGCATGATAGAATTAAGCACACATGTGTTGGCGCGTGATTAACTCCTTACTTTATATAAGCGAGGGAGCCTTCATTTGGTTTTCATTCCCTGGTTTAGTCTTGAGTTTTACTTTTTCTAGATCTCTTGTGTTTTAAAATTCATGTTTTAATGATATTGGGTGATCTAACCGTCTGATTGAGATGTCATTTCTTCCTATGTTCGTGATTTTACGTGATCTTCATCCTGAGATGATGCTCGGGGACGGCATTATTCTGGGAATGGGTGGTATTGGGAAGGAGAGCACTAGTCTTCACATCGATCCTTTTTAGGGAGCAGTGAAGGCAGCGTTGAGGGGGCGGCAGCGGAGGAGATGAAGATAGAGGAAGAGAAAGTTGTTATAAGTGGGGGGATGTGGTCTCCAACCAATCCTTCCTCAAGCCTCCGATTGGATTCTCCGCTTCTTGCTTTGTGTTGATTTCGAGTTTCCAGCTTTTATTTTATGTTGTAAGTTAGGTTCTAGGTTTTCATTTTGGGTTGTAAGTTTAGGAGGTATGCCTCCGGTGATACATGTAAAGAATTTAAATTATGAATATAGATGTGTTGTTGTTTTTTTTGCTTAGTTATTTGTTTTAACTTGTTTAATGAATTAGTTAGGCCTATTTGGTTTGATTTAGTTTAGGATTTAATTTAGCTTAGGATTTATCCTGAGATTAGTTTTCTTTATTTAGTTTTGTTTAGAGAGTTTACTTGGTTTTGTTTGGTTCGTTGGGGGCATTTTTTTTGGTCCTAAACAAGTCAGGGTCTTATTCTAGAGAATTACTTTTGTTTAAAGTTTAAGGTATTTTGTTTTAGTCTTCTAGTTGATTTGAGATGACACTTGTTAGAAGTGTGTGAATTTAGGGTTTAATTTAAAGTTTCTAGATGGGTGTTAAGTGTTTGAATCCTGTTGGTTTGTTTACTTTGTTTTGAGTTTGTATTCTTTTTTTGGGGGGGATGGGTAAGTGCTGCATGATTATTGGTTCGTCTAGGCTAGTTATGGATTGTGGTTTTTCAAAGGGAGTATGTGTTTGGTTTGGATTTAATTAGATTGGAAGGATTTAAAGGTGTGACACTTGTCACTCTGTGGTTTAGGACGTATAGCTTATAAGTGTGAGCCAAAGGTTTTGTTTTTTTTTCTTAATTTTATTCCAAACTTAAGATTTTAGAAGTTTTGGGATATTTTTTTTTTTTTCTGTGATTTTTGGGCATTCTTTGTTGATGTCATTTCTTTCTTTTTGTTTTGTATCCCGGGTATTGAACCCGAAGAGTTGTGATTACTAAGGATTGCTGGGAATGGACGAGATTGGGAATTCGAGGTGGTGCTAGGGTTGGTGGCATCACTCCAACTCGAAGTGGTTTCCCGAATAAATTCAGATTCGAGCATTGCCTGAATGTGGTCATTTTAAATTTTTTGTTTTAAGTTGTATATTCAGAGGGTATGCCCTTGGTGTATTTTGTAATTATTTTATCTATTTATGAAGCGGTTGCATTTCTACATTCCTCTTGTGGTTATGTAGTAAATTTTTGGTTTGATTTATCTTGCAACTTATTTAACTTGTTTTGGGTGTGATGTTTTTCTTAATTAATATTTCTTCGAGTTTGGTTCAATTGGGTTTATTTTATTTTGAATCTGGGGTATGTTGGGAGCATTTTCAGTTTAGTTTAATTAGTTTAAGATCAAGTGCGTAAATGATGGGGGGCATTTTTTTTCATCATTCTTTTAGTTTAGTTCGGTCTTAGTTGAAGTGTATAATGATGTTGGGGGGCATTTTTTAGTTTAGTTTGGGGTGTATATTTTTTTTAAGTCAGGAGTATTTTCATATTAGTCTTAACTAGGGTGGAATTTAGGTCGGTAATTAGTGTCGGAAGTCTCCTAATTTAGGCCTGTGAACTTGCTGTTCTGGGGCATATTTTTTTTGTGTTTATGGGGAATTGTGCACTTCACTCCGAGCGCATAAATAAATTGCGCGTTGGAATGAGAGTGCGCGTTTCAGAGGGTCGAAGGTCATTAAGCCCCAGTGTTCGGTCGTTTAACCGAGCTAAACGTATGGCATGGAGCACATGATTAGGGCGGTGGCCGGTCACTGTGGGGGTGACTATTGGCATTTGCGCATGCCGGTTCGGGTGCTTGAGGGGATTACGCGCTTGGTAGGCTGCGTGCAACCAGGTGGTCGGGTTAGTTTGAGCAGGCGATAATTAGTTTACCCGCTCAAGACTGGTCGTTTGATCCGAATTAAGCACGGGAATGGTGGTGCATGATTGGGTTGAGCGCGTGAGTTTACGCACATGATTTAGCTGCATGTTATAAATAGTTCAAAAAATTTTCATTTTTTCCATGCTATCCATTTTGGTCTTTGATTCTTCGTTTCCTTGTTTCTTTGTGCTCTAGTTTTCGTATTTTCGTGATATCTCGTGATCCGATCATCCATTTCAGGTGTCGTTTCTTCCATTTCCTTCAATTTTTCGAGTTCTTTCCTCTTGGATGGAGGGTGAGGGTATTAGTAGGCACGATCTCTCAATTTCTGAATTGGAGAGGATTACGATGGGAGAGATAGGTAAGACTCTGAGGCTCGGACCGATGCTGTTGTCGGGGAGGTGGATGTCGGGGAGATGGTTAGAGAGGTGGTACCGGAGGGTGACTAGGTGGAGGTCAAAGAGGAGGTACTCAAGATTGAGCGGGGCATAGCTGAGGAGGAGGGTGAGAGGGTCGAGGAGGAGAGAGTTGAGGATGAGAGAGATGAGGGCGAGAGAGCTGAGGATGAGGCTGAGGAGCATCCGAGTGAGGAGCGTCAGGCTCGCAGACACTTCCCACTGGAGGATTTCTTTGCTCGAGGATGGGTAGGTACCTGTGAGCAAGAATTCCTTTGATTTTCTAGGCATTTAGGTTATGACATAGAGTTATTATGATCTAGAAACCCTTTTTAATTTATGTCAAACCTGCATTGATTATTAATTGTGTGCTCACTCATGCATCATGACCGTATCGAGAGATATGTCACATTTCTGTTTTATTATTCTTATCACGTTTTGTGTGTTTGCTATGAATTATCATTATGTGTTTTAACTATATTTCATTGGCTTCTTGGTAGATCTGTCTGTCTCTCATCATAGGTATGTGTGTTAGTCTTATTGTCATTATTTTTTGTTGCTCGTTATTCTATTCGATAAGAGCCCCCATAGCTGGCTATCAGCTCGGCATGGACCGAGTCTCATACTTGGCATCGTGCCTTGCTAGAGTTTTAGCGGGCGTGGTTAGTGTCTTTTGATTTCAGGCTGATCCTGGAGTTGGAGCCCTTTTAGGTCGATCGTGGCCTGATTGTGGCGATTTTAGAGAGGTGGAGGGAGGAGCATCAAGCGCTTCTCTTTCCAGTCGGTATGATGTTATCAACTCCAGAGGACTAGGCGCATTATTGGTCTTCATTTTGAGGGTGAGCCGATCACGGGGCAGATGGCAGGAGAGTATTTGACAGTGTGTGAGGAGATTTTGGGCGTACTGTATAGGTCGAGTGGATTGGGAGGCAAGGGCATTTTATGAGGTGCGTTGCATGGTGGTATCGGGTCGGGAGCCCGTAGTTGAGCCGGGGTTGGCTACGGATAGAGTGCTTCGAGCATTCTTGATGCACTTCCTCGGTGCAGTACTCTTTTCTTCTTCGATTCAGGGATGCGTCATCGGGTTGTTTTTTATGGTTCTCAGGACTTGGATCGGGTCCCTACTTACGCATGGGGTGTAGCCAAATTGGTGCATCTCTATGAGTAGCTTTATCGTCGGGGATGGGGCGTCACGATGATCGGAGATTTCCTTCCCTTCCTCCAAGTGAGTTTGAGTTAATTGGGGTCATGGTGTCTCTATTTTTGTTTATCGTAGCAGCTATTCAGCATTTCTTTTATTGTTTTTTTTTTTTTTTGGGCGTATGATCATTTGGCTTTTCTTCGTCCGAGGGTTCTGTTGGAGGTGGTGTTCACGTTTCTGTGGATGCATGTGTGGAGGGAAGCGTTGCGGGGGGTCGATGTTAGTATTTCGATCTTAAGACTGCGAGGGGCCTCTTTGAGGACATGCATGCGGGACAAGTATATACTACTATGTGTTTATTTTATTTTATTTTGTTTGGAGTTTTCAGGCTCTAAGGATTCATTGATGGGTTGGCTTGCTTGTTTGGTTGTAGGTGATTTGGAGGCCATACGTGGCCGAGGAGGATGCGGGTGTGCCAGTGATTCAGCCTGGCTAGCCCTTCTTCGATGTGGACATATGGGTCCATTGTTTTGAGAAGGTGGAGAGGATCCACCTATCTCGGGCAGTGCGATAGCTCAAGCTCGCTCAGGGAGTCCCTACAGAGATTTGCCATAGGGTGGCGAAGAGGATGACCGGTCCCCCCTGGCCGAAACTTTACAGAGCAAATGGTGCGTCAGATGGCCGATTTCAGAGCTGGGGGACCAGGGAGACAAGCGCATGATGAGGCAGATGTCCAAGAGTATAGGAGATGGTTTAGTGCATTAGGTGGTGGGCGCCTCTTCACACGTCCCTTCCATGGGAGTGGTTCTTTCGCGGTCGACGGGCGTGAGTCAGCATCGGCATTGAGGGAGAGGTTGGCTGCATTGGAGCAGGGCCATCTCACAGCGAGTGTGTAGGGGGCATTAGGTGTCGTTCATCTGGCGATGGAGCAGATGGGGTGCGCCCCTAGTCCTGATGAGGAGATGCTGCACTCCTTAGCCCTCTCGGTTGCTCAGGCTTGGGGAGCGGAGGATGAGTTGGGGGTTCGGCTAGCGGAGACTCGATGGCTCTTGGTGAGTTAACTTATTGGTTTAATTGTTTATGTATTATGTGAACTTGGTTTCTCAGTCGTTCTGACATAGTTGCGGTGTCTTATTTTATTTTGGGCAATCCGAAAGGGAGGCTGAGGTCGCTAGTCGCGTGGCAATGATCGAGTATTTACGCGATCAGTAGCAAGCTGGCCGAGAGGTAGAGGCCAGTTTGTGATCTGAGATTGATCGATTGGTAAGTATCTATATGAACTTGGTTTTGTTAATCGTTAGCATTGTGAGCATGCCAACTGATGTGTTTATTTTTATTCGTAGAGAGTCGACCTCGCTAATGGAGGTCCCATTCAGGAGTTTGATCCATCTTCAGTTGCTTCCAACAGTTGGGAGGATCCAACGATGGCTCAACTTCATGCCGAGCTGGAGTACTGGGTAATTTCCATTCAATCTTTTGACTTGTTTGTATAATTGTATTAGTTTTTCAGGTGTTATTGTTTCATTTTCTTGATAGTTTACTAACATTATGTGGTATTTTAGCGTCAGGTTGCCGAGGATCTTCAGACGAGGGAGGCGACTGCTGCCTCTCTACGTCTTGAGAGTCTAGTATAGTTTCTAGTTTTGTGTACTTCAGTTGAGGTTATTTCGTCTTATTTGTTCTGACATATTTTATGTTGGCTTGTTTGGTGTTGTGCGGGCTATTCTGGACTCTGCTCCCGAGGCTCCCCCTTAGGGGCCTGCTCCTATTCCTTCTCAGGTATGTTCTAGTTATTGTGTTCATAGTTTATTTATCATTATAGTATTGTCTGATGTATTTATTTGTTCTCAATATAGCCGCCTATATTTGTTCTTCCCTCTGTGCCTCCTACTGATCCTGTGACTGCTACGATTGTTGAGCGACTTCTGGAGGAGAGGCTGGATCTGGTATGACTCTTTCTTTTTCAAAGTTTCTCTTATTTTTTTGTTCATATATATATATTGGTTTTCTTTGACTTGGTCTGGTTACGCAGGTTCGTCAGCTTGAGGAGGCGCACCTAGAGGGGGTGCAAGCACGCGCCACTCCTGAGGCAAGATGGATCCTTGGGGAGACACAGAGTCACAATGACTTGTTCGTCGAGATGATGGTTGCACAGAAGACTAAGGCTAACGCATTAGAGGTGGCACGTCGAACGATGCGGGCAAAGATGCAAGTGTCCCTAGATCGATTCTGACATTATCGGCGAGGAGTGAGCGAAGTGCGTGGGTTGGCTAGTCGACGATGGATCAGTCGAGGCTCTGGTTCCTCGGTGGGCGATCTCGTCTGCGTCATGTGATTGGGTCGGGGGTGATGCTCGTGAGGATTCTGTTGTTCATGAAATTCTCATGGGATATCCTCCTCATTCTCAATTGAGGCGGTCTATTAGTCAGATGAGTGAGGGGGACTCTGTAGCGGGCCCGCATCGTCTAGAGGTTTCAAGGACTCCGGGTGCCAAGATTGTGTTTTTGAAGGATCAATCTACGGACCTCCGAGCTGATGATACTCGGGATAGCGGTGCTCGTCCATCCCAGCGGCAGCGTAGGGAGTAGGGGTGTGTGTGTATTTTTTTTTCATTGTGTGTTCGCGTTGTACATACAGGGGGGATGCCCCCACTGACAAGTGTAAAAAGAAGTGAATTTTGACATATATATGGAAGTTTTTTAGTTTAGGTGTACCTGATTGGCTCCTTTCCTTTTGATTACCTCTTACATTTTTCTTTTGCTTTTTGGTTTCTTTAGCACCATCAATCGTCATTGGGACTTGGATACTTCTTGAGCTGGCTCGGTGATGGTTGAAGGTTGCTTTGTACCTGCACAGGTAAAGATAATGCTATTAGTAATTTTTGTTCCCCCCCCTTGCTAGTTGTCAAGGGGGGTGAGTGTTTCAGACTGGGGCTTGGTTATAAAAGTGGATATGTGCCCTCCTTTATTTTTTTATTTTTATTTTTTTCTTTTTCCTTTTTATTTTATTTTTTTTGGAAAAAATAAATGCAACAAGGAAAGCAAATAACTAGAGCAATAAAAATAAAAATAAAAATGCCCCAGTGTAGGAGCGTGGTAGGATCGACAGTACAGTATCTTCGATAGCATTCTCCGGATGGTGACTTCGTTATTTCGCATCATCTTTATGGACGAGTCAGCATTTCTAAGGTGATTCTCCTTCTGATAAAAAAAAATACTCCAATGTGCAGATGCAATGGAGCTTTTCTAGGCTATAGATGAGCACTTTGGGTCTTTGAGTATTCATGGGTATTTGGTGAGTTAGTTTTGAAGAAAGGTTGATCGGTACTGTCATCAAACCGAGGGAGGTCTGTTTGATTAGGTTAGTTGTATGCCAGGGGCCTATCTTAGGGTGGTGATCATCATATCCCATAGTTATTAGGGAGAAGTATGGTAGGTATAGTAAGTGATTGCATCAGTCATCATTTATCGGTTTTCGATTTCATTTCTAGGAGTATCCTGTAAGGCTTCTGATTTATCATCCGAAAAAAGTAGAAGAGGGGGCTAAGGCTCAGTGATGTGAGGAATAGTTTGTATCTAATGCTTTCCAAAAGGGGTGAGTAACAATCTTTTCCTCAGAGGGATATGGGGTGCCATAATCGAGCTCTTCATCATATTTCGGTCACATTTTATGGTTACTAGCAGTTTGTCCTCCTCCCGCCGCCTTGCAACGATATCTAGTAGTATAGGGACATCAGGGGTGCCCTCACAGCTTGCTTATACACTTCTAGGTAAGTCACCAGAGATGTCCTCACGGCCTGCATATGCATCCCTGAGCTCATTGACTTGTTCATTCATCGTAATGCTCTCACTCAAAATTTTTTTATATATGCATTTTTGAAAGCATCCTGCTAGCGCAAGAATAATGAGTTTTCATTGAACCTAGCATCTTCATTTTTTTTTCTACTTTAACATCTCCTCCAATGGCAGGGAAGGGGAAATGAGAATTGGGTGTTACTTATACTTTTGAAAGAGATTAGATAGATCACTAGTCCTTCAATCAGATTGCTCGAGTAAGAAAGTGGGCGATAAATTGGAGATCTTAAGGATATTCTGCAAATTGATGGCATACGACCAATGAATGGGTTGTGACGACTACAGGGGTGATAAGTATAAGTAATTAACTATGGGTTGTGATGATCACGGGGCTAAGGATAGTATTTTCTAAGGTACATGGCATTCCAAGGGCTAGGGAATTCTTCCCCATCTTGGTTCACCAGTTTGTATGCATTTCCAAGGTATGGGGCTGTTATAACATAAGCGCCTTCTCAGTTCGGTATCATTTTTCCTTTTGAATGGGCATGTTTGGAAGGCATGATTTTCTTCAAGACTAATTCTCCAATATTAAAGGTTCATTCAAGGACTTTATTATCGTAAGCTCTGACCACTCTCCTCTGATATACCTGAGCATGATCAGCTGCCCTTAGAAATATTTCATTGAGTTGCTCTAGCTGCATGAGTAGGGAAATTCTCCTCTCGTCTAAGGATAGCTCATCATCAAGTTGAATCCATAAGGATGGTACTTGTATCTCATATAGTAGGACTGCCTGCATCCTGTAGTTAAGGAGGTAGGGAGTTTGGCCAGTGGCCATACGAATAGAGGTCCTATAGGCCCAGATTGCTTCTCATAGTCATTCAGGCCAGTCGGCTCCATTACTTATTTCTACTGGGCATTTAAAAATTTGAATCAACATTTTGTTCGTAGCTTCTGCTTGTCCATTTCCTAGAGGGTAGAACGGTGATGAGTGCCGTAGATCGATGTCGAACTTCTTGCATAATTTTTTTATCTTCTCTTCGATAAACTATGGTCCGTTATCGGTGACAAACATCCTGGGTACTCCAAACCTGGTGATGATATTTTGACAGAAAAACCTTATTAGTGTTGAAGCGGTGATTCTAACATAAGATTCAGCTTCTGCCCATTTACTGTAGTATTAAGTTGTCATAAGTATAAACGCGTGCTTGTGAGTGTTCCCAACTGTGTCCGTGAAAGGTCTGATGACATCGAAGGACCATATCGAAAACGGCTAGGGTGAGGTCATAATGTTCAATGCAACTGATGGAGCTTTGATAAGTGCGGCGTGTTCTTGGCATTGTTTGTAGAGTTGGACGTATAGGTGGCAATATCTTATCACTGTCGGCCAGAAGTAGCCTTGTCGTGTGATTTGATCGGCGAGTCTCTGTTTAGCAGCGTGGGCGCCACAGGTGCTGGCATGTGCTTCTTGGATGATGTATTATCCTTCGGTGGTTGTGACGCATCGTAGCAGTACTCCTTTTGTGAAGGCTTCTTTGTATAGTATTTTACCGAGTATGTAAAATCGGGTGCATTGGTTCCTTATAGTCTTCTGTTCAATTTTCGTGGCATATGGAGGGATGTGTTGATACTTCAGGAAGTTTCTGCTGTCGAAATACTATTGTTGTCCATCGTCGATTGGTGATTTTTCAAATTTGAACATAGCGACTTTGGTTTTTGACTTGACGTGCTTTTCCGGATTGATTGCTACTTTTGGTCCTGTACTTTCGGGAAGGATTGGTAATTTTCTCTTAACGGTCTATGCTACCTCATGGGCGGTTGCTGTCAGCTTTTCATTGAAGAAGGTCTTAGTACTTTGTCCGATGGGTATCTAGATGACCGAGGCTAACGTGGCAAGGGAGTCTGCAAGCTCGTTTTCTAATCTAGGGATGTGCATGAAAGAGATTCTTTCAAATTTTTTTATTAAATATTAAGCGGTTTCTAAATATACCATTAGTCTTCTTTCCTTGGTTTTCCATTCTCCTATAACTTGCAAGATTACTAGCTTGGAGTCACTGATGGTTTTCAACTGTTTAACGCCTAATTGTAGTGCTACTCGTAGTCCAGCTATGAAATCTTCATATTCGGTGATATTATTAGTGAGAGGGAAATCTAATTGAAAAGCCTTAGGTCTTATCAGGCTCTTCATTATGAATCGTGAGTAGGTATTCATCGGGAAAATAGAATGCATAGGTTCATCACTCAGGAGTGGGAGATCTGCGAGGTAATCAACGATCGCTTGCCCTTTGATTGACTTCTGCGTGACGTAAGTGATATCGAATTCTTGCTATAGCATATGCCAGCGAGCAATCTTTCCTGACATGGTGGGCTTCTCGAATATGTACTTCAGAGGGTTCATTCGAGCTAGTACTAGTATCTTATGTGCTCTAAAGTAGTGTCATAATTTGGTTGAGGCCCACACCAATGTGAGGCAGGTCTTCTCCATTAGAGTGTATTTTCGTTCATACTAGACCATCGTCCTACTGAGGTAGTAGATAGCCTTCTCTCTCTTGCCATCTTCTTCATATTGTCCCTAAATTACTCCCATTACTTTATCGTTCACTGAGAGGTATAGGAATAGGGGTCTTCTAGAAACTGGTGGCGATAGTATTGGCAGGTTAAAGAGGTACTTTTTGATGTTATCGAAGGCTTGCTGACACTGGTCATCCTATTTGTACTCAGTTCCTCCTTTAAGTAGTCTATAGAAAGGATCGCATCTGTCTGAATGCTGGGAGATAAATCTCCTGATGAATTGTAATCTTCCTATTAGGCCTCTTAATTCTTTGATATTACTTGGAGGTGGCATCTCAAGGATAGCTCTGACTTTTACGAGGTCCACTTCAATTCCTCGCTTGCTGACTAAAAAACCAAGTAATTTTTCAGAAATGACTCCGAAGACACATTTCTTCGGGTTCATTTTTAACTAATATTTCTTAGCTCTTTGTAGCTCCAGGCGAAGTGCTTCAATACGTCCTGCCTGCGTTTGGGACTTCACTAATATGTCATCGACGTAGACTTCTAAACATTTAGACATCATGTCATGAAAAATAGCCATCATGGCGCATTGATACGTGGCTCCCGCATTCTTGAGCCCGAAAGGTATGATGACGTAATAGTAAGTTCCCCATGGTGTAGTGAAAGAGGTCTTCTCTTGGTCGGACTCTGCTAATTTGATCTGATTATAGCCAGAGAAATCGTCCACAAAGGATAGCATCTCATGTCCAACGGTGTTGTCGACTAGAGTGTCAATGTGTGGAAGTCGTCTTTTGGGCATGCCTGGTTGAGGTTTCGAAAGTCAATGCAAACCCGTACTCTGCCATCTTTCTTAGCGACAGGTACTATGTTGGCGACCCATTTGAGGTACAGGACTGTTGAGAACTGAAAAATACCATTTTTCACCCCTTAACCTGAGTCTTGATAGACCTTTGAGAGAACTAAATAAGTGTTTTAAGTGCTTGTGTTTCAGCTAACAATAAAGACAGGCTTAACCATAAAAGTAGCTTAAAAGTGCCAAAAAGATGACAATCCATGTCAATCCAAAGGAAGAAAGAGAAGAGACAACCTCACTAGCTGTTAAAAGGTCTGAACTGAAGAGGCAAAGACCTGGTCTCAACCTAGAAAAGAAGTATGGAGCAATTCGAACAGAAAAATGCACTACAGAGTACTTTTTGCAAAGAACCTGAATTGTTCGCAAAGAACCTAAACTCTTCGAAAAGAACTAAAACTCCACGCTTAGCTTTCGAAGAGCACCTGAACTCTTCGAAGAGATGATTGACCTTTTCGAAAAGAAGAAAACTCAATTCGAACAGAACCAGAACATTGCAAAAAGAGCTTCAGGAGTTACAACACCTTGCGAAAAGTCCCCTAAGCTATGCAAAAAGGTATTCTGGAGATTCCCAGCTTTTGCAAGGGCAATTCTATAATCTGTTTCATGCATCCCAATTCAGTTAAAAACCTAGGGACATTCCAGAGGATTCTAAGCATGAAGCGAAGGCATATCCCACCCCACGTGAGCACCCAGAGATGAAATAACTTGGCGGGAACTTCTAGAAACTCTAACAGACTTTCAAAATGCATAACAGAATTGATGCTTTTATCACCTGATTGGCTGAACCAGATCGAGAAATTCTGATTGGCAAGAACAGATCTGGATCCTTGTGCTCGACTACCATTGGTCAATACAGATCTGAGCACTTCTGATTGGTTGATACACATCTGAGCTGGACTTAGGGAAAACTATAAATAGACAACCATTTGCCCAATTTGGGCATCCAGATTTTGAGTTTCATTCCTATTCCCCCATTTCCAAGTCAGATAGTTTGTCTAAAATCCTTGTAATAGCCTCACTTTTACTTGCAATTAAGAGCTGTGAGATACTTCTGTAATTCAAAGGAGAGTTGTATTCAAGACTACAAATCTGAGAGCTATTTAAGCTGTGCTCTTTAATTGTAATGGTGAATTTGAAAAGGTTGCTGTAAACCATGCATTCTCCATTGGACTCATGTTAAGGGTTCCCTCTGATCTCCTTATTGCATTAGACTCCTTTAAATTTACTGTTTTTCATGCAATTTCCCTTGATTCATTAATCCTGTGAGAGTTAGTGTTTGTAACCTAGTCTCTCACGGCATTTGTAGTGATGTTTCTTGTTCTAAATTAAGGATTTGGATTAAAGACTATTGGATGGTTTGTGGCCATTAAAGTGGACAGACCATAGCCATAAGCTTAAACCTAATCCTTGAATTAGATTTATTTCTCTTACATCTGCGCTTGTAGCCAGATGAAGATTGGATCATCTCTTAGTTGAGCTGCAGTCATTCTCATTAGATTTCAAGGACCAAATCAAAGTTAGATATTACTTCTCCATTTTTTATAAGTTTACCTCAAACGTTCCCCCAACTAGGATCTGGATCATTTAGTTTAACTTGTACTTTTATCATTTAGTTAATGTGACAAATTCAACCTCCCATCTTATGTGCTTTCTAGATAGGATAAGAGGCCAGATCTGGTAGCTCAGATCTGGAGGTTTATCTTGCATTTTAGACAAATTCTCTGTGGATGATCTTTTACTCACTTACATTTAAAACTTGCTACAATTGGCCCTGATCTTGCAGGCTAATTCACTTCTATCTGTGCTGATATTTCTTTACTCTTTTTAATATTCTAGATTCATTATAACTTAGCAGTTGCAAACCTGTTTTCAAAACACAAATAAATCAAGCGCACTTAGAAGCAAACAACATGTTTTTGGCGCCATTGCCGGGGAATTTGTTCTAAAATAGGTAGACGTAAGTTTTCACTTTTATTTTTATATCAGTACTAAACTATTCTATTGTTTATACCTGTGCAGTTATTAATATCCAATTTTTAAAGAAGGGAAACTACTTAAAAAGGAATTCTGAAGGTTTGCTGTGAATAATCAGATTTTTCGTTCTGAGTTGTATGTTTGGTAGGAGGACTCTCAGCCCTGAGATTGTCCCACTGAATTTAGAAGTTGAAAGGCTACTACGAACCAAACAAACAACACAGAATTCTGCTACTATGGGTGAAGAACCTTGACTTTTGAGGGATTACTTTGCACCTGGTGCTTATAATTCTCCCTTTTGCATTTAATTTCCTACTGTTGAAGGAAATTATGAGATCAAATCATCGACCATCCAAATGCTTCCTTCCTTCCATGGGTTGAGTAAGGAAGATCCATACAAACATGTGGATGAATTCTTGGCTCTTTGCACCACATTCAACATAGTTGGACTTGGTCCAGAAGCAACCAAGCTTAGGCTCTTTCCTTTTTCATTAAAGGATAAAGCTAGAGCATGGTTATCTATGTTAGCACCAAATAGTATCACCTCTTGGAATGATTTGCAGTGTCAATTTTTAGCCAAATATTTCCCAATGTCTAAAACAAGCCAATTGAGACAAAGTATCATTTCTTTCTCACAAAACTCAACTGAAACTTTCCATGAAGCATGGGAATGATTTAAGGAACTTTTAAGGCAATGTCCTCATCATCAAATTCTCAGATGGCAGCTGGTTCAAAGCTTCTATCAAGGAATTGATCAAAAAGGCAAAAATATGGTGGACGCCTCCTGTGGAGGCACTTACTTGCAAAAAAATAGTTGAGGAGGTTTGGGACTCATTTGAAGTAATTGGTGAAAACTCAACTCAACAGGAATCTCTGTCAAGAGATATTGAAAATCCTGCTAGGTTGAACAATCAGCAACCCACCAAAGGAAAGAGTTATGAGGTGAATGAGTTGGAAAGAAAGATGGGCAATTTAACCACAAAGTTTGATAGATTGATGGACTCACTTAAAAATCCAAATGTTGCAAGAGTAGAGGAGGCATGTCTGATATGCCAGTCCCCTACTCATTCAATTGACCAATGTCCTGCTGCACCACAGTTCCCAGATTTAATGGTGGAACAAGCTCATGCTGCTCAATCATTTGGACAGATGCAGTCAAATGAATATCCATGGAGAGGGCACCCCAATTTGAGGTGGAACCAAGGGAATTATCAATCACAACAGCAGCAACAACCAAAGAACCAAATGCCTTTCAAAACTGCACAGCCTTATCAGCAGAATTTTTATGCCAAACCAAATTTTCAGCAGCCCATTCCACAACAACCTGTGCAGCAATCTGCCCCAGTTCAAACCCCTTCCAGGTCCCCTTCTTTTGAAGATCAAGTCCTAAATTCACTCCAGAATTTAGGATCTTTAACTCAGACTGTGAATTTTCACAGCCAGAGCATAAAGAAGATTGAAGAAAGATTGGGACAGCTTTCAAATACTTTGGCCAAAAGAGTGGAAGGAAAGTTACCCAGCCAACCTTTGAACAATCCCAAAGGACAGTTCATGGTTGGAGAAGCTTCTAATTAACATCAAAAAGTAAAAACTGTCACAACTTTGAGAAGTGGAAGAATTATAAATAACAAAGTGGGTACTGAAGAAGAAAAAAATGAGGAAAATGATAAAGATATGCAGCAAGAGCAGCATAATGATAGCAGTGGGGGTGCTGATGGACCTCAGAAAAATCAAACAAATGAAAAACAAAAAATTCAAAAAAATGCTTCCAAAGCTGTAGATGAAGGACTAGTTCCTCATTTACCATTTCCTCATGCAATGAAATCTGTATCCCCTTTTGATAAAGGGAACACAAAAATAGATGAAATGATGGAGACTTTCAAGCAAGTCAAGATAAATCTACCTTTGCTTGAGGCAATCAAACAAATTCCAGCATATGCAAAATTTTCGAAAGATGTTTGCACTCACAAAAGATAGTCTAGGATACAGTTATCCAAGAAGGTCTTTGCTGTGGAAAGAGTTAATCAGGTGTTATCCATTGCCACACCTCCTAAACTTCAAGATCCTGGAATCCCCACAATCCCTTGCATTATTGGGGAACATACCATTGAAAAGGCTTTATTAGATCTGGGTGCTAGTGTCAACCTACTTCCATATTCTGTATATGAGAAACTAGGTTTGGGAGAATTAAAACCCACTCATGTGGTGTTACAACTAGCAGACAGATCTGAAAGGAAGCCAGTTGGGATGATTGAAGATGTATTGGTGGGAGTAGATAAATTTTTCTATCCTGCTGATTTTCTAGTTTTGGACATGGAACCTACCAAAAGCAAAACTTCCATCCCTGTCATTTTGGGAAGACCATTCCTGGCTACAGCAAATGCTTGCATTCAATGCAGGTCTGGTATTATGAAAGTCTCTTTTGGAAACATGAAGGTAAAATTATATGTTTATAATGCAGTCACACAGCCTCAATTCAGCTCTGAAGAATGTTTTCATGTTGATCTATTGGATGAACTGGTAGAAGGGACTTTCTGATTTTGCAGTGAAGATTTCACCACAGATGTTAAAGATGCTTGGGGAAATTCTGAGGAAGAAACAATTTGTATCTCAAATTCTGAGGAAATAAATTTGTGCAAGGAACTCATAATCAATCAGCAAGTTTCTCTTCTTGGAAACCTGCTTCTCTTCCCCTTCCACAAACAGCTAAGGTACCTTTGTTACCGTCTTTTCTCAGCCCACCTGATTTAGAACTGAAGCAGCTGGCAGATAATTTGAAATATGTGTTTTTAGGAGATCATAAATCATTGCCTGTAATTATTTCTTCCTCCCTCACAAAGGAGCAAGAGGAAGAGCTGTTGATTGTTTTGAAAGAACATAGAAGGGCAATTGGCTGGACTATTGCTGATTTGGGAAGAATCAGTCTAGCTGTTTGCATGCACAAAATCCATTTGGAAGAAGATGCAAAGCCTTTGAGGGAAATGCAAAGGAGGCTGAACCCTCATATGCAAGAAGTGGTCATGAAAGAGGTTGTTAAGTTGTTGGATGCAGGGGTCACTTACCCCATTTCAGATTCAGCTTGGGTGGTACCTACACAGGTGGTACCTAAGAAATCTGGGATCACTGTTGTAACCTCAGATTCTGGTGAGCTTATGTCAACCAGACAAACAACTGGGTGGAGGGTCTGTATTGATTACAGAAAATTAAATGCAATGACCAGAAAAGACCATTTCCCCCTCCCATTCATTGATCAGATTTTAGATAAGCTAGCAGGAAAAGCTTATTACTGTTTTCTTGATGGTTACTCTGGTTACAGCCAGATTCCTGTGTACCCACAAGATCAGTAAAAGACCACATTCACTTGCCCTTTTGGCACTTTTGCCTACAGGAGAATGCCTTTTGGTCTTTGTAATGCTCCTGCTACCTTTCAAAGATGCATGTATTCCATTTTCTTTGATATGATTGACCAATTTATGGAGATTTTTATGGATGATTTTTCAATCTACGGAGACAGTTTTTCCCAGTGTTTACATCATCTCAAATTGGTATTACAGAGATGTGAAGAAACTAATATAGTTTTAAGCTGGGAAAAGAGCCATTTCATGGTCACCCAAGGCATTGTCCTTGGCCATGTTGTTTCCACAAGGGCATTGAGGTGGGGAGCAAAAATTGATTTAATTGCACATTTACCACCTCCCAAAAGCTGTTAAACAAATCGGAAGTTTTTTGGGACATCTTTGAATTTCTGGAAGGTTCATTAAGGACTTGATAAAATACCAAACCTCTTTGTCATTTGTTGTGCCAAGATGTCCCTTTTGTTTTCAATAATGAATGCATGAAGGCTTTTGAATTCTTAAAAATATTGGATTTCAGCTCCAATATTGCGCCTCAGTTATTCACTACCTTTTGAACTGATGTGTGATGCATCGATTATGCTTTGGGAGCTGCCCTGACGAGAAAGGAAAAGCGCCTCATGTCATAGCTTATGTCAAGAGATCAATGATTGATGCAGACTCAATTACACAACAAGCGAGAAGGAGGCTAGCAATTGTTTTGCTTGAGAAATTCAGTCATATGTCTTGGGTTCACAAATAGTGGTGTTCATCGACCACTCGCTTTGAAATACCTTACATTTAAGAAGGACACCAAACCAAGATTAATCGTGGATTCTCCTATTACAGAATTTGATTTACGATCAAAGATAAAAAGGGGTGGAGAATGTGGTGGTGATCACTGTCTAGAATTTTAATCACGAGATTGATAGGCTGCCTATCAATGAATCTTTCCCTGATGAGCAACTTTTTTCCATTAGTGTACACACTCCTTGGTTTGCAAACATAGTCAACTTTTTGGCTACTGGAAGAATTCCTCAACATTGGAATAAAATGGATAAAGATCTTTTCTTCTCAAAGGTTAAACATTTCATCTAGGAAGATCCTTATCTGTTTAAGAGTTGTGCAGACCAAATAATAAGAAAATATGTCCCTGACCAAGAATTTCATAGAATACTTTCTATGTGTCATGAACAGACCTGCGGAGGTCATTTTAGTGCAAACAAAACTGCTGCAAAGGTTTTGTAGTGTGGATTTTATTGGCCTACACTTTTCAAAAATGCTCTGCAGCATTGTAAGTCTTGCCAGAACTGTCAGAAATTGCCCAGCATTTCCAAGAGAGACTCAATGCCTTTACAGCCTATTTTGGTAGTTGAGTTGTTTGATGTTTGGGGGATAGACTTCATGGGTCCCTTTCCTCCTTCCAATGGGTATAATTTCATTTTAGTAGCTGTGGATTATGTATCCAAATGGATTGAAGCCACAGCCACTAAAACAAACGATCACAAAGTGGTTCTTAAATTTCTTAAGGATCACATTTTTTCCAGGTTTGGTTTTCCCAGAGCCATTATCAGTGATGGGGGAAGCCATTTTTGTAATAAACATTTTGAAACTTTATTGAAAAAATACTCTATGACTCATAGAGTAGCCACTCCATATCATCCACAAACCAGTGAACAAGTGGAGATTTCCAATAGAGAAATCAAACGTATTCTGGAAAAGACTGTGGAGAAGGACAGAAAGGATTGGTCCTTTAAGCTGAATGATGCATTGTGGGCATACAGGACAGCCTATAAAACCCCAATTGGCATGTCCCCATTCAGGTTGGTCTATGGCAAAGCATGCCATTTACCAGTAGAGTTAGAATATAAAGCCTTTTGGGCCATTAAAACATTGAACATGGATCTAACTACTGCTAGTAATCACAGGAAACTGCAACTTGCTGAGTTGGAGGAGCTGAGAATGGATGCATACATAAATTCAAGATTTTACAAAGAGAAAGTCAAAACTTTCCATGATAAAAATTTATTGAGAAAAGAGTTCACGGCTGGCTCTAAGGTATGGTTATTTAACTCAAAACTCAAGTTTTTTCCAGGAAAGCTGAGATCCAGATGGGAAGGGCCATACACTGTCATTCAGGCAGCTCCTTCGGGAGCTGTTGACATCCTTGATCCAAGTAATGGAAGAATCTTGAAAATAAATGGTCAGAAGCTCAAACCATGCATTGAAAATACCCAGGAGCCTGTGCTGCCCATCTATCATCACGAACCTCCCAAAATCTGATGGTAGAAAACTGTACATTATGTTTTTATTTCATAGTTTTTGCTTAGTTTCTTTGTTTCTGTTTTTATTCATGATTTGCCTCTTTTCGCATTGTTTAAATATGTAAAAAGTTAAGTCGCAAAGTAATAATTATCTTTTCACAAAGTTCAATTTACTTTTCGAAAAGACTCTGGATTTGTAACGAACTGCTCGAAAGCAAGGATTTGCTTTTCGAATAGTTGGTTCTTAAGCTATTTTCTTTTCGAAAAGATATTTCTGAAGCTAGTTTCTTTTCGAAAAGATGTTTCTGAAGCTATTAACTTTTCGAATGGTACTAATGCCATTCGCAGTTGTCAAAAGGTCTATTTTAGAACTTTTCAAAAACTTAAAAAGGACTTTGCGAAATTAACTCGGAGCATATTTAAACCCTTTCGAAGTAAGGGGTTCATATTCGAAAGCTTTCTGAAGAGCGACCTGTTCCACAGAAACCCTATTTCTTTCTTTCCTTGCGCGATTTGAGAATCTTGCTACACTTTTCTTCACCTTTGTTCAATCATTTGAGTTTTCAGAGAAGGATTTTAGCTTCTAGTCTGGGGGATTTCAGCAAGCAAACAACACGTTCAATCAAAAACCCTAGATCTCTGTATTTCTCTGCACATTCTCTCTGTTTATCATTTGAAAATTTTGATTTTGTGTCAGCATCTGTTGTGGGCATTTTCATACATCAATTTAGAATGGGAAAAGCGGAGAAATCGTTGGCTGCCATGTTCCCAAAATCCTCTGCTAAGAAAGTTAGCAAACCTACCCCAAAAGGAAAAACCAAAACTTCAGCCAAAAGAAAACTATCAATGGATAAAGCGGATAGGGTGGAGAAAGGGAAGAAAGTGAGACATGAGGAACCCATCCCTGCAGCTGCTAGTCCTGAGCCTGAGCTTCCTCCTCTGCCTATACATTTGGTACTGCCAAATCCATTCATTGAAGCTCAGAAGCTAATTCCTGAGCTGATTGTGGACGAAACTTTTTTCGTCAACAAACCAGATTGCCTGTTATCTTTAAGATACATAAGAGATGCCTCAATAAGCAATATCCTTACCCCCTTGCCAGAGAAAATTTACCCACGAATGGTGAAGTTATGGTACCAAAACCTAGTAAAGGTCAACTTTGAAGAGATCTGATGTCCCTACTCGGTTATCTTTATTGATGATTGCGATCTTCTCAAATTTGAAGACATAGGGAATGCTTTGGGGATACCCTTCCAATTTGATCCTTCTCGGTCCATTATGCTCCGTAAATGCCCACCTTTAGAGAAATGGCTTTTTTTAACACAAGGAATTGTTGGCACCGATACCCATCATGAGGAGAGACCTAGCCCCAATTTCTATTGATGGATTCCATTTTGAGGAAAGTTTTTATGTCACCGGCACACCAAGAGAGGAGAACACCAATTGAGGCTCTCTTTCATTTTTCTAAGGCGGTTTCCAATGCCCCTATGTTAATTTTAAGCCATGGCGATATTAGTGCCAAGTTGAAAAAGGAGCGTAAATTAGCCGGCCTCCCATTTGGTAGATTGATCCAGCCTCCTCGAGCCAAGTCGACATTGATAACTGGAGCCATTTGAAGTCATTGCTCCTCACAATTTTGGGAAAAAGGCTTGGACTACAAGCCAAGCCATGCTGAGAAGAATGAGAGAGGAAGGTGAACACACACTGCACTGCGTTGTTAATAAAACTGCACCTACACACTGCACTCTTAATGAACACCCTGCAGTTCCCTTAGAACCGGTTTTGCCAGATCCTGAGGTGACCAGCTCTTTAGCTGCACCACTTCTTGAAGCAGCTCTGCCAGACCCTGTGGTGACCAGCTCTTTAGCGGCACCCATTTTTGAAGAAACTATCCTTCCCATGGTGACCAGCTCTTCAGCTGCACCAATTCTTGAGGAAGATGGCCTTTTACCCTCCTCCCCTAGTCCAGCCCCCTGCCACTTCACCTATCCCAGCTGTCCCATCTCCCATACCCTCCATTATTCCAATTATAGATTCCCCCTCTACACCTACCACTCCAACCATACTCACACCACCAATTTCTCCCACCAATGCCCATGTTTTGGCTGCAGACTTTATTGCCCAATCTCCCTGCACTCCTCTGCTCCAAAGCCCCTCAAATTCACCTGCTCATTCAGCCCACACACCTGAAGTATCCCATACACCTGAACCTGAGCCTTTCACTACAGAGGCTTATTCCTCAATGGGATCTATTTTTGAAACCGTGGGGGTTGAACCTATCCCTATACCTGACCCTCATCATTTCACTCACTTACCTACTTCTCCCTTTACAGCCATTGCACCTCCACCCTCCACTTCATTGTGCAGTCCACCTGCTATGCCCACCTCTCCCCCACCTGCCTCTTTTATCCAAATACTTGCCTACCCCCAATCCATCCAAGCCCAACTACAACTCAACACGTGAAACCTTCTCCAAACCTTAGCCTCCACATCCCACACAACCACCATTACCCCTGTACCTACTGTTGATTCCCATGCTACCCAAACTGAACCAGAGGTAGTATTGGTTGATCTGCCCACCCCCACCACTACTGCCCATGCTACCCAAACTGAACCTGAAGTCCCTCTGGTTGCGTCCCCTTCACCACTCCTCACTTTCTCTGAGCAAGCCACTCAGACCGACCCTGAAGTCCTCCTTCTGGACACTTCTTCTCCCCCTCCCACAGCTGGGACACCTTTGGTCCCTTACCATTCCATTCCCCTTCCCAGATTTGCCACCCTCAGAAGAGCCATGGAAGAAAATCCTTATATCTGTAGAGATGTTCTAAAGGGGTTAGCTGATTTACAAGCCTACATTAGAACCCCTTATGAAAACCAGATTCGAAAATTGGAGTTATTTATGAAATTTGAGAGAGAGAAAATGAAGGACTTGCTGGGTCAAACCTTTCAGATGGTTCAGAGCAAAGACAAGGTAACCATGTTGCAAGCACAGCTTGACCAGGAAAAACTGAAGACCACTAGACTTGGCAAGTACATTGGCCTCACCAAAAAGATCAAATCAGAGGAATACACTGAGCTGCAAAACACAATCCAGGAGAAAGCTCAATCAAGTTCAGACTCCAATACTGATTCTAGTTCTGATTCTGACAGTGACTCCAGTTCTGAGCCAATTGAACCAACTTATGATATAGATTTTGACCCCAGTTATTAAAGCACTTTGTACTTATCTGTGGTATAAGTTTGTAATATAAATTATGGTTTTTCTTGTGAAATTACTGTGCATTTCTGTCTGTCCTCTTGTCATCATGATTTTTTTTCTTGCTTATGTCTCTTCTCTGCTTTGGACCAGTGTGGACCCTGCTCCCCTTTTGTTTGGGGGTGTGACAGAAATGTCAATAATCAATAATTGAGTTAACATCAGTACAGCTTATGATCAGTGGAATTTTTGAAAATAAAGTAATTTCACACCTGCTGTTTGAAAAAAGAAAAATATGAAGAAGTTAAAAACTTTTTGAAATTAATTTCTAGTGTAATTCTATTACTTTCATGAAGTGAATGTCAGGAAATTTCCAAAAGAAAATTGATGTTTTAGTAAACCTAAAAAGAAGGAAAACAGTGAGGATACACCTCAGGAATTTGATAAAAAAACCACACCCAGTGAGGTTTGGGCCTGAAATGTATTCTTTGGAGGTATGAATTGCCAATTTTTTTTCTGCTTTTGGGACTGATTGAATCTGCTTACTTGCACTAGAAGTTACACATATCCAAATTGAAATAATTTGATAGCACTGGTGATATTAAAGACATGATGTAAGGCCTCCTTTTGGACAGTTTGAACCTTACAAAGCCCCACCTTTTGAAACTGCCCTTGATACACACCATTTGCGCTGTACAAATCTAACATTCCATTGAAACCTCATCTAATAACCTCATCAACTTCATTTAGCCTAACCCTCACTCCGAGAAGTCAGAAGATAAAGGGAAGGAAGCTGAAGAAAGGAGAATTGAGTAACAATTTGATAACAAAAGAAGAGTACAAGTTGAAGGCAATGATGAAACAGCAGAGGAAATGTGGCATTCCAGTCAATGCTAATTTAATATATATATATATATATATATATATATTTGAGCAAAATAAAAAGAGAGAAGGCATTTCATTGGAAGTTTGAAAAAGAAAGAGAAAAAGATGGCCACTTTGGCTCTGGAAATTCAAAGAAGAAAATGAAAATATGCTGAAGTAAAGAAGGTTTGTATATCACCTCCTTACCTTGACTGACTTCTCAAATTTGAACACCATTCCACCCCTTTATTCTTGAGAAATTTCACCCATAAGCCACATTACAACCCCAGTAAAGTCCTTATTGATCAATGATGGATTGAGCTATCACATGGAGATAAGAATTTGTGTAATCTATGGTGAAAAGAGCAGTGAATTCCGAACTAAAAGCAATGCCTATGCTTATCCTTACAGTCCTATTTGAGGGCTGTAATTGCTCTTGAGCCGTGTGAAATAGTACAACCCTCTTACTTGCATGTTGAGTGAAAATCCTGGTGAGAGTTGGGTTTGAAATCAACTCATTGGGTAACATCGAAGCTGGATTCCTAAATAGAAGGCAAGCTGTTCTTTAATTTTTCTTGTAAATAACCTTTGACATAAATTGACTAAGTAGTAACAAGAATTACAGCAAAATTTTAGTTTTGAACTGATGTTTTTCTTGAAAAATCTTCTTACAACATGACTGATGCAGGTGTGAATAAACAGATTGGATGAAAGTTCGCTGTAACAGAACTGCTGTAATCTTAACTGATTCATTGGAGAAGTTTGTGGGTACCTTCACTAAACACCCTCAAGAGACTTCACTCCTCCACTAGGGATCACCTAGGGGTTTAAAAGGCTTGTTGCATATGCTAAATACAACTGTGCTCCCTACAAAAGTGGTTGTCTACTTTGTTTTTATTTTGTCTTTGCTTAGGGACTAGCAAAGCTTAGGTTTGGGGGTGTGTTGAGAACTGAAAAATACCATTTTTCACCCCTTAACCTGAGTCTTGATAGACCTTTGAGAGAACTAAATAAGTGTTTTAAGTGCTTGTGTTTCAGCTAACAATAAAGACTGGCTTAACCATAAAAGCAGCTTAAAAGTGCCAAAAAGATGACAATCCATGTCAATCCAAAGGAAGAAAGAGAAGAGAAAACCTCACTAGTCAAGTTAAAAGGTCCATCAAGAGGCAAAGACCTGGTTTCAACCCAGAAAAGAAGTATGGAGCAATTCGAACAGAAAAATGCACTACAGAGTACTTTTCGCAAAGAACCTGAACTGTTCGCAAAGAACCTAAACTCTGCGAAAAGAACTAAAACTCCAGGCTTAGCTTTAAAAGAGCAGCTGAACTCTTCGAAGAGATGATTGACCTTTTCAAAAAGAAGAAAACTCAATTCGAACAGAACCAGAACATTGCGAAAAGAGCTTCAGGAGTTACAACACCTTGCTAAAAGTCCCCTAAGCTATGCGAAAAGGTATTCTGAAGATTCCTAGCATTTACAAGGGCAATTCAGTAATCTGTTTCACGCGTCCCAATGCAGTTAAAAACCTAGGGACATTCCAGAGGATTCTAAGCATGAAGCGAAGGCATATTCCACCCCACGTAAGCACCCAAAGATGAAATAACTTGGCGGGAACTTCTAGAAACTCTATCAGACTTTCAAAATGCATAACAGAATTGATGCTTTTGTCACCTGATTGGCTGAACCAGATCGAGAAATTCTGATTGGCCAGAACAGATATGGATCCTTGTGCTCGACTACCATTGGTCGATACAGATCTGAGCACTTCTGATTGGTTGATACACATCTGAGCTGGACTTAGGGAAAACTATAAATAGACGAACCATTTGCCCAATTTGGGCATCTAGATTTTGAGTTTCATTCCTATTCTACCATTTCCAAATCAGATAGTTTGTCTGAAATCCCTGTAATAGCCTCACTTTTACTTGCAATTGAGAGCTGTGAGATACTTCTGTAATTCAAAGGAGAGTTGTATTCAAGACTACAAATCTGAGAGCTGTTTAAGCTGTGCTCTGTAATTGTAATGGTGAATTTGAAAAGGTTGCTGTAAACCGTGTATTCTCCATTGGATTCATGTTAAGGGTTCCCTCTGATCTCCTTATTGCATTAGACTCCTTTAAATTTACTATTTTTCATGCAATTTCCCTTGATTCATTAATCCTGTGAGAGTTAGTGTTTGTAACCTAGTCTCTCACGACATTTGTAGTGATGTTTCTTGTTCTAAATTAAGGATTTGGATTAAAGACTATTGGATGGTTTGTGGCCATTAAAGTGGACAGACCATAGCCATAAGCTTAAACCTAATCCTTGAATAAGATTTATTTCTCTTACATCTGCGCTTGTAGCCAGATGAAGATTGGATCATCTCTCAGTTGAGCTGCAGTCATGCTCATTAGATTTCAAGGACCAAATCAAAGTTAGATATTACTTCTCCATTTTTTATAAGTTTACCTCAAACGTTCCCCCAACTCGGATCTGGATCATTTAGTTTAACTTGTACTTTTATCATTTAGTTAATGTGACAAATTCAACCTCCCATCTTATGTGCTTTCTAGATAGGATAAGAGGCCAGATCTGGTAGCTCAGATCTGGAGGTTTATCTTGCATTTTAGACAAATTCTCTGTGGACGATCTTTTACTCACTTACATTTAAAACTTGCTACAATTGGCCCTGATCTTGCAGGCTAATTCACTTCTATCTGTGCTGATATTTCTTTACTCTTTTTAATATTCTAGATTCACTATAACTTAGCAGTTGCAAACTTGTTTTCAAAACACAAATAAATCAAGCGCACTTAGAAGCAAACAACAAGGACAACTCGAATGAACATGGCTTTGTGGTAATTTGTGAACTTTCTCTTTAACTTGAAGGGCAGTTTGTAGGTGCATCCTACAGAGTTTCTGCTTAACAAGTTTTGCATCGGGTTCCAAGACAAGACGGTGTTCTATTAATCTTGGGTCTAAACCAGGCATATCTTCATAGGACCACGCAATGGATTCAAGGTGTCCTTGTAGGACTTGAATGATTTATTGACGTTCCTTGGAGTTGAGTGTTGCACTAATTAGTAGTTTTTTCGATTTCTTTTCAGTGCCAAAGTTGATTTCTTCTATAGGTTCCGCGGCAGCTTGAGTTTGCTCGTCAAAATGCTTAATGACCCGCTGGAAGACTTGTGCCTCCTCAAGGACTGGTGCTTCTTTATCCTTGGTAAGCTCATATACTACAAAATTGCTACACTGGGGATTCAGTTTTGTGAAAGGTAGCCCTTCATCGGCACAATTTATGACTAAGAGATCTTTGGTAAGGTGAAGGTCAAGGCTATTGATCCTTTTCTCAATGTCACGAAGTATCTCATCTAGTATGATCACCGGCTTGTTGTTTAGCCTGGAAACCTTGTGTCTTTGTGTGGGAGAGGGGACAGAAGTCTTAGGAGATAAGTCTCCTTGTTGGCAACAAAATTGGTTCGGGACAAAGGGTTCCCATTCTTTTCTAAGGTTTTCTAATTTTTTGGATTTTGTATTTCTAAATTTTTAGGATTTTCTGCCTTTTCTATTTTTTTGATTTTTGATAGTAGATTTGGTACAAGGTCGGTCACCTCAAGAGGCGCTGAGAGAGTTGGTCCCTCTAATTGTGGGAGCGCGAGAAGGCTGTTGGAGCCATTCGAGTGATTCTTCGGGAAATGTGGACTTGTTCTGAAATTGGAATTTTTTTTTTAAGTCCTCACCTAATGAGACCTTTTGAATAAGTGACTCAAGTGACAGCAGACTGACGTTTGGATTTCCTCTATCACATTGTTTGCCTCATCTTGAAAGAAGCTCTGAAGATCGTAATTAGTCGAACTATCATCCTTTGAGTTATAATACGGTTGTTCTTCCTGTTGAAGGTGATTTCATAAAGGATCCTCAGGGGTAGTGAGCTCTTTCCCTTGAACTTCATTGTATGTTAGGATAAGCATGCAGGCTCGGCAGCGAGGCTGGTAATGCTGAGAAATGCAGGGAGATCCCCAAGGGCATTCCCATCCTTCTGGGTTGGAGTCGAGGTTGGTATTAAACTCATCTTATTGATCTGGCAATGGTTGAAGTCCTAGGTTAGCCTGCTCTGCTAGCTCGAGTGCAGGAAGGTCTATCCAGTAGTCCTTGTCATCACTCGAAGGGGGTTGCCATTCTTCCTCGAGAGATTTCCAAAAAATTTAGAGTTGTGGCTTATCTGGGGATGGAGGAGTGTCTAGTTCAAGTTCCTTTTCAAACTCAACGAGGGTGATGTGGGTGTTTCCCCCTGGGTCAACCAAATGGTCGTCAGAATTTTCTTCTTCTTGTGCTGGTAGCTGAGTTGGTAGGCCATTACTTATTTTTATCGTTATAGGGTCGGAATCATTTTATCCCACTATCGCGAAGTGTCAGATCCAACTAGCAAAGCGTTCTAATATGTTGGTGCATGCCCTATAGCGAGATTGGTATGGGTGAGCGATACAAGGGGAGTGCCACGGGCATTCCCATCCTCCAATGCCAAGGCTAAGGCAGATGCTATGCGAGCTAAGATCTTCTTGTGGGGTTTCATCCTCTTCCCATGTTGAGTGTACGTGCTCTTTACTATCTTACAAGGTAGCTATGTGAAAATCTTCATCATCAGTGGATTCATAATCTCCCACTTGTGGATCAGGTTCTAGAGGTTCTTCCTTTCTCTCTTTGGTAAGCTCCTTAGTGTTAAACAAGGGTTGACTCCCTCGAGTGGTTTACCAATATCTTCATTCAGATTGGTTAAATCATTGAATGCTTTAGCCATTCATTCAATTTTTGCTTCTTGGGATTTAGTGAAGGACACTTCCTTCTGCCTTGGTACATCTGCCTTCTCAGTGGTCCCATAGATGAAGTGGTCATATAGAGACCTTTTCGATGAGATAGGGAACAAGTCGGCTTGCTTGCCGTTCAATTGGTAACCTAACCCTATGTGCTTATGTATTTTCCTCGGGACGACAGGTTCGATGCGACCTTACTTATTTTTACCAAGTCCAGTGTTGGGGATGTACCCGAGCTGATACATAAGGTCCCACCCTTTTGTCACGGTTGGGTTGATGTCGTAGAGTTTGGCGAGGTCTGGACCAACCTCTCTTCTCATTAATTTTTATTGATGTATTGGGAGAGAACTAAGAGGGGTAGGGGGACGGACTTCTGCAACGGTTGCCTAATTAGGGATTCAGGCCTTCTGAATATGGCTTGTGTTTAATACAAAATCATGGACTGTCAGAATACTTTCAGCGTAATCAGATTCCATCTCCTGGAGGGGTGCATCAGCATATATACGGACAATGGAGTCCTCTACAGGAATTTGATACATTGATGGTATGTAGACGCGACGACTTTCATTGACTCTAACTATTTTCTTCCTAAGATAAGATTATACATACTAGCAGAGTCAGAAACATGGAAAGTGACGTCTTTCGTTACAGGTCTGAAGCAAACCTGTAGTTTGATAGTTTCTTTGATGAAACGACACAAGCCGTTATAAGCTATGAGTAATAGTACAGAGGGTCTAACATCTTGCTCCGTGTATTCGAGCGTCTTTAACATTGTGATAGGGCAGATATTCAGTCTTGCTCATGTATCGACCAATACATGGGGTACTGAAAATCCTTTGATTATGACTGTAAGGTATATGGGAGTTGCACTTCCGCGGAGTGACTCCTTTGGCATGTCTGCGTCTGTGAAAGTGAGTGTTAGAGGTTGCACCATGATCGAGCTGATTTGATGTAGCTCATCCAATGTTGTGTCCTTATCCACTTGTGTGTCTTCAAGTGTCCTTATCAGTAGTTGATGATGGTCAGACAATTTCTTGATTAGTTCTAGTACAAATATCTGGGCTTTGATCTTTTAAAGATGTTGTAGAAGGTCATATTCTTGCCCTGGTTCGAGTGCCATTTCTTTGCCCGGCCGATGAGCCTTGGGTGCAAGTGGTTGGAGTGGTTGAGGTGTAGGAATTGGTGGAGGGATAATGTGAGGTAGGGGCGGCAAGTTAACTTCTCCTCTAGTGCTTGTGTGTTCGGGAAATCTTTATTTTGAGGGAATGGTGGAGGTGGATAATTGGTTCCTAATTTACGAATAGGGCAAGTCGGTTGTTGATTGAACCCGGTGCTACTCGACGTTGATGTGCTTGTGAAGTGAGTGAATTTTGAGATCGGAGCGCGTACTTGCATTGGGCCGCTCCAAGGTGGGAGGTACTGTGTGTAATCCTCTTCTTCTAGGAAAGCAGAGACTAGTGTCTCGCACGGGTCGGGATGTCCTTTTCGTTCACTTTCTTCTATGTTTGGTGAACACTTAGTCTTTATTTCATTTTCTTGGTTTGGAGTTTTTCAAGTGACACTATCTACCCATGCGGCAATTTGGGTTGCAGTTTGAAGAACATGGTCTCCATACTCGAGTTCAGAATCGGATGAGGGGAGTGGCATTGGTGTTGGCTCAGGACTTGGTGGGGTTAAAGGTTCTTGTGGGTGACTATGGAGGAATGGTCTCCGGGCCCTAAAAGAGTAGACTCGTTACAGACACCCCCATTTTGCCTTCTCGGGATATACTTTTTGTTTGGTCAACCTTTGACCTCATAACCCTGATATGGGAACCATGCACTAAAACAATAATGCATGGCTAAACACAAGCCGAAATAATAGCTCTGTGGCTCAGATTCCGACATGGGAGACTATATACTGAAACAATAGTATATAGTCGTAATGCAGACTGAAACAATAGTCTTACATTTCAGTCTAGAGACCAGACCCGGACAACCCCGAATTAAGCGCATGAAATCCCATGCGTAATTCGATTCCACGCCACACCACAAGCACACAATCAGTCCCTCTTTCAAATAAAACTTTCTTTCTCAGACCTATTCAAGACTCGATCACGCACCTAAAACCAGGCGCGCGATCGGATTGAGCGCCACACAATCAGCCCGTAATTGGCCTATGCCCGACCTAGTCTCACTACCCTTAACTCTTAAGTTTCCTTGATTTAGCGCTCATGACTAAACACATAATCAGATTGCGCACCTCCCATCACGCGCGCAATTAGTCCTAATTTTGTTAGGACTAGGAAACTCACTAAGAAAGTCAACCGATCGCTCACTGAGTCGATGATCGACTTTAAAACCTATAAAAGCTTTTCTTCAATTTGACCCAGGGGTTGGACTTTTTGGCTGGACTTTTTTGGACTTTTTTCGGAATTCGAGCGATTGAAAACTCTGAGAATAGAACGAACACAAAGAGAGACCAAGCCATGATCCCGAGATTCAAATTCCGAGCTTTGGATGATTCTCCTCTACCGCCCCGACCCTAGGTAAAGAATTTTTTATCTACGACCATAGCTTCTAGTCTCTAGATCTAGGAATTCTATTTATTATTTTCAGTCTTAGACCGTAGCACCCTTTTTGGACCAACACTCTATATATCTGGTTCCAGTTCTCTATTTCTAGAATCAATCCTTAATCTGTCTGTCCGATAGATCGATCCTAGACTTTAATTCAGTTCTAAAATCTTGATCTACAGTTCTATCATTAATTTTTGGTTTTAATCTTCCGATTCAGAACCAGTCCTTAATCATACGGCCTGTTTTTCTGATTTCGAACCCGAATTCAGTCCTCAAAATTTAAATTATAATTCTAATTCCCTATTTTAATACTTTCAAAATCCTAAATATTAATTCTAGTTTTATAATTCTTATTTATAATTTAATTCATGATTATTACTCTGAAATGAACTCTTAAAAGCCCAAAATACTATTTTACGATCCAAAAATCAATTTGTCTTTAATTTCAGCCACCCGATTTGCCCAAGGGAGCTTACGGAGGGTACTTAGGAACGAGGCCAATCCTCCTTAGCATAGCGGGCCCAAACCCCATTTTTTTTAAGAATTTTAGAATTAATTAATTTATATAGTTTTGTACTTTTAGTATAATTGATTAATAGGTTTATTTTATTTCAGCATGCTTAATTAAGTGTCTTAAATCTTAGTATGACTAATTAATTGATCAATTCATTGCTTCAACTAGAATTTAATGGAATTAATTTCGCTGCTTCAATTAGATTTTTTTAGCATAGTTAATTCTTTGCTTTAATTAAAGACTTTTATAAAATCAGTTTATTTATTTTAATCAGATTTGGTAAAAATTAGTTTATTCGTTTAATTGGATTTCAATAGCATTAATTCCTTTGCTTAAATTAAAGTTTCAGTAAAATAAGTCTTTCATCTCAATTAGAATTCTAACAGGACTGTTATAATTGCTTTAGTTAGAATTTCAATAGAATTGTTATACCTGATTTAATCAGAATCTTAATACAACTAGTTTGCCCGAACTAATTAGAATTTCACCATAATTATTACACATGCACTCTTTGTACCAATAGGAGACTGAAACTAACTGGACTTCTACTAGTATTGGGAAACTAATATTAATTAGACTTCTAATAGAATTAGGGAATCAACATTAACTGGACTCCTAACCGAATTGGAATAAACCTATACAACCAAATTCATAATAGAATCAGGGAAGTTTAAACTGACCAGAATTATAACCATAAAGGGAAATGAAAAGGAAATTAAACTATGTAACCCAAGGAAAAGAATGTTGCTGACATTTGCAGGCGGAGATTCAGTATAGAAGTAACCCATACCCGCTCTTAAGCGTGATCATTGATGTGTTGCAGCATCGATAAATATCTGCAGCTAGCGATCGTAATAAATTAGAAACCTCCCTAGAATATCCCTTTATTTTTAACATTCCAAATGCCGCATCGCTAGAGTCCATCAAGAAAGAATTGGAAGCCACTGATTCAACAGGAACCGAGAGGAACCCAAAAAAAGTACGCACCAACAGACTGGCGATCGTAATGGGACTCTTTTGTAAAAAAAAAATTTAGATAGTTAGCTTCCATCCTATTTTCTTTTTGTTCTTCCCACCCTGTCATTTAGTTTCCCTTTTATAAATATATATATGTCTTCGCCAAAGACTCGAGATGTCTGTTATACGAAGAGTAAGTTTAGGAGACCCACCACTGTGGGGGTATCATGACAACCCCATGTATGGAGAAGAACCGTTTCATAATTTTAGCCCATGACAACCTGAAATTAAACTGGCTGGTGAGCAACAGAACCCCTTCTCTACCCCATACACCGGGAACAATCATGATGGGAGAGATGGTGGCATCGAAAAAAACCTTACCGCTCAACAAATCATAGAATTCAGTATCCAAAAAATAGAAAGAGGAGATGACGACTCTGAAGAATTGCTTCGAGGGTTGGCTGCCGCATATGAAACCATTAGGTCACGACAATTTTTAGAAGAACAAGAGCGACAAGAGAGGCCACCGCCCACCCCAAGCACGGTGTCAACTCGTGCCACCTCACTGAGACAACCTGCCCACACATTATTCAACGATGACCCTCTACACAAGGTTTGCTCACGGGTCGTTCCAAAAGACCGCACCATTAAAATTGAAGATCTCCCTAAAATGCTCGATGAGTATATGGCCAAGAGAGAGAGTCCCGGTCACTCATTTGGATTCCACAAATTTTGTCGAGATATCGAATTCAATTTATCGATAGGATTTAAGCCACCAAAGTTTACTAAATATAACGGCACCAAAAATCCGAACTAACACTTGGCCTTCTTTTGTAATGATTTCTGACCCATACGTGATAATCAAGGACTTCTCATTCACTATTTCCAACGTTCGTTAGAAGGAGAAGATTTAGATTTATTTGCGGGACTCCCGCTTTATAAGATAGAATCCTTCGACCAATTAGTCGGTCAATTCCTTGACCAATATAAACACTTGATCCAAGAGATAGTCTGAGCGATCTAATGGCAGCCAAGCAAGGACCTGATGAAGAATTCACTGACTTTATCGCTAGATGGAGAAAACTCGCTGCTAGGACCGGCACTTCAATGAAAGAGGACTCGATTGATATTATTATTAACAACACTAGGGAGCCGTTAAAGAGCACACTTGTCATAAGTGACTGCAACGACTTTACTGCACTCCACTCTCGGGTATCCTGACTAGCGTGACACATTAAAGGTGGAGATCTCACGTTATCCATAGTCACATCAAAAATAGGCTCTTCTAGCGAATCGAAATAAAAAAATAATAAGAAAGTCTTAGGAACTGAGAAAGTTAACACCATTGTCAACCAAGGGCAAAACTCTAATAACGGAAACTTCCAATCGCAAAATTTCAGACAGAACCAAAATCAACAACTGTATTCCAACCAAAATCAAGGTGCTAGTCAACATAGATACGTGAACCAAAACTAAGGCCATAATCAAAATCAAGGCCAATACCAACATAGGAACCAGTACCCTAACACCTATCAAAACCAAAATGCGACACAAAACTGACTGGCCCATGTGTCGAATTATAATAACATACCCCCAGCACAGAACTTCAACCTAGCCAGAGGCCATTACCAGCCGAGGTGGGAACACTATCCCCCTTTACTGGATATAATTCCTAATATTTTTTATCTTCTTAACACTTAGAATCTCCTCCGATTCCTACATGAAAAACCTCGCCCATGGCCTAAAAAATTTAGACTACAGTAAATATTGTGCCTTCCATCGATATGCAGGGCATGATTTAGAAGATTGTTGGGTCCTTAGGGACGTGATCTATGATATGAATGACTGAAATCAAATTGATTATGAAGTGCTTAGAAATCCCAATCCTAATAATAACCAACCCCAACAGAGTTTAGGGATCATAAACAACCCTATGCCCAACCACAACCAAGAGAAGACTTCTTTCACCACACCATGGGGAACATACTGTTATGTCATCATGCCTTTTAGGCTCAAGAACACAAGAGCCACGTATCAACGCGCCATGATGGCTATCTTTCACGACATGATGTATAAGTGTGTAGAAGTCTATATCGATGACATATTAGTAAAGTCTCAAACGCGAGTAGGACATGTTGAAGTGCTATGACTAGTTTTATAGAGAGCTAAGAGATATCAACTGAAAATGAACCCAAAGAAATGTGTTTTCCGAGTCACCTCCAAAAAATTACTTGGTTTTATAGTTAGGAAGCGAGGGATCAAGGTCGGCCCTACAAAAGTCAAAGCCACCCTTGAGATGCCGCCTCCCAGTAATATCAAAGAATTACGAGGCCTAATAGGAAGATTGCAATTCATAAGAAGATTTATCTCTCAGCATTCAGACAGATGTGATCCTTTCTACAGACTACTTAAAGGAGGAGATGAATATAAATGGGATGACCAGTGTCATCAAGCCTTCGATAGCATCAAGAAATATCTTCTCAACCCACTAGTACTATCGCCACCTGTCCCCAAAAAACCCCTAATTCTATACCTCTCAGCGAATGACAAAGCAATGAGAGTAATTCTGGGACAATATGAAGAAGACGGCAAGAGAGAGAAGGCTATCTACTACCTCAGTAGGATGATGGTCGAGTACGAACAAAAATACACGTCAATGGAGAAGACTTGCCTCATATTAGTGTGGGCCTCTACTAAATTATGACACTACTTCGGAGCACATAAAATATTAGTACTAGCCCGAATGGACCCTCTAAGTATGTATTCGAAAAGCCTGCAATATTAGGAAAGATCGCTCACTAGCATATGCTCTTGCAAGAATTTGACATCACTTATGTCACGCAGAAGTCGATCATAGGGCAAGCAATTGCTAATTATCTCACGGACCTCCCACTTTCGAGTGACCAACCTATACATGCAGATTTCCTCGATGAAGACCTATTTATAATTCATAACGAAGAGCCCGACAACACCTCATTGACCCTTTATTTTTACGGTGCTCTAAATCACAAAGGAAAGGGCATCGAGATAGTCCTCCTAAGCCCAGAAGGAGCTATCATGTCAAAAGCTTCTCAACTCGATTTCCCTGTCACTAATAATGTCACAGAGTACGAAGCTTTTATAGCTGGACTACGAGAAGCACTACAATTAGGAGTTAAATAGTTAAAAACTATCGGTGATTCCAAACTAGAAATTTCACAAGTCATAGGAGAATAAAAAAATAAGGAAAGGAGACTAATGGCATACAGTAGACACCCAAATTCGGCCCAAGGCCCGATCAGTCTGTACCCCAAGAGAGATGTACTCCTGTGCTTCCGATGGCACCCCTGAACCCTTAGGAACCTACCCAAACCTTTAGGAATCACCCTAAACCCTTTAGAACCATTTCCCAACCCTTAGAGATCGCCCCTAAACCCTAGAATCCCTTCCCATACCTAACTTAAACCCTTCTGAGCATTTGATGGAAGAAGAGCTACTGATTTTTATACAGACCATCTCTGAGGATACGCCACATACCATTGGAAAGAGGACTTCTCCATCTTTCCAACGAGCCAAAGATCACCCAATTTGGAGTTGTGGTTCAAAAGTTATGGCCAATTGAAGTTTCACATAAAATGACAACTTTTGCTCAGGCATATGTATTACATACGCCCAGCCAATTTGGCCCCAGATTGGTCAGGCGTATATATTATATACGCTTGGCATTTTTTGGGTCAAATTTGGCCGAGCGTATATAATATATACACCCAGCATAGGTGGGACCCACCACGGGCACCCATCTTCTCTGATTCCCCCTGGTTTTTGATTTTTTTACTGTGCATAAAGGCGTATATGTAATATATCGCTTTCCTTCATCTGGTTTGACCCCTTTGACTCTCCCCTTGTTTGGGGTGGGTGTCTTGAGATTTGTTGCACCCCCTTTAAGCTTATTGGCAACCCTTAAGTCACCCATGGTCTCACCCCATCATCCGCCATTGAAACCAATTTCCCAAACCTCTAGAACCCTAAAAACCTAGAAAACCTTAGGTGGGGGATTACCTAATTGCTAAACCAATTAGCTCTTAAGTAAACCCCTAACCCTCCTCTTCTTTATAAATAGAGAGCCCCCCCTCTTCCCAAAGGGTTGAATTTTTGTTGAAAGATTAAAGAATGCTTAAGAGAAAACCCTAGTGAGAGAAAATGCCAATATTTTTCCAGATTCCAGCATGCATATTTCATCTATTTCAGTCCATTTCCACCATTAGATCACTCCCTTTAGCTAAAGTCTAGCCTTTAGCCTCACCCTACACTTCCTATTTTATCGAATCCTAGTGTTAGAATCCATTTCCATACCGTTTAAGCCATCAAAAGCACCCCAAAGTGAAGATCTTCCACGGTGCAACAAGGGCCCGTGAGCTCTGGCTCACCCCTCTCTTCCTCTACTTCTTAGTGTCTCCTCCGTCCAAGGATTCAAGCCATTACGCCGCCGAAATTTTGGTTTGGCTCAAAGCTTGATAGGACCATATTACCTTCGGGCAAGGAGAAACTCCGCCCTTTATTTTTATTTTTGGCCATAGATAGAGACCGCTACGTGCGGGTTGATCGGGTGCCTAAACCCTTCCCGATCGATAACCGAAGCCCCTACCCTAGAGCCTTTGGCAAAGACCGGTAAATCAGAGTCATATTTAGCACTTCGGTGCTTAAAATATTGATTTGAAGGTTTCCTAGGTCACCAAAAGCTCCGGGTGGCGACTCTACATTTCATTAAAGCGGGTGCATCGCCGCGACGGGTTCGAGAGGATCCATGGTCGCACAGATGGCGACTCTGCTGGGGATTTCACCCTAGCGCTTCCCCTCTTGTTGGCCTTTCTTTTATTTATTACTAATCGTTACTCTTCTATTTTATTTTATGTTGTTTTTTCTATATTTTTGTTATTTTTACTAACGTACTCACCCCTACGATTCGGTCCTTTAAGTGCCTTAGCCGATTGGCGGGCCTACATGCACCTCTAAATTTATGTTTTTCCGATTCTCGTCATTTAAGCCGGCTTAGCCGTTTGGCAGGCCCGCTCGCATTTACTTTTCAAGTAATTTAAATTTCAGTCATTTACGAGCCTTAGCCGTTGGGTGTGCTTACATGCGCTTTTCATTTCAGTCATCATATCTCATCAGTGAACGTCGGCCCGCTGAGGAGGCACGGGCTTGTCACCCCCGACCCGATTTTGAACTTAATTTCACTCCCCTATAAAAATTGGTAATTAAAAGTGAACCAACAGTGTGGGGACATAATTGAATTTATTTTTGTGTTTTTGGGTATTTTTCAGGGGGTTTAGGCGCAGATATAATTTACCCGGTTCCGAGTAAGGCGACAGCCCTAGTGGTGATGATCCTGAAAAGAACCACCCCTTCCAGTACCTGAGAAGGCACTGGTGCTGGAGATATATCGGTTGGGTTGCCAATTCCGATCAAGCCATAAAACCCGCTTTGGTGAGAGCGTTAGACAACCCAAAATTCAGCTGTGTATCCCTAGGAAGCGGAAAGGAGGGATCCGATAACATACACAGCAGTCTCCGGGAGCATCCCTCCCAGGAAACTTGTTCAAAGACCCACATTCGGGCTTGCTGTTCACTGTCAAAATTAACTGACAGAACTGTTTTTTCCAAGCGTACATATTATATACGCCCAGCCAAAATCCCCAAAAAATAGCCAGGCGTATATAATATATACACGCAGCCAAAATCCCCAGATTTAAGCCAAGCGTATATAATATATACGCCCAGCCAAATTTGCCTTTTTTTGGTCGGGCATGCATAATATATACGCCCAGTGTATACTGGGCCACAGCAGCCCGATCTGAGGCCCAATCCACCACCCCAACTCCCCGATTAGCAGTATTACTGCCTGTAGTAGCCTCCTGAATTCTATAACACCCAACATGCCCCCGCCCAGTCAAAGAAAGGCGACTTCTTATTTATTTGCTCCGGGAGATCGGGTCGTTTGCGTAGATTCCTTCGCCTTCAATAGAACGAAACGGTTCCCTTTCGCTTCTTCCGAAGTACGTCGGATCCCGCCATGAGACCTACTAAAGGTGCATATACCACCCAAGACGGGAATTGACCCTGGGCACCAGGTCATTATTCATCTAAGCAAAGGGGAGTTAATCTCCATCTAAAAAAAAAAAAAATATCATCTTCAAAAAAAAAAAACCAAAAAAAATCTCTCCAAAAAAAAAATAAAAAACCCAAAAAAATCATTTTCCAAAAAACCAAAAACAAACAAAAACAAACAAAAAAAAAAGAAAACAAAAACAAAAAAGTGTATTTTGGTGCGACCATCACTACGGCAACCTCAAACCCGGCCCGTAGAAGGAGAACCAGGAAGGTATTCGGCCCTTACCTGAGACATCAATACAACACTCGTCAGCGAATCATGTCAAGAGCCGATACATCCCCGCCATCATCCCCATCCCATTCCCATATAGGAGAAGACCCGATCTCCGACACCTTCACCCAAACCAGGTTCGATATCACGGGCCCATTTAGGCGCCTGTTCATATCCCCCACCCCTCCCTCACATTCTCCCAACATACCCCTTTTCATCCCCTACTGAAACCCCTCATTTCCCAACCGACCCATACATCCCCATCACCCATCCAAACACCCTTACCGCACCCCCATATTTCCAAAGACCCCATAGGGAGCCTTGTCCCCCGCCTACTTCCCACGTTCCATCCATCTCATCATCCATGCCCCTACATCCCATCCCATCCACCTCATCTCACATACCATCCCCACCACATGGCCCATCCACATCCCAACATACCCCCCCATTTACCCAGGTCATGCCCAACTCTTCCAAGGATATGACCAACAACCCACCCTCTTCCATAGCCATACAGCCATACCCCCAAGCACGAACACCCATGCCCCCCATACCCGGGTCATGCCCAATTTCTCCCAACCCCCTCCACCCTTAAGTGAGCCATCACCCTCCAATCTCACACCTGAATCCATGCCCTCAATGGAGGACATGAGAACGATGTACGCCCTGTGGGCTGCTTCTCGAAACCCTACACCTCTAACCCCGCATCCAAATCTCCAAAACCTCCATACCCCATTCCCTCCAATCCATGCCCAACCACCCATTGTCCATACCTCCCAAAATCCCCCACCTCAATTCCAAGCCCAAACCCACACAAATCCATGGGCCCAAGCCCAAGCACCTTCAGACCCATGGCCCAAGCCCAAAACCCATGGGCCCAAACCCAAGCCCATCAGACCTAGGCCCAGGTCTAAAATCCTCAATGCCCATGGACCCAAGCCCAAACCCATCAGACCCAGGCCCAAGTCCAAGCCCTTCTGACCCAGGCCCAGTTCCAAGCCCCCCAGGGCCCTTGGACCCAAACCTATCAAGCCCAAGTCCAAGACCCATGGACCCAAACCCAACAAGGGCCATTGGCCCAAAGTCATACCAATCCCCACCCCCAGGCCCAAGGCCCCTCAACCCAAGCCTTCCAACATCATCAAGCCCAAGCCCATCAAACCCAAGGCCCATCCACTCACATTCATCAAGGCCCGTTCACAAACCCCTTACCCCCCCACCAGTACCCTCCATTCACCTATACCCCTTACGCCCCCATCCCACCTCCAATGGAAAATCCAATCCACCCCATTCCTCAAACCCACAACATCCCGCCGCATCAACTACACCCCCATCACCCCCAGAATGTGCACCCAGCTCAGAACATCATTTATCCACAAACCACTCATCCATTCATCCCTTCCCATCCCCTACAAACCCTATGGCCCCACCAGGTCATCCAACCCATCACCCCCTAAGTCTAAATGGCAGACCTCGGCCCTCACTAATACCATGACCAACAATACGAGGAGGATGAGATCTGCAATAGTGGAGGAGTTGCCAGCGTCAACCCTCCCGGGCCCACCATCATCACACCTAGGGTCGAACAAAATCAGGGGGAAACAGTCCCCACTATAGCCTCAAAAGAACCAGAACAGCTGAAAGAAAAATAGACAGAATACAGAAGCAGCTGATGAAGATGGGAGGAATAGAACTGCATTCAACAAACTTTTCAGACTTATGTCTGTTCTCCGATGTCCCCCTGCCACAAAAATTCAAGATGCCATCATTTGATAAATATAATGGCACCGACAACCCCATCGCCCACTTCAAATCTTACTGTGGGGATATGTGCTAGTATGGCGGAGATGAACGACTCCTCATCAAAGTGTTCCAGAAGAGTTTAACAGGCCCAGCACTGAGATGGTTCACATCCCTGGAATCGTCCATGATAAAAAATTGGAAAGATTTGGCACGATTATTTCAAGAGCAGTATGTCTATAACATGGACATAGAGCCAAGGAAGTCAGATTTGGCCCCTCTAAAGCAAAGACATGATGAAACATTTAGTGGTTACTTGGGAAGGTGGAGGGCATTGGCCGCTCAGGTAACTCATCGGATTCTCGATGATGAACAGATTGAATTGATAACCAAGGGAGCCCTCCCGGTCATCGCAGATTTTTTAGTATATCAGCAGCAGTCTAGTTTTGCTAATTTGGTCAGGAATGCCAACCGTTGCGAAGATGCCATTAGAGAAGGCAGGTTAGGGAGAAGCGTGGCTAGCGGGGCCACTGGGGTTCGAAAAGCTATCGAACCAAGAATCGAAAGAAGACCAGGGACAGAGGTACAGAATATCACTTACCCCCAAGCCAATACTAATGCCCCCCCGATGCAGCTCCAGGCCGCACAACCACTCCTAGTTCATTTAGATCAAACACTAAGGCCAAGCAACGGACCAAGAGCCCCGTGTACCCAAGAGCAGATGAAAGCACGATTTGAACGAGTGTTCACACCGTTGGGGCAATTCTTGAGTGTCTTATTGCCGGTATTGCTACAGAAAGGCCTGGTCAATTTACTCCAACCTCACCCACCACCCCATCCCATATCGAGGAATTATGATCTGAATTTGCATTGCAATTTTCACCAGGGACCGGGTCACCCTACAGTCTGGTGCTTCCCATTAAAGCACGCGGTCAAAGATCTGATAGAGGCGGGAAAAATCATTCCCCCGCCACTTCCTCAAGGGCAGAACCAGAATATCCATCAAGCCCCTCTGCCACCGCACCCAGGAGGCCCCAGGCCTAACATTCATTGGATAGAGGAGGAAGAAGAGTTTGACCCTTCGGATTATATCAGTAATCAGGAGGAGTTTTCACACCCCAGGTCGAACGAAGATGAACTATTTGTTAGGTTGATCAAGCCGTTGTATCTGGCTGATTATTTCCCTGCACTGGCATACCAAGAGGAGCCCTTAGATTTAGGGCAATTTTTTTCCACTCCTGCTCCCACCTATCAAATCCAAACAGGCACAGCCTCCGTCACACCCAAATCACCACATACCATACACAACTCTGCCATCCCCATATTATCCTACCCCATACACACCCTCAAATTTCTCCACCCAATACCCTACTCCGCCAACCCCAAGTTACCCCATTCCATACACACCTCAAAATCCCACCACCCAATATAGCATCCCACCACCCCGAAATAACCCTGCTCCATGCACAACTCCATCATCCCCAATCTACCCCATTTCATCCGCAAACCCATCATCACCTCACCATGCCACCCCCTACACAAACCCTTCATATTCATAGCCCCTACTCCACCCACTACCCTGCCATATCCAAATCATCCCGCTCCATGCACAACTCCATCACCCCCAACTTACCCCACTCCATCGAAGAACCCATCATCATCCCATCATGCCACCCCATATACAAATCCTTCGTATCCCTATCACCCCACTCCACCCACACCTCAGACGCCTCCCCATTCCTCCATCCCAGTCACACTCCCGACATCCCTTCGTTATTTTGGCCCCAATCCAACTCCACCCCCACTCACGCAAGCAACTCCTCACGCAGTCCCCTTATCACACCAATCACCACTGGTCCTACCATGCCCAGGTAATACCTGTACAAGCCCCCTCCACACCCATAAATCTAATTTTGCCAATTTCCCCCACTACCATTCCACCCCCTATCGGAGTCAACCTGGTTGGGCCCGAGAAACTGATGCACTCAGCCCAATCCTCCCCAAAATCACCATTCACACCCTTCCTCATCTTGAAACCCACCTATGACCCGCATCAAGTGCCGTTGAGCTATGAACAGACGAACATGAATGTTGGGTGCAACCAAGAGGAGGTTGTTGAATTTGTTACCCGGTCAGGCCGAATTTCTACACAGTCGGAAGCATCAGGGGCCGTTAAAGGAGAAGAGAAGAAGAAAGAATAGGTCGCAGGGAATCCCTTTAAAAAAATGGCCAGAGAACACATACTGGAAACACAACTCAAGAGAACACTCACGCACATTACTGTGTGGGATTTGTTAATCACATCTCTGCTCCACTTTCAAGCCCTAATGGGAGCGCTCAAAGACGCCCATGTTTCCACCCATGTAACTCCAGATGAAGTAGGAGAAATAATAGGGCAAGTGTTGGCCCCAAATGCCATCTCTTTCACTGATGCGGACCTACCAATCGAGGGGAACGACCATTCTAAACCCTTGAACATAACAGTGGAGATAGGGAACTTGGTGGTGCCGTTGGTCCTAATAGATAACGGGTCGGCGTTGAACGTATGCCCTCTAAGGACGGCAATAAAAATTGGTGCGAACCCCGACACCTTCCGACCATCCATATCAAGCGCCAGGGGATTCGACAACACCAGAAGAGAAATCATAGGGGAAGTAGACTTCGACCTGATCCTCGGGCCACAAACCTTCACCACCCCCTTTCAGGTGATGGACATGAAGTCTACGTTTAATCTGCTGTTGGGCCAGCCATGGATACATAAGCTCGGAGCAATACCATCTACCCTGCACTAAAATCTCCGATTTATCTCGGAAGGAAAAATTGTCACCATCTTGGGCGAGAGCAGAGAAGACAGGGAAAGAAGCACTATGTACATTGAAAATCCCAAAGTGTTGAACATACCGCACACAGCAAAGGACGCCGATCTCCACCGATTTGAGTATGACTTCTCAGCCGTCACCCTCGGACCAACTGAAAAGACCCTGGATAAAACTGGAGGAGGAATGGGCGCAGCTGTGTTCATGCTCCACAAACGGAGCCACCAAAAAGGGAAAGGGTTGGGCCCACGCCTCCAAGGAAGAAGAGACCCCATCAAGGCCAAGGGGCAACAAACCAAATTTTGGTTGGGCTACAGACACAGAGAAGTCAGAGAGGCCAAGGAAAAGATGAGAGCCGCAGCAGTCGCCAAGGCCAGAGGAATCATCTTGGAAGAAGAACCCCACGCTCTCCCCCACATCCGTGAAACCTTTGTGAGCGCCGGGGTAGTAAAAATTGATCTAAATGGGGAGACGAGGGTTACCCCACATAAGCCTGCTTCCGTCCACCCCACCAATCCCTGCATCATCCCCCCAGACCTCGAGGTGGACTTAGCCGCCCTCTCCTTATTTGAGGAGGAGATTCCCCGATCCTCCCATCATTCTAGCACCAACCGCTTTGGGCCCACTCTAACCATGGAGGGCAGGGTCCTAGAGGATCCCTCTATAAATATACTGTTGAGAACTGAAAAATACCATTTTTCACCCCTTAATCTGGGCCTTGATAGACCCTTGAGAGAACTAAATAAGTGTTTTAAGTGCCTATGTTGCAGCTAACAATAAAGGCAGGCTTAACCATAAAAGCAGCTTAAAAGTGCCAAAAAGATGACAATCCAAAGAAAGGAAGTGAAGAAACAACCTCATCAGCTGTTCAAAGGTCTAAAGTAAAGAGGCAAAGACCTGTAGGCGAAGTAGGGAACAATTCGAACAGAGAAATGCACTACAGAGTTCTTTTCGCAAAGAACCTGCACTTTTCGTAAAGAACCTTGAACTCTGCAAAAAGGACTAAAACTCCAGGCATAGCTTTCGAAGAGCATCTGAACTCCTCGAAGAGAAGATTGAACTTTGCAAAAAGGTCCCCAAGCTTTGTGAATAGATCTCCAGAAGTTACAGTTCTTTTCGAAAAGGTCTCTAATCTGTGCGAAAAGAGCTTCAGAAGTCACAGCACTTTGCGAAAAGACCCTTAAGCTCTGCGAAAAGGTATTCTGGAGATTCGCCGCTTTAACAAGGGCAATTCAGTAATCTATTGCACACATCCCAATGCATTTTAAAACCCAAGGACATTCCGAAAGAATCTGAGCACGAACCAAAGGCATATTCCACCCCATGTGAACACCCAAAGATGAAATTACTTGGCGGGAACTTCTAGAAGCTCAAACAGATTTTTGAATTACATAACAGAATTGATGCCTCTGTTTCCTGATTGGCTGAACCAGATCAAGCATTTCTGATTGGCCAGAACAGATCTGGATCCTGGTGCTCGACTCCTATTGGTTGATACAGATCTATCCAATTCTGATTGGTTGATACACATCTGAGCTGGCTTAGGAAAAACTATAAATAGACGAACCATTTGCCCAATTTGGGTATCCAGATTTTGAGTTTCATTTCTAACCCCCCATTTCCCAAATTGCACTTCACTTTGACTAGCAATTGAGAGCTGTGAGATATTTCTGTAATTCAAAAGAGAGTTGTATTCAAGACTGCAAATCCGAGGGCTGTTAAGTCGTGCTCTGTAATTGTAACGGTGGATTTTAAAAGGTTGCTATAAACTATGCATTCTCCATTGGACTCATGTCAAGGGTTCCCTCTGATCTCCTCAGTACATTAGACTCCTTTAGATTCATTGTTTTGCATGCAATTTCCCTTGATTCATTAATCCTGTAAGAATTAGTTTTGGTAACCTAGTCTCTTACAGCATTTGTAGTGATGTTTCTTGTTCTAAATCGAGGATTTGGATTAAAGACTATTGGATGGTTTGGGGCCATTAAAGTGGATAGACCATAACCGTAAGTGTAAGCCTAATCCTTGAATTAGATTTATCTCTCTTACATCTGTGCTTGTAGCCAGATGAAGATTGGATCACCTCTGCTGAGCTTCAGTTTTTCTCATTAGATTTCAAGGACCAAATAAAAGTTTAGATATTACTTCTCCATTTTTTGTATAAGTTTACCTCAAACGTTTCCCCAACTCAGATCTGGATCACTTAGTTTAATTTTTACTTTTATCATTTAGTTAATGTGACAAATTCAACCTCCCATCTTATGTGCTTTGTAGATAGGATCAGAGGCCAGATCTGGTAGCTCAGATCTGGAGGTTTATCTTAAATTTTAAATCAATTCCCTGTGGACGATCTTTTACTCACTTACATTTAAAACTTGCTACAATTGGCCCTGATCTTGCAGGCTAATTATGTTCTCTCTGTGCTGATATTTTCTTATTCTTTTTAATATTCAGTACAATGCATCATTTGCAAGTATGTTTTCAAAACACAAATAAATCATGCACACTTAGAACAACAACAAGTTTTTGGCGCCGTTGCCGGGGAATAGATTTTAAAATTGGTAGACCTAAGTTTTTCAATTTTGTAGATTTGATTTTCATTTTAATTTTTGCTTTAAAACTGCACTTTGCATTCCAAGTGCTTGATTAAATGTCTGACGATTTTGTATAGAAAACTTTGTTTTACTGACAAAATTTTTTTATTTTTACGAGTTTTATTCTTTGCCTTCTAGTTATTTGAATAAATTCTTGCCACTCTTTTGTCTTTTCGTCAAATTTGGGCGTGCTTTGAGTTTTTCTTTTTATTTTGTCAATATACTTGAATAAGGTCTTCTTGCAATTTTTGGATTTTTTGCAGATCTCAAGCAAATTACCAACAAGGAGCATCTGGACTAAAAGTCGAGCAGATCGCTTGAGTTTGCATCCCTTTCTCCTTTGCATTTATTTTCTCTTTTTCAATTCTTGAGAACCAGATTACATTGTATTTAATGTTATAATTTCTCTCTTTTAGGCATCTTTGATTTTTTTTTACAAAACCAAATACAAAATAAAAGAAAATGAAAACACAAATAGAAAATCTCTAAGTTGTTTCTCATTATTTTCAGCAGTAGTAAATAAGGGCTCTTGTTGAGCCCGGGCTGATCCAAAACAAGTAAAAAAAAATAAAATAGAAAATTATAAAAACAAAAAAAAATATATATATATATATAGATATCTTCCGGATGGGCTGTTTTTCTCCATTTGCATCCACTTTTCCCATCTGGACCTGCTGAGATCATTTTTTCTTTTTTAGGAATCATGTAGGATAATGAGTAGTGAATCATAGGCTGTTTTGAATATTCAATGGACCCACTGATTTTATTTTCCTTCGAGATTTCTTCATCATAAATGGGTCTCAGCTGTGTGTGAACCCTGTTTTTAATATGCGCTCCCATGCTTCATTATTTTTTTTTTTATTCATACACATAATCAACAAAGGGGTCAGTCTTATGAATCTTGCTTTTCACTGTATTCCTGCTAATCATTTTTATAATCACTTAGATTCATAAGTATCTCAGGCTTTTGTTTTTCTTTGGGCTTAGGATGTATCGTTTGGCATTAGATTTTCTGTTTTAGGAATTTTAGTTTCGAATTCTGTTTTTAGATCGCTGATTTTTTTTTTTCTTTCTTAGGTTAATGTGTTCTCGTTTTACTGATTTTCGTCATTTTTCTGTGAGTATAGTTAGTTTCTAACTTTGTTTTCCTATTTTGCATTCACAAATTCTATTTTTGTATCAACACTTTTCTATTTTTTTTAACTTTGTATTCAGTCCCTTACCTTGTTTTTACTGTTTCTCTGTTATTAGCATTAGTTTCCTTCCATTTGCATAGTAATCCTTCTATTTTTTAGATTTTATTTAGCAGTTCTAGCGTTGTTTTGTTGATTTTTCTTGCATTTGTATATCATGTTTTCCATTTCCTTGCTCATATATTCAGTTTTACATTTTTATTTTCTGCTGCATATAGTTTAGATTTTTTCTATTCTTAGTTTTTCTTTCTTCTTTTACCCTGCTGCCCCTAGTCTCTCATTGTCTAGAACATTGAGGACAATGTTCATCTTAAGATTGGGGGTGTGGCAGGTATGCCAATAAAATAAGTTAATGCTTGATGCAGCTTATGATCAGCAGAATTTTTGAAAATGAAGTAATCTCACACCTGTTTTTTTTTTTTTAAATGAGGAAGTTAAAACTTTTTAAAATTAATTTCTAGTGTAATTCTAATACTTTCATGAAGTGAATGTCAGAAAATTTCCAAAATAAAAATTGATGTTTTAGTAAACCTAAAAAGAGAGAAAACAGTGATGATATACCTCAAGAATTTGATAGAAAACCACACCCAGTGAGATTTGGGCCTGCTGAAATGTATTCTTTGGAGGTATGAATTGGCAGTTTTTTATGCTCTAGGACCTGCTTTGAACTGCTTGTTTTCACTAGAAGTTACACATATCCAAGTTAAAATATCTTGACAGCAATCATGATATTAAAGACATGATGTAAGGCCTCCTTTTGGACAGTTTGAACTTCAAAAAAAAAAAAAAGCCCAACCTTTTGAAACTGCCCTTGATACACACCAATTGAGCTTTATAAATCCAAGATTTCTTTGAAACCTCATCAACCTCATTTAGCCTAACCTCACTCGAGAATTCAAGGTAAAGGAAAGAAAGTCAAGAAGGGTGAGTTGGGTATGATTGGTAAAAGAAAAGAAAAATAATTGAAGGCAATGATGTATCAATGTAAGAAATGTGGCATTCACTGTTGATTTGAAAAAAAAAAAAAAAAAGGAGAAGGCATTTCATTGGAAGTTTGAAAAGAAAGAAAAAGATGGCCACTTTGGCTGAAAATTCAAAGAAGAAGATGAAATTGTCTTTGAATTGAAGAAGGTGTGTCTATCACCTCCTTACCTTGGTGACTTCTCAATTTTAAACTCCATTCCACCTTTATTCTTGATAAATTTCACCCATAAGCCACATTACAACCCAAGTTAAAGTCCTTCTGATCAATGATGGATTTAGCTGTCACATGGAGATAAGGATTTGTGTAATCTATGGTGAAAAAGTAGTAAATTCAGCGAAAAGCAATGCCTATGCTCACCTTACATTCTTATTTGAGGACCTGTAATTGCTCTTGAGTCAGTGTGAAATAGTGCAACCCTCATATTTGCATGGTGAGTGAAAACCACTGGTGAGAGTTGAGTTTGAAATCAAATTATTTAGGGTAACATCAAAACTGAATTTTCAAATAGAAGGCAAGCTTTTCATTAATTTTCTTGTAAAAACTTTTTGACACCAATCGAGTGAATGGTAAAGGAATTACAGAATTTTAGTTTTGAAGCGATGTTTTCTTGAAAATCTTCTTACAACTTTGTTGATCGTGTGAATAATCTGATTGGATGAAAGTTTGCTTTAATGAGCGCATTGATCTTAAGCGATTTGGAGAAGTTTGGCATGGGTACCTTGACGAAAACCCTCGAGACTTCACTCCTCCACTAGGGATCACCTAGGGGTTTAAAAGGCTTGTTGCATATGCTAAATGCAAGCTGTGCTCCCTACAAAATGGCTTTTCATTCTATTTTTAAATTTTGTCTTTGCTCGGGGACTAGCAAAGCTTAGGTTTGGGTGTGTTGAGAACTGAAAAATACCATTTTTACCCTTAATCGGGCCTTGATAGACCCTTGAGAGAACTAAATAAGTGTTTTAAGTGCCTATGTTTAGCTAACAATAAAGGCTTAACTTAACCATAAAAGCAGCTTAAAAGTGCCAAAAAGATGACAATCCATGTCAGTCCAAAGAAAGGAAGTGAAGAAACAACCTCATCAGCTGTTGAAAGGTCTAAAGTAAAGAGGCAAAGACCTGTAGGCGAAGCAGGGAACAATTCGAACAGAGAAATGCACTACAGAGTTCTTTTCGTAAAGAACCTGCACTTTTCGTAAAGAACCTTGAACTCTGCGAAAAGGACTAAAACTCCAGGCATAGCTTTCGAAGAGCATCTGAACTCCTCGAAGAGAAGATTGAACTTTGCGAAAAGGTCCCCAAGCTTTGCGAATAGATCTCCAGAAGTTACAGTTCTTTTCGAAAAGGTCTCCAATCTGTGCGAAAAGAGCTTCAGAAGTCACAGCACTTTGCGAAAAGACCCTTAAGCTCTGCGAAAAGGTATTCTGGAGATTCGCCGCTTTAACAAGGGCACAAGAATCTGCTGCCGCACGCGTCCCAATGCGTTTTAAAACCCAAGGACATTCCGAAAGATTCTGAGCATGAACCAAAGGCATATTCCACCCCATGTGAACACCCAAAGATGAAATTACTTGGCGGGAACTTCTAGAAGCTCAAACAGATTTTTGAATTACATAACAGAATTGATGCCTCTGTTTCCTGATTGGCTGAACCAGATCAAGCATTTCTAATTGGCCAGAACAGATCTGGATTCTGGTGCTCGACTCCTATTGGTTGATACAGATCTATCCAATTCTGATTGGTTGATACACATCTGAGCTGGCTTAGGAAAAACTATAAATAGACGAACCATTTGCCCAATTTGGGTATCCAGATTTTGAGTTTCATTTCTAACCCCCCATTTCCCAGCCAGACAGCTTGTCTGTAATCCCTGTAATAGCTTCACTTTGACTAGCAATTGAGAGCTATGAGATATTTCTGTAATTCAAAGGAGAGTTGTATTCAAGACTGCAAATCCGAGGGCTGTTAAGCCGTGCTCTGTAATTGTAACGGTGGATTTTAAAAGGTTGCTGTAAACTATGCATTCTCCATTGGACTCATGTCAAGGGTTCCCTCTGATCTCCTCAGTACATTAGACTCCTTTAGATTCATTGTTTTGCATGCAATTTCCCTTGATTCATTAATCCTGTAAGAATTAGTGTTGGTAACCTAGTTTCTTACAGCATTTGTAGTGATGTTTCTTGTTCTGAATCGAGGATTTAGATTAAAGACTATTGAATGGTTTGGGGCCATTAAAGTGGACAGACCATAGCCATAAGTGTAAGCCTAATCCTTGAATTAGATTTAACTCTCTTACATCTGTGCTTGTAGCCAGATGAAGATTGGATCACCTCTGCTGAGCTTCAATTTTTCTCATTAGATTTCAAGGACCAAATCAAAGCTAGATATTACTTCTCCATTTTTTGTATAAGTTTACCTCAAACGTTTCCCCAACTCAGATCTGGATCACTTAGTTTAATTTTTACTTTTATCATTTAGTTAATGTGACAAATTCAACCTCCCATCTTATGTGCTTTGTAGATTGGATCAGAGGCCAGATCTGGTAGCTCAGATCTGGAGGTTTATCTTAAATTTTAAATCAATTCCCTGTGGACGATCTTTTACTCACTTACATTTAAAACTTGCTACAATTGGCCCTGATCTTGCAGGCTAATTATGTTCTCTCTGTGCTGATATTTTCTTATTCTTTTTAATATTCAGTACAATGCATCATTTGCAAGTATGTTTTCAAAACACAAATAAATCATGCACACTTAGAACGACAACACATACTGGAGGAGGAACTACAGGAGCCTACTGATGCTGCTTCCAACTAAAGAGGTAAAGGCCAAGCCTCGCAGGTGAGTAACTGGGCATCCTTGCCCCAACTCCTGGGAGCCGCCAAATGCCGTGAAAACAACATCGACTCTCCAAAAAAAAATAACCTATAAAAAGTGAGGTTAGCCTCTGGACCACTCTACCTTGTATATATAGAGATCCACCTCACCAGGGGCTGACCTCCGAAAAAATGCAAAAAACCATAAAAATAGAAAAAATACCAATTCCAAAAATATTGTCCTTTAAAATTCCCAATAAAATTAAAATTGATGTCATGATGCCCGTCCCACGTGAAGCCGACCCCTTTCCTATAGAAATACAAGAAGAGGTAGGAGCCATGAGTCTGGACGAGGAAGGTCGAATCGATGAGCTCCCCAATGAGCTCCTCAAATAATTTTCCGATTTTGAGCATGGCCCTACCCCGATCATCGAAGAGACGGAGGATGTCAATTTGGGCACCAAAGAGGCCCCTAGAATCACCAAAATCGGAACATCATTGTTCCCTGTGGAGAGGAAAGGTATGATAGACTTCCTTCGGTCATACCAAGACGACTTCGCATGGTCGTATGAAGACATGCCTAGTTTGGATACCGATCTGGTTGAGCATGAGTTGCCACTCTACCCCGATGTTAAGCCAGTTAAACAAAAGCTGAGACGCCTCCGACCTGAATGGATGTTGAAGGTGAAGGACGAGGTCATTAAGCACTATGACGTAGGTTTCCTCATGGTATCCAAGTACCCCCAGTGGCTGGCCAATATCGTCCCTATACCGAAGAAAGATGGGAAGGTTCGAATGTGCATTGATTTCTGAAATCTCAACAAGGCAAGCCCTAAGGATGACTTTCCGCTACCACACATTGATATCTTGGTCGATAATACTGCAAAGCACGGGATGCTCTCGTCCATGGATGGATTCTCAGGATACAATCAGATAAAAATGGCAGAGGTAGATCGCGAGAAGACAACATTCATTACCCCCTGGGGAACCTTCTGCTACAAAGTAATGCCATTCGGGCTGAAAAATGTTGGGGTAACCTATCAAAGAGCAATGACGGCCCTGTTCCACGACATGATGCCCCGAGAGATTGAAGTGTATGTCGACGACATGATTGCCAAATCACCAGAAAGGGAGGACCACTTGATAAACCTTCAGAAGCTGTTCTAGAGGTTGAGAAAGTACAGGTTATGGTTGAACCCCCAAAAGTGCACCTTTGGCGCTATGTCAGGAAAGTTGTTGGGCATTATTGTTAGCAAGAGAGGGATTGAGGTCGATCCGACCAAGATCAAGGCATCACTGAATTGTTGGCACCGTCTACAGAGAAAGAAGTCAGAGGCTTCTTAGGCAGAATCCAATACATCAGCCGGTTCATTGCATAGTTAACTTCGATATGCGCACTGATCTTCAAGCTACTGAGAAAAGGCTCACCAGTTGAGTGGAATGATGACTGCCAAGCCGCATTTGATAAGATTAAAGGTTACCTCCTAAATCCTCTGGTATTGGTACCACCTGTACCTGATAGACCCCTGATAATGTTCCTGTGCACGACAGAGTTTTCCATGGGCTGTGTGTTAGGACAGCATGATGAGACAGGAAGAAGAGAGCAGGCCATCTATTACCTAAGGAAGAAATTCATTGATTACGAGACGCGCTATTCTCATCTGGAGAAAGCATGCATGGCATTCATTTGGGGTACTCAAAGACTTCGACACTACCGGTTGTTGAGAACTAGAAAATAGCATTTTCCACCCTTTAACCTGGGCCCTGATAGACCCTTGAGAGAACTAAATAAGTGTTTTAAGTGCTTGTGTTACAGCTAACAATAAAGAAAGGCTTAACCATGAAAGCAGCCTAAAAGTGCCAAAAAGAGGATGATCCATATTGATCCAAAGGAAGAAAGAGAAGGGACAACCTCACGAGCTGTCAAAATGCCTAAACTAAAGAGGACAAAGGCCTGGTTGTAACCTGGAAAGAGGTGTGGAGCTATTCGAACAGAAGAATGCATTACAGAGTGCTTTTCGAAGAGAATCTGAACATTTCGAAACGAACCTGAACTTTGCGAAAAGAACTAAAAGCTCCAAGCTTAGTTTTCGAAGAGCACCTGAACTCTTCGAAAGGATTTCTGACCTATTCGAAAAGAAGTGAACTCCTTGCTAACAGCACCAGAACTGTATGAAAAGAGCTTCAGAAGTCATAGTACCTTGCGAAAAGTTCCCCAAACTATGCGAAATGGTATTCTGAAGATTCCTAGCATCTGCAAGGGTAATTCAATAATCTTTTGCATGCGCCCCAATGCATTTAAAAACCCAGGGACATTCCAGAAGATTCTGAGCACGAACCAAAGGCACATTCCACCCCATGTGAGCACCGAAAGATGAAATCAACTGGCAGGAACTTCTAGAAGTTGTAACAGATTTTTGAAATACATAACAGAATTGATGCCTCTGTCATCTGATTGGCTGAACCAAATCAAGCAGTTCTGATTGGCCAAAACAGATCTAGATCCTTGTGCTCGACTCCCATTGGTTAATACAGATCCAACCAATTCTGATTGGTCGATACACATCTGAGCTAGACTTGGGGGAAACTATAAATAGATGAACCATTTGCCCAATTCGGGGATCCAAATTTTGAGTTTCATTTCTATTGCCTCATTTCCAATTCAGATACCTTGTCTGAAACTCCTATAATAGCCTAGCTTTTAGTTGTAATTGAGAGCTGTGAGATACTTCTGTAATTCAAAAGAGAATTGTATTCAAGACTATAAATCCAAGAGCTATTTAAGCTGTGCTCTGTAATTGTAATGGTGAATTTGAAAAGGTTGCTGTGAACCGTACGTTCCCAATTGGATTCATGTTGAGGGTTCCCTGTGATCTCCTTATTGCACTAGACTCCTTTAGATTTACTATTTTTTAAGTAATTTCCCTTAATTCATTATCCCTGTGAGAATTTGTGTTTGTAACCTAATCTCCCACAGCATTTGTAGTGGTGTTTCTCGTTCTGAATTAAGGGTTCAGATTAAAGACTATTGGATGGTCTGTGACCATTGAAGTGATGCACTATAACCATAAGTTTAACTCTAACCCTTGAGTTAGATTACTTTCTCTTGCATCTGTGCTTGTAGCCAGATGAAGATTGGATCATATCTCATTTGATCTACATTTATTCTCATTTTTGCATCAAGGACCAAATAAAAGTTAGATATTATTTCTCCATTCTTATTAATTTACATCAAAATCTCCCCAACTCAGATCTGGATCACTTAGTTTTAATTTTACTTTTATCATTTAGTTAATGTGACAAATTCAACCTCCCATCTTATTTGATCTATAGATAGGATCAGAGGCCAGATCTGGTAGCTCAGATCTGGAGGTTTATCTTACATTTTAAATAAATTCCCTGTGGACGATCTTTTACTCACTTACATTTAAAACTTGCTACAATTGGCCCTGATCTTGCAGGCTAATTAACTTCTCTCAGTGCTGAAATTTTCTTATTCGTTCTAATTTTCCAAATTCAGTAGCATTCATCATTCGCATGTATGTTTTCAACATACAAATAAATCATGCACACTTAGAGCAGCAACACCTATTATCCCAAGCCGTTCTACTTCTAGCACGGATGGACCCATTGAAGTCCCTATTTGAGAAACCGGCTCTCACTGGTCAAACTGCACGATGGCAACTACTCCTATCTGAATTTGACATTACCTATGTCACCCAGAAATCGATTAAGGGGCAGGCACTCGCTGATCATCTTGTTGAGAACCCTCTGCCAGACTATGAGCCTCTGAGGACCGAATTCCTCGATGAGGACATTCTGTTCATGCCTGAAGAGGATACTAAAGAAACAGAGGAGTCCTGGGTAATGCACTTTGATGGGGCATCACATGTTGAAGGCCAAGGAGTTGGCGCCATTCTTATCTCGCCAAGAGGATCTCATGTACCCATCTCAATCAAATTGAACTTCCCATGCACCAATAATATGGCCGAGTATGAGGCCTGTACAGCTGGTTTACAGGCGGCTCTTGATCTGAATATAACTCACCTCAGAGTCTTTAGAGATTCACAGTTAATTATATGCCAGACCAACGGAGATTGGAAGACCAAAGATGAGAAACTGATCCCGTACCATGAACATCTTGAGGGTCTAATAACCTGCTTTGAGGAGGTCACCTTCTCCTATGTACCACGAGCAAGAAATCGGTTTGCTGATGCCTTGGCCACCCTGGCATCTATGGTTGAGATTTTGTACGGAGTAGAGATGAAGCCGATCATGATAGAGCAGAGGGACGAACTGACTTTCTGTCACCTAATCGAGAGACCTACAGAGTTAGATGATGAGCCACCCTGGTTCTCAGACATCAAGAATTTCCTCGAGACCCGAACTGTCCCGGAAGGAACATCAAAGGTAGATAAATGCACCATCCAGCGATTGGCAACGAACTACGTCATCTGCGGCGATCTCCTGTACAGACGGTCTCACGACAATATTCTACTCCGATTCCTAACCCGGAGTGAAGCAATTGAGATCATGAAAGAGATTCATGAGGGAGTCTGCGGGGCACATGTCAGTGGACACATGCTCGCTAAGAAAATTCTGAGGCAAGGATACTTTTGGACCACATTGGAGACCGATTGCTGCAAATAGGTACAGAAGTGCTACAAGTGCCAAGAACACTCCAGCCTAATACATGCTCCGGCCATTGATTTGCATAGCATGGCCACTCCTTGGCCGTTCGCCACCTGGGGTCTCGACGTCATCGACAAGATCAATCCTAAGGCTTCTAACGGACATCAGTTCATCCTCGTCGCGGTAGAGTATTTTATGAAATGGGTAGAGGCAGCCTCCTACACGAGCATTAAGGCCAGTCATGTCGAGAAATTCATCAAGAATAATATCATTTGCAGATTCGGCATAGCCAAGGATATCATCACTGATAATGGCACTAATTTTTCCAATAGGCACATCCGGGCCTTGTGCGAGCAGTTTCAGATCAAGCATCATCGCTCATCCCCATATAGGCCTCAGACGAACGGAGGTGTAGAAGTGGCCAACAAAACACTAATCCGCATCCTGGAGAAGCTTGTAGTCACTTACAAAGATTGGAGTGAGCAGTTACCCTTCGCACTTTGGGCCTATAGAACATCTATCCGTACCGCAACAGGGGCAACACCATTCTCCCTTGTGTATGGAACCGAGGCCGTGCTAACTGTTGAGGTCCAACTACCGTCACTCCGTATCCTTTTGAAATCCCATCTACCTGAAGCCAAGAGGGAAAGAGCCCGTTTTGAGCAGCTGGATTTAATTGACGAGAAGAGGCTCCTAGCCTTATGCCACACCCAGATCTATCAGAGGAGAATTGCACATGCTTACAATAAGCGTGTCCACAGTCGAGATCTGAAGGTAGGAGACACTGTGTTGAAGAAAATTTTCCCGTCTCTCCACGCCGATCCGAGAGGGAAGTTTAAGCCGAATTGGGAAGGACACTACGTCGTCCGAGAGGTTTTGCCAGGATACGCCGTTCGCCTCGCCACCATGGACGAAGACCACTTTCCTGAGCCCATCAACGCTGGATACCTCCGTAAGTTCTACTCATAGGTCTTGAGATAAGGTAAGTACTGATAAAAGTAGATACATGACCACTTAGGGACCCCATAGAAGAGGCCATCATTTCAAAGACTAGTAGCCAAAAAAGAGAAGGGAGAAAAGTCCCCTGAATACATTTACCCTTTTTGCTACACACGTCGGGCAAATAACCACTTCTTTCATATACCCCTCCAAAAAAAAACAAAAAAAAAAAAAAAAAAGAGACAAAAAGCAAAAAATCCAAAAAAAAGAGAGAAGAAGAAGAAAGCAAAACCCCAAAAAGAGGGATCAAGGATAAGAAATGACTGGGGCATGTACCATAAAAATCCCTTGGAAAGAAAAAGGGATCACCGAATTTGGAATTCCCTCCAAAACCTAGATCCAAATTCCCAAAAAAACCCAACCTGTTTGAACCCCGGCCACATTACAACCCGGAAGAAAGCCCTCTTTAAGGTCCACAAGCGGTCATAGCATCTATTGCATCAGTACAAGTTGAGTTAACAAACCACATAGAACATCATTCAGCCGGCTATGACGGAATCGACGTCCACGTTGTGGCCTTCTGGTCCTAATAAAAAATAAATAAATAAATAAAAATTAATTTGAGTTCAAAGCAAGATGGACGTGGTGAAAACCCGCAAGGGCGCCACGGGTAAAAACAGCGAACTCACGCGGACCAAGTGAAAACCTGAAAAGGCACTTGGGGTAAGAGAGCAAACCCATGGACGTAGTGAAAACCCGAAAGGGCGCTGCGGGTAAAAACAGGGATGACAGGCATGGTGAAAACCCGTCTTGGGCGCTATGAGCAGAAAATGTCAAGAAGAGAGAGATTAGGAGAAGACCTGTTCTGGCCCGCCCATTTCAGTTTGAACCCCTTAAGCCCCTTTCTCACCTTTGATGGGCCACTCATGTTAAAAATTGGGTTGGATCCCGATCAAGTATGTTGTCTCTACCGCAGTGTCTGACGCATGACCAAAAGGGAAAGACAGAAGACTAGACCAATTCCAAGGAAGCTGACATTCCCATGTTCTAAGGAAAAGCCTGTACCTCATGAACAGGGTTCGACCATGCTCAAAAAGGACCCACTGGTTTTGCCTTGTAATTACCGACATCACAAAAAGATTCAAAGGGAGAAAATTTCAAAAAAGATAATAGATTTTCCTTTTCCATAAAAAGCCCCACACTGTGGAGGAGAAAATTAAAAAAAAAAGATAATAGATTTTTCTTTTCCATAAAAAGCCCCACACTGTGGAGGAGAAAATTTTAAAAAAAGATAATAGATTTTCCTTTTCCATAAAAAGCCTCACACTGTGGAGGAGAAAATTTTAAAAAAAGATAATAGATTTTCTTTTTCCATAAAAAGCCCCACACTATGGAGGAGAAAAATTTCAACAAAGATAATAGATTTTTCTTTTCCATAAAAAGTTTCACACTGTGGACGAGAAAATTTCAAAAAAGATAATAGATTTCCTTTTTCCATAAAAAGCCCCATACTGTGGAGGAGAAAGTCTCCATAAAAAAGCCTTACATTGCGAAACGTACGAAGAAAAAAAAAATCGAAAAACAATCAAATATATGTATGTATAGATTTCATCCTATTTCTTACAGTATTGCGTATGGAGTGTCACGTCCCAAAAACATAACGACATGACACACTTTCTATTTTGCTGCCTTCTTTACATGTAAAAAAAAAAAAAAAACTAAAAAAATATAAATATATATGTATATATATAATAAAAACAACAAAAAAGAAAGTAACCCAAAAAGAGATCTCTGTTATGGGGCATTCCTCCCTTCCATGTATATGATCTATGATATGTGCAGGAAACAGGTCAAGGGCAGGGAGCACGCTTCAAAGCACTGATCTCTGCAAGGAGAGAGTCCTCGCGAGCATTTCGATCAGACATCCACCTACCATGGTGAAGCATCATGCTGCGAGACTCGATCCAAAAGCCCGATCAATCAGAAGAACGTCACTCTCGGCTGTGACATCTCTGGCTTCTGCAATCTTAGCTCTGACCCTTTCTTTCTCCAAAGCCTCGATCAAAGCCAGCCTCTCTACAGAAAGAGACTCGATCCTAGTCCGGAGAATCATCTCCTTACATGGCCAAGGCCCCGTCTCTATCACTCCTACCGAAACTTGGCTAGGGGCAGGTAATTCCTCAGATGCCAGCCAAACCTCATAATCAGGAGAGACGATGCCCCCCTGAACCAAGCTGCACATGTGCGCCGATTAGTGGGTCTCCCAGAGGGCGGCTATGCGGTCGAGATCACTAAGAGAACCCCGAGAAAATATCAAAGAGCACAAAGGTGGCCTCACAGAACATGGCACATGTTGAGTATACCCGAATTGACGAAGCACCCGAGATGGGAAATAATATGTGCTACCAGTCAACCCCAATAGTGTGATACCCTCACAATCCCGAGAGCAGACAATCGGAATGATACTGTCCAACCAGGGTAGGTGTCAGATCAGCTCCGCATCAAATAGCCACAGGTCCAGTTCTTCGATGCTCCCATGGGGCTGCCTCGAGTAGCGTGTTAGAAAACCTCGGGCCACATCCCCTCTCACCAAGCAAAACCTCGGTACAGACCCCATGATAGCCAAATGCTCTCCTAGCCAAATCTGAACAAGGAGCGGGCTCCCGCTGAGAATCCCAACCCGGCCCGAGGCCGAGGCATCCAGGCCCCGATACATCTCAGCCAAGACTAGGTGTACCAATGAACGACCTGCCTCCAATTTAGTCATGACATCGCATAGCCCAAGGGAAAAGGTCTCGCCCCCGGTAAAGAAGAGAACTTCCGACAGCAAATAAAGGGCAAAGGCCTTTACATTGAAGGGATCTCGAATAAGCAACTTTCGGAGACTCGAGTCGCCAAAAATTTCTCTCAAGAATTTCACTGAACACCTAGTGGGCCCTCCGGTGAAACATTTCTCATATCCACCCTTTTTTAAATAGAGAACCGCGTGGACCGCCCTTGCATACCCCGGTTTGGGCACTACTTTGGCAAGGCCTAGATGCATCTTCAAGCCAGTAATAGAGGCTAGCTCTTCCAAGGTTGGGGTCAGCTCTCTGGACCCAAATCTAAAGACATGGGCCCTATGGTCCCACGACGCCAAAGCCGCCTGTAGTAGGTTGGGCAACAGAGGAATAGCAAGGAGGGAGGAAAGGCGGGACAACCTGAGGCAATCCAGAATAGCGAGCTCGCTCTCAGCCAGGCTATCATGCCATTTTTGCAGAAAACTAGGCCCCGGGCCCAAACAGGGAAGTATACTAACCCCAACCCCCGTATGTGAATTCGGGCCGGGAAGCGGGTCCATAGATATATAAAGATGTCCTATAAAGCTCAGTCAATGTAGGGCGATGGACCCGCTTATCGAGGAGAAAGAAAGATAAAAAGCAAAAAAAGGCAAAACAAAGAAGGCAAAGAGGGTTGGGCGCGGGTTATAGGGAACCTGTCGGGCATTAATTATAGGAGGCGTACATAATATATACGCCCAGCCAAAAATTATATTTTTTAGCCAGGCATATATATTATATACGCCTGGGTAATGTGGCAGTTGTTTTAGCCAGGCGTATGTATTACATACGCCAAGGCAAAATCCCATTTTTTTGCCTGGTGTATATAATATATACCTTGATTAGGCAGAAGGTTCCCCTCACTTTGGTCCATTTTTGTTCCCAAGGAGGAACGTTTTTTGCTTAGCCCACTGTTTCATCTCGGGGCAGTCCACAGGCGGGCATACTCGCACACCCATGGGAATCCCCCGGAGGACGCACTACCCGTAGGTTATATACGGAGATCACCTGCAAGATCAACCCAATCATTGGAGGGGTGCCGGCCCGTTTTAGGCCCAACAAAAAAAAAAAAACAAAAAAGGGAAACCATCAAAGCAAAAGGATAACCAAATGAAACATTCATAAAAACCATAAAAATTATAAACCATCCAAAAAAAATTGTTGTTTAAAAATTATTACATATCCCCCAATAAAGCCAAGTCTAAATTATTTCATTGTTTCAAATTTTCAGAGAATGAACTAGTCCTGGGCAGCCCCCTTCGACTTCTTCTGGCGTCGGCTCGCGCTTTGGAAAGTACGAGTCTCCCCCACCCGAGTCCACGCCTGAGAAATACGGCTGAGCAGAGAACGCGACTCCTTTTCACGAGCACGCTGTAGGAGCACACCAAAGGCCATCAGGTAGAGAAACAGGCGGAAAGTAAATAAGAAAATGATTGGGTTGGGTCAGTATTCACTCACCACCTCGGTCTCCCTAAGCCCTACAATGTTACGATAATATTCGGCTTGACTCACTGCCGACTCATAATCCTGGCCAGTAAGAAAAGGAGGTGTAAGTCACACAGGCCGTCAGCATAATTCAAAGGGAAAAAGAGCAAAGCAACAAGGTCGAGATTACCCCAGGGATCAGCTCAGGAGGTGGGACCTGGATAGCTTCAGCAGAGATACGTGCCTTCTCAGCCACGTCGGCACACACGCGCGACAAAAAAGCATCATCCAAGCGCTTGAAGGTCCCACAGGCCACGCGAATTAATCGCCAAGCACCGACGGAAGGGTCGAGGGTCCAAGACCGAGGTCACACCAAGCACCAAGACGAAGGGGTCGGAGGGTCCAGCACCTGTAGCATCATAGGGAGCAGCCTCCTCATCCCCCTCATCTGAGCCGCCGCCCTGCTCAAACTGTAGAGAGAAACATTTTGTCGTTTAAGATGGTAGGTCAATCAAAGTAATCACAAGGAGGCTACCAAATAAAAGGAGGAAAGGGCATCACCTGAGATTGTGGTCTGCCAAAAGCTAAAAAGTTAGCACCAGGCACGAAGCGGGGCAGCAGGAAATGATAAGGCAGAGAATCGTACCACATCTGATACCCCCCAGGTAAAAGAAGGCCATCAATAGGAACCCCATGGTGAAGAAAGTGAGCAGTAAGCTCGTCAATGGAGCCTTTCGGAGCTAACACGTCAGCCGGAGGAGCTTGGGGCACGGCAAAGAGAGGACGACACTGATGAACCACTCTCTCTCCTAAATAGTAGGCCCTAGTCCAGGTCCTGTAGAGGAAGATGATACGGCGGTCCAGCAAGAAGCGAGAAGGACCCACTGAAGCCATGTTCCAAAAGGGAGATCCTATGTAGGGGTCGAGGACGATCTGCAAAAAGAAGAGAACATAGAGGAAGGATACATACAGTTGGTCAAAACCCATAACACAAAAGAGCTGTCAAATTTATAAAAAAGGGGGAATAGTTATACCTGCTCTGGGATCAACAGGTCGAACTGAGAGCGCAGCCCTAACTCCAAATGCTTCATACCTACGTCCCGACGTCGGCTCACATGCCAGTTACTCATGAGGGGGAACGTAGCAACTTCAGACTGAAGTAGAGGGCGACCCGGTTGGAAATGAAGATACCCCCAAATCAGAGAAAGCAAGCAGACAAAAACAAGAATGCAAAAAAAATAAAAAAATAAAAAAAATTTGGACAAACTAAAACCAAAGGATAAAATACCTCAATTGCAGGCCAGAAACCCACAATAGAGCTAGACTCCCCAATAACGGCTCGCTTTAGGCTGGACATGAGCACCGCATAGCCAGCGCCGCCCTAATCGAACCGATGCACATTGTCCCAGTTCACCATCAGGCTGAGTAGGGACAACGAGACTCGCCCTCTGCTGGTGTTTGAGAGGAGAGTCTTGCCTAGGAGGAACAGCAGAGAAATACAGGCCAGCATATGTGCGCGTGCGGGCTCGAGGTAAATGGCCATGTCAGGCTGGCCCTGGTCCACTAACTCATGAGTCTCAAACTGATCAACCAGCCAGGATAGCTTGACCTCGAAACCTCGAATATTCCCAGAGGTCGGGTAGGCCCCTATCAGTCGAATCACCTCCTCCTTATCTGGTGTACGGGTAGGTACCATGGGCACCCCTCCAATACGAACCCCAGTGATCATAGACCAGTCTGCAGGTGTAAAGACCATCTCTGCCATGGCCATGTGAAATGTCATGGTCTCGGGGCAAAAACGCTCTATCAGAGCCTTCAAATGGGCTGTATCGTCCCTCACGGTGGGGCACGAAATGAAGTCCCCGAAACCGGCATCGGTGAGCAGGTCCTTCACCGCTGGGGGAAGATAAAGCACGAGACGCTGGAGGTCAAACCAGCCACCCCGGAACATAATGTGTGGTAGGGGCTGTAAACAAAAGGCATCAGTCAGATAGGGGCAAGGTGGTATAATGAAGACATCAACGAAAAACAAAAGCGAAAAAGGAGGGGGACTCATCTGCTTACGACCGCATGATCCCAAAGTTGGACATGGGTGGGCAAGAGAGGAGGCTGACACAGCCTCGCTTGCATTTCACACCAAGGCTGGGAAGAGCGCTGAGACACGAAGAATTGTTCCCCATGGGGACCATAGGCCATCTCCGGCTCTTCTTACTGATCATGCCCTTCGTCGCTAGACATCCTGAAAATATGAGGCACATTGGCATATGAAAGGTGTGCCAACAAAAAAAGGAAAATGAAAAATATGCACTAATCCAAAAAATCTCCAAAAAATATGTGTGTGTGTACTAATCCATCAAACAAAAAAGGAGAGAATGCATAAAACAAAAAAAAAAAGAGATACACTAAACCAAAAAATATATATGTGCACCAATAAAAAGAAAGACACCAATAAAATGTACTAATCCATCAAAAACAAAAAAAGAAGAAATAAAATAAAATGAATGAATGATGGATAGAAAATAGGCCTAAGGAATCAAGAATTTCAAAAGGAAAAAAAGGAAAGCAATAAAAACAAAAAAGGAAGAGAAGAGAGAAAAGGAATATAGGCATCACAAATGCTTAAAAGAAAATCAAAAAGCATTTCACCATAAAAATAAAAATAAATAAATAAGAGAGCATCAAGCAACAATATTATCAAAATTCAAAGGAAAAAGGAGGGAAGGGTAATGATTACCTTCAATGGAAGAGAAAAATAAATATCGGCGGTGGATGAGCACTCTTGATCGACACGTGCGACCCCCGGCGGCGGAACTCAAGCGGAATCAAATGCAAAAACCCTAGGGGCTGTCCTAAACTCAAAGAGGAAGGAGGGAGGAGGATAGAATTTGAAAGGGGGGTCCCTTTTGTGCTCGGGCTCGGACAGTTTTAAAAACTGCCAATTTTGGTCAGGGGTATATAATATATACGCCTGACCATTTTTCATTGCATTTTGGTCAAGCGTATATATTATATACGCCCGACCAGAAATGGCAGTTTTTTAAAACTGCCCGACCATTTTTCTATTTTGAGGCCCGACAGATCCCCCCTCTGCATGCTATGGACCACGGCCCGGTCCCCCTTAGAAGCCCGTATACCGTCAAGCAATGGTGCACGCATCCCCAAATGGCCCTTCGAGTTCCCTTCGATGGGCCCAAAGGGACCACGCTACAAAAAACGAATCTAGACCCGTAGGCGCCCACCTAATGCGCCCACAAAATCAAACAAAATGAGAAAAAGAAGAAGAAAAAAAAAGGAAGAAAATAATATATAAATAAATAATAAGAAAAAAGAAAAAGATAAAAAATATATATATATACAACGCTGGTTCTCAAAAGAGCGTTGCAACGCCTGTTTGCCCCACTCCGAGAGCCGTGTTAAATCAATTCAGGATGGTCAGGTTCACCCAAAAATTCTCGAACTCTATTTTATGCAGGGACACCTCGCGCCTAATCCGGCAGGCAAAATACTGGTCATGTTTATCCCCGATCATTAGGAACCCACTTTCCTAGGCGGATGTTGGGGTCTAATTCATTTAAAGACTAAGACCATGCATCCCTAGGAGTCAATACCGGATCCGACAGGCAAATGGACTTCATCCATCACCGGTCGCTCCTAGGAACATACACCTAGCCCAAGATCTTCCCCAGCAAAAGTCGAGGCCTGATCCAACAGGCAAACCAGGGACCTATCACCGGAGCGCACACGTCCTTAAGGTATATCAACATGGCAAGTTGATCTGCCTAAGGATACATGCAAAAATAAAAACAGTTTGAGCATGCTCAAATCTTGAACTGACATGTGCAAAAAAAAAAGAAAAAAGAAAAAAAGAGAGAAGAAATAACAACCTTTGGTTATGAAGTAAATCCTGAGTAGGTTGACCCCACTTTCCAAGCGTTAGCTCTGATCATCCACCTACGGATCTATGATGACCCAGAGTGCCCCCGACTTCAGACCATTCGAAAAGTCTATTGTCAGTCGAAACTGACCTGTCAAAAATGAAATTACAACCGACCAAACTATGGGCAAACATACAGACCGAAGGGCTCTTTTCCCTTGTATTTCCTTTTACACAGGCTTCAAACCTGTATAGGCACGATGTCCCTATTGAATGTACGCACTTGCATCTGGGTATTCGTAGGATGGTCGTTTGTCCTCATAAATTGTACCTTAGGGTCAAGGCTTCCGTTCGCGCCTATTTTACTGCTTATCGCCCCTGATGGGTGTCTGTCTGTGCATAGTTAGTAAGATGTGATTTCATTAGGGATGGAGGCTAGAATTGGCCATCTCTTTTGAGGGATATTTGGTTCTAGCCCGATCTTTTTTAGCTTTGTCTCGAGTTAAGACACTCCGGTTCATGTGAATCAGGAGCACCTCACCACTGGAACATGCACATCCCAAAGGTGTACCTATCCCCGGCATGGCACACGCACTCTTAAAAGCATATCAACTGGCATTTGATCCACTTAAAGAGTTGTGCAAGAATCAAATTGTCAGAGGTCCTTGAGCTTTGCTTAGAGGCCTCGAAACAAAAGAAAAACAAAAATCCAAAAATTTTACTCAAAAAATGGGCATGCATTCCCAAGAAGTGTTGCGACATCAATATTCGCTCCACTCGGGTAAATCATGCTAAAGCAACCTCGAGGTTGATGGGTTCGCCCAAAAACTCTAAGCCTTACCTAGGTAAGGGCACCCGTGCCCAATCCAATGGAGCTGTCAATACGCCATAGGATTGGACACATTGTTTAGGCCTTCGCTTTGCGTGCTTCGCATCAATTCCGAAGCATAGATCGATCATCCCGTTTCATGGAGCTGTCTGGTTCAGATTAATACTCAGCATCACAAATCTATAATTTCCCTCAGGAAGTGGACGATATCCCGGCTAGCGGGCTTACACTTTTTGTGATCATCGCAGTTATGCCCAGTAATGTCACAATGCGCTTGGGGACTGTTAGCACTGAGGTACGGACGATATCCTGAAATGAGAGGGCTTACGTACACTCACCATCACCATGGATGTTTGAGAATTGAGTTGAACTAGGCGGACCCATCAAACATGCCTTGGACCTCTTCGAATGTCTCTTGTCTTTGGCATCCGATCATTAGTGATCGAATACCAAAGAGGGGCATCTGTAGACACCCAAATTCGGCCCAAGGCCTGATCAGTCTGTACCCCGAGAGAGATGTACTCCTGTGCTTCCGATGGTGCCTCTGAACCCTTAGGAACCTACCCAGACCTTTAGGAATCACCCTGAACTCTTTAGAACCATTTCCCAACCCTTAGAGATCGCCCCTAAACCCTAGAATCCCTTCCCAGACCTAACTTAAACCCTTCTAAGCATTTGATGGGAGGAGAGCTAATGATTTTTATACAGACCATTTTCGTGGATGATCCATATACCATTGGAAAGAGGACTTCTCCAGCTTTTGAATGAGCCAAAGATCACCCAATTTGGAGTTGTTGTTCAAAAGTTATGGCCGATTGAAGTTTCACATAAAATGACAACTTTTGCTCAGGCGTATGTATTCCATACACCCAGCCAATTTGGCCCCAGATTGGTCAGGCGTATATATTATATATGCCTGGCATTTTTTGGGATAAATTTGGTCGGGCATATATAATATATACGCCCAGCATAGGTGGGACCCACCACGGGCACCCATCTTCTCTGATTCCCCCTGGTTTTTTATTTTTTTACTGAGCATAAGCTGGGCATATGTAATAGATACGCCCAGCTTAGCTATAGTATCTGTCATGAAATGCTCAAATTTTCTTCATCTGGTTTGACCCTTTGACCCTCCCCTTGTTTGGGGTGGGTGTGTTGAGATTGGTTGCATCCCCTTTAAGCTTATTGGCAACCCTTAAGTCACCCATGGTCTCACCCCATCATCCGCCATTGAAACCAATTTCTCAAACCTCTAGGACCCTAAAAACCTAGAAAACCTTAGATGGGGGATTACCTAATTGCTAAACCAATTAGCTCTTAAGTAAGCCCCTAACCCTCCTCTTCTTTATAAATAGAGAGGCCCCCCTCTTCCCAAAGGGTTGAATTTTTGTTGAAAGATTAAAGAATGCTTAAGAGAGAACCCTAGTGAGAGAAAAATCCAATATTTTTCCAGAATTCCAGAATGCATATTTCATCTATTTCAGTCCATTTCCACCATTAGATCACTCCCTTTAGCTAAAGTCTTGCCTTTAGCCTCACCCTACACTTCCTATTTTATCGAATCCTGGTGTTAGAATCCATTTCCATACCGTTTAAGCCATCGAAAGCATGCCAAAGCGAAGATCTTCCATGGTGCAACAAGGGCCCTTGACCTCCGGCTCACCCCTCTCTTCCTCTACCTTCTTGGTGCCTCCTCAATCCAAGGATTCAAGCCGTTACGCCGCCGAAATTTCAGTTTGGCTCAAAGCTTGATAGGAACATATTGCCTTCGGGCAAGGAGGAACTCCGCCCTTTATTTTTATTTTTGGCCATAGATACAGACTGCTACGTGTGGGTTGATCGGGTGCCTAAACCCTTCCCGATCGATAACCAAAGCCCCTACCCTAGAGCCTTTGGCAAAGACAGGTAAATCAGAGTCATATTTAGCACTTCGGTGCTCAAAATATTGATTTGAAGATTTCCCGGGTCACTAAAAGCTCCGGGTGGCAACTCTACATTTCATTAAAAGCGGGCGCATCGCCGCGACGAGTTCGAGAGGATCCATGATCGCACACATACCTAGAAACCACTCAATATTTAGTAAAGAAATTTAAATGAATCTCGTTTACGCACATCACTAGATTAGAAAATGAGCTCGCAGATTCCTTAGCCATGCTAGCCTCAGTCATCTAAATACCTGTCGCATAAAATATCAAGACCTTCTTCATTGAAAAGCTGACAGTACCTGCCCACGAGATAGCATGGACCGTCAAGAGAGAACTTCCCATCCTCCCCACAAGTACAAAACCAAAAGGAGGAATTATCCTGGAAAAGTACGTCAAGGCAGAAATCAAAGTCGCTATGTTTAGATTTGAAAAATTACCGAACGACGATGGACAACCATGGTATTTCGATATCTGGAACTTCTTGAAACATCAACACGTTCCTCCATATGCCACGAAGATCGAACAGAAGACTACAAGGAAACGATGTGCCCGATTATGATACTCGGTGATACATTATACAAAGAAGCCTTCACAAAAGGTGTACTACTACGATGCGTTACGACCGCCGAAGGATAATACATCATCCAAGAAGCGCATGCCAGTGCCTGCGGTACCCACTCTAGTGGACAGAGACTCATCGATCAAGTTACACTACAAGGTTACTTCTAGCCAATAATAATAAGAGATTGCCACCTCTATGTCCAATCCTATAAGAAATGCCAAGAACACACCGCCCTCATCAAAGCTCCATCAGTTGCATTGAACACTATGACCTCGCCAAGGCCATTCTCAGTGTGGGCCTTCGATATCATTGAACCCTTCACAGACACGGTTCGAAACTCTCATAAGCACGCCTTTATCCTTACAGTAACCGAATACTACACCAAATGGGCCGAAGCTGAATCCTATGTCAGAATCTCTGCTTTAATACTCATGAGGTTTATCATTCAAAATATCATCACCAGATTTGGAGTACTCAGGATATTTGTCACTGACAATGAACCACAGTTCATCACGGAGAAGACGAAGAAGTTATGCAAGAAGTACGACATCGATTTATGCCACTCATCACCGTTCTACCCTCAAAGCAATGGACAAGCGAAAGCTTTGAACAAAATGCTGATTCGAATCTTAAAATGTATAGTAGAAACAAGCAATGGAGCCGACTGGCTTGAACAACTACCAGAAGCACTCTGGGCCTATATAACCTCTATTCGTACAGCCACTAGCCAAACTGCATACCTCCTTACCTACGGGATAGAGACAGTCCTACCATATGAGATACAAGTACCATTCTTATGCATTCAACTCGATAATGAGCTATCCTTAGATGAGAGAAGAATTTCCCTACTCACGCAGCTAGAGCAGCTCGATGAAATACGTCTAAGGGTAGCTGATCACGCTGAGGTATATAAGAGGAGAATAGTTAGGGCTTACGATAAGAAAGTCCTTGAATGAACCATTAATATTAGAGAATTAGTCTAGAAGAAAATTATGCCTTCCAAGCATGCCCATCCGAAAGGAAAACTGAAACCGAACTGGGATGGCCCATATGTAATAACAGCCACATACCCTAGAAATGCCTATAAACTAGCGAACCAAGATGGAGAAGAACTCCCTAGTCCTTGTAACGCCATGTACCTTAAAAAATATTACTCTTAACCCCATGATCGTCACATCCCGTGGTTAGATACTTATACTTATCACCCCCGTAGTTGTCACGACTCATTCATTGGTCGTACGCCTTCAATTATTATAAAATCCTTAAGACCTCCGATTTATGGCCTGCCTTTTCTCGCTCGGGCAATTTGATCAAAGGACTAGTGAACTATCTAACCTCTTTCAAAAGCATACGTAACACTTGATCCTCATTTCCCTTCCCCCACCATTGGAGGATATGTTAGAGAAAAAAAAAATGAAAATGTTAGGTTCAATCAAAACTCATTATTCTTGCGCTAGAAGGATGCTTTAAAAAAAAAGACGCATTTACACGTCCAAAAAAAATTGAGTCAGAGCATTATGACGAATGAACAAGTCAATGAGCTCAGGGAAGCATAAGTAGACCATGAGGACATCTCTGGTAATTTCACTAGAAGTGTATAAGCAAGCTGCGAGGGCACCCCTGATATCCCCATACTACTGGATGTCGTCGTAAGGTGGAGGGAGGAGGATAAACTCTTACTAACCAAAGAATATGAGATTTTGATGGTGCCAAAATATGACGAAGAGCTCGATCATGGCATCCCGTATCCCTCTGAGAAAAAGATTATTAACTACCCCTTTTGGAAAGCATTAGATACAAACTATCCCCCATATCATTTAGCCTTACCTCCCTCTGCTATTTTTATTTTTGGACGATAAATAAGGAGCCTTGCAAGATATTCCATGAAATGAAATTGAAAACTAATGAATGACGACTAGCGCAATCACTTACTAAACATACCATACCTCTTCCTAATAATCACGGGATAGGATGACCACCACCCTAGGATAGACCCATATACAACTGACCTAATCATAAAGATGACCTCCCTGGTTCGGTGACAGTACTGATCAACCTTTTATCCAAAGGGCTCACCGCGAAACCCGAAAAAGCTTCATTGCATATTTATGCTGGGGCATTTTTTTTTAGATTGGAAGAAGAATCATATTAGAAGCGTCGGCTTGTCTACAAAGAAGATAAGAAACGACAAAGTTACCCTCCGGGAAGCACTACCGAAGATACCATACTGCCAATCCTACCACACTCCTACACTGAGATATTTTTATTTTTATTATTATATTATTTCTATTCTAGCTATTTGATTTCCCTATTGCATTATTTTCATTTCAAAGAAAAAAAGAAAAGGAAAAAGAAAAAAAAATAGAAGAAAAAGAGAGAGCACACATCTATCTTTTGCTACCAGACTCCGATCTGAGGTACTTACCCCCCTTGACAACTAGCAAGGGGGTGAACAAAACTAGTGACATCATTACTTTCACATGTGCAGATACGCAAGCAACCTTCAACCATCACCGGCCCAGCCCAGCAAGTGTCCAGGTCCCAATGATGGTCAATGGCGCTAACGCAACTAAAAGCAAAAGTAGATGTAAGAGGTAACTAAAAGAAAAGGAGCCAATCAGGTACATCTAAACCCAGAATCTCATTATATCTATAAATGCCAAATCTTTTCATTTCTTTTTACACCTTTCACTGGGGACACCCCCCCAATATATACAACACACACAACCTCTAGATATATTAACACACACACACACATACTCGTACTTTGCCGGTGGGACGGTCGAGCCCCGCTACCCCTAGTGTCATTAGCTCGGAGGTCTGTAGACTGATCCTCTGAAAATACGATCCCAGCGCCCGGAGTCGGCGAAACCTCTCCGCGATCAGGCTCTGCCACAGATCCTCCCTCACTTGTCTGGCTAACAGACTGCCTCGATCGAGAACAAGGAGGATACCCCACAAGAATATCACGAATAGCCAGATCCTTACGAGCATCATCGCTGACACAGTCATGTGATGTGTGACGAGACTGTCCAGCCGAGGAACCCGTAGCCCCCGACTCCGACCCATCAAACTGACAAGCAAACCTATGTATCCCCCACTCACTCCTCGCCAAATGATACTAGAACCGATCTAGGATCACCTACATCTCCGCCAGCATCATCTGACGTGTCGCCTCTAATGCCTCGGTCTGAGTCCTCTATGTGACCATCATCTCAATGACCAGGTCCTCCTGACTCTGCGTCTCCCCAAGGACTCGTCTCACCTCAGGAGTGGTGCGTGCTCGAGCCACCTCTAGACGCGCCTCCTCAAGCTAACGAACTACATAACCACACCAACTCAAGCAAAAACTAATATATATACATGGATAAAATAAGAAATTTTGAGGTAAAGAACCATACCAGATCCAGCCTCTCCCTTAGGAGTTGCTCAACTGTCTCAGCGATCACTGGATCAGCAGGAGGCATAGGAGGGACAGCAAACGTAGGCGGCTACAACAAGAACAGATAAATACAATAGAAAAATACTATAATGATAAATAAACTATAAATACAATAACTAAAACATACCTGAGTAGGGACAAGAATAGACTCCTGAGGGGGAGCCTCGGGAGCGAAATCCGGAATAGCCTACACAAAGAACCAACTAATCCAACACAAGATATGTCATAACAAAATAAAGATGGGATAACCTAAATAGAATTATGCCACATCAAAAAAAGAAAACTATACCTGACTCTCCGTGCATAGAGAGGCGGCAGTCGCCTCCCTCACCTGAAGATCCTCGGCAACCCGACGCTGAAATACCATTTGATATTAGTAAGCTACTAAGAAAGCAAAACAATGACACCCAACAAACTAAAGTGATGACACAAACAAGATAAAAGATTGAGTGGAACTTACCCAATGATGTAGCTCGGCCCGAAGCTGAGCCATCACTGGATCATCTCGACTAGAGGAAGCAACTGAAGATGAATCAAATGTCAGAACAGAACCTCTGACGGCCTGCTCAGCTCTCTATGAATAACAATAAATATATTAGTTGGCAAGCTCATGATGCTAACAATTGAACAGAACCATACTTGTGAAGACACTGACCAATCGATCAATCTCAGATCGTAGGCTGACCTCCACCTCTCAGCCTGCCTACTGCTAACTACGTAAAAACTCGATCATCGCTGTCTGACGAGCGACCTCATCCTCCCTCTCAGATTGTCCAAAACAAAATAAAATGAGAAACCACAACCATGTTAGAGTGACCAAAAGACCAAGTCCACATAATATAAAAAAATAAAAATTAACTCACCAGGAGCTGTCGAGCCTCTGCTAGTCGAACCCCTAACTCATCTCCGTTGCCCTAGCCTGAGCAATCGAGGAGGCTAAAGACTACAACATCTCCTCATTTGGACAAGGAGCACACTCCATTCGCTCCATCGCCCTGTGGAGAGCTTCTAATGCCCCTCGCACGCTCGCGGTGAGATGGCCCTGCCTAATGCAACCAACCTCTCCCTCAAAGCTGACGCCAACTCCATCCCTCCGATCACGAAAGAGCGGCTCCCATGGAAGGGACGTGTGAAGAGGCGCCCGCCACCAAATGCATCAAACCACCGCGCATACTCCCAGGCTTCCGCCACATCGCGGGCCCCTCTGACTCTAGAAAATCCGCTATCTGAAGAGCCATCTATGCCATGAAATTTCAGCCAGGAGGGTCGGTCATCCTCTTCACCACACTGTGGTGAATCTCTAGAGGGACTCCCTGAGCAAGCCCCAGCTGCCATACCACGCGAGAAGTGTGGATACTCTCCACCCTCTCAAAATAATGAACCCATATATCCACATCGAAGAAGGGCCGGCCAGATTGAATCATCGGTACCTTCGCATCCTCCTCATCCTCATACGGCCTCCAGATCACCTACAACCAAACAAAAAAATCAACACTCAATGAAGACCCAGATCCTAAAACACCAAAACAAAAGAAGCATATGCATGACAATTTATACCTACCTTAGATGCATGTCCTTGAAGAGGCCGCACGCAGTCTGAAGATCTAAAGACTAGCGACGACCCCTCAACGCCTCTTGCCACATGTGCATCCGTGGGAACATAAACCTCAACACCAACAGAACCCCCAGACGAAGGAAAGGGAAATGATCATATGCCCAAAACTGAAAGGAAAAGTAACAACAATAGCGACACACAAGGAGAAACGTTTACCATTAAAGGACCTAAAATTAATGAAACTAAGGACCTCATGACATTAATTACTACACATGGCCCCGAGCCGCTCAACCTATACGACACACCCAAGATCTCCTCACACACCTCTAAATAATGTCCTGCCATCCTCCCTGTGATTGGCTTGCCCTCAAAATGAAGACTGGTGATACGGACCCAGTCCTCTGGAGTTGGCAACATCATGTAAACTGGAAAGAGGAGCGCCTGATGCTCCTCCCTCCACCTCTCCAAGATCGCGACGATCAAGTCACGATCGACCTAAAAGGGCTCTAGCTCCAGGATCGGTTCAAAACCGAAAGACACTAGCTGAGATCAATACTGTAATCATGCAACCATTCCTAGCTGAGATTGCCCAGCTGTAGCTGGACCATAGAGTTGAGAAGAGAAACTTGGAGAAATTTTTGCTGAAAACCCTCAAGTTTTATGAAGAGCAAAAGTAGAAATTAGAAATGTTGGGAAAACTGGTAGAGACACTCCAAAAATCTATCTCAGTAGTGCACCCACTCTCATCAGCTGGAGTGTCCATCAAGGAGCCTACCGTGCAGAAGGGGCAACACCAACCCACAGAAGCCAGCTACCAAAAGGACAAAGGCTGGTGCTGCCAAAACTGAAAATTGGAAGAAGGAAAATTTTAAGGAGTATCATAAATTAGCAGAAAAATATGGATGAGATCCAATCACTCTATCAAGCTCAGATTCAGATTCATATTCAGATTAGGTTTTAGTGTGTCAGTTGTACTTAGGTTTTAGTTTCTATTTTTACACATGTACAAATTTGATTTGTAGTGTCTTGTATACTGTTCTTATGAATGAAAATTTCTCTTTTGTATCCTTTCTATGTAGTAGTTTTACTTCTCTTCTTTTCTGCACGTTATTTTGCTATTTTGTGTGTGATGATTTATGATTGTACCCTACTTCCCCTGTGGGCTTACTCTTTGGAACAGTGAGAACACTATTCTTCATTGGTTTGGGGGTATGGCAAGGCAAGTCAATGGGATAGTTAACCTAAGTGCAGCAGTATTATGTGAGTAAGAAATAAAGAGAGTGAATCCACCTAAGTAACGTTGAAAATGAGGAAATATAAATTGATGCAAACTTGTTAACACTAAAATCATTTAAAAATTCAATACTACCATGAGGTGAACATCAAGAATTTATTTTTTTCTAGTACATAGTGAACCAGTGAGGAGAGAAAAAGGTGAGGACATGCCCAAGAATTCAATTGAAGACCATACCTAGTGAGATTTGGGCCTATAAAAAAATTTTCTTCTTAAAGAGTGTCTTTGGCAAATTTTTCTACTCTAAGGACTAACTGATTCAACCCCTTTTCACTAGAAGTTAGGCACCTCCAAGTTGAAACTTTTGGCAGCATGCATAACACTAAGGAGATGATCAAGGCATTATTTGGACAGTTTGAACCTAAAAGCACCAACCCATTGAAACTGCCCTTTTGCATACACTTTTTGAGCCTTCAAATCAAATTTTATTCAAGATATACCAGAGTACTGTGCAACAGTGGGAATCGATACGATTCCCATCGCGACGATGCTCTCTCTAATGATAAAAGATATAGAGTCGCCACCCGGAGCTTTCGGTGTCCCGAGATACCTAGTTCATTTTTATGAGCACCTAAGTGCTAAAAATATGACTCTAAATCTGGTCCACACCAAAGGCTCTTGGGTAGGGGCTTCGGTATCGATCGGGAAGGTGTTAGGCACCCGATCAACCCGCTTAACGCGGTCTCTACTAATGGCCAAAAATAAAATGATGTAAAAGACAAGAAAATGGTTCCCTCTTGCCCAAAAGGGCTTAGAATCCTGTTTGTGCCCTTCCGTCCCTACCAAAAAATCGGCGGCGTAACGGCACAAATGGGAGGATGGAGGGAGCTAGAAAGAGATAGGAGAAGAAAGGGGAGAGCTGGAGCCCTCGGGCCCTTGTAGCACCGTAGAGGAGCCTTGCGTGGCTTGCTTTGATGAGCTATTGAAGGCCTTGTATGGTGGAAAATGGGGTTCTAACTCCTAGGACTTGAAGCTAAGAGGTAGAGAAGGGAGGCTAGGGGATCACACAAACCTAGGCTAAGGGTTTTGGCTGCAAGAATAAGCTTGAAATGAGGTTGGGAGGTTCTGGAATTTGGGTAAAAATAGTGCACAAAAGGGAGGAAAAACTTCTCACTTTGAGCTCTTTCTCTCTTAAGTAATTTTCTCAACCCCTAAACCAAGGGGTGGGGGGCTCTATTTATAGGGAAAGGGTAGGATAGGAGGCCACTTAGATGCTAATTGAGGTTAGCAATTAGGTGATCTCAAATCTAAGGTTTCCTAGGATTTTGAGAGCATGGAAAGGTGTGAAGGTGGTTCTAATGGTGGATGATGGGGTGAGGCTTTAAGACACTTTGAGGGTTGTAAATAGGTAAGGAATGGGTGCAACAGAACTATCAAAACACACCCCAAAGGTCGAGGTGGTCAACAAGTCAAACCCTAAACACAAAATTCGAGGCAAAATCCCATAGTTACTAAGTTGCGCCAGGCAAAAGTATAGTAAAATAGTGTAGAACAGTGTCAGAAAGTTAGCTCGCGGGGTGGGGGTCACCTATAAACTTGGCGCAACTATTAGTTGCGCCAGGCTTAAAGTCTGGGAGGATTGGCCTGGCACAATTAATAGTTGCGCTAGGCAAAAATTAGTTGCGCCAGGCAAAATTTATACCTGGTGCAACTATTAGTTGTGCCAGGCCATTTCTGGGGAGAAATAGTATGGCGCAACTAATAGTCACGCCAAATCCCTAGGGGGCCCACTTGAAATTACCTTCCTACCCTTCGGGTTCGCGCTGCCATATCTTCTGATATATACCTCTGATTGGGGCAATTCTTGGACCGTTGGAAAGCTAACGACCTCTACTCTTCAATGGTATAAGAGTTGGTCACTGTAGAGGGTCGTAGCCAGTTTTGGTGCACCCCTCCTCCTTATTGCCTGGGAAGGTTAGGCTAGGGTTCGAAAAGGGTTCTAAGGGTCGGGGTTGGTTTCTAAAGGTTCGGGGTTGGTTCTAAAGGTTCGGGGTAGGTTCCTAGGGGATCTAGGGTGATTCCTAAGGGTTCCATACATGCCATCAAAAGCTCAAAAATGTGCCTCTCTCAGAATGTGTTTCGATCTGGCCTTGGGCCAAATTTGGGTGTCTACAGATGCCCCTCTTTGGTATTTGATCACTAATGATCGTATGCCAAAGTAAAGAGATATCCGAAGAGGCCCAAGGCATTGCTGACGGGTCCGTTGCATTCAGAACAAACCTCAAACATCAGGTGAGTAACACGATGAGAAAATGAAAGCCCTGGAGTGCCAGGCTAATCATTCGTTTCTTGAGGTAATCGGTTCCCAAGCGCTTAGCGACATTATTGGGCATAACCAAGGTGGAATGAGTTATGAAAGCCCAATAGCTGAGAAAAAATGTTCGCTTCTCGAGATGTTTTGAAGGTGATTGATATTCGAGATTCATTCTGAATGCAACAGCTTCATAAGTAAGAGGGGTGATCGACCCATATCTGAAGATAGGCACAACGTAAACATACGCAAGGCTCCACAGTTTGCGTCCAATCCTACGAGGCCTTTGATGGCCCCATTAGACTATTCGCGGGTGCCCCTGCTGGAAGCAGGGTTTGAGATTTTTGGGCCAACCCATCGATCCCAAAGTTTATTTAGCATGACCACCCGAGCGAAGTGAATAGATGTCACAACGCTTTTTGGGAGTATGTGCCATTTTTCGAAAGCATGCCTCAGCTCAGCATGACCTAGAGTATCCAATTTTAACTTCCTTGAACAGATCCAGCCAAATATCAGGCACCTCCCAAAAGAGGGCATCCAATCCTAGCCTCTGTTGACAATGATCATAATCATCAATTAACTATGCATAATCATGCACCCATCGGGGGCAATAAGCAACAACAAAGGCGATGGAAGCCCTGACTCGGACCCACCCCGGTATAATTTACAGGGGCAAATGGCCATCATACGGATACCCAGACGCATGGCGTACACTTTATAGGCATACCACTGCCCATACAGGTTTTAAGCCTGTAGAAAATAAAAGGGAAATGAACCCTTCTGAATGCATGGTTGCATGTAGTTCGATTGACACATAATCTCATTCTCAACAGGTTGGTCTCAACCAACGATTGACCTTTTCCAACGAACAATTTGAAGCTTAAGACACTTAAGTTCACATGAACCCAAAGACAGCGCTTGGCTCAAAAAATTTAGCAGTGGAGTTGACTCGGTCGAAACATTGATTGTTTGACCAGGACTGAAACTGTTGCTCCTTCCTTGAAGAAGGATCCCGAATCCAGGGCGTGCCTTAGATTAGGACATTAATTTTGGACGACTGCATTGTCGATAAAATATTGATATTTTACGGCATCGAAAATATGCGAGTGCGTTCTGTGGGGAGTTCAAATCTATTTTTTTTATTTTTCTATCATTTTATGCGATTTTCTTTGAATTTTTCAACTGTTATTTTATGGGATTTTTTTGGATTTTGAAGCCACTATCTTATGTGAATTTTTTGGAATTTTGGAGTTATTATTTTATGTGAATTTTTGGAATTTTGGAGTTATTATTTTATGTGAATTTTTTAGAATTTTGGAGTTATTATTTTATGTGAATTTTTTGGAATTTTGGAGTCATTATTTTATGTGAATTTATTTGGTGAACATTTCCGGCTTCTCTATGGGGATTATAGTTTTTGAATTTTCCTTCTGTGTAGGACCGGGGTGCTCGTTGACCTCGGCCCGTCCTTATTTTAGCACAACTTTCTTGGCAAGTCGAAGGATGACTGAAATGCTGCCTTGGGAGTGCGTGCATCTGTCAGAAGTGACAGAACAAACAAACAAAAGGAAGTGGGGGGGACCAGTCTTCCCATCTGGCCCGTACCAGGCCTAAGACCCGACGTGAGTGCCTGGAGCAACTATTAGTTGCGCCAAGCCACTATGGGCCCAAAGATAGGCTGGCGCAACTATTAGTTGCGCCAAGCCAAAGGAAGGCAAACATTTGCCTGGCGCAACTATTAGTTGCGCCAGGTTTGGCTGGGTAGTTAAAACAGCCCGAACTCGGGTTGTGGGGCCTCATTTCAAATTCTTCCCCCCTCTCTTCCTCTTTGAAACTGAAAAACCGTTCCCCCTCCCCTTAGGGTTCCTTTACGTTGCCTCTATGCGTACCCATTGCCGTTGTTTCACTTGCGGATCGATCGCGGGCCTACGCTAGACCAAAGACCCCTTCTTCTTCATAAGGTAATCATTTAAAACTCTTTTTTTTTTCTTGATTTTTCTTGCTTTTTTAAGCAAATATGATCATGATCTTGCATTTCTAGATGGCAAATGGTTTATTTCCGTTGTAAGCATGTTGACTGATGATGTGTGAATGAATGATGCCTTATTTTTGTGGTTTTATGGGTTTTATTGGTGCATAATATATACACATTTTTTTTTCTTTTAATTTGTGCTTAGAAAAGGGGTTTTATTTTTGTTTGTTTGTTTTTTTTTTTTTTGTTTCTATCTTAAATGCAAGGCCAAGATTTTACTTATTTTGAAAACTAGTTAGGAGAAAGGGAATTTTTAGTTTTCTTTTTTGAAAGATTAATGATGATTTTTTTTTGTTCCTACATATATTGAGAATTAATCAAGGAGAATGCTTTTCTCTCTTTTTTTTTTTTTTTTTTTTTGATTGATTTTTTTTCTCTTTTTTTTCTTCAAGGAAAAGGACTCTACCTTTGATATATATTTTTTGGTTTTAGTTCTCCTTTCTTTTTCTTTTTTGTAAAAGAACTATTTTTTTTTTATTCTATGGTCACAAGGAGGGATTTTTTTGAAAGGAAAAAATTTTGATTTTATGAACCATGACAAAAAGGATTTTTTTTGTTTTTAACCTTTGTTTTTCATAAAAGAAGGATTTTTTTGTTTCCTTTGTGATAATGAAAGGACTCTTTTTGTGTTTTTATAATTTTGTGGAATTGTTTTTTGTTTTTTAGTTTTTCGAAACGGAAGGACTTTTTATTTTCTTTCTCTTTTGTAAACAAATAAGACTGCCTTTTTTTTGTCTCTCTCTCTTTTTTTGATGTTGTTGTTTTTTTTGTGTTTGTTTTTTTTTTTTTTCACATAAAAGAAGGGCTCTTTAATTTTGATGATGATTTTTTATTTCAACTAGCTTTTATTTTTAAACATAGAAGAAAAGGGAAATTTATTTTATTTTACTTTATCTCTTTTTTTTTATGGAAAGGAAAGGATATTTTTTGCAATTTAAAAAAAAAAAGAAAGGATTTATTCATTTTACTATATATATATATATATATATATATATATATATATTTTACATGTGTGTGTATCTTTATTTTGACAATGAGCAGAAAGAGGATGAGCATACTTACCTTCCCTAATGTTGTGCTCATAAATAGTTCCTTTGTCACTGACCTGCTTTGATGTGACTGTTTTGTTGCCCCAGCATGTCGGGTGATGATGAGCACATTCCCGAGGAGGACCACGAGGAGGGGCCCGAGATAGTGTATGGTCCGCGGGGAGAGCAGTTCCTCTAGGTGGAGTGGAGAGCGGGCCCATGGCAGGAGATGCAGGGTGAGGCTGCCCGGGTCGGCCTCCTCCATCAGCAACACACCCATATCTCAAATTTTGGAATAGCGGGCAAGGTAAAAGATAGGTTCAGTTTCTTCTTTTGCGCAGTCATTTTCTTTACCTCTGCCATCTGATGTGTATTTCTTTGGGTGCAGGAGCTGCCCAACATTGTGTTCCGCGGGGGGTGGCTCGACTTCCACGAGTTCTACCTTTATTTCCCCCCCGAGGTGAAAGTCTTGTTGGAGCAGGTGGGCTTTGGGGAGTTCTTATCCTGCCCTGCCATGAGGACTGATTCCGCCTATCTGAAGGCCCTCATCGAGAGGTTTCGTCCCGAGACCATGACGTTCCACATGTCGTACGCTGAGCTAACGCTGACGCCCGTTGATTGGGCCATGATTATTGGCATTAGGATAGGTGGAGTCCCGATATCTACCTTGGCGGTACCGAGCCGGGAGGACATCATTCAATTGATCGGGGCCTATCCTCCTCGTGAGCAGGCCCATGGCACAGAGGTCAAGATGTCCTGGCTGACCTCCCTCTTTTCTACTGATGAGTTGGTGAACCTAGTCCAGCTAGATCAGGTGCTTTACATTGCGCCAGAGCGGGCGATCGTTTTGGCTCGCATCACCCTCCTACTCCTGCTGGGCAAGACCCTTTTTACAAATGCCAGCGGGGGACGAGTGAGCTTGGCCTTGTTGAGCGTGATGGATAACTGGGGCGATGTTCCCAGGCATGACTGGGGAGGGGCGGGATACGCCTGGCTGATGTACAACCTATCCCGGGTTACGACCAGGGTCTCGAAGTCTGCCGTGGGATTTTGGGCCGTCCTGGAGGTAATTTCTCACCCCTTTGCTTTTGTTATCGCTATCATCTATTCATCATTTTTCTTTTTTTTTTGGCTGATCCATTTATGTTACTGATCTACTCTTGTGCCATGCCCCTTTTTCAAGTATGGGGATATCACCATTTTCACCCTGGGCGCCCGCTCCTTTCTCGGAGGTGCTCACCTATCCCCTCCTCAGCAACTGGCATCAGGCCCGACACCGTGACGTGGGGCTAAAGCACTTGCAAATGGGCCTAAGGTCTCATCTTGACTTGATGGTCCCCTAGCAGGTGACAACTTTTCAACCTTTGTTTACTTTCAACTTGGACATTTCTTTTGATTGAGGTATTGCTTACTTGGTCTCTCTCGCCTTTTGACTTTGAGCAGATCCTCCCTGATCCATACCTGACATCCCCCTTCTGGGATCGAGCAGCCGTGGGTGCCTCCCGCCTATTCAATAATCATCGCGTCGTCTTCTTCTATGGGGCGTGGGCCAGATGCTACCATCTGGGGGAGCGGGTGGTGCACCAATTTCAGGGTTACTACGCCATACCCGTGGACCCACCGGCTGACGTTTGGAGTCCCGCTGGCAGTATTGAGGAGTTGACAGTGGCCTTCTTCAACAATGTGATCCCCATTCGCGCTCTCCATGTGCCTGGAGATTATCATGCCTGGTACGAGTGCCTACCCTACCGGTTCATCCTGCCGCGTTTTTTTCCTAGCACTAATTTCCTTGCGTTCGGGGGCCCACTTGGTTAGGTAACTTCTTCTGAGCTTGAATTAGCTTCCCCTTTACTTTTACCCGGCCTTGGTCTTATCTAAATAGATTCTTGTCTGGTTCACAGTTTGCTCCGGGGGATGGTTCGGACGGTGAAGGTGGGCCGACTGCTACTGACATGTCAGGGGTAGATCCCTCTGGTGCTGGTCCTTCTGGTGTGGGTCCCTCAGGTGAGGGTTCATCAGGTGCTGGTCCGTCGGGTACCTCTCAGGCGGGTGTCCCTAGTGGTGGTCTGTCGTAGCCTACGGGACCTTTCGGCGTCTTGACGAAGGCTTCCTCTCAGACCTATGTGCTGACGTAGATCAACAGACATGGCTCTCCACCGAGGCGGCCCGCGTTCCTCCTCTTGAGGTGGTCCTTGGGGTAAATTTTCTGATGAGCCACTTCTCCTTCATTTTAGTTTCCTTCTGCATAGGCTTTCAGGGTTGTTCTGACAACTGAGTAATGTATCGCAGGACTTCAACTCGGCCATGGAATATGCGAAGTACCATCGTCATCTGGCAGAGCTTCGAGAGGTGGAGACGGTGAGTACTTGGCTGCTCGACTACTCTCGTTCTTTTCATTATCATTGGCCCTTTGACTGACCTTGTCCTTGACTGTGTCTTGCAACGTGCTCGGGCTAAGGAGTCACGTTCCCTGCTCAGTAGGATCTCGCAGGTGTGGTCTAGGGTGGGGGATATGAGGACTTATCAGAGCTCTTCTCGCCGCCGCAAGAAGTCCAAGGGGGCGAGCAAGGAATAAGCTTTCAATTTTTTGCTTTTAAAACTCAGTACTTTGAATTTGGATTCAGGCATTATGGGATGGATGATATATTATTTTTTTTGGACATGTATCTTTTGAAAATATTTATTATTTTAATGCCTTTGTTTTGAGTTTATGCCATGGTTTCCTTGCCTTCTATATTTGTTTAAATCACGTGATGTGTCCGCCTTGCTTCCCTTTTTGAGAAAAAGCAGCCTTTTGGGTTGCATGCCTCAATGTAGGATCAATCCTCAAGTAGGTCTGAGACGGCTGTAGAGGGGGCCTTTTGGGTCGCATGCCTCAATGTAGGATCAATCCTGCACATAACAAAATAATTCACAAACCATTGATGGTCGGAAGTGCCGACATATATAAAATCAACAAAAAGGGCTGAAGTCCCCTCCTCAGTTTTATCTTGAGATGGCTGTGGAGGGGGGGTTTAGTCTGGCGCAACTAATAGTCGCGCTAGGCTAAAATGCCAGGGAAATTGCACTGGCACAACTAATAGTTGCGCCAGGCCAAACTGGGAATGCAATGCACTGGTGCAACTATTAGTTGCGCTAGGCCAAATTGGAGACAGAAATGCACTGGAGCAACTATTAGTTGCCCCAGGTTTGACTTGGGGGCAGTGGGGCCTTATATTCCAGAATTGACCCAGAAATTGTTTCTTTTTTATTTAACTTGGCTCCTTTGACCGGCCTCCTTTGCTCTTATTTTTCCAAGGCGGGTCCATCACCCTACATTGATTCTTATATTCCCAAAAGATCGTTGTATGTTCATGGATCCGCTTCCTAACCCTCCCTTCCGTGGAGGGCCCGGAGCCACTGTATCCTCTTTGTTCAGCCTGGGGCCCAAGTTCCTGGCGGCTTGGTTTAGGAGTCTGAGCGAGAGTGAGCTCACTAACTTGGAGTGCCTTGGGCTATCTCACCTTCCTTCCTTCCTAGAGGTTCCTCTTCGGTGGGAACTCCTTCATGCCACCGCTTCATTCTGGGATGCTAACCTCCATGTATTCCGCTTTGGGAAGCGGGAGCTGACCCCAACCCTTGAGGAGCTATCTAATCTATCTGGCCTGAAGCTTCATAGGGACCTTGCAAGAGTTATGCCTAGGACAAGATATTCTAGATCCGTTCACCTTACTCTTGGTTTGAAGAAATCCTAGTATGAGAAGAGCCTCGTCGGGGGGCCCACAAGGTGTTCGCTGAAATTCCTCAAAGAACTTTTCGGTGATGAAAGCCTCCGAAGATTGCCGGTTAGGAGTGTCTTTAACGTGAAAGCTCTAGCACTTGGTCTCATCTCTGAAATCCTCTTCCGCACCGGGGGAGAGAGATTCTCATTGGTAGTTTGTGATATTTTAATGGAGTTGGAGGTGGGCCGGTCCATGATGCACTTAGTGCTCGCCGAGCTATACCGATGCCTTGATTCTTTTGCCTTGGGCAAGGTGGAGGGCCTTCGGGGATGCCCCTTATTGCTCCAGGTCTGGCTGGGTGAGCATTTTACCATTTTGGGGCCCGTGCCTCGCTTCTATGTTGCTCAAGGCGAGGTGGCCCAAGGTTTTTTGGGTAGATGCCACTTACTTCCCCAGGGTGATATGTCGGCTCTGAAACTTTGGTTTGTCAATGTTGAGCTGACATGGAGGCTTCCTTGGTTGGACCGGAACTTCCCAGTGATTCGTTCTAGAGACCATGAGGGCATCACCCTCCTAGGACTGACCGTCAGCACCTTCTACTTCCCATTCCGCATTACATCTGCTGGCACGCCTCGAGTGCCTTGTGAGGCTGACCTTTATGTGATTTGATCTTTTCTAGGGGATCCTCTAGGGATAAAGATCTGATTGTTGCTCTTTGGGAGACACGTCAGTCAACACTGATGTGTGATTTTGAGTAGAGAGACTCAGTTAGAACTTCTCCTAAGTATGAGGCTTGGCTGTTGACTGAGCGGCCCGCCGCTGATGGCCCGGATTTGTCAGAGATCATTGATACTGGAGGCCCCTAGCCAAAGAAAGAGGCGGCGCTCCGAACCCGTATCGAGCTATTGGTGGATGAGAAGAGGGTCCTGCAATAACTCTTGGTATGCGAGAGGGTTAGAGCAGACACAGCGGAGAGCAAGGTTCTCCATTTGAAGGAATCACTGAGCGTTGCTTTTGGAGCCGCCGACTCGTCTCGGAAGAGGTTCAATAGCCTGCATGGTCGTTGGCTGATTGAGAGGAACATATGAGAGGATGATCTTTATGCTGAGATTAGCGCTTTGAAGCGCGAGCTAGGCCGTTAACTCCTTCCTGCACACAGAACTTTTTGCACAGGTCATACACACAGAAAAAAGGGGCATAGAAAACCCCTTTATAGATACACACACATTTATGGTATACATATATATATATATATATATATTTATTTTTTGTTTTGTTTTTTTATTTTTTTTCTATACTTGTAAAAAGGAAAACACGCTAGTCATCACACCGACTATTTTTGAGATGTGGTGCAAGTAATACAAAAGGCAGTTATATACATCTATACAGATCTATTTTTTTGGTTTAAATATTATCTCCTCTTTCTTTTTGGCCTTAATCATTGGGTGATACTTTGGAAAACCCTGGGTCCACCTTTGAGCATGGTCAACCCCGCTTTTTTTTTAAGTCGGACCTGGGTGGGTTTCCGGATTTTGTCAAGGCCGGAATATTGATCCCTTTGGATTGAGTTAAACCTTTCTCCTTGCCTCGGGTCATACGTTTGACGGTGCGGGTTTCACAAAGACAATTATGGTCGAGACCCGATTTGAACTAGCATGAGCGGCCCAGTCAGACAAGAGGGTACAGGAAGAGTAACAAAAGGGTTCCTTAAACATCAATCTTCTCAATCAGTCCAATCCTTTCCTCTTTTCTCTCTCTTCTTCTTTTTTTTATTTTATTTATCTCCTTTCTTTACCCGTGGCATCCTTTCAGGTTTTCACCACGTCCATGGGTTTAGCTCTGTTACCCGAAGCGCCCTTTCGGGTTTTTTACCTGGTCCACACAAGCTCGCTATTTTTACTCGTAGCGCCCTTTCGCGTTTTCACCATGTCCATCTTGCTTTGAGATTGTATTTTTTATTTATTTATTATTTTTTTTAAGTGCCACGACATAGACGTCGATTCCGTCATAGCTGACTGGATGGGGCTTTGGTGTCGTCTCACGACTCAGCTAATGTTGACTTAACAGATATTTTGACTGCTTGCGAACCTATAAAGAGAGCTTCCTTCAGGGCGTAGCCTGGCCATGGGTCAGGTTAGGTTTTAAAGGTATGCTGGGCTAAAAGGGTTTCTTTGATACGACTTCAGTTTTTTCAACATACTTTCTTCCTTGGGGGTTTTTACTTTACATGCCCCGTAATTCCTCTATATTTTTTATTCTTCTTGCTTCATTTCAGGCAATCTCTTTTTCAGGTTTTACTTTTTCAATTTTTTTGGATTTTGATAGTAACTCTACTTTATCTTTTCTCCCTCTTTTTATTGGTATACGTACATGTGTATATATATTTATTTTTTGGGGGGGAATGGGTTTATTGAAAGAAAGGCCTAGGCTCAAATGGGGTAGCAAAGGATATCATCATTTTTAGGGATGTTTTTGGGCTACTGTGCTTATAATGATGGCCTCTTTTGGGTGGTTCTTAAGCAGTCACGTAGCTGTTTCATCGATACTTACCTTCTCGCGATAGACTAAGAGTAGAACCCTCAGACGTATCTAGCGTTGATGGTCTCAGGAAGATGATATCCATCCATGGTGGCGAGGCGGATGGCATATCCTGGTAGCACTTCTCGAATGACGTATGGTCCTTCCCAGTTCGGCTTAAACTTCAGCACAGTGTCTCCTACCTTTAGATCTCGACCGCAGACACATTTATTATAAGCGCGTACGATTCACCCCTGGTATACTTGGGTATGGCATAGGGCTAGGAGTCTCTTCTCGTCTAATAAATTTAACTGTTTAAAGCGGGATCTCTCTCTCTCTGCTTCGGGTAAGCCTAATTCCATGAGGATTCAGAGCGAGGGTACTTCAACCTCTACCGGGAGGACGGCCTCGGTTCCATACACAAGGGAGAATGGTGTTGCCCCTGTAGCGGTACGGATCGATGTTCGGTAGGCCCACAAAGCAAATGGCAGCATTTCGCTCCAATCTCGATAAGTGATGACCATTTTCTCAAGGATGCGGACGATTGTCTTGTTCGCGGCTTCCACGGCTCCATTAGTTTGAGGCCGATAAGGGGATGAGAGATGGTGTTTGATCTTGTATCACTCGCAGAAGTCTCGGATGCGCTTGTTGGCAAAGTTTGTGTCGTTGTCCGTGATGATATCTTTGGGTACTCCAAATCGACACACAATATCATTCTTGAGAAACTTCTCGACGTGACTGGCAGTGATGTTGGCATATGACGTCGCTTCTACCCACTTGGTGAAGTATTCAATGGCGATGAGGATGAGCCGATGTCCATTTGATGCTTTTGGATTAATCATTCCAACAACGTCAAGTCCCCAGGTAGCAAATGGCCAAGGAGTGGTCATGCAGTGAAGATCAATGGTAGGAGCGTGTATCAGACTGGAGTGTTCTTGACACTTGTAGCATTTTTGCCGTAGGATTTTCTTAGCGAGCATGTGACCACTGACGTGGGCTCCGTATACTCCCTCATGGATTTCTTTCATAATATTGACTACTTCACTTTCAGTGAGGCACCTGAGTAAGATGTTATTGTATGATCGCTTGTAGAGGCATTCTCTGCAAATGACCTAACCTGTCGTTAAACGTTGAATAGATCGTCGGTCTGTCTTGGATATACCCTCTGGGAAAGTAGGTTCTCAAGGAAATTCTTGATATCTGAGAACCAAGGTGGCTCATGATCAGGCTTTGTAGGTTCCTCAATCTGGAGGCAGAAGGCCGGCTCATTCCTCTGCTCGATCACGATCGGTTTCATCTCAACACCATAGGGGATTTCAATCATTGACGCCAAAGTTGCTAATGCGTCGGCAAAGTGATTTCTTATCCGGGGGACGTATGAGAAAGTCACATCTTGGAAGCAAGCTATCAGATCCTCGAGGTGTTCATGATAGGGGATCAGTTTCTCATCTTTCTTCTTCCAGTCACCATTCATCTGGCATATGATTACCTGTGAATCACCAAATACTCGAAGGTGAGTTACATTCAGATCGAGAGCCGCCTGCAGACCAGCAGCACAAGCTTCGTACTCAGCCATGTTGTTAGTGCAAGGGAAGTTGAGCTTGATAGAGACCGGTACATGGGATCCTTTTGGTGAAATCAGGATGGCGCCAACTCCTTGGCCCTCGACATTTGCTGCCCCGTCAAAGTGCATTACCCATGATTCTTCTGCTTCTTCTGTATCGTCTTCTGTCATGAATAGGATATCTTCATCTGGGAACTCGGTCCTCAAAGGCTCATTATCAGGTAAAGGATTATCGACAAGATGATCAGCAAGTGCCTGCCCCTTGACCGATTTCTGAGTGACGTACGTGATGTCGAATTGAGATAATAAGAGTTGCCATCGTGCAGTTCGTCCAGTGGGAGCTGGTTTTTCAAATAGGTATTTTAATGGGGTCCATTCGGGCCAAGAGCAGAACCGCCTGAGATAGCAAATAGTGGCGGAGCCTTTGAGTAGCCCATATAAGAGTCAGGCATGCTTTCTCCAAATGAGAGTAGCGCGTCTCGTAATTAGTAAATTTCTTACTCAGATAGTAAATGGTCTGCTCTCTTCTTCTCATTTCATCGTACTGCCCCAGGACACATCCCATCAAAACTTCAGTCGTAGAGAGATACATCAAGAGTGGTCTCCCTGGCTCAGGTGGTACCAAAACAAGTGGATTAAGGAGGTAGCTTTTGATTTTTTTGAACTCTACTTGACAATCGTCGTTCCATTCAACGGGCTAATTCTTCCTTAGTAACTTGAAGATCGGCGTGCAAATTGGAGTTAGCTATGCAATGAATCGACTGATATACTGTATTCTGCCTAGAAACCCTCTAACCTCCTTCTCGATAGACGGTGGTGGTATTTTAGTGATGGCTTTGACTTTGATTGGGTCGACCTCGATCCCCCTCCTGCTGACGATGAACCCTAGCAGTTTCCCTGACATAGCACCAAATGCGCACTTCTGTGGATTCAGGCATAGCCGATACTTCCTCAGCCTTTCAAATAGCTTCTAAAGGTTTACCAGATGGTCGGTTCGTTCCGGTGATTTGGCTATCATGTCGTTGACATACACTTCAATCTCTCGGTGCATCATGTCATGAAATAGTGCAGTCATAGCTTTCTGGTACGTTGCACCGTCATTCTTCAGCCCGAGTGGCATGATTCAATAGCAAAAGATTCCCCAAGGGGTAATGAACGTTGTCTTCTCACGAACAACCTCTGTCATTTTGATCTGATTGTATCCTGAGAATCCATCCATAAAAGAAAGCATCTCGTGTTTAGTTGTATTATCAACCAAGATGTCGATGTGTGACAGTGGGAAATCATCCTTTGGGCTTGCTCTGTTCAAATTGCAGAAATCAATGCACATGTGGACCTTTTCATCTTTCTTTGGTACAGGCACGATATTGGCTAGCCACTGTGGGTATTTGGATATCATGAGAAACCCAGCATCGTATTGCTTGATGACCTCGTCTTTGACGTTCAGCATCCATTCAGGTCGGAGACGTCTCAGCTTCTGCTTGACTGGCTTCATATCAGGGTAGAGAGGCAACTCATGCTCGACCAAATCAGTATCCAGACCAGGCATGTCCTCGTATGACCAGGCATATCCTCGTATGCACAGATTGTAGATCTGAGCACAATAGGATTTGTAAGGTGATTCTAATCTATATTTCACATTTTTATATTTGATTTTCCTAGATTGGATATTCCTGTGGATGCTTGAGCTTGTAGCCTGGCACCCACAGCATCTGCAATAGCTTACCTGTTCCAATCAAGCTCCTTGAATTGGAACAATCTCTGGGATAATCTGTGACCATTTTAGTGGACAGATCAACGCCTTAGGACTACTTCAATTTTCGGGTTGAGAGTGGATTCTTATACCTTGCATCTGAGCTTGTAGCCAGATGAAGGATTATTGCAAATCTTTCCTATGCACTGCCTTTGATTCAATTGATTTTCAGTAAAGACCAAAACCCCTAGCTACTGCTCTCCACCTTTGATTTTAATCTTTTCCATTCCCTTGAATTTGAGTTTAATCAGTTCTGGATCATTTTACATTGATTTTTGTAGTTTTTAGTAAAGTGACATCTCTTAGAAATCTCTACTCTCTCCGGTTTTGATTTGTTTTAAACTAAGATAGGTTAGAGTGTCAGATCTGTTATAGATCTAGAGATTTACTACATTTTAGAACACATTTTCCTATGGACATATCCTTACTTATCTTTTAAAGCTTGCTGCAATAGCCCTGATTCTTGTAGGACTGTTTGCTTACTTTGAGTGCATACCTCTGTACTTTGTCCTCCTATTTTAATGTCTTAACCCTTTAATAATTGAAAGGTAAGCAAGACAACACTTTCTAAATCAACGGATATAATATACTCTTCGCCTCCCTTCGCCGATCTTTTCTTCACTACAAAACTTTCTAAACGCTTGCCTTAGGTATGTATTGGGTGTAGGGGCATAAACATTACTACATATGAGGATAGCAACGTATAAACACATTTACAAATGACTATCATTGGGCCAGATTAATGTGAGGATCTCTTTTCCCCAAAACTTTTCATCCTAGTATATCTAGTTGAAACTTTATAAAAGGAGTCATTTTTTAAGAGCCCTTAAATAAAATCTACTTATTTTAGGCACACATCAGCTATTTTTACCTGCACACCAACGTTGTTTACTTTTTAGATGTCTGTGTAACTGCTCTAATGTTTTGGGCTTGACCATGGGTTAAAATATCGGGTATCCGATGCGTATCGTCCGAGCTCAAAATCGATACATATCGGACGATACGTATCAGAACAGTAAAAAATTAGACAATATATTAAATGTATCATCTGGGTTTTCCATATAAAGTGAATGATACGGTACATTGAATGTATTATATTGTTCACCTCCGATACCGATACGTATCGGCATTGGACGAAATTTTGATCCATGGGGTTGACCGAACATCAACTATCTAGTAGTTTAGAAAACATACCACCAAAACATCCTGGCACGTTGGAAGCCAGCTAACATCGATGGTGATAACCACCTGACGTCAAAACATGCGACGGCTGCTTCGGGTCCAGTTTCAGAAAGTTCTATTCCAGATTCCGTACACCGACCTGACGATAGAAAGATAGGAAATCGTAGGGCCATGCACAGGGGAGTGAGCTGGAGAGCAGATTTCAGATTTGAAATTAACAAAAACTCCGAAAGTCTTTTTTTAGCGGCAAGAGCTTTAAATGTAATAAAGTTGAAGAGAGGTGCTCCTCTTGAGCACTTTAATAAATGCTTTTCTCTAGGGATTTCTAGACGGGTCTAAGGTGGTTCTACTTGCACCAACTAAAACTTTAAAGGCACCTACCTGCTTTATCTGTCAAATCATCTATAAATTTAACATTAGTTGTTGCTTTTAGAGTTTTGGTTGGTGTAAATATAGGTACACTTTTCAAACTGGACAGTGTTATACAGTAGCAAGCTGCATGTGTAGTGTGGCCCACGCAATGCAGCCTATCACGACTGACGCCTGTAAAATTGTCTACCAACCATTGCCTACCATTAATAATTCTCCTTTTGGAATTGCTCAAGATGCTGGTATATCTTTTGTGTTTACAAGGGACACACATTGGATCTCCTCACTACTTTAAATATTCTTAATTGGGAAATTTATGGGATCGACAATCTCAAATGCACCTTTTCCGTTAGAGACCCTATATTTTCACCTTTATCGAAATAGACCAGCTTTAATTCATATCAATTCCAACTAGCAAGAAAAGTCTTAAATACCCCTTCTTATATTTTTATTGTTCTACGTAGTTTAAAATTTTAAAAATTGTACTTTTTTATATTTACGCGATGTGAAATAACATCAATGGTGTCTGATTTGAAGGCCACAATATAAATATCAATGGTGTCAAAGATTAGCACAAAAAAAAAGC